>BSBM01000054.1:5830000-10830000 GCA_027924585.1 Larix kaempferi | reverse complement strand
GATGTATATGAGATAAGAATTATGCACTCAATGAAAACCACACAACTTCAACCTTTAATCACTGTTCTCAGTAGTATAGGACATCCAAAATAAGTGTAAAAAGTGTAAATTTCAGACCTTACCTTTATCCTTTTTCAACAGCAATATATATCCACTTTGACTAACCTTTGATCAAGTTTGATGTTGACTTTTTGTTGCAGGTATGAAGGACTGTCAAATATGACAGTCTGCAATATTTTACAGACTTGTGGCAGCAGGGTAAGGGGGCTGCCTAAGGGCTGTTGCAGCCTCATTTTGGACAGCCAAAAGAGGGACGAGCAGGCGGAAGACCCAAGGAGAGAGGGACGAACCTCCTAGGAGCAAGGCCGAGGTTGTTTGGGGCTAGGCTGAGCCCTAAATGTGGCAGGTCAAAGGTAAGCGAGGCCCCAAAAGGGCAGACCGAGCCCTAATGGAGGCGTGAAGGGTAAAGGAGGGATAAGGGATGGAAGGCGAGGGGGAAAGGAGAAGGAAAAAGGAAGGAGAGGAATGGAAGAGGAAGGAAGGAGAAGAAAAGATGAGGCCGAGGTGGAGAAAAGGGAAGGTGAGGGTGCAAGGAGGAAAGAGAAGGAAGGCCGAGGTGAAAAGAGAAGAGAGCGAGGGTTTTGGGTGAAAGATAAGAGGAAGGTAAGGAGGGCGCTAAGGATTTTTAGGGCAGTCTAGGATTGTTTAGGGTTTAGATTTTAGGTCTGATTTTAGGTTTTAGGGTTTTTCTATATACAAAAAGAAGAAAAGTAAAACTAATTACAAAAATAAACAAAATTGCAAACCTAAATTTACACATATACAAATTTAATATTTACACATATACAAATAAAGGTTTTTGATGCAAAAGAGTGACAACTTAGGGTTTTCGTGGATGATACCCTTAAACCCTAGCCCTAGAGAAAGGTGACCAACCTTCCTCTTGGAGTAATTTCCCCTTGTCTACTAAATTAGGAATTCTTGTAACAACCTCTACGGTTCGTTACAAGAGCCTAATCTAGGGCAAAGTTGGAGATCCAAGACTAAACTTTGTGAAAACCTCCTCTAGGGAGCATTTCCACCATGCTAAGAGGATAGAAGGTAGATAAAAAGCCCTATTCAGAAAAAATGCAGCCCTAGGGCCACCATTCAATCATTCAAGAAGCAAAAATTTCACCGACCATTCACCAATCAAGGCTAAAAAGACTAGACTTACTTGAGCATGTGTTCTTCCAACAATTCTAGCATCCACCAAGCATGAGCAAACAAAAGACAACATCCAATTTTCATCCTCAAGAGCAAGAGAGTCTACTCCAAGAGGTGCACATCACTTCCAAAGAGCTATCTAGGGTAAAAAAGTAACATATTTGAGTTTTTTCCCATGAGTTATGATTTACAAATGAAGTGAGGAGATGTATTTATATGTTTCTCAACTCACTTTACCAAAGTAGCCAAGCTGACAGGCCAAATAAATGTCAATGTAAAAATATAATATGAAATAATATAAAATAATCTAAAGATGGCTATTAGTAGGCTTAAAGTAGGCTACTTGGGGTATTTTCCCCTAGGTGCATAAAAACTGCTAAAAATGACTAAAATTGAGCAGAAAGATTCACTCTGAGAGGTGGAGTGAGTAGGGGGCGATCGTCATGCCCTATCTAACCCCAATAATGTTGAAAATCCCTCAACATCCCCCCTCAAACAGCCTGTGGGCCTGGTGACCAAAAGGTGACATCATCAAGGAAACTGCCCAAGGAAGGAGGACGCTCTACTGGATAGGGACTAGGAAGGGTGCATCAAGTGACCAGAAGGAAAGGCAAAAGCCTCAAAGCTGGAGAACTGTCACCGGAGTAGAAAACAAGAAGGGGGTCATGTGACCAAGTGACCCACCCTTAGGAGCCCCGGACACCAACCTTAGGGCTACAAGCCCTATAATAAGGCAGGCAACAATGCCACTAAGCCATAGTACTCCTAAGGGAAGGACCAAAGGGCTCGGCCATAACCACCTCTCAGAAAGTGTTGGTAGCACCCATCATGGTCCTGAAGAAAAGAAAAGCCCCTCTTCTTGGGCACACATCTGAAGGTGCGTTGGTACTGGTACCATGTAACAGCGACAACATTTTTGCACCATTGTCGGGATAAAAAAAGTTTATTACCCCACAATTAACAACCTTGTTTCTTCTTAAATTTTTACTTTGTTTGATGAATGTACTCAACTAGATCTTTTTATATTTCATCTAGACTTGACTTTTTAATTTTCTAAAAAATAATTTACAAAAACGAAAATTTGTGAGAGATTATTGTTGCATATTTTTTTTCTAACGTGACAACTCCATGACACTTGTTCCTTACAAATTTCAAAGATTCATTGTGTATAGAGATGAGCACATGCGACACCTTGAAAACTCTTTGAAGCTCATTTTGACAACTCCACTGTAATGGTTTGGTATGAGGTATAAATATAGTGCATTTTTATATTTATAACCTAATTTTTAGATGGATTCCAAAGTTAAAAATCTGATCGTTGGATAGAAAAGGCATTCCCTCAGATTGACTTTTCAGGCATCCCTGGATGCCCAAATGAAGGCTATGATCTATATATACTGAATCGGCTTACCTTCACTCTTGCATTTAATGGGTATGGTGAATCGGCTGACCTTCACATTGCATCCTTCATCAAAATTGTGACCGATTTCAATATTTTTCATGAAGCTGATTTGATGAGAGTATTTTACTATTTTTATGTACTTTAGAGGATGATGCTCTAGATTGGTTTGAGGATTTTGGTTGCAAAGAAATCTCTTCAATGGAAGATATATTCAAGAAATTTCTCCATGATAGGCCTCTGAAGTAAAGGACAAGATTGAGAATGCTATAAAAGATTTTATTACCTGCATTCCTAATAGAGACAAAACACATCTGGATTCAAAAGAAGAAAACAAGTGTGAAAGGATCATTGAGGATACTATGGCACTCCTACGGAGTCCTACCTAAGAAGACATGTCAAATTTCAGAGAAAGAAGCCCTTGCAGAAGCTCATGAAGAAATTCATAATAAGGTTTGTGAGGTGCATGTTTATGCTCCTCTTTGTTCTCCTCATGGTGACGAGGGTTTGGTAAGCTTGTCCCCTTTTCATATTTTTGAAACTGAGCCTTCTAAGGATGATAATTGTGAACATGGTTGTGCTTCTACTTCTTATGAGGATAGAGGCAGACAAGGGTATGTTACCATTAGTGAGGACTCCAATATTTTTTATAAGGATTTGAATGACAATCATTGGACATATTTAGAAAAACCCATTTGTGATATATCCAAATAAGGGATTGTTGATTTTGAGGCCTTTGGACAGCCTAGTTTGGAAGAAACACATTCAGGCTATTCCTATGATCATTTCTTACCATATACAAGTACTAATGATACAAACTTGGGACAGCAGTTCACTTTCACTGGTAAGACAGATTTGATGCAACCTGTGGAGGGTCATTTTCAGCTGTTATCTTCACAAGCAGAGTCTTTTCATGATTTGGGGCAGTTCACTTTCACTGGTAAGACAAATTTGATGCAACCTGTGGAGGGCCATTTTCAGCTGTTATCTTCATATGCAGAGTTTTTTCATGCTTTGGAACAACCTGGTACTAATATGAATACAGAGATTTTTCAGCAGAGAAGCCCTACACTTTTGGAAGAATGTGCTGGTTTTTGTTGGTTGCCTCATTATAGAGATGTGTTCACAAGCCTAACCAATGTTAGATAGACGAAGCTTGCGGGGAGACTTGCCATTCTTGGCAGGAGTTTGATGATAGTGTACATGCTCGTGATCTCATGTTTTTGCTAGTAACCAAACACAACTACAAGGGAAGAAGCTTTAACATTGATAAAATGTTGTGGTTGCTTCATTGGCTTTATGATTTCACCTAAAAAATTGCTTCATCTCATGTAATAGAATAGCGTAGGATAAACAAGCTACTAGCCTCCTTAGCATGAGCATTAATTTCAATTATTTCATTTCAGTACCTAGGATTGATAGTTTCCTTTGTCAGTTAGTTTCATTTTTTATATATACAGCTGGTATTTTTATTGATGGTTTTTATGTGTGCACGTGCTTCTCATGTCTTGTCGAGATGTCAATTTTGCAGATTACAGATTGAAGATTCTGGAGTTGTTGCATGCTTTCCAAAGATCAAGCACATCGTACACATCCCCATGTTGGAGCCAGATGTTACCACCCAATTTGCACAACTTGTTCAGCAGATAGAAGACACCCAGTCAGCCAGGGAGCCTTCAGTTAATCATCTGGATCAGACAGTCTTCTGCCCGCTTGTATTGTACACTTCCTTTGTCATGGTCGAAGGAAGATGATTGTAATAATTTTGACATCCATTACATGTGTAAAAGGGATAGCCTGAATGAGTCATTTGTATTATGGCAGTTTTTTTTCACTTAGAAGAACTTTCGAAGTTTCTCTAGGTTTTTCACTTACACCTCCAAAGCCAAAGCATGTCATAATACAAATGCCTTGAGCTGGTGTCTAAGTCCTTAGAGTCTGATGTCAAAATTTGAGTCTGTCACCATGCTTATCCTTGTAAAATATGACCTTTTAGGTCACTTGAGGATGTTAAATATGTCCTAGTGTGGTAGTATGTGTTCAAGGTGGGTGTTAAAGGATGTAATGTTCCCTTTTTAAGATACGGTGGAATTGACTGAATTGACTGAGGATTGATACCATTCAGACCAAAAGAAGATCGTGATCATGGTTCTTAGATCATCAATAGATAAAAGAGAGCCACAGAAACTAGGGGCCACCTGCATGCATTACATGCGGGCCATATTTCATGATGCATGCACAGAAATACCTTAATTAAGCCATCATGCACACAGAAAGCAATGCATCCAAGTCAACTGAAAAACAGAAGAGAAAAGCGACCTAGGCATGCAATGTCAAAGTTATAAAAAAAGGATAAAGTGAATGATTAGGTCTACTTATTGATTATTGATTTGAGAAGTCAACTTGGAGAGCTCAGAGAGCCAGTTTTGGGTTGAGGGCACACCACTCAACCATCAAGTGTATTTCAGTAGTGAAATCTATCTTCCCTAGTCACTATCAGGGTTGGATCATCCAGATTCAACATTACTACTATCATCATACAGGATTCTTCAGCATTCATCAGGGTTCTAGCTACATCTTGGAGTAGGAGGATTTGCCCTCTCTTGCATGGGCGAATTAGACAAAGAGGATAACTTCATATCTTGACAGACAACCACCATTCAATATGCATGTTGCTTCTATCGTTCTGAGAGCACCACTATTAGCCTAGTTACTGAATACAGGTTGCTCATTTGGATTCAGAGGAAAGATCTCACCATTTCATCATTCAGAGGGGCACACTCTCTAGCATGGGCGACTTTCTTTGAGGGAAATTCTCAACCTCTAACCTAGACTTCATGCATGTCTTGCATGCGGCTTCCATATTGATCAAGAGGGCATAACCCTAGTAGTTTCATCCAGGGGAAATCTGACATTGTTTGAGCACTCATGCATCCATTCACATATTGAAGAGGGTGCATTTATATCAAGAGCGCATATTTGGAGAGAGGTTGATTCATATCTTGACCGATCCTTGGCATATCTCTTGCATGCGAGCCTCATATTGATCCACATCCACTACTACAGCTATCGGTACGTACATGCATTATTTATATCCCTATTTTATAGCATATCTTAATATTTGGGTTATTTAGGGCTTTGGCAAACCCATGCACTTGCATGCATGATCATGCAATCATAGTACAACACATGCATTCACATTTTACTATAGTATTGAGTTACAAGACTTCAGACAAGCAAGAAACTACATCAAAAAGTCTACAAAACAACAAAAATATCAGTTAGAATATTACAGTGGTATCAGAGCATGTTCCTCGCCAACTGTGGGAGCATGTAGTTATAAATAGATAGATGAATTACGAGAAATGTCAATGGATGACAGTACATACCAATTTTGGTGAAGTGCATGCCTAAAAGCACAGGTTTCTTCCCATCCAATGAGATCATGAAGACACTGAGAAGGATCTTGGCTAGAAATTTGGGGAGTTTAGCAACACTTCGACACTTGTCTCGATATCGGAAATATCTAGCCTTGGGGAATGAGATATGTGCAGCATTGTCCTTCCAAGACTATTACTCCATCCAGTTCGGGAGCCGGTCCAAGGATTTGGATGAGGATCTCCTTAAAAGCATAGTTGGGGGAGCAGAGAAAGATGAGCATCATGTACAGGTTGATAATGAACTTGATATGGAGTTGACAATACATGAGGAGAATAGTACATATGATGCAGTTATCTAATCATCCAACGGCAAGGATTCATCATCTTACCTTAGTAGTGGTGCTTGTGAGGATCAGGGAGTGTTAGCACCTAGATGTGACATGGATTCGATATTGAGTGATTTGGGTGTACAGGACATTGAAGAGGAAGAGGAGCCCACCTATGAGCCTATAGTTACTAGAGATTCCTTGAACAACACTCAGATGGCTCTTCAAGAATCCAATATGCATGTTGACACGCTGTGTGACGAGTTGGAGATGGTACACTCTTCATCATCTACAGCAAGAGTTAAGACATTCATGACAGGCGAGATCCATGAGGTTATGAGTCACTTATTGCGGATGGGCCATTAATGGTTCTAGTTGTAGTTGCAGATGTGTTGACGGGAGACACACTCCAGTATAGTACAGATGTGTGGGATCCAGGTTCAGGTAACACAAGTAGAGTGAGTGCACAGGAGGATACTGCAGCACACACGGGATACAGGACAGTTGTAAAACATGAGGGCATGAGTGGCACCCATGGTTTGAGGGGAGAGCATCCGATGATGATTCTGCATGAGGAGCACTCAGAGTTGCAGGTGACTGAGGAGAGATCTGACACAGAGGGTTTGGATCAAGTAGGGGATCATGAGCCATCTCTGTTAGAGAGAGGTTTAGCCATGGAAGAGATAGTTGAGCACGTTCCCTGTGGATCAACCAACAGGGAAGTATATGCATACAAAGGTTGGGTGGACAAATATACGGCGGATATAGAGACACATTGGGTTACAGGATTCGTTGATATCAATGGAGTATTGGCTACAGTAGCGCATACAAGATACTCGATGGCTCAGGAGGATACAAGAGTATGCAGCAGTCTACAGGGGTACATAGGGGCACATGATGAGATCCCATGGAGTTTCAGAGTGTTCCTCCCTGGGAGACCACCTGACAAAGATCACGAGCATACCCTTGTACTGGGTTTCCCCAGGATCAATGAGGGGAAGGACATGCTTCATAGGGTAGTAGATCCCTCGATAGACTATCTTTGTCGGGGATATCATCCGATGAGGATCAGAGAGCATGATGCTCACAGGTCTACTTCTAGACCTAATTTTGGGATTGTGGTCATGCCTGTGGGGTTGTCCAACACGTTAGTTACTCCGCAGTTGCATCTGCAGAAGCACAACAATCTATTGCTATTACACAGCAAGACTTGGGAGGTTCACCTGAGACACCTGGATGAGGTGAATGCCATCTTGGCCACAAGGGATATCTTTCAATTGGACCATGGGATTGGTACAATGAGTACACAGAGGAGATTAGATTGGTTCACAGGGATTGCAGTTGAGAGAGTAGGGAATGACATCATCTCCTATAGAGATTTCCCATGTACAGACCCTGAGTCCTCACTTAGGGAGAGGATCATGAGGGATATGCGGGATTTGCAGTTGGTATATTATTCTTAGTATCTGCATGAGTATGAGACACCGCAGGTGGCGGAACTATTCTCCAGAGAGAGGCATAGACTCCATGGATTGTTTGAGCACATAGACGGTGAGTGGGTTAGTAGATGCATAGATGCAGTTTGAAGGGAGTTGATTAGATTAGCAGGAGCGGAGTCAGTTCTTAGTACTTGGTTTCTACCAGAGGATTACATGGAGACTCCGATGATTATTACCATGATACGGCAGCAGTTTGTTGGAGTTGTGTTTGGTGGACCCCGTAGTTGGTGGTGGGATCCAGGCATTCATCTACACGATGGATTGTTTTAGATAGTAGAGGTGAACGACAGAGTTGTAAGGGTGATCGATTCGCTATATTTATGGGATGACAGTGGAGGAGAGGTTGAGACTTCTTTATGGCAGAGTCGACTTTCTTTCTTGATATTCAAGATTGAGATTGACAATGGAGCCGCTACGGAGGAGATGGCCAATTTCGCTTTCAGGTGTTTATGTGTGGGATGTTTAGATTTCAATGCATGACCGAACAGTCTTCAGAGGAGTTTGTGGAACTTATGACTGCTAGGCTCTTTAAGGGCAGTCAGATGGATTCTGGTGTTAGCACTAGCAAGACCAACGCTCGGGGTAGAGAGCGCTTCACATCACACAGGCTAGTGAGGGACTCCGATGAATTCACCTTTTACAGGAAGATGCGAGATAGGTTTGCATGGAGAAAATGGGTGGGTATTATGGTGGGTCAATAGGGAAAGTCGGGACCTGCATTGATGCAGCCTTCGACAAATTTTGAGCAGCCATGTGGGAGCCTATTGTTAGATTGCATCACAGGTATACTGAGGATGAAAGGTGCAGAGTATATATGTGAAAGGATTCAATAGTTATCAGATTTCTTGCAAATTCCGGTGATTTCCTTGGAGTATAGGGTAGCGCGAGTGATAGAGCTATCTCTTGAGGAGATTATTAGAGTTCATGAAAAGCCCAAATTCATTACCAGTGACAGGAGCATATTTCCTTTGTCGGTATTTGAGTTCGAGTATGAAAACAACATTGCAGACTTCACCTGGTTGCCTATGCACTACACCATTCATAGTGAGGGGGCTAGCTCTTACAAATATTTCTGCTTGGAGTTCCAGGAGAGGTGGATGTTGATAGAGCTTGACAGACAACTAATGATGATCACATTGGCTCAACGACTACATGATGGCCTCTTTTTTTGGGTAGCAGGGGACCCTGAGATTGCAGTAGTGGACGGTACAACAGTTAGCACAAGGAACTATCACTTTCAGGAGCCTATCCATATGGAGCAGTGGATTAGCTTCCTAGGTGGGATACCTTATGAGGGATGGATACGGTGTTTACTGGCTTGGATGCTTAGGAGTCTACAGGATGCTCCTTGTGTTGATACTTCACAGGGATGTGGTGGATGCAATTGGTACTCCGCAATTCTCAGATTGATTTGGGACCCTAGAATTTCAGTGACAGACGATTTAGTGGTTATTAGAGGATGCTTTTAGGAGGTCTCATGTCATGGTACCTTGCAGTACAGTACTTTGAGTAGAAGGTGCTACAGATCTCCTAGGTTCATTTGGGACCCTGGGATTTTACCTGGATTCAGTTGGTTCAGTTTGATTGATTATGGAGTTTTGTTGGTATTGATTGAGGACAAGCAATCTTGGTGAGGGAGGTCTGTAATGTTCCCTTTTTAACATACAGTGGAATTGACTGAGTTGACTGAGGAGTGATACCATTCAAACCAAAAGAAGATCTTAATCATGGTTATTAGATCATCAGTAGATTAAAGAGGGCCACAGGAACTAGGGGCCACCTGCATCCATTACATGCGGGCCATATTTCATGATGCATGCATAGAAATAACTTAATTAAGTCGTCATGCACACAGAAAGCAATGCATGGAAGTCAACTGAAAAATAGAAGAGAAAAGTGACCTAGGCATGCAAAAGTTAGGGCATGCAATGTCAAAGTTATAAAAGAAGGATAAAGTGAATGATTAGGTCTGCTTATTGATTATTGATTTGACAAGTCAACTTGGAAAGGTCAAAGAGCCAGTTTTGGGTTGAGGGCACACCATTCAACCATCAACTATCAAGTGTATTTCGACAGTGAAATCTATCTTCCCTAGTCACTATCAGGGTTGGATCATCCAGATTCAACATTACTACTATCATCATACAGGATTCTTCAGCATTCATCAAGGTTCTAGCTACATCCTGGAGTAGGAGGATTCGCCCTCGCTTGCATGGGCTAATTGGACAAAGAGGATAACTTCATATCTTGACAAAAAACCACCATTTAGTCTGCATGTATCTTCTATCCTTCCGACAGCACCACTATTAGCCTAGTTGCTGAATACAAGCTGCTCATTTGGATTTAGAGGAAAGATCTCACCATTTCATCATTCAAAGGGGCGCATTCTCTAGCATGGGCGACTTTCTTTGAGGGAGATTCTCACCCTCTAACCTAGTCTTCATGCATGTCTTGCATGCGGCTTCCATATTGATCAGGAGGGCATTATAACCCTAGTACCTTCATCCGGGGGCAATCTGACATCGTTTGAGCACTCATGCATTCATTCACATATTGAAGAGGGCGCATTTATATCAAGGGCACATATTTGGAGAGATGTTGATTCATACATTGACCGATCCTTCACATATCTCTTGCATGCGAGTCTCATATTGATCCACATCCACTACTAAAGCTATTGGTACGTACATGCATTATTTCTATCCCTATTTTATAGCATATCTGAATATTTGGGTTATTTAGGGTTTTGGCAAACCCATGCACTTGCATGCATGAGCATGCAATCATAGTACAACACACGCATTCACATTTTATTATAGTATTGATTTACAAGACTTCAGACAAGCAAGAAACTACATCAGAAAGTCTACAAAACAACAAAAATATCAGTTAGAATATTACAAAGGAACATGGTGAAAAGTCTAGTGTAATGACATGGTATGAAAAATAAAAAATGGCTAGGCAAAAAGTATGAAATGACATGAAATGAGTCTTACGCCTGCCTAAATCCCTAGGGATACACCTGACTCACAAGACGACACATTTATCTAAAGAAAATTATGACCACACCATGATACATATTTAGCTATGAAACAACAACTTAAAGTACAGCAGTCACTATAGAGTAACACCAATGACCCCTCACGGTCATATCCCGCATGAACGAAAGAAATCCCCATGTATCAACAAGTATAGTATATTTCATAACACTAGCATCAGCTGAAAAGTCCCCATCCATATACAGCACATAACATGGTAATCTAAGCAAGTTGGAAGTGTCTCTAGCAAATATCCATGGGCAAACCATAGATCTCATCTATGGAACTGATAAATGTGACCAAAATCACAAAGGAATCGATTGTTAGCATGTCCTATTGGGTCATGGCAATAAAAGCATTGTAAATGTGTGTCCCTTATCAGTCTTAATGGCAGGCCCCATATTTTGTCATTGTAATATTGAAAAGAATACTACACAGTTGCCATTAAGGGGGGTTCATAGAAATAATGACAACTTATTGACATGTGAGGTTTCTTTTGTGTAGAGTGTAACTGTGGTCCCCAAACTATCATAGCCTTGCGCAATGGGCTATGATAACCACAATAGTAGTCTTGTAGGATAGGCTACGATAAGTGTGTTGTGTGCAACTAAGTGGGTTAAGGTAGACGTGTGCATGTTAGATAGTTAGGGCCAATCCTAACCTAACATAACTTTACCATGTAGTCTAAATATATATAACCATTAACATTGTTTTCACTGTAAATTCAAGCATCTAATAAGATGAATTTATAACTTATATTTTGTGCACCTGTGTATGTGTAACTGATCCAGTGTTGAAAATATCTCTGATTTCTCCCGAATTTTCCAAGTTTTTCAGGTCCAATTTTATGCTTACAGATATCTTCCCATACTTTTCCCAATATTTCAGATAATTTTATTTCCATAACCTTGGTGATAGTTTCCCTGAAATGATATTTGCAACATTGATTTGATCTGGGTTAATGTGTAATGGTTTACTTTGTTTTTACAATTCCATCACATCAATTTGGTAAAGAAGACATTAATGTGACCTTAAATAATTGAACTCCTTTCACTTGCATGTTCATTGAACATATACTACTTCTCACTATTGTAAACCTTCTCAAATGAAAATTTAAATAGGAAATGGAAGAAAGAAAAATATAATAATGTCCACAAATGATGGAAATACATCAATGTGACTCAAAAGTACAACCAACAATGGTAGCAGTAGAAAGGGTGACTGTCATCTCCCACCTTAGAAAACCACAAAATAAGGGGGCTTTACAATAAGCAGAAAGCAAGTAAATCCTGCAAAACTACATGATACCAGCTATAAGATTATACATGTTTACTTCAAAGAAGATGAATCCAATACTGACCGTGGAAGGATACTTTGTGATGCAGCTTGTTTCAAGTGTATCAAGCAACCACTGCCTTTTAACATCAAATGCTGCATGTTGTAGTGCCATGGCAACCTCCAGAAGCAGGCTCCAGATATCTGAAACATGGCAGGAAATTGGATACAAAATCAAAATATTTCTTGGTCCATCACTAAAAAGATTTAAGATATATATAAAGCATCTATAATAAATCTCAATTTTTTGTATGCACAACATAAATATTTCAATGTAAAAAGCACCAACCACTTGATTTTTTATTCAAGAGATAAGAGCGAGCTTTTCCCAGTTCCGAGTGTGGTATATAATTGTTTACAACCAGCCTTGCTCTAGCCATAATTACTTTACTCGCTGCAGCTGAGTAATTTTCTTTCTCTTCAGAATCCTTTACATTAACCTGTAGACAATCAAGAATGATAAGACAGTACCTATTAATAAATCTCTACATTTTTATATATGGACTCTTTAATTAAATAAGCAAAATTCTGATTTCAAAGAGAATGTTCACAGAAAAGTCTCTGTACCTGGAGAATATCTAGAAGCCACTCTTTTGGAGCATTCATAAGGCACTTTAAAGCTTGTGACCACTCCTGTTCAGAAGAATAAAACTTACTTCCAGTTTGGCACATTTCTGAAGGATTAGAAGGGACTGGGCTTATGAGCTGGAATAAAATTTCCATACAATTTACTATATAGGGAAGATACATCTCTGATAAGGGTAGTAAAATCTCTGTTAGACATTTATGAAGGCTCTTCCAAATGGCAATTTTTAAATAGCTATCTGAATCAGTTTCTTGTTCAGTGTCCTGTTCTGGTATTTCCAAAATCAACCAACGGCTGATGAGGTCTAATAAGTCACTGAAAAATTTCTCCATTCTAGACCGAGAGAATATTCTTGTCATATCTACCATATGTAGCAGTAGAACAGATTGCAATGAATTTTCCAACATATTGAACCTTGATAACTCACAAAGCTCATCAAGGAAGTTCAACAGGGAGGGGATACGCTCTGCATGCACAAATGAGAAATGAACACATGCTTCTCGTAAACTAGAAGTATGGATCAATGCTTGGTTATTAGAAACAAGAAGCAATTGGTTCTGTGAACTATGATCCTTGTATCGCATAAACCCTCTAATTAGACCACCCCAATCCAATGATGGCAGCAGAGGAGCTTTTTCCAGACATCTCAAGACAGACACTATTGTAATAGCACGCACAGGTGACCCACTCTGTAAACATATGGAAAAGAAAAATGGTTAGAACTGAAAAATCAAAGCAGTAGGGTCTAATAGACTATTTATACCATTAAAATATCCAATCACTCCCTTATTATCATAGCAAAGAAAAAGGATAAAAAGTAAATCTCAAAAGCAAGAGGCACTAAAGCATTGAATATGTTCAGAAAACAATATCAAATGTTCATTTACATGCATCCTGTAATGCCGAATACTATTATATCAGTATACTCTAACCCTGTGCTATTTATTGAAAATATATACATGGTCAGTCTGAGCTATGTCTCCAAAAATATCTGATCGTGAGCGAGGGGAAATTTACTTCTTTCATCCAATATCTGGGTAGGGGAATCCATTTTCTTCCTTTTAGTTCCTGGAAAAATGCATCTTATGCATCATCACTGAACAACATTGAATATACCAACAATTGTACATCATGGAAACAAAGTGTGCAGAGTCAGGTTACCCCTTCCTCCATAAGCAAAAGGATCGAGCATGTCAGCTTTGGCTGTGATCCCAAGACTATATCTTTCCTAAAAATGCCAATCCTGCTTGAAATCTGAACAGCCAACACTTATATAAAAGTTGTGACTTCTCCGAAATGAAACAGATTAGTTGTGCAGTTTGTGCCCCTTTAAGGTTGTGTAGTCACATCCATAGTAGCATGGATACCATGATGCAGATTGGCATGTCAGAGAGATGAGCCTAGTCATAGTACATGAGATGAGCAGTGATTGGGAGCATCAATCATCAGTGGTAGAGTATTTTTCATAGCTAGCTAGAGCTTTCAGAGAAGCACATCAGTACCCCTTGTCATGACTGAAACCCACAAGACCCCTTTGAGATGACTTGGCTTGGTCTTGGTTCACTTGAGAGAGTAGCAGAGCAGGCAGCTGATACACATCTCTTGCCCTTCTACAGTCAGTGTTGGTTTTCATGATCACATTCAGAGACAAGTATATGGCTGAGCAGGTATACATGTGCATTTGGGGTACTATTATTTGTCTCTTATATCTATATTGGTAACTTTGACTTAGCATCGTGACTAACAACGGTGATTGGGTGTTATTTCAATGCTATGATAGACTTGTTACTATGAGTGGTCAAATGGTCCCAATTGTCAAGGCTCAAGAATATGCTCACCAGTATTTGCCTACCTTGTACAAATTTGATTATCTTCTTGCTATGTGTGGCACCACCTTTCATTTCCTTCATCCATCCATGTCTTCCAGTCTGTGATTTCACCCTTGACTTGTAAATTTCCTTAAAATCCACACTAGAGTTAAAGTATGCCAGATTAATTTATTAAACCCAATTGCCACTATTAACCACACATGGATTTCTTCCTTATGCAGTGGAAAATAAATACTGAAAGAAATATAGCATCAATCACATCAATGGAGACAACACAAATCTTTTTAGGTATAACCCCCCAGACAAAACCCAAGATGGGAAAACCGGTGCAGCAGTCTGAGATGAAATTTTATTATGAAGATAGAGAACAAATACAATCCAGAAAATCGATTTAGCCAACCTCGCAAAATCGAGCCAACAAAATTTACTGAGCAAACCCCAAGTCTGTTCAGCCCTTTGTGCATAGTTGTACGGTCAGCTGTACGGATTCCATACGGTTCCGCGTCAGCTGTACAAACAGATCCGTACAGCCTCCTCTCACACGTCCAGGTTCCTCTATGGCTACTGTACGGCCGAGCTACAGACCTGTACGGTCCTCTCTCTGCAAATCCGTACGACTCTCTCTCTATGCCTGATCACTCTATCGATCCTCCTGCTGAATGTTCCTCCGTCTTCTCTACAAACTTCTCTCTCAAACTTCTCTGTCTCTCTGTGTGTCCTCTCCACCTAATCGATCCTCCTTTTAACTCAATGGCCAAGCAAAAACCCTAACATCTCACTATGGATCTATGGATGAGATCCTCTAGTGAGATCAATGGCCAAGATTAGATTAGCCATCACTTTAATTATTTTCACTTGCACTTTATAAGTGACTCCATAAAGTCAATTAATAATTACATCACTTAATGCACTTTTCCTAAGTCTAAACATTGGAAAATACATCAAATACATTTGGCTTCTTGATTTAAGTCTTCTAGCATGCAAGGACACATGCAATGAAAGAAGACCTTCCTTGTTGCCACTTTCTAACATGACTTAGACTCAGACTTGTGAGATTGAGGACCTCCCCCCGTTTTTGACCTTTGTGCACTATAGACTCCATGTTTTGCTTGTGTCTCGGCTCTTGAGTGTGTGGCTGCATGGCTTGAACCATCAATCCACTTCAAGTTGGTTACCCCCGATGTTTTGGTGCGGTGTAGGGTCATGTTGTCCAACGGGTTGTTTTCCCTTAGTCCTTGAAGCAAGTTATTCTGATTCCTATCATCATTACATGCTTCAATGTGATTCTTGCTATAACTAAAGAAATGCAAGCCAAAAGGCTAAATATGAAAGGAAATGAAAAAGGGCCAAATAAAAAGTAGATGTGGAACAAATGTAAAATCAAAATGACAGTTGGCCATTATATGAACTAAAAATGTAATGATCATTCCTCATGGAGCCCAAAAGGGCGTCGAAGTGAGATAAAGTAAGCGATTGCTAATTCTAAGAGTCCCCTAGAACCTGAAATAAAAGTTACAGTCAATTGTGCACTCATCACAATGGTTCTAGAAAAGATCCTCATGGAGCCTGATTTAGGCTTGGAAGTGAGCTATAGGTTGCTTGTTAGAGTCTAATGGAGGCAACGAAAACACTCTACCCATATGTGAGACACCTCGCTTCCCTAGTGTCTTCTATTGTGCACATGTCACTGTGGTTGCCTGTTTTCCTCGTTATCTGAGAGATCACAATGTCAAAGTCAACAAGTCAACTTTCCTAAGCCTAGGCTTTGTTGTTTTCACCTCACCCAGCTTAGCAAGATGATCAAGTTTGTAAGTGAGCATATGTTGAAGAATTCATAAAGGACAATGCAACTGCTCTAACAACAGGTCTGACTTTTATTTATTTTTGTTGATCACTACTTTTTATGTTGCTTATGTTTAGTTGGATATCAATATAGATAAAGGAGCATCACTTACCCTCTATGCATGCAGGGTCTTTCAGTTCTCAGCTCAATCATCAATTTGACCTGTTTTGACCTGGTCAACATAGTTTGACCAAGCCAAAATATAGGCCCCGAGGTGAACTTGGCTACAATGTTTCGAGATTGTATTCTTGGTACCCATGGAGTCATGGACCTCCATTACATCATTCAATGGTTCATATTATTATACAGATGGATTCATGGGGTGTTTGTGATCACCCTTAGTGGATTTGAGGTCTTTCATCTCATGTGTGCACTCAGTTCGTCAATCTGGGCAAGCGAATTGGAGCTATGAGCAAATTTATTCTTCAGTAGTTTATAACATTTTAATTAAAATAAAAGTTACCATGACTTAACCAATAATTTAATTTTCCTAATGTGGGGTGAGGAAATGATTTGGGGTTATATTATTATATTTTATACATTCTTGTAACACTATGTACCATGTGTTTTCATCATGCTTGGGGTCCACAACTTGTTTTCCCTCAATAGGGATGTCGACTTCACCAGGTGGGGTCGCTTTCATCTTTGGACACTTATGTTGTGATATGTATCATTTGGATAACGTAAAGGGGGGCACCTAAGTGAGACTTAGACTCCTAGGAAGCCCCCCTCATCACTTTCTCATGTCATATTGTTGGGCCTAGCCCAAGTAAGGCATTTTTGATGCAAGACAGTTTTGGAGCTGCTAAGTTACAACGCAGCTCAGATGAAGGCATTTTTGGTAAAACAGTTTTGGAAGCTGCGAAGTTGAGCGCAGCACACTATTGGCAGGATGTGAACCGCGCAGCTACGATCCGGTTCCGCGAAGTTCCAGCAGGGCACCTATTTTGGGTAAAGAATGAAGGGAAGGTCAAGCTGCTAAAGTGGCCCGATTTGTCGAAGTACTACATGATTCCCAGCAGGCAGGTAAGGAGTGGTGCGGAAGGAAAGCAACCGGTCACACGAGCAGAGGAAGCACAACGTGAACCGGCCGCACAAAGCCGTTAGAGAAGGAACAGCAGGGTGAAAACGATCGTCGACATGGCAGGCTGAAAGCGATGTGACCACGCGCAGAGGATGGCCACGACGGAGAAGTCGCTATCAGAGCCTAGCAGTCCTGGTTAGCGGAGTAACCATGACAGTTTTGGGTAACCTTAGGGTTTTTGGCCCGCTTGATTGTAAAGACGTGACCTAAGGGCACGATCTATAAAAGGGCACATTTTGTAAGGGAAAGGCTTGTTGGATTAATCTTCATTGAATATCTGTAAGGTTGAATCTTTTGCTTATGAATTGTTAATCTTTGTTGTTGAACATTGATATCTGTTGAGAGAAGATTGTAAAGGCTCTGCAGCTGCGTGTGTAGAGACCTACAGAGAGAGAGAAGAGTCTGCAACTGAGTGCGCAGACTGGAACTGTTGTACCCTTCCCAAAGATAATACAACAACAGTTCTTGTGGACGTAGCTCTCATCCTGGGGGTGAACCACATTAAATTCTATGCTATGTGATTACTTATGTGTTTGCATTTGTGTCTTTACTTATGATGAATGGTTAGTGTTGTTTATGAGTTTATGTGCTTTACTTTTATATGTATTTGCCATAAAGATGATGATGGGAATTATATGTTAAGTAATCACATGTATGAATGAATGCCGAATGCACCAGTATTTCGCAGTTAGATGAATGCATGAAATAGTCGGATAAACACTTAGCGCAGCACCGGAAGTGCGCAGTGATATCGTGTTTGTTATAGTGTATAAGGTTGCAAGGTTCCATCTATTATGCTTGTTGAATGCGTTTTATAACACTAAGTAAGATCTATTAAGTTGCATAAGTGTTAGTAGGAAGCACAGTCATCAGTTGCGTTGTGCTTTCGTTGAAGGGGCATCCCGCATCGCGCAGTCCTTGGATGCACAATAGCCTAAGTGTTCGTCGTGAAGAGATGGAACTTCGCGCAGTCCAAAGTCCGCAGCGCAAGCCCCATAGCGCGTTGCTCGCCAATCTGTTTAAACACTCATCACCTGGTTGTGGAAACCTGATTCCGCAACCCCCCCATTACTTCGCCTCGGGTGAGACCTTAGTCTGTTCGCAGATTGTTGCCGAAAGGGCCGGTGAAAAAGGGTTTTGTTGGTTCCTCGAACCGCGCAGAACCTGGGTCTTTATAGAAAACCTCAAGAACAGTTATACAAGCCAACAAATGGTTCCGTTGCCGTGCTTGAACTGGTGATGAGTACCGGCACTGAAACTTGGCATCCCAACAAGAAAGAAATCCGGGACTGGTGTGACAAGACAGAGAGAGATTTTGCCAAAAAGGAGAATAGACATCCGCATCTCTCTGATGTAGATTGGTTAAATAAATACCTGTGGAAGGATATTCATGAAATATTTTGGGCAAGTTTTGGAAACGAGTTGCATGCGTGGATATCAAGACTCGCCGAGCGAAAGAAATGTTTTCAACCAGAAGGAGTACCGACTGAGTGGACTCCAGAGCTCATTCAGAGGCTTAAAGAAATAGATAGTCCACTCTCGCGAGCAGTCGACTTTTGGGTTGTGTTACCAACTTTTTTGTACCATAGTTGGATTATTTGAAGAGCCGCCATTTGACAAGCATGATGAATGTTTGTACTCCAATGTATCAGATGATCCAGCATTTGTGATTGGCCAGTTTTGGCTAGCCTGTTTTGTTTTTTGAGTCAACATGACCATGGCCCCATGGGGGTTTGTAATAAAGTGTGCTAGTAGGATCTGAGTGTCTCGGTTCCCCATGACCTGATTAAGCAACTAAGGTATTCCAGGGAGTTTTTTCCCTTGTCAATTATACTTTGCCTACAGCAGAGCTATAATCGATGAGGTTTTCTCCCGCTTCCTCCAAAGCTGGAATGCCCGATTTTGAAAATTTTGGCCATGGAGGGTTATTAGAGTCCAACTAATGTATATAAGCCTACTAGACACTATTAGAATAGGTTTTGGTCATGTCCCAAGTCCCTAGGACCCTCAGAAAAAATTTCGAATAATATTTTACCGGGTCCGTCGAATTTGGGTTTTTAATTATTTTTGAAATTTAATAAATTTCTCTATAGTTTAAATAGAGAAATAATAATTTGTAATATGTCAGTCGTCCAGGGTCCGAATTCAGTGATTGATGGCTCGTTTCATAAGCCAAAAATCACACATGACCTATGGACCAGCTAAACCCAACTTTCGGATGTCAATTTAGCCTCATAATTAATATTTTCTCTAAAAAGCCATTTACAGAGAAATTATTAATTAAAATAATAAAATTGAATATTTTGGAAATAATCCAAATCTCTCCAAAATTAATCAATTGGAATAAAATAAAAGGCTAAATGACATGGCAATAGACATTTATGAAGATTCCAATCAACTCCAAGTGGCTTAAGTTAGTTATCCAGTCACCAGAAGACTTTCCACCCAAGCTAATTCGCCCTCCCTCCTTGAGAACTCGATTTTATGATGTGGCAAATAATAAATGGGTTGGTTGGTTGGCATTAAAGCCAATGGTGGGCGCCTCCCCTATTTTAGCAATCACAAATGCTTGGCTCCCATCCAAACTCCACTTGTTTCTCCACTTGTCACTCCACTTCAACCCTTTCAAGCTCACGCTTTCCTCATGAAGCTCACGCATCTCACCTAAACCCTCATGTGGATCCTAGTTGGAACACGCCCATTTGATGGGTGAGACTTCCCATGCATTACCAAAGTCGAGTTTGCCACCTTGCCATTCACACCTACCAAAACTCGAGTTGTCAACTGAGATTAGCTCTCCAAGCTTGGTTTAGATTGGAATTCGACTTCATGTCTATTGGTTTTTGGCTCTCTCTCAAGCCAAGTTCGATTTAGGGTTTTAGCTTAGAGCTTTGTTATATAAGAGAAGCATTTAGGCTCTCTTCTCATGAAGAATTATTGTAAACTTACTCTGCGGAGATTGTAATAGCTATTGGCTATCATTGGAAATAAAGTTGGCTTTGGAGGCAATTTGTGTACACTTCTATTGGTTCATGAGTTACTAATTTACTTTGAGGTAATATCTGTAATGTGTTCTTGATTTGTGCAATTTCAAAGTTTGATTTAAATACATGCTTAGATCTCTTTCTTAAGAGCATAGGGCAAGCATTTCATGGTCCCAATTTGTTTGCTAGGCTTAGGCTTAAATAGTATAAAGAGTGCAACTTGTAATCGGTTTTATTACCTTGTCTCCTTATGCATTTTTGTCTAACTCTCTATATTTGATCAAGCTTTGTTTGTGTAAGTTTTTTGTGTATTTGCAGATCTTCAAAACGGTTGAGATGAGATGAACTCGGTTATATCTCCCTCTTCTCCACCAACAAAAACCTTTACTAATAGTGTGTTTGCAGGATACTTCCAAGGAGCAAGATCTTAAGATTGGCATCAAAGCAGAGAGGGTTTCCTCTTCCATCAACAAAATTTTCATCATTCAAACTTGGTTACAAAAGGGTTCTTTCTTCAAACCCCTCTTATTTGCTCCTTGATCTATTTTTCCCATTGATTTTGCTAAGCCCTAGTCTCTTTCCTCTATTCATTTCCCCTCTCCATTACCCTTCCTTCACCCATTCGTTTTTACCTTTTTTTTTCCATTCATTCCAATCTTGCCCTAGATTTCTCCTTCCTTCGTTTTGCTCCTTCTCCTCCTAGCTCCCATCTTCTCCTTCATCTCGTCCATCCCTCTTCTCTTTGTCCAATCATCCTCCCATTCTTTTTCCTCCAAGATTCATCTCATCCACTTTCCCAAAAAACCCTAAAAACATACAAAAAACACAAAAAACGAATTGAAGAAGTTAGTATTTGTTAAAATTAGTCATTCTTTTACTAGCTAGATCTCATTGTTTGGCTTTAGCATAGCTCATACTTGTTGAATTATTGTTTCCATTTCAAAGATAGAATTTTTCACATAAAATATTTCGAAATTTTTTTATGATTTAGATCTCATTCCTAGCACATTCTAGGCATTTGTTGTTTGCTGGTCCGTTTTATCATATTAGCATTTTCGAATTAAAATCTCATGCTTTTCATGTTTTAGGCTTTAATTTTCAAGTTAAGACTTAGTAATTTTCAAGCTCATTTGATTTTTTGACAAATAATGGGTGCCTTGTTGAAATGTTTTGAGCTTGTGTAGGTCATTTGAGAGAGAGATACTTGATAGATCTTGAAGCAAAAAAATCAAAGCAAAATCACATGAATGCCAGAAGGAGTGATTGAATATACAAAATCTTGTAATCCTTTGTAATAAGCTTATAAGAGCTAGCTTTGTTTTCCTAGTTACTTCATTCTCAAAAGTCCTTCAAGGTTTTAAAACCCAAGGCACTTGTAATCTCATAATAAAAGTTAAGTGGAGGAGGCCTCCACTTTTTTGGTTTTCTTCCCCATTTGGGGAAGAGTGTGGTGATTGGTTAAGTTAGATCTTTCAATTTTTGCTTTAGAGTAGTCTTTTGTTTCATCTTGTATTTCTCTTCCAAAGGCTTTTGACCGGAAGTTGTATCCTTGAGATGAAGTCTCAAGCGCATGACCACATTATTTTGTGGTTACTCTTCCTTCCCCGTCAGTTTCCTTGGTAGAGCTTTCAGCTAGCTGGAGGTTCTCAAGTGTAGGCGGTTCTAGTGGTTGACCTTGTTTGGAGGTTGATCCCACCTTAGAGTAAAACTGTTGGTAGAACACTAAGTCTTTTTAGCATTATTTCATTCTGCAAATAGCATGCTAGTCATCTCTTACTTTATTTGAGCTATCACATGGTTTAATTCTACAAAGCTTCATAACTGTTTTTCACAACTACTTCTTTTTTCTTAAAATAAACAAAGCCTCTTGAACTTGGCCAAATCCAAGTCAAGAGCACTCTCTGTCGGAGAGCATTGTTAGTTTTGCACTTTCCCCTTGCATTAGGCATTTTAAAGTAGGAAGTCTTGTGAACTGTGGTCTTAAGACTAAGTCAAGAGCGCTCTCTGTCGGAGAGTTGAACAAGTGCTCTTAATAATAAAACATTTCAATCCACATTCCCCCTTAATTAATTTATTTTGGCTGTTTGTCCAACACCCGTATGCTCTGCCAACCGAAAACGGTCGGGCTAGTACTCAAAAAGGTGAAGGACTTGATAAGCTTACAAGTGATAACATAATAAAAATTTTACCCAAAACCAAAACCAGTATCAAATCACTGGGGTGCTTCCTGAAACAGGTGGTGCCGGGAAGCCACTGTCAGACTCTAGGGCGGTCAAGCCGTAAGTACACTTGTCCTCTTTGCAATCTGGGTGCTCCCGACATACCATCTAAGAGGTTGCCAGTATTTGTTCATGGTTAAGGTTCCACTCTTTTGATATCCTTGGTTTTAGCCCTAATAATCAAGACCATTTAAAATATTCAATAAACCAAGATTAATCGCAGGACGATTTCACGAACATTACCACTTTGAACTCTTGTATCAAGCAACCCAAGCATTGAAGACTCTTTTGACTCCATAAGGCACTAGTCCTTGGCATGTTTCTATTTTACTTATTATCTATCTGGAGCATTTGTATTTCCATGGTTGTCTTGCTTTAATTTTATCAAAGTAGTTATATCTCGAATCTCGTCTCATATCGCAACGTGGATTGCTTATCTTGTGTTTATTTCATAAAATGTGATCTATCATCTAAAAACTCCTAAACAACACTCATCCGCATCACTCCACACAAAAAACACTTAAAACACAAGAGCCTTAGTGAAACTCTTTTTTAGGGACTACCCCCCTTGGCTTCATTAGGAGTTAGCCTAAACGGAGGAGCTAGGATTCAGGTGACAGTACCTGGCTCATTGCTTGCCCCCAAAACCACACCTCTCTCACTTGTAGTGAAGAGACAGCTTTCGAAAGATTTCTGCTGCTGGTGTGCAATCTGGCGGACAACAAGTTGACAGCATACCAGAAGGCTTCGTGACAGAATTCGCTGTGGACATGCTGAAGTCCTACAGCGCAGCAGATGCAGAGTTTTTCAAAGGTTTCAGAGGTAAGTACCTCAACAATCTGAGTTTATATATTAAAATGCTTTTAGCTGAGCAAGGCGTTTTAAGAATGCAGTAAAAGTCCAAGACGTTTTTGAATCTATAATGGTCAATAGCATATATAGTGATTCTGACGAAGATACACACAATTTGAGAAGAGGAAAAAGATACAAGTATACTACTAAGAAGACTTCCAGTGAACATGGACTCTGCGTAGATATTAATTTACAAGTCGAGCCTGATAGCCAGACCGCACCTCCATCAGCCACCTATCAACCTATTACTCCGCAGAATCCATCGATTGTAAATACCGCGCCTCCCATTTCACAAAGTTCACCAGTTCAGAACCCTCCAGTTGTTAATATTCCTAATCCGCAGAACGTCAATACCAATAACACCGCGGGAGTGAGTACTCAGACCATCCTGACTCAGAATATTCTGATTCAGAACATTTCGCGCAGTAACATCCCTAACACCACTCAGACCACTGCGCAGAATACTACTATACCACCTAGAAGAAGGATGACCGACGATATCAAGCTGCCAATATTCAAAGGTACATGTCTAGAGGACCCTGAACAACATTGGTTTCTATGTGAAGCCGTATGGAGTGTCAAGCAAGTTCAGGATGATGATGCGAAGCAGGCGCAGTTCGTCACAACATTCAGAGATAGAGCTTTGAACTGGTTCATGAACTATTCTCATGGACAGAATAGAACCTTATTGGAGATTAAGGCTACAATATTGAGCAAGTTCAAGAAACCAAAATCAGAATCCCAATGTATAACAGAATTAAAGGAAATTAAGCAAAAACCTAATGAGACAATCTGGGAATTTTACTAGAAGTTTAAGACATTGTTAGACCAGGTCAGTTTCTTCATAGCACCGCAACAGCACCAAGAATGGTTTATAGCCGCATTGTTGCCGCATATTAGACTGTCATTGATGCAGCAGAAAGTGGCTTCGCAAGCAAAAGCCCTGGAGATCGCGATGAAGTTAGAAGCTTCACCTATAGGAGAGAGTAGCACTGGAATGTCTCAGATTCAGACCCAGCTAGCTACCTTGACATTACAATTGCAGGACATGAAGAAGGGGAAAGAGCAAAGACAAGAAGTCTGGTGTACAGGATGCAGAGGAGAAGGACAAACCAAGGAGAACTGTCATTTGTTTCAAGAATACCTTAACAGTGGAGCACCAAATCCACTGAATCAAAATCAAGCGCCATGGTGTGAGATCTGTAGAACTAGAGGACACCGACCAGAAGACTGTTACTTGATTCATAAATATGTGCGAACACCTAAGAATTTATATTGCACATTATGTAAATCCGTTGGATATGATGATTCCAACTATAGAGCATAAGACCTCATGATGGAAAGAAAGCAAGATATGGAGCATATGCGTGGTGGTGGAGTATACAGAGTCCAAGAAGAAACACCGCAGAACAAGGATAACGCGCAGTGTGATCAAGGTGCATACAGAGGCCGTGGAGGATTCCGAGGAAGAGGAAGAAATACTGGCTCGGGACAAGGAAGAGGAAGAGGCCAGATGATCTGTTATAACTGTGGCCAACTAGGTCACTTATCTAGAGATTGTACCAATCCATGTACTACCTGTAATTACTGTAAACCTTTTGATCATGTTATTGATGCATGCCCAGTGTTAGCAGCAGAAATGCATAAAAGAAAGCAAGATGTACCTAACCCGAACATTCAGTTGATCGCAACAGAGAAAATGACTGCAGATCCAAGTATTAATGTTGTGACGCGAAGTGGCGCCGCAACAGGAAGAGATAGGCAAGCAAAAGCTTCGACTTCTAGAGATTTTGAAACTAAGCAGACCCCTGCTAAAGCGATCTGGATCAGAAAAGCTACTGGGAAAACACTTGTTTTCAATCTGGCGAAAAACAAAGAAGTTTTTGTAGAAGCACAGGACATCTTCAAAGAGCCAGCACCTATGTCACCAAGAATCCTGTTGCGAAGTGAAACAACACAGATGGAAGATATGCCAGCAGCATATGATCAAACCAGTACCGCAGTAGAGACAGGCACTTTTGTTGCACAGTTCCTACGGAGTTGCATGAAATTATTGAAAAGCATTGACACTGTAGTGGAATTACAAAAATTGTTAAACCAATATGAACCACGCAGTGATACGGATATTGCCCAGAACGTAGTTCATCACATCAAGAGCCACAAAAGAACAGGAAAAGAAATGAGGCTCAGTGCGCAGATAGGAGATTATGAGATGGATGAGATCATCCTTGATCTAGGATCAGAGGTAAATGTCTTGACTAAGCAGACATGGCAGCAGATGGGAAGACCAAAGTTGTCATGGTCACCCATACAGTTGAGATTGGCCAACCAGCAGAAAGTCATACCTTTTGGGAGATTAGCCAATATTATTGTTGACATCGATGGAGTGCGAAGTCATGCATACATCGAGGTTATTGAAATTGTGGATGACATTCAGCCTTATCCAGCACTATTGGGTATAGATTGGGCGATGGATAACCTCGCCATCATCAACCTGAAGACCAAGAAGATGATCTTTGAAGGGCAAGATATAAGGGTCATAGCACCATTGGACCCTTCACAAGGAGAAAGATACAGTGAGTCGATTCAGGAAGAATCCAGAGCACGGGATCTTGATCGCATTTACAAGATGACTGCGAATCAAGATGACTACGTTAACCCTACGGTGGATGGAGCACTTAGTTGGCGATGTGACAGTTCTTGCATCTCAAACTCTAACGCAGGACTAGAGAATTGGCAAAGCCATATGCATGAAGTATCTGTCAGAAGATGCGCACAGATTACAAAGTCACTGCGCTGGATTGAAACCGGGGTAAGTCCAATCCCCACTTACGATGGTTCGACTAATGTTTATTCATTTATTCAAGAATATACTATATCAGTTGCAGCTGAACACCACATACCAGCACTAGATATAGCACTGCGCAAGACACCTACCAGATGGTGGGTTGCGCATAAGCAGACTTTGACCACATGGGATCAGTGCAGACAAAGGATGCAAATCAAATTTGCAGAGAAAGTTGCACTAACATTTGAAAAGTATAATGGACAGACGGATCCGAGGGATCACATGGAAACTTGTTCACAAGCATGGATAAAAAGACCACAGACAGAATGGGTTCATCTGTTTGTGCACACCCTAGAGGAGCAGATTCCAAAGAATTGGTATCTAGACCCGAAGCTTCGCAAAGGAACTACAGATTGGTCTATCTTAACTGCGAACTTCCAGAGAACTTTTAGCTTTGAAGATGAAAGTCCGAGCATAAATGAAGCTTTGCAAGTTATCAAAGAAAGAATATTCAAAGATGAATGCCCAAGTATAAACGAGGCACTGAAGGAAATCAAAGAAAGGGTGTTTGAAGATGTAAAAGTACCTATGAACCTACAACCAGAATGGGGAAGGCAGATAGAACATGCCTTTGAATGCTATAACCTTGTTGAAAATGAAAAAGAACAAGAAGAGAGCGATGAAGAGGATCCGCGCAACATCAATATACCAAAGTCGGAAGGAGCGCGCAATGTAGAGGACCTCCACTTGAAATTCCAGATATGAGCGGCCCTGTAAAGACAAGAAAAGTGAACATTGGCACAAATGAAGAGCCAAAGTTCGCTTCCATTGGAGACTACTGGGATGATGCGACGGTTGCGCAGATCGCAGACCTCCTACATGAATATCAAGATTTATTTCCGACGAAGTTTGCCGAAATGAAAGGAATTTTGGGCGACTTGGGAGTTATGAAAATACCTCTCAAGCCAGGTGCGAAGCCCATAAAGTAGAGGCCTTATAGATTGAACCCCAGATACAAAGAAAGAGTTAAGGCATAGATTGACAAGATGCTTGATGCAGGCATCATCGAGCCTGTTGAAGAATCAAAGTGGATAAGCCCGATGGTTATCAAAGATAAAAAGATTAAAGGTGAAATCAGGATCTGCGCAGATCTAAAGAAGCTGAATGATGCTTCGTTGCATGACCCATTTCCTACTCCTTTTACAGATGAAGTATTAGACAATGTCGGAGGAAATGAGGCCTACTCATTCACTGATAGATTCTCTGGATATCATCAGATCAGGATTGATCCAGCAGACGGGCATAAGACAACATTTGCTACTGAATGGGGATCATATCAGTACATCGTTATGCCCTTTGGCTTGAAGAATGCACCTGCCATATTTTCCAGAGTTGTTGTGGCTGCATTCAAGGACTTTATCCATAATTTCTTAGAGGTTTATTTTGATGATTGGACTGTCTTTGGTTTGCTGAAGGACCATCTTCAAAACTTGAGAATGATGTTAGCTAAAGTGCAGACAACATCAAATTTCATTGAATTTAAAGAAATGTATTTTCTGTGTGCCTTATGGTATTCTACTAGGACACATTGTGTGCAGACAAGGTTTGATGGTTGATCCTGCAAAGATCACAGTGATTGTGAATTTACCTGCACCAAACTCAGTAAAGCAGCTTCACACGACACTGGGGCATACAGGTTATTATAGAAAATTCATCAAGGGTTATGCACAGATAATTGCGCCGATGGAGAAAATGCTGAAGAAAGAAGTGCAATTCATATGGAACGCAGAATGTGAGCAAGGCCTAGACACACTGAAGGAGAAGATGGTTACTGCGCCGATCCTAGTTTTTCCAGATTGGGATAAGCCATTCCATGTGCATGTTGATACTTCGTCTGTAGCATTGGGCATTGTGCTTGCTCAACCAGGTGAAGGCGGTATTGATCACCCCATTGCATTCTCGAGTAGGAGTTATCTTCAGCTGAAAAGAACTATACAACCACTGAAAGAGAAGGTCTAGCTATGGTCTACGCACTGCAAAAATTCAGGTACTATTTGTTGGGTGCGCACTTCTCCATGTACACTGACCATTCAGCTTTGAAATACTGGGTCAATAAGCAAGTGTTAGGGGGAAGAATTTGCAAATGGTTGTTGCTCTTCCAAGAGTATGACCTCGAAATTGTGGTTAAGCCAGGAAGATTAAACCTAGGACCTAACCATCTCTCAAGGATCAAGTTAGGCGAGGAACCCACCAATCTTGAAGACAATTTGCCTGACGTGCAGTTATTTGCTATACAAATCGCAGATGACTACTATAAAGACATTGTAGACTTTTTGACTACGGGATTGGCACCCACAGAGTTCACTGCGCAGCAGAAGAAGCAGCTGGTAGTCAGAGCAGCAGACTTCACTATAATCGTAGGTCAATTATACAAGTTGAACCCGATGAAGTGTTGCACAGACGCGTGTTGGAGCATGAGAAGCCATTTATATTGGCTGATGCACATTCAGGTGTATCGAGAGGTCACTACACAAGAAAGCCACTGCGCAGAAGATATTGAGAGCAGGGCTATGGTGGCGTACAATTCACAAAGATTCAAAGAAACATTGCTAGAGCTACGATGTCTGTCAGAGGACAGGAAGGCCGTCGCGAAGAGATGAAATGTCGTTGAATCCGCAGTTGACACTTTAGGCATTTGACAAATGGGCCATTGATTTCATGGGACCTATTAATCCATCGGGAAAAAGGACTGGCGCGAGATACATTATCACCACGACTGATTATCTCACCAGATGGGAAAAAGCTAAAACAGTGAAGGACTGTAGCGCAGTTACTGCCGCGCAGTTCATCTTTGAGAACATCCTTACTAGATTTGGATGCCCGAAGATTTTGATGAGTGATCAAGGGACCTGTTACCACCTAAAGTTGCACTTTAGTGGACTTCAGTGAGGCGCCAGTATTGCACAGTTACTTGTGCTCTTTCAAAGTTTAGAAGTTCCAAGTTTGGCCTGTTCAGGGCCCTTTTTTAATGTTTTGTAGTACATGACCGTGCCCCACAAGGTTTGTAATAAGCATGCTAGCATGGTGGTCTTTGAGTGACTCGGTTCCCTAGGACTTGACAACCAAAGAAGTTATTCCAAAGAGTTTTTTCCCTTGTCAATTATGCTTTCCCTTTAGCCAAGTATAATCAATGAGTTTTTCTCCTGCACCTCCAAAGCTGGAATGCCAAAAGTGGGGGTTAGGCCTTAGGGGATTATTAGAGCCCATTTTATAACGTTTATAAACATGTTAGGCGCTAAGTTTTTGTCGTTTGGTCATGTACTAGGTCTCCCTGAAGTTTCAGTCAATTTCGAAAAAAAATATTTTTTCGCATTTTTAAGCCATTTTTTAATGGTTTAATTAAAAAAATTCAAATGGTGATAAAAGTGGTATCTAGAGTCAGAATTTGGCGCAAGGATGCTCGTTTTCAAGCTCAGAGCATTCTCTTTACCCTGGATACCCAGTTTTCCTATGTTTCGGGTGACCAAGGCATCCCGTGGAGTAGTTTTTCCTATCAGAGCTACAGAGTGGCACTTTAATGCTAAGAAAGCATCAAATTGCACCATGGTTAAAAAATTAACATATTAAAAAAAAGACATTTAGCACATGCAAATGACATGGCACGAGTCAAATTAAGGTGGGCGATTAAGTGAAAGGTGAAAGCATGTGTTAAAAATTGAATTAAAATGTCAAACGTTGAGTATTTATTTCCAAGGAAGCGCCCATGCTTCACGTGGGCCAGCCATGAGCGAATTGGTTGGGGATGCAAGTCAATTTATGGTGGCCGATTATATTATAAAGGTAAAGCATATGTTTAGAGGTCGAATTTAATAATGAGTGAAGATTCTTAATCCATGCTACGCCTTTCATCTTCACATGAGCCAACTTTGACTTGTCTGTGTACGGATTGGAAAGATTGTAAGTGAAGGTGGGGGAACCTACCTCATGGTGAGGTGGCACAACCCACTTGGTTAAGCTTTTATGCAAACATCCAACCAACCCCACCAACCAGTGATACAATGGAAACAACATCAAATTCGCCCCTTTGTCCTTCACGTGGGCAGACCGTACGGTTTTAGGATGAATCTAAGTGGGGGCAGATGCATCATATTGAGGTGGCATACCAAATGTGATCTGGTTTCTATTTTGCAAAGAACCAATCAAGAACCATCACACGTGAAAGCTCCATCAAAAGCATGGAAACTCACTCATCCTCATCCTCACGCGTGAGCTTCACAAGTGGGCAGCTTCCATTTCGAGGAGTTTTTGTCCAAGTGTGGTGAATGCATCCATTGGCTATGAGCTTTTATTGTGCTACAATTAAGGTGTATTGCTCTACAATCAAGGAGCTTTGTCTCCTTAGGGTTTTGGCACCCAGGCTAATTGCCTTGTGCTATTTATTGAGGAGCTTAGCTCCATCATATTGATCTGAAGGTGGAACCTCTGCTTGTGTATTGTAATATTTTTCTGATTATTGAGTAATAAAAGGCTTTGGAGGCTACCCTGGTGTTGTCGGCGGTGTGTATTGTCATGTTCTTTGATCAATAATGAGGTAATCCATATCTTGGTTCATACTAGTATATGTCGGGATATTTGTCTTTGTAGGAAAATTAATTTTCATAAGGATAGTAAGCATTGCTTTATAGAATACTTGCTATTGTAAATGATATTAGAATCCTAGAGGCAATAATATTTCTTGTTTGATTATGTTATTCCTTTCATTTCTCTCAATCGTTTACACAAATATGTTTAATCCCCTTTGCCAGTGTTGATTCCATTTTGCAGGTAACTCAAGCTGTAGGAGCGAATGAGCACGTTAGCTCTTCCTCACACTCAGTAGATCCACAACAAGGAAGCCAATACTACCGATGCATCAGCGAGCAGACTCCATAGCCCATTTAAACGCTCATCCCCCAAGGGTTCCATTCCTCTGATCCAAATTTATTCAACTATCTTCAGTTATTGGTACTCATTTAGATCATAGTTCTTTCAAAGCATAAATATTTAACTCTAGATCTAATGTCACAAATTTTCCTTTTCAAGCTTCTTTTATTGTAAAATCCAAAGTTCTTGACAGGAAAAGTTTGTTTGGTTGAAAAGTATGTTTGGCATTTAAGTGCTTTGGTTCGCTTAGGTTTTCCAAAAGCAAGCAAAAGATCCTAAGGAAAGTAGCTTTCTAGCTCACTTTCCGTAGTCTTTTGATTTCATTTTTGTAGTAATTAAGTTAGAGAATTTTCTCATATTTTGCATCTAAACCAAACATACTCTTAAAGTGTGTTTCGGTAGTTTTCAGTAAACTTTTTTTCGCTGGAATTTTAACCATTTTATGACAGTCCTACTTTTAAAAGTTGACTAAAAGTCACTTAAAGACTCAAAAAATTGTCCAAAACACAAGTTTTTTGCTTACTAGTTGTATTAGTTTTCATTTTTGCATTTTGTAGCATTGTCAGAACACTCTTAGTTTCATTGTAGGAGTGTTCTCATTGTCTTTTCTAATCAACTTTAGTTCGCTGGTATGTTTTGTTTTCTTAACAGGTTGGAGCTAAAAAAGAATCATAAGAAAGATATCTCGAAGGCTCCCCAAACTACCTTGAGAACCAGCTTTCAAAGCAGTGTTCTATTTGCACAAAAATTTGTAAACTGTCTTGTTCCCTAATCATAAAGGGCAAGCAGTGTTTTATTTCGAGTTTCATATTGTAACACAAAGAATAAAAAGAGCATAGCAGGCAATTCCAACGCCTGACCCCAATCCCCCCAAGGGGGATTCGCACTTTTTTCAATTTTTGCATTTTTTCTAACTTTGTCGTTTTAGATTAGTTTCATTTGAGCAGTAGTAATTAGACAACTCACTCATGCACACAAAGCGTCCCAGGGGGACTTACAATCTGTTTCATTCATTAACTTTTATGCTACAAAATAAACCACTATTGTTCTAAAAAATACCAACTAAAATTAACCCCCCTTGTTCTACCGAAGTATTCCACCATTCGGTGTGAAGAAAAGATATTCTTGAGGTTTAGGGTAGATTAATCATCCACCTCAATCATAATAAAACGGACCAACACCCCAAACCCGGAGTATGCTCTTGACTACTGCAGCTTAGTCGGAACAGTTGGCTCAATCAGAAATGGGTGCAAGGTACTTAGTTTAATAGGACAATCAAATCTCATCTTTCTTGGCGGATTTGGGAGGTTGCATGGGTGTATACCATAGAGTAAGCAGGCTACTTTAAGCAAGTTCATCCTCGCTTGGTTGGACACTCGGTTAAGCCGCTATAGCACTCAGTCCAAAGAGTTAGATCTGGTTGGGCCAAACGAAGAATTAACCCACTCCTTAATCTACTCATTTAATAATCATAAAATTTACCAACTGAGACACTGCAATACTTTCACCGAGACCACACAAGCAACCCTACACAGCAGCAGTCGCACGCATTTCACATTCTCGGCACTCGTCATTAATTTTCCATGTTTTAAGTTTCAATCATACATGTCATGATTGCATATCTATTTTGTGTGGGGTTACTTAATTGATTTAATTTGCAAGCAGTGCTTAGTTGTTATTTTTCCATCTCATTATCTTTTAACTCCTAGAATAGACTTTTACTTTTGTTATAGATTAAAAGCCTTAGTTTAATTTTCATAAGGACCACCCCCCATGGCTTCACTAGGAGTAAGCCTAGACGGAGGAGTCGAGTAATCAGGTGACAACACTTGATTCTCACTTGACCCCAAGGACACACCGAGCGGCTTGAAGGTTTCCTGCCGCGTCCCCCCCAGGTGTGTATTAGGCAGCAACAGGACCCATTTTCTGAACCGAACTATTGAAGCCCTTACTGAAGAGTTCCACATTTATCATCAGAGGAGTACACCGTACCATCCTCAAGCAAATGGAACCGTTGAAGCTTTCAACAAGGTACTGGAGAATGCACTGACAAAGGTATGCAATGTAAACAGATATGATTGGGATCTGCGCATTCCAGCTGTGTTATGGGCATATAGGACTACCTGTAAAATGTTGACAGGCCACACACCTTTCATATTGGCCTATGGACAGGAAGTTGTGATGCCTATGGAGTATATTGTACCCAGCTTGAGAATAGCTACATTTACAGGCATGAAGATCAAGAAACAATAAAAGAAAGGCTTCTACACTTGGTTGGATTGGAGGAAGATCGCTTCATCGTAGGCTTCCACCAGCAAGTGCAGAAAAAGAGAGAAAAAGCATGGCATGATCGCCATATCAAGAACAAGTCCTTTCAGGTAGGTGACCTAGTCCTCCTGTATGATAGCAAGTTTATTAAATTTCCTAGCAAATTTAAGATGCATTGGCTTGGCCCATATACTGTTATGCATGTTACTAACAGGGGCACAGTTGAGTTAGCCACGTTAGTCGGAGATACCTTAGCAAGTTTGGTGAATGGAAGTAGACTAAAACCCTATTGGGATAGTCCTACTTCGCAGAACCAACAGTGATCAAAAGAAAAGGGAAATTCTAAGTGTCAAGTACAGTTGAAATTGGGCAGTAGAAGTGGGCAAAGTCTGTACACAATTTTGGGTCGATATGCGAAGTTTGATAGAAATGATGCATGTACCACACAGCACTAGTCAAAAAGAGAAGCTGCGTGGATCAAAAAAAAAAAAAAAGATGAAAAGAAAAGAAGAACCGCGCAGTTCGAAGCCCAAAAAGTAGCTGCGCAGATCCAATGAAGAAGAGAAGATGCAAAGTTCAGAACCAAGAAGCACGACACCACGAAGTAACTGCGCCAGAGTAGTGACAACTCGCCGCACAATTCGACGCAATGCTCCAAGAAACTAGCCGTTACAATGTTGGTCGGAAAACTAGCCATTGTCCAGTAATTTTGTCGACGACCGCTTGAGCATTTAACACAGAAATTACCATTTTGAAGGAATTAATGAAGGAAAGGACCCAAATCCTTAGCGGATTTGGCCAACGGATATGCCATTGAATGCTTTTCTAACCGTTGATGGGCGCGACTAAGGCTCAACTGCGCCTATAAATATTGCTGCATTTGGACTCGCGGGCATTACCAAATATCTGAAATTTTCCTGCGAGCCATAACTTGAATTTGTTTACAGTGAGCGCTAAGTGATCCCATCAGTTCGTTAAGAGATTATCCAGTGAATGTCTGAACATTCCTCTATTAAGCAAGAATTCACAGTCAAGGATACTGTGAGGGTGTTTAAGTACAGAGGGATTGAAGGGTTGATGAGAACCCCCGCTAAGAAGGTTGTTACAGAGCAAGGGCAGGGTTCACGTCGATCGCCATGACATTCCATAGTTATGCAAGCCAAAGGTAAGGAACCAATGGTGGAGAAGACAAAACCAAAGATGATGAGCTCCACGCTGCCAGAAGTGTCGCTCAACGATAAAGAAATCCCACTTACTCTGACACCTCAATATATCTCTCCGCGTGCACAGGATGCACCAGCCATTAAGCTATCCAGGAATGTGAAGTATGAGATACCACTTCCACCAATATCCAAGCATGTGAAGCCAGACAAAAATCTGTTAGGTAAAATTGCAGACTGTAAATTCGAGGACCACGACTTACTTCAAATGCAAAAGGAGTCCGCCGAGCCAAGGTACCAACAAAAACAGCTAGATCAGTATATGTGTTGGAAGAAGGATGTGAAGGGCAACTCTGTGCTGGTTGCGCAGAATTGGTTATCTGAAGTAGTAGAATCAGGATTGTTGAACCTGTTGAGGCTCCTGCACTTCGATCGGAGCCCAGAACTAAACGTGGTGGTGCGCACACTCATCTCGCGCACACACCAAGGTATATGTGGTTGGATAGGAACGTCGACTTGAACATCGACCTGATCCATTGCATCACAGGGTTAAGCAAGCGAGGCGAGGACCCTAAGCAATTCTTTCAAGGCAAGAGCAGGGACAAGGAGGTTGCCGCATAGATGAAGTCAACACACAGCGTCTCGAAAGGCAAAAGAGGATTCGTCACAAACGATATCGCTGATGATGCTACGCGGTTCGTAACAAACTGTTAGCAGCTAAAATTTTGCGAAAGGCAAGACCTACTGAAGTACCAACCGGAGCAGTGCTCCTTGGGGCAAAGGCTGCGACGGGCAGAAGATTTAATTGGTGCCAATACCTGTTGAATGAATTTCTAGAAGATGTGCACGACACGCAGATATACGGCAGCAACTTCCACTATAGTTGGTTGATGGTCTTGATTGCATTTGTGGCATGGAAGGACCCAAAATACTATGTTGGCCTCAGCACCGCCAGTAAGAACTGTAGAGGAGCCAGGAAGCTCAATACCAGAAAAGTCTAGAAAAAAGCAGAAGGTTGTAACGGGCCAGTCAGAAGCGAAGCTCCACGATGATGATTATGAGATGATCGCATCCACAGTCACCGCACATCTAGAAGATGCGCTGAACCTCAAAGACAGTAAGGATGAGGCAATCCAGGCAAGTTTGCAGAAGAAGCTCACCATGGTGCAAGGCATAACAGAGAAGTTTGAGCAAGTTCAACGCAACTTGCCCTTGCCGCGAGACTCAGAGTCGGAAGGAAGGTCAGGGGACACTTCGGAGCCAAAGAAAACACCTCTAACTCTGACCTTGCCACCTAAATCACGCATAGTCCAACTTGACCCGTTAAGCGTAAGGTTACCGCGCAAACAATTAGCTTCGGGCGCGTAGGACATACAGCATGTGGACATCGACATCGCAATGTTGCCACTAGAAGTTCTACACAATCTGCACTTGCAATTGTCGAAGAGATCCATGATAGAAGTGTGGTCGCTCTGACCCAGCATCATCAATTGCAAGAAAATTATAAGCAACTGCAGGAAGCAAGTTTAAAGAAAACTATGGCATTTGAAGATGAGCAGGACCGGTGAAGAAGAATAGAGCATACTGTCGCTTCGTTTTGCGCGGAGATACGAGAATGCGAAGAGCAGCCGGAGCTCGCGGATACTATCCTTAAGATCGGCTCAGTGGTCAGCGATCTTAAGACTAGAATGAAGGACATGGAGACTGATTACCAAGCGAAGATCGCCGCCTTGGAAGCACTGAATCAGCCTAAGACGCCACCAAACCAGGCAGAGCTCAGAGCAGCAGAAGTAAAAGCAGTCGCGGAAACAATAGCCAGCGAAGTAGCAAAATGTCAAACCTTGTTGGACGAAGCTACAAGAGTATTCACTACGCTGCAAGAGGACCCCGAGTTGCTGCAGGTCCAGACAACTTTGAAGGAAAAGGAAGCAGCATTAGACACACTGAACGCTGAGATAAAGACCTTGCCGCCAAGAGACAGACTCCACAGATTCCCAAGAGTCAAAGAATTAAAAAGACAACTTGTGGTGTTAAGAGAACAGGAGGCAGAAGTCGGAGATAAGTTACAGCCCCTATAGGAGGAAGCCCATGAACTGACATAGAAGATAGAAGGAAAACTGCAGGAACTCCGCGACGTGCAGGCGTCAGTAGAAGAGCAAACTCAGGATGACTTAACAGAGGATGTGTTAGAAACCATCAAAGTAATTGAAGAAGATTGCAAGGATACAGTTGCTAAGCTGAGCGCAACGTATCAAGAGCTCGCTACTAAGATAGCTCCGTCGGAGGAAGAGCAGCTAATGGAACCAGAAGTTGAAAGTGTCTCGGGGACGAGCCACATGTAAGTGTTAGGGGCCTGTTGGGCCTAGCCGAAGTAAGGCATTTTTTATGCAAGACAATTTTGGAGCTGCTAAGTTACAGCACAGCTCAAATGAAGGCATTTTTGGTAAAACAGTTTTGGAAGCTGCGAAGTTGAGCGCAGCACAGTATCGGCAGGATGGGAACCGCGCAGCTGAGATCCAGTTCCACTAAGTGGTAGCACCGCGAAGTGCCAGCAGGGCACCTATTTTGGGTAAAGAATGAAGGAAAGATCGAGCTGCGAAAGCGACCTGTTTTGTCGAAGTATTCCATGATTCCCAGCAGGCAGGTAAGGAGTGGTGCAGAAGGAAAGCGACTGCCAACATGAGCAGAGGAAGCACTACGTGAACCAACCGCACAAAGCCGTTAGAGAAGGAACAGCAGGGTGAAAACGACCATCGCCATGCGGTCGACAGGGCAGGATGAAAGCGATGTGACCACGCATAGAGGATGGCCACGACGGAGAAGTCACTATCAAAGCCTAGCAGTCCTGGTTAGCGGAGTAACCATGACAGTTTTGGGTAACCTTAGGGTTTTTGGCCCGCTTGATTGTAAAGACGTGACCTAAGAGCACGATCTATAAAAGGGCACATTTTGTAAGGGAAAGGCTTGTTGGGTTAATCTTCATTGAATATCTGTAAAGTTGAATCTTTTGTTTATGAATTGTTAATCTTTGTTGCTGAACATTGATATCTGTTGACAGAAGATTGTAAAGGCACTGCAGCTGCGTGCATAGAGACCTACAGAGAGAGAGAGTAGAGTCTGCAGCTGAGTGCGCAGACTGGAACTATTGTACCCTTCCCAAAGATAATACAACAGTTCCTGTGGATGTAGCTCCCATCCTGGGGGTGAACCACGTTAAATTCTGTGTTATGCGATTGCTTATGTGTTTGCATTTGCGTCTTTACTTATGATGAATGGTTAGTGTTGTTTATGAGTTTATGTGCTTTACTTTTATATGTATTCGCCATAAAGATGATGATGGGAATAATATGTTAAGCAATCACATGTATGAATGAATGCCGAATGCACCAGTATTTCGCAGTTAGATGAATGCATGAACTAGTCGGATAAACACTTAGCACAGCATCGGAAGTGCGCAGTGATATCGTGTTTGTTATAGTGTATAAGGTTGCAAGGTTCCGTCTATTATGCTTGTTGAATGTGTTTTATAACACTAAGTAAGATCTATTAAGTTGCATAAGTGTTAGTTGGAAGCGCAGTCATCAGTTGTGTTGTCCTATCGCTGAAAGGGCATCCCGCATCGCGCAGTCCTTGAATGCGCGATAGCCTAAGTGTTCGTCGCGAAGAGGTGGAACTTCGCCCAGTCCGAAGTCCGCAGTGCAAGCCCCGTAGCGCACTGCTCGCCAATCTGTTTAAACACTCATCACTTGGTTGTGGAAACCTAATTCCGCAACCCCCCCCATTACTTCGCCTCGGGTGAGACCTCAGTCTGTTCGCAGATTGTTGCCGAAAGGGCCGGTGAAAAGGGGTTTTGTTGGTTCCTCGAACCGCGGAGAACCTGGGTCTTTATAGAAAACCTCAAGAATAGTTATATAAGCCCACACATATTATGTATTGTACTTGGTTGTTAGGGCACATTAGAGAAATCGCTCCCCCCCCCCCCTTTCTTTGGCTTGCTCAATGTAAAATGGTGACACTCTATCTACCATTGATTTGTCTCTTGATGATTTAATCTCAGCCATTGAGATAATGATGGCTAGGGATTGTGCCTCTCCATTTTCTATTTAAAGGAGAAAGCAGCTCATTGTATGGACTCTTGGCTCTCTGGAGAAGTTAATAGAGAAGATTGTTTGCAGTAGAAAAGTTGTTTACATGGTGTTGAATGTCTGAAATATTGATTGCATATTATCTTGCCTCTGCACTAGAGTGATTTGGTGTTTGTTTCCAGCATTATTTTGGTGGTTCATAACTTGTATGCAGGGCCAGTGACTTGTTGGGGTGCATTAGTGGATTTCCCTCTTGCTTCCTTCTCCAACCGTTGTTGAATAGGGAGTAAATTTGTGTCTTCGTATCAAATTTATGTTTCTGATTTTCTTGTATGCAATTGTGCTCTTGTTTTGTAAGCAAATTGACATTTCGTTGCTTGACTTGCAAGTTGGGGGCGCACTTGGCCACTTGGTCACTTCACTTGTAGTCGGAACTACATCAAGTTGCTCTTAGTTGATTCTTGTGGGGATAATTGTCAATATATCAGTATTTCTCCTCCGGAATCAGGTAAGTACTTCATGACCTCTTGTACTTCTTTTCCATTCCATTAGTCAGCTCTAAATTTACAAAATTAAAACCATTCACATCATTTTCGGCAAGTCATTTACTAGAAGTCTTAGCAAACTAGCATTTGGGTTTTTCTTGTTATAATTTAAGACCCCTAAAGCCTGATTTTCAAGTGTTTCTGACACCATTTACCCATAGATTAGGCACTAGTCTGATTCAGGGGTGCGCCTCACTTAGCCATTTTGCTAGGGCTTCCAAATTTGTGACTAGTTTCTTGCTTGTGACCACCTAGATTTATCTTATCATTAATCCAAGCAAAATTTAAGTGTTAGGATAGCTTTTAAACTGTTGAATTTTTCATCTCTCGGGCCATTTCATTTTTCCAAGTTAGAAACCCCCCCGCGTGGAAATTTATCCCTTATTTCCTAGCACTCTTTTTTAACCTGGATTCCGTGCTTAAACTATTTATTACCAAGGCTTTTGCAATCTGATTTTTATACTGATATACCTCTCTTCTTACAATAATTCTTCCCAGTCTCACTTGGTGACAGGTACTTGTGGTCCAGGCTTGTATAATCAAGATACCTCTTATTCTCAATTCTCTTTAAGCTTGTGTGTGTGTCTTGATTTTCTTCTAGTCTCCATACGGTAGAAAGGGTCTCCCCCTTGGCTCGGCTTCTTGCTTTGCCTAAAGTGACAAGAGACCGGTCGGTGTGACAACTACTTCAGCTGTAGTGAACGAGGCCCTTGAAGTGTCATCGGCTTAGCTTCCTTACCCTCTACCATCCTGGAAAGGATATCGTTTAGTGGCAGCAATAGTTTGTGTGATAACAGGTTGCATGACATTGTCTTTTCCTTAAAAGGAAATGCCTATCGATTTGATGATGTCTAAAATGCTTCTTCCTGCCTAACAGACCATCCATTTGTTGCCAAAACAGATCCCTTTACAAAAGGAGTTGACAAAGAGAATGGTGTAATCAGCAGCAACCCATGCTGAAAATGTTCTGGCAACATTGCTGCTCCACACAATAAGTTTAATACTTTTTTCCTTTATGGCAAATCAGGCAGTAACCATCTACAAGGCCTGACTAATGCAACCTATCTTTAACCGATAAACGATTATTGACAACCAAACACCCAAGCACTCTGTAATAAGCTATTATGTATATAAAAAATCCTTGACAATAATATAATATAAATAGACTATAGTAATAACATATATATTTATAGACTATAAAACATAGGATTTTAATATAATAAAAGGTGCATTCATAATGACATGACTTTACATGAATGGTCACCACAAGGCCTATAAATGCAAGGCCATTCTTCATTGTAAATCATCATTCATATTTTATTCAACATTTTATATATACAATTGACTATCAAATAAAGATTTAAGCTTCTACTACATTGGTATGAAAACCTCGCCGATATGTTACATACAGCCTGAAGTCCATACTGTTCAGTATTTTATTCCACATTTTATATATAGAATTGACTATCAAATAAATATTTAAGATTCTACTACATTGGTATAAAAGCCTTGCTAATATGTTCCAAACAACCTGAAGTCCATACTGTTCCGTACTATTGATTTTTGTAGCATCAGACATGTACTTCTGCATAGGCCAAGTGTCAGGCATGCAGGAGTCATCCAGATTCTTTTAGGAACTTGCTTGAAGGATCAAGTCACTTTTTGTATCTCTTTCGTAATTCTAACTTAGGAAAAACACATTATTAACTTAATGTTGCCTAATGACTAAAAAGTGACTTAGGGCCCATGGTATTTGACAGCCCATGGTATTGGCCCATGGTATTTTGGTCATTGAAATGTTATAAAAGTTAGCCTAAGTGAGAGGAGGAGACACAACAGTCACATAGAATGAGTGAGTGAGATCTCATTAAGTGGGTGGAGAAGGACCTCCATCCAAGTGTGAGGGCAGGGGCTGAGGAACGGAGCAAAGGGGTAGCAGAGAAGGTAGCAGCCAGGTGATAGGCTAGGCTATCTTGCTCTATTTGTATATTCCTCAGGAGGGCCATTATCCCAAGACGGGAGCTCATGATTTTTATAATAAAATCAGTTGTTGTTGGTTTCTCCCCGGTTGGGGTTTTCCAAGGTAAATCCGAGTGTCAAATATGTGATTTCCTTAATATTTCCGTTGCATGATTTGTTGTGAACTCAACGTGCTTTAGTTAATAATTTTCAGTAAATTATTCGGGACTAATAACTAGATCTGAGCTCTGAAAATCAACATAGAATCAGAGCCGATAAAGGGCTAAGCTTAGCTCTATGAGTAAATCGCCATTTGCCAATGGTTTAAGTAAAAACAAGAGTGGGGGGGGGGGCGACCGTTGTATGGACCGTATGTACAACCGTGTGAGCCACAGCCATCAATCAGAGTAACACAACGACCATGGTGTTGGAGGCTGGCAGCAGCAGCTACAACCTCATATCGGGCTCGTGTGAATGCGAGCTACAAAGGGAAGATCACACCGTCAAGATTTAGGACAGCTCTTGAAGATCGAGCCTGTAGATTAGCACACCAGGGGATTGCGGATCGAGATGGACATGGAAGGATAACAACCAACAGATGAGTTGGAGATGGATCTGGGTGACAGAGTGGTCGCAAGTAGCAGCAGCGTGGGCATGATTGATGGGTAGTGCCAACACGGAGGCATAGACAACGTCGAGTCGGCCATCTGGGTCACAACAGAGCAGGGCTACGTGGGAGGTGAAAGCTCAAGTGTGAACACAGTCACGAACGTGGACTGCAAGCCGACAGGTAGAGATCGGGCAGATGGCAAAAGAGCAAAGTCAACAAAAGCTGCGGGGTCGTGGGTGTGCCAAACACCAGGGGGTTGCTGGTGTGAAGTGTGCAGCAGGACGCGGGAGCCGAGATAGACGGCCTTGGGATCAGATCGACGCACAAGCTGTAGCAGAGAAAGGAGGACTAGAGGTTGTAATACCCCAATGTTTTAAGCCTCGGACATAAGTAATTTTTGTTTAGTTATTGTGGCACAAGGTGTCGAAACTATGTACTTGGACATTAATGTTATTATTATTGCTTAATAAAATTAACTGGCTCAACATGGACTACAATGAGAATGGGGGAACATGGTTTCCACATGTGAGGGGCTTGGGGACTAGGAGTTGTTACTCTCCCTAACATTAGTTGTTGGACCCTATTCTTGATTATTTTGACCTATGCAGTTACTATTGCACCTTATTTATGGTTAGTGGACCCCTCTTGCTCTAGTGCGCCCTCATGAAGGTTTGGTGGGCCCCACTTGGTGAATGCACCCTCCTTAGATGAGAGATACTCTTTTTTGGGCCCCACTTGCAGTAAGGTTCCCTCTCCCTAGATTCTAGGAGCTATAAGCTAGATTTTAGCTTCCACAAACTAGAATTTAGCCTCCAACACCACAAGTGCGCCCCACTCCTCTATTCATGGACATGCTCCCTATTTTGTGCTTACAGGTTGTTTATGATCCTATTGGACCCACTCCCTCACCTTCCATGACTAGTGCGCCCTCCTTGAGATCTTGGCCTCCACTCCTTGGTTTTTGATAACTCCTCCACATAGTACTAATTTTGGGAAGGGAGTCTCCTAAGCTAACTCACCACTCAATCATTTGAGTTAAGTCTCCATGATGAAACCTAACCACACCTTAACCAACTCAAGTTGGTCTCCTTGGGTTCGAATTTCCCTCCTTGAACCTTATTTATACATGAGCTATCTTATACATGAGCTATCTCCTTGTTGTGCTAGTTAATGAGTGGGTTGGATGGTGCTCATTGTGACTTGTGTTAGGTGTGAGAGAGTGATGTTACCAGAGACTTTCTGGTTGATTACCTTTGTTCCCTCATGGACCATTACTTGTCCCTAGTCTAGCACGTAAATCCATTGGGTGAGGGTGGTGATATCCGAAGGGCCGTGATGAGCGCGAGTAGTCACAACTCACCAGGTAGTGTAGATGAAAGGGAAAGTAAGTGGAAAGGGAGTGAACTACGACTACTCTAGTTGAAAGTACCTCTACTTGTGGAACCATGTCCTCAGCTCAAGGGTGACTGTCATGTTGAGAGATGCACGAGCATGGCATGTCTATGGCTAGGAGGAACGTGGTCCTATTGAAGCCAGTTGCATTCGTGAGATAAGTATTTTCCTATGTGTTATTTATTGTATTTTAATATGCATATGTACCGTGGAGGCTAACTTAATTTATGTTTTTGTTTATGGATGATATGTTAACAATTGAATGCAAGATGGATGGTTTATTTATGTTATAAAGATTGTTATGTTAATAATTGAATGTAGGTGGATGGCTTTCGTGTGATATTGAACCGAATTGCGAAGAACCTTCCCTATCTTCTCTAGCTTCTCTAATTTCTCTTCACTCTCTCATGGTTCTACGACTGCAAGTGGCAGCCATTTCTTCTCTTTCTCTCATGATTTTCTATGGTTGTATGTGGCAGCCATTTTTTCTATTTATCTCACATTCTATGGTTGTAGATGGCAACCTTCTCTTATGCTTCTTTTATGGTTTTAATGGCTGTAAATGACAGCTTAAGATCCAATGTATTATGAGCCTAGATGGTTGTAGATGACAGCCATAAAAATCTGATTGTATTAGTGTTAGATGGCTGCAGATGACGGCCATAAAAATCTGATTTGTACTAATGATTGATGGCTGGAGGGGGGCAACCATGAAATTTGATTTTTAGTGAATGATGGTTGTAGGGGACAACCATGGGATTTGGTTTGTGTGGCTGTAGATGGTAGCCTGTGTCTCTGATTTTCTTATGGTCTATGTGGCTGTAGATGTATCCTTAATGTTGCTATTATTCACTATCTAAAATCAGCACTCACATAATCAAACTAATAATCTCATATCGAAACAAAATCGAATGATAACAAGAACAATTGTGCACTTACAATCATCTACAATTGTCTATAATTATGTTTTTTCACTAGCACTACAATCTGGCAATTACGATCATATACATGAGCTAAATATTTACAATTGGCCATTATAAGATCATCTATCATGCTTTTACTCATAAACAATCAATGTCTACAAGTAAAATACATTACCTTATGTAGCATGTGTTTTAGTAAAGGATATGCTTTTACTTTTTGAAAAAGGGTTGAATGTTAATTTATTGGCTTTGGCATGTTGACCTACTCTTAGTAACCTTATTCCGCTTGACTCGGCCTTTCTCCCCTGGTTCCCGTGGTATCTCTAGCCTTGTTTTCGAGACTGGGCACACAACAGAGTGGTATCAGAGCTTAGGTTCCATCTCTAAGACTGTTGGACCTACCATAGATTTGTAACTTAGTATATTTTGGAATGTATGATGTAAATATAATAGTAGTATACATATACTAGTGTGTATACGGCTAACAGTGATTAACATTGAATACATTGCAGCCTCCAGTAATGTCAGTTTGTAAATGAGCAAGCGGTGAGGATTATTGAATTGCAATTTAAATTTTAATCAAAGCAATGAAGAGAAAGAAGTTGGTAAGTGCGAAGATGGATTTGGAAGAAGGGTAGATGCCATACAACTCCGAAGAAGAATTTAATGAGCTTATTGGGAAGGATCCTAAAAAAGGAGAAGAAAGGACAAATGGACACCAAGGAAGCATTGAACCACTGAGTTTGGAAGGTGTTATCACATTTATAGTAGCTGGGGCTACCATATATTTTTTCCTGATTCCATCATATTTTTCAGCCAGTCCTTTACACTAAGATGCTTGAGACGAGCATTTATTTTGGATCACTCATATGATTATGAGCAGCGATATAGTCCTTTGCCATGACTGAGTCTCAGGAAACTCAGATTAGATGACCAATGTAGCCATTTTTCCATACAGAGCAGTATGCCTTGCCCAGAGTTGCAGCAGTAGTTTCCCAGTTGACAGATGATAGTTCAAATGGTTTGCACAGGTATATGATCCAGCAGGTATTATCTTGTGTATTGGTTTACATTGCTTCCCTATTCATTCTAGTAGCATATTGTAGCATTTGGTGTCATGATCTGGCGATCATATATATATTGGACTTGGTCTTTATTATGTATTTATCTAGTGTCCTGCTCAGATGATAGAGGTTCTTGCCTATACTCATTGGTTTCACCCTCCTAGGAGAATGGAGGTGATCATTCCCACCATTATTTGGTTTGCTAGTGTTGGCATCATTTTCACTATCTCCATCCATCTGTTACCTTCCAGTTATGGTTGTGACCTTGACTTACGACTTGACTTGTGACATGGAAGACTTTTCCCCCACTCTAGCCTCTTTGTTGGATCAGATTCCCTGTTGTTTTGTGTCTCGGCTCTGAGTTGTCTAAGTTGTGTTGGCTAAACCTGAAACAGATAGTACTACCATCATTACATGTATATGGAAACTTTATTGTATATCTTAAATGAAATCCCATTCTAGAATGTGTTTCTCAACACACATGAACAAAAGGCATGTGAAATGAATGTAAATCCAAGAATGTGTTTCTCAACACACACGGATCAAAAGCCTAATAAATGTAAATCCAAGAATGTGTTTTTCAACACACACGGATCAAGGCTATGGAAATGAATGAAAGGCCCAAAAAGCAGTGGTTAAATGTATGCTATATCTAATGCCACTGGCCTATACTGTAATGATTATTCCTCATTAGCCTGCGGATTGTGACATGAGATGGAGCTTGGGACAGCTTATTCTAAGTGTCCCATAGTGTCACCTAGTCATGGCGGCTCTAGAAAAGATCCTCACGAAGATGTATTAGCTTGGATGTGAGTTGTAGACATCTGTCAAGGTTGAATAAGCACTTCTGAAACAGCTTACCCATTTGTGATACACTGCCATCCCCTGTGTTATTGCTTGTCCAGCATATGCTATAGTGTGTATCCCCTTCTCCCTCTTCCAAAGTGTCACAGTGGCAAGTTAGTACAGTCATCCCTTAGCCTAACCTTGCATTTATACACCCTCACCCATCACTAGCAAATTGATCATCAGCCATGAAGTGAGTATAGTCTTGAGATTCTAAGTCTGAGCTATTATTATTAAAAATCTTGAATATCTTGTTTTAAATTGCCAGTGGAATGATTACTTTGTGTTTATATTGCTATTGGAATGATTAGTGAAGCATGCTTTAACCAAATGCACTTGCAGCACCTTGATGTTTATGGTTTGGATCATATTATTGGTCAGTTTGACTTAGTCAAACCCAGTTTGACCAAAGTCAACCACTGGACATGAGATGGGTTAAACCATAGATGAGAGCTATTGATGATATGTAATGCCTATTGGGTCATCAAATGGTTCCATGCAACAGTTACAGGTTCAGATAGTGATCTGCAGTACTTCTGAGGATTTTGATCATTTGCAGATTATTATTCTTTTTATTTGTCAGAGCATGGTGTAGGTATTGTATGATTATGCAATCATCCATATGGTGTGTGAGTATGCACCTTTAGTGCATTTGGGCTCTCTGAGTCCATTGGGACAGTTTGTTGTCAGTTCCGGGAAGTTTCCATTGAGATTTTTCTCAGTTTATCACTTCAGTGCAAATTTGCCATTAAAATGGCTTGTCAGAGTAGTATCATGAGTTGATTGGTTTACCTATGGTGCTAAAGAGGGGATTTGGAGTGTAGTCACTTGTTTTTACTACATTGCTATATTCCCAGACATGATGATGCAATCAGATTTAGCCCCGGGTGACCAAACAGTGAGTTACAGGCATTTTTATACTTTTCAGGTGATTTACAGTGGCATAAAAAATGGTAAAATTGGTTACAGAGGAATTCGATTTGGGGTACTGAGGCAAGGAATTGGCATAGGAATGGTTTTGATAATGTTTATGATGTCTCCCACACCCTCCAGAGCAATTGTAGCATTCAGTGGGGCCCACAAATCTCTCTCTGGCATATTTTATGGTTTTTTGGAGCCTTTGGAGGCTCACAACTTTCCTTGATGGGCATGATTTTATGCTTAGATGATGTATTTGATGATTACTATGCCATGGGGACACACTCGGGAGGTTATATGTCACCCCCTAGACCCACCATGAGCTTTATCTTATGTTCTCCTAGTCACTTGGAGTGGGACATACCCCTAGGGTGATTTTGTCCATGACATTGTTATATTTTTTAGTTGATCCATGTACTTTATTGTTGAGCTCATCTCAACCGTAGATTATAACTTATGTATCTTTTAATCTTAGCCATCCATTCAAAAAACTGGTTAGGGTTTTGGTATCTCTTCTTCCTATTTAAAGGAGAAAGCTTCTCACTGTAAAGGGACCTTTGGCTCTTGGAATCTTGGTAATAAAATAATTATTTGCAGATACTTTCGGATCTTCTTTGATGTGATGTTCTTAGATGGTGATTGGAAAGTCTATTGTCTCCTAGCATTTGGGATTTTGTGGTGAATCCATATCTATTTGGAATACAGTGTTTTGCCTACAGGAGGGTGACTTCACTTGAGCGTTTTTGCAGGGGCTCTCAACTCGCTTCACTTGGATTTGCTTATATCAGGGGGTTTTCAATAGTTTCATTGTGATCTATGATTTCATCTTGATATGTCTCTTATTGCATTAGTCATTTTTCTTTGATGCTTCGAATCTAACTTAGGTAGTTCGTTGTGCAGGAAAGGAGGGCACATTGGCTTCTTTGGGCAAATCGATTTGGCTTGGATACTCACTCAAAGCTCCTCAAATTGATCGGGAAGGCATAGATCATCATCATCAAGGCATCCGCAAGATTATCCGAGTAAGATCTACTGTTATTTCAATCATTATTGGGTTCCAATCCATTGGGTATCTTCATTCACAGTTAAAACCCTCATTAAAATTAATCGGAAAATTCCCTGGCTCAAACCACTTGGCAAATTGGCAAAACTTTTCTGGGTTTTTCACCTTAGGGCAAAAACTAGGTGGGTTCTCCAAGATGTCATCTTTGGAGGACTCCCTGTCGCCCAAATCCCTAGGCATTGGATCTCCTTACCTCACGCATTCCCTAAGATAGTTGGTTTGCCTGTTGTTTGATGCCCTGGCTGAGACTTGTGTGTTTTGATACTGTCATACCTGTCAATCAAGTCTATCCAAAGGTACTAGATAGCCCCAATCCTATTCCTAACCCCCTGCATTGGACACGATTCCCAAGGCAGTGGACTTTTATATCATTTGCTGGTACCTTGATTTTGGATCTCTTAATTAAGCTTATAAGTCACTTGTATAATTACATTGGATCAATTTCACATCTCATAAGCCTCTTGATCCAACCCATAACTCACCTAGTGACTTCATCCATAGATCTAGGGTTTATCATACCTAACACCTTACGTACTTCATCTAGTTTGATTTGATCTGGTGTCTTGGTTAGATCTCTCCTGTCGAGAGTTGATCTGGGTCTCCCCCATTGTTGTCTTGGGCTTAGATAACATCAAGTGAAGAGTGCCTCGATTGGCATGACAACCATCCATTTGGGAGTCGAGGTTCTCTTGGTTCACCTCTTTGGTTGCCCATCCCCTCTACCATCCTTACGGATCCATCAATAGGGGCAACTACAAGTTTGGTGATAACAAAAGGCTCGGTAAGAAGTTTGAAGATGGAAGTAGAAACTTGTAGAAAGGATAATGAAAGGATCATCCACACTCAAGAAAGAATCATGCATAGTCTGAAGCAATTGCAAGGAGATTGGAGAACCTCACCAAGAAGCAATGTGCTAAGGAAAGATTATGAAAAGTCTAGATCATCTTCAAGAAAACTTCATCACAAGCCCTCTGCGGTGAAGAAGATTACTCATCAAGCAACTCAAAAAGCAGCCTTGAAAGATCCCTAGTAAGATATAAGAAAAGGAGGCTTGCACAAAATGAACTAGTGGGAGAACTAAGGAGAATCAAACACCAGACCTTTGATGGAAAAGCAAGGCAAGGGGAGGATGCTAAATCTTGGTTGTTGGGACTTTGAAAATTTTTCTAGTTGCATCAGTACACATCGAACATGGAAGCAAGGGTAGCCATCTACCATTTGCAAGGTAAAGCATCTATTTGGTGGGATCAACTAGTCAAGCTGAAGGATATCAATGAAGATAGAATCTCTTGGACAAAGTTTAAGAAGTACTTCCAAAAAGAATATCTCTCAGAACACTATTATGACAAGAAGATGGAAGAGTTCTTTGAACTCAAGTTGGGTAGCATGACTATGACTATGTAATCTAATGAGAAAAGGTTCCTAGAACTCATGAAGTATGTTGGATTCATAAAGGATGAGAAAGTGAAGATTCAGAGGTTCTTAAGTGGTCTACCAGCACTCTATAGAGACAAGATCCAATATGACAGACCAAAGACTCTTAAAGATGTCATTTGGAAGGAAAAACATCTGTATGATCTGAATAAGAACAAAGCTCCATAACAAAAGGACTGGAGAGATAAGAAAAGGGACAAGCAAGAGCAGAGGAAGAAAGGATTTCAACCTCCGTCATTCAAAAACAATAATAACTCTTATCAGCAAAGACAGGCAGAGCAAAACAAAGCCAAGTGGGGAGAGCCTTTAGACAAAGGGCCAAAACCACCAGTCTAATGTTGGGTATGTAAGGGGAATCACTACGCCAAGCAGTGTCCACAGAAGGCTAGCACCAATCACAACATTCAAGAAGCATCAACTGTTGGTAATGCTGGAAGAAGTATTCCAAGAATCTATGCAGCCCTGCATGGTAGACAAGCTGATCACCAGTCTTGGATGATTGAGGTAGCAGGTAATATTTCTAATAAATCCATAGCTATTTTAATTGATTCTAGAGCTAGCCATAGTTATATTGCTCCTAACACTATAAATAGTTTCTCATTACCTAAACCCTAGCCAGCTGCTCCCAACATTGATGAGCACCAACTACCTAACAAACCTCATTCCATAAGGATGACCCTTTTACGTTAATTAACCACACACCAACTACTTGGTGAGCTTTATTTTAAGAGGATGGCCTCATACATTAATTGACTAACTCCTGAGTATCCCTAAGTAGGGAGGTTAGGGTAGGACCCTAACATTTATCCTCTGGAAGATCTGTTGCTGGTCTATTTTTTAGCATGAAGTCATCCCTTTATCTTCCTTTTGTACCATGTGGCCGATGTGATACATCATGACTCTTCAGTTGTTGGCCAAAGACGCTTTGCTGATAAAAGATGCCAAAGCCTTAAATGTAGTAGCTTATTCTGATCTTATTTCTGCACTAGTAGTTTTGAGGAAGAGGATATAAGCTCCATTGTATATACCCTTCTGCTACTTTGACTTACCTTTCTGCTAATTTGAATTGCTGTTTGTAATTTTTTCATGTATATATAGGACATTTCTCTCTCTCTCTCTCTCTCTCTCTCTCTCTCTCTCTCTATATATATATATATATATATATATTTAAACATTTCAATTAAATTACCCAATTTAATATTCAAGAGAGCTAAATTGGCCAAGATATTGTTGCAGCAAGAGTCTGTCTGTTTAAAAACATACTGCATAAAACACTTTAAAAAATGGCCCAATGTCATGCATAAAATACCAGATTTTTGGTCAGGGAATTATACCTCAGAAGTTCTAGGATCTAACAATAATGAACACAAATGCCATACTGTACTATCCTCTGGAAATGTTTGTGATGGCATGGATGAATGATACCCACTGGAGTCATTGTGCACCACATTTGTTTCTGGACAAGGAGATTGGTCCCTTGTCAAGTAAGCATTCCTCAAAAATGAAAGAGCCCATGCTGCAGAACTTGGCAACTGAACATCATTTGACTCTCTTACAACTCCAAGGATCTCGTGTATCAGTGACTGTGAAAATTGCTCACAAAGAGGATTTGAGAGAATTGGTCCTCTTACATAAGATGTTTCCTGCTCCCATAAAGAGGAAAATGAATTATCTATATGATAGAATAATTATACAACATAATGATCAAGGGACATCAACTTAGAAACAATCATACCTTTTGTTTGGCGGTGAGATGAAAATCTAATGCCTGCTGGCTGGAAGGAGTGACAAGCCCAGCACCAGCACTCATGCAATTGACTATACCAATCATCCCACCAAGGTGAACAATTGGAGGATTTGGATCAGTGTAAGTTCTTCTTATTGTTTCCAGCAATGTTTTTACATCTTCAACTTTTATTGGATGTGCAGATTCATTTAAAATACAAGAAAGAAGGTTGCCTGATCCAATGCAGCTTGCCATTAACAAATTCTGATACAAATACCCATGCTCCTTTTGGCATGCAACTTTAGAAATCAGTATTCTAAATCCATCCACTAGGGAATCCAATCCTTCATCCAGGAGTTCCAGCTTATGGCAAATATTCACAGCAGTAGATAAAGCTAAAGATGAACCCACTGCCAAGGATACTGCAGATATATCACCATAATCAAAAGACTCCGATTGTGATTGCTTTTCTTGCCATGAGTTCACAATAGGAATCCAAGATATTAAAATGTTTGTAATCTCAACCACCATGGCTGGACTTCCACTCTTCTGTATAGCAATGACAGAAGTTCCTAGACCAATGACAAGCCCTGCAATACCCCAGACATTTTCCTCTCTATTGTCCCAGTGTTTACCAACATGTTCTGGAAGTTTGATACAACCTATATTACAATCAACTGCATTAAGCAACTCAAATCGGTAAAGGTTCTGCAAGGACTCAATAGCAGATGGGCACATCCAGCAAAGCAACTCAATCAGGCTTTTCACAACATGTCCAAGTAATGCTGTCTTTTCTTGTTTGCTTGTTCCTAGTTCTTTCCATGTATCACTACTGACAGAATCACCACCTAGGAGGCTTTGACAAGCGAAACCGAGACCTACACCACATGCACCTATTACAAGAGTTCTGTTGCTCCTGCCTGCAACCTGCAAGTAATAATTTAATGAACCAACCTCATACTGGTAAAGGTAAAAGTGATTAAAAAATGAAACCAAGTGATCCAGAAATATGCTAGAGAAAAATGTTACAATATGTAAAGATATGAACATGAGACCATCCCTAAGAAGCTAATGATATATTCAGGAAGCAAACATAAAACACTATATTTTTCAGTATTTGTAAGGGATTTAGCAACGTTGCTTCAAAAAATAAATTGTAAATGATCAGTTCATAGTCATACTACTTCATAGTTCTTAAATATATGTTGTAACTTGTAAGAGTGTAGAAATGTTCTCCGGGTAATCCACTGTAAAATAATGTACTACTGTAGTGTAGTATAGTCAATAGTAATTCACTGTTAATAAAGGGGCAGTGACAGTACAAGATTCTGACCACCTTCCACTGCTAACTCTAGGTTCATGATGCTGCATTTCGTACAAAGGAGAATAATGAACAAAATCATGCAGAACTATTCTATTTGAAAAGTAAAAGTAAAGATGAAGTACCTTAATAAGAGAAGTCGGAATCAAATTTCTGTCAGTGCCATTGTGAAGATCTTTATGGAGGACCTCAAAATGATGGGTCAATGACATACATTCAATTTCATATGCCAAAGTTATGGGTTAAAAATCTTAGTAATTCTAGAGTTCAGTCGAAATTAACTAGAAGTGCACAATAAATGGACAGAGTAGTCATTTGATGATATGTGTAAATGAGGGCTAAATGAGCCACATTATGTTTCTCAAGTAGTCCTTGTTGAGATAGGCACAATAATGTACAGTAGGGAAGTTTATGTGCAGCTTAGTGTGGGCATACACCTTGTGGGCCAGGCATAGGTAGGCCCACATCATAATTCTATATTTAAGTTGGCCTATGTTTCTCACTTAGATTTCTCTTCTTTCTGAATTTAGGCCATCATTTGCTAAAATAACGATGCACAATTGACATCTCTAATTCTATCTTTACAAGAATCTGCTACCTCAAGGCCGTAATATCTTTCCAATCTTTGGGGGATGCATTGTCCTTGATGATGCAAGATTTCCTTGCAAGATTTTTGGGCATTAATTAGCAATTGGGTCATTCTTGATTTCATTCTTCTTGTCTTTTGGACAGTTACTTATTGGGAATTTGGTTGTTATTCGAGCATTTCTTGTATAAACGATGTCCTATACAATGCCTACATCTAACTTTCTCCTTTAAATATTATCTTTCAGAAAGGAAAATGCCCTCTGAAAAATAGGCATGGTTCTGTTATCTTATTATTAGGTCATTCTTTCTGTAGGAAGGTCAAGAGTTGGATTTTTCAAATCCTTTTCTTTTGAGTGCAAGGCTAACAATGTTTTGCATTGTATTTGGTTTTGATACTACTACTAAGTTTCATAGATGAGTCTTGCATTTCTGTTTTCTTTTGTTAAATCCATCTATAAATTGGGATATTCATTACTCTAATGGCATATTTGCTATTTTAGCAACATAACCTTTCATTCTGACTAGTCTGCTCGAACAGATCTCTTTGTGACTCAAGTGCTTTACTGCAACAAACAAGATTAACAACAATTTAGTAGAGATGGCAACCCTGATGAGCCCCAAGAATGTCCCTTTTTGTTCATCTTACCCATCTATTTTCCTTCCATAAACCTCCAAGTATTCCCTTTCCATACTTAACGACATTGCCAAGTTATCAATTAATAGTCACCTCAAGTTTATCTAATAGTTTCCTTTAAATTGATGTGGTTTGGCCCAATTATGCAGAAATATGATGGGATGCTTGGGTTACTTAAGTATCTAATCTGAATGTGTTGATTCAATCCTTGTGGTAGTTTTGTTCATTGCAGAGCTCCTTCAAACCCTACAGCCCAAGAGACAAGCGATCAGGAATGGGCCACACATCATGTGGCATAATGCATTTAATCAAGCACAATTTAGAGATGATCCACATAAGCAGCCATAACATCAGAACAATGAGTTATTAACCTAATGCATCAGCTACAACTCAAGGTTCTTGTAATTTTTAAGAGACATTTTACTGATATATAAGAAAATCAGTTTTATAAGGCCATAGGTTCCCTGGATTTGTTCCAATGGATACAAGAACCCATTATTGTATGTGTGTGTTGCAATAGATCAAGTTATTCTAGTTTTAGTTAGGACAGAGTTGGAGCTATCAGCAGCATACTAGCATTGTAATTACAGCCCATTTTGATTAATGAAATTTGTTAGCTTTTGGGGTTACTCCAAAAGTGTTTACACCATGTTTGAGGGTGACATGACCCAAGGGGGGGTCATAAATGGGGTTAAATGTATATAATATGACCCAAGTGGGGCATATATGGGGCCAAATGCATATGTAATAGCCTAATAGGGTCGGCCTAATGAAGGGGCGTCACATGCAAGAGTGGATAAGTATATATAAAGGTAATGTGGTCATTGTTGAGGAACAAGTGAAATGATTATGTGAATGTCTTGGCATAATTGGAGAAGGATCTCCTAATATTTAAGGAGTTATTATGTAACTCATCTCTAGACTCTCTTGTACATATTGGAGCAATGTTTTAAAACTCAGAACCAGGAGTCTGTTGCACTTAAATGCAGAAACATATAGCTGAATGCTAAAAAAAATGTAATATACCAAGTATATGTATATAAATATTTGTATTGAATAAAAGATGAATGATTGTACAATACCTTCATGATGGTTTACCTATATAGGCATTGGCTGGTCATGAAGGTGAACATGCATGTCTCTTGACCTTTCATTAATTAATAGTTATATTTATTAATTGTTATTTACTTATATTATTTATTATTATTTATGATTATTATTTAATATTAATCATTTATTTATATTTGTTACAAAGTCAAACCGGTCGAGAGTCAAATCTGACAAGAACCGGAACCGGTAATGAATCGGAGTGATTTGATTTCGATGACTCGGGCTATTCAAAATACATAAAAAATTTCAATTTTAATGAAAAAAAGTAATAATTGATCCTTATACTTGAAAACAAACGTGACAGTTCTTGGCACTTCTTTTGGCATCCATAGCAAAAAAACGGTGTAAACGAGAATGAAGGTACCCACTTTCACGGCCCCCAAGCCATATCCCTTTGTGTAGGCACCTCCACCATCATTTTGGTACCCAATCTGCCTTCTGCAAAACATGAACGTAAATGTGAACATGAACATGAAAGTGAACCAGAGTGAAAGTCCTCTTCTTCGTTGAGGAAAGACTCGTGAACATGAACATCGACATGAACATGACAATGACCACCGAACTCAAAGACGAAGTTCCTGTGATAGAAGAAGAAGGTGCAAATGCAATCAATCGTCGTGGATATGCTTTCCTGGAATATGCCAACAATAGATTTCAAATAGTAACTTGCATATATGGTGGAAAGAATCTAGGTTTCAATGAAAAAATCGTTCTTATTTTGATTGAAAACCTTCATGAAATAAGTATATCAGCATCGGATCAATCTTGAAGACTCGACCGCTTTGTGATGAGCTCGGTCATTTTGGACTAGTTCGGTACCGAATTGGCCGGTTCATGCATCAAGCCAGTCGGTTCGGTACCAAACTGGTCCCCAAGTCGAGCTTTCTGTTGGTTCAGGTTTGGATATGCTATGTCGGTCAACCCAGCCGGTTCTGGTTCCAGTCGGATTGATTTTTAAAACACTGTATTGGAGTTTTGCTCCACGTTTACAATTTTGTACATGGTGTGTACTCTTGTCTCTTATGATATCTTAAGGATATTGGTCCATAACATTTTGTATCAAAGCTTGGATGCCTCCAAAACAAATCATCTTGGAATTTTCGCTATAACTTTTTTTCTAGCACATTTCAGACAACGAAACTTGGAGGGGCCACAGAGGACATAACGAACTATCTATGTTATAATTTTCAGGCCATGATTCATTACAGGCAAGCTGGGTCTTGTACAGAAATGTACTCGTAAATACAAGTTGGGTCTTGTATCTACTTCTTAGTAGGATCTAAGAAGAACTAGGCAGGGTCCTAGATAAAGAGTTGGTGCTCTTTTGTTTCAGTTGGTGCTGAATTGCCTCACGGTTGTAGTCGTTGAACCAAATACAAAAAGATTACAAAAACTATATCTTGTGTCTCATTTTATGTCTTGATGTGTTTCATTTGTTGATTGACATATGGATTGAAAGTTAGTTCATTGATGAATGTGATGTGAATATGAAATGATGATATAAGAGTTGGTGTTTGAAGTTGAAAATTGAATAAAGTATAAGCTCACTGATTCACCCCCCCCTCTCAGTGAGCCATTGTGTCTAACAATCCTCTCCCTCTCCCTCCTCTTCCTCCTCTCCATGATATGCACCACTACCCACTTCTTCATCCTCTTCATCATTTCTCCTCCAGTTTCCAATCAACACCATCGTAAAAAACAATGGAACCAAAAAGAGAAGCCACATTGGAATCCCCATGATCATCATGCTTGTAGAGGTTCAAACCTTCAAAGTTTCAAACTTTAAGTTTAAAGAATAACCCTTTTTCCTATAATAGAATGAGGGAGAAAGAATGGGAAAGAGTAGGAGAAGAAAACATAAAAGTAACAAGCATTCAATTTCAAGCCAAAAAAAATGGATAAGTTTAGAGCCTACCTCTTTGGCTCTCCAATGCTTGAAGGCTTGAAGCCTTGAACCCTATGGAAGCCTTCAATCTCCCCTCCAAGCTTTCACAAATGGCACCCTTCAATCTCTCTTCCAAGCTCTCCAAGTCCAAGAGTCCAATCTTCTTGCAAAATCTCCAAATGCACTCCAAGCTCCTCAAACCCTTGCAATGGTGAATGAAATGGCAAGAATGAAGTGAACTGAAGTGGGGGAGTGCTTTATAGCCCAAGCAAACTCCCCCCAAAACAAAACAAAAAACGACCATCATCTTCAAGTGGCGAATTTCCTCAGGAGTGCTGGCGGGAGCAACGTGGAGCGATTAGGGAGCGAAATTAAAGAGTTTTTGGGAACGATAGGGAGCAACCAAGGAGCGATCACTACCGGTCGCTCCCTCATCGCTCCCTAGCAAAGGCAGGGAGCGAAAATTTTCACCCGGAAGCGAGCTCCCAAAAATCACTCCCGATAGAGAGCGAAAGCGGATCGCGCTTTTTGAGTGCTTCCGCTTTGCTTTGGCTCGAAGCGGGGGCAGGGGGGCACTCCCACGCAACATAGATCATTTCTATACTTTGATATTATAATTTCCCTCCAAAACCACTTCCCGCGGGCCCCAACACTCAACCAAAACACAATAATTCGTGGCGTCTGATATCCTTTCCACAGGGGCGTGTTTTCCTTTCACAGTCGAGTCCGAGCGAGTCCTTGCCGAGTTTGGGCCAATTTTTCCCAAGTCCGTGAGTTTCATGCCGAGTTTGTAGCAGTTACTCTACCTGACATTCCACTCGTGAAGACTCGCGAGTCTCTCACAAGTGGTGCTTTACTGATTAATTCCATAATGTCTCAAATGATATTTGGAGGGGTCCAATTGGCCTCCAATGCAAAAGATATGATCAATGATGAACAATGGTGAAGTCCCTGCTGCTAACTTGACCCTTTGACCAGGTCAAACCCAGTTTTGACTAGTCAAAAAGACAAAATTTTGTCAAAATTTGACCAAGACTTAGCATGATGGAATAATCATATAGGATGCCTGCAAGAGGTGTTAGTTCCTTTATCATGAGTAAAATTGATGAACAACTACATGCTAAATTGTGCCATACATAGTGATCATCTCAAACAAAACAAGTGCAAGACAAGTACTAAGTACAGTAAATGATAAGAGTAACTAATTTCATATACCTATTCTTGCTTAAACCAATCACAAATGTAATGCATAGATCAACCTCTCCCTTGGGTGAAGTGGAATGAGTGACAACCATGGGAGTAGTCAAGGTGTGAAATTGACCATAGGATAAACTTGATTCACTTTTGGAGAGAATGGAATAAAGGACACTTTGTGACATTTGTTGGAGTGGCGAACACTAGGGAAGAAGGGTGTCTCATAAATGGATGAAGTCTTTAGAAAGAACCCGTTTGACTCTAGCAAGCCTCCCCTTTATTCATATTATCCCTTTTGTTTTTTGTTTTGATCTTTCTTTTTATGCTTTTGCTTTTTCTTTTGATGCTTTTTTCATTTTTTCTTTTGATCTTTCTTTGTAGCACATTTCTCTTTGCAATCCTTTAGTTAGCTCATCGCTGAAAGGTATCGGCCCTGGATACCCTTCTGGGCCCCAGTTATGACATGGCCTTAGATCCGTTGCCAGACATCATCCATAGGTGCAACAAAGTTGCCAGTGTAAATGCCTTTTTAGGGGCAAGTAGGCTTAACCTCTTTATTCAAGGATTACCTACCCTCCCAGCCACTAACCAATTTCAAGGATGGGGAGCACTTGTTTCAAGTCTAGGGGGTAATCTTCCGGTGACTAGGCATACCTTGCCCGCACTCAATCCACCTGGATCTACAAGAAGAAAGAGATCAATGGGGTAAGCAAACTTTTTCCACACACAACAAAGCCGAGACAACAGGGAAAATATGGAGACCATCCTGACAAAGAAGTCACAGAGGGGGGGTTCCTCAAGTTCATCAATCATGTCCAAGTCAAAGGAGTTTTACAATAAATGGATGACATGGATAATTGGGAAAAAGGCTATATACAGAACTGAGAGAGGAGTGGTGATCTATACATTCCACAGGCAATCAATCCCAACAAAAATATGTGCATGAAACTACCACTAATACACCAAAACCACACCAGGCACAAGTCCTACTGATAACAATTAGGCAAAAATCACACGATCACCTACACATAAGAAAGTCTAACATAAGTCAGTCCATCAATATGTATACCTCTGCCATATACCTTATCTGAGTTGCAATTGCAAAGTATCCACCTATGCAAACTCTAGATGGCCAAGGAAAATGAGATCTCAACTGCATAAGGATAAGCATGAAGGTCCACTATAACAAAGGCTAAAATGTACGACACGGGATGACATGAAGAGGGCCCAATAATGACAAAGGTAGCCCCCCTAATGCTCTGCTACTATATCTAATCCAGCTGTTGAAAAGTGAGATAATCCTCAAATCCTTTGATACTATCTGATTGGAAATTACATCCACTGTAAGCACTGGCTCAAAACTGTAGTATGCTCTCGCAAAATGAGAGGTACATCCCATTTGAAGAATATGTGATAACAGTGGTCTCTCTAACAAAAACTAATCCAAAAATAAGAAATGTAACAACACTTAACTTAATAGGAGATGATTCATGCACCTTTCATTACATGTGGAGGGTGCCTTCGACAACTAGGAGATAATTTCTTTAGCTATTGGATATTTCCCAACTTGATTAGTCTCCAATTATTATCCTATACTTATCATTTTCCTATAAAAAGACTAGAGGATGAGAAGGGTTGAGAGTTGTGTGAAGATTATGTTGGAGTTATGTGAAGGCCATAATAATCAATGAGGATTATGCTAAAATTACACACCATGAGAGATGATACCCTAGACATGGTTGTGATACCAATATGATTGTGATGGCATATGAAAGATCATTGCCATAGGAACCTATAATCCAAACTGAGTTGTACTATTAGAGAGCCATGCCTTGTTGGATTTTCCAATGGATATCCTTGGCCGAGAAAATCCAAATAGCTACACCACTCCCCAATAGTCTACAAGGCATACAATGTCCATGAACCTCCTTGTTATGACTAAGAAAAAATTCCTTAGGGGGTGTAATAGCAAAAGGGATTAACTTTTCCCGAGTAGAGTAGCTAAAAGGGAGGCGTTTAAATATTTGAATGAGTGATGGAGATATTGGAGATAAAAGTAGTTGTTTCATGTTGATTGATCTCTATAGTATTGTGTTACCAAGTGATAGGTTGCATGATGTGATGGTTGATCACAAGAGCTTGTGGTATGGTATTAAGGAATTAAAATGCAATTGGCATTTAAAAGTGGGTTTCCTTTTGGTACTCGGCTTCCATTATATATATCTACTGTTCAATTCTTATGTGGTTAAATGCCCCAATTCTAGGTTGCGTGGGAGAGCCCCCCCCTTCCCCCTGCTCCTGAAGGAAGCGTCAAGGAAGCGCTGGGAAAGCACGCTTCTTAAAAGCTCCCGTATGGGAGCGTTTTCAAGAAGCTTGCTTCCTTGCAAAAAGAAACGCACCCACTTGTTTTTTTATCAATTTTTCTTTAAAAAAAAACAAAAAGCTAAGTGATGGGTGGGGGGGAACTAACCTTAGGCACACACTAATGCTATATAAAGGAGAACAACCTACTCTAATATCAAAAAAGCCTAACCTTAGTAATCATCAGTAGCTTCCTTGCAAAAAAAACGCTCCCTCCTTTTTTTTCAATTTTTTCTTTAAAAAAAACAAAAAGTTAAGTGATGGGTGGGGGGGGGGACTACCCCTAGGCCCATACTAATGCTATATAAAGGAGGAAAATCCTAATCTAATAGCAAGAGACCTAACTTTAGTATTCATTAGTAGCATTACATGGTAATATTAAATTCTTAAAGTAAAAGTTGACATTCTCCTTATCTTTCATTTTACTTAAATTTTTAACATCACCATTAATTGTTTCAAGATGTTTGAGAGTGGTCCCAACCTCATCGGACTTCAAATGTAAAAAGAAGAATTTCTTATCCCATTCAAAATTCAACAGGGTTAACAGTTTTTAGGATTTCAGGATTGCAACGTTTCCACTAGATTCTATCATGTATGAGGGTATGGGATTGGCTTAATCAAACACATCAACCCCTCTACGTACCTTGATGTTGGTGGTGCTGATTGTTCAGATTGATGTTGGTGGCCTCAAAATAGTTTCTGAAGAATCCCTAGTTTATAGTAATGATGTACTTTGGTTCAGATATGGATTGCACTCGGTGCTATTTTCGTTGTGTGCAATCTTACTTGCTATATACATGAGAAACTTTGCATATTTGTGTATAATGGTTTGAATTCTGATAGATGCACATGGTTTTGTTGACATATGCATCAAAATATATAAAAATATATATTATATAAAAAACGCTCCCGGAATGCTCCCAAACCAGAATCTTTTGAAAATTTCGCTTTTCGGTCATGCTCCCATTCCCAAGTAACCTTGCCCCAATTACATGCAAATAAGTATCGGTTATTTTTATTTATGATTTTATGCTAATATTAATTATCAAATGTATTCATAAATTTCATAGTATTGAGCCTCCCTTAATAAAAACTCTTTTTCTGGCTTCATCTTCAAATTTGAAATTCATGAATGGTATTCTGAAATTTCTGTCTCATGGTTTTTCCTCAGATATGTATATGTATGTGTGTGTCATATTCTGGCCAATGGTACCCTGATTTTCTAAAATTTGTCGTATTTGTTCCAAATATTATATCTGTATCTGTTCCTGTATCTGTATCTGTGCAACTTAACTCAAATCAGTTGATGATCCGTGAGGTTGATTGCCAATAGATGGTGCTACATAGGCATTTAACAGACTCTATTGTAACTATTTAAGGAGTGAATACAAGTACCAATGGCAGTAGCAGTAGTATTGGGACTTAACATGGATGTGGGGAAGGTGGCAATGCCACTATTAGTAGGGATAGCAGCGAAAGCAACAATACAAGAGGATCATTGCATTCCATTTTTGTCTCCTGGCTTTACTAGCACCAATGGACTCTAGATTGATGGAAACTCGCTTCACAACATCAATGAATAATTTTACATCAATGAATAATTTTAGACATATGGTAATGCCAAGATATATTATTTTGGCAAGGTATTGTTTCGAATGGTTTATTACCCCACTCATAGGCATATTGGAAACACCAGACATTACTCTCAAAAAGGTCCTTGAAAAATAAACAATCAAATTCATCTTTTAGCACCATTTCATATCTGGGGTTTTATGAGGAAAGAATATGATTTCCAAATAGCCTAAAAAATACCCATGTTTGTGACAACACCTGAAAATTTCTTTGCAAAAGCTTTGATGAAGTTGTACAAGACACTCACCCCAATTCTGTATGCCGTGTGTCGAGTGTTTCAAAAAGACACTCTATGTCCTCACATGGAACACTCTTGGGACAAGTACCCTATGCAAGAACACATGTCCGACGCTTTCAAAATGCGTGTCTCAACGTGTCCAGCGCTTGGGACACAAAAAACTGTTTTAAATATATTAAAAAAATCAGAAATCGTGTGCAAATGTGTCCCAACATGTCAATAATGGATCTTGATGCATGTTTGATGTAGTTCTATTTTCTTTCTGTTAAAAACAAATACATCTCTATGACTATTTTATTTCTATAATATACATAAATAAAATACTATTTTTCTTTAATATACATAAATTACAGAAATATACGTATGTATGTATGTGTCCCCCTGTGTCATGTTTGAAGGGTCTAAGTGTCTCAAGTTAGAAACCCATGTCAATGTATCCATGCATCCCAGTGTCCTACTGTCATTTGACTTAGATTGTCAATTATTTCCCAAACCCTGCCTAATCTAGAAAAAAAAAATCCATTCATCTGCAATATAGTGCATAGTGACATTAATCAATCAGAGAATGATTTTAATAGGAATCTAATTGTTGAAGAAGACCAAGACCTGAAAACAAGCATCAATCCCTCTCTATACATAGTGAATGTTTTGAACCTTTTAACAATAAATTTTAAGTTTAAATGTGACGACTGAGTTGTCCAGGGGCCCTTAACAGTTTCACCATCACCATTTCTCGGATTACAGTTCGTGGGTCCACTCTCCTTCTTTGGACCAGCTCTCTTCATCTATCTCCTTGTATATTTTTTCTCCAAGACCGGCTCTTCTCTTATAAATATAGGGTTTGTTTGAGTTATGCTTTTTATCTTTTTATAGGAGCTGCTTTTTCATTTTCTCGAATGTCTGTCGTGCTGTCTCCGGCCAACTGAATGCCCCCTTCTTGGTAAGATCGGTGAGGGGTGCGGTCATCTGTGAGAATCCACTAACATAACTCTTGTAGTAGGTGCAAAGGCCCAAAAATCCCTTCAGTTCTGTCACATTTTTTGGTGTAGGCCAATCCAATATGGCCCGAATCTTCTCTAGGTGCACCTGGAGCCCGTTGGCCCCTATCACATGCCCTAAATATAACATCTCCTGCCCGAAGTTCTACTGTATATCAATATGTCGTCAAAGAATACCAGAAGATGCTTGCATAACTGAGCCTTGAACATATTGTTCATGCATGACTGGAAAGTGGCTAGTGCATTAGTGAGCCCAAATCGCATCACTAGAAACTCATAATGTCCTGAGTGGCAATGGAAGGCAGTCTTTGGAACATCCTGTTCCCTAACCCGAATCTGACGGTAACCTGAGTGGAGGTCGATCTTAGAAAAGTACTGTGCCCCCTGTAGTTCATCCATCAACTCATCAATCCTGGGGATTGGATACCTGTTTTTTATAGTCTTCTTGTTGAGTGACCTGTAGTCGATGCACATGCGCATGATTCCATCCTTTTTCTTCACTAGCACTACTGAAGATGCAAAGGGGTTGGAGCTAGGTTTAACGTGCCCCAGTCCGAGTAGTTCCTTGATTGTATTCTCTATCTCATCTTTGTACCTCTTGGGGTGTCTGTAAGGAGTGGTAATAACTGCTTGAGTCCCCTCCTCTAACTCAATAACGTGCTCAAATCCCCTATCAGGAGGTCGACCTGCTAGAAGGTCTCTGAATACTGCTTTGTGCTTCTGCAGTAAGGCCTCTATATCTGCTGGATGTTGTGTGGCCTTATCTAGTGGTTTCCTGAAGGTAAACAAGCACTCTGTTGCCCACTCTATATCTCCTTGTCGGAGTACTGCCTCCATCCTGTGCGATGTCACTGCTATGGGAGGGTAGGTATTCATCCCTCTCAATACTACCTTCTGGCCCTCCGTTCCCATGAACTCCATCTCCATGGTCTGGTAGTTCGTGGAATACTTCCCTATGGAATAAAGCCATTGAACTCCCAATACCACATTCATGTCAGGTACATCTACCACATAGAATGTTTCTAACACTGTATAATTCCCAAGTGTTACTTTCAATTTTGGAATCCTTTGACTACACTCCATGGTGTGACCTGCTGCAGCTACTGAAAATCCATCAAAACTCTCACTCTGAATGCCTTTCCTTTTAACCCATGCAACATCAATAAAGTTGTGGGATGCCCCACCATCTATCAACACTCCCACTCTGTGGCCTTGTATGACACCTCTAATCTGGAGAGTGTGGAATCTAGGGACCCTTGACAAAGTAGCAATGGTACCTTCTGGTGACTATCCCTCATCAGCTATCTCATGTGTCTCTCCCTGCTCCTGATCCTGATAATATCCCAAACAGATTCTTTTTTTGTGTTGGCTAGTAGGCTTATATCTCAATAAAGTATGAAACGGTACACTGATCTCTATATGCATGCATTTGCATGCAGATATATAACCCAAATAAACTGAAATGCTATAAAATAGGAGGAATCAATGCATGTACATACCAGTATATAGATCAACTGATGTAATCAAGATAATCCCAGCATGCGGGAATTGTACCGGAGGAATACGGAGATAAGGTAGGACATCCTCCAGATAATAAATGTGCCCTCCTCAAAGCTATGAATGCTCCCCAATAAATAATACTCTGCCGATGAAGCTCCAGATAAGGTGTGCTAGGGTTATAGTGACCTTCTGAAGGTGATAGAAGCAGCATGCAAAACAACTGAAGGCTCCAAGCCCTAAAACGTGAGCCCCTCTCTCAGAAAGTCGCCCACATGCAAGAGGACGTCTTCTTGAAGATGGATGTGTTGAGAAATAGCTGCAGACTGAAGCTAAAGTGCCCTTCTTCCAGGGGAAGGGTAATACCACTGCTCTGAAGAGTATGAGAGCAACATGGAGAAGACGTGAGCCCTGTAGACAGTGATGTGAATAGGGAGGTCCTTGGACCATGCGCTCATGCAGGAGGACAAATCCCTCAATAACTCATAAACTGGAATACTGTAGAAGCTGAAAGATGATAGTACCTGATGATGAAGCAATGCTGAATCTGGATGATCCAACCTGATGGTGACTAGGGCAGATAGATTTTGTTGCCGAAATAAATTAGTTAGTTGAGTGCATGCACTCGACCACAACTTAGCTCGCTGAGCTCTCCAATTCAAATCCACAAATCAATAATCATATAAGCAAGTCTTCCTTACTAGCTTTACCTTTCTTTTATAACATTCACCTGTCAGACCTAACTTTTGACCTGATTAGGTCACTTTACCTTCCAATTCGCAAATGACTTGCATGCAATGCTCTGGAGACTCAATCAGTGCATGCATCATGAAATAATGCTCGGATGCCATGCACGCAGGTGGCCTATGGTTCCTGTGGCCCCTATTTACCTACTGATGATCTAATACCCCTGTTGAGATCTCCTTAGGGTGCATAAGGCATCAATCCTCAGTTGATTCCCTGAATGTCAGTGCCCGCTCGAACCTATGGGAATCATATAGGTTGGCGGGATGGTCCTCTGTGCTTAAGCAGAAGAGGACATTACATGTGCACTATAGAGCACTACCCATTGCAAGCAAAGTAGTTGCAGGACTTCCAGAAATTTAGACAAAAAACATGAAGGCGTTTGCAAAGGATGTGCGAAAGGAAAGAACGTGAAGAAGACATTTATAAGCAATGAAAGAAAAGCGAAAGCAATATTAGAGATCATCCACTCTGATGTATGCGGTCCCATGTCATCCAACTCATTAAGTGGGTATGCATATTATGTTTCATTCATTGATGACATTTCCCGTAAGACTTGGATTTACATTTTGAAAAATAAAGATGAAGTATTCAGCAAGTTAAAGAAATTCAAAGCCTTGATCGAGAATCACACTGAGAAGAAGATCGAGACCTTTCAATCAGATAATGGCGGAGATTTCACCTCAGAATATTTCAAGAACGTATGCAAAGAATCTGGGATTAAGAGGGAGTTGAGCACTCCCTACAATCCACAACAAAATGGCGTTGCAAAAAGAAAGAATAGAACGATAATGGAAGCAACAAAAGCAATGCTTCATGACCAGAATCTTCCGATGCACTTATGGGCAGAAGCTGCAAGGACAACGGTGTATGTACAAACCCGTACTCCTCATCGAGTACTAGACAACAAGACTCCAGAAGAAGTGTTCTTCGGTGAGAAACCCGAAGTAAGCCATCTCAGATTATTTGGCTGCCTGGTCTACATACACATTCCGAAGGAGAAGAGGACAAAGCTAGATTGTTCAAGAAAGAAGGGAATATTCGTAGGATACAGTGAAACTTCGAAGGCCTACCAAATATACTTCCCAGGATTCAAGAAGATAGACATCAGCAAAGATGTGACATTCGACGAAGACTCAGCGTACAACAAATCCAGAAAACTACCTATTGAAGAGACTGAAGAACCTAAAGTTCACAAAGTCAGAGATACAGCTATGGAAGAAGAGACTCCAGAAGATCATGAAGACCATGATATGGCAGAACCACAAGAACCTATAGATCCACCTCGTGAGAAGAACTCCCACAAGAGAAAACCAACATGGGTAGGAGAAGCAATACAATATGGGGAGAAGTATGGCGCTCCAGAGGGGATGCATAGAGAAAGCAAGAGACTTAAGCCATACTCCAGCGATGTAGCCCTACTGTGTGACATCATTGACAAAGAACCTTCCAACTATTTGGAAGCAGGAGAGAGAAAAGAATGGAAGGATGCCATGATCGAGGAGTACAAGTCGATTCTGAAGAATGATGTCTAGGAGGTAGTTCCAAGACCAGAAGGGAAGTCTGTTGTGACTTCGAAGTGGATCTACAAGATCAAGCATGCTACAGATGGTAGCATTGAAAAACACAAGCCAAGGTTTTTAGCACGTGCCTTCTCCCAAAAGGAAGGCTTAGACTATGAGGAGACATTCGCACCTATGGCGAAATACACTTCCATCAGATCTGTACTACCACTGGCCGCAATGATGAAATGGAAGGTACACCAGATGGACGTCAAGACAGCATTCTTAAATGGTGTAGTAGAGGAGGGAGTGTACGTGCAGCAGCCACTTGCATTTGAGAAACATGACAGGCAGACTCATGTGTGCAAATTGAAGAAGGCCTTGTACGCATTGAAACAGGAACCCAGGACGTGATATGGCAGGATGGATAGCTTCCTGATGAGCTTAGGCTTTACCAAGAGTAAAGCAGATTCAAACCTTTACTACAAGGTTGAGGTGGGAAATCCAGTGATACTTCTACTCTATGTAGATGACCTGTTTGTAGCAGGGGAGGATGAGCTCATTGCAGATACGAAAAGGAGGCTTGCCGGAGAGTTCGAGATGAAGGACCTGGGTATGATGCATTATTTCTTAGGAATGGAGGTGTGGCAGAGTGCGGATGGAATCTTCCTTGGACAAGGGAAGTATGCAGTAGAGATTCTGAAGAGGTTCGGAATGATAGAGTGTAAGGCTATGACCACACCCATGGCATTGAACTTGAAGCTACTGTGTGATGCTTCATCAGAGTCAGTTGATGCCACGATGTATCGTTAGATGATTGGTTCATTGATGTACCTGACGAACACGAGACCAGACATATGCTTTGTTGTGAACACCCTGAGCCAGTTCCTGACAGATCCGAGACATGTTCACCTCATTGCTGCAAAGCATGTATTGAGGTACCTGAAGGGTAAAGTCGATTATGGGCTCAAGTATGACGCGAATCAGAAGATTAACATGCAGGGTTATGTTGATTCGGATTGGGCAGGCAATGCCACTAATAGGAAGAGCACTTCAGGATGTTGCTTCAGTATGTGGGATCCGATATGATCTCCTGGTTTAGCAAGAAGCAGTCGTGCATGGCACTGAGTACAATCGAAGCAGAGTATGTTGCAGCTTGTTCGGCCATTTGTGAGGCAGTATGGCTTAGGAAGCTACTGTCTGATTTGTTTGATCTCCAGATAGAGGCGACTTCTATATTTTGTGACAACCAGAGTTGTGTGAAGTTGTCTGAGAACACAGTGTTCCATGACAATGTTAATGTAATTGTAACTTCAGAAGATATTCACTTGTATTTCATATTGTATTTTATTTGTACCTCTGACGGAGATGTTTCTTCCTTCAGTCGGAGAAGTCATTATTGTATTTGGGTCATGTAAAGTCATTAAGGTAAACCCTCCCATGTAAGTCAGGGCATTAGTTCCCCTAGAGTCATTGGTATTGGGGTTTTTAAGTCCCCTAAAGGAGTTAGCCCAGTCAACTTTAGTTGAGGCCGACTTGTCAAGTGGTAAAGGTAAAGTGAAAGGTAAAGTATAAATAGAGAGCTAGGCTCTCTATTTATTCATTCACTCACTCACTCACTTCGCATTAGAGATAAGAAGGACAAGTTCGCACAAGTGGAGAAGAGAGAAGCTGCTGAAGACCTTTTCTATTTTTGGGTTTTACTTTTGTGACAGTGTATTGGTGATCATTCTATCTCTGATGAAGTTGCAAGGTTTTCTCCTTTATGGTTTCCCCGAGGAAAATCTTTGTGTCTCTTGTGTTTATGTTGTGCTTGTTATTCTCTCAGTAAGACCCTAGATAACTATTGATTAAATTGTGAAAAACTAACATGGTATCAGAGCTAACCTGAGAAGAAGACACTGTGCAGCTGCGGAAGCTAGGGCTTCTTATTTTTTGGACTTCTCTCCACAGATCATCAAGAAAAAGAGGCTAGGCTAACTCACCTTACGAAGGCGCATCTTTCTGTCGAAGCAGAAAGTGATTCTGAGCATTTTCATTTTTTGGCCCGTCATTGTTGCCGGAAATTAGGGCTTTTCACAGAAGTGGAATTTTGGAGTGCAATCAGCATAGGGAAGTCCCCCTCCTCAATTGAAATTTAGAGACCAAGATCGAATTTTTTGAGTGGGTGAAACTCCGGGAAAGTCAAACCCTAGTTTGACTTTGGACTAGAAAAACCAGAAAACCAAAAAAAAGCTAGAAACTGCAGATCCAAAATTCCCACGTCAATTTTCAAGGGTGAATTTTTGGAATCTTCAAAAACCAAGTGTACCAACATATTTGCCTCATCCAGGCGCATCTTCTTGTGAAAACATAATTAAATTCCGAGAATTTTCATTTTTTGGCCTGCCACTACTGTCGGAGGAAAACTAGGGCATCAGATATTTTGGGTTTATGTTCACAGATTTAGGGACGTAAGTACATTGGACAACTCTCCTTGAGGAGGCACATCTATCTTTCCAACCAGAAGTTCCAAATTCCAACTTTGGAAAATTAGGGTTTCTCTAACAAACCCTAGGCCAACCAGCTCCAAATCCAGCCTAGGCATCTCAAATTGGTAGATCTAAATCTCTTGTATTTCCATTTGAGGTTCTCATTAAAGATGTCTCACCACACCAAGCGTGAAGATAAGCTTGAAGGGGCTGATAACTTTTGAGCATGGAAGTATAGGATTACACTAATCCTTGAAGAGAATTAACTAGACACATATGTAAATGAAGAAGTTCCAGTTCCAAAGGGAGATGAGGCTAAAGCCTTACACAAGAAGAACTTGGCTAAGGCCAAGAGGATTATTGTTGATTCTATTAAGGATCACCTCATCCCACATGTGTCTTCCTTAAAGACACCTCAAGAGATGTTTGATTCCTTGACCAAGTTATCTGAAGGAAAGAATATAAATCGGAAGATGACCTTGTGAAACCAGTTGAAGAATGTGAAGATACAAAATGCAGAGACCATGCAGTCCTACTTTACAAGGGTCTCTCATATTAAGGAACAACTTGAAGCTGTGGGAGAAATTGTAGAGGATGGAGAAATAGTGATCTCCCTAGGTCATGGGATTCCTTCATTCAAGGGATTTGTGCTAGAAAGAAGTTAATCACATTCAGTAGGTTGTGGGAGGAATGCTCACAAGAAGAAGCTCGACTTGTAGCTCGAGAAGAGAAGATGGAAGAAAACGACAGTCAAGCTCTCAAAACACACTCCAAGAGGAATAACAACAAGAGGGAGCACCACCACAATAAGAAGGAGAAGCATCACACCAAAGTCAGAGGGAGAACTTTAGAAGATCTAGAAAAGATCCATCTAATATTAGATGCTATACATGTGATGAGAAGGCACACTACTCTAGAAATTGTCCCAGAAATAAAAGTGGCTCCCACAACAAGAAGAGGCACCACGCTCACACCGCGGAGGATGATGAACCTCCAAGGAAGAGAACTAGAGAAGAAAGTGACGATTCTTCAAGTGATGAAGAATATGTATTGTAATGAAGGTAACCAGTTACATCAGTTTATTCAGAAGGTTCCACCTCATAAGGTGAAACTAGAGATGACTTTCAGTATTACATGAAAGGAGTAGAAGAAGCTATTGCGGAGTTGGACTCCAGAAAACAAATAAAGATCAATAATCTATGGAAGAATCTCTCATCCATTTTCGGCATTGGTTAAGGAAGCAAAAGATCAAGAGGGAGCACACTCCAGTAGTTCTGCAAGGAAGCAAAGATTGAGAGGGAGTGCACCCAACAACGAAACAAAGATAAGTATTTGAATTCTCATTTCTTGTATATCTGATTACTTAATATTGTTCAATCATGTGCATACTTATGCTCCTAGATTTAGGATGTATATCATGCATGTTAGAAAAGTTGCATTAATGAACAAGATACTACCTAAGAAACCGGATTCGCTCTAACCCCCCCTCGTGTCCCGTGGGGATCGAATCGGACACGATTCGATCTCAATTCGTGTCCGATTCGATCTTCAGGCGAATCCGAAATCGAGACACGATGTAAAAGCAAATCGGACACGAAATGAAATCGAATCCCTGACTGTCGGACACGAATCCCGAAAACAGGACACGTAAAGTGCACTAAAGTTCGGAAAGTGCAGCCGGTTTTGTTTTAAAAGCGAAATTTGAGTTTCTTTTTGTCATTTGCAAGGAAGGAGTTGGCTGAGAGTGAATTGTATGTGCAGGTGAAGGAGATTTGAAGGCTATCCATTGTTTCCAAGCGATTCCAAGTGCATTCCAGTGGATTTGTGGAGAAGATTGCAAGCTCAACCATCACACAAGAAAAGGAATGTCTCAATCAGCTAGGGTAGGAGGTAGGGGGCAAAGGAGAGGGAGAAATGCACCATCTAGTGCCTCTCCTCCTATTCCACCAAGCATAAGCGGTTCTCCTCCTCCGTCAAGTGCTCCATCGGCTGCTAGTGGAGCTCATTCTATGGCTCCATTTAACCCTGTTTTAGCAAGACAACAAGCCCAAGAAAAAAAATACCTTTTGTGGAAGTATGTGACAAGAAAAGATGGGCCCGGGGCAAAGCTTGGTCGGGGAGGCAATGTGTCTTGGAGATGCAATTTTTGCAAGCATGAGTTCAAGAGCACATATTTCCGGGTTAAGGGCCTTTTGTTGGCCCTTCCTTCTTGTGGGATTTCTTCATGCAAAGTGGTGACTGTTAACCAAGGGAGGGATATGGAAAGAGAGGATCATGTTGGCTTAGGGAAGGTGGCAGCAGCAAGCAAGAAAAAAGAGGATGATCCTCTTCCATTTTTGAGGAAGTCCTCTAGCACCAAGCCTCCATTTCCACCTAGCATTCATGGGTGTGGGCGTGGACGTGGGGATACTTATCAAACAAGAAAGAGGCAATCTACAGGTGGTCCAATGGATAGGATTTTCCAACAAGAGGCGCGAGAAGAGGTAGACCTTACCATTGCATTTTTCTTCTACCTCAACTTCATCTCATTCAATGTTGCACGGTCACCATTGTATTTTGAGACAGTTAAAACTATCTTGGAACGAGCTCCAAATGGTTATGTGCCTCCTGGTTCAGAGAAGCTTAGAACCACATTGTTGGTTAAAGCAAAGAAGGAGGTAGATAAAATTCTTGAGCCAATTAGATCAACATGGCCCTCATCCGGTGTGAGTATTGTTTCTGATGGACGGACGGATCCCATACGCCATCCACTCATCAATTTCATGGTATCTTCCCAAAATGGACCGTTGTTCTTGAAAGCGGTGGATGCTCTTGGGCAATAAAAGGATGCACAATTTATGGGTGATTTATTCATCAAAACCATTGAAGAAGTAGGTGTTGAGTCGTGTGTACAAATCATCACAGACAATGCACCTATTTGCAAGGCTGCTGGCATGATTGTGGAAGCTAAATATCCACAGGTATGTTCATTTTGGACACCTTTCATTTCTAATTTGCTCATTGTTTGAATTTGGTCATTGCAATGTTAGTGTTGTAGAGTCATTGATACATGCTTTTATTGCTCTTACAGGTTTTTTGGACACCTTGCATTGTCCATTCCTTGAATTTAGCACTGAAAGCCATTGCTTCGGATGTGGCATCGATTGACAACCTTATTGAGGATGCACGCCATATCCGTAACTTTGTACAAAACCACACAAATGCCCTCACCATCTACAAACAGTACACACAGCTTTCATTGCTGAAGATTGCAGATACTCGGTTTGCTTCCTCATTCATCATGCTCAAGAGGTTGAGGGAGGTCAAAACTGCTCTTGGGTCCATGGTGATTTCAGAGTTTTGGGCTTTTTGGAGAAAGACGGATCAGGTTGCTTCACAAAAGGTGAAGGACATGGTGTTAAATGATGGTGGGTGGGACACAGTGGATCTTACCATAAAGATCATGGAGCCAATCATTTCTTTGTTGCGGTTTGCAGACACGGACCAGCCCATCCTAGCAGAGGTTTATGAGGGTTGGGATTACATGATTGAGTCCATGAGGTCCATTGTCATGGAGAATGAGTGTCCCAAGTATGGGACATCGACAGAGAACTTATGGACCATTATTCGGGATATTCTTATCTCCAAGTGGGATAAGAATTGCACAAATTTGCATTGCTTGGCCCACTCCTTGAACCCCAAGTTCTACACTCAGGAGTGGCTCACTGGTGGATCGGTGGCCTCACACAGAGTCCCTCCTCGCATGGATGCAGAGATTGCAAATGGGAGGAAGATAGCACTTAGACGGCTATTTCAGGATAGAGACATGCTTGAGGAGATGGAGGATGGCTTTGTAGATTTTTCCACTGGCACTGGGAGATTTGGAGGCTATGATGTGCTTAGAGACAAGGAGGGTAAGAAACCCTATGCTTGGTGGGCAGCTCATGGGGCAACATCCCCTATTCTACAGAAGTTAGCCTTCAAGGTCCTCTCTAAAGTTACATCATCCTCTTGTTGTGAGAGGAATTGGAGCACATATGGGAACTTGTACAGTGTGAAGAAGAGCAGGCTTGAGCAATCGAGGGCAGAGTCGATGGTGTATGTGCACTCCAACCTTCGTCTTATTTACAGGAAGAGGGAGGAGTGGGTGAAGGGAAAGACAAAGATGTGGGATGTCTTTCTTGAGGATATGGGTTTGGATAGCAGTACTGAGTTGGCATTAGCCAACATGGATCTTAATGATCCAGTGCTAGAGCCGGTCACTTTTGATGATAGTGATCGTATAGAGGGGTCATCCTCCACAGCAGCAAATGCAGGTTGTCAGATGGGCAGAGAGGAGGAGGAGGGGGAGGAGGAGGAGGAGGAGGAGGATCAGGACAGTGGCAGTGGCAGTGGCAGTGATGAGTATGTTGATTCAAGCATGGAGGAGGACTCCCATCTTGATCCACCCGTTTTTGTATTTACTAGAAGTCTATTTGGCATTTGCCAGTGCCCAGTGGCATTCCGACATATATGTATACATTTTGATTTTGATGACTTAATGAGAAATATGGTTTCGACATGCATCTATGTGTCTCATAATTCATTGTGATTTGTGAATGACAAATGTGAAATGTGTTGTGATTCGTGATTTGTGAATGACAATGTGTAATCTACTAATCATTAATGTGTTTTATTCTAATTTCTATTGAATATTTCATATTTGTAAATTGTAAATGTTCTAGTTTTTAAAGATTTTTGGATCTATATGTCTATATTTTTAAATATTAATATATTTTACAAAAATATATATATGTATATAAAACGTGTCCTACGTGTCCCGATTCCGGGGGTCACCGTGTCCGTGTCGGACTCTCGTATTTTCGTGTCCTGCGTGTCCCGTGTCCCCGTGTCAGGTGACTTAGGATACTACTAATATGCAAGTAATGGGTAAGTGGCCTATGGTACTATACAACATCCCATTGCTACTTATCTAGAATGAAACCTCTTTGCTAACATGTTGGGAGTAGTGCACACTCTTAACAATGTTCTAGTAGAGATGGAAGGCATCTAGGAAGTTACCGTATGAATACGGGATATAGATGAACGTTGTGTTCAATCATTGGCTAAGATAGTTGCATGACTGTGTGACCTATGTCTTTATGCTTAAGAATTTGTTTGAAAAATTATGAAATGTTTCTAATCACGCAACTAAATTGATTGGTAGGAAAGATCATGTCCTACAAGAGAGACTTGTTTCGAAGAACAAGTGACGATGATTCAGCTAGAAGATTTATGAAGTCAAGATGAAGACACTGAAGAACTTGAAGTTCCCAGGATCAGAGATATAGCAATGGAAGGAGTAATTCCTAAAGACCATGAAGACCGTGAAATAGAAGAACCACAAGAATCTGTAGATCCACCTCATGAGAAGAATTCTCACAAGAGGAAACCAGCATGGGTACGAGAGGCAATTCAAGATGCTGAGGGATATGGCGCTCCAGAAGGAATGCACATAGAAAGCAAGAGACCGAGGCCATACTCCAGCTATGTAGCCCTGCTGTGTGACATCATTGACAAAGAACCTTTCAACTATGAGGAAGGAGCCGAGAAGAAAGAATGGAAGGATGCCATGATCGAAGAGTACCAGTCAATTATGAAGAATGATGTTTGGGAGGTAGTTCCGAGACCAGAAGGGAAGTCTGTTGTGACTTCCAAGTGGATCTACAAGATCAAGCATGATGCAAATGGAAGCATAGAAAAACACAAGGAAATGTTTGTGGCATGTGGCTTCTCCCAGAAGGAAGGGATAGATTATGAGGAGACATTTTCACCTGTAGCCAGATGCACTTCCATCACATCAATACTTGCTCTGGCTGCAGTGATGAAGTACAGCAGATGGATGTCAAGACAGCTTTCTTGAATGGTGTAGTGGAAGAGGAAGTGTATGTGGAGCAGCCACTCGGATTTGAGACACATGACAAAGAGACTCATTTGTGCAAATTGAAGAAGGCCTTATACGGATTGAAACAGGCATCCAGGACATGGTATGGCAGGATAGACAGCTTCCTAACTAATTTGGGCTTTACCAAGAGTAAAGTGGATTCCAACCTTTACTACAAGGTTGAGGAACGGAATCCAGTGATACTTCTACTTTATGTATATGACCTGTTTATGACAGGTGAGGATGGGCTTATTGTAGACATAAAGAGGAAGCTTGTTGTCGAGTTCGAGATGAAGGACTTGGGTATGATGCACTATTTTCTAGGTATGGAGGTGTGGCAGAGTGCGGATGGAATCTTGAACAAGGGAAGTATGCAATAGACATCCTGAAGTGGTTCGGGATGATGGACTGCAACGCCATGGCCACACCTATGGCATCGAACCTGAAGCTATTGAGTGATGCTTCATCAGAGTCGGTTGATGCCACGATGTATCGTCAGATGATTGGATATTTGATGTACCTGACGAATACGAGACCAGATATTTGCTTTGTTGTGAACACATTGAGCCAATTCCTGACAGATCCGAGACAAGTTCACATGGTTGCTGCAAAGCATATAATGAGGTACCTGAAGGGTACATTGGAATATGGGCTCAAGTATGATGCGAATTAGAAGATTAACTTGGAGGGTTATGTTGATTCGGATTGGGTAGGCAGTGCCACTAATAGGAAGAGCACTTCGAGGTGCTCTTCAGTATGGGATCAGGTGTGATCTCTTGGTTTAGCAGGAAGTAGTCCTGCGTGGCACTGAGTACAGCCGAAGCAAAGTGTGTCGCAGCTTGTTTGGCTAGTTGTGAGGCAATATGGCTTAGGAAGCTACTGTCTGATTTGTTTGATCTCCAGTTGGATGCGACTTGGATATTTTGTGACAACCAGACTTGTGTGAAGTTGTCTGAGAACCTGGTGTTCCATGACAAGTCGAAGCACATTGAGATCAAGTACCACTATATCAGGGATATGGTGCAAAGAGGAGCAGTGAAGCTCCAGTATGTTGCAACGGACGAGCAGATAGTCGATGCATTGACCAAGCGTTGACCAAGCCGCTAGCCAAAGTGAAGTTTGAGTACTTCAAAGAGAAGCTTGTTGTACTCCAGATCAAGGTCCTTCCAAGGGGAAGTGATGAGTCTGGAAGACACAGATGCACATGAGCCTTTCCGACATGGTGGCAGGCTGGTCCTCCCATGTGCGTTGATGTAAGTGTTGTGCCTTTCCAACATGGTGGCAGGCTAGTCCTCCCATATGCGTTGATGTAAGTGCAATGCCTTTCCGACATGGTGGTAGGCTGGTCCTCCCATGTGCGTTGATGTAAGTGCAGAGCCTTTCCGACATGGTGGTAGGTTGGTCCTCCCATGTGCATTGATGTAAGTGTTGAGCCTTTCCCGAATGGTGGTAGGTCTTTCCTCCCATGTCGATTGATGTAGTGTTGTGTGATGTGCATCTGGGATGTGCTCCGTGCATGATGAGATGATCTGGATGTGATGAGGCGATAGTAGGAGACGCAGGTTTTTTTTGCAGAGGCAATGTAATAAGTCCAAGGATGTACAAAGGTTTTTGCAGAGGCAATATAATCAGTCCTGGGATGTACACAGGTTTTTGCAGAGGCAATGTAATAAGTCTTGGGCTGTACCTACTTGATGGCTTGCTCGCAGAGATGATGAAGACCTACATGGAGGCTAGGCCTACATCCAACATGAAAAAGGGCTGGCTCTGTAGAACTTCCTATAACGAGAAGAACTGAGAGATAGCACCAATCGATGGTCGAGATGACGAGGATTGCAGCAGCAGTGACGACGACGATCCAGTGTTGATGATGATGTTCCAACATTGTTGATGACTGCGTCAAGAGAATACCTTCCTAGTTAAGAGAGAGTGTTAATGTAATTGTAACTTCGGAAGATATTCACTTGTATTTCATATTGTATTTTATTTGTACCTTCGACGGAGATGTTTATTCCTTTGGTCGGAGAAGTCATTATTGTATTTGGGTCATGTAAAGTCATTAAGATAAACCCTCCCATGTAAGTCGGGGCATTAGTTCCCCTAGAGTCATTTGTATTGGGGTTTTTAAGTCCCCCAAAGGAGTCGGCCCAGTCAACTTTAGTTGAGGCCGACTTGTCAAATGGTAAAGGTAAAGTGAAAGGTAAAGTATAAATAGAGAGCTAGGCTCTCTATTTATTCATTCACTCACTCACTCACTTCGCATTAGTGAGAAGAAGGGCAAGTTCGCACAAGTGGAGAATAGAGAAGTTGTTGAAGACCTTTTCTATTTTTGGGTTTTACTTTTGTGACATTCTATTGGTGATCATTCTATCTCTGAGGACGTTGCGGGGTTTTCTCCTTTATGGTTTCCCCGAGGAAAATCTTTGTGGCTCTTGTGTTTATGTTGTGCTTGTTATTCTCTCAGTAAGATCCTAGATAACTATTGATTAAATTGTGAAAAACTAATAGACAAGTCGAAGCACATTGAGATCAAGTACCACTATATCAGGGATATGTTGCAGAGAGGAGCAGTGAAGCTCCAGTATGTAGCGACAGACGAGCAGATAGACGATGTGTTGACCACCGTTAGCTAAAGTGAAGTTCGAGTACTTCAGAGAGAAGCTTGGTGTTCTCCAGATTGAGGTTCCTCCTAAGAGGAAGTGATGAGACCAGAAGGCGCAGATGCACTAGAGCCATTCTCGCATGGTGGTAGGTTTGTCCTCCCATGTTGGTAGATGTAAGGCCTGAGCCATTCTCGCATGGTGGCAGGTTTGTCCTTCCATGTTTGTAGATGTAAGGGTTGGGTCTCGCATGGTGGTAGGTTTGTCCTCCCATGTTGGTAGACGAGGTTCTCGTATGGTGGTAGGCGTAGGTGGTCCTTAGGACGTAATGCACTTGGTGTGCTCCTGATTGTTCTCCCATACTGGAGATGTTGTGAGGTCCACAAGTCATAAGACAGTGTGTGCGCCTAGGCAGGATCTCGCATGGTGGCAGGTTTGTCCTCTCATGCTGGTAGATGCGGGTTGACCGTTGTGAGACATGTGATGTGCATCTGGGTTGTGCTTCATGTGATGATGAGATGATCTGGATACCATGAGGCGATAGTAGGAGACGCAGGTGATTGTTGTGGCAATGTAATGACTGGTCCTGGGTTGTACCTACTTGATGACTTGCTCGTAGCGATGATGAAGACCTACATGAGGGCTACGCCTACATCTAGCATGAAAAAGGGATGGGTCTGTAGAACTTTCTATGACGAGTAGATTTGAGAGATGTCACCAATCGATGATCGACATGATGAGGATTCCAGCAGCAGTGATGATGATGATCCAGTGTTGATGATGATGTTCAAGCATTGATGATGATCCAGCGATGATGACGTTATCCAGACTTGTGTCCAAAGGGGTTCATTGTTGTGGCAAGAGAATACCTTCCTAGTTAAGAGGGAGTGTTGTTGTAATTGTAACTCCGGAAGATATTCCCTTGTATTTTATATTGTTATTATTATTGTATTTTATTTGTACCTCTGACGGAGATGTTTTTCCTCCGTTCAGGGATGTCATTATTATGCTTAGTCCTTCTAGGTCATTGAGGTAAAAGCCTCCGGGGCAATAGATCCACAAAAGGTCAAATGTAATTGTATTATTGAGTCTCCTAGAGAAGTCGGCCCAGTTAGTTTTATTGAGGCCGACCTAGTCAATTAGAAGGTCACCCCAAAACTAAAGTATAAATAGAGAGCAAGGCTTTCTCATTTGGACACACTCTCACTTACTTGAGTTCGCATAAGTGAGAGAGAGAGAAGACAAGTTCGCATAAGAGAAAGAGAGAGAGCTGCAAAAGGCTATCTTGTTTTTGGGTTTTCCATTTTGTGATATTGTATTGGTGACGATTCTATCTCTGAGGAAGTTGTGGGGTTTTCTCCTTTATGGTTTCCCCGAGGAAAATCTTTGTGTCTCTTGTGTTATGTTGTGCTTGTTATTCTTTCAAATAAGATCCTAGATAATATTGATTAAAAGTAGAAAATCTAACAGGTACTACACAGTCCCATTGACCTACTTAGTGGTCACTGGTCATTTGTTGGACATTAAAAAAGTTATCTTATCTAATGAGATAGCCAAGTTTGATAAATCTCAATAAGTCCATGACAACTGCATTGAATCTTCGCTTTGAAGAGAATTTGTTGAGTTTTCGCTAGTCAGCTCATTTCCATCTTTAACCAAATATACTTATAGACTTTAGTGACTCTCGATGAGCCCTTTTACTATAGTTGGTACTTCCTTTCCATGCAATGCAAGCTTGTCCGATTGGATAGTAGCTTATCTTCCCTTTTTGTTTCACTACAGATCTTGTTGATTTACAAAGGTATAATTCCCATACTTCTATGTTTATCAAACAGTTGCTTTCATTTCAGCCGCTTGGTGATGAGATTTAGTCCTTATGTTCCTTGTGAACTTAGTTCTACTGTATATTATAAATGTAAACTATACTTTTCACGTTACCTTTTGTAGCTCCGATCTCATTGTAAGTTATTCATAGGTGACTTAGTCAAACTTGATCACTCACCTAAATATGTATACTTTTTTGTAACCCTAGAAGATTTAGTCTAAGATAATCACTCACCACCAGTTTTGTATTTCAATAAATAGCTGATACAATATCGAGTACATGCATATGGCTACATTATAGCAAACTCATCCCTCTACTTGCATAGTTGATCTCTCAGATTTTCTATGCTTGTATCTGAGTATCCACATTGCTTTGTGCCCATATCACTTGGTCTTCATGAGCAAGGCAGGTCCTCTCCTCAAGGCACACAAAGGTGAGCTAATAGACTTTTACAGTTCGTCTTCTTCCAATTAAATGTGTGGGTCACTGGTACCATTAGCAAGATAGAGAAAGAAAAAGAAAAAAACCTTCTTCATGATGTGCTACCTTTGTCTGTCACACTTTTCTATTCAATCAAAAGTTATCCAAGTGATACTTTTAGTTTTCTCCCACCGTTGCATAATGAAATACATGTTACTGACTTCTCTCAATGCTATATTTCTCTTCAAAGCACTAGCATACTTGTTTGAGAATCATTTAGATTTCTCACTAGGGATGCATGGCATTTCAGCTAACCTCAGTAGATACTCAGAAATATTATTAAAGTTTATAACAGTACCTTCATTTCAAGATAGGGTGGATTAATTGCCTCGGTTCCTTACACAAGACCCTAAGGAGCAGGTGAAGTCATGAAAATTGAAGACTGACATCATGTTAATGTGCATTTACATCTAATTTGGGGGCAAATATTACAAACTATTGTATAATGGAATAGCACTACAGCATCCAGTCAGCTTAAATTGGTTTATGGCTTCAAACAATTAACAAATGAAGATAGACCCTGCATAAACACAGATAAACTACTATGAATATAGATTTGAGTATAACTGTGCCATGATTGCTTCTACAGCCCAGTTCAAGGGAGATGAGGTAACATCCGTAATGCTGACATCATCATATGTCAGCCCATATAATATTGGAAGTAAATAATTAAAATTATTAAATCCATATATGAGGTGGACGACATAATAAAACAAAAACAATATCAATTAAATAAATTCTTCTATATTCTACATTAAATAGCTCATATCACACTTAGTTACAGATTGATTGGCATTTTCTTATATAGCACCATCTACTTTATTGAAATTAGAACAACAACACCAGCATAGATCCAATCCAGGATCTAAACCCAAGGGTTAGCTCAATTGTTCTTGACCCAGACATGAAATCTCCCCCCCCCCCCCCCCAGTAGGGGACGTCACAGGTTCGAATCTCTTGACCCCTCAAGGTTAGGCTTCATAATCAGGGCTGACAGTTTACCCTGTTTACCATCCATGGATCATGGGGAAGTACTCGGAGGGTTTCCTGCAATTTATTCCATCAAAAAAAAAGATCCAATCCCGGATCTATCAAACTCTGAGATGGATCAAATCCTTGGAGGTGCAAACCTTCCCTCAAATTTTTGCACCTACAAGATTTGATCCATCTATGCTGGTTTAGAAAGGTCTCCAGTATACTTCACAACGATAACAATCAAGTATGTGAAGAATGAAAGCAAAATTATGCAGAAACTTTCACATGAAATGAAGTATAGACATTCTACAGAAATAAATGAGGAAATCGCTGGATGCATGCCATTGCTGCTACTCTTACCTTCAACAGCGTGTCAATAATTTCATGTTTGTGCTTCCAATCTGTAGCATGCAAACAAGTAGACACAAGTCCAAGAGAAATTGCAGACGACCACTGCTTGTATTCATGAGCATCTTGATGCAACCAATCCAGTAGAAACCTCGTTGCAGCTGGAGTCACGCTATGTGCAGATGAAGGCAAAATCTGACAGACATTAATGGCAAACATATATATGAAAATTATTGTGAAAGTCTCAAAAATGAAATTTTTTGACGCTGACAAATAATATCATTTGGAAAACTCATAGAATACCAATGAAAGTACACATTAAGAAAAACGGACAAACATACTACTACAAATTGATTACTACCTAAGGAAATGACAATCAACTAAATAGAGTATTTGAATAGTGGACGAAGAAAATCCAGATCTGTTGAAGAATGTAACTTCGGAAAATATTCTTATTTGTATCATTTGAATTATTTGAATTGTACTTACTTCGGGAATTATTAATGTTGTAATTGGTCATGTAAAAGTCATTGAAAGAGTCAATGTAAGCCCTAACAGTTATGTCAGCCTAGAAGAATCCAGAAAAGAATATTTTATTGTAAACTGGACAAGTCAGCCCTGTTAGAGAAGTCAACTCAGTCTTGTTAGTGAAAAAGGTCAAGTCACTGATTAGTATAAATAGGAGACTCGCCCTCCTCATTTGGTCACTTCACTCACTCATCAAGTTCACATGAGTAGAGAGATAGAGTCAAGGAGAGTAGCTGCTTTTGGAGACTTCTTGTTTTGGGTTATTGCACGAGGATTGCTATTGTACTTTCTGACGAATCTATACTGAAGAAGTTTGCTGGGTTTTCTACCCCACGAGGGTTTCCCAAGATCAATTATTGTGTACTATTGTCTATGATGTGCTTGTTTATCTTTCAATGATCCTTTATGTTACTGCATTTAAAATTCTAACATGGTTTTAGAGCTAGCCTGAAAGAAAACATTGTGCAACTGCAATTGCCAGAAGTGAAAACAAGTCTCTTTCCGGAAGCTTTCCTCCACAATTTGGATGAAAAAGAGGGTCAAGGAAACTCACCCTAGGAGGGTGCATCTTTCTGTGGAAGCAAAATCCAGATCAGAGAACTTTCATTTTTGGGCCCACCACTACAGCTCGGGAAAACTAGGGCATCAAGTTTTTGGAATCTTTGTCCACGGATTTGGAGAAAAGGTACCTTTGCTCAACTCACCTTGGGGAGGCGCATCTTTTCCTCCACTCAGTTTTTCAAGATCCTGAAGTTGAGAAATTAGGGTTTCTTTGACAAACCCTAGGTCATCCCAAAGCCAGATCTCAGAAGTCAGTACTTGGTTGGAGCATCTCATTTGGTAAGTTTTATTATCTCTATTTCCATTTGAGGTTCTCATTTATCAAGTTTTATCAAGATGACAAACCATACCAAGCTTGAGGATAAGCTCGAAGGAGCAGACAACTTCCGTGCCTGGAAGTATAGTGTGATGCTCATTCTAGAAGAGAATGAATTGGATAATTATATCAAAGATGAAGTTGCGGAGCCGGAAGGAGATGAGGATAAATCCAAGCATAAGAAGAACCTGATAAAGGTCAAGAGGACCATTGTTGATTCCATCAAGGATCACTTGATCCCACAAATCTAATCTCTACAAACTCCAAAAGAGATGTTTGATGCTCTGAAGAGATTATTTGAGGGAACAAACATCAATAGAAAAATGACCTTAAGAACTCAACTCAAGGTTGTGAAGATGCAAAGCAATGAAAGCATTCCATCTTACTTCACAAGGGTCTCCCATATCAGACATCAATTAGAAGCTATTGGAGACCATGTTGAGAATGCCAAAATAGTAATGACCACCTTGAATGGACTTCCAAGGTCATGGGAGTCATTTATTCAAGGAATATGTTCCAGAAAGAAGCTCATCAGATTCAGTGCACTTTGGGAAACTTGCACCCAGGAAGATGCAAAGATTGAAGCCAGAGAAGAGAAGTTAGGTGATGAAAATAATCAAGCTCTGGCATCTCATGCCAAGAGAAGCAAGAAAGAAGATCATCATCACAAGTCTAAAAAATCCCACAAGGGTCGAAGACCTCCCAGAGACTATTCAAGTATCAAAATGCTACAATTGTGATGAGATGGGACACATGCAAGAAATTGTCCCAAGAAGAAAGGAACAAGAAAGGATGAAGAATATGTTCTGATCTCAACACTCACAGGTATGATTTCTCTTGGAAACAATGATTGGTTGGGTGATAGTGGTGCTTCTAAGCACATAACAGGTTTCAAGGATTCCCTCAACAACCTCACAAAAAAGGACTAACCTGACAAGGTGAAACTTGGAGACGATTACCAATATCCCATAAAAGGGGTAGGAGAAGCTTCTTACAAGCTTGAATCAGGAAAGTCTATTAAGATGAAAGATGTCCTATATGTACCAGGACTAAAGAAGAATCTATTTTCCATCTCAGCCTTAGATGAGAAAGGACTCCGAGTAGCATTTGTTGATGGCCAAGTACTTAAGTGCCTAAAGGTAAAACCTTTGATGATGCATTAATGATTGGAGTGCAAGAGGGAGGATTGTACAAACTCAAGGGACAACCGGAACAAGCATTGGTTCATGAAATTATGGAACCAAGTGAATTATGACACAAAAGGTTTGCTCGCATCAACTACAAGGCATTACCAATCATGAGCAAGATGGTGAATGGTCTACCCAAGATCCAGACTAAGCATGAAATCATATGTAAAGGATGTGCGAAAAGGAAGAATGTGAAGAAACCATTTCCAAGTAGTGATAGCAAATCCAAGGACACCTTGGAGCTTATGCACTCGAACGTTTGTGGACCTATGTCTTCCAACTCACTAAGCGGGTATGCTTACTATGTTTATTTTATTGATGATTATTCTCGTAAGACCTGGATCTATTTCTTGAACTCTAAAGAAAGTATTTAGCAAATTCAAAGAATTTAAAGCCCTTGTAGGAAATCATACTGAAAAGAAAATAAACACCTTAAGATCAGATAATGGAGGTGAATTTACTTCGGGGGGTTTCAAAACATTATGTAAAGAATCAGGGATTAAGAGGGAGATGAGCACTCCCTACAATCCACAACAGAACGGTATTGCAAAAAGAAAGAATAGAACGATAATGGAAGCAGTGAAGGCCATGATCCATGATCAAGACCTTCGAATGCACTTATGGGCAGAAGCAACAAGAACAGCAGTATATGTTCAAAGCAGAAATCCACACTATGTACTTGAGAACAAGACACCTGAAGAGATGTTTACAGGAGAGAAGCCAGAAGCTAGCCATCTCAGAGTATTTGGTTGTCTTGTATACATACATGTTCCAGAAGAGAAAAGAACCAAGTTGGAGCCTTCAGGAAAGAAGGGCATCTTCGTCGGGTATAGTGACTCATCAAAGGCCTATAGAATTTATATACTAGGCTTGAAGAAGATCAAGACCAGTAGAGATGTTACCTTTGATGAAGATACATCCTTCAGTAGATCAAGGCAAATTCACTCCGACGAAGCACATGAAGAAGAACCTGAAGCTCCCAGAATTAGAGATACAGTGATGGAAGAGTTCATTCTAGAAGAACCTAAAGACCATGATATCACTGAGCCACAAAGACCTGTAGATCCACCCCGAGAGGTGGACACTCACAAAAGAAAACCAACATGGGCACAAGAGATTATTCAAGATGCAGAGAAGTGTGGTGCTCCAGAAGGAACTTCCAGAGAAAGCAAGAGACCTCGACCATATTCCAATTATGTGGTATTATTGTGTGACATCATTGATGCAGAGCCTTCCAATTATGAAGACGCAGCTGAAAAGAAAGTATGGAAAGATGCTATGATCGAGGAGTATCAATCGATCATGAAGAATGATGTATGGGATGTGGTTCCGAGACCAAAAGAGAAGTCAGTAGTGTCTTCCAAATGGATCTACAAGATCAAGCATGCAGCAGACGGAAGTGTCAAGAAATACAAGGCAAGATTTGTGGCTCGAGGCTTCTCCCATAAAGAAGGCATAGATTATGAGGAGACATTTGCTCCCGTGGCTAGATACACTTCGATCAGATCCATACTTGCTATAGCCAAAGTGTTGTTGTAATTGTAACTTCGGAAAATATTCTTTTGTTTGTTATTATTATATTATTATTGTATTTTTGGTGTACCTCTGTCGGAGAGGTTTTTCCTCCGTTCGGGGATGTCATTATTATGTTTAGTCATGCAAGGTCATTGAGGTAAAACCTTCATTGTAAGTTGGGGCATTAGATCCCCTAAAGTCAAATGTAAAATGTATTATTAAGTACCCCTAGGACAAGTCGGCCCAGTCAGTTTTAGTGAGGCCGACCTAACTGGGAATTAGGCCGCCCAAACATAAAGTATAAATAGAGAGCTTGCTCTCTCATTTGGACACACCTCTCACTCACTCAAGTTTGCATAAGCAAGAGAGAGAAGACAATTTCGCTGAGAAGAAAGAAGAGAGAGCTGCAGAAGACTTCCTATTTTTGGGTTTTCCATTTTGTGATATTGTATTAGTGACGAATCTATCTTTGAGGAAGTTGCGTGGTTTTCTCCTTTATGGTTTCCCCGAGGAAAATTATTGTGTCTATTGTGTTTTGTTGTGCTTGTTATTCTTTCAGTTAAAGATTCTAGTTAACATTGAATTAAAGTGCAAACTCTAACACAAAGTGATGAAATGGAAGGTACATCAAATGGATGTGAAGATTGCCTTCCTGAATGGTGTAGTATAGGAGGAAGTGTATGTGGAGCAGCCACTAGGTTTTGAGACACATGACAAGAAGACTCATGTGTGTAGATTGAAGAAGAACTTGTACGGTTGGAAACAGGCACCCAAGACATGGTGCGGCAGGATTGATAGGCTTCTGACGAGCTTGGGCTTTACCAAGAGTAAAGCGGATTCCAACCTTTATTACAAGGTTGAAGAGGGAAATCCTGTGATACTACTCTTGTGTGTAGATGATCTGTTTCTGACAGGTGATGAGAAGCTCATAGCAAAAACGAAGAGGAAGCTTGCCGCAGAGTTTGAGATGAAAGACCTGGGCATGATGCACTATTTCTTAGGTCTTGAGGTGTAGCAGAATCCAGAGGAACTTTTCCTAAGTCAAGGAAAATATGCGGTAGAGATCCCGAAGAGATTCGAGATGATGGATTGCAAAGCTATGGCCACACCTATGGCATCAAATCTGAAGTTGTTGAGTGATACTACTTCAGATCCGGTGGATGACACGGTATACAAATAGATGATTGGTACGTTGATGTACTTAACGAACATGAGGACAGATTTATGCTTTGCAGTGAACACTCTGAGTCAGTATATGGTAGAGATGAGACGAGTTCACTTAGTTGCGGCGAAGCATGTGTTGATGTACCTGAGGGGTATGGTTGATTATGGCCTCAGATATGCATCAGATCAAAGGATTAACCTGCAGGGTTATGTTGATGCGGATTGGGCCGGTAGTGTCACGGATAGAAAGAGCACATCAAGGTTTTGCTTCAGTTTTGGATCTGGTATGATCTCATCGTTCAGTAGGAAGCAGACGAGTGTGGCACTCAGTACAACCGAAGCAGAGTATATGGCAGCTTGTTCGGCAAGTTGCGAGGCAGTTTGGCTTTGGAAGTTGCTTGCAGGTTTGTTAGATCTCGAGTTAGATGCGACTTGTATTCTCAGTGACAACTAGAGTTGTGTGAAGTTGTCTAAGAACCCAGTGTTTCATAACAAGTCAAAACATATCGAGATCAGGTATCACTATATCCGGTATATGGTGCAATGAGGCTCCAGTATATATCAACAAAGGAGCAGATAGTCGATGTGTTGACCAAGCCTCTGTCGAGAGTGAAGTTTGAGTACTTCAGGGACAATCTTGGGGGGGTCCAGATCAAGAAAGAGTGATGAATAATACAACACGGATGAGACACAGGTAGTCATGGGCCATGTGACATAATTGAGTTTCATGGGCGTCTCCACTTGAGATGCGATGAGGTAGCAGGTAGTCACGGGTTATGTGATGTAATTGAGTCTCCTAGGCTACGAGATGATCTGGATATGTGGTGAGGTAATGCAGGTGGTTGCGGTGTGCAACGTAATGTATACTCTTGGGTTGGACCCACCGGATGGCTTGCTCGGTTCATGAGAGAGGGTTGATAGCTACATCCAGTATGAAAGAGGACTGGCTCTGTAGAGATACATTCAGTATGAAAAAGGACTGGCATTGAGAAGATAGCTACATCTAGTATGAAAGAGGATTGGCTTTGTAGAGAATCAGAGATGCAGCCAGTATGAAAAGGGATTGACACTACAAAGATAGCTACATCCAGTATGAAAGAGGACTCGCTCTGTAGAGATGCATCCAATATGAAAAAGGACTGGCACTACGGAGATAGCTACATCTAGTATGAAAAAGGATCGGCACTGTAGAGATGCATCTAGTATGAAAAAGGACTGGCACTGCAGAGTTGGCTACACCTAGTATGAAATAGGACTGGCACTATAGAGGTTTGCATCTAGCATGAAAAAGGGCTAGCACTACAAGGATGATTACTGTAAATTTTAATCCAAAGATCACTACTCCCTCTGGATAGCCCTGAGATCTCAAGCAGTTTGAGTCTCTGTAAATCAATAATACTCTAATGACTTAAGAATCAACAGCTATAGATCTCTTTACAACTTAAATACTGAAATACTCAATCGATCACACATATAACACTGCCTATACCATGGAAACCCCAAACGAGGAAAACTAGCAATCTTGTGGGGCTTTCTTCTATCTCGAGCCTAGAGAAATATATGAAATAAGAAAATACAACAATGTTACCTCATATGTAACACTCAATCCTAACTGGTCAATACCCTAGATCTGCATGCATCAGCTGATGCATGCACTAAGGAAATGTGCCCTAGCTGTCAATCTGGATCTGAGTCTATCTGCAAGTAGCTCTGACTGTATTTCCTCTCCCACTTTTCTGCTCTGATCTACTCTACTCTGGAAGAAAGCAAACTGCTCAACTGATGAATGCGCCCTTCCTCTGCATGGAAACGTGTTCCCTCCCTCTGGATGTCAAATGCTCATACAAGATCAGATCTGAGCTCTGATCATCACAGACCTTCCTCAAACACTAAGGCAAGGCTACCCTGAAAGTCTCAGACACTCAATCGGCAGATCGGACTCTGAATGAGCTCCTCTCTCCTTAGGTAATGCGCCCCTCTCCCTCTCTGGAAGTCGTCCTCCACAATCTCTGCAAAAACCACTCAAGTGAACTATTTCAATCCACAGATCTGGGCACCAAGTGCCTCTGGAGCAAGTGGTGTCTGATCCAGCTCAGATATAACCACTCTCCCTCCTACAGAAGCTCCTCTCTCTCTCAAAAAGTCACCCTACATGCACTAATGCGCCCTCCTCACTCCTGACAGATCACTCTCTGATAAGTCAACTGAGCAACCTCATCCGGGGACCTCCTGCCTCGATATATAATCTCACCGATCAATTAGGTTTACCAAAAACCTAATATCTGTGCATGCAAAAGGTCACTTTTGCATGCATCTTTTAATTACTAACTGGCCATGCAAATCTCATGCATGCAAGAGGCAAAACACCCCGTGAGGTCCGCATGCAATCACCTCTGGACTCATGCCACTGAGTAGAGTATATTTCACCCTAGCATCTAAATCATGGAGGACAACCTAAGATACCATAAAAACTAACAATTACATCCAGCATGAAAAAGGGTTGGCTCTGTAGAAAGTTGGATCCAGCATGAAAGAAGGCTGGCATTGCAAAGAGGTTTACATCCAACATGAAAAAGGGTTGGCTCTGTAGAAAGTAGCATCCAGCATGAAAGAGGGTTGGCACTACAAAGAGGTTTACATCCAGTATGAAAAAGGGTTGGCTCTGTAGAAAGTTGCATCCAACATGAAAGAGGGTTGGCACTGCAAAGTCAGGTACATCCAACATGAAAGAGGGTTAGCTCTGTGGAACTTCTTGTGATGTATAGATTCGAGAGATGTCAGAAGTGAATGGTCAGAGTACAGAAGTGCAACAGCCGAATGATGATGGTGACAGTGACAAAAGAATATCTTCGTTGTTAAGAGGGAGTGTTGAAGAATGTAACTTCGGAAGATATTCTTATTTGTATCATTTGTATTATACTTCCTTCAGGAATTATTAATCTTGTAATTGGTCATGTAAAAGTCATTGAAAGAGTCAATGTAAACTCTAACAATTATGTCGGCCTAGAAAAATCCAGAAAATAATATTTTATTGTAAATTGGACAAGTCGACCTGTTAGAGAAATCAAGTCGACCCTGTTAGTGAAAAAGGTCAAGTCACTGATTAGTATAAATAGGAGGCTCGCCCTCCTCATTTGGTCACCTCACTCACTCATCAAGTTTGCATGAGTAGAGAGATAGAGACAAGAAGACTTATTGTTTTGGGTTATTGCACGAGGACTGTTATTGTACTTTCTGACGAATCTATACTAAAGAAATTTTTTGGTTTTCTACACCACGATGGTTTCCCAAGATAAATTATTGTGTACTATTGTTTATGATGTGCTTGTTTATCTTCCAATGATCCTTTATGATTACATCCAGCATGAAAAAGGGTTGGCTCTGTAGAAAGTTGGATCCAACATGAAAGAGGGATGGCACTGCAAAGAGGTTTACATCCAGCATGAAAAAGGGTTGTCTCTATAGCAAGTTCCATCAAGCATGAAAGAGGGCTGGCACTGCAAATAGGTTTATATCTAGCATGAAAAAGAGTTGGCTCTGTAGAAAGTTGCATCTAGCATGAAAGAGGGTTGGCACTGCAAAGTCAAGTACATCCAACATGAAAGAGGGTTGGCATTGCAAAGTCAAGTACATCCAGCATGAAAGAGGGTTGGCTCTGTGGAACTTCTTGTGATGTATAGATTCGAGAGATGTCAGAAGTCAATGGTGAGAGTAAAGAAGTGCAACAGCCGAATGATAATGGTGACAGTGACAAAAGAATACCTTGTTAATGTTAAGAGAAAGTGTTGAAGAATGTAACTTCGGAAGATATTCTTATTTGTATCATTTGTATTATTTGTATTATACTTCCTTCAGGATTTATTAATCTTGCAATTGGTCATGTAAAAGTCATTGAAAGAGTCAACGTAAACCCTAACAGTTATGTCGGCCTAGAAGAATCCAGAAAATAATATTTTATTGTAAACTAGACAAGTCGGCCCTGTTAGAGAAGTCAAGTCGGCCCTGTTAGAGAAGTCAAGTCAGCCCTGTTAGTGAAAAAAGTCAAGTCACTGATTAGTATAAATAGGGGGCTCGCCCTTCTCATTTGGTCACCTCACTTACTCATCAAGTTCGCATGAGTAGAGTGATAGACTCAAGGAGAGCAGCTGCTTTTGGAGACTTCTTGTTTTGGGTTATTGCACGAGGATTGCTATTGTACTTTCTAACGAATCTATACTGAAGAAGTTTGTTGGGTTTTCTAACCCACGAGGGTTTCCCAGGATAAATTATTGTGTACTATTGTCTATGTTGTGCTTGTTTATATTTCAGTGATCCTTTATGTTACTGCATTTAAAATTCTAACAAGACCAAAATATTGTATGAGACACCTGAGCTTTGGTTTTGAATTTTATACATGCTGTAACATACCCCTTTCAGGCAACGAAAGATTGTTTTAAGCTTCATTAGGTTGATTTCCTTGAGAACTTTATTTTTGTTGCTGCATGCACATGTATAATGTATATTTATTATTTCCCCTGTTTTAAACTGCCGCAGCCATTTAGATAATCCCTAGATTGAATACATGTTTTGAAGCACTTTCCAATACCTATTCAGCAAGATGAAAGATGAAGTATGGGGATTGATGGATGGCTACTGGCTACCTAGTAAGTTTATTATTTTACAAACTTTATCATAGTGAGGCTGTGCATAACTACAGTTGAAATTGTAGAAGAATATGCTATGGTGACATGCTGATGTTGCCACAATTCAGCCCTACCGGAGAGGTTGAATAGACTTTATGCATCAAAACTCATACAAAAGATGAGCAGCCATAATAGGGAGTCAGTCCACTTGACAAAGGTCAGTGCATGTAACCAAATTCCTGACAGGTGATACCATGATAAGTTGTCAAAATTAAGCAAGCTGATCAGTCTTGAAACTTGAAAGTGCTATTACAACTGTCAAAATTATGTACCATGAAAAGGTTTCTTAGGTGAAATAACTGGAAGGATGTAAATGCCTAAGAAAAAATAACGGAGCAGCAGCAGCAAACAAAGTAAGTCATGTTTTCCCATGTTCTAAGAACTGGGTAGATGCCGTCTCACCAACACATTTCTCTAAATGAATGGAAATCAAAAACAAGTTCAAACCTGAACAATTAGCATCCTTAAAGGAATTTGCATGATGATTAAAATTTAGAACTTCAATAAGCACTTTATGATTTGCACACTAGGAATAAAAGGCTAGAAAGAGCAACTTACACATTTAAATAAGCAGACCTCTATACAAAAGCACTAGTGTTGATAACTGGCTAACAATGATCTCAAATTGTGCAATATACGTGACTATCATACTTATAAACAAAATGAGAAAAACACTCACCATGCACAAAGCACCAAGGGCAAGTGCTAAGTTCTCCGCAGCACGGGGTACAGCCTCCTCTGCGATTTTCTTTATATCCTGTATGAGCATAGAATAAATTGTTGGAATTCATTATAGTGCACATTTGTTAAAATTTCTTGAATACAACGGACATGATGATTGGACAAATAAAGAAGTATGTACTCAACTCTGTCTCGTGTAGGTATAATAATTGGAAATAGTATCGCAAGGAAACCTAGGGACATATGATATATCTAATGTTATGGACCAGCCTCCCTATATGTGCAACACAACCTCAAACACAACTTGTCAAAGGGATGTTATCATGCAATGAAAAATGCACCATTGAATACCTCAAGCAAGCAGATAAAATATCCATCAACAAATCTCCCATCTGGACAAAAATCGTCTGACCAACTCCACTTCATGTTTATCTCTACTCTTTATTTGTCCCAGATGTACATGTTCTGGTCACTAATTTGTGGTTCCACAAATTTATCACATCTATCACTGTTCATTTAATATGATTCACTAAGGATTGTCATTTCAAGCAAATTCACTAGTAAAGGGCAGTTGTCAATGGTTTTTGTTGCTAGTTTTCTCCAATAATTAAAAACTAATATCAAGGGCTGTTATTACGAATTCAACTCGGTGATTAAGAATGAATAAACAATAGAGATAGAGCCAACATAATTTATGGTCACCAATTGTAGGGAAAGAACTGATGCTCATGATAATGCATTCATGCAATTATGACAAATGATAAACACAATAGTATGAAATAAAATGCCAAAATATTGTGTTGATAAAATATAAAAAAGGATGAAGAACTAAGTTACCACAAACATGAAATAGGTACAGTTTCAGAAATGGCAGTTTATAAATTTTGGGAGAAGGGGAAACAACAGAGAGATAGAAAAGATAATTTTATTAATGTCCATCAAATGACCACAAAAGTAGGTCAATGGGACTAAAAAAGTACACCTACTGTAATACAAAAAGTGGAAGTGCAGATCCAGCTCCAATAGCTATGCTAACAGTTACAAAAAATTATTCAAGAACATAGCTAAAAGATCAGCTCAGTGAAAGATAAAGACAAACATAGAAAGAGACGGTGAGAGAAACATCAATATAGAATGTAAACATTTCAGTGTTCATAGATAAGGATACAATCATCTATTGATTAATAATAGATCAATAATACTCATAACCAGAATTTTCCTTTATCTATTAGAATTTAGGTGATGAGACGGAAAATTATGATGCTGAATACACAATGAAATTTCTCCTTTATAAAGAAGGAAATACAATCAAACTACACTAGAAAAAGGCATTGTCACTGGAACTTCATTGAGCTGGACACCATCATACATTTGAATACAACTATTTAATGTATATGTGAAATAGCTGCCAATGGCGTTGAACCTAAAGAAGGGACAACCTGAATTGAAGATGATTTTTTAACAAAATTGAAACTGGAGAATGGACGGTCCAACATAGGATCCTTAAGATCCACCTCCCAATTCTTTGAAGGCCTATATTGATGGTCTTCTTTCTTTCAGTTGATAAGGAGAAGATTGGAATGTAGGTAGACAAGGTCTTCACCCCTGAAATCCAACCTATTACATTTTCCTGAATCAATATTGACAGGTTCTCCAATGCCTCTTTTCTATAAAAGAGCTATGAAATTATGGAAGATCATCAATCGCTAGGGATTGCAATTTGCAACTCCTTTACACCTACTGCATAAATTGTCCACCATTGAACAAGTGATAAAACCATACTTCCATCAATGGCTGTGAAATATGCAAAATACATTGTATGATTCCATATTTCTTCAATAGAGAACCAACCATGGGAGTCTATGTTGATGAATGATAATAAACTGGCAATTGTTATATGATACATGTGGTAGACTATCATGGGATTGCTGACAAAAGACTAGCATTCCGTCCTCAAAGGCATCAACTGCAATTTTAAACTTGAACAACTTGTCAGGATGAAGTTTGACTGTGTAAACCCTAGCATCTTTAAGATTCTACAGGTAAATAAATGACCTCACAGGCACTGTAACACAGAATAATAGAATTCTATGCAATGTTTTTATGCCAAACCCTGTTCGTCAATCTCTTGCAATGCTTTGAAACCCAATTAAAAATGTACATTCAAAAATCTTGATTACATACGATACAAAAAATAAATCAATGTTAAAGGAGACAAAACTACCTTGAATAAACTATCTCCAGCCATTGTTGAAATCTGCTCACCCACATCAGACATGCCTTGTACTTCAATAACAATCATCTTTGCTCTAAGCCAGCGGTGCATAAAAGAAAGCCAAGACTGCAATGACAATAAAGCAACACATATATTTCTTGACAATTGGATGCTTCCTGCAATTTCCACCAAAGCATTCTCATGCTTAGCCAGCCATTCCCACAAATCCTGTAATATGAAAACATTAAAACATTATTAAACAACTTTTACCATTTCAAATAAACCACTGATGGAAATGAACATACTCTAGGCATCACAATCTGCCTCTACAACCTAACCCGATTCTGTAACTTGACATAAGCCCTTAAGAAAGATACTAAATTATCAATAAGAACTGTACAAGGAAACTATCACTGCACCTTTAAATAGACTTTCTTTGGCATTGCTCTCGGAGGAGGAGAGAATGTCAAACTCAGTAAAGCCGCACCAGGAATGTCTGCAACAGCGTGCTTTCTTTCTGCAAAATAAACAATAAAAGTTACAGTATACATAATGTCAGCTCAGAAAAGTTACAGCTATTCTAGCATGTAAGCTCACATGCAAATATCTCACAGTTTCAAAATTAATACAATTAGAAATTTTGATTCTAAAATATTTTTTATTTTAAAATTGGCATGCACTATATTGTAGACCGCAATGTAACAGGAATAATGAGACAAACTCAGAAAATTGTGAGTTTGACTCGGATCGCCTTCAAAATGAGCCGATTCGGTTTGGGCTGAGTCAAACTCAAGGTGATCAAGGATGACTTGGCCAGCACAAGTCAAACTCGTGATTTTTTCCCTGACTCGCAAGTTAAAGCACCGATTTTTTAAACTGTGCACACATGAAAAGTTTTTAAGACCAATTTTGATTGTTTTTGGTCATTATTTTGATTGTTGGAGGTGTGCCTGCCTTCTGGATGTGTTTAATAGTAATGGTAATATTAAATTCTTAAAGTAAAAGATAAGGAGAATGCCTCTTTTATAGAAAATTAAAGATAAGGAGAATGTTACTTAAATTTTTAACATTACCATTAATTGTTTCAGGATTTTTGAGAGTGGTTCCAATCTCATCGGAGTTCATATGCAAAAAGTAGAATTTTATATCCCATTCAGAATTCATCAAAAACAGTTTTCAGGATTTCAGGATTGCAACATTTCCACTGGATTCTATCATGTATGAGGGTAAGGGATTGGCATTTAATCAAGCACATCAAGCTCTCGGTGTACCTTGATGTTGGTGGTGCTGATTGTTGAACTCCTCTGTCATGACCTTAATAAAAATGAACCCTTCAGTCAAGCAAAATCACATATTAAGCATGGGAAAAAAAATTCTAATTCTACCTTATTTTAACGTTTGGATTAGGAAGTTTCATCAAAATTGTAGGGTTTTGACCAATGTTATCAGAACCGGACCGGTCATCAAACCAGCGAAGCCCAAAATGTGAACCGGACCGGAATCGGGAAAAAACCGGGAAAAAAACCGGTCGACTAAAAAATACATAAAATATTCATATTTTGTAAAAAACATATATATTCATGTGCATACATATGAATCCAAACCATTAATACACAAATATGCAAAGTTTCTCATATATATATAGCAAGTATGGGTGCAAATAACCAAAACAGCACCCAGTGCAATACATCTCTGAGGTTCTAAACCAAAGTACATCAACAAAGAGGCTCGAAATGGAAACCATAGTACTAATGAATAACAATAAACTAATCATAGAAGCATAGAAAACTTTTTTTTGTGTTTAAAAAAAATAAAAATCAGTTTCATGGGTCCACTGTATGGACCAACCGGTTCGGGCCGGTTTTGACCGGTTCCGGCCGGTTCGGCCGGTTTTGACCGGTTTTGGCCGGTTCAGTACCCGGTTCAGACAAAATTCCGGTTCAACCGGTTTTTGTCCCTGACCGGACCGGTTACCTCTGTAAACCGGTCAGACCGGCCGGTTTTTCCGGTTCCGGTCCGGTTCCGATAACACTGGTTTTGACTAATGTTCTTGGAGGATCAACTTCGAGATTCGAGGTAGAGGCAAGGGCTAGAGCCTAGACGAGGGGGGCATAGGGTGTTATTGATAAATAGGATCCCAATATAGGCAATGATTTATTTATCTGGACTCATCTTATGGATGAGAATTGATATATTTTGGACATCTATTGATATCTTTTGGACATATTGATATCTAGCAGTATATGGACATGGCTACTTTGAATGTCAATGAAAAATGTTTTTTTTTAATTCAAAATATATGTATATATTTAAATGTTTGTATTTGCCGATTTTTTCCCAATCCGGTTCAAAACTTTGACTCTTTTTCCTCGCCAATTTATTGCCAATTCCGATTCTGGTAACATTGGTAGACCATGACTGGCGTGGTTGATGTATCTATGATTTAGACCCTAATACTCTTATCAGGTTAGGTGGTGACACCTTTATACCCTCTGGACACTATGTGGTCTGCTACTCGAGAGTGTTAGCCAATTTTTGAGACATAATGTTATTCCTGACCAAGAGCAGTAGCAAGACAGAGACTGTAACCTAATACAGATGTCAAAGCTAGGGGAAGAGAACCTCAGAAAAAGAAAAGTAGTTACACCTGGGAGAGGTTTCAGGGATACTCAGTTCATGTGGAGGAGATAAGGTCAGTATATATAGACTTGATACAGAGTAAGGATCACCAACTAAAACTAAAAGAGTGAAGTGAATCCTATTTGTTTATATGAGCTAGTGTGCCGGATGTGTTTAAAAAAATGGTTGTAATTTGGGCTTGATCAGATTTGTGGTAGCAGGGGCACTGCAAAAATTTAGACCTTTTTCTTTTATGACACCTAGATGGTCATATTAATGTAGAAAAAAGCCAATTTCAATTTTTAGGAAGGCGTCATAAAGACAACAATCACAATGAAGAGAACTCATAGAACACACAGGGACCAAGACAATAAATATTATGCTAAGATGGCAACGTAAACTGATGGGTCACTATGCAAACAATGGTTGGTTATGAAGACAGATGATACTCAATGCCAATTCCCACTCAACAATAGATATATAAAATTTATGAACATGGACGATGACAGGATTTACTCCATTGCTAGTACATTCTAATGCTCATGTCCTTGTGTCGTGAAGGAAATTATGTTAATGCCATATTTAGCAAATTCTCTATATGATGTGTGTGTGTGGTTGATATTTTAATATTATTTTGTGCATTTTTATCACTATCAACCATCAAAAGTAAACAACATATCCAAGAGAAGCCAATGGTGTCTAAAGATAGTGTTATAGCATATAGATTGCAATATTGCATGTCATCATACTTTTCATCATATCGCTCAACACATGAGCTCACTTATTTATACTTGAGTGTCTAACCAATCCCCTTTAAACATGGCTGATTAAGTCAACTTTAATCATCAAAGTGGTCTCAAATGAGAGACAACCCCATAAAATTTAGGCCCTTTATGCATCGGTCAATTAGTAAACTAACCCTCACAGTGCCCTGTTGATTGTCTATTTAGTTGGTGGACCAACCCAAATACCCCTCAGTCAAGTCACCCACTAACCTCCTGTGATTGGGTTTAATCACAGATTCCAACACTTCTTATAGAGCTGCAATTAGTGTATTCTTTTTAGATGCTAACAATTGAATTCAGCATTTTGAGTAATTTTAGAATTTAGGAGTCAATGTTTAGAAGTAGCTGGCATATTCTTGATTAAATGCTTGACAAGGGTTGGTGAAGAAATTTTGATAAAACCTACCAACTGTTCTTTCAGAGATCTATCAAACACTTAGGCTCAACTTTGATTTATTCTTCACTGAGTTCATTAAACAAATAATAATAATACTGTCCCATAGCTTGGGTGGTTGGGAGGCATGATTGTTACCCTCCCCACCCAGGTTCTATTCTTGTAAGTGACATGATGCTCTTGTTGAGCCCCTATGTATTGACTATGTAATGGTTTGACTAGACATGTGACTTCAGCCATACCTTGATTCTTCAAAATAGCAGGTGTTGGCATCTTTCCCGGTGGATGTAGCCTTGGTGAACCACCCTTGGAAAAAAAAAATAATAATGTCCCACAGATCTGAACTTGAAAATAAGTACAAATAACCTAATCACTGTCAAACCAAAAGAAAGGTGAAAGCAATGAGTTTAGGGCCAAGCCCAGGGAAAAACCCAACAGGGGAAAACCCAGAGAGATATCATTATTGAATTAAGAGAAAAATTGAAACTTCATACAACTCAGAAATTTACTGTTTTTCCACTCAATAACTCAGAAATGCTAAGACAAACTTATCTTCACTTTTGACTGTATTTCCCTCGAACTTGTGCCAGACAAGAGAAGACTATACAGATTACTCACACGTGCCAGAAAACAGAAATACAAATTCTGTCTTGAAAATCGTGCCAGTATGGCCTCTCTGTGTATGGTCTGTCAGAAAACAACAGCAGATATAATTATATTTCTGCCTCGGGAAATGCGCCAGCAATGGTACAGACTGGTACGGACATTCTGAGCAGAAAAATCACTCCCAGACTGCCTCGGGATTAGTGCCCACACTGAGTTGCTGCCTCGAAATTTGCGCCCTTCAATCTGTTGTATGGACTGTCAAATATATGATTGTAACTTATCTTGGGAACTGTGCCTTTGATTTCATTTGGAAAGTGTGCTCTTAATGCAGAAATCACACTTAGATTTATTCTCTAATCTCTCTGCCTCAACTTGATGATCTCTTTCCTTTTCCCTAGGTATATTTTATACTTTACCTCACCGAAACTAACCCTAACTAACTCAACCAACTTAATCAAAGGATGAGATTAACTTTATCTGAGGGCTCTCTTTAATGCACATGATAAATTCACTTTATTAATTAAATGTACATTAAATACTTTTGGGTCCCGCAACTTAAAATCACTTTAAGTGATCAAGTACAAATCTCACTTTAAAAATATAACATCATATTACATTTAAGAACTTCACCTAGGAAATATAACTTAAGTCCCCCCCCATGAGAAAACATCAAAAACACAAAGGAGGACATCCCTAGTTAATTTTCCAACACTCCCTCTTAACGAGGTCGGTTCTTCCGGCACCACCTGGATCACTGTTCCCAGCAGCAACTCCCTCTTGTTTTGAAAGCTGACCTGGAGATGTTTACCTGTACAGTCTAAACAACTCTAAAATTTGAGCTCCTGAAAGACTCCATTCTCCCATCCTGAGCCTGCTCAATCACCTCATACTAGCTGAGTCTCCTGGTAGTACTGGAAGAAGTAGCCTCTTGCCTGCTTCCCAATATCAAAGACTGCATACTTGGCACTAACACAGTCTTCCGGGCATCCTGCTCTCCCTCTTCCTCTGACACTGATCTAGAATCTGAAATCTATCCATATCTCACATACATAGGCCAACCACGCACTATGTATTCTCTATCTCTCCGATCACCCAACAACACTGTCGCAACTGGACCACTCTCATTGAGTAGATGAACACGTGTCCACGTCTGAACAATATGATGTATCCATCATCCTCCAAGGCTAATACTGAGAGTAAATTATCTATCAGCCCCAGAACAAAAAGTACATCATCAACCTCCAGAAATTCTCCAAGTGCAAGTTGGAAACAAACTCTACCAACTCCTCTTACCTCATGCACTGATCTTACTCCACTCTGTACATGATGTCCTGGACCTATTTCTGAAATACTGAGGAACATATCACATGTTCCTGTCATATGTCTAGATGCTCTACTATTAATCAACCAAGTCCTAGCATCCTAGCAACCAATACTACCACAACCTGAATTAAAGGAGGTAACCTCCTTTTTCCCGAGTGAAGTCATCCCGGTACTATGCAACTTGTCTTTAGAGCTATCTTTCGCTCCAAGAAACACTTACAAGTCACTTGTATCAACAAGCCCTAACATTTCTTACAATCTTAGCAAGAAAATAAAGTGTTCACAGTCTTTCAATATCCCGGCTCTGATATCATGAAGAAATTTTGACAAAACCTACCAACTGTTCTTTCAGAGATTTTATCAAACACTTGGGCTCAACTTTGATTTATTCTTCACTGAGTTCATTAATCAAATAAAAATAATACTATCCCACATATCTGAACTTGAAAATGAATGCAAAGAATCTAATCACTGTCAAACTGAAAAAAGATGAACACAATGAGTTTCGGGCCAAGCCCAAGGAAAAAACCCAATAGGGGAAAAGTGAAAACCCAGAGAGATATCTTTATTGAATTAAGAGCAAAACTGAAACTTCATACAACTCAGAAATTTACTGTTTTTCCACTCAATAACTCAGAAATGCAAAGACAAACTTATCTTCACCCTTGACTGTTTTTCCTTGGAACTCGTGCCAGACAAGAGAAAAATATACATATTACTTACATGTTCCAGAAGACAGAAATACAAATTTTGTCTTGAAAATCATGCCAGTATGGCCTCTCTGTGTATGGTCTGTCAGAAAACAGCAGTAGATATAATTTTTTTCAGCCTCGGGAAATGTGCCAACCATGGTACAGACTAGTACAGAATTTCTGAGCAGAAAAATCACTTCCAGACTGCCTCGGGATTAGTGCCTGTTGCCGCCTAATACACACCTGGGGGGGACGCGACAGGAAACCTTCAAGCCGCTCGGTGTGTCCTTGGGGGCAAGTGAGAGTCAAGTGCTGTCACCTGATTACTCGACTCCTCCGTCTAGGCTTACTCCTAGCGAAGCCAAGGGGGGTGGTCCCTATGAAAAATAATCTAAGGCTTTTAATCTACAACAAAAGATAAAAGTCTATTCTAGGAGTTAAAGATGACGAGATGATAAAATATAACAACAAAGCACTGCTTGTGAATTAAATCAAATAGCTAACCCAACATAAGATAAATAAGCATTCACGACATTTATGATTGACTTAAACACAGAAAATTAAAGACCAGTGCCGAGAATGTAAAAAAGCTTGTAAGTACTGTTGTGTGGGGTTGCTTGTGTAGTCTCAGTGAAAGTATTGCAGTGGCTTGGTTGGTAAATTTTATAGTTATTAAATGAGTAGTTAAGGAGTGGGTTGATTCTTGGTTTGGCCCAAAAGAAAACCTAAACTTCGAACTGAGTGCTCTAGCAACCTTACCAAGTGTCCAACCAGGTGAGGATGAACCCGCTTAAGAACCTGCTGACTCTGTGGATTCAGTCCATGCAACCTCCCAAGTTCTTAGAATTGGATTTTAATGGATTGTCCTATTAACACTAAATACCTTACACCCGTTTCTGATTGAGCCAACTGTTCCGACTAAGCTGCAGTGGTCAAGAGCATACTCCGAGTTTGGGGCGTTGTTCGTTTTATTAAATAGATATGAGTGGATGATTAATCTACACTAAACCCCAAGCATAAATCAAGGGGGGTTAATTTTAGGATTAAATTTTAAGCACAGAATAATAATTTGAAATAAACACAAAAGCATATAAAATGAAAAACGGGTCCTTGGAGGACGTTGTGTGCTCGAGTGTGTTATTTGATTACTACTGCTTGAATGAAAAACTAATCTAAAACGAAAAAAATAAAAAAATAAAAAAGGGTGTGAATCCCCCCTGGGGGGATTGGGTTTAGGCACTGGAATTGCCTGCTTTGCTCTTTTTATTTTTTTGATTACAACTTGGAAACTTAAGAGAAATACTGCTTGCCCTTTATCATTAGGGAACAAGTCAGTTTACAATGTTAGAATGATGTAAGGGAGGTAAAACTAGCTCCCCGGATGGCTACGGACACCTCCGAATCTCAGACTTTGAGCTTTAAAAAGCTCGGACCTGCTAAAAGACAAAAAAAACCAGCGAACTAAATTAGTCTTAAAAATGCCAAGAAACACTTAAAAAGTGTCTTTGACGTTGCTACAAAAAATTGCAAAAATTTCTAACTTAGCTAGCAACCTAGAACTAAATAAAAATGAAGCTATTAGACTCTTTAGATTGCTACTTGCTTAGATCTATTAATCAAATGAACTTTGAAGCAAGATTTAGATTTAAATAGGACAGTAACTGAGATAGAATAAAAAAATGGATCTAGAAAAGTGAACCCATGGGGGTTGAGCATTTTGAAGAAAGGACAATGGAGTCAAGCTCCCAGATGCACCGATAGGATCGAAACTTGGTTTGTATTTACTGAATGAAGGCACGATCTAACATGTTCGTGGACTTCTCCAGCTTAGGCTACCTGTAAACAGCTGCAAACAACTAGCAAGGGGATAAGAGCATATGTGTAGATAATTAAAAGAAAGCAGCGATGCAATGAATTCAAACAAGAAATTACATTACTCTTAGCCTCCTAATATTATCAACATGAATAAGCAAACTATACAGTATTACTTACAGATCTTATAGAAGATAGCTTCCCTTTAAAGACATATAATCCCAACAATACTAGCTATGAAACATAATACGGTATACCTCAGATGTACAAGCATGAAGATCCAACCAAAGACAATCACCAAACTAGCCTCCAAAGCCTTCTTTATTAAACTCAGAAAAATATTACAATACAAATATAAGCAGAGGTTCCACACTTTCCGATCGTTACAATGGAGCCAAGCTCCTCAATATATAGCACAAGGAGAGTGAGCTAGGGCGCAAAACCCTAAGGAGACAAAGCTCCTAGTTTGTAGAGCAAGTAAACTCAATGGCCAATGGAGAAGCACCATTTCTCTTGGACAAAAACACCTCAAAGAAGAAAATGCCGAATTTGATGAACAAGCTGCCCCCTTGTGAAGCTCACGCATGAGGAAAAAGGAAAGCGTGTTGGCAAGTTGTTTGATGTTTCCAAGTTGAGGAGCTTTATGCGGAGAACATTGATTGGTTCTTCAAAATAGAAACCTGCCCACATGGGTGGTGCCAACTCCTCATGCTAGCCGCCACCACTCCTTTGGCCTACCATCCATCAAATCGTAAACATGGTCGTGGAGAGGCTGGCCCACGTGAAGCATCCGTATAACTCTTTTAAAAATTGATTTTAATACATATGCTTTGAAACATAAGCTATAATCTCCCATCAATCCGAGTTGTCACGGGTGGCCCACTCTTCAACTTGTATTCCACACAAGAGACTCGTACGGCCGTACGGCTGGCCCACGTGAGGATATGCGATTCATTAGTTTCATGTTTCAAACTTTAACTTTGTCCATAATTTATATGCTTTGAACCTTTAATTATTAATTCAGCCAATCATATGACAAATGCCATATCTAATTGCTCAAGCGTGGATGGATGGCCCACGTGAATGATGAGGCCGTACGGATTTGCAATTTAGTGCTTCACCCTTTAAATTGGTCAAAAATTATATGCCTTGATACTTTAGCTAAGTCGCTCACCTTATGTGATGTCATGCCACCTCAATTGGCATGTGCATTATTCAATCTTTTTATAACTTTGACTTTTGACCAAGGTGCAATTTGATGCATTTTTAGCATTAAAATGCCACTTTATAGCTTTGATATACAAAACTGCTCCATGGGGGTTCTCGGTCGCCCAAAATGTAGGAAAACTGCGTACCGGGGTAAAGAGGATGCTCTGGGCTTGAAAACGAGCATCCCTGCGTCGAATTCCGACTCCGGATAAGACTTTTATCACTTTTTGAAATTTTTTAATTAAACCATTAAAAAATGGCTTAAAAATGCGGAAAAATATTTTTTGTCGGAATCGACTGAAACTTCAGGGGAACCTAGTACATGACAAAACGATGAAATTCTAGCGCCTAGCATGTTTATACATGTTACAAAATGGGCTCTAATAATCCCCTAAGGCCTAACCCCCACTTTGGGCATTCCAGCTTTGGAGGAGCAGGAGAAAACCTCATCGATTATACTCGGCTAAAGGCAAGGCATAATCAACAAGGGAAAAAACTCCTTGGAATACCTTCTTTGGTTGTCAAGTCCTAGGGAACCGAGTCACTCAAAGACCACCATGCTAGTACGCTTATTACAAACCCCATGGGGCACAGTCATGTACTACAAAAAACTGACAAATGGGCCCTGAAAAGGCCAAACTTGGAACTTCTGAACTCTGAAAAAGGCACAAGTAAATGTGCAATACTGGCGGCTCACTGAAGTCCAACTGTAGTGCAACTCAGTTGGTAACAGTGCCCACACTCAGTTGCTCCCTCAGAATTTGTGCCCTTCAATCTACTGTATGGACTGTCAAATATATGCATGTAACTTATCTTGGGAACCGTGCCTTTGATTTAATTTGGAAAGTGTGCTCTTACTCAATGCAGAAATCACACTTAGATTTCTTCTCTAATCTCTCTTTCTCAACTTGATGATCTTTTTTATTTTCCCTATGTATATTTTATACTTTATCTTACCCAAACTAAGCCTAACTAACTCAACCAACTTAATCAAAGGATGAGATTAACGTTATCTGAGGGCTCTCATTAATGCACATAATATATTCTTTATTAATTAAATGAACATTAAATACTTTTGGGTCCCACAACTTAAAATCACTTTAAGTGATAAAATACAAAACTCACTTTAAAAATATAACATCATATTACATTTAAAAAGTTCACCTAGGAGATATAACTTAAGTTCCCCCCCCCCCCCCCGCATGAGAAAACGTCAAAAACACAAAGGGGGGCATCCGAAGTTAATTTTCTAACAGTTGGGTTATCTATGGCACTCAAGATAGAAGAATATTGTCTATGACAGTATTTGAGTTTGCTAATTTCAATTGTTATAATGACATGAATGCTTCTAAATCTACTCGATGAATAGCGATCTGAATTATTTATGTCTCATGGTGTCTTTTCATACATATATCAGTGTGTGTGTCATTTCTCCAACATATCGTATCCGACTTTTCTGAAAATTGGTTGTATCCATCCCCCCCCCCCCATATCCATATCCATTATCGTATCCATTTCATTGCAACTTAGCAATGAAGATACAAAATTTTCCAGTATACGGCAATAATCCACTAAAGAAACAGGACACATAGAATTTGATAAATGACATGAATGCTTCTAAATCTACTCGATGAATAGCGATCTGAATTATTTATGTCTCATGGTGTCTTTTCATACATATATCAGTGTGTGTGTCATTTCTCCAACATATCGTATCCGACTTTTCTGAAAATTGGTTGTATCCATCCCCCCCCCCCCATATCCATATCCATTATCGTATCCATTTCATTGCAACTTAGCAATGAAGATACAAAATTTTCCAGTATACGGCAATAATCCACTAAAGAAACAGGACACATAGAATTTGATAAATTCATAAAGAATCAAATTGGCACAAAAATTGCATAACTTTTGGCAAATTCAGATAGAATGTAGTATGATAGCAACAAGGGAATCACATACCCTATGGGAGTCTTGTAGGTTCAAAAAGAGCTTTGTCGACTCAATAGCCTAATCATAATAGAAGAAACCAATAGAATGATTTTGTTGGTTTGGAACTTTTGGCAAATTCAGATAGAATGTAGTATGGTAAAAACAAGGGAATCGCATACCCTATGGGAGTCTTGTAGGTTCAAAAAGACCTTTGTCGACTCAATAGCCTAATCATAATAGAAGAAACCAATAGAATGATTTTGTTGGTTTGGATCAAAATCACTAAAGGAATTTATGATAATACATTCATAACCAGGATATTGGAAAAATAAGATAAAAAATTTATTGATGTCCATAAATGACCAAGTGATAGGTCAATGGAACTAGAGATTGCAATCAACGGCCACTAAACAATGGGAATGTTTATAACAATCCCAAAGCTAAAATGTTATCAAAATACAAGAGAGATAAATGACAATTAAAAAAGATGACCAAAAGAGTTAGACAAACTCTACAAGGAGAGAGGCCCTAGCTCCGCACTAACATCATAAACTAGAAATAAAACTAGAGGAAGAAAAGGGAGAAGAGGTCTCCCTGTCCTCATCAATGACTATGGAGGGACAAATGCAAAGCCTGATGAAGTTGTTCAAACAGTACCCAAGGTTTAGGAGGCCTGGTTGTAAAATCCTAGAAGTAGTTGTGGAGTGAGAAGAGAAGATAGTACAAGATACGATAAGATAATTTTATTAATGTCCAATGAGTGAGAACTAAAGTAGGTCAAAGGGACTGCTGATTACAATGGTGTCAATACCAAGCAGGAGCACTAAGGAAGCTCTTATAAGTAGTATGTAGAAAGCAACAATGAACTAAATCATGCAAAATGCCATAAACTGAGAAGCCATGTTTCTCCTAACATATTAGGTTGAGAGGCAGAAACTTATGATGGATAATCGACTACTCACTAACTTGGAAGGCCATATATCATGGTTAGTGAGTCAAGCTATGAGGTCTCATAAAGTTGGTGTGCCTGCCTACCATGAGGGAGGAGGTGTTTTATCTCATATATATTTTTCCATCCAATTCACAAGTGGGGGAGCCTACAAGGAAATTAGCCTCTACCAACAGAGATAGACTGAAAAAAGGAGGTAATGAGACTGATAAAAATGCATTGAGAAAACAACCCAAGATCAAGTGTACTAAAGAGAAAAATAAACACAAGCACAAGAGAGAGCACAACAATTGATGATGCCCTTATGCAAATCATTCAACTAAGAACAGTGTTATCAGAACCCAACCGGTTTTGACAAAACCGGTCCGTTGGACCGGTTTACAGGGTTCGTTGGGTCAAATCACACATTCAGACCGGCCAGTTTCAAGGTTGAACTGGCCAGTTACGTACGGAACCGGCCAGTTACGTACGGAACCGGCCGGTTTTCTCCAAACTGGTCAGTTCAGTACGGAATCAGCCGGTTCCATACAAAAACACCAAGGACCCCCAAAAACAGTGAATTTTCAAAAAAAATTAATAAAATAAAAAATAGGATCCACATGTGATCTGTTTAATTGACCCACAGCCCCTTCTAATGTTATAAAAGGAGGCTCCCACCCTCCATATTAATCACATTCATTTGTGGAATTTCCTTTGTCTTATTTGTTTTGCTTGTGCGGTTGTATACAGAGTACAAACTCAAGAGTCAACTGTGACAGTACGCATTAGAATCATTAGATTATAGATTATAGAGTCTAGACTATAGTCATATGCTTATATTTTGACTTTAGAGGCCATTTATAGCCTCTTTGTTGATGTACTTTTCTTCAAATATGTATTTGCACTCGATGCTATTTTGGTTTTATACACTCTTACTTGCTATATACATGAGAAACTTTGCATATTTGTGTATAATGGTTTGAATTCACATGGATGCACACACACACACACACACATATATATTGAAAATATGAATATTTTATGTATTTTTGCTCAACCGGTTTTGTGATCCGGTTTGTTTCCCGGTTTTTGTCCGGTTCTGGTCTGGTTTTGGTTGACGGCCGGTTCAACCACTAGTCCGGTTTTGATAACATTGACTAAGAATGAATGAATCACTTGAATGATTCAAAAATAAACTCAAGAGTTGGATATTGGTCAAGCTAAGTGTAGATTATAACTGTCCCTTTACATACAAGAGACATCTCCATTACATCATTTTTTACAATATAACCATGCACAACTGATACAATGATGATGCATTTACATAATTTGGTTTAAGCAAGCCATACGTTGGACTTCTTCTGGATCATCAACATCTTAGTATCTTACCCCTTAAACAAACTTCGTGCAATCTAAGGGTAACAGGCCCTACAATCAAATTCTGAAAATCAGAAATCTAATCTACAATTAGTCCCCATGAACCTTCACTAGGGGGATGGATAGAAGTCAAAAAGAAGAAAGGAGAAAAAAGGATTATTTTCCAATTAGTACTTGACATTCTATTTTCAGTGTTATCACTTTGTCTCTTAACTGTGTATTAATATCTACATTATGTTTTTTTGGGAATGCTCTCATAGCATCTACAATATGTAACATCTTTTCTTTATATGAATGAGAAATTATGAAACCAATCATTCTTAACCTAATAATTCAATTTAGTGATTTAGAGTCGGTCTGGCTTATTTTAATTTTGGGCATAAGAAAGTTATAATAAGGGTTTTTACATGGAAAACTTTGAGAAACGTGCTTTGGACCTATTCCCCTCAAACCGAAAAGATGGAAACGCTATGTCGATGACACTGATGTAGTGTGGCCACATGGGAGAGACACCTTAAACCAATTTCTCCAACACCTCAATAGCCAAAACAACAACATTAAAGTCACCATGGAGATCGAGGACAACAGAATCTTACCCTTTCTTGATGTCCTAGTCTCAAGGAAAGAAGATGGATCCATTTCCCACCATGTGTTTAGAAAAAAAGACTCACACAGATAGATATCGACATGCCAACTCACATCACTTCCCACCTCAGAAAACTGGTGTGATCAATACCCTGGTAACAAGAGCACTTAGAATCTCAAACGAAGAACACATTAAAGAGGAAATTGATCATTTGGAAGGTGTGTTTGAGGAGAATGGATATAACGGTAAACAATTCAGGAAGATTGTTGCATCTGCCAAAAAACCTAAGGATAATAAGGAAGACACCAGCAACAAGAAAATCTTCCTCCCTTACATAAAAGGCACCACGGACAAATTGGCTAAAACCCTAAAAAGAAACAATATCCAAGTCTTCTTCACCCCTCCCAACACTATCAGAAATATGGTTGATTCCTTAAAAGACCCAATTGATCCGAGGACATACAAGGGTGTTTACTCCATCCCTTGTTCCTGCGAGCAACTTTACATAGGTGAAACTGGGCGATCCATGGAAACAAGATTTAAAGAGCATAGTGCTGACCTGAGACATGATAGACATAAGAAATCAGCTCTTGCTGAACACTCACACTTAACAGGTCACCAAATCTGTTTGGAAAACGCCAAAGTTTTAGCTAGGTAAGACAACCTAATAAAACGAAAAGTTAGGGAGAAAATTGAAATCAACTTAACCCAAAACTGCCTTGATAGGGATGATGGCACAAAGCTCAGTGACTCTTGGAAACCGATTCTTCACTCCGTACAATGTAGAAGACCCTTGGGAATTAGTAACCAAATCTAATGTAAATTAAAATCAACATTTAGTTGATAATCACATCCCATAGAAGAAAAACAATATACTTCACTATTATGAGCATAATAACTTTCTAGATTAATCACCTCCCTTAAACAACATTCAATAATTTTATCATAAAACCATCATATCATACTTTGGCATATAAATGAACTTAATAATTATACTATTGAAATTATAATAATAATTATCATTAGTTTACACTTTGGCCAATAAAAATTTAAGGATTATAATTCTATTATAAAATTTATTATAATATGATAAATATAATTTTAGTTTACATACCAATTAACATAGTTTAAAAATTACAATACCACTAAAATAAAATTTATAACACCTTTTGAATTTATAATTCTATTAAATTTAAGTCATAATCATATATAAATATCATTATCATTAAAATAAACACTATATTATTTTTACATTCAATAATTTTCAACATTAATGATTAATAACACTAAGTAATAATTAAAAACCCTTATTATAACTTTCTTATGCCCAAAATTAAAATAAGCCAGACTGACTCTAAATCACTAAATTGAATTATTGGTTTCATATATATATATATATATATATATATATATATATCTGTGTGTGTGTGTGTGTGTTTCACGGGCATCTTTAACCATGCAGGCTTCAACTGTCTCCTGATGATGATCCCAGAGTAGGGATCGAAACGTCGAGTTTCAAAATTGTTTAACGCAGCTCCTCCTTTCACTCAAACTGATCCTGCGTAATGATTGTTTTCAAACAGAGAACTTATGGGTTTTCCAAGGAGAAAAAAAGAATCTTGTAGGCTGCACACATAGAAGAAACAAACACAAAGGTCGACGGAAAATAACCAAATTAAATTTAATATTGATGTTGCAGCCAATACATCTCTCTCACATATCATAAATATCATACCTTCATATTTGTAGCATCTCTAATAGTAATGAATTACAGTCGTTTAACAACCTAACCTCTAACATTTTATGCTACATTGGCCCTAATATAAAGTGAGCATTAAACAAATTAACATGAATACTAGCTACAATATTATCGAGGTGTTCATACTCCAACAAGTCCTTCCCATTACTAGTTTATGTTTCAGCAAAATTTAAGCTTGCTTTTATGGATTGCCTCATGTCTTTCAAGAACTCAACACTAAGGCCGATGCTTTATCTAAAGAAGGTCTGCTCTCCCCCGTGTGACAGGTACACTTTGAAGCACACCTGGAAGGACAGATCACTGTCTCTTTGCTTGACTCTATGCTTTAAGGACTGATTTCTCTTTTTTAAGCACCGCTGGCCAGTATTTGGCTTTTTTGTTTTTCATTTAGGAATCATGGGAAAGACCATACAGTCCTGTCCCTGAACGTGTAATGCGAATGATTAGGGACCTTTGCTGGAAGATAAGCCTGTCATAAGGAAGACCTTTCTTTGGTATAAATTTTGGAGTGTTTTTTGGAGGTCCTAAGTCCTCCCTACCTTTGGTACAGTGCCTTAAGCACCTGCAGATTGTAGTTTGTGTCCTATACTGGAATAGAAAATACGTTTTTTTCTTTGGAAATAAAAAGACCCAAGTTTACAATGTCAAATAACCATAATTTTTTTTAAAGAAATAAATCTTTAATAAAATAAGTAAATATTGATAAAATTGACCACTTAAAATACTGAGCAATATTTTCATCAAATTTCTAGCATGTCATTTCTCGCATCTTCCATTACAAATTGACAACACATGTATACGATGCAAAGTTTATCTGGAAGGATACAATACAAAGTTGATAACTGAAACCCTGAATTTTGAAAAGAATGATTTTTGAACCTTTGAGCAGGTTTGAAACTGCACATCAGTCCCAAACAAATTTAAATATATTTAGCAATTTTATAGAGACCAAAAAAAAATCGTCATTTCACTCTGTTTTCTGGAAAACAATGACCTGGAGAAACTTTATCAATAAAAAGAGTTACTCTATTTTGCACCTTCACTTCCAGAATAACAAATACATAGAACTTCCTTGCAAGGAAGAACAACTTATGCTATTAGCGAACCACCAGAAATACATTAAATCATTATAAGAAATCAGTAAATAATCAGGCAATGTCCAGAAATTATTTAAGATTCAACCACCTGAAGAAAATAATACTCGAGGAAGAGCATGCATTAACTTCTCAACTTTGTTCATCCCCACTCTCTCTGTTTTCCTCAGCCTACGCCGTGTTCTGAAATTCATCCATCCAGATGTCCATCTTTAAAATCTTTCAACAATCTACACCAACACTAAAATGAGCTGAATTTAGCATACCTGATGCTTCACACTAGTAGAAAAAGAAAAGAAAAAAACTAACCTATGCTCATATGTTAAGAACTTGACCACGAGCCCCTCTGTCACCTGCTGCACTTCAGGACAATGTTCAGAAATAAGCAAATCTACCTGCTTCCTAGGAAACTCTGATATAACTTGCTTCATATATCCAACCTGTAAAAGAAGGAAATAGAAAAAGCATGCTATTAGCAAGAGGCAGTGCATGTATCATTTTCATCTGCAAAATCAAAGAGATTGGATGCCTCAAAAGGAAAACTAGAAGTTAGTTCAGAATGCAGATATGTTAAATAAGGAAATATATTCAACTGCACAATTTTATTACAGTTATCATGATGCTTAAATTTGGTTTCTGCAGCAACTAATCTGATTCTCTCAGACTTCCATAAAGATAATTGCTTCATGCAGTAGTCAGATGATGGAATGGGAAGGTTTCATGAAAAGGAACCTAATAATGTATAATGCCTAACCTCATAGAAGGTCAATGCCTGAATAGCAGAAATGCGTGCCTTCACCCATAAATCTGAATATTCCGAGGCTTTGAAAGACGTCACCTCCCAGATAAGCTCCAATACTTGTTTTGATGCTTCTGGGTAGGCTTCTGCATCCATGCCCCCCCACCGCAGCAGAATGCACAAACTGCACACAAATGAAATAAAAAATGAAAGCCTGTCCTGTCTGAGGGTCAGCTATCAGACACCAATACTGTTAAATACGATAATCAACCCTTAGTCTTGAGACCTGATGGAGGTAAAATAAATGAGATGCAAAACAAAAATATTGTGTCCATTTTCTATACAAATTATAGCGGTGGAATCTGTTACTCACTTTTCGAGAGCTAGTGGACTTGTACTAGCCTTGAGAGAAGGCTATGGTATGTACATGTACTTCATTTTGAGCATATAAATAAAGTTTTCAGCTATACAAAACGAGTGAATTTTACAAATGTGATTTTCAACCATATATGTTCTTCATGTATATTTATCTACAGCTATATATGTCTTGATGATTTGAAATAAGTAAAAGAACAGCTGTTAAATGAATTGGCATCTTCATTGAGAAATCTACGGGCTGTTTTCCTACTGCTATACCTGCTGTTATAAGTTATAACTGCTGTAAAGAGAACTTTCAGATCTGGTTTATGTGGGATAAATTGCCCTAGACTGCTGAAACTAAAAGTAATAAACAGAAAGATAACAAAAAGTCCTACAACCTAAAGTATTCTGACTCCGAATTGAGAAGCAATGTACATAATTCGGGAATTACATAGTCCTATGTCCTAGTCAAATATATACAGGTGCCAAGACCAACGTTGTAAATATCATGTTAGAGATAATATTGCTGAGGGTCTGGAATATAACTTATCAGCAAACTTTAAAGTGTATATAGTATATATATATATAGATCTAGCCTATGGTGGGGTAAACAATGACAAAAACCCCACTACTCAACTAACAAACTACTAAGAAATACATAAAAATAGTGGTCAATGCCACATGTACAATGCTCAAGATACAATGAGGCCCAAGTTCTCTTTATACTCCAATATAGTTAAGTCTTCTTCCAGATAGATAGTCTCGGTCAGGCTGTAATATCTTTCTTTAGTCTCAAAAAAGTTAATTGTCAAAATAAAAAAGGAAAAGAGAGAGGATTCAACAGGGAAGATGGAGATGTTCAATGCGATGCTTACATTAAATGAAAACCAAAACTTCTTAAGTTTCTAAATATGCTAAATCAACAAGGAAGCTATAGTTGTGCATAAATTACCTGTTTGCAATCACAGGATCTGATAGAGGATCTTGTAACTGTTTTGAAACAACAATCCATGCCGTATAGAAGTCTGAAAATTTGAATAAAAGAAAACGTCAGATAGAATATGCAGTTCAAAGGGAAAATGCATCTGTTACATTTGAAATCGCATCTGAGAAGCACATACGTGGCCTGAGATTCAACACAATCTTCTTCCACAAGGATGCAATGTTCATAAAATCAGTTCACACTGCATTAAAAAGTCTTAGATCAATTATATTGGTGTAATGCTGTATTTTGCTTCTGAGAACCCATTTCAAAATGTCTAGCTGTTGGACAATGCTCACAATGATAGCCATTTGACTTTATTTATATGTAACCAATTGGAATAAGCAAACTTGTTTATCATTGAATTTACAGAAGTATTACTGCAATTGGATAAAAATATATTGAATAATATATGATTGAGAAGAATGATGATACAGTGACCCTCGTGACAGTATACTTATATGAGTTGATTGGTCAAGTGGTGAAGTGGGATGTGTCCCTTGACCTTTCATTAACCTAATGATTGTTATTTATTGTTTATTAGCTTATTATTATTATATCTATTATTATTTATGTTTGCTACAATGCCAACCCTTTAAGGAATGTTTTGTCCTCAAAACATAGTAAATAGGATTCTCTCTGGCTGAGTGTGTTTCCATGGTCACATCAATGTCTGGTTTTAGCGGTGTGACTTTATTCCTGCTTTGAGTGTTTGCGAAGTTCCTTTGTATTGCTTGCATCATATCCTGAAGTCTTTTGAACTAGTTGTTTAACCCAAACCTTGATGCTTCTTGGTAACATATTTTACTTGCTTCCTTTGTGGTATGTTAGTCTGTGCTTCTTGTTCTTTTTTCATTAATTGTAATTCATCTTTCTTGGGATCAAAACATTCAGCACCATATAATTTATAATGTTGACCCTGCCAGTTAAATCCATGAACTGTTCTTCAAGGTTGGTGGTATAAGTGCCCAACTGCATCAACCATTCCGCAGCAAGCACCATATCCATCACATTGAGTGGTAGAGCGTAGAATCTGTTTGTAGTTACAATTCTTGTATTTGAACTGAGACTTTATGACATCATACTCCCCGGACCTTTTGTCCATCAACAATACGAGGTCATTGGTGAGGTAAACAAAAAAATTTGGTTGTTTAGCGACATCAATGTCTATACACTTATGAGCACTATCAGAATCACAGGTATCTTCACATTTCGATTTTTGACAATTCCTCTGAGCTATACTGTCTTAGGTTATGATTTCCTTGTTAGTTTTGTACCTAGGAAAGTGTTCCCCAAGTGACATTTGCCTAATGTCACTTAGAAGGGAGAAAAAGGTGACCCTCACATTAAATGCACTTAATGAGACTTTATAAAATGAAAGTCACTTTTTGATAAAGTTAAGTGGGTGAGTGAATTTTATTTAAGTGATTTAAATAAAAGGGATTTTCACTCTCATTGAATCTCATCCATCGAATTAGATCTTTCTTCACCGTTGGATTAGATTCACCCTAGGGTTTGATCAAAAAGGTGAGGGAGGCAATTTCTAATTCACTTTTGCTGATTGAAGTGAGTGATAGAGAGAAGAGAGTAGAGCTGGGAAGAGGGCACGATTATCGAGGAAGTCTGGAAGAGAAGTTTCTCTTGGCACGATTTTCGAGGCAGCAGTTGGGCATTTATTGCACAGTACGGTTTTCTAGTTTATGTTCTTTAGCAGGCACACATCCCGAGGCAGCCATCTTTGCACAGATTTCGAGGTTTAGTACAGCAGCATTTAATGCTGACCGTACAGCACAAATCCCGAGGCAGTTAACTTGGCTCAAGTTTCGAGGAGGCACACTTCCCGAGGTCTGTAGGTACAGCAGTCAGTTATTGGCACGAAGTTCGAGGAAATCTGGGCATGAGTTTCAAGAAATTCTGGGCTCAAATTTCGATATTGTTTGCATGCAGCCCGAGGTGTATTCTGGGCACTTTTCCCGAAATACTCAGCACAGTTTTCGAGGAGTTTTCAAGATCTGCTGCACACATTTCGAGGCAGATTTGGGGCACACATTTCGAGACAGTATTCTGCACAGATATTGAGGACTGTACTTTACAGTCACTGTACTTTTAGCACAGAAATCGAGGCACCCGTGCACAGAAATCAAGGTTGCAGTTTGGCACAGTTTTCGAGATAAATTGCTGGGTGAAATGTCATGGTGGAGATAAGTAAAAATTTCTGCTGTAATACTTATGTACTAAGATTTGCTGAAGAAATAAAATCTCTCTCTCTCTTATTGGTTTTCCCCGTGGAGGTTTTTCCAGGGCACAGTTGCCGAAAAATTCTGAGTCTATCTTTTATGGTGTGCATGTTTTAAATATTTATTTTCAGCCTGTTAGCAGTGTTTTACAGCGTGTTTAATTGTTACTGAAAATTTCATAAGTAGCTTTCAGCCTATGCAAAACCGGCTGAAGGTGAAAACCACTGAAATGTTAACATAAACCAGCAAGCAGTAAAAACGCAGAAAATCTACATTCCTTGTCTTGGTTACAAGGGGAATTGTAGGTTCTCTTCCCTTTTTCCATGGAAACTGGACCTTATCAACCTTCCTGAGATGTGGCAGATTATACTTGCTAGTTCTTTATTTGGTCCTTTTCAGTAGTAGTTTCTTTTGAGACACGTCAACATTTCTATTATATGGTGTGCATGACATTGATGCTAGTGATACTTTTGACGAAGGTTTGTCAGTAGAAGAATCTGACTATTACTTCCCTAACATCTACTATTTTATAGTAGCATAATATCAAGTCTTCACACCTATGTCCTGGAGTCCAATTCTTACAACATTTACAACAATTGTTTTCCTTCTTTTTGTCTCTTTCTAAGTAGTGATATTTAGTACTATTTTAAAGACTTGATCCACCGTAATTGGTTGTTTTCTTTGGAGTTCAAGAGCTACCTCATATTGAGTATTGAGACTTATTTCAATCATCTTTGCCACGGTTATGGCCTCAACCAAATTCTTAGGTCTTGATACCCTTAGCTCATTGTAGATAATGGCCTTTAATCTTGAGATATACAATTTTAGCAGTTAATCTAGTAGCTAGGACTTCCCAGTCATGGGTATATTCATTAACTATTCATGTTTGTTGTAAATGAGTGAACCTGGTAAAGCTGTCATCTTCTACATCATGGTGAAATCTCTTAAGAAGATATTCTACAAACATTTTTCAATTGACTAAGAAACCACTACTTTTTTTTATTACAAGGTGAACCAATCATAAGCTTCACCTTCTAAGTATAAAGATGCCATCAATATTTTTTCTAGTTCATTAAATCCCATAGATTTTACTAATCCACATGATAGCCTTTCTATCATCTAGTCTACCATATGTAGGTATATTAATTTTAATTATAGTTAGACAACCAGTGTTATCTTGATATCTCTAGTAACTTGTTTTTAACAAATTTGGACCTGGTGGCAATCTTTGGTGGGCTAAAGGTTGCATACATAATGTGTCTATCCTTTCAGTTAGATGATCAATTATATCCATATGATCATTAATTATCCCTGAGACTCCGTCCTTGTCGTCATTTCACATTCTTATTAGTTTTAGCCACCGTCTGTCGAAGTCTTCCATTAGCTTGCCAAATCTCTACCTGAACATTTTATGTGTATCTTCTATTAACCTGTCCATTTTCCCCCAACTCTTTTTGTCTTCTTTCAACGTCTTGTCCTTTTTCAGCACTACCAAGACGATGTCGTACAATGTTGACTTCATCTCTACAGTGTTAAAATTAGTGTGTAATTCTTCATTGCTAACCATCTTGACGTTGGTTTTTTTCTTTGCAGAATCCACCCTTTAATTCTCTAATTTATATACTATGTAAATAAAATATGAAATTGACTTTTTATAAATTGAAATAGATTAAAATTTTAAAGAGAAGAAAACTTATAAATGAATTGGAGGGGCTAAACTTTGGCTAAAGGGTGTATGGAAAAGTCAAATGGGGGTGAAAGTAAAAGCAGCTGGTGTTGTTGTCACTATGTCATACAATTTTTGTTCCATCATGTAGTACCCCATATGCTATAGCCGTTGCCACCGCACGCTCGTCATTCCGTACACGCTTAGCCACCTCCAACAAATTGTCCTACAACTGCCACTCTGTACATCCATTTGTTCACTTAATTCAAATTGTCAAATTTTTATAAATTGAAGTAGATTAAAATTTTAAAGAAAATAAAACTTACAAATGAATTGGAGGGGCTAAACTTTGGCCAAAGGGTGTATGGAAAAATCAAATGGGGGTGAAAGTAAAAGCAACTAGCATTAAAAAAATTGACAATTTGAATTAAGCTATGTTGCACTGGCCTCAAGGACGAGGGGACGTGGGGACGAGTTTCCAAGACGGCTAGAGCACACCCCCAATTTTTCAGGGGACAAGAAGTTGGGGACGGCAATTATATAATATAAATAAATATATATAATTATATATATATATATCTATAATAAATTATAATATATATATAATTAAAAACATTTAGATAAAAATTACAACTAATTATGAAATTCAAATTACAAAATGAAATATAAAATATTTTACTGCTTATAATCATATTTTTTGTAGCAGATATATTGGTTATGATGTGTGTCTTCCCTAGATGACCACAGTTCATGTTTTCAGCCTTTCCCTTTGGTGACCACAATTCATGTTTGCAGCCCGCGGGAAAGTTTGAAAGGAAATTGACATGTAATTGCCACATGAAAAAGAAATGAAATGCCAAAGTCCAAGAAATGGCCACAATGGATATATACACAAACCCTCCAAAGGGTGGACGGACCATTAGAAGTTATCCTTCGAGATGGGTCATTAGTCTTTAAGATACCCTTAGGTGGAGCATTAGGAGACTACGAAGGAGCCTTACGAATGATGTTCCTTTGATCGGGAGAGCTTTCTTTTACAAGAGGTTTGTTATTATCTTGATTTTTCAAATTATTTTTTGCTTGAGATCTTGTTACTACCTGGTTATCTGAGGGCTTCCTCATAGGCCTAGTTTGAGGGTAATCATCAGTATACACATTCTCAGATAGTTTATGAAGATGTTCATCATGCCTCATGTTTTCCAGTTGCTCATTCAAAACTAACCCGTACAAACTTTGTATTAACTTAATCATTCCAGTCATCATTTTAATGGTCATTTCGGTCTCAGAATCGGTTTCTTTAAGGTAAGGCATGATTTAAGGATTTAAGATTTTATGCGTTGGATTGGGTCCTCAGTAAAGTCGCGGGGTGGAGTCATCAGGTGAACCACACAATTAATTCACCAATAGGATAAATGTCGTAGGAGAGGTGAGATGAGTGAATTAAGATGGTGATTGAAATAATTATGAATTGGAAAATGCAATCACCAATGCAAAATACTGGATGCGATAAGATAAGAGATAACGCACGGACACTTGCAGACACTGAAGGTAAGCCTCTACCTCCCCAGCAACGACGCCAAAATGTTATCACCAAACTTGTACTTGTCACTAAAGATGGATCCAGAAGGATGGTAGAGGGGATAGGCAACCAAAGAGGTGAACCACAAGAGCCTCGATTCCCAAAAGGATTGGTTGTCACGCAAATCGAGGCACCCTTCGCTTTATGCAATCAAAGCCAAGATAACAAAGGGGGAGACCCTTATCTACTCCCGACAGGAGAGATCTAACTAGATCACCAGATCAAGCTATAACAATAGGGTACGTAAGGTGACAGGTATGGAACCCTAGAATTAAGGAATTAGGGTCACTGTGGAGACTTAAGAAGAATAAGACTTGACAAAGGTTGGTTACAGTGTTACACACAATGACTCAATAGTTAGGTATGATTCCAGGATTTAAGTGCTAGTACAAATTATCAAATTCAACTGCCTTGGGAAACGTGATCCTTAAAACAGGGAAAGTGTCCCAAAGAGTGGATCTGAGAATTAGGGCTTTCTAGCACTACTTGGCAAAAGGATATGTCAGTGTTAAAACAGACAAGCTTACAAACCGGGAACAAACGACAAGAAAACCAGCTACTCAGGGAATGCATGAGGGTTAGGAGATCAGTGCCTTGGGAATTGGGCCCAGTGGAGTCCTCCAACCATGACGTCTAGGAGAACCCACCTACGGTTTGGCCAAAGCAAGAATACCCATAAATGGTTTTGCGGTAAACCAAGTCATTTGAGCCAGGGAATTTTTCGATTAATTTAAATGAGGGTTTTGAAATTAAATAAAGATGGCCAATGGATTGGAACCCAAAAATAACTAAAATACAAGTAGATCTTACCCGAATAATCTTGCGAATGCCTTGATACTAATGATCTATGCCTTCCCAATCAATTTGAAGTAGTTTGAGTGAGTGTCCAAGTGAAATCAATTTTCCCTAAGGAGCCAATGCGCACTCCTCTCTTGCACAACGAACTACCTAAGTTAGATTCGAAGCATCAAGATAAAAAGACTAATGCAACAAGAGACATATCAAGATGAATTCAAAGATCACAATGAAGCTATTGAAAACCCCCTGATATAAGCAAACCCTAGTGAAGCGAGTTGAGGATGCCCTGCAAAAACGCCCAAGTGAAGTCGCCCTCCTATAGACAAAACACTCTTTCCACAAATATTTTGGATTCAGCACAAAACTCCAAATGCTAGGTGACACTAGACTTACCAATCAATATCTAAGAACATCACATCAAAGAGAATCCAAGAAATGTCTGCAAATAAATCTTTATTATTCAAATTCCAAGAGCCAAAAGTCCCTTTACAATGAGAGGCTCTCTCGTATAGCTATGAGAGAGACCAAAACTCTAACCACCTTTTTAATGAGTGGCTAAGATTAAAAGATACAATAGTGATAATCTACGGTTGATATGAGCTGAACATAAAGCACATGGATCAACTCAAAAATATAACAATGTCATGGACAAAATCGCCCTAGGGGGGCATCCCACTCCAAGTGACTAGGAGAACATAACATAACGCTCATGGTGAGTCTAGGGGGTGACATATAACCTCCCTAGTGTGTCCCCATGGCACAATAATCATCAAATATATCATCAAGGTGTAAAATCATGCCCAACAGGGAAAGTCGTGAGCCTCCAAAGGCACCATAAAACCACAAAATGTGCCGGAGAAAGATGTGTAGGCCACACTGACTAATGCAACTGTTGTGGAGGGTGTGGGAGACATCATACACATCATCAAAATCATTCATATGCCATTTCCTTGCCTCAGTAGCGCAAATCGAAATCCTCTATAGCCAATTTTACCATTTTGTATACCTCCATAAATCACCTGTAAAAGATACAAAAGCATGTAACTCTCTGCCTGGTCACCCGGGGCCAAATCTGACTGCACCAGCATGTCTGGGAGTATGGCAATACAGTAAAAACAATTGGTTGGACCCCATACTCCCTCTGTAGCACCCTAGGTGAACCAATCAAACCATGAAACTGCAATGACAGGCCATTTTTAATGGCAAATCTGCACTGAAGTGATAAACTGAGACAAATCCCAACTGAAATTGCCCGGAACTGAAAACTGACTGTCCCAATGGACTCAGAGAACCCAAATGCACTAGAGATGCATACTCATACACCATATGGATGATTGCATAATCATATAATATCAACACAATGCCCGGACATAATAAAAATAATAATAATCTGCAAATTATTAAAATCATTAAAATACCACAGAGCACTATCTGAGCCTGTAAACACTACATGGAACCATTTGGTGACCAATAATAGATCACATATCATCAATAACCATCATCCAGGGTCTAACTCATCTCATGTCATCTAGTTGACTTTGGTCAAACTGGGTTTGACCAAGTCAAACTGACCCATAATATGATCCAAACAAGAAACATCAAAGTGCTGCAAGTGTAAATGGTTAAGGCATGCTTCATAAATCATTCCAATAGCAATATAAACATAAAGCAATCATTTGACTGGCGATCTAAAACAAGATATTCAATATTTTCCAATAATAATAATAGCTCAGACTAGAACCTCAAGGCTATACTCACTTCATGGTTGTGATCAATTTGCCAGTGACGGGTGAGGGTGGATAAATGCAAGGCTAGGCTAAGGGATGATTGTACTGACTCAACACTGTGATACTTTGGAAGTGGGAAAGGGGATACACACTAAAGCATATGTTGGACAAGCAATAACACAGCGGTTGGCAAAGTCTCACAGCGGATGGTAGTGTCTCACAAATGGGTAAGTTGTTTGGGAAGTGCTTATTCAACCTTGACAGATGCCTACAACTCACATCCAAGATTATACAGCTCCGTGAGGATCTTTTCTAGAGCCGCCACTAGGTGTCCAGCAAACCGTAACTCAAGACTCTAGGGGACACTTAGAATAAGCTGTCCCTTGCTCCATCTCATATCACAACCCGCAGGCTAATGAGGAATAGATCATTACATGTAATTAAGGTGAACAAACATTAGATATAGCATTTGTTAAACCATAGCTTTAATTAGACCTTTTGATTACCATAGCCTTTGTCCGTGTGTGTTGAAAAACACATTCTTGGAATTCATTTCATTAGGCTTTTTGATCCGTGTGTGTTGAAAAACACATTCTTGGATTTACATTTTACATGCCTTTCATTCACGTGTGTTGAAAAACACATTCTAGAATGGGCTTACATTTAAGATATACAATAAAGTTTCCAGATACAATGTAATGATGGTAGCACTATCTGTTTCAGGTCTAGCCAACACAACTTAGGCAACTTAGAGCCGAGACACAAGTTAAACAAGGAATCTCATCCAACAAAGAGGGTAGAGTGGGGGAAAGTCCTCCATATCACAAGCTAAGTAGTAAGTCGGGGTAAAGACAATATCTAGAAGGTAACGGATGGATGGAGATAGTGAAGATGATGCCAAAACTAGCAAGCCAAATAATGGTGGGAATGATCACCTTCATTCTCCTAAGGAGGGTAAAACCAATGAGTATAAACAAGAACCTCTAAAACCTGAGCAGGACAATAGATAGATATACAATAGCAACCAAGTCCAATGCTATATATATATGATCGCCAGATCATGACACTAAATGCTAGAACATGCCACTAGAATGACTATAAAAGCAATATAACCAAGAACACAAGATAATACCTGTTGGACCATATACCTGTGCAAAACATCTGAATCATAATTTGTCCACTGAGAACCTGTTGCTGCAACTCTGGGCACTGCATACTGCTCTATAATGGCAAAATGGCTACATCGGTCATCAAATCTGAGTTTCCTAAGACTCAGTCATGGCAAAGGAATATATTGCTGCTCATCATCATAAGAGTGATCCAAAAATAGATGCTCATCTCAAGCATCTCAATGTAAAGGATTGGCTGAAAAATATAGTGGAATCTGGAATAAATAATATGGTAGCCCTAGCTACTATAAATGTGATAACAGTATCATTGTTGATTCCATCAAAGACCACTTGATTCCACAAGTGTCAACCAAGAAGACCACAAAGGAGATGTATGATGCCCTATCCAAAATGTATGAAGGAAAGAACATCAACAGGAAGATGAATTTGAGAGCTCAATTGAAGAGTACCAAGATGAGCCAAGGAGAATCCATCCAAGACTACTTCACAAGGGTCTCCCAGTTCAACGAACAACTAGAATCCATTGGAGACTCCCTTGATGAAGATGAGCTAGTTATGACTCCTCCCAATGGTCTCTATAGACCTTGGGATTCATTCATCTAGACTATGTGTGCCAGAAAGGAAAGCATGAAATTTGATATTGTATGGGAATATTGCATCCAAGTGGAGGCTAGGGTAGCCAATAGAGAAGCTCTACTTAAAGAAGATGATCAAGCCCTAGCCACACATACCAAGAGAGGAAGAAGTCAACATAACTTCAAGAAGGAAAGCCACAAGGCGTCTCAACCTCCCAAGAAGTTCCAAAGGACAAGAGGAAACAATTCAAGAAGGAACTACTCCAACTTTCAATGTTTCAATTGTGACAAGATAGGACACATTGCCAGAAATTGTCCATTGAAGAAAGAAGAATACAAGAAGAGGAACAACAAAAGACAGCATGCACACCTAGCTGAAGATGAAGATGAAGAAGAAGAGGAAGAAGGACCTCGAAGAAAACAAGCAAAAGAAGAAGATGCAAAAGAGTATGTATTATTCTCTGCACTCTCTGGGTCTATGACACCTAGAGAAGATACTTGGCTTATTGATAGTGGTGCTTCAAAGCACATGATGGGACAAAAGAAAACTCTATCAAAACTTGAAGAGAAGAACTCTCCTCAGAAGGTATCATTAGGAGATGACTATCAATATCCTATCAAAGGAATTGGTGAAGCAAGCTACAAGCTTGATTCTGGAACCCCCATGAAGATGAAGGAAGTCTTATATGTACCAGGTTTAAAGAAGAACCTACTTTCTATCTCAGCATTAGATAAGAACGGATATAGGGTTGCTTTCATAGATGGACAAGTACTTGTGTGGCCCAAAGGAAAATCAATTGAAGATGCAGTTGTCATTGGTGAAGAAGAAGGAGGCTTATATAAACTCAAGGGACATTCAGAAACAGCCCTTGTTCATGAGACCACTAGCCCAAGTGAACTATGGCATAGGAGGCTTGCTCACATCAACTACAAAGCACTACCCCATGTGAGCAAAGTAGTGACGGGATTACCAGATTTGACGATCGATCATGAAGGCATTTGCAAAGGATGTGCAAAAGCAAAGAATATCAAGAATCCATTTCCAAAGAGTGAGACAAAGACTAAAGGTACGTTGGAATTAATTCATTCAGATGTATGTGGTCCAATGCCCTCCACATCTTTGAGTGGTTATGAATATTATGTTACATTTATTGATGACTATTCAAGAAAGACATGGATATATTTCTTGAAAGCAAAGGATGAAGTATTTGAAAAATTCAAGAAATTCAAAGCCTTGATAGAGAATCATTCAGAAAGAAGAATCAAGACATTCAAAACAGACAATGGTGGAGAATATACTTCAAAAGATTTTGAAGCCTTTTGTAAAGAAGCTGGAATCAAGAGGGAACTAATTACTCCCTACAATCCTCAACAAAATGGTGTTGCGGAAAGAAAGAATAGGACCATTATGGAAGCAGTGAAGACAATGATACATGATCAAGATCTTCCAATGCATCTATGGGCTGAAGCAGCAAGGATGGCAGCTTATGTACAAAATAGATTATCCAAAAATGCCCTTGGATTCAAGACTCCAGAAGAAATGTTCACAGGAAAGAAGCCTGAAGTAAGCCACCTCAAGATATTTGGTTTCCCAGTATATGTTCACATACCAAAAGAAAAGAGAACCAACTTGGACCCTTCAAGAAAGAAGGGAATATTTGTTGGATACTATGAAGCCTCTGAAGCCTTCAGAAAATACATTCCAGGATTCCATCACATGGAGATTAGTAGAGATGTAACATTTGACGAAGAAGCAGCTCTCAAAAGATCCAGAAAGTGCCAGCATGAAAAAGTATATGAAGAAGATGTACCTCCCAAGAATGTAGAAGCTACACCCTCCCCCGAAGATGAAACACCAGAAGACCATGATATGCTAGAACCTCAAGAACCTCCCATTATGAATATATCACGAAAGAGAAAGCCTGCTTGGGCAAGAGAAATTATACAAAAAGCAGAGAAGTATGGAACTCCAGAAGGCTCCACAAGAGCAAGCAAGAAGCCAAAGCCATTTTTCAGTTATGTCGCTTTGATGTGTGATCTTGTATATCAAGAACCTACCAATTATGAAGAAGGTATACAGAAGAAAGAATGGGTAGAAGCAATGACGGAAGAATACCAATCAATAACAAAGAATGATGTTTGGGATATAGTTCCCAAACCAGAAGCCAAAAGTGTGGTATCTTGCAAGTGGATCTACATGATAAAGCATGCAGCTGATGGAAGTATTGAGAAATACAAGGCAAGGTTTGTGGCTAGAGGATTCTCTCAGAAAGAGGGAATTGATTATGAAGAGACATTTGCGCCAGTAGCAAGCTACACTTCCATTAAAACCATCATGGCACTTGCATCCATGATGAACTGGAGTCTACACCAGACGGATGTGAAGACAGCTTTCCTGAATGGTGTAATTGAGGAAGAAGTGTACAGAGAACAGCCACAGGGATTTGAAGTTGAAGACAAACGAACACACGTATGCAAGTTGAAGAAGGCTCTGTATGGATTGAAGCAAGCTCCCAGAGCTTGGTACGGAAGGATAGATAGCTTTTTGACGAGCTAGGGCTTTACCAAAAGTAAAGTTGACCCTAACCTTTACTTTAAGGTTATGGATGATGAACCTGTCATATTATTGTTGTATGTGGATGATTTATTTCTGACAGGAAATGAGAAACAGATTGTAGAGTGCAAGAAGAAGCTCACTGAAGAATTTGAGATGAAAGACCTTGGATTGATGCACTATTTTCTAGGTCTGGAAGTATGGCAGACTCTAGAAGGAATCTTTCTCAACCAAGGAAAGTATGCTGTGGAAATCCTAAAAAGATTTGATATGTTGGAATGTAAAGCCATGGCCACACCCATGGATACCAACCTGAAGTTGTTGGCTGATGAATCGTCAAAGTTAGTGGATGTGACTCAGTACAGACCGATTATTGGGTTGTTGATGTATCTGACGAATACCAAGCTAGATATATGCTTTGTTGTGAACACCCTGAGTCAATATGTAGTTGAGCCTAGACATGTCCACCTGGTAGCTGCAAAGCATGTGATGAGGTACCTGAAAGGTACGATAGACTTTGTTCTATACTATGTTGGAGATCATGACTAAAGATTGTATGGTTTTACAGATGCAGATTGGACTGGAAGTGTCTCAGACAGGAAGAGCAGGAAGCAATCCAGTGTTGCTCTTAGCACAACTGAAGCAGAGTATATAGCAGCTTGTTCAGCTAGTTGTGAAGCCATATGGCTTCAGAAGTTGATGTCAGGTCTATTTGATCTGGAGTTGGATACCACGGTGATTCTATGTGACAACCAAAGTTGTATAAAGATGACGGAGAACCCATTGTTCCATGACAAGTCAAAGGATATGGTACAGAAGGGAGCTATAAAGCTCCAGTATGTGAGCACTGATGAGCAAGTTGTTGATGTGTTAACTAAGCCTCTGTCGCGAGTGAAGTTTGAATACTTCCGTGACAAGCTTGGTGTGGTTCGAAAGGACCTTCCTCGAAAGGGGGAGCAATGATGATGATGTTGCAGTAGGATTGTATCATCCTTGGACATTAGTCCTAAAGTGATCTGCAGACTCTTGTCTCCGTGATGTAGTTGGAGTGATGATGATGTTGCAATGGGACTGTATCATCCCTAGACATTAGGCCTAAAGTGATCCGCAGACTTTTTTCTCTGTGATGTGGTGGGATTGTATCATCCCTGGACATTAGTCCTAAAGTGATCTGCAGACTTTTGTCTCTGTGATGTGGTGGGATTGTATCATCCCTGGACATTAGTCCTAAAGTGATCCTGAGACTTTTGTCTTCGAGAATGTGGTTGGGATTGCATCTTCCCTGGACATTAGTCCTAAAGTGATCCAGAGACTTTTGTCATCGAGAATGTGGTTAGGATTGCATCTTCCCTGGACATTAGTCCTAAAGTGATCCGGAGACTTTTGTCTTCGAGAATGTGGGTGGGATTGTATCATCCCTGGACATTAGTTCTAAATGGATCCGCAGACTTTTGTCTCCAAGAGTGTGGATAGGATTGCATCATCCTTGGACTTATGTCCTAAAGTGAGAGGGATTGATCATCCTGTAACTGGATCATGTGTGTTGCAGGTTATGTTGTTGCATATGATGTTGCTGCTGATCGAAAGTTCAAGTGTTGTTATAGACGATCGAGTGATCAAGTGCTACAGAAGATGAAGACTCAATGTTGTAGAAGATGATACTCCAATACTGAAGATGTTGAAGATGTTCCAGTAACTGTTCTAGTTGTTGATGCTGTTGAAGAAAACTTCCAATGATGTATAGATGTATCACCTTGATGTTGTTGATGATGCTCTCTCTCCTTGCTCCTACAGTTGATGTTGTTGTTGTCAGTAGAATACCCTTCTCTTTAAGGGGGAGTGTTGAAATATTGTAACTTCGAAGAATATTCTATTGTATTTTATTATTGTAATTTATTCGGAGATGTTTTATTCCTTCGTCGAGATGTTATTATTGTATTTGATTATGTAAAGTCATTGAGGTAAATCCTCCCTTGTAAGTCGGGGCATTAGATCCCCCTAGAGTCAAATGTAATGGGGTGTTTAAGTCCCCTAGAGGAGTCGGCTCAATCAACATTAGGTTAAGTTGTTGGGGCCGACCTAGTTAGGGAAAAAGTCAAGTGGAAGATAAAGTATAAATAGGAGTGATGTGCTCCTCATTTGGACACACAGACTCACTTGTGTAATTTGCATAGGAGAGAGCGAGAGATATATATCTGCAAGGAGAAGGAGCATTGTTTGGGGTTTTGTCTTTGTACTTTTGATCATTTGTATTGAGGAAGTTTTGCTGGGTTTTCTTCCCCTAGAGGGTTTCCCAGGATAAATCTATGTCTATCTTGTGATTGTGTTTCTTTCAGTGATCATGTATATGCTATTGTTGTGAAATTGAATTGAATACTGATGTTATCTATCTTAGCATATTGAATCTTAACAAACTCACGGGCGGCTAGGTCACATCAACAACAATTAAAGATGACAAATATTAGCTTCACATTAAAAGAAATAACCCTAAGAATTTCCACAAGCCTCCCATTAGATATTCAACAAAGCTCCATGAGGAGAGAAATCCTCACAAATCAACCCCCATTCATTCATCCTTATCCACATGTCCACTTACCTTTTGACCTTATCCCTTGGCACATATTTCTAAGTGGTGTACTCCACTAGAGGATCCACGTCCACCTTGGAATAAGCCTTGTCCACACCTCGTTTCACCTATTTGAGAGTTAAAGTGACTTTGAACTAATTCATCCTACTTTTGGAGGAGATCCTTTACACAGTTTTCAAGATTGCCTTGTGGAGCGACCTGCTTGGAGACTGGATGTAATATGTATTTTATGCATCTTGACATGGTCAACTTTGACCACTAGAGCACATGCCCTCTCTCTTGGAACTCTCATGTGGACAGATCAACGTTCATATCCATGTATTATTTTATTATCGATGTACTAGACTAAAAATTTTAATTTCATCTATGTTGGAAATTATAAGTAAATTTCGAGATTGCCTTGTGGAGTGACCTCCTTGGATAGAGTGGATATATTTTATGCATCTTGATATGATCAACTTTGACCACTAGAGTGCATGCCCTTTTTCTTGGAACCCTCATGTGGAGAGATCAAATTTATTTGAAAACCAATTCATATCCATTTATTATTTTATTATCCATGTACTAGACTAAAAATTTTAATTTCATGTATGTTGGAAATTGTAAATAAATTTCTGTTTCAAGTTTCCACATTATATTTGCTTCAAAACTCTCACTTCCAGCAATGCATTTTTGTCTAAAAATATTACTTTGCATCTTAAACTAAACAAATTTCAATTTTCAGCAATCTGGGATTTGGATTTTAGCTTCTGTTTTAATTTTTCTGCAATTTCCAGCAGTTGGTTTACTACATAAATTTCAATTTCGAGAATTGCATGGAGTCTTGATACTTCATTTCCAGACATAAATTATACTTTTTTAACCATATTTGCATTCTAGAATTTAAGTTTTAATTTTTGTTTTGAAAGTTTGCATTGTCTGAAATTAATTTAATTCTCAAATTTAAATTTCAAATTGTCTTTGAGCATTTAAACTTTCATTATTATATCTTAAACATGCTCAAACAATCCATTTCTACAAATCTGAACTTTCCAACCAACAATATCATCATCTAAATCAGATTTGTACCGAGTCTAGTTACCTTCACACATACTGCTTACACTAAACTTACATACTGGTTTGGAAACCTGTAACATACCTTGCTTAAAACACATAAACCAGATCATGAACTAGATTTAGTTCAAGTCCAAAACCTCACATTTCAAACTTCAAACCTTGGACTTAGACTTACTTTATGGAAGCCCCCCTTGTGCTAAAGAAAAGCTAGCCTAAAGTGTGAGGAAGAGCTGTTGTGACAATTTGACAGCCTTCCTAAGTTCAACTTAAGCTTTCACCTTGGTGGTTGGGGCTTTTTCACCTCGGGTTATAGTTTTTGTTGTAAGAATATGTATGATCATATAGCATAGAAAAAAATGATGATAGAGGACATAACCTCTAAGTGCAAGACCTCGTGAATGGGTATGATAAGATGTACTTTCATATGAATGGCCAAGCACTCTAGCATGATCTACTCTAGTTTTGCAAGATATCTTATGAGAAGGTTTTTGAAGTTTCACAAACAATGCACTCCACATATGGCCAGTTTAAAGCCTCCTTTAAATGTTCGTTCCTATCAAAGAAAAACTTTAAATAAGGTAATAAATGTAATAATAAACCAATTGTGCCTTCTATAAAAGAAAACAAGTATTTACCTATAACATCAGATTCGCAAAGATGAGCTAAGCTTTCAAGACCAAGTGCTTGGACAGTTGGAAGTTTGCTCTCGATGCAAGCCTGTAAATTCCAACAAAAGAGATATCATGTAGGCCAGTCACATGGACTTATCATTAAAATGGGAAAAAATAGTCAACTCGCTGTAATTATAGATCATCTCCTTACCTGAATGGACAAGATAATATCAACACCACTATCAGCATCTTTTTTGCACACATCTCGTACACAAGCTGCCATACTGATAAGCAGTTCAATATCCAATGCAGAAGCTAAAAAGACTTTAGGATGGAGGAGTTTCTACAAAACCAAACAAGCATACACATGGAAGAAGAAAATAAGAAACAATAATAACCGTGCAATATTTGAATATACAGAGCATGAACATCATTCTCCTTCATAATCAAATTTGAATGAAGATAACAGCAAGTCCCATTAGATAATAATTTGAATTTGGTCTTCTAATCACTGCACAACATACAGTATTGATGGCCAAGGTTGTCATTGATGACAACACATTAATGACAAAGGCCAAAAGGATGATGACATGGCAAGCATCACAAAGAATGAAGGACAAGGCTTGATGAAGAAATGATGTGGACATGGTCAATGGCATGAAGGCAAAGGACAAAGGACAAGTAAACATGACATGGCAATCATAGATGACATGGCAAAGTGGTGACAAGGACAGCTGCGGGCATTTGAAGGATAGCTGCGGGCATTTTATAAATTCAGTTGAAGCACATGCGGGCATTTTTATGGAGCCTTGCAGGCATTTCACAAGGACTCCCTGCGGGCATCCTAAAGGGCCCTTGCGGGCATAATAGAAGGCTAGTTGCGGGCATAATTTAAGGCCCTTGTGGGCATATTATTAAGGAGCAATGCGGGCATAAATAAAGGACTCTTGCGGGCATTTCAAGAGGTTATTGCGGGCATCCCTAAAATCCCATGCGGGCATATTTTTGGCAATTCTAAAGGGAAAGTTTAAAGCCCCTTGCGGGCATTTGTTGAAGTACCCTTGCGTGCATAATTAAAGGACTATGCAGGCATTTGCCAGTAGATCTTGCAGGCATTCTGGAAGGAGTAAATGGCATGGCATAATATGATGATGGGTTAATAAGCCCCCACAACATGCTCTTGAAGAATTTCTTGGTGGTCTTGGCTACCCTCCTTCTCGGGGTTCTTGAAACTCTTTTTAATACAAAGTGAAGTAGCCCTTAAGTGACCATAACGTGGTCATGATGATGATGGAGCCCACATTATTTGAAGAAGCTCATGAACACCATTTGAACAAACCCTAAATCAAGGATGGCCACCTAAGTTAAATATTGCTTAATTATTTTAATGATAAAATAAAAATAAAAGGCCATGTTGGCCTAGCATAATTTATGAAGAAGAAAAGTATAAATAGAGACAAAGCTCTTATTCATTTTTAGGAAGTGGATTGTGGGGATGTGAGGAGAAGAAAGCTCGCGTGACTGAGGCAGTTTGAGACCCAAAAATTTAATAGCATATCTTTTGGGGTTTTGATATTGGCAGCCTGAAATTTGTACAATCAGTCAGCCCGAATTGTAGAAAAGACAGTCAGCAATTTTTACAGAGACAGCCCGAATGTTCAGCAATCAGATTTGACAGGTCCACAGGCTCAGTTCAGAAATTCAAGATCATTTTTATTCTTTAGGGTGGCAGGGTAGTGCTAGGGCTCACATATTTGAGAGTTGAGCTGTTGTAGCAGCTTGTCAGTTGCAGCTGACGAAGCCTAAGGGGTTGTAGCTGGAAAAGTTGTATCAAATTTGTTACTCTAGTTGTTGCTGGATCAAATTTATTATGAAAGGCTTCAGTAAAAATTCTGTGTACTGTGCATCTTTTTATTATGATTGTTGATGATATACTGCTATGATTGGTGATTAGCAAAGTGCTCTTGATTAAATTTTGATAATAGTGCAAATACTGATTCACCCCCCTCTCATATTCCAACAAGTATCTCATGTTTGGAGCTTGACCAAGATTGAAGCCAAAATTGAGGAGTGAGAATATTACATAAAAAGGACATGTTATAAACTTATATAACATTCTTCAAGTTTTCGACCAAGGTAAAACAACTAAAAGTTTGTAGAGTTTGAATCTACCAAGAATTGAAACAATAAGACAATGAATAAAAAGTTTGTAAAGGTTGAAGTTACAAAGGATCGAAACCATGACAAAGACGAATGAAAGGATACTCAAAACATGAATATGTAAACGAAGTTACACATCAAACATAAAGAGAATAGGTCAAAGGGATTCAAGAATTGCATATCAAATGCAGCAAACACAATCCATCAATAGAGAATCAGAGATTCTGAAAGATGACACAAGAACACACAGAGTAGAGAACCAAACGACTGATGTAGGGATTGCTTACAAATCTTGGACCCCAACTGCTAAATAAAGTGGTTAGACTATGGGCGTTGGTTCACTTGGACCAATTATAGACAAGGACAGTACAAAGTTCAAGCTTGATTGGATCATTTTTTATGGGCCCGGGGAGGAGGTAGTTTTCTCGGGCAAGCCTCACTAAATGAACAAAGTTCATTTCTTGAATGTGAACATAGTTCATTCACTAAATACCCAATGTAAAATGGACAAGTTATAATCCATATTGGACAAGATATAATTTATAAATGATTGAATGAGATAGATGATGAATGCTTACAATGACATGTGACGGTATACTTATACGCAGACTAGTCACCATGGTTGAACAATCATGTCCTTCAGATAGGTCATGTCCCTTAGTTAGGATGTGACAACGGTATACTTATACGCAGACTAGTCACCATGGTTGAACAATCATGTCCTTCAGATAGGTCATGTCCCTTAGTTAGGATGTGACACTTTATTATTATTGTCATTGTTATTTATTGAAATTAATATATTTATATATCTATGCTCGTTACATTGCCCATCCCTTCAAAGATGCTTTGTCCTCAAAGCATTTTATGGACAACCTTACATCTTTGTTATGGCTTTTAATGCCTTCTCAAGATTCTTTGTTCTTGAAGCTATGATGGCGGACAATACATGACGATATGATTTATGAAGTGTTGAGCAAAATTGTCTTATTATGTAAGGGTCAGACCACCCTAATTCAATTTTCTGTGGGATTGTCTCGCGTTGAATTCTATCATTTAAAAATTTATAAGATTCCACACCTGAGCTTCTCTTCAATATAATAGGATCTTCTCTTAGCTTTTCATATTGATTTCATCTTTGGTTACTTAATTGATGACCTTTAGAATTAGGATGACGATAAGGCATCCTTGTATCTTGTGTCTTGTTTTGTGGATCTTCGACTTTTGATACTTTCGATGTTTATTGGTTGATAAGAGTTTGATTGGATCTGTATTTGTTCCTTTATCCAATGTCGTGATTTTTACATATAATGACTTGTTTATTTCAACAGGATCAATCATTGTTTCTTTATCAATTGTTGCATCTTGTTGCTAAGTTGCTCCAACATTTCTTGTTGCAACTTCTTCTCACTTTTTAACTTCTTGATCTATGCAATCAAGTTTTGACTATGATTATTAAGGCAAAAAATTTCTTCATATTTGTTAGCGACAACCTTGTTAAATTATTTTTGCATTTTTTTTACTGACGTCTGATTATCCTAAAGGATCACTTTTGAGATATCTTTAAGGTGTTGTGATGAAGGTACTCCTAAGCATGGCTTAACGTCCTATAATGCTATCTTCTTCTTCATTTCACTTTTTAACTTCTTAATCTGTGTGATCAGTTTTGACTATGATTCTTAAGGCAAGAAAATTTCCCCGTCTTCATTAGCAACAACCTTGTCAAATTCTGTCTGCATCTTTTTTATTGACGCCTGATTATCCCAAAGGATCGCTTTCGAGATATCTTTAAAGTCTTGCGATGAGGGTGCTCCTAAGCATGGCTTCATTGTAACATCCTACAACACTATCTTCTTCTTCTTATAAGAGAAAGTCAAAACATTTTTCTCCATGTTTAAGATGAAGGTACGCAGTGTTTCTAGCCAGATTGAACCAAGAATTATGTCAACCTCCTTTTTATACATAGCTGTAACATTAAATTGAGATGTGTATTTATAACCATCAATTGTTACTTGTAATTCCTAAAATTTATATCCATTGCCAAAAGTGCCTTTTCTTTTCAATTATACTTGGCTCTGGAATTAATAATTGATTTGCCGTATCAATGTTAATGTAATTTTCCTTATGGTCCACAACGATAATGATGTTAGTCTCTTTCTTGAATAGTCCTTTTGAATGTTTATAATCCCATGCATAATCTTAAAAGGCCTTCACCCAAAAAATCTTCCTTCTGTACTTTTATTGAAATTCATTTTTAAATTTATTTATTTTTCTTGGACAAACTTTTTCTCCATAATAAATACCTTTTCCTTAATATTTTTATAATCCCTGGATATATTTCCTTGATTCACTTTTAAAGTAATAATAGGGCTTCAATAATGTGATGGAGCTTTTAGAAATATATCACATATGTTTTAATGTGCCTTTGTTTTTTTCCCACATTAGTCAACCACTGTTCAACTATTTCGACTTTTTGATAAGATAATATAACCAAGTCTAGAGATAGCTATATATATGTATTTCTTTTACTAAAATTAAATAACTATCAACATATATCAATATCTATATCCCCAACTTGTCAAGCAACCGCTTTATGATTAATTAAAATCTTAACCTTAATCTTCTTCCCAATAGCCAACAGCCACCATTACGGAAAGTCGCCTTAGGTGGCACACTAATCTTCAGTGGACACCTTCACAAGAATTTATTTACCGACAACAATGACGCGAACCACAAACAAAATGAGCAAGCAACCATGGCACTTCGATATTGTATTCTGGCAGCAATGAGTAATTTGAATGGTGACGTTCTAGGTGCCCTGGTTGGCTCTATCAAAAACTAGTGATGGATATATCAAATAGCAGACTTTAATGAATGGTTAGTGTGATGGCAGATCCAAGGTTTTGTTAAAGTTAGTGCAGCTGCGATACCCATTCTTAGAGAGGATGGTACCCTAGTCAGTTAACTAGGGTTCTTGGTCAATTAACCAGGCAGAGTAAGTCCCTAGAAGGTATCCTAGGGCCCGCAGCTGTCTCCTGGGGTACTTGGTTGGGGACCAAGCAGGTTGATGCCATGGAAAAGTCCCTAGCATGTGGCTAGGGCCCCTATTTTTCTCTAGGGTATTCTGGTCTGGGACCAGACAGGTTCTTGGTCACGAGGACCAAACAGATCCTACAGGTTGAGACAAAGACCTCCTGGTCTGGGACCAAGCAGATTCTTGGTCACGAGGACCAAGTAAGTCCTGCAGGTGGTTGATCAACATTCAGTCTGGGACTGAAAGCTCAGTCAGGGGTTGAAAACCATTCTCCGAGAGAATGGAGGACCTGGTCAAGGACCAGGGGGTTGATCAACATGATTCAGTCTAGAACTAAGCTCAGCCTAGGGCTGAGATCCATTCTTTAAAAATGGAGGATCTTGGTCAATTAACCAAGATGATGATGTGTGATGTCCTCTTCTCTTAGGTCTTCGAGACGGTTGAGCTAGATGGCCTTCTCAAGGAACTGGCCACCCCTTGATGGAGTCACTAGCATTTGACCTATGGAGCAGTCTAGAGGACCACATGATCACATCATCCAGTGTGGACCTTCCTTATACAGTGATGATGAACTTTCAGGTAGTGTATGGAACACTTGTACATTTGAGAGAGAGATGATTGGTTGTACCCCACCTTGGTTGTTCACCCTTGGTCTTTCCACCTTGTTGTTCTTGGTCTTGTGGTTTGTAGGTTTAGCTCTTTGTCTTGTTTACCACTTTGACTTGTGGTTAGAAGGGTTATCTACCCACCTTGGTTTATCTTGACTCTTACCACCTTGATGTTTTGGCCTTATGGGTATTAGGGTTACTTACCCACTTAGTGGTACACCCTTTGGTCCTAAGGGTTGTGGGTCATGAACCCCTCCTTGTTTTATGGTTTTGACTTGTACCTTATGTTGGTCCTTGTACCTTTAACTTTGACCCTAGTACCCTCACCTAAGACACCTTTATTATATTTTTATATTTTTAAGTTGTGACTTTTATTTTTATTTGGTGTCTTAACCCTTACTTATTGGTACTCTCCTAAATTTGTGGAACCCTATCTAAATTAAAAGTTTAATTAATGACTCTTCTAGAAGTCAGTAAAGATCTATTTATTGAAGTCCTTTGTTCCTCATTCATAATGTCAATCACATCGCATTTCAGGTCTGATTTATTTCTGCTTGACGTCAAGGGTTTAGAGGCTACTTGTTGCTGCTTGTTCACTTGTTGAGGCCGCCCACCTGCTGAAGTTTATCACATACCTCAGATCTGATTTTATTGACTATTAGGGTTGACGTCAAGGCCTTTATGCTGTTACTATTTGTGATCAGCTAAACCAAGGGTTTGTTAAAAGTGTATATGCTACATGTCTGCTTGTTAGAGTATGGCCGCAGCCTACTTCTGCTTTACTTGAGTGAACCATGAGCCTTTTGTAGACTGCTGCTGCTAACACGTGAGCCTGTGGGGTCCGATCTGCTTGTCTGAGGTCTTATTTGAGTTCTGATCTGCTTACTCAGGTCTAATTAAAGTCTGATCTGCTTGACTGGGGTTTTGTTGAGGTTTGTTCTGCTTAACTGAGGTCAGATACAAGTCTGATCTGCTTGTTGTGAGTTGCCTTGGGCCCTGATCTGCCTGGTGAGATACTGTTGAGGTCCGATCAGATATATGTCTGCTTGTTGGAGAGGACGTGACCCTGAAATCCAGCCGTGAGCTCTATTTGTGGAGGCCGTGAGGCCTGGGGGTCTGATCCAGTCTCCTGGTGGAAAATTGTGGAGGCTGTGAACCCTAGGGTCTGATCTACCCTGCTGTGTGCACACCTGTGGAGACCGTGAGCCTCTTTGATCTAGACCTGCCTGTGATCAGATTTGTACAGTGACTTGCCTTTGACCAGATCTATATTATTGAGACTTGATCTATATGCTAAGACTTATTTAGGGTCTGTTCTATGTGTTGAAGTTAACTGTGGACTGAGCCTTTGTGATACTTGCTTGAGGTCTTACTATTGTTTGAGGGTTAAAGATTCATCTAGGGTTCAGACCTCTTGTATCTTTTGAACACCTATTGTGCTGAGTCTTGTTTGGTACTGTCACTGTGTTTTGATTGTCATTGACCATCCCTGTTAGACTGTACTACATCCCTCTCATCTCTCTCTCTCTGGTTTGTACTTACCCTCTAGTAAGGGTCAGCTTGTTCCTAGTGATTGACTGACCTCTGAGAGGCACAGTCTATTCTGAAAGTAAATTCTTCTGAGTATAAAAGGGGAAGGGTCCCACACTCCAAGTAAGTGTTTCTAACTTGTTATGGATGAGACAAGTTATTGTTAGTTATTCTACTACTGTTGATTACATGTTATTGAAGATTACTTTAACACGGGGACCTACTTGGTAGTGTTAAAGTTGAAAGATATGAAAATTATGTTTTAAATTATATTGGTTGTCTAATGTTGTACTATTCTGCTTCAGTACTAGTCTGTTGAATTTAATTCTGCATTAAAGTATATGATTTTTTTTATTTCTCTGCATCAAACCCTAACCCTAACCAAAATTTAACAGGTTTTACTTGTGTCCTTCATAACAAAATTTGAAATGGTTTCTATGCCAGGTACTTACTCCGTATTCTGAATCAGTCATTTATTATTATTATTATTATCATCTCTGTCCAAAAGCCACTGTAGAGTATTCGGGGCAGAATATCCCGTTTTAATCAATGGAATAGGATGGACATTTCAGGTTACAGTGAAAGGTATTGATGGTGCAGCAGTAAAATTCATCAATTCAGTGCCGTTCCTTTAATGAAATTTAACTCTTTTTATGTCTATGCAACAGTTATTTCTTACAAATACTGAGCACTAGCAGTGACTCCTTGGCTGGGATTTTTCTATCGATTCCCTAAGATGATACTTTTTGAATTTATTTTTTTCCTTGATATCTAATTCTATCTTTCTTCCATTTTGTTTGCAGCGGAGTATTTCTCTCTTCAATAGAACTTCTGAATTTTAAATGGCCAAAAGCCAATTTGGGGTCAAGGACCTCAAGTTTAGAGAAACTCTAGAAAAATGTCAGTGGGTGATGTTAACCCTCAGTTGTGCCTACACTACTGAAGGGGTTAAGATCTTGCAAGAATCCATCACAACGGTGGCTGGTCACATTGTTCATAGATCCTAGCATGCACATTGATCAAGAAGGCCACATGACATGGATATTCATACATGTTGGATTTGTAAAAGAAGCAAGTCCCAATGAGACTTCTTATTTGCTTTTTTTATTCTGTCTTTTTCCAACACATCTATGATTACCATTTTTTGTGCGGCAGGTATAGGTTCAATGTCAATACTTCAAGCAAGCAATGAGGAGAGTGGTGAAAGTTTTGGGTGGATGGAAGAATGTTGAGTTAAGAAGAGTGTTGAGAAGATGGAGTGTCTCCTACAGTGACATATGGCAGCTGGTTGAAGGGTTTTCTTTTATGTCAGGTCCTAATATGCCCTTGTCCTAAAACCCTAACTTGCCTTGCTATGTTCGACTCTGTTGTCCTTAATTTGCGTTATTACTCTTGTCAAGCCAAAACCCAACTTGCTTGGTTGATCACTTATTGTCTCTCCTATCACTACCAAGCAAAAGGGCTTCAAATGAAATTGCTTTGCTATATTTATCAAGTGAAAAATCCTAGGTCGATTCCTTATTCACAGCTGTCATGGTTATTATTCATCCTCACCCACCTTGCTAGCTTTTACTTGCCATTTTGACTAATTTTTGTTAAAGAAATGTAACTTCAGAAGATATTCTAATTGTATTTGTTTATTATATTATTATTCCTCCTTCGGGAGATGTCATTGATGTAGTTGGTCATGTAAGAGTCATTGAAAGAGTCAATGTAAACCCTCTTTTGTAAGTCGGGTCAATAGCACCCTTAAGAAACATATTAAATACATTATTGAGTCTCCCTAAGTGAGGTCGGCCAAGTTAGTTAGCTGAAGTCGACCTAGTTAGGGTAACAGGTCACCCAACAGAAGAATATAAATAGAGAGGTCGAATTCCTCATTTGAACCATTCACTCACTCAAGCAAGTACGCAAGAGAGAGAAAGAAGAAGTTCGCTAGTGAAGAAAAGTTGTTATTTTGTCTTGGGGTTTTTACACTATCTTGGTTAATTCTATATTGAGGAATTTTTGCGGGGTTTTCTCCCTGTTACGTGGTACCAGTACCAGCACACCTTTAGATGTGCCCCAGGGAGAGAGGGTCATTTTTTTTCTTAACCAGGAGGGGTGTTATCTAGCATTTTATGAGTGGAGGTTATGGCTTAGTGGCATTGCTGACTACTTCATGAAAGGGCTTGAAGCCCTGAGGTTGGTGTCTGGGGCTTCCAGGGGTGGGTCACTGGATCACATGACCCCCACCTTGTTCTATCATTCTGGTGGCTCTTCCGTCAACACTGAGGCTCATGCCTCTCCTCCAGGCCACCATCCACACCCTCCTGGTCCTCTAGTTCAGCAACGCCCTCTCTCCTTGGTTGTCTTTGATGATGATGTCATCCTTCTTCCAGGCCTACATTGCTTGATTTGGCGGGGGCATTGAGGGATTTTCATTACTGTTAGGGTTAGATGGGGCATGACGACCCCCCCTCCGCAGTCTAGCCTTCAGAACAGACCGATATGCTCATTTTTAGCTATTTTAGTCATGTGTGGGTAAATTATGGGGAAAATGCCCCAAATTATCCACAGATTTGATTATTTTATATTATTATTGTTTTAATTATAAGTTGAAATTTTATAATTTCAAATAGACATTTTAAAACGCATGTCGGCCTGGATATTTTTTATTTTTGTAAAGTGAGTGTGAGAAATGTATAAATACACTTCTTCTCACTTCATTTTAACACAACTTATGGGATAAAAAGACTATGCATTTATTCTACCCAACTAGGGCTCTTTGAAGTGATGCGCCACTCTTGAGGAAGTATTTTTCTGGGTTTTGATGACAAATGCTTGAAGTTTCTTTGGTTCAATGCTCTTGCAAAGGTGATGCTTTGATTTGTTTGTTAAACACTGCACGCGGAGGTATCTAGGCTTCTTCTTTGATCTCTCTTTGTTAATTGTTGATGAATGATGTATGTTTATGGATTAAATGGTGGCCATTAAGGTTGCATTTTGTCGTGGCTAGGTCTTTGTCAACTTTTAGTCACCTTTGTTATAGAAGTACTTCCTTTTAGGAGTCCCTCTAGGGTTAGAATCTTAAGTCTTTAAGGTCAAGTCATAAAACCTAGATTAGCTTCTCTAGAGCTTGGTTAGTCACTCCTTAGATGCCCTAGGTCGTGGTAGGGATTTGCTAGGGTTTTCCTCTCTCTCCTAAACCCTAATTTCTAAGTTTGTACTTTTGTATATGTTATTTTAGCTTTAATTCTCTTCATTTTTGTATTTTAGGTTATTTTACTTTTTTATTTTACATAAAAATCTTTTTGTTTAAAACCTAATTTAACCCTAAATTTTTGTTTTGCCCAAGCTGCAAACCTACCTTTCCCTAGCGGCCTCCCTAATTCTAACCTCCTACCTTCGATCTCCCCTTTTTCCATCTCGCCTTCTTCCCTAACTACCTTTTAGACCTTCGCTCCTCTCTTCTACCTCCTCACTGCCCCTTTTTACCTCCTCGGCTGCCTTCGCTCTGCCCTCCCTTTCTTCTTCTCCACTCTCCCTTCTCCTTCACTCCCGCTTCTTTCTCCTCTCCTCTCCACCTTCAACCTTCCCCATTCCTCCTATTTCCTTTCTCCCTTCACATTCTTCCCCTATCCTCCGTGCTTCCTCTTCCCAAGCCCTGAAGGTCACGCTTTTTAGCCCTAACACCTGCACATACACACTGTAAAATACTCCAAAAGTTAATACAAAATTGGTGACAATTGTTTGTAATTTTCTGTACAATTAATAAGCTAATTTGTGCTTGGAGGAAGTCTGAAAATCATTTATTACAGTCTGCTATGTGGTCTTCTCAAGCGATAAACTAATTGGAATTTGAGTTATTTATTATGAGCATCCCTTTTAATATTTGACATAAACTTGATATTTAACAAGACACCACTACTGCTGTGACTACTAGAATTCTGGATTTGCTTACAACTTGGTGCATAGAAATTAGAAGTGAAGTTGGTTCTAAATGCAAGTGCTCTTCTTGATTTTTTTTATTCGCATAAAGGCCATACTACTGCTACACTACGTCAATACATCTACATACAGATCTGAAACTGATATTCTGGCTACTGTTGAAGTGAGATATGTTCTGATCTTTATTTGCATGGTTGATCAATTATTTTTATTACTTTTTGCGCATAACATGATTGGATTTAATGACATTGAATGAGTTCTGTGATTAATTATACCGGCACTTACATAATTACCTGAATGCTAGCTAAATCATAGGTAAAAATATATCACTTGGCTTGTTGGATAAGATTTACTTGTCTCTATCCTATCCATTGACTCCATATAGCCACTGGTCCATACTAACATTGCATTTCAAAAGTTGCCTAAGTTTTCCACAGGACAATTCAGGGTCCTTCTCCTGGGAGGTCACAACTCTCCGAAGAAGTTAGAATTCTGATCAAGGTGACATTGGGTCGCATTTCTTATATTTTCTTACTGGGCACTAACCCTGCTAGTTTCCCCGGTAACACGTTTCCCAGAGGAAAATATTGTGTTCTTTGTGTTGTGCTTGTCTTTCTTTCAATGATCCTATTGTTGCAAATGATTTAAGGTTATCATGCTAAACAAGTAAAAAATTAACATGGTATCATAGCACGCCTGAAAGAAAACATTGTCCAGCTGCTATAACTGCAGAAACTAGGGTTTCTATTCTCGGGAGCTCTCTCCACAGATCAGCTCAAAAAGAGGGTGCATTCAGCTCCCCCCACTAGGGCGCATCTTTCTATTGAATCAGAATTCCATTCCGAGAATTTTCATTTCTGGGCCCACCACTACAGCTCGGAGATCTAGGGCATCAATTTTTTGGAGGATCTGTTCACAGATTTGGGAAAAGGAGTACATTGCTCAACTCGCCTTAGGGAGGCGCATCTATTCCTCCAATTAGTTTTTCAAGATCTCAAAGTTGAAAAATTAGGGTTTCTCTATCAAACCCTAGGCCAAGCTAGAAGCGGTTTTTAGAAAGGCAACATTACTGGTAAGTACTATCTCTCTTCTATTTTCCATTTGAGGTTCTCATATTATCAAAGGTTTCATTAAAGAGGAAGTTGAAGAACTAGAAGGAGATGAGGCCAAAGAAAAATACAAGAAGGATATGATCAAGGCCAAGAGGATCATAGCTGACTCTATCAAAGATCACTTGATTCCTCAAGTGTCTTCAAGGAAGACTCCAAAGGAAATGTTTGATGCATTGTCTAGTTTATTTGAAGGAAGGAACATCAACAGAAAGATGATCTTGAGAAATCAACTCAAGGGTGTGAAGATTCAGAAATCAGAGACCATACAGTCATACTTCACTAGTGTATCTGAAATTAAAGAACAATTAGAAGCTATTTGTGACATGGTGGAAGAAGCAGAAGTTGTGATGACCACCTTGAATGGTCTCCCAAGGGAATGGAAATCTTTCGTTTGTGACTTATGCTCTAGAAAGAATTTGATCAAGTTCAGAAAATTATGGGAAGAACGTGTACAAGAAAAAGAAAGAATAGCAGTCAAAGAAGAAAAATTAAACGACAATGAAGACCAAGCCTTGGAAGCTCATACCAAAGGAAAGAACAAAAGGAAGGATCATGAACATTCTCCTAGAAGAACTCAAAGATTTCAAAGGAACAAAAGGACTAAGAGAGACTTCTCATCCTTTGAATGTTTTACTTGTCACAAGATGGGACACGTTGCAAGAAACCGTCCCCTTAAAGCTAAACAATTCAAGAAGAGAAACAAAAGATTCCATGCCCATGCAGTCGAAGATGATGAACATGATGATGAAAAGACGACCAGATAAAATGAAGATTCCAGTGAAGAATATGTCTTAATTTCAGCCCTTACTGGTTTAGTTTCTCCTGGAAGTGATACTTGGCTCGTGGATAGTGGAGCCTCCAAGCATATGACATGTTACATGTTACAAAGATTCTCTTTCACATCTTGTGTAGAAAGATTCTCCACACAAAGTGAAGCTTGAAGACGATTACCAATACCCTATCAAAGGGATGGGAGAAGCCTCTTTACAAGTTGGATTCTGGAAAGTCCATGAAGATGAAGGAAGTCCTATATATCCCAGGTCTGAAAAAGAATCTCCTTTCTATCTCAGCTTTAGATAAGAAAGGTCTTGGAGTTGTTTTTGTAGATGGTGAAGTCCTCATGTGGCCAAAAGGGAAGACAATAGATGATGCAGTAGTGATTGGAATTGAAGAAGGAGGACTCTACAAATTGAAGGGACATGCAGACTCAACCTTAATAGCTAGTACCATGAGTCCTTGTGAGTTGTGGCATAGAAGACTCGCTCATGTACATTACAACGCATTACCAATAGTGAGAAAAGTGGTGACAGGATTACCAGAAATTCAGGTTGATCATGAAGGAGTGTGCAAAAGACGTGCACAAGGAAAAAATACAAAGAATCCATTTCCAAGCAGTGACAGTTAGGCGAAAGGCATCTTGGATATTATTCATTCAGACATTTGTGGACCAATGTCAACTACTTCTCTAAGCGGGTATGTTTATTATGCTTCTTTTATTGATGATTATTCCCGCAAAACGTGGATTTATTTCTTAAAGAATAAAGATGAAGTATTTGGAAAGTTCAAGGATTTTAAGGCTCTTGTGGAAAACCTCTTTGAAAAGAGGATCAAGGCCTTAAGGTCAGATAATGGAGGAGAATTTGTTAAAATTACAGGTTATGTACGTTTTATCACATATAACAACCTTGATACAAGAACATGTAAACAATTGTACTGCTTAATTTAAATTTAAACTGATTTAAAACATAATTTTCATCTCTTTCAACTTAATCCTGCATCTTTAATGAACGAAGCTGCTTTTTCAAGACCCTCTTTTGAGTAGGTGCCTTCTTTTCATAGAGATTAGCTAGGGCATCAAAACATTCCTTGGCTGTCCTTAGAGGAGCTATTATAGGCATCAAATTATCCTTGACTGAGTCAAAAATCACCCTCTTTGTTTTAGCTTGCTTCTTCTTAAATGCTGCTCTTCCTTGAGCTGTTGTGGGTTCTTCCACAACATTAGTGACCAATTCATTCAAATCATTTTCCTCCAAAATATTTAAGACCCTGGCCTTCCATGCATTAAAGTTGGAGGCTCCTTCAAGCCTATCTTCTGCCTTTACAGAGTTAGAGGCCATTTCAAACCCTTACAGTCAACCTGTCAAATAAGCTTCTGTGAAATAGAGGTCTTGTTTTCGGATCGATGTAGTTTCTGTTGGCTGCAAAACAGAGTTAGCTACACCCTAAGGCTCTGATACCATGTTAAAATTACAGGTTATGTACGTTTTATCACATATAACAACCTTGATACAAGAACATGTAAACAATTGTACTGCTTAATTTAAATTTAAACTGATTTAAAACATAATTTTCATCTCTTTCAACTTAATGCTCCATTTAGTCACTGCATTAATGTTGGTCCTCGAGAATCATCAAATGCTAAGTTCAAAAAAATAAAATAAATGAACTATAGTAAAATAAACATGTACTGCATTAAAGAATTAAAACAACCATTTGGATCCAACTTATACTCAGATAGTTCTGAGTTTGATCTTGTCACTGAAAGGACAAGTCAAACTAGTTAAACCATATACGTACCTTAAGAGAGAGAAGGTTCAAGTTCTTCAATTAATAAGAAAATGACAGTAGAAAGAAAGACACACAGGTGCTGCAGACTACAAAGGTCAAGCACGTAAGAAAACACTCACTCATATGAATTTACACAGAGTTCAATTATAGTGATGAGAAATTCAACCAGTGAAGGAGCTAGTCGTGAGATAGAGAAACTGTGAGACTGCTGAATGCTACAGCCAGAATAGAGAAACTGTGAGTCAATCAAATGCTACAGCCAGAATAGAGAAACTGTGAGTCAATCAAATGCTACAGCCAAAATAGAGAAACGTGAGACAGTCACATGCTACAGCCAGAATAGAGACAATCAAATGCTATAGCAAAAATAGAGAAGCCGTGAGACAGTCACATGCTACAGCCGGAATCAAATGCTACAGCAAAAATAGAGAAGCCGTGAGACAGTCACAAGCTACAGCCGGAATCAAATGCTACAGCAAAAATAGAAAAGCCGTGAGACAGTCACAAGCTACAGCCGGAATCAAATGCTACAGCAAAAATAGAAAAGCCGTGAGAGAATCACATGCTACAACCGGAATCAATTGCTACAACAAAAAATAGAGAAGCCGTGAGAGAAACCCGTGAAGATAAAGCCGTGAAGAGAGATCCGTGAGGATAAAGCCGTGAAGAGAGATCCGTGAGGATAAAGCCGTGAAGAGAGAGACAGTCGTGAAATCCAAATAGGAGCAGACCCGAAAATATTACCCGAGAGAAACAAAACGAAAAGTGAAGTGTGAGCTCACCGTGAGATATGAGAACATAAGTTTTGTAAGGTTTATATAGATTGAGAGTTAACAACCTTAGGTTAGAATAGGAATAAAATAAAAATAAATAAAATAATAAGAAAAGAGAGGTCAAAGGATAAAGTACCAATGGTCCAATGTATTAATAGGATAAGACTTAAATGGACAAATAAATAATAATAAAATAATAAAACTTTATTAATAAAATCACAAAGTCTTTATTAATAAAATCATAAAGATTTTATTAATAAGACTAAAATAAATATTTAATGAATTTATCATAAAGTGAAAAATCAAAGGTCCAACATAAAGTAAATAGACCAAAAACATAAGTGGGACAAGGCCCTATAACAAAACATTATAATACATGGTCCAATGGTCTTTAATAAACCCTTAGGTAAAAAATACTCCATAAAGTAGGAGTCATCATAGTCAAAGGTGCACACAAGTGAGAGTGCTAGGACCAAGTAAGAATAGGACCATGGGTCAACAACCATAAGATCAAAGTGGACAAGCAATCAAATAGAACCAACAAGACCAAAGACTTTTCTCTATCTTAAGATACTTATATATATATTCATCACTGTATAAGGGAGAAGATCTAAACGGATGGTACAATCCTTTTGTCCTTAATACTGCTCCTAAGAGTTAGATACTAGGGACATCGTCAAGGGGTGGCCAGTCCCTTGAGAAGCAACCTAGCAATAACCGATTAGGAGAGGGGGCAACAATATCTTCCATTCTCAATGAATGGCTTTCAGCTCAAGGCTGAACCTCAGTCCTAGACTGGGACATGTTGATCAACCATCTGGTCCATGACCAGGATCTCCATTCTCCCAGAGAATGGTCCTCAGCCTCAAGCTCAGCATTCAGTCCTAGGCTGAATGTTGATCAACCATCTGCAGGACCTAGGAAGTCTCTGTCTCAACCTGCAGGATCTAGTTGGTCATCATGACCAAGAAACCGTCTGGTTCTAGACCAGAATACCCTAGAGACAAATAGGGGCCCTAGCCACATGCTAGGGACTTTGCCATGGCATCAACCTGCTTGGTCCTTGACCAAGAACCCCAGGAGACAGCTGGGGGCCCTAGGGTACCTTCTAGGGTCTTACACATTACTCTGCCTGGTTAACTTGACCAGGAACCCTAGTTAACTGACTAGGGTACCATTCTCTCTGAGAATGGGTCTCGCAGCTGCACTAAAAAATTAACAGAATTCACATCAAGTGAATTCAAAGATTTCTGTAAAGAAGCCGGGATTAAGAGGGAGCTTACCATTCCCTATAAATGTTGAAATGTTGAAAAAGAGCATCTAACAGAGGATCATGACATGACAGAACCTCAAAGACCTGAGGAGTCACCTCATGAGATGATTTCACAAAAAAGAAGACCAACTTGGGCACAAGAAATAATTCAAGATGCAGAAAAGTATGGTGCTCCAAAAGGCACATGCTAAGAAAGAAAGAAACCAAGGCCATACTCCAATTATGTAGCCTTTATGTGTAACCTCGTTGATGAAGAACCTACATGTTTTGAAGAAGCAACAAAGAAGAAGGAATTGTTGGATGCCATGATCGAAGAATACCAGTCCATCATAAAGAATGATGTTTGGGATGTGGTATCGAGACCGAAAGACAAGTCAATAGTATCTTCAAAGTGGATTTTCAAAACAAAGCAGTCAGCAGATGGGAGTATTGCAAAATACAAGGCAAGATTCGTAGCCCGGGGGTTCTCTCAAAAAGAAGGAATTGATTATGAGGAGACTTTTGCTACTGTGGCTAGATACACTTCAATCAGAACCGTCCTTGCTTTGGCAGCTAAGATGAAATGGAAGTTACACTAGATGGACGTAAAGATAGCTTTTTTGAATGGTAAGATAGAAGAGGAAGTGTACATCGAGCAACCGAAAGGTTTTGAAACAGATGACAGGAAGACACATGTGTGTAGATTGAAGAAGGCATTGTATGGGTTGAAACAAGCACCCAGAGCGTGGTATGGAAGAATTGATGGTTTCCTAATGAACTTGGGCTTTACCAAGAGTAAAGCAGATTCCAGCCTTTATTATAAGGTTGTAGATGATGAACCCATGATATTATTATTGTATGTGGATGATATATTCTTAACAGGTGAAGATAAGCCCATCAATGAATGTAAGAAGAAGCTTGCTTTAGAATTTGAGATGAAAGACCTTGGTATAATGCATTACTTTTTAGGTCTTGAGGTGTAGCAGTGTCCAAACGAGATTTTCCTAAATCAAGGAAAGTATACTGTTGAGATCCTAAAGAGATTTGGGATGATGGATAGTAAGGCTATGACTACGCCGATGACGACAAACTTGAAGCTCTTAAATGATGCTTCATCAGAGACAGTGGATGTTACATTGTACAGACAGATCATTGGCTCGTTGATGTATTTAACAAATACAAGACCAGATATATGTTTTGTTGTGAACACCTTGAGTCAGTATATGGTAGAGCCTAGACATGTTCACTTGGTTGCAGCAAAACATGTGATGAGGTAGCTAAAGGCTACATTGGATTATGGTCTCAGATATGTATCAGATAGTGAGATCAAATTGCACAGTTATACAGATTCAGATTGGGCAGGAAGTGCCGAAGACAAAAAAAAGCACTTCAGGATGTTGTTTCAGTTTGGGATCGGGCATGATCTCATGGCTCGGTAGAAAGCAGACCAATGTTGCTCTCAGTACGGCAGAAGCTGAATACATTGCAGCATGTTCAGCTTGTAGTGAAGCAGTTTGGCTTCGCAAGATGTTGGCAAGATTGTTTGATACCGAGATAGATGTGACTGATATCCTTTGTGATAATCAAAAGTGTATCAAGATGTCAGAAAACCCGGTGTTCCATGATAAATCGAAGCATATCGAAATCAAGTATCACTACATCCGGTATATGGTGCAGAAGAGAGCTATAAATCTCAAGTATGTTTCTATAGAGGAACAAGTCGTTGATGTGTTGACTAAGCCTTTGTCTCGAATAAAGTTTGAATACTTTCGAGACAAGCTTGGTGTGGTCTAAAAGGATCTCCCTCGAAAGAGGGAGCGACGATGATGATGTGGTTTCCTGGAGCTATGGTGTGGCAACTCAGTCTAGGATTGGTATGTCGGTGTGACAAGGCCTGTTTGATCCCGAAAGGGATTGGTATGTCATCTTGGCAAGGCCTATTTGATCCTAGGGGGATTGGTATGTCTGACTAGGCTTGTTTGGTCCGAAAGGATTAGCAAGTCAGACAAGGCCTGTTTGGTCCCCAAGTAGATTGGTATGTCTGACTAGGCGTGTTTGGTCCGAAAGGATTAGCAAGTCAGACAAGGCCTGTTTGATCTATCAGAGTCCCCAATATAGAGCAGTTCCAGATGTACATTGATGTTGTTCCAGCATTCATATGCTGATGTTGATGATGTCCCAGCAGTTCCTTGCTGATTATGTTGATGATGATGATGCTCCAGATATATGATGTTGTTTCAAAACCTCCTATGACATACAGAGATTCACCAGTCAGTTGTACAGTTGGTGATGTTGATGTCTGTAGAATACCTTCCTAGTTAAGAGGGGGTGTTAAAAAAATGTAACTTCGAAAGATATTCTAATTGTATTTGTTTATTATATTATTATTCATCCTTCAGGAGATGTCATTGATGTAGTTGGTCATGAAAGAGTCATTGAAAGAGTCAATGTAAACCCTCCCTTGTAAGTCGGGTCAATAGTACCCTTAAGAAACATATTAAATACATTATTGAGTCTCCCTAAGTGAGGTCGTCCCAGTTAGGGTAAAAGGTCACCCAACAGAAGAATATAAGTAGAGAGGTCGAATTCCTCATTTGAACCATTCACTCACTCAAGCAAGTGCGGAAGAGAGAGAAAGAAGTTCGCTGGTGAAGAGAAGTTGTTATTTTGTCTTGGGGTTTTTACACTGTCTTGGTGAATTCTATATTGAGGAAGTTTTGCAGGGTTTTCTCCCTTGTCGTTTCCCCGAGGAAAATATTGTGTTCTTTGTGTTGCTGTGCTTGTCTTTCTTTCAGTGATCCTATTGTTGCAAATGATTCAAGGTTATCATGCTAAACAAGTAAAAACTTGACAATTTTATCAGACCTTGAAGCCTAATCTGATTGCCGTATCCGATCTTTAGTATGCTTGCTAATCAAAGCCCAGCCTCCATTCTAATCAAGCCAATGCATTGCTACAATTCCTAGGCTGTCGGTTAACTTAGTTATGATTTCATTGAGAAGACTCACCCCATGCTATTCTTGGTTATGCATGCTGTCTTTGGATTATTTCAAGAAGAAAAGGCAACGTCTTTTGAAGGAAACAGCACTCAGCAGTTACATTTAGCAGCAGGCATTACTCTGAAAATTCTAAATTCAGCTAGTAACGAGGGTGCACTACATCTGTTCTGGGGCAGCAAGTTGGGCACTTATCTAAAGTCAGTCTGGGCAGCACTAAGAAGGCACATTGCAGATCCAAAAAATATATATGCATTGGATTAGGACAGAGCTGCACGACCCTCCCGGGATTTATGGAATTGAGGCAGTGAGTGTGTTTCTTAACTATAAGGAGGAGCATGTGCCAGTAGAGTAGAGACTACAGGCATTGGATGCGGTAGTTAAGGGAACCCCTGTGCACTGGTGGGCCATGCACATGGAAGACTTGGAAGTTGAGCACAGGTAGAAAGCAACCCTGTGACCAGGCCAAACAGCAACTTCTTTGGACAGTGACAACCAGCACAACGAAGAACAATGTATGACTAGCATGATAATTTTAAGGATTCGGTTCATAACATTTGTGCATTGAAAGCAGAGGTCTAAGTTTCTCTTTAATGAAGAGATAAGTTCTTTGTCTGCCTTCGTCTTTTTGTGGAAAGATGAGGTATGTCATCAACTGTGGGAAAAACATTCATTCTTGATCAAAGATGACAAATCTCTGGGTCCTGCCAAATATTCTGATTTTATTGCTGCTTTGGTTATTCTCAGGAAGAGGTTATGAATCTCATTTGCATATAGCGTTCCACTTTTTGCATCTTTGTTTGTAAATATTTTCTGTGAATATAAGTATTTTTCTAGAGAAAAAAAGCAGAGAGAAAAGCACAGTGAGACAGTACTACGATAAACAAGACTGGATCACACATAAATAAAGATGATGCAAACACAAAGTAATTTCAGATGCCATTCAACCTTGAAGCCACAAAACTGATGTTCGAATTGATGGTCATTTCTCAAAGTAGAGTGGTTGGTCTCATCAGTACGCATATAGCAAAGTACAAAATGCTGGCTTTGTATAGAAACACATTGACATATAGAGATGCTCTTTTAAAAATTCAAGCAAGAGCAGGGAATAAAAAAGCAAAAGGAGAAAAGGAATCGAGCAACAAGATATAAAGAAAAGATAGGAGGATGAGAAATAAATGAAAGAGGATGGCAGCAGGAACATGGTGAAAACTTATTTAAAACATTTATTTCCATGCTACCAAAAAGAAATAGCCTTGATCAAAAATATGCCTCCTTCCTCGTGTTTCTACAACACCTTAATCATAAAGCCTCTATTACAGCCTTGCATAGGAACTTGTTGTAAAAACAGGATCACCTACAAGTAATTTTAAGGAAAAAGTTCTCAAATGAAAAAGGAGAATGAACATCTTACATAAAGAGGTTGACCTACATTAATATAATCTGCCACCTTGTATTTATTTGCAAAGTCGGTCTACCATAAATGAAGGAGCCAACCTGGAATAAGTGCAGGCTACACTAATAATGAAGGGGTCAACATATCCTGTCAGGTTTACGGACTAGTATAACTAGAAAGGGAGGCTATCATCTTTTTCCATAATTATCTAATCTGATCTCTCATTTAGTGACGTCACTCATCTGAATTGCAGCAATCTCACTCCTAATAATAACAATTTATAAATATTCTTGGTAATCTGGAGTCTGGACTAATAAAACTAGAGATATACAGAGAGCTACAACTGTTCCCCCCTCAACATTTGACAATATCACACATCTTCACAAACCTTATGAGGTGATTTTGACATAATTAATGCTGTGTTGCCAAATTTGTATTTTCAAGTTTTTTATATTTTTCTAAACAAATGATCTTTGATGAGATAAATATTGAGTGCAACATTCAATATATCCCTAACGATAATGAATATCATACTGCAAGGAATTTGTACAGTTCCACATTTGCACTCCAATATTCAACTTTCAGGTTAAGATCAAATTCAGTAACTGCTCATTTAAAAATTTATCAATTATTTTAATAATTATGTCTCAAATAAGTGTCTCCATGGACTCTCATTGGAGGTATCGAAGAGAAACATATTTCTAGAGAATCTACATTTTTCTCAAGTGTAAGCTAAATTCAGAATAAAACAAATATGGCTAGTAACTAAGAAAGCATAAATGTTAAAACTGAAAATGAAACAAGTGTGAGAAAACCAACAGAAAAATATAATAAGCTTTGCACTATTGAGAAGACATCAAATTTGCCTGTAAATATGTGCAGAGCACAATTAAAGTCAACATCCCATCACCTGTAGATGCACAAAAACACGATTGGTAAACTCCCAAGTTCTACAAAGCAAACGAACAGCAGTTGCACGAAGTTCCCTGCAAATATTATCATTTTCAATGATTATTCTGGCTAGACAAATATAGGCATCTCTTAATTTTAAATTACAGTATATCTATCATACCTCAATTTTAAAAACATTCACCAATAGTTTAAGTTTCCACCAAAACAGAAAATTCGTTTGAACATCATACAAGTATTAATGGTACGAACTACATTGTAACTAATACATCTGGTCTAAACAAAATTCTACATGCGTTTTACACCTAGTTATTCTAGTGGAATCATTTAATTATACAAATGATTTGGAAATTTGCCAATGTAGCCTGGAGGTATTATAAATTTTTCAGTTCAAGCAAAGACCATTTGAAAAGTGAAGACATTGCTAAGTTGGAATAGTAAATACAAACATGTTTCCAAGAATCCAAACGCAATATGAATAAAAAAATAACCATCTTATTACAACATTTCTAAGTATAGCTGTTCAGTTTAGCATAAAATTCACAACAAGAACATAATAAGGATCACTGAAAGAAACACAATCACAAGATAGACATAGATTTATCCTGGGAAACCCTCATGGGGTAGAAAATCCAGCAAAGCTTTCAAGATAGACATAGATTTATCCTGGGAAACCCTCATGGGGTAGAAAACCCAGCAAAGCTTTCCTTAATATAGATGACCAACAAATACAAAGATGTAAACCCCAAACAAGAGCTCCTTCTCCTCCTTAGCAGATCTCTCTCTCTCCTATGCGCAATTCACAAGTGAGTGAATGAGTGAGTGAGTGTGATAAATGAGGAACACACATCCTCTATTTATACTTTACTTCACTTGACTTTTAACCCTAACTGGGCCGACTTCTCCTAGGAGAGTCTAATAACCCCTAAACACTTAACTCAAGGCCGACCCCACTAGGGAAGTCTAATAACCCCAGTTACAACATCCCAACGGAGGAATAAACATCTCCGGATATATAATAATGTCCCAACGGAGGAATGAAACATCTCTGGATAAAGTACAAATAGAATATTCTTAGAAGTTACAATATTTCAACAATAGCATGCATAGTCATGCATTTGCCTGCAATCGCTAAAAAAACATCACTGCTAATGGGTTTAATACATACCTCCTAGCATCCTCATGAAGCATTGGCTGAAGTGTTTGAATGATAAGAGGTGTTGTTGCAGAATGACGTGCAAGAGCTGGAACCACCCTCAAAATATCCAACTGTACACATCAGAATATAGATTAAGAATGAACAGCATAACTCCTAAGAAGAGAATTGGTAAATTAATTCTGCCATTTTAAATGGTTATTTGCATAAGTTGACTGCCTAAAAGTTCCAAATGAGAGAAAATAAGTAAACTATATGACAGGTGTAGAACAAATCAATCAAGAAAAGTGTCTTACCACCAATTCTTGTGATTTATATCCGTATTTGCGGAAGAAGTCAAGGTAGAAAAGCACAACCAGCAAAAATGATACACCTAATGAGGGTTCAAATCTGCCAATCGCGGCCAAAGCTTCTGTAGCAGAGCTTCCAAGGGTTGGGTGCACAACTAATGCACTTACTATCGTACTTAATAGTAGAACCATGCCTGTTAAAATAAGCTATCAGAAACATTTCCTAGTCTGTTAAAAAAACCTATCAGAAACATTTCCGAGCATTCAATATTCCCAGACAGGCCCATACTTTGAAGTTTGAAGAGACACTGGGAAGAAGCTTGTACTCAAATATAAATGATTCTGAACCCAAAAGACAAATCACTTCTGAAGGAATTACAGAAAAAGTAGACCCCGAAGAGATAGTAGCTACCAACCTTTCCTGAGCCTTTTATGGGGTTGAGAAACCAAATTACTTTGAGATCCTTCACCATTTTTTACCAAGGATTTCTGTAGATATTCAAGCCACACTTTTGATTTACTGCTGCTGCCTAATAGGTCAGATAACCATACATGAGCTGAATCAGATCGATGATTCCAAGTTATCAAGCCTTGGTCCTGAGAAACCAAAACGTATGATAATAAGATCAACAATCAAGCACAAAAGAGTGACAAGTCACAAAACATCAACAGAGGAACTAAGGCAAATATTAACAAAAATTATTGATGCACCAAAGGCAGAATAGACTTTCACAGTGAAGAAATTCAGACTTCAATTTCTCATTTTCAAATATGTGTATTAGAACTCCAGACTCAAAATTATCTTCTATATTTTAACACAACATCATTATATTTGATACTATACAAAAGAAAACTATCTCACCTTTCAACCAAAAGTACCAACATGATCTCAGAGGTGAAAAATATTAGATGTATGAAATTTATCTCAAGTGAGCTCATGTAATGTCTGAAAATTGAAAATTTAGGCCTATCAAAACCAAGGGAAAACAAGTTCTGTGTTGAAAAGGAAAAATGGCCAGGTGATTTTATTTGTCAAAAATCCACATTGTAGAATACTAGATAAAACATGAGCAATCTGTCAAGACAATGTTCCAACAAATTTGGCATGGGAAATTCAGCAAAGATGATTGTTCCAAACAGTCCTATTGACCTACTTTTGTGGCTATTCGTTGGACATTAATAAAATTATCAAAGATGATTGCTCCAAACAGTCCTATTGACCTACTTTTGTGGTCATTCGTTGGACATTAATAAAATTATCATATCTTATCTCAAAAAGAAATCTTCTTTGGATATATTTTCAAGCACACTTTCCAACAAACCCTCAATATATTATGTCTCCAGTTTCCAGAATGAAATCCCACCTACTATAGTACCAATATCACTGCTGAGGAATTCTCAGGGGGCAGCCACAACCATATCAGGTAACACAAAGAAATTAGGTAATATGACAACCCATATTTCCATAAATTATTATAATGCATACATATATTTGTAAAAAGCCATCATTGTGGCATTGGATAGGAAAATTCCTATACGAAAGAATTAGCTTTCATGCATTTTGGACGTTAGGTAACATGACAACCCATATTTCCATAAATGATTATAATGCATACATATATTTGTAAAAAGCCATCATGATGGCATTGGATAGGAAAATTCGTATAAGAAAGAATTAGCTTTCATGCATTTTGGACGTCAATGTATTAAACAATAGCCTAGAAGTATGATGCAGGACCACATGATATGGATGTTGAGACTGTGATCCACCTGAAGTCACAAGTTTGAATGACAACGACACAAAGTTAATCATGAAATAACATGTGCTCATTGGACCTAAATAAATAAGATAAAGGAAAGGAAAAATCACATCATTGCGGTAATTATCACAAAGTTTGTTATTCAACTTGCAGTCAATTTACATCAGTGTTATCAGAACCAGGCCGGCACCGGCAAAACTGTCTGGTCCGGCCGGTTTCAGGGCCGTACCAATCTACTTCAAGGTTTCAGACCGGAAAAGGACGGTTCCATATGGAACCATCCTTAAAGCATCAAACCGGTCGGTTTTGTACGTCATGGCTGGGGACCACTAAAACTCAAATTTAAAAAAGAAAAAATTACTTAAACTACAAACACAATACCTAACCCTAGGGCCCTACTAAAGCTATTAAAAGAGGTCCCCCCTCCATTTCACTCGCACTATTCAATTGAGCTATTTGGAATTCTTGACCTTTCTTGGATGCACTTGGACCCACTTCCATAGCCAGAGGATCTGAACAATGGGCAAGTACTACTATCTTCAAGGCCAGGGGAATCAAGCTGAAATCCAATTGTAGAGTCTAGTCATGTTGAGAATGAAGAAGGTGAGGATTCTAATGATTATATCATTATAGAGCCTAGAGTCTAGACTATAGTTATTCATTAGTACTATACTTATTTTTGGACTCTAGAGGCCATTTAGAACCTTTTTGTTGATGTATTTTGGTTCAAGGATGTATTGCACTCAGTTTTATTATGGTTATATGCACCCTTACTATATACAGGACAAACTTTGCATATTTGTGTATAATGGTTTGGATTCACATGGATGCACATTTATATTTTTTTTTCCAAAATTTGAATATTTTAAGTATTTTTTGGTTGATCGGTTTTTTGGTTCAATTTTTTACCCGTTTTTCTTTTATTCTAGTCCAGTTCCGATAACACTAATTTACATATGTATACATGTCATCAACAAACATGGGCATGAAGCGAAATATACAATAAAAATGCCTCCACTCAAGTTGCACAAAACGTGGAAACACATACGAATTCCTAAAATGGGTATGCCATGGAAACATGACCCCTCCAAATTTTGGAGAAGTGGTATATATATATATATATATATATATATATATATATATATATTGTTGAGAAAGTACAAATAACTTCAATTTTTCCAAGTTTTGTTTCTGATGAAGATAATGGAAGATCGCAAAATGAGGTTTCCAAGGATGAGTTGAAAGAAGTACTTCACAGTTTCAAAAAGGATAAAAGCCGTGGCCCTGATTGTTGGCTGGTTGAATTATTTCTCGAGTTTTATGAGGTTATAGCTGACAATTTATTGAGGGTTATTAAGGAATCAAGAGCCAATGGAACAATGCTAGCAGCATTCAACTCAACCTTTATTGCCTTAATTCCAAATCTGACAAGCCGTCATTCTTTGAAGAATTCAGGCCCATATCTTTATGCAAATGTATTTACAATCTAATTGCTAAAATAATAGCTTTTAAGAGAAAAGTGGATTCTCTCAAAGTCTATTTCTAAAGAGCAATTGGGTTTTCTCTCGAGCAAGCAAATACATGAGGCAATCAATGTTGCACAAGAGGGTTTCCATTCGGTTAAAACAAAGAAGGTGTCAGCTATTGTGATAAAAATAGAAATCTCAAAAGCATATGATAGAGTCTACTAGAATTATTTGAGGCTTATGTTGATACATCTGGGGTTCTATGTGCAATTTGTCAATTGGGTAATGAAATGTGTCCACAGTTTCTTTCTCTATCTTGATTAATGGTTCTACCACAGGATTCTTCAAGCCAGGTTGAGTGCTTCAACAGGGATGCCTGTTATTGCCCTTATTATTTCTTATTGTTGTTGAAGGTCTCAATAGGGCTCTGATGAGTGCAAAAAGGACTGGAGCCTCAAGGGTATCAAAATTGGAATGGTTAATCTGACTCGCCTTTTGTAGACGATATTGTCCTATTCAATGATGGCTCAAGATGAGATGCTATCAAGCTAAAAGAAGTACTCAAGTTCTATTGTTTTGCTACCGGGATGCTAGTGAATATAAGGAAATCTACCATCTTCTTTGCTGGTATTGAGGAAGAGGAGAGAGTCATCTCAAAATTATTCATGTTCCAACAAACAAATTTGCAAAATGGTTTAAAGTACCTAGGATTTATCATAAATCCTAATGACCATGGAAAAAAGGGTTTGGAATGGCTTATCTCCAAAGTTGAGAAGAGACTCTCGATTTGGTGTAACTGTTGGTTGTCTCTGGGAGGTAGATTGACTTTGCTTAAATTGTTGGACACAATGGGGGGTGAACCAGTGTGTGAGCAATTTATAAACTTTTTACCTTCTTTTAGTCAACCAGAGTATATCAATCATTATGTCATTAATTACATAATCAAATGCATCAGTTAAATCAACCAAGAGTCATAAGCACATTCATCACATCAAAGAGACACAAGAATATTTGTAATTTGATCTTTATTTATTGTACATGGAAGACAACAATCTTCTCGATTACAATCAGCACCAACTGATAAAAAGAGCACCAACTCTGTAACAGGACTCAGCCTGGTTTTCTTAGCTCCAACTAAGACGGGTTTGAGGAGCCCAATCCTCAAGTGTAAGATTCCACTTGCAAGCTTGATGCCAATCTCTGATTGTCATCAATCTAATGCTCAACCATCTCTGCTCATCAAGCTCTACTTGCCAATATGCTCATCAACACTACTTCTCATCAATCTGCTCATCAAAACTGCTGCTCAACTAACTCATCAATACTGCTGGTCAATCTCTGCTCATCACTCTACTGGTCAATCTTCTCATCACTCTTTGCAACCTGCTTCATCAACACATGTTCTTCACTGCTACTGGTCATTTGCTCAATACTGCTGGTCAAGCATTGTCATCAAAGTCTGCTCATGCAAGAGACACTTCTGCTGAAGATATCAATGCCACACCATCAAGGTCTGGAACAATATAATAGAGTATGCATCATCATAGGGTTTCAATCATCATAGGGTTTTCATTATTATCATCATCTAGTAGTGGATTATGCATGCACCATCATCAAATTATTGTCTTAGTGTATTGTACACACACCACTGTATATTTCACTTGGCTGTGTATGCATCATATATCATCATATCATCATATATAGTATCATATAATACATCATCATCTCATCAACGCATCATCAAGTAGTTTGTAATGAATGGAGTATGTATAAATCTTCACACACATCACTGTAAAAGATATTCACCGTGTGTACATACTGTGCATACTTATCATCATCATTCTTAATGCATCATCAAGCAAAACATCAATTATCAACATCATACATGCATTTTAGGGCCCGAAATTTTAGGTGCCGAAATTATATGGCCCGAAATTTTAGGGGCCAAAATTATAGGACCCGAAATTTTAGGGCCGAAATTATATGGCCCGAAATTTTAGGGGCTAAAAATTTAGGAAGACCAAAAAAAAATTATTTTTAGGGTTTTTGTCATAAAATTGCAAACCTAATTCTAACCCTAATACTACCATGAATGTGCAGAATTTTAACCCTAAATAATAATTACAAATGTATAAAAACTCAGAAAATAGGGTTGAATGAAGAAGTTGAACAACTAGGGCATCAATAGAAAACTAGCTACCAAACCCTAGGGCATCAATGAGAGGAGGTACTCTCCTTGAGATGGTACTTGGCAAGCTTGTCAACTAGGGCTAACCTCAATAATCTCTAGGATTCATTGAGGAAACCTGGTCTTGGCAAGACTTGAAGACCTAAAGCTCAAGCTTGAATGCTAGGGTGACCAATGACAAAAAAGAATTGCAAATCAAGACAAAATGAAGCAACACCATTCAACCCTAACAAGCATCACTTTCATATATTTGACATAGAGATATCAAACAAAAAAGTATAGATACCTCCAAGTGCATGTGTTAAGCAAATAACTCTAGCTTCACCTTAGCAATGGCATGAACAAAAGAAAAACTTCCAAGAAATGCTTCAAACTTGCAAAATATCCTTCATCAAGGAGAGCCTTCTTTCAAAGAGCCCTAGTTAGGGCAAATAGCAGACATAATGATCTTATCCCAAAAGTTGATGTCTAAAAATGAAGTGAGGAGATCTTATTTATATGATCTCCTCAAAATAAGGTCAATTTAATATTTAAAAATGTCAACTTAAAATTAGAATTAAAATAATCTAAAAATAATCTAAAAATAATCTAAAAATGGCCTATTGTAGGCTACCTAGGGTATTTTACCCCCTAGGTGCTAAAATATGCTATACAAGGCCAAATTTGACAAAACGAAAGGCCAGACTGTACACGGGGGTCGTCATGCCCCAACTAACCCCAACAGTGATGAAAACCCTCAACGCTCCCCCCCCTTAGCAAGCAAACAGTCTACCAGGAGGATGACGTCATCCTATGAAGGAGGGCCCAGAGGGAGAGCGCTACTGAACTGGAGGACCAGGAGGGTGTTGGATGTGCTCCGAAAGATAAGAGTGAGTCTCAATGCTGGAACAATTACCGTTGGAGTGTCGAAATAGGGTTGGGGTCATGTGACCCAGTGACCCACCTATGGAAGACCCGAACACCAACCTCAGGGTTTCAAACCCTTTCATGAGGCAGTCAGCGATGCCATTAAGCCATAGTACTTCCAGAAGAGAAACCAGAGGATCTGGCCATGCACCTACCTCAGAATGAGTTGGCTAAACACTCTTCCTAGTCAGAAAAAAGACACCCTCTCCCTGGGGCACCTCTGCAGATACGCTGGTGCTAGTACCATCGTAACACTGGCTCCAACTGGGGGATGAGTACTCCTCCGGAGGGTGCTCGAGAATCCAATAATCATTTGGGTACCTGTAGACCTACAAATACATCAAATAACCGAGGACAGCAAAATACCCAGAGGTAGACACTTCCGTCCTGCCTTGTTCGTCTAATAAGACTAAATGCAAAAACAAACGACTAACCTATGACAACATGAAGAACATCAAATCTAATGCATATATAACAGTATATGCCTGACCTAACTACCTAATGCTAACATGAGAAGCAAAAAAGACTAGGTAAAATCATACCACCAATGTAACCATTTGAGTAAGCAATTCATACCAGTTGACTTACCATTGTCTTTGGATAGAATCCATGATAAAACATGATCAATCACGAAGCAAACCTCTACCAAGGTCTCCATCATGATATAAGATGAGGATTGGTTGGCTACAAGGATTTGAGAGCTGAAATACTGCTGCCATGGCGAAGAATCTCTTTTACATGCTCCATTTATCCAAGCTTCCAACGGACTAATGTATGGACCATCTTGCTGATATATTGGCATTGAGGAAAAAATTTGCTTGAAAATTGCTTGATTGTCCATTTGAGAAAGCACTTGTGGAGGTGGACCTTGCAAATATTCACATATCAGCTTTAACCTGCTTGGACAATCCCTTGGAAAAGCATGCATATTGTTCTTCTTTATAATTATCATGTTAGTATTTCTAACAATCTTTATCATTTTAAAATTGTCAACTACATAATTCCAGCCCTCACATTTCAAACGAAAAGATAGACAATATAAATCATGACTATGTGAAAATAAAATCATGCCTGTCCATATACCTGTATTGCCTTTATTGGAAAGTATTATTGACCACTTACCGATACTGAACACAAAGTGTTGAACACTTCTTGTAGAATGTAGTTGATTTGGGCTTACCATGAACTGAGAGATACTGGAGAAGTTTCGCACAGAGCATTATCAACAGGTACCACATCTTGCACCACTGCACCTTTTAGAAAAGAAATGGGATTGATCCATTCTTCATCGGAGGCAGAGCAAGCTTCTTCATCCATACATATGCTCAGGGGATGGTCTATTATAATGCTACAAGGCCTTGAAGAATCGTACATTGGTGGGCCAATGAACTTCCAATAATCATCGTTTTCTGCATATCTGTAACTTTCTTCCAAGATAGCCAACATATCATAAGAAACTGTAACTTGAGGATATGGAGCACTTACCATTTCTATACATTCTTTAGTTTCTTCAACCGAGGCCTCTTGTTCTTCATCTTCTGTAATTACTTCCTTTTCCTGGTCCTGAACAATAGTTTCTTCAAGTAAAACTTCTGAGGATTCATCTTCATGGATCTCTTTATCGAACATGCTCCTTGCATCTTCAACATAAGGCATCCATCTGTCACGGTGCTCAGGATCCTAGTAGCTACAGAAGGCTTCTATCAATTCTGCAAACAATGATATTGTCGCTTTTTCTAAGCCCACAAACCAAGCAAGAGACTTTCCTCCCAGGTGATGAATAAATGTTCTCATGTAAAGGCTTTCTTCCTTTTTGAGGTGATTTTCTTCAGCGATCGTCATGACCATTGAACATGGTCTTAGGCCTTACCACGACTGCAATTGAATGGGTGCTAAAAAATCTCTGGTAACTCATCAAAATGCCCAAGAAATTTTGACAAATCAAGAGGAGCAAAAGCTATCTCATTTTCTGCATCTGTAGGATAATCAGGATCCTTAAATTCGAATGGAATATCTTCTTTGCAAGAAGAAGCCATGTCACCCGGTTTCCTTGTCTTTGTAGAGTACTTTTGTTATGTTTCTTCAGTCGGAGTCGCCAGGAGAGACCTGCCAAGTTAGCTTAACAAATCTCACCAAAGCACCAAAAACAAGGGCGTACCTGAGATGATCGGGACCGAGTTCTAAATTGACTAGTGGAGTCGCTTTTAAATGAGTGGAGTCACCAGGTAAGATCTGCAAGATTAGTCCTTAAAAATATTTTCAAAATACCAATCAAAGACTCACCTCAATCTTCTTACCAAATGTCGTTTTGCCAAGGATGTCAATGACTCCGAATAAACCACTTTGATCTTCGAAATGTCCCCGGCAACGGTGCCAAAAATATTACCGGACAAATTAGCAAGGCTAATTGCCAGTATGCACAAATAAGAAGAGTGACCCGATGTCACCTCGGTCACCGTTCTAACTTCTTCGGAAGTCGAAACCTCCAAGGAGAAGTATCCTTATGAAATCCTGTAGAACACTGAAACAACCAAAAACTATATTTTCTATGCAAGTGTTTGTTAGACCAATGCCTAGATGGAGTCAATGATGTTATGCTCGATGCCAATGAGTACAAAAGATATGATCAGAATCAATTATTCGATGAAATGTATAAACGTGTAAGCATGTATTACAATAATCAATATTGGATCAAAAGACTATACTGCAAACACACCAACCAAATGTACATTAAGTGATAGTTGCCAATCAGATACAAGCATGTAACATGACAATTCAATAACCAATTCGCTATAACCCAACGTGTTCTCCAGATTTGCATTTAGCACATTTATAGCAGCAGAATTAGATACTTGAAAAGATGCAATGATTACCATTCAAGGTGTGAGTGAGACTAATGATGTATCAAGTTCAATTACCAATTAGATATATCAAATAGGCATGCAAAAAGTATCACCAACTACCAATAACCAATGTTTATCATGCAAGGAACGTCAATTACCAATAATCAACATTAACCAATTGATCTCAATAAATACAACTGTGTTAGATTTCAAAGATAATTTGCACAGTAAATTACTTGAGAAAAAGGCTAAAATAACAAGGAAATTAGTTTCATATCAATTGATGTGTAGAGAAAAGGTTTGGCTAGGGCACGCAGAAAAAAGGTGGGCCGAAAATATAGGGCCCGAAATTTAAGGGGCGAAATTTTAGGGCCCAAAATTTTAGGGGCCGGAATTTTAGGTGCCGAAATCATAGTGCTCAAAATTTTAGGGGCGAAATTATAGGGCCCGAAATATTAGGGGCAGAAAATTTAGAAAGACCAAAAAAAATTATTTTGGGGGTTTTTGTCATAAAATTGCAGACCTAATTCTAACCCTAATACTACCATGAAAGTGTAGAATTTTAACCCTAAATAATAATTACAAATGTACAAAACTCAGAAAATAGGGTTGAATGAAGAAGTTAAACAACTAGGGCATCAATAGAAAACTAGCTACCAAACCCTAGGGCATCAATGAGAGGAGGTACTCTCCTTGAGATGGTACTTGGCAAGCTTGTCAACTAGGGCTAACCTCAATAATCTCTAGGATTCATTGAGGAAACCTAGTCTTGGCAAGACTTGAAGACCTAAATCTCAAGCTTGAATGCTAGGGTGACTAATGACAAAAATGAATTGCAAATCAAGACAAAATGAAGCAACACCATTCAACCCTAACAAGCATCACTTTCATATATTTGACATAGAGACATCAAACAAAAAAATATAGATACCTCCAAGTGCATGTGTTAAACAAATAACTCTAGCTTCACCTTAGCAATGGTATGAACAAAAGAAAAACTTCCAAGAAATGCTTCAAACTTGCAAAATATCCTTCATCAAGGAGAGCCTTCCTTCAAAGAGTCCTAGTTAGGGAAAATAGCAGACATAATGATCTTATCCCAAAAGTTGATGTCTAAAAATGAAGTGAGGAGATCTTATTTATATGATCTCACTCACTTACACAAAATAAGGTCAATTTAATATTTAAAAATGTCAACTTAAAATTAGAATTAAAATAATCTAAAAATGGCCTATTGTAGGCTACCTAGGGTATTTTACCCCCTAGGTGCTAAAATATGCTATACAAGGCCAAATTTGACGAAACGAAAGGCCAGACTCTACAGGGGGGGGGTCGTCATGCCCCAACTAACCCCAACAGTGATGAAAACCCTCAACGCCCCCCCCCTTTTAGCAAGCAAACAGTCTGCCAGGAGGATGACGTCATCCTATGAAGGAGGGCCTAGAGGGAGGGCGTTGTTGAACTGGAGGACCAGGAGGGTGTTGGATGTGCTTCAGAAGATAAGAGTGAGTCTCAGTGTTGGAACAATTACCGCTGGAGTGCTAAAATAGGGTTGGGGTCATGTGACCCAGTGACCCACCTCTGGAAGACCCGGACACCAACCTCAAGGTTTTAAACCCTTTCGTGAGGCAGTCAGCGATGCCATTAAGCCATAGTACTTCCAGAAGAGAAACCAAAGGGTCTGGCCATGCCCCTACCTCAAAATGAGCTAGCTAAACACTCTTCCTGGTCAGAAAAAAGGCACCCTCTCCCTGGGGCACCTCTGCAGATACGCTGGTGCTAGTACCATCGTAACAGACCCCTAGAAGGTTCCACCTTCTATTTCCTCATTGACGTTAAGGTTAGACCAATCAAGTCAAGACGTCATACCTTTTAGAAGGTTCCACATATAAAAATATAATTTAATGTTAAGACGTCTTAGGAGAGGGTATTCCGTATTAAGGAAATGACAAAGGGTTAAGTTACCACATTCAAAGAGGGGGCGCTTTCACATAACCAAGGAGGGGTCAACACAAGACTAACCATAATTCAACAAGACGACTAACTACAAGGTGGGGAAAACAACCCTTCTAACCACAAGTCAACAAAAGGGCTAACCACAAGGAGGGGAAAACAACCCTTCTAACTCTCTCTCTCTCAATGTATGTGGTCCACATGTGTCCCATGCAATAACTGGAAGTTTATCATCACCATATAAGGACGCTTCAAATGCTAGTGACTCCACCAAGGGATGGCCAGTCCCTTGAGGAAACTGACCAAGATCCACCTGGTTAACTGACCAGGTACCCTAGGGATCAACTAGGGGCCCTACATAACTACTAGGGACTTATCTGACTTGGTCATTGACCAAGTACCCTAGATAACTGCTAGGGGTATGCACTGCTTGATCCCAGACCAAGAATCTCTCTGGTGTAACTGACCAGGAGGCCCTAGTGATTAGCTAGGGACTTTTGCCATGGCTCTGTACTGCTTGGTCCGAGACCAAGATCCCTAGATAACTACTAGGGGCCTTAGATACCTGCTAGGGACTTAAACTGCCTAGTTCACTGACCAAGAACCCTAGTTAACTACCTAGGGTGCCATCCTCCAAGACAATGGCTCTCGCAATTGCATTATCTTTAACACTAATGACCACAAAAGTAGGTCAATGGGACTACCGAGTACAATGATGTCATTACAAAGCGGGTGTACCTAACACTCTCCTATAAAAGGTAGAAGACAGGAAAGGAAAAGAAAGTAGAGAGGAGCGTGAAGTCTACGCAAGGTCAAGAAAAACTAACGACCCCGAGCACGGGAGACCGCAAATGGGTGGAGATGTACAAGAGTAAAAGATCCAAGAACAAGACGATCTAGGAGTAATAAGGTACGTCTATCATGGAATAGACCCATCTCTCCTAACATTCGGGGCCAAATGAAGGACAATCGACCTAGCCACTTTCAATCCTCAAATCGGGTTTCTTCTAATTATTCTAATCATGCCCTACTAATTCTCCAAATCATCATGCAATGCAAGAGAAGAGTGTACTTAGCATAGCAGTCCTAGGCACTCTCCCACTTTGATATGATATTATAAAATCTTAAACCCTAACACATGCAAGATAAGCATAATAACACAATATGATATTATGAGTAACTGGTGCACATAAACCACTGTTGAGTAAGCAAGTCATTTCCACTTATAAATATGGGATAAACTGCGAACATTAGCCCAGCCTAAAGTCATAAAGTGACTTTATTGCATAATCAGCCTTATATTCTAACACTCAATGTCTATCGAATAGCAGACCCTCATCAATCATTGATCTATGCAATCCCTAGGCCTTCACCTGCTTCAACTTCCCCTCACCATGTCTTCAACTTCAACTTTCACAACTTGAGTGGGATTAACGTTTAAGAACATGTGTTTCCTCCTAGGGGGTCACAGGTTCAAATCCAGAGGGGGGTAGGGTAAGTACACCTCTGTAGACTTTAGCATTCAAACCGTTGTGCAAAGGGGGTCCCTTGTCCCACAAACAAGGGGGTCTCATACACCAATTTGGTGTCTGGCTTGGTCGTGACCTTAAAATTAGATTATTATTATTATTATTCCTACAAAACCGAATACACAAAAAAACCAAGAACACGAGTGACTTGAATGAGATATATTTATTGGATTCATTAAAATGGAGAGAACATGTGCCCTTTTATAGTAAACGAAAGACAAAGTCTAAGTGCATAAACCCTAGATGCATGAACCCTAAAATCACTTAAGTATACTTCAAGTCATTAATATAACACTAAATCATGAAATAGACTAAGTAAATAAGTGACTTTATTAATATGCCCAAGTCTATAGTCTAGATTACCATTATGAACTGAATAACTCTAACAATAAGGATTCAATTAATGTACGTATCAGGGAATATGGCATTTTGAATAGTGTATTTATTGTGCTTTGTTGCAAATTTGATGGTACAACTTGGCGGGCTAATGTGCAACAATACTTAATGAAAAGGGAATGGGATAAAAACTAAACAGTGCAGTCTTTGTACTAAAGATACGTCAATAGATATGTGCTTGCTTGCTGCAGGCTCTGCAAATCGGAGCATTATGAAGGCAAACAGCAGTATAGATTCTGAGCCACCAAAAAATCAGTTAAGTTCAAGAACTTAAAAAGTTCACTTTATTCAAACCAACATACAGGAGGATAATAAATATCAATGTATTTACTTCAAGTTGGAAGTTTTTATCTTGCCAACTCATCAAATATAAGGTTGATTACATCAGAGTCAATTTAATAGAAATTATATTATATTAATATCCACAAGTGACCAAAGGAGTCCAATGGGACTAAACTACAAGTCATAATAGAAATGAAGGAATCTTTAGAGCATCTCAGAGACAACTTCAATTAAAATGTCTAGACTTTCAACAATAGGTAACATAATTCAACACCATTTATACTTGAAAAGATCAAATTAATACAGCAAAATTACAGCACAAAAGACCAAAACATAAGCACTAAACTCATAGATACCTGGGAACATATATATTGGAGAAGTCGATGCATAATTATTCCAAGTCTGTGGCCGTAACAAAACCTACTTTCAGGCATTGTCGTAGCTGACGAAGGCACAAGCTTTAACTTTTCTACTATTCCCTCTAAAATCAGTAGCAAACTAAGTGCAGTTTTCTTGATGTTTTTTGATGGAGATGACATAGCATGAACTACAGGAAAAATCAAAAGCATTTCCACTGGAAAATCCAATGCATTATTCTGAGATACAGGCAAGCCTGCATAAAGAAGAAATAAGACAACTATTAATTGCATCTCCAGATCTTTGCACTCTATTAAAGATGTAAGCATTTAATCATTGACTGAGGACTCAGAGCAATCACACAAAAACTTTTAACTGCTGAGCACTCTGTAAAATAATCAGACCTGAAAACCTTACATAGTACTACAAAATGTACTTAATTAGAAGTAGAAAAACTGAGTTATGCCCTGATCTTTCTACCTCATTCTGCTACTCCGTGAGCTATTTTAGCATTTACTACATTCTCTTAACTTACAATTAATCTTCTACATTTCCATCATTATATTGTGCCATAAGTTATTTTTTCTTGCACCTTATGGACAACTAGTCCAGTTTCACGATAATTCAGAATTCTTAGCATCCATCAGCATTTACTTCTGTAAAATTCTACTTTCAAAATTATTGCCATCACTAAGTGCAAATGAATCTTGCAAGTATTCTATTGATCACTGTTAGTGTTAGCATGTCTTATAGCTTTATACAGTCCATCCTAACTTACTGGGATACGGATACAAATAAGTATATGAATTTTAGATTATGATCAGTATGTTTGACTATGATCAATACTATAAAAATATCAAAATATGTATGCAAATCATAGTTACACAAATTGTGGGTGAGATTGGAATAAGCCGAACAATCCGGTGCACATGTGAGACTCGTCCCAAAATTTAAAATCAGGGATTTGGAACCCTAACCCTAATTTTCTATAAATATATATTTAGAATTTTAATTTTATATTGAAAAATTAAAAACAAATAAATGAAATCCCAAACCTCAAATGATTCATAACATCACAGATTCTCTTGCTTGGTAGGGCTAGTAATGTAGGTGCAGATCAACCTATGGCTTTGTCACATGTAAATTGTTCAGCTTGTTCAAGAGTCCAGATTGTTAATTTTACACTCCTATCACTACAGCTGAGCTTAACTCTGATATACTACTTCCAATAGATTCCCAGATACATACATAAATAAATCAGATCTGATCTATAAGCAGCAATACAATAAACCCAATTAACCTGCCTCTAAAAGCATAGCGGAACTGGAAATCAATCACATACACACTGAGATACCCTGGAAAACCCCAATGGGGAAAAACCAACAACTATGGGCCTTCTTCAATCTCGAACCAGAGCATAATATAGAGAGTAATACAATCATAAATTATACAAGTAGAGAAACCTGGTGGGACAAGCCCTAGATCTGCATGCAGCTGCAATTGTTGCTCTGAGTAATGTGCCCTATGCTCTACACTGTCTGAATCTCTGATAACTGCTTCTGCCAATCTCTAGAAGAAGTAACTCCCTCTCTTTCTCTGCTATGTTGATGAAGAACTGTGCCCTTCTCTCTCAAAAGTGCGCCCCTGCTCTAGAAGTGCGCCCTCTCTGTCTGTCTCAGTCAATCTTTGATTGAGATCACATTGTGCCCTCCTTGGTCTCTGATGGGAGGCCCTCTCTCTCTCTGCGCCCTTAGCTCACAAGTGCACCTTTGTCTGGAGAAGCATGCCCTCACTATCTCAATGATCTGCCTCTCTCAGTGACTGCTCTATCAATCTCTGAAGAGATCCGATGTGATGATCTCTCACAGTCCTGAATGAAGCACCCCCTTGGTCTCAGAAGGATCTGTGCCCTCACTCCTCCAGATGAAGAATGCACCCTCACTCTCTGAATTAATGCACCCCTCCTCATGCACTAATTCGCTCAACCTCTCTGGTCACCTGTATCACGTAAGTGTTGCCCCTTTTACCCTTTTTCCTTCTTTTAATTGCTTAATGATTGATTCGGGTTTCCAAATCCCTAATTTGAGTGCATGCAAGCATAACATTCCGCATTAAAAAATAACATTCTGCATTAAAAAATCTCGCATGCAAAACTTGCTTACATAAGGAAAAAATCTTTGAAACCTCTGCATGCTTCTACCACTGAAGCCATGCTAACTAGTAGAGTGTTTCTCACACCCTACATCCATGCCTACTCAGCTAATGTCCCTCCATGCTAGGCATGACTGCATAAGGACATCCTGAGATACAAATCTCAACACTCCCTCTTAGCAAGGGAAGTCCTTCTAGCACCCGGATCTATCACTCTCTCTACTGCTACAACTGCTCCCTCTGAACTGGCTACATCTACTGCACTCTAATCTGATAATTCGTGAACCTCCTCCATCAATGTCATCTTAAGAGAAGCCTCACACTCTCCCTCTGTCACTGACACCGATCCATGCTCTAGACTCCCTCTAGATCTCTACTCCAAACTCCCTCCGAAGCTATCCACGGGATGATCCACCACCTTGTGCCTGACTCTCTTACTCTGAGATGTCTCATCTCGCTCCTAAGCCTCTCTTAGAGTCAAATAATACCAGCTAACCCTCTTGCTAGAACTGCAAGAAGTAGCCTCTACCTGACTCCCCTGAACTGAGAATGCTCCCTCGGTTTTCTAAATTGAGGATTGATTTCTCGACGTCACTTCAATCCTTGGAGCCTCTCGCTCTCTATTTGTCTCAAACACTGATGTAGATTCTGATAACCACCTAGAATCTTCTGATGTAGGTTGGCCATGCACTACATACTCCTAATCCACCCGATGACCCACCAACACTAGATCAACCGGATCCACTCCTGATCTATCCAAGGAGTCTTGCACTCCTGAGTACCCTGCAATATCATCTCTTCTGACAGTACTGGAAGAATCCTCTCGCCCATCTTCTGCATCTCGCACTCTCCCTGTCTTTGACACTGAAACTGCATCCAAGATCTCCCTAGACCCATCTACAGGCTTTCCCAACATCCTGTACAACTTGCCTTGCCTGATGCCATGCCTCACCGTTGCATCCAAGGTCACTCCCTCTGAATATGGAAGCCTCTGTCCCTCTCGGAACACTACCCTATATTCCTCAACCTCCAAAGCTGATACTGAGGGAAAATCTTTCAGCTCTAGTACATGCATCCTATTAGTTTTTCATACATTCATAGCATAATAATTCAAATGCATAAATAGGATCACTAGAAGAAAGACAAAGCACAAAACAATAACACAAGAGTTTATCATGGGAAACCCAAACGGGAGAAAACCCAGCAAACGAGTCTGGTTGTGAAGTTATGAAGCGAATCCGTTGTCCATGATTGATGATAAAAATAATAATATATTGATAGATGATTAATATTTTACAATGAGGCTCTCATTTATAGGCTTGAGCGTGCATAGTGAAGGGTTACACCCTTTTATTTAGTAATTAGTAAATTATAATTAATATATTATTTTATAATTGTTACACATGATCTCTCACACTCCTGAATGAAGAGCCCCCTAAGTCTCAAAAGGATCTACGCCCTCAGTCTCTGAAGTAATGTGCCCTTCCTCATGCACCGATTGACTCAACCTCTCTGGTCACCTGTATCACGCAAGTGTTGTCCCTTTTACCCTTTTTCCTTCTTTTAATTGCTTAGTGACTGATTAGGTTTTCCAAATCCCTAATTTGAGTGCATGCAAAAATAACATTCCGCATTAAAAAATCTCGCATGCATACGGCAAAAGTCCCCAGAACCTCTGCATGCTTCTACATTGAACCCATGCTGACCTGTAGAGTGTTTCTCACACCCTACATCCATGCCTACTCAGCTAATGTCCCTCCATGCTAGGCATGACTGCATGAAGGACATCCCGAGATATAAATCTCAACATAGATTGACAAACTTGTTTTGATTGAATTAGGCTTGCAAGCTGCAAAGATCGACTCTTGTAACTTTTTTGTTTAAAACTTGTTTCAATAGAATGAGGTTTGCAAACGGCAAAGATCCTGGCTAAACCTTACTTGCAGCTATGTCATCTGTTAGGAAGGGGTTCATGACAAGTGCAGGAATGAGGACAAAATGAAAACATGTGGTCCCATTACCTTTTTATGCCGACACTTTAAAAACCTTTCCCGATGTTTTCTGTAAGTATTTAAATGGACTTTATTTGATGTAGATGATTTAATTATGATGATGAGTTTTAATTGTAGGTCAAATCCAACTGATTACTCTTATGTGTCTAGGAAGTTCTTTTCAAAGCTATGATCTATATCACCTCCTTTGAGAATTAGTTATGAAATCTACTTTAATAAACTAGGCATATTTTTCGAGATGCCCTATAACTATGTAATGTAAGAGAACTCTGTGGTTTAGTAAAAGTTTAAAACCCAAGCTACAAATCCTTACTGCCATCATGAAATTTCAAGTTATTGAGTTGTTTCCCTAACTTTGGAACCAAATCCTATATTAGGATCCGAGTCCCACAACTAGAAAAGGATACCTCAAGAAATTGCCCAAATCCTAAAGAACCAGATCCAGATCCTCAATTCCTCGATTCCTTGCCGACTCAGATTTGGATACGAGCCTAGGAAGGCCAAATCCGGTAACTATGATGAAATACATACAACATGAAACATAAAAAATACCACTCATGGTTTTGGAAATATAAATGAAAAGATTGAATATAATTTAAACCTTACAATCTGGGTGAGAAATGAGGTGTTAGGATTTCATTTATTATTCAGTTCTTTATTTTTGGAGATTTTTTTCTTTTTTTATTTTTCTAGTGGATACAGGATGGAATTTTGTACCAGCCATATCCAAAACGCACCCTGTGCATAGAGGTATACAAGACCTCTCCATGCCATATTACATGATGATTTCCCATTACCTTGCACATGTTCTTCTTACAGTTCAGCAGTTTAGCCTCTCTCTTAAGGTTGGTTCTTGCCACACCAGCGGGGTATCCCTAATTGTACCTACAACTTAATAGTAAAATGAGCAATGGGATTGGATCACAGGTACTTGAGCTACTATGTAGAAATATAACAAGGTGGGAGGATTCAGAGCTCTGAAATGGAAGAATCTTGCCACAAAAACAAAATATAATTCAAATACTTGGATTGGGTGCTGATGACAACCTTGTCCTGGTTGCCATTACGAGGCTAAGCAATGGATTTCTCGCTCTACAAGTCATCAGGGGCTTGGAGGGCTCACTAAAACTTGCAATAGTTTAAGCAGATCAGAGATAAGGACCTTCTAAATCTGCAAACTGATCTAAACACACTGTGTTATAGGTCAAATTTGCACTTCTCCGTCCATGATCACATCTAGCTGTTGATCACACAAAAGAACAACGTGGATTGAAGAGCATGATTACCCTAGATGATGTATGGACTAGACTTACCCCTTTGCAGCTGACAAAACACTCATTCTACCTACTTTTTGAGAAAAACGCTACTCTATAAGCATGATAGTAGCGTTCACTTACTGAAATACTCTACTCTACTTAAATAGACTACCGTTTACCTGCTGAAATACTCTACTTTGCTTCAGTAGACTAGCATACAGCTCAAAAACTCTTGCAAACGCTGGTTGTAAAGCAGGAAAGTTGCATATTGAACGCTACTCCACTTAAGAAAACTAGCGTACACCTTAAAAAGTAATCAAAAATATATTAATTTGATGAATTGGGATTAGTTGAAGTTGGTTTTGCGACTTCCCCAACCTCTCGATCCAAACTGCCTACCTTGTCCCATAAATACAAGGGGGATAGATGAGAGAGAGGAGGAGAAATTATGCATTAAGGGTTGTTACGCTGGAGGAATTCCAAAGTTAGTGTGAAGAGCAGGAGCCCAGGATCCGGTTGCACAAGCACTTTGAATGATCAGGTTCGTCAAACGGAAGATCAAGTGGAGGGTCGATCGAAGGAGCAAGCGAAAGCTAGGACCGAACTTCGTGAATAAGGTATGCCTTCAAGAACCTTGATCTCTTTCCTTTTGTAGAAGCCTATGTGATATGATTAATGTATTTACCTGTCACCCCAGAAGTTGGTAGTGTCCCTATCCTCGCTATAGGGTAGAATTCCTGAACAACAGACTGGCGACTCCGCTGGGGACCGGTTGTTTTCTGTTCTATGAGACTCATTGAACTTTCCTTCCAGTACTTTTTGATCTTTTTTATCCTCTGAGAGGCTCTGTAGGTTACTGTAGCCTGTTTCCATTCCTTGACTCATCTCAGTTTGAAGTTTTAAAGCTTGTTTCAAGCCTTCTCTGACATGAACGCTGGTATCCCTTGCACACAGTAGCGTACACCTGCTGAAAAACGCTACTTTACCTATTGCACAGTAGAGTACACATGCTGAAAAACGCTGCTTTCCCTACTGCACAGTAGGGTACACCTCCCAGTGTACGCAGGTTTGTACACTGCACAGTAGAGTTTTTCCTGTAGTCTCCGTTTGCTTTTGGGATTTGATTTCCAACCTCTTACCTTGTCTTCTTAACTGATCCTTGAGGTCTTTATGCCCTTGTTGAGTCTTGTTTGCCTCTCCTAAGTCCCTTAGGTCATCTTTTGCTTGCTTGAGTACTTTTGAGGTGTCTTGTTTGTTTGTGGCTCTTTTTGAAGGCTGTGCTTTGTTCCTTGTTGGACATAGTTGCACTTATGTACCCTCGATGCTTGTTGCAAGTATACAAACCTTTGTTTTGTAACATTTGTTGTTTGTGGCAACACTAAGCATACTTTGACGATGTCTTGGCCTTTGATTTAGGGTTTGACCCTTAGTTGGAGTCCTTAGGGTGTTTTCAAAAGTTTTTTGAGTTTGGACACTTCCTGATTGCTTGGTCAGTTTCAGTTTCAAGTAAGTTGAAGTCTTTTAGTTTGCTTCCATCCCAGTCTTTGTGATTGTAAGGCCATCTTTGGTTCGCTTGCCTACCGTTTGCTTGGCTTAGTGCTTTTTAGGGTTCTTGATGCTTTGGAGCAACCTTTGAAGTTTGCCTTTCCATTTTAAGGCGTCTCTTATCCTTCTTTTCTTTCCACTTTGTCTTCCAAGCCCAAAGTTTTTTCCCTTTAAAAAACTTTGTAGGACAAGTCTTTGTCAAGTCATCGATTTGATTGTTGTGAGCCTTAGAGTTGCTTTTCCTTACTCACATTTCTCTTTTAGGTCTTACTTGCTTCCATTTTTTAATTCTTTTTCTTTTACATATATCAGAAAAGGCAAAAAATGAGTTTGGTAGTTTAAAGTAGTAAGACTTATGATCATTTCGAAGTAGCGTAGTTTACTTTGTTTTGAATTTGAAAAGAAAAGAAAAAAGAAGCTTGTTTTAGGTTTGCTTATCTTTAGTTTTGGAAAACAACAAATGAGAAAGTTTAGTGAAAGTTCTTTACTTTTATGTACTTTCCATTTCTGTCACAACCACGCCACACAATGCACTGCAACCTTTGAGTAAAGAACAACCCTTAAAAAGAATAATTAATAAAATTTATTAGCAACTTTTCTTTCTAGGGATGTCACTACACCAACTAGCTTAGGCTAGGGTTTCGGATTAGAACACACTTTAACTATCCGAAACCATTTTCATTACTCAATAATCGTAATGAGACTGTTTTTAAGTGAACCCATTGACATCAAAGTTGTTCTGGAAGCTCCACTGAAACCGGAGTTAAGCACGAGGTCTTGCGAAGGTGAAATAGTGAGGATACCCCTTCACTTTTCATTCGGAGCATACGCCAAGGGTGGTTCGCGTACAGGGATCCTTTTTTGGATTTCGGGCTTAGCTACCCTGCCCATGCATTCTAGTCGGACCTGCGACTGTCCCCCACAGCTTCTTTCGTGTTAATGGTAGCCTTAGTATCTTGACTTTAGGGCTTCTTACACAGGTGGCAGTGAAAGGCTATTTTCATTGTACCTAGGACAGATACGGAAGGTAACCCTTTTCACTAATCCCGGGAGGGCGGTTTGGTGATTCAAACGCTTGCACCCAGAGGACCTGAACTAGACGCCGTATAACTGTTCTTCGATGCTCTACTAGCTTGTTCTGGGCCCTGATCATCCCAGACTTTCTATTGAGAGTATTCACCATCCTTGTTTGCCTGGTTTTGGATACTTAGGATTTTGTAGTGGTGTGCTCTTTGTGCCTCCCGCCCTTAGTTGGCCTTAGATATTTCTGTCCCATTGAGTCGGAACTATGGATAGCATCCCGGTGAGTACCAATCAAGCGACCCCTGTTCAAGGGGATCCTTGTGCTTTTCCATTCATTGGGAACATTGGTACTCCCTTAATGGCTACCTTGAATATTTCGGGATTCACTATAGGGCTACCGGTTTGGTTGTTTTCCACTCCAAATGCCTTGCATACTCCTGATGCTTCTCAAGTAAGCACTTCACATCAAGAGAAGCAGAACCCTATACCCACTTCGCCAATAGCATTTTCTCCTTCTCCTTCTACCTCATGTGGTGAAAGTAGTAATACTAGTAACCAGCAGTCTAAAAGGAATAGACAAAGGAAGAGTAGGAAGAAAATGCCAAAGCAAGGGGGCAGCCAGCCAGCGTCTGGAGGTCATGCTAGGGGAACTTACCCAGCCTCTGGAGGTCATGCTGGGAAAAAACACTCAATCAGTGTGAATCATACTGAACCTAGCCACCCAGCCTCTGAAAGTCACGCTGGGGGCACCCACCCAACCTCTGAAGGTCATGCTGGGGGCACCTACCCAGCCTCTGGAAGTCATGCTAGGAGGAAACTTTCAGTCACTGCAAATCATACTGAAAGTATGTCTTCAACCACTATTTCTCATGTTGAGGATACGTCATTGATCACTGCTGGTCATATTAATGACAAGTCACCAGTTCCTGTGAGTCATATTGGAGACACTGAATCGGCCACTGCAAGTCATGCTGAGAAAGTTGACATTGTCGACAAACCTTATAAACCGAAGCTTAAGTGCCCTGCTATTCCAGAGGTGCAAAGAGTGTGGTCCATAGTTCAAAAGTCTTCTGCTTCTGAGCAACCAGCTAATGCAAGTCATGCTGGGGGCAAGCTGTCAGCCAATGCTAGTCATGCTGAGAGTAATGTTGTTGTTACGGAGTCTAAGCTTATAGGACGCAAGCCAAAGTTCCCTTGTAAACTTTGCAAGAGAGATCATCTTACTCACCGGTGCCCTGCTATTTCAGAGGTGCGGAGAGTGTGGTCCATGTCTGAAGGATCCTCTGCTCCTGAACTGTCTATAGATTCCTAACAGCCTAATCAACCTTTGGTTGATAAAGTGGTTGAACCAATGCAATCTTTGGTCAACCCCACTCTTCCTTTGGAGAGTGAAGTGGTTGAACCAATGCAATCTTTGGTCAACCCCACTCTTCCTTTGGAGAGTGAAGTGATCGAATCGATGCAATCTTTGACCGATCCCATCAGTCCTTCTGAGACTGATACAACTGTCCCTGAAGTCTTCTGCATTACCAGTTCGGATGTCTCTGAAAATGGGAGCACTGCATCTGTGCCAAGTGAACCCCTACCAAGCTCTGGGATCATTTCCTTTGATTGGAATAGTCTAACTAGGCCTCGCCTTCCTTCTGCTACACCTTTCTAGATAAAGGTTGATATCGGCAACCATGTGGTTCACCGATGCATTGTAGATGAAGGAGCCTCTGTTAGTATCTTATCCCCTTATGCTTGGAGAGATTTAGGCTTCCCCAACCTTGTTACAGCTGTTAATTGGCCGTTGACCTTCGACAGAAGACCTAGTGAACCGTTGGGATTCCTCCCTCCGATACCTGTTACTTTGGGTGGAAAAATAGTCTTAGTTGATTTTATGGTTTTAAAGGACCCTATGGATTTTGATATGATCACCGGGCGTGATTACGTATATGCTATGTAGGCTGTAGTGTCTACGCTCTTTCGTGTGATGCATTTTCCTCACAACGGAAGCATTGTCACTATCAATCAGCTTACATTTGTTGATCCCGCTTATTACCCAACTATAGACCAGGTATGTCGCCCGCCAGTAGGCACTACTATGTCACAATCAAATTATGTGGCATATTGTTCCTTGAGTCCAATTGCTACTGAGAAGAAGCCTCTAAATTCATGCTTACTTTCTCGAGGCTGTGTCCCGGCAATTGACCAGGTGAAGACTCCATTTGAATGTTTAGATATGCATTCCATCTGGGATAATATACTTCCCTCTGATAAAGTTTTCCTAGAGTCTATAATGTAGTGTACCATTCATTTGGACATTGATCCACCGTCGAGCAGTCTTCCACCTTCCCTTCGAGCTCGTTAAAAACAGTAAGGAGGCTACGAGCAGTCTTCCACCTTCCCTTCAAGCTCGTTAAAAATAGTAAGGAACTTCGAGCATTCTTCCACCTTCACTTCGAGCTCGTTAAAAACAATAAGGAAGTTATGAGCATTCTTCCATCTCTCCTTTGAGCTCGTTAAAAGCAGTAAGGAGGTCACAAGTTTACTTTTTCGGGCTCATTAAAATTTTATGAAAAAGATCTTTATAGAGTTCTTTCACACTCTTGTTAGACTCTTTAAATATGACAAGATTGCCGAGTATAGTTTTCATTTCAGACTCGTCAAAGGATTTGAAGCGACATCTACTTTAGTATAAGTTTAACCCTTTTCCGGACTTTTGCAGATTACTTACGAAAAAGGAATACTCTAGTCATCCGTGGCTAGAAGAGTTCTTCTTCCATTGTTTTACACTTTTTCGGGGGAGGAAACTAACTTTACGAAAAAAAACCTTTGGAGCCTTCTTTAGGGTTTTCAAGCTCTTGAAACATGAAAACACCGAGTGAGCATTCACCTACTCGGGCTCTATGCAAAATCCACAAGAGGGTAAATAGAGGATTGTTTAAGTTTTTCAGACTCTATAAATACGGAAACACCGACGAGCATTAACCTACTTGGGCTCGATATTAAAATCCACGAGTAGGTGTATGGAGTTATTGTTTAAGTTTTTCAGACTCCTTAAAATTGAAAACACCAGCGAGCAAGAACAGATCTCGGCTCAATATTAAAATCCAGAAATCAGTACTACAGAGTATTCTTCTATCTCTTCTTCGAACTCGATAAACAATGAAGAAGGTCCTGAGTCTTCCTCCCATTGGCTCGTTAAACTTTTCACATGGTTGGATCTATTGAGTTTTCATTCTTTCTTGGACTCATTAAAACAACAAGAAAGGTATTCTTTTATCTAAAAATAGTAAGGGATAAGAAGGGTATATCACATCTTACAGTTTCAAAGGCAATTCAGTCAGTCCTATCCTTGAACACAGCACCTGCTTGAGTCCATCATTTCAGTTGGGTTTAGTTTTTGACCTTAGGGTGAACCTGATCTCCGAGTTGTTTACTCCCCCGGTTGGTTATTCTTCCAACCATATGGAGGGTCTGCTAATGTCTCCTACATTGCAAGCTTATATCACTTCCCCATCATGTTGAAAACTGCCTAAGTCACTTTGTGTCGTGCTTACTGTTCAAGGATACAGTCTGTGTCGGCCATTTTGCAGTTTATCTTGACTTCATGTGTCGGCCTTCCTAGTGTCAGTCTAGTTACTTGTACTACTCCACATCAGCTCATACCATTTGAGTGTTCCTCGTGTTGGATGATGGAGGATGCCTTAAGGCCTCCCTTCCAACGGACTTCTTCCCATCGACATCAACTCATTTTGCACTGGGAATGAAGTTCAGAGTTTCGGTTAGTACCTTGGGGATTGCAGTCATCAGTGGCAGTTTCCCTCATCGTTGAATAATGAGAATACATCAATGTCTCTTATTTGACGGGTTCCTCAGGTGTTCGACTTCAAGTCCTCTTATTCACACTTGTTGGATTGTACTAGGTACCTTGGGCCCCATTATCATTATCGGTGGAAGCCCTCGCGTTTGCTAACGGTATACATCAATGACCGGTAATCAAACGATACCCTCCATGTTCGACTTCAACTCATTTATTCACATGGTTAGGGTTTGTACCTTGGGTTGTTTTCGATGAAGACCTTGGGCTGTTGATGGCATTCCCTCATTATGTTATCACCCAAGCTGCGCAAGACTGAGCCTCACTCATTTTGGCTCTTCATGAGACATAGATCCAGTTTGTTGTTATGGCTATGATCTCTCTTTTTTTGACATGGATCCATGCTTGTATTTCAGTGGCCATGCTATATATACATCTCCTAGTTATGTATCGGAGATCATGTTGTATCATCTATATGATGTCAAAATTGTAACTACTCGCTGACCTTGATCGTTATTTCAGGTACTTTTGTGACTTGGTTCTGTGGTTTCTTGCTCCTCCGCTGACTTGGAATGATAATGTATTTCGGCCATCGCTTCCCTTTGACCTCACACATTAGGGGGCATTTGTTATAGATCAAATCTGCACTTCTCTGTCCGTGATCACATCTAGCTGTTGATCACACAAAAGGACAACTTAGATTGAAGAGCATGATTACCCTAGATGATGTATGGACTAGACTTACCCCTTTAAACTGACAAAACACTCATTCTACCTACTTTTTGAGAAAAACGCTACTCTATAAGCATGATAGTAGCGTTCACTTACTGAAATACTCTACTCTACTTCAATAGACTAGCGTTTACCTGCTGAAATACTCTACTTTGCTTCAGTAGACTAGCGTACAGCTCAAAAACTCTTGCAAACGCTGGTTGTAAAGCAGGAAAGTTGCATATTGAACGCTACTCCACTTAAGAAAACTAGTGTACACCTTAAAAAGTAATCAAAAATATATTAATTTGACGAATTGGGATTAGTTGAAGTTGGTTTTGCAACTTCCCCAACCTCCCAATCAAACTACCTCTCGATCCAAACTGCCTACCTTGTCCCATAAATACAAGGGGGATAGATGAAAGAGATGAAGAGAAACTATGCATTAAGGGTTGTTACGCTGGAGGAATTCCAAAGTTAGTGTGAAGAGCAAAAGCCCAGGATCCGGTTGCACAAGCACTCTGAATGATCAGGTTCGTCAAACGGAAGATCAAGTGGAGGGTCGATCGAAGGAGCAAGCGAAAGCTAGGATCGAACTTCGTGAATAAGGTATGCCTTCAAGAACCTTGATCTCTTTCCTTTTCTAGAAGCCTATGTGATATGATTAATGTATTTACCTGTCACCCAAGAAGTTGGTAGTGTCCCTCTCCTCGCTATAGGGTAGAATTCCCAAACAACACCCTGCATGAAAAAAAGGGTCAAAAATACACTATTCAAATATCAAGCATATGGAAAACAGGGAACACAACATGTGGATCAATGGTCTAGCTTTATTCAACTATCAATCTTGAATTACAATGGCAATATCTCTGGGAATCCAACACCATTACAATCAAGTCTATTATTCTTTATAGGTCTCAATTGACCTAGGCAAGTGCACCCTAGGCCTCGGAATGAATGCACAGGCTAATATGATCAAGTCTGCCAGACCAAAACTGTGATTACAGTATCTTAACTCCATAAGGCTTGCTGTTTGGATGGCACACTTGTTATGACACTACACATAGGCTGTTAGGTCGCCCAACTCTCTTTGTTAATGCTATCTGTTATTCTTGTTAAGGGATAGTGCACTTGTACATGTATTACCCCACACTTACCTGAAAACAGATATATTAATATATATATATATATATATATATATACACTCACCCTCAGACAACTCATCCTTAAAATCAGCGCATGTACTAAGTCAGGGTCCCTTAGAGCATGAGTGGTTTGAGCACAGTTTAAGGCATGCATGCAACTGTTTTTTAGGCAAAAAGGCATGTGCTAGCCTAAAATAGTTGTCCAAATCACCATACTAACTGTGACATGCCTCTTCCCTTGTGGTTGGTCATGGACCAAAACAAGGTAACATCAATCATCATATGTAAGTATGCTGAAATCTCCATGAGACTATGAGCATGTACAATATCATCAAAACCTTGCCATGCATGACAAGTCTTCCCACAAGTCTCCTCTATCCATCATTGGATCGGGCTTGTATAAACACCATCGTCATGAGGCTGTCCATCTAAATCTGCAATATCATCTTGAAAAAACTCAAGGAGAGAGAGCTTAGGGTCCTCCAACACCATATCAGATCCAACAAAGCATGAAAATGAAGACGAGTAATGATTTCTGTGCTTAAAAATGAAACTTTGAGCAAAAAATGAGGATTGAAAAATGAATGCCAAAACATATGTAAACAGCAGCCTCTTGCTGCCCCAAAATATGATCAAAGTCAGCATTCATCTTGGGTGAATATGGTTGGGAAAAGTGCCCCGTATTTGCCCTAGAGAGGTCAAACAAGACTTCCCCAAACCTGGATATGAAACTTCCTCCTGTTGCACAAAATCTACATTAATCAGTGCAGAAGACAGATGGCAATGATCATGGCAAATATCCTCAAAATATTGTTGTCCATGTTATTCAAAATCCACACTTTTCTCATGATATGAATCAGAGATGGGATCACCAACATCACATTCATGGTTGTTATATTTTTAAGTGACTTACCTTTGGTTTCCTCTGGACCAAACCTCCTCAAGTGTAACACATTTCACTTGTGGGAAACCTATTCAGCACATAAACTGTTGCATGTATTGTTTCTGCTCAGTTAGAACAGTAATACTCGATACTGTGTTGTTAGGAGCCATTTAAACTTATGTTGCTTTATATGTTAAAATGTAACCAATGTAATGTTACATGTTAAGGTTAGGGGTTAACTAGGAATGCTATATATAATATATGTCATCTAATGGTGATTTATGATGTGTGGGAGATGTATTGTTGCAGCATTAATAATAAAGTCAATTATTTATTTATGATATATATCCTTGTGAATACATGAGCAGAAGGCTGGACAATGCATGGAGAAGCACTGTGGTTCGGTTGCTAACCAGAGCTATGCAAGAAGGTCTAGGGGTATGATCTAGAGGATCCAAAGATTTGATCTACTGGAAAGATGGCATATGATGACGTAGTTGATTATTCGGAGGACCTATTGACGGAGACACAAATTTTTTATGAAGTACCTACCTGTCAGTTGCATCAGGGCTTATCCTCCATACATCAGCCCTTGCGTGGATCAGATGGTGAGGGTAGTAAGCAGGTGACATGGCACCCAAACAATGGTGGATGTTTGAAGTTTGAGGTAGGTCAAATAGATCAAGTAGATGGTGGTCTTAATAGCATTTTTAATCCACCTTTATTGTCCTCTAGATACAGTAAAAGTACTCCACATCAATCTCCCTCTCTGATTTTTCCCTCTGTTGGAAATGTTGCTTTGCCTATTTCCAGTTTTACTAATGTGAGGCAAAAGGTCATAGAGGAGGAATACCCTAGGGTAAGGTCTTTAGCACTAGTGGGTGAACATGAGAATTGGTGAATTGGATTGGTCATGTTCTGTTTCATGAGTTAGGGTTAAGGTTGGATGAAAGGGTTGACCAACCAAAGCCTGTTAAAGATTGAATAGATAGTGTCGGGACTCGGGAGCTGAAAACGAAGTGGAGTTTCTATGTTAGTTTTTGTAGCTCGGCAGGTACTTCTATGTTGGGGATGCAAAATTATTCCTAGACATATATTGTAAAGGTGGTTTTATAACACCTCATGTAAATGGTTTTAGTTGGCCCATGGTATTAGTCCATGGTATTTGCATGAGTTTGAGATTATAAAAGGAGCCTTAGAGTATGAGTTCGGCACCAAAATAGTCTGGAGTGAGTTATATCTCTTGAGTGGCCATTGTCAGTGATCACTGAGTGATTAGATCTGAGAGAGGGAGTCTCTCAGAGGCTTGGAGTGAGGGTCTCACTCAAGCCAGGGTTTGTCTTTTCTGCTAAAGGTTTGGGCATAGTTGCAGCAAGGGAGAGTTAAGACTTAGGAGTGACAGAGATCCAGTTTGTGTATCCAGTAGCCTAATGTTGTCAATGTTGTTTTAACAAATCTGTAATAAAGACAAACTCATTGTTGGTTTTCCCCGAAGGACTGCGGTTTCCAGGGTACATCTTGTGTTCAGTTTTCTCAGCATTTATTGGTTAGCTTAGACAGTGTATTTTGAATTATTTAATGTTCAGATTTGCATATGTGTTGTTGTTTAAATCTGAAGTAAATCATTAAATAAGAAGTTGATTATCAAATTTGTTTAAGAGTTTAAAATTTCGCATTCTACAAACACTAGGTGCATCAAAAGATGTGTTTGAAAGAAGGGAAGACCAATTCGATTGGTTTTGGAGGACGATATGAAAATGAACCAAGTGGTTAGGCTGGCACCACAGGCTTTGGTTGGTATGTTTCTGGGCCGAAGGATGAGTACCAAAACCCTCATGGAATGGTTAAATCAAATATGGGAGTCAAAGCTAGAGTAATGTCCTCAACTCCACTTGCTAGAGGATGATTGGTTTTTGGTATTAAGTCTACAAAGGATGTGGAGAAGATGTTGAGGTAAAATCTAGAGGTGGGATTCAATCGTTTTGATCCTCAGGAGATGGACTCCCTTCTTTGACGCAAAATTGGAAAAAGTCTTATATTGTCCTAGTTTGGGTAAAGTTACCAAGCCTTCCTTTGAAGTTCTAGTCATTGGATGCATTCAAGGAGATTGGGAACTCCATAGGCATGTTTATGGAAGCAAATTTGATTTTTGTGGAGACTGGGGTAATGACTTTTGGGTGGATATTTTTGAGCCTGGACCTTCGAGAGGGGCTATTGTTGGATTTTGTACAACTTTGGAAGATATTATTCATTATATTTTATTGTACTTTCATTGTACTTGTTTATACCTCCTAAGGGAGAAGAACCTTATGCAAACAATTATGTAAACACATTGAAGAATCAATGTAAGTCTTGGGGTGCAAAAGGAATTAATAAAAAGATTAAAAATAAAATATTTATTGCCCCCAAGACAAGTCGGCCCCATAAGGGATTTTCTGGTTTCAGCACTTGTATAAATATGAGGTTAGTGCTCCTCATTTGTTCATTCTCACACTTAGCAAGTGCGCATCACTTGGAGGAGGTTGATTTTGCATCACTTGAAGGAGGAAGCTTATTTGGGGCATCTACTTGTGAAAGACACTTTCACATTCTTTCTCTTTTCTTATTTGTACTCTGATCTCGGAATTATCTTCTCTCTGCGAAGGTTTCTGGGTTTTCTCCCATTTGGGTTTCCCAAGGTAAACTCTGTGTTGTTGTTTTGTGCTTTGTCTTACTTCTAGTGATCTTGGTAATGCATTTATGTTTTAGCTAAGAATGTATGAAATTTAACATGGTATCAGAGCCATTCTAGAAGAAGCCATTGCCCAAGCATTATCGGAACCCTGCCAGAATTAGGGTTTCATCTTGTGAAGTCTTCACCCATTATTTTGGAGAAAAAGAACCATAGGAATTTCGTTTTTGGCTAGACTAATCCATTGGTGAAGACGGAATTCAATTCGGAGAACTTTCATTTTTGACCTAGCTCCTGCTAGGGTTTCTGATCCAGATCCGCAAATCAAGATGATTGGGATGAAGGTTGAAGATCGGTTGGAAGGAGCTTCCAACTTTATTTCCTGGAAGTCAAGGGTTCTTCTACTCCTAGAAAAAAATGATCTTCTACTATATGTAAATGAGAAGGTCCCCAAACCAGAAGCCGAAGAAGATAAATCTCGATGGAGGAAGAATGATGCTAAAGCAAGAAGGATTCTTGTGGATTCCGTGAGAGATCATTTGGTTCCTCAGATCTCAGGTAAGAAGAATGCTAGGAAGATGTTCAAGACCATTATGAAGTTGTTTGAACACACTAGTCTAAATGTATCCATGACTTTAAGAAACCAACTCTCAAATATGAAGATAGCGAAGTCGGAATCCATTGCCTCATACTTTATGAGGATCGCAGAACTCAGAGACAAGCTTAGCACCAGTGGAGATCCTATTGGCGATAAGGAGCTTGTCCTTCACACCTTAAATGGTCTTCCACCATCATGGGAGTCCTTTATCCAAAGCATAAGTGGTAGATCTAAACTACCAAAGTTTGACAAGCTTTGGGCAGATTGCTCTCAGGAGGAAACAAGGATCGCGGCACGTCAAAGACTCCATGGCAATCAAAATGAAGAAACTCAAGCATTTGTTTCTCATGCCAAGAATGGTAAGGGAAAAGGAAAGAAGTTCCATAAACACAAGCACCAAGAAAGGAGATCAAGTCCCCGTCAAGAACAAAAGAAGAAGAAGGATGTATCTCAAGTTCAATGCTATAGGTGTCGGAAGTATGGACATTACGCCAATAGCTGCCGAAGTCAAATCAAAAGGAAGCATGAAGCATCCACTGCTGATGTAGAAGAAGATCATCATCACAAGAAGCAAAAGAATGAAGATTACACAGAATTTCCATTCATATCAGCACTATCAAGTACTATTCCTACCACTATCGCATCTCCGTGTTGTACTTGGAGATGATGCAAATTACACTATGAAGGGATCTGGAGCCACCACCCTTCAATTAGAATCAAAAGATACATTACGCTTAAGTGATGTACTCTATGTACCTGGTATGAAAAGAAATCTTGTCTCCATCTCAGCATTGGAGGACAAGGGTTATAAAGTAACTTTCTCAAAAGGGAAAGTCCTTGCTTGGCACAAGAACTCAAGCATGAGCACAACCAAGGTTATTGGCATAAGAGAAGAGAGATTGTATAGACTAAACACTTCTCCAGTTCAAGCCCTAATACATGATGCTGCAAGTATGAGCGAGTTATGGCATAGAAGGTTAGCTCATCTAAACTATCGAGCTCTCCCAGTTCTGAAGAATATTGTGACAGGTTTGCCCGGGCTCCAGGTAAACCATGATGGAACATGTAGAGGATGTGCACTTGGCAAGAATGCCAAGAAGTCTTTTCCAGATAGTGAGAGTAGATCCAAAGGGATTTTGGATCTAGTACACTCTAACTTGTGCGAGCCCGTGACAGTTGTGTCATTAGGTGGTTATCATTACTATATCACCTTTATTGATGATTACTCACGAAAGACTTGGATATACTTTCTCAAGTCAAAAGAATCTGAGGAAGTACTCAGCAAGTTCAAAGAGTTTAAAGCACAAGTTGAAACTCTGTCAGGAAAGAGGATCAAGATCTTGAGATCCGATAATGGTGGAGAATATACCTCTACAAAGTTCAATGATTTCTGCAAGGAAGCAAGAATTAAGAGGGAGCTCACAGCTCCCTACAATACTCAACAAAATGGGGTTGTAGAATGAAAGAATCGTACAATTGTGGAGGCAACCAAAGCTATGATACATGACCAGAGTCTTCAAATGTTCTTGTGGGCAGAAGCATCCAGAACCGCTGTATATGTACAGAATAGATGTCCACATAAGATCTTGAAGAACATGACTCCAGAAGAAGCGTTCACAGGTGTGAAACCAGAAGTGGGCCATCTCCGGATTTTTGGTTGTCCAGTCTACATACATGTGCCCAAAGAGAAAAGATCAAAGTTAGAACCTTCAAGCAAGAAGGGTACCTTTGTGGGATACAGTGAGTCTTCAAAGGCCTACAGAATTTACATTCCAGGATCCAGACAAATTGAAGTCAGTAGGGATGTGACCTTTGAAGAAGAAATGGCTGTCAAGAAAGGCAGAGGATCAGATATAGAGATTAATGACGCAAAAATGCTAGAACCAAAGGAGATGAGATCATCTCCCCCTCCAGTTCAGAGGGAGTCAATAGAAAAGGATGAACCTATCGATCCCACAGATCCAGTTGATATCCCCAGAGATGTGACAGGTCGGAAAAGACCTAGATGGGCACAACAGACACTGCAGGATGCAAAGGGGCATGATGCTCCACATGGCACTTTCAGAGAAAGCAAGAGACCTCAGAGATTCTCCAGCTATGTGGCTCTAATGAGCAACATTATTGATTCAGAACCCACCACTTATAAAGAAGCATCCAAACATCAAGTCTAGAAGGATGCCATGATGGAAGAATATCAATCCATCATGAAGAATGATGTGTGGGAGGTTGTGCCGAGACCCGAGGAGAAGTCAGTTGTGACTTCTAAGTGGTTATATAAGATCAAGCATGGAGCAAATGGCAGTGTTGCGAAATACAAGGCCAGATTCGTAGCCAGAGGATTCTCTCAAAAAGAGGGAGTTGATTATGATGAGACTTTTGCTCCTGTGGCCCGATATACTTCCATCAGATCCATTATCGCAATTGCTTCAGCTATGGGATGGAAGTTGCATCAGATGGATGTGAAGACAGCTTTTCTCAATGGTGTTATTGAGGAAGAAGTTTACATCAAACAGCCAGATGGATTTATTGTCCAAGGAAAGGAGTCTCATGTATGCGGACTAAAGAAGGCATTGTATGGCCTCAAGCAAGCACCCCGTGCTTGATATGGATGAATAGACGGATTCTTGATGAGCTTGGGATTTTCCAAGAGTGATGCAGACCCCAACCTTTACTACAAGGTTGTAGATAACGAGCCACTGATCTTGGTATTATATGTTGATGACTTGTTTCTCACTGGAAATGATAAACTCATTGTATGGTGTCAGAAGAATCTCGCCTCTGAGTTTGAAATGAAAGACCTTGGAATGATGCATTACTTCTTGGGATTAGAAGTATGGCAAAGGTAGAAAGAGATTTTCCTAGGACAAGGAAAATACACCATCCATATATTGAAGAGATTCAGAATGTTGGACTGCAAGTCCATGGCTACTCCGATGGATGCAAATTGGAAGAAGTTGAGAGATTCTACTTCAGAGTCTGATTTGTTTGATCCCACCATTTATCGCCAGTTGATTGGGTCATTGATGTATCTGACCAACACCAGACCAGATATATGTTTTGCTGTGAATGCCCTCAGTCAGTTCATGTGTGAACCAAGGCAGATTCACTAGATTGCTGCAAAACATGTGCTCAGATACTTACGTGGCACTGTGGGATATGGATTAAAATATGCTTCAGATGGTGACCTGATATTGCAAGGGTTTACAGACTCAGATTGGGCCGGATGTGTTGCAGATTGGAAGAGTACTTCTGGATGTTGCTTCAGTTTGGGTTCTGCAGTATTTCCTGGTGCAGCAGGAATCAGAACTCGGTAGCACTCAGTACTACAGAGGCCGAGTACATGGCTGCTAGCACAGCAGCTCGAGAAGCAGTTTGGCTTCGTAAACTCCTGGTAGGATTGTTCGGCCAGATTCCAAAGCCGACCGTGATTCACTGTGATAACCAAAGCTGTGTGCAGATGTCAATGAATCCTGTATTTCACGACAGGTCGAAGCATATCGAGATTCGATATCACTTCATTCGTGATATGGTGCAGAAAGGTGCGGTCGAGTTACAGTACGTGCCGACAGACGACCAGACTACAAATGTTCTCACCAAGGCACTTCTCTGAGTGAAGTTCGAATACTTTCGCGAAAGACTTGGAGTCGAAGAGAATGTTTCCCTCCTTGAGAGGGAAAGATGAGATGCTTGCCCTGCTTTTCCCAAGTGCCTCTGCAGTCCAATTACTCAGCCAGATATGGGAGAAATCTCATAGGAAGATGAGTAGGACAGTCAGCAGTTGGCCGAGCTCACCCAGGTACCTTTTGCAGTCCAGTTACTCAGCTAGATATGGGAGAAATCCCATAGGTAGATGAGTAGGACAGTCAGCAGTTGGTAGGGTTCACACCTGTGATTTAAAAATCGGTGAAATCGGTTTGTAAATCGGCCGATTCACCGATTTATCCCCTGCCCGGTTCAAATCGGCCTCCAAACCGGTTTGTTGGACTGATTTAACCGATTTAACCAATAAATCGGACCGATTCATCTGAAAAAACCGGTTTGACCGATTCAAGTAAAAAATCGGACCGATTTTTTGCGTGTGGGTTTTTATTTTTTTTTTATTTGTATAAGTTAAATTTTAAACCTAAACTACCTCTAACCTACCCAACCCGACCCCTATTGCACCTATTGCACTTGGAAGAAGAATCGGCCGGCGTGAAAGGGAAAGATTCCTTGTACCTCTTCAATGAGAAGGTCATCTATATATATTTTAGGCTTAATTAAGGGTTTTACAAGAGCTTTGTTTACAAGTTGAAAATACTGGGATGATTATTGTTGTAATGGTAAAACTAGTTCCAATCAATTTCTCATGAAGGTATTGGTTGTGTACTTAAATCAACTCTTGGATGGAGACTGCCGTAGCTCACTTTAATTGTAAACTGGAACTAGAATGGACTGGGGTTGATATCTGGGTGAAGTCCTGTTAATTTTTACAAGTTTACTGTTGTGTGCTATGGTAGATGCTTGTGAAGATATTGCAAGTAATTATATCAGACCTTTGTATCAAGAGCACATAATATTGAAAAACTTTGCAAATCAATGAGAGAATACACTAGTTCTTTTGTAAACCACAGAGATCAAGCCATTTCTAAATCTGATATTTAAATGAGACAAATGAAGTTACATCCCTGGACTGGGTATGGAGCAGATCTGAATTTTTGCACACCTCTTGTCTCAATAAATTGTTCCCTTGAATGTTGTAGCAGACACCACGAGTTCTAGAGATGTAGGCTATCAAATACTGAGGATATTTCAGTCATTCAACAGTCTGAAGCAGCTCAGAATCCAGATACAAACTGATATAAAATACAGTAACCCTCTGCCTGTAGGAAATTGTCTTCTCTGGAAAAACACAGCAACAAATAGGTGCATAAAATATTTCCACAAATCTCTGTAGCTTGTGTTTGCTCCAGATGGGGGCTAAAACCAACTGATAAGACAGCCAACACTTTTTTTTTCTTGACAGAGATGAAGGTTCAGTAAGTGGCTGCCTGTAGAATCTTACATATGGGTAGCTAAGACTAAGATAGTTAAGCTTAATGCCGCCAGCATATCCCCCCACCTCATGGCATGTGATAGTCCTACGGCATAAGAAAAACGTAGTAGATAATTTCCTAGGAAGGCATAAGAAAGATGTAGCATATAATTTCCTAGAAAGGGTTATTATTTTACAATTCACGTCTTGGTGGAGATTTATATTCATTTTTTACACACCAATGCAAATGTAGTAGATAATTTCCTAGAAAGGGTTATTCTATTATAATTCACATCTCGATGGAGATCTGTGTTCATTGTTTACACACCAAAGCAACAGTTTCTGAACAGATGCAATTGATTATATAGGTTCCAATCCTTTCTTCCAGTTTGATATGTCTAGGGGAATATTTTGTTTCTAATGCTATGGAATCATGAATTAGAATCTTGAAAATATTGTTTTTCTTAAAAAAATTAAATATTTTATGTATTTTTGAGCAAACCGATTCATTAAATTCAAATCGACCGATTTATTACCGATTCATTACCGATTCCGATTCCGATTCCGAGTTGACCCTCGACCGATTCCAAGTCCGATTCCGATTTTTAAAACCTTGGTTCACACTGGTGCCTCTACAGTCCAATTACTCAGCCAGATATGAGAGAAATCTCATAGGAAGATGAGTAGGACAGTTAGCAGTTGGCAGTGTGGTTGCACAGGTGCCTCTACAGTCCAAATACTCAGCCAGATATGGGAGAAATCTCATAGGCAAAAGAGTAGGACACTCAATAGATGGCTGTGCCCTTTTGCTCGTCTGAGATCTCAGCCAGGTATGGGAGGACCCCATTGGCAGATGAGACAGACAGGTAGAAAATTGTATAGCAGAGATGGTATAGTTGTATATCTCAGATATCCAGGATTGAGTGATTCTCCTGGATCCAGGATTGAGTGATTCTCCTAGACTCACCGAAGGACAGGTGATGATGATGCACAGAGATTGTGTGGACAACCTTCAGTATGCAGAAAGATGATAGAGACAGAATGGATGTGCAAGATGAAACCCAGATGATCGTGATGCAGATGAAGACCGAAGAATACCTTCCTCATTGAGAGGGAGTGTTGGATTTTGTACAACTTCGGAAGATATTATTCATTATATTTTATTGTACTTTCATTGTACTTGTTTATACCTCCTAAGGGAGAAGAACCTTATGCAAACAATTATGTAAACACATTGAAGAATCAATGTAAGTCTTGGGGTGCAAAAGGAATTAATAAAAAAGATTAAAAATAAAATATTTATTGCCCCCAAGACAAGTCGGCCCCATAAGGGATTTTCTGGTTTCAGCACTTGTATAAATATGAGGTTAGTGCTCCTCATTTGTTCATTCTCACAATTAGCAAGTGCGCATCACTTGGAGGAGGTTGATTTCGCATCACTTGAAAGAGGAAGCTTATTTGGGGCATCTACTTGTGAAAGACACTTTCACATTCTTTCCCTTTCTTATTTGTACTCTGATCTCGGAATTATCATCTCTCTGTGAAGGTTGCTCGGTTTTCTCCCATTTGGGTTTCCCAGGGTAAACTCTTTGTTGTTGTTTTGTGCTTTGTCTTACTTCTAGTGATCTTGGTAATGCATTTATGTTTTATGCTATGAATGTATGAAATTTAACAGCTATCAAATGAGAAGTACATCCAACAAGGGCCCATTATTCACATGCAAACTCTTGACTCTTTGGGTATCTCTTTTAGATGCTTAAGATGTCACAAATATGCGCATTTGGTAATTGAATGTTCTATTAAGTTTAGCAATAAGATCTGGGTAAAATAGTCAAACAACAAGATAGGTGATGAGGCAAGGGGGAATAGTTGTAATGTCAGTTTGAGGGATATGGATTCTCAATATATTCAAGTTAGATATGAAAAAGGAAGAGGAGGGCCAAAATCAATCATCAGGCTTTCAAGAGGTTGGATCTATCTCTCAATCCCGCATAAGATCGAGTTTGTGATGATGTCAAGGATATGCCTTCACAAGCACAACATGACGAAGATAATGATACATATAAACTAATCCTCTTGTGAATATATCTGAAAATTTGGACATAATAGGAGTGATATTAAAAAGTTCCTAAATCATTGTTATTGGAATAATATTCATTTGGAGAAGGTTAATTCCATCAAGTTTGGGAGGAAAAATATCGAGAGGGTAGATCCATGTATAATTCCTTCCAACTCAAATATTGCAAGTCATTTGACTAGACCTTAGTGCCTTGTTGAAAGAGTTAGAAGATCAAAAGGCTTTGCTAGATACTCTTTCAGACCTAGACCCTCTGGAAATAGGGTAGTTGAACAAATGATAGAGGGTGGAATGGGTTTGTCTCAACCTACTGATCTATCTAGATTAAAAAGGGGTCAAAAATCTGCCATGCCATCGGCACAAGAAATAGCAATAAAGAACACTTTGGTCCACAAAAAGGCTATCAAGATATGAGAGCAAGAACAAACCCTCCACTGCCGAGAGAATGATTTGTTGCCCAAAATGACCCGTTCTAACAATAATTCATCTGGCGTCTTAACTCAAAACTCAAATGATTTAACCTATTGTATAAAAATCACATCTAGCTTAGCTTCTTTCAATACTTCTAACCAACCTCTTTATAATTAGGATTGTCATCCCACTCGCATTTCAATAAAACAAGGATAGCTTCATTCAAGAAGGTGCTCCTTCATGAGGCTGCTAAAACTATTATCTATGGTCATTTTTTGGACATTAATAAAATTATCTTATCTTATATTATCTTATCTCCAAGCATAATATTTTGTCATCCAAGAGGCCTCTTGGTGGGCATCTTTCTAGGATTTGGGATGCCTACTAAACTCCTCACCCTTTCCATACCCTTCTAGCCATGATGAGATATGGCTTCCTTCCACTTTTTGATCCTCCAACCCTCTTCAATATCCATAGAGTCCTGAGTTGATTGTATGGGTTTCTCAAGAGACGAAAAATGATCTAATCTCTGGAACTTGTTACCAAAATCAAAGGATAATGAAGGACAAACGGACTCCTTTGGTTGAGGTTATTTCTCAAAGGAAAAAAGTTGCATCTATTGTCCAAAGCAGGGCTGATATTTTTTTTTGTTTCAAATTTGGCTTGGACTTTTTATGCAAGGAATCCCATATGATATAATCTTGGGATTGACATGCAAAACATACATTGCACAAATTTATGTATCAAACCTTCTACTAGCAAATCCCCTACGTTGTAAACACAAAAACATGTTGATGTGGCTTCTTCTTTAGGTCAACTTCAACATCAACTCAATGGTCGACTCTAAAAGAACTTCCTCTATCATTCAGCATCAAGAGATGACTACAACATTGAGCAAACATGTCAATAAATGGGCGCAAAAGTGCCGGAAGACCAAGGAACTCAATCAATAATGGACAATTTGCTTGACTTATGTCGTGGATTAAAGTTCGACCTCCAAGATTGCACAAACAAGCCTACATTGTTCCAGGTTCCATATTGCAAGACATAATGCATACAAGCTTTTGAATTAAATAGTGAACACAAATATCAAGAACCAAGACCCCAATACAAGTTCATCAAGACAATTTTAACCTCCTAGTTCATAATGCACCACTTGTTGAAAAAATATTTATTGGGCATCTAAAATACAGGATCAACCCCCTCTATTCTAGGTTTTTTCTCCTCTTCTGCATATTTTGCATCTTTGTTTAAAGAGAAGTTCAATTTACCATCTTCTAACATCGAGGGAAAAGCACATGCTACCATATTTCTGCTTTCATCCAAGTTCACACACTGATTGCACACTTTGGGTACAATAGACTAGTCAATTTCTTGTGGGCTTGAAGTTATTGCTCTACCCAAGCCAATGGATCCATCCCTATTGATGCATTATCAGAACTGCAATAGAGTCATCGTCATGTGCATGCATGTCCTTTTGCATGCCTTCTCGCATCATCCAAAGTTTGCATGAGCTCATTTGTGTACCACACTGGCATCGTCCGACTTTGCTATGGATATACTTATTCCAACAGCGACCTAGCATCCTTCATTAATCTCATTCCCATGGGAATGATCAAAGTCATCTTTAGTGACGCCATTCGTAGAGATGCCTACAACAAGAGCAATAGGGATAATGAGAGCTCGAGCAATCTTGAATCTAGGTAGTTAAATCTCACAACCAACTTCTTAAATTCTTCATCAATGCTCAATTCTTGGCTCAATTTTAACAAGATAAAATCATGGAGGATATGATGATCCTTGGTTTACCTCGTTGATTATATGTCACTTTCTCATCAAAGAACGGTTATTTCTATATTGGCCATAGTCAAATTACATTTGACAATCTCAGTGATTTGGGCAAGGAACACTTTGAATCAAGGTTGTCACCCCTTAGGGAACAACCTCCTCTTCTCCTCATTGCAACTACAACTCAATCCTCTTTCTTCCAAAGAGGAATGGGAAAAATGAGGTTATGATGAGATTCTTACACAATCGTCCAACTTTGAAGTTTAAGCATAGAAGGAAAGGGGGTTTATAGACCTTTATGATGTTAGGAAAACATAATAGATGCACTAACCCCCTACACAAATTTGTTAAAAAAATTAGTTGTGATGATTTCACAAATACATTTTCAAGTCACTTATGTCAATTACCATTATAAATGGATTTATGTCAAGAGGAAGTGATCAAAGTGGAATGACTACAAAAGGTGACGATTAGATTCTGAGCGGGCTACGATGAATAGTTTTAAGCATAAGGACGAAGGATTTTCAATCTAAAGAATAAATGAGCAAAGAGACAAAGAAATCCAAGATGAAGCAAAGAACAAAAAGTCATACATACTATGAAGTATATAAAATAAGACTCTAAAAAGAAAGAAACTCTATTAATGTCCACATATGACCAAAAAAGGTCAATGGGACAAGAAACCACATGTCATAATGGCAATGTGGGAGTGTCAAAGACAACTAACCACATTTCATAGTGGCAATGTGGGAGGGTCAAAGACAACTCCTAGGCACAAAAATATGTACAAAGCACCATCTCTATCATCAATGTTATTGGCATCATCAACACCAACGAAGGAACCAAAGATTTCATTAAAGAAGGTTAGCAAATTACCTAGTACTTGAGCAAGATGCTTAAGAAATAAAGAGAGTGCAGATGTTAACCCTAGTTTAGTGGCATATAAATCTGCTCAATGAAATTATTGTGTTTAAGATGTAATTACTGTTGATTTTAATTTTTTTTAGCAGCATCGAGAGCCATTCTCTGGGAGAATGGAGGCACCTGGTCAGTTACTAGGAAGTTGATCACCTTGACTCAGTCTGGGACTAAGGATTAACATAATGCAGTCTGAGGGTGAGGCACTTGGTCAGTTACCAAGATGTTGACTTCGGTCAACTTTCGGCCTGGGCTAAAGAACCCGGTTAGGGACCAAGATGTTGATTCAAACAACGTGAAGTCCTAGACTGGGTCTAGGAAAGCGATGTTCTCTTATCCTTGATCAGTGGGCTATGGGACCTCCTCAAGGGACTGGCACCCCTTGTTGAAGTACCAACCTAGTCTAGGACCTTGGTGTTAATAAGGAAAACAAGACAAACAAGAATAATCTTCCTTATTTATAATGATGTACTTTGAGTTGGCACGTGTGGACCATAGAGACCAAGAGAAAGGTCTAAGATGACTTGCTTAAGGAGTTATGGTCATGGAACCCTAATGAAGGATCAAAAGCCCAATAGTGAGGGGCTAAAAGCCCAAGATAAAAGGTCAAGACCCCTAATGAAGGATTAAAAGTAAAAATAAAACAATGGAAGCCCTAATTGGTATTTAATTATTTGTTGATTCCTAAATCTATGGAATGGGGCCATGGGCACTCAATGATGGAATATAAATATAGAAAACTCTCTCACATCAATTCATTCATTCATTCAACTCTGTCCAAAGATTTTTGCTCGAGATATCTTTCAGCTGCTCAGCTGTCATCTTTCGAATGTTTGGATCAGCAAGTAGGCCAACAAGACTACAATCCTCCTCACAGGTCTGCACTCTTTCTCATTGAGGCTTCCAAAGGCTTGATCCAGATTAGAAGGGCTGCCGAATTTGTGTTGATGCCCCTAAAGGGCTGCCAAATTTGTGTTGAGGCCCCTAAAGGGCTGCGGAGTTTGTGTTGAGGCTCCTGAGTTAGTGTTGAGGCCCTTAAAGGGCTGCGGCTAGGAGAAATCTGGCCCTAGGGGCCACAGCAGGCCCAAAGAGAGCTACCACAGGTCACGGCAGTCTTCTCCAAGCAATCAGCAGGGTATACAGCAGTCCGCAGCCTCCTCAGGTTTCCGCTCAGCCTTCACAGTGTTCCACAGAGTCAACGCAGGTCAACACAGGCTGTCAGTTTTCAGTACAAAGTCACGTTGACTGTTTGAAGGATCTGACATGCAGATTTAAGCCCTAAAGGGCTAACACACAGTAACAGTAGCAGGCTGTTGGGTTCATCATTTAGATCAGGCCCTAAATAGGGCTGCTACAGAAATACAGTGGACAGATCTAGGGCTTACATCATCTGCATCAGCAGGGCTTGCATCAGCAGAAAAGTCTATTCTCCTTGACTCTTCATCTTCATGCCTTCTTGGTATGTGTGTCCTAAGGGCAAGTGAATTTTTGATGTACAAGTCTGCTATCTAAATCTGCTCATATAAAACTCAGTCATCTCATATTTTAAGGAAGATTATTCTTGCTGGGGTTTTATTCCTTTTAAAGGTTTCTGCAGGGTAAAAATATTGTGCCTATTGTGTTGATTGATCTATGATGAAATGCTTTGTTCTTCAAGTGTTTTGCTAAAAGTTAAATTTCAGTACTACTGTTCTGCTCTTAATCATATCAGATCTGCAAAAATTATAAAAATTTAACAATTAATTTAATTCAATTATTGATTGTGAGTTAAGTTGCAAGCTCATCAATATAAACTCCCAATTAGGAAGTCCTAAGTTCCTAACTACTTGGGTGAATTGTTGCTTTCCCATATATTGTGCACATAGGATCTTAATGCGTATAAGAGGTCCCCCATTTTTTATTTAATCATCATCCAGAGTGGAGGTAATGTTGTGCTCATGCTTTATACCTCCACCTCTATTGATCACATGTAAAAATATGTGAAAAGATTGTTGTGTTGAATACAAGTGTAATGGCATTCTCTATGTTCTCGTGACTACTATTGTTTTTATTCTCCTATGTTCTTTTATTTAGGTAATATGCATACACATCTTGTTCTTATTTACTTTGTTACTTTGTTTCAATGACACTACACTAAAGTGTAACTTATAGTGAATTCATATTTGGCACTTACATACATTGACCTTTGAAGGAGGATCTCCAACGAGAAGCTCACAAATTGACCATATAGTTTTCCCCAAAGATGCAAAACCATGAAATGCACAAATAATGCATGGTTGTAGAGCATCAGGTTACCTAATTACTTAAGTAGGAATGTATCAATCAATTTCTCTGTTTGGTGGTTTTCCAAGTGTAGAAGGTCAAGCCATATCAATGGTAAATTGAACAAAATTTATTTTTTAACAATAGCGGTCTATTACAAAATAATTGAGATTTATTGATCGAATATGATCTTGAATGTATTTTTTGTTTAATGGGCCAAGGAAAGCTAATACGAGTTGCTTCACAAGTCCTAGGTAACTACATGTCGTGATGCTCTTATGCTAAGTCCACAAATGTCCTAAGATCAAATCCCATCAGGTCCCTTGGGGTTAGCTACCCACCTATGTGACTAGCAATCGATCTACCTTCCATCAAAAAGATCTGAGGAAGAAGAAGGAGAGCTCTACGAGGGCTTGAACAATACCAGCACTCCCATTCTTTGCTTAAGTGTGAGGGTGCATGAGATTATTTCCTTGGGAAAAAAAATCCTCAATAACTACATTGTGAAGAATAATTATTGCTACCAATAAGATTCATGATGATACATATAACCATCTTGTATAAGGAATGGTAACATACCATTCACTCCAAGCAACTAAGGAATTGCAGGTCGTTATTTCCCCTCCTTCAAATCCACAATGGCATAAACTATTTAAAACTAAAGAGAAATACTTCAAACCTCCTCCTTTATTCATGTTTTTGTACATCGAGAAGCAATCTTAGTAAGTTGATCAAAATCTACCTTGGGTCACCTTTGATTTACATAGAATTGAATCAAGTTGATGAACATCCCCTTAGACCATTTGATCCCTTCAAAAGGAATAAAATCCCTTCTATCTCATATTAAGAAATTTGATGACTCCAATGATTTATATATATTCAAAGTGAAAACCACATAAGTAGAATACAATATAAAATAAAACGATGAAATATATACATGTTTGTCGATATAAATAAACTATTGATTCTTACCATTAACACATGGCTTAACAAAAAACCACATTAGGTACTGATACCTCATAATCCTCAACAACCTTAAATGCCTAGTTCATTTAGCAAGATAGACAACATAGTGCTGTAACATATATTGTATGTGAAAGAGAGGTTAAATTGATGACAAATGCATACCACTTTTCCTTTTCCGTTCCAAGAAAATGATTGACAAATTGAGCAGTAAAAGTTGTTCATGTTCATACTCCACAGTCACCAACATATGTGCCAAGAAAACTACCATGTAGTCAAAACCATGGAACCAATCTTGATCCTTATCCATTTGTATAAGTACTAAACGCTTAAAAAGCACAAGCGCAGGTGAGATAGCAAAGTTTTGTTCAATGAGGTCACTACAAAGTTCCATAAGATATATTGAAAGGTCTACACCACATATACTTGCTTGTTCCACCTGTAAAAAATCATAAACAATCCTTTTGTTATCGAGCAACATGAGTCCTTTGTAATAAACTCCATCACATAATTCAATTGCAGCAATTTAAAGAGTTCATTTTAAAAAAAATGCAAGGAGCTTTTTCAATAACTAGAGGATATATAAGAAACATGAGCATGTTCTTCAAGTATATACAATATTGTTGAAAAAGTACCAAGGAAGTGTTTTTCCACCTTGTGATGCCTAGGGGTGGATAAAACATTAAAAAGTGGTCCCTAGCCACTTTATTAAAGTGAGAAGCACTTTATAATTTTGGAGTCACTTTATAAAGTTTGCTCATGGTCTATTTTTTTAATTGACTTTATGAGAAATAAAGTGGATGAGAAATTAAAAGGGTCGTTAATGTACTTAAGTGAAAAGTGCATTAAATTCATTTATTAATTTATTAATGAGCTTTTTATGTGAGCCTTGGATCTCATTGAGCCAAGATTTAATCTTGGCCATTGGATCTCAAGAAGAAGTTACCATGAACAAAAAGGAGAGAAACTAGGGATTGAGGCATTCATTCACTCATTGTGATCTAAGAGATTTGGAGAGCAAGAGAGAAGAGAAGAAAGGAAAGAGAGAAAGATAGGGTTTGAAGAGATTCAACCTAGGGAGAAAGAAGACAAAGACTGGCTCGATTCCCAAGGAGGAGAAGCAGGGCACGAGTTCCAAGAAACAGAAACAGACATAAAGGAGGCCATACAGGCACAAATTCCAAGGAGGCCGTACTGTATTTATTGCAGTCTGTAGAGGCTGAGTTTGGCACAAAACAAGGTCGTTCAGCATTTATTGCAGGCCATACAGCACAGAAATTGATGAAGGTTCTGTAGATGCTGGCACAAATTTCTGTGCAGACCGTACAAATTGGGTTGTGGATGTACAAATTTTCATGGTATCAAAGCTGAAATAAAGGGCAGAAATAAACCTCAGAGAGAAATTTCAGACTTGGAAAAGAAGGGAGAACAGGTATTTTGTGAAGAAAACAGGTTCTTGGACAGTGTGGGGTTATGGCCACCGGACTTAGAATAGAAGATAGGCCGGATGGGGCAGTAAATTTTAGCCCATGGAAGGCTAGAATAGTGTTGATACTAGAAGAAAATGAACTATGGGAGATAGTGAACAGTACCACAGCTAATCCAGTCACAGTACCTACCGATGCTACAGATAAGGGTGTTTTTCTCAAGAAGGATGTAAAAGCAAGAAGGATCATACTTGATGCCGTGAAAGATCATGTGATCCCACACATTACAGGAAAAGACCATGCATTTCAGATGTGGACCGCCTTAACTAATCTTTACCAAAGTTCGAATGAAAACAGAAAGATGGTATTGAGAGAAAAGTTGAAAGGCATTCGCATGAGCAAAGGAGAAAACATGGCTTCATACCTTACTAGGATCACACGGGTTAGAGATGAACTTGGAGCAGTTGGGGAGGTTGGTTGTGCAGGGCAGTGAGTTGGTGCGGACAGCATTGAATAGCGTGACAAAGCCATGGGGGATATTTGTTGAGTCCGTAGTTGCTCGTGAGCATATGCCTTCCTGGGATTGTCTATGGGACGACTTCATTCAGGAGGAGACCCGGAGAGGGTATATACAGGGTAGTTCATCTCATAGTAGGGAGAATGAAGAGATTGTGGCATTGGCTGCGAAGGGAAAGAAGAAGAAGTTCAAGAAGGGCCCTAAGGGTGGGGGCAAGCAGCAGAGTGGCGAGCAAAAGAAAGACATGAGCAAAGTCAAATGCTTTGCTTGCCAGACGTTTGGACACTATGCTGGACAATGTTCGAACAAGAAGAAGAAGAAACAGCAGATGGCAACAACAGCTGACATTGATGAGTTTGCTACACGATTTGAGGGAGAGTTTTCTCTCTATGTTGGTTGTACAGAGGGAGAATCTATCACCAGCATTGATGTGGAGGATCAAACACAGTATTCCTTATTGGTTGGTCATTTGTTGAGTGCTTCGACCACTCATTTCACTTAGTACATTTACAGTGGGGCTTCGAGCCATATGACAGGTGTTCGAGATATGTTCATTGATTATGACTGAGACTGGCTTGAGCCTAGAGGTAGTGTTGGGTGATGATACTATTGTGAAAGCAGTTGGGCGTGGGACTGTCAGCTTTCAGACGGAGTCCATGCAGCCCATGACATTGAGGGATGTCTTGTACGTCCCCGCGCTGAAGAAGAACCTTCTTTCAGTTTCCACTATTGAGGATAGGGGCTTTGGAGTGTATGTCCTAGATGGGAAAGTGTATGTTTTCCTCAAAGCAACAGGACCATCTGCTTCATATGCCATTGGAGTTAGACGTGGGAAACTGTACAAGCTTCTCTTCCAGCCTCATCATGCATTGGCCCACACTAGCAGTAGCAGTGAGTTGTGTGAGTTATGGCATAGGAGGATGGCCCACCTTTATCACTCATCTTTGAGATTGTTGAGAGAGATGGCTACAGGTTTACCACAGTTTAGCACAGAGCAGAGTGGTGTTTGCAGAGGGTTTGCTTCGAGAAAGTACACCAAGACTGCTTTTCTGAGCAGTGATAGCAAATCAGGAGGAGTACTGGATTTGATACATTATGATTTATGTGGACCCATGTCTTTTGCTTCATTGACAGGTTTTGAGTATTATATCAGTTTCATTGATGATTACTCCAGGAAGACCTGGATCTACTTCCCAATTAAAAAAAAGTCTAAGGAAGGCTTGAAGAGGTTCCAAGAGTTCAAAGCTTTTGTGGAGAACCAAACAAGGAGGAGGATTCGGGTACTCAGGTCAGACAATGGGGGTGAGTATACCTCCAAGGAGTTTGATGAGTTTTGCAAACAGGAGGGGATCAGGAAGCAGTTGACCATTCCATATACTCCACAGCAGAATGGAGTTGCCAAAAGGAAGAACAGAGCTATGGTGGGAGCAGCTAGAGCTATGTTGCATGATCAGAGTCTTCATTTCTTTCTATGGACTGAGACCTGTAGTACTATTGTTTATGTGTTGAACAGGAGTCCACACCGTGCCTTGGGGTGTAAAACTCCCGAGGAGATGTTCACCGAGAAGAAGCCTGAGATAGGCCACTTCCACATATTTGGATGCCTTACATATTCTCATGTCCCTTCTAAGAAGAGGACAAAGTTAGAGACCACTACAGAGAAATCCATCTTTGTTGGCTATGATGAGACTTCGAAGGCCTTCCGCATATACCTTCCTGCACAAAGGAAAGTTGTGGTGAGGAGGGAGGTGAGATTTGAGGAGGAGCGGGCCTTCAAGAAGTCTTGTGAGTCAGAGATGGTGGAACAACAGGTTATTACTCCACAGGTGACAGCATCTCAGAGTTCAGCTAGTCAGTGTGTAGGGTCACAGACTTCAGGGGTGACTGGTCCACAGGTTTCGAGATCTTCAGGTTCAGGGACTCAATCTATAGAGACTTTTGGTACAGGGACAGCTTCTCGGGTCATAGGTTCACATGTTTCACCTTCACGTGATTCAGGTTCACATGGTTTTGGTTCACTAGGCACGGGATCTCAGACCACAAGTACTTCTTCAGGTAGACAGTTGCCAGATGAGGATGTTCATGAGGAGGGCCTACCACAGGAAGCTACTTCGAGGAAAAGAAAGCCAAGTTGGCTTAAAGAACTTGTGAAGGAAGCTGAGGAGTTTGTGGGGCCACCCAAGAGGGAGGTTAGAGAGAGTACAGCACCGGAGAGGTTTTCCAGTTATATGGCTATGGTAACCAGCTTGCGTGAGTCAGAGCCTTCTACTTTTGAGGAGGCTACCACACATAGGTTTGGAGAGATGCCATGATGGAAGAGTACAATTCCATCATGAAAAATGATATGTGGGAGATAGTTCTGAGACCGGAGGAGAAGTCAGTTGTGACTTCCAGGTGACTCTACAAGATCAAACATGCTGCAGATGGCAATATTGAGAAGTACAAGGCTCGTTTTGTGGCACAAGGGTTCTCACAGGTAGAAACTATGACGAGACCTTTGCGTCAGTTGCTCGATATTCCTCGATCAGAGCAGTGATCTCCATAGTAGCAGAGATGGGTTGGAAGATCAACCAGATGGATGTGAAGACCGCATTTCACAATGGCCTTTTACAGGAGGAGGTGTACTTAGAGCAGTCACAGGGATTTGAAATTCATAGGAGAGATTATCATGTGTGTAGGCTGAAAAAGGCCTTGTATGGACTGAAGCAAACTCCTCGAGCTTGATATTCGAGGATTGATTCTTACTTGTTGTTGATTGGATTTCAGAAGAGTGAGGTCGATCCCAACCTATACTTCATTGTGGTTGGAGGTGATCTACTCATTCTTCTGCTATATGTTGGTGACTTGTTTATCACAGGAGAGGAGCATCTTATTGCAGCTTGCAAGAAGGATCTTGCTTCAGAGTTTGAGATGATTGATCTTGGGCTGATGCACTATTATTTGGGGATGGAGATTTGGCAGGAGGATGGACATGTTTTCCTGGGGCAAGGAAAATATGCAGTTGATGTTCTGAAAAGATTTCGGATGGAGGGTTGCAGACCTATGTCCACACCTATGATCACCAACTGGAAGAAGCTTCATGCTTCTGAGGGAGTGTTGGTGGATCCTACCTTATATCGTCACCTCATAGGATCGTTGATGTATCTGGTCAACACCAGACCAAATTTGTGTTTTGTGGTGAACACACTCAGTTAGTTCATGATGGAGCCTAGGCGATTTCATTGGATAGCCGCAAAACATGTGTTGAGGTACCTTGTTGGGACAGTGGATTATGGTCTAGACTACAAGAGGTCAGATGGAGTTGGTTTGATTGGCTTCACAGATTCAGATTGGGCAGGTAGTGTGGCAGATCGGAAGAGCACTTCCACTTGTTGCTTCAGTTTGCGCTCGGAAGCAAAAGTTAGTCAGGCTAGTTGCGAGGCATTGTGGTTTCGCAAGTTATTGGTTGACTTATTTGATTAGGAGATGAGGCCTACAGTTATTTACTATGACAATCAGAGTTGCATCAAGCTCTTTGAAAATCCAGTATTCCATGACAGGTCAAAGCACATAGAGATCAGATATCACTTCATCAAAGACTATGTTCAAAGAGGAACTGTTGAGTTACAGTACATTTCCACTAAGGAGCAGGTGGCAGACATCCTAACAAAATCTTTGGGGAGGGGAAAGCACATTCACTTCAGAGACAAGTTGGGGGTTGTGAAGAACACCTTCCTCGGTAAGAGGGAGAGTTGAAAAAGTACCAAGGAAGTGTTTTTCCACCTTGTGATGCCTAGGGGTGGATAAAACATTAAAAAGTGGTCGCTAGTCACTTTATTAAAGTGAGAAGCACTTTATAATTTTAAAGTCACTTTATAAAGTTTGCTCATGGTCTATTTTTTTAATTGACTTTATGAGAAATAAAGTGGGTGAGAAATTAAAAGGGTCGTTAATGTACTTAAGTGAAAAGTGCATTAAATTCATTTATTAATTTATTAATGAGCTTTTTATGTGAGCCTTGGATCTCATTGAGCAAAGATTTAATCTTGGCCATTGGATCTCAAGAAGAAGTTACCATGAACAAAAAGGGGAGAAACTACGGATTGAGGCATTCATTCATTCATTGTGATCTAAGAGATTTGGAGGGCAAGAGAGAAGAGGAGAAAGGAAAGAGAGGAAGCTAGGGTTTGAAGAGATTTCAACCTAGGGAGAGAGAAGACAAAGATTGGCTCGATTCCCAAGGAGGAGAAGCAAGGCACGAGTTCCAAGAAACCGAGAGAGCCATAAAGGAGGTCGTACAGGCACAAATTCCAAGGAGGTCATACTGTATTTATTGCAGTCTATACAAGTTGAATTTGGCACAGAAATCGAGGAGGCCATACAACATTTATTGCAGGCCATACAGCATAGAAATCAATGAAGGTTCTGTAGATGCTAGCACGAATTTCTATGCAGACCGTACAACACAAAAATTGAGAAAACAAAAATCTGGGTGCATTTTTCGAGGTGTACAAAAGCATTTATTACTCACACGTGTGGGTCGTACTGCTGTCAAAAGGGTACATAATTTATGCTGAAGTTTTGGCACGCTTTTCGAGATGAAAAGCTGAGATAAGTATTGTTGTTTTGTTTGTAAAATTTGTCTGAAAGAATAAAAGATTCTCTCTCCTATCAGGTTTTCCCTTCGGGGTTTTTCCTAAGCCTCTTTGGCTAAAAATCTTAGTTTAAATCTTTCATGTGTGTGGCTGTTATAAATTTCCAAGTGTTTCAAGAAAATTTTATTTTTCATGCGTAAAGTGATTTCACATTGATGGGGTTTGGGCATTAAACTTCATATGAAAAACCAGACTTGAAACTGGGTAAGCAAGATACCCAAGGCCAATTGATTCTTAAAATTTCACATATATCAATCAAACTCATCGATAAACAAGAATTAGCCAGCAAAAGAGTGTTACCTTTAATCCAAAGTTGTAAATACAAAGTCTAAAGATATCAACTTCACACCGTAAGCACTTTAGGGGACAAACTATCACTTCTTGGGTACTTTACTCTCATCATGCTCAAGGAACCAGTCAAATGAACACCATAAGAGTGACATCCAATACTCACTCACAAATTCACTCAATCAATCTAAAATGAGAAGACTCAGAAGTATGAAAATTGAAGAAAGGTTGGACTTAAGAAGTAACCAATGATTCTCTCAATCAATCCTCCAGCTCTTACAGAATGAAAATTAGAGTGTACAACGGCAATATCCAATAATATGAACCCTAAAAGCATGCTAATTTAGTCCAAGGAGAGCACTCTCCTCATGCATTGAGAATAGAAAAGGTAATCTCCAATAAAAGCTTCCAAGTAGAATCCAACTAAGGTTCCCTCTTCAAATTGGAAATAGAACATACATGGAATTCCCCAAGTGGACGCCCTCGTTCCTTGAATAGAAAGCTTTTGCTTCAGAAACAAGATACCAAAGGCAACTTCCTAAAATAGAAGCTTTCTTGAAATGCAAGTCAACCTAGAAAAGACTTGGAGTACAAGTCAAGTCAAAGATAACATCCCAAGTAGGGCTCACCTCTCATCAGCTCCAAGAAAATGCCACAAGTCCACAACTAGAGCACACCCAATCTAGGTCAAAACACAATATAGCACCCAAGAAAAATAGATTAGGGCACACATCTTCAACACTAAAATAAGACTACATCGAAAAATATCAAAGTGCTTTGAATCGCATGAAAACTTAAACCAACCACCACTGCTAGAAGAACAATCCCAAGCTCCCTACTACTTTTAGACCTAGAAAAAACCATAATTTTTCACTTTGTAAGAATTCCTTGAAATTTATGGGTTTTCTTCCTCATCATCACATGAACCCATCCATGTATGGGATTTTCTAAAACTAGAAACCTCAATTTTGACCTAATTTTTTACCTTACAAAACCAATGTGTGTAATGTCTTCTCTCCATGGCCCCTTGTTGAGATTAAGCAAGATGTTGAAAATAGGTGTGTAATCTTTGCTTTCAACCAAGCTGAGATCCTATATTGTATCATTGCACCGAGTGAAACGAGGTGCTCTACAGCCCAGTATGGGGGAGATGTTGTAACGTTTGTGATGCAACATTTGTGATGTAACGTTTGTTAATAACAAAATAATTAAAAAAATTCATGTCGGCTCATAAAATAAAAAATTATGGAAAGTATTTTAAAGAAATCCATGTTGGTTCATAAAATAAAATATTATGAAAAGTAATTAAAAAATAGATGTTCGTTTATAAAATAAAAACTTAAAACTTAAACCCAAATCTATCAATCAAGAGCTATCAAATTTCTTGAGTTTAAATTTAAAAAAAGAAATACACCTCAAGAAATTGGATCCCTCTCGGTGCTTGATAGATACAGGTTTAAGATGGATCTATGTTGGTTATTGTATTTATAGGTTTGGTTACGGTCGGCCTCTAAGTTACAAAGATACAGATATAGATTGGACTCGCCAAATTTTTAAAAAACCAAGATCTGGATATGACAGGGAAACGACAAGTATAAAAAAATATAAAAAATATATTTATAAAATAAATAAAAATAGAGTCAATAATCAAAACCATTCAAGAATCACAAGAGTAGAACTATAAGTTATAACCAAAACCAAAAAAGACAGTTCTCAAACATATCATCATTAGCCATCCATGTACCATAATTGATAATTTGACGTGTTATAACCATCATTGGTTATTAATAATTTTGAAGACAATTCCAGCATGAGTATGTAATAGGTCATAATAGCATTTTTTAGAGCCACATCTACATGTCCATATCAACGATGAATAAAGTGGTTTTCTTGAAGGTTATGGCAAGACTAAATAACAATGTCGATGAAGTGAGCAACAACATAAAACATAACGATAGATCAAACATTAATAGTAGACCCTAACCATAATGATAGATTAAATGTTGATAGAGTAGGTTGTGATAGATCAAACCTTGAGAGTAGATCCTGAAATAAGGATAGATCAAACCTTGACTAGGAATGGGGTTTAGGGTTTTAGCCATTAGGTGTTTAGGGTTTTGGAATTTTTTCATTAACATATCGATTTTTGGGGGGACCAAAGTCAAAAAAGCACTGGAAGTTTCGACATCTGTTTCAAAATATCAAGATCATTTCATTTTCCACAGGATTCATTTCATGGGCTCAGGATCTATTTCCTTCTCCAAGGGATCAACATCCATGATGAATCCTAAGTGGATCTTGGTGGATCCCAATCCACGAAAATGCAAATCCTTCACACAAATGTGTTGGATTAGGTTACATGGGTCAACCTTGTACGCGTAACATCAAAACCCTTTTGGGGAAAGTGTCACACCTTTGTGATTGGTATTTATACACCCACTTTCATTGTATTTCGCATTCAAATGATTTATTCATTCTTCTAATAAATTAAATTGCCAAAGGACACCTATCAAGTATTGTGCTTTTTTGTGCTTAGTTTTCTTTTAGCCATCGTTGAGAGAGTTCGCATCCTTCTCCTTCGACGCATTATCATATGTAAGCAGATAAATTCTTCACCCATTATTCTTGCACATTTTGTTGCACGCCCCCTCTGATTTAACACCATGTTCAACTTGGTCTCAATCCTAAATTAGTTTCGAGTTTTGCTAACTCGATTCCGATCAGGACGGATATGTATATCCATACTATTGTTCATCTAAGTCCGTTTCTTTGGCCAAGCCCCTGAGCAGGAACACTGTTGGTTTAAAGAGTTGAACAAGATCACACAGGATGACATATATGAGCAATTATTACAAATCACTTGGACAAACCCACCAAATGGATTATGTCCACGGATGGCCCTCTATGTAGAGCACGTCACAGAGTTGAAACACAGCCTCATTATCCTTTGTACACACATCATCATTAGATGCATGCTCTTTATATTCCTATGGACCAATTCATAGTGAGTTCACGTAGACTTCGGGTGGCTGCCGAGCATTAGCTTGACAAGTGAGATGGGATCTGCCAGTTGTGACATCTTCAAGATATTGAGACAAAGGAGTACTTCATATTATGTTGCCCTGTTTACTACAGGAGCCAAGAGTAGTTCCACTGTCTTTTCAAGGAGTCACAAAACCTCTCCAATTTTTTCCTGTATTTGAACCAAAGATGCCTAGCTTTATGGATGAGGGATGCCCTCAAAATCCATTCCCAAATTCTCTAGCAACCCCCTAGACCAGTATCCACCAAGATGATCAATTCCATTTTTGTGAAGCTACCATCTACCAGGGATACCAAGAGGCATACCAATAACAGCCTTGCTTCTAAATCTAGATTAGTGAAGGCCCAACGAGCCATCTCGACTTCTCAAAGACCCTAGTGACATTGTCAATCTAAATCTCACACCAACAATCAATTGGGTTTCATCGGGCCTCAAAAGTAAGCTACCTCTTCTAAGCAACAATGCAGTATGCAATCCAGATTTGTTTCCAACACCTCCCCCAAACAATCTTCTATTTGGAGTTTCCTCTATTCGGCCTCAAATGTTAGGGGAGCAAGCCTTAGTAGACCCCGATATGCTTGCATTATTCATATTCCAAATTCTAGATCCACTCTCCTTGTACATTTTTCTTCCAAATCCACTCTCTCCACCATGAGTGTTCAATTCTCAAGTCTTAACTTAGGTTTTACATTATGCTTCTTACTTTATATAGGAATCGCTTTTGTGTTCCCACATTGTATTGACACTATTGTACTCAACAATGCCATTGACCTACTTTTGTGGTCATTTATTAGACATTAATAAATTTATCTTGTCCTATATATCTCTCTAGCACACCTATTCTTGGGTTGTTTTCTCTCTCTAGGGTTTTGCTCCTCTTGTGTGATATCTCTCAATTGTTGCACTACCCTAGTACCAATTATCCTTCTCTCTATTGTAGAATTAGGGTTTGTGTCGATTATGTTCTATTCCCTACATCTCTTGTGAATCTCAACATTCCCATCATCGCCAAACTTAAACACATCCTATCCTCAATAAAAGATATCAGTTAATGTGATCAGTTTTTCCAAAAATACGAACTTTCTAAAAATAAAAAATTTCCCAAATAACAATCTCAAAAATTGAAAAGTAGACTTTTCAAATACTCTCAAATGTGTAGTTAAAACTGTGATCACTTGCAGAAAATATGAACTTTCTAAAAACAAAAAGTTCCCTTAAGTGGCTCACCAAGAATTTTGAAAATACCCTTCTAAGACTCTCCTTCCCATGCACACACCAAGTATCGCAGCCATATGCATGTATGGGAACCCTACTGAAAACAAAATTGAGGTCTGAAGATGTCTGAGACTCTAAACTGAAGCACTGTATGCGTCATTCGCCGCATCACTTTAACAATCTCTAGAAAAAAGAACTCCGTCATATCTCAAACATTGAAACCAATAGATGTAGTCAGTAAAGTGTTGGACTTAACACACGAACTTGCATGGGAAAATTCAGTGTTAACAATGGTTACCCCTTTTTCAACAACGATGACTTTGCTCAGAGGTTTTGATGTGCGATCTATGGTTTCACCATTGATCATTGGTCTGAGATCCTCCAAGATCAAATGGTGCATGTGCTATGATATGCCCAGTTAGAGATGGTGACTGATCCTCTAGTGATGTGATATTTTCTAACCTTCATTGACTCTTAGCATATTTTCCAGTATGACAATATGTTAGCATGAGACATTACATGTATGCTTTATGATGACTCATATACTTAAATTGTTGCTCGTCTCTTAATCTAACTTCTGTGTAGTTCTTCTAGCTTAATAAGACATTACATGTATGCTTTATGATGACTCATACTACTTAAATTGTTGCTCGTCTCTTAATCTAACCTCTGTGTAGTTCTTCTAGCTTAATAAGTGTGTTAGTATGAGGTTAATTTATACCTTAGTAAACTAAGTCAAGTGATTTTCATCCATCTCGTCATATTTTACCTAGCCATGTTTCATCTCGCAAGCCAATTCATTCACCTCTTTCATACTTCCCGTGTGAATGGTCTATCTTTGGTAATAAGTAAGAGGCCTTGCCAATAAGGGCTACAGTTTTCTGTGCTTTGTACTGTAATATCTCAGGCCAATTCCTTTACTAGTTTGTCCAACGATGTCACAATTTATTATTGCCTGCCCACACTTCTATGCTATAGTAAAATACTACCGCGTGTGAATCTGACCTAGCTGGCTGTTGTGTCTCAAGTGGATGTCTTGACTAGGGACTTGTTGGTAAGGACTTCAAATGTAGGCCGCTGTAACTTACTGTCCATGGACTTTGACTTGGGTTTGGTCAATGCTAAATGGAGATCCCATAAGATAGTGACTTGAGGCTGCCACTGAGTCTTGTTTAATTTCTTGTGTAAGTGAATATGATGGTTCAGTTTACATGTAATTTCTAGCTTGATGTTTTACACATTTCAGTCCTATAGAGTCACCATAAAAAAATTTGAATGATGTAGATTTATAATGTAACCACAGCAGAATACTTAAACTAATTGAAGTCTGATATATATATTAAATTTCAGAGCTGGCACTTCAATTAAAAACATGCACTTACAGGAAAAGGAGCATCCATCCAACCAATGGAGAAATGAGCATCTTATTCAATTGGTAGCTGATCCAAGTAACCTGTACCAACTGTCTATAAATGCCATCTCTAATGATTCTATTCAACTCTTGCCTGGTAGGTAGGAGGCATCCAAGCACATCCAAGGAATACCTAAAAGAAGGGAGTCATTCCATCGCAATACCAACAGAGATGCTAAAAGGTCTGCAACGCTTGCAGACCAACATCTTGAGCGACCTAGAAGGCTGGATAAGGTGATGGCCTCATAAGAGAGATAGGCCAAGTATGGGTACCGATCACACCCCTTCACCAAGTTGACAAAGATCCGAAGGCGGTTTAAGACAGTGACAAGGATGAACACAGCCTCAAGCCGGAAAGGTCGAGCTGCGAGCACCAAGCTCTGCCAGTACACTGGGATGAGGCACTGTCAGTTTGCATCTAACGATGCAACGAAGGAGGACCTGCACTCTCTCTGCTAAGGCCTAATCACAGTCAAGTAGGCACGGTCCCCAGTGACCACACCTCAAAGCCATAGAGGACTATGGGTCACATGAGAATATCCATGAGATACATCTTGGATGAGATATCCTGGAAATGGTATCTTAAGCACAGTCTCTCAAGAAGGGCTAGAGATCTATTTCCTTTATTAACCCAGGGCTGAAGAGCATGTCGCAGATTGAAACGAGGTCCAATGAACTAAACCCCCAAATAGGTATTGGTGCTAGTAATCTCAATCTCCTCCCCTCTAAAGAAATGAGGATCAGTAAGAAGCCTCTTTGATCTGTTGAAAATCATGACTTTGGTTTTACCCAAGTTGACCGTCAACTGACAAATATCACAAAAGAGGGCCGATGCATTTAACTGTCTCTGAAATCCCTCTGAGATGAGGCCAAGAGGACCACATCGTCAGCAAATAGTTGAATAGAAATCAAGACCTGGTGGAGAAGGCACCCATCACCATCCTGAATGTGCTCCTGTAAGAAAGACTAGAAATACTATCATTTGCATCCAAAGGTTTTGTCTCTTGGTCTTCTTCTATGGTTGGCACAACTTGGTGATCTTCTTGTTAAGGTAACATGTTATCTTTATCATTGTAAGGTTTATGCTCCTAGTTCATGGATAGAGTAAGATTGCTCCAATGGAATGATTTTATCATTTTGTATTTTAGTTTTGTTGTTGGTTTGTGGTTTGACTACCTTTGTAGAGGCTACAAATTGGGAGGCATAAGCTAGGGCATGAGAGTTGAAGGTGTGTGTTGTAATGACCGCTCTTCCTTGGTGAAGATTTGCGCAAAGCTTCAATAGTTTGGGATAGCAATGCTCTTGTGAATTGTGTAGGGATTCCAGCCAAGCATTTACATACAAGGCCACTTGGAGGATTTGATCCCACAACTCCATAGTCCAAGGGTTTGAAGGCACTAGTCTTTTCTCCAAATTCTTCAACCATAAAAACCATAAAAATCTCATTTTCCTTGTTTTCTTATGATAGATCTAGGTAGATCTTATTTTAAAAAATCCAACAAAAAAAAATGATTGCTTTCTAGAGTAGTTTCTATGGTAGATTTAATTTCTAAAAAAAAAATTAAAAATATTTCTGAATTTTTTAGATTAGCTTTAGTGAATTTCTTTGGGTTAGATTAGCTTAGTTTTAATTTATGTTCTTAATTTAATATTCTGCATTTCATTTCTTGAAAAATCGACCCTAAAATACATCATTGCTAAGTTGTTTATCTGTTTTCAAGGGTTTTGTGCTAAATTAGATTGCTGGAAATTTATGGGCATTATTTCTTAACATTTCTGTTATTTTTCAGTGGTGAAATCATGGCTAAAATTGTTGATTTTTAACTTCTGGAAATTATAACAGCAAGTGAAATAATTCTGAAAAGTATCTTATGGTCATATCTAGCAGATATTTTCAAATTTCTGGGCTAGAAAATTTCGGCAATTAATTTTTAGGTAAAAATCTAAAAATATCAAGATTTTCTTGTTGTTTTGTGAGCTGGAAATGTTTTAAGACAGCAGCACATTAATTTTGGAATTTGCATACTGGTTAATAACAATGTTGAAAAAGTCGGCATCGGCAAAAAGTCGGCAAGGGTCCCGAATACAACTTCTCGGAAACATTGGCGAAAAACTCGGGAAAAATCGGCAAAAGTCGGCAAACATTAAAAAATACAAAATACATTCATTTTTTTTCAAAATTTTAAACATACAACGCAACAATAACATCAGACAAACACATTGGAACATAAATATGGAGAAAGCGCTAATATATAGATGTAGCGGATGCAAATAACTCAGAGTGGTTTGATTTCAATGACTCGAACTGTTAAAAAATACATAAAAATTTACAATTTTAATGAAAAAAATATATATTAAAGATTCCAAGCTATGATTCCAAACCATTAGAGACAAAATATTATCAAAATGGCACCAAGTGCAATACATATCTAAATCAAAATTGAAAAAACTGAATCATCAAAATCATTGTCCATGTTGAGATCATATTCATCAATAGCACCATGTTCCCCCACCTCTAGGCTCTAGACCTTGCCTCTACCTCCAATCTCGAAGATGATCCTCCAAGGACATCAATTAACACCCTACAATTTTGATGAAACTTCTTAATCCAAGCGTTAAAATAAGGTAGAAAGAGCTTCCCATGCTTAATAAGTGATTTTGCTTGACTGAAGAGTACATTTTTTGTTAAGGTCATGACAGAGGAATTCAATCAACTTTAACAATCAGGCATCGACACCACCAACATCAAGGTACATAGAGAGTTTGATGTGCTTCATTAAATTCCAATCCCTTGCCCACATACATGATAGAATCCACTGGAAACATTGGAATCCTGAAATCCTGAAAACCATTAAGTCTGTTGAATTCTGAATGGGATCTAAAAGTCTACTTTTTGCATATGAAGTCCGATGAGGTTGGAACCACTCTCAAACATCCTGAAACAATTAATGGTAATGTTAAAAATTTAAATGGAAAATGAAAGATAAAGATAATGCCACTTTATCCTTTTACTTTAAGAATTTAACATTACCATTTAGTATTGTTGACATCAATGTCACATGTACAAAACTCATCCAATTTATAATAAAAAACGAATTTATAAAAAACTCGCAATTTTTCCGCTTTTTTCCGAAAAATCGGCGACTTTTTCAACACTGGTTAATAATCCATTATAACCTCTCAAACATAGTATATTGTTGACCTAGGTGCAATTTTGAAGTGCTAGAAAAAAATTTAGGTTTTCTGTCCTATTAAGTAATCTATGAACAACAAGATAAACTAGTATTCCATGCTTGGTTAATGCTGATTTAACACAGCATATGCTCTTGATACATTGACTAAACAACTGAACTCCTAAATTCTAGGATTTGTCTTGGTTTATGGTTAAATTTCTAATGGCATACTTCACATAATCATTGCTAGGTAATTCTGGAAAATATCATCTCTGCAAGAATTTATTCTCAGCTATCTTTGATGCACATGCTCTTGATGCTTATGTCATTCTATTGGATCATGGTTTAGTGAGCAAATGTTGTTGATTAACTCTCTTTAACTAATCGGCAAATTAAATTAAACTAAGACCACATTGCCACACTTGGTGAAATGAATCTTATCACTTTTGAAAGTCTGGTTTTAATTAACTTGGGTGACAGCTTGTTTCCGAGAAGCTTCTCTCAAGCAAGGCCTAACTCAAGAATCCCTAATAATAACAAGTTGCTCCACATCGTTAATCTTGCTTGGTGAATGTTATCACATGCTATGGTAATGGATATCTTTGTTTAATGCTTTGCAAGTTTTATGATTTACTGCCACCTCTTCACTAAGTATTGCTAATAATCATGGTTTATATTGTTACATCAATGAGCTATTCTTCTAAATATTCGATCTGCTAGTCATTGTGAAATCTAATGGTTGAATGCTTAATTTGGAAAATAATTTGAGAATCTCACTTCACACATCCTAATCAAGTAAATCACATTTCCGTTAGCACACTTTCCAAACCAAATCCAATCTAACCTATAGGGAAGCCTCCCTTGGCCTTTGAGAGCTGAGCTAAAAGTGGGAAATTAGCACTGTGGTGATAGTGGTGCTTCTTTCCAAAGTTGCCCTTGATAGCACTAGTGGATTGAGACTTTTCAACCTAAGTGTTTAATCAAACCGTAACAACAATTCCACAAATACAAGTTTCTGACAAACATTATCAATGTTTTCTGACTTCACACACAACAACAACAAAATTATGCCTAGACATAGTTTAGTGTTTATAGTGATCTTCCAAAAGATCAAGCTATGAGTTTGTTCTGTATGTCATGCTGCTATACAATATTCACAGATCCTTGCATGTACCAGGAATACCATGAACAAACAATGCTATCCTCATTGTCAATGACCTAATGCATTATTTTCTACTAGCCTATTTTATATCTAGTTCTACTCTGAAAGGCAGTTAAATCTTCCCTCGTTAATATAGTACAGTATTCAATACGGCATCTAATGCAATTTCAAGTAACCATACCTTTTGGGTTAATTTTTTCATGGAGATCTCAAAAGCTGTCACAAGTTCTTCAGCGAAGCCAATAGTTGTCCCAATTTCCTAAACACAATTGAACAAAAAAAATGAAGTTAAATAACAGTGGGAGTATATTCATATAACATACTTCAGGTGAAAAACAACCAGGCAAAAAATATATATATATTCAACAAGGTGGGTATCTCACATCAACAAAAATGTTTTAATAATATAGATTAAAATTTAATTATTGCCTTGGACAAAAAAACAGAAATTTATAGTTAATGTTACTAAATGTAGCTGGTGACATATGACAGAATAACAGAATACCATTATGAATAACCAGAAAAAAATACAGTAAGAACAATTTTGCCTCTATCAATGACTTTCAAAAATCTTTATATATTTGTTGAAATTCTCCAGATGGTAGCAACATAGTTCCCTAGTATGTAGAAGCGAATGTCCTATATCCAGCTATTCCCTTCTATGCACGGTTCATAAAAATGAACTGAATTGGAGCATGTAGCTCTGAGATATGTCAGCTCAATTCAGAAGGGATGCTACAAAGTTTTGCCCGCTATGCACAAAATCATCCCTACTTCAATTCATTTGAATTTGCAAAATGTCCATATCCCAGAAAGAATGAACTGTTAGCATTTTAATAGAAATGGTCATCGGAAATAACTTACTTCTGCAGTTTGCTGCGGATAAAACTTGATACACTCTACCAGAATCCTGAAAATCCACAGCCCTTGAGAGGGATGAGTACATGATAGAGATACCAAGAGAGAATGAAGGCGTTGAGCAAAGCAAGTATAAGCAGTTGATACTGAAATTTGCATCATTGTATAGGTCAACAAAGGCCTTAAAAACTGTGCAAGATCAGTGTAATTCGTGAAATTGACCTCCGCAACAAATAAGATCACTTGTTGAAGGAGTTCCGTATGAGCTTCAGCCCGAGAAACAAAAACCTGTTAAGTGCAAATTAGAAATTCAACAAGATCAGAATGTAAACATTTAACCTAATGCATAGTAAAAAACATGTCTGCATAGTTACATAATACATTCATTGCGAAAGTGTATTGCATTTTATAGATATTTGTTTCCACATCACAGAAAATAGTGTTATTCAAACAGGTATCATGAGTATTTTCCCCCAATGCTTATTCCCTTTCACCAGATTTGTCACCATATCTCCTGCATTGTAAGCTCTTTTATACCTGTAAGAATGGTAAACCAACAGCAAATGCATTCACCTAAATCACTGGATCTTGCCTCTTAATTAGAAACGTAATAAAACACATTTTCACTGAATTTTCACCAGGTTAGAACTAAACTACGATTGAAATATTTGTTGCATCTTCCTCTTTTCCTAGACGCCAATCTTACTAGATTCCAATTTGCAGAGCTGAAACGCTCCAAGGAGCTAGTTGTTGCGGCATGACAGGCAGGGAGATGGGCAGTCATCCGAGACCTTTGGGCCATCATTCGAGATTCCCTGCCTCCTATGTACTCTTGGTCTTGATTCTCTAAATGACTAGCCCGATGGAGGAGACGGCAAGACGTGGGGTTTTTAGTGGTGTTTGAATGGTAATGGGTCATTTTGGTCTTCGTCAAGCATGTTATATGATGCTCTCGGTTCATCTGATCTCTCTTTTACTACAGAGTCCCATGAGAGTCTCGTCAGGCCACTTCCAAACATTACAGGTTATCATTGGTTTTGTACCTGTCGACAGGAAACTAGGTCTTCAAGTGGGTTCCAGGGTTCAGGTGGAGTGGCATGCTTAGTGAGAGACACTCTTGGGGGTAGGGCCTCTTTGGTAGCAGTGAATGAGTTTGCTAGGTTCATGTGGGTCCGGCTCAGCAAAGTATCGCCTTTCGTCAAAGATATCTACATAGCAATTTGTTACTTTCCCCCAACCTCATCTCAATTTGCTATTCATGGCAATTCCAACAACGACCCCTACTCATTCTGGCGTCATTCAGCATTCCGCAGTGGGGGAGGTCATCCTATTGGGCGATATTAATGCCTGCACCAAAGCCCTCCAGACCCCTCTTCACAATCGCATTGAGGACATGTTTTATGTTAAAGAGAATGATCCAGCCTCAGTGTGATGATGCTTTGGGGCCTTTTATAGGATACAACAAGCACCTCTTGTGGCTTGGAGAATCCCATGAACTACTGATCCTTAATGGCCTCCCTTGTTTCCCAACATCCCACTCCTTTACCTATCAACCTCATGGTAACAATCAAAGTGTGGTGGATTATGTCCTTTCCAATCATGACATACTCCCCTTCATTCATCACTTCTCAGTAACCCCCATCCCTTTAGCCGATCATGCTCTCCACTCCTTCATTCAAACCGACACCCCTCTACCCCTGACCCTCCCTCCAAGCCCACCTTGAACCATATCCCCTTTGTCGAAAGGCACATCGACACCTTCGCTTCCACCCTCCGTTAGATGCTCCCTTACAAGTCTTGATTTGCATCCCTCAAATCTACCTTTGCTAAGTACACATGTCTTTCATCTACCCTCTAGGAGGCTTAAAACTTCCCCCACTCCAATCAATCCACCTCCCCTTTCCCAAACCCTGGGTCCAACCCCATGAAACAATGGTATGATGAAGACTTCAAGTGCCTCCACAGTCCACACCCAACTTCGGCATGCCTTCACTCATGGTCACCCCTCCTACCCCATTCTTAAAGCTTCCTACCACCAACTCCTCTGCCACAAGAAATGCCTTCCTCGCAAAGCAGGAGTGTTAATTTTACCTATTGCTCTGAGTATTCTCCTTCTTCAGCTATGGCGTAATCAACAAACTTGTTACAGCATGGACCTATGAGGTGATATGCTCGTTGTAGAAGGATGCACATTAGAGAGAGTCTAATGGGGCACGGTATTAGCTTATCGACATTCAATGTTGTAGTGTGCATGCATGCATATTCTAGAGTTAGGAGAGCACACATCCTGATGCAGGGAGGCACAGTACATGTGGAGTTTAGTTGTCTTTAGAGAGTGCAGATCCCTAGGTGAGTTGGTCACATGAATTCATTCACTCTATCTAGTCCAATTGGCATTCTATTCACGACAGACTTATCCATGCAGCATGTTCTATTTGAGACAACCTTATGGCTTATCCATGCATGGAAGCGCACTAGAGTTAGGGTTTAAATCTATCTATTGGGGCACCTCACTCATGTATTCAAATTCATTGCAATTCCCTTGTCTCTTCCTCTAGAAAAGAGACTTAGGGTGCTTCACCGGTATGGTTAGATGATTAAAATTTTGAGCTTATGGCATTGTAACTCTCTTTCAGTTAAGAGAGAGTTATGTGATTGGTGACTGCAGATTTAGCTGTTTGTCCTAAAATTCAAATTTATGTGTCCATAGATCTAGCATTATTTTATGAGCTGTTTTAATAGGTGATTAATCAGTTTCTGGTTCTTAGCTTAGGGTCTCAATATAAGAGTGTGGATCTGCTTGGAATGTACTAGAAATTTAATTTTAACAAATTAGCTATTATAGTATTCTTAAGATAATTCTCCCAAAAGAAGTAAATTAAGACTAACATTGCAATTTAATAGGAGTAACTAATTGTAGGAGCTATAACATTTATTTGCCGGTAACTCTTAACCAATTGTTTAATGAAATCGATAATTGGACGAAAGCCTGGTTAAAGATACAACGGCAAGGGAAACGGGCCCTGAATAATGAGTTCCTTCGTGTCTAAAACTAACACCAAGTTCCTAAATATCAAAAATACTAAAGACTCGCACTCGTGGTAAGTGGTCGTGAATCAATATCAAAAATACACAGACTCGTACTCGTTGTTAGTGGTCGTGAATCAATTCCCCTTGCTGCCATATTCCTTAATGTTGCCAAATACACCGCTATTTTCCACTATTCATAGAATAAAGGCAATCGTCGGGACAGTTTTGTTTAAACTTTTTCCAGCTTGCTTCTAGGTTCTGAGGAGATGAAGATTTTCCGTTTCTTTCTTGCAATAAGATACTTGCATAACGAATATTATTCCAATTGACACTAGTTTATATTCATTAATTTGCAAGAAGCCTGTGAGGTGGCTAAAACAATTCTCTCCCTAACCGTGAGTGTAACGTAGCCCTAACACTCCCAAAAACATCTGAATATACCAGTCATACCAATAAAATCATAGAAGATAATAAAAAATAATAATAATAATAACGACTTTAATTTCCCTGCAATGGCAGTAAATTTAATCGGTGCTATGTTAGGGTTTATCATTTATAATTACAAAGCCATCAACAAAAAAAATTCCAAAGGAAACTAGGCAGAGAAATCAAGGATGCAATGTGGGGATGACATCATAGTAAACTTCTCAACAATGTAGACCTCAGGAGATTCAAACCAGGTCCTTGTTGACACATAATTAATAAAATACCCGTCAACATTGGCAAAGATCCATTGTGCTTAACCCTCAGATTAGGTTCGCAAAAACATATATAAAAATATCAAACCAAAAAACTTTGAAGCAAATTGTGTTTACCTTGAGGAAGGGATGCTGTTCTGGTAATGAAAATGTGGTAGAAATATGTGGTGAATGGCGCTTGTAGAGAAGGCGAGAGAGGAAACCGATGGCCTTAACGAATGTTTGAACAGAGTGCGGTGGTGCAGCGTCGAGCGCTGCGTGGAGGTGCTGAAAGGCCTGCGGAGGCTCCATGTGACCTTCCTCCACCAGAGAGCAGAGTTGCCGGACCCCTTGGTCTATAACAGCCGCAAGGGATGATTGCAGGCAACGGGACAGAGCATCTTCCCCCTCCCGGGACTTCAAACCAAGATAGGGTGGCGCGCTCTTCAGCTTCTCAAACACCGCTATCACTGCAAATCTTTGCATTGCCGGTTGAGGTGCTTCGAGTCTTTCCATGAGAGAGGCATAGGATGATGATGAAGAAGATTCCCCCATTTTGTTTAATTACTGATTCTACCTCGTGCTGCTGCTGACTCCTCAAACCATGAATGCAATTCTCCTCTGCTTACAGAGTATTTAAACTTTTCACTCCGGATGGGCTGTACACCAGAAGCCTCTCCTGAAGCTTGTGAGTAAACAACATGGCGGGTAATCGTACCAGCCGCGACGACTGCTTAAATTCACTATAAATAAATTTATAAATGGGTTTCTATTTTTCGGGGGGTTATATGGTATCACTGAATCAGTTGCCAACTTGCCACTGACTATGCTTGTCTTCCTTTGTGTGGAACGATTTTTGCTTTGATTGCAGTTTTGAAAGTTGAAAGGTTTATTTTCATTAAAACAACTTTATATTACAATTTTATTCATCAAAATTTAAAGTTTACAAAATTACAATTCCAATTATATAAATATCTCTTATCTTTCAATTATTGCACTGAGTGAAACGAGGTGTTCTATAATCCAATATGGGGGAGATGTTCTAACGTGTATGTAGCGTTACATCTAATAAAATGTAAAAAGTAATTTTTTTAATTAAAAAATAATTAAAAAAATTCATGTTGGCCCTCTTTGCTCCAGCTTCAAGCAACGATGTCGAAAACTTTGAGTTGGCTCATCGACGAACATAACAATCTTATTTGATAATCAACATTTTATTGCAACTCCACTTGATGTGTTGATGACAGATTCAAGAATAGTCTTCATTTCTGCACGCAACAATATCCAAAGGCGGCCCTAAGAATGTAGAGAATTACCTATAATCGATCGAATAAAAATGGATCCAAGATGCAATGAAACGATCAGACTCGGCTTTGAAACAGACTCCGTTTTAGCATTTTTCTGGTTAGATGGGATGAAAAAAATCGACTTTGAATGTGGGTCAGAGTAAGACAGGTTGTACAAACCGAAAATGTGTGAAATAAAGAAAGTAAAATTCTGCGACCAAGTCTACCATGTGGCTGTCAATTGGAAATCTATGTGATGGTCGGATATGTGGCTGTCAATTGGAAATCTGTCGAGATTGTGACTTTCGTCGAATACGAACCAGTCGAAATTGCTGGTCGGTCGAGGACGAGCCTGTCAAGATCTTCGACATGTCGAGATGACCCTGTCGTCCTGAACTTGTCGAGGATGAAGCTGTTCGGGATTGTGACCTGTCGACATTGCTAACCTGTCGAAGGCTCGCAGGGGAGAGGGATTGTCGTTTGGGTCAGCACCTCTGGGGTCGACTGTCGACGGGACTTCACTGGTCGACAGTCAAACTGTCAAAGCACCAGTCGGTTGGCTGCATTGGTCGAGGGATTTATGGTCGACATCAGACTGTTTCAGGTGCTGGTCGATAGATACAAATGGTCGAGGGTCGACTTCCTTATGCAGGATGAGTTTGGTGTTAACCAACAACCCAAAATTGGCGAAGCTTCTAGCAGCATCACTCTTAAATATGATGTCTCTGAAGGTTCTGGATCTATCTTGTTGCGCCTTAATAACATCATAGCCAGAGTCAGTGGGGTAACTTCAACAACTTGAGTTCCTTAATTTGACCAGATGCTCTCGTCTTAAGGAATTTTCGGACCCGAAGTCTCGCCCTCATTTGTCAAACCAACCCAGTTTCGAGTGCTTCGGGTCATCCGTCTGTCTTTTGGGTTTCACCTACTGAAGTTCAGGAATATCAGTAACAATCACAATGACAACTTCTTCTTGAAAGCCGTTGAGGAAGAGCCTCTGGAAGATGAAACTCTGGTTATGTTTCGATGTTAAAAAGTTCTGTAAAATTTGCAATGAAGGGAAATCCTATAAGCGATTCAGAGTGGGCAGAAGTGAAAAGCCCTAACAGGAGACAGGAGGGTTGCTTGTGAAGCAAGCCACGCCCAACAGATGGCGGGAGGGACGAACACGCGACAGCATTCCATTCACTCTATGAGCGAGGAATCTAACCGACATGGAAGCTTATGCTTCTCTGCAGTGAAACGCCTACGGCGTAAATATCCCTTGATCTTATATATATATATATATATATATATATATATAATATTACAATTTCAATATCCCTTAATCTTTTATATATATATATAATAATTACAATTTCAATATCCTTGATCTTTTATATATATATATAATATAATAATTACAATTTCAATGATAAATATTTAAAGTATAAAATATTCTTATCTTTCCCTTTATTAATTTTCTGTGTGTATAAAATAATTACAATAATAATTATATAATAATTACAATTTCAATATCCCTTGATCTTTTATATATATATATAATATAATAATTACAATTTCAATGATAAATATTTAAAGTATAAAATATTCTTATCTTTCCCTTTATTAATTTTCTGTGTGTATAAAATAAAAATATAAAATATTCTTATATTTTTCTTTATTAATTTTCTGTGTGTATAAAATAAAAATATAAAATATTCTTATATTTTCTTTTATTAATTTTCTTTCGAATAATTTCTTAATTAAGATGAATGAATAAAGAAAACATAATTTTATAAAAAGAAATAGTTTTTTTCTTCTTAATAAGTTATTAATCATTGTTTTTCATGTAATTTTAATGATCCAAAATAATATAAAGAATAAAGAATTTCATAAATTATTTGAATCAAATTTAACTTTTTGAGAATAACCAATTAAACATAAAAATACAAAACAATCAAAAGATGAAAACAATCAATAGTGAAATAATATTCAATACATGATTTTAAAATCTACAACCAAGTATATGCATTGAATCAATCTTCTCATATATATCTCGATGTGGTTAGGTCATTGTTCTCCTTCTATACCCAAAGTTGTGGAAGGGAAAATGAAAATAAGAGGATAAACAAGTGAAATGCAAAGAGTATACATGTCGTGTAATTGGAATTGCTCGAGGAATTGCTCGAAGAATTGCCAAAGGACTTGGCTTATGTTCACATGGGATTCCTTGTTGTCATGTTTTTACCAAAGGTGCATTCGTCATTATTTTATTTACATTGAACTTTAAATTTACATAAGAACTTCATATCCACTAACAATCACATGTGTATTATAAGGAAGACATCAACTTAGCACTTTAAAACCAATGTCCCCATAAAGAGTTCTAAAAACACAAATTATCCATGAAGGAGTCTTGGATTACACCTTCTTTGTGAGTGATTTTCTAAAAGAAATCTTATCTTCCCTTTTCCCTCGGCATCTAAATATCTATCTCTTTATCATAGAAATAAATTCTCCATTTGCAGTGTTGCCAAGGTTTAAAATATTCCATTCGTTGTTTCTCTCCCATTTGCACCATTGGGAATAACAACAACATTAATATATATAACCTCATTTAACTTCTTCACACTATTACAATAGAGAGTTAAAGCATTGTTATAGCCCTCGGACCCTTGGTTGAGTTTTTTTTGTCAGCAAGCGCTGCATTTTTGCATCATGGTTTTTGTGTTGTGTTTGTGTCATTCTAGCAGCACACTTGTGTCATATTTGTGTGTATCCAACGTTGCATTGCATTGTATCTTAGCATCATTTTTTGTCAAGGTAGTGTCACATTCGTAGATATGGAGCATTGTCTTAGTGTAAGGGAGTTCCAACTTATCCTAAACAAGAGTGCAATCTATGGCAACTAATGTGAAGAGTCATAGTGAAGCACTACAAGGAAAAAACCTTCTAGCGGAGTTTTTTGCAGACCTTGCACACAAAAATCCCATTCATCCATTTATAGCAAAGGTCGCTAACGGAGGCGGGAGGGTAGAGGTTTTAGTGGAGGTTTTCAATCGAAGCGCTAAAACACAAGACATGCATTGGTGCATTTTATGAAAAGCCGCATCGATGCGTCAAAATCGTAAGAGCACTGACATACCATTACACCACACTATGACGTGCATCAACGTCAATATTGCTGGATATATATATTCCCGTCAAAACTTGTCGGTGCATGATGGGGAACGCAATGCACCAGTGCGTGTGTGCATAACAAAACATTGACCAAAATCTGAAAAACATAAATGTTTACTAAAAAAACATATGGGCCTCTTCATCTATACACACGCATCATTGCACCAACACAACCCACGCACTGGTGCGTAGTAGTAAAAAAGCACCAATGCCAAAATAAGCATAGCTCGATGCAATTTTAGAAAAATATATATATTTCATTCCCATCAAAATTAGCGGTGTGTGATGACAAAACAGACACATTGGTGCGGGTGAAACTAAATAGCACCAACCAGAAACCAACAAAAAATATTATAAAGAATTTACAATGCTCCATGTCTATCGAAATGCACAAGTGCACATCATAAAAAATGCCAGTATCAAAATATTTCGATGGAATTTGTTATAAATATCATTATTTTATTTTCCCGAAAAACCATGTCTGATTTGTTGAAATGAAATGGACACCCCGATGCATGCAACTTTGCAATGCACCACACTGGAAAAATCTATTTTAACTTATTTACCCGTCACGACTCTCTAGTGCGTTAGATTTATAAAGATGCATCAATGCTTAACAAGATATAACACACTGATTATATGTAAAAGCAATTTTTTTAAATAGATTTGCAAGTGATGCTTACGATTAAACAAAGTGCACTGGTGCATATACTAAAAATGAGCACCTATGCACCAATAAATTGAGCACACCAGAAAATAAAATAAATGCCACCAAAAATTCATTTTGTCATTTTCTCAGTGACAGAGACAACCTTGGTCCTCCCAAGCATCGGTGTTGCTTTCTGATACCCACAACACCTGTACTCACTGCGTCTCAATGAATTTCTCTTGTGATTTTATTGGTTGAAGAAGTTAGAAAATTTTCCACGCGGTTGAAAATTTTGGTTTCTTCTATACGTGGCAACCATGCCTCCAAGGCAAGTAAGAGTCCATGTATTTTTTTTATTACCTTACCATTTAATTTTTTAGTGGATTAAAAATTGAAAATTTCTTGGAATTTCCCTTTTTCTTCAAATAAAAAAGTGTGGTGCGTGTTTTATGTTCGACTCGAACCGGCCTCAATGATTGGTGCACTGTGTTTAAACACAAAGTGCACACACAATGGGTGCCTTTTAAAAAAATTGATGCACCATGTGCAATGCATTTTCATAATCCGTACGCACCATTTTGTGGTGTGTGAGAATAAATAACAACGCACCGCCAAACTTAACAAACCGTTAATTTTAAAAACTCACGGTGCAATTGAAACAAATGAACGCACCATTGTCAATGCTTGGCCATAAACATGTTGTATCATTCACAGGTCCTGGACCTAAACACACTCACCATTTAACAAAAAAAATATAACACATACATGATGCGATTTAAATATTTGGATTCCTCTACTTAATGCGCACCATCAAATTTATTTTGAAGACACGTTTATAAATTTAACACCCAAACCATGTAATATATTTTACAACATATCGGTGCTCACTGTATACACGAACGCACCCACCGGTAAAATTTGGCAAATAAATGACTACATGAATAAAAAAGTTAGTCACAAAGTGTTTTTAAACTAAATACTAATAAATTTGAGCAACACAACTAAAAATGACTAATTTAGTCACGAGATTAAAAAAATACAACTAAATAATAAATGAAACAACTAAAAATAACTTATACGCATGTATTATACATATAGCTAGCTTATTGAGTCAATCTAATATAAAGATGACCCAAAAGAGACTTTTAATATATATAATATAATAATATTAACAAATTTTAAAAACTCTAATTTGGGGAAAAGAAGGCAAAGAAATTAGGGAAAATTTTATGAAGCAACATTAACCAGCAGAGTGAGACCCCGGTTCATTCATTCATGGAGCTCACTGAGCATCTTTGTGTCCATGGTACTGTAACCTTCACAAAGGATTATTTTTGCATTTTTCCCTCATTGTAGTGGGCATCATTGCAATATTCGACAAAATATAAACGACAAATTTCAGTGAACAAAATAAAACTAGGGTTCACCTCTTATCTTATCCATGCCTTTGTTCTCACTAGAGGAATCATCTTACTATTTCAAGAAGTGTTCAATTACAGTTGTTTGAGGCGAAAAGTTGGTCACACTTGATTAATGATATGTCAAGCCACATCCATGGAGTATTGATGATTTCTAGTTCTAGTGATGATGGGAATCTAAATATGCCTCTTGTGGGAAATTAGCTCAATCTCATTGATCTTGCGGGTAATTCTTGTAATACTGATGTTAAGAGAGGTGCTTAATAAAACCCAACTTTTGTTTCATTGCCAATGAACTGCACACCACTATAGTAGTGCATGTTACGTTTTTGGTGTTAAAACCCTTATTTCTTGAGATGGACTTATAGATTATTAAACTTCCCACTACTGTAGATAAATGCCATCCAATAATTATCTTGCCAAAACCCTTTGTTGTTTGGCAGGCAATGAGGACAATAGAAGAACTGGTAACGAGGGCATTCATCTTACAGAGAGTGTGACAATCAACCAATCACTCTTTGCACTGTCAAATGTTTTCCTTGCCTTGAATGCCAATGAGAGCCGTGTGCCAAATCGGGACAACAAATTGACCCGTATTTTGTAGGATTCTCTAGGGGGAACAATTCGTACTCTGATGATTTCCTGCCTGGTTAGTACCCATCTACTTCTTCTGAAACTTATGTTTTTCAGAACTAAAAATTAAAGTAGTTCTTTATTTTTGAGATTTCGCAAAATTTTATGTTTGTGAAAGTTTAAATAAAACATTTGTGTGAAAATCTAATCGATATTGTCAACATTAGTGCTATTTTTTTAGATTATTTAATCATTATCTCTAAATATTTTTCCTTTCCTAAAAATTTCCATCCATTTATTTCTCATTTTAAGGATTAACTAGATTTCCATTCCTCCCTGCTTAAAATGAGTTTGGAATCTTAAAGACTTAACCTAACTTCTTTGCTACTTATTTTTATAATATATGTGTTTGATTACCTGATCCTTGGGTTGCTTAATCCAATATCATACTAAGAATCCTTACACATAGCCAGTCTTGCTAGTCGGTCACAACAGATATTTAATCATGTTGCAATGGAAGGCAAGTGAGATACCCCCAAGCAAAAAGTGGATATGAATGCAAGGTTGAATGCATGGCTTGAGACAAAAGCTAAGAACAATTGTAGAGCAACAAAGCATGTTCTCCGCCTATGGGAAGGCTACTTTCTCCCTTGTTATCTAGACAAACTCCTGGTGGATCAATGCCAACTACTACCAATAACAACTTCTCCACACCCAAAGGATGGTAAGAAGCAATGGGTTTCTGAAATATTCCATAGAAATTCTTGTCTTTGTGATGAGCTTCCAAATTTTCCTATTTTTCTGAAGTCTTAGATGGTTTCTCACATGTCCTCAGGAGGCTTCTTGGACCATCGGGTCATGTCAAGGTAACCTCGAGTGAGGTTAGTATGAAGCTTACTAAACCCAATACCATATGAATTTTCATTATTCACATATGAAAACTCATTTCCTTGATTGTTATTTTCTTTACAATTTTTTTACCACCCCATGCACACATGTTTCCCACTTGGTCCACTGCGCTTTTAATGATCCAACCATTTAACCAATTTTTTTTTTCATCTGCATCCCCTTCTGTTATTTGCTTTAACATTGCGATCTCATCTATGGTTACCTTCATGTAATGTTGTGCACTTTTCTGTACCTTCAATGCCACATATCTCCGCCCCCTACATTAGCTACAATTCATGTAAGGTTTTTGCTTGTTCATAGGCCGACACAAAACTTTGACACTTGGCTATTCCTCACTGGCTAACTTTGATCTCCTTTACGTGGCGAGAGTTAGGTGGTTTCAGTTCACCTACCTCTCTAAATGTAACCAATTAGAAAGCAACATGTTACTGCTTCCACCTGACATCAATTTTTGTTTACGCGCCGTGTAATTATGATATACTCCATGCAACTTTTTGGCCTGTAGAAGATATCCACTGTTGATCAATGGATTTTACACCAACCTTTTAATATAATATATCATAAACTTTGGTTAATGCTTAACGTGTTTAAGTTTCAAGTTTGGTAGTTTTACATAAATTTCCTTCAGTATTTGTAATAACAGATTTATTTCAATTTAGTCAATTCATTTAATAGGGACGGAATATAAAGTAAAGAAATTTGTAATATTATGTTATGTGGCTCAACAAACTGGTTCAAAACATTAATATTGCCTAGTTGCAATTTATCAATAACTCCTTTAACTATGTTAAACTGATCATGCATAATTGTTTTTTATTTTATTTTATCAAAATCATATAAGTCAAACCACATAAATGTCGTAGGCAATGCCGGGAACATTTCCTAACATTCGGGAACGTTTCCTAACATGTTTCCCTTTGGGAATACACATGTGATCGTGGAAAATTACATCCCTCTTTGTAAACATCTACTTTCCTATTTAGAAGTTGATCTTATAAAGTTGCTAACAGAATCTGTAGGTTTCTGTTTCAAATTTCATTTTATTGTTTAGCTCTAGAGTCTACTAACAAATGATATACATTGGGATAGTTTGGAGGTCTTCCAGTGATGCTAGTGCAAGCAATGACACAATAGGTACCCTTTGCTTGCCTACCCACCCATGTAATTTGATGAACAAGAAATTACTCTTATGAATAAGTATTTCTTGTATAGTAGTGTGACAAATAATAACACTTCTTGGCTTTGTGTTTATTATATTAATCATTTGATATTTGCAATGACCATGCTTATGATATTTTTATTGGATTCCTTTTATGTGTTGTATCTTTTTCTTCTTTCGTTGATTTGCAATTTTAAGATGCCATGAGAAATCTATTTTAGAATTGATGATTCACTCATCAATATTTAATCTTATTACCATCGGCTTGTTTAATATGTGAAATCCTTGGACCATATGTGTTTTTAGAGATAACATATGGCTAGAATTCAATTAGAACAAGATGGAAATCGGCCTGAAGACTTAGGACTGCTGTGAAACTTCATAAGTAAAAATCACTTCAATAATGAAAAAGCACTATTGTATAGGACTACTGTGAAACTTCATAAGTAAAAATCACTTCAATAATGAAAAAGCACTATTGTATAGGAAAGATCCGCTATATACAAATTGGAATGCAAGTATATGCACACATCAAAAGTTGATTAATGGCCATCTTCTAGTTTATGCTTTGTTGGTCTTACTTGCAAGGAGTAGAATAATATAGTTTGTGCCCTTCATAGCACAAAAAAGTCATTTTTAAGGTTGGAAGCCACACATTTTTGTCCATCCTAAATTGTTGTTGTAGAAATTGCCGAGGCACACATTTTTGTCCATCCCAAGTTGTTGCCGCAAAATTTGATGTTGGATGTTCAAACTGTCCCATAGTTTTACATCGTTTGCATAAGACAATAAATAATCAATAACGAGCTTCCATTTTTTTCCAAGGAAAAAAACATACATATTCAAATGATAATACAAACCACATTCTTTAGTGTTGAATGAAGCACACAGTACATAGTTATATGGAGCATTAAAATATCTTCACCATATATATCCCATACTTCATCATTTATGGAAAAAGATCATTCCCTATCTCCAAAAATATTACTAAGATTTCAAACTGACAAATTACAGTCCTCCAAAATGAACATTAAACTCATAATCCTATGAACCCTACATCAAAAGACCAAAATAAACATCCACAGACAATAGAGGACCCACCCCTAATAAAAGATTATGTCTAGTCATAGTTATGACTCCAGCTCTATGTTCTTCTATCCAGAGAAGACTAGGATCCAGAAGAAGGGCTTGTTTGGACACTACTTCAGATTCACTATTATGCTCCCTGTATGTGTAGGTGCCATGTACGAGCAAGATTGGGGTCAATTTGATTTTAAAGAGGTGGAAGCTTTAACTTTGTTCTTTGCCACAAATCAATACTGTCTTCCAAGATTTTTACATAGCATAAAAAATTGAAGGTTTTTATAATATACAATTACAGTTCTATGCATGCAAAACCTAGTGGGATGCAAACACTGCCTTCACTTGTTCAAATTAGGTTTGTGATTCTTAATAAGTTGATCATTCCTTCTCCTCTTTACAAGAACTGTATATCTTGGTAAAGATTGGAAAATTTGTCTGTATGCATATGCGAGGACCTTGGGGAATATCACTATGATTATTATTGGCTCATTCTAATTTAAATACTCAGAGTCTATTTCTCGTATATTGCATGACAATAATATAAACTATTTTCATTTGAAAATTAATCTTTGTAAGCCATGTTAGGCACTTCAGATTTTATGTGGTCAATCCACTATCTTGTATTTCTAATTTTGTTTTATAATATGTTTTATTAATGTTAGCTAGCTTTTCTAACAACACTAGTGTCTGATGCAAAGGTGTTGAGAAAATTGTCGAAATAGACCTTGCGTATTGCAAGGGAATTAAAGTTGATAAACAGAGTTCAAGAGAACCATCTAGAAACAAAGCCAATGATGGCGATGTCCAATGATTTGCTCCTTTTACTGTGTTGTATAAGCTACTTGCAAAACTTGATAGAACTTACTGGGCTACTAAACATTTTCTTGTTAAAGAAGTGGTTATTTCCTCTTGTACGTGTTCACTTAAGATGAATGCTATTTTCGAGATGGATGGTTCTTTCCTCATTTTTAACATTGATTAGGTTGACAAATTTGGGTTATAGTGTATAAAAATTTTGTCAAAAGATTCTAAATCCTTTTATGTTGCAGGAAACATGCTCACATCTTTCGTAGGTTCAAAACCATCTTTTAAGGTATCCTTAGCAGATGTATCTCAAATGAAGCTCCAATGAAAAAATGGTGTTGTCTTAGAATTCCACGTGGATGATACAACTAGATCCAATGAGGTCAGTATTGCCTACTGTACTTGTCAACCTGCTTCACCCCCGACCAAATTTGTTTTTCTTGTGTTGGGAGGGGGTTTCAACTTTGTAGTGGCTATTAACTTAGAGCCTGCGTGTCAATGAATTTACATTACATCGTATCTGGGAAGCACCCATATTCTTTATACAACATAGTTACCTTATACAAAAAAGGGTACTAGCTCAATGGAAGAGCACCTACCTTACAGGGAAGGAGGTTGGTAATTTGATTATCCATGCCCTATCTACAGAAATCAGTGACTAAAAATGACTAAATATACTACCAATTGACGGAAATAAATAAATAAATGACTAGATAATAACAATCAATGACTAGTATATACATGACATTAACTATTGTAACTCTTTGTATTCTCTTGGGAGGCGGCGGTTCTTGGAGCGAAGCTTGAGCGTTCTGCTGCAGCTTGGGCGGCCAGGGCTTGGCCCAGCCGCCCATCCTTTCCCTGTACTCTCGGCAGGATATGGAATGGAGACGCAGATCACGGTGGAGGCATCTGGGGATTAAAATGAGGGTTCGATTCCTACAGACGGCGATTCTTTCTCTGATAAAAATACCGCCATGGCCGGAGCGGCTAGGAGGTCGAGCCTTCCCACACATCTCCCCCGTTGCAGCGGTCTTATTTTCTGCTCTTTCAGGCGCCACGAGCTCCTCTTCGCTCCGTCATTTCAGGGATGTTATCATGGGAACCAGCTATGAGATCCGTGAATAACTGTTAATGGTTTGGAGGGAGCGGTGAGGGGCGAGGGTTCTTGGAGCGAGGCAGTAGCTTGGGCGGCCAGGGCTTGGCCCAGTCGCCCCTCCTTTCCCTGTAGATTGTTGTTTCTTTGCAGGATGATGGACGGCGTTTCTGGTGCGTAGGATGTCTGGCCGTTTTCTTCATCAGTAGTTGCTGGCTGAGTTCGCCGGTTTGGGAGATCCAGAGTTTGTTGCTTGTCCACAGACTTGGATCTGCTGTTTCTTCTGCTGAGGGTTTCGGTTTGAAGACGTCTTGCTTTCTTGGTGGCCGGTGGGGGTTCTGTATTGGGGTTCGTGTGGCTTTGCCATTGATCTTGAAACGGTGGCTCTTCATGATCGGGCACCTGATTGGTGGTTCAGCTGATGGATCCAGTATTGATGGTCACCTGCTGCTCAAGATCTTTTTCTTGATGGTCACCTGCTGCTCAAGATCTTTTTCTTGTGGCAACGTTTGGGTTTCTCTTTGCTGTTCAAGATTCATCTTCTTGTGGCGAAGTTTTATTGAGTTTATCTTTTTTTTGGTTCAGCTCTTTATAAGCTGTTGTATCTGCTTATATGGGACAGAAATATGTGAAAATGTAGGGATCCTTGTGATTCTACTACATCTGCAGAATGTAATTTTAATCATCTTTTTGAAATAAAATTATGGACTTTTTCCCAGGGAAAAAAAAAAAACAATCAATGACTAGTAAAACTACGAAATAAATGACGAGATAATAACAATCAATGACTAAGAAAACTACTAAATAAATGACCAAATTACAACAATCAATGACTATGAAAACTACTAAATATACTACTAGTTGATGAGAAATAATAATTGAAATGACTAAATATACTACGAGTTAACGACAATGAATAACTACAACCAAATAAATGACTTGTTAACAACAATCAATGACTAAAAAATGACTAAATATATTACCAAAATGACCAATCAAAACAACCAATAAATGTCTAAATTTTTCTAATCATAAATTTGGTCGCGTTATAAGTGACTGGCAATAAACTACTAATAGTCACATGAGCAAAATTAGTCATTTATATGGAATTTTTAGTAGCTCTATAGTGAATAGTTATATTTTTCTACTAGTGACCAGTGCTAATAGACGATGTGTCTTAATAATAAGCATCGTCAATTATATTAAAAAGTAAATGTTTTTTATCGGTGTCTTGTTTATATGTGGATGCATCGGTGCATACTCATATCCAAGGCACCGAAAGTTTGATATTTAAAAAAAGAAATCCACAGTGCACCTTAAATATTGTTAAGCATTGTTTATGGTGCATGTTTTGTTTTCTAGCCTCTGCATGGTGCAATTAGTTTACATAAGCACCAGTAACATTAATACATAACTGTTTTATGGCAAATCAATAACCTTTGAATTTTCTTTTGAGAAAAAAGTTTATTGCATGCTTTTAATAAATGCAAATGTACTTTAGTAAATATTTTTTTTGTTTTATATATGTATATATCTCTCTATCTATATGTTTCTAATGAAAGTGATATGTGTTTAATCAAAGACAAGAGCGACGAGAGCAACATCAAGGTCAGCAACATGAGTAGGACCAATACAATGTTGTTTGAGACTAGGAGAATAGAGAGAGGGAGATGGATTTGCTCCCTCGGCCTATTACCCATAGACTAGACATCTCTTACACTATCTTGGCCTCAAAAAGTTTTATGAGGCTACATGGCTAAGAGGCATTCTCAACTGCCAATGTAGTTGATTTTGTTGTTGGGATCAACGATGGAAGGCTTTTAGGGTGGGTCCTGATTTGTGGTTCTATCCCATAGAAGAGGACATATACTTCATCACAGGATTATCTAGGAGAGGGGAATATTGGCCTAATTTCCCCGATGTCCCATCTGGATTTGACGTACAACTAGTCATATGACATATGTACTGAGATATGTAATGACGATGCCACTACCCCTAGTGACTTCCAGGTATCTGGTGGCCAGCTCCATGTATCTTCTTTTCGTGTAGAGGAGGTTAGGTGCCTCTTGCTCTTGGTCACGATAGTGGCCCATGTCACGATCGATGGGCAATGCATTAGTTGGTGATTATTATATTAAATTGATTCCTTAGTGTAGAGACCTAGATTCATCAGGTGGTCTGCCATTTTTTTGTGGCAGTTTTGTTTTGATTTGGATCATTGTTGCGCTATGTACGATGGCAAGATAGTCTTCCAATTTGCTTCATAGTTTTTTCCCTTATTTCTTAAGATGTTTTCTGTCACTCGACCCTCATTCCACAACCAACCACCTAGGCCGGTGACCGAGGAGCATATGTGCATGTGGGGGTAGATTTTTCCCAATAGGGGCCAATCCGATTTCCTTGGCAGGATCACTTAGGATTCACTTGATTTACTTACCAGTGAGGACGATAACACCCTAGATATGGTATCATACCCATACGTAGGGTTGGATTGGTGAGGATGTCCCGACATCTTATTCACCACAGATGAACCACTAGATGGTAGAGGTAATATTTGCTTTATGTTTTGATCAATATAGTTACATTTTATTGCCTACTTTATTGTATATGTAATTTATTATAACATTTTCTTTATATTGTTTAATTAAATGTCTAATTATTGTTCTCTACAATTTTGCAGATATTGGTAGTTATGTTGGGGATGTGCCTTCCCAACCCGATGAGAACATGGTAGAGGCAGAGGAGTTACCATGGTTACAAAGACTTGGCCTGCGATGCAGGCCTAATGCTAGATTCCACTAGGAGATGGTAGATCAATTGTCTGGGTTGTTGGCTAGACAGGGAGTGCGCCTTGTTTGTGTCAACAAGATCATGAGAGACTCAGATCTTGTTTAGATTTAGAGGAGCCTCCCACATGATATGACATCGCTAATTTTTCATATCATGGGTGCGACTGGGCTACTAGAGAGGTGGTGGCCATCAGGGAGCGCTAGTTCTGATTCATCTGATGAGGGTGGTGATCCTCCACCTTCTCCTCCTCTTCCTCCTCCTCCTCCTCCTTTTCCACAGGTTGATTGACCACCCTCTCCTCCACCACAGGAAAACCGACCACCCTCTCCTCCACCACGGGTCATCTGACCACCCTCTACTACTCACTCAGTAGACCCACCATAGGCCATCCGAACACCCCCTCCTACTCACCTAGACGACTCACCACAAGTCAACCAACCATCCTCTTCTCCTCACCCAATTTTCCCACCACCCTCTCATCCTCACCTAGTCGACCCACCACCCTCTCATCCTCACCCAGTCAACCTACCACCCTCTCATCCTTACCCAGTTAACCTACCACCACCTCCTAGTGCATCTCAATCCAATGCTCTTTTGGATACAATGAGTGGCTTGGGTTATACAAATCCTCGTGGATATATATTTCAGCTGCTTTATTCTACATTTGTACATGGTGGAGGTACTAATTCCTTTGGCTTTGCTGGAGGATGTACCGATGCCTTTGGCTCCAGTGGTGGACCTGCTAGCTATTATAACCAAAATTGGCACTTCTCTGTCCCCGATGACACTTGCATGATGATGCTCTCATGAAAACACTCCAACAAGTTACTATTGATCAAAAAAGATAACATTATGGATGGAAGATCCATATTTGGTTGCTCAATAGTATGGCCTTAACTTATTCATTGATTATCTCGTAGTTAGGGAACTTCTAACCATATTTGGAGACCAAAACACCCCTTGAAAACCCTTCAAAATGGAATTTTTAGCTTATTTTTCCACCCACGCGCATGTTTCACTTGGATCACATGTGCGTGGTATACACCTTGCCCTTGTCTCACTTGCGTGTGCCTCAAAAAATTCCAAAATATATAAAAGTATCCAATTTAGGGCAGTTTGGGTGGTTTTGGAAACCTCCTCCTCGGTTGCAACCGCTCCCTCCCCAATCTAACCATATCCTTCCACTATAAAATAAAGGGACATTGTCCATGAGGGGGACTCTTAGCCCAAGTAATGTTATGTTGGAAAAATTATCACCGCTTTCCCTTTCCATTCATGCCCTAGTTGCTACCAAACCCTAATGCATCTGAGCTGTGGTTGGGATTCTTGGAGAAGAGAAGTAGGAGATCCTGAATCAAAGGTTTCGTGAAGTTCTTGAATAGAAGGAAGGTAACCTTGTACTTGCTTCAATTATTAATGAAAGAATAAACATCTTCCCTTCCCAAAATCTAAGTCAATTTCATGTTTGAATGAAGAGATTGCTTGTTTTTTATATTGAAAGTTGAGCTTTAGATCCATGTTCTTTATTTAATTTCAATTCATAAGTAATCTTTATTTGTATCTAAATGTGTTTGAGGAAGGTTTTTGAATTGGTTTTGCAGGTTCTTTAACTGAAGATAAGGAGCAAAGCTCAAGAATTCAAGGAAAGCTAGGACCAACCTTTGTAAAAAGGTGCACAACATTCCTTTTCCTAACCCTTTATATGTTTTGCTTTGATCTTAATTGATGATCAAGAGTCTTTTCTGTATGTAATCAACCCTTAGATATCTTCTTTTACAACCCCAGTATGTTGGTGACCTCACCCCAGCCATAGGATAGTTTTTCCTAACAACACTAGCTCATAGCAGTTACTGAGCACATTTATATATCTAACTTTTAGATTTGTATTGAGATGTATATTTGTCATATATTATGATTTTGACATAATTGTTCATATTTATTATGCTTGTTTCATATCAATTTATGTGCATGTTGATGTATATCATGTTGCAGATATGATCATTCATGTATATTTCTATCATTTCATGTTATGTTGATGTTGTTTAAATTATAAATGTATTGTGTGTCAGTGATCTAAATTGGACATGCAATATAATGTTTAAATGTAGTTGAAGATCATTTAATGTCATTATATGATAACTGACTGATTTTCTTTTTTGAATTATTTAGATGTTTAATTGGTGAAGGTATGATTTTGCTATGTTAATAGTTTATTTCGACAAAATTAAAAATTTCATTTAAAATAGTGTAAAATTTAATATAGTACTAGAATTTATAGAAATTTTCAATCATAATTTATTATGGGTTTGACATGGCTTAATGAATGTATTTTAAGGTTGATTGAGTGCGAATTTGATGTTCATTCAAAAGACTATGTGGAAAAATAGTAACAAATTTCTTTAAAATGATTTCAATGTTCTTGTGTCACTTTTTACTTTGTCTTTCTCTTAAAAACTGTTCTCTTCGAATAAAAATACAGATGGGTTGAAGAATGAATAATCTAGTCATAGTCTTGTCATGGTAAAGCTACAAATAGTATGAGTTATCAACATTGGATGCTATTATTATAATTCCACTCTTATATCAACAAGAGCCACATGAGGCATGTACTCCTTGCTCTTTTGATGGACATGCTTTTTTCAATTGTGAATAAGAGACGTTATTGATTATTTGATTACAATGTGACTGAAACATACAAAAAATAGTAAAAATGATGTGAATTATCTTATGCTAGTATATTAAGTCTCTAGTCATAGTCACACTTTTAATGGGAAAAAGACAAACTTTTATAAAAATGTAGTAGAAGTCATTATTTTTAATTTTAATTTGTATATTTTGTAATGTTTGGGGATTTAGATTTTTCAAAAAACGTTGCACCTCTTATTCAAAAGAAAAATGTTTTTATAAAATTTTACGCCTCTTCAAATCAAAACACAATGGTTAAAGCATTTTAAATATACAAAATTATTTGAATTTTTTGCATCAAAATATACACTTAACAAAGCATTATAAATTTGAAAATTTTATATCAAAATTATATAATATTTAAATTACATATTGTTGTCCTTAATTCCACAAATTTTAATTCAAGTATATAAATACCAATATATTTACAATTTATCCCATAAAATTTTAATGTCCTACTTGAATGATTTACCATTATACTTGACATCTATATTAATGATAAAAAATGAGGGAAATGAGCTACCAATTGATTTTATGAGATCAAGTCTTACAAATTATGTTCTCACTCCACTAGAGAAGAAAACATATACTCTAGTAAAAGATGTAGAAGCTGAACATTGACATGCTTCCAAAGATGTCCGAGCATGATGCCATATGCGAACCTACTGAACTTTTTTGTAAATCATTTTGCCTACACCAATGTATCTAGTGTTGGAATCTTATTAATACTAAGAGGGGGGGGGGGTGAATCAGTATTAAGTGTAGTTATGAACAATTTTTATTTCTTATCAAATTTAATCAACACTTAAATGCTTCATTCACCATAAATAATAACATTCATCCACATATGCGAAACACAGAACACAAATATTTTGTGTGGAAACCCAAACGAGAGAAAACCACAAAATGCTCTCTTGTAATATAAATATTACATTCATGGAAGCACCAGCTTCCAAAGTTCACCAACACCAACTAGAAGGAGGCACAAACCCCTTGATTTACAGGCTACAACCTGAAGGAAGCATTGACTCCCTGATTTACCAGCACCAACTGGAAGGAGGCACCGACCCTCTGGTTTTACAGGCACCAACCTGAAGGAAGAACCGACTTCCTATTCCTTGTCCCATCCTATTGCCTTGATATGACTGTAGAAGATACTTCTTTGTTGTTCTACTGATCTGCCCACTCTTCAGATTTACTGCAATACTTTTCTTCGTGTGCACCTACTAAACACTTTGATCTTGCAATTGTTGTACCATATCACACACTTCACTCTTCATGTCACTACTTCAAAACTGTACATTGGTTTTCATAACCTTTTGCAATCTTCATGCTGCTTCAACATACTGTTTTGTTTTGGCGCATCTGTAAACTCAACTGATACTGCACATCGACAACTATTTTGTTGTTCTGTTCTTGTGCATATGTATCAGACATACTATGACCTCCTGCACACCATCTGCGATAATGTATTTTTGTTCTCGCGCACTTGGTCCATATACTACATCATCCTGCGCATCATTTGTTGTGCTGCATCTATGTCTTTGCACATTTGTCTTAGTTAACTACACATCATCTTGCACATCATCTACTGTGCTGCATTTCTGTCTCCGCACGTCTATCTCATATAAGTCACATTATCCTGCGTACCATAAGATGTTCTGCTCTTTTGTTCGTGCGCACTTGGCTCTCTGCTAGATCATGCTATGTCGGTTCAGCGAGCCATTGATACCCCAATAATTTGAAGCTTGCCAAACATAATACTACCACATCTGCATCTTCAAGCTTACTTCAACTTTCCAACTTGGCTTCTTATTTATACTTGACCTGTGCAGACCGTATGTCCACAAGTTGGTCGTAGCATCCCCGTTTCCTTTCTTTACGGTCAAGCTGACTTATGCAACCACCACTTGTCATGATTTGCGCAACTAAGGTATCGTCCCTTGTGTTTCTTATGCCTACTTGTTCCTTTGCATTGTGGGTCCTGCGCACTTTGGAACCACTTTTTGTGGGGTCTTGCACCCTTGAAGTACCATCTCTTGTGGGTCTTGCGCACTTGACTTGTCTGACCACCTCTTGCATCTAGAATTCTTGCGCACTTCCGAGACTTGCATACATGTCTAATTGCTTCTTGCTTCCGAGTCTCTTGCGCACTCCCAAGACTTGTCCAACCACCTTTTTGGCATTACCTTTGACTAGATGGATGGGGACTTGTGCACATAACTTATGTACACCTTCAAACTAGATGTACTTCTAAATTCTATATGTACTTCTTCAAACTGAATGTACTTCTACAATATGTTTGTACTTTTTCAAACTGGATTTCATATACTTGTTCAAACTGGCACAAGTATACTAAGTCCTCTTTGACATCAATTGACATCAATGATAACCAAAGTTCAACAATATCCCCCTTTGGCATTGATGTCAACACTTCACAAAGCTGTGCTTTCCTGATCATGAATTCTTATGTTTTGTTTGCACATAATACAATACTCCCCTTGTGTATACTCCACCTGTGTTCTTGCTAGTCTTAACGTATGTTCTTCTACGCATCCTCCTATCAGTGCTTTTATGTTACCTTTAATTTCTGCACAGTTCTCTGCTACTGATTCATGCCTCATAGTTTTACTTTGTTTCCTTGCGCAACCTCTGACCAATACTTCTCTGCAGATTTTCATTTCTATGCAGATCGTTGTCGCTGATGCATGCTTCATGACCTTTCTCCCCCTTTGGCATCAATGGAAAAGAGGTGCCTTCCATGCACACTTTCAAGTTCTCCTCTCTTCGATTTCGCAGTGTACTTCCATGTAGTTGCTTGCTTTGATTTCTCCCCTTGTCTTTGTGCTTCATTATTTTTCCTTTTGTTATTGTTTGTGTCCAGAGCACAATCGCCTTGCAACATGTACTTTTAACATAGTTTATTTAGCTGTCTTGAATATGATCCACCTATATGGTTTCCAACTTCCTTTTATCTTGATCTCCTATTCCTGTCATATATCACTCTTTCATGCATCTCTATCCATCTTCTTGTCGCACTCACTGTGCGAACTACATAGTTTCTTATGCTTTCGGTTTGCATGGTCTTTCATCTCGACCTCTTCCAACATCATATCTACTGCGCCATAACACGTCTTCATCACATCTTCTTAATGTTGATGTTAATGAAATACATTTGACTTCACACATCTTTCCACGACGTCTAAGGAATATTTCTTAATATTGCACATATTTCGATTTGTCATCCCACTTGGAAACAAGTCAATGTGAATGATAGTTCGTATGAAATATCTGACGTGTCATTGTCGTACTCGAGCTTTTAGGCGACATCATTTCGATCACACTGAACAATGAGTTGGATTTTTGCTTTTTGTCCTTGTGCCCGATCTTATTAACTCATGCAATAAATTTTGACGTTTCCCTAGTCAGCTTCAAATTGTGTGGTCAATAATGCAATTAAACACAACGTCTCTTCAATTTATTTTCGCGTATGCGGGGAACCACCTTCCAATTCTATATATGAGTTGCGTAGGGCCTGGTTCATCATCCTGGTTCATTCCCTGTCAAACTTGTTTTGAGTGCCACAGCATCTGAGTGTCTCGTCTTCATCCTCCATGTATTCCTTCTTTTAGAGATTCAACAACTTGTTCGATAGTCTTCGTTCAGTATTCCAGTTGCAATAGGATGAAATTGCAAGGCTGAAAGTGGATATAGGGATTTGGAAATCCCAAATGAAAGAATCTAATTTCATGCATTGGTATGCGCAGCCCCAAGTCAACCGGAGTAATATAGAGGAGTTGTCAAGTCTGAACAAAAGAATCGACTTTCTGAAGAAACAACAACAACAAATTCTTGATTTGTTGAACTTGATTCAGATGGATCAATACGATGCCAACACATCGTCTTCAACACTACAACTTTGTCCACTGCTGCAATCTTTCGAGTTCATTGAGAAAGCTCCGATGGATCTCGAACTTCGTTTGTATCAGCAACCAACCAATCATGTTCCGGAGTTGGACCTTGAGCTTCGGCTCTAAGTCAATTTTGTAATTCTCAATTTTGTTCAACACATATCCCATCAATGCAATGTACTTCAATTGTTGTTAGGCCTTATCATGCTTCCTCGTGATACTTCGACTATGTTTTATGTGACAGAGGTCTCAAGTAATTTTGTAAAGGCAACTTTTGAATATAATACAAAATTTGTTGTGTATGTGCGGAACTTTTGTTTATCATCAACAATACTTATTTGTACTCTTCTTTGAACAGTCACATGTATGAATTCTTTGTGCAACAATTTTACTACAACACATCTTCACGAATAATTTACTATGGTAGTATCTATTATTTTCTTTACTGATATAGGCACATTTCCTTTGCAACTTTACATTAGTGCGATAAAAAAATTCAAATACATACTAATACATTCCTTGAATTCCGAATGATCAATGTGTTGAATTCAAGGATCTTACTTATCTTTTAAGAGATTAGCAAGATGGGCAACAATCACTTGCTACTTGAGACGTTATTGGGTCATTTGCTTCGATTGTACATGCTTGAGGAACTTTCTTTACCCATTTCTTCATATGTGCACATCCATTTTGATATTGTTCCTAACTAATTCCCTTCTCAGTACATATCTTGTAGTCATTGTCATTTGAAGTATTCCTTTCTAGACGATTTATGCCTTGTGTCCAAAACCATCGCAAGCATAACATCTCACAGTATGACAGTATTTTGAAATGTGTCCATTATAGTTACACCTCGCACACTTCATTGTATTAAACCTTCTTCTAACAGTGTAAGGAAAAGAATAAGTTGTAATTATTGAAGGAATTATCATCCATGAATAGCTTCATTTGATTTGGACTGTACTTGCTGTCACGGACCTTCTCAGTTGTATTGTCATAGCCAATTCTTGATTTGCTTGCTGGTGATATCTGATCATTCAATATCCTATCTAGGATTGATGTACTATTTTTGAACTTGTTGTCCATTTCTACTTCAAGTCGACAATTCTTGTTATTTCCAGGATTTGCGGAGTCCGAAGTATTGATCAAGAGGTGTTCTTGAGCCTATTTCCTTTTTTTCCATTTGATCTAGTTTCGCATTTAATTGGGAGATCGCTCTATCCCTTTGATCAAGTTGATTTGTCAGCAACTTATTCTTGTTCTTTGACTCCTCTAGTAATATCTTCAACACATATCCCTCTTCTTCTAGCTTCGTGATTTTGTGTACTATGTAGTCGAATTGTTTCTCAAGATCTATTTCTTTCTCACTCACTTTCTTTTCAAGTGATTCTTGAATAGCCTTAGTATTCTTGACTTGTTTCTCGTATTTTGACATCTGATCTTGCAAAAGTTTGTTCTTCTTTCTTGACTTCTTCAATTCTTCCAAGGCACTGACTAGTTCACCTTCCCAGTCAACTTCTGCAGCTTCTTCTTCTTCTTCGTACTGTCTATTTGATGCAATTTTCGCGATAGGTTTTAGTGAATTAAAGGTTCCACTAAAGAAGTACTTATCTAGAGTTCCTGATTGACTTTTATGTGTACCCGATATTTCTTTCTTGATAGAGGAACAACACTTTTTCTTTTATTCATCTTCCAAAAAATCCATGAAGAGCAATTCTTTTGGACTATCATCACATTCACTTTCTTTAGTTGAACTGTTATCTTCCATTGAGTACAAAATCTTCCTTCGTTTAGGGAACTTATTCCTGCTCTCAGATCTTTCCTGTGGGTGTGCCATCCTTTGTTCATTGTAATTGGCATCTTCTTCACTGTCACTGTCTCTATCTTCTTTCTTCTTTATAAGGATACTTTGGAGTGAAATGGCCTACTTTTCCACATTTAAAACACTTAATTGGTAGCTTACCCTTATACTTGCCACATCCTCTTTTCAACTTTCTCACTTTTATTTGCCTCCTCCTCATTTGATTCATCACAAGAGATTTTGTCATGCTCATGTTTTGCTTTGAAGCCTGCTTCTTTCCTTGCGGTATTTTCCTTTTCAATTGTCATCTCATATGCAGTCAGGATCCCATGAAGCTCATCTTTTGTTAGATTTTCAAGATCAGTCCTGTATTCTAACGTAGACACCTTTGAGTCAAATCTTGGAGGCAACGTTCTTAGTATTTTCTGCACAATCGATTCTCTAATTAATGAAACTCCAAGACCTTTGATAGCATTGACTATCTCATCGACTCGAAGAAAGTGTGATGCAATGTTTTCTTCTTCTTTCATCTTTAGAGACTCAAATAAACCAGAATATTTCTACAGTTTTGCCTTCTTGACCTTTTCGTCTCCTTCATAAATATTCTTGAGTTTATCCCATACTTCTTTTGTTGAGGAACAATGCATGGACTTAATGAACTGAGTGCCTGTTAATTCGCATAACAACGCATTCCTTGCTCTTGCATTGCATTCATTTGTCTTCTTTCAACTGAATCAATTGGTTCAGTTGCAACAACGTTATAGCCATCTTTAATTGACTGATAGACATCAGCACCAAGGGACTGCAGATATACTTCCATCCTTATCCTCCAAAAACTGTAGTTGGAGCCATCATATCCAGGTTATGTATTGGTGGAGAGTCCTTCATGCTTGTCCATATATGCGCAAGGATCTATCTTCTAGATGTTAAACTGTTATTGAAGACACCTGCTCTAATACCAATTGTTGGAATCTTATTAATACTGAGAGGGTGGGTGAATAAGTACTAAGCGCAATTATGAACAGTTTTTACTTCTTATCAAATTTAATCAACGCTTAAATTATTCATTCACCATAAAAAAATAACATTCATCCACATATGCGCAAACATAGAACACAAATATTTTAAGTGGAAACCCAAACGGGAGAAAACCACTGAATTCTCTCTTATAATATACAAATTACATTCATGGAAGCACCAACTTCCAAATTTCTCCAGCACCAACTCGAAGGAGGCACCAACCCCATGATTTATAGGATACAACCTAAAGGAAGCACCAACTCCCTGATTTACCAGCACCAACTGGAAGGAGGCATCGATCACCTAGTTTTACAGGCACCGAATTGAAGGAAGCACCGACTCCTTGATGTTCCTTGCCTCGTCTTGCTACCCTGATATGATTGTAGAAGACACTTCTTTGTTGTTCTACTGATCTGTGCACTCTTCATAATTAATGCGATACTTTTCTTCGTGTGCACCTGCTAAACACTCTGATCTTGCAATTTCTGTGCCATATCACACACTTCACTCTTCATGCCACTGCTTCAAAACTGCACACTGGTTTTCATAACCTTTTGCAATTTGCACGCTGCTTCAACATACTGTTATGTTTTGGCACATCTACAAACTCAACTGATATTGCGCATTGACCATTGTTCTACTGTTCTATTCTTGCACATCTATATCAGATAGACTATGACCTCCTACGCACCATCTGTGATACTGTCTTTTTGTTCTCGTGCACTTGGTCCATATACTACATCATCCTACGCATCATTTGTTGTGCTGCATCTCTATCTTTGTGCATTTGTCTTAGATAACTTCACATCATCCTGCACATCATTTGCTATGCTGCATTTCTGTCTTCACGCATCTGTCTCATATAAGTCACATTATCCTACACACAATCAAATGTTCTGCTCTTTTGTTCGTGTGCACTTGGATCTCTGATAGATCATGATGTGCTGATTTAGCGAGCCATTAATACCCCGATAATTTGAAGCTTTCCAAATCAAAATACTACCACATTCGCATCTTCAAGCTTACTTCAACTTTCCAACTTGGCTTCTTATTTATACTTGAACTGTGTAGACCGTATGTACACAAGTTGGTCGTAGCATCACCAATTCCTTACCATGACTTATGCAACCGCCACTTGTCATGATTTGTGCAACTAAGGTATGATCCCTTATGGTTCTTGCGCCTACTTGGTCCTTTACATTGTGGGTCCTGCGCACTTTGGAATCACTTCCTGTGGGGTCTTGCGCCCTTGAAGTACCATTGCTTGTGGGTCTTGCGCACTTGACTTGTTTGACCACCTCTTGCTTCTAGAATTCTTGTGCACTTTCGAGACTTGCATACATGTCCAATTGCTTCTTGCTTCCGAGCCTCTTGCGCACTCCTGAGACTTGTCCAACCACCTTTTTGGCATTACCTTTGACTAGATGGATGGGGACTTGCGCACATGCCTTATGTACTTCTTCAAATTGGATGTACTTCTACATTCTATATGTACTTCTTCAAACTGGATGTACTTCTATAATCTATTTGTACTTCTACAAACTGGATTTCATATACTTCTTCAAAGTGACACAAGGATACAAAGTCCTCTTTGACATTAGTTGACATCAATGACAACCAAATTTCAACATCTAGAGCGATATGCTTGTGACGTCTCTATCTTGTTTCACCATTTACACTTCCATATAAACCCTTTATCAAACTTGCCAAGTTGCGTCTTAAGTGTCAAGTCATAGTTTGGTCAGTGTCGTGTCACAAATATTAGTCGTCTTTTCATCTGGGCATTATCATGTCAAGTGGTTAGTGTCATTGCGTTCAATTTATTGTAGCGATCACACTCATATTTTGCTTCCCAAATTGTGTTTGACCCTTTCGACATTCTGTTAATGTTTCGACAAGTACATATATTTTGCATTATGTCAATTAAATTTGGTCAAGTCCGCGTCTTCTGATATATTATCGGTTGCATCCACCCGTCCTCATTCTTCTAGTGCCCATATCTAGAAAGTCGAAATACCCCCTTGGGTGCTCCTAGTTATAAAAACGCCAATATCCCGTATTTAAAAAAAAAAAAAGCATTCCCCTTCTATTTGTAAAATCCCGAAATCCCCTCCTCTTTATCCTATTCCTTTTTATTAAAAACAAGTAGATAAAAATATTTATGAACCCCATTTCCTTCGCAAATTAAATGCCCAAATTCATCCCATATTTTCATTCTCAAAGCAAAAATGATTCCCCTCATTCTTCCCCCTAATTCCCATTCCTGTCTTATCGATAGCAAAAATGATAGCAAAAGAACCGAAACAAAATTCAAGAGGGCGCTAAAGCCAGAAGCCCAAACCCTAAGTTCGGGCATGACTGGCTATAACCGACAGAACTGGCAGCTGGCGTGTTAAAGCCAAAGCAAGCGAGCGATATTCACGATGAAGAAGGCATAAACGTTACAACAATGCCAGGCCGAGAGGGAGAATAGAACGATAAGCATTGGAAACCCTATGCAGCGTACCCAGTAAAAGAAATGTAGATGATCCACAACGCAAGAGGAGAAGAATCAACACAAATGTTGGGAAAGAGACAAGACGCAAGAGAGGGCCGTTAGATGACAGGTTGAGAGCTAAAAACGCCTGGCAGAGGAAAGAATATAGAGGTCGTTGCAAAATGCAGACATCGGAGGGAGGTTACATGCACATTGATCAGAAAACGCACAGAACGAATGAGAGACGCCACACAACAGTGACACGCATGAGGGTAGGTCGCAGGCCCCACTGCCAAGGCAGAAAATGCATACTCCATCCAATGAATATGTAGGTGTAGAGGAAGACGCAGCCACGACAGGCAATCCACTGACAAAACCAAAGGAAATGCAACGCGCAGAAGATAGGAGAAACATGGTCGAGGGCACTATGCAAACAAAATAACACAAAGTCTAGCCATGCACTGTACATGCAGTCACGGGATCGAGATGACCCATGATGGGCCATGGCGAACCCCTACATTTTTAGTGAGTGGCTTCATGTAACAAACAGTCTGGTGCAAAGTTTTCCCTGCAGAAGCACTTCTGAAGATTACCTTCCCTGTTTTGCACAGCAGTTCTGGGATCAAGGGATATTGTAATGGAGATTTTGCTGCTTAGTTAGTTGGTTTTATTGCTAGTCTTAAATTGTCGGTGTTTCTAGTCTTATTTGCCTTTCTGTTTATTTCACAAGGCTTGCTATATTATATTGCAATTAATACATTGCTGAATTACATTTTAAATACCGAGCCTTCAACCATTCATTGGTTCGAATCAAGGGTTAAGGTTGTTAATTTCACACAAATAACACCTTCTCCCTTTAGTATGATTCCATGATTATTAATAAACATAATGGAATAATTCATTAATTTATAGGCTTCTAGCTTAATGATTCTTTAATCTACCAACCTCTTGCCTTATTATTCACAAAATACAGAGTTATACAAAATGACATAAAGCCTTGTAGAATAGAAACTCACATAGTCGAGGTAAACAATTATACAAACTATCATATAACAAAAGTAGATACCCCACAACAATCTTCAATATCTGGTTGGCAAAGTAAGGGATGCAAACCATCGTTCCACCATCGCTACAGGTGACCATCTAATCTTAATGGCTCAATTCAGTTTAGTATAAGGTACCATGTTTGTTCGATTCACTGCGGCTTTCCACATATTCTGCGAAAGTCGTAAGGCACCATTGCAAAAAGTTATTCGGAGACTCAATCTTTTGCCTCTCCTTAGTGGCATTTGATTCTGAATGCTAATAGCCTTTGTTTAACACTGATTTTTCCTTTTCTCTTATAAATCATTTTGTTTGTAAAACTAAAAAAAATTATGTAGTGTATCGCACTGTATTTTCTGGGGATGTTTCCTTTCTACAATTTCTGCAGCATTGTTCGACTAAGGTACACTAATTTTATGGTTAGTATGGAGCAGCTAATTTTATTGTTGGTATGGAACATAAACAAGCTGACGTTGAAGATGAAACTCACTCAAAGCAAGTCATTCGAACTACTTGGGATGAAATGGTGAAGATATATCACCATACAATTTTTCTTCACGGACGCTCTCCTTAATCACAAAGCAAACTGGGAAAATATGGCATAGATAATGTTGCAAACATTTAATGTGACACATATTTACAGAAAACTAAACACTGAGGCTGATTCACTGTAAAAGCAGGGCATAGTTAAAGCTCAAGGTTTCATTTGGCTGGAGAAACATAATGCAGAGTCTCAACAGAGACTCATCAAAGTTTTTCACTCTTTTTGCTTAATATGGTTGGTTTTTTCATAGGACATTTACTTGATGATGTCTTTCATTTCATTTAGTTTTATCTTTGGAACTAAGCCTGAAAAGCTATTAGTAGGGGTTTACCAATGTATTAAGAGATGGATCAGACTTGAGGATGACTTTTTGTCGATCTTTCAGGGCACTATTATATCACAATCATCTCGTTAATACCAAGAGTGCTATGGTACCTTAATATTTTTTATTTTATTTTGTATTCTCCTCTTTTAATATAAAGTACATTTAATGTGCCAATGATGTATATTGTGATTCAGAGAAAATATGGCTTGATTTTCCTAAAGAAATCTGATTTGGTGAGATTTTTTTTTATGGATTTCTATAAAGATATTTTAGAAAACTTTTAAATTGAAATTATGCCGTTTCTACGATCGAACCTTCGTGGCTTCCGTAATTTTCCTGTAAACCACAATCCAATTTAACACAATCCGATTTAACACCGTATTAGCAACGGTGCCATTCACTCCAACCTAGTCTCATGCCACAACTTATTGAAAATTAAAACACAAATAATATTTGGTCTTACATACTCCGATTCACATTATTATGGAATTACGTTTAATATTTGGCCTTACATACTCCCATTCACATTATTATGGATTTACGTTATGAAACTCAATAGAATAGAACTCAGGGATATAATGCTTCATTAGTTGGGTGTTAATAATATATAAATTATTCATCTTTTTCAATATATGTCTCATTTAATATTTATACATTTTAAAATGTTTTTATTAAATAAAAATTCTCAATTTTATTAAAATAAATATTTCTACTTTATTCCAACAGTTATAATAAATATCTCTATTTTATTAAAGCACTTTATAAGGTGTCTTTTAAGTATTAAAAATTATTTTAAATTTTTTATTTAAACTATATTCCAATAGTTTATATAAATATCTTTATTTTAGCCGGGTGTGGTTTATTGGCGGTTCAGTTGTTATGAAGTCACAGTTGTAAATAGAGGTCACGAGTTTAAATCACACCCGGCTTTACCCGTGTCCCATGCTTACGGGGTGTGTGGAGCACCTAGGGGGTTGCCGATTCCCTAGTTACAAAATATATATATATTTCATTAAAGCACTTTATAAGGTGTCTTTTAAGTATTAAAAATAATTTTAAAATTTTTATTTAAAAGAATAATATGGTGGTTAGTTAAGAACACTTTATAAGGTGTTTTTAGGTATTAAAAATAATTTAGAAAAAAATCAAATATTGAACATATAATATAATAGTTATATTTTAAATATGAATATTTTTAATATTATGTTATTTTACATGTCACATGTTAGAGTGTAGTAAAATCTATTTTATTTATTATGTTATTATATAATATTTTTATTTACATTTACATTTATATTAGACTTTGTATGATGTATGAGTAATTTTTATATAATTTGTTACGTTAAAAATGGCATGTAATGTATTCAATTACTATCAATTTAATAAAAGTAATTTTATAGCATGTAGAGATTGGTTTCTTTAATGCACCATACAATTTTTTTTCAAAATGGTTGAGAAATGAAAGAGTTAAGGACGAAACATTAATAGTGTGTTTTCTGAGTTAAGGAGTCATGACACAAGAAAAATAAGAAAAAATATATATTCTTTTTAAAAATTACATATTTGGAATCTGCAAAAAAAATGCTATCTGCGTCTAAAATTTCATAAAAAATGACGGTGTGTAGCATACTGTAACCAACGACTAAACACATGCATACTGAGAATTTGGATGTAATGCTCAATTAGTCATGGTTTACCACATTCCATGGCATAGGCTTGGTAAATTTGAAGCAAAAACCGAAGTAGACAAATAGGAAGAAAGAGGCCACACCATCACATGTGGAGGTTCGGGTTTAGTGCTACAAAATGCGTACGCGTATCGTTTAAATTAAAAAAAAAATCCTCCCAAACTGAAATGCGTATGCGATTTAGTGTTGCAAAATGTGTACGTGTTTTATCATTATAGAAATGCGTACTCGTTTTAGGGAACAAAAAATGCTACTACCCCCCCAAACCCCCTAATAAACCCCCTCTTAAACTCCCATATACCCCACAACCATTTAACACATCCCCCCCTCAACCCCTAACACCTCTCCAACCCACTAACACCCCCCATACTCCTCACCTAACCCCACCCTTTTCTCCCTCTTACTCCCCTCCCCCCCTCACTCTCTCACTCCCGTACTCCTCCACCTAGTCATGTGTCTCTCCCCTAATCCCTTATTATCCCCCTCCCTACTCTCTCTCTCTCACCCCTTCCTTCCTCTCACTAAATTCCATAATTCTCCGTAAACCCATATCTTCCCACCCCTATTCATACCCCCACTATTCTCTCTTTCCCCCAATCTCGTACAAAAGAAACCCGCTCTCTCTCTGTGCCTAACCCCCTCCTCCCACTACCTTCTAATCACACCCATGACTCTCTCTCAATCTCTCTCTTTCTCCCACTATCCCTCACTCCCCTACTCCTCCACCTACACCTAACCCCCACCCCTCTCTCTCTCCCCCGACCCCCTAGGACACCACCATGTCCCCATTGGCTCTCTCTCTCTCTCTCTCACACACACACACACACACACACACACACACACACATCCCTATCCCTCTCCATACAAATAACCCTCCCCCCCCCCCTCTCCTCCTCATCCTAACCCTTACTAACCCCTTCTCTCACTCTGTTGCTCCCCTTCTCCACTTACCCCCAATATCCTAGCACCCCCTATGTTTCTACCGCTAACCCCTTAACACTCCCTCTCTGTCTCTACCTCTAACCCCTTAACACCCCCCCTTTCTCTCTTCCTTTAACCCATTACCACCCCCCAATGTATCTCTCTCTCTCTAACCCAAACACTCACCCTCCTCACCTATACCCCCCTTTCTCTCTAATCACCCTACTCCCCAAACCCCTAACCCCCTCTCTCTCCCTCTCTCTCTCTCTAACCCCCTTTTCACTCTCTCTCACTCCCCTACTCTTGCACCTACACCTAGTATATTACATATACACTAGTGTACATATGTAATGTATATACCTAAAAGATGGGTAAACCCCCCCCCCATATACTAGAATACACTAGCATATATTGCTCGTAGAAGACTAACATTTATAGAATTGTCAAGGACATTGATCTTAACTGTTGGAATGCTTGTTCGATTCATCCTTTGTCCAAGTTTTCAATGGGACGGACACTGTGACAATCTGCAACATCCAGAATACGACGGGAGTAGAAGATTGGGAGTGTGCAGGAATTTGCTTAGCTCGTAGATATATACACTAATATATATACTAGGTATATACACTAGTGTATATATTAGGCATATACACTAGTGTATTTACTAGGCATATACACTAGTGTATATACTAGTTATATACACTAGGCATATAATGTGTACACTAGGTATATACACTAGTGTACAATCTAGTGCATATACATAGTGTATATTCTAGTATATGGGGCAGGACTTTACCCAACTCGTAGATATATACACTAGTGTATATACTAGGCATATACACTAGTATATATTCTACATATTAGGCATATTTTTCTAGTGTGTATACTACACTAGGCATAAATGAGTTGCATTACTTGTGGAACCAAGAGTAACGTGGATTAATGGGCATTAATGCATTGGTTCCATGAGTAATTCCCATAAATTCCTAGTGTAGTATATACACTAACGCATACACTAGAATTAATATACACTAGAAGAATATGCCTAATGTATAGAATATACATTAGTGTATATGCCTAATATAGACACTAGTGTATATACCTACAAGCTGGGTAAATTCATGCCCCATATACTAGAATATACACTAGTATATATATGAATACACTAAATATGCCTAATGCATAGATTATACACTAGTGTATATGCGTAGTCTATACACTAGTGTATACATACGTACATACACTAATGTATAGACCTAGTATATATATGAGTATATATACCTATGAGCTAGGTAAATTCCTGCACGCTTTGAATCTTCTTCTACTCCCATTGCATTCTGGCAGATTGTCGTAGTCTCTCATCCCATTGAAAACTCGGAGGGAGGATGAATCGAACAGGCATTCCAATAGTTAAGATCAATGTCCCTAATAATTCTATAAACGTTACTCTTGGTTCCACGAGCAATGCTCATGGTTCCACCAACAATGCTAATTGTTCCATTCAACCACCAAATGTCCAATATTTCACTACCAAATATGTTCATGGCATCATCAACTATAACTTTTCTCAAGTTGGTTCCACCACCTTGTGACCATGTATCCATTGATCATGGTTTGAACAAATGGCTCGTGGTCCATCAATATGCTCATGATATTCACAGTTCCACCAACATTATTCAAGGGCCATTTTGTAGGTAACTAAGCCTCCTAATGAAATTAATGATGGTTGGGATTAATTACGATTAAGGACACTTGGGCTTGTGGTATTAGTTGGGATATAACCCCAAATGAGAATTATGGCCCTCCAATTGATTGTCTAATGGTGGATTGTTTAATGACATGTTCATGATTATGCATAATAGTTCTTTTTGAACTTCTCTTTATGCCACTTTGTTATGCATCTATGTCTAATAAACCTTATGACATAAGCTAGCTTACTTTTTGATTTTTTATCATAATTCGCCAATGTTGGCAGTCGTTGAATGCATAGCATGCCATTTTTAATGTATCAACCAGATGTTGGTAATCATAGAGATTAAACCCTACTCATGCAGGAATACCTATGAAAGTGGTTGCATTAATTGGGAGGATTTTTTTTTGAAAAGAACAACTAGATTAAAGACTAATTTTAAATTTCAAACTACTAAAAATTATAAATTAAGGGATAAAAAACAATTTCCCCAATCTCTTCTCTACTAAGAAGGCATGGTTGCTGTAAACATAAAAGATGAAAATTTTGTACCAGTTAAACATCATCATGAAAGCAAAATCAAGAAAGGTGACAATTTGGTAGCACCACAGAATGGGGTGGTTGTAGCGGGATAGTGAGCACCGTCGCTTGTAAGGATGTGAAGCACTATAAAACAATTGAAATGAAATTTTAGTTTAGTATTATTTATTTATTTTCTTAAATTATACCCTGCTACGATGCGCTTGATAAATTCAGACAACAATGAATTTGCATATATTAGGCACACCATCTATATTTTGAAAAAAAAGTTTATATATAGGATACCAAAATATTTTTTGAAAGAATGATTGATATTTTTATAGTAATATTTAAACGTTACTCAATTCGCACATGCCAACATTATGCAATTTTTATAGTAATATTTAAACCTTACTCAGTTCTTTTTAGTTTTATCAAGTGCATCAACTGTAACTTTTTTAAGCAATGATCGACACTTATATAAAATAAAATAAAAAACCTATCTTGGTGCACATTGTAGGGTTACATACTAGTGTCATTAAATGTATTGTGCACATTGTTAGTTTTTTTTATTTTTAAATCATAGATTTAGCTTGGTACACTTGGTCTGGTTATGCACCATTGTGGTTAAATGTATTGGATGTACTATTTTTGTTGTTGTTGTTGTTGAGAAGTTATAGATATAGCACGGTAGAGTTGGCATGGTCACATATCGGTGTTGTTTAATCTATTTGGTGCATTGAGAAGCATTTTTTTAGAAAACGACCAATATTTTTATAAAATATTTTAATATACTAGATGCATGTTTTATTGCGTTGAGAGGCACTTTCTACAATCCAGTATGAGTTGCGTTGAGAGGCACTTTCTACAATCCAGTATGAGTTGCATCGAGAGGCACTTTCTACAGTCAGTATGATGGAGAAGTGTAATTTCATACTCAACTTGGAGTTTACACATGGAACTTCAATAAAATAATAAAATATTAAATAAAAAATATTTTACAATGTCGACCCTAACCTTAACCTCAAAACCAAATATATATGTTAAAGCTAAAATAATTAATTACAATATATACGATCTAGATATACTTTATTTGTTAAAGAAGGTTTTTGAGGAAAAAGATGCCAATTCAAAGCCCATTAGATTCCTTTACTTTGTTTGGTTACAATTTTAAAGGATAATCTGGAAGGGTAAAATTTATCATAATTTAAATACTAGCATAGATCCATCTTATCTTCAAATCTACCATTTGTAATGAGGGATTGGATCCCTCGAGGTGCAAACCTTTTTTTAGTGTGTAAAAGTGGACAAAGTGTTTGCACATCAAGAGATTTTATCCCTCAAGATGCATGGTAGATCCGAAGATAAGATGGATCTATGTTGGTGGATATGCAACAATTTTGTTAAATACATATGGAACACCAACAATAAATTTTGGAACAAATAGCCCATATTTTTTTATAAAACATTCTAATCTACTAAGGTATGAATGGCATGGTTATTCATGGCACACCAACAAGAATTTTTTGAACAAATGACTCACGTTTTTATAAAATCTTTTAAACTACTTTGATGCAATTGTATGGTTATGCATTGATGTAGTTAAATATAAATGGTGCATCGATAAGAATATGTTTAACAAATGACCCATGCTTTTTTATACAATGTATTAACCATATTCAATGCAAAATATATGGTTAGGCATTAATGAAGTTAAATATAGATGGCACACCAGCAAGGTGTTTTTGAAAAAATGGCTAATATTTTTTATAAAATATTTTAACAGGCACCTCAATGTTTGTGGTAGGTTACATGCTTATGTAAGTGATAAGTAAGTGCATTGGTGCATATTAATGGTTTAAGCACATTGAAATAAAAATATAAATAAAAACATCCTCTAAAACCTTTCAATGCTTACCTTCTCTAGAAACCTCTCCTAAAGATTGAAGACAAAGGTGGTTCTATAAAAACCTTCACAAATTGGTGTTTTCCTTGCAATGTAGGCATCAACAAAATTTGTATTCAAGACTAGAATTTATGTGCCAAATAGATTCTCTAGGATATGACTCGGAGTGAGGCTTGGAAATTTTTTCTCATACATAACATGTGATGGGTTGTTTTATTATATAAGAAATCTTGGTAGGGTTTTTTTCCCTTAGTTGTTGGTTACCACCCATAAACTAGTTAAATTGGTTGATACTTTTATCATGGTCAAAAGCAACTAGAAAGCATGGGAGGCCATTAATCCTTTCCTATTATTGATATATCTCTCCTGATGGGATGTCCTACTTTTTAATGATCATGGTATAAGGTGGACTTCTAAGTTGAGTGTGATGGTAAGCCATTGGGAAAAAATCCCTACTTCTTATCCTTGTGGTTCTTGAGGAAGGAATAGTCACACGACCGTTGATTTTTTTAGCAAGAGAAATAGAGGGGCCAAATCCCATGACCATAACTTAAGCTAAATTTTGCGCCATATACCTTGGACAAAGCTTAAGCTAAATTTTGGGCTACCCTACTATGGTAACATCATATTGGATAGAGTTTAGGGCCAAATCCTTGATGAGCTCATTATCAAGCTGCTTGGTATTCAATAACCTTGCTCTTGGCACCAATACTCTAGGTGCTTGGCCAATCTAAATATTTCACCAATTACAAGTCCATCTATAGCTACAAGTGGATTTTCTTTAGTCCAATTATTGATGGCTATATAATTGTTTTTTGTCTTAAATCCCAATAGAAGACCTTAGATGCCCCACCGATAATAGTGATTATAATTTAGAGTCTTGGGGTATAACTCCTTGAGCAAGGAACCACTTGGCGTTTCATCCACCCAACCATAATGATCACAAGTTGCAACATGATTATGATAGGCCTCCTCATAGGGATAGCAGATAAGTTCATGAAAGGTAGGAATATAGGAGCAAGCACCACTAACCATTTGCTATGATGTAAAATGACAAGTTTGCAATATTGTATTTGGCCATTTTGGAGGTAAATAAGCCCCCTAATGCAATTAGTGATGGTTGGAGTTAACCATGATTAAGAACACTTAGGCTTGTGGTACTAGTTGGGATATAGCCCCAAAATGAGAATGATGGTCCTCTACCTCTAATGGTGCCAATGATTGTTTACAAACTTCTTTCTTGAACTCCTCTTTATGCTACTTTGTTATGGATGTATTTCTATCAAGCCTTTTAATATAATCCAATTTATTTTTGAAATTTTATTAATTTGATAGTCATTGAATGCATAACAAACCATTTTTAATGTAATAAGTTATATAAAAATTACTCATACAACATACAAATTCTCATATAAATGTAAATGTAAATAAAAATATTATCTAGTATAATAAATAAATAAAAATTATTACACTCTAACATATGACCTATAAAGTAACATAATATTAAAAATATTCGTATTTAAAATATAATATAATAAAATATTATATATTTTTTAAAATTATTTTTAATACCTAAAAGACACTTTATAAAGTGTTTTTAGCTGACCACCATGTTCTATGTTATTTTAAATATTATATTTTTAATACCTACAAGACACCTTATAAAGTGTTTTAATAAAATAGAGATATTTATTTCCGAGTGTTTCAATAAAGTAGAGATATTTATTTTAATAAAATAGAGAATTTTTATTTTATAAAAACATTTTAAAACGTACAAATGTTAAATGCTACATATATTGAAAAAAATGAATAATTTATATATTATTAACACCCAACTAATGAAGCATTATATTTACGAGTTCTATTCTCTTGTGAGTTTCATAACGTAAATCCATAATAATGTGAATGGCAGTGTGTAAGGCCAAATATCAAACATAAATAGATAATAATGTGAATCGGAGTATGTAAGGCCAAATATCATTTGTGCTTTAATTTTTAATAAGTCCTAGCATGAGACTAGGTTGGAGCGAACGGCAGCGTTGGTAATACTGTGTTAAATTGGACTGTAGCTGGTGCGGTCGTAACTAGTGAATATAAATTGAGTGTAGAGTTTATTATTTATAAATTCAATAATCTTACAAGAAAATTACCGAAGCCACTTATCGTAGAAACGTCATAATTTTAATTTAAAAGTTTTTTAAAATATCTAAATCCATAAAAAAAATCATCACCATACCATATTTCTTGAGGAAAATCAAGCCATATTTTCTCTGAATCGTAATATACATCATTGGCACGTTCAATGTTTGCAACATTATCTATGCCATATTTTCTCAGTTTGCTTTGTGATTTAGGAGAGCGTCAGCGAAGAAAAACTGTATGGTGTTATATCTTCACCATTTCATCCCAACTGCTCAGGATGACTTGCTTTGATCGAGTTTCATATTCAACGTCAGCTTGCTTCTGCTCCATACCAACTATAAATTTAGTGTACTTTAGTCGGACAATGCTGCATAAATTGTCGAAAGGGAACATCCCCAGAAAATCCAGTGCGATACACTACGATTTTTTTAGTTTTACAAAACAAAATGATTTATAAGAAAAAAGGAAAAATTAGTGTTAAACAAAGGCTATTAGTGTTCAGAATCAAATGCCACTATGAAGGGGGCAAAAGATTGAGTCTCTGAATAACTCTTTGCATTAATGGTTCCTTACGGCCTTCGCAGAATATGTGGAAAGCCGCAGTGAATCGAACAAACATGGTACCTTCTACGATGCGTTGAGCATCTACTAAACTGAATGGATCCATTGACATTAGATGGTCACCTGTAACGATGGTCGGACGGTGATTTCCATCCCTTACTTTTCCAACCAGATATTGAATGCCTGGAACAAAAATGGAATCAAACCATCCAACATATCATATCATATCATGAATCAAACCATGATATGTGGTGAAATTCTGTAATTATGGAGGAAGACTGATGTTGTTAGAAGCGAGAGCGTGGGTGTAGCCGTGTTGGAAAAGACTGAAAAAGGAAGCGTGGGTGTAGCCGTGTTGGAAAAGACTGAAAATGGTGTAGGCGTTTTCTCTATGGACACTGATCCACGATTCATTCGTCCTCGACCTCTATTCAAATCGACTTGTGACGAGCTCTATTGCTTGTCCAATGCCTTTCCGTGCAGTAGTTGTATGCCACATGAAAACCTCCATGTTGGTTTTCTTCTGGGCTTAATGATTGTAGAGGCTCAGGCCCTCTTTGTTGGTTTTTGTCGAGGTTAATTTAACCGTTCTTAGTGCCTTTGTTGCAGAGGTTTGGGAAAAGGTCTTCTGTGTTAGTTACCACATGAAACCTACCTCTGTTCTTCACTCATAAAGGCTCGAGAAAAGGTCATCCTTTTTGGCTTTTGCTCGTTGGTTTCTATCAGACGAGATTAATTGTCTCGGCTCCTTGCTCACAAAGGCTCAAATGAAGGTTTTCCATGTTTAACATGCTTTCACCCTTGCTTGCAATGGCTCAGGTGAAGGTCCTTCTTGTCGGTTCTTGTTTGGCTCAGGGATTTTTTGATAGAGTGTAAGGTGAAGGACCGCGTTGAAAAACGTGCTGCCTAAGTTTTCGGCATGCAACTAATAATAGACTCAGCCACCTGTTGATTAACTTTTGCCACGCTTAATTGTTCTTCAGCTGCCCTGTTTTGCTTTCCATTACCTATATAACTTGGGTATTACCATATGTAAAGTATTGCATCAGCGAGTTTTGTAGTGAGAAAATTTTCTTTGTTTTCTTGTGCACAGTAAGACTAGTCTGAAATTTCCTCTGTGTAAACAGAGCATATTCTGTTTTACAGTTTTATGTAAGAGGGGTACTCAGTACCTTTTTGTTACTATTTGGAATAAAATATTGACAGTGATTTCTGAATATTTTTTTTATAAGTTAGTTGTTGTTTACTGATTAGATTTTTCCAAACAGAATTTATATTTGAATCTGTAATTTTCTGGGTGTGACTCCTCAGGGAGCACTTAACTCCATTTGTTCAGATTCTTCATTTGGTATCAGAGCGTAGATTTGTGGTTGTTTGCAGCCAGAAGAAGGAGACAATGGCTCAAACTAATAGTTCAGTCCAGTACCAGATTCCTCTTTTCTGTGGGGAAAATTATGAGTATTGGAGTGTGAAGATGAGAACTTTGCTCATCTCACAAGATTTATGGATGCTTGTTTCCTCCGGGTACACAGAGCCAGCTGATCAAGCTGCTTATACTGCATTATCAGTTGATCATAAGTTAGAATTGAAGGAGAATAGGGAAAGAGATGCTAAGGCTCTTTTTCTTCTTCAAACAGGAGTTGATATCTCCGTATTTCCAAAAATTGCAGAATGTGGAAATTCCTTTATTGCTTGGGAAACTTTGGAGAAAGCCTATAAGGTTCTGTTAAGGTAGAGATTGTTAAACTCCAGATGGTGAGACGAGACTTTGAGTCTCTATCTATGAAAGAAAGTGAGAATGTTGAATTTTTTATCACTAGAGTTCAGAATATTGTAAATGTTATTCATGCTCATGGTGAAATACTTGAAGATAGGAAGATTGTTGAAAAGGTTTTAAGAAGTCTTCCTAAAAAGTTTGATCCAATTACTATTGCTATAGAAGAGTCAAGGGATTTATCTCAGCTAACTCTTACTGATTTATTTGGTAGTCTTCAAGTTCATGAAGACAGATTGAAAAAGAATGAGGAACCTTTTGATAAGGCTTTTCAAAGTAAGTTGAAAGTTGATGAGAAGAAGAAGCAACTTTCAGCTGCCATGACTGAAGCTTCTACTCCTTTTTTTAGAGGAGGTAGAGGTTGTGGCAGAGGCAGAAGAAGAGGTGGCAGAGGTAGAGTAAGAAGCAGCAGCTCTGGTAGAGGCATTTTTCATTGCAGCTACTGTAACAAAGATGGTCACCTTGAAAGCTATTGTTTTAAGAAGAAGAGAGACACCTCTCAAGCATCAAATTTCAGTAAGGAAGAAGGTGAAACCTCTCAAACTCTGTTTTTAACAAGTAATTGCCTTGAAGCTCAAGATGATTTTACATGGTATTTAGATAGTGGTTGTTCAAATCACATGACTGGAAACAAAAGTTTGTTTGTAAAGTTGGATGAGAGTGTGAAGGGAAAAGTAAATTTTGGCAATGACAATGAAACTGATATAATGGGTAAAGGTACCCTTGCCATAAAAGTCAAGAATGGAGGGGTTATGCATGTACAAGATACTTTGTTTGTTCCAGGTTTAAAGCACAATTTGATTAGCATAGGGCAGCTAAATTGTAAAAATTACAAGACTGTTTTTGAAGGAAGGTTTTGTAGGATTTTTAACAATACTGCCCTAGTTGTTGAGGTTCCTATGACATAAAATAGGATGTTTTTGCTGAGAATGGAATAAAATGTAACTTGTTTGAAGGCCTCTATTGATGTTTCTTGGATTTGGCACAAAAGGTTAGGACACCTTAGTTTTGGATCTCTTTCTATGTTGCAAAAGAAGAATTTAGTAAGAGGTTTATCCTCTTTCACATATCCCAATAACAAGCTGTGTGAAAGTTGTGTAATAGGGAAGCAACATAGAGATAGATTTCCTTCTCATCAATTTAGAGCAGCAGAGCCTTTGGCCTTATTACATGCAGATATTTGTGGCCCAATGCAAACTTTGTCCCTTGCAGAGAACATATATTTCCTACTTTTTGTCGATGATTTTTCAAGAATGTCCTGGGTTTATTTTCTAAGTGAGAAGTCTCAAGCTTTTAGCTTTTTTTTTCAGAAATTTAAAGCACGTGTTGAGAAGGGATCAAGGTTCTATTTGAAAGTTTTAAGAACTGATAGAGGAGGAGAGTTCACCTCCAATGATTTTAAAGATTTTTGTAGCTCTCATGGCATCAAAAAGGAGTTAACTGCAGCCTATACTCCTCAACGAAATGGTATAGCAGAAATGAGAAACAGAACAGTTGTGGATATGGCTCGATGTATGTTAAAACAAATGTCTTTGCCAAACATATATTGGGCAGATGCAGTGCATTCAGCAGTATATATTCTCAATAGAAGTCCTACAAAAATGGTAAAGAACTCTACTCCCTATGAAACTTGGTTTTGTAGAAATCCAACTGTTTCTCATTTGAAATTTTTTGGGTCTGTATGTTATGTTCATATCCCTTCTGAACTAAGACAAAAACTTGATGGAAAGTCTGTAAAATGTATTTTTATTGGAAATCAGATGAAAGTAAGGCTTATAGGTGTTATGATCCTCTTACAGATAAGCTTTATGTAATTAGAGATGTGATATTTGATGAAGGGGGAGTTTATTTTAAGAATAAAAGTGAAGATAAATTGGTTACTCCACATATTGAGAATTTAATCCTTGATGATAATGATTCATCAAAGCATCCATCTACAGTGACAATTTCAGGTTCATCTACAAGAGGTTCTCCATCAAAGGCATCTTCATCTAGTTCATCTACAAGTAGTTCTCCATCAAAGGTATCTTCATCTAGTTCATCAAGAAGTTCTGAGGATGATACACAAGCAGCATCTCCATCTATTTTTCCTAGAAAAACCAGAAGTTTGAAAGACATTTATGAAACATCAAGATATGCTAATGATCAATTTGCTCTTGTTTCTTCTGCAAATGTTGAGCCTTTCAATTTTAAAGAAGCTTGTTTTGCTGAGCCATGGGTGCAAGCAATGGAGGTTGAAATATCTCAAATACAGAAAAATGACACATGGGAGTTAGTAGAACTTCCTCATGGAAAATCTTCCATTGGAGTAAAGTGGGTTTACAAGCTAAAATTTAATATGGATGGAAGCATTTCAAAACACAAGGCACATTTAGTTGCAAAGGGGTATGTGCAACAAGAAGGCATCGACTTCGAAGAGACATTTTCTCCTGTAGCAAGAATAGAAACCGTAAGAACTTTTCTTTCCATAGCATCTCAGTTAAAACTAACTGTTTATCAAATGGATGTTAAATCTGGTTTCTTAAATGGATATTTAAAGGAAGAAGTTTATGTTGAACAACCTCAAGGTTTTATTGTTGAAGGTAACGAAGATAAGGCACGTATAGGCTTAAGAAGGCACTTTATGGTCTTAAACAAGCTCCTAGAGCTTGGTATTCTAGGATTGATAAATACTTTCATGATCATGGTTTTGTTAAGTGTTCTTCTGAAAGTGCAGTCTACAAAAAGATCATTGGATCAGATTTTGTTCTTCTCTGCTTGTATGTAGATGACTTAATATTTATGGGCACCTCAATATCACTTGTGAAGGAGTTTAAAGAAGAGATGAAATCATAATTTGGATGTCTGATTTGGGAGAAATGCAATATTTTCTGGGCTTGCAAATCATACAAACAGCTGAAGGTATATCTATTTGCAAAACCAAATATGTTGAAGACATGTTGAGGAGGTTTAACATGCAGAATTGTAAAGCTGTGAGTACTCCTCTTGTTGTTGGGAACAAATTGATGAAAGAAGATGAATCTTCTCTCTGTGATGCCACTCTTTATAGATCCATGATTGGCAGCTTAATGTATCTGACCACTACTAGACCAGACATTATGTTTTCTGTAAGTCTGGTTGCTAGGTTCATGAATCAACCTCATGAGTCTCATTGGCAAGCAACTAAAAGAATACTCAGATATGTAAGTGGTACTAGATTTTTTGGATTGTTTTGTAATGCTATTAATGATTTCAATGTTGTAGCATACACATATGCAGATTGGGCAGGTAGCTTGGATGATCATAAAAGTACTTCAGGATATGCCTTTATTCTTGGAGGAAATCTTGTTTCCCGGAGTAGCAAAAAGCAACCCACAATTGCTCTTTCTATAGCCGAAGCAAAGTACATTGCAACATCATCTACAAGCACTCAAGTCATTTGGATGGCAAGATTGTTAGAAGAATTGGGCATAGAAATTTGTAAACCTATTAAAGTTTATTGTGACAATCAAAGCACAATATCTATGACAAAGAATCCAGTTTTCCACAGTCAGAGTAAACACATTAACATTCGCCATCACTTCATTAGAGGGCTTATCCAACAAGAGTTTCTATTTTTTGAATTTTGTAAATTTGAAGATCAGCTTGCAGACATTTTTACGAAGGCTCTTCCAAAGGATCAGTTGGAGAAACTCAGATCACAGTTGGGAGTCCTCAAACTTGACATCAAGGGGGAGAATGAAAAACGTGCTGCCTAAGTTTTCGGCATGCAACTAAAAACCGACTCAGCCACCTGTTGATTAACTTTTGCCACATTTACTTGTTCTTCAGTTGCGCTGTTTTGCCTTCCATTACCTATATAACTAGGGTATTACCATATGTAAAGTATTTCATTAGTGAGTTTTGTAGGGATAAATTTTCTTTGTTTTCTTGTGCACAGTAAGACTAGTCTGAAATTTCCTGTGTGTAAATAGAGCATACTCTGTTTTACAATTTTTTGTAAGAGAGGTACTCAGTACCCTTTTGTTACTGTTTGGAATAAAATATTGACAGTGATTTTTTGAATATTTTTTTATAAGCTAGCTGTTATTCACTGATTAGATTTTTCCAAACAGAATTTATATTTGAATATGTAATTTTCTGGGTGTGACTCCTCATGGAGCACTTAACTCCATTTGTTCAGATTCTTCATGCGTTGGATACTCTGCACTAGTTGAAGATATTTTGGGGCCCAACAATTCGAATTCACAACAGTCTGGTGGCAACCTGGGGATTTCAGGTTTTGAGGATCTGATTTCGGGTTTTTGCAATAGTGAGCCTGCAAACAAAACATGGTATGGTTTTTTTTTAATTCTGTTTTCATTTTTTATTTGTTGGACATTTTTCAGATTTATGTTTTACATTTTCGAGATTAGCCGGTCGTTGTTTGCTAATTGAGTTTCAATGTTTGTGTTTGAAAATCGATCCTAGATGAGAACGAAGTGCTTCTCCGTACTTAGTGTTTGTCTTTGTTTGCAAACAATGCAGAGATTTGAACTTGTGCCCCATTTTTGGAAAATATCAAAATTGTTTTTGAACTTGTGCCCCCTTTTTGGAAAATGTCAAAATTGTTTTTGAACTTGTGCCCCCTTTCTGGAAAATGTCAAAATTGTTTTCCATTCTTGGAGCGAAGCCATACTATATCTGTTTCACTGCTCTAATTTGGATATCTCCACTAAAACACTTGGAAATATTAGCACTCACATAAATATTAACTTATTCTTGGAGCGAAGCCATACTATATCTGTTTCACTGCTCTAATTTGGATATCTCCACTAAAACACTTGGAAATATTAGCACTCACATAAATATTAACTTATGTAAAAAATCAAAGTCTTACCAATATTAGCACTCTTGAACACATAAATCTTAACTTGTGTAAAAAAATCGAATTCTTGCCACCGCAAGTTGCACGTCAATTGTGCCTAGAAAATTACATTAGATGGGCACAAATTAAAACAATTTCCAAGTGCAACCGCCTTCACTTGGTGAATTAAAATATTTGAATCAATTGAACTTTTGGGATTGCAGGGCAATGAAAAGTTTGTCGGATTCCTTGCACTCTTAACTCAGTTGGATAAATTGGTACTCGAATGCTCCATATGCCAACTTCCATTTAAAAGAGTTGATGGAGCAAGAGGCACTCTTTTGATTCCATGATTCATGATCATAATATTATTCCAAGAATTGACCACTATGGCTGCATGGTTGACATTCTTGGCTATAGCTATAGCTGCCCTCAACTTAATAACTCAAAAGGTTGAACAATAAAGCTTCTTCCACCAACTGTTTTTTTTGTTGTCTACACGTATTTTTGGGTAAGTCTTTTGACATCTCTGTAAACTATACTTATCAGTTTTTTCTCCATTTACGGTTGGTTGTCCCTCTTTGGTTTTGCGGTTTTGCAGATGGTTGTATTTTGGTATTTTTTTTTAGTGTTTTCTTCATTTTTTATCTATAATCTTTTAAATATTTTGTTAACCATTCCATCTAAAAAACAATTCTTTATGGTCTTTATGCAGTTAGTTTTATTCTGGTTTAAACATATTTCCTTCAATAGTAAACATATTCAAAACAGGCTTCTCTTTATGACTTTCAACTACAGTTTTATATTCTAAAGTTACCTTTCACAATATCGATAACCTGCTAATAACATTTAACCACATATTTTGAATGATTATTGATGGCCTTAAAGCTACCTTTCACAACAACGATAACCTGCTAACTACATTTAACCAGATATTTTGAATGATTATTGATGGCCTTAATGGTTAGAAATGGGAAATGGTTTTGCAAAAACATTGAACGAATGAATGAGATACGCAAATGAGAAATCAAAGTATGGACGTTTTGTAATAACTCTTGATAATCATGTTATATAATCAAATATTTTATTTTTAATTTTATCTTTTAACTATTTTTGTGAAAAATCTACCATTCTCCCTCCAAACATTATGAAAAATCTACCATTCTCCCTCCAAACACAGTTTCATGTTCTTATAATATATAGTTAAATGAAATATTATTTGCTGTACGCAAAATCTGTCCCACTTAATGGAATCTCTGCAATGCCTGCATCAAATCTCTAAGAACCCTTCCACCACAAGATAAAACAACCAGAAACTCCTGCGTTGTAGTGTCATAACCCCCAACTGGTGAGATTCTTCGAAATCTCATCAAATTAAGGTTCAATGTGCACAGTAAAATATTGTTCAAACGGAGCATAAAGTGATGAATTAAGAACAATTTTCAAATCATTTTAACTTGAAAATAATGATAACATGAATTATTTTTTAATTTTTTTTTAAAATTATTTAGAATAATTAAAAGTGGTTCATGGGAATGTTGTTTGGCTTAGAGTAGTTTTATTGATATACCTCGATCCACCTACCAAAACAAGCAAGTGAGATTTAGTTATTGAGTACTTTTATACATTTGTACATGTTAGGAAGGAGATATAAAACTGGTACACCAAGTTTAAATATGTTTATTTGTAATATTTATTAGTCCTTTGGTTTTTTTTATTAATTGCAATCAATATATTGTTTTTTCTAAAGTTAGATTAATGTTAACATAAAATTTGTATTTATAATTAGTTAGAAAAAAAAAATTACTATTTTTAATTGGACAATCACCTTGAATTGACTATTTTTTATCATTGCACGACATTAAAATAAATAAAAATAAAACCTCACCTTAAAACTTTACCTCACGCTCCAACTTACTTGTCGTGCAAGCAATCACATGCAATATCTGCGCGCTGCAAATTCAAATTAAATGATGCAATGGTATGGGTGCCTTATTTAGCCTCTTATCGAGGCCACCCCACCTTCTCTCCAGTTGACAACATTCTCCACATTGTTTTATGTGTGTATGAATTTATGTCTGCATGCAGTTGAATGCATGTCCTCCACTGTAAAATGAACAATGAATCCACCGATGGACCCTTACCTTAGTCTCATTCCTGTATCTAAGCTCTAGTCTGTATTGGGCTTACCAGGGTTTGGCCATTAAATACTAGTGACAAACAAAGCTCAGGAAAGCGTGTAAATAGCTGTTCTGGTGCTCTTGGAATCGGATCGGCTGGATTTGACGGTGATTTCCCTTTAAAGGAAAACACACTTCAAAAGAGAGGAAGAGAAGTAGTTCCAAGTGCCGAGTCAAATGGAGCAGAATTTGGGATAGTATCTAGCTTGCCCAAACTTAGGAGAAAGGAATAGGGAGGATATCCAACGCCGATAAAGGTTTTTTCTAACTTCAAGTAAGTGCCATGCTTAAGAATCCTGATTATTCTTGTAGGCATTTTTGTTCTGTAAAATGTGTCATATTTTAATGAATTACTGTTATTGAATTTAAGTGTGTGCATGTTTTGCGGATTTATAATATTCCCTAATTAATTTAGAAAGTACCTAGCTTCTTCTCATCGCTTTTATACTTCTTCCAGGGCCTGTAGACTTATGCTGCTGCTTCATATGCTTGTGTTATTTTAGGGAAAAAGGAGAAACGAACTATGCCTCTTTTGCTTCCCTGGCTCCTACCACCCCGGATAAGGCCTGATTGGCGGGATAGGGCCTGGTTTGCGGAATAGTAAAATGTAGCTTATCTTCGTCGGGTTCCACACACTTGTAAAAATGAACCCTACCTCAAAATTTCCTCGGTCGAAACGCCTATAAATCTACCTGGGCAATGAGGGCTCATAGACATCTGAAAGCGGCCATCAATTTCGTGGAATTGAAGCGGGTAAGCCTTACGAAATGATTTTGTGTTGCAATTGAGTTGGTTTTGTGCTAGATAGTTTGATAGACAATTTAAGAGTAAAATTGCGAACTATGCTCTAACTATTGTTTGGTTTTGGATTTTTGCAGTTGATAACAGCAATGTTCACATAACGCAACAGTATCAAAGAATAGCCAACGGAGTACGTTTCGCAGATATGACTCTATGACTCTGGCTACTGTTTTTCTCTGTATGTTTTTGATATATGGTGGGGCTGTGAACGCTCTGCCAAGTCCCGTCATTGGAGTTGATAGTGTGGGAGCGCATGGAAGTCTACTTGAACGCAGACATCACACAGGCTGCAGGATTGCTGAGGCTCCACTTCCACGACTGTTTTGTCCAGGTTTATATTACCATACTAAACATCATTAATGCAGCTGTTTCCATTTTCCAAATTACTTAATTTGATACTAATAAATGTAACTTTTTGGCTACATGGATGTGATGGCTCGGTTTTGCTGAACTCAACGTCGTGTGAGCAAACAACTGCCCCCAACTTATCACTGAGAGCAGAGGCTTTCAAGATTATCAACGACATCAAACAATACGTCGAAGCCGCCTGCAGTGGAGTTGTGTCGTGTGCAGACATTCTTACCTTAGCGGCCCGTGATTCCGTCGTAATGGTAACTAATTTCATTTCTCTCCTTACATTGCCGTGAGTAGTGTTTATTTAATGTTTGGGAAGCATTTGCTAATATAGGGTTAGGGTTTTTCTTCTAAACATACCTTGGATTAATATTTGTATTTGGTGAAGGCTGGAGGTCCATTCTATCCCATACCACTCGGCCGAAGGGATAGCCTTACCTTCCCCAACGATCACTCTTGCCAATTTACCTTCCCCAACCTCCAACGTAACGGGGCTTATCGACGTTTTTGATACCAAAGGCTTGAATTTCACAGATTTGGTGGCGCTGTCAGGTACGGCTAGCTCATCAACAACTTTCCTTTTTCATTTTCTATTCTTTGTGGGGTTTGAAATGTTCATGATGAATTCGTTAGTATTATGTGTAATCAGGAGGACATACGATTGGTAGAGCCAACTGTTCTTCATTCGAAAACAGACTATATAACAGCACCACTGGTAGAAGTATGCAGGATTCCACTCTGGACCAGAGTTTCGCTAACAATCTTTACCTCACCTGCCCTACCAACACCACCGTTAACACCACCAACTTGGATATTCGCACTCTGAATGTATTCGACAACAAATACTACGTCGATCTGCTAAACAGACATACCCTCTTCACGTCCGATCAGAGCCTCTACACCGACACTCGAACCCGTGACATTGTCATCGACTTTGCAGTGAACCAGACCTTATTCTTTGAAGAGTTTGTGCTGAGCATGCTCAAAATGGGTCAGCTGGATGTGCTTAAAAGCAAGGGAGAGATCCGTGACAACTTCTGGGTTTCCAATACTTCGACATACTCTATCATGGATCCAGAGGCATCTCAAGAATCTTCATCATACTCTATGTAAAAATAGGCTTATTAGGTTCAGGTGGTTTCCTTGGTTCAAGTCTTAAGACATTTTCATATATATTCACAAACCTGTTGTAGTTTTATTAGGTTCAGGTTGTTTCCTTTGTTGTAGTTTTATTAGGTTCACGTTGTTTCCTTGCTTTAAGTCTTCAGCTATATATTTATATATGTTCACAAACCTAAATGTTCACAAACCTAACCTGTTGTAGTTTAAGCCCTTTTATATATATGCCTGTCTATTAAAAAACTTGTAGTTTTTATTATAGTCACTTGTCTATTGTATTTATGTTTGTTATTGTTAATTTTCAATAATTACGTTTCATTAGAATTCTCAAATGTGTAAGGAAAATAATCCTTGCATTTTAATTTATAAATGTGGAAATTACAAAGCTAATACAGTAGGAGGGAGATGTTGTAACATGTTGGCCATATAAACAAAAAAGAATAATACAAAGTAAAAAGTAATAAATATTATGTCTCCCATTAATAAAATTGTTGCCAACATAAAAAGTAGAAACTAAATAAGTAAAATAAATATTATAGCCGACATAAGAAATAGAAAAAATAGAAGGAATTTGAACCTTAAGCTCAATCATCTCACCTCTGGAGATTTGATCCCTCTCGGATCTTGATAGAGCCTAGGATTTGGATCTACGTTGGTATTATTTTTGTATAACATTAAGTTTACATGTTTTATAAAAAAATGTTTGGTATACTTTGTTATTTATATTGTTTTGTATACTCTGTTATATTATTATATTGGTTATTATACATAGTGTTGTATTCATTAAATTAATAAAAAATGCTATAATTTATTAGGGTAAAGGTAAAGTACTTAATTGCAAATTGATTTTTCTTGATATGAACCAAACAATTTTAAATATTCATTTAAAACAAAAACACACATATTCTTTATAATTAATAAGAATATGAATTTTTCATGTATATAATCCATTTGGTATAAAAGGAAACCTATAGTACACTTGAAGTTCATTAGCAAAAATAAATAAGGAAAATCCCTAACACAATAAACATATACAAATATTTGTTATGTTCTTGTATGTACATTTAGTTGTGGAATAAAATAAGAGACATATGATGGGTATTATCAAGTACATATGTAGCATAAATACAACTCTTTAAATTCTTATATAATGAAACTCTCTAATTCTTATATAACTATAGTATGTAATCAATCAAGAAACCAAGGAACCTAACTCTTTAACTATAAATCCAATTCAAGTTTACAATGTGAATCTATCTAGTACGAACCTAAACTATCTAATTTACATTGTGAAGTTCTGTGGAAAAAAATGAAATTTCCAAATCATGATTTTTGATTAAAAAGTTATTTTACAAGAAACAATTCCTTCTGTAAAATGTTGATTATAATTGAATTCATATAATTTTTTTTTTCTTGAGGTCAAGTGTAGAATTCAATCACAGTACTCAAACTCTCAAATATCTTCATCACTCTACTCATTCTTGTGAGTATGTTGACCTTGTATGATAATATATGTTGTGTTAAAATGCAACATGAATCCATTCAATGCGTCTTCGTGAAGTACATGTTGACAAATAGTTAATTGTCTTTCATATTTGTTACCAAATTTTTGTTGTGTTTCACATGTAAAGTGGCTTTTGGATTTATTGGCATTGTCGACCGTTCAAAATTGTACACCTTTAAATGTGGCAGCAAGAGCCAAATGTTGACATAAAAGAATTTTTTTTTTTTCCTTTTTAATTATCAACTCATAATATGGATATGATTTCAAATGAGATTTGGTTGGGCGTTGAATTAGAAAGCATATAATAACATAATAAGTTTGATGATGATGTCGTCATTTTCATGTGGTTTGATAAACATTTGACTTGTGTTAATAAACCATTATAAATACATGGCTTGACATCACCTTCACTTATTCTCCCCTTCACATATATTTAAATTGAAAATTATTTGGCTTTCATTTGGACTCCAAAGATGACAAACTTATGATTGGACGTACCAAACATGCAATCTACCATGCATGATTGGATATTAACGTGTTATTTTCCAATAAGCATATTGTGAGGTATACTACCTATGAAATAATCATTTGATTGGATACAATATCGAATGATGGCATTGTTGTTAATAATGCCATGACATTTGACAATACAATGCAATGTTGAACATAGTATTTGATAGTGCTATGCAATGTTGAATAGATAAATAAATGTTGATTACACAATGGCATGAGTAAATATGAAACATCAAATTGATCAAACCTAATTGTGTTCTCATTAAAATCATTCTTTAGTGTCAATTTACCTTTAAAACATGGAAACATGTTTTTTATCCAATGACTTAATATCGTCTCCCAATCCGAATGCCCTTCTTGTAGCTGCAAATTAAAACACTTAAGAAGGAGAGTCGAGAGATCTTGAGATTCTGTGCATTGTAAAAACATGTGATCTAAATTCTCTTCTACCTAAAACGAAAGTGGGCATATTGAATCCCCATGTATTTCCTTCTTTATGAGGATTTCAAATTTTAATGGTTTTATGCAAGCTAATAGTCATGTTAAGGAATTCACCTTGGGTTTCACACTAGATAACTTTCTTGGGGAGCTATTACAAATTTCACATTGTTAGCTCGCCTTAACAAATTGTTGGCCTCCTTTTTTGGCAAAATCATATTAGTGTGCCTTGATATGAGTAGCTAGAAGGCACATATAAGTCAATAACTTTAATCAAAATTTTGTGTATTTTGTCTTAAAATCAACATGTAATCCCTCTGAGGAATCTCTATCTTTCCATTTGGCTCTTATCTCTCTTCCCTGCTCTGAATTCTCATGATGCCAAATTATTAAGTCTAACCACATAATTAAACGATGCTTATTAGATGCCAAATTATTAAGTTTGGCCATAGAATTAACTGATGCTTAATTAGCTAGTTTAAAATTTCATTTATCTATCTTTGTAAACAAGGAAAGGGTTGGCCTATAATTTTTCACTTTTTTAAAATTTGATATGATTCCAATAAATACTTTGAGCAATGTTTGATTTCCTTCTTTTCTTGTCCAATTTGTCTTGAATCTTGTGGCAAAATGTTCCATTAAAACATTAAGAAAGAATAGTCTTTTAAACATATCCTTTGCAACCATGCCGAAACCAATGTTCCCCTTTGAAAATTTAGTTTCAATTCTCTTTGTGAGCAAATAGAGATGGAAATTTGTCTTCTACAAGGAAGGAAGGGATAGAAGTTAGAACCTTATCCCATTGAGATATATGTTTTTCAAGATCCAAGAATAAAACATGGTTGGATTGACAAGGGGCTAGAGAATTTTCCAACAAGGGAATAATCAGTAAGATTGAGGGTAAGATTTTGAGTGAGGCTTAGAGAGGAAAAGCTATAACTTATGACACCTTTTAGCGAGAAGCAAATTCTCCATCTTTGCATTAGGATTCTACTTTATTTGTTTGATGGGTAATCAGACTCATGAATAAAATGAAAGAACTTTTGTAAACATCTTTGTAAGTTAGAGGGACATATCTCTCAACTGGAATTGACATGATAGGTCAAAGATCAAAGATCTATATCAAACACTAGAAGCCATGATCCATGCCTTCCCTTTGCATATTCCTACTGACAACTACGTTAAGATAAAGTTCAATATCATCAGGACCCAGAATAAATTTTACCTGTAACAACTTTGGTTTCTATTGCAAATGTTTTCATTTTGAAGGACATAGTACCCTGATTTCTAGACTATTGACATTTCAAATATACATCGAGTTCAATTTGAATTTCAGCAACAACATTTTTGGTTTAGGGCTTTGTTCCTTTGTAGTTGAAGTTTCTTGTAAAATAGGATTGTTTGTGGGAAGTTGCATTAATTTGTTATCATTAACCTATCATTTTGTTAACAATAACCTTGTTTTTTTGCTTTTTAAATAGATAGATATTGGTTTATATCTAATATTGATGTTTTTTTTTATACAATAAAGCAGGGACTAAGCTGCACGCAGCTCTTGTTTTATTCTTTTTCCTATTTTTTTATATATTAAATGTGTTATTCATATGAAGTTTATGGTGACTTGATTAACTTAAATATGGTGTAAACATTTATAACAAAATGAATTGGGAAGAAGATATTTAAATCTCTATATGTTTTACAATAAGTAATTTTACTTATCCTTGATGCAATATTTTCATCCTCTCTTAAAGACTCGAAGAAAGATTCCAAAGTCTAGCTCAATACCAATATAAGGGTATTATTACAATCTTCTTCAATCTCATGATGGCTCAAGATCTAGGTTGATAATTGTATTGTGTTATTTATTTACTATTTAAAGCCAATTTTATGAATATTCTTTAATAGTTTTTAAGCTTGAGAAATTGATTTTAAAGTTAAATTTAAGCTTGAGAAGGTGCACTTTAATAACTTACTAAAATAATTTGGAAGGGTAAACACGAGTGTAATAGTTTGTTAGTTCATAAAGGTTCTTCTAAAATTCATTCTTTGCATATAGCTCAATTGCTCTTTATGTTTTTTATATGTAATCATTTATATGGATTTTGATCTTTATAGCTTGAGTGGCCCAATTTCTGTAGAGCTTTATCTTAGGTACTACTTGATAATGGTGCTTGCAATAATGCTTTTCAATTGTACCATTGGATTTTTGACATCATTCTACTTTGTTCACCACCTTTTCTCTTATGTTAAGATTGACTTCAAGGCCAATCTTGCCATAGTGGTTGAGCAGGGATGCGTGAAAGGATATCGTGTGTGGGACTTTGCAAGTTTTCTCTTATGGAATCACTTTGATCAAATCATCAATTAGAAAAGGAGAATTGCAGAAGAGGAAATTGTGTTTGTAACCTCAAGCACCTTTTCTTGAAATCTTCTTATTAGGATTCAATTTATTTTCTCTCCTTTCTTGAGAATTTCAGATACATATAGCTATGTTTTCATTTATCCTTCCATCTTAAATTATATTCATTTCAGACTTGAGTAAGATACAAAATGCTACTCCTTTTCTAAGGAGATTAAAGTAAGTTTCTCTTCCATTGCAAATTTGTTTCATTGTTTCATAGTTAGCACTTTATCAAATGGCATGATGTGGTATTGAGATGTGGTTGATTTGTTATTTGTCTTTGCAAGGTTGTTGTTGACAAGCTAAGTTCTGTAGATTTGAGAATTGTGTCACATCAATAGAAGTTGGCATTTTGGATCAATATTTACATTGTCTGCATGATGAATGTATGCATAGTAAAGCATTTCCCCTCATCACTCCCTCATTTTTGACCTTTCCATTTAAAAATTAAGGCAGTCATTGAATATATATATATATATATATATATATATATAAATTCATGTGTGGATTATAAATGATTTACCTTTCCTTCAACTACAAGCATTCCTTGAACATGGATTACCGGAAACTCATTAGATGGTCGTAGATTTTATGCGCAATATATTTCATGCCTTAAATATTGTAAATATCCTGTCAATGCAAAAATGAAGTATTACCTTGATATCATAGCTCACCTGTATACTCTGCTTAGGAAAAATTCAAATTGAATAAGGATTGAATGACAAGGAATGTAGTTGAACCTATGGCATTTTTGTTATGCTCTTAATATGCAACCAATATCAGATTTCAACTTCTTCTTTTGTAACAGTGTCCACATAAGGCATGCAACACGGAGTGAGTTTTTGTGTAGCCACAATTCCAAGCAATACTCACCACATGGAAGCATAATTCCATCCATGGGTGGAGCAAAATTTTGACCTTTTTAACCTTAATTGCTACCCTGCTACCCTGCCACAAGAAACTTCTCATACTTTTGTCTAGTTTTTTCTAATGTCTATTGTTAGCATTTGGGTTTCTCTAAAAGTGTTACACCATCCTTAGGGTGTGATTCATGTGATGTGGGGTGCATGGTGGAACCTTACCCTTTGTTATATATTATAACCTATTTTGGTTGATTGAATGATGATCAACTTGTTGTGCAATGCCATATGTAAATGCTATGTATGAAAAGGGTAATTACATGTTTTAGTTCAACACTTACTTATTTTACATATAGTTGAAGGCATTCTATCTTTACAATAAAATCATTGTATTGTATTTAAATCAATTATGGGGAAAGGAACTAATAACAAAGCATGGGAAAGGAACTAATAACACTATGGTGGTGGTTTAAAATTGCAACATAAAGAGGTATAACTACTCTTTGGATAATGGGTAATTCAAAGATCACTATATAATGACACTCATAGAATTATAGGTTGGAAAAATATTATACACTTCTATTATGGACATAATTAATGAAATAAGGGTACAATTTGAAAATCTAGCATGTATACAAGAAACTAGAGGATATTTCTAGCATGAAAGATTCTTTATGATCATAAGGGAGATGACGTAAAGGAGATTTGATTAGTAACATTGTCAAAGATGACTAAGTTTATGATTGAATTACACTAGAAATACATTTCAACCTAAAATATGTTAAGCTCATGACGTGATAGCATCTTTGATACACTTCAAAGCAACAATCTTGTTGTGTAATGAATGTGCATAGAATTTCATCATACTTTGGAATTCAGCTAAGGACATATACATGAACAACTTAGTTTGTGCAGGCACGTTGGCAAGGATGGACAAATAAATGAATGCTTTTGAATGGGAGACCAATAATTGTAATGGCTTTCTCGATTATTTTTCTCTTCATCTTACAATCAATTCAATTCATTCAAATTCATGGAACTAATGATGGTGATAAATGTATTGTACTTGTTAGGTTGTAATGTTTCATATTATTCATATTATTGTTGTATAAACTTATTTTTGAATGAATATTTATGTTGTCCTTCTGAGTTTGTATGCAATAATACTAAATTTGTAATTGTTGGTATGTCTCAGTGTATTTATGTTAGGTGTAATGTAGAATTATGAGAGGTCCCAAATTCTTAGCAGGACAAGAAACAAGTTATGATCGTTGGTTATCAATGAGATGCTTATTGCTATATATATAGAATGTAAGTGCACAATTTATAGTTCTTGTAGAGATACACATTTGTGGTGAAAGATAAAGTGGAAAAAAGAACAATTATGTTGATGTTTGCAGTAAAAAAGTGCTACTATTAGAAGTGCAAAATGAAAAATCAAATAATTGGATTTTAGCTAGATCAAGGATTTGACATGGAGTTTGGATAAGTTACATGGATGTGTAGGTACTTGACATTGTAAGAGATGAAACCGCAATTAGATAATTTTATTATCTACAATGTGGATTGTGTATAGACCAAAATATCGATGAGAGAAAATTTGATTTGACAATTGGATAGAGACATTTTAGGAATAAATTTTAGATGCAACAAGATATGGGAATACATTTTCAATGCAAAGATATCATTTTCCCAATACAAATAAGAAGGTCAATAAGTTTGTGAAGCACTGTACACTTACTAAATGGAAACATAAGTTAGTCACAACACATCATTGTACATATTGTTGTCCACACCAAATATATATGTGAAGATAGTATCACAATCCTTGTTCTTTGCTTTGATTGCTAAGAACACAACTCATAAATGATTCAATACTATTGAGGTTTATAGGTTTCTAAAGATGACAAATTTTTTGCCTTGTATGAAGATTGGTGATGTGAGCTATTACATGAATTCATTCTTCAAGAAGATCATGAAAATTCATGGATTGTTAAAGACAATTAATTTAGACACGTGGGAAATCTTTATAAATTAGCCTAGTGTATACTCCAAAGGCCTTGCCAAACTTGTTATGACTTCTTTACTTTTTTATAATTCCATATTTCTTCATGCATGCTATAAATCATTCTCTTTCCTTGAGCTCTTTTCCACTCGACGTTCCTTTTGCCCCTCACGGGGGAATTGCTAGTATTTAATTATTAGGGTTTGTCAAAAAGTACTTAATTTCAAATTGAATTTAGATTAAAATTCTTTTAAATATTAAACATTTTATTAATTATTAAAAGGGGCTTCAACATCATTCAATGCCTTCTTCAACAAGGTAACTTCTTCAGAGATGATCATTGTACACAATAAGGGGCTCTAAGACCTAGGCATGTGGGTTTAAGTACCAACAAGCAATAGTTCCATTATGTTAAGATGATTTTCAACAAGATGGTATTCATCAATATGTCATGTGGGATTTCATCATGATTTCCAAGGGCTTATTCAATGGAACAAGGTCATCATAGGTGCATTAAAGGAATATATAATGGTTTCATTACCAAATGTGTTCATAGCCATCAAAACCCCAAGATAAGGGTACTAAGGGCTTTATGACCTCATCAAATTTAAACGACAATAACTCATCAACCGTAAGGAGTTAGGAGACACTCCACATATCAATCGAAAAGGCTTGATGAGGGACATCACTCTATGAGGATCTTGATTGCATTGGAAGGGTCCTTCAACTTTGTTTCCTTTAATTTGTGTAGGATCTCTTCAAGGATATCATCAAAAGAAAGACTTCATCATGTAAGGGCACAATTCAATTGTGTGAGGGATACATTCATTCAACAACCAATCAAGAGACCACAAAAAGTACAAGTAGCATAGAAACCATCAACCAAATGACAACTAGGAGTTGGGGATACAACAATGGACTCAACTGGGACCAAGCTACAACTTAGGGTCACTCAACTAAGTCTACGAGTAACTAGGGATTTTTCCATTGTCCCAAGGACTCCAAGGGCTTCAGAATTGGGCTTGGACAAGGTCAAAAGGTCTCCTTTGACACATAAAACCACAAACCAAATACTAACCCTCAGGGGATCCACAAGGGGCACAAAGACTCAACTGTTGGCATCAATGACCGGGCACTATTGGCATCAATGAGAACTTAACTCCTCTTTAGAACAAGCTCCCCTTTCAAATACCCTTTTCCATTGATTACAACACCATAACTCCTCTTTAGAACAAGCTCCCCCTGTCAAATAAATCTCTCCCCCTTTGTCATCAATGGAAAAGGGAACTTCCTTTGATAACACTTACTCTCCGAATCAGACTTGGCCCAAAATCACGACCTGACTAACAACTCAGCTGGAAAGGCTTGATAGACAACATCAACCAACCAACTTCAAACAATAAGATGGTCAACCTACAAACCCTAAGATACACTTTAACCAATTTGTCAACTTAAACTTACAGTCTATATCCAACAACTTTAGATACTTTACAAAAATCAATTAGGTCAAATCCACAACTTGTTCAATCACTTTACTCAAGATAATAAATCAAGTCAATACTAACTCCTATCAATTTAATTAATTAAGCCACACCACCAACCTTAGTAAGATAGGTCAAGATCAACTTTAGGTATCTTGCCAGACCAGTCTAGTCAAATCAATTAGGTGATAAGTAACTTAACAAGTCAATATCAGTCAAGGTAATAATACAACAGAGGTCAACTTTATACAACTTGCTAAACCAATTATGTCATGTCTACTTTACACAGTTTTCCAAGCTAAGTCAAGTCAACACAATCTCATATAGTCAATACTAATCAAGATGCAAGAGAAGAATGCTAATCGCTTGTAGTTAACTAGGTCAACTTTAATTCCTTACTGGCAACACTGTCATGATAACTTATCAACTTATATTTGTCAGAAGTCAGACCAACACTTGCTTATAGTCAACTCATCTCAGACTTATCAAAACACAGAAAACTTAGTCAAACCTAGTCAATTCAGTGTCTTGTTAATTTGTCAACTAGCTCAAGAGAATCTTTGTCATACAATCTACTTGTCAAATGAGCATTATTAAGAAGTTTATAGTCCAATACTTAAGACTTAGGTAATATTGTCAAACATTAATAGAATAGACTTGTCACATTATGATGGATCAAAAGACCATTGTTAAACTAAGTTTTTGCAATCAAACTTACAGTCAACCTGTTAAACATTATCAGAGTATTACACCACTGTAACTTAGTCAATACAATCTTAAAATCATATAAAGTTAGTACAGTCTCTCATTTACAGTCGACTTTGTCAAACTCACTCACTGGAATCAATTTCTTATTGGCTGCTAGGTCTCAATCAATACTGATGGATACCGTCAACAACTTAGTCAACTAGATCATATGAATCAGTCACTAGTTAACTTGTCAATTCCAACTAGATTGAAAGAGTATTCAGTCAAAAGAATACTGTCAATGCACATCAATGCAAAACTTACAAAAAAGACTCAAGACTCAGTCAAAACAAGTCAAAAGTCAACTTTTTCAGCACTTTAGATGCCCTAGTTATGTGTACCTGTACAACCAGAAATCTAAGAAAGTAGAGAGCTTCATTTTGTCTTCAATTCAGCGTGATAATTCAGAAAAAGATGTTCTGAAAATTATGGTTCACACAGCTCGAGCTTTATGAGGTAGACTAATTTTTTCCTGAGACTGTTTGAATTTTTCAGAGGCTTCCTGAGGCAATCCAAATTTTTCAGAGGCTGTTCGAAATTGCAGCTTGTCATTATGATGATGTTGACCTACTATTTATAGTCACTTTTCAAAAAAATTATTTTACTGAGTCGACATATCATTATGGGTAAATTTTTTTTTAATAAACTTAATTTTGTTTTACTGGGCCGACCTTCTAGGAGGATTAATAGGATTTTAAAAATAATTATTCTATTAATTATTTAATTATTAAATGTATTTAATTATTAAATGTATTTAATTATTTAAAGTATTTTATTTAATTATTAGAGTTTGTCAAAAAGTGCTTAATTTCAAATTTAATTTAGATTAAAATTCTTTTAAATACTAAACCTTTTATTAATTATTAAAAGGGGCTTCAACACCATTCAATGCCTTCTTCAACAAGGTAACTTCTTCAAGATGATCATTGTACACAATAAGGGGTTCTAAGACCTAGGTATGTGGGTTTAAGGACCAACAAGCAATAGTTCCATTATGTTAAGATTATTTTCAACAAGATGGTTTTCTTCAATATGTCATGTGGGCTTTCATCATGATTTCTGTAATATCCCTTTTTTTTACACCCCTGCTATTTTGAATGCAAATGTAATTTTATTTGATGGTTGATGATAGATGTATCATAGTGCCACAAGCACGTAAGTAAACATTGTTGTCCACCAAAGGTCATTTAATGTTTTCTTGGTTATCGGTTAGTCCGAGAGAAGGATACCGAAGATACCCTTACCCGCCAAAATATAGTAAATGTCCCCTAAGACCTAAAGCTTAACACTAAGTAAATTAGGTTAAATGCTATTTTGAAAAAACGGAGAAACTCCTATGATGTCTTTGACATCATAGTCCCGACAGAGGATGTCAAGGGTTTTCATCATCAAAACCCACTATCTAGTATTTGGTATAAAGCTAACTATTTATTACAAGATGGATTAAGAGATTTTTAAGACTATCTCAGTACGGTTAGTGAAACTCCAAGATATACAGAAAATGGAAGAGACAATATATACTTATGTCATCACATTGATAAAATATTATTTGCTATAATATTATGAAATTGTATATATATTATACATTGAAATACATTATAAAGATATTGCAAGAGAAAACTATTTAAGATACCTATAGAGTTTGGTACTCTTAAAGAGGATAAATTACCTTCTCAAAGAATTATTGGGACTATTTTAGACTATGGTCTCTTATTATAAAGAGATGGATAGGCCCATAAAAACTTATAAAAAAGAGTTATTCAATTTAGTTAAAAGAAGCTTAGCCTATTAATTGATGTATTTTGCAAGCTTAGTATATGGATATATTCGGTAAGCTTAGCTTATTATTTGATAAGATCACATTATTAATTAAATATTAGTATACTGGACTATAAGTAAATAAACACACACACACACACACGCACACACACACACACACATATAGTATATATATATATATATATATATATATATATATATATATATATATATATAATATACATTGCGGAAGGAGCATGGCCTATTTTTAAATGTTGTGAATATTTGAAGTCAAATGCATACAGGCATAAAATGGATAAGTTAAGGGCATAGCCCTTGAGTTTTGTACTTTACGATAACTATCATATAAATGAGTTGTTATGAAAAATATTAAAAATAAGAGTAAATTCTTTTTTAAGAATATATATATATATATATATATAATCGATTAATGCTCAAATCTTGTTGGAGGTTGTATTAACTGATCGTTGAGAGTAATTTAAGGAGAATGTCTGCTTAGTGGAGCTCACGAAAACCTCCCTATCGCCATTTGTTTTCTTCAGCATAGAACACCCACATCTTTTACTTGCACCAGTTGTTCCACGCGTGGAACACTCCTTTTACCGCAATCTGCCTCATTAAGAGACCCACTACTTCCTACCACCGCGGAGCTTGGGGGGGATGGGGACCTTCTTAAGGAAGCTAAGTGAGGAGAGTAAGGAAGAAAAATTTGGGGAAACAGTCTCTGCAATGGAGATGGTAGGATGCTTCGGGAAGGGATAACACAGAGCACTTGATCCCTATGAAAGTTATCTTCTGTCTACGTTATTTCTTGTAATATAGATCACAGAGACGGGACAGCTCTTAAGCTGATCCCTGTCAAATTGTTTTCTTATGATAAGATGCATCGAAATCATAGACCCTTGCTGGAGAAAAGGGGAAAATCTCTGCGAAGGGGGGTTGGCGGGATCGATCTTGCATCTACCGAACTAGACTCGGTAGCTGGGAAATGCTGAATTAGTAATCATTTGCATGGGAAAGGACGACCTTCTATAGCTCGATCCCAACCCACATTGGAGACGTTTGAATGTTTTATTTGTCTTGCTGTGTAGTTTTCCAAGGCACAAATGTTGGGATTATCTATGCATTTGTAGGATCCCCTTACTACTGAACCTTGTTTGCATTTTTATTTAAGATTCTTGGATTTCATTTACCAGATCGTGAATGCCTAGACTGAGATTTTGTTACCGAATATTTGAAATCGTTTTATGTAGTATGAATGCCTGGATTGTATTACCAGATTGTCTTGATATTAGCATGAATGCCTGGATTGTACCTAGCAAATCGTGAATGCCTGGATTGAGATTTTGTTACCGGATATTTGAAATTGTTTTATGTAGTATGAATGCCTAGATTGTATTACCGGATTGTCTTGATATTAGCATGAATGCTTGGATTGTACCTAGCAAATCGTGAATGCCTGGATTGAGAATTTGTTTTTTTTAACAAAGACGGTTGAGCTTATATATTATAAAAAAAGAGGAGATAGAACCCAAATACAAAGTGTACGAGTAGGCCGAAACACCAACAGCATTGGCCGACTACTACTCTACCAACTTCTTGTCCAAAATGCTATAGAAGAAACCACTATCCACTATCAGGCAGACAAACTTACATTCTTCAATCCAACTACAAAATGACTAGTGTTTGCTCTAAGATAAACTGTCTATAGGTCAGAACCGACTAAAAATTTAAACATTCAGATCAAAAGATTGACCAAAAAACTACCAGGTTACGAATCACTTGTTGTTTTGCTTTTTCTCCTTGTTCAGCAGCAACTGCTTCAGTTCTGTGCTTTCACTCATGATGCCTTCGACGTTCTCCTGGATATCTTTTGTGAGGCCTCTAATTACCCTTAGCTGCTCTGTGTCCCGCTGGTCTCCAATCTCCATAGCCACTTCCATGGCTTTCAGCTTATCCACTATTTGGGACATATTATTTCTGGCGACAGTATAACAGTAGATCCCGCCAAGATTGAGGCCATTTGGGAATGGCCAGCGCCGACAAACGTACATGAAGTGAGAAGCTTCATGGGACTTGCGGGATATTACAGAAGGTTTGTTGAAGGGTTCTCGAGGATTGTAGGACCGATCACTGAGTTTCAAAAGAAGGATATGCCATTTATTTGGACGGATAAATGTGCCAAGGCTTTTGCAAAACTGAAAAAGCTATTGACAACAACACCGGTTTTGAAATTGCTGGACATGGAGGAAGATTTCTTGGTATGCACTGATGCATCCAAGGACGGAGTCAGATGTGTGCTAATGCAGGGAGGTAGAGTGATTGCCTACTCCTCTCGGAGACTCAGACCGCATGAGGAAAACTATGCGACACATGGCATGGAACTGACTGCAGTAATGCATGCTCTACGCTTATGGTGACACTACCTAGTGGGAAGGAAGTTTGAACTTAAGACGGATCACCATGGATTGCAATATATCTTTACTCAGAGTGATCTATACGCTAGACAGAGGAGATGGTCATAACAGTTGAGCGAGTATGACTTTGACATTACCTATGTGAAGGGAACCCTGAACAAAGTAGCAGATGCACTTAGTCGAAGACCCCGTATCTTCTCAGTGATTCTGATGTAGACCAACCTGAGAGAAAAGGTGCTTGGGCTACAACAAGAAGACCAGTGGTACAACGAGGTAAAGGCCGAGATAGAGCAGGAGCAGATGGAACTACCCAAGTATAAGGGTTATTCATTGGAAAATGATGGTTTGATGAGATACAACAACCGTATTTATGTACCAGAGAACAATGAGCTCAGGAACCTAGTCCTAGAAGAAGCTCATCGAGCTGTTTATAGAGCACATCCTGGCTTGAAGCAGATGTATGCAGACCTTTATCCTCTATTCTTCTGGCATGGCATGAAGAGAGACATGGTAAACTTTGTCGCCAAATGCATGGAGTGTCAGCTAGTCAAAGCTGAACATAGACATCCCGCTGGACTACTTCAGCCTCATGCCATTCTCGAGTCAAAGTGGGAGATCATCTCCATGGATTTTATTGTGGGATTACCTTTGAACTGCAAGAGGCATGATACCGACTTTGTGGTAGTAGACACTCTCACGAAGAGTGCACATTTCATACCCATCAAGAATACTTATCAGGCACCAGGCATTGCCAGAGTATTCATTGATGAGATAGTACGCCTGCATGGAGTGCCGAGGAAGATAATATCTGATCGAGGATCAGTATTCACAAGTAGGTTTTGGACGAAATTTTAGGAAGCTATGGGAACATGACTCAACTTCAGCACTGCATACCATCAGGAGACTGATGGGAAGACTCAAAGAGTGAACCAGATACTAGAGGACATGTTGAGGATGTATGTGATGGATCAGCAGACCCGTTGGGAGGAGTTTTTACCTCTAGTAGAGTTTGCATATAATAACAACTATTAGAGTTCGATACAGATGGCGCCATTCGAGTTTTTGTATGGCCGACCCTGTCGAACACCCTTGAGTTGGGACAGACTTGAGGATAGGTCTCTAATTGGACCTGAGGTGATTCAGGAGATGGAAGAACAGATGGTAGATATCCGTGCTCGACTGAAGGAAGCACATGATCGACAGAAGAGTTATGCCGATGTGCATAGACTCGATAGAGAGTATTAGGTTGGAGATCGAGTATTTTTGTGAGTGAGGCCATAAAAGAGTACTATCAGGTTTAAGAAAGGGGCGAAGCTATCTCCTAGGTTCGTGGGACCCTTCGAGATATTGGAACGGATAGGACCGGTTGCCTACCGTCTTGCACTACCATCATCATAGCATAGGATGCATAATGTTTTTCACGTATCAGTACTTAGACATTACATTTCTGATTCAACACATATCATTGACATGAGTAACTTACAGATAACGGATGAGGGGGCCGTGATGGCAGAGCCAATATGCATTTTGGACCATCGAACACGGCAGCTTAGGCACCGTGTGATTGATCAGGTCAAGGTTTAGTGGGATAGCTATAGTCCCAGTTCTGTGACCTGGGAGGACACAACTGAGATGCGTTGGTACTTTCCTTTTTTTGTTTTGAACTTTGGGACGAAGTTTTAATAAGAGGGGGTGTATGTAATTCCTGCCTCAACACTTATGATTGATTTGATTATTGTAGACTTATGATTGACTAGATTATTTGAGACTTATGATTGATCAGACTATTTTTGAGACCTACGACTGATTTGACTATTGAGGGCACTGGTTTGAAGTGACTCGGATTTATAAAAACTTGGACCATGAATGATTGCTTTAAATTTCATATGTGAAATGAAAATGGTTAGATACATGATGATTGATGAATATACTTGACTGTCTGAGAAAATGAAAAATGATGAAAATGCTTTAAAATGGAAAATGATGAATGTTGAAATTACTTGAAATGAAAAAGATGTATGCTCGATTGACAGAGACATAGTGATGAATGTTGAAATTACTTGAAATGAAAATGATGATTTGTTTTATACTCGACTGACTGGGATAAAATAACGAATGATGAACATGCTCGACTGACCGAGGCATAATATTAAAATGATGAATGTTTAGTAGACTTGACTGACTGAGATACTGAAAAGAATGATAAAAAAATGTTTTATAGTGCATTGCTACTAATGTGCGCTTGAGTGTGTGCAGTGGCAGGTAAAACGAATTACCGACTGACCCACAATGGAATTATAGGGGTCGTAAGAACAAAAAAAACACGTAGGGGTACGACGATTGACTGTCGAGTCTGAATTAGCAATTCATGCACGGGTGAAGCTGTTTCATCTCACCCGGGGAAGGGTATTCCATACGGGCAAGGCCATAATGATTTGGTTGCGTACGATGAGTTGAAGGGCGCGCAATAAGGAGAGCCTTATCCCTCAACATCCCTTAGTCTCCAAGGAGTGTAGTTGAGAGATCGCGGTAACAATTCCCGGTTGCTACGCAATACTCCCCATAAGAAGGAAGAAATGAAACTGTTAGAAGGGTCCGTCAAAGAGGCACCTGGACAAGAAAAATATAATGTTATTTAACACCTGAAGAAATTAAAAACTTGTCAAAGATAAATTCAAATGACTATAAATTAAAAGACAATTAAAATAAAATAATATTCCTTATTTTATTTTTAAGGGAAAAGAAGAGCTATTAGAAATGGAAAAATGGAAAAAGAAATAAAACAAAAACAATTTATTTAGTTTAAAGTATCTCACTTATCTACTTTATGAAAAGGAGAAAAACTAAAGTTAACTAGAAGTATTATAAGTAAAGTCGTATTAGAAGCTTAAACTTCAAAGTTTGCAAATATTTTTTTTATAAAGAATTTAAATTAATATATATATATATATATAAAACTAACTTTTTGTGGATTAGATTTTAATAAATAAGACAAAGAAATTATTTATAAGTTTTTATTATTTAAAAGAAATTGAATAAATAAAAACAACTAGTTTATTAAAAAAATATTAAGTAAACTAAAAGAGAACAAAAAAAACGTAGGACTCTTCTACACCTAACTCCCACGGATTTAGGGAATTAGGTGCACACTAAAGATAATGAGACACATGTATTTGAGAATAATTGAAATTAAATTATTAAATTAAATTAAATATGTGCATAGACAGACACATGGCACACAGAGTTTTGCTATATAATGAGGGAGGAGAAGGAGAGAAAGACATCTCTTGCTCCCTAATGCTGGATGATTTTCATAATCTCGGATTATGTTATGATCCTTGGAGTTGGGATTAGCCGGAACGGGGATTGGGAGATCCTTTCGGGATGCTAGCTTGTGTGTTCTTACAATCCCATTAGCTCGGGGGTTCGAGATGAAGTAGAGTAACCTCGATACGGTAGGGTGGTCAACCGAGGGGTTGTCGGTACCTTTGTCAAGTGGATCGACTGGAGCACGGATTCAGCTGCAACTACAACGGACATTTGACCTCGAATTCAACAAATTAAATCAGGTTCAATATCTTTGTTTAAATTATTTTCAGTATTTGGAATTGTTATTTTAGTTCTATTCTTTTTAAGAAAACCGATCTAGTATCACAGAGAATTATAATTCTGTTTTATTACATATGTGATTAATAGATTCTTGATGAATATGAGGACTCAAATAATAGATTATGAATCGTTCAGTTTCCCTGTAGAGCTGCATTTTATTGTAAATTTTTTTGGGCATACAGTAAAAGTCGAAACCCCTGGTTTAGAAATCGATCTTTTAAACTTGTTGCGTACCATTATGTATGTAGAGGGAGTAAACTGTTCAGCGATGATTAAAAAGTTATGTTGTTTATTATTGAACCCATACTATGCTCAGATTACTCATTCCATCTCAGTTCTAAATGTTTTAATTTAAAAATTTCTGTGTGTTGCGTTGAAGGTCGATTCTATTTTGAATGTTTTTAAATTCTTCGATCTCTGTGTGTTACATTGAAGGTCGACTCCACTCAGGATGTTTTAATTCATTAATCTCTGTATTCGTGTTGGAGGTCGAATAATTTAAACCCTGTTTTTCTTATGATAGCCATTCTAGAATCGATTACTGAATCGATAGATATAAAAACTCTGTTCATTTTATAATTTTGAATTTATGTTGATCTTCCCTAAAAGTTTGACATTCAAAACTCTGTGGATCCGTTCTCAATTCACATTTTCAGCATCCTTATTATGACTAATATATTTGGCATTCAAAACTCTGTAAATCCGTTCTTATTGGGCGTGTTTCCAGAATCTTATTCCTTCAACGATTCACATCTGATCTTCTTTTTCCTATGTTTAATTGTTGAAGTAAAAAGGGAATTCCCAGATTCCAAATCTTACTGGCCCATTGATTATATCAGATTTCTCGGTGCTCAAATTTCAGGACTGGTTTAGATGTTTCTATATCTCGAAATGAGAAGCGATCCACTCCTCTCTGGCTTCTCCAAAATTTTTGCTTTTGATTTTAATCAGATCTAAGAAATCTCTCTGCGTCTCCTTTGAAAACTAGATTGTGCGTCTTTTCTTAAACTTGTTCTGAGTTTGGCGATATTCACATTGAAATGAGCGTCCAGATCCAGACTACATTTACCCGTCGCTGATCTGAAGTCTGATCATTGCGTTCCAGATCCATTTATGTTTAAATTCTCTGTGTTTTATTGTCAAATTGGTGGAGCATTACGGATCCACCATTATTGTGTTCTGGATTCAATCCTATCTTAAATCTCTGTGTTTTATTGTCAACTGATGGAGCATTACCAATCCAGATTCTATTATGCTTTAAGTCTCCGTGTGTTATTGTTAAATTTCTGTGTGTTAATTGCTCGATTTTGGAAAGGCGTGGATGGTATATCGTTTCTTTTTCTGCGTTTTAAATCTTGAATTGGAAAGACGTTCTAGACCCATATGTTTGAGGGTTATTGTTTAAATATTTTCTGAGTCCTATCCCGAACTGGATGGGCGTCCTTCCAGATCTCATCAGTCGATTGACTTTTAACTCGTTGAAATTCTGTTTATGACCCGAGCTCTGATCCAAAATCGATCATTGTGGAACCATTTAAATTGATCTTCAATGTCCTCTGATTACTATGTCGATGAGGTTAATCAGCATTTCCAGGAGTATGATTTAGTTCGAATTAATTTTTAAAAACAAAATCGTAGAGATTGACTCCAGATTCTAATTGCGTTTAGGTTCATATTCAGAATATATTTTCTTTTCAATCTTAAACTTGACTCAATGCCATTTCATTCTGCCTAGATCTATTCCTATTAGGCATTGTTCCAAATCTCAATTCTTAATGTAATTAATGAAATGCTTATTTTGACTTGCTTAAGAATTCCTAGATATGTATGTCGATTGAGAAGACTTGGGTTATAAATATTACATTGTGAAATGAACGAAATGCTTGCTTAAGAATTCCTAGATATGTATGTCGAATGAGAAGACTTGAGTTATAAATATTCCACCATCAGGGTTAGTGTGGTAAATATTTGTGAGTAATAATCTTTACATAGAATTTTAGAATCACAATGTAATCTTTGTATTTGGGTCAAATTGTATTTCATGCAGTAGAAAAAATTGAATTATAATGCTCGTATGTATGTTGGACTACATTTCATAGAATACACTTTATAGCCAATAAGAATAGAATGAATATTGGTATTGAAATGAGACGTTGTGGTTATGAGAGTTTATATTTTGATAGAATAGGAGTGCAAGGAAAGAGTTGAAATGAATTATTGTGTTTTGGTCAACTATTTGTGACGTAATTGGCAATGCCATTATACTCCTTAGCCAATTAAATTAAAATCGAATTACGAGGATAACCAAGTTGAGACTATAATTGCTTTCGTAATTATTGTTCTAGAATAGTGATATTCGTCTCCTAGTCATGTTATGACTCATTTTTGCTCAGAGATTGCTTGATAAATAAAAAAATTCACTTGCTTAGGTTGAGAGTCCCTACAATTTGGCTTCTTATCTGCAGCTTGGTTGTTAGATCTCATTACATGGTAGAAGTTGATGGATTCAAACTCCCTGACGAGGTACTTTAGCAGGTTATGGATCTTAGAAGAGGGGCTTTTCTTGTTCTTGCTCAGATTCCTAGCCTCCCTAATGACAATCATTGAGTCGCCACACACCACTAGGTTGGTGATGCTCTCTTCTCTAGCGATCTCCAAACCTTTAGTCAGGACAAGCCATTCTACATTATTATTCGTGGTTCTCCCAATACCCCAAGCATATTCCTTCATCTCATTTCCAGTGGAGTCGTAGAGTACTCCCCCGCACCCCGCACCTGCCAACCCAGACTTGGATTGAGAATTTGTTACCAGATATTTGAAATCGTTTTTAGGTTACCACGAATGTCTGGAGTATAATTACCAGATCGCAGGGATGGGACATCTCTGTAGCGTGGTCCCTGTCAAATTGTTTTCTTTCGATACACTACCAATCCGGGTGTCTCTGTTGCATGCTTCTGATTGGTATTTATATGTTTTTTATGCTTATATGGTTAGCGGGGGGAAGGGACGGCTAGAGTAGCCAATTCCCAGGTCGTAATCCTCTGTGCGTGAACTATGTTATTTTATGTTGTTTGTTAGAAGGGACGGCCCGAATTGGAAGCCCTATCCTTGTTTGAAGGTTTATATATTTTTGGTTTGCAATTTATATATGTATATACTTCCTATTGCTAGTTTTAGATCTGCGCAACGATGGGGGTAGTGATCCCAGTATGATATTATATTATATGTTGAGTGTATTAAATGTTGAATGGCTGCGCAGCGATAGGAGACACAAGTTCTGTATAGTGTTGCACAGAGGCTTGGGGGACGGGACGACTGGTGGAAGCCGATCCCTGTCCACTTTCAACTTGCTATATATATATATATATATTGGGTATCCTTGGTATAGTTTATGTTTGTTCCCTATTTATATTGTTGTTGCTTGCAAATGGGTAAAACGAGCTCGGTAAGATGAGAATTAAACTCTGTTTATATACAGATTGTTGCTGCTTGCAAATGGGTAATATGAGCTCGGTAAGATGAGAATTAAACTCTGTTTCTATACAGATTGTTGCTGCTTGCAAATGGGTAAAACGAGCTCGGTAAGATGAGAAATAAACTCTCTTTTTATATATATTTTGTGGCTTCTTGCAAATAGGGAAAATGATCTCTGTGATAGGGGATTTAAACACACTCTCTCTCTATATATGGTTGCTTCTTGCTAACAGGGAAAGGCGGTCTCTATAAGATGAAGAATTGAACTCTGTTGATAAGTTATGCTGTTGCTTGAAATTATGTATTGTAGCCAATGAATCGAATGGATCTCCCTCTGTATATATTATGGTTAAAGGACAGAGTTTAAGCTAGGTAAGTTTTATCAATTTCAAATCTGATATCCATTGCTGCGACTCTAGACAAAAATGGAGACGACGTGAATCCTGAATGAAACTCTGTTTAAGTTATGTAAACTGCCTTGTTGAGTTTCTATTTATTTTCCTGAAATCGTATTCATTTGAATTCCATTTGAAATAATAGTGTTGGAATCATAATTCCCATTGAAGTATTTTATTATTGTTGGAATCGTATTTCCCATTGAAGACTTTTATTATTGTTGGAATCGTATTTCCTGTTGAAGTATTTTATTATTGTTGGAATCGTATTTCCCATTGAAGACTTTCATTATTGTTGGAATCGTTTTCCTGTTGAAGTCTTTCATTATGGTTGGAATCATATTTCCCATTGAAGACTTTTATTATTGTTGGAATCTCATTTCCCATTGAAGTCTTTTATTATTGTTGAAATCGTATATCCATGTTGTGTGTTAATCACTTAGATTGGAAAGTGTTGAAGTTGATATTCATATGATTTATATATCTCTATATTGGATCTTATATCCATTTGGTGTGTTAATCACTTATATTGGAAAGTGTCATTGAATGAAATGGATATTCATATGATGTATATATCTATATATTGGATCTTATATCCATGTTATGTTTTGTGTTAATACTTACTATCGAAGTATGGAGATGTAGGTGGGGCATGGCAAACCCTGTTTGCACATAAATGTTATAATTGGGGTATATAAATCTATACTAGTACGGATAGGGTAAACCTTCCGCATAGGTCGAAGTTATATATCTCAATTTATATATTATCATGATCTGTGGTGATTATCCTGGGAGAGAATCCCTGTAATGTTCTTTATGAGAGAGACTTGAGAAAGGGGAAAGTAAACTGCGTTGCAGAATGTATTTCTTTATTTTTGACAAATAATAATTATGACATTCTTTGGTGGACGTAGCCCATAGATTTGGGTGAACCACGTATACTGGTCTCTTTCTTATTTGTACTTGATGTGTTTTAATCTACTTGATAAATGTATCTAAAATGGTAAGTGGCTTCATTAAAGGATGTCAATTACATAAGTTTACACTCATGTCTATTTTATGTGATAAATGTTAGAAGGGGAAAGAACCACATGTTGGATTAAAAAGTAACCCTTATGCATGAATGGATAACCATTTTAATGTTTAAGTCTTATAAGAATGGAAGTGAATGAACAAGTGTTTATATACAATGCTACTTATGACTTATATTTAATACATATGGGTTGTGACTAACATACTTGATTGTTGATGTCAAGGAATTTTTTTTTACCCCATTCCTACAAATGTCGAACTTGGAAAATGGGTATGTGACAATTTCCAAGGGCTTCTTCAATGGCACAAGGTCATCATAAGTGCCTTAAAGGCATATATAATGGTTTCATTACCAAATGGGTTCATAGCCATCAAAACCCCAAGATAAGGGTACTAAGGGCTTCATGACCTCATCAACTTTAAACAACAATAAATCATCAACCGTAAGGAGTTAGGAGATACTCCATATATCAATCGAAAGGGCTTGAAGAGGGCTATCATTGTATGGGGATCTTGCTTGCATTGGCAGGGTCCTTCAACTTTGTTTTCTTTAATTTGTGCGGGATATCATCAAAAGAAAGACTTCATCATGTAAGGGCACAAGTCAACTGTGTGAGGGCTACATTCATTCAACAACAAATCAAGAGACCACAAAAAGTACAAGCAACATAGAAACCATCAACCAAAAGACAACTAGGAGCAGGGGATACAACCATGGACTCAACTGGGACCAAGATACAACTTAGGGCCACTCAACTAAGTCAATGAGTAACCAAGTCTTTTTCCATTGTCCGAAGGACACCAAGGGATTCATACTTGAGCTTGGACAAGGTCAAAAGGTCTCCTTTGACACAGACAACCACAAACCAAATACTAACCCTCAAGGGCTCCACAAGGGGAACCAAGACTCAACTGTTGGCATCAATGAAAACTTAATCAACAATACTCATAGTGGGTTGATTTCTAAACCATTCCCATGCATCCCCCTACAAGATTTGGACAAAAAATTTCATGGTAACATCTTCATGCTCAACCTCAAAATATTCAAGGAAAATAAAAAAACTTTAAGTACTTTCTAACAGTAATTGTCCCATCCCCTTCAAAGTGTGGATTAAACTTCTCAAGAAGGGAATTTGGCTACACTAGAATGGAAGTTAAATTGAGAGGTGCATATGCCATGAAAAAATTAGGAAAGACATCAACGAAATAAGTTTATCAAAAAAATTTGTGAAAAGAAACTCAAGACATAACATGAATTATAATTTAAAAAATAGAAAAAAAGTTTCCTTACCGAAATATCTACCTTAATACATGCGATTAGTTCCTACCTAATGGAGTTGCATGTCTAATATATTAATGCAAATATCAACTACTCACCTTAATATTTTAAGTTGTACTACATATCAAAAAGTATGGCGAGCTCCTTGAAAACATAGCCAAATTGGTATCACCCAAAAATTTATGCCTTGTAAAAGTTGAAGGGAGTTTGAAAACACTAGGAAATAAGCACGGTCACCTCACTTACTTCCTTTCACTTTGAATTTAATGCTTGCTAACTTCAAGGAGGGTATCCCTAAATGGTACTAACTGCAAATTCAAGAAATTGCAACAATACTTAAAATCAGAGTAAACGCTTCTTGTTTTAGAATAAATGTGAAATTAATGATAAAAAACAAGCTAAATCTGTTATAAACGATGGAATTTATGCAAAAAACTAGTCTAAATTATCAGCATTAATTCCAATGCACATTTGTATGCAGAAAACAGATAAACTGAAGTGCATAAATAGAAATTACAACAAGGTCATATAATTGTTTCGAGGCTATCTATGCTAAATTAAACCATTATTTTTTTAATGTTTTAGACTTTTCTAATTCATGGAAATGAATAAAAATATATGGTTTCTCTCAATTTTTGTGATAAGGATGAAATTACATCAAGGTAAGTTTACTATAATTTAACATAAAATTGAATAAATATGACCTAAGATGCATTATATGCCTAGAATGCCTAAGATGCACAATTTTTTAGATAAATAAGTGTTTTTTTTTTATATGAATAACTAAATACCTATAACAAATAAACCAATTCCTTGTGGAGTGAAGAAGATGAAAAGAAGAAAGCAAGTAGGGAGGATGTAATTATTTGAGTCCATGGGATCCAATCCTTGGTTTTGAAAGATAATATATCCTAGAGAGACTTGATGTATTTGCCAAAAAAAACTCAAAGTTGAAAACCAAAGATTCTATAAAGGGGGGCTTGGCCTCATCTAGAATCGCGTACAACTTCCATGGGGACTATCAATTCATCGAGATACCAAATCCAAAGCTTTACCTCTTATAGTGAAGAAAATGTTTCCTTTTCCATAAAAAAAACATGTAGAATTAAAAACCAAGGATTTTCTAAAAATGGTTTGTCCTCATCAAGCATGACAGATAACTTCCAAAGGGAATATCCATTCATCTAGATACCAAATTTAAAGTTCTCCCCCTACAATGAATAATAGGCTCAAGAATCTTCCAAACTTTCAAAGTGCTTTTAGGAACAAAGGAGTCATCAACTTTGACCAATGAGGGATAAGTGGGGTTTGAAAGTTTAGCTGCTCCACCTTGAACTATTATTAGATTTCACATGCAAGTTATTACATCGAGAGAATCAATGCGCATTCTATAGACCAATAATAAAGAGATTGTAACATCCATCCTGTCTGCAACATCGACATCAATGCAATATAATATTATATACAAAACTAAAAATGAAAATAATAAATTTAGTGTCAACTATATAATGATGAATGATAACACTATAGAAATCAAATCAAATCAATAATTCAAACAAGAGGAATTTGTTAGGAAACTTTTCAACATGCTTTTTTTCAACCCGCAATATCAATGGTGAGTTGTGTGATACAAGCCTAGCGCACTATAACAACACAAAAATCAAATAAAGTTAGTGCACTGCCAAAAAATAATGCACTACCAAATCCAATTCTCTTCATTTTATTTCTTTTCAGAGTTTATGGTTTCATCCTCTTCTTTCCTTTCCATGATAATAACAAAACTAATTATTGCTTATTCAACTCTGTTATATTTCCTTGCCATCATGCTAGCACTAATTTTACAAAACAGTGTATTTGTCTTGGAATTGTTAAGAATTTGTTCTAATTATTCCTATCACGTCTCATGTCAATCAAGAGATCAAATAGAAGAACTTTTTACTATTAGGCAAGTTTTCATGTTTAACCTAACATAGTTTGATACTTATCTCAGTTTCTTTTTACTAGATTAGATCTAACCTAGTGTAATAGAATTGTGTTAACAATTTCCTTTAGGACGGATAACCCCACTTAGCAGCTAATGGAGCCTTAAAACTCGTTGGGAATAGTCAGACCAAAATACTGAGGGCTAGGATAACTCTTGCATAGGGTTTTCTGACACCTTTGGATTGAACTGTTTCCTTTGCATTGACACCTAGACCAATTTCAAGCGTCAACACGTTTTTTCAAATGGGATTTTATTTGTAATTAATTGGAGAGCCATTGGACTTTAATCACCTAACCAATCACTGACTACTGTAGTAAACAAAGTTTCCTGATTTTGAAACAATTGAAAGTAGGGGCAGTGAATCACACAAAATAGTTACATATTTCATTATGAAATTACCAATATTTTAATGCTTGGAAAAGGTGTTCATCCACAACCTAGACCTTCAAAAAAAGACACTTCTTATGTTAAACAATGAATCTGGTTTGATGCTTCTTCCACCTGCAACTAAAGTTGAGCGGGAATAATATTTTTTTGCTCGTTTAAGGTAGCCAAGCAGTGATGTGAATTAGAGCCATCGGAGTTGGTGTTCTTTCTCATCATCTCAAACCTGAGCACCACATGGACACACAATTTCAATCATGATAAAGTTGAAGGCCGATCTATCTAACAAAAGACTTAATATCGTTTGGCATGTAGGTGTCACCTACTTCTCTGATAAAGAAAGTAGAATGCTAAAAAAATGGAATGATTTAACTAACTCACATATAACTTGAAAATAAATTTAACTTTGAATTATACTAATTAAATAGAATGTTGTTGTGAAAAGTTTCTACATAAAGTAACTAGTAATCACAATTGTCAAAGAAACATGATAGGTTTTATTATAGAGAGCAATTAAAGAGATGGTGCCTTAGATGGAAAAAGATATAGATGATATTGTAGATATTACCGAGAGCTTCATTCTTTCCTTGCAACATTTTTGTAGTTGGCTTACCTACCACATAGAGTTTGTTCCATTTTAGCAACTTCACTTGTCACCTTGCTCTCTATATGTGCATGATAAAAGATGAACCTTGGGAATTGGAAGTTGGAGCTCCTTGGCTTCAATATAATTTTTTGGAGGATCAATTTCTTATGGTAAATTTTTATTTTTGTTGTTTGAACAACCCACCTCAAGGTATTTTGAACAAGAGATTCTTTCATTGTGGTCCAAATGTAATAGAATATTGTCTTGTCTTCCACTTCGGTTAATTTTTCTTTATAATTTCTAATCTTAACTTGCCAAGATTGCACCTAAGTTTCATACTTCTTGTGCAAACTAGTGTGTCCAATATTTTCATGATTTCATCTTCCTCTTTGATATCCTCAAAGTGGGAAATTTGCGGTGAAAGGTTGTATGATAGTGTCTACAACTTTATTCTTAATAGAATGATTTCACATTTTGTTTTAGTTGATTCAAGCTCTGTGTAGGCCTGACTCATCTCAACTTTCATTTGTATTTGGTTGGATACAAAGCTTGTGAAAGAAATTATTTTATGTTTAGTAATTTCATATGCCATGTTGGGTTTTTGGTTGAGCGGTAAAGTGATTTTCATAGCTTATTGAATATGAAAATTTGAAGGTGCAAGTTGTATTGCTAAAATCGTCACGAACCAGGGGAGGCATGTGAATATCCTATCTTTTAATAATCTAGCCATGCGGTTGGGTCAGGATGGAGTTAATTATATTTAATGTACATAAGTCACATATAACATTTATTAAAGATGAAGAATAAATGCAATGATATGGACGTACAAGAAACAATCTTTCTAGGGATTTTTGTATACTGATTCTACTTTTGCTTACTTTCTGGGTTAAATTGGTTTCTTTGGGATTATGTTCAGTGCAATCAAATAAAATATGATGTGTTTTGCGTATTAACGCAACCGTTTCTAGTTGGATGGGTTCATTTGACATTATGGTCACCAATTTTTTTTCGTATACTGACGATATTTTCCAAGTTTGATCGGTTTCTGTAGCATTATGGTCACTGTAATCAAATCAAATTTGATGTGTTTTGTGTATGATGCAACCTTTCTTTATTGAAGAGGTTCATTTGGCATTATGGACATTGTAATCAAATCAAATGTGAAGGGTTGATCTTAATTTCAACTCAAAAAATATATATCATGTCGAGTTGGATAAATTTATGTGATATTTTAGCGATCACAATCAAATCAAGTTTGAAGTATACTGACATACTAGGACATACAAGGAACAATATTGTTGGATATTTTTGTATATTGACGCTACTTTTGCTTACGTTCCAAGTTGGATTTGTTTCTCTGGCATTATGTTCATTGTAATCAAATCAAATTTTATTTGTTTTGTGTATTGATGCAACCTTTCCTAGTTGGATGGAATCATTTCGCATTATGGTCATTGGGAGATTTTCATATACTAATGCTACATTCCAAGTTGGATTGGTTTCTCTAACATTATGGTCATCGTAATCATATCAAAATTTATGTGTTTTATGTATTGGTGCATCCTTTTGTGTTTGACTAGGTTCATTTGGCATTATGATCACTATAATAAAATCAAATGCGAAGAATTGATCCTAGTTTCAATAATAAAAAAATATCAGAGTGAATTAGATAAATTTAAGTGATATTTTAGTGATCGCAATCAAATCAAGTTTGAAGTATTATCATAATTTTAATCAATATATGTTAAAAAATATAAATTAAAACTAATATTTTTATTAAGAAAAAAAAAATTTATAATTATAATTTTTAAATTTAATTAATTATAACTAAAACGAATATTTATTATTTTTTAAAGTTTAATTTAACTAAAAAAATATTTATTAATTTTTAAAGTTTAAGATGTTAAAAAATAACAATTCACAACTAAAACAGGTACATTACTTTTTATTGTTTTGTATTTTTTTTTTAAATTTCATACTTATATGACATTTATATTACTTTTTAATGTTTTGATTTTTTTTTAATTTCATTTTTATAATAATGAAGTGACATTTATATTATTATTATTATTTTAAAATTTTTGTGTAATTTATATTTTTTTATTGTTTTGTATTTCTTTTTAATTTTGATATTAATGAAGTGATGTTATGAATAACACAAAATATTTTAAATATCATTAATTGTTTATATTTGTTTATAATTTTTTAATTAAATGTATATATAAAAAATAAATATATTTGAAAGAATTTTCAAATAATAAATTATAGATATGAATTAGTACAATATTTTAATATTATTAAATAGATAATTTGAACATCAATTATTTAATAAAGTGATAAAATAAATAAAGTGATAAAATTTGAAGGGTTGTTTTTAATTTTAACATGAAATATATGTATTCATCTAATTTTTTAATAATGAAAAATTGTAAAAATAATTACATTTTAATTATTAAAAATGATTGCATCCATTGCTTAATATTTAAACAAAGAGCTCTATGATTTGGAGCTTCCCAAGATCAATACAAGCACAAGGCTAAAGGGCATTATTCATCAAGAAAACCAATTGTATTATCTTTATCGAATATATTGATTGTTCACTTATCTCTCAAACCATGCAAAAATGCATACCATAGTAGCCGAGTATAATACCTAGTGCCCTGATGATAACAACAATTATGTTACATCCTCCATAGCTTGCTTAAATTTCCACCTAATATTAAAAGGTTGCTACAAGCATTAATTCTACAAAGGATATGTCTCATAAATATTAAGGCTTGATACATAAGGAAAATGAGCTATGTGCATTCTCATAATATTTGACATGCAAAGTATTGCCACATTGATATCAATGTTGATAGAAACAACAAGAAGGATCTAAAACACCGTAGTAGATAAAGATACCTAGAATCAAGAATAGGAGAACAAAAGATTGAGGGTTTGATGATAAATAAAATTGAATAAATAGAATCATAATTCCCATTGCTTTAGTCCAAATTTTTAGGTTATGTGATGTTGATGAGATTCATTTCTAAACTTAATCAACAACATACAAGTTATAAATTTTTATGAGCTTAATAGATGTTTTTTATTTGAAACAAAATCTTTAACACATATTTGTGTAAAAACTATGCGTTATCTTTACAATGAACTTGATCAAAGCTATAAAAGATCGATCATTGTTGAGAGATTTACATTTAAATATTGGTTATGTGTTTTGTTACCATTAAGTATATATTTCAATAAAAAGGATACCATGAATAACATATTAAGTGGTCGAGAGGCCAATATCCAATGTGCTAAAAAAATAATGAAATATTACATATCAATGCTATAACCATGTCATAAGTGATCACAAATAGACACGTAGCATGCCAATAAACAAATAGACACAAAAAAATCCTATGATCCAACATGTTAGATACCTTTAGAGAGGTGGAATATGTGAACATGAAGAAAGAGAAACAACCACGTTTCCTTGGGTTTGCTCAATGTTTATTCTTTGCTCTTCAAAATTGTCATGTGATACCAATTCTTATATCTAGAAGGATCAACAATGCTGTTAACACATGGATTCAAGCGGAGAATAAAAAAGATGAGGTTTATTATCTTCTCAGGAAGCTTTTATTAAGTGACACTTAAAATAGTGGATATGCCAATACGGTGGTAGGATTATGTAGGCACAAGTCATGGGATGAATTTAATGTCGTGGAAAGGTAAATTGTATCAAGAAATAGATAAGAGACAAAAATAATATAGATATTTTAGTACATAGATGTCAAAAGCAAGTAGTGGGTGTTGAACCTTTAATCTTGATCATGTTTTACATCTACCCTTGTTTAACATTACAGGTACAATGATTATTTAGCACCCAAGAATTAGGAGTCATGACATTTATGGATGGATGAAAATGTAACCCTTCTTTTGAAATTTTACAACATATATGGTCCTTCAAAAATAAGAAGTAAATAAAAAAATTACATTTTTTGAAAATGAGATTTTTAAATTATCATTCTGCAACGGACGGATTTGAACGCTTTGAAAGGATTAGGAAATATTCCACTAGCAGTAGTGAGTCCATTGATCAATTATCAATATTCCACTGATCCAATAGTGATATATGACATAAAACTCACCAATGACAACTCAAAAATGAACAAGGTTTTCCAATAATGCACTTGACCATGACAAGTACGTAGATACTCCATCTACAAAAAAAATGCCTTAATGCAATAAATCAATAAAAATACATCAAAATAATAATTGTGAAATGCATTCATTTGGGTTGTATGTGACCTTTATTTGTCCCCCTCTGATACTCCCCTACAACAAAAATGCCTTCATGCAATAAATCGATAAAAATACGTCAAGATAAAAAATTATGAAACACATTCATTTGGATTGTATGTGACCTTTATTTGTCCTCTCAATACTCCCATAATGCATACTTGTTATACCATGACGATCACGGGAGTAGAATTTGCAACTAAGATGACCTTTATAAAGTCATTTTTATAAGATTTCTAAAAACAAAAAAGATCACTAATTGTTAAAATGCCTTCATGCAATAAGCCAATAGAAATACATCAAGATAAATAATTACAAAGCACATTCATTTGGATTGTACATGACCTTTATTTGTCCTGTCAATTTTCCCCGTATGCATAGTGATTATACCATGACATCATGATAGTAGAATTTGAAACCAAGATTACCTTTACGAAGCCTATTTTTATAAGATTTTTAATACAACAAAGATCATTAATTGTTCTAGATTCATATAAATCCTTTTGTAACATATGTTGATTCAATGTCTCTCGTTGACATGGGGATTGTGTGATTTGTCATTGCCTCCTTTCATCTCTAAGGTATTGTTTTCCCAAATAACAGTTATATATGTCACCTTCTGTGCAGGTTTATAAGCATGTGACCATCACATAATTGTTTTATGAGCATATGAAATTTCTCATTTGTAGAGATTTTTGTAGTCTATTATTTTTTTTGTGTTGGATGAATTAGAGCATGCTCTTTTATTGCATAAGACATAGTTTCTCCTGATTCAATTTGCTATTATGATCCCATTCTGAATTTATTTAATGTTTATGAATTGAAAATTTCAAGCAGTGGTCTATTAATTATTAGTTAAAGATAAACAATATACATAATGGAACACAAAGCTATAGTTTTTTGTATTTTTGCTTCCCATTACTCTTTTTGGAACAATTCATTAGTTGAAACATTATTAATTTTTCCAATATATTATTAGTATTGTGATTGCTATCTTAAAATATGTAAATTTAAGTGGTCTATTAATTATTAGTTAAAGATAAACGATATACACAATGGAACACAAAGCTCTAGTTTTTTGTATTTTTGCTTCCCATTACTCTTTTTGGAAGAATTCATTGATTGAAACATTATTAATTTTTCCAATATATTATGAGTAATTGTGATTGTTGTCTTAAAATATGTAAAGTGAAATATGAACAAGTATGAAGTCATACCTCTATCATTTATGAGGACTAAAGGAAGCTTGAAAAAAAAAAGAGAGACCACATTTTTTCTTATGGTTCATCATTTCCTTCTACTTATAGTGGAGATTTTCTGCTTGGGGGTGGTTTGTACACTTTGCTGGATAGGTTCTTTCCTAATGCAACAATGTAGTTGTTTAAGGTTTTATAATTCATGTTTTAACAAAAAACATAGTTTAGATCCTTTGGATAAATGATCACGAAGATGTATTAAAGGCTTTTGTGTTTCCTTAGTGTAGATGTTAAAAATAGAATGATAGTGTAAGCCTAGCTTCTCATTCTCATTTTAGGGTTGGTTATAATATTTTATTGCAAGAACCACATGTTTTAGTTGAGTCACAATTGTAATATTTTGCTTCCTCTCATTGCATTTGTGTATTTTATGGTGTTATTCTTCACAAAAAATAGACAAATGTGTATGCCGATCAAATGTGAGGTTATTATTTTGCTTGAAAGCAACAACATTGTATTTCCCAATGTAATTAGATCAATGTTATTGACAACCTTTGCGATTCTTAGTTTGAAAGTTTGTTTCTTCTTCTAACACAAACGCAACCATGGTGTTAGTGCCTTAAAATTGGAGGTGAAATGTTACACTAGAGCAACAAAAAAAAAGGTAAAAACTTGTAATCAACATTGAAGAATTGAGTTTAGATTTATATTCTTTAATATATCAATAGTTTGCTTTAGATTTTAATTTTCAAACTTCAAGCTATCTACCTACTTTAGCTATTAAGGAGCACTTTGTGGAAAAGTTTGAAGGGCATGGTTTCACGAGAACAAAAAATAATGTGTAAGTTATGGCTTAGAAAATCTTTTGTGATTTATTTGGTTGATATGAAATATTGATTGGCTCTAGATAATTGAAGGGTGGTGTGCACGACTCTTATGCATTATCTTACAAATACCTTATTATTCCTATTTGTTTGTTGAAAATCGATGCCTCAATTACTCCCAATTCTCTTCTAGTTGGTTAGTCAAGCATTATTTCCCCACTACTCCAAAAGACTGGCCCCCACTTAAGTGATTGTGTTTTTTAGTGACATATTATTGAGTATTCGAATGTCTTTTTTTCCTACAAGAACAATTAGAGAGAGAGAGAGTCGCCCACTATTCCAAACGATTGGGCCCCACTTAAGTGATTGTGTTGCTTAATGACATATTCTTGAGTATTGGAAATGTCTTTATTTTTCCACAAGAACAATGTGTGTGTGTGTGTGTGTGTGTGAGAGAGAGAGAGAGAGAGAGAGAGAGAGAGAGAATGAAAATATCATAACTAGAGTTCTAAGAAACAACATAAATTTATCCTGCCATGGATTGCATTGTCTAAAATGAGAGAGAGAGAGAGAGAGAGAGAGAGAGAGTGAGAGAGAGAGAGTGTGAGAGTGTGTGTGAGAGAGAGAGAGTGTGTGTGTGTGATGTGTGTGTGTGTGTGAGTGAGAGAGAGAGAGAGAGAGAGAGAGAGAGAGAGAGTGTGAGAGTGTGTGTGAGAGAGAGAGTGTGTGTGTGTGTGTGTGTGTGTGTGTGTGTGAGAGAGAGAGAGAGAGAGAGAGAGAGAGAGAGTGTGTGTGTGTGTGTGTGTGAGAGAGAGAGAGAGAGAGAGAGAGAGCGTGTGTGTGTGTGTGTGTGAGAGAGAGAGAGAGAGAGAGAGAGAGAGAGAGAGAGAGAGAATGAATATCATAACTAGAGTTCTACGAAACAACAAAACTTTATCCATAACTAGAGTTCTACGAAACAACAAAACTTTATCCAGGCATAGATTACATTGGCTATGCTTATTGCCTATTTTGTTCAAAAACACCTACAACTATAAGTCCTATTAAACTATCCGCATATCAAAATACAAAGACAATACATTTGACCTATTAACCGTGAGTAAAAACATGTATGTGTTGGGCTTCCTCCGTTGTAATGTCTTCAATCCGTAGACTTGCAATTCCTTGCTCCACTTGATAATTTTCTCCAGTTCCTTTCCAAGTTGTCATACGATAATATCTTCAACCCAAATCTCATTTACCGAGCTTATGGATACACATGGATGCCCCATTAGTGACTATGATCTATGGGTGGAGCCCCAAATGATGTTAAATTACATATCCATGTCACATGTTGGATTATGAATTCTCTATTTTTTCTCACCAATTTCTACTTCTAGGTCTTTATGCTTCTTTAATGGAATCTAATCTAAGTACTAATATAAGAAATTTCCTTATGCATGCCATCCAATTGGCTAGCAAAATGCCTCAAAACCTTTCAGATCTCATGAATCCCATTGCTAGCACAACTCCCAAGTGAATTAGAATAAACCATGATAATCCTACCTATAGGTAATCCAAGAAACCCAACCATTAATTGATACCATAGATTAACAACTATCTATTGCATTGCTTGAAGGCACCAATGAAGCACACTGTCTTCCAAAGCAAGCCAGAACCATAGTTGCTGCAGGACTAGTCGAAGGTTTTTCCATCACAAAGACTAGACATTGAAGAAATGCAACACACTGGGAAAAAAAGTCAAATTGAACCTTCACTAGCATCCGACAACCATAGTGACCCTACCCATAAAAAATCCCACCTGATTGAAAAAATCTTATCAACTTAAGACTCTAGCCAAACCATTGAAGTTTTGAGTGTGAGAATTATATGGGGGTTTGAAAGGGAGTTAAGGAACCATATTGAATCCCTCTCCAAGGACAAATGTCTTGTTATTACTAACCCATGCTATGCAAGGACTTCAATGATTTGTGTTGAAAGAGTTCCTATGGAATTAATAAAATTTCAAGGTCACCCCCATTTTTAATTAATACCCCTATATCCAAATACACTTCTACATTAGTCAGACCATTCGCCTATGTTTTGCATGCTTCAATGGTTTGTGTTGAAATAGTTCCTATGGGATTAATAAAATTTCAAGGTCACCCCCATTTTTAATTAATACCCCTATATCCAAATACACTTCTACATTAGTCAGACCATATGCCTTTGTTTTGCATGCTCATCAACTCAATTATGTCAAATACGGAAAGGAGTGTGTTAATTCTTTCCATCATCTAAGATATTGATGATCCTATTTCGACTCTAGCCTTTTTAACCTGCCCAAAATTAGACCACATCATTGTTTTCAACTCTAGTCAAAATTAGCATATCATTGTTTATACCCAACCAATTATTCATTCATGATAGCACATATTTCACTGCAATTTTCAAATATAAAGAATGTCTCCAGCCATATGTCCCAAATCAATCCTTCACTAATTTAGTCTCAAGAGGCTAATCTAGCTTTCTCTTATCTTACAAGAATATGCAACAAATAGGGAAGGGTATTGTGCAAATGCATACCAGGAAAATAATGAGTTGGCAACTCCTATTTTGGCTTACAAATGCATAGCAATGTCTTAAGGTAGTGCCTTGTGGTATATTCTAAAATGCAAGAAACAATATTAACTACAAGTAGCCTTGTATAAGATCATGCCTTTTCGGGGTCGATTCAAACTGAAAGCATATAATTTCAAAGTACATTGGTATCTTCAACAAAGGATAAAAATAGTATATTAATAAGAGTCTTCTCCTCTAAAGATTTGTATGATGGTTAAACCACATTCTGAAGTTCAATCTTGTGAACATATCAAAGTCAAATCATAGAAATGCATATACCGTGGCATTAAAATTAGAAAATATTTTTCAACAACAAAGTTGTAAACATAATTCCAAATTGCATTGGTTCTATTCTCAAGGCTTATCATATACATCAAATTTTGAATACCAACAAACACTCTCTTCACTAGCATTGGCAAATATATACTCAAGAAGAAACAATACAAAACATTTTTGACAAAGTTTCATCATAGTTTAAACAATCAAATCCATGGTGTGAACTTCAAAAACAAATAGAGGGAGTGAATTATAGTTTCAGAATACAAGATTACAGTTTCAAGATTTATCTCATTCTATTGTTATCATGATGGTCACAAATTTGTTGAGCATACATAGGAATTACTATGCAACACCCTCATCATAATTTCAAGATTTTCATTCTCTCATCATAGAAGGTATATGACGACACAAATCCAACAACAATAAGGCATGTGACTTTTTCAAGCACAAAGGCAGCTCACTGTGATTGATGGCATTCCTACCATCAATATGGAAGTAAAAAACCATCTCAATAAAAATAGAAAAAACATAGTAAATGAAAAAATATTATAATGAAAAATTCTTATGAGGCATCTAGGACATTTCTTGGCTTGGAAACCTCTTCTAAGACGAGTCCTAATCATGGTGAAAACCTCTCTCATGAACCATGAGGCAAAGCACAAGTGAAAACCAAGAATGGTATTTGGGATATGAGAGAAAAAATAGAATAATAATAAAGAAATAAAAAGAAAGAAAGAGTTTGTGTTCATACCATATATCTCTAACTCTTTTCCAATCAATATCCCAACATTAAGATACTCAGCTTGAACTATTGTTACCTTATGCAATCATATGAAAGCACAAGGAAGAGATGAACTTAATTTTTAAGTTATTCAACATATTGACTATATGACCACTTGAATCCAAAATTTTCATATTACCCTACATTCACCACATGATTCCTTCCATTAATTCCCTACATATATTAATTTCCTACATTCATAAATCGTTTATTATCCATGTTACATCTATTTCCACCCTCCAATTTCCCATTCACCCATAAATACCATTATATAGTATACCCTCCCCCAATCATCATGAACATATTAATCCATACAAAGACTTTTATAGGAATCTATGAAAGTCTCCACCTGCAACCAGATTTCTACAAAAGTGTGCATTTCCAGAACTATAAATTTCTACAAAAGTGTGCATTTCCAGCAATATAGATTTCTATAGAAGTATGCATTTCCAACACTACAAATTTCAATATAAATGTGCATTTCTAGAAAAACAAACTTCCCAAAGTTTCAACTACGACAAGGTTACTGCAATCCAATAATAGAATGGAGCTTAATTTTTATGCTCAACCATACCAAATAAATTGGAGACTTTCCTACATTCATGCTACCTCTCAAGATAAGGAGTTATCAACAAATTTTCATCATATAAAATCTCATTTATCAAGTCTACTAGATATCACTTCTAATCTCTTTGAATTTAGTCATTGCATGATTTAAATATGATGTTAAACATAACATTATATGGTTGGCCAACACTCTTGCCATTCCATGCCCCTACCATTCTTATAAAACTTGACAATAGTTATGTATTGTATCGAATGGGGTCAACCAAAATATAAGTTGGGGGTAATTGAAATGCCAATCCATAACAAGATGTTGACAATAAAATCAAGGAATGATGGCCTTTTCAAAATAGTTAAGCACGCTGACATGAAGAAGAGTAATCGTCACAATATGCAAATAACTCAAAGATGCGGTAAAATCATACTTCTATGAAAGGGCTCATTTCAAAATCATTTTGAATGCAATTTGACTCATTTTAAACCCACTTCAAGTTCTTATCTTCTGATTATCTTCTGAGCCATCTTGCATAATGCACTGAATGCCCCCAAACTTAAACAAAGGAAATACAATAGCATGATCCCTAGTAAGACAAACACAGGGTTACTTGGGATAAGTTTTTGAAGAGAATTGATAAAGAATTCCAAGTTTTATAGTATTCCCAAGATGTGGAGGTGGATCTTAGAGCATGGAAAAGGGAAGATGAATATTATTGACAAACTCCTTAGGTAGTACAACCCCAACATTCAAGGGTCAACTTTAATAATAATAGAAGAATAGTTCAAAGACATTCTGGAAAGAGAAAATAACCCATTCTATAGGAATAGAGGACATACCTTCCCAGAGAATGCAAAGAGACAATGGAACCTGATTGAAATGAATAATGTAATACCCCCAATTCGACCCTTAGGATATATTAGCCTTAAATGTAAATAATGCATACAGGTGATGTATGTTTTCCTAGCGTGGAGCTCAAGGCCAAGGCCCCGCTAGTGAAAGCCGAATTTTATTTAAATGGCAAGTATTTGATATTTTGATACCATGTGCTCTTAAGCCATGGAAATTGTAATAGGATGTAAATAAACATCATGCAATATAAAATCCCAAAACTGGCTACGGAGGCAACAAATGAGAAGGGGCCACGTGTATCCACTAGGGAGTGGTGAGGGGGCTATGGGAGTGAACCATAGGTTGCCATATGTCATTATGAGAACCCTTTGACTCCCCTAGAGGGCATTTATTCATGTTGTAAGAAAATGGTTGAAGAATTAAGTCAATGACTTTGATGGAGTATGGGCAGCCCTGAATTCGTATGGGTAGGTATGGGCTCTTTTGACTTGTCCCACAAGTCACTCTACATCTTGGGGGTTGCTCCATCCTTATCCCCATTCCATTGTGGAAGTATGGGACATCTTTCACCACCCAAAAACGAGCTCCCAACAGGGAGAAAACCGAAAATCGCGACGGTGAGAGAACCCACGTTTTGGAAAGCCAAAAACGTCCCGATTTGGTATTGGACAGAGAAATCCAATGGGGGATCCATTGGTAGGAACCTTGGGGCGAATTTGGGAGCAATAGCTACCCCAAAAGCCATGGGAAAACCCAGTTTTAATGGCCCAGAAAATCAGTGACGGATTTGGGTTGTTTGTGACAGATTTGTGAGAAATCCGATTGTGGATGTATGAATAGAGGATGGGATTGCTGAGTCTAGTTTTGAAGGGTATGTGGCTCTGGGTTTGAGCTCAGTGGACTAGCATCCTCCTCCATCTCCTATTGCATGCTTGAGAAACCCAACTGTGTGTTGGCTTAGCATGGCTGTTTGATTGAAACCCTGACTGTGAGTGAGCCATCTAGTTCCTCCTTAGTGGATACACAGCCCAGCTCGGGGGTGATCTCTCAGCTGAAAGAATACAAGATGGACATAGATCTATGGTTGGGTGGAACGTTGCTCTCACGTAGCCAGTCGTTGGATATCGCGTTGCAAGATAAGTGCTCTCCGTGACTTTAATTTGGATATATATATCTGGGTTCTGCAATGTGTTATTTGAATGATTATTCCTCATGTTAATGAAATTGAAATGAATTCTGTGCATGGCATACGAATGAGAATGGGTCTCTTTATGTTGAATCATTCTCTGCTGTGGTAAATATGTGATGCAATTACGGTCTGTTTGTGTGCTTGCTAGTATGTTCATCCGCTGTGTTTATATTGAAACGAATCTGCATATAGAATTTTTAAAATGTTAGTTATTTATGTGCAAAAATATTGGGGCTAAGTTTACCAAAAGCCCGGTATGTTGTTAATGTTTCCTTCCCTGCATTTCATAAGGAGAAGGGGACGTTACAAATAAGAATTCCCCTTGAAACATTACATACAATCAAAAAAATATAATACCAACAAATGCAATCAAATACACGATCCAAGCAAGATGCAACTAATTGGGTGCATTGTTTGCACTCCAACATTTTAACCATACGCTGGAAGGTGACAAAACCTTCACATGGTAGCATCTGAAAGTCAAACAAATATACAATTTCAGCAGTCCTATATTTTTGCATAATAATAACTCAAACCAATCTCACATTCAAATGAATCGACTTGCACGAAGAAAAATTTATGCAACAACAGGAAATGAAAAAAAAATTTGAACTGTATCATAATAACAAGATGCCCTGTTGGTTTGACTTAACAGTAAAATATAGTATAGTAATTAACTAATATTTATGCAACGACAGGAAATGAAAAAAAAAAATTGAACTGTATCATAATAACAAGATGCCCTGTTGGTTTGACTTAACAGTAAAATATAGTATAGTAATTAACTAATATTACATTCAAAACCAATTATCGAGTGATCCCCTTAACTTCCCTTCGTTTCTAAATGCTCAACTCGATTAGGAAGAGGATTCTTGCTTAGCTGCTTCCTGAAAGGTCTCTCCTTCGACAAGTTCCGCCACATCATCATCTTCTTCTTTAGCAACAAGATGAGATTCATGCTTCTAAATCAGCTAAATCAGCATATTATTGTATCACATATATGGTATTTTAATGTGATAGTTGCTATTTATATTATAAGAAGAGAATTACAGAGATAACAAAAAATAACACAACCTTGACTAGAGAAGCAAGGATTGACCCTGCTATTACTAACCACAATTTTTGTTTCTTTAGACAATTATGAAAAAAGGCATATCAGTATTATGTACAAAATTCAATATTCATAGGGAGTATAGATTTGATGTCCCAAAAATTGTATTGATAATTTTTAAGAGAGTACAAAACATGCCGAGGATTCACAAACCATCCCATTCAACACATCACTCCCCCAATCATGCAATTTCAGATGCTAGTCTGCAACATGATGTTCAATTTTTTATTTATTGAAGTGGATAATCCAGTTCCCTATTATTACAAAATTTGCAATGCTTGCACAAATAGATTGAAGCTTGGCTTGACAATGATATCGAATAGACAGACTAAGGGCCAAGTTGCTTGTAAAGCTGCCATAAATGCAAGAGGATATCAAATAAGGCAGCAAGTCACTGAAGATTAAGAAACTAGTTTAAAAATATCATCTTGCACATTTCACCTCAGTACACACAATAATATATTTACTGTAAGGTGTAGTGACCTCAAAAAAATCTACTGAGTTTAGCACTTCAAAGCATATTCCAGGTGATTCAGCTTCATTTAACAAGGACAAATAATCACTATCCTATTGACAATTTTATCCCATTATAGAACATGTTAATTTTTATATTTCATCATGAGATTAAAGCCCAAACGCAACACAACCAGTTGACGTCACTGCATAGATGGCAGAGTAAATACCATTTATTCAACCTTTAAGTCAAATATACCCAAATATATCCAAATATCCAATAGTCATTAATTATCCTCAAATCTGAAAAAAGACAACATTAACAAACAATCAAAATATTCTGAGTTCAGCACCCAATACTAACAAGAAACTTGGAAAATTTTTCAAGCAATACAAGTAAAATTCATTTAAGGAGACATACTCTTGTTTAAGAGGCCACATCTTCTACGGGTTTACTTTATTTCATTTCTCTGCACTATGGCTGTCCAAAGGGGGTTATGCAATTGAAGAAACCCATAAGTTATCCTCATTCGACATAATCTAATTTATGAAAAACGAGAAGCCACTTCATTTTGGTATCTATCTCCTTAACATTTTCTGCACCACAAGAATCCAAAGATACATCCCTACTTGAGAAAATTGAAAATACAAAAAAGGGTATGTGTTTTAAGTTGTATATAAGTATCCTCACAATTTGTTTCCATAAAAAATTTAACCATAGATGATATAAAGTAATATCAAATTTCCCTAGGAAAAAATGAATGAGTGGTTGGTCAAGAAATCTCCCTCAAAGAAACAACTTACCAGTTAGAATTGTAGAAACCTTTCAGCATGGCAAGGGCTCTGCTTTTCTGTCCAGCAAGGGATTCTATAGAGATGAGCATGTGCTTATAAAGATTCATTCATAAGGACAAACCTTTATTTCTATGCTTTATGATCCTGAGATAGCCGCACATGAGAAAAACATGTCAGAATGTTAGTTTATTATTCACTAAAAAAATATGGAAATGCATGGAATAATTTGGGCGATCCCTTCCACAGATGAGAATATAACGTGGTCTAGAATCATGGAAGAATTCTGACTATATGTCACGCATTCCTGATCAAAGTGCTTGGAGATAATCACAATTTGAAGATAACACAATCCTATGGGCATGCACATGTTCTATCAATAAAGTACATAAAGAGAACTTTTCTTGAATGCTTTTTCCCTTATGCCTGTAAGATAACATCTCTGTTGTGGGCAGGGGCAATTAATCATCAAAATGCAATGACATATCGGTGATGGCTCATCGAAGGTCTGGTGAGCTAAACATGGAAATTACAAAATCAATTCAAGACTTCCATTTGCAAGTCACTAAAAAATATGCATAAGGAATAAACATTATAGAGAATCTTAACATAATGAGAAATTGTTGGGAAATTTTTTAAAGGACCATATCATAAATTTATCCTGTTGCAAGTAACTTCTACCTTCTCCTATTTTACTGCACATTACTTTTGGGCTTTTTGTTATTTTATGCATGCAATAATTAGAAGACGAAAGAGAGGTATTATGCAACAAACATGATAACTTACGAACTTGAGGATGGCCACTAACATCAACGATAGAAGCAAGGTTGCACTCTAAGATCCGCATTCCCCAACTAGGTGTTCTTTCACAAAGAAGGGAAAATAAAGGTTCCAAATTGCAATGCTTTTCCAGCAACCTGACATCTGCCACATTCTCCTCATCTACTTTCATAGTTCTAGTATAGACAAGTAGGATAGTGCAATTTGGAAGACAAACACACCTCTCTATAGACCTTTTTTGTACCATTTGCATTGTTTCTTGATTTAACAAAGCATCACCCAAAGATCCAATGTTATTCTTGGGAATACTATAGCTAGAGGGAAATAAAGATGAGCATCTAGCTGCTAAAATAACCAAGTGTGCAAACAATGAACTCCCATCTGACAAGACCAACAAGAGGTCATACATCTCATCATGATCAAATGCCTTCTTCATTCTTCTTCCAAATTTATTTGGAAATCCATATATACCGAAGCAGGACATGTTGTGTGTTGCATACCATTGTACACCAGGAGCAAGGCTATTGTCAGCAACCAATTTCTGAAACTGCTTGATTGATACTCCAATTTCTGTTTCTTCACATTCAACCTTTTCAATAGAACCTTCAACATGGATATCTTGTCTGACATTCTGAGCAAATACTAAATTTGGAACCAATTTTGTGAAGGGCGAGTGGGTAAGAAACAATATTAAATTGCTTCCTTTTCAATCTTGTGTTTCATCCCAACAATAGATTTTCCCATGTGTTGCACTAACAACATGAATAGATACATTTGATCTTGCAACTTTGACTTCATTGTCATAGTATAACTTAATAGCATGGGACAATATTTCCAGTACATTATATTTATGTAAAGTCCAACTATACAGTTCCAAGCTTGAAAAACTTGCCAAAGACATTAAGCTTACTACCATCAGAAGATCATCAGATACATAATTTCCATTGTTACAAGCTCCTAGTGCTCCAGTATTCAATAAAGATTGTAGCCACTTCTAACCAAATGACTCCAGAGCTTCAGCTAGAAAAAATTGTTCTTGTGAAGAAAGATATTTGAAAGGTTAATAAACATGAAATAGGACAACCCTGTAAAATAGGTTCTCTCTCAGATATATCAGGTACTTCCTGTGTAGGTTGATTCTCGATTTCTTGCTGGACATGAAGCTGACCACATCTATGAACAATGCTTACCACAATTTTATGGTCATATTTGCAAAACATGTGTTAGCATCCAATTATTATAAGTTCCTATATCATGAGGTCTTAGTTTTAACTTATGGATAATTTACCTTTAAACACTAAGCAACCCAAAATAGATATGGAAAAAGAACCCCAAACAAATATGGAAAATATGAGAGAAGGAAAAGAAAAATACCAGGCAAATGAAATAAACCTTAAGAGTGATTCTTTCTTCGCATATATAGTGATGCTTATGGATATATGAAAGTTCCTGATCATAGTATCCACTTGTTGGCCCTAGCACACATCCCTGCACTTTGACCATTGTTTCCTATCAGAGTTACCAGACAAAAGCAAATCAGAAAGGACCTTTTTTATGCCCATCTTCAAAAAGTAAGAAAGATGACACCACAAAAGTGAAGCAGTGCATTAGCAATGCGACAAGCTTGAATTACAAGCATCTTTAAATCGGGAGGCCATTTTTCATGAGGAAATGGCTTCCATTCAACCAATTCTTGGATGATGACTTCCACAAAAGGCCCTAGGTGTGGCCCAGCCATTACATTGTACCTAGACACCGATCCAGATCCACCATGCTGGGAATATGCCAAGATCCACTATCACCACTGCTTCAGTAAGAAATGCCCATAATTTTGTTAAGATTTAATATGCTAAGACATAAACTAGCAGCATTACATTCCATTTCACAATAATAGCATATACAGGATCACTGAAGAAACAACAAGCATAGCATAAACACAAGAGACACAGATTTATCCTGGGAAACCCTCATGGGGTAGAAAACCCAGCAAAGCTTCCTCAATATAGATGACCAACAAATACAAAAGATGTAACCCTGAGCATAAGCTCCTCCTTCTCCATAGCAGACCTCTCTCTCATAAGTGTGCCACTCTCAAGTGAGTGAGTGTGTGTAAAATGAGGAATACACCTCCTCTATTTATACACTACTCCGACTTGTATTTTACACAAATAATGTAGGATCGTATTTAACCATTGGGTTAAATACCCCATTAAAACTGACTGGGCCGACCCCTCTAGGGTGGTCTAATAACCCTTTGACCCACATAACACATACAGGGCCGACCCCCACTAGGGAAGTCTAATAACCCAAGTTACCACATTCTGACGGAGGAATAAACATCTCCGGATATACAATAAGATCTTCACAGAGGAATGAATCATCTCCGGAATAATAAAGTACAAATATAATATTCTTTGAAGTTACAATATCTCAACAAATTTTTGTTGTTTGCATGGCTGCAATTAAAGTAGAACTGCCTTTTCTAAAGTCATTTTATGTCTAATAAGCACACCAGGCTTTAGTATCATTTCCATAATTGCATAATTTGTCAAACTTCCTTTCACAGTCTTCCAAAGGAAGCAATTTCTTTAGATCTATCATCATTGGATCCTATATTGCCATTTACAATAAAACACAAGATGATATATGCATCAAAACTCTTCCAATCAACAGGTTGTCAAGCACATAGTTGATGTCAAAATTGTCTCTTTGCTGAGGGTAACGCCTGCTATCCAAGACTCTGATTTCCTGTAGGATGCATGAAAGTCAAATCACAACAAATAGAATTGCCAAACAATCATCTTTAATGTTGGTTTTAATCACCTTTCATTTAAAGGAAATATAACTACATTAAGGGCAAACTTTTTGTAGCTTTCCTTCTCAAAATCTCACTGCTCATCGCCTGTAATGTTTGAAAGATTGATGGGATTCCAATTACCAGCGCCTATCCCATGTGGTTGCTACTGTTTGCATGCCTGTAATAAAAGATAGGTTGAGAAATTCTTATTAAAGCACTTTTACCATCTCAATTAAACTTCTCAATTCATTGATAAGGGTTCACACAGCTAGCCCTTCCCATGCATCTCTTTGATTACTGATGGTACTTTAAAATCTGCTTGCAAGGAAATAGACATTGGAAACCTTTGTTATGATCAAACCCACTATTAACCTACTGACAAAGTATTTATATGCTTTCAAGACATTGGTGACTGCTGAAAATTCGCTGCGAAATCAATGATTTGAGACAGGATATGGAACACACCAAGTATTGACAACACCTTGAATTAGGTTTTACAGCAGCCAATTATGTCCACCACAATAATAGGTCTGATTAGGTCTTTGAGAATAATAAACATGTTTTCTAGAGTAATGCATTTTGTTAGGCAACATTAGCATACTCGCAAACCTAAGGAGGAGTGGTCTCCAAGCTAGGGACGTCCCTCAATGTTTACTAGAAAATCCACTCATAAGGGGACAACTCCTCCAAAAATGGCTTTCAAACTCTCTAAAAAAAGGTGATACTCTTCTAGGTGTAAAATGAGAAGAATTTGTGTAGGAATGCCAATTTTGGAAAATCAACTTCTTTTGAAAATATTTGGTCTAACTGTAGGTGATTTGTACTTTGAGACATACTCAAGCTCTTGGTTAGAGAATGTATATGCTAATTGGATATAATTTCCAAGATGTTTCTTCTCAAGTACAAGAAACTTGAAGAAATAGTTCCCTATATTTTAGAGTATAGGTTTCATCCAGGCATCCCATCAAGCATCTTCCCCTTTGGTGTATATATGTGTGCCCTGTTTCTGAATTCCAATAGTTTACATAATCAAAATGCATGTGGGATCAATGAAAGAAAGAAAACATATCTATAAGAGCCTTGTGACTATCACTAACAAATATAATTTGTGGGACTTCGAGAGCCATCTCTCGATTGGTTAAGGGATCAATTAGGTGTGCACTTTCCTACTGTTGCAGAGTTTTAAAGCTGTAATATTTAACTCTTAAAGTAGATAACAGAAAAATGGTTTGGATATTCAAGAAACAAGGATGGAATCTCCTTCGATAAAGAACTTCAACATTAGTATTATTTGAATCATAGTTCCACATGCTTTTCCATAGTGAGATTGTTAGAGGAAGCATGATCAACTAGTATAACACCTTTGTAGTCATTATACTTTTTTAAAAAGAAAATGGTATTCACTCACTATATTCATGACATCCAAACTCCGAAGGCACCAGCCTTGCCAATGGTAAATATAGTTTCCCTATCCCATCTCAAAAATGATATGTTTCGTATCCATTGTAGACATTGATATCATGAATGATTTTAATTTCATGGCCATATATGTGTAGGGTGTTTTGTGAAGAGCTAGAGACTTAGCCTAGTTTTGCTACACAATTTGTAACATTATTTATAGAAGAAAGTTCAGCCATCCTTTTATGGGTGATGTCTGCAACTTTTTCCTTTACAAATGTATTTTTACCTTATCTTATCGTACCCATATATTCATATATGATAACTATGCAAGGAAGATAAACTATTCAAATTTCAAACTAGCATCAGGGAATGATACAGACTCTGTGCATAAATAAAGATCTATCTAACAAGAAAGAATGCTATGAATCCTACATCGAAAATTTGGGATGATGTTGTACTACTCGTTGATACATAGAGCTATATTTAGATTGAAATGCACAGCTATGATTGAGGGTTTAGTTAGGGAGGAAGAGATGAGACTGGTAAATACCATAGAATGTAAGGACATTCAAATCAACAAGATATCAAGATTGTTGCAGGTTTGTTACATCACGAAGGTAGATAAGATTGGAGCTAGGTATTCTTCTCATACTCATGGCTATGGGGTTATGATTCTTTTGATTGTATATATTGCAGCCATTTTACATGTCTAGATAACATCCTGAACTAATGACATGCACAACAAGGTAGCACTTGTCCTTCCAAAAGTTTTGATTACCCTAAAAACTCCAAATTCAAAAATAATATGAACTTTACCAATGGGGATGGTGTCATAAGGGTTGTCTCCTTTCAGTAAAAAGCCATAAAAACTTAAAAAGTAATTAGATTAGAACTTGGAAGAGGTCCATAGCTCAGGTAGCAATGAACACTGCTGCCCATATTTGTATGGGCGTACAATGTTGCCTAGATTTTCCCAGGTAATACACTCTATATTGTGTACACTTAATAAGGTGATCACTGCAATAGTAAGGACAAACTTGGAAAATAGTTGCTCTGGAATTTTATAGCATTTTGGAAATGAATTTTGTTGAAACTCTGGAAGCCCTGCAATATTGCACTAGTACTTCCACAAACAATGTGTTGACAATATCTATGATGCCTATTTAGTATTTAGTTACCTATGTTGACATAATAAATTCATTGAATGGAATGGGCCCAACTTGGAGGGATGCCCATAAGAATAAGACACCCAGTGATGAAGGGAAACCAAGCTCAACAAAAAGAGCAAGCAAAGTTATCTAATAAGCATCAAGAGGGATAAAAAAACTCAAGGTGCAAACCTTTCAACATTTAATGGATTTGAGGTTAAGATGAATCTATGATGTTTCTGTGCACATTTAGTGTTTTTTTTTGGCTAGATGTAGTACACACACATGAAGACACGAAGTAATGGGTATCTCCCCTCTCCCCAAGTTGTAGAACAAGTTGTTTCTCTTGGTGCAGAAATAGGCAAAAGTTGCAATGTTCCATGGAAAACTTGCAATATAAAGGCAATGTTCCCAACTTGATTAAGGGAAAAGGGTTGATTATATTATAATCCAACCCTTCTTGTGCAATTTGAGCTTCTAATTGATTGGTGAATCTTGGAAAATACCGATACTACCCCCCTACCCCCCTCTGCTCCCCTACCACCTGCCCGGATACTACGCCCCTCCTCAGCTCCCCCCTCAGATTCCCTACCACCTGCCCCGATACCACCCCCTACCCCCCTCCTCAGCTCCGATACCACCCCCCTACCCCCCCTCATCATCTCCCATACCACCTGCCTCGATACCACCCACCTACCACCTGCCTCGATACCACCCCCTACCACCCTCCTCAACTCCCCTACCACCTGCCCCGATACCACCCCCCCCACTGCCACCTCCCCCACCACCGCTCCGGCACCACCCTTTGCTACCTTACCACCTCTGCCTCCTCACCACCCTCCCCCACCTCCTCTCCCGCACCTCCACTACCCTACCACCTCCCCCACCTCCGCTCTCGCACCTCCCTCCCCCACCTCCGCTCCCCAATGAAATGCATTGCCAATGGGAGATGCGAAGGAAAGCCACTCCCCAAATGCAATGGGACTGACCTCCTCAGGCCGTGGTGTTCTTCAACACCACAGACCTTGTCTATGTCGTTTCTACTCTATTCTTCTTATTTTATACTGCCTAACTTCGCCGTACATTTCATTTTCTTTGCATGTGGGATATTAATTGTTATTAATTGTCCCCTATACACTTTGGCACTGGATGCATGCTCTTAGGATTCCCCTTGGGCAGTTTCGGGTTGGTCCTCATCCTATTCGAGTCGAAACTAATTATAACATAATGCAGGGAGACAAGATCTACAATATATACCATCTTTACCTGTGAAGAGCCAACCGGAAGAGTCCTTCATAAACCCTACGAGAATATTTTGCTGTTAAGATATTTCTACCTGTGAGAATGAAAACAAACACTGGTGAAAATGAAATCTTAAATCTGGCGAAAACTACAGCAGACCAGACCGTCTTAAGGATGCCTATCCTTCTTTGCCTGTAAAATAAGATCTATGAATGAGTCGATAAAATGAGAGAGAGGATCTTGCAAGGTTATTCATGGTTAACTGTTGAACCCTATTACCTGTGAAGAGCCAACCCGAAGAGTCATCCTTTTCAGACGATACTCAAGAAAATCAAAGGATATAGGGATATGTAATTCCTAGTTTAGACAAAAGAAATAGATAAACATAATTTTTTTGAAAATAATTAATCCTCTCCTGAAATCTAAGAGACATCTTGTTTCTCCTGAAATCTAAGAGACATCTTGTTTCTTCTTGACTATAACCCTGCAATTATATTAAATCTCTCTTTCCATTCTGCATTTATAACACTCTAAACATATAATGCTGTAAAGAAAGAAACAAGTTGAAAAACTGTGTGGCTTATGTGATACTGATAACCTTAGTTTCATCTAGAAAACAACGTAACAGGATTCTATTCAGTATTCATGAATTTATGCTAATTTGAAAGGAAAATACAGTGCCCAACTTTTGAATTTAGAAAACAAAATACACTCAACATATATAAAATATTGTTTTGGAGGTAATAAGAGCTACAGTAGGAAGAATAGGGCTTGCATAGAACAATAGGCAATAGTATGCATGACTTGTACTTGTGTTCTCAGAGAAATAATATAGTTCGTTGCTTCTCTTAGTAAACAAGAGCTGTTCATTGATTCCTCACCTGGAATCAGTCTCTCGAGTTGCCTTGTCCTGTCATTCAATGCAAGCTTATACTCAAAAGGCCTCACAGGGTTATTCACTTCATTTTTCATATGAATACTCCTACAAATAATGATCCTGCTCATGATCAAGGGGGCCTTCAAGTATTTTTTCATTCTGCCAGGCAACCCATGCTTATAATGATAAGCATGTTTTTTCATTCTCATCATGTCATGAATCTCTTTTTTCCCATACGAGAATATTTTAAAGTCAAGATATTTGTAACTTAGTAGGCCTGTGCTGTGCTTACTTCAAGATTGAGTATTTGCTTGGGAGTGATGTTCTCCTCCACCCGAAAGACAAGGCTAAGAAACAAAGAGCATTGAGCTGAGAAAAAAAAGGCTATATTTCTAACCTAGTAAGACTGTGCTGTGCTTACTTCAAGATTGAGTATTTGCTTGGGAGTGATGTTCTCCTCCAACAGAAAAACAAGGCGAAGGAGGAAACGAAGAGCATTGAGCCAAGAACTCCAGAGGAAACCCTCATGACAAAGCAGTAAGCCGAGAACCCCAGAGGAAATCCTCCCTCATGACAGAGCTAGGGTTCCTGAAGAGCATGGCCAAATTCTCAGGGTAGAGGGATATGTAATTCCCTGTTTCACCTAGAAAACAACGCAAAGGAAAATAGAGTGCCCAACTTTCGAATTTAGAAAAAAAATTACACAACATATACAAAATATTGTTTTGGAGGTAATAAGATCTAGAGTAGGCGGATCTACTGATTTACAACAAAGATGTAGATTATTAAAATACCAACTGCAAAAGTTTACAGTATTAGGGTATATATATTGCAGTCAAGCTATTTGTATTTCCTTGCGAGTGATGTTCTCCTCCACCAGAAAGCCAAGGCTATGAAACAAAGAGCATTGAGCCGAGAAATACAAGGCGATATTTCTAACCTAGTAGGCATGTGCTGTGCTTAATTCAAGATTGAGTATTTGCTTGGGAGTAATGTTCTCCTCCACCAGAAAATGACCTATAGATATGTTTTATTCCATCTATATTATTACTTCTAAATAAACATACTCTTCTTAATTACTTCTAAATAAACATACTCTTCTTACAACGAACGCACACAGGAATATATACACTAGTGCCATCATATTCAAACAAATTGCTATGGAATTAAAAACATGGTAGAGCTAATGCCATTAATGTCGTCCATGTCCGCCATCACCGCCGCCTCCACCACCACGTCCCCCACCTCCTCCATCGCCACGTCCGCCACCCCTGGCTCATAATCCAAGACCTCCTTGCGCACCTCCACCACCGCCCTCTCCTTGTTCGCCTCCGCCACCAGCGAAGCCATCCCCCCCCTCCTCCTCTCCCGTCGCCACCAAACCCACCACCTCCTCTACCAGGTTCTCCACCACCGCTAGCTCCTCCACCAGGTCGTCCGCCTCCTCCTCCTCTTCCCCCTCCTCCTTCGCCACTAGGTCCTCCACCTCCTCCTCTACCCCCTCCTCCTCCACCGCCGGGTCCTCTGCCGCCTTGATTACTAGGTCCTCCTCCGTCTCCGCCACCAGCCATGGTTACTAACTGAATACAACACAATTTGACTTAATACAATAAAATTTGAGCCTTCAACTATGAGAGAAAATACGTATTGTATTTCTCTCTCTCTCCCTCCTTGCTCTCTTATGGGAGGCCTATTGTTGTTGATCTGAATTACCATTCAACATGGATTAATGCCACAACGGGATGCGATTTTAGTTGGTGCGTGGCGGTGCGATTACCATATCTGCGAAAGCCATAATATTACCTCCACCAGAAAATCAAGCCTGCCCGAGGAGTGGTGGTACAATTCAGTGGGAGGGAGTATGAGCAAACATTTAAAATTGCTTTACTGATATCCAGGTGTCACTTGATAGAATGACACGAAACCACATTTAGTCCATGACCGATCGACACCATTATGGAGGATGGCAAGTGTTGCAATTTTTTTTTGTTTTTTTTTGGGTATATCATCACTTTTGGGTCAAATTATTTTGGCTCTAAATACATTTGTAAAATTTTATAACGTTATTAATCTTTTATATATAACATATATTAAACCAAATTTTTAGAAAATAAAAAAATGTTATTGGCAGGCGGTTTGGTGAGTCAGCATCGCAGATGCTGCGCAAGGCCGAAGATACCGCGAAAGGAGGAAAGTAGCATGCATGTCGATAGAACTTTTTGTAGTTTTTGGGTCATTTGGACCGCATCATATGTAGTTTTGGGTCATTTGGACCACGTCATATGTATTTTGGGTCATTTTGACCGCGTTATGTGGGATTTTGGGATAGTTTTTGTAAAGTTTGTTAGAAAGTAGTTAGGCGGTTGCCTAAGTGGTCCACAAATGTAAAGGCATAAGCCTATAAATAGATATAGGTTAGTTAGTGTTGAGATATCTTTGGAGAACATGATTGCTGAATCTTGATCTGGGGCTGAAGACCGAGTATTTTGTTGTATCTGGGTTTTTGCGGAGATAATATGATGTGACAGAGCTTTTGAGAAAAACCCTTGTGTCGCTTCCATCTTTCAGTGGTAAATGCATTATGCGATATAAATTTGTAAATGATGCGATGTTTCCTTGCTGAAATTAATGCTTTACTGTTATATCTGTTGCATATTTATGGTTCTGTTTATAATGATGTCGCAATTATGTTTAATACCTGAGATGAATGCTTAGATCTAATCCTGAATGTTGCAATAAGTTAAGCAATTGATCCACAACATCCTCCTTCTTTCGGCAGAAACATGGTTCCGTCAACTCTCCCTTGAACATCTCGGGTGAGACCTCATCTGCTTCGTAGGTGTTGCTGGACAGGGTAAAACCTATCTGGGCTGGTGCTCAGGCAGATCTCGGTGGGTTGGTGTCGATAGTGTTGGGAACCCCTGTCAGCTGGGTTTGTGTCAACAAATGGTTCCATTGCCGGGACCATAGCGCAAAGTGAAAGGAGGATATGTTGTGGCATCCGACAAGACCGGAGATCCAAGATTGGTTCGATCTAAAGTTGCGAGAATTCGTCGAAAAATAAAATAAGAACCCTGGGTTGTCGACAGATTGGTGGTTGTCCAAGTACATTCACGACGGTCCACACGAATATTTTTTCTGCGAGTTCCCAATCATCTTGTATTAATGGGTGGAAAAATTGACCTTCTAGAAGAGGAACTTCCAAGGTGGTGAGCCGACGTCCTAGACCCCAGAATTGATCCAGGAGCTGCAGGAAGTCGACAACAAAGCGTTGCGGGTTGTTGAGGTTTGGGTCGATAGTATACTAAAGGGCTACATCACTGAGTTTGCGGTTGATACGAACAAGTCTTATAGTGAGGAAGAAAGGGAGTTCTTCAACGAGCCAAGGGGCATGTTTCTGTTGTTGCTACAATTGTCCATTAAAATGCTCATTTGCGAGAAGGGCATATTGAAGATGCACCTAGACCAGTAAGAATCCTGGTGGGCGGAGGCCATGGATACCGCGACGAAAGGGGCACGATACATGGAATGATAAGGGGTAGATGGGTGCAGGTCATGATGAGACTATGAAGGAAGCCGAGGAAGAGAGTGGTCTTACAAGGGGAGGAGCAAGGTTTCAACAGGAAAAGAGGCAGAGGACAGGAGAAGGTCCTGCTTCGATCGAAATGCAAGGCCACGAAGGAAGACCACATGGGACGAGGTGACCTCACATTCCTAATAAGGATAACCAAGCTACGCTCAGGATAGAGGCAGGACCAAACCCCAGCAGCAACGTACCCACACCTCCGCTCACTATCTCTCAACCAGTAAGAAATACAAATTTAATACCACCGTGTTCATCGGGTCCACAGAACTTGATTACTAATAGCTCAACGACTGTAGGGAGGAAGTCTAGGATGGCGGGCGAGGATACAAAGTTACCATTGTTCCATGGAAATGGAACAGATAATCCTGAGTAGTACTGGTTCTTATGTGAAGTAGTATGGACTGTGAAACAGATTACTGATGATAATGCTAAGAAGGGACAATTGGAAAAACCTCTTCGGTGTCACGCATTAGACTAGTTCATGAAGTTTGTGCAGGTTCCGGTAGGCGCTCCAGAAAATATGCTGGATGAAGTTCGAGCTGTATTGATTGTCGAGTTCAAAAAACCCAAGTCTGAAGCACAGTATATTACAGAACTCAAAGAGATTAAGAAGTATCCCAATGAAACTATGTGGGACTTCAACCAGCGATTCAAAACGCTGATGGCGAGGGTTAGCTTCGACATGAGAAATGTCCAGCACAAAGAATGGTTCATCGCGACATTGCTCCCGCATATTCGACTACCGCTGATGCAATAGAACATTACAACGCCAAGTGAAGCCCTGGAAATTATGATGCGGTTAGAAGCTTCGCCAATTGGTGAGAACGCAGTTGGTATGTCACAGATTCAGACGCAGCTGGCCAACTTGACAATACAACTGCAAGATATTAAAAGGGTAAAGAACAACGTGAAGAAGTCTAGTGTACGCGATGTTGCGGAGAGGGGCACACTAAGGATAATTTCCCAGACTTCCGCAATTATCTGGTTTCAGGAACACCAAATCCATTGAGCGGAGGCGGTATGCCATGGTGTCGCATCTGTCAGGTATATGGGCACCTCCATGAGGAGTGTCAATACATGCATAAGATGGTCACAAAACCGATGAATCCGTATTGTACATTTTGCAAGTCTGTGGGACAAGAAGACAAGGACTGCCGAGCGTATGGACTACTTTGGGAATGAACATACGATGCATTCTATGTGAAGGATGACCAGCGTGCCGTACAACAACCGCAACCGCAACCACAGGTAGCCCAGCTGCTACCTCAACCGCAGGTGCAGTTTGTACCGCAGAAACAACCACAACAGTTTATGCTGCAATATGCTCCAATGTAGATGGCTCCACAACAGCCACAATACATTTAGCAACCGTAGTACGTGCAGGCCAGGAAACTGCAACCAAATCCCATGCAACAATAGTTCAATCAACCGCAGTACCAACAATAAGGGGGATTCCGTGGAGGATTCCAAGGAGGACGTGGGGGAGGTTTTGGTCGCGGAGGAGGATGAGGAGGTCGAGGACCTGTCTAGTGTTATAATTGCAGAGTGTGGGGACATTACCAGCGAGATTTCCCACAATTGCAAACACAGTGTACATTTTGTTTTGTTGCTGATCACACTGTTGAAAACTGTCCGTAGTTGATTACATGATGGCAAGTGGGGAATGTTCCACAATTACAGAACAAGCATCAGGTGCAACAGCCATTGCATAATCAAAACCCGCCGCAGAACCAGAACCAACATTTGAATCATAATGCCAACTAGAATGTGAACCAACCTGGGAATCCGTTGTTGAACTAGACTCAGGGTGTGACTATTGCGACAATTTCTGTGGAGCCAAGGCCACAAGATGCTGTTGTCGCAGTTATCACTCGTGGAGGTGCTATAACAGGTGAAGATGGTCCACATCCACTCATCCGGTTAGCAGGGTAGAAGAAGGTGGCATTTGAGATTGATTTCGAGCGTGATGCATTCTTTTAGGCGCGTCGTGCGACGGAAAAATATCACGGTAAGGCCATTATTTGTGATATGCCTCCTGTCTTTTATGCCACTTCAGAGGCAGGTCCATCATGACAGTTTGGGACATTGTAGAAATTTTTTGAGAGTTGTTTATTGCTGGCAAGGGATCCTGATGCTCTTACTAAGATCGAGGGACTGTTGCAGGGACCAACCACAAGACGGCAAGAGTCCGCGGTAAACTCCTTACAGAGGCGGAAGACAGGTAAGGAGATGCTCATGAACATTCAAATTAGCGACTACGAAGTGGATTCAGTTAATATGGATCTTGGTTTGGATGTCAACATCTTAACCAAGTAGGCCTGGCAGAAAATGGGGAGCCCCACGTTGAGATGGTATCCTGTACAGCTCCGTTTGGCTAATCAGGCCAAGGTGACACCGATTGGGAGAGTTCCATGCCTGGTTGTGGACATTGAGGGAATGAAGATATACGCTGATTTCGACGTGATTGAAGTAGTTGAAGGGGGGAGATCCTATCCCGCGTTGCTCGGGATTGGATGGGATAACGACAGTGCAGCAGTAATAGACTTTAAGAAGTGAATGATGACTTTTGAAAACTACAACCTCAGAGTCATAGCTCTGTTGGATTCGGCTGAAGGATGCAGGTATCTTGAACCAGTAAGGGATGAAGATCCCAACGGATGGGACCAAGCATACAATATCTCAGAAAATTATATTCATCCGATTGTCGACGTTGAGCTTGAGTGGCGCAGCTTCAGCTCTGCGTCTTCCGACTCTGACGACGCTTTAGAAAATTGGAAGAATCGCTTGCATGAGGTGTTGCTCCGCAAGTGTGGGTTGATCATGCAGTCATTACGCCGTGTTGCGACTGAAATAGTTGCACTACCAATATATGAAGGGCTGCATGGATTATATGATTTTCTTGCGACGTTCGAGGAAAAGGTCTCAGAACCATAGTGATTGCTGGAATTAGAGGAAGCACTGAAGGCTGCTCTAACACGTTGGTGGGAGACACATAAGAAGTTGATTGCAGGGAGGTTGCAGTGTCGGAGACTTATGACGGTTCGCTTTGGTGACACCAAACTTTACCACACAGGGAAATATGATGGATGGAATGACCCTGGTAGTCATTTGATGGAGTGTTAGATGTTGTGGGCATCGTGACCGAAGGACGAGTGGGTCCATGCCTTTGTCCATACTCTGGATGAGATGTTGTGCTCATGGTATACTACAGCCAAATTGCAAGGAGAAATTACCACCTGGTTAGAATTGATGGTGTGCTTTACTCATACCTTCAGCTTTGCGGATGTCAACCCGGATGTCCATAATGCTTTGCAGATCATCCGCTACGTGGTTCTAAAGGTTGTTCTAGTAGCATATCTTGCGGATCCACACACGCACTGTAAAATACAGTCCATGATGGAATGTTATAATATCACTGGTGGGCTAGAAGATGGTGATGATCCGCGGAACGTCAATATTCCAGAATCCGAAGGAAGTCGCGATGTTGTAGCACCTGATGCACCAACTGATCCTATCAGTCAGCCGCTGAAGCTCCGGAAGGTCAACATTGGGACAGAGCACAGTCCAAAGTTCGCGAATGTTGGGGAAAATTGGGATGATGAGATGATGGTAAAGGTCACAGACTTGTTGCATGAATTCCAAGACTTGTTCCCTGCGAAGTTTTCGAAGATGAAGGGAATCTTGGGCGATTTGGGGGAGACGAAGATCCCGTTGAAAACAGATGCAAAATTGATCAGGCAGTGACCGTATCGCTTGAATCCACGCCATAAGGAGAGTGTCAAAGTAGAATTTGACTATACGTTGGATGCTGGCATCATTGAACTAGTTGAGGAATCAGACTGGATTAGTCCTATGGTGGTGCAGGACAAGAAGACCGGTGAAGTGCGCATTTGTGTCAACTTGTGGAAGATGAATGACACATGTCTGCATGATCCATTTCCGAACCCATTCATTGATGAGGTGCTAGAAGGTGTGGGTGTCCAAGAGATGTATTCTTTCACAGACAGGTTCTCTAGGTATCATCAGATCCAAATTGCGAAAGAAGACCGCCACAAGACAACTTTTGTGACATAATGGGGTTGTTTTCAGTACACAGCGATGTCGTTCGGACTGAAGAATGCACCTGCGATATTCTCGTGGGTCGTTGTTGCTGATTTCAGGTATTTCATCTAGAAATTCTTTCAGGTGTACATGGATGACTGGACAGTCTACGGCTTGATCAGCGATCATCTGGATAATCTGCGGTTGATGTTGGAGTCAGATATCGCTGAACTTGAAGAAGTGCATCTTCTGTGCACCATTTGGAATATTACTAGGTCACATCGTGTGCAAGTAGGGATTGCTGGTCGACCCAACAAAGATCGTGCTCATTTTGAGCTTAACACCGCCGACTAATGTCAAGCAGTTGAGAGCGAAGTTGGGACACAATGGGTATTATCGCAAGTTCATCAGGGGTTATGCAACGATCACGGACCCTATGGAAAAGTTATTGAAGAAAGATGCGGCATTCCAATGGAGAACTGAATGTCAAGTTAGTTTTGAGACACTAAAGGCTAAGATGGCCTCAGCGTCGATACTGGTATTTTCGGACTGGAGCAAAGAATTCCATGTCCACATTGATGCATCATCGATCGCGCTGGGAGTAGTGCTCGCGCAACCTGGGGAAGGGGATCTGGATCACCCCATTGCTTTTATGAGTCAGAAGTTGTCGTCCGTAGAAAGAAACTATACAATGACAGAGTAGGAAGGTCTGGCGATGGTATATGCACTGCAGAATTTCAGGCATTACCTATTAGGCAGTCATTTTAAGATGTTCACATACCACTCTGCATTGAAATATCTGGTCAATAAGCCTGTGTTGGGGGGGAAGATATGTCGCTGGCTACTTCTTTTTCAGGATTTCAATTTTGAAGTAATTGTGAAGCCAGGACGCCTGGACGCAGGGCCATATCATCTGTCGTGGATTGAGACAGGAGAGGAGCCAACTAATATTGAAGACGGGTTTCCTGATGCACAACTATTTAAGGTTGAAGTAGCTGATGGATACTGCGAAGAAATCATTCAGTTTCTAGCAACAGGTACCTCACTGGAGGGGTTCACCACCAGTCAGAAGAAGCAGTTGGTGGTCAAGGATGCATATTTTCAGCTAATTGCAGGACAATTGTACAAACTGGGATCCGATGAGCTCTTGAGGCGCTGTGTCCTGCCTCATGAGCAAGGGCAGATTCTATCGGAAGCACATGCAGGGGTGTCTAGTGGGCACTATGGCGGTCGTGCAACTGCTAGGAAGGTGCTTCGTGCAGGGCCTTGGTGGCCCATGCTTCACAATGATGCGACAGATTATGCGCGGAACTGCGATGTCTGTCAAAGAACAGGGAAGCCCTGTCGGAGGGATGAGATGCCACTGATACCTCAAGTGACACTGCAACCATTTGGAAAATGGGAAGTGGATTTCGTGGGACCTATCAACCCACCCGGGAAGCGCACTGGTGCACGGTATATAAGCACAACAACAGATTATTTGAAAAGATGGGCGAAGGCTACACCAGTCATAGATTGCACCGCTGCAACATTAACGCGTTTCTTATTTGACAACATTGTCACTCAGTTTGTCTGCCCGAAGGTATTGATGAGTGATCAGGGCAGTCATTTCATCAATCGCACCGTCAGCGCATTAAAAACAGAACTACAGATACAACATAAGAAGAGCATGCCATATAATCCTCAAGCAAATGGAATAGTAGAATCTTTCAACAAGGTCTTGGAACACGCACTGACCAAGGTGTGTAATGCAAACTGCGATGACTGGGATCTGAAAATTCCAACAGTTTTGTGGGCATATCGCACCACGTGTAAAAGGTTGACGGGACAAACACCATTCAATTTGGTCTATGGGAAAGAAGCGATTATGCCTATGAAGTACATTGTTCCGAGTCCATGCATAGCAGTAGCAACATGTATGAATGATGAAGCGGCATTAGGGGAACGTTTGGCGCAACTAGTACAACTTGAAGAATATCACTTTATCGTAGGTTTTCACCAAAGCGTAGAGAAGTATCAACAGAAGGCTTGGCATGATTTCCTTATCAAGAACAAACAATTTCAGCACGGTGACTTGGTGCTATTGTACGACAACAAGTTTATGAAGTTTCTAGGGAAATTGCAGATGCATTAGCTTGGTCCATATCGCATCGGTCGCATAAATTCGGGAGGAGCAGTACAGTTGCAGCAATTAGATGGGGTGATGCTCCTCAAGTTGGTAAATGGTAGCAGGTTGAAGCCCTACAGGTCGAGCTTGGAGCAGCATGATGCCTAAGTTTCATCACAGGGGAAAAAAAAGTGCAGGAAGCTCGGTGGTAGGATGGCGCACCAGCAGGGATAGAATGCGCAAGCAGAAGGGCTTGTGTCACAATGTGGGAGCAGGTTCGCGATAGCGGCAAAGTCATGACTGGGTCAAATTGACAATAAATGCAGAAAGTAAAAAATAGTTAATTAGCGTTGCGTGCTGGAATGATCAACGTTTATGACGGATCCGACCGTTGGATTGACTGAATCGACGACGGATTCGGGTAATCAAGGCGTGATTTGGTCATGATGCATGATTTGATTTGGTAATGATGGTTAAGGACATAATTTGGCACTATAAGAAGGGATCACCTCTGGTTGGAAGGAACCATTGCGCCGAGTGTAAGAGATAGTTCAGTGTTGCATTGTTTAGTTGAATTGCCAAGTTAGGAGTTGAGTGGTTGCTAGTAGCAAGTCAGGTTGGAGAGTGAAGAATTGTTGAGCCATGAGGAGCCCTACTATGGCATGCAGAGCACACCCATGGTTTAAGTTTTCAATGGGGTAGAGTCACCAGCTAGGGCCGTAAGTATCGAAGAAGAGGTCACCATCATGCTGGGTGGATCGGCGTTTACGGGAATCCCAAAGAAGCAAAGGGGGGTCAGCATTCTGAGTCCCCACAGAGAAAATGACAGTTACATTCATCCAAAGTGGTCATCGAGGAGGTCCACGCGGAGGTAGGACAGTCCAACCGTGGAGTTGACGATTCGATTTCTTGGGAAGGGCTATCCGCTGTGGATATTCCTGGGTATGTCCCTCTTTGTCAGCCCGACATACCACTCTGGAAGCTCACAAAGAATCATAAGTGCCTAGTACGGATGCCTGCGCTTCCCGAGGGAATGGAGTGCTCTATCGATATCATGCCGGCGTTGATGCGCCTGAAATATGATGACCACGACATGGTGGTGTATAAGGAAATTGCATCGGACCCTTATGTGCCAGGGTCACAACTCAGCGATAAGCCGATTCCACAATATTGGGCGTGTGGGTTGGCCCAAGCAGGATTAATAGTACTTATTAACATGCCACACTTTGGATGACTGCAAGAGGTTAATGTTTGTGTGAAGCAGCTGCTGGCCTGCTTCCACGGTGGTACTTTGTGGCTGGACAGGCCAATTCCAGTCACTGTTGACTTGATTGCTGAGATCACCGGGTTGTCGAAGGATGGGGTCGATCCTTCGCAGTACTTCCGCGGGAAGCAAAACACCAAAAAGAGGGCAGCACAATTGGTTCAACGCTACACATTGGAACGTGACAGCCGCGCTTACCGCACCAACAGTATCAATGATAAGGAATTCCTCACTGACGTGAAGATATTAAGTTACAAAGTGGTCCGGAAGAATCGACCCAACCAATGCAATTCAGGGGTCGTCACGTGTGCAGCACAGTGCGCAGAAGGTGTGCAGATGAACTGGTCATTATTTTTGTTGAACTAGTTAGCGAAGGATGCAGCCATCGCCCAAGATGGGAAAGGCCTATTCACGTACAACTGGCTCCTAATCTTAATCACGCTGGTTTCCTGGAAGGATCCTGACACTTACCAGGGCATGGAAGTTGATGCCGCGAAAAGCCATAGGGGTGCACGCTATCAGAACTTGTGGTGGGTGCAGGAACTTGAGCGCCTTAGGGAAAATGCAATGCAATTTTGGTTGTATTGGGAGATGTTGCAAGATGCAGCGATGAAGGTGCCCCGTTTAACTAAAGAAACCACGACGAAGTATAAGCCGATTGCGCTGTTCGCGATTCGGCCTCATGCGATTCACGTGCAGGAAAGGAGAGACCCGGCGACGCAATGGTTGTTGACACATTATAAGTTGTCTGAGGAGGCACTGGAGGGCATCTTCAATGATTAACTAGTCGAATGGTGGGAACCTGTTAGTCCGGCAGAAATTGAGGCGGGACCTCAATCGACGGGTCCAGAGGATCGATTGTTTGCGCAGGACCAACAGAGCCACCATGACTCAGATCAGGAGTCATCAATAAAGACACCCACAGATGATGAAATAGACCGTGAGCTGGAGGAAGGTAGAACAAAGGCGCATCATGAGTATGCAACTATCAGTGGGGCCTCTCTTGCTGCAGAAGCACAGTTGGGACGACTCATACTGGTTGTCACCAATGCAACTAATACGACAACTCAAGCGATGTTGGCAAAGGTGGAAGCAAGTTTAAAAGCAGTCAACAGCCTCCTTGATTCGTTATGCGATGTTGTTTCATAGCGAGTATCGCAAATGGAAACTGGGCATGCATTTGGCACAATTCGTACTGAGCCCCGGGTCCGGAATGTCAGTATTCCACCGACTGCGATTGTGACTGATAACGAGGCTCTGCAGGCCTTGCTGTTGCAGTTGGAAAATATAACCCTTAACATCAATGAGCTGCCTACAAAGGAGTTGACGGAGGTGTAGGCGGCTTCCAGCCAGGAAATGGCAGACATAATACAAGAGGTTAGCAGTAAGTTCCCGTGATCACAGGAAAATGAGGCCATGACCCAGCAAGAGGTTGCCGAGTTAAAGGGAAAGGCAGTGGAAGCGACGAGGGTGTTCAATGAATTAGAGGAAAACCTTGAGCAACTGATGACCGAGAAGAATAGTGCAGTAATGGATCTCAAGAAGGAGCAGGATCATTTGACGGTAGAAAGAGCTACCATCTGGGACAACAAAGTGCAGTTGGAGGAGGCAGTCTCTGAATCCTGTCAATATGTTCTCGATCCCACCATGCAGTTGGATCCGGTGGCGCAAGCGCAATGACTTGGGGCTGTTATTTCCCAGTTACGACATGACAATGAGGAGTTAACAACTCTCTTGCACCTTGGCACACCCGACGAGCGGGTGGAGGAACGGAAACGCACCATTGAGGAGGCGGCAACATAGATGGGAGAGCTAGAAAAGACAGTGACAAAACTCATGGCAGAACCGTGCAGTTTTTGGGTAGCATTGTTCAGGATGAGCATATCGAACAATTGACCAAGCTAAGGCAAGAAGCGGAGGGGCTATTGGAGACACTGAAAGCGGCGATGCGAACGATGCCACCGGTGGCTCAGGTTTCCAAATCAACAGAATTAAAATATTTGCAGCAGTGCATCACAAAGGCTGAAGAGCATTAGAAGAAGCATTCCGCGCAGCTGGAGGATTTCCAGGAGATTGGAGGTTAGTTTTTGCTTAAGGAAAGTTCCGCTATTTAGGCTGTGCAGGAAGGTCGTCAACAATTTGCTGGAAGCTGAGTGAGCATCCATCTGCACAGGATGTGATAGACAGTCAGGTGATGGCTGCGGCAGTAAAGGAGAAGGTCACGAAAGTCGATCAACAGTACGAGGACTTCAGGGTCAAGACCACTGAGTACACCATGTTCGCCTGACATGGCTTGAGGGCGAGCCACAATATTGTGTTGGGGGCATGTTGGTAGGCGGTTTGGTGAGTCAACATCGCAACATCACGGATGCTGCGCAAGGCCGAAGATACCGCGAAAGGAAGAAAGTAGCGCGCATGGCAATAGAACTTTTTGTAGTTTTTGGGTCATTTGGACTACATCATATGTAGTTTTGGGTCATTTGGACTGCGTCATATGTATTTTGGGTCATTTTGACCGAGTTATGTGGGATTTGGGATAGTTTTTGTAAAGTTTGTTAGAAAGTAGTCAGGAGGTTTCCTAAGTGGTCCACAAATGTAAAGGCGTAAGCCTATAAATAGATGTAGGTTAGTAAGTGTTGAGATATATTTGGAGAACATGATTCCTGAATCTTGATTTGGGGCTGAAGACTGAGTATTTTATTGTATCTAGGTTTTTGCGGAGATAATATGATGTGACAGAGCTTTTGAGCAGAACCCTTGTGTCACTTCCATCTTTCTGTGGTAAATGCATTATGCGATATGACTTTGTGAATGATGCGATGTTTCCTTGCTGCGATTAATGATTTACTGTTATATCTGTTGCATATTTATGGTTCTATCTATAATGATGTCACAATTATGTTTAATACCTGAGATGAATGCTTAGATATAATTCTTAATGTTGCAATAAGTTAAGCAATTGATCCACAACATCCTCCTTCATTCGGGGGAAACATGGTTCCGTCAACTCTCCCTTGAACATCTCGGGTGAGACCTCATCTGCTCTGCAGGTGTTGCTGGATAGGGTAAAACCTGTCTGGGCCAGTGCTGAGGGAGATATCGGTGGGTTGGTGTCGACAGTGTCGGGAACCCCTGTCGACTGGGTTTGTGTCAAGAATTATTTTCCAAATTTTTTATTACTAGCATTTTCCCTTTGAGGGGAAAAAGTGAACGCCGGTAGGAAAAGAGGAAAGTTAGAAGGAACAAAAACATAGGCACAGGCAACGAATGGTACTGGTAGGAAAAGAGAAAATTTTGTAACAATTTCAGATTACAAAGACATAGGCACTCACCCCATAAAAAAATAATGTTAAGTTCATCAACACAGTGAGCCAACTACAATTACTTTCTTTCTTCTCATTGAGGATTTCAAGTCCACAATAAAAACTTTACATCCTTCTCAACCATGTAAAGGCGAACAGACCTGTCACTACATGAACTAATGAAAGTTCGAATCCAATTCCTATAGTTATGGATATAAGCACAATCCAAATTCATGGAGAGTTATACATTTGTGACAATAAAAACTTTACATGCTTCTCAACCATGTAAAGGAGAATAGACCTGTCACTATATGAATTAATCTTCTGAAAATCACTAATAAACCAAGGAAAGTAATTGGTTATCAATGACTCTCACCGCATCAAGGATTCACACGTCTTATGACAATATAGATAGTTCACAACAATGCACAATAAAATGCAGACTTGCAAGACAATATGAGTGGTCATAGCTCTCAATATAAACGTTGTATTTATTCAACGTGGAGGTAGATGAGGAGAGGTCGCTTTGCTTGGTTGCTTTGTTTTTATGAATGTAAAAGAGAGTACACAGTTTACAAATCAGCTGAGATTAATATTTATATCACTACTGCTTGAGATAATCCATTATGATCTTAGCTTGAAAAGCCATTTCCAACAAGGAAACTGAAGAGCATTGAACTAAAAAAGTAGTAAAATATAGCACTGTTACAAAAATATTAAGAAGCATTTAGGTTTTTTAGAGAAAAGAACGATTCTAAATTGGAAATATAGTCTGCCCATGCAGTAGCTTCTTCAGAGGATATGTGTGTGTGTGTACTTATACAACTTTGAGAAAACCTATCTCAATGAACAATTAAGATATAATTAAGAAAACACATATGCCAAGTTTATATCCCAAACTACTCCAACATGTTTTCAAAACCCCAAAAGGAGTGTGATCTCATAGCCACCTATTTTGTGGATGATGTAGTTGCTTTTATTTTGTATTTTTTACTTGTTTTGAGGATGATACAACGTATTGAACAATTTGACCCTCTACACCTTCATATTTTGCTATTGCATACTTGGTTTCTTTCACCACTACTGTATTGTGGCTTTTCAATGAGCTTTTTTAGCATCCTCTTTTGTATAAATTGGAAATGGTCGGATATAATCGACAGTGCATAACTTCATGTAGACCGGTCGGCATGGTCGGATATAATCGACATGGTTGGATATAATCGACATGGTCTTCAAACTTGGTCAGCTTGTTTTAGACAGTCAACTCTCTTTCTTCTTCAGCTGGAAGATTCACGACAAGAATGGATCGACAACAATAGTTGGAACTCCTTTGTTTTCTTGCAATCGACGTAAAAGATTGGCTAATTCGAGGACTCATGCCATGAATATATCCTAGCAGTCGGTCCCTCTTTCTTCATTGCATTAGTCGGCGCCAAGTCTTGATCACGTCAATGTACCAACATGAATTAGACAGTCCGTTGTCAAGTCTTGGGCGTGGAGGAGTGCAGCGAAAAAAAAGCACGTGCGGAGAAGCCGTAACAGTCAGAAATCTATAAGGCCAAAGCGACAAAACACGTGGCAGGATTCCATTCGCTCTATGAGCGAGGAATCTAGCTGACGTGGAAGCATACACTTCTCGTTGGTGAACTCCTCCGACATAATTATTGGTTTCTTTTTTTTTTTTTTTTTTTTGGTTATTCATCTTGAGCAGACAAATTTCATTGGTTTAATGTATTTGTGAGATTAAAAAATAATTATAAAATATAAGATTTCAAAAATCCACGTGTGGTTGTTGTATTTAATTTTGTCGTTAATACAATATTGTGCCATCTATCAATGTACTACTATGCATTGATTTTGAATCTCTAATGCTTCAATTTCAAGGAAAACAACTTATCATGCCTATTGCCTTGGTCAGCCACCTAAATTTGTCATGTCGATCTGCAAGGTCAAATTAACTTGGCATGCTTACGTCTCCAACTGCAAGCAGCCTTGCTAAATTTGTTGGGATTGAGCCACATGAAATTTAGCTCTAGTTCAAACCTTTACCCTATAATGTAACCTTAACTTATAAAAAAGCACCCAAAGGTCGATTAATGAGCTTGTTTGAATTTATGGTTTATGCTTGTGTTGTAACTTGTAGCTCGAGCTACATATACATATTAGTTTGAGTTCAGATTACAAGTTTCCTATGCATATGATTTATGCGTCACCTTTGAGTAAACACCCTAGCCTGGCCGTACACGTACTATACAAATAAATGATAATGAAAGATGGATAACCCTCCCGTCGTTGATTTTGAAAAACTTGTCATAAGGAAGCTATATAAGTACTATGGGTTCGAATCTCAAGACTTAAGGAATTATTTTCGGCCATACCAAGAGAACATTTTTCGGAAAGAGTGGATGGTGAGAATATTATGGATCCTTGTCTCAACTCTCAAGAGAGAGCTTGTAGAAGTTACAACTGAGAGATGCATCTGATGTTTGGTTTCTAATGTAGAGTATCATTGTTTACTCTAAGAGTTTACTGGTTAGTAAAGAAAAACAAATTCGGTAACAAGTTTCTCTTTTCCTCTTGTTTCACTACTTAGCAAATGTACCTAGATTCTAAACTACGAGGGAAGATAAGGAAAAAGGGTATAAGAATGAAATATTTTTTTATTTACAATATGTAACAGCAATCAACATTCCACCAAGACAAACATAATTTGCAAAAATAAAGTACATCATTTAATACTCCAAACAATTGAATTTTTTAATTGAATATTTTAGGCCTAGAAAGAATGAGATTTACACCGCAACCAATTAACCATTATGTCAATAAAGGGCACCACTCCCTTGTGATTACATCCATTCGAATGAAGTGTTGATCTCGAAAATTATCAACATCAACATGATTGTGATATCTTGCAACATAATTGTTTGAGAAGCCCGTGCACTCCCCATTATCCATTTTCTTGTTACCTCTGAACTTTGCGTTCATGTCCAAGTCCATAATATACCCATTATCAGGATTGAAATGTTCATTGTCTTTCCACCTCTTGGTTTCCATCCCTATACTATTTGAAAAATCACACAAATTTAATTTAGATTTTGTTTGGCTAGGACTTTATAGTTTATTTTCACCATTCTCATTAGTAATTACAATAGCCAAGGACAACTCCATCATCCTAATCATCAACAACTACTACTAGTACATGTGAACTACAATTTGTTAAATTCCTGCCAAATGATTTGGCACTGTTATGCTTAATGTGTGTTCCTTTCATCACATATGATACATTTTTAAGGGCAGTTTCAAAACATTTGGAAAATATACTCTCATCACAAGAATATTATGCCACCAGAGTTAGCCGTCATATCACAATAAATTGATCATAAAGTAGAATGACGAACATAAGATTGTAGAAATTGTCCATTTCCATCAACCCGATTACATCTTAAGGCCTTTCTCGATTAAACTTCAGCAACAAAACAACATATGCAATATATTTGAAGCAATAAAAGATGAGGAGTGGATAAATGGAGTAGATTGTACTTCTAATCATATTAATGAAGAAAAAAATGCAGGTATTTATAATGCTTATGTTGCCATAGACGATCAATTGCATGATCAATGGTGGAATGACAAATATATAGACGTGAAATTCTCAACATGTTTTGATTAGGGTTATCATACTTCTGACTTCATGGACACAATACAAACAAAAAATTATGGAATTCCTGGACCATCCTAATGTTCATTCGATGTGCTATGTTTGCTCTGGACAAGTAGAATCCACTAGTCCTAGGATGCTGAGTAGTAGTCGTCACAAAGACCAAACATTCAATTCTTGTAAATCCGCACACTTAAACATTTAATCGCAAAGAAGAACAGACGTGCAAACTTAAATCAAAGGCTTTGTACTCTGTGTGTGGTTGTTCCCTTTATCAACAAGATGGAAAAGGAATCTACTATAAAAGATGAAAATGTTTATATAGAGCACTTACAAAATCAAGTGAAGCATATTGAAGCTGACATTGTGGCCCTATAGTCTAATAATCACAACCATTTCTCTTCGTTGGTTGTATCTCTCAAAGAATCGCCAACTGATACATCTGGTGAGTACGCCACGAATGTCCAACAATACTGGAAATATCATGTACATGCCAAACCCACGAGAAGATGCAAATCAAAAAATTGTTCAAGTGGATGTTTGCAAGATAACTAGAGAGTGGAAAAGGTGCACAAACTGCTTTAAATATAATAATAATGTTCACAGTGTAGTTGAATATCATCACAATCTTACCATGGAAGGCTATTGTGCTTAAATCTACAATGGTGATCATGATCTGCTTGTACCATCCATTGGAACTCAAGCATGGATCAAACCATTGAACTATACAATATTTGATGATTGGAGATCTTGGTTGGTGGATCGACAAATTGCATGATACACATGATTAGATTGTAACAACCTAACATTCACAACAGTCAAGGGAGGAAGTTGACTGCTTCATAAGGCATCTATTATCAAGAAAGTTCCGATGCGACAAGAAACTTATCAACTACAATTCAACACTACTATCTAGATTCTATCCAAAACAACATTGCATGTTCAACAAGAGCCACGTGGTGGCAATGTCCCCGACATTGCCACTAGCTTTGCGGCTAACTCCAAAAAAGGGATTTTTTACAATAGAAAAATTATTGAAGGAGTTATTTTTTTTTACACTTGTTATGAAGCCAAATAATATTAGTTTAGAGGTTAAAGGATACTCCTAAAACTAATTTTTAGTTTTTGTTAAATATGCTTGAGGTGTAAAATAAGGATTTGAAAAGTTAATAAAATTTAACTTTGAATCTTTTCACATATAAAAGCTTATGTCCAAACTTTTGGAAGTATGATATCAATTTAAAACAAATAGATAAGTTACTTTATCTGTATTGTGGTTTATTTATTTTATTTTAATTATGTTAAATAAATTGTTATATTGTGGTTTTATTTATTTTATTTTAATTGTGTTATAAGTAAATTGTTTATTAATTAAGAAGAGGTAATATAAATAATGAAAAAAAAAGTTAGGAAGAGGTGTTACATGGAATGAAAATAAAATTGAAGATATAGATATGTGTGTATTTATGAATATATAACTACATATAACTTTATAACATTTCAATCTCTCTCAAAACAAGGGCCTCTAATTCCAAAAAAACAGACAAATGAAATAAAACTGCTAAAATATTTTGTAGCTTTATTGCAAAACATCTCGTATAATGATATAATTTGACTCATCTTATGTTTGGGTGTAATCAACCTGCAAATCCCTTCCGCTTGACCATTAACAAACTGGGCATAAGGAACTTATCATATAAACCATGTGCTCAACTTTCAAAATTCAAATAGCTTCAATCCTACCTTCGACCTGGTGGTATCCTAGCTATAGTTATACTTCAGTATTTTCCAGTTATATGTTTTGTAGTACCCATGTATCTAAGTACAATAGCTTGGCATAACCAACCCATCACACTTGGTTCAAAGGCATAACGAGGTTAGGCCCTTCACAAGGATTGCTTTTATTTTTGCATGATTTTCATATGATTGTTCCAGAACTATATAAAAAGTAACCAAAAACCATTATAATACACTGGAAACCACAATTGCTTTTATGAAGAACACACTAATATGTTTTTATCAAATCTAAACAATTCACTATAGGAGGAAACCACCCAACCATCATCTATCAACAGTCAACCCACATAGATAGCATGCAAACTTTTCCTTTGCCAACGAGGCTAGTAATATCCATAATCTAATTGATAGAAACTTTTATTTACAACTTATTATACAAAAAGCATCAATACAACTACAAATGATCAATCTCTAGTTGTAATTATGTTGGATTCTAACATCTCTACAAGGTAGTCTAGAAAGTAGTCAATGTCTTATCCATTCTTGAAAAGTTACAATGATAATATTTTTTCCACCTTCATACATAAACTCATCCAAATAATCCAGACTCTAAATTAAATTCCATCATTTCAATTAGTATGATTGAAGAAGAAATGAAGAAATTAGATAAAATCCGGTACCTGTTTCATTTGGTTAGGAAAAAGTGATCTCAATAAGCAATCCCTATAAGAACAAATGGGTAGATGGAAGACGCCAACATGTGACTGCAATTTGGGATCTTAACAACAATACAAGTTTCAATGTAATATTCTCTTTTAGCAACTCAAAACTTCATTCCACCAGCATGTTCTATTGGAATCCATGCATTTAAATACATTATATCACAGGTGTGCATATCTCATTGAATCCTATGATGAACTTCATGTAAAAATTTGCTATACCATAAATATTTCCCATCTACATGACATTGCAAGGCATGGGCCAATCTTGTAATGGTTCACTTTCTTTGAATCTGTGCACAATCCATTCTTAGAAAGCATAAACTCAAGGTATATCAACTCTTCCTTAAAGAAACACACTTCTTCAAGTTGATGTGAAATTGGTCCTTTCTTAGTGCTTTAAACACCATACTTAGATGATCTAGGCACTCAATTTTGCTCTTGCTAAAATTAGTATGATTGAAACTTAGTTTTACACCATACAAAAAGTCATCCAAATAATCCAGACTCTAAATTAAATTCCATCGTTTCAATTAGTATGATTGAAGAAGAAGATGAAGAAATTAGATAAAATCCGGTACATGTTTCATTTGGTTAGAAAAAAGTGATCTCAATAAGCAATCCCTGTAAGAACAAATGGGTAGATGGCAGACGCCAACATGTGATTGCAATTTGGGATCTTAACATTTTTTGTTAATGACTAAGTGAATTTACCACTAAAATTCACACCATTTATTTTGTAATATTGTTGATACATCTGAAAACTGGTTTAAGCTCTTCCTATTCTTATTGATATCGATTGCCTCATAACAGAGATGTTCTGCCATAAAAAAATCATTGATCCAAAATGATAACTTCGAGATAAATAATTGCAAGGTGGATTATTAATGGCATTCCAACAAAGGAGACAACAACGAACCACAATCCATAAGTCTGATACTTTTTTAATTGCATTCAACAATCTATGCAATAAAAACAAATCAAGCAAAGAACAAAGGATTTATACTTTGCACAAATATAACAACGAGATTTCACTCTAACTCCACGCTGAGCACATTGTTCTCTCATGGTCAATGAATCACCCTTTTTAATTACAACTTAATGTTGTTGAGCTTCTTTATAGTGTCCAAGAGGTCGAACAACACGCTCTTGGGAAAAAACAGAATAGTCTTGAATTCCCATTAACCCTCCACAAAGAAATGCTTCCTCCTATACAAATTTAGAGTTTTTTACCGACGTCCAAAAGTACATGATTATTTGCAGTCAAACATATGCGCAAAGAAATGCTTCCTCCTCCTTAAAAAATTCATAGATTTTTGCAGGTCTACACAAGCACAGGATTATTTTCAACCAAACAGCTGCATACAAAACTTACTTGCGCTGCAGGAAAAACAATGAAAAGGTAAGAAATAAACCAACATTTGAGACAATGACTGGCTCGTCCACCAACTCTCTAGTTGCAACGGTACGTGAAGCGGGCACACCAGTACGTGAAGAAAGGAACGTTGAAACCAGAAGCCTACCAATGTCTTCCCCACCTACCACAGACATGAGTTCAAACACAACTGAAAACCAAAATCCTGCCAATGCCTTCCCTGCCCACCATCGGCATGAGTTCAGAGAGAAGAAAAATTGTAGTTTATATTGGCCTTTGGAAAATTTGCATGGCCATGTATGTGGAAAGAGCCAATGATCAATTGCATGGCCGTGTAGGTGGCAAGAGCCAACAATCGAATGCAGACTGTACAGCCCATTGCAAGCACCAGATATCGCAAATGGTGCAAGCAACTAAGCAGATGTCAGAGCAGGTGCCAGGGACCAGTGCAATAGACAAAGCACTGCAAAATGAAAAGGTACAATCCTTGCACCAGAGAAAGCATTAAAACGGGATGAAGTCTGCCCATTGCCGCGTGGTGGGGAACACATAACAAGGCATACGTCAACCTCAAACAACCAACCATAGTTCAATTAATTGTTGTTTTAAAAACCGTTTTAAAAAATAAAATTCATATTCCTATGTTCAGACTATAGTTGAACTTGAAAATTTGACAATCACAACTAAACTAATGTCCCCAACTAAAAACTATTTTTTTCTTTAAAAGGTGGAACTTGCTTGGAAGTGCCCTTGCTTCTATCATTTAAAATTGTGTGCTTTATTTCAATTAATGAAACATTGAATCATAAACTTGTGGGATAAATATTATTCGTTTTAAAAAAGGTGGAGTTCCTTTGGAATGTCCCTTGTTTATATAGTTCAAAATTCAAATTTTTATTTCAATTAATAAGTCAATAAATAATAAATTTTAGGGAGGAATATAATTCCATTTAACAAAAGGTAGAACTTTGGTTAAAATGGCCCTTAGTTATATCCTTCAAAATTGGGAGCTTTATTTCAATGAAGGAAGAATATTTTTCCATTTTCCAAATGGTAAAACTTGTTTAGAAGGTTCCTTACTATATCATTCAAAATTGGGAACTTTATATCATTAAAACATAAATTTAAGGATTAATGTTATTCCATTTTTCATCATGTTGTTTATATTTTTTTATTTCGATATATCATAAATTGGATGGATAAATATTATTCATTTTAAAAAATGTGGACTTTATTTAGATTAATCATAAATTGGATGAACAAATATGATTCATTTTAAATAAGTAAAATTAGGAGAAAAGCTGCTTAATACCTATCTCTTAAAAAAAACATGGTAAAAAAAAATGTGTTAAATTGTAAAAGTTAATAGATAAATACTATGCCCAAATTAATTTTACTTTCAAATAATAAAAAACAAGAGCCACGAGGTGGTAATGTCCTTGACATTGCCACTTGCTCTTGGGAGAAAGGGAAACTGCTTTGGCAAGAGGTGCTAAGTAAGATTAATATAAATGCTTCAAATTTTACAAACATCCATGTTGATTAAGCCACAACTCAATGCTTTATATACCTATATAAAATCCCCATCTATGTATTGATTTAAAATATCCTGCAACTTATAAACCATTGTCACGTCCCCATTTTGACCCCCTTTGCATTAGATCGTAAATGATGTAAATATTGTAACTTAATCATGGTGAGGAGCTCAAGGCCAAGGCCCCGCCATTGATTTGTCGCTTTATGTATCGGCAATTAGAATAGATGCATATGGTTCTTGTGCTAGCTGTGCACAATGTAAAAATCAGACATCATGTAAATATGCCATTTCAATGAAAACCCACAACCAGCTACGCAATGCAACAAGGAGATGGGGCATGATCTTTACAAGGAATAGGGAGGGAAAAAATAGCCAAACCCTTGAGCCATGGTGTTAAGCCATTTCATTGAGGAAACCCATGAACCCTCAACTACCCATTTGGTCTCATGCACCCAATCATTTTAATTCTCCCAATAAATTGGTTAAGGCAGTAAATGCCTTGGAAATGATGAAGTATGGGCAAGCCATTTTCGTGCATGGGCAAGCCATCCACCTGGAAATTCGTGTTTTTGCTTGTTGGGCAAGAAAGCACCCACGAAATGGTGCCCAAAAGCATGGGGAATGGGCATTCTTCACGGACTCACGCAGTTGGAGTTAGCTGGGCCTTTCCCCTGCACGTTTTTCATCCAAATCCTGCATTTCTCCATGCCTGGGAGTTCGTTTTTGGATATGCAGTAGCCTGGGAGGGGAGAGCCACGATTTGGGGACTGTATGGAGGTCGTTTTTGCTCCCGAATGTCCAAGGACGTTTTTCTAAAAATGGATTGGCTCCCCAGGGTTGTTTCCCATCTTCCCATTTCGTTTTTGTGTGTTCCCACGTTTTTCTGAGTGAGTTGAAACCCCATCTCATGCATCCAACTGTGGAAATCGTTTTCCTCATGCCCAGCAATTGTGGTTTCGTTGTTCAGTGCATCCCGTTTTAGATTTGAACCTGTGAGCAGGAGCTTCAAGAGTGGAAGAGGACAGATTTGGCTTGATGAGCCCAATGGTGTACCCATAGCTCCATGATTGAGCCACTCGCCTAGTAACTCACCTCTGCCTACCTCTTAGCAGCCTGAGAAACCCAACTGCTAGTTGGCTTGGCTGATTCTGGCATATCTTTGGCTATGTGAGAGCCTGTTTCCCCTTTTCCTTGTGGAGATCGTGCCCAGCTCGGGGGTGGCAGTGGTGCTGAGAGATTAAGGAGCACACTGGCCTACGGTTGGGTGGAACGTTGCAGAAGCGTAGCTGGTTGCTTGGGATTACTTCTGTATAAGATAAGTATTCTCTTGTGTGTGTGTAAACTTGCAATTGTTCCTTTGATAAATATTGGAATGTGTGTGTGGATGTGTTAAATGATTTTAATTCCGCTGTGTTTTCAAGTGCTTATGAAATCGCATGTGTTCATCTCCTTCTCAAATTGAATGATAAATTTCTAAGTGTGGGACTAGATGCCCGGTTTAACCTCACGATCCTCTCCATCTAGCTGGTTGGATGGGAGGGGACGTGACAACCATGCTCTAGCTGCTCGCTCACGATAAGTGCTTCTTTGTTGTGAGGAAAATGCACCTATAGTTTAGGGGAGAAACTACCAACTTACGGTGATAAAGACAGACTTACAAGCATTATGCAAGTACAACAAATAAATGAAGAGATTAGGGTTTAGAGATGTAGGCACCGTTATTCAGAAGGTTGATCCTAGCTTTGCCTCCCTCGCTCTTCAATGCTTATCTAGTGTCGCAATGCCCATACCTGCAAAATGACTTGATACCTTTCTCAAATACATTTGACTACATATATAAGATTGATATTCATAACAGAAGAAGACATCAGATTATAAGCAAACTGTAATCAAATCTGAGACACACATGTATAGGTCATATTTGGAAAGGAAAGAACGTCTGATCTTTATTAATGAATGAAAGCAAGTACATAAAGTTATACCTTCCTTAAAGCTTGGCACTTCACGAAACCTAGATTCAAGGTCTCCTGCTTCCGTTCTCCAAGGATCCCAACCTCTAACCAGCAGTGCTAGGGTTTATCAGAAACTAAGCACAAGAGAAGGGGATGAAGGTCTCCATTCCTCCAGCATAACAATGTTGTAGACTTGGTTCCCTCACATGGCCCTTCTACCCTCCTTATATAGTCAGTGAAGGATAGGAAAAGAAGTTATAACCGAGTAGGAGGTTCCCCAACCAACTTAACTTCCCAAAATTTTGAGATTTTGACTTGTACAGGAATGTACGCTACTATTTCACAGTGGAGTAGCGCCCAGGGCGCTACTATAGTGTTTTACAACTAGCGCTCATCACTTTTTAAATGTTGTACGCTACTCTATTGAAGAGGAGTATCGCCCATAAGGGGTTGAGCGCTACTATTGTACACTGGAGTAGGGTACAGGCGCTAGTTTGTTAAGGTAGAGTAGCACTCATGTGAAAAATGGCCAAAAACAGGCTTTTCTGCTCATTTTCAGGAGATGGTTTGGTCTGGAAAAATGTTCCTAAGGGTTGTAACCATCAAATGGGTCAAGAGTGAGGTAATTTCAACCATTTTTAGTGTCCCAAATGACTCCTCCATCCACAAGTGTCCTGTTGTGTGACTGAACTTGATCTCAAGAAGTGTCATCATGTGACCAAGGGAAGCAAGTGTCGTCACGGACGGAGAGGTTTCATTTTAAGCTATAACAGATGCCCCCTAATGTATGAGGTTAGAGGGAGTGCAGGAAACGATGACCGAAATACATTATAAATAACAAAGAGTTGAATCATGGAGGAACTGGAGAAACCAAGAATCATAGGCTCAAATGAAGTACCTGAAAGCAAAGGCAATGTCAGACAAACTCATCCTTGGGGTAACTTTCCATGTTCAAATGGTGGAACATGACCTCCAAGAGGATACAATAATGATCCAAATACTGATGCATATATCATGGCCACTAAAATACAAGCGTGGATCCATGAGGAACATAAGTGTAAACATAGCCACATAAATACAAGGTGGATCTATGTCAAAACTGGAGAACATAGCCATAGAGAACAAACTGGATCTATGTCTCATCAAGAGCCCAAAAAAGTGTGGCTCAGTCTTGCGCAACTTGGGCGATAACATAAATGAGGTGATGCTATCGAGGATCCCAAGGTCTTCATCCAAAAACAACCCAAGGTACAAACCTATCCATGCGAATAAATGAGTTGTTGTCGAACATGGGAGGTATCGTTTGATTGCCGGTCATTGATGTATACAGTTAACAAACGTGAGGGTGTCCACCAATAATGAAAATGGAAACCCAAGGTACCTAGTACATTCAAGCAAGTGCGAATAAATGGTCTTGCCGTCGAACACTTGAAGAATCCATCAGATAGGAGACATTGCTGTATTCCCATCTATCCAATAGCGAGGAAAACTGCCACTAATGACTGCAATCCCCAAGGTACTAATCAAAACTCTAAACTTCATTCCCAGAGCACAATGAGTTGAAGTCGATGGGAAGAAGTCCGTTGGAAGGGAGGCCTTAAGGCATCCTCCATCATCCAACACGAGGGACACTCAACAGGTATGAGCTGATTTGGAGTAGGACTAAACACATGATGAAACATACTGACACCAAGGAATGGCCGACACATGAGGTCAAGGCAACTGCAGAATGGCTGACACATTAGGTCAAGGCAACTGCAGAATGGCCGACACAGGTTATATTCTTGAACAGTGAGCACGACACAAGAGTGACTTAGGCAGCTTTTAACACAAAGAGACCATGATACAAATCTGCAATGTAGGAGACATTAACAGATTCTCCATATGATTGGAAGACTAACCAAACGGAGGAGTAAGAACTCTGAGATCAGGTTTACCCTAAGGCCAACACTAGAACCCAACTTATTTGATAGACTCAAAACAGGTGCTTTGTTCAAGGAGATAGTAGACTTGCTTCCATCATATTGAAAGATATTTTAACATTCTTCCCTTCCCTTTCCTTTTTCATTTTTTAACGAGCTTGACAAAGAACTAAAGCATGCTCGACGGTATTTTCATATTTAAGGAGTCTGAAAAACCTAGAAGAAAACTCCATACACCTATCCGTGGATTTTATATCAAGCCCGGATTGGTCTGTGTTCGGCGGTGTTTTCTTGCTTATAGAGTTGAAAAACTTAAACAGTCCTCTATACAGCTATCCATGGATTTTATATCGAGCCTGGATTGGTATGTGCTCGGCGGTGTTTTCTTGTTTATAGAGTTGAAAAACTTAAACAGTCCTCTATACACCATCTCGTGGATTTCACATCGAGCCCGAGTAGGTGAATGTTTGCTTGGTGTTTTCACATTTTGAGAGTCTGAAAACCCTAAAGATGACTCCAAAGGTCCTTTTTCGTAAAGTTAGTCTCATTCCCCGAAAAAGTGTAAAATAATGGAAGAAGAACTCTTCTAGCGCATACGAGAGTATACCTAGAGTATATCTTTTCCGTAAATTATCCACCAAGGCCCGGAAAATGGATAATTCTATACCTGGGTGGATGTCGGTTCAGTTATTTTAACGAGCCCGAAAAGACAACTATGCTCGGCAAACTTTTCCTATTTAAGGAGTCTGAAAAGGGCTTAAAAGAACTCCATAGGGATCTTTTCCGTAAAGGTTTAATGAGCCCGAAAAAGTAAACTCGTGACCTCCTTACTGTTTTTAACGAGCTCAAAGGAGATAGGAAAATGCTCATAACTTCCTTACTGTTTTTAACGAGCTCAAAGGAGATAGGAAAATGCTCATAAATTCCTTACTGTTTTTAACGAGCTCGAAGTGAAGATGAAAGAAATGCTCGTAGCCTCCTTATTGTTTTTAACGAGCTTGAAGTGAGGGTGGAAGAAATGCTCGTAGCCTCCTTACTATTTTTAACGAGCTCGAAGTGAGGGTGGAAGAAATGATCATAACCTACTTACTGTTTTTAACGAGCTCGAAGTAAAAGAAGAATGCTCGAAACCTACTTACTGTTTTTAACGAGCTCGAAGTAAAAGAAGAAAGCTCGAAACCTACTTACTGTTTTTAACGAGCTTAAAGTAAAAGAAGAATGCTCGAAACCTACTTACTGTTTTTAACGAGCTCGAAGTAAAAGAAGAATGCTCGATTGGGAGGAGACGAGTGTCAGGGACATGTGAAACTAGCTCCAAGCGCATGGAACAAAGCTATGCCTAATGCAAGGAACATGAGCAAGATAAGGACACTTAGGGTGTGTCTCCTCCAGGTAAAAGGTGTCAAATTGTGAAGGAAAAATGATACAGGGCTTAGCGGAAATGAGATCGGAGATGGAGGATTATATAACGAGCTAAAAGCGTGGAAGCCGGCATCAAGCTCATTAGCGCAAGCGGGATCATAACAGATGCATATGCAACTTGAACACAAAGATGGGAGCCTTATCAGGGATGGCCAGAAATATATGAGGAAGAAAGATATGAGGCTTCTTCTCAAAGTCATGGTAAATCTAAAAAGGCTCCCGAGTCTATGAGAAAAACTCAGCATGGGAACCAGAATGGCATAAGGGTGCTGACTAGGGTCACCCATGTTAGGTAGGCTCTGCTGTCGGACTGGTGCACGATGCATAAAGAGATGGCTAACACACCAATATCCAACAGGTTTGACCCTATGGATAATTCGGATGGCAAAAGGTTCAAATGCAACATAACAACGGGGAAGCCTAAACCTATATGCAAGGTTCTGAATATACCTGACAAGGTCGCACAAGGTGTCGAAAGAGACCAGTAAGAAAGTATAAATCTGGCTAAGAATCATGTCTCCAAGAAACATTAGTACCAGGATCATATCTAAAACATATGTAAGGAAAGACCCGATACAATTCACTGTGGTAGAAATACTTTCAACTTCACTATCATCAACAACAGGCATAAACAAGGTAGAGTTTTCAAATGGAGACTCTATGGTACCTGAGCCCGAGGACTTACAATCAACAAGATCGACTTCAGGATGAAGATCAAAGCTGAAGGACATGATGGAATCTACAGAAACAAATTCATCATCATGGGAGTTGAAAATTCTAGAAGTAGAATCAAACTCAGCAGGAACACCGATTTGCGGATCTATAGGAGAGTCTAAAGACTCAACAGTAGGAAGATCAGACTTTAAGGTCAAACCAAGGCTGGACATAACTGCGACTGGATCAACATCTAAGTGAATGGCAGACTGTACTATAGACTCTAGGAAAACTTCATCGGAAGGAAGCATATCATCATAGATAGAATACATATCTAAACATTCAGATGGAGGTGTCACTTGGTCAAAAGCTGGGACTAAGTCCCGAGAAGGTAAGCATGAACTCAGAGACTCCTTCTCAGTAGCAGTTGAACTCAAAGAACAATATGCCACAAAATTACCATGTGACATAGTAGTGCCTAATGATGAGGGACCTGACTGGTCTACAGTTGGGTAATAAGGAGGATCAACGAATGCAAGCTGGTCGATGGTGACAATGTTTTCGTTATGAGGGAAATGCATCACACGAAAAAGCGTAGACACCACATCATGCATAGCATAAATGTAATCACGCCCGAGGATCATATCAAAGTCCACAGGGTCCTTTAAAACCATAAAATCAACTAAGACTGTTTTTCCACCCAAAGTAACAGGTGCCTAACGGAGGAATCCAAAAGGTTCACTAGGTCTTTTATCGAAGGTCAACGGCCAATTAGCAGCTGGAATAACATTAGGGAAACCCAAATCTCTCCAAGCATAAGCGGATAAGATACTAACAGAAGCACCTTCATCAACAATGCATCGATCAACCGTATGGTTCCCGATATCAACCTTTATCTGGAAAGGTGTCGAAGAAGGAAGACGAGGCTCGGCTAGACTATTCCAATCAAAGGAAACAATCCTAGGGCTTGGTAGGGGTTCACATGGCACAGATGAAGTGCCCCCTTTTTCAGAAACATCCAAACTGGTAATGCAGAAGACTTCAGCAGTAGGTGCATCAATCTCCGAAGGACTGATGGGATCGGTCGAAGATTGCATCGATTCGGTCACTTCACTCTCCGAAGGAAGAGTGGGGTCGACCAAAGATTGCATTGGTTCAACCACTTTACCAACCAAAGGTTTATCTGACTGCAGGGAATCTATAGACAACTCAGGAACAGAGGTTCCTTCAAACATGGACCACACTCTTCGTGCCTCTGGAATGGCAGGGCATCGATGAGTAAGGTGATCTCCCTTACAAAGTTTGCAAGGGAACTTTGGTTTCCGTCCTATAGGTCGAGACTCCTTTACAACGTCAGTACTCTCAGCACGACTAGCATTAGCTGACAGCTTGCCCCCAGCATGACTTCCAATGGCTGGTTGCTAAGAAGTAGAAGACTTTTGAACTAAGGACCACACTTTTTGCACTTCTGGAAGTGCAGGGCACAAGTAAGTAAGGTGATCTCCATCGCAAAACTTACAAGGGAACTTAAGATTCTATTTGCTTGGTTTGTCGACAATGTAAACTCCCTCAGTATGACTTGCAGTGGCTGATCTGGTGTCTCCAGTATGACTCACAGGAACTGGTGACTTGTCATTAATATGACTAGCAGTGATCAATGATGTGTCCTCAACATGACTGACAGTGGTTGAAGACAAACTTTTAGTATGATTTTCAGTGACTAAAATTTTTCTCCCAGCATGACCTCCAGAGGCTGGGTAGGTGCCCCCTGCATGATTTGCAGAGGTAGGGTGCTTTCCCCCAGCATGACTTACAGAGGCTGGGTTGCTGCCCCCTTGTTTTGGCATCTTCTTCCTATTCTTCCTTCGTCTATTCCTTTTAGACATCTGGTTACTAGTATTGCTACTTTCGCCACATGAGGTAGAAGGAGGAGGAGAAGATGTTACTGGCAAAGAAGGCACAGGGTTCTGATGCTCTTGATTTGAGGTGCTTACAAAAGAAGTGTCAGGAGCATGCAAGGCATTCAGAGTGGAAAACAACCAAACCAACAGCCCTATGGTGAATCCAGGAAGATTCAGAGTAGCCATTAAGGGAGTGCCAATGTTTCCAATGAATGGAATAGCACAAGGATCCCCCGGAACAGGGGTACCTTGATTGGCACTCTCCAGAACGCTAGACATATCTTCCTGCTCAAATGAACAAGAAGTTCTCTAAGGAAAACTAAGACAAGTAGCACAAAGAGCACACCACTAAAAAAGGTCCTAGGTAAATCAAACCAGGCAAATAGATGCCTTCCGAAGAAGAGTCTGGGATGATGAGGGCCCAGAACAGATCAACGAAGCATGAAGAACAGTTACCCGGGGTCCACAATACAATGACTAAGGGTGCAAGTGTTGGAATCACCCAACCGCCCTCCCAAAGACCTGCAAGGGATTTCCTCCCACGTCTATCCTAGGTACAACAAAGATAGCCCTCCACCGTCACCTGTGTATGAACCTATGGTCAGATACTAAGGATACCACCACACTGAAAACTCTTGGGGGAACAGTCTCTGGTCGAATCACAAGGCGTGGGCAGGGTAACTAAGCCCGAAACTCAAAAGAGTCCCCAAACATGATCAAATCCTCGTATATGCTCGAAACAGAAAGTAGGAGGTGTATTCCCAACAATCTGATCTCACAAGACCTACTGCATAGATCCCAGGCAAGCTTTGAATGAAGTGGGTTTACCTATGATAGTCGAACTACGATTTTTGCGTAATGTGTGATCTTGGGTGGTTTAAGGTGTTTTAAACCCAAGATCCTAACCAAGACTAGTTGGTGTAGTGTAACCTAGAAAAGGAAATGTTACTAGTACATTTTATTAGGGTTCATTTTAAAGGTTACTTGCTTACTCAAAAAGGTAGTGGGTGTGTGAGAGTGGTTATAATAGAGATAGAGTACTGAAAATGAAATATTTACCACCAAACAAATCTTTTCTTTTCAATGCAAGTCTTAAAATTCTGATCTAGAATGCATATGCAAATGCAATTTTTAATCTTTCAAATGCAAAAAAGGTAAAAATAAAGCCTAAATGTACAAAATTAAACTCAAAACCTAAGAATGCAGCTACTCAAGCAAATAGGTATGCAAAATAAAACTTGTTCTTTTTTATGCAAATCACTCTAAAATATTTTAAGCCACTTGCAAGGTACTCTATTCAGAAAATGAATCAAAATTCTTTATGCTTTTCAATGGTAAGAAACAAAACTGAAACTAACCTACTATCAAAGCAAAGCAAAGAAACTTTCAAGTTTTCTTTATTGGAACAGTAAAAGCTACCAAATATGACTTTCAAATTCTTATTGATGTAAGCATGCCAAACATTGGGAAAAGAGTACAAACACTACTTTTAGACCCAAACGAAGTAAATGACCTACAAAGAAGTATGGTTTGGTAAAGTCAGGTCTGCACATAAACAATGCAAACAAGGTCTTGAACAACAACTAAAACACTTGAGCTTTCACTACAAAAGAAAACTTAAAAGCATAAGAGAGGATAAAAAACCAATCTTAAAGAGAAATTTCACTCAAATAGATACAAATAGGGCCAAGAAGACTCAAGAGGTTTCAAATCCAGTGGAAATGGGGCAAGCAGGTTCAGTCAGACTCAAATTAGGGTACAAAACACCAAACGGGTCCACAACCCCCCAACTTGGGTCAACAAGCCCCAAAACTTTCCAAACAAGCCCAAATTGATCAAAAGAGGTTCCAATCATGAATGTAGGATCAGTACAAGGATGGGAGACCACTTACAGTGGTTTAACTCAGACCTAGGATCATCGGGGACCCCAAAAAATGCAGCCACAACCCCCAGATTTGGGTCCACAACCCAAAAACTCAAAAAAATCAAACCCAGATTGTGGGCGCTACTGTGTATGAGGCATACCGACGCCCATAGCAGGGTTGGGCGCTACTGTGCAGAGGAAAAGTAGCGTATGGGCGTTGCTGTGCTTCACAACAGTAGTGTACAGGTGGGAAAAGGTGAAAAAATGGGGTTAAAACCCCCCAATTGGGTCCACAAGGGTTTGCAAGGGCTAGGAAGGGTCTTTAAAAAGCCTAGGAGAGTCAAATAGAGCCTGAGAACTGATTCTAATCAAGAAAATGAACAAAGACCATCAAACAAGACTGGAGAAATGACCTTGGATACCCCTAAGCAGTTAGGCTGTCCCTAGTGGAGTCGCCATTCTGTTGTGAGGAAAATGCACCTATAGTTCAGGGGAGAAACTACCAACTTACGGTGATAAAGATAGACTTACAATCATTCTGCAAGTACAACAAATAAATGAAGAGATTAGGGTTTAGAGATGTAGGCACCTTATTCAGAAGGTTGATCCTAGCTTTGCCTCCCTCGCTCTTCAATGCTTATCTAGTGTCGCAATGCCCAGACCTGCAAAATGACTTGATACCTTTCTCAAATACATTTGACTACATATATAAGATTGATATTCATAACAGAAGAAGACATCAGATTATAAGCAAACTGTAATCAAATCTGAGACACACATGTATAGGTCATATTTGGAAAGGAAAGAACGTCTGATCTTTATTAATGAATGAAAGTAAGTACATAAAGTTATACCTTCCTTCAAGCTTGGCACTTCACGAAACCTAGATTCAAGGTCTCCTGCTTTCGTTCTCCAAGGATCCCAACCTCTAACCAGCAGTGCTAGGGTTTATCAGAAACTAAGCACAAGAGAGGGGGATGAAGGTCTCCATTCCTCCAGCATAACAATGTTGTAGACTTGGTTCCCTCACATGGCCCTTCTACCCTCCTTATATAGTCAGTGAAGGATAGGAAAAGAAGTTATAACCGAGTAGGAGGTTCCCCAACCAACTTAAATTCCCAAAATTTTGAGATTTTGACTTGTACAGGAATGTACGCTACTATTTCACAGTGGAGTAGCGCCCAGGGCGCTACTATAGTGTTTTACAACTAGCGCTCATCACTTTTTAAATGTTGTACGCTACTCTATTGAAGAGGAGTATCACCCATAAGGGGTTGAGCACTACTATTGTACACTGGAGTAGGGTACAGGTGCTAGTTTGTTAAGGTAGAGTAGCACTCATGTGAAAAATGGCCAAAAACAGGCTTTTCTGCTCATTTTCAGGAGATGGTTTGGTCTGGAAAAATGTTCCTAAGGGTTGTAACCATCAAATGGGTCAAGAGTGAGGTAATTTCAACCATTTTTAGTGTCCCAAATGACTCCTCCATCCACAAGTGTCCTGTTGTGTGACTGAACTTGATCTCAAGAAGTGTCGTCAGGCGACCAAGGGAAGCAAGTGTCGTCACAGACGGAGAGGTGTCATTTTAAGCTATAACATTCTTTCCACTTTGTTTTGAATATATAGCATTTACAAAAAAAGAATGAAAAGAAAGTACTATCCTTGGCAGTCTAATTTTGGGCTGATGCATCTACAAATGAAATACATTATGAAACTAAAGTAATAAAAGAAACCGAGTTGTTTTTCTTACGATGAACCACATGAATTGTTTTATAAGTGTGCTTCTTTCCACTTTGTTTTGAATATATAGTATTTACAAAAAAAAAGTTCTTTCCTCGACACAATCTAACATCCTAGATTTTGGAGTTCTCTCCTTGCAATCCAGGACATCAACTGTAATTTATGAGAACAGTGTTTCACAAATACCTTATAGCCTCAAGTATGTACCATAAATGTCTTGTCAATGCCTCGCACCATTGCGAATTATATTTTTTTCTAAATTTTTAAAATCACTATGTGAACCATGAATGAATATTATTTTTTTGAAAGTAGAAAAAAACTTCAATTGTTTATAATAATATAAATGCCAAGTTTAAATAGTTAAAAAGGATTTTGTAAAATGGGGATTTTGTAATACTTTTTTCTCACAATCTTTTGGTTCTATAAAAATTTAAACAATATGAAATTTATAGAAAAGTTAGTGTTTGCCCAATAGTTTTTTTTTAAGACATGTTCATTTCTTTACATACCAATACATATATGTGTTCAATAGATTTAGAGAGGAAAGAATTAAACAAAATATGGTTCTAAATTATATCAAAACTTGTTAATAGTCTGCTATAATGAGAGCTTCATAAAATTAGAAATTCAAGACAAATTTATGGTATTTTACTACATTGAATAAAATGTTTAAAATCCACAAAGGAATGTAAAAAAGAATTATTTAAAGAAACACTACTTGCTTAGCATAAAGTTGTTTTTATATTTCTACCAATAAGTGTCTCTTTTTATATTTATACGTAACACATATGTAATTGCAATTACATAACATATTTATGTTAGTGTTACCTAGTTTTTAAGTTATTTCTTTAATCGAATGAAACCATACAAATGGGCAAATAAAAAATATACTACGTGATTACTGCATTAATATAATATGAACCATTTGCAAGTATACTATTTTGGCCATAGTTATGGTCATTATATCACTTTCTAACAGGAAATACTTGTCCACTATTTTATATATATATATAATTGTTGGAAAATGACAAACCCATAATATTATATGTAAAATTGGTCTGGAAAATCAAATAAATATAGAAATCTATTTAGGTCATTAGATGACAAGAGTTGACGTCTAGTTTAAAATAATATGCCATGAAAATAAAATGGAAAACTAAGGAAATGTATTGAATTGCTTATTGCTTCCATTATATTTAACAGTTAGAGCCGATTACAAGTATGCGACATCCTGTATAAATGCAAAAAACAACATTTTAAGTATCTGGATATATGGTGAAAACGAGAGTACGACTATCCCCTCAAACTTGAGAACATTATGAACCTAAACACCCAGGATCAAATTACCTTTAGAAATAATTAGAAAGGTGTTAAAGTTAGCTCTGTTGTGCATATTTAGAACGAACAAGAAATAAGTGTGTGAATGGTCATGCATATGTAGATGGATTAAGAAGGGCGCAAACCCAGTACACATCGCATGATGAAAAACATACAAGTATCAAATAAAAGAGTGATGTTAAAACTACATCCCGAAGAATAATTACATGCAAGGTTATTCGAACCATGTTACTTACCCTGTGGAAGACAAAGCCAAGAGGAGTTTACCTTACTGATCATATTGTTGTGATAGAACCCTCTATAAAAAAAAGCCGGGTAGAGCATATAATAATGAGAAAAATTACATGTAACATATATACACATATACCCGCTATGGTGAAACAAGAAATTTTAAGAAAATATATTATAGAAACTTATATTTGAGAGTAAACAAAATTTTGAATATTTCAGCTTTTGAATACTTCAAATGATATCGAATTGTAAACACGGAGTATTGAAGGACGAAGGGCACTTTATCTTCTTGTTCATGAAAGATGCGACGCAATTCAATCGACTAACGCCGCGCTTGTGATGCCGAACACCATTACTTTCTTGAAAGATGCGACGCAATTCAATCGGCTAACGCCGCGCTTGTGATGCCGGCCACCATTACTTTCTTGGGGAATATCACTTCCCCTAGCGAGCTGGTTCCAAGAATGATCGACTTCAAGGATGATGCAGAGATTGAAATCGGTGAGCATGGCATGGAAGCTGGCCTGCATCAACACGTTCTCAAGTTGGCCTGTATCTCTGTACACGATCTCTAAGCTATGCAGATGCTCCAATGCCAAAACAATCTCTGTTGCATGGAACCCACACACACGAATTAAAAAATGTGAGAACAAAATAAAACATTTACTGTAATGCGAATTTAAAAATGTAAGAACAAAAAAATAAAACATTTACGGTAATTCCCAACTATTAATATTGAATGCCATATAAAAGCACAAAGGAATAAGGAAGCGGATTTCCATATATCAACATATTGGTTTTCCAACTCCCACAACTAAACATCAAACACTGGATGTAAAGGCTTCTTTAGCATAAGAGATCATTCCATATTTCCATCTAAAAGGCTTCTACAACAATCTATTCATCCTTACAAAGTTACAGTTGGTGAAATAAGTTCCCAGCTACCAAACAGGTCGGATTTGAATTGATCTGTGTCGTGCAAGACATAAAACCAGTCCTGCTATGGGTACACTCTTCCCATCTACCAAACAGGTTGGAAATTCAGAATTGAATTGATATAAAACCATCCTTCCAGGGGTACATTGACTTGCAGACACCTTGCTGTCGGGTTGTGGGGCACATCATCCCAGGATCCCATCACCATGTACGCAGCCAATAAAAAGACGGAAAAAACACAAATTAAAATAACATGAATAATGTAAAAATTCCAAATCAAGTTTAAACATTTCACCTGGGAAACTCGATCACTAAATGTCAAATACATGTTTGGACTTTTTTTAGCCTATTTGTGTCTTATAAATTTTCATTTGACAAAGAGTATCAGGTGTGAGGGATTGGGATGTTAATAGTTTTTATATGTATTAACAAACAAGAGCCACAAGATGGCAATGTCCTACAACATTGTAGATTAGTTTTTTTGAAATTTGCAAGAGACAAAAATTTGTGGCTAAAATGGACATGAGGTTGTATGTAATTGAGAATATAATCATGAAAGATTGAGTGTGGATATCATAGTTTATCAGCAACAATTAAGAAGTTGGGACATAGGACAAGAAGCTATGTAGTGCAAGACCATCTAGTGCAAGCCAATTAAATAAGGAATTTGTCTTTGTCTCAGGATCCAAGCTTGCATGAACGAGAAGCTCAACTTATTGAGTTGCTTGGTCTTGGGCATACATCTATCCTATTGGGAGTCCCCCATTGAGGGATATAATATGTATGTTGTGAATTGTGTCATAGTGCATTGTTAGCTAATTCAACATGTCTTACTCAACGCACTTCGGAGGATATGTTCGGTCCTCAGACAGGATGGGTGTGACTGCCTCTTAAACCTTTAGAGCCCAGATGGATTGTTAACCTTTTATTGAACCTTTAGAGCTCGGATGGGATAGGCTAAAGCCAAGGATGGAAAGGTAGTGTAGGAAGGTGCAGTTGACGTCTAGATGCATTCAACAAAGAACATATTCAATGCGAGTAGATACAGGATAAAATCCTGCAACATCCCTTTTAACCTCAAAGAGATCTAATCTAAGTTATCTCATGAAACGTTGATAGTTGGATTTTAACCTCTAAACTATGATTATATGGCTTCTTAACAAGTGCAAAAAAAACTCCTTCACTAATTATTTCCAAGATAGGTTTTGTATAGAAAATGGGTTATTCAATACATAATTTTTTTGTCTATAAGGCATTGATGTTCAATCTCATGATAAACAGTTTGGTTTGTGCCACATATATCAAGTTTGGTTAAGGATTAATTTGAGGATTTGGAAGGGCTATACTTTTTTATTTGTTTAATAAAAATGGAAATCTATAAGGCATTGATGTTCAATCTCATGATAAACAACTTGGTTTGTGCCACATATATCAAGTTTTGTTAATGATTAATTTGAGGATTTGGAAGGGTTTAACTATGATTTTTTATTTATTTAATAAAAATGGAAATCTATGTAAAGTTTTTTTACGAGTAGGTAAATTTGTATAAAAATTTATTATTTTGATCATTCTCAAATTAGTAGTTTAAACCATAGATAAATTACATTAGTTTTCTATTTTAAAATTTGATAAAAGTTATTAAAATTGAAAATATAAATAGTTGAAATTGCACAATTTAAATATATAACAAAGATATTCTAAACACAACAAAAGTAAATATAATAAAGATATTCCAAAAACAACAAAAATATCAAAAACATCTATACAATTAAAAAAACATTCTAAATAATAAAAAATTATAAAACCTAAAAGATTCACATAAGATCGAAAAAATCTATACAAGTAAAAAGAGATTCTAAATAATAAAAAATTATAAAACATAGTGATAGATCCACATCAATAATGACAGGAAGAAACCTAAATTTTACAATGTTTAGACAACCCATTCTTAAATGCATATATCATTTCAATATTTTGACCTTGAGGCCTGGATTATTTTATCATATTAATTTCAAAACCTTTCAATATTTTTCCCTTGAGGCCTGAATTATTCTATCATATTAATTTCAAAACCTTTGATAATATTATTTCAATGTGAGGCTACAACTATTAGCCTTGAATTGACTCACAAAATGTGAACGAGGCTTGGTTTTTATCCTACGTAAGTATGAAAAAATATTCATTGGCAATTTTGCAGAGATGCAAAGGTTCTTGCGCCAAACAATGGCGAAGAAAAGTGAACAAAACAAGGCTCAGATTTAATTTTAGAACTTGCGTATGAAAAAATATTCATTGGCAATTTTGTAGAGATGCAAAGGTTCTTGGCGCCAAACAATGGCGAAGAAAACTGAACAAAACAAGGCTCAAATTTAATTTCAGAACAAAAAGAAAGCAGCTGCTAACGTTAATGGGGAGCGGGCGCTGATCTCTATAGCACACCACAACAATCCAATCACCTCTACCTCGACTTTTTCTTAAAACTACATAATTTGTGTAATAATATCGGCCTACACAATTTGTATATTTATTTATCGATTGTATAAGAGCATACAGATGAAATGAGAATATTCAGAATTAATTTCCTTCAAAGGTTTGGCCGAACTGCCAAAGGAGGAGCTAGGTCTGAGGAAGTGGCAGTCCTACCATCGTTGGTGCTGACTCTGTGCCAATTCTGGCCCAATTGTGCACCAGTTCTTCCCACTGGTCAGAGTTGGAAGGTTTCATTGATATAGAGATAACGTCACGGGCTCCTCCAACGTTGGTCACCATCGCCATTATGAAGTAAAGTTGTCCATTTATTGTGAATTGGATTCCTCCACTCTTCCTGCATTCCACCCCACAATGTTTCACCCATATATATTTTTTATTTTTTTAATAGAATTTACCACCCTACAATGTTTCATCCATATATATTTTTATTTTTTTAATATAATTTATGTTTAATTGAAAGAAGAAACTGATAATAGATAGTTGAGGTATAGACAACAAAACAAGTGATTACAAATAGTATAAACAACAAAACAAGTGATTACAAATACAATGAAAAATAAATAACATATATTAAAATTTAAGATTTAAAATTATTATAAATGGAATTCCAAACTAAATATATGTGCGACTTTACCATAATTATTTCAATTATTTCACATAGAGCTACTAGAAAAACTATAAAACGAATTAAAATTGCTATAAGACACGCTAAAATTAAGCCAAAAAACAAGGTGCGAGCTAAATCCAAGTACAAGATAACAATATTTAGCTTCTTTCACAAATCAATCAATATAATCAACTGAGTATTTACACCAAATGCCATCAAAACTTAGAATACACGAATCAAACGACAAATCTTTAAGTCCAAACAAGTTAACAGGGAAACATGAGGTACATACTCGCCATACATAAATGCATCACGTTTCTCAAAAGTTCTTTAGGAGATTTGACAGTAATTGAAATTTTAAGCTGAAACTTAACCAGAAAAGAAATGCACTCTGATGTTAAACCAGAAAACAAGGCGTGAGGTCAAAATAAGTACGATATAACAGATTTTTGACTTAATTTACAAGCCGATCGGCTCAGAATACAAAAAAGCACGGTACAAATGCCTGTAAAAAGTTCAGAAAAGAAATGCACTCTGATGTTAAACCAGAAAACAAGGCGTGAGGTCAAAATAAGTACGATATAACAGATTTTTGACTTAATTTACAAGCCGATCGGCTCAGAATACAAAAAAGCACGGTACAAATGCCTGTAAAAAGTTCAAAGCAAATACATGACGCATTCTTGAAGCTAAAGAACCATATTTCAATAAAACACAGAAGAGATATGACTGCTTACAGTGAAAACCCAGTGTGGAACTTTTCTGAAAAGCTTCTTTTGCTTGAAAAAGAGACTAACATAACGATAAAGTTTGAATTATTCCAAACCTTTACCAGAGAAAAAGCTTTTTAAAATTCCAAAACCAGATTTGGTTAGAAATAGTAATTACTTCAGTTAACATTAGTTCCTATTCTTGAAGTTCAGTTAATAAATGCAACATCATGCTTTGCATGCATGCAAAAGCTAGATTAGAGCTTTTAGAGTTTTCCATAAGTGTTTAAATACACATTACATTATTGTTTGTATTAGATCACTTGATTTTGGTTTATGAATAAAGATTGAAGAGCGGTAGCTCATTCCGTACTATCTTTGTTTATTTTCTGCCTCCAACCTTCAATTTGGTATAGAGAAGATCAAATTTGGAGCATAAATTTCCGGAGAAGCCAAATCCGTAGCTTTGAAGAATTTGTAAGTATTTTGAAGAATTTTTACACAAAAAACAATTATTTTTTGGAGAAATTATCACGCCCTCCCTATAGTCTATAGTGCGGTAATTTAGGGATTATCACACCCTACCTATAGTCCAAGGCGCGATAGTTATTAAATACTCACGGCAATTAGGGCAAGAGCAAGAGCAAGAAAGAGATATTTCTCTTTTACAAGAGAGATATTTTCTTCATTTTTTCATGAGTGATTTTTTTTACTTTCACGAAGTTATTTTCTTTTACGAGATTCTTTGAGTAAGAATTTTTTTTACAAGGGAAGAAGATATTTTTTCAAAAATCTTTCTTATTTAAGAGGGAGACATTATTTTGAAAAAAAAAGGAAGGAGATTATTTTGAAAAGGCGAGTGAAGGACTCCATAGCATCTATGTCTTCTAGCAGCAACAATCAATCTCAGATTTCTCCTCTTACAGGGAAAAATGACTATGATGTCTGGGAAACGAGGATGGCGGTTTATCTCAAGTCAGAAGATACATGTGAATATGTCGTGTATGGCTATTCCGAACCTGCAGTTGATGCAGCTTTTCAAGCCCTTTCAAATGTAGAAAAGGATGTCCTGCGAGTGCACATGAAGAAGGATGCAAAGGCACTGCATCTCATAATGAAAGCTTTGGATAACAACGTATTTCCAAAGATATCAGCGTCATTTCATGCCAAAGCAGCATGGGATACCTTGGCGAACAATTATCAGGGTGCTGGTAAGGTACAGATAGCTACACTCCAAAATATGAGAAGATATTTTGAAGATCTGAAGATGAAAGAACCAGACTCAATAGATTCTTTCATGACCAAAGTCATGGGTATTGTTAATCAACTTAATATCTATGGCGAAAATATGGAAGATCAAAGGGTGGTTGAAAGGGTTCTGAGATCCCTACCCCACAAATTTGAGTCGAAAGTTTCAGCGATTGAAGAAGCGAAGGATCTGAGTACTCTCTCTATAGACAAGTTGACCAGATCTCTACTTTCATATGAATCCAGAATCAACAGGAATGAAGAATCCTCTCTAGAGAATGATTTCAAAGCACATGTCTCATTCTCAAGAGGAAGAGGAAGAGGGAGAGGGAGAGGTAGAGGAGGATCAAGAGGACGAGGCAGAAGTGGCCGAAGTAATGGCAATGAAGATCAAGATCACCATCATAACCATGAAGGTGAAAACTACGACAAAAAAAGGTCAGATAAATATAATATTAAGTGTTATTATTGCAATAAATTTGGGCATTATGCTCATGAATGTAGAAAACAAAATTCTGATCAAGAAAATCATAATGCTAATGTGACTAATACCTCTGAGGATAAAGATGATATGTTATTTCTTACATGTCATGCTACACACGAAAGCCCAAAGGGACTTTGGATTTTAGATAGTGGCTGCAGTAACCATATGACAGGTGACAGAGGTCTAATTGCAGACCTAGATGAATCAGTGAGGACAAAGGTCAAAGTTAGCACAGATGAGGTAGTTCCAGTTCTTGGCAAAGGAGTGGTCAACATTCTGACCAAACAAGGCCAACAAAAAACAATCACAGATGTCTATTATGATCCAGGATTGAAGCATAATCTGCTTAGCATTGGGCAACTCACTGAAAAGAAATACAGACTTGTCTTTGATGGATCAGACTGTGAAATTTATGACAAACCCACAAATCGACAGTTGATCATCAAAATACAAGTGACTAGGAATAGGATGTATCCACTAGTCATGAATTGCAGCAGCAAGGTAACCTATTTTGCTCAAAAAGCCACTTGCATGGATGATTATTGGTTATGGCATTTTAGATATGGACATCTTCACTTTGGTGGTCTCAAGTTTTTGCAGCAGAAAGAGATGGTAAAAGGATTACCCCCTATGAAGGAGCCAGAAAGCAGTTGTGAGTGTTGCATCATTGCAAAGCAACACAGAGATAGCTTTCCTAAGGTATGTCTCGAAGGGCACATGCACCTTTAGAACTTATTCATACTGATCTCGTTGGACCAATGCAAACTCAATCGATTGGTGGAAGCTATTATTTTCTTACTTTTATTGATGATTTCAGTAGAAAAACATGGGTGTATTTCCTTCATCATAAGTCTGAAACTTTTGACAAGTTCAAGGAATTTAGGGTTCTAGTTGAAAAACATAGTGGTTATAACCTCAAAATATTGAGATCAGATGGAGGGGGAGAGTATGAATTAAAGGAATTTCATGATTACTGCAAGCATCATGGAATCAAGAGGCAATTCACTACAAGATATACACCTCAGCAGAATGGTATTGCAAAACGAAAAAATAGAACCATCATGAATATGGCAAGGAGCATGTTGAAAGGAAGAAATTTGTCCCATGAATTTTGGAAAGACGCAGTGGCTTGTGCTGTTCATGTGATGAACAGATCTCCCACCAAAATTGTGAAGAACAGAGTACCAGAGGAAGCATGGTCAGGTATGAGTTGTAATGTTTCTCATTTCAGAATATTTGGTTTTGTTGCTTATGCTCATGTTCCTAAACAACTAAGAAAAAAGCTAGACGATAGGAGTGATAAATGTCTATTTCTTGGATACAGTGAAGCAACTAAAGCCTACAAGTTGTATAACCCTATTATCAAAAAGGTTATCCTCAGCAGAGATGTTTTGTTCAAAGAGGAAGAATCATGGAATGGAACCATAGACAAGGGTGTGGGAGCTGCAATACCCCAACCAAAAGATGGAGAAGAAGAGGAGCTGATTGGACAACAAGATCCAGTATTAGCTTCACCAGTAGCAAATACTCCAGAAAGAACACTTAGAAACTCAGTTCGAGGTGAAGCATCAAGTCCGAAATCAGACAATGAATCTGATCACAGTAATAAAAAGACTAGAAGATTGGCAGATATTTATGATGAATTGGATGCAAGTACCAATTATGCTTTTATTGCTAGTGAACCTGTGTTTTATGAAGAGGCTGTAAAACAAGAGCATTGGGTAAATTCTATGGACGAAGAGATAGATTCTATTGAGAGAAATGATACATGGGATCTAGTTAACCTGCCAAAGAATAAGAAACCCATTGGTGTGAAGTGGGTCTATAAGAACAAAATCAATGAAAAATGTGAGATTGATAGGTACAAGGCAAGGTTAGTAGAAAAAGGTTTCTCGCAACAACCAGGAATCGATTTTGGAGAAACTTTTGCACCAGTGGCAAGATTGGACACAGTAAGAGCAGTCCTAGCAATTGCAGCCCCAAAAAAATGGAAAGTGTATCAGATGGATGTTAAGTCGGCATTCTTGAATGGAATTGTTGAAGAAGAAATTTATGTGGAGCAGCCACATGGGTATGAAATAAAAGAACATGAAGAGAAAGTTTACAAGTTGAAGAAAGCTCTATATGGGCTCAAGCAAGCTCCAAGAGCTTGGTACAACAGAATTGATTCTTATCTGATAAAAAATGGTTTTAGCAGAAGCAGCAACAAACCAACACTTTACACAAAGGTAAATCGACAAGGACAGATTTTAATAGTTTGTTTATATGTTGATGATATGATTTTTATAGGTGATCTCTCAATAGATGATTTCAAAGCAGCTATGAAGAAAGAGTTCGAGATGACAGACCTTGGATTAATTAGGTTCTTTCTTGGCTTAGAAGTAGAACAGTCAAAAAAAGGTATATTTATCTCTCAACATAAATATGCTAATGAAGCTCTTAAGCGATTTAGAATGCTTAATTGCAAAACGACACCTACACCAGTGGCAACAGGTACAAAGTTGAGCAAAAACGATGATAGTCCCAATATAGATCCAACAATGTTTAAGAGACTTGTAGGAAGTCTCATGTATCTCATAGCTACAAGACCTGATATTATGTTTGTTGTCAGCTTGATTTCGAGATTCATGTAGTATCCCAAAGACTCGCATTGGCAAGTTGGAAAAAGGATCTTACGATATGTTGTAGGGACTTCAAGCTATGGAATTTTATACTCAAGCACCGAGTATGATGTTTTGACAGGTTTCACTGACAATGATTTTGTAGGAAGTTTGGATGACAGGAAGAGCACTTCCGGTCATGTTTTTCATCTTGGATCAGGGGTGATTTCATGGGAATCCAAGAAGAATCCCATTGTGACACTTTCATCAGCAGAAGTAGAGTATGTAGCAACGACATCAACAGCATGTCAAGCAGTCTGGTTACGCAGAGTTTTAGAAGGTATTCAACAGAAACAAGAAGGACCAACCAGAGTTTATTGTGACAACAATTCAGCAATCGCTCTATCCAAGAACCATGTTTTTCACCAGAAAAGCAAGCACATTGATACTATATATCACTTCATAAGAGAACTTGTGAACAATGGTGAAGTTCATGTTGAGCATTGTAAATCGATTGACCAATTGGCTGACATATTCACAAAGCCATTGGCAAAAGATATTTTTGAAATTCATTGAAATAATTTAGGGATTGTAAAAGATGCAATAGTCAGCAGTAGTAATTAAGAGGGAGTGTTAGAAATAGTAATTACTTCAGTTAACATTAGTTCCTATTCTTGAAGTTCAATTAATAAATGCAACAACATGCTTTGCATGCATGCAAAAGCTAGGTTAGAGCTTTTAGAGTTTTCCATACATGTTTAAATACACATTACATTATTGTTTGTATTATATCATTTGATCTTGGTTTATGAATAAAGATTGAAGAGCCGTAGCTCATTCCGCATTATCTTTGTTTATTTTCTGCCTCCAACCTTCAGATTTTGCAAAGACATTGAAATAAAACCAAATTGATATGTGAGATTTTAATTTTTTTCGAGAGAGATATAGACTATGAAAGGCACATGCGATCTATTTATCCAAAGTTATGTATGAACATTTTCGCTAACTTGTGCACCTTTACGAAAGCTTGAGTTTGATCGGGATTCGATTGCCATGAGGTAACTTGCGGCATTCCATACTTGGCCAGAACCTCCAAATCCATCAAGCTGAGCGACATGAGGCCAAGCATCAAGCCTGAACCACCAAAAGAACCAGCAGTACCAAAAACCCATCCAAACCTAGGCCAAGCCTGTACCATGTTAGGCTTTCCATTTTCAGGTGAAGGGACGTTGTGGTCTATCGATAAATCAGTGGGACATTTTAAGGATTCATGTATCAGATTTCTTCTCTCCTCGGGAGACTATAACATCTATGGTGTCTCAAGTCTGTCTCTACTTGCTTGTGTATCATATCGATTGTATCCTATGTAAAAATGAGGTTATAAACATACTTAATACTCTTCTACTATCAAAACTTATGCTTTGAAGTTTTAAAAGATCCTTCACACCCTAGAAAGGTATCGAACTTGAGTTTGTGCTAATGAATAGGAAAATTGAATATCAATTAAAAAAATCCTTGATGTTCTTCAAGCTGCACACTAGAGCTCCTTGGTATTATGTCTCTATTTAAATATATTTTGTGGTAATAAAAATGAAAATTGAAACTCGGAGGTGCATATTATATGGGTTTGTGGTAGTAAATGGGCAAATTCAATGTAACAAAAATTAGGCGTGCATGACACTCATCCAAGTCATGAAGTATCTGCACATCATTGAGTAAAACATGCGCTCCATACCAATCAGACATATCCGGTCGGGTGTAGGGGAATGCATAAAAAGTCAGCAATACCTAAACCAATAGCTGCATAAGCACCAGTTTCTCCATGGAGACCCGTGTCAGTGTCTATAAACGCTTTCCAAATTCCAGCAGCATTCTGGAACGAACTGTATCAAGTATCCCAGTGCAAAAATGGTTAAACAAATGCCATTATGCTCAAACAAGAATATCAAATCTAACAACAAGGCAGTTTTATAACTGAACTCACTTGAGGAGGACTGCCATGATATCTTGGCGCTGAGTATCAGAAAATGCAATCGAATGTTCAAGATCAATACCGCTAGGGCATAGGTACATGTTAGTTGGCACTCTGGAATTAACTTGGTCCAACCGGATAGTGATTTCTTCAATGTCTATGCTCTTCATGACCTTGGCCTTCTCCAATGGACTATTCTCAGCAGCTTCCTGTATTTAATGCCTACAACCCCATAGATAAACCCTAAAACCCTCCACCTATGTGAAAAACAAGAAAAAACACATCCACCAGAAGATGCAGAAACCATGGCAAATAAAAGAGAAAAAAAATGAGCTTACTTTGGTAAGAGGCATATTGTCCACAACATTGACGAGAACATTATGGGAGACATCTTCCTTCTCCTCTTCAACCTTCAAAAAAAAAATTTGGGTCACATTAGCAATGGGTATCAAGCTTCTCAATGTCTCTCGTCCCCTCTTTTCATACACTGCCCCCCATCAACATCTCTGATAAATCTCCACTCTGCAACACACCAACTAGTTATCAGCTCACCCAATAAACCCAAAATATATGCTAATGAATCCAAAAGCTCATCTCAAATTGAAGCAGTCCGAAGCTCTGGACTGGGTTAATTTAGCAGAACCAACCCAGCTTAGATTCCATGGCACATTCCTTCCATAAGTGCTTTACCTTTACCTGAGAATCCTTACAAAAGAAGACTTGAAAAAAATAAAAGTTGAAAGCTATACTTACTTCTGTGGTATCGATAACGAGGACTTTGCATTCAGGATGAGCGGCTGCATAAGCAGCAGATACTTGATACGCGAGGGTAGTTTTTCCAACCCCGCCCCTGTGGTTGGCAAAGCAGTGCGAAGAAATAACGGGCATTTTGTGTCTTTCAGCAAACTCGAGTTCCAAACTGAAACACACCCGAACGTCCACTGAGCTCTCTCAAAAGCATACAGCAATAAAAAATACAGTTGGAAAAACACGACATTGGATGTTGTGCAGGATAGCGGTGAATCATAAATAGCAAGAGAGTTTACGTTGTCTCTCCCGCACATTTTTCAAGAAACAAAACCACCTGTCAAATAAAAACTTCCAAATGGCATCTCGAAGGATCCAATTGATTCTGTGAATGCCAAGCATCTCCTGCCCTCTTCCAGTCGCTTCTACTGCATCTCATTCTGCCCTAATCGAGTCGCTTCTACTGCATCTCATCCCACGTCACTTCAACGGTATCCTCTTAAACGAACCCGTGTAAAGCCAAAACTGTATGCCACAACCTTCTTGCTCGACGACCATTTTCTCCAGCAATGTTTAAAAAATCTAAAAAATAATACAAGCAACGTACAAATAAAGCAAGAATACTGTGAAAGAACCAGGCTAAGTTGCAATTTCTTCAGCCTGCGACTCATAAATTCCTCAAAGCTCTACATTTTTAGGTCTCGAGAACTTTATATATGTGACAGAATACTCCACCTGGACTACATGCAGCGAGGTTTCAAAAGCTGCATGGTTTCCTTGTTGTTGGGTGGCAGGCCTGAGAACTACTTGCTTTTAGGTGATAATTACATCCTCTGCCCAAGACCTCTAACATGTACAGGGTTTACTCAGCCCGTCGCCCCCTTCTGGCACCAGATTCCAAGGAATATGTCATCGCTCACCTACCAATCAAAATTGAGATAATAAGTTTTTAAAATTTTGAATTAATAAATTTAATTCAGATAATAAGTTTTTAAAATTTTGAATTAATAAATTTAATTCAGATAATAAGTTTTTAAAATTTTGAATTAATAAATTTAATTCAGACAATAAGTTTTTAAAATTTTGAATTAATAAATTAAATTTTCAAACATTAAAAAACTTTGTATTGTGTAATTACTAAACTTCAGTACAGATCGATTAATATAGACCTAGCGATTCATAGATTAATATAGACCTAGGGATTCATATATTTCATGCTACTCAGGACATAATAATATATGCATTGAATTTTTTAGTCTATTTGTTTCTAATTTTATGTGTTAGTTATGTTGGTTTTGTAAAGTATTTTTTCCGTCTAATAATTTTATTGTGTTTTAATTGAAAAATTAGGTTTATGTATCATAGATTATATAAAAAAAATAAAAAAATTTCTAAACTTAAACACAAAAAACAAAAAAATGTTATTATTGAAATAAAAATACAAAAAAAACATAAAATTTGATGTTTAACAATTATAAAATATATCCACAATAATTAAAGAATATATTTACAATAAGTACTTTAATTTTTTTTAAAATTAATAACAAATTTATTCAAATGATTTTTGGTTAATTTTTACTAAGCATATCATACCCTTTATTTTAATCATTCTAATTATCATTGAAAATGATAAAGAAAAATCTATTATATAATATTTTTTTTTTAAATCTAACACATAAGGTTGCCATTGGGAGATTGTAATTGGTAATTGTTTATAGTTTTGTAGACATAATTTTATTTCAAAAATATTGATGCATCATGACCCAACTAAAGTGCTAAGGTAAGATGAAGGAAGCCTATCATTTACACTGCCATATCACCATTTCAGTATCTATAATATTATGTGTATTTTGGAATTGCTTACCAGATATGCAATTACAAGTGTTGAATTCAACTAGATGAGTAGATGTAGCATACTAGACTTCTAAAGAGGAAGCCTAGTTCTCACTGATGTGAATAAACTTGACATCATTAACAAGCTTATTGAAGTTTTGGTAACCAACTTTACGAAACTTATCGGACTTGCTCGAGACTCATGGGTCAAACTTGGCTCAGCTTAAAAATGCGTCTGATTTAATCCAACAACGAGCAGAACTCTAACCCACCCATCAATAAATCTCATGGGACCTTTTCAACAGTAGAGAAAATACTTCGTTAAACTCAAAATATTTCATGAATTTTCACCAAATCCGAGTTTTGTAATCTGGCTTTAAAAGTTGGGAAAAAAACACTTGTTATTCGGGATCAAAGAAAAATAAAAATAAAAACAATCCTCGCATGAAATACTTTCTAATTTGTATACGTCCAAACAATGAGTTGGATGAAGAGGCTCATTCCTATACATATAACTGTAAGAATACAACAAAATGAGTATGAGTTGTGCCTACTTTGTGCAATTTGTATTTTAAACGAAATCCCCGATAAAAGCCCAAAATTATAACTGCAACATTGGTGGGAAAGAAGAAAGTCAGTAGAGGAATGAGAATTTTCCTAACTGCAATTATAGCAAAAGAAATAATTAATCACCTGGTATTAATTTGTACTCAAGTGCGTGGATAAAACTCTTTTCAGGTTGCAGGCTGACCACTATATGGTTGTTATAGTAAAAACAAAGAACATGCATAAATTACTTTACCCAATTGCGTGAATTGAAGATTACAAATCTAACCCTCGTCAATGGAGCAAGTGACTTGGTCTCGTTTCAAAACTGCCGACAGAATCCTCTAAACCAATTTTGAGATTTGACAACTCCGATTTCTCTAAACCGCGTTCGTCACCTGACAACCCATTTGGGAAAGCTTACATGTGTTACACCATCATTAACTCCAGAAGTTTGAGTATAACCACCACAATGACAAATGCGAAAGCACCTGGAACAATTGATAAATCCACCACTACCCGACTGACTAACTACGAAGCAAACACATCGACGAAAACCCTTTCTAGGCAATAGCAGAATAAAGAACCCCAAAAATGAACGAGAAAAAACCCTCGCCAATGTTTCCCACCGCCGCCTCTCCAACGCCATTAAAAACTGCTCATTACACCCACATCAAACTTACATTGTGCGGGAATACATGTTTGCATTTGAGTGATTTGATTATCATAAGCAAGTTGTTTGAATATTTTATATACTTTTATTTATGGTAATCACCTTTGTGATTAATCTGTATATGATGTACTTTGACATTTTAGAAGTTTTAGTCAATTCATTTTAATTAGATAGCACAGTTCTTTAATTTGATGTTGAATTTGCAATCTGTTATTTATAATTTAATGGTGTTTTCATTCAATTATAAAACAATGTATTTGTCTTGCAATTGTTAAGAATTTGTTCTAATTATTCCTATCACATCTCTTGTTAATCAAGAGATCAAATAGAAGAACATTTTATTGTTAGGCAAGTTTTCATGTCTAACCTAACTTAGTTTGATACTTATCTCAATTTCTTTTTACTAGATTAGATCTAACCTAGTGTAATAGAATCGTGTTAACAATTTACTTCAGAACGGATAACCCCACTTAGCGGCTAACGGAGTCATAAAACCCATTGGGAATAGTCATACCAAAAGACTGAGGGCTAGGATAAATATTGCATAGGGTTTTCTAACACCTTTGGATCGAACTATTTCCTTTGCGTTGACACCTGCACCAGTTTCGAGCGTCAACAGGCTTGTTCAGATGGGATTTTGTTTGTATTTAATTGGAGAGCCATTGGACTTTAATCACCTAACCAATCATTCACTACTGTAGTAAATAGAGTTTCCTGATTTTGAAACAATTGAAAGTAGGGGCAGTCAATCGCACAAAATAGTTACATATTTCATTATGAAATTACCAATATTTTAATGCTTGGAAAAAGGTGTTCATCCACAACCTAGACCTTCAAAACAAGACACTTCTTATGTTAAACAGTGAATTTGGTTTGATGCTTCTTCCACCTGCAACTAAAATTGAGCAGGAATAATATTTTTTTGCTCGTTTAAGGTAGCCAAGCAGTGATGTGAATTAGAGCCATGGGAGTTGTTGTTCTTTCTCATCATCTAAAACCTTAGCACCAAATGGACACATAATTTCAATCATGATAAGGTTGAAGGCCAATCTATCTAACAAAAGACTTAATATCATTTGGCATGTAGGTGTCACCTACTTCTCTAATAAAGAAAGTAGAATGCTAAAAAAATTGGAATGATTTAACTAACTTGCATATACCTTGAAAATAAATTTAACTATGAATTAGACAAATTAAATAGAATGTTGTTGTGAAAAGTTTCTATATAAAATAACTAGTAATCACAATTGTCAAAGAAACATGATAGGTTTTATTATAGAGATCAATTAAAGAGATGGTGCCTTAGATAGAAAAATATATAGATGATATTGCAGATATTAACGAGAGCTCCATTCTTTCCTTGCAACATTTTTGTAGTTGGCTTAGCTACCACATAGAGTTTGTTCCATTTTAGCAACTTCACTTGTCACCTTGCTCTCTATATGTGCACGATAAAAGATGAACCTTGGCAATTGGAAGTTGGAGCTCCTTGGATTCAATATCAATTTTTGGAGGATCTTTGTCTCATGGTAAATTTTTATTTTTCATTGTTTGAACAACCCACCTCAAGGTATTTTGAACAAGAGATTCTTTCATTGTGGTCCGAATGTAATAGAATATTGTCTTATCTTCCACTTTGGTTAATTTTTCTTTATAACTTCTAATCTTAACTTGCCAAGATTGTACCTAAGTTTCATACTTCTTGTGAAAACTAGTGTGGCCAATATTTTCATGATTTCATCTTCCTCTTTGATATCCTCAAAGTGGGAAATTTGTGCTGAAAGGTTGTATGATAGTTTCTACAACTTTATTCTTAATAGAATGATTTCACATTTTGTTTTAGTTGATTCAAGCTCTGTGTAGACCTGACTCATCTCAACTTTCCTTTGTATTTGGTTGGATACAAAGCCTGTGAAAGCAATTGTTTTATGTTTAGTAATTTCATATGCCATGTTGGGTTTTTGGTTGAGCGGTAAAGTGATTTTCATAGCTTATTGAATCTGAAAAATTGAAGGTGCAAGTTGTATTTCTAAAATCGTCATGAACCAGGGGAGGCATGTGAATATCCTATCTTTTAATAATCTAGCCATGTGGTTGGATCAGGATGGAGTTAATTATATTTAATGTTCATAAGTCACATATAGCATTTATCAAAGATGCAGAACAAATGCAATGATATGGACGTACAAGGAACGATCTTTCTAGGGATTTTTGTATATTGATTCTACTTTTGCTTACTTTCTGGGTTAGATTGGTTTCTTTGGGATTATGTTCAGTGCAATCAAATAAAATATGATGTGTTTTTCGTATTAACGCAACCTTTTCTAGTTGGATGGGTTCATTTGACATTATGGTCACCAAAATTTTTTCATATACTGACGATATTTTCCAAGTTTGATCGGTTTTCTGTAGCATTATGGTCACCATAATCAAATCAAATTTGATGTGTTTTGTGTATGATGCAACCTTTCTTGATTGAATAGGTTCATTTGGCATTATGGACATTGTAATCAAATCGAATGTGAAGGGTTGATCTTAATTTCAACTCAAAAAATATATATTTGAGTTGGGTAAATTTATGTGATATTTTAGCGATCACAATCAAATCAAGTTTGAAGTATACTGAAATACTAGGACGTACAAGGAACAATCTTGTTGGATATTTTTTGTATATTGACACTATTTTTTCTTACTTTCCAAGTTGGATTTGTTTCTCTGACATTATGTTCATTGTAATCAAATCAAAATTTATTTGTTTTGTGTATTGATGCAACCTTTCCTAGTTGGATGGATTCATTTCGCATTATGGTCATCGAGAGATTTTTGTATAGTAATGCTACATTCCAAGTTGGATTGGTTTATCTAACATTATGGTCATCATAATCATATCAAAATTTATGTGTTTTATGTATTGATGCATCCTTTTGTGTTTGACTAGGTTCATTTGGCATTATGATCACTATAATAAAATGAAATGCAAAAAATTGATCCTAATTTAAATAAAAAAAGACATATCATAGTGAATTAGATAAATTTAAGTGATATTTTAGTGATCACAATCAAATCAAGTTTGAAGTATTATCATAATTTTAATCCATATATGTTAAAAAATATAAATTAAAACTAATATTTTTATAAAAAAATAAATAAAACATTATCATTATATTTTTTAAATTTAACTAATTATAACTAAAACGATGGGTTTTCGGTTTGGTTTTTTGATGATTACTGTTTTATGGTCTCGATTTTATGTTACTTTAGTTTGGATAGGCTGTTTATGGTGCTGACGGGCTTCACCTGCAATATCCACCTTTGTAATTTTCTCTCCAATTCGGTTGTAATATCCTGTCTGTTGGTTTTTCGGGTGAAGTCTGTAGGCCTTTTTTGAAACAGTTTTTGCTATGGGCTTATGCAATGGGGTCAAGGGATTAGATAAGTTATGTGTAGAAGTCTCAGAAGCACAAATGAATCATGTTGTAGGATGGTGTGACAAAATATATGGGCATGAAAAGCCCTGTAAGACTTGATCTTTTTTGTAATGAAAGTTCCTACTTAATATAAATTTTTTCTTGCTTTAAAAAAAAAAAAAAAGTTTAATTTAATTAAAACAAATATTTATTATTTTTTAAAGTTTAATTTAACTAAAACAAATATTTATTATTTTTTTAAGTTTAAGATGTTAAAAAATAACAATTCACAACTAAAACACATACATTACTTTTTATTGTTTTGTGTTTTTTTTTTTTTAAATTTCGTATTTATAAGACATTTATATTATTTTTTATTGTTTTGTATTTTTTTTTAATTTCATATTTATAATAATGAAGTGGCAATTATATTATTTTTTATTTATTTGTATTTTTTTAAAATAGTGTGTAATTTATATCTTTTATTGTTTTGTATTTTTTTTAAATTTGATATTAATGAAGTGATGTACAAAATCTTTTAAATATTATTAATTGTTTATATTTGTTTTATAATTTTTTAATTAAATGTATATATAAAAAAATAAATATATTTGAAAGAATTTTCAAATACTAAATTATAGATACGAATTAGTATAATATTTTAATATTATTAAATAGATAATTTGAACATCAATTATTTAATAAAGTGATAAAATTTGAAGGGTTGTTTTTAATTTTAACATGAAATATATGTATTCAGCTAATTTTTTAATAATGAAAAATTGTATAAATAATTACATTTTAATTATTAAAAATTATTGTATTTATTGCTTAACATTTAGACAAAGAGCTTTATGATTTGGAGCTTCTTAAGATCAATACAAGTACAAGGCTAAAGGGCATTATTCATCAAGAAAACCAATTGTATTATGCTTATCGAAGATATTGATTGTTCACTTATCTCTCAAACCATGCAAAAATGCATACCATAGTAGCCGAGTATAATCTCTAGTGCCCTAATGATAACAACAATTATGTTACATCCTCCATAGCTTGCTTAAATTTCCACCTAACATTAAAAAAGTTGCTACAAGCGTTAATTCTACAAAGAATATGTCTCATAAATATTAAGGCTTGATACATGAGGAAAATGAGCTATGTGCATTCTCAAATATTTGACATGCAAAGTATTGTCACATTGATATCAATGTTGATAGAAACAAAAAGAAGGATCTAAAACACCATAGTAGATAAAGATACCTAGAATCAAGAATAGGAGGAGTTACAAAAGATTGAGGGTTTGATGATAAATAAAATTCAATAAATAGAATCATAATTCCCATTGTTTTAGTCCAAATTTTAGGTTCTGTGATGTTGATGAGGTTCATTTCTAAACTTAATTAACAACATACAAGTTATAAATTTTTATTGAGCTTAATAGATGTTTTTTATTTGAAACAAAATCTTTAACACATATTTGTGTAAAAACTATGCATTATATTTACAATGAACTTGATCAAAGCTATAAAAGATCGATGCATTGTTGAGAGATTTACATTTAAATATTGGTTGTGTTTTGTTACCATTGAGTATATATTTCAATAACGAGGATACCATGAATAACATATTAAGTGGTCGAGAGGCCAATATCCAATGTGCTAAAAAAAATGAAATATTATATATCAATGCTATAACCATGTCATAAGTGATCACAAAGAGACACAAAAAAGCCTATGATCCAGCATGTTAAATACCTTTAGAGAGGTGGAATATGTGAACATGAAGAAAGAGAAACAACCGCGTTTCCTTGGGTTTGCTCAATGTTTATTCTTTGCTCTTCAAAATTGTCACGTGATACCAATTCTTATATTTAGAAGGATCAACAATGTTGTTAACACATGGATTCAAGTGGAGAATAAAAAATATGAGGTTTATTATCTTCTTAGGAAGCTTTCATTAAGTGACACTTAAAATAGTGGATATGCCAATATGGTGGTAGGATTATGTAGGAACAAGTTATGGGATGAATTTAATGTCGTGGAAAGGTAAATTGTATCAAGAAATAGATAAGAGACAAAAATAATAGAGGTATTTTAGTACATAGATGTCAAAAGCAAGTAGTGGGTGTTGAACCTTTAATCTTGATCATGTTTTACATCTATCCTTGTTTAACATTACAGGTACAATGATGATTTAGCACCCAAGAATCAGGAGTCGTGACATTTATGGATGGATGAAAATGTAACGCTTCTTTTGAAATTTTACAATATTTATGGTCCTTCAAAAATAAGAAGTAAACAAAAAAATTACATTTTTTGAAAATGAGATTTTTAAATTATCATTCTACAACGGACGGATTTGAATGCTTTGAAAGGAAAATATTCCATCAGCAGTAGTGAGTCCATTGATCAATTATCAATATTCCACTGATCCAATAGTGATATATGACATAAAACTCACCAATGACAACTCACAAATGAACAAGGTTTTCCAATAATGCACTTGACCATGACAAGTACGCAGATACTCCATCTACACCAAAAATGCCTTAATGCAATAAATCAATAAAAATACATCAAGATAATAATTGTGAAATGCGTTCATTTGGGTTGTATGTGACCTTTATTTGTCCCCTCAATACTCCCTTACAACAAAAATGCCTTCATGCAATAAATCAATAAAATATGTTAACATAAAAAATTATGAAACAACATAAAGAATTTGCAACCAAGATGACCTTTATAAAGCCATTTTTATAAGATTTCTAAAAACAACAAAGATCACTAATTGTTAAAATGCCTTCATGCAATAAGTCAATAGAAATACATCAAGATAAATATATTTTTTTTTTTTACAGTAATGGTTGGAATATTTATATTAAAAATCGAGAAAAGGTTACAAAATCGTGGGAGACTGTACCCAAAAAAGAAGAGGGGGAGTTCATCTCTGTCCCGGTCTCATTAATTCGTCTTCACCAAAAATTTGACAAAAGAGGGAACTGGACACCTCTGAGTTTTTCAGAACTACATATCCACATCTATAAACCGACTTCCAACTCTTCAGATCTTTTAGCATAAGAGGGGAAAAGACACCTCAGGAATTTCTTGACTTCAAACATAACATAACTGTACTTTACATAATAAGCGAGGGTAAACGACACCTCTGTAAAAATACTAAAGGAAAACAGACAGAATGGACTTATAAAGAAACAAGACATAAAACCGAGCAGCATCACAGGTAACTGGACCTTCGTCAAATTCTGGGAGACTGGTTCTTCTTCTTCTTTTTTCTGACCGCATCATCTTCATTGTCTTCTAGGCCAAAGATAACTACTGGAATGTTGCTCCTGCTAGTACGAATGTAGTCAACTTTGGCCTCCATAATCCTTAACCCACTGTGTAGAGAGTCCATTTTGCTAACCAACCCTTCAAAAAATTCTTGCATTTTGATGGTGTTGTTTATGATGTCCGATTAGATATTTGGACCAAGGTGGCTAGCTGAGATATGGCCTTCTTAATGTCTTTGCTTTCCCCCCTTAGCCAACCAACCTGAGCATCTATGTCGTGCAGATGTGAGAGCACTCTTGGCGGAGGGATTTCCGGGCCACGAGGAGATTCAAAATTCCCAAAGCCTCCAACACTCCCATTCACATTTTAGAGTTTTTTTTCCCCGGGATTTTCATTGACCTTATGCAGAGCTAGATTATTTTGATGACCAAGTTATTCCTCCCGCTCATAGCCAATGTATCCTGCATTGAGACGCAGCCTTTGCCTCTGGGCCGTTTCCATCTGTGAATTACCTCCACCAACTTCGATGTTTGGGCGACGAACACGTTTGGACGGAATGCTCAAAGCCCCATGCATATCTTTCTCGCCATTACCATGAACCGGATCAATAGTCAGTGGGAAATGCTGCGTCCCAATTCCTCCCGCAGAGACCTGCAAATTTGCCCGACAATTTTTGCACTGTAGCGTCGGTAGGCATACGCCTAAATTGCTTACAACATTCCTTATGTCCATCTTGAAGTGTAAAACCGCAGGGCTAACATAACACAATGATGGAAGGCAGAGAATAAGCAGAAGGATAATCCAGTTGACCTCCAACATTCCCCTGTTAATAAACCAACTTGCCTTCATGTCAATTAACCTTCCTGCATGTGGAATAGGTGTGGCCTGATAGGCCATGCCATCGCTTTGAGCTTGGGAATTCTCAATCAAATCCAATATGGATTTGAATTTAAAGTTTCTCTGACCGTGAGTGTACATGCATTTAGACATGTCTCCAGAGCCACTAAGGCATTCGAAGGTGCCATTCAAGCCACTAAGGCACCCACACCAAAGTTTCATGTGCTCCATTTCTAGTTAGGACACCACAATTTTTCCTAGCCCCAAGGTTAGCCATGGTATCGACTGCAGCATTGTTTTTACTTAATACATTAAAAAAGGAAAGAGAGTCATAATTGAAGGAGCTGATCGAGCGAGCAAGAAGGGTCTGGTATTTTGAGGTTGGACTTTTTTGTTTGCTTGTGATAGCCCTGGCGGTTTTGATGACAATGAGAGATTTTCCAATCACAACAAGCCTTCTGATATTTTTCTCTTGAGTGATATCAAGACCTTTGATCATGGTGAGCCACTCTGCCTGATTGTTGGTTTGATTCCCTAATCCCCAAGCGTACTCTTCCATTATGCTTCCTTTGGAGTCCATCAAAACTCCCCCCGCACCTGCCAACCCTAACATCAAGATAAATAATTACAAAGCACATTCATTTGGATTGTATATGAACTTTATTTGTCCTGCCAATTTTCCTCGGATGCGTAGTGATTATACCATGACATCATGAGAGTAGAATTTGCAACCAAGATTACCTTTACAAAGCCTATTTTTATAAGATTTTTAATACAACAAAGATCATTAATTGTTCTAGATTCACATAAATCCTTTTGTAACATATGTTGATTCAATGTCTCTCGTTGACATGGGGATTGTGTGATTTGTCGTTGCCTCCTTTCATATCTAAGGTATTGTTTTCCCAAATAACTAGTTATATATTTCACCTTCCGTCTAGGTTTATAAGCATGTAACCATCACATAGTTGTTTTTGTGAAGATGCTCACAGTAGATCCAAAGAGATGATGTAAAACTCACAATGAAAGAATTTAGGAATGACAAAAGAAGAATAGAGCAGAGGAACACATATCCAAAGGAGCTCAGATAGAGGCAGAATAATTACACATGTTACATTAATCTGAATAGTAAAAAGGTAAATATACAATGCTCAGGATTCGAATACACTAGGTGTGATTCGAATTATCCTGCATGGACAAATCCATAATCAGTGGAGTGTCATCAAGTCATAACTAGGAGTCCAACTCATCATCAGTGAAGTCATCAATGCACAAGTAATAGTCAACCAGAAGTCAAATTGAGTCTAACTGAATGTGGTAGGTGTAACTGGCACATGGAAGCACTAATGTAGTGAAGGAGGCTTAGTGGAGGGCACTCATGGAGCTAACTGGAGTCATAACAGCCTATCTAGTCACACTGGAGGTCCATCGAAGTGATAAGGTCAGTAAAGAGTGATTCAAGCCTAAAATAAGGGAGAGAACTCTTGTTAACTTAACATAACTGGACTGGTAGGTGAAGAAGTGCACCTCTCTCATGCAGTAGGTGAAAGGAGGGCACACTAGGCACTAGGAGGGCTGAAACTGATCAAGAAGAAGCTCTGGGGGCTAGCTAACTGAGGGCTAGGTGCTGGGACTGATGATTGGAAATGCATGCAAACCCTAAAAGACTGAGAATGAAAATGACTGAAAAGATAGTAGGACTAGGATGGAGTATAGGAATATCCTAACACCCCCCCTTAATCCATCCTGGGCCCTGGTAACTAGGACCAAAGGTCACCCATACAATCAAAATAAGATAGAAAAATAAAGAACTATCCACAAACCGAGGAAATGGGGAAAACCTCATCAGAAAAATACCACCCCTCAAAAGAACAATAAATAACTCAAAGAACCATCATACTAAGCAGAAAAGAAGGAAGCTTTCATCAGTGAAAACTTCTGCAAAAAACTTGACAAGTTGATCCCCTGTAGGATGCCAAAACAGGTGCTAGATGTGGATCTAGTCTTCTGATGTGCCTTCCACTGTGTAGAGTATGTATTGGATGAAGCGAGTCTCTCAGGAATTCTCTCTGCAACTGGAGCAAATGGAACATGAGGAGTCTTCCCAAGTGATGGAAAAGAGAACGCCATCATCATGCTGCATCTCTCATGGAGAGGTAGATGGCATAATGCAAGGTTGGCATGATGCTGAAGTCTGGTAGTTCTGTGAACAGATGAATCCTCAACTGTGTTCTCAGTAGTAGCAAGGACTGTGTGAGCCCATATTGACCTTGCATCTGGACTGAGAATATGTGTTGGTTCTGGATCTGAATCTTCTTGAACTATGATCTCAACATCAAAATTTTGATCTTCTTCTTCATCAGAAGAGGATTCACTCTGATCTTGATCAGAATCTGAAGGTATAGTTAGAGAGAAGGGCATGAAGTGTGAGAACTCATATTCCTTAGAGGCATGATTAGCAACCCCATTCGCTATAATATTTCCAGTGGAGATCTCTGTAATCTCTACTGTGTTTGGACCAAAAGTTACTTGCTTTGGTGATCCTTTATGAGTCATTTGATATACTGATAACAAATTAGCTATTAGAGAAGGAACAAATAAAACATTTGAACTTACCATGCTCCATATGTATTGTACCCAATCCTTTGGCATAGATCTGAGAGTTGTCTCCCATGTGAATAGTAGGCCCATCTTTGAGATCTAAAGAGGAAAAGGATTCTTCAGAGGCAACCATGTGGTTGGAGGCTCCAGAATCTATGAGGAGGGATTTTGACTTTGAAAAACCAGCCATTAATGCATGGAAATTATCATATCCACTTCCAGAACCAGACATCTTTGCTTCTTTTGGAACAACAATTTTGTTTTGTTCAAGAAGCTTGGTTAGTAGGTCTATTATCTTGTGCATGCAAGCTTTCTCATGATGGTTTCCTCTCTTGCAGTAGGAGCAATTAGGTCTCTTGTGTTTGTGACTTTTGGATTTAGATGACTTCTTGTCCTTGTCTTTTTGCCTCCCTTCTTCATTGGCTCCACTTGCTTCTCCGGCTAAAAGAGCTAGATCTTTGGAGGCCTTGTTGGCACCCATTTGAATCAATTTGTCCTCTTCTTAAATGAGAGCTTCAACAAAGACTGTTAAGGTGGGAAACTTCCATCCAGGGATTGAAATTCGAACAGAATGGAAGGTAGAAACAAGATAGTAAATTGAGATCCAATTTTTCTCAATACAGAGAGTACCAATTGCTCATCACTTTTAATGATGCCACAATGCTTGCATTGTAAAACCAATTTATGAAATTTGGAGAAGAATTCTTGAATGCTTTCAAAATTGTTAGGTTGTAGAGCAACCAATTCATTTTCGAGAATGTGGCCTCTTAGCCCATCTTGTTTGCCAAAAAGACTCTCCAATTTTGTCCATAACTCAGTTGGAGAATTCAATCCTTCAACATAAAACAATAGATATTCAAACATATGAAGGCATATGCATCCAAAGGCTTCATCCATTTTATTTAGATGCTTGGTTCTCTCTACAACTATATGTGGTATGGCATCTTTTTCCTCAACTATTCTAGAAAACCCTCTTGACTTCAAGTGTATTTTCATCTTACCCTTCCATTCAAAGTAATTGAAGGGAGTGAGAATTATAGGAGAAGAAGGAGCATTCAAATTGCTCATCTTGACTGCTGGAACGAGTGCAAAAAGAAACTGCTGATATTGTTGCTGCAACTACTAGAACTTCGAAATACCTGCAAAAAACTCTCAAGAATGGAGGTAGAATATACTCTCAAATGGCTCTAATACCATGTGAAGATGCTCACAGTAGATCCAAAGAGATGATGTAAACCTCACAATGAAAGAATTTAGGAATGACAGAAGAAGAATAGAGTAGAAGAACACAGATCCAAAGGAGCTCAAATAGAGGCATAATAGTTACACATGTTACATTAATCTGAATAGTAAAAAGGTAAATATACAATGCTCGGGATTCAAATACACTAGGTGTGATTCGAATTAGCCTGTATGGACAGATCCATAATCGGTGGAGTGTCATCAAGTCATAACTAGGAGTCCAACTCATCATCAGTGAAGTCATCAATGCACAAGTAATAGTCAACCAGAAGTCAAACTGAGTCTAACTGAATGTGGTAGGTGTAACTGGCACATGGAAGCACTAATGTAGTGAAGGAGGCTCAGTGGAGGGCGCTCATGGAGCTAACTGGAGTCAGAACAACCTATCTAGTCACACTGGAGGTCCATCAGAGTGATAAGGTCAGTAAAGAGTGAGTCAAGCCTAAAATCAGGGAGAGAACTCTTGTTAACTTAACATAACTGGACTGGTAGGTGAAGAAGTGTGCCTCTCTCATGCAGTAGGTGAAAGGAGGGCGCACTAGGAACTAGGAGGGCTGAAACTAATCAGGAAGAAGCTCTGGGGGCTAGGTGCTAGGACTGATTACTGGAAATGCATGCAAACCCTAGAATGCATGCAAACCCTAAAAGTGCATGCAAACCCTAAAAGACTGAAAATGAAAATGACTGAAAAGCTAGTAGGACTAGGATGGACTATAGGAATATCCTAACAGTTTTATGAGCATATGAACTTTCTCATTTGTAGAGATTTTTGTAGTCTATTGTTTTTTTGTGTTCGATGAATTAGAACAAGCTCTTTTATTGCATAAGACATAGTTTCTCCTTATTCAATTTGTTTTCCTGGGAAGCTCCTTATTCAATTTGTTATTATGATCTCTTTCTGAATTTATTTAATGTTTATGAATTGAAAATTTCAAGTAGTGGTCTATTAATTATTAGTTAAAGATAAACAACATACACAATGGAACACAAAGCTCTAGTTTTTTGTATTTTTGCTTCCCATTACTCTTTTTGGAACAATTCATTGATTGAAACATTATTAATTTTTCCAATATATTATTAGTATTGTGATTGTTGTCTTAAAATATGTAAAGTGAAGTGGTCTGTTAATTATTAGTTAAAGATAAACAATATACACAATGGAACACAAAGCTCTAGTTTTTTGTATTTTTGCTTCCCATTACTCTTTTTGGAACAATTCATTGATTGAAACATTATTAATTTTTCCAATATATTATTATTATTGTGATTGTTGTCTTAACATATGTAAAGTGAAATCTGAACAAGTATGAAGTCAGACCTCTATCATTTATGAGGAATAAAGGAAGCTTGAAAATCGAAAAGTGAGACCACATTTTTTCTTATGGTTCATCGTTTCCTTCTACTTATAGTGGATATTTTCTGCTTGGGGGTGGTTTGTACACTTTGCTAGATAGGTTCTTTCCTAATGCAGCAATGTAGTTGTTTAAGGTTTTATAATTTATGTTTTAAAAAAAACATAGTTTAGATCCTTTGGATAAATGATCATGAAGATGTATTAAAGGCTTTTGTGTTTCCCTAGTGTAGATGTTAAAAATAGAATGATAGTGTAATCCTAGCTTCTCATTCTCATTTTAGGGTTGATTATAAGATTTTATTACAAGAACCACATGTTTTAGTTGAGTCACAATTGTAATATTTTGTTTCCTCTCATTGCATTTGTGTATTTTATGGTGTTATTCTTCACAAAAAAAGACAAATGTGTATTTCGATCAAATGTGAGGTTATTATTTTGCTCGAAAGTAACAACATTGTATTTCCCAGTGCAATTAGATCAATGTTATTGACAACCTTTGCGATTCTTAGTTTGAAAATTTGTTTCTTCTTCTAATACAAGAACAACCATGGTGTTGGAGCCTTAAAATTGGAGGTGAAATGTTACACTAGAGCAACAAAAAAAAGTTAAAAATTGTCTTCAACATTGAAGAATTGAGTTTAGATTTATATTATTTAATATATCAATAGTTTGCTTTAGATTTTAATTTTGAAGCTTCAATCTATCTACCTAGTTTATCTATTAAGGAGCACTTTGTGGAAAAGTTTGAAGGGCATGATTTTACGAGAACGGAAAATAATGTGTAAGTTATGGAATAGAAAATATTTTGTGATTTATTTGGTTGATATGAAATCTTGATTGGATCTAGATAATTGAAGGGTGGTGTGCACGACTCTTATGCATTATCTTAAAAATACCTTATTATTCATATTTGTTTGTTGAAAATCGATGCCTCAAATACACCCAATTCTCTTCTAGTTGGTTATTCAAGCATTATTTTCCCACTACTCCAAAAGAATGGCCCCACTTAAGTGATTGTGTTTTTTAGTGACATATTCCTGAGTATTCGCAATGTATTTTTCCCACAAGAACAATTAGAGAGAGAGAGAGAGAGAGAGAGAGAGAGAGAGAGAGAGAGTTGCCCACTATTCCAAACGATTGGGCCCCACTTAAGTGATTGTGTTGCTTACTGACATATTCTTGAGTATTGGCAATGTCTTTATTTTTCCACAAGAACAATGTGTGTGTGTGTGTGTGTGTGTGTGAGAGAGAGAGAGAGAGAGAGAGAGAGAGAGAGAGAGAGAGAGAGAGATTATTGGCAATGTATTTATTTTTCCACAAGAACAATGTGTGTGTGTGTGTGTGTGTGTGTGTGTGAGAGAGAGAGAGAGAGAGAGAGAGAGAGAGAGAGAGAGAGAGAGAGAGAGAATATCCTAACTAGAGTTCTAAGAAACAACAGAACTTTATCCAACCATGGATTGCATTGTCTAAAATTAGAGAGAGAGAGAGAGAGAGAGAGAGAGAGAGAGAGAGAAAGAATATAATAACTAGAGTTATGCCTTTTTTTTGCATGCTCGTCAACTCAATTATGTCAAATGAGGAAAGGAGTGCGTTAATTCTTTCCATCATCTAAGATATTGATGATCCTATTTCGACTCTAGCCTTTCTAACCTGCCCAAAATTAGACCACATCATTGTTTTCAACTCTAGTCAAAATTAGCACATCATTGTTTATACCCAAGTCCAACCAATTATTCATTCATGATAGCACATATTTCACTGTAATTTTCAAATATAAAGAACGTCTCCAGCCATATGTCCCAAATCAATCCTTCACTAATTTAGTCTCAAGAGGCTAATCTAGCTTTCTCTTATCTTACAAGAATATGCAACAAATAGGGAAGGGTATTGTGCAAATGCATACCAGGAAAATAATGAGTTGGTAACTCCTATTTTGTCTTACAAATGCATAGCAATGTCTTAAGGTAGTGCCTTGTGGTATATTCTAAAATGCAAGAAACAATGTTAACTACAAGTAGCCGTGTATAAGATCCTTCCTTTTTGGGGTCGATTCAAACTGAAAGAATATAATTTCAAAGTACATTGGTATCTTCAACAAAGGATAAAAATAGTGTATTAATAAGATTCATCTCCTCTAAATATTTGTATGATGATTAAACCACGTTCTCAAGTTCAATCTTGTGAACATATCAAAGTCAAATCAAAGACATGCATATACTGTGGCATTAACATTAGAAAATATTCTTCAACAACAAAGTTGTAAACATAATTCCAAATTGCATTGGTTCTATTCTCAAGGCTTAGAATATACATCAAAGTTTGAATACAAACAAACACTCTCTTCACTAGCATTGGAAAATATATACTCAAGAAGAAACAATACAAAACATTTTTGACAAGGTTTCATCATAGTCTAAACAATCAAATCCATGGTGTGAACTTCAAAAACAAATAGAGGGAGTGGAATTATAGTTTCATAATACAACAAGATTACAGTTTCAATATTTATCTCATTCTATTGTTACCATGATGGTCACATTCTATTGTTATCATGATGGTCACAAATTTGTTGAGCATACATAGGAATTACTATGCAACACCCTCATCATGATTTCAAGATTTTCATTCTCTCATCATAGAAGGTATATGTTGACACAAATCCAACAACAATAAGGCCTGTGAATTTTTCAAGCACAACGACAGCTCATTGTGATTGATGGCATTCCTACAATCAATATGGAAGTAAAAAACCATCTCAATAAAAATAGAAAAAACATAGAAAATGGAAAATTCTTATAATGAAAAATTCTTGTGAGGCATCTAGGACATTTCTTGGCTTGTAAACCTCTTCTAAGACAAGTCCTAATCATGGTGAAAACCTCTCTAATGAACCATGAGGCAGAGCACTAGTGAAAACCAAGAATGGTATTTGGGATCTGAGAGAAAAAATGGAATAATAATAAATAAATAAAAAGAAAGAAAAATTTGTGTCCATACCATATATCTCTAGCTCTTTTCCAATCAATATCCCAACATTAATATACTCAACTTGATATGAGTGGAAAGTTCTTATTCTCAAGGTTTATCATCAAATGAAATACAATGTAAAATGCCAAATTCAGTAAACAAGAAATAAAATATTACAATCATTGGGTCTGTTGAAAATCCACTTCATTTCATCATTTCAAATCTTCTCATGCCAAATGTTCTAACTTTGAAACAAGCAGCTTGAGGAACCTTATAATTACACACATTCCAAGAACTATTGTTACCTTATGCAATCATATGAAAGCACAAGGCAGAGGTGGACTTAATTTTTAAGTTATTCAACATATTGGCTATATGACCACTTGAATCCAAAATTTTCATATTACCCTACATTCACCACATGATTCCTTCCATTAATTCCCTACATATATTCATTTCCTACATCCATAATATCATTTATTAAGCCATGTTACATCTATTCCCACCCTCCTATTTCCCATTCACCCATAAATACCATCATATAGTATACCCTCCCCCAATCATCATGAACATATTAATCCATACAAAGACTTTTATAGGAGTCTATGAAAGTCTCCACCTGCAACCATATTTCTACAAAAGTGTGCATTTCCAAAACTATAAATTTCTACAAAAGTGTGCATTTCGATCAATATAGATTTCTATAGAAGTATGCATTTCCAACACTACAAATTTCAATATAAGTGTGCATTTCCATAAAAACAAACTTCCCAAAGTTTCAACTACTACAACGTTACTGCAATCCAATAATAAAATGGAGCTTAATTTTTACGCTCAACCATGCCAAATAAATTGCAGACTTTCCTACATTCTTGCTACCTCTCAAGTCAAGGAGTTCTCAACAAATTTTCATCATATAAAATATCATTTATCAAGTCTATTAGATATCACTTCTAATCTCTTTGAATTTAGTCATTGCATAATTTAAATATGATGTTAAACATTATATGGTTGGCCAACACTCTTGCCATTCCATGCCCCTACCATTCTTATAAACCCTGACAATAGTTATGTATTGTACCGAATGGGGTCAATTGAAATATAAGTTAAGGTAATTGAAATGCCAATCCATAACAAGATGTTGACAATAAAATCAAGGAATGGTGGCCTTTTCAAAATAGTTAAGCACGCTAACATGAAGAAGAGTAATCGTCACAAGATGCAAATAACTCAAAGATGAGATAAAATCATACTTCTCTGAAAGATCTCATTTCAAAATCATTTTGAATGCAGTTTGACTCATTTTAAACCCACTTCAAGTTCTTATCTTCTGAGCCATCCTCCATAATGCACCGAATGCCCCCAAACTTAAAAAAATTAAATCCAATAGCATGATCCCTAGTAAGACAAACACAGGGTTACTTGGGATAAGTTTTTGAAGAGAATTGATAAAGAATTCCAAGTTTTATAGTATGACCAAGATGTGGAGGTGGATCTTAGAGCATGGAAAAGGGAAGATGAATATTATTGACAAACTCCTTAGGTAGGACAAACACAACACTCAAGGGTCAACTTTAATAATAAGAGAAGAATAGTTCAAAGACATTATGGAAAGAGAAAATAACCCATTCTATAGGAATAGAGGACATATCTTCCCATAGAATGCAAAGAGACAATGGAACCTGATTGATGAAATGAATAAGAATTCCCCTTGAAACATTATAGACAAGCAAAAAATATCTCCCATGTCTTTAGACTCTCGCCCTCTTTCCAGTTCTCCAGGTTCATTGTGCACACAATAACCATCTACCCGTTCAGGATTATTGGATTCCATCTGAATCCAGCAAAATTCGCACTTGGGAAACCACTCAACCTCTAGAACCCACCTGTCTCTGCAGTCAATGATGAGCAACTTTGGAAAGATCTTCTTTCCAGACAAATCAGACTTAATCATGATTTGGATATTATGCGATGGGGACATCTACCGGCAGTAACCTTCACCACTAAAGAGGCTTACCACATCCTTTCTGGAACCCCTGAAGAGCAGCCAAACCTATTATGGAAAAAAAATTGGGGACTCCCAACTCTGGCCGAAATTCTCCTCCTTCCTTTGGCTCCTGGGCCACAGGCGCATCCTAACCTGGAACAACATCCAACGAAGAGGCATTCATGGTCCCTCGTGGTGTCCCATGTGCAAAACTCATCCAGAAAACATTGATCATATTCTCATTTCTTGTGAAGTCGCCTCTGTCATTTGGGACAAAGTTGAACATCTATGTAGCCGCATTAACAGAGTCAAAGAGGATGTGGTCAAAACCATCTCTAGTTGGTTTCCCAATCCCTTTCAGAGCCCCATTCTTAATCTTCTTTGGGAGCTTATCCCTGAAATTGTTATGTGGAACATTTGGAAGGAACACAACAAGAGAATATTTGACTCCAAGAAGAAGTAGCCTCATGAAATATGGGCCACCCTCATCTCAAACCTTCAAGAAACTCTTTCTCTCAAGCCCTGGAGCCCCTCCGATCTTCCCACTCTCCCCACTGAAAACCATCCTCTATAATTGGAATCTCCTTCTCCACCCTGCTCCCAGCATTCCTAGCAACAACTCTGCCTCCACGCCTAGCCTGGAACACTGGAGCAAGCCTCCGCCTGCCTTCTTCAAACTCAACTTTCATGGAGCTTCTAAAGGTAATCCTGGTTCGATTGGATTTAGGGGAGCAATTTGCGATGAGACTGGAACCATCAAGTTCATTTTTATGGGTTCTATTGATCATGACACTAACAATGCAGCTGAGCTCACTGGTCTGCTGGAAGGATTCAATTGTGCCAACAAACATCACCTACTCCCCCTCATCATTGAAGGAGACTCGATGATCATCCTCTCCTTGGCTAGCCGTCTTCACAATGGGGCCAAGGCTGAAAAACTCTCCTCCAGCTGCAGAATAGCTCAGAAACTACAAGAACTTGCGACTGCCATCACTATTGTTAGCTCCATCTCCTTCCAGCATGTCAGGAGAAAATCCAATGCGCTTCAGGACTACCTTTCCAATGAAGGGGTAACCTGCAACAATGCCTAGTATGAAGATGCTCTCACTTCTTCAACCTCCAGAACTATTGCTCTTCATTGCCAAAATTTGGCCAATATGGACTCCACCCCCCCGGATGCATGTGACACTAGTGGAAACAGTAGGGCTCAAACGGGTTTGAGTGACACTGGTGGCCACGTACCCATCCCATGTGGCACTGTTGAACTCACCGGAGGCACCAAAGATAGGGTGGGGAAACGTCATGACTGTGAAGCGATGTCAAGTCGCTGGCAGCATTAATTTCATCGACCCTCGACGTCGCCTCATGCTTCTTGTCCAGCACCATCCCATGGCTTGTAGGCATGTAAAGCTCTACCAGCCTGCTAGCTGGCCTCAGTGTCCTTCCTTCAAACTCCTATCTCAGCCTCTAGCGTCCATCACTTGTGCTCTCATCGCTTTGCTCTTGGCCCCTCTTCCTCTTGTGCCTTCGTCCACCACGTTCTGGCTTGATAATTCCTGTGAATCTCACACCATGGGCAGACCCAAGGGCTCCAACACTGGAAAGACGAAGGAGACCCCTGAAATCAACCAGGGCAGGACTGGTTACAAAGATGAAATTTCCATCCTTGTCCGTCTGCTAATTGATAATTGGAAAGCTCGTCTTGTCGCAGAAACTCTCAGCAGCAAGGACCCGGAGCAGCCATGGGATCCTTATTGGATTTATAAAAACAAGTTGGGGGACTTAATGGAGGACATGCTCTTGAATTGGGCTTCCACCAGTCACGCAACTCAGTCTCTCAGTGCCTCCCTGCCCAATATGGCAGCTATTCTGAACAATCTGGAAAGCGCATTCAGTTGGGATTCCTACGCTCCTGCTCATCACCTTCGTTGTGATCTAGGCCCTATAAGCACCGCTCTTGTTTCCTCGCCATCGCCCTCTGCATCCAGACACAACTGTATTTGGCCCATGCCACATACCTCTGGCACCCATGCCACCACCCTGGGCACCACTCATGGCTTTGGTAATTTGGCCACCTCTCTTGGCCTGGGCACTCTGGCCAACACGATGAGCTCCAGAGTCACCTCACTTGGAAATCTAGCCACCTCTCTTGGTAAATCCACTCAGCATGGTATCCTATATTTTACACCTAGTAGTGCTCAGAACATTTCTGCTGGTTCCAACCCAGTTCAACATCGAGGCACCATGCAGAAGGGAAAGGAACCTCCCTGACTGTCCTTTCGCATCCCATCTACTCTTGGGCCAATCTTGGCCAAACGCACAAGGAATGAGACTGATGGTGGCATCTCTGTGGTCAGGAAGACGTCTCCTCTTCCCATCAAGCTTCCTGTGCGAGACATCCGGACTTCTACGAAGAGTTCCCTTCCTCCTGTGAAAAGCACCCTGACACCTACTCGGAACAAGGACGACGACATCTGTTACAGCTGCCCCATTCTTGAAGAAATTCCTTCTGATGCCAAAGCTCCCGGTACTGCTAGTTAGCAAGGTTCTTCTATGGATCCATCTCTGTTTCTGGTTTTTTGTTAATTATCATACTACTAGATTATCTACAGCCTTCATGGCTCCAAATCTGCACCCTGATATCAAGGTTTTTTTTTTAATCTTTTTGGGTCTGTATGGCCTTAGCTATGATGTACATGTTTTTCAAGGTTGGCATCTGATGAGACCACTTCAGCTTATATTTTCCTCTGTAACTTTATTTCTTTCAGCTTAATAGAATTTGCAACCATTACAAAAAAAAACATACACTGGAAGGTGAAAAAACCTTCACATGGTAGCATTTGAAAGTCAAACAAATATACAATTTCAGCAGTCCTATGTTTTTGCATAATAATAAATCAAACCAATCTCACATTTAAATGAATCTACTTGCACGAAGAAAAATTTATGCAACAACAGGAAATGAAAAACAAAATTTGAACTGTATCATAATAACAAGATGCCCTGTTGATTTGACTTAATAGTAAAATACAGTATAGTAATTAACTAATATTACGTTCAAAACCAATTATCGAGTGATCCCCTTAACTTCCCTTCGTTTCTAAATGCTCAAATCGATTAGACATAGGATTCTTGCCTAGCTGCTTCCTGAAAGGTCTCTCCTTCGACAAGTTCTGTCACATCATCATCTTCTTCTTCAACAACAAGGTGAGATTCGTGCTTCTAAATCAACTAAATCAACATTATTGTATCATAGATATGGTATTTTAATGTGATAGTTTCTATTTATATTATAAGAAGAGAATTATAGAGATAACAAAAAATAACACAGGCTTGACTAGAGAAGCAAGGATTGACCTTGCTATTGCTAACCACAATTTTTGTTTCTTTAGACAATTATGAAAAACGGCATATCAATATTATGTACAAAATTCAACATTCATAGGGAGTATAGATTTGATGTCCCAAAAATTTTATTGATAATTTTTAAGAGAGTACAAAACATGCGAGGATTCACAAACCATCCCATTCAACACATCCCTCCCCCAATCATGCAATTTCATATGCTAGTCTGCAACATGATGTTCAATTTTTTATTTATTGATGTGGATAATCCAGTTCCCTATTATTACAAAAGTTGCAATGCTTGCAAAAATAGATTGAAGCTTGGCTTGACAATGATATTGAATAGACAGACTAAGGACCAAGCTGCTTGTAAAGATGCCAGAAATGCAAGAGGATATCAAATAAGGCAGCAAGTCACTGAATATTAAGAAACTGGTTTAAAAATATTATCTTGCACATTTCACCTCAATACACACAAGAATATATTTAATGTAAGGTGTAAAGACCTCAACAAAATCTGCTGAGTTTAGCACTTCAAACCATATTCCAGGTGCTTTGCTATTTTGAATGCTATCATGTAGAAGGATAAATAGCCCTTAGAATTGAAGCACAACCAGTTCGGCTTCATTTAAAAAGGAAAAATAATCAATATCCTACTGCCAATTTTATCCCATTATAGAAAAAGTTTAATTTTTATATTTCATCATGAAATTAAAGCCCAAACGCAACACAACCAGTTGAAGTCCCTACATAGATGGCAGAGTAAATACCATTTATTCAACCTTTATGTCAAATATACCCAAATATCCAACAGTCATTAATTATCCACGAATCTACTTGGTTTTTCAAATCAGAAAAAATACAACATTAACAAACAGTCAAAATATTTTGATTTCAACACCCAATACTAACAATAAACTTGGAAAACTTTTCAAGCAATATAAGTAAAATTCATATAAGGAGACATACTCTTGTTTAAGAGGTCACATCTTCTACGGGTTTACTTAATTTCATTTCTCTGCACTATGGCTGTCCAAAGAGGTTATGCATTTGAAGAAAGCCATAAGTTATCCTCATTAGACATAATCTAATTTATGAGAAACGAGAAGACACTTCATTTTGGTATCTGTCTCCTTAACATTTTATGCACCACAACAATCCAAAGATACATCCCTACTTGAGAAAATTGAAAATACAAAAAAGGGTATGTGTTTTAGGTTGTATATAAGTATCCTCGCAGTTTGCTTCCATAACAAATTCAACCATAGATGATATAAAGTAATATCAAATTTCCCTAGGAAAAAATGAATGAGTGGTTGGTCAAGAAATCTCCCTCAAAGAAACAACTTACCAGTTAGAATTGTAGAAACCTTTCAGCATGGAAAGGGATCTGCTTTTCTGTCGATCAAGGAATTATATAGAGATGAGCATGTGCTTCTAAAGCTTCATTCATAAGGACAAACCTTTATTTCTATGCTTTATGATCCTGAGATAGCCGCACATGAGCAAACCTAACAATATCCACCAACATATTATCCAGTTCTTCAAGCTCACCTTTGTCACGCATCCTAGAATATGTTGGGGCCATACACTCTGCAGCTTCTTCAACAATAGCCCACTGAGAACAATATGTGGCTATCTGAATTATCTTGGGACTTAAATGCAAATTCAGTTTTAATTTCTCATGCACAACAGATAAGTAGACATCTGGAAAATATTCCAAGAACCATTGTTCAACTAGCCAAGATAGTTCTATGTAAACCTGTAAGTCCTCTAACTGTTGCTCTACGTCATTATTATTCTATAACCATCCTGTATTGCAGCTACTTATTTTTCCAGTATATAAAAAATACATTAGCTTTCTCAATGAATCCCAGTCAACTGGAACCTAAACAACCTAAGAAGAACTGTCAGACATGTCAAAAATATTAACATATTTGGTGATTCGAATCAATGCCAAAACATGCCAGAATGTTAGTCTATTATTCACTAAATAAAATGGAAATGAATGGAATAATTTGGTCGATCCCTTCCATGGATGAGAATATAACGTAGTCTAGAATCATGGAAGAATTCTGACTACATGTCACGCATTCCTGATCAAAGTGCTTGGAGATAATCACAATTTGAAGATAACACAATCCTATGGGCATGCACATGTTCTATCGATAAAGTACATAAAGAGAACTTTGCTTGAATGCTTTTTCCCTTGTGCTTGTAAGATAACATCTTTGTTGTGGGCAGGGGAAATTAATCATCAAAGGTTTGGTGAGATAAACATAGAAATTACAAAATCAATTGAAGACTTCCATTTGCAAGTCACTAAAAAATAGCCATAGGGAATAAAAATTATAAATAATCTTTGAATCATGCTAAAAATTCTAGCATAATGAGAAATTGTTGGGAAAATATTAAGGACCATATCAAAAATTTATCATGTTGCAAGTAACTTCTACCTTCTCCTATTTTACTGCATATTACTTTTGGGCTTTTTGCTATTTTATGCATGCAATAATTAGAAGAGGAAAGAGAGGTATTCTACAACAAACATGATAACTTACGAGTGAGGATGGCCACTAACATCAATGACAGAATCAAGGTTGCACTCTAAGATCCCCATTCCCCAACTATGTGTTCTTTCATAAAGAAGGGAAAGTAAAGGTTCCAAATTGCAATGCTTTTCCAGTAACCTGACATCTGCCACATTCTCCTCATCTACTTTCACAGTTCTAGTTTAGACAAGTAGGATAGTTCAATTTGGAAGACAAACGCACCTCTCTATAGACCTTTTTTGTACCATTTGCATTGTTCCTTGATTTAACAAAGCATCACCCAAAGATCCAATGTTCTGCTTGGGAATAATATAGTTAGAGGGAAATAAAGATGAGCATCTAGTTGCTAAAATAACCAAGTGTGCAAACAATGAACTCCCATCTGACAAGACCAACAAGAGGTCATACATCTCATAATTATCAAATGCCTTTTTCATTCTTCTTCCAAATTTATTTGGAAATCCATATATACCGAAGCAGTACATGTTGTGTGTTGCATACCATTGTACACAAGGAGCAAGGCTATTGTCAGCAACCAATTTCTAAAACTGCTTGATTGATACTCCAGTTTCTGTTTCTTCACATTCAACCTTTTCAATATAACCTTCAACATGGATATCTTGTCTGACATTCTGATCAAAGACTGAATTTGGAACCAATTTTGCGAAGGGCGAGTGGGTAAGAAACAATATTAAATTGCTTCCTTTTCAATCTTGTGTTTCATCCCAACAACAGATTCTCCCATGTGTTGCACTAACAACATGAATAGATACATTTGATCTTGCAACTTTGACTTCATTGTCATAGTAGAACTTAATAACATGGGACAATATTTCCAGTACATTATTTTTATGTAAAGTCCAACTATACAGTTCCAAGCTTGAAAAACTTGCCAAAGACATCAAGCTTACTACCATTAGAAGATCATCAGATACAGAATTTCCATTGTTACAAGTTGTTAATGCTACAGTATTCAATAAAGATTGTAGCCACTCATGACCAAATTGCTCCAGAGATTCACCTAGAAAAATTTGTTCTTGTGAAGAAATATATTTTAAAGGCGAATAAACAAGAAACAAGACAGCCCTGCAAAATAGGTTCTCTCTCAGATATATCAAGTACTTCCTACGTAGGTTGATTCCCGATTTCTTGCTGGACATGAAGCTAACCACGTCTATGAACAATTCTTACCACAATTTTATGGTCATATTTTCAAAACATGTGTTAGCATCCAATTATTATAAGTTCCTATATCATGAGGTCTTAGTTTTAACTTACGGCTAATTTACCTTTAAACACTAAGCAACCTAAAATAGATATGGAAAAAGAACCCCAAACAAATACGGAAAATATGAGAGAAGGAAAAGAAAAATACCAGGCAAATGAAATAAACCTTAAGAGTGATTCTTTCTTCGCAGATATAGTTGAATCAAGATTTTATTCACAATGTATGGCAATCCAAGCTAAAATATCTCAAAGATGGGATCGTATAACATGATGCTTATGGATATATGAAATTTCCTGATCATAGTATCCACTTGTTGTCCCTGGCATACATCCCCTCACTTTGACCATTGTTTCCCATCAGAGTTACCAGACAAAAGCGAATTAGAAAGGAATTTTTTTATGCCCATCTTCCAAAAGTAAGAATGATGACACCACAAAAGCGAAGCAGTGCATTAGCAGTGCGACAAACCTGAATTACAAGCATCTTTAAATCGGAAGGCCATTTTTCATGAGGAAATGACTTCCATTCAACCAATGCTTGGATGATGCCTTCCACAAAAGGCCTTAGGTGTGGCCCAGCCATTACAATGTACCCAGACACCGATTTATGTGTTAAAAAATCCCTCAAACCACAAATCGGGGGCGAATCCAACTCTTTGATCAATTTACAAGGAAAAACTAGGGCAATACAACTCCTAAACACCTCCATAACTGGAAATTGGCGGCGATCGAAGGTTTGAACACCTCCATTACTGAAAATCGGGGGCGATTGAAGGTTTGAACTCTATTTCGAGGGGGCGAAAAATGGTTTTTTGGTGACCCTCCATCATAAATAGGAGTGGGCTAACTATTATCCATATAAAAAAAATGATGGGCTAATAATAGAAAATCCCTCTTAGCAAAACAATCGCCCACTAAATTCTTTTATTCCCTTAATTTCACCCATAGAGGAAGTTTAGCCCCTAAAATTTTCCATGATTACTACCATATGTATATATAAGCAAATAAATAGATATAAGATATTATGCAGTAAACAAGATAAACAAAATGTTACATTCAAAAAATTATTGTAAACAAATACTTGGAACAATTATTTCCAACATTATGTGCTCCCTTTTTATTGACATCCAGGGAGGAATGTTATTGCTGATAACAAAAATTGGCCATAGTGAGTAAATATACTTGAGATCGCCAAATGGATTGGTGTTGGCTTGGTTTTGCAACCAAGCTTAGTGCTATGGGCACCTGCTAACTAGTAGTAGCAGTTTCAATAGAAATAAATAACAATAAACTAAATCTAAACTAAACTAAACTAGCATGTGCATTTTGAATTAAAGAACAAGAACAAGAAAGATAAAATAAAAAATAAAAAAATTGTATTGACAATGGGGGCAAGCATGTGCTTGCAATAACAATACCTCCAAGTGATGAAGGTTGTTGAATAGCTCCAATGGTGAGCAGCTCCAATCTCCAATGGGTCATTTCTCCAAGGTTGCTACAATGGCCAAAACTCAAGAGATATTTTGGCAGCATGAGGATAGAAATATGGATGGATGTGAAATGAGGAGCCCCTACCACCTTTTTATAGGTTTTGGTGGTGGGGAATATCATTTGTGGTTTTGTGGAAACCAATGGTATTGACCAACATGGTTTAGGTACTTTTCCCTCCTTTTTCCTTTTTTGAATAAAATTAATATTTTTATTCCCTTTTTAATATTTTTGGGAATTTGGACCCTTTTTGAGGGTTTTTTGTGCTTTTTTAGGAAAAATAATCTTTTTAAGTGGGAAAAGGGGTGTACTAAGGTCTTTTGGTGACCTTTTGTTGGCTTCAGAGGCTCAGATGGTGGAAAAGTGGACAAATGGGTCATGTGAATAAGGGAATGAACTAGTGAGCACTTTTTAGGTGTTAACAGATTGCCCCCTGATGTGTGAGGGCAGGAGCTCATCGTATGGCCGATAGACATCATAGTTCTTTTGTCTTTTTTCTGGGGTTTTGGGGAGGAGAAAAAACTGATTGGAGACTGGATCCACATCCCATGGAAGCTACAAAAAATAAACAAATATTACATGGCATCAATATGAATGAGGAATAATCTCTGATAATGGACGAGGCGGGCATACCCATGCTCGTATCAAGACATAAACATAACAATTAGTCCCAAGAAGGGGGATCTAATACATAAAAAATATACTGGTACATCATAATGGTCCAGAGGGTACATTATTTTGGGATGTACTTATGATCATGACATGACTGATCTCAATAACTGATACACTGGAATAACAGATGAACTGCTGAAACTGATTGTGTCCAACATCTATAGGGACGTAATGACTGTGAGCCATCTCGGGGAAGTATATTGACTGTATACTCGAGGGAGTATAAAACTGTTGTACATCTGAATACCGTCGCCATGCGCAACCCGGATATCTATAGAAAAAGTGTAATTGGTTGTATCCATAGGTAGACTCTCAAATGTGGAGGAGTCAGATGGTATCCGGGGTCTTCGACTAATAAGTGAATGAACCAATGCCCTGTGCGAGTCTCAACGATGCGATCAAGGTGTTGAAGTCGAGCATGTGAGAAACAACCATTTGGAGAAGCACTGAGGACTCTTCTCGAAATGATTCGTAGGTACTCATCATAAATGGTGATGAGTCCAAGACACAGGGACCTCTAGGTCTATCCTCTGGAATAAATTTGGTTGTCGTCGACAGAGGGAGACCGGCAACTAACCAGGCAATGATGTTTCCTTGATAGGAGCGCGAGGTGTAGAACTGAAGTATTGTAGTACTGATGGTAGGACTGACATACTTGTGGGGATGGAAAGTAACTGGGTTCATATAGTGGGTAGACTCAAACTTCCTTTGTTCAGAGCATGATGACATGGTTGACCTGGCAGTGTAGGGAACTGACTTATAGGTGTGGGGATCATTGCTTTTAAGGACTGAAAGGTATGTATTGACTCTGGGGGGGAATCAAGCTGATGGGTGATGTCGAGGGGATTCTCAGGGTGACATAATGCAGAATACTCTGAACAAAGGCGACCGAAATGGGGAAGTTTCCATATGAGTAGACGTGATCTGTTGTGGCACCGAGAAGCACCATTGGGTCCTTCTTCGTAGTTTTGATGAGCTCCAAGAAGGTATAAAAGTGTGCTCTGAAATGGTACTATCCTGTGGATTTGTGAGCCCAGGTATATTCGTGCTCATTGGTGCTTTCATTTTTAAGGAGTCTGAAAACGATAAGAAGACTCTGCAGTGGTTATGACTACTGTCCTGTTGGTTTTACGAGCCCAGGATGGTGATTTCTCGTGGTCGCTTTCATGTTTAGAGAGTCTAAAAGCGGTAAGTGGACTCCATTGGTGCTTCTTTTTCGTAAGTTTAGTCTCCAAGGCCCGAAAAAGCATCAAAATGATGCGGATGGAGAACTCTTCTAGCCAATGTGACTAGAGTATTCCTTTTTCGTAATTAGTCTACAAGGTCCAGAAAATGGGTAAAATTATACCAGGTAGACACCCTTTCAAATACGTTTAGTGAGCATGAAAGGAAGCAAGGTTGCTCGGCGATCTTTTCATTGTTTTAGGAGTCAGAAAAGAGCTTAACAGAAACTCCCTAAGTGCCTTTTTCGTAAAAAAGGGATTGCTCGGCCCGAAAAAGGGATAAAATTATACCGAACAAAAATGGATATATGGGAGCGAGAAGAAGGTCTCAAGCGTCATCATGTGTGCGGGATACGGGATCCGGTGACATAAAGATTGTCAAAAGGGGGGCTGCGGCCGTCGTGGCATGCAAACCGAGGCAATGAGAGGGTATTTTGAAAAAATGGCCGAAAAGTATGGGCATGAGAGCGAGAAATGATCTCAAGCATCATCACAAGCGCGGGAAACTGAATCCGGCGATATAAAGATGGTCAACCACGGAGAAAGGTGGATGTGGCACGCAAACCGAGGCAACGAGGGGGCTTGGAAAAAATGCCCAAAAAATCGGGAGGTGAGAGCGAGAAATGGTCTCAAGCATCATCACATGCGCGGAAAACTGAATCCGACGATATAAGGCTCGTAAAAAATGGAGAACGACGGGTGTGGCACGCAAACCGAGGTGACGAGGGGGCATGGAAAAAATGCCCGAAAAATCTAAGCGGTGAAAACTGGAAAAGAAAAGGACTATCATGAAGTTCTTCAATGGACAGTGGTGTCCATCTGGTATTATGGGTAAAATCGTTTGAGGTACAACCCGTTGCGTGGGTTGCGGAGGGGGTTGCCTTCTGAATCGGTCAAAATGTATGCCCCTTGTCCGAGGCAAGAGTGTATAATATATGGGCCTTGCCACATGGACACAAACTTTCCTTTCCCGGTTTTTTCATGAGCCTGATCGTAGGCGAGGACAAGGTCCCCTTCGAAAAAAGTTCTTGGGTGGACATGTTTGTCATAATTCAATTTGGATCGGTTCTTGGCTGCTTCCATGTTTTGAAGGGTCGTGCGCCGATCTTCATCGGCCTGCTCCAGGAGTAGTAAGCGTTGCTCAATCGGGGTAGTGTCCGGTAGGAGTTCAACGGCCATATGTAAGGTTGGAATCTGGCACTCAATGGGGAGGACAGATTCGACACCGTGAAATAAGTGGAAAGGGGTAAAACCGGCGGCGGTTTTAATCGATGTGCGGTATGCCCATAGTGCCGGGAAGAGCATGTGGTGCCAATTTGACTTGTGTTTGTCTACAGTGCGCTGGAGGATTGTTTTCAAAATTTTGTTTATCGCTTCGACCTGGCCATTTCCTTGGGGGTAGTAGGCAAAGGAGAAATGGTGTTCAAATTTCAGTAAGGTGGATAGTTCTTTCCAGACGGCGTCTTCTAAGTGAGAGCCGTGGTCTGATACAAGTTGCTTTGGCACTCCAAAACGTGCGATAACATGGTTGAGAAAGAATCGTGCTGCAGTTTCGGCTGTGCAATTGTAGGTTGGCATTGCCTCCGCCCACTTGGTAAAATAATCGACGGCCACAATAATATGTTTGTGACCGTTGGCTGACGTGGGATTGCAATCAAGGAAGTCAATGGCCCATTTGCAGAATGGTCCGGCAGTAACGATTGGATGAAGGGGGGCAGGTGGGGTTCTTGCTTTAGGGGCAAAAGTTGACAATTTTGGCAATGTTTGACTGCGGTGATGCAATCAGTAAATAATGATGGCCAAAAGTAACCTGCACGAATGATCTTTTGGGCGGTGGCCATGCCGGAGAAATGGCCTCCGCAGGCACCGCTATGACAATCATTGAGGACTTGTTCTGCCTCACTATGGGATAGGCAACGTCGTAGGATGGTATCAACGTCGCATCGATAAAGCACATCCCCTAATAAGAGGTATCGGGGGGTGTGGTGGCGTATCCGACGGCGTTCGTCACGATCGATGTGGGGTTGAAATTTCTGCGTGCGGAGGTAAACTAGGATGTCACCGTATCATGGGTCGTCAGACGAAATAATGAAGATGTGATCGTCAATCAGATCCGTTTGGATAGCGGGTGATGACGAAGAGGATGGGAGGTCAGTGATCAGATGGGCAAGCGCAAGGGCTTTGGTGCTCTTGGGAGTTTTGAACGTGAGGTCATATTCTTGGAGGATAATGACCCATTTAGCAACACGGCCTTGTAGGAGCCGCCGGTTTAGGAGATAGACCATAGGGTTGGAGTCGGCGACGACTGTGGTATGACTGAGCAGAATGTAGTGTCGTAATTTTTGGACGGAAAAGACTACAGCTAGGGCTAATCTTTCCTCGTATGGGTAACGTAGGGGTGGGCCAAACAAGGTCTGGCTGACGTAATAAATGACATGTTCTTGGTGAGAGGCATCTTCTTGGACCAAGACTCCGGACACGGCATGTTCAGATGCCGAGACGTACAGGGTGAAGTCCTGAGAGAAATCCGGAGGGGAAATCAAGGGGGCTTGTGTGAGAGATTTCTTGAGGGCTTCGAATGCCGTGTCTGCTTGCTCATCCCAAACAAAGGGTATGTGGGTGCGAAGTAGGCGTAAGAAACCATGAACTTTGCTGGCATAATCAGGCACGAAGCGATGAAGGAAATTGGACCGCCCCTGCAAACTTTGGAGTTACCGAAGCGTGCATGGAGAGGGAAGGTCTAAGATGGCTTTGACTTTCAGGGGATCAACAGTAATTCCATCCTCGGAAACAATGAAACCCAATAAACGTCCTGCAGGAACGCAAAAGACACACTTGTGTGGGTTCAAGCGGATTTTATATTTGCGACAACGGAGGAAAACTTGTCGGAGGTCGTTAAGGTGGTCTGATCGTTTCCGGGAACGAGCTGTAAGGTCGTCAAGATAGACCAGTAGGATATGGACCAAGTCGTGAAAACAATAGGTCATGGCCTGTTGGAAGGTGGCACCAGCATTTTTGAGGCCGAAAGGCATGACACGATAGGCAAAGGTGCCCCATGGGGTAGTAAAGGCAGTCTTATACTGATCCTCCTTACGAATCTAAATCTGGTTGTATCCGGAAAAACCGTCCATGAAAGATAGGACTTCATGTCCCGCACACGCATCAATGAGTTGGTCAATGAATGGCGTGGGGAAATTGTCTTTGGGACAAGCGCGGTTTAAATCACGGAAGTCAGTACATACTCTAAGGGTGCCTTGTTTTTTGTTGACGGGAAGGGGGTTTGAAACCCATGTCGTATAAGGAATAGGATAAATGAATCCTGCTTTGCGAAGTTTCTCGACCTCGGCTTTAACAGCGGAGAGCTTGGAAGGATGAATGGGTCGTTGTTTCTGACGAACAGGGGGGACATCAGGTCATGTGTCAATGTGGTGCTCTATAATGGCGGGGTCAAGACCAAGCATTTCGGTATAGGACCAGGCAAAGATATCACGGAATTCTTGAAAAAGTTTTTTGTATTCTTGGGTCTCCGCTTGAGTGCAAGATGCACCCAGTGAGATGAGCTCAGGTTTCCCAGGTGTGGTGGAAATGTCAATTTGTATTGTGGGGGAAATGTTGGACATGTTCCCTTCTTCGAAGGCATCCGGTGCTGGGATGGGGTCCTTTAATCAATCAACCTTAGTGGGTATGAAATCTTTCGATTCGACGGATAGCTGGTTAGATGTCGTGGATGTAGACGCCTCTGGGAAAAAATAAGAGCGATGATGCATATCGTTCCAAGGGTAGTCGGGTGCAGTGAGTGTTTCCAAAATTTGCTCGTCAGTATTGAAGTAGTCAGACCACAAATCAAGGGGTTTTGGTTTGAAAGTGGTAGTCGAAGAGATCATATAAATGGTGTTAATCTCTCTGGATGAGGATGATGGGGGAGGGTAGATCTCCTCGATAGTAGGGGGTGTCGTCTCAAGGTCCAAATTGTTCATCTCGTAGAGAGCTGCTCTGTAATCTGGGATGTCAGGACAGTGATGGGAGTAGTGGTTGTAAGTACCGCATATCGCACATGGGTGGTTGGTACGCAGTGATTTATCCCGAGGCATGGGGTTTGGATCGAGTTTGACCACTGGGATGTTGGGGTCATCGTCCAACATTTGCATATGTTCCTGTAATGCAGGTAACTGTGGACACTGATGGTTTGGATGGCCTAACTCATCACACAACAAGAATTTGGGAGGAGCACAGAATACGGGGGGAGGTTTAACTGCCTTGGGTGGGGGTACCGCAGTGTATGGTTGTGGGCCTCTGCCCCCAGTGGGCCTGATGAGTGGAAGGGGATTCGTCGATGACGAAGGAGTATTGATACCAGGAGGTGGTTGGGTAGAAGTAACAATGGGTTGCACCGGTTGCAGGATGACATTTGGTGTTGGCGGGGGAACGGGAGGCGAAATATACCACACAGGTAATCCCAATGTTAACCCGGGGAGACTAAGGGTAGCCATAACCGGGGCGCTTACTACACCCGAAGGAGGAAATAGAAAGGGGATTGTGTGGATGGGTGTAACACCAATGTGACTAGGGACCAATGGTGGTTTAGGGAACAAGGGTGGTTGATTACCGAGTGTTTGTGTATTCTGTGAAAGAGTACAGAGGTTTGCGACGTGGGTCTCCAGTGACGGTGGTGGAATGGCCTGGAATGTAGAGGTCATCGGCGCCTCGGAGTAAAGTCTGGGACCTACTAAGGAAATGAATGAGGTAGTTGCACCACAAGCAGGTTGTTCAACCATGGGGAGAACATTTTCAGGTGTGGCGGGGGCCTTGGGATCATAATAGGTGAGCTGGTCGACCTTGACCACGCGTCCCTCATGGGGGAACTGCACGGTGCGAAATACGGATGAGGCAACAACCCGCATGGCATACATGTAGCTGCGACCAAGTAAAAGGTTATAGTCTAGTTGGGCATTGATGACCTCAATGTCAATGAGGACGGTTTTACCCGCCAGCTGGACGGGGACATTAGCTAATAGACCTTGGGGTTGTGCCGAATAGCCGTCATAGGCTCGCAATGCCGTGGTGGACTGCTGGAGAGTAGGGGATCCCAATTTCTGCCAAACGAATGTGGACATGATGCATGTAGAGGCCCCTTCATCGATAATGCACCGATGGATAACAAGATTCCGAACAGAAACGGAAACTTGGAATGCTAAAGAGGAAGGCAGGCATGGTTCAGATTGGTCTGAATCGAATGCGATCAGCTGTGAATCATTGGGGTCAATGGCGCCAATGGAAGAGAGTAAAGTCTTGCGTTGTGAAGGAGAGTTTTTCAAAACTTCTAAAGCAGACATGGCTACAGGAGACTGGGCTAAATCGTTGAAGATGTTGTAATTCAATGCAGCACGAGCATTGGGATTATTATTAATGTGACGAAGTGGGAAGCGAGGCGCATTAGAAGCGCCATCAAGTGGAGCCGTAGGTATACGTAACGTTTGATCTGTGGGATTAACGTTAGTGTTCTTGTCGGCGGGAGGGGCTTCAGATGTGGAGCCATATTGGTTCCAATGGGTTTGGAGGTTGGCATTGGCAGTTGACATCATCAACAAATGGTGAGTACCTGAATCGAACATGGGTTGATTAGGGGCTGCATAAGTGATATGTTGTGGTGGCATGTTGCCCTGAGGGGGAGCTAACGGCTGAGTGTTCACTACACCCTGGTTTGGAAAGGGGTTTTGCATCACCAAGGTTTGATGTTAAGGTGGGGGAGGGTTGGGTGGCGGCTGAGGAGCCGCTTGCCCTTGACGATGGGCATCGTCGGTCCATAGTTGCCGAGCTCGCTCCAAATCTGGGAAAGAATGCGCATAATGACCATAGACCCCGCAGATAGAACAAGGGTGGTTTGTTCTGAGGTTATTATTTCTAGGCTGCTTGGGATTCCGATCCGGATTGCGGTTGGGAGGAGTAGCATTGTTATTCTGTGGAGGATTGGGAGGTGGGGGACCTTGCTGATGTTGTTGGTTATTACCTCGGTTACGACCTCTACCACGGTTCTGTTGCGCACCTTGGTTGCGCTGGTTGTTTTGGTTTTGGGGCTGGTTGTGCTATGTGTACACTTGCCCTTGAGCAGTGGGAGGATTTTGGTTCACCGTAGGTGCGGGAGCAGGTTGTGGTGGATAATACACCGGTGGAGTTGGAAGTGGACCAGATACCTGCTGGGGTTGTTGGTAACCCTGAGCTATTGGAGGTGTTGGGTTAGCTGCCACAGCTTGCTATGGATAGTACACGGGTTGAGGTGCAGCTTGGGGAGCGTATGCAGGTGGTGCATGACCAAAGCACTGGGGTGGACATGAAGGTCCATGGGTATGGTGGTGATGTGCCATGGGAGCATATGAACTGGTTTCTCCAGACTAAGATGTAGCCCATGAAAGATCGGGACCATGGCTAGGATGTGCAATGGAAAAGGGTTGGGTATGCAAGGCCATACGACCAATGATGCCATCAGCGGCATGGGATGCCCCCGGCGCATCATGTTGGGATGACTCGCCCTGAGGGGCGTCTGGGATAATGGTATACAGATAACCCGATTGGGCGTAAATGAGATCAAACTGTTGGGATTTGAGGATGGCCTCTTCTTCAGACTAGGGTCTTTCGGATGCCACATCCTTCACAATGAGAGGGAGAAGGGATTTTAGAAACCAATCTAGGAAGATACGGTCTTCTAACTTGATTTTGCAGAGGCTTCGGTGTCGACGCCACTCATGAATGTGGTCAGTGATGTGGGTGGCCATGTTTTGTCTGCAAGACAGTAGGATCTCGACGCCCGCATGATAGCAGACAGGTAACTGAAAAAACTACAGGAAGGTCGAGGCAAGGGAGGTAAAGGTGGCATGCATCCCATGGGGCTGCTCGATATACCACTTAGCTGCAGAGCCAGTTAAGGTGCGCTGTAATAGATGGAGGCGGACAGAGTCGTCCACTATGGAGTTGGAGGAACACCATAGATGGAAGGACATGATATGGTTTTGGGGGTCCTCACCTGCCTTGCCCTCAAACTTAGGGATGTCGGAGGGGAGTTTGGTGGGCATGTGAGGCCACGCAGGATCGTGTCTGATAGGGTCATTGGTGAGCCCGACTAAGTCTGGCAAGTTCAGACTTGCCATGTACGATAAGCTAGCAGATGTAGTGACTGGGACTGGGACATGCCTAGTCATCGTGGTATGATGTAGGGGTCCAGTAGCGCCTAAAGGTGTGCTAGGTATTGCAGGTATGTGTCCTGCAATAGGTGTGGTCTGGTATGGGCCAGCGCTTCCAAGTGCAACGTGGGTTACACTTGGGTTAGGAATAGTAGTGGCGATTCCTGGAATCTGGGTTGTGGGAATCAGAGGGGGTGTGACCCCTATATTCGGCATACCCATAACAGGTGGTGGCCCTGTGTTGGGAATTCCTATAACAGGAGGTGGCCCTGTGTTGGGCATTCCTAATGGTGGAGTGTTGCCCATATTAGGCATACCCAAGGGGGTGGTTGCTGCCATGGAAGGCACTGCAGTAGAAGGTTCTGTAGACGTCTCTCCTATGGTGCTGGTAAAAAGTGGGTCAAAAGGTGTTCCAGCCATAAGGTTGGTTGGGAATAACGCAGTGGGGTTTTCGGATTCTGCCTCAGAATCAGAAGTGAAGTGAGGCGTGTCAGAATCGGATGACTGTCTGGATGACCGACGATGTGTCGAGTTAAGGGATAAGGCTCGGCGTCGGTGACGTGGCAAGCCAAGTAGACTGAACTCTGGGAGTTCGCCCTATAGACGACGAGAGCGTCTAAAATTCTCAATGGTGAGAAAATAAGTTTTTGTGAAAAAATCTATATGTGTAAAATGGTAATGTATAAAAAAACTCAAAACCCTAATGCAACCAAGGGTGCAAGAAGGGGAGTGAAAATGAAGGCTCTCAGGCCAAAAAATCAACCTCAAAAAAGGCACTTATTCTAGCAGTTGTGCTACAATAAGTGGAGGGATGCAAAAAATGGTCAGAGTACCAACATGCAAACAGCTTCTAGAAAAAATAGGTGTAACTAGACCAAAGGTGGGTTGAATCATGCAAACACCTAACTAAAAGTATTGTGAATCAACAAACTATATTCTCTGCAAGGTGATGAAATCCAAGTCAGACAATATTGAGTGTTGAGTCCACGGCTAGATATCCCCCTACTGGGAGGGACACCGGGTAATCAATCCTAAAGAATGGCTACTAGGATACTCCGTTCATGACACGTCGAGAAAAGGTAAATCTGTCGTTTGGTCCTTGATCGCAATACCCCTATACAGGGATATCCCGAGAACTACGAATGGTAGCCCTTCGGTTACTGAATGGATTTCGGTATTCCACTCAGGCTTCCGGAACCATCCTCGCGACTTCAACCCTCCTAGGGGAGAGGCCTTCCCATAAACCGGTTGTGACCGTGTCAATAAATACTAAGAGATTTTAGCTCCCTAAAGGACAACAACTATGTATCAGATGTAATAACTGAGGGGTGTTATTGGAACACCTATCCCCTCAATACTACCTAGCTACAAAGTTCTTTTAGTGTTCCCCAAGTGGGGTTAAAAGTGGGTTGAAATTAGGGTAAGTTTTACGGCTCAGTTTAAAATTAGTGTTTGAGTGGGTGCACTTGTGATATTTTAAACTGACATTGAAAAAGTAAATGCTAAGTATTCAAAAAACAAAGGATCTTTTGAAAAAAGCAAATATTATGACTTTTTCAATAAATGGAAATTAAATGCTTTTCAAGGACTATTCAAAAAACTAAGGATCTTTTGAAATAGGAAAGCAACTAATAAAACCTCTTTGCGAAATAAATGGATTTCTTTTAAAATTCTGCTATGGGCAAAAAATATCAAAGAAGTAAACAGTAAAAATTTTAATCTAGATAAAATGCAATCAAGTCCTTCTTTCAATTTCTGAAAATATTTAAAAAGACTTTTTCACATGGGCATTCTAAATAGTAAAAAAATTTCTATGGCTGTAAAATATGCAAAATTTCTGATACTGGAAAATGTGCTATGTGGGCAGAAAATACAATAAGAAATTAATTTTTTAAACGATTCGACCGAATGAAAAAATTAGCATCGCGGGTTCTGACAGAAAAGCCGCAATGGACCGCGTGGGTTTCTGTCGCACAGTCGCGATGGGCAGAGCGGGTTTTGACCGCGAAGCCGCGATGTGCAGCGCGGGATTTCGTCACACAGTTGCGATGTGCAGCGCGGAAAAGGTCCGCGAAGCCGCGATGTGCAGTGCGCTAAATGGCCGCGAAGCCGCGGTGAACCGCGTGGAAAAAAGCCGCGCAGTCGTGATGAGTCGCGCGACTGTTGGGACAAAAGCTGGGAGGCGAAAGCCGTACGCAGATGTCGAAAAACGACGCCGAAAATTGAGAATTTCGGGTTGTTAATGGCTAAAAAATGGGCCAAGATCTAGAACAGCAATGGATCTGTTGTGTAGGGTGGCAGATCTATGAATTAAACTAACAAATACTATCAAAAAGTAAGATTTAAAGCAAAAGTGAGATCTAAAGATTCAAAAAAAAGTGGAGTCGCCAAAAATTGTTGGCTTGGTTTTGCAACCAAGCTTAGTGCTATGGGCACCTGCTAACTAGTAGCAGCAGTTTCAATAGAAATAAATAACAATAAACTAAATCTAAACTAAACTAAACTAGCATGTGCATTTTGAATTAAAGAACAAGAACAAGAAAGATAAAAAAAATAATTTTTGTATTGACAATGGGGGCAAGCAAGTGCTTGCAATAACAATACCTCCAAGTGATGAAGGTTGTTGAATAGCTACAATGGTGAGCAACTCCAATCTCCAATGGGTCCTTTCTCCAAGGTTTCTACAATGGCCAAAACTCAAGGGAGATTTTGGCAGCATGAGGATAGGAATATGGATGGACGTGAAATGAGGAGCCCCTACCACCTTTTTATAGGTTTTGGTGGTGGGGAATACCATTTGTGGTTTTGTGGAAACCAATGGTATTGACCAACATGGTTTAGGTACTTTTCCCTCCTTTTTCCTTTTTTGAATAAAATTAATATTTTTATTCCCTTTTTAATATTTTTGGGAATTTGGACCCATTTTTAGGGTTTTTTGTGCTTTTTTAGGAAAATAATCTTTTTAAGTGGGAAAAGGGGTGTACTAAGGTCTTTTGGTGACCTTTTGTTGGCTTCAGAGGCTCAGATGGTGGAAAAGTGGACAAATGGGTCATGTGAATAAGGGAATGAGCTAGTGAGCACTTTTTAGGTGTTAACAATTGGCACCGTCAGTTGCTAATGAAATCCCAACATTATGAGGTTCTTCTTTAAAAACTGGCCATTTTTCCTCGATTTTCCTAAATGAATAACAATATGTAATTATTTGAAGAACAACATCTCAACTTATTTCCATGCATGGTAATCCATAAAATATTGGCACAAGGGCGGGTCGATCAGACCCTCTTGCTTAATTATAACACACAACAAACACACAAGCGCTCACAAAGACTGAATGTGAACTGGAATTCCAAGAAGTTGGATTCTGTTGAATCAATTACAAAGTTACATGCAATCTAATAACCAAGTCAGCCTCATCCTGTTACCATATACAGAAGTAAATATCTGTTTTTCTAAGTATGTTTCTCCCTATGTGTGATCCTCTCCTTCTTCCTTTCCTCTGTTGAACGAAAGAATGAATGAATGATGAAGACCCTTTCCTCTATGCCTCCACACCAGTCTTCTACTCTGCTCTGTTGTTGCTCCTGAGGTTCACTCCGTTCCTCGAGACGTCTTTATTTGTCCGTCGCTCTCCTTTGACCCGACGGATCTTGCAGTTGTCAGCACCCCCTGACCGTCCTTCACAACCTCATCCTTTGGCGAAACCTGGCCTGGTCTCAACCACCTTCTTAACTGCCATTAACTTCCTCAACAAATCACAACGACTGTTACCTTGAATCCTGCACCTCTCTGACTTTTCTATAGTTGTCGTTCTTATCACTATCCTCTTTTGACATGTCGAACATACTGTAATTTGTCAGTTCTCAACTTAAGTTGTCGGATTCACTTAGTCTTTATGGCTACCATTCCACACCATCCTCCTCGCTTGGCCTTTGTCACTTTCGTCGGTGTCGATGTTCGACTTTCGACTCCTTCGTCTCCCACTCCTGTCAATGTCGACCTTTACTCTCTTCGACAGCTTCTTGCTCAACTACATGGCTTCAACTGCCAATCTCCTTCGCACCAGTGGTCGTCGAAAATCCCCCTGGTCGAACTTCTTATGTCGATCAACTTCGTCGGTTTCTCCTAGGCCCCGATGCACCTACATCAGTCTCCCTGCGTGAAAAATAATTTGACTGCTCCGTTAGTCTCCGGTATTCCTCTTCTGAAATCCATGCCGCCCCATTCGATTCGTCATCCCTCCATCGAAGTAAATAATCTTTCTTCTGTGAACTCCTCATGCTTCTGACTTCGTGTTCATCCACTACTTCGGTGATCTCTTCTTCGTGTCGACCTGGAATTTGTCCTGACCAGTTGATATTCGACACTTCCACGATGCTACTTGTTGAAAATTCTTCATACTTGTACAGTTCTGAGACATTGAACGTAGGATAAATGTTCAATTCCTTCGGTATCTCCAACACATAACCATTTTCCAGAATCTTCTTCAAGATATTACATGGTCTGATCTTCTTCAGCTTGTTGTATGTTCCTGTTGGGAACCTCTCTTTCCTCAAGTGCACATAGACTAAGTCTCCCTCACTGAACGACTGTAACCTCTTCTTCCTTTCGGCTCTCAACTTGTATGTTGTGTTGCTTTTTTCAATTCTCTTACATACATCTTCATGTACTTTTTTCATATGTTCCGCAAATGTTTTGTGCATTTGCACTCTTTCTTATCTCCATTGGTATCGCAACCAAATCCACCACACCATGTGGACTTCAACCTTGAACGATCTAGAATGCGCTCATACCTGTCGATCGATTCACAGAATTGTTGTATGCAAATTATTCTTGCGCCAACACGTTCTCCTACTGCTTGGGTCTATCGGTCATCAAACATCTCAGAAGATTTCCCAAACTTTTGTTTACCACCTCAGTCTACGGATGGGATGTCGAGCTAAACTACAACTTTGTGTCCATCTTCTTCCATAGGGTTCTATAGAAGTGACCCATAAACTTGGTATCCCTGTCCAATGTTATACTCTCCGGCAACCCATGCAATCTGACTATCTCTTTGAAGAATAGGACAACAATGTTTGTGGCGTCACTTGTCTTCCGACATGGAATCAAGTGTGCCATTTTCGAAAATATGTCGACTATCACAAAGATTGAGTCGTTACCTTGTTGTGTCTTTGGCAATCCTAGCACAAAATCCATGCTCAGGTGCTCCCATGGGGTATTTGGAACTGGTAATGGTTCATATAGCCTCGTATTCTGACTTCGTCCATTTTCCAATTGGTAAATTCGACACTGTCATACCCATATACCGACATCTGTCATCATCCCTGGTTAATAATACTTTTCTTCGACCAACACCTTGGCCTTGTCGATGCCAAAATGACCTGCTAATCTGCCACTATGAAGTTCTCAGATTAGGTTCTCTCTTAGGGATCCTCTGGAAATACATAATTGTTGTCCCTTGAATAGGTATCCTTCCTGGATAAAATAATCCAAGTATGGAGTTCTGTCGACACTCCATGGTTCGCGACTAGGCTTCCATTCTTTTGCAAAATCCTCATCAGTCTCATACTATGTCTTCACTGACTCTATTCCCGTTGCCTGAACTATCATCGTGTTCAACAATGCAACTCTTTGACTCAGCGCGTCGACAACCTTGTTCGACTTGTCGGACTTACATCGCAACATGAAGGTATATCCTTGTAAAAACTCAACCCACTTTATGTGTCGATGATTCAACTTCGACTGAGTATTCAAGTACCTCAGTGCTTGGTGGTTTGTGTACAACACAAATTCCTTGGGCAGCAAATAATGCCTCCACTTCTTTAATGCTTGGACAATATCATAGAACTCTTGGTCGTAGACCAAATATTTCCGCTTCGCTTCATCCAACTTTTTGATGAAGAATGCAATTGGTCATCCCTCTTGATTCAACACAACACCAATTGCCATTCCACTCGTGTCACAATCGACTTGGAAAACTTTGTCGAAATCTGAGAGATCTAACACTGGGCACTCTATCACCTTCTACTTCAACTTGTCGAAGGATTTATGAGAAACTTTCGTCCACTTGAACTCCCCTTTCTTCATGCACTCTATTAACGGTGCACATATTCGACTGAACCCTCTAATGAAATTCCGGTAGAAACTAGCAAGCCCATGAAAACTCTGCACTCCTGTCGTGCTTGTCGGTTTTGGCCACTCCAATATAGCCTTCACCTTTTCTGGGTCCATTACTAACCCTTTACTTGAGATTACAAATCCCAAATACACCAGTTATTCCTTCATGAAGAAACACTTATGCAAGTTCATCATCAGATTCTCTTCCTGTAGCTTCCGCAACACTTGTCGAATGTGCTCCAAATGTTCAGCTTTGGTTCGACTGAATATCAAGATGTCGTCGAGGTATACTACGACTAACTTTCCTAAGAATGGATTCAATACTTCATTCATCAATCACATGAACATACTAGGTGCATTAATCAATCCGAAGGGCATGACTAACCACTCATACAGTCCTTTCTTTGTCTTGAAGGCTGTCTTCCATTCATCGCCTTCTTTGACCCTGATCTGGTGATACCCACTCTTTAGGTCGATCTTGGTGAAGTATCTTGCTCCACTCAAGAAATCCATCAAGTCGTCCATCCTTGGCAATGGAAACCTATACTTGATCGTGATATTGTTGATAGCTCCGGAGTCTATACAGATCCTCTATTTTCCACCCTTCTTCGGTTCTAGTACAGCTGGTACCGCACACAGGCTCATACTTTCTCTAATCAATCCTTTATCCAACAACTCGTGGACTTGTCAATTGATTTCCTAACCCTCTGTCGGATTCATTCTATGTGGTTCCTTGTTTGGAAAACTTGATCCTGGAATCAAGTCGATCTGATGGGATATGCTTCTCTTCAGTGGCAATCCCATCGGTGCCTCATTGACTATTATGCTCTTAAACTTGTCGAGCATTTCTTTGACTTCGACCGGAACACTCTCCGTCATCGACCTTTCGACACATGGTCCTTTCGGAATGATGGCGAAACATATCGATTGTTTCTCTTCCTCTGCTATGAATTCCTTCGATGAGCACATCAGCACTCGCTTCTCCCAATAGTTTCTTTCGCCCTGCTTGCAGTCGACACAATCCTCCTGCTTTGGCTTCAGCATCCTCTGCATGCCATTTTTCCATACTGTGACTGTGGTTGCTTGACCATCATAGATCATATTCCGATCATATTGCCATGGCCTCCCTAACAACAGATGACAAGCGTCCATTGGGATTACGTCGCACAGTAGATTGTCTTCAAGTTTCCAAACTTTAGAGTTGATCAGGCACTGTCTGGTTACCTTCGCATGATGTCCTTTCTATAAGCAAGATATCGTGTATGGATTTGGGTTTTTTTGACATCTCAAACCCAACTTACTAATGACCTCCGTTGACACTAAATATCTATGTACTACCACCCTTGACAATGGTCTTTCAATACCTGTCTGCGATCAACACCTTGGTCTAAAAGATAGCCTTTCGTTGTGCCGGCTCCTCTTCACGCTGGTTGTACTAGAACAACATTCTCCTGGCCTTCATGTTTCACCAACCGCTCTAAACCTCGATAGGATCAACTCATCCTGTATGACATATTTCAAGCCATTCACATATCTGGTGACTGCTTCTTCTCCTTCATCGGTTTGACCAGATGTAATCGACAGTCTATAGAACTCTTTCGTGTATTCCTTCATGGTCATCTCTTTCTGTCGAAATTTTTGTAACTTCCTAACCAAGGAAATCACGTAGTTGTTAGGCAGGAACTTCCCCTTCTTCTTGGAAACCATTTTGTCCCAAGACTTTATTTTCTCTTTGCCTTTCTTGACTCTATCATCCTGTACATTGTCCCACCACAATGAGGCCTGACCCTTCAACCTCAGACATGCATTTTTAACCCTTTTAGGATCCTCCATATGGTATATGTCGAAGTATTTCTCCATCTCTTTGAACCAGTCTATCAAGTTTTCTGGATCCATACTTCCTAAGTAGGTACGTACATCCATCTTTGTCTTACCCCTCATCTATGTCAGTAGCTTGATCAGTCTATCTTTTGGTTCTTCTTCCACTGCTTCCCTAGCTTCCACTTCCTCGACTTCTTCGTCACTATGGTCAAGTGCATCAGGAATGCATCCACGTCTCTGGATTTCTTTGATCGTTGCGACCTCACTGGTCAAAATTTTCATTGTTCGCATGCACTCATCGAACATTTCGTGATCAACTATAACTCCTGCGCCTTGCGCTCTTCGTCCTACACCACGGAAATTTACACCTCTTTGTGCCATTCTTTCAACCGCAGGTGAAATCTCCTCTCGTCCAATCGCAACTGGACTTTCACCACTCGCACACAACTATACCCAACCACAGTTGGAGCTGTTTACACACTCACGGACTCTTCCTGTTCACAGGATTCTGCTGCTTAATACCACTTGACGTTATGCAATCCGGTATCGGGATCTCTCCTACTTTCAGGATACTACTGCTATGATAACACTTGGCGCAAGGGCAGGTCAGTCAGACCCTCTTGATTAACTATAACACACAGCAAACACACAAGTGCTCACAAAGACTGAATGTGAACTGGAATGCCAATAAGTTGGCTTCTATTACTTGAATCAGTTACAAAGTTACATGCAATCTAATAAACAAGTCAGCCTCAACATGTTACCATATATAGAAGTAAATCTCTGTTTTTCTAAGTATGTTTCTCCCTGTGTGTGATCCTCTCCTTCTTCCTTTCCTCTGTTGAACGAAAGAATGAGTGATTGATGAAGACCCTTTCCTCTATGCCTCTGCACCAGTCTTCTACTCTGTTCTGTTGCTGCTTCCGAGGTTAACTCCATTCCCTGATACGTCCTTCTCTGTCTACCGCTCTCCTTTGACCCGACGGATCCTGCAGTTGTCAACGCCCCATGACCGTCCTGCACAACCTCATCATGTGGCGACACCTAGCCTGGTCTCAACCACCTTCTTAACTACTATTAACTTCCTCAACAACTCACAACGGTTGTTTCCTTGAATCCTGCACCTCTCTAACTTTGCTACAATTGTCGGTCTTATCACTGTCCTCTTTTGACATGTCAACCATACTATACTTTGTCAGTTCTCGACTTAACTTGTCGGCTTTACTTAGCCTCTACGACTACCAGTCCGCCCCTTTCTCCTCGCTTGGCCTTTCCCGCTTTCGTCGGTGTCGATGTTCAACTTTCGACTCGTTCGTCTCCCGCTCCTGTCGATGTCGACCTTTACTCCCATCGACCATACTTCGACAGCTTCTTGCTCGACTACATGGCTTCGACTGCCAATCTCCTTCGCACCAGTGGTCGTCAACAATCCCCCTGGTCGACCTTCTTCTGTCGATCAACTTCGACTGTTGCGCCTAGTCCTCGATGCCCCTGCATCAACTATGCTATGCTTTCGCACCTGAACAATCGCTACAAACATTGAATTATGGGAATATGACGAAGAATCTTGCGAGGCATCTTTTTTGTTACTTGATCAGTTTGATATCTATTGATATGACATTGTGGGTATTTTGTATTTGATGCATATTGTCCATAATATATACTAGCAAGCCATATTAATCTTAATAATATGGCTTATATACGTCGATCGACGTATATCAACCATGACCACACATTTAAATGTGGTTGATATACGTCGATCGACGTAGATAAGCCATGTTATTAATATTAATATGGCTTGCTAGTTGACGATCGACATGCGGGGAATGATTGTTGATTTTTTATTATTATAATAATAATTACAATAATTGTTATTAGAAAAAATGATAATAATTATTTATAAAAGAAAATATAAACAAACAAAATAGCAAATATAATTAAACAATAATAAATACAATGGTTAATAATAATAATAATTAGATAACAAAAGATATAATATTTAAATATAATGGTAAACCATGGTAGACCATGGTTGACTTCGGTTGATTATGGTTGACTTTAGTTAACCATGGTAGGTTGACCATGGTTGATCATGATTGACCATGGTTGATTGTGGTTGACCATGGTTGAATGTGGTCGAATTTGGTTGACCATGGTTGACTTTGGCTCACCAAGGTTGACTATGGTTGACCTTGGTTGGCCATGGTCAACCATACTCAACAATGCTTAATAAACAATCATGGTTAATAATAATAATATTATTATTAATAACCAACCATAGTTGGTTGCAATTATTATTATTAACGAATCATGGTAAACCATCGTCAAGCATGGTGAACCAAAGTCAACCATGCTTAGCATGGTTGACTTTAGTTGACCATGATTTCCATGATTGAATTTGGATGACCATGGTTGAACATTGCTGACCATGGTGGACTTTGGTCTACCATCTTTGACTTTGGTTGACCATGGTCAACCATAGTCAACATGTTCCTAACTTGCAACCTCTTCCTGCTCCGTCAATAGTCAACCATTGGTAAACCAATGTCAATCAATGTTAACCATGGTGAACCAATGTCAACCATTGGTCAACTAATGCCAACCAATGGTCAACCATTAGTTGATCATTGGTCAACCATGGTCAACCACTGCTTAACTACGGTTGACTATGGTTGACCCTAGTTGAGATTGGTTTACCATTGGTTGACCATGGTTGATTATTAGTTGACTATTAGTTGATCATTGGTTGACTATAAGTCGACCATTGGTTAATTATTGGTTGACCATGGTTGACTATTGGTTGACCATGGTTAAATATGGTTGACTATTGGTTGACTATGCTTGACAATGGTTGAGATTAGTAAACTATGGTTGAATATGGTTGACCATAGTTTATTATTGGTTAACCATGGTTGACTATGGTTTATTATGATTTATGATGGCTAAATTTAGATGCAAATGGTAGACCATGGTTAACTTTGACTTACATGGGTTGACTTTGGTTAACCATGGTTGACTTGTGTTAACTATGTTTGAATTTGGTTGACTATGGTTGACCTTGGATAGCCACGATTGACTTTACTTTTCCATAATTAATTATTCGTTCACCTTGTGTGGCTTTTGATTATGTTTGACTTTAGTTGACTATGCTTGAATTTGGTTGACTTTAATAGACGTTGGTTGACTATTTTGGAATTTGTTTGACTATGGTTGACTAAGGTTAACCATGGTTGACTCTGTTTTGACATAATTGACTATTGGTTGACCTTATCTAACTTTTAACTTTGGTTAAATTTGGTTGGTTATGGTTGAATTTGGTCTTAATTGAATATGGTTGACTTTAGATCATTATGGATGATTTTGGTTGAATATGGTTGACTTTGATAGACTATGGTTAAGCATGGTTAACTATGGTTTACTTCGTTTGACTATGGTTGACTATTGGTTAACTAATTTTTTATGTTAAACTATGGTTGACCATGGATGACTATGGTTGACTATGTTTGACAATGGTTAACCATGGTTGAATTTGGTTAACTTTGGTTGACTATGGTTGAATTAGTTGTCCATAATTGACTACTGGTTAACCATGGTGGAATATGGTTGACTATGTTTGCATTTGTTTGACTATGATGACATTGGTTAACTAACCGATTATGCTTAGTTATGGCTAACCATGGTTGACTATGGTCAACAATGGGTGGCTATGGTTGACTTTGATTAACCATGGTTGACCATAGTTTCCTTTAATTGACAATGGTTGACTTAGTTTAGACATAATTGATTATTGGTTTTAACCATGGTGGAATATGGTTGACTATGGTTAACAATGGTTGACTCGAACTGATCTTCGTTGACCATGGTTGGCTATAGTTGAATTTGTTTGACTATGGTTGAATTTGCTTAACTAATTGATTATGGTTAACTTAGTTTGGGCATAGTGACTATTGGTTGACCATGGTGGAATATGGTTGACTATGGTTTACCATGATTGAATTGAATTGACCTTAGTTGACTATGGTTGACTATAGTTGAATTTGTTTGACCATGGTTGAGTTTAGTTGACTAATTGATTATGGTTGACTAGGGTGCATGATGGTTGATTATGGTCGACTGTGGTTGACTTTAGTTGGACATAATTGACTTAGGTTGACTATGGTTGACCTTAGTTGATTATGGTTGACTTTGGTTGAGTAATTGACTATGGTTTCCCATGGGTGGTTCAGGTTGGTCTTAGGTGACTTTGTTCAGCCGTAATTGACTATTGGTTGACTTTGTTTAACTTTGATTAAATGGTAACTAATTGAATATGGTTGACTATGGTTAATGTTGATAGACTTTGTTTGGCCATAATTGACTATTGGTTGATCTTATTAGACTTTTTACTTTTGTTGACTATGGTTGACTTTGGTTAAGTATTGGTTAACTTAGGTTGGATTTGATTAACTATGGTTTATTGTGGCTAACCATGGTTGATTATGGTTGACTTTGGTTGATTTTAATATGATATGGTTGACTTGTTTGCTTGACTATGGGTGACATAAGGGTTAACTTTAAAATCATATGGTTGACTATAATTCCACTATTGTTTGACTATTGTTGAATATGGTTGACTTTGTTTGACTTTGGTTGACCATGGTTAACTATGCTTAACTTTGCTTGACCATGGTTAACTTTGGTTGACCATGTTTGACTTAAGCTAACCATGGTTGACTTTGGTTAACTATGGTTGACCGTGGTTGACTTCAGTTGACTTTTGGTTGACTTTAGGTTCACCATGGTTGACTTTGGTTTACTTTAGTCTACTTTTGGTTCACTGTGGTTGACCAAGGTTGAATTTGGTAGATTAAGGTTAACTATGAATGACCATAGTTGACTTTGGTTGACCATTCTTAAATTTTGGTTGACCTTGTTTAACTTTGACTATGGATTACTAGTTGATTATGGTTGACCATGATTGACTATGGTTGACTTTGTTTGGTCATAATTCGTTATTGGTTAATTTTTTTTACTTTTGAATTTGGTTGACTTTAGGTAACTATGGTTGAATTTGGTTAACTATGGTTGACTTTGGTTGGATTTGCTTGACTATGGCTAATCATGTTTGATTATGGTTAACCATGGTTAGCGTTGGTTGACCTTTTATTTTAATATTATATGGTTGAATATGTGTTAGGAACCTATGTCAACCCTTCTCTTTACTATGTTAGTATATTGTTGTTGGACGCATATGCTTTGTAAGTCATCCCGTAGTATTTGTTGATCCGTAGTTTATATTAGCCCATAGTATTGACCCATAGTATTGGACGCATATGCTTTGTAAGTCGTCCCGTAGTATTATATGTCCCATGGTTTTGACTCATAGTATTGGGCATAGACTTAGTATATAAGTGTGTGTTGAGGTCATTGAAGGCATCGTGAAGTTAATTGTATTGAGCTTGCTCAAAGGAGGTTGCCCCCTCGAAGTGGCTCGTGATCAATATAAAAGTGATTCTGTTCTATTATTTCTGATATCTCGTGTATTTGCATTAATTAATTATTGCAGGTTCATCACAATATGGTTGATTTGTTGGTTTCATTATGGGTGATAGAAGGGTTGTCTTTAAAATCATATGGTTGATTATAGAACCACTATTGTTAAATTTGGTTGACTATGGTTGGATTTGTCTGACTATGATTGACTTTAGTTAACCATGGTTGACTATGGTTAACTTAGGTTGACCATGGTTGACTTTGGTTGACCATGGTTGACTTTGGCTCACCATGGTTGAATTTGGCTCACCATGGTTAACTTTGGTTGACTTGGGTTGACGAGTTAACTTTGGTTGACCACAATTGACTTTGATTAACTATGGGTGACCATGTTTGGATAAGGTCCACTTTGCTTGACTTTGGTTGATCATATTGAGATAAGGTGAACTTTGTTTGATTATGATTGACCATGTTTACACTAGGTCAACTTTGCTTGACTTTGGTTGATCATGCCTAACTTCAATTGACTATGGTTGACTTTGGTTGATCGTGGTTAAATTTGGTTTACTTATCGTTGACCATGGTTGAATTTGTTTGTCTGTGGTTGACTTTGGATGACCATGGTTGAATTTGGTTGACTATGGTTCCATTATGTTGATTGTGGTTTTCTATGGTTGGTTGGTTGGTTCCCCTTATGTGAGGTTACTACTTTCTTCAATGGTTATGCTGCATTGGGATGTAGAAGTTATGACAATGTCATATTCCCCAAAGGTTTTATATTGAATTGAAGCATTTTTTAATGGTTATATATTGAATTGTAATATTCCCCAAAGGTTATATATTGAATTGAAACATTTTTTTATAATTAATGTTTAATATCAATATTATTGTTCATATTTGTGTTAACATCAATTTTAATATAAATATTATTAATTTTTTATTAATAATATTATTGTTTTTATTGTTAATATTAATATCAAATTTAATATTAATTGTTATGTTCATTTACCATGCTTGATTACGGTTAATTGGAATTATGATAGGTGTAAAGGGTGTTGTTAGATTGTGACGTTCCTTAATAGGTCGTACATCATTAATCTTTGTTGATTTATGCCAAATTTCCGTATCACTTTTTTATCATCAAGTGTATAATATATATATATATATATATATAATGCACTGTAATCATGTAACATCCCTTATTTTATCCTTAGGGTTTATTGGCTTCAATGTAAATATTGTATACATGTAATGTGTGTTTGCCCTAGTGTGGAGCTCGAGGCCAAGGCCCCACTAGTGGAGGCTTAGGTTTTATTTAGAGGCAAGTATTTGGTATTAGGTTAACCATGTGTTAGTAAGCCAAGGAAAATGTAAATGATGTAAATTATACCATGTAAATAAAAAAATACCAAGGGATGGTTATGGATGCAACTAAATGAGGGGGCTATGTGTATCCACTAGGGAGTGGTGAGGGGGTTGGGGAATGGAACCCTAGGCTTCCATATGTCACATTGAGAACCCCTTTGACTATCCTAGTTTCCATTGAACACTGTTGCAAGGTAACTACTGCAGAGAATTGTTCATGAGGTAGATAGAGTATGGGACAGCCCTGAAATCCATAAGGCGGGGTATGGGGCTCTGTTTTACTTGTCCCATAAGACACCCTACCTTTTGGAGGATGTATTCCTCATCTTGAGACCTGGGTTGATCATACAAGCATCAGTGGAACCCTTACAAGGGGGAGCAGAGAGGAATAAAACCAAAAAAAATTGCGATCTTGAGAAAGTTCATGAATTACAGAGCTAAGATCGTCTAGAAATTGGCATGGAAAGAAATATCGATGAGAAATCCACAGATCCGAATCCTTGGGTGGATTTGAGTGGGTGAAACGCCCATAAAATCAGTGGGAAGAGACCAGAAAGGTTTAGTGTTGCATGCTTGAACTAGTGAGAGCTCAATTATCTTGATTTAGCAGTCAGGACCAACCACACTTGCCAGGTCAGTGCTAAGGGCAGGGCCTCCCTAGGGACTATGCAACAGTGAAGGGGACCTTACTTAGGCTAAGAGTGGAAGTGAAGGGGGGATGAACTGGCGAAGATCATTGGTATATACCCATATCACTATGGAGGAATCTATTGACCTAGAAATATTTACCTGCTTTCCCCACTTGCTTGACAAAGCTAGTTATGTGTTGATGACCATGTTTGATTGTGAACCAAGTTGTGAGTGAACCTAATTGGGACTCCTTAGTGGATACATATCCCCAACTCGGGGGTGTTCTCTGATTTTTGAAATAATACAGGCTGGGAAGAGTCCTATGGTTGGGTTGGAACGTTGCAGTCCATAACTAGTTTGCTTGTTGCGTCGAGAGGCGCTCTACGGCCTAATATGAGGGAGATCTTATAACATGTGTGTGTTTGTCGAGTAACAAAATAATACAAAGTAAACAAAAAAGAATAATGCAAAGTAAAAAGTAATAAATATTATGTCGGCCATAAACAAAAAAGAATAATACAAAGTAAAAAATAAATATGAGACTTAAACTAGAGACTTTAGAGCCTAGGATTAGGTGGTAAATATTATGTTAACCATAAACAAAAAAGAATAATACAAAGTAAAAAGTAAATATGAGACTTAAACTAGAGACTTTACTTTTTACTTTTAATATAAAGTAAAAAGTAAATATGAAACTTTAGAGTGTTTGTGGATTTTTTCGAGTGTTTGTGGAGTAACAAAATAATACAAAGTAAACAAAAAAGAATAATACAAAGTAAAAAGTAATTAATTTATGTCAACCATAAGCAAAAAAGAGTAATACAAAGTAAAAAGTAAATATGAGATTTAAACTAGAGACTTTAGAGCTTAGGATTAGGTGGCTCAGGTATTGCACTCAAGGAGCTATTCAAGGAGAGGTTTGCACCTAGGGAGATTTGATCCCTCTCAGCGCTTGATAGAGCCTAGGATTTGGATCTACGCTGGTAAATTTCAATAAAGAGATAAGTGTTCCTCGTGCCTTGAATGATGTCTATTATACATATGTGCATGTGTGTTTATTTATGTCAGAATGTATGATTTGATCCAAATGATTGATAGGGTTGAATTCCTATGTATTATGTTTTCATTATGATGTGCATGTCATTGCCATACTTCTGCACCTTTGCATCTTTATATCATGTTAGCACTCTTATGTATTTAGGCTTGAGGAGTATGGATAAGTCTCAATATGTTAGATCACCAATATGCCTGGGAGAAATAGGTTGATGTATTCCATTCTATGTGTGTGGATAATGTTTCATCCTCCTTTGTTCATTGGTATATGAATCTGCATACATGAGTGACTTATTATACTTCTACACATTTTCATTTCCAGGGGTGTAATGTCTTTAAATTATCCATTGATGAATTAGGGCTAAGCCTGGTAAATGTGCAGGATACTCCAGCCAGGACTTGGGAAAGGAATAAACACCCCTGTGGTGTTCATGGCTCTTTTGTGGATCATAGGAGGGGGAAAGACATAACAAAATGGAGCATAGCTTCTGGCAGAGTGGTGAAAAGGGAATAGATGGGGTTTAAGGCCATTTTTGGAGTGGAATGAGGGTAGGAGTAAGTCCTCAAGTGTGGAGGTAGACCCTGCAGCTGTATAGTCCTCACCAAGAGATTTCCAATGGTACCAGATTTGTCCAATTTAGAGTTAGGAGGAAGAAGTTATGGGCTGGAGAAGTTGGACAGTGGGGGCTTCTGACTTTCCAAACCCACATGCGGACTGCGGATCACGAAAGCATGAATTCTTGGCGTGGTGCTTCGTGTTCCAAATTTCTAACTCCCACATCGTGGACTGTGGAGTGCGGAAGTCGGAAGTGGAAATCTTCTTAGACTGGAGAATTGGTGTTTCGAATTTCCGACTCCTGCATCAGGACTGCGGAGTGCGGAAGTCCGAAGTGGAAATATTCGAGGTTGGATAATTGGCGCTCCGACATTCCAAATTTTGCATCACGGAAATGCTGAAGTCGTAGAGGAATTTTCGACGCAGGGAAACTTATCCTCCGAAGTTCTAAGTCCCTCATCGCGGAAATGAAAAACTGTGGAAGTTGGAGAGGCGTTTTCGACGTTGTGTAATTGGTGCTCCGACGTTTCGAGTCCCGCATTGCGGCATGGTGAACTGCGGAAGTCGAAGAGGCGTTTTCAACACCGGGAAACTTGCGCTTTGAATTTCCGACTCCCACATTGCGGAAATGTGGAATTGTAGAAGTCAGAGAGGCATTTTCGATCCCGTGTAATTAGCACTCTGACGTTTTGAGTCCCGAATCGCGGGTTGTGGAACTGCGGAAGTTGGAGAGGCATTTTCAATGCTGTGCATTTTGGGAATCTGATTTATGACTTCCGATTTGTGGCTATGGATTGCGGAGTTGCGTACCAAAGATCAATTGTGGTTGTGCAAAATATTAGAGCTTCAGATTAGTTTTGGAAGAAAAAAAAGAGTAGCAGGTTGTTTCCCCATCACTCTAAAGGTCAACAAGGGGATTGGGGACGTGAAAAATAGTATTAGAGCCCAAGGTTGTAGCATTGAGGCTGCTTGGGCCAAGCCTTGATGTGGAAGAGGAATTCCACACTATGATGAGGAATTGGAAAAGGAGAACTCCTTAAATTTTCCCTTGTTGATATAATTATATTTTCTAAGTTTTATATATTTGAAATTGTGGATAGAAATGTTGAAAATGTAAGAGATTAGATAGATTAACTGTGTATGCATAGTAGGCATATCAAGAGATAACGCATAGTGCATGTGAACTTGCTTGTGCTTGCATGTGGTATTGCACATTGATAAAAGTTGTTAATGAGCACATTGCATTACAATTTGAATGCACACCTAACAAGGATATGGAGAAAATATTTTTGAGATGCCTTGCTCACACTTTGCTTTGAGAATTGACAAAAAATGTTGTTTCTAGGATTCTTCATTTCAGCAAGAGGATATCCTAGGTACCATGGTCAACATAACCTATCCAAGTTTGTTGAAAACCACAACAAAAAGGACCAAGATAATAGAAGCATGGATGAAGATGCTGGTAATGATATTCCATGTGACCAATAGCCTTGTGAAGACAGGCTGGAGCACAAACCCATGATAAAGAAGTTGGTGGAAGGAATGTGTAGTCCTTCGTAAGAGGCCAATTGATCAGGTAACATCATATGGTATGTTGATGGCAGCCATGTAGGTAATTTTTATTTATGTTGATTGCATAAATGTTGAGAAAGGATGGTTAAGAATCCTTGTAACCCTGTTTTAATCATCATGAAAAGGGTAAGCATGTAAGGTGAATGCATTCATGGGAATGCCATACCACCATGTATGGTGAGGTATGGGGTAGTGAGGGCAAGGAACCTTCTACCATGTGACTGTTTAAATGATAGAATGCATTCATATGAAATTATATCATGCCCTTTGTGTATGTTGGATATGAGTTGAATAGCCAAAGCAAGTGAGAACTTGTGGTCCTGTTATGGTAGTGCATGCTATGTGAGATAGCCATGGTTAGGGCTATATGTGTTTGGAATGGTAGAATGCATGACATGATAAGTATAGTATTCATGAATCAATGCAAGGTGGCATTGAGTGGATATGCGTTAAAAGATTTTGTAAATATGTGGTTGCATGAAGTGAATGCACATTAAAAGATAATGTGAATGTTGTAAATGTGCATGCATGAGTGTGGGTGCACATGTTGTGATGCATTGCGTGAATGCACAGTTGTGGTGTATGTTCATTGCAATTAAACAATAGATGAAATGATGAATTAATGATAATTCTGAGATCATTTCATGAGCTGCTATGAATGCAGGAGAAAGATTGCAGGAAGGTAGTCATGATTAGTGGGCTGCCAGAGTGCTCTATTGGAAGGACAAAGTTGCATAAAATGATAAGGTTGTGAAGTAATGAGAATTGGAAGTGTTTAAATTACATAGATGATGTTCCTGTGTCTTGTAATTTTATTGTTATAAGGATGCATATAAAATAAACTTATACATTTCATGGCATTTAAGATGATTAGCAGTTGAGAGTGTTTGAATTGTGGAGTGTTATAAATATGAAAAGAATTCAAGGAATGTTGCAGCAATGAAATATTATATGCATGAAAACTCATAAGTGTTTGGATTATTGGAATTTTCAGATTTCAGGTAGAAATGTCTTGGGCATGGCAATGTGGGTAAGCCCATGATCAAGGTTGGAATTTACCATGTGTAAAGAATTGTGTCAAAGGGACATGATGTAGGTGAATGGTTGTGCTATGGTAGCAAGCATAAAACCCTAATGGATAGAGTGGTGCCACTTACAGGAGACAAATAATATGAGGATGTCTCATCTGAACTGCATGTTGGTAAACAACGTGGGTGAGATGGTAAAATTATGCCAAGAGGGCATATGTGGGTTATGGAACGTGAAAGAGAATTGGGATGGTGAACCGAGGGACGTATGACTTAGACAAGGGAACCCCCATTCCTCAGGAATGAAGAAAAGATACATCTGCAAAATGGATGAGTAATCTATAATCCTAGGTAAGAATATGCATGTCTAATTATTAAGAGTTAATAGGAAGAGCAGGTTTTATTCTTTCTATTTCAGACTACTTGAGTATGATTAGGGCCTACATGGCTCACATCGGAAAGGGGTGCACACCTTTCGGGTGCTGGGTTATGTTAGGGTTGTCAATATTGACTACACCCTAAGGGAATGGACTCATTACTAGTGTTTCAATATTTGAGAAGGAATGTTATGAAATATGTTTACAATTTTAGAGCAACAATACTGATGAGCTTGCTTATCCATCTTGTGTTGTCATCTTAAACATATGCAATTTGGTGTTGCACACTAAAGAAGCAAAGTGAAGGAGTACCATCCATAAGTGGGAGAAGGGTTGTTGTATGCCTTATAAACCCAGTCAGTGCACTGGCTTGGCATTGGTTATTTGGATGTTGTGGGGGTATTGGTGAATGGTTGTGTATGCCTGAAAAAACCAGTCGGTGTACTGGATTGGCATTGGTTATTTAGGTGATGTGGCTCTGTAGTAGAGCCTTGACCTGGAAATGGTCATGGTGCAGTTTCCTTCCATTGACCTGTTGACCTAGAAGGAAGTGTTGGCTTGGCAATGGAGAGGGAAAACGAGGTATGGGACTGGTTTGGCACCATCAATGCCTGATAAACCCAGTCGGTGTACTGGCTTGGCATTTACTACTTGGATGTTGTGGATTAGCATGTGTGCTAGCCAAACATTCATTCCACAGGTGATACAAGGCTTGTAAAGAAGAGAAGGAACCCGTGTAATAGAGAGGAAATGTCCAATACAAATAAGTATTTACTTATCATCTATTTCTTATTCCGAATAATGAAAGATTTCATGTACAAGTCTTATAACAACCAAGCTGATACATTGTTGTTTCTTTCTTGGAAACCTAGGTCATTGCAGTAAGCAAGAACTATGAAGGAATCCTGAGGATGCATTTGGACATGTGACTGTCCTAGAAAGCTCAGCATGAGCAACAATGGAAGATGGTGCTAGTGGACTTGTGTGGTTCCTAGCAGCCAAGAGTTTTGTAGACATACCATGTGGAAGGGTTCCCTGGTTGAGAGGTCTTGGGCAGACCTAAGACACTAAGTGCCATAGACAATATAGGAAAGGGAAAGTCAAGCATTCACATTGAAGTGAAATAGGCTAAAGAGCATGGAACCACAGTGGCGGTGTGACTCTGTATTGGAACAAGACTAAGAAGGGGAAACTCTTACTCTTCTCTTTCCTTTTTGATCGATGCATCTTAGAAATAGAAAATTGTTGAATGCATGTCATGACTGAAAGTAGATTGTGTTTATTTGCTTGAAATAAATTGTGAATGATGAAATAGCTAACTCCTAGTGAAAGGATGAACATGAATGAGTTCATGTGTATGTTGGGAAAGCATGAAAAGTGTGGAATTCTCATGGATATAGCATGGAATTTCCATGTCAATTGGGAAAATAATTGATTGATTTTACTATTTATGTATGCTTGGCCTAACAAGAGTTGCCATGATGAATTCCACAGGTGAAAATTAAAGCAATTGATTGCAATTGTTACAAGCCAAGTGTTGCTTATGAGAAAATTGAGATCCAACTGTGCACATTGGCCATGGTAGCAGACCAAAGGCTATTGGATCTAGCAAAAAAAATTCTTCAAACAATTTCCAAGACACAAGAAAATATTAGAGAGATGCTCAAGCTACAAAAGTAGCCGAATGAGATGAACTGCAAGGTTTTGCAGGGCTCTATTGGTCTACAAAAGGAAGTAAAAATCATTATGGGAGCAATTAGCAATGTAAAGGACAGTGGATCAATGAAGAGGAATTCATCCAATCAGCCCACTAAGAAATGTTCCAGGTTGGAAGACTCGAAGGAAATTGAGTAGGTAAAGAAGAAGCAACCACTAAAATATTGGGAATGTGGAGGAAATCATTGCCTCCACAAATGCCCAGTAAAGACTAGCAAGAAAGATAGCAACCATGAAATTTCCAGACTTGTAGATCAGTTGGAAGGTAAGGAGGAGGAAGGGATTGTTGTGGAGCAATGCCCACCTGCAGAGCTAGAAGATCAAAGCTAGCTAGAGCAGCTTGTGGAAGCCAAAGGAATTGGTCCTGGAAGTTTAAAGTAAAGGGGTAAAATGCAGGGCATACCTGCAACATTTTTTGTAAATTTTGGATGTGTGTAAACTGTATATGTATTCCTAAGTATTGGAACACCAAGGACGGTGTTATTCTACGGGGAGGGGAATTGTAACATCATTTTTTTGACCCTCAGGGTTTATTGGCTTCAATGTAAATATTATATACATGCAATGTGTGTTTTCCCTAGCGTGGAGCTCAAGGCCAAGGCCTCACTAGTGGATGCTCAGGTTTTATTTAGAGGGAATTAGTATTTGGTATTAGGATAACCATGTGCTAGTAATCCATGGAAAATGTAAATGATGTAAATGATACCATGCAAATAAAAAAATACCAAGGGATAGCTATGGATGCAACTAAATGAGGGGGCTATGTGTATCCACTAGGGAGTGGTGAGGGGTTTGGGTAATGGAACCCTAGGCTGCCATATGTCACCTTGAGAACCCCTTTGAATGTCCTAGTTGCGATTGAACACTGCTGTAAGGTAAGTACTGCAGAGAACTATTCATGAGGTAGATAGAGTATGGGACAACCTTGAAATCTATAAGGCAAGGTATGGAGCTCTGTTTTACTTGTCCCATAATCCAACTTACCTCCTGGAGGACGTATTCCTCATCTTGAGACATGGGTTGATCATACAAGCATCAGTGGAACCCTTACGAGGGGGAGCAAAGAGGAAGAAAACAAAAAAAAATCACGATCCTGAGTAAGGCCACGAATTACAGAGCTAAGATCGTCCAGAAATTGGCATGGAAATAGAAATCGATGAGAAATCCATAGATCTGAATCCTTGGGTGGATTTGAGTGGGTGAGACTCCCAGAAAATTAGTGGGAAGAGACCAGGAATGTTTAGTGTTGCATGCTTGAACTAGTGAGGGCTCAATTATCTTGATTTAACAATCAGGACCAACCACACTTTCCAGGTCAGTGCTAAGGGAAGGGGAGACCCAGGGACTGTACAGCAGTGAAGGGGACCTTACTTAGGCTGAGAGTGGAGGTGATGGGGGTGCTTGAACTAGAGGAGGTCATTGGGATATACCCATATCCTTATGGAGGAATCTATTGACCTAGAAAACCTTACCTGCTTTCCCCACTTGCTTGACAAAGCTAGCTATGTGTTGATGACCATGTTTGACTGTGAACCAAGCTGTGAGTGAACCTGAGTGGGAATCCTTAGTGGATACATAGCCCCAGCTCGTCGGTGGTCTTTGAGTGTTGAAATAATACAGGTTGGGAAGGGACCTATGGTTGGGTTGGAATGTTGCATTCCATAGCCAGTTTTCTTGGAAACTTCAATAAAGAGATAAGTGTTACCTGTGCCTTGAATGATGTCTTTTCTACATCTATGCATGTGTGTTTATTTATGTCAGAATGTATGATTTGATCCGAATGAGTGATAGGGACGAATGCCTATGTATTATGTTTTCATTATGTTGTGCATGTCATTTCCATACTTCTGCACCTTTGCATATTTATATCATGTTAGCATTCATATGTATTTAGGCTTGAGGAGTAGGGCTAAGTCTCAATATGTTAGATCAACAATCTTCATGGGAGAAATAGATTGATGTATTCCATTCTATGTGTGTGGATAATGTTTCATCCTCCCGTGTTCATTGGTGTATGAATCTGCATACATGAGTGACTTATTATACTTCTGCACATTTTCATTTCCAGGGGCGTAATGTCTTTAAATTATCCATTGATGAATTAGGGCTAATCCTAGTAAATGTGCAGGATACTCTAGATAGGACTTGGGAAAGGAATAAACACCCCTATGGTGTTCATGGCTCTTTTTTGGATCAGAGGAGGGGGAAATACATGGAAGAATGGAGCAGAGCTTTTGGTAGAGTGGTGAAAAGGGAATAGATGGGGTTTAAGGCCATTTTTGGAGTGGAATGAGGGCAGGAGAAAAGTCCTCAGCTGTGGAGGTAGAACCTGCATTTGCATCGTGCTCACCAAGACCTTTCCAACGGTACTGGATTTGTCCAATTTGGACTTAAGAGGAAGAAGTTATGGGCCGGAGAAGTTGGACACTGGGGGATTCCAACTTTCTGAACCCGCATGCGGACTACGGATTGCGGAATCTGGAAGCATGAATTATTAGTGAGATGCTTGGTGTTCTGACTTTGCGACTCCCGCATCGCAGACTGCGGAGTGTGGAAGTCGAAAGTGGAAATCTTCACAGAATGGAGAATTGGTGTTCTGACTTTCCGACTCCCGCATCAGGACTACAGAGTGCGGAAGTCGGAAGTGGAAATATTTGAGGTTGGATAATTGGCGCTCCGACGTTCCGAGTTCTACATCGCAGAAATGTGGAACTGCGGAAGTTGTAGAGGTGTTTTTGATGTCGGGAAAATTGCGCTCCGAACTTTTGAGTCTCACATCGCGAAACTGCGGAAGTCGGAGAGGTGTTTTCGATGCCATGTAATTAGTGCTTCGACGTTCCGAGTCCCGCAATGCAGAATGCAGAACTGCATAAGTCGGAGAGGGATTTTCGACGCCAGGAAACTTGTGCTGCAAAGTTCCAAGTCCCTCATTGTGGAAATGTGGAACTGCGGAAGTAAGAGAGGCATTTTCAACTCTATGTAATTGGCGCTCCAACTTTTCGAGTCCCACATCACAAGTTGCAGAATTGCGGAAGTCGGAGAGGTGTTTTCAATGCTGCACATTTTGGGAATCTGATTTCTGACTTCCGATTTGCGGCTACGGATTGTTGCTTGCGGATTGCGGAGTTGCGGACCAAAGATCAATTGCAATTGTGCAAAAGATTAGAGTTGCAGATCAGTTTTGGAAGAAAAAAAAAAGAGTAACAGGTTTTTCCCTCATCAATCTAAAGGTCACCAAGGGAATCGGGGATGTGACAAATCCCATATTTTCCAAATATATAATTTAAGAATGATATATATATCTTCTCACTTCCTTTTTCATAATTAGTTACACCTCTAGGCTTAATTAATAAAAACAAGTCTCATAAGAAGATCATGGTCATATTAATAAAAAAAGGTCTCATAAGAGATCGTTAAATTTAGAGTGAAAATTAGAACCAAGGATCGCGATTTTTTATTTATTTATTATAAAAATAGAATTGTTTTTATAAATAAAATAATTTTATAATTTAATTATAGAATGGTTTTTATAAATAAAATAATTTTATAATTTAATTAATACTATATTAAAATTATATCATTTCGGAGTCGGAGAAAATTATTCCTTTCTCTCAATGTAAAGTAAAGCTCAGAAAAGTAATAGTTATTTTTAAACAATGAGAAATTTCAGAAACTTTGATACAATATATTAAGTTTAAATTTATTGTTATTTAATTTAAGAAATATATTAATTTTAAAAATAATTATATTAAATTTTTAAGAAAATAATATAATAAAAATAATTTTTTATACCTGCCTCCGGCAGGGTATATAGCGATCACTTGGTCGCCGATGCTTTTGACTTTATAATTTTAAACTAAATTTTTTACTAGTTTTCTAAAGTTTACATCATTTTGTTTATTAATTTGATTTTTTTTAAATGAATAAAACTTTCCTAAATTTTTATAATTTCATATTATTTTTTTATGATTGGTGAGTGAGTTTGATTTGACTAAATACTCCTGGTGAGACGTGACATTTATTTATTTTTTAATAATAATAAAATAAAATAAAATTTTAAAATTGCCACCTGGTATATATAATAATTGTCTTTGGGTACGACTCAATCTCCATTTAGTCACTTGGAAGTGGGAAGTCTTTTTGTTGGCATTCGGAAGCCTTTTTTTACCATCCTGGAGTTGCATGTCATGTCTGAACTATGACTAATAGCGCCGGTCCCAACTATAGAATTCTATCTCTTGTGGAAATATTGAACTATTTTATTGCAACAATTGGGACTCAAGGTTGAATGACTGCACATTTGTGCAAGAACCCTACTAACCATTGTGGCCATTATAACATTTAGGGTCATACAAAATAAGAATTTTAGAAACTACATATAGGGATTGGTTACTTCAGGGGATAATACACGATTGCTTGAAAAAGAGTTGGGCCCATTAGATCAGCGGAGTCACCAGTGGAATAGAGCATCCGGGGAGCCAAGTGGATTAGAGAATGTTATTAGCATAGCCCTGGTGGATTATCTCATCCAAGTGTCGATTAGAGCCAGTGGATTAGCGAAGTCGATCATGAGTCAATTAATCCAAATTTATCACCTCGAATTAAAGATTTTGAGGTGATAAATTTGTTATGGCAACTACGATATATCCGTCTATAGTGCATTATGGATGGAATAAACTTTCGTTATATCTGTATCTACACTTTACCTATTGAGAACGACAATTTTATCTACTGTATTAATTTCATTGCTACATTCCCTAAATAGATGATTTAATTGAATCCTTGGAGCCACAAGCAAGAGCAATAAAATAAGAAGAATCTTCTAACGGAAAAGAGAAGGTAAATATAAAATACCATGTCCAGCTACAGAAATGCTGACATCAGTACAAATTGCACTTGGGAATCTACTGAACTCTATTTCATTTATCAGAATTTGGGAGGTATGAATGCCAGTAACTGCCTTTAAATCTTGTTCAGATATTCTCCTTAGAGACAGCAACTCGTCACGTTGCCTGGAAAGAGCGTCAACCTCTTCTCGCAGTTGAGAAATGCACTTTAACGCTCCACATACAATGGCGGCCCCTGCCAGAGGCTGGTCTCCCAGAGCTCTCCATGCATGGGTTGAAGAAATAATGTCCCTCCCTTTTAAAAAGAAAAAATATGAACTTCTAGGAGCTCCAGCGAATTATTCTTCTACTTAGTGGTATAGCTTCCACGTTTAAATATTTTATATCGGCATATCTACTACGTCCTTGCCACAAAAAATATAAATAGTGCAATCTTAGTTCTAATTAGTTGATGTTGTTGATCCACTCATCAATCGAGCCAGGTTGTGATGTGAAAACGTGGCTTTTACTGTGGCTAGGTAATTCTACTTGGACTTATCAGCTATGAAACTTTACCTATATGTTGAATTTGTGGTTATCCTTACACTCCACCTAAATAAACAACCAGTATTTTATTTGCTAGCTGGTAAGCCACCATCAACATTCCTTCTGAACTAATTGAGGTGATAGCACCATGTCCTCCATGTTCCATTTGGCTGGTACATCCAAAACCTTATTTCGCAGTTGAGAAATGTACTTTAACGCTCCACACACAATGGTGAGATTGTTAATTTGTTTCTGCAAATTGAGAAGAATACATTCAACTCTTGTTTACGAAGAGAAACAAAAGCAAGCAGCACAAACCCATTTAAGACTCAAAATCATTTGCAAGGAGATATTATATGGTTTACCTTCATATTAATACTGGAATGTGGAATTAAGTAGTGAATCTTTGCGTAAAGGGCATTCAATTTTTTTCGCCTATGTCGTTCCTTCGTGTTATCAGAAAGCTTTTTCATGGAAATATCGTCTATCTTATTCGAATCCGATCCTTTCTCGGTGATTTTCTCAGAGTGATATAAATTGCAGTTAACATTATCAGCTGAGGGTAAGAGTTGGGCACCGTCTTCTAGTAGGTTGTAAGGAAACTCGAAAAATCCAAGATCTTCTCTCCAGTAATCAGATCCATCCATTCTAAGCTGAGACTCGAGCGACTCTGCTGGAGGCAACCAGCCTTGCCCATTGATTCTCTTGTATAATAACATGTTACAAATTGAGTTCAACATAAAAATGATCAAAAATTGTTTTAAAACAGAATACCTCGAATATGTTGTGAATGGACTCTAAGATAAGGAATTAAATCGTGCTCATTACAATTGCATACAGCATGGTGCATACCTTCGATTGGATTTTGCAAATTATCACCATCTTCGTCATTGACTTGGCTTTGGCAATGATTAGCGTTCAAATCCTCTGAAAGATCAAGACCCACGAAAGCGGAAGTGGGCTGCAATTCTTTCAATTCTTCCATCTTTTTGTCACATTGGTTTTTCTTCAACTTCTCCAGTTGGGCATTGCAAGTCATATGCTATGTTTCTTCGCCGTTTACAATTTTAATGATGTGTTTTGGTGAATTTTGTATTGCAGAACTAGGGAGTGTATTTGTGGGTGCTTTAGAATTCAGACATGAATTCGTTCCATTGCATGTGAGGTGGTGCCATGAGAGCTGAAGAGGGCCAACAGATGTTCCACAGGTTCTGCATGATGCGACAGCAGGATGTTAAATGTTTAAGCTGACCTTGTATCAAATTATAATCAAAGGTTTATGATGTAAGATCATGAATTTCCACATAGGTAACGAAAAGTATACTACACAATGCATGGCATAGGTGTCGAAGCAAACTCTAGAGATGTGTGACAATTTGAAGCATAACACTTGTAGTAATTGTGTCGTGAGAGCCTATAATAAGCTACTCCCAACGAATAATACATCTTCAATTAGTGGGCTAACAATCTCGGTTTTGTCTCCTTGAAGTGTGCACAAAATGGAATGATCCTCTTCGGCATTTCTTTACCTGTCACCAAAACCCTACAACTTCTGCTATTTCATGATTCCATTTAGCTTCCACGTAATCCTTTTCTAAGATGTCCTCGGTGACAGGTCAATCCACAACATCATGATGTGTTATTCTGCTTGCTGCAATCTATATCTGAGACTCAAACATACCGATGTTATTAAATGGACGTATGGTGCACACCCATATGCAAAATAAATATATTAATCAAACGATAATAAAGCAAATTGACTAAATCTAAATTGATTTGACAACTTGATCCTTTTCTTCCAACTAATTGCTTACGTGTAACCTCATTTTATGACTTAGATTTTGCTTTCAAAATTTTCTCAAGGTAGCAAAAGCATCTTTATAACATAAGGATTCTTGTTCAAATTTTCTTTTTATATGACATAGGTTTAAACAATTGTGCATTGGTACTTCTTTAAAATCTTTTACTCAAAACTTTGACTTTAGATCCATGTCATTGCAACATACATTTCAAACTTTTATCCATTCGCTTGATAGCACCTTAGAGTTTGAATAATCGACGTGGTAAACTAATGCAATTAAATTTGATAAGGCAATCAATTCATTTTGCTTCAAAAAAGGTTAGTGACAACCTTGTAGGCTGGTCGAAGGTAAAGCAAACTCGACGCTTTGTTTTGGTACACTAATCTCAAAAGAACGACTAGTAGTTTATGAGATTTTTAAAGGGCAATTACTCTTCAACATCATGGCCATGGTAGAAGAGGAGTGACTCTGGAACGCAAGTCGTGCTTTAGCTTCCATGATGGGTGCACTCATGTTCAATCCGCCGAGGAGGTTTCCCATTGAAACGTTGAATGCACTATCCTTTCATGGGAGCGCTGCCACGATGTACAAGGTAATAGCTAAAGCAATGGAAGCTTGTGGAAACCTCGGGAACCTATAAGCCAAGAGAACCATTTAGTTCAAATCTATCCTTGGTTGATCTCAACAAGCTCATGGAGATTGATTTTATTTCTACGGAGGTTCTTTCTTGATACCCTAGGTTTGATTTTCTTGTAAACTTCATCCTCTATGTTAGAGTTTTGAAGGAGATTGAATTAATGCACTATGGATTTTTTATTTGTAGGCATAGAGTGTTATAGATAGGGCTAATATGTCATTATCAATATTTTTCTCCAACTCTATTTCAATTTTTAAAAGCATCAAAGTAAGACTGCCATTTTTTTTCTTTTTTTAAACTATACACAAATAATCATTTTAAAAATGTTTTATAATTATTTTAAATTTTAATTTTGAATTATGTACAACTATTTCATTAAAGCATTTCTAAGAGGCAAATATAAACAGCTTTGCTGCTAATTTCACTTGTTTTATATAGTTTTTAAATAAATTAATAAAAATCATAAAAATAATAAACAACTATTTGAATTTTTTTTTAAAGATGTTTACTTTAAAATAACATAAAATAAAAACTAAGTGCCTTTTATATAAAATGTAAATGATGAGATTTCTCATACTAAAAAACACAAAGTAATAAAGTAAATAAAAAAACACTATAATTCAATCATTTAAAGTAAATAAAACCATCTTGATAAAATTATTTATTTCTTAAATAAAAAAACACTATAATTCAATAATTTAAAGTAAATAAAACCATCTTGATAAAATTATTTATTTCTTAAATAATAAAACACTATAATTCAATAATTTAAAGTAAATAAAACCATCTTGATAAAATTATTTATTTCTTATCCCACGACTCTCGAGAAGGCGATATAAAAAGCATTGTGAAATCATTAACCAAAATGTAATTAAAGGAGCTCTGCGCATGCAATGCAATGGATTTATCATTGTTTATAATTAAAAGTTGTTTGGTTTATAACATTACTCGAGTTTATATTTAGTTGGGTTTAGTTAGTCAAAAAAAAAATTGCAAAATCTATGGCTCTTTGTGCGGGTTCACCATATATTAAAGACTACATGGAGTATAGGGGTCGTCGTTATGGCGGGGTGGCTGGGGTGGTCGGTTGTGGCCGTCCCCACCCAGGATCGATTTCGTGACCTAAACAAATTCAACACTCTTGCTGTATTGAGTCACTAGTTTCACTACTATGTGTAAAAAAAAAAAGACTACATAAAGTATGTGTACATTTTTTTTCACAATGAGAATATACTATACTTTATATTGAACTATACAGAGTTACCTAGTTTATCACCGGACGATCCTCCATCATGAGAGATCTAGAATACAAATCCAACTGATATCCATAAACAGTAAATAAAGCACCCTACAGTAGGGGTGTGTACATATATCAATGCATATGCCAATCGTTTATATTTTGCTTTAAAAAATACATTACAAACAACTGTGTTGGATAAAACAACAAAACTGTACCTATATATTTCACGTCACTGTAGATTTCATCAGATTCTATGTTGGATAAAATAACAAAATTGTACCTATATATTTCGAGTCTTTGTAGATTTCATCAGCTTCATTTTTGTTAATAAATTTTGCTTATTATGTCCATGATATATTGTAACCATTTTGCACCTATTAGTTGGGCAGGTACATAGCTAGATTTTCGTAAAGTTTAAAGTTTAGGTTTTGGTAAGTTTTGAATTTTAATATTTATTTCAATTTTTAATTATCTTATTAATCATTGGTTAAAAACATATAAAGTCATCCTCAAAATTTGGCGTGGGGATGTCAATTGATACCTATCTCCACATACGCCAGCATCTCGCGTGATGTTTCTAAATGTTCAGTGTTGGACGGACGGTGGTTTTAATGGGAGTTTCGGTCCTCGAACCAATGCATGGTTTATAGTTTTCCACTGCATACTTTGGTACCATATACCGTAATGGCCTTAGTTTTTGCAATGCATGGTTTATAGTTTGCCACTACATACTTTGGTACCATATACCATAATGGCCTCGGTCTTTGATGAGGAAGTTAGGGATCAATATCCTCGATTTATGAAGGGAGCAGGCGATCATGGCGGACTAGGGTTTCGAAGATGGAGTAACATGGCAGACTAGTTATTTGATGGAGAACTAGGTTTTGACACCTGGGAACTGTCGTTTTCATGCATGAGCGAGTGGAACACGGGGATGCTAGCGCCAGTGAACCTAAAAAGCGTCTCTTAGAACCCTCCCTGATCATGTTAAGGGTTTTATCAATTAAAAAAAAATTGGGGTTTCCTGTTTCATCGAAATTGGTGGAATACAAGGGTGGTGTCGTTATATCCGGTTTTCCCGTGAGGGGTTTTGTCGTATTGTATTTCAGGGGTTTCTCTACCTGACAAAGGTTTCCTCCGGATCCTGGCCGCCGGATCTTGTGATACTCATAAACCCTATTTTTGGGTTATCCATTTTACCGATTATACTCTGCCCGAAACCCGAGTATATACAATTTCCTTGATTCTGGGACCTTTCCATTGTCGGAATGGGTGAAAACTTGCCACCAACAATCTTTCCGGTGGACAATGACCTAAACATCTCGGACTACAAGATAGAAGAGGCCAAGTTATTTAATTTGGACAACTACTTCAAAAATCAACTGAAAGGTAAACAGGCACAATGCTCTGGTATGAGACAGGGGGCTCCGCGTGCTAAGGCGACAAAGGGACAACTGTTCCTGGGGGGGACACCTGTTGAGGCCGATACTTCGAACCCATTTGTTGGTAGCGCCCGGGTGGAGCCACGTCCAGAAAACAGGGGTAGACCATTACCATCGTTTCGTTCGGCTAGGCGTCTGAATGAAAAATATTTTTGCAGACCAGGAGAAGTCTGGTTGATGGTGGGTAGAGATATTGGACTGGAGGAAATCGTTGAGTACAACATGACGGTTCTGGTGCATAAATTTTCATACCATGCTATGAACCGCAGGGACATTATAAGCTGGGTTAATGAGTAGTGGAAACCCATTTTGAACTATACTCCCCAGGTTATTGCCATGGCGTGTGGCTGGTATGGATTCAGGTTTGAACGTGAAGCTCATTGCAACACCATTATGAATCATTTGTGGCTCTATGGTGCCGGTAGCCTGATGCTCCAAAAATGGCATACAAACTTTGGTCCGGACACCGCGACCGTCCGTCTGCGACATTTATGGGTCCTCCTTTCAGGTCTTCCACTAGCTCTATGGAACCGGGGGGCATTTGAGGCCATTGGAAACAGCATTGGGCGACTTTTGCATGTGGAGGAGGAACATCTTACCAGTTTTGACCATCGTATTGGACGTGTGCTTGTTGAGGTGGATATTAGTTTGGGACTCATTGATGTTCTACACATCAATTGGCATGGACGCAAACTCAAGTAGATCATTGACTACTGGGGAATCCCTTTCCGCTGTTCAAATTGTAAACCGGTGGGACATTCATGGCGTCATTGTAAGGAGAAGTCATCTGCCAGCCGTCCATTTGTGGGGGGACCCTCCTGGTCCTCGGATGATAGTAGCGATAGGGAATTAGATGCGACGGGTGTTCTTGACGAGTTCTCCAACAGAGTTTCCTTCCCTACTGCTCCAGACTCTACAATATTCTGTAAGTTAGAGAATCGGGAGCCTACTTTCTTTCATTCGTTAAATGATTTGGACATTTCCTTTATAAATGCTCTAGATTTGAATAATGGAAATAATGGAAATTATATGGGTCGTCTTCTATACTCTCCCCTCCTATCAAACTCCTCTGGTTCTGAGAATGTGTCAAAGTTTTCATCTGAAAATGAGGGACCCCTTTTTGAGAATGAGACGCCGTATGTGAGAACCACTCAAAATTGCCCTGTTGACTCCTCTTTGGTTCTGTCTGTTTCCCCTGGCATTCCCCTCTCTTCCTCCCCGACTATCCTCATTTCCACAGATTCTGAGAATCCTACTCCGGGAACTGAAATATGTGGTGGGGGGGTCTCGTAATAATGAACCCTGGGCAGTCTTCTTCCATCCCAAACATAGTGTCGGTGGGGATAAACGAACATGTTCAAATGGACCCATCGGGCTCGGATTGCCCCTCATTGAGGCCCGCGGGGATATTGGAGTCGGTGGAAAAAATCATTCATATTCCATCATACTCAGAAATGGTGCAAAAAACATCCATCCCAACTTATTACAAGAATCGGGTGGTTATTGAAAACTTTCCACCTGATACGGTTTTGGGGGTTTCCTCGATTTAGGAGACTCTTGAGCCTTTGGTGGTCACCGGAAAAAACACAACAGAGAACCGACTAACTTTGGGTGATCGCTGTGTCCAAAAAGGGGCTCATCGGGGTGGATTGGCTCAGGATTTTTCCCCTTTAAATACATGTAGTGCAAGGAAGAATAAGAAGGTCTCCACTATGGGGGTGGTGGAGGACCGATGTGAAGTGGATACCCCAATATCTCCTGATACCCAGGCTCTTAGAGGAATTAAATCCCTTTCCAGGGTTAGGAAATGATTTTTTTCTCACTAAATATCCAGGGTGTGGGGGGTCTGCCTAAACAATTGGCCCTCAAGCGTGTTCTACATATTATCAATCATGATTTGGTACTACTCCAGGAAACTATGGTTTGTGGGGAGAAGGCTCGTTCTTTATTTAATAAAATTAAGCCCAGTTGGATGATGTGCACTGTGGATGCGGATGGACTTTCTAGTGAACTTTTAGCTGCTTGGAACCCAATGGTGCTGAGACTAAATCCATCTATTATCTCTCTGGGTATTCTATTGTCTGGTAATTACTGGGGATCGTAAAAAAGCATAAATATTATAAATTGCTATGGTCCATATTGTGATAGGAGTGCATTCTAGGACCTGGCAGTTTCAGGTCATTTACTAGAATTGGAGAATTTGGTTCTTGCTGGGGATTTGAATTTCACGTGGGGGGATGAAGAATTTTGGGGAAACTCTACCAGGAGGGATCCACTGGGTTTATATTTCAGAAATCTCTTCACAAAATTTTCATTGATTGATGTTTCCCCGCGGCCAATGGCTCCGACCTGGACTAATGGTAGGAAAGATGGGAATATGATCCAGAAACGTCTAGATCGATTTCTTGTATCGGAAACACTACTAATCTGTTTTCAGAACTACAGGTCTTGGATACAGCAGGTTCATATTAGTGATCACCTCCCAATCATATTACAATTTGATACTGAGGTCACTCATCGATATTTCCCATTCAAATTCAAATCCACATGGCTTACTGATGATGAGTTCACTATGGGTGTGAGATCAGAAAGGTTACGCATTGATGATTTAGGGGAAAGATATGCAATGGACAGGTTGGCGATGAAATTAAAATCTATAAAGGACTATACTATTGTGTGGGAGAAGAAGAAAAAAGCATTCCTGAATACTGAACTCTTAGAGATTGAAAAGGAAATTGGTATATTGATACATCGTTCTATGAATCCTGGTCTTACAAATCTGGATCGTGAAAAACTCTCAACAATGGAGTGTAGGAAACTGAAGATTCTCCTCATTCAAGAAGAAACCTGGTGATTAAAAAGTCGAGCTATATGGCTCAACGTTGGGGACATGAACACAAAGTTTTTTCACCAATATGCGGATTCTCGGAGGATCTAGAATACTATTTGGGATCTTAATGATCACTCTGGTCGGAGGATCATGGGGGATGTGGATTTAATGGAGGAGGAAACTCGTCATTTTCAGGAATACTATTGTGACCCTAAAAATACTACATTGGCATAACAGTTCAAGATTATCAAGGAATACCCCCGGATGTTTAATGAGATGGAAGGAGACAATATTTTTGAGAAAATTTCAATAAGGGATGTGGAAAACACTTTGCGGGGCTTTGCAAAGGATAAATCTCCCGGACCGGATGGGTGGACTGTGGAACTTTTTCTCTATTTTTTTGACATCATGGGGGAAGACCTCTGGGATGTTGTTGATGAATCTCGGAGATTAGGTCATGTCTCTGGGGCATTAAATTCTACATATCTGGCTCTTATTCCGAAATATTCTCACCCGGAGAATTTTAATGAGTTCAGGCCTATTTCCCTGTGTAATTTAGTATACAAGATAATTTCCAAGATTATTGCAAATCGAATCAAACCAGTGCTATCAAGAAACATCTCTATGGAACAGTATGGTTTTCTGCAGGGCAGACAGATACATGATGCTATGGGGTTGACACAAGAAATTTTTCACAGTATTAAACAGAAGCGTCTTGATACACTTATACTACAATTGGACTTAGTAAAAGCTTATGATCGGGTTGATTGGAATCTACTTAGATTAATTCTGATTCAGATCGGCCTGCCTTGGCAGGTGATGAAATGGATATTAGCATGTGTCTCTTTGGTTAATTTTGTTGTACTCATAAATGGTCAACCTACGGAATATTTTAAAGCCTCCAGGGGTCTTCGTCAGAGGTGTCCCCTCTCTCCTCTACTCTTCCTGTTGGTCATTGAAGGTTTGAGCCTCACTATACATAAGGCAAAAAGGGAGGGAAGGATTGTTGGCATCAAGATTACAAGGGATATTTCAATAACACACTCACTCTTTGTGGACGATGTTATGCTTTTTGGCCTGGGCATCCTTGCGGAATGGATTCAGTATAAGCAATTACTGGATTTTTTCTGCTCTGTAACTGGTATGATCATCAGCTATAATAAGTCACACTTCTTGAAACATTCCCTGCAGGGGGAGGTGGAATTGGAGATCATCTCAATTTTACCATTAAAGTTCAATGAGTTGGCTGATGGAATGAAGTATCTGGGGTTTTTCATAAAGCCTTTGAATTATCTTACTAATGACTGGTCTTGTCTTATTAGATGGTTTGAAAATCGTATTGGACACTGGAGTCTTAGACACTTATCCATCGGTGGCAGACTTACACTGGTAAAAGCAGTCCTTCAAAATCTGGGCGTCTACTAGTTCTCTCCTTGTAAAACTCCTAGATCCATCCTCGGTCTAATTCGAAGGAAAACTTTCAGTTTCTTATGGTCTGGTGGAGGGATGCAGAAAAAATTTCACCTAATAAAATGGTCCTTGCTGGCACATCCCTGGACATTGGGGGGTTGGAATATAAAAGACCTGGACCGTTTTATCACGGCCCTGCATGTAAAAATTTTATGGCGTGTCCTTTTTAATAATTTTGCCTGGGGGATGATTATCAAAGCAAAGTACCTCAGAAACACTTCTGTTGCAAATTGGCTTCGTAAGGGCCTCCCGACTACTAGTGGTGTTTCAAATTTTTGGAATGGTTTGATGGGTTCATACAATGTGATAGCTAAATGGATAACCTGGATCCCTAGTAATGGTCAGGATATTAGATTAGGACTTGATCCTATTTTAGGGGGTTCCAATGCACATACTTTATCCCCAGAACTGAGGACACATCTCAGGGAAAAGGGTTTTTGCACCCTTGCACATGTGTCGGTTCTTTATATGGATGGACACTCAAAGTGGATCTCAGCTCCTCAGTTGGGCCTGGCAGGAAATATGGGGACTGAATGGTCGGAATATATCCGATCATTGTGCCAATCCAATATTCAATTAATGGAGAAACCTGACAGATTAGCTTGGTCGTGAGATGTGGCCTATGGCACTGTTTCGGCCAAAATGGCATATGATTCATTGTTTGTTGATCATCAACCTGAGACTTATTGGTGGCATAAAACTGTCTGGAAACTGGCTATTCCGCTTAAAATAAAATGTTTTATTTCGCTGGCTCTCTGCAACAGAATACTTACACGGGACAATTTATGTCACCGGGGTTACAATGGCCCTGGATGGTGCCCACTTTGCTGCTCTCAGGATGAAACTGTTGACCATCTCTTCTCCTCCTGTACATTTGTTCAGGGTCTTTGGAATCAGATTACTTCTCTCTCTGGCATTCAGTGCGTCTGGGAAGCTTCCACTCTTAACATATGTTTTGAGTCATGGTTTCGACATTCAAAGATGTGGGTTGAACTTCCTTGTTTCATGATTTGGGAGATCTGGAAGGCGCGGAATGCTTGTATCTTTAAGGATTCTGTGCCTCACCAGGATTGGATCTGTTGTCGAACTCTGGATTCTTACAAGGAATATACCCCCAGTCATGGACATGAGGTATGTGGGAATGTCTTGGGCACGGATCGTCGTCTGGCTCCTCCTGTCTTGATGTACCCATGCAGTTTCTTTGATGGGGACGCTATGGGGGGACCTGGTGTGTGTGGGGCTGGGGCAATATTACACATATCCACTAATTGTCATTTCCATATTTGGCTCAATCTAGGAATTGGATCCAATACTCACGGTGAGTTATGCGCACTATGGCTCTTACTATTTTTTGCACGCTCCAGAATGATATCTTCTCTCGTGGTAATGGGTGATTTGAGATCTATCATTTCCTGGGAAATGGGCTCCACACCGCTCAATGTTATACTTATTTCCCATTGGTTGGAGGCGGCTCGAAAATTAATTCTCGAATTTGAACACACACATTTTTCACATATCTTCAAAGAGGTGAATACTGAGGCTGATATGCTCTCCAAACGGGCCTTGACCTCTCTGGAGGGACACATTTTTGGTAGGAATGGCGGGAGGAACTACTCATCTCTCATGGTTCTTATCACCTACACTGGTCATGATGATATGTCTTCTATTTTTTGACTACTTTGAAGGTTATATTAATGATTTTTGCAGTTTTAACATATGCATTGGCGATGGATATATTTTTTGCAGGACTTTAATTTGTTGCTGATCCCAACTCCTCATTGGGTTACCTGTCTTAATCCATATTTGCGGTTGTATTTACTTAACATTATAGCTATTTATACTTCGGCTTTAAAAGACTATGTGAACTTGTGATATTGTTGTTGGGTCTACACGACCTGTTGGGTCTGCACTACCTGTTATCTGTCCCGTTTCCGACAGTGGCATTTTGATGGGCCATCGATTTTGGGTGGATTCGCCATTGGCTTTATTTTTTTGTTGTATATGGCATTTTAAAACTTGGTATGCGGTGGCAGCTTGGCCGTTCAGGCTACTGGTTCTCCCCGTGTTGTGACATGGGATACTATGTGCATTGGGTTTCTGTTTACTTTTGAGCCATATTTGGGCTCTTAGTTGACGCCATTTCGTGGACATGTCTGTGATGTCTATGGGTTGGTATCATGGTTTTTGGACTGGTCAGGATTAATTATCTATGTATTCACATGACAGTTGGACACATTTACTATTTCGTATATTAATAGTAAGTTAAATTTTTCTTTGGAAAAAAATGGCCTCGGTCTTTGCATTGGATTGGTTGTTATGCCGCGCACATTTGATATTTAGTTTTGTCAAGGTTTTGCAAAGTTTGGTTTGATTAAACTGGCCTCGTAATTTGGAGTAGGGCTTTCAGTTGCCATTTGTCCCTTGTTCAGTATGTTGCAATGAATGCCATAGATTGCATTGTACGAGTATGTTGCAATGAATGCTATAGATTGCATTGTATACTATGTATGCTAGGATTATGTATTCAGCAAGATTTGATAGGTATGAGATATCTCTATATTATCATTGAAACCTGAAAGGCTCCAACCTTCCCACTGAAACTTTTTTATTATGGGTTCTCTATGCAGGTTTTGCATTGTATTTTGTCTGTAAGGTCGTATAGATTGGTGAAGATTTACTAGCAAGATGGGTTGATCTCCTTGCTGTGAAAAAACTCATACCAAGAAAGGCATCTGGAGTAAAGAAGAATACCAGGTACTCATTGCATATATCCAATCCCATGGAGAAGGTTGCTGGCGTTCTCTTCCAAAGGCCGCAGGTTCCATTCTTCTCCATATCATATTCCTCCCTTGTTTTCCAGTATCAATGGAAAGTAATGTCCTGACCTGTGTTCTATGTTCGTTCGTTGCATTGTAATAAGTGTTAGGTCAGTTTCTTTGACCTATGTTCTGTTCAGGGCTGCAGCGCTGCGGTAAAAGCTGCAGGCTTCAATGGATAAACTATCTATGGGGCAATTTCAGCCAAGAGGAAGATGAGCTCATTATCAAGCTTCACTCTATGTTGGGTAACAAGAAAAGAGCTTTGATTGCAGGCATGGTAGTTATATTTGAACAACACCTACAGTCACCAATATTGATACATTTATGTATGTTTCAGGTGGTCTATGATTGCAAGCAGATTCCAAGGGAGAACAGATAATGAGATAAATAATTACTGGAACACTCATATTAAGAGAAAATTGCTAAAAAGGGGCGTGGATCCTTATACCCATCTCCCTATAATACGAGATCATGGCTCTTTTGGGACCTCCAGCAAGAATCATATATTTCCCAAGCGACTTACTTTTGAGCCCAATGAGGTATTGAGCGGTTTTTTCCAACAACAGACTGCAGAAGATAATTTCTAAAAGTCACGATCACGCAGATAACGAGGATCAGGATGCGAATCTTGACTTATCATTGCATTGCCATCCCTCTGCAAATCACAAGGGGGTTTAAGTAGTTCTAATGAAATTTCCAGTGGTATCAGGCCGTGGAATGACTGTATTCAGCAAGATCATAAAAGGGAAATCTGTTCCACATTGGCCTGCAAACAGTTGGCGTAGGTTGCTACTCTGGTTGTTAGGAGTATCGAACGTGCATCCATTGGATGTAAACATTGAGAATATACGGCATGTAGAAATTAACAGGATTTATTATTATAATGCTAGTTCATATGATGCTTACAGTTATCAATTTCTATGCGTCTCCAAAAAGATCAGGTTGCGCTCATTAATTTGCAGAAATATAGTGTAAATAAAAGGATTGATGTTCGAAAAACGCAATCCCGTACACTAAAGAATTCTATTATGAACTATCTTTTTCTTGCATTTGATATTTGTCCAGCTGGTAAAAGTCGTTTTTTTAAACACCCACATCGTCAGTGTCTATCTGAAATTAGCAATGTTTCCAAAACTTCATTTCATTTCGGAATGGCAATGTTTAGAACTCTATTTATATTGCCATACTCTAATTTATATGAACAGTGAATCTATTTTCAATGAAGTAAAGGTAAAAAAATTTGAGTGGTCAAATGATTGGGTACTAACAGATTCTGACCACAAATGTTATGGAAAACCAAGAAGATAAAATCACAAGGAATTATTCATGGAAATGGTAGCTTCATAGTGTAAAGCAAGCTGCTGCATATTTTCATTGAGTCTGTATATGTACAACTCTAACCTGGGATTATTCACGTGCATACGAAAAAACACATACTAGGCGTCTTGTATTTCCTTTTGGCTAGGGATGGCCTTGTATGAAGGGCCTCGTTGGAATCCTCCAGCACCGGCTCGGATTCCTTGAACTGAAGCCTTGTCTCTGCCCACTTGGAATACACACACAGGAGGCAAGTGTTGATGTCATTGGAGGATCCCATCTTGAGATGAAGCAGAGCGATGCATTTGGTATAATGCTTGGCCGCTGCGTCCCATCATTTCTCTTTGAAGCAGATATTGCCCTTCTTCCTCAGCTCCTCCACATCGACATGCAGCTGGCTCTCTGTAAGCTTCTCTTTCTGGGTCACGTTCATCCATGGTGGACTTTCTCAACCTACAACTGGTTTAAGGAAATGGGGTTCAGTCTTTCCAATGGAACCGAAGAAGCTGCGCTGCTGCTATCAATGGATTCTGTGAAGGACAAGTGTGATGGAAAAATGTCTGCTGGTATGTTGTCCAATTGATGACGGGTTAAGTCGTGGATTTGGAGAAGGGCTTTCCTTTCAAATGCAATCTTTGCTTGTGTATGCAGCACCCATGTAAGTAATCTTGCCTTAAAACTGAAATTTTAGGACGATGTCGGTTTTTTACAGAATTTATACTTATAATGCTGCAATTTTATCGAGCAATACTATGTTCAAGCGAGTGATACAAAAATTTTCAACTAAGGATTTATCAGGGTTTTGTATGTAATAGTGTTGTTTAGCTGTATCATCTATTTGTGGTGTGGCTCGCCTCTTATAAGCATGGTTTGGGAGAACATTGTAGTATTGGTTTTCAACTGCATTGGGATCCTCCTCAAGATCTGTTTCATATCCATCTATCTTACTTTTTCTCCACCTAAAGTCAAGGTAATTAATACATATTCCTCAATAATTCTAATCATGTAGCAGAATTTTTTTGAGGTGTTTCTAGAATTCATCGATATATTGTTAATTTTTAGGTGACCTTGTTCAACTGAAAATTGGGAAAAATATTCGGTTAGGTTTAAATTTTACTAAATCTATGTCAAATTTATGATGTAATCATGTAGCAAACTTTGTTTAGTTATTGGAATTCAACAACACAAAGAATGAAAGGTTTTCATCCATCTAGATCTTCCTCTAGATGATCAGGTTCAATTCAAAATTGAACAAAACCTAGAATACATTATTTCATACACTGTTCATACTTCAAATTTCTGATTTCTACAATATTCATGTCAAATTTATGACCAGAAGAAATAAACTTGGACGCTCCTGTTGTGTGAGAATATAATATTTTTTTTAGCAGACTATCATATATTGTTGTTGCATGAGAATATTTTTTTTTTTAGCAGACTATCGTATATCGCTTAGGTAGCTTTGATGGTATTTACTATTGAGTGTAAAATAATGGATCTCAAATATTTTTGACAGAGAACAATGTTAAGAATGCTCGTGGACGTGTTCACTTTGTTTGTCACTGTTGCAACGATTTCTTTCTTTGCTCTCCAAATCACAAGCATAAGAAAGTACTCGCAGGAACTACAGGCATGGTGGCAGCTGTCACTCTATATGGTTCTCCACTGTCCGTAATTGTAAGCTCTCGCTTGCTTTGCTTCAAAAATTTATATGCTTGCGTTGTTAGGTTTTCATCATCACAGTATTCTGAACTTTCAACTTCTTGAATTAAAACGTTTATATTTTACTCAAGTTTGAGTGATGCAAAAATTGGTGACTCAAACGAATAATTTGTTGGTCAACGTAACAGTTGCATGGAGCATTGGTCCCCTATGTGCATTACTCTCCAAAGAATAATATATCATATTTAAAATTAAACTAAACAACTATCCTTCCTACATGAGTGCCCAGGTGTTGATCAACTTTGTTTGGACCGACTTGTGATGCTTTAGATATTGTGCTCACTAACTGCTTGCCGTCCGAGCTAGCAATGGTGGATGGCATGTTTTTCCCAACATGGTTGCTTATACTGTTTCTGACAGCTCTAATTTTAATGGATTCTATATTTATGAATCCTCATCTATCATGCCTCTTGCATCCCAAGTAAAATTATCAGTGGCAACTCTAATTTTAATGGATTTTATATTTATGATATCCTCATCTATCATGCCTCTTGCACCTCTCATATTTACAAATCACATAATCAGCTTTCCAAGAGAGCAGTGAGCGCAGAGGACACACTTTTATTTTTTAAGAATTTGAAAATTTCTGTAAGATTGATGAGGGCTTCATCAAAGCCAATTAGACTGTTTATTGCATTATGGTCTATCTGGTCATAGAACTGCTTACGGACTGAAAAAGCCACCATTTTGTAATCTGGGCTCTCAACATAGAGAATTGTTAGACAGTATAGGAAGATGGTCTTGTCTCTGTTTTAGCTTTTTTTTATCAGATCTGTTCAGTTTTGACTCTCTGGTTAACAATAAAGTTGGTTACTTGTAAACAGGTTAGCTTATTTTTATCAGATTTGTTCAGTTTTGACTCTCTGTTTAACAATAACGTTGGTGCTTGTAAACAGGTTAGCTTCTTTTTATCAGATCTGTTCAGTTTTGACTCTCTGTTTAACAATAAAGTTGGTTGTTTGCAAACAGGTTTCATTTTTTCTATTGTAACTTTGATTCACATCCACTACCAAGTTGTAGTTTTTTCCAAAAAAACAAACAACATTTGAAATTTTTATTCGATTTATTAAGATTCCATCTATAAGTTTCAAAATTTCCTTGGCATAATAAATTATAAGTGGTTATCTTAGCAACTGAGGCTAATTGTATAAACTTAATTATGCTATGCTACTATATTCTATTACATGTCAGGCGCTTTATATTGTATGAACTTGAATTCAACTAATAAAATTACCATTTTATAATACTTGTTTAGATGATAGTTTGATTTAGTTTTATATTTATTTTGTTTTCATTTTAATAATTATTTTTTGTTTCACTATTAATTTTCATTTGAATTTTAAATAATTAATTTGTTTGCTTAGATCAGAAGACTGAATAAACTTATTCATCATAATGAAACCAAATATATGGAGTATGTGTCGTAAAGATGTTAAATTTTTAGAATTTACTTCAATCTGATCTAGGATCTTAAATGGAGAACAACATGTACAGCATATCAATCATGGACACAATAATGCAAGCACAGAAGAGACACAGATTTTACTTGGGGAAAACCATAAAGGTGAAAAACCCCAATAACTTCCTCAGAGATAGATAGAGCAATGATACAACCAGAATAAGAGATAGTCTTCTCCTAGCAGTAGAGCCTCCTCCTCCACAAGTGTGCCACTCTCCCAAGTGTGAGTGAGAGAATAGAATGTGTAAAATGAGAGAGACACACTCTCTATTTATACACTAACTTGACTTGACCTTTACTCAACTAGGTCGGCCTCAACTTAACCACTTAACATAATGATGACTGGGCCGACCTCCACTAGGGTGGTCTAATAACCCTTTGACCCACATGGCCAACCCCCAATAGGGTGGTCTAATAACCCTTTGACCCACATGACTTCTACAGGGCCGACCCCAACAAGGTGGTCTAATAACCCATCAAGTATAAGTTACAACACTTACAATATAAATGACGACACTTCCATATAAAGGAATAATAACATATCTATAGGAATACAATATACATATATGTGAAATACATTCTGAAGTTACATATACATCAACACTCCCTCTTAACTAGGAAGGTATTTCTCGACACAGGTCTTCTAGCACAAGTCTTCTTCTCTGGATCATCGTCACTGGATAATCGTCATCGAGACATCATCATCGTCACTGTTGCTGCTATCTCAATCAATCTCTGAATCGACTCATCATAGGAAGTTCTACAAAGCTAGTCCTTTTTCATATTGGATGTAGGCCCACCACCTGCAGGTCTTCGTCATCACTGGCCATACTATGGAAATATCAGGACTTATTACGTGCGTCACAAAACCTTAAAAGATTCTCTTGATTAACAAGAACCCTAAAGAGCATCTGAGGCCTTTTTCATCCTGTCCAGATCTCCAAGACTTATTACATGTGACCCCACCACAAAACCTTGAAAGAGAATCTCGGGACTGATTACGAGCACAAGGCTCAACCTATCGGATCTCCCAGGGCACAAATTACATGTGGTCACCACAAAACCTCGAAAGAGAATCGCAGGACTAATTACAAGCACAAGGCTCAACCTATCGGATCTCCCAGGGCACAAATTACACGTGGTCATGGCAAAACCTCGAAAGAGCATCCCAGGACTGATTATGAGCACACGGCTCAACCTATCGGATCTCCCAGGGCACAAATTACATGCCATAGGACAAAACCTCGAAAGAGCATCTGCCAGATATCCCAGGGCACAAATTACATGCCATAGGAAAAACCTCGAAAGACTATCTACAAATATCCCAGGGCACAAATTATATGTCCTCCTAAGCAAAACCTCGAAAGAGCATTTGCCAGATATCCCAGGGTACAAATTACATGCCATAGGAAAAACCTCGAAAGACTATCTGCAAATCTCCCAGGGCACAAATTACATGCTTATCTGCACAACCTGTTCTACAACCACAGAGTATCAACCTGATACTCACCATACATCATCCTGATGTACACATGATCATCCTGATCATCATCACTGCAACATCCTGATGCATGTCATCTGGAGCAACATCCTGAAGCTCGTCATCCATGATCATCCTAATCATACAATGCATCTACCTGATGCATACCAAGTATCTACCTGATACATATCATCATACATGATCCACCTAATCATACAGTGTATCCACCTGATACAAATACAAATACATGATACATATCACCATACATGATCCACCTGATCATATAATGTATCCACCTGATACATATACAGATACATGGTCCAAGCATCCAACATGATGCATATACAAAAATACATACAAGTGATCCAACTGATCATATCCAGCATCCAACATGATGCGTACATACATATACATATAAATGATCCAACTGATCATATCCAGCATCCAACATCATGTGTACATACATATACATATAAATGATCCAACTGATCATATCCAGCATCCAACATGATGCATATACAGATCAGTAACTGGAGCATCATCCTGATGCTCATCATCCAACGCTTATGTCAAGGATCCTCCTTCCAACATGCTTGGAATGGATTCTACAAATGTGTCCATCACTTCTTCCTCGAAGTGTCATCAATCTGAAGAACACCAAGCCTCTCCCTGAAGTACTTGAACTTCACCCTGGCTAGTGGCTTCATCAGCACATTTGCAATATGCTCGTCCATCGCAATGTACAGGAGCTTCACAACTCCTCTCTGCACCATATACCTGATATAGTGATATTTGATCTCTATGTGTTTCGACCTGTCATGAAACATTGGATTCTCGGACAGCTTCGCACAAATATGGTTATCACAAAAGATACTAGTAGCATCCAACGGGAGATCAAATAACTCAGACAATAGCTTCCGTAGCCATACTACCTCACAACTAGCTGAACAGGCTGCAACATACTCTACCTTAGCTGTACTCAGTGCTACGTAGGACTGCTTCCTGCAGAACCAAGAGATCACACCTGATCCCATACTGAAGCAACATCCAGATGTGCTCTTCCTATCTGCAGCACTGCCAACCCAATCTGAACCAACATAACCCTGCAGGTTAAACTTTTGATTCGCATCATACTTGAGCCCATAATCAACTATACCCTTCAAGTACCTCAGAACATGCTTTACAACAACCAGGTGAACACTCCTCGAATCCGTCAGGAACTGGCTTAATGTGTTCACCACAAAGCAAATATATGGTCTCGTGTTCGTCAGGTACATCAAGGACCCAATCATCTGACAATACATAGAGACATCAACCGGCTCAGATGAATCATCACATAGAAGCTTCAGATTCGATGCCATAGGTGTGGCCGTGGCCTTGCAATCCATCATCCCGAATCTCTATGCTGCCATCTGCAGCATGCTTGCTCTGATAGTTCCATTTGGAAGTCACAACAGACTTCCTTTCAGCTCTTGGGACTGCATCCCAAACATCGTTCTTCATGATCAACGGATCATGGCATTCTTCCCGTATCCTGGGAACTTCAATATCTTTAATAGATAATTTTGTTGCTTGAACAAATGTTGTAGTCCTTCTTTTGTAGGTGATGGTACATGATATTTCCTACACAACAAGTTAAATTGCATGATTAGAAAACATCTCATAGTTTTCAGAACAAATTCTTACACATAAATAAATATGTCATACAGTCATGCAATTATCTTAGCCAATGCTTCAATACAACATTTATCCATATTCCGTAACTTTCTAGATGCCTTCCAATCTCTACCAGAACATTGTTAAGAGTGTGCACAACTCCTAACATGTCAGCAAAGAGGTTTCATTCTAGATAAGTAGCAATGGAATGTTGTGTAGTGCCATAGGCCACTTACCCATGTATATTAGTAGTATACTGTTCATCAATGCAACTATTCTAATATGCATAATACACAACCTAATTCTAGGAACATAAGCATATACATCATTGAATAACATTATGTAAGAAATGACAATTCAAATACTTATCTTTGTTTGGTTGCTGGGTGGACTCCCTCTGAATCTTTGCAACTCCATTCTGATGTGGATTGTGAGAAGTGGTCAACTCCCTCTGAATATCTGCATCCTTGCAAAAACTACCGAAGTGTGCTCCTTTGCTTTCTTGCAGGAACAACTGGAGTGTGCTCCCTCTTGATCTTTGCTTCTTGGATTACCTGTCCTTGAACTTATATCCATTCTTAACCACTATGCATGCTTATTAGTATCATCATTGTGTAATCCTTGAGGTCTCATACGTAATCACACATTTATTAGTATAATCTTAATACTATCAAAACACAATAATCTTAAACATGTATAGTCACGATCATTCACAGATAATAAACATTAGTATTCAAGGTTTCAAGAAAGTCTTATTTTACTCATGCATATTCTTATTTGATCATAGGACTCTTCTGATTAGTTAAATCATCAATGCATAAACCCATGATTACTCAAACCTATACCTTCATGATTCTTCTGGTTAGTCATATCATCAATTATGGTAAGAGACATAATATGCATACAACCATGACTATTTAAACCTATGACTTCATGAATAATCATTATCAACAACACAACAGTATAAGATCCTAAGACAAGGTAGGATTCTAGCTTGATATAGGAAAAACATACCTGGATTAGCATGCTAGCTAGTTATGTATAACATACCCGCATAATGTCTTCTGGTTCTCTTCAGTGACTTGTGCTAGTAACCTGCATGTCTCATATGTTAACCATTATAGGACCAAGTTATACATACCTCGAAATTAGATCTTCTATGTGATCCATGACAATGGATGAATCTTTGTCTTCATGTCACCATGATCATATGTTCTTGAAGTAGAACATGATTTGTCTTTCTTGGTGTACCTTTTATGTTAGCGAACAACATAAACCTCATACAACATCACAATGCATTAGTACAATCATAAGTGTCAAAACCTTAATCAATGAATATCTTCTATTAAGGTAATACGACAAGTCCAGTAATTAATCAAGATTGTACTGTAATGATATGAAGACAAACATACCATAACCTTAATCATGAACAAATCTTGAGACATACCTGGATGAGTCATACCTGTCGATATTGCTTGTAATCTTCTTATGTAATGCCTTAGCCTCATCTCCCTCTGAAACAGGAACTTCTTCACTTATGCAGGTGACCAATCCATCCTCTTCTAGGATTAACCCAATCCACTTGATTTGCAGGAACTGGATATGGAGCTGTAATAGGGTTTGTCAGAGAAACCCCAAAAATTCAAACTTTGAATTTCAAACTTCCGAAAGGATAGAAATATGCGCATTGATGAGCTAATCAGGCTGGTATATTCAGAATTTGAAAACTGCAAAGTTTCACCCCTCGAAATTGCCTTTTAGATTTCCGGATTCACTAGGAAGGACCGTGAATTAGGGTTTGAGTTTCCCAAAGCTTCACCCAACCAAAATATTTGATTCAAAGATCTAAGCTTCAATTTTTCTGAGGAACTTCCAGCCGTGGTCACAGATTTCCAAAATTCCAAGTTTTGCAGAAGCCTTAATTTTCCATCTTTTCGATCTAAGTCCCGAACTGGGGTTTGATCAAGCCCGGCCTTCTTCCCAACCAAAAAATATAATATTGGTCTCTAAATTTCTATTTTGATGAGTAGCATCCAGCCGTGGTCTCCAATTACAAAAATTCCAACTTTCTTCGAAGCCCTAAATTCCGGAAGCCATGAATGAAGGTGCTAAAAAATAATTCTGTTTTGACAGAAATATGTACCTAATTGTTTCTGGTGTAACTCTGAACTTTTCAATCCAAAGGGTCTGAAAATTTTTCCTAAGATGGTCCAACCTGTTATCTTTCCATCCCGACAGGTTTGAACTCAATTGGATTCTCTGAGAGAGAGTTATGCCAAGTGTCGCAATGTGACCTGTTTATGGGATAATGCAAAAGAGCGAACTTGTATGGAGTTCCACGTATCACTGGTTCATCTTCGGCCTCTGAAAGTGTTTTATAAGATATCCTAACCTATTATCTTTCTATCTCGATAGGCCTAACCTCAATTGGATTCTCTAAGAGAGAGTTATGCCAAGTGTTGCAACATGACCTGTTTATAAGATAATACAGGAGAGCGAACTTGTACGGCGTGCCACATGTCACTAGTTCAACTTCGGCCTCTAAAAACATTTCTTGAGATAGTAAAGTCTGTGTACTACCTGTCACTTTTTGTGAAATTTCATTTGGAGCTTCCTAGCCCAAGTTATGACCATTTTCCCAAGGTCACCTAATTTTGACTCAAATCTGGAAGAGGCAGAAACCCTATATTGTACAGATCATAAATCACAAAGTACAACGAATTAGAGGTTTTCCTTTGGAGACAAGGTACATGGGGATCTGATATTCGACCTGTAAGAGTTTCAGATCCGAAAACTTCGCCAAAATGGATTTATAGCGAAAGTGCTACGATGACTGGTTTTTTCTATATCAAGCCCTAGCATCGAAAGTGCCACAAGTGTCATACATGCCATATCATGCCTTCTTTCAGGCTAGCTCTGATACCATGTTAAATTTTCAGAATTTACTTCAATTTGATCTAGGATCTTAACTGAGAGAACAACATGTACAACATATCTACAACATATCAATCATGGACACAATAATGCAAGCACACAAGAGACACAGATTTTACTTGGGGAAAACCATAAAGGTGAAAAACCCCAATAACTTCCTCAGAGATAGATAGAGCAATGATACAACCAGAATACGAGATAGTCTTCTCCTAGCAGCAGAGCCTCCTCCTACACAAGTGCGTCACTCTCCCAAGTGTGAGTGAGAGAATAGAATGTGTAAAATGAGAGAGACACACTCTCTATTTATACACTAACTTGACTTGACCTTTACTCAACTAGGTCGGCCTCAACTTAACCACTTAACATAATGCTGACTGGGCCGACCCCCACTAGGGTGGTCTAATAACACTTTGAACCACATGGCCAACCCCCAATAGGGTGGTCTAATAACCCTTTGACCCACATGACTTATACAGGGCCGACCCCAACAAGGTGGTCTAATAACCCATCAAGTATAAGTTATGACACTTACAATATAAATGACGACACTTCCGTATAGAGGAATAATAACATCTCTATAGGAATACAATATACATATATGTGAAATACATTCCGAAGTTACATATACATCAACAAAATAATCTGCTAATTGTCCACTGCCATTGCAAGAGGAAAAGAAAGTGCTATGTTCCAAAGGCATGGTTCCGTCAAGCCATTTTATAACTCTCTAAGAGCTGACCCTAATACTAGACCAAGTGAACCACAACTTGGGTGAGTCTCATTTTTAGTACTTATTGGGGTAGTAGTGGCTAAGCTTAGCCTTAAGGCCATTCCATGTTGAACATCCCTGATAGGGCATTTAGACAAGGTTAACCCCAATTTTATCATCTTGAGAGCCTGTATTCTTATAGTCACCACACAAATCCAATCAACTTCCAAGAGGTACTTAGCTAGTTGGCCCCACAAAATTGTAGTGTTCTTTGCCTCAATAGGGGCATACAAGTTGGCAAGAACAAGGACCCTACCATTAAGACAAAGTAGCACCCACACCAATCTGGTCGAGGGGTCAATGCCATGATCATTTATACAAGATGATAACTTAGGAGAGATCAGATTTGTTTTGCCCCTCACCCTTCCTCATCCAAGTTGAAACACGGTTGCAACAAGAAAAATATAATCCAAGTTAGAATTTAATATAAAAACAATCACTTTCACTTCTTGCAAACACAAAATATTCAAATTTGAAACCAACAAGTGAACTCTAGATGAAGCATGGTTTTCTTGGCTGGGTCTAGAAAACCCCTCGCATTCCTTGATACAACCTTATTTTGAGAAATTTCCACAAAGATGTCCATCTCCTTCCCATCCTTACTACTTAACACTTGGTAAGATCTTTTAACAACAAAATGCTTTTCCTCCATTTCTTGCATTACCCACCTATCTAGGGTATTTTTCTTAGGTCTTCTCTTCCCATCTTCAATACCATCATTGAATTGTTTGTCGATCCTCAAAGCTGGATACTAGGCCCTTTAGCTACCCCCTCATGGGAGGAAGTATCATGAGTGGATCCAATGGGTTACTTATTCATGGCTATGTGTGTAGGCTTGGATGGATTTGACCCAAAAATGACCATGCATATGCCTGAACAATTTACATCATCTATAGAAGTAGTAAGAGGAGTAGTCCATATCTAACATATATTCAAAATTATCCCTCTTATTTTTTTGCATTATCATATAGATCAAGGGTTCTATAGCTCTTCATTGCTTCCATTCAGTGTTAATAACCAAAAATCAATCATCATATAACTTGTCATATTTTATTATTCAAGCCATGGACTCATATGAATTTTAGGTGAATACCCTATTTTACTGATTTGAAGTACTCATGAAACTTCTATTTCCATCCTCTATCATGGACATTGCCACAATAACAAGGTTTCCCCGCTTTTCCCGATGCCTAGGCCTGGCATGGCAAAGCTTGGAGCAAGAGTCAAGGCGCCAAAGCAAGAGCCAAGGCACTAGAACAAGCCTCCACCTGCTTTGTCATGGACACTATCGCATGCGACTCTTGTTTACCTAGTTTTACATGTGCTAGTTAAAACTCCATTATGCCTCCTCCTTGTTACAAAACTATAAAAAAATACTTACTAATTAATTAAAAACATGGTGTAACCAATTAATTAAAAATAAAGATAACTATAACTAAAACGGAATTGTAAGAATTATGAAAACTAATTGCAACCTTATAATTTTAATAAAAATATTAAATTCTGAAAAATATAGAATATGATTTAAGATTTATATATCATTATATATTAATTAAACCATGTCACAGTATAACCGAAGAGAAAACAATCCAAAATATTTAATAACATTGATGTCATTGATGTCCTTATTTGTATGATAGAATAAACAAAACTTACGTAGCAATACAAACCGAATCCTCTAGATATAACTGCAGAAAGGCACACAATATGCATAAGAAGAAGAAGATTTCTTGATAGTATGCAAGCGGCCATGATTATCCCACCATATTTATAATTATTGTTAGGATGCAAATCAGTCATCCATTTGTAAGATAAAGGGAGTTGGACTTTGACTTATTAGAGGATTAGATGAGAGAAGCTCAATGCACCATGCTGTGTATATATTCAATGGAGAAATCATTGATGGTAGCAAATCGAAATACATACCCATCTTCTTCAATCAATTCTACTTATCTTTGGTATATGTACATTGAACCAACCATTTGAATGAGGTAAGGATTATCTTATCATTTCCATTATCTTTGCCTCTCCTACTATTGTACTTCATTCCTCTGACCATTGACAACCTATATTGGTTCTTAGCTTTGTCAATTACATATTATTTTCTATTCAATAAGCTCAATCGAAAATGCATTCTATATAAACAAGCTTCAAACATAAATATATAAATCTAACCATCCTCTAAATATATAAACCTGACCATCATTATTGTTTCTCCTTGTGTGAGAACGAAATAAATACAAAGTATACTCTAAGGTAAAATATTTACATTAATTCACTCTAAAACGCTTATTGTCATTTACGAGCGTAAACGAATGCACCTTGGGTGATTAATTATTATACCTACCTTTGACGGGTTATAAGCAATCGTTTGGTATGCTAAAAGCTTTGACATTAATTAGTTTATATTTTTTTTCTAAAGTTTTGCTTAAGTTTTGTAAAATTCATATATTAAATTATTTTTTTAAAATTTAAAATTTATTTTTTTATTTTTTAAAATAAATTTTTCTATTTTTTCATTGGTTTATATTAATGATTTGACTAATTTGCCCTAGTGTGTAATAAAATTATCAGATATAAAAAAAAATCAATTAAAAATAATAATCATAAAAAATACATCATTCTGCCTAGTGTCCTCTAAATTAATATCATTGATATGATACAATTAATTAGTTTTAAAATAAAAATATTTAACCAACTCTAATATTTCCCAAGTGTCTTTTAAATAATCATTACACTGCAACATTATTAATATGACAGCTAACAGACACAATCTGTTTAGAATCTATGACATTAAACGTATTTTATTTAATTTCGGGAAGGGAGTTGATCGAATATTTATTTCATCTAGCGGAATTCATGGATCGTGGCATACAAATGAATGAATTGTAATGAATTGTAAAGAAAATTACTTTGATTGGATCGATATTCATTTACCAGACAAATGTATCCTTACACTTGAATCTAAGACTAGGTTGATACAAAGCATATTCATTGGCATTTAGGTGAATGCATATAGCATTGTGTTCAGGTTTAAACGCTCAATTTTAAAGCAGGAGAATCTAGTAAACAATAGAGGCAACGTCATCTTGGGCCTAAGTAGGGAGGAGAGACAAAATATTGGTAAAAAATAGAATGTAGCCCCAGCAGCCAACAAATGTGACTCGACATTGAAGGTGAGCATTCGTGGGAGAGGAGTTCAGGTGAGCATTTGTGGGAGAGATATTCTGTTCTTACAGGATAACAAATAGCTAAAGGCAATTCCAAAACGAGTAGCGTTGATATTAAATGCAGCACTGTGAAATTAAATGTTCTGTTAATTACAATAGACGCCATCAATTCTCTGACGCAGTCAACCACTAGGTTATGTTTCATTAATTCATCTAAAGCAATAGAGAAGTTCCAAGAAATTTCTTCAGATTCAAAGGTTACGTTGAATTGAGGATAGGCAATCAGTTTACATGGCACAGGTATTTAGTTGTTCATCTAACACAGTCTGTGACAATGACGAAAACTGGGTTGAGTTAAGGCGTATTTCATGCTATCGTAGCCATCAACACCAAGCAAAGATGTCGATATAACAATTAATGTCAAAAGGAATCACTGCTGAGTTGAAACAAAGTTGACTGTCAACAACATATGTATAACGTCGGGCATACAATCGAGCTGTTTACAGAGTAACTGGTGATACATTTATTTTTATTTTATATACTCTCCTACATCTTTCAATGCCACTTTGTATCAAAAGTTCAGAAGTTACTGGTCGGCATGAAGGGTAGGAACAATAAGTTGAGGGAATAACTAAGCAGGGATGAAGGGCTTCGACTAAGAGAAAGGAAACTACAAGAGATGCTAAAAAGTGTCTCCTAACTAGGAGATGAAAGAAAATCAATGGCCAAAACTAGGATATCTGAAATTAATCGGTGTAGTATGCATGCCATTGCCTGTCTTATGGCTTTTAGCATCTTGTGGACCATTTATTGTAAGTTTCTAAATGTGACCTCCATAGAAACTGAAATTATAGAAATTATAGGGAGCTCCATCTAAGATTAACACTAACACAGTGAAATTTTGAGAATTATGAAACAAAAAATGCATTTAAGCTGGAATTTACCTTGAGATGAGTCTCTCAAAATGGTTTTCTCTCCTTTGAGCCAATAGTAGCATACTTAGACTTTCTCATGACCCTCAAAGATTCTTCTCCGATAACGCATATGCATTTCTTGGTCTCTTTGTTGCGGGGCCATGGGTATTGTAGTAGGACAGAACTCCATGCCGAAGAACAAACCAATGGGACTTCCATCCTTTGTTGTAATTCACTCATTTGTACAAATCCCTGCACCGCTGGTGTTCAAGATCCCTGCACCGCTAATGCTCACTTTGCTTGTCTGAGTTGAACTTTACATGTCCCTTTGCGTGGGTTACTAAATCCACTTGTAGTCTGAGTTGAATGCAATGCTCACCTTTCTTGTTTGAGTTGAACCCTTACGTGTCCCTTCGCATGGGTTACAAAATGAATTGGTAATTTGAGTTGAAACTTTAACATGGAGATAGAGTTTGTCACGAACACATAGCATATTTGTTGATAGTTCCATACTGTTGTCAAATAATGAATCGTTGTCAGCAAGCCTAGAAAAAGGGAATCGGTTCTTGAATCTAGTTATATCAAAACAATACTTGTTAGGACCTGTTATCACCTAACTTGTAGTTACCCCTATAGATGGATCCATTAATGGATGGCAAGAGGGAAAGGAAACTCAAAAGGTGCAACCATGATCACCTCAACTTCCAATAGATGGTTGTCACGCCAATCGATGAAACCTTCACTTTATGCTATCTAGCCCAGACAACAAAGGGGGAGACCCAGATCTACTCCCAACGGGAGAGATCAAACCAAAACACCGAAAACGAGTCAAGTATAAGTGAAGTATTGTAAGGTGTATGGTGTACCCTAGATTTAAGGATAAAGTCACAAGATAAATAAGGGGTTTAATGAGTATAGATTTGGTTCATTGTTGATATGAGAATGACTTATAGTATTTGAAATGAGATCCAGGATTGAAGTACTAGTCAATTGTGAGAAAATCCACTGCCTTGGGAACTGTGTCCAATGCAGGGTAGTTTAAGAGTTGAATTGGGGCTAACCAATACCAATGACAAGCTTGATTATAAGATATGACAATGTCAAGGGATTCAAGCAACCAAAACAAGAATCTAACCACAAGTTAACCCAACAATCTAGGAAAGTCAAGTGAGCTTGGAGAAAGATCAGTGCCTTGGGAATTGGGATAAATGGAGTCAAAAAGAAGTTAACTTGTAGATCATGACCCCTATAGCATAAGACAAGTGGGCTACTAAAAGTATGGTGGTTGGATCTTTCAAGATCTAATAGTTCATGATATGACCTAATTGGACCACAATCCCTTAAAACAAGGAATGCTACCCCCAAGGTAATATTTCACAAAATGACATACTAGACATGGGTTTCAAGGTATGCTTATTCCAAATCCATCAAAATCTCAACTACCCATGTCCTACAAGTGGACAAATTCATTCCCCTCAAGAAGTGCAACCTTGCCCAAAGAGGGTTAAAAGTGTGGTAAATGGGATTGAGACAAGTCCGATGGCCACCAAAATTTAGATCCAAGTAGTTTAGGCAAGTGTAAATGTGTATCTAGAAAATCAAGGCAATCCAGTGGCTAGATCTTACTAGATATGAGATTTAAGATACCAAGTGGTCCAAAATGGGGTTTCAACCCTTAAAATGTGGAATGGGGCCCACAAGGTAGAAATCACTAAAGTGACAGTCTAGGGGTAGGTTATTGGATATGTAGATTGCAGATCAAGTGAAATCTCAACTACCCATGTACGAGATCTAGGTTAACTCACCCAAACCAAGGAGTGCGACCTCACTTGGAGAGGCTAAGTTGCCTTGGGAAGAGGGTCAAATGGAGGCCAATCCTCACCAAACTATAGATCTGGGATGCCATGGATACTATAGAGGTGGTTTTTAAATTTCTTACCCAAGAAGCCACTAGATCTTTGTAGATCTGAGAAAATGTAAAAATGGGGGTTTTAATTAATTAGGGTTTGAAGTAACTTAGACAAGTGGATAGATCATGGAAAGATAAATTACCTTGAGATCATACCTGAGTGATGAAGAGAGATTCCTTGTTGTTGAGGAAGACTCCCGCAGAGATCAAATGAGAAATTGTTGAATTTGCTTACCGAAATGATGCCCTAGCCCACAAGTGCGACCTCCTCTACCTGCCAATCCAAGGAAAGCAATTTCAATTAGAAAGATCAAGTATGGAGTAAATACAAGCGAAGTGCAAATGTAACATGAAATAGAAGGTCCTGGGACAGTAATACTCCCTGTTACCAACGAAGAAACCCAAAGAAGAAGTAGGGAGGGTCCTCCCCTACCAATACGTCCTCCTTGAATGAATTCGGCCTCCACCTATAGATGCAAAAATGGTACAAAAATATGGCAAGACAATATCTCCAATAGCTAAGTGCAAAGGAAGAATCAATGAATGAACACCAAAAACATTCACCACAACACTTGGACATAGATGCAATAATAATTTTCTATTCCAATAATCCAGAGCCACAAGTCCCCTTTACAATGAGAAGCTCTCTCCTTTAAATAGGAGGGAGAGAGTCCACAATCTAACCACTTTTTGAATGAGTGGCTAAGATTAAAAGATCAAAATATCTAATCAATGGTTGATATGAGCTCAACAATAAAATACATGGATCACTAATAAAATATAACAATAAGTGGACAAAATCGCCCTAGGAGAGGGGATCCCACCAATTCATGATGACAAAATATAACAACTAGCTCATGGTGGGTCCAAGGGGTAATTTTAGACACCCTTGGTCAATCCCCATAGCACAATAATAATAAAATAGTCATCAAAGTACCAAATCGTGCCTCTATGGACAAATCGTGAGCCTTAGGAGGCTCCAAAAATCACTAGAAAGTGCCATAAGTGATGGATGTGGGTCCCGATGAAGCTAAAACTGCTGGAGAAGGTGCGGAAGACATCACCCTCATCATCACTGATCATCCCATGCCAAAAATTTGCCTCGGTAACCCAAATCAAATTCCTCTGTAGCCATTTCTACCAATCCTGAACTGCCTCGGGAAGAGTGAAACTGCCCAAACTGCCTCCTGGAGTGCCTGTGCTGTCAAGGTGAGGGCACCAGTGTGTCTGGGAGGGGGGTAATATGGAAAAATCAAGTGGTTGGACCACCCCCTCCATGCACAGCGCCCTAGGTGAACCAAATAAAATCCATCTCTACTCTAACAGGGTCTCCGACAGAGCAAAACTACACCAGGATAGCCTACTGAGGCTCAATCATCACTATAGCTGCACGGAACTGAAAGTAGACTAGACTGTCTCATTGGACTCAGAAGGTCCAAATCTATCCAAGATGTGTACTCATACACCATATGGATCTCTGCATGATCATATAATATATCCAATATGCCCGAACAGGTGAAATAATAATAATCTATAAATGATCAAATAATGTTGAAAACCATAAATCATCATCATAACCCTGTATCTGATGCATAGAACCATCATGTACATGTACATAGACCATATATCATCTGTCTCTCTCATCATAAGGTCTAACCATATCATTTCCTGTGGATGACCTTGGTCAAACTGGGTTTGACCAAGTCAACATGACCAAATATAACTCAGCATATCATCGGAAGCTGCTGCAAAGTGTCAGAAGTTAATGCATGCTCTACAATTCATTCAAATAGAAATGATAACAAGTAGTAGTCATTACTGGCGATCTACCAACAAATATATAATGTCATTAACTATTATTATGACTCAGACTAGACTTTCAAGACCATACTCACTTCATAGTTGTGATCAATTTGCTAGTGAAGGGTGAAGGCTTAAAATTAACTAGCTAGGCTAAGGGATGATTTACTGACTCAACATTGTGACATTTTGGATATGGGAAAAGGGAAAACACACCATAGCATATACTGAATGAGCAACAACATAGGGAATGGCGGTGTCTCACAAATGGATAAGTTGTTCAAAGAGTATTTATTCACCTTTAACAGATGCGCACAATCCATAATACAAAAGAGGCCAGTAATCATTTTGATATAGCTTTTGAGTTCCATTGCTTTTTGGGCCTGAAGTTTCCATAGCCTTTGATCTATGTGTGTTTATAAACACATTGCATAGATTTACATTTATTTAGGCTTTTTGCTGTAGGTGTGTTTTTAAGGCACTTGTTTACCTGAGCACTTCTAGGTTTGTCACAGACAGCTTGTTTACCTAGGTATTTACATTTCACAAAAGATAACATTTTATTTCATAGCCATTTTCATTTGGCTTGCCTTTCATTCAATTGTGTTTAGAAACACATTGCATGAATGGGCTTTTCATACAAGATATAACATTTCATTTCCCATACTTTGTAGTCATGGCAGCACTAAAAGTTTCAAGTTTAGCAAACACAACTTTAGTGACTAGGGGGATTTCTCAAGGAAATCCAACCCACCATAGGTAAGTTTTGTCACCAACTCAGAGCTGAGACACAATAAACAGGGAAGCTCATCCAACACAGAGGCTACAGTGGGGAAAAGTCCTCCATGCCACTAGTCAAGTAGTAAGTCAGGGTGATAAACTAAAAGGTAGGTAATGGATGGATGAAGACAATGAATAATGGAGCCAATACTAGAAAGCCAAGGTATGGTGGAATGATCACCTCTATTCTCCCTAAGGAGGGTAAAACCAATGAGTATGAATAATGAACTTCTAAGTCTGAGTAGGGACAATAGAATATATATAATAAGATCAACTAGGTCCACATATCTATATGATCGCCAGATCATGACACTAAATGCTAAGACATGCTATAAGAATGAATATAAAAGCAATGTAAACACAACACCATGATATACCTGCTGAGTCATATACCTGAATGCTCATCAACCTAAACCCTCATCTGTCCTTTGAAACTGCTACTGTAACTCTGGGCACTACTAACTTCTCATGTACAAATGGTATAATAGCTACATCATTCATCTCTCTGAGTGTCCTGAGACTTAGTCATGGCATGGGGAAATATATACTGTCCAAAAATCTGATAGTGATCCAATATAGATGCTCATCTCAACATCTCAATGCAAGGGAACTGGCTGAAGAGTGTACTCGAATCAGAAAAAATAATGTATGGTAGCCTTGCTACTATATATGTGATAACAGGACCTTCCTTTAATTTCTGTTGTAGAACTTGTTAGATAATTTTTACTTTTTTGTAAGATCAATCATATAGAGTTAATATTCAAATTTAGCAATCCAAACACATTTACAATACAATTTGTGTCCTACAATTTATTCTCAATCTTAAATTAGTTAATATAAAGTAATTTATGGTGAGCCCGTTGTTTATAAAACTTGAATTGATATTTGTATAATTTGTGATATATAGAATTTAAATAATAGAATTTTGTTTAAATTTAAAATTTTGTTAATTTTTGTTTTCAAATAGAAAAGAATATGTTTTTCTTACAAAGTATATATGATTAGTTCATTATCACTTACCACTCACTTAAAACAACCACCACCACATAAAAATATATAATAAAATTGCCACAACATTCTCATTTTAGAAAACAAATTATAAATAAGTCAATAAAAAATTACATATGAAAAGAGAAATATGTTCTTTCACTATAAATTTTAAAAATTTCATAACTATTTTTAGTAAACACATGGATAAAGTTTAATAAATTTAAAGTATTAAATAAAACAAAATATTATAAATAATTAATTAATAATAATAACTTTTTTCCACTTATTTAGATGTTAAACTTATTTAAATTTTATAGTTATTTTAAATACATAAAATTATATTATATTTATTAATTTTTATTTAAAAAATAAATAGAAATGAAATTATATCTCACTTTTATTTAAAAAATAAAGAAATTGTATTATATCTAAATTTTATTTTAAAAACTAAAATTTATTAAAATGTTTAATTGCTAATCTTATTATTATATTTGTGGTATTTAAAATTATATCAAATATATTTGATAATTTATTTAATTATATATATTTTATTTAGTTTCGTTACTCATTTGACTATATAAAATGATGTTGATTAAATACCAATTTGTAATTATTTAAAAATAATAATTGAATATATATAATGTGTAATGGTTTTACATAATGAAATATAATTTTTTTTCAAGAGTAAATATTTTTGAGCTTATCAATATTTTTAATTTCTCAATTTCTCATCACAATTTTATTGAAATTTGTATTAGTTTTTAAATCGTTAAATTACATTTTATAATAGAAAAAATATTGATATGTTTTACTATTTTTAATTATTATAAGTAGAATTATAAAATTAAGTTATACAATAAAATTGAAAATTATGTTTAAAAAATTTAGAATTATTTAGTCAATACTTCATACTTTCTATATAAACGAAAAAATGTTATGGAATTTGTTAATCCAATTTTAATTATGTATTTATATTCTTTTTGCATTAGATTAGTAGTCACAATTATCTTCTATAAGAGTGACACAATAATAGCTATTATAATATACAAAACAACTTGATGTCTGAGCTTTAACACAGTGTTATAATAAGTTTTTGAATGCTTGATTAAGTGATATTAGATAGCATTTTTTCTTTTACTTCATTCATACTATCGAGTGTTATAGATAGGGCTAATATGTCATTATCAATATTTTTCTCCAACTCTATTTCAACTTTTAAAAGCGTGAAGTAAGACGTGTCATTTTTCTTTTGCTTTTTTAACTATACACAAATAATCATTTTAAAAATGTTTTATAATTATTTTAAATTTTAGTTTTGAATTATGTACAACTATTTCATTAAAACATCTCTAAGAGGCAGGTATAAGCAGCTTTGCTGCTAATTCCACTTGGTATTATACATAATAATAATAATAAATTACCTTCATACTCACATAATATACTTAATTAATAATAATAATAATAATAATAAATTCCATACTGAGATAATACATATAATTTTTATTTTAATTAGTAACAAAAGTTTAAGATTAAACATTGCAATGAAACATCAAACACAGTAACTCTGGATTTTAAACAAAGCTCCAAAGAATATTAAAACAAACATGTTGAAAACATTTCACCTATACACAGCTTTCCTGATTGCATTTTACTATTACTGGGAGCTCATGACAATTAGGGTTTTAAGCCTGGGAATTCAAGCAATGTCAAACATTCTGTGTAATATTAAAGACAGATACATTTCATACAACAAATGGTTGATTGTATTTTACTATTGATAAGGTTCAACAACACCTGAATTAGTGGGAGCTCCTGCCAATTACAGTTTTATTGTATTTTACTATTGATAAGGTTTAAGAACACTGGATTTACTGAGAGCTCCTTCTAATTAGGGTTTTAAGCATGGGAATTCAATAAATCAGCTCAAACAGTATGTGTAATAGTTAAGATGGAGACATTTCATACAACATATGGTTGTTGAATTTTGGTAAATAGAAGTTATAATAAAAAAAACATATATCACAATTATATATTTCAATAATTTGTACATGGGTCAGGGATGGCTATGTGATAGTTGTTATGATACTAGGCAAAACAATATACATTTTCAAAATCACTGTAAAATCTGAGACACATAGCTCGGTTTCGCAAAAGTAGTTCTACCCTAATTAATCCTGCAGTTTTAGTTGCAGAAAAGATCATCATATGGTTGTATACTCACTTGTTTGGTGTTCTTGTGTTAGCTATCCAGAGATTTGGTGTTGTTGCAGCATCTTTGATGTCTTTTGAGATAGAAATTTAGGAAGAGCAAGAGGAGCATAGCACTGGAGATCCATGATCCAGATTTTAAAAAATTATTTATTTGTATATACATTTAATAAAATCCAAGATCCATGTATATTCGATCCACGCACATTTGAAGTCAAGACGAGGATGAATCTGGGAGCCAGCTTCCATCATCTGTTGTAATATATGCATATGTGGATCAATTGTACTAAGGACATAACGCGCACTTGCAAGGCAGTTGACAAATAACATTGAATCAAGCCTCTGGAATCTTCAAAAGACACAACTTGACTTGGTAAAGTATGAGAATCTTCAGCAGAAATTGATACAGAATAGAAAGGTAATCAATGAAAAAAAAAATGCTCCTTGCGAGAATGGATATTTTGTACGCCGCTTTAAATCCAGTGAAAACCACACACAGTAACGAAAACTCAAAGAAAACTAGAACGGTTCTTGCGAGAATGGATCTTGACATCGTTTTAAATCCAAAGAAAACCACCACAGTAATGAAAACTGGAAGAAAACTATTTATAATCTATTCAAAATTGTATCGGCGTATACAGTAAGGAAAAATGGAAGAAACCCATTTATAATCTATTCAAAATTCTATCGACGTTAGAGATTTTTCACTATTTATATGTTATAATTATCTCTTTAAATCTGAGAGAGAATATTTACAGAACAAGAACCATCAAAGCTCAAAGCTAAAAGCTTAACCATCCTAGCATTCCTCACCGAAAAAATTCTTGAGACGCTTTTCCTCACCAGCTAAATCCCAAAATCCATGCATAACCTCCATCAAGCTAAATATAGATGAATCTGGAACCATAAGAGTGTCAATAGAGATCCTCGAGCTTGATGGGAAGCGTTATAGACATCTGTTAGGTGGGGGTGATGGATCATTAAACGTGGGGTTGATGGATCGTTAATGTTCAAGAGGAGAGAATAGAGAATTCAAGAGGAGCGTTGGTGTGGAGAGTGGAGCATTGTGGAGAGTGGATTATTTTTTTTATATTTTTTGAATTCTTGTTATCGATAAATTTTTGTCACTGAAAAAAAATTGCATCCTAGTTAATTCGTTGAATTTAAAGCATTGATTTGTGCATACGACGAAGAATATTCAAGCATTAATGATATATGGCCGCTCATTTTTCTGAAAATAAAAACTCATCAACCACCCCCACCCCCAAAGTTGAAATAAGACGCATATTGACGTAAATATGATCATTAGCACATGCATCAATAGCTTGATACTCCATTCCAATATCTTTCATAATGGCATATAAATCTGATACGTGCAAGGAAAAATATTTGCCAATGACAAATAAATTCACCTAACAATCTACAACATAAACAAGAGCTGCGTGCAACTTAGTCCTTGCCTTATAACATAGAAACAAAATAAATATTAAATAATAATAAAACAAAATAAATTTTTAATAAAATGATTCACAAATTCAATATAAGTGAGTTCTAATTCACAAATTCAATATAATTTAATCATAATGACTAAGCTACAACTCTTGTTCTAATATAAAAAATGAATCAAATGAATGAATTGACAAATAAACATGTAATATTGATCAATTTAAAAGTTCACATATCAGACATCAAATCGTTGTGACTTAAGTTATCACTATAGCTATAAAAATAAGACTTAGGTTACAATGGTATGAGATAGGATGCCTATGATTGTGTTGAAAATTGCTATGCATTTTTTTATCTCTATATCAAAGTATACAATTGACTTATATTTCTACTTATGAAAATGGGTGTTATCCATGTTTATGCATGAATGAAATTCATTAATGGATGCTTATTTGATTCTATTGCATTTTATTAGTTTCATTCACACATTCATATGAAATATGTTGGGTTGTTACTTGCCTAAATAGAAAGAGGGTTCCATTTCTATGATAAAAAATCCTAGGAGAAAGTGACATGACAATTTTCTTGGCATTTTACAAATGCATTGGCTCCAACCTTCTAAGCTTGTAAAGTCTTAATTACAAACAATGTCGTGAAGTAGAAGATAATCGATGAAAATAAGACTAAGATCATGACTAAGTGATATAGGCCTAGGATTTCAATTGATGCAAAACTTTATGTTTATATGATGTGCCGCGTGAAGGAGGTTGTTCCACAATCAACGGACCCATAAGGTCATGGATAGGTGGATTTTTGGGAGGTGAATAGTTCTTTCTCAAATCCATGGTAGAAGTATCTTCTTCATATGACACAGATGTGGTAGGTTGATCCATATTTTCGCCCGAGTTCTCCTCCTAATTAAGGGGATATTCATGTGGCGGGTTCAAAATCCCGTGGGATCTTCTTAGAGGCTGATCAGCCAGAATGACTAAACCAAAATTTCTCCTAAGAGTTTTATATACAAAATGAAAAAAAATACACTCCAAAATCTACACCAGCTAAATCTGCAAGCAAACTTTATTGGTAGGTGTGGATTCAATGGTCTGGAATCTCATGGGATTATCAACGCGGTGCAACTCGCGATATACCACAGGGTCCAACAGTTATACTCGACCCAATATTTCAGAGCACTAATGAGGGAGGATTAGGACCGTTCCCCTGACCGTATAACCCGACTACCTGATAGCACATGCGTAGTAGCTCCCTAAGTGTTTTTCTCGTTGTATTGCCACGCCAAGACGACCAATAGGTTAACTCAGATGGTTACATGAATCCTAGTAGGGTATCCCGATATACTCAAGGTACACGGGAGCTCAAATCCTTGGTGGTGTTGTCTAATGCACAACCACACGAAAATATCCTTCCGATATACTATCGAGTATGTGAAGTACCTTTCTATATACTCGAAGGTATGTGAAAGGCCATTCGATATACTGATTGGTACGTGGAATAACTACAGGCCCTCGAGATACAATGCAGGCAAATAACGACAGCTTCCACGCTTAAAGACATCGGAACACGTCTCTAACTTAACACACAAGTTTCTATACAGTTTTAAACTAGTGCTACCTTTAAATTTTATCTTGACGGTTAGGTGAATGCATGAAGTGTAGACAGGATTTTAAAAATCCGAAAATATGAACTACATGTAAATGCAAATCTTTTCGATGAAAACTAGCTAAGGTAAGGAGAATTTTTTCGTTTTCGATAATGAAATGAACAAGTACCTCTAAACTTTCAAAATCAACCAAAAAGACTCAAAAGCACTATTTCACTAATCCAACAAAAAATGAATAATACACCCAATCCAAATGTTTTTTTCCTTTTTGTCTTTTCAAGTTAAGCGAATCTATGAAAAAATGAAAAGAATAATTTCCTTTTGAATGCGATTACTCTTAATTTCCAAATTAGTGATCAAAAAGTGGGAAGAAAATAAAAAAATGCAAGAATCTTCACTATATTTGGAATGCTTTGCAAAAGTTCAAATGTACTTAGAATTTTTTAGGAAATGGTGAATAACTTTTTAAAAACCAAGAAAATGCAAGCCAATAATGATCCTTTAAACTTTTCAAAGATATTCTTAATACTTGTTTCCAAGCATACAAATTCTCTACAACAATTCCAAGAAGCAAGCTTGAAATGAAGAAAATGAACAACTTGGACTTTCTAATCAAATGTACTCAATAGATCTGAGAATTACACCAATTTTCAAGTCTATATTCAGAAAATCATAGAATATACTACTGTAAACTTCGATTGATTGGAAACTCTCAAAGAAAAATAATCACCCAAAATCTCTTTTTTTTTTTTTACACAAATGGATAACTAGATTTATATTAAAAAGGAGAAAAGGATTACATAGAGTCGGGGAGGCTGTTCCCATAAAACTAGAGTTTCCGAAGCAAACTCATCACTGCCCAGCCTCTGAAGTTCAAAATGGCATTAATCCTATTACAAAATGATATAGAAAGTTCTGTAACATGACATAAAACAGAGCATAAACCCATTACATAGATTTGGAAGTGCAGAAGGTAAACAAAAAGAGGTTGCACAGTCGCAGGAAGAGGCGAGAGTCATATCAGTTAGCATGGTGAATTCGTACTTTCTCCTTGCTGCCAGGCATTGAGCCTGCATTATCTTCATCCACAATCAAAATAACAGAAGGATTGCTTCCATTATTAGTCATGGTGCTTCCATTATTGACCCTGATACATTCCACTTTTGCTTCCAAAATTCGAAGACAGCTATAAAACGTATCATGCTTACCCATCAACTTTTCAAAATGGTATTTCGTCTTCCCGGTGTTGTTCCTTACTTTGGAATTAGATATTTGCACAAAGGTGTCCAGGTTCGAAATTGCCTTCTTCATATGCAGAAAATCACCATGAAGCCAACGGACTTGGGATTCCAGGTCCTGCAGCTACGAATGAGCTTCCGGAGAGGGACTAGCTTTCCCAAGGGGAGAGTCCAGAGCGACCAAGTTTCCCTGATAACCCAGAGTATGCTTCCAATTTTTATTGCCAAATTCTTCAGGACTGCTGCACGCCAAATGGTGAGGGGCATCATGTCCAAGTTCCAAAGTCTTATGAAGTTTCCTGCTACCAGTACCATAGTCGAAGCCACTACCGAGACAATGTATAGCACCCTTGGTACCCATGCCATTGCCAGCATCCAGGCGTGCCCATCTCCTTCCACTACCCTGATATTCTGAGTGTCAAGGATTGCTACAAGCTAAAATAGGGGACCCTCTTCTATCATTGCCGTCGTTATTCTGCAGGAGATCAGAAAGGTAACATTTCTTGCCTCTGCCAGCCCCAGAATGTCCCACTCTACACTGTTTACAATTCAATGAATGGCATAGGTCCACCATGGAGAAATAAGAAACACTACAAGAGATAGCACACAAGAAAGAAGGCAACAAAACCGCAGAGGAAAACGCAGGATGCAGAGACCGCCACCCTGCATGAAACAGCCAAGAGAGAGTCTTGGGGAATGTCCACAATTAAGGTTGGCGCATGCGAGACAGGTGGGTATAGTCAGAAACTACCGCCGGATCAGATGATAAGACAAAGGGGAGATTAGCTGGGATCCAAAAGGGATTTGGAGAGTAAATGCAACCCCCGAAGACAGTGGGAAGGAGGATAAGGGGGAAGGAACCAAGGGTAAGGTGGGTTAGGTGGAGGATTTCTACAGCACCCAAGCATCAAAACTAAGAATATCATTTGAGATAACATGCCCGCAATTCAAACATGCCCCGATGTTAGCCAAATCATCAGCAATTTGATTGTTGAGTCTTAAGATATGAAGAAAGGAGATGGAGTGGAATTATTTAGCCGAGAATCTGAAGTGTTGATGTAGAGGGGAGTTAGGTTTGCGGTGATGATTAGTAAGACTTCTAGCTTCCCTAATAACCAACATAGAGTCCCCAAAGACCACAAGATCACTGACATTTTGGCTCCTTGCAATTTCCAAACCTTTTATCAATGCGATCCACTCAGCTGCATTGTTAGTCTTCTTGCCAATCCCCCAAACATAATCATTCATTTTGTTTCCGTCAGAGTCCATAAGAACTCCCCCCGCACCTGCCAACCCAGATCACCCAAAATCTCAAAAACATAAAAAATCGAGCAAAATCACAACAATCAAATGTCGGAGGGCTTAGAAGTCAGATCGAACAGTTATGATGGTCTGATAAGGAGTCACAAGACTGAGTGTGCTCGTGGGGGATTGAAATTTCCCACAGCAAGGGATGCACCCACTTGAATAGCTAGGACTCAAATCAATATGCAAACTTCAAAAATAAGTCAAGGATGAGGTATGTTGGGTCTAGGAGGTTCTGTAGCAGTCAATTAAAAACACACATAAATCCAAACTAAACCAAAAACCAACTTTGAGAATTTTTAATTCTGACTACAAAGTAATGGAGGGCGACGGGCCCTGCAAGGGTGCACCAGAGCGTTGGAAGACCCAACGATGCGCTCTGCACACAGGGTAACCGCGTCAGCGACACAGGCTGTAAATTGACAGAGAGCGTCAGCGACGCAGTCTGCAAACAGGATAAGTGCATCAGAATTACAGTGGCGCGGGTGATGAATGGCTTAGCTGCGTCGGGCAGGATTTATGCCAAAAAAATAATATTTCTCTAAGAATAAAAAAGGTAAAAGGCCCAAAAAATATCCCAAACAGACTTTGGATGGCCCAAAAACTCTCTGATGGTCATATCCAAAAATAAAAAGCAACTTTTAGGCTAGAGGCTAATTGGAAATAAATCAAAGAAACCAAAATGTAATGAAATAAAAAACAAGGATTACTACTCCCCAATATGGTTTCCAAATTTGTTTACGAACAATCTGTATGAGTGGACTCAAATAGATCTCTCTAGTCTAAATGGTTTAGATCTAGAACAAATGAGTACATAACACAAGTACTTTTCCTGGAGGAGAAGAAGGTGTTAGGTTAAAATATGGCCGAACCCTAGCCACCATAGGGTCGTCGGCGGCCTACTGCTGTCAGGCTAGGGCGACTGTAGCCTGACGTTTGATGCAGCGACGTGGTGTCTCCACTGTCTCGATTTCGGTGCACACAAACGGTGGTTTATTTGCTTAAACTGTGTTTTTTTCGTAAAAAATACCTGGTTTTTACTGCAACTGTTACTCTTTTTATTGTGGTTTCATTTACCTGCGATGGCTAACTATGATGAAAAGATGGATTATACATTTGACCCGTCAGATGAGATGCCCATCTGGACTCAGCCATCTAGTGTCAGGTGGCATGAGGGGGTTTACAACGCCGGGTGTGGTATGGACGGCAGCTCTACTAGCGAGAATAGGATGGATTTGGGGTTTTCACCTTCTGATTATCTTGCACTTTCACCAGGCTCTGGGCCGTTGAATACTCCATTACCTGGTATCCCATCGATTTCCCCCTTGAAGGAAGCTGCGACACCACTTTGGTCCTCGGATCAGGTCATCAAGGCCATCGAGGTTACGGTGGACGGACGGAATGTCACTATTTCTGAAATCGGTGGCTATCATGGGAAGATCGGTAATAGCATCCCATCCTCGAACTCTATCCCTGGCTTGAACTCCGCAGAGACTCGGGAAGGTATGAGATTGGGGTTGTTGGAACTACATGAGCAATGTGGTTTTGCTAGTCCTTGTGTGGGCTCTGGTACCAGCTCTGAAGATTGGGGAGGACGCTCTTCGGATGATACAACTCAACTGGCGAACCGCGACAGAAAACGTTGGCTGAAACTGAGTAGGACCAAATATAACTATGCACTTGGGGAAGATATTGAGTGGCATAAATTGGTCAAGATGACAAGCATCACCCTGGTTGGTAAGGCGTTGGGCAGGTCTTTTTCATTACAAACCATTGAGGCTTGGGTGGCAGAATTGGGCTATGCCCCGGAGGTTGTTGAATTAACTTGCAATTGGTTTGCTTTCAACTTTCACAATGCAGAACATGCTAAGTGGGTTCTAAATTCCAACTGGAGTTGGGATCACTGCTCGGTAATGTTTAATCCCTGGCATCCGATGTTTGATGCTAGCCGTGAACGTTTGGATGTAGTCCCACTTTGGGTTCGGCTCCCCGGCTTACCTCTCCATTACTGGTCGGAGCGACACTTTAGAGGAATTGGTAACATGATTGGTACTTATTTGGATGGGGACTATAGTTTTCTACAAACCCGTCAGAGGAAGATTGCTCGCATTTTGGTAAACCTAAATATTAGGGATGGGTTGGCACCGGATGTTACTCTCAGCCAGGGACCCTATGTTTATGTGCAAAAACTGGACTATGAAAATGTTCCTTTTAGGTGCCGTTGCTGCCATGCTTATGTCCATCCGGTTGCTAAGTGTAAGCTACCTTTATGGAGGAAAAATGGTGGCACACAGAAACCTAATATTGCTGTGGAGGCTACTCCTCGGGCTGAAATCCCATTATCTGAACCCTCCCATATGGTGGTATTGGATGCCGCTACGGAGCATGGAAATCTACAGGACTTGGAAGCTCCTCACTCTACTGGCCTTGCTCTATCGGAACTTGATACTACTGTGGATGGGACTGGCGGCATACATCAGGATCTGGTTATGGATGCGCCACAAAAGGAAAATTCGGTACCTGCAACAGCATCTATTGAATTACCTCAACCAGTTTCCTTCTCAGGACCAGGGACTTCAACTGCGGGTATTCCTCCTTCCATAAACCCCCTTTCCTTTCATTTTGTTATAAAAAAATTTAGTTTGGATAATTCGGACCGGTTAGAGGCTTTAAAAAATTTGAATATCTCCCCTGCTATGGATTTAGTGGAACCTTCATGTATCGCTCTTGTTCCCCCTTCTTCCCTACATACATCGCCGAGTCATGGTGTGATGTTGATTGACCTACCCCCTGAAGTTGATCCTGACCCAGTTGAAGCCCCTTCTTCATCCTCCCCTACCACATCCTCGGACTCTGGTTATTTCTTAAGATACCTTACTAAAGTTTCCCCAGGAGGGTTGGGTGCTAGGGTGTGTAATAAGGGTAAAAGCAGGGGAAGGAAGTCTCATCTATCTAAAGCACAATCCAAGGCAAAGATGGATCTGCTTGAAGGCAAACAGGTGACTATTGATCGGGCACTTAGAGCGGTGTGTTCCCAGAAGAGGGGGCATTAATGAAGATTATGTCTTTTAGTTGTCGGGGTCTTGCTAGTCCCCATAAAAGATCAACACTCCGTAGAGTGGTATCTCTTGAACACCTGGATATCATTCTACTTCAAGAAACTTTGGGTGTTGGCGAAGTTATTAAATAATTACTAGAAAGCTGGTTTGGTGGCTGGTCCTTTGCTACCTTGAATGCTCATGGCCGGTCTGGCAGCCAAGCTATTGGCTGGAACACTAGCACGGTGCTATGCCATAACCTATGGGGGATGGAAGCTACTTTGGGAATGTCTTGCTCATCTCTTGATGTTGGTGAACTTTTCATGGTGGTAAATGTTTATGGTCCATATTTGAACCGGATCCCTTTCTGGGACTCTCTTCTTTCACATCCCTTGTTGCAGGAAGGGAACCTTATCCTTGGAGGTGATTTGAATTTTTCCCTGGGACTGGCAGAAGTTTGGGGTAGCAGAGCTCGATCAAACCCCTTGGCTGAATATTTCACTCACAAGTTGGTCACAAATAATTTGCTGGACATTGAGCCCTCTTTACTAAAGCCTACTTGGAGGAATAACCGAACTGGAGAAAACAGAGTTGAGAAATGATTGGATCGTTTCTTGGTGTCTGACTCCATGGTGGATAGAAACTACCTACTGAGGCAGTGGGTAGGCTCGAGGGGTTATCTGACCACTTTCCTATTTTTCTGGAAATTCGTGATGGACCTTCTAAACCAGCTGGGCCGCTTAAGTTCAATAAGATCTGGTTAAAAGATGAGACCTTCTTTGACCTTGTTGGCTCCCTTTGGGTACCTTATAATCCCAGGGATGGCCTCTCTGCATCTCATCAGTTCTCAGCTAACATCAAAAGAATTAAAGGGCCAGTTAAGGTATGGGCTTATGAAAAGAATAGTAGAGACGATAGAGATTTGAAGTCGATTGAACTGGAGTTGCAGGCCTTGTATGATTATAGTTCCGGGGGTCTAGGATCAATGGAAGAAAAAGCACATCTGGTATCACTGGAAGGTAGGCAAAACATGTTGTTAATGGAAAAAGAGGAAACTTGGCGTTTGAAAAGCAGGGCGGTATGGCTAGAAGCTGGTGATGAGAACACAAAATTCTTTCATGCATATGCAAAAGGAAGGAAGGTGTCTAATACCATTTGGAGCCTCGAGGACTCAATGGTGGATACCCAAACCTCTTTTGATAGTATGGCTGGGGTGGGGGTAAATCACTTCCAAACACTTTTTAAAGCCCCTGCACAGGCTAACATATTGGAAATAGTCAGAATGGCACAAATTTTTCCCCGGTTTGTGGAAGAGGAGGACAATCACTCCTTGATGGCAATTTTCACAGAAGAAGAGCTTAAGGGAGTCTTACAGAGATTCCAAAAAGACAAAAGTTCGGGACCGGATGGATGGACCGTTGAATTTCTTTTGGCACTTTTTGATCTTATTGGGAACGATCTCTTGCATATGGTTGAAGACACAAGAACCTCTGGGAGGATTCCTGCTGCCCTAAACTCTACCTTTATTGCCCTAATTCCTAAAACTGACAATTCGTCCTCCTTAAGTGATTTCAGACCCATCTCTTTGTGCAACTGTGTATATAAGGTGGTGTCCAAAATTATTGCCAGGAAGCTTAAAATTATCCTGTCCAAGCATATCTCTGCGGAACAATTTGGGTTTCTGGAAGGGCGACAAATACATGAGGCTATTGGAGTAGCACAAGAGGGCATTCATAGTATGAAATCAAGGAAAATCAAAGGAGCTATAATCAAGATTGATTTGTCAAAATCATATGACAAGGTGAGTTGGCTGTATATTCATTTACTTCTTACACATTTGGGTTTTGCTGTGGATTTTATCAGGAGGATTATGAGCTGTATTTATATGGTATCATTTGTGGTTCTCATTAATGGAGTAGCCTCCCCCTTTTTTCGGTCGGAAAGAGGTCTGCGTCAGGGTTGTCCATTATCACCTTTACTTTTCCTATTGGTTGGTGAAGGGTTAAGTAAGCCACTGAAAAAAGCTTGTAGGGATGGCACTCTCCAGGGTATTCAAGTGGCTCCGAACTTATTTATATCACATCTACTTTTCGTGGATGATATCCTCATTTTCCGCTCTAGATCGGTTGGGGACATTGAAACACTCCATGACATCTTCCAACTTTTCTCTCAAGCCACTGGTATGGAGATAAATGACAGGAAATCCACTTTATCAACTCACTTGCTTAGGGAAGTTGAGATCATGGAAATATGAAGGATCTTCCCTTATACATTATTGCGCCTTGAAGATGGTTTATGCTACCTTGGGTTTCACTTAAAACCAAATGCATATACAAAAAAGGATTGGAACTGGCTTATTGAAAAAATTCACAAGAGGTTGAAGGTATGGAGCCACAGGTGGCTTTCAAGAGCAGGAAGACTGGTCCTGGTGAAATCAGTTTTAGAGGCCATTCCAGTGTATTGGATGTCCCTCTCTTGGATCCCCAAAGGGACGTTGGAACAAGCTCGAAAGTTATGCTTTCGTTTTCTTTGGAGCGGTAAAGGAGATTTTGTTTCCCCATGGGTCCGATGGCAGAGAATTGCTATCCCTAAGGCTTTAAGGGGATGGGGTCTGAAAAACATTCACCTGTTCTCAAAAGCCCTGGAAGCTAAAGGGGTTTGGCGGCTGCTAAAATATGAGAGCCTTTGGACAAGAGCTGTCATACAGAAATACATTGCCCCTGCATCAATTATGGACTAGGTTCACAATACGAATAAGTCTCACCGTGGTAGTTCTGTTATCTGGAAAGCTGTAACAAACTCTTTTTCTATGGTTGGAGACCTTCTAGCTTGGAATATTGGGAATGGAAAGGCTCTTCGAGTTGGGGAAGACCCCTGGTTTGGGAGTGCAGGTAGACACATTTTATCAGATGGACTGATTGCATCCCTCCGGGGGATAGGTATAACACACTTATCCCAACTTGCTCTTCTAGATAGGGTCCACCCATGGAATCCATCGTGGATAGATGCAGACACATTGGAACTTACTGTGGAGGAACAGAATGAATTGAGAACTTATTATAGAGCACTCATCCGTTCACATATTCATATCTGCGACAGGGAGGACTGTTTGATATGGAAAGGGGTGCCAAATGGGGTGTTCTCACCAAAGAATGGATACATCAGTTTGAGTCACTTCATAAATCCACGAGAACTAGTTTGGTGGTGGAAACCAATCTGGAAGCTCAACTTCCCTTTGAAACATCGTATATTCATGTGGAATGTCCTCGAAAATTCCATTCCTACATGGGATTTTTTACAAAGAAAGAATAGGGCTGGGCCGGGGTGGTGCATATTGTGCAAAGCAAATGAGGAAACTTGTTTTCACTTATTTCTCCAATGTCCATATACTGTGCAGGTATGAGCATAATGCTCCAGAATTTCAAATATTCAGTTTAATTGGGAAGGGAATACGATGCTACGGGCTTGTTCATAGTGGTGCAGGGATCCAATTGGCATCTTTTACAGAGGCCTTCCTCTAATGGTGGCTTGGGGAATTTGGCTGGCACGGAATGGCATGATCTTCAATGAAATAACCTGTACACCGGCGGTCTCTACCATACAAATATGTGGTTTCATAAAGGCCTACCCTCAACATATAAAAGTCGCGAAACAAAGAAATGTTCTTGCTGTTGACATCGGCCACTCGATTCCATGGGGTTTCTACGATGGTTCTGCTCAGGAGAACACCTGTGGGGGTGGGGCTGTCATACATCTTTCTTTAATCCATTCCTATCATCTTTTTGGGGGTCTGGGGGAGGGCGGGAACAAGTTTGCTGAACTTATGAGCCTAAAGCTTCTTCTCATTTTCGCCATGGAGAAGGATTGTCAATAGTTAAATGTGTTTGGAGATTCACTGAATGTCACAAATTGGACACTTGGAACTCAACAATGTAGGGACCTTAGACTTGCAAACATTCTTCAGGACGTCCAAGAACTAAAACTTTCATTTTTACATTTTTCTTGCAGACATGCTTTCAGGGAGAATAACAAGGAGGCGGACAAGGCTTCTAAGATTGGCAAGGACCTGGCAATGGGGATGTGGAAAGTAAATGAATATCGTAATGGGACGCTATATGAGTACTATCATAGACCCTTCATTGATGAGCTGGCCTTACAAGAACATCGATGATGATACAAAAATTTTGAAACAGTTTACTTAACCTTCTATGACGACAACTAGAAGATTTATTTTTACTCTTTAAAAGCTTTTTCGTAAATCAGGAAGCTCGGGGAGCCACCAGACCTATTTCTGTTACTGTTATGGCTTTACTTTTGTTGATGATGAACACATCGGACTGATGTACTGAATAAAATTACTTTTTCTTGTACTATTTTGTCCTTCTATGGATACTCGCATGCTTTATGCATATACAGAATGTAATTTTGTTCACCACTGCTGAAATAAAATTACGCTTTTTTCTCAAAAAAAAAAGTACTTTTCCTAGATAAATTGAAATGCAAGACAAATAGAAGAGATGGCTTACCTCAATTATGCAACTCCTCTCTCCTTGTTGCTCCAAGCTCCAAGTCTTTAGATATTTAGCTGCAAAACCATAAAAAGCACATTGAAACAAACAAGTGCTAAGAGCGCATGGATGTGAATTGATCTATATTAACAGTCAAAGAAGAAAATCCTAAACATCATTAGCACAATAAAGTTTACAGAAAGAACTTGTATTAAATGTAATAGTAAGAAATACAAAGGGAGAGATTTTACAACCAAAGCTTTGACATCATAACCTCCTTCCCACAATCCTAGCCTTCAAGATTGAATGCTTGGTCTCCTAATGGATGAAGAGGATCACATAGAGAAATTTCACCAGCATAAAGGTACGTTATCATTCCTCTCATTGTACCTATATATTTCGAGTCATTGTAGATTTCATCAGCTTCATTTTTGTTAATACACTTTGCTTATTTACCTAGTTTTACACATGCTAGTGAAAACTCCATTATGCCTCCTCCATGTTACAAAACTATAAAAAAATACTTACTAATTAATTAAAAACATTGGATAACCATTTACTTAAAAATAAAGATAACTATAACTAAAACGGAATTGTAAGAATTATGAAAAATAATTGCAACCTTATAATTTTAATAAAAATATTAAATTCTGAAAAATATAGAATATGATTTAAGATTTATATATCATTATATATTAATTAAACCAAGTCACAGTATAACCAAAGAGAAAACAATCCAAAATATTTAATAGCATTGATGACATTGATGTTCGTATTTGTATGATAGAATAAACAAAACTTACATAGCAATACAGACCAAATCCTCTAGATATAACCGCAGAAAGGCACACAATATGCATAAGAAAAAGAAGATTTCTTGACAGTATGCAGGCGGCCATGATTATCCCACCATATTTATAATTATTGTTAGGATGCAAATCAGTCATCCATTTATAAGATAAATTGAGTTGGAATTTGACTTATTAGAGGATTAGATGAGAGAAGCTCATTGCACCATGTTGTGCATATATTCAATGGAGAAAGCATTAATGGTAGCAAATCGAAATACATACCCATCTTCTTCAATCAATTCTACTTATCTTTGGTATATGTACATTGAACCAACCATTTGAATGAGGTAAGGATTATCTTATCATTTCAATTATCTTCGCCTCCCCTACTATTGTACTTCATTCCTCTGACCATTTCCAACCTATATTGGTTCTTAGCTTTGTCAAGTACAGATTATTTTCTATTCAATAAGCTCAATCGAAAATGCATTCTGTATAAACAAGCTTCAAACATAAATATATAAATCTGACCATCCTCTAAATATATAAACCTGACCATCATTATTGTTTCTCTGTTTGAGAATGAAATAAATACAAAGTATACTCTAAGGTAAAATATTTACATCAATTCACTCTAAAACACGTATTGTTATTTACGAGCGTAAACGAATGCACCTTGGGTGATTAATTATGAACGAAATAAATACAAAGTATACTCTAAGGTAAAATATTTACATCAATTCACTCTAAAACACTTATTGTTATTTACGAGCGTAAACGAATGCACCTTGGGTGATTAATTATTATACCGGCCTTCGGCAGGTTATATAGCAATCGTTTGGTATGCTAAAAGATTTGACTTTAATTAGTTTATATTTTTTTTCTAAAGTTTTGCTTAAGTTTTGTAAAATTCATATATTAAATTATTTTTTAAAAAATTAAAATATATATTTTTTATTTTTTAAAATATATTTTTATGTTTTGTTATTGGTTTATATTAATGATTTGACTAATTTTCCCTGGTGTGCAATAAAATTATCATATATAAAAAGTCAATTAAAAATAATAATCATAAAAAATACATCATTCTACCAAGTGTCCTCTAAATTAATATCATTGATATGATATAATTAAATAATTTTAAAAGAAAAATATTTAACCAACTCTAATATTTCCAAGTGTCTTTTAAATAATCATTACACTGCAACATTATTAATATGACAGCTAACAGACATAATCTGTTTAGAATCTATGACGTTAAACGTATTTTATTTAATTTTGGGAAGGGAGTTGATCGAATATTTATTTCATCTGGCGGAATTCATGGATCGTGGCATACAAATGAATGAATTGTAATGAATTGTAAAGAAAATTACTTTGATTGGATCGATATTCATTTTCCAGACAAATGTATCCTTACGCTTGAATCTAAGACTAGGTTGATACAAAGCATATTCATTGGCATTTAGGTGAATGCATATAGCATTGTGTTCAGGTTTAAATGCTCGATTTTAAAGCGGGAGAATCTAGTAAACAACAAAGGAAACGTCATCTTGGGCCTAAGTAGGGAGGAGAGACAAAATATTGGTAAAAAATAGAATGTAGCCCCAGCAGCCAACAAATGCAACTCTACATTGAAGGTGAGCATTCGTGGGAGAGGAGTTCAGGTGAGCATTTGTGGGAGAGATGTTATGTTGTTACAGGATAACGAATAGCTGAAGGCAGTTCCAAAACAAGCAGTGTTGATATTAAATGCAGCACTGTGAAATTAAATGTTCCGTTAATTACAATAGACACCATCAATTCTCTGACGTGGTCAGCCACTAGGTTATGTTTCATTAATTCATTTGAAGAAATAGAGAAGTTCCAAGAAATTTCTTCAGATTCAAAGGTTATGTTGAATTGAGGATAGGAAACCAGTTTACATGGCATAGGAATTTAGTTGTTCATCTAACACAGTTTGTGACAATGAGGAAAGCTGGCTTGAATTAAGGCGTAGTTCGGGCTATCGTAGCCATCAACACCAAGCAAAGATACCGATATAACAATTAATGTCAAAAGGAATCACTGCTAAGTTGAAACAAAGTTGACTGTCAACAACATATGTATAACACCGAGCATACAATCGAGCTGCTTACAGAGTAACTGGTGATACATTTATTTTTATTATATATATATCCTACATATTTCAATGCCACTTTGTATCAAAAGTTTCGAAGTGAATGGTCGGCATGAAGGGTAGGAACAATGAGGTGAGGGAATAACTAAGCAGGGATGAAGGGCTTCGACTAAGAGAAAGGAAACTACAAGAGATGCTAAAAAGTGTCTCCTGACTAGGAGATGAAAGAAAATCAATGGCCAAAACTAGGATATCTGAAATTAATCAGTGTAGTATGCATGCCATTTCCTGTCTTATGGCTTTCAACATCTTGTGGACCATTTATTGAAATTTTCTAAATGTGACCTCCATAGAAACTGAAACTATAAAAATTATAAGGATCTCCAGCTAAGATTAACACTAACACGGTGAAATTTTGAGAATTATTAAACAAAAAATGCATGTAAGTTGGAATTTACCTTGAGATGAGTCTCTCAAAATGGTTTTCTCTCCTTTGAACCAGTAGGAGCATACTTAGACTTTCTCATGACCTTCAAAGATTCTTCTCCGATAACACATATGCATTTCTCGGTCTCTTTGCTTCGGGGCCATGGGTATTGTAGTAGGACATAACTCCATGCCGAAGAACAAACCAATGGGACTTCCATCCTTTTCCGTAATTCACTCATTTATACAAATCCCTACACCGCTGGTGTTCAAGACCCCTGCACCGCTAGTGCTCACTTTGCTTGTTTGAGTTGAACTTTACATGTCCCTTTGCGTGGGTTACTAAATCCATTTGTAGTCTGAGTCGAACGCGGTGCTCACCTTTCTTGTCTGAGTTGAAACCTTACGTGTCCCTTCGCATGGGTTACAAAATCCATTGGTAATTTGAGTTGAAACTTTTTTGTGACAAGCGGAGCACCACCACACTCTTTCATGCATGACACTTTGTTTGCATGTATGTGATCAAGTCGCTTAACATGGAGATAGAGTTTGTCACAAACACATTGCATATTTGTTGATAGCGTCATACTATTGTCAAATGGTGAATCGTTGTCAGCAAGCCTAGAAAAAGGGAATCGGTTCTTGAATTCAGTTATGTCAAAACAATACTTGTTAGGACCTTCCTTTAATTTCTGTTGTAGAACTTGTCAGATAATTTTTACTTTTTTGTAAAATCAATCATATAGAGTTAATATTCAAATTTAGCAATCCAAACACATTTACAATACAATTTGTGTCATATATATTCTCAATCTTAAATTAGTTAATATAAAGTAATTTATGGTGAGACAGTTGTTTATAAAACTTGAATTGATATTTGTATATTTAATATTTTGTGATATATAGAATTTAAATAATAGAATTTCGTTCAAATTTAAAATTTTGTTAATTTTTTTTATCAAATAGAAAAGAAAATGTTTTTTCTTACAAAGTATATATGATTAATTCATTATCACTTACCACTCACTTAAAACAGCCACCACCACATAACAATGTATAATAAAATTACCACAGCATTCCCACTTTAGAAAACAAATTATAAATAAGTCAATAAAAAATTACATATGAAAAAGGAAATATGTTCTTTGGCTATTTTAAAAACTTCATAACTACTTTTACTAAACACATGGATAAAGTTTAATAAATTTAAAGTATTAAATAAAACAAAATATTATAAATAAATAATTAATAAAAATAAAAAAATTTCACTTATTTATATTTTAAACTTATTTAAATTTTATAGTTATTTAAAATACATAAAATTATATTATATTTATTAATTTGTATTTAAAAAATATATAGAAATTGTATTATATCTCACTTTTATTTAAAAAATAACGAAATTGTATTATATCTAAATTTTAATTTAAAAAATAAAATTTATTAAAATGTTTAATTGTTAATCTTATTATTATATTTGTAGTATTTAAAATTATATCAAAGATATTTAATAATTTATTTAATTATATATATTTTATTTAGCTTTGTTACTTATTTGACTATATAAAATGATGTTGATTAAATATCAATTTGTAATGATTTAAAAATATAATTTAATATATATAATGTGTAATGGTTTTACATAATAAAATATTTTTTTTTTCAAGAGTAAATATTTTTTAGCTTATTAATATTTTTAATTTCTCAATTTCTCATCACAATTTTTTATTGAAATTTGTATTAGTTTTTAAATCGTTAAATTAAATTTTATAATAGAAAAAATATTGATATGTTTTACTATTTTTAATTATTATAAGTAGAATTATAAAATTAAGTTATACAATAAAATTGAAAATTATGTCTAAAAATTTTAGAATTATTTAGTCAATACTTCATGTTTTCTATATAAATGAAAAAATGTTATGGAATTTGTTAATCCAATTTTAATTATGTATTTATATTATTTTTGCATTAGATTAGTAGTCACATTTATCTTCTATAAAGAGTGACACAATAATAGCTATTATAATATAAAAAACAACTTGATGTGTGAGCTTTAACGCAGTGTTATAATAAGTTTTTGAATGCTTGATTAAGTGATATCAGATAGCATTTTTTCTTTTACTTCATTCATACTATAGAGTGTTACAGATAGGGCTAATATGTCATTATCAATATTTTTCTCCAACTCTATTTCAACTTTTAAAAGTATGAAGTAAGACGTATCATTTTTCTTTTGCTTTTTTTAACTATACACAAATAATCATTTTAAAAATGTTTTGTAATTATTTTAAATTTTAGTTTTGAATTATGTACAACTATTTCATTAAAACATTTTTAAGAGGCAGGTATAAGCAGCTTTGCTACTAATTTCATTTGTTATTCTACATAATAATAATAAATTACCTTCATACTCACATAATATACTTAATTAATAATAATAAGATATTTTTCCATACTGAGATAATACATATAATTTTTATTTAATTAGTAATAAAAGTTTAAGATTAAACATTGCAATGAAACATCAAACATAATAACTCTGTATTTTCAACAAAGCTTTAGAGAATATTAAAACAAACGTGTTGGAAAACATTTCACCAATACACAGCTTTCCTAATTGCATTTTACTATTACTGGGAGCTCGTGCCAATTAGGGTTTTAAGCCTGGGAATTCAAGCAATGTCAAACATTCTGTGTAATAGTAAAGACAAATACATTTCATACAATAAATGGTTGATTGTATTTTACTATTGATAAGGTTCAACAACACTGGAATTACTTGTTGATGTATTTGTAACTTCAGAATGTATTTCATATTTGTATATTGCATTCCTATAGAGATGTTATTATTCCTCTATACGGAAGTGTTTGTATTCCTATAGAGATGTTATTATTCCTCTATACGAAAGTGTCGTCATTTATATTGTAAGTGTCGTAACTTATACTTGATGGGTTATTAGACCACCTTGTTGGGGTCGGCCCTGTATAAATCATGTGGGTTAAAGGGTTATTAGACCACCCTATTGGGAGTCGGCCCTGTCAGCATTATGTTATGCGGTTAAGTTAAGGCCGACCTAGTAAAGGTTATTAGGCAAGTCAAGTCAATTCAAGTATAAATAGAGTGCGGGAGGCACTCTATTTGATCATTCTATTCTTCACTCGCACACTCATTGGAGAGTGGCGCACTAGTGGAGGAGGAGAAGCTGCTGCTAGGAGGACTATCTCTTGTACTTGGGTTGTATCATTGCTCTATCTATCTCTGAGGAAGTTGCAGGGTTTTTCACCTTCTTGTTTTTCCCCAGTGAAATTCTGTGTCTCTTATGTGCTTGCATTATTGTGTCCATGATTGATATGCTGTAGATATGCTGTACATGTTATTCTCTTAGTTAAGATCCTAGATCATACTGAAATTCTGAAAAACTAACATGCTATCAGAGCTAGCCTGAAAGAAGGCATGGTATGGAATTTATGACACTTGTTGCACTTGCGAAGCTAGGGCTTGATATAGCAAAAACCAGTCATCGTAGCACTTTCACTATAAATTCATTTTGGCAAAGTTTCAGGATCTAAAAATCTTACAGGTCGAAGATAAGATCCCCATGTACCTTGTGTCCGAAGGAGAGCCTCTAATTCGTTGTAATTGCATATTTATGATCTGTAGAATATAGGGTTTCTGCCTCTTCCAGATCTCAATCATAAATAGGTGACCTAGGAAAAAAGGTCACAACTTAGTCTAGGAAGCTCCAAATGAAATTTCGCAAAACGTGGCAAGTAGGGCACAGACTATACTTTCACAGGTCTGATTTTCAAAGGCCGAAATTGAACCAGTGACACTTGGAACTCTGTACAAGTTCGCTCTCTTGTTTTATTCCATAAACAGGTCACGCTGTGACACTTGGCATAACTCTCTCTCAAAGAATCCATTTGAGGTCAGACCTATGGGGTTGAAAATTTAACAGGTCAGGATACCACAGGAAGAATTTTCAATCCCTCTAGATCCAAAATTTTTGAGTTACACCAAAAACAATCAGGTGGATATTTCTGTCAAAATAGAATTGGATTTTGACCAACTTCATTGATGGCTACGGGAATTTAGGGTTTTGGAGAAAGTTGGAATTTTTGTAATCAGAGACACGGCTGGATGCTCCTCATCAAAATTGAAATTTAGAGACCAAGATCAAAATTTTTGGTTGGGAAGAAGGTCGGGCTTGATCAAACCCTAGTTCGAGACTTTGATCGGAAAGGTGAAAAAATAGGGCTTCTGCAAAAATGGGAATTTTTGAAATCTGTGACCATAGATGGAAGATCCTTGGAAAAATCAAAGTTTAGAGATTTGGATCAAACTATTTGGTTGGGTGAAGCTCCGGGAAACTCAAACCCTAATTCAGGGTCCTCCCTAGTGAATATGGAAGATTGAAAAGCAAATTTGAGGGGTGAAACTTTGAGTTTTCAAATTCTGAGTATACCAGGTTGATCAGCTCATCAAGGCACATCTTTCTATCCTTTTAGAAGTTTGAATTTTTAGTGTTTCCCTAACAAACCCTAATCCAGCTCCAGATCCAGTTTCAGCAAATCAAAGTGGATTGGGTTAATCCTAGAAGAGAATGGATTGGTCACCTGCATAAGTGAAGAAGTTCCTGTTTCAGAGGGAAATGAGGCTAAGGCCTTACATAAGAAGATTACAAGCAATCTCGACAGGCATGATTTACGGGTATGTTTCGAAATATGTTCATGATTAAGTTTATGATATGTTTGTCTTCATTAAGATTAGTACAATCTTGATTAATTTTAGACTTGTCGTATCACCTTAATAAAAATATGAATGCATGATAGAAAATATTCATTGATTAGGGTTTTGACACTTATGATTGTACTAATGCATTGTGGTGTTGTATGAGGTTGATGTTGTCCTCTAACATGAAAGGTACATCAAGAAAGACAAATCATGTTCTAGTTCAAGAACATATGACCATGGTGACATGAAGACAAATATTCATCCATTGTCATGGATCACATAGAAGATCTACTTACGAGGTATGTATAACTTGGTTCTATAATGGTTAACCTATGAGATATGCAGGTTACTAGCACAAGTCATTGAAGAGAACAAGAAGACATTATGCAGATATGTTAGACATAACTAGCTAGTATGCTAATCCAGGTATGTTTTTCCTATATCAAGTTAGAATCCTACCTTGTGTTAGGATCTCTTATATAAGTATACATGGCATGATTGATAATGATTATTTATGAAGTTAGAAATTTAAGTAATCAAGGGTTTATGCATATTATGTCCCTTACCTTAATTAATGATATGACTAACCAGAAGAGTCCTATGGTCAAATAAGAATATGCATGAGTAAAAGAAGTCTTCCCTGAAAACTTGAATACTAATGCTTATTATATGTGTTTGAAATGATCATGACTATACATGTTTAAGATTATTGTATTTTGATAGTATTAAGATTATACTAATGAATGTATAATTATGTATGAGATCTCGAGGATAACACAATGATGATACTAGTAAGAATGCATAGTGATCGGGGATGGATATAAGTTCAAGGACAGGTAATCCAGGAAGCAAAGATCAAGAGGGAGCACACTCCAAAAATTCCTGCAAAGAAGCAAAGATCAAGAGGGAGCACTTCAGGAAGCAAAGATCAATAGGGAGTCCACCCTACAAACAAACAAGATAAGTATTTGAATTGTCATTTCTTGTATATTTGATTGTTTAGATAATATTGTTCAATGATGTATATGCTTATGTTCCTAGACTTAGGATGTGTATTATGCATATCAGAATAATTGCATTAATGAATAGTATACTACTAATACGCATGTGATGGGTAAGTGGCCTATGGCACTGTACAACATTCCATTGCTACTTATTTAGAATGAAACCTCTTTGCTGACATGTTGGGAGTTGTGCACACTCTTAACAATGTTCTGGTAGAGATTAGAAGGCATCTAGAAAGTTACGGGATATGGATAAATGTTGTATTGAAGCATTGGCTAAATTAATTGAATGATTGTATGACATTTCTTTATGTGTAAGCATTTGTTCTGAAAACTGTGAGATGTTTCTAATCATGCAATTTAACTTGTCTTGTAGGAAAGATCGTGTACAATCACCTACAAAAGGACTACAACATTTGTTCCAACAACAAAGTTCAAGAAAACTATCTATTGAAGATATTGAAGAATCTGAAGTTCCCAGGATCCGGGATGCAATAATGGAAGGATGCCATGGTCGAGGAATACCAGTCGATCATGAAGAATGATGTTTGGGATGTGGTCCCAAGACCTGAAGGGAAGTCTGTTGTAACTTCCAAGTGGATCTATAAGATCAAGCATGCTGCAGATGGCAGCATAGAGAAATACAAGGCCAGGTTGTGGCTCATGATTTTTGCTCTTGTAGCCAGGTACACTTCCATCAGATCAGTACTTGCTCTGGCTGCAGTGATGAAATGGAAGATACACCAGATGGATATCAAGACAGCTTTCTTGAATGGTGTAGTCGAGGAGGAAGTGTATGTGGAGCAGCCACTTGGTTTTGAGACACATGACAGGGAGTCATATGTGTGTAGATTGAAGAAAGACTTGTATGGCTTGAAGCAAGCTCCTAGGACTCGGTATGGTAAGATAGACAACTTTCTATCCAGTTTGGGCTTTACCAAGAGTAAAGCGGATTCCAACCTTTACTACAAGGTTGAGGAAGGAAATACAGTGATACTACTTCTGTATGTGGATGACCTGTTTGTTACAGGTGAGGATAGATTGATTGCCAATACGAAGAGTAAACTTGCTGCCGAGTTCGAGATGAAGGACTTGGGGATGATGCACTATTTTCTAGGCATGGAGGTGTGGCAAAGTGCATATGGAATATTCCTTGGACAAAGGAATTTTGTAGTAGAGATCTTGAAGAGGTTCGGGATGATGGACTGCAAGGCCATGGCCACACCTATGGAATCGAACCTGAAGCTTATGTATGATACACTACAACAAAATAGCCCTTTAGGGGCAGTTTTAGCTTGCGAGGATCTTGGTAAAACCCCCCCTAAAAAAAATTTCAGACCTTTGGAGGTGGTCTTTTAAAACCGCCCCTAAAAGTCATGGAAATTGGACTTTTGGGGGCGGTTTTTTTAAATCCGCCCCCAAAAGTCCTGAAATTTGACTTTTGGGGGCGGTTTTCGGAAAACCCCCCCTAAAAGCTCAATTATCATAACTTTTAGGGGCGGTTTGTCAAACCCCCCCCTAAAAGTCACGAGAATTGAACTTTTGGAGGCGGTTTTTTTGGAACCCCCCTTAAAAGTCATGAGAATTTAACTTTTGGGGGCGGTTTTTGGAAAACCCCCCCTAAAATCCCAATTCTCATAACTTTTGGGGGCGGTTTATCAAAACCCCCCCTAAAAGTCATGAGAATTGAACTTTTGGAGGTAGTTTTTTTTTAACCCCCCTTAAAATTCATGAGAATTGAACTTTTAGTGGCGGTTGATTGAAAACCCCCCCTAAAATCCCAATTATCATAACTTTTGGGGGCGGTTTGTCAAAACCCCCCCTAAAAGTCATGAGAATTGAACTTTGGGAGGCGGTTTGTTTGGAACCCCCATTAAAAGTCATGAGAATTGAACTTTTGGAGGCAGTTGTTTGACCCCCCCCCTAAAAGCCCAATTCTCATAACTTGTGGGGGAGGTTTGTCAAAACCCCCACTAAAAGTCATGAGAATTGAACTTTTGGAGGCGGTTTTTTGGAACCCCCCTTAAAACTCATGAGAATTGAACTTTTGGAGGCAGTTTTTTGGCACCCCCCTTAAAAGTCATGAGAATTGAGCTTTTGGAGGCGGTTTGTTGGAGCCCCCCCCTAAAAGTCATGAGAATTGAACTTTTAAGCTACTTGCAAGGTTGTTCAGTTAAAATATTTAGCCTATCGTTATTAGGTGTGACAATCAGAGTTGCATCAAGCTTTCTGAAAACCCAGTCTTTCATGACAAGTCAAAGCACATTGAAATGAAGTATCACTTCATCCGAGACATGGTCTAGAAAGGTACAGTGAAATTTCAGTACATTGTTACTGATGAGCAGATTGCATATGTGTTAAAAAATCCTCTATCAGTGACGAAGTTCAGGTACTTATGAGACAAGCTCGGTATGACAGAGAATGCCTCCCTCGCTAAGAGGGAGTGTTAAATATACAGCAGCAAGAAACATTCTCCAAACCAATATTGTGTATCAGAGATTGATCCTCCCGAATAGAGGTGAGCTCTTTGATTGCCTTCCATGTAAAGGTTACTCCTCCCATATAGAGGTAATTGATCAAACTAATGATGTTGTAAAGTCTTGTTGGACAAGGTTCCGAACTTATGTGTATCAAGTCATGATTATCATGTGAACCTTTTATATAAAGGTATCCATGAGATGGACCTCCCGTATAGAGGTGAACCTTCCGTATAAAGGTATCCATGAGATGGACCTCTCGTATAGAGGTGGAGCTTCCGTATAAAGGTCATGCTTTACTTGTTAAAAACATTTAATGCTGTGTGATATATTATTAACCATGATCACCAAATTGCTATTAAGTCTCCTTTAGAGATTGATCACCTCTAAAGTGAATTACTTTAACATATGATCAATTGGCCCAGAATAATAAAATATGATCACAACATCCGATAATTCTTCTAAGTATAATGTAATGTGATGGATAATTGAAGTTAGCACATATTGACCATGCAGTAAGAGATAAAGAAATAAAAGATAAAGCATAGAGATCAAGAGAATTCGAAATTTCCCATGCAGACACTTCAGCTAATTAAAGAGAACTCGAATTATTAAAGCTTCAGTAAGTATCAATGCTTCAGTTAAAGCATCAGTTAAAGATATGTCTCAGTTAACTAAAGAACTCACAGTGGTCACTTCAAGTAAATCAATCAGCATGATTTCAATTAACTAGCTGGTGTTAAATAAAAGAGACTAGTTAACTAAAGTATTTTCACTTTAGTTAAACTAAAAGACGGCACTTCAGTTAAAGAGATTTAACTAAGTGACAACAAAGAAGATCTAGTTAACTAAGTGTTATTGCATAACGACACTTATGTTAAACTAAAAGATGACACGTGATTTGTGACACTTGCATGTCGACACTTAAGTTAGCCACCTAACTAAGTGGGAAAGCTTTCGGTTAAGAGACGAGTTCAGCCTAAGTGACAGTTCAATGAGATGTGGCACTGCATGAGAAGTGGGGCACAGCACTCCATGCAAGATTAATACATCCGGTTTGAGGGCGAGTTTATCCTGAAGTTAGAAGTTAAAAATAGAAGAGAATAATGTATAAATATGATATATAGGATTGTTGAATCCAATGTGTAGCGATTTCTCTTCTCCATTGAAGGAAAGGCGCTTCTCTTTGTGAAGGGTATTGTTCGTGCTTGTTATTGTTGTGTTGGGAATAAATCCAATTGAACTCTCTTCTATATTGCTTTCGTATCTTCACCAAGAATTTTGGTGATCTCTTATCTTCCGAAAGCAATCTGCTATGTTGTAAAAGAAAGCATTCTCTACTATCCATTAAATTATACTGAGAAGAATTGCTGGGGTTTTTGTTCACATAATTTTAAGGATTTTCCCCAAGGTATATCCTGTGTTATGGTTGTATGAATTTCATGGAGTAAATTGTCTCATCACTTCAAGTCTCTGCATCTTAAAGAAATAAAGATCAAAGCTCAACCAAATTTCAACACAAAATTATGATATCGGTGAAAGTCCTTGGCCTACCTATTGAACTATGGCATGATCATTTTTTGATGGACTTGAGGAATTTTTTAGGGCATGCAGTATTAATGGATCCCTCATATAAATATTTCTCCCTTCAAACTATTGCTAATGTAGTAGTACAGTTGGATCTATCGGAGGGTCTAGAAGATTGTATTGAAATCGAGGTGGGGAATGCGATCTATTTTCAGTAGTTGGATTAATCCAGCCTCCCCTATCAATGTTCCTATTTCCATGCTTGTGGTAAAGTGGTGAAACATTGAAATATGACCTTTAGCAAGTAGGTTTGGAGGAGAAAATATGATGGATCTTCATATTTAGATGGCACGAGTACGAAGAAGATGATTAATCCAATGGAAGGAGAACCTTTGAGCATAAATTCTAAGGAACCTTTGTTGGAGGAGGGTGGACTTGTGTAATATTCAAAGACCCTAGGGACCACTAATTACGTGCCTTCAATATCAGGATTCATAGGTAAAACACAATCATTCCATCCTTCTCTAGTAAAGAACATTATTTCAGAAGGGAACCTTACACGTGAAGAAGATACAAGCTAAATTATTGAAGGAGGTTAGGATCTCTAGAGCTAGACAATTCAATGGGACTGGAACCTAAAGGAAACAAGGAAATTGTGGGGGTTTCAATGGATATGAAGGGGACCCATATCTCCCGAAGTGAACACTTACTATAGCTCAATCGAGTTTGACCTCATGCAACCTCTATGGTAGAGGTATGGGACATTATTGTCATTCGTGGTGGTGTGGAAGTGCTCGAGGATCATTACTCTTTTAGGTTACCCTCCCTTCATCTAGATGAGGAGTCTTCAAATTGTGGCAAGACTATCTTTGATAAGCTCTCTTTGATTTCTTCTTCTTTTTTTGAATTCTGGGATCTTACAAAGTGGGATGCTCCTGTTTGGGTTGGGGTCGTTTCAAGTGTAGGCGGGTCTGAAATTGGATCCATCCCTCAAAAGAGGTTCCCGTGGTGGAGGAGGTATCCTTAACTCTTCCCCATTGTTCGCCTCACTTGTTTTCTCCTTATGGTTCAATGGAAGGACTTAGTAGGCCTTTGGAAAGCAATTTGAAGTCCCATAATGAGCTTTAGCAGGTCCCTTATGCTCTCATGTCGAGGAGCATGGTACTTGAAGGGTCTGCCTAATTTGGCTTCATGGCAAGTTGTCCAATTTTTATTGTCTTCACTTGAACATTCCATGAGTTTTGCAGCCCCTGTGGTATTCTATGTTATCCCAGACATGTTTTATGTCTTGTTTGATATATTCTTTCCTTTTTTTAGGCTAGGAGTCTGATTTGCATTTCCACACCTCCTCTTGTACCCTTTTAAAGCCCTATTGTTGTTGCAGGGCTTTCAATGCCTGATTCTTCCTACCAATTTTTTGTTAAGAAATTCTATTTCCTCCTCCATAGTAGTTTTCATTGAATAATTACCCATTTCCATTGCCAGGATTCCTGTCAGGGGAAACAAACTCAAATGATGATAAAAAACAAGAAATAAAACTAATCAAGAGTCATTCAAGTGTTTCTAATTGTAATGAAAGACTACTATGTCTAGTGTTCAACTTGGTTGCCATTTTTGTGTGCTTGTCTGCCCTTTCATTAAGGTGTGTTGAATCATGTGAGCAAAGGAAATGAAACCGAATTCATCGTGTAGGTGTCCAAGTTGGCTTGTTGGTCTATAATGTATGACTAGTGTGAGCTTAGGCATTCTTTTCATAATCCCAATAATAATAGCTCAGTTGTCGATGTGTTGGAGGAATTTGATGCCATGGTTGATTTCCAATTGTAATTCTTTTAGAAGTGTGCATGGTTTTGGATAAGTGTTTGAAGTAGATCCTAGATATCATTCAAAATTTAGGTTCTATGTCCATGGAATCTATCTCTAAGACTTACATGCCATGTGTGGGGCCTTAAGCCACAACATAGGCCATGCATATGAAATATTTGGTATGTGAGTGAGATGTGGTCTCATATTTGAAGGTTTAGTACACCAAGGATGGTTCTCACAACCCAAGTCATGTTCGAGGGTGAAGATACAGAGTTTTAGTCCATAACATGTGATGTTCGAGTTGTACATAAGCCATCCATGAGTCCCTATCCCATATTTTCCCTATGACATGGATATGGTGGCCATTTTGAGGCTTGTCACATCATGGATGCTTCTTGGTCACTAATCCATGGTTTGATACCAAAACCCATGTTGTTGGGATAGAACATTTGTCTATGGGGATCATGTTCTTTGCATAGAAACTCACATCATTGCATAATACCTATGTAGGGATCCTTGGCCTACATTTGAGATATGGACACCACATTGAGGAGGGGTAGAGTAGGGATGGATCTTGAGGACTATTCCATGGTATAAAGAAAAAGCTAGGACATTACACTGTAGCATTTTACTATGGAGCTCATGGTCCATGTGTGTGGTCCCAAACCACCATATTGGCCCTCCATAAGGAACCTTTGGCCTGGAAGTGGGATATAGTGCTCATTTTAAAGTTTAGAACACTAGATATGCTTCTTGTTTCCCGTGATGTGGTTCAATGCCAAATGTAGGGTATTATACCATAATATTTGTCTATGGGGCTCGTGATACATCCTTTTGTCCCTTAGACACCACAAAGGTCCTACAAAGAGATAATTTCCATCTGATCAAGATATAATGTCCATTTAGAGGTTGGCACATTTAGGATGGTTATCATGACTTTAGATACAATCCAAGGTCAAAATATAGAGTTTGAAGCCATAACATTTTCCTCTAGGGCTTATGGGCTATTTGTGGGCCTCAATCCATCACATACGTTTTTGCATAGGGAATTGTTGGCCTACAAGAAGAATATGGTGTCCATTTCAAGATTTGTGATACCTCTTCCTCCTAAGTTAGGTTCAACTATTCCATCCTTACTTGACCCTTCAAGCATACCTATAGCAAGGCATAGACCAAGCATAATAGTATTGTGGATACCAAAGTGACGAATGGGGCGGAGGAAATGAACCTAACTAAATGCCCAAGATGATGGGAACCTATTGGTTTATCTAAGCCCTTGAGCTTAAATGGCCCCTACTTACCCACAATTGACCCATAATTACCATAAATTATCCCTAGTTAACCCATAATTGACCCCCAATTACAACTAATTAACCCCTAGTTATCCCTTATTAACCCCTGATTACCACAACTCATGACCCAATAATTACCCCTAAATGATCCTTAATTACCCATTATTGACCACATACTACCCCTAAATTATCAGTAATAAGTCCCTAATTACCCTTCATTTACCCATAATTACCCATAAATGTCCCCTAACTTTGTGTTGGGATCGAGTCTATCACATAGACCTCATAATACTGCATAGGCCTATGCTTGATTATCAATGGTGATTCCAAAACCCAAAGTGTAATTGATTTTTCTCAATCGAGTCTTTTATGTATTATTTTAATATTTCTACTATGCCTAAGGTGGGAGCTCTCTCTTTTTCCTCCTTAGTCTTAGGTTTGTGGGTTTCTTGGTTTGTTCTTAGGTCGAGTTTTGAAGATTGTCCTTCAGTGAGGTTTATAGGGGTTGCGAACTCAGGCATATGTTTGCTCCCACTGAAATAACACTATGTAGAGGTGCTAGAATCCTTGTCCTCGTCTGTTTGCGCCCTCACTTGTTCATGGTTTACCTCTTGGTTGTCTATCCAAAGTTTTTCCATAGTTGTTGCTATTAGGTTTACCTACGAGCTAAAGCTTGCTATGCATGATGGATAAGAAACCATTGCTACAATGACTTGGATGGCACATGGATGGTGTACAGGGTATCTACATTAGTGATTTTCATTTGGCATCATTATCATATCAATCATTCACTCTTGGTCCATAGGTACCATTAATTTCCCCTAGTTAACCCATAATTGACCCCTTATTAACCCCTAATTACCACAACTCATTACCCAAAAATTACCACTAAATGAACCTTGATTACCCATAATTGACCACAAATTATCCCTAAATTATCACTAATTAACCCCTAATTACCCATAAATGACCCATAACTCTGCGCAGGGCCTGAGTCCATCACATAGGCCTTATAAGGGGAATTTTTGGCTTATGAGTGGGATATGGTGTCAATTTTGGGATGTATAACACCATGATTAATTTTTTACAACCAGGAAATGGTTTGAGATTAACTTCTAGGGCCTAAGTTCATATAGTTTCCTCTAGGTCTCATGGGTCATGTGTAGCACCCCAAATGACCACACATGCTATACAAAGGAAATGTACTTTTGGCATTGGACCACTAATTGGGAAATGGGAACCACACTTAGCATCCCAAATCTTTCAATTAATGAGCACCATATCACTCTCACATTCCAAAGTATGGTGGCTTGAGGCCCCACACATGGCCCATGAGGCTCAAGGACAAATGTTATGACCAAACAACCTATATCTTGGCACCAGACCATGTATTAGGCACTAAAACTAACCTCTAAAGTGGAAAACCTCAAAATCACCACCATAATGAACTCCTGGGGTGAGATTTCCTACTAATTTCCCGTGTGGTTGTTGTGGGCCCACACATGGCCCATGAGCTCTAAAAAAAAGTGTTATGGCTTAAGATCTTGAATTTCAACCCTAAAACATTTTATGATTCCTGAAGACCATCCATGGTGTGATAAACCTTGAAATAAACACCACATCTCACTCATATGCCAAATATTTTCTTTGTAGGACTTGTGTGGTGGTCCAGGGTCCCATGTATGGACCATGAGATCCAAAGACAAATTTTATGGGCCAATAAATTGTATTTTTGTATCAACCTTGGCTTGGACACCAAGAAGTTGCATCCCCATTATAGGACCATATCTTGTTGGCATGATGAAGATTCCATTTGTAAGGTCTATGTGTTGGTTTATGACCCAAAAAATAAATCATAAGCCCCATATATGAATGTTATAGTGTATGCCTAGGGATTTTAGCATTGAACCATGACATATGAATTGAGAACCATGTCTAGTATTAGAAAGAGGAAAATGTCTATCATATCTCATTTGTAGGCTAATGATTCCCTATGGAGGGTATATGTGGCGGTTTGAGGGCTTGAAAATGGACCATGAGCTTAGAGAAAAATGTTATGACCTAAGACCCTTATTTAACCTTATATCATAACATGGGCCTTGAAAATCATCCCTGGCATGCCCTTCCTCAAAATGGTGAACATATCTCGCATATAGGCTAAGATTCCCCATGTAGGCCTTGTGTTATAATCTAGGCCTCCATTCATGAGCCATGATCCCCAAGGGAATTCATATGGCCTTGTACCCTAAAACCTTGGTCCATGGCCGAGGGACTGAAATCCATACCTTGTGTGCCAAACCTCAAAATGGCCAACATATCTTACTCATTGGCTAAATATTACCTATGTAGTGTATGGGGCCTTTGAGGTGGTCTAGGGCATCACACATGACCCATGAGCCCCTTATAACCCTTAGACGTTATGTTTTGACTTGATAATATGGCCCAATCAATGATAACCATTCTTGGTTGCATAGAGCTTGAAATGGCCATTTCTTGCTTGTAAGCCAAATATTTCCCACATAGAGATGACGTTATGGAATAGGGCCCCATTTGTGGGCCTCGATCGCTTGAGGAAAATGTTATGGACTAGGACTTTATATGTTTACCCTAGAACATGGACTAGGCCATTGTTGATGTATATGTAACTTCGGAATGTATTTCACATATATGAATATTGTATTCCTATAGAGATGTTATTATTCCTATATACAGAAGTATTTGTATTCCTATAGAGATGTTATTATTCCTCTATATCGAAGTGTCATCATTTATATTGTTAGTGTCGTAACTTATACTTGATGGGTTATTCGACCACCTTGTTGGGGTCGGCCCTGTATAATTCATGTGGGTCAAAGGGTTATTAGACCACCCTATTGGGGGTTGGCCATGTGGTTCAAATGGTTATTAGACCACCCTAGTGGGGGTCGGCCCAATCAACATTATGTTAAGTGGTTAAGTTGAGGCCGACCTAGTTGAGTAAAGGTCAAGTCAAGTTAGTGTATAAATAGAGAGTGTATCTCTCTCATTTTACACATTCTATTCTCTCACTCACACTGTGGAGAGTGGCACACTTGTGGAGGAGGAGGCTCTGCTGCTAGGAGAAGACTATCTCTTGTATTCTGGTTGTATCATTGCTCTATCTATCTCTGAGGAAGTTATTGGGGTTTTTCACCTTTATGGTTTTCCCCAAGTAAACTTTGTGTCTCTTGTGTGCTTGCATTATTGTGTCCATGATTGATATGATGTATATTTGTTGTACATGTTGTTCTCTCAGTTAACATCCTAGATCAGATTGAAGTAAATTCTGAAAATTTAACATGGTATCAGAGCTAGCCTGAAAGAAGGCATGATATGGCATGTATGACACTTGTTGCACTTACAATGCTAGGGCTTGATATAGCAAAAACCAGTCATCGTAGCACTTTCGCTATAAATCCATTTTGGCAAAGTTTTCGGATCTCAAACTTTTACATGTCGTAGATCAGATCCCCATGTAACTTTTTTCCAAAGGAAAACATTTAATTCGTTGTACTTTGTGATTTATGATATGTACAATATAGGGTTTCTGCCTCTTCCATATCTGAGTCAAAATCAGGTGACCTTGGGAAAAAGGTCATAACTTGGGCTAGGAAGCTCCAAATTAATTTTTTTTAAATGTAACAGGTAGTACACAGACTGTACTATCTCAAGAAAACTTTTCAGAGGCCAAAGTTGAACCAGTGACACGTGGCACACCGTACAAGTTCGCTCTCCTGTATTTTCCCATAAACAGGTCACGTTGCAACACTTGGCATAACTCTCTCTCAGAGAATCCAATTGAGGTCAGACCTATCAGGATGGAAAGATAACAGGTCGGGATATCTCAGGAAAAGTTTTCAGACCTTGTGGATCGAAAATTTCAGAGTTACACCAGAAACAATCACGTACATATTTCTGTCAAAACAGAATTATTTTTTATCACCTTCATTCATGGCTTCCAGAATTTAGGGCTTCAGAGAAAGTTGGAATTTTTGTAATCGGAGACCACAGCTGGATGATACTCATCAAAATAGAAATTAAGAGACCAAGATCAGATTTTTGGTTGGGTAGAAGGTCGGGCTTGATCAAACCCCAGTTCGGGACTTTGATCGGAAAGATGGAAAATTAAGGCTTCTGCAAAAATTGGAATTTTGGAAATCTGTGACCACGGCTGGAAGCTCCTTAGAAAAATCAAAGCTTAAAGCTTTGAATCAAATATTTTGGTTGGGTGAAGCTCTGGGAAACTCAAACCCTAATTCAGGGTCCTCCCTAGTGAATCCGGAAATCTAAAAGGCAATTTTGAGGGGTGAAACTTTGCAGTTTTCAAATTCTGAATATACCAACTTGATCAGCTCATCAAGGCGCATATTTCTATCCTTTCGGAAGTTTGAATTTTTGGGGTTTCTTTGACAAACCCTAATCCAGCTCCAGGTCCAGTTCTTGCCAATCAAGTGGATTGGGTTAATCCTAGAAGAAGATGGATTGGTCACCTGCATAAGTGAAGAAGTTCCTGTCTTAGAGGGAGATGAGGCTAAGGCCTTCCATAAGAAGATTACAAGCAATCTTGATAGGTATGGCTTACAGGTATGTTTCATGGATAATTTTATCATATGTTTGTCTTCATATCATGACAGTACAATCTTGATTAATTACTAGACTTGTCGTATCACCTTAATAGAATATATTCATTGATTAAGGTTTTGACACTTATGAATGCACTAATGCATTGTGATGTTGTATGAGGTTTATGTTGTTCGCTAACATAAAAGGTACACCAAGAAAGACAAATCATGTTCTACTTCAAGAACATATGATCATGGTGACATGAAGACAAAGATTCATCCATTGTCATGGATCACATAGAAGATCTACTTTCGAGGTATGTATAACTTGGTCCTACAATGGTTAACCTATGAGACATGCAAGTTACTAGCACAAGTCACTGAAGAGAACCAGAATACATTATGCGGGTATGTTAAACATAACTAGCTAGCATGCTAATCCAGGTATGTTTTTCCTATATCAAGCTAGAATCCTACCTTGTGTTAGGATCTTATATCGTTGTGTTGTTGATAATGATTATTCATGAAGTCATAAGTTTGAATAGTCATGGTTGTATGCATATTATGTTTCTTACCATAATTGATGATATGACTAACCAGAAGAATCATGAAGGTATAGGTTTGAGTAATCACGGGTTTATGCACTGATTATTTAACTAATCAAAAGAGTCCTATGATCAAATAAGAATATGCATGAGTAAAAGAAGACTTCCCTGAAACCTTGAATACTAATGTTTATTATCTGTGAATGATCATGACTATACATGTTTAAGATTATTGTGTTTTGATAGTATTAAGATTATACTAATAAATGTGTGATTATGTATGAGACCTCAAGGATAACACAATGATGATACTAATAAGCATGCATAGTGATTAAGGATGGATGTAATTTCAAGGACAGGTAATCCAGGAAGAAAAGATCAAGAGGGAGCACACTCCAGTTATTCCTGCAAGAAATCAAAGGAGCACACTTCAGTAGTTTTTGCAAGGATGCAGATATTCAAAGGGAGTTGACCACTTCTCACAATCCACATCAGAATGGAGTTGCAAAGATTCAGAAGGAGTCCACTCAGCAACCAAACAAAGATAAGTATTTGAATTGTCATTTCTTACATAATGTTATTCAATGATGTATATGCTTATGTTCCTAGAATTAGGTTGTGTATTATGCATATTAGAATAGTTGCATTGATGAACAGTATACTACTAATATACATGGGTAAGTGGCCTATGGCATTGTACAACATTCCATTGCTACTTATCTAGAATGAAACCTCTTTGCTGACATGTTAGGAGCTGTGCACACTCTTAACAATGTTCTGGTAGAGATTGGAAGGCATCTAGAAAGTTACGGAATATGGATAAATGTTGTATTGAAGCATTGGCTAAGATAATTGCATCACTGTATGACATATTTCTTTATGTGTAAGAATTTGTTCTGAAAACTATGAGATGTTTTCTAATCATGCAATTTAACTTGTTGTGTAGGAAAGATTGTATACCATCACCTACAAAAGAAGGACTACAACATTTGTTTAGCAACAAAGTTATCTATTGAAATATTGAAGTTCCCAGGATCTGGGAAGAATGCCATGATCAAGGAGTACCAGTCGATCATGAAAATGTTTGGGATGCAGTCCCAAGACCTGAAGGGGAGTCTGTAGTGACTTCCAAGAGGATCTACAAGATCAAGCATGCTGCAGTGATGAAGAGGAAGATACACTTTCTTGAATGGTGTAGTTGAAGAAGAAGTGTATGTGGTGCAGCCACTTGGTTCTGAGACACATGACAGGGAGTCATATATGTGCAGAACTTGGTATGGTAGGATAGACAGCTTTCTATCCAGTTTGGTCTTTACCAAGAATAAAGCGGATTCCAACCTTTACTACAAGGTTGAGGAAGGAAATCCAGTGATACTACTATGTGGATGACCTGTTTGTAACAGGTAAGGATAGATTGATTGTCGACATGCAGCGGAAGCTTGCTGCCGAGTTCGAGTGAAGAACTTGGGGATGATGCACTATTTGTTTTTGGCATGGAGGTGTGGCAGAGTGCAGATGGAATCTTCCTTGGACAAGGGAAGTATGCAGTAGAGATCCTGAAGAGGTTCGGGATGATGGACTACAAGGCTATGGCCACACCTATGGCATTGACCTGAAGCTTCTGTGTGATGCTTCATCTGAGTCGGTTGATATCACTATGTATTGTCAGATGATTGGGTCCTTGATGCACCTAACGAACACGAGACCAGATATTTGCTTTGTGGTGAACACATTGAGCTAGTTCCTGACGGATCTGAGGAGTGTTCACCTAGTTGTTGTAAAGCATATTCTGAGGTACCTCAAGGGTACAGTTGATTATGGTCTCAAGTATGATGTGAATCAAAAGTTTAACCTGCAGGGTTATGTTGATTCAGATTGGGCAGGCAGTGTTGCAGATAGGGATCAGGTGTGATCTCTTGGTTTAGCAGGAAGCAGTCCTGCGTAGCACTGAGTACAGCTGAAGCAAAGTATGTTGCGACGTATGAGAAGGTTGCAGATGTATTGACCAAGCCGTTGGCCAGAGTGTAGTTTGAGTACTTCAGAGAGAGGCTTGGTGCACTTCAGATCGAGGTTCCTTCCAAAGGGAAGTGATGAGTCTGAAAGATGTAGATGCACATGAGATTTTCTGACATGGTTGATGTGTTCTCCCTTGGGCGTGATGTAATTGCTGATCCATTTTTCAAATGGTGGTAGATGTGTTCTGCCATGGTGAAAAAGTAAGGGCTAGAGCCTTCCCTGAATGGTGGTAGATGTGTTCTCCCATGTCGACGGTGTAAGTGTTGGATGATGTGCATCTGGGTTGTGCTTCGTGGACGATGAGATGATCTGAAGAGGACGATACTATGATGATCAGGAGGATCATGGATGATGAGCATCGGGATGATGCTCCAGTTACTACTCTGTATATGTATATGCATCATGTTGGATGCTTGTTATGATCAATTGGATCATTGCATCATGTTGGATGCTTGTTATGATCAGTTGGATCATTTATGTATATATGCATCATGTTGGATGTTGGATGTTGGATATGATCAGTTGAATCATTTATGTATGTATGCATCATGTTGGATGCTGGATATGATCAGTTGGATCATTTGTATGTATTTTATATATGCATCATGTTGGATGCTTAGACCATGTATTTGTATATGTATCAAGTGGATACTGAGATCATGTATGTTGATATGTATCAGGTGGATACATTGTGTGGATCATGTATCTATGTATGTATCAGGTGGATACATTGTATGATCAAGTAGATCATGTATGATGATATGTATCAGGTAGATACTTGGTATGCATCAGGTGGATGCAGTGTATGATCAGGATGATCATGTGTACATCAGGATGATGTATGATGAGTATCAGGATGATACTGTGTGGCCGTGGATCAGGTTGTACAAATGAGCATGTCTGGGAGATCCTATAGGTCGAATTTGTGTACCCGTAACAGCCTGGGATTCTCTTTCGATACATTGCTCTAGGAGGACATGTAATTTGTGCCCTGGGAGATCTTCAAGTCGGAGTTGTGTATCCGTAACATCCTGAGATGATCTTGCGAGGCTTTGTCCTATGGCATGTAATTTGCTCCTGGAAGAACTGGACAGGATGAAAAAGGCCTCAGATGCTTCATCCAGGTTTTTCCATGACCACATGTAATTTGATCCTGGGAGATCTGGACAGGATGAAAAAGGCCTCAGATGCTTTAGCCAGGTTTTGTGGTGGACCACATGTAATGTGCTCCTGGGAGATCCGACAGGCAGAGCTGTGTGCTCATAATAGCTTGGGATGCTTCAGCCAGGTTTTGTGGTGAGATCACATGTAATGTGCTCCTGGGAGATCTGACAGGTAGAGCTGTGTGCTCGTAACAGCCTGGGATGCTTCAGCTAGGTTTTGTGATGGGTCACATGTAATGTGCTCCTAGGATATCCGACAGGTAGAGCTATGTGCTCGTAATAGCCTGGGATGCTGCAGCCAGGTTTTGTGATGCGCGTAATAAGTCCTGAGGATTCCACAGTATGGCCAGTGATGATGAAGACCTGTAGGTGGTGGACCTACATCCAGTATGAAAAAGGACTGGCTCTATAGAACTTCCTATGACGAGTAGATTCAGATATTGATTGAGATAGCAGCAGCAGTGACGATGATGATGCCTTGATGACGATTATCCAGTGACGATGATCCAGAGAAGATGACTTGTGCTAGAAGACCTGTGTCGAGAAATACCTTCCTAGTTAAGAGGGAGTGTTCATGTATATGTAACTTCGGAATGTATTTCACATATATGTATATTGTATTCCTATAGAGATGTTATTATTCCTCTATACGGAAGTGTTTGTATTCCTATAGAGATGTTATTATTCCTCTATATCGAAGTGTCGTCATTTATATTGTAAGTGTCGTAACTTATACTTGATGGGTTATTAGACCACCTTGTTGGGGTCGGCCCTGTATAAGTCATGTGGGTCAAAGGGTTATTAGACCACCCTATTGGGGGTCGGCCATGTGGTTCAAAGTCTTATTAGACCACCCTAGTGGGGTTCGGCCCAGTCAGCATTATGTTAAGTGGTTAAGTTGAGGCCGACCTAATTGAGTAAAGGTCAAGTCAAGTTAGTGTATAAATAGAGAGTGTGTCTCTCTCATTTTACACATTCTATTCTCTCACTCACACTGTGGAGAGTGGCACACTTGTCGAGGAGGAGGCTCTGCTGCTAGGAGAAGACTATCTCTTGTATTCTGTTTGTATCATTGCTCTATCTATCTTTGAGGAAGTTATTGGGGTTTTTCACCTTTATGGTTTTCCCCAAGTAAACTTTGTGTCTCTTGTGTGCTTGCATTATTGTGTCCATGATTGATATGCTGTAGATTTGTTGTACATGTTGTTCTCTCAGTTAAGATCCTAGATCAGATTGAAGTAAATTCTGAAAATTTAACAGCCATGAGAGCCATCCTTAGTGTGCCAAACTTGAAATGAACACTATATTCCACTTACATGATAAAGATTCCCTTTATAGGGCTTGTATGGTGGACATAGGCCTATTCATTTCACATGATCCCTATAGACAAAATGGCCTAAGGTAAGGTTGATGCAGAAGAATTATCCTTACTTACGTGGCATATTTGGATGTGTGAGGTTTTGAGTTTAATTAATGTGTCCTCCCACCTTGTAAATGGCCAGCTTTTGCCTTGTATTTGTCCCTTTGCCTTGACACATTAATCACATATTACATTCTTTTACTCCCTCGAATTCTTCACTAGTCATGTCTTTGACAAATGAAGGTCAATGTCCAAACTATGATGATAATCTTAAAAGTTACCATGATGGAATGCCCTCACCGTTTGGCAATTTTTGTTGGTAATTGTAACTAGTATGTCAAATCCACTCCAAGTATCTACTAGGTCCACATAAAGAAACAACAAGACCAATGTAAGAACATATGTCCATGCTTGAAACAATGCATATCTCCATTGTAGCATTCTTTTAAGCAATTTGTGAGCCTCCTTGATTTTCCCATTTTATATGCAATCCCAAATCACAACATTCCATGAGACAACATTATTCTCAATCATGTTATTAAACATTGTTGAGCTTTGTCCATCCTACCATTATGGGCATATTTCATAAGCATTATAGTCCACAAAATGGTGTCTCATTGAGACATTCTATAAGCCACGTGATGAGCATATTATAATCAACCCTCCACACCAATTGTTCCAAGTGAAGATAGCATTCTTTGGAAATACATCCACAAATTATCAATGCTCTAAAAGGTCCCAAAGAATCTAGCTTGCCGCATCCAACCTTGACACTCATCCTTTCTTTTCAAAGAGGTGCTTTTTTGTGGTTAGGCTGTATTCTCTAATGATTCAATCACTACAAGATAAAAGGCCTTTGCTGACGGTCATGCTTGTGACGGACCTTAAACGGTCATCACCAAAGTCACTTATGGTAATGGGCTATCAAAAAATGTTGCTATAAGTTCTTTTAGTGATAATTCTTTAAATCCCGGCAACAAATCCCTGATCATGCCTATAATGGACCTTAAACGGTTGTCACCAAAGTCACTTATGGTGATGGGCTATGAAAAATCATCACCGTAAATTCTTTTGGCGATAGTTCTTTAAATCCTGTCACCGAATCCCTTTTGGCGACAGTCATGCCTGTGATGGACCTTAAACGATCATCATCAAAGTCACTTATGGTGACAGTCTATGAAAAATTGCCTCCATAAGTAATTTTGGTGACAGTTCTTTAAATCCCATCACCAAATCCCTTTTTAGTGGCACTTTTAGTGATGGTCGTTAAAAGTCTATTGCCAATTCTCTCTTTGGTGGCACTTATGGTGAGGTTTTTAAAAGCCCGTTGCTAATTATCTTTTTGGAGACATTTTTGGTGATGATCCTTGAAGGTCCCTCACCAATACTTTTTTTTCATGTTTTTTGGCTACTGTAAATAAAAAGACACCATTTGCATTTCTATAACAAACTTTCCTTATGCCATAGACCTTCATCTTCGTCGAGGATCTCTACGAGCTACATTAATAGACAAAATAAAATTGGGAAACATAAATTCCTTTGCACTTAGGTGACCTAGAGATATGTCAAAGCAATTAACACCAAAATTCCCCTCATGTGACAATATACACAACTGGATCAACGTTCCCTTGGCCTCTTTGCACCATATTATCTTCATATTGGCTTAAGGAAAAATATGAATATTGATCCCTTTCAATTCCCCGAGGGTATACATACAAATCAACCAAAAACACCCTACATCCCTTTAGCTCTGTTGGAAATGACCTCAAGAAAGAAATCTGCTTCTTGAAATGTTGAGTGACACCTGGAAAATCTCCCTTATATTGCTAGAAGAATGCCTAAAAATACTAAGGCAGAGGGGTAACAAGTAACATCTCTCTCATTTGAATTCTTAAACTTAATCTTCATCGGGAAACTAGTTAGAAATTTCATTTGAGATCCCAAAAGCAATAGTTACAAGCAACTCCAAGGATTCTCTCCAATTGCCTAGCTCTTTTCTATACCTTTTACTCTTTTACAAGATACATTTTAATCTGGAGTGTCTTTATGCTTTATTTCTTTGCTTTTGTGTTTAACTGAGATGACATAACATATTCTTTATTCTAATTTGTGCCTTGGAATCATTTTCATTTCTCAAAATGATGGAAAGGTGAATCTTCAAAACTAAATCCTTCACCTCTTTCATATATTGGATACAATTGTGTATGTTTACATCACATGCTCTAGGGGATCCTACACTGACTTTTGAAGAGTCGACATGATAGGTCTCACCCATAGGGACACTTTTTCAATTTGAGGCAAGATTGTGTTTCCTGGATTAATTTTTTTTCTATGCATGTTGAAGGGGACAATTTTGTGACGTATAAATGCACCTATGTGATATCCTAAATATATTTTCTCTTGCAAGAAAGAACTGTGGATATTTTTGAAAGGAGCACCTATTATGTTGTGATTATTTTTTATGTAACCCTACATCGACAATTGATCAACATGACATAAATTATTGAAGTTAGTGTTCCATCTGATAAGTATACATTGATACAGGGTTCCATGTCTAAAATTTACCATTGGATGCTAAATTCACTGCAAATTACAATAATTTTAGTGTCTATTCACATCTATTGTCATCATCACCATTGTCACGTCATCATCATCATCAGTGCAGTCATGGCCCATGAGTGTGATAAGAAAGTGTTGGGGTCTAAGTGTATAATTCGTGTCCCTAAATCCTAGATGGAGGTTAACAACCAACAAAGCAATGGGAATATCATTTTTGTCTTCATTGTATATGTTGTTTCCAAAGCAACAAATAAATACATAGTAACAATCATGTCCACTTTGAATTTACGAGTCTTAATTAAGAGATACTTTTTATTTGTCTCAATTGTTTTTAATTAGGGTTTTATTATGTTTAACTAGCACTAAAAATTCTTAATCATGGCACATATTACACCTTAATTAGTAATTAAGTTTAATTTATGCTTGAAAAATGAAAATTCTTACATAAGAACAACATTCACACTAACCCTCGCTCAAAATAAAATTCCTCCCATCCACTAGCTAGGATGAAAAACTCTGGCACATAAACTAAACATGAGACTAACCCTAATTATATCCACCCATTAACCTTAGTGAATAAGTATTTGCACCTAGAATATTGCAAGGATGGGTGGAAAGAGGTTTGAGTTGGAAGGCCCTTATCTTTTTTCTTTACAAGGCCGTAGGTGGCAAGGCACCATTGTATTTTTAAGGTAATGTCTTAAAGCCTATGGTAGGTTCTTGGGGCATTGCAGGATGTTGTTTAAAAGGTGGAGGGTTGCTCATTCATTGCTATCCTTGCTAATTCATTGTGTGGCCTCTCTCTCGTTGTTCAATTTGACTTGGATTTCTCTGGTGTCTAATAGAAATGGCCCACACAACAAACTTCCATGAGTTTTTGAACTGAAGCTCATCATCGTCGTCATCATCACCATTGACATAATCATCATTGTCATCATCGTTATCGTCTTCCTCAGATCATCATAATCAATGTTAAAACACATACCATGAAAACTAAGAATATGTTAAAAACCTAAATAAAAACAAAATTATAAAAGGTTAAAACCTAAATTAAAAACTACATTTGAGGTTAATACTAATTTAAAAATTATGATAAATACTTTTGTTAAACATTTTTTAATGTATGTTAAAAACATATAGGAAAATATATGACAAACACATCAAAATGTATGTTTAACATAACCGGCAATATTGAATTTCAAAAACACATGAAAATATTCCCGCGCCCCCAATGCAAGTTACAATAGGAGTGGTTTTGATGGGTGATTTTTGAGGTGAATTCTATGCCTACAATGGAGGATGATTGGAGTCATATGGTGCTCGTTACATAGGTACAGGTTCAAAACCCCTAACAGCAGTTGATTATCATGGGAATTTGACTAAGATTCATAGTGTTTTCCAAATGCTGAAACTGATGATGGAGGAAACGGTGTAGGAAATGGTGTGCATAAATTCAGGGTGAAGATACTCCCAGATTTGGGTTCTCAGACTACCTTGGATTAGCTTTACCAGGTCAGACTCCTGCCTTGCTTTTGTTTTTTGAATTTTTGTTCTAGAGTGGATTTAGTTTATATTTGCAACTTCCTATGTTGCGAACTGTAAGATGTAATAGAGATTTAGAGTTCAAACATAATTCCCTACACTTATTATGAGCTTCAGTGGTCTAGATTGACTCATGATGTTTCTCTCCCAAGGAGATAAACTCGACCTCCTCCCTAATAAGCAAGGACATCCCGGGGTAGCGTATTCAAGAAGGCTTGATCCTACTATTGTTTTTTGTCATTCTGTTTGATCTGTGGGGAGATTTTAACCCAATGTTGTCATTAACATGGAACAATATCCTACTTTAACATGGGGGGAAGGCTATGTGAGATTTGAATCTTGGATCTCTACCTTTAATGATCAATGGCTTTACCAATTAGGCATGTGGTAATACCCCCAGTGTAGTGTGACAGATACAATGCTCCCGTTTTTTTAGAATTTGGGATTGAATCTGCTGGAATCTCTTCTAATCCCATTGGATGAGCAACAACACTTGGATTCATTCATTTAACATCGTGTGGAATGCTCTTCAGTTGGGTTTATTTGGGGTTTTGCAAGATGTATTAGAAGAAGAGTGGAATTTTTTATTATCTACAGTTGTGTTAAGATGTTAAAAGTTTTTATTGATTTTTTTGTAATTAAAATGTCTATTTAGTAATAATATTGATACAAAATGGACAATCCTAGACTAACACATGAAATAGATTGAACATGGCCAGTCTAATGAGCAATTGTTTTGGCCCATTTTATAGCATTCTGTAATATCAACTGATTTGAGATTGTTCCTATAACTAGTATATCTAATATTATTAGCATTAGCCGATAATATCTTAAGATCAACATTCAGGAAGTGATCAGATGGTCTTCATATTCAATGTCTCCATCTGCTCCAGCTCCTGTTGATGTGCACTGAAGCAAGGGAAACCAGTATTATTTATCCTAATGGAAGCATTTTTCACAAAAATGCCTTTGAATTAGTGATTAGCGATTACTTTATGTTTATGCGATAACTTTATATCACTATCCGCCTTAGATATTGCATGTATTCTCCAGCAAACCACTGATACCATCACAGCAAACCAAAAGACCATAGCTTTTCCTTGCCACAGAATTTTTTCTCATCTGATATAGACAAAGTTGCCTTTCCTTTATCTCCACTATCTCATGCAACATTTGGGGGGTTGTAGAGTGGCTATTCTGACCTGTGACAGCCTCCATTGGCAGACAAACTTGCTCCTTCAGTTTGGTTGTCTTTGCAGCTTTCCTATGAAGCAGTTCCCTCATCTTTTCTGGATCCTCATAAGTGGCATGCTTGCAAATGCAACCTCTCCCAGTTTCCAAGCATTATGTCTAATAGGTAGAATCCCTACCAATGAGTAATGATGGTGTATTCCAGTAGTGTAGCCAAGGTTTGGCTTTAGGGATAATGTGCACTTTCTAATGCAGGCTCACTTCAGTTCAAATCCTTTTAGCAGCACTCCATTTCTTCGCCATTTGTCACTGCTGCTGCTCGGTTCTTATACTGTACCCGCGTGCCACTTGTTTCCTTGTATCTTCCCTGCCTTCCCATTTTATTTTACCCTTGGAAATTTGCAGAGATTTGGAGGGTTCACCTTCCTCCCAATTATGACCCCTTCTGCTAGTAATCATTGGCAATGAATTCTCTCATAATGATTCTCAGATAGATGTCAATTTACCAATCATATTAGTGAACTCCTAAGATAATTGCTACTCAGCAGGTGATTTAGGCTTAAAATGGTTTCTAAGCAGCCATTCCCCAAAATAAGACATGAGGCATTTGTTATTGATAGGGAAGCACAGATATGAGCCCCTTCTCCTCAAATCCCGTAAGTCAACAACACAAAGAGAAAACAAAAGCTAAGAAATCAGTTCAATAAGGTAGATGGTTATCCTGGTCTCTGAGAACTCCAAAATCATTGACTTTGGGAAGGCTTAACACTTCTTGATGCATAAGACCTGCTGGGAAATCCAGGAACCCAGACCAGAAATATATGAATGTTGCTTTAAACCTAAATACCATCACAAGGAAATTTAGGACCACCCTTATGAAGTCATGAGACTTACTGAAATACATTGCATCATCTCTCATTCAAAAGATACTTCAAGTGGCCTCTCCATGATTGCTGGTTTCTTCAATTCATTACAATGGACTTCTCTATCTCTCAAGGTCACTGTGGGAGTTCTTGGTCCAATCTAATCCCTCTTCTTTGAAGTAGGCTCTTTATGGTGCCATCATTAGAAGTGCGGACCTTATTATTCTCAAAATGGTCTCATTTTATAGGGTGGAGATGTTTAAGATTGTGAAATCAGTACTTGGTGATAATTTTAACCATATCGTCTATCAAATCCCTGCAGACTGCCCTCCATCACCTCACCTGCCTCACCTGCCTCGCCTATGGCATGAGTGCCGAAGGTGTCATTGATTTTTACTAGAATTTTTATTTACTTTTTGTCTTTTGCTTTCTACAAGAAAGCTTTAAAAGGTTTGTTACTAGCAATGGAGGCTTGATAAACATAAAAAAATTGCTATTTGATGTTTTGGTGTGACTGTTGAGGATAAGAAAGGTGTTCTACTTGTTTGCTTCAGGGGATGGTTGTACTCTGCACTCAGTTGCAGTATGAAACAGGGAAAATAACAGATAAGGAATATCTCAAGTGATGTGAAGATTAATTGCAAAGAACTAAGTTGGCTAAATGCTTACTTTGAGTGACTTAAAAGTTTACATGGGGTCAACCATATTAGGAAATTGAATTTAGGTCTAATATATTGGCTGAGCTTGTAGTAAGGTTTGTGTGGCTAGTATGGTTGTTTAAAAAATTAATGGTGTAAAACTGTCAAAATTGTTCCAAAGTCTGAAATGTAATGAAACATTAATGCTAAACGTCCAATTTGCTATTTTACGGAGACTAGAAAAGGCAGATAAAGAATATCATATTGTGAACAGTAGAGACTAATGCATTGGGAATTGGATTTTAAGTGGATTGGTTGGTTTTAATTGAAAAGTTGTTAATCTGGGAAAAACAAAACTATTATCCTGATCAATAAAAGATAATGTTTGGCAACCTATTCATGCCTGATTTAATCAAAACAATGTAATCATGAAATAATCCCCTTTCATTATGCCTAAAGCAGGTTCCAAACCTACCATATGTCCATCGATTTATATCCTCCAATGAATTGCTAGGAATTGGCATGACAAGTGTAAATTTGTCAAGGCTAATTAAATCTGCATTTAACAATAGTCTCATGATAGAATGTTTTCATTTTAGTCCTCTAATAAAATTGAGAAGGTTATATGCATCTGGAAGTTATAACTGCCATATCACTTGTCAAGGCTAAACCACTGCTTGAATTAGTGTTGTGAACAAAGACATAGTGCCATATCACTTATTTAACTGGAACCATCTGTCTAGACGCATTCATAAATTATGTGGAAGACCATAAGATGATAATTTTTTTATAAAAATGACTTCAAGCAAGCAAACTGCTAATATTTCATGAAAAGCTCCTTAAGCACAAGCTGACATTAGGGTTTATGGTATTAACAAATTCTAATATCTAGAGACATATATTTGATATTGATCCAATGGGGTCCTGTGTCAGAGCATTTTCCTTAATCCTTAGACCATGAAAGTAATCTTTATAGGGTTGAGAAAAATATCATGCAGTTTCTGATGAAAAAGATGACACTTTCTGCTTAAAACTAGTGGATTGGAGGAAATGGAATTTTCAATTCAATCAAAACTCTTGCACCTTGTTGTGGTTATTAACCCTTTTAAAAAAGTAAGATGTATATGTAGTGCAGATTCTGGCACTGTCAACTCTGTCCAAACATGCCTAAACAATTGCAACCTGATGATGCAACTCATAGGATCACATGTGTAGTGTGCATCTCACCACCTTTTTTAAACAAGTAAATAGCACCATGTTTACAAAGGGCATTTAAAATAATTACTAGCACAGCCACTTAACTTGTGGCAGGTGAACACCGATAGGTCACAAGTTAAATGCCACGGACAAGTTATATGTTACTGGTTCTCCATGCTTAGTTGTAATCTCCTGTTGTGTATGCCTCATCTATGTTAGCTTCTTTAGTTAAATGGGTTTACTATCACTACCTATTATCCATGCATGAGCTACAAATTATCCATGCATCAGCTACAAATAATTTTTTATATATTTTTTATTATTGTTTATTTCGAATTTTGAACGACGCCCATAAAATCAATCTGGACAGTACACTTGTCCCATCCTCCTTCAATCTAGGAAAAGCATAGATGGTAGTCCACCCAAAATTCTAAGATATAAACACCTCAGTGTAATTAGTACTGTTTAGGTACTGATCATTAACTCTATATACTCAAACCAGTGTATGTTTGTGTTGGGTGTGCCTGTGACAACAGTCAGCTAATGCATACCTTCTTAAAATCTACAATTGAACATAGATAAGTTATAAAAATTTATTAGGATAAAAAGGAGCAACTGATATTTGGCAGTTACATAAGTCAACATAGACTAGAATGGCAATCCATGCCCACATATATACTGACAGAATGTGACTTGAGTTTCCATACCTTGTCCTGACCCCCAACATCCCACACAGTGAAGCTGATGTTCTTGTATTCCACAGTTTCCACATTGAATCCTGCTCCATGAAATTATACAACTTAGAACTTGCCTTCCAATTATGTCAATGACAAAACTAAGAAAAAGAAAGGAAAAACTGCTAGAGATACATTTAAGTTTTTATTAAAAGCCATGGGAATAAACATGTGTAGAAACTAATACTAACTAATCGAATCCACATGGACAAATAAATAGATTCTGCAATGCAGATATAAACCTAGATATAATCCAAGTTTGAATTTAATAGAGATAATATAATGCAAATAAATGCCTTAATAAGTTAATATTGAAATGTGTTAAAATAGAATATGAATGAAAGCACACTAATGAATGATCGGCCATAGATGTTCTAATTTTAGAATTCTGCTTGCAGGAGCATGAGCCTGATCCCAAATGGGATTTTCTTTTAATCAATTCCCTGGGGATACACCTACAGTAAATATAACTTGTAAAAAAAGGAACTAATGCTCGTTCTACCTCCAAAGACCAACATCAGATGAAGCTCCACTTAAACGTGATCAAATAAAAGTAACTACAGAGGGCCAACAAGCACTATCACTCCCCTTTAGGACTTCATTTTACATTCTTTTCCTGCTTTCCTCTATGGAGGAGGAATTCCAGGTGCAAACAGTTTGAAGGGTTTTCCCACTGAAATTTAACTGTTAATGAGCTTGGAGTGCCAAATGAAGAAACATTATACATGAAGACACTAAGAACGCCATAGGTAGAAAAACTCGGATATTCAAGATGTTAATATAATCATTGATAGACACTATTTGAGAGCCATGATTGGTTGCACCACTAATTTTGATAAGTGGAGTGACAGGAAAAACAGAACCATTTTAAATTTCCTTATCTTTTCCACAGGTTTTGATAAGTGGAGTGACAGGAAAAACAGGACCATTTTAAATTTCCTTATCTTTTCCACAGGTACTCAACATGATGAGGAAACATTGAAACAAAGAACAAGGTGATGTTCTAGGATGCTATTACTCAATATGCAACTAATTCCATTTCTTTGAAAACCTTCTATGCCTAAAAGAATAATCTGAAAAGAATTTTTGCCAACCTTATTTTTAACAATGTCAATGCATCTGATCAAGTAAGGAATATTGATTGTCATATGAGTCCATATTGTTCATTGTTTCGAAGGTGAGAGTTGAGCATGTCGTGCAAATTGTTACTGATGATGCTTCATATTGTGTTGCTATTACCAGACTTCTTATAGAGAAGATACCCATCCAATTTCTGGATCCCATGTCCAACCTAGTATGGACCTTGTTTAGAGTATATAAGCAAACAAACATGTGTAAAATGTTTTTTGGAATTATAAATTATAATCATGCCTAGGTCCACAATTTGATGAGGAAATGTCAAAAAAGAACATATAGCTATTCCAACATACACTGGATATGCAACTAATTCTAGTTCTTTAAAAAACCTTCTGCCAAAAATAATAATCTCAAAATATTTTTTGCCAACCAAGAATGGGATAGACCCAAAATACAACAAATGGACAAATGCAGTAGATTTTGCAACCTTGGTCTCAAATTATACCTTTTGGCAGGATGACAAAATAGTTATTAGAGTTTCAAAACCATTGGTCAGACTCCGGAGTATTAAGAATGATGGAGGGAGATAAACCCCAAATGAGCTACATCTATCACACTATGGATAGGGCCAAGGATGCCATCCAAGCAACATAATGGGTAAATGAGGAGAAATGCACCACTTTACAAGATCATTGATCATCATTAGTAGCTTTAGTTACATAGGCCTTTGCATGCAACAAGGTACTTTCGTAAACCAGCATTAAGACGGGAGGGTATAAGATTCAATCCATCATTACCTGCAAAATAATGTCTTACCAAGTAGCTTGCTTGCCTCATAATCCAATTTGCATTGTAATATATTTAATTTTTACTCTTGCATGTCATATGTTGATTTTAATTATTAATCCATGCAATATATCAGGTGTGTGGGAGGACTTTGTCAATTGTACTGCTGATCTATAAAAGCTTGTTATCTATTATCTATAGGATGTCATCGCAGCATACCAACATTATAAGCCTGTAAAACAATGGTCTCATGGAATTTTATAGCTCTAGACTTTAGAAGTTTATTGTAAAATAGATAAATGCATCACAGAAAACTGCTTTTAGCACAGGCTTATTTTTAGATAAGGCAAATTAACCACACGATAGGCAAGCATTAATTCAACTTTGAATGGAGGAGCCACTTATTTCAAGATGTCAATTTGTTACATGAATTCAAAGCACATATAGGCTGATTATGGTTGAGAATGAGGTTGTACAACCATGGCTGAAATATTCCAAACTCTTATTTTAAAATAATCAAATACAACTTTTATGAATCTAAAACTACTTTACTCTAATTCAAATCTTGCTAGAGGAAGGACTTTTGGTTATCTAATTTTCATTCTACTATCTAGATAAATCCCTGTAAAAGGGCCTCGTCACACTGCAAGTGAAGGACTTAAATAAGAGAAAAGAAGCTTCACTATACTGGAAAAAATTATCAATCTTTAAGCCTCCATATGTGTTATTTCTGATATTTATGATTCTCTCTATTAAGTAGTCTTATTTCACTATGGATATGCAACACCTCTGATTTCCTTGTGGCTGATTTTCAAGGATATTTAAGTTTAAATAACATTTGCAAGTTTCTACATATATTATATGCCCTTTATTGCAAATAAAACTTGCTGACATGTTCCACCATTGGCCCTTTTATACTTCATATTACTTTGCATCTGCTTTTATAGAGCCTGTAATTATTAAATTCTAGCTTAAGTCAAAAGAGTGTTGCCTGTTGCCTTAGAAGGTCACTTTACAATCATAAATGATCAAATAACCCTTTAACTGCAGACATAGAAGATGTGTGATAAACCACTACTAGATCCACCAGATAAAAGAGAAAGAATTTTGTTATATTGATATCCTCCAATGAACAAAATAGGTCAGTGGGGGACTTGAAAAGAAGGAATTCTATAGATAATTTATAGTGAAACACATATCGGTTTCTGTGGTGATCCCATTGGAAACTAAGAAAAAGTTAAACTTCCAGCAGTGATCCCATAAGAAAAGAAGGGAAGTCAACTTCGAGGCATGGTCTTTCTCGTTCTAAGATTTATAATGTTTGATTTGCTTTTACTTTTTAGACCCTAACTTATTCTTCAAGATTAATCTTTTACTTCTGTAAACAAACAGATGTATTAGTGGTTCATGCTTTGTGTTTTTGCAAATACCTTTTTCTATGCTATGCCATGGTGTATTTTCTCTTATTTCTGTACTGTTTCACAATAACTATACATGCAAACATGTAGAGCATGTAGAGCAAGATGGCTTTTGGAGCGGTTTATGCACTCTCACTCTGTATTACACTGATGTACTCTTTTAGATAAGTCTGACCTACTTTTGTGGTCATTTGTTGAACATTAACAGTATTATCTTTTAAGCACTGACAGATTTGCATCTCAATTTTATTTTGATCCCTCTTGGTTCTTAATAGCTCTGGAATTAGGATGGAGATATGCTGGTCTTATCTTATCAGCATGTTTCCACGAGCATTTATTGTTAGCATTCCATGACTACCTATCATGTTTTACATTTATATTCTTTATTTTTTTTACAATATGCAGGGCATGTAAAACATGATGTCTTCCATATATATCATTTAGCACTAGGTAATTTAAAGGCTAAAGCTATCTACCTTCTCTTTGTTGTTGTCTTTACTGTGATTATCTGTTGGCACCTTCTCTTTGTTGTTGTCTTTACTGTGATTGTCTGGTCGCTATTCTTAAATTTTACCATGCTTTGAAATTGCCACCTACTTGCACGGATGCTCTAGTTTATTCCAATTGCTTTGTATTGTACTTTGATATTGTAGATAAATTTCCATTTGGGCCATGTCCTCACTGTTATTAATTTTCCAAGGATGCATGCAGTCATAGCATGCCCATTTCAGAGTAAGTTGTTTTCCATATCACTTTTGACAGCAGATCTCTTGATTTGAGTGGTCATGCTATCTAGCTTGAGTTGTTGATTTATGAAATCATTGGAAGTTGATTTTGAGCAAAATATGTGCACATTTTAATTATCTGAGTAGGTTGCAACATGATTGAAGTTTGCAATGCCCATAAAATGAAGTACATAGACGAAAAGAAAATAAGTAGACTATAAGACATGACTATGCATAGACATGATTGTATCGTCTTACACAGTGATATGGGCTGAAAATGTTGCATCAATGTTTTAAAACTTGGACTCGGACTCGGAATCCGTCGAGGGTCAATGTGTTTGATTAAATGCCAATTCCATACCCTCATACATGATAGAATTGGTGGAAACTTTGGAATCCTGAAATCTTGAAAACTATTAAGTCTATTGAATTTTGAATGAGATCTAAAATTCTACTTTTCGCATATGTAGTCTGATGAGGTTGGAACCACTCAAACATCCTGAAACAATTAATGGTACTGTTAAATATTTAAGTAAAATGATAGAAAATGAAAGATACAGATATTGCCACTTTTGCTTTAAGGATTTAATATTACCATTCAGTAGTACCAAAACTACTGAATATAGCAGATTAGATTAGATTTAGTATTACCATTTAGGGTTAGGGTTAGATTAAGAAATATTTAAAAAAACAAAACTAAGATTTTTTTTGAGTTTGTGGACCTACACACATCAGTACAGGCAACTCTACCGGTTCAAGTCGGGACTCGGTTGAGTCGACCAGTTTGGTACTGAACCAGCTGAGATGGACATTGACTCGACTGGTTCGGTACCGAACTGGTCACTTAATCCGATTTGTAGGCCAACTTGGCTCGGTTCAGGGTCAACTTGGTCATCTCAGTTGTGACCTTGAGTCCGAGTTGATCGATTTTTAAAATAGGACGCATTACAAGTTAGGGAATGCAATAGTTGTCCGATGTCAAGTATTGCTCCTTTTAATTAAGTTTATGCGAGTCTATGGTTTTATTGGTAGCAGTCATAAAGCATATACAGGTGAGGTACTTCTTTGATAGTTTAAGCTCAACAAAGCTCATACCTTGAGATGGACTTCTGAACCTTGTTGATGAAGATATTTGTTTGTGTTATGTTATCTGATCTCGACGTTAGGAATCTAATTTTCTATCCAGTTCCGTGGTTTTGTATTATTTAATCACAATGGATTTTTTATGATTTATTTTATTCTGAAAAAATCTGATGCTTTTTCTGATGTATAATTGACAGATTGTGTTGGAGAGTCACATATTCCAAAGGGTAATTGGTATTGTTCTAATTGTAAGCATCATTCAGGAACAAGAAGAAAGTTTTATGCTAGTAAAGAGGCAAAACTTTATGGAAAGGCAGCATATCTTGGGTCTCAGGAAAAGCCTTCCAATCGTTGTACACATGTTGTCAATGTCCCAGAGAAAATAGTTGGTGGATGTGTACTATGCAGGTGCATTTTATATACATATAAATGATGTTTTTTCCCTTAAAAAGCAGTTTTTAATAAGAACTAGAATGTTGCATACTATGTTCCAAAACTAATCCTCTATTCATTTCAAATTCTAAATACTCCTTTCTGTTTTTTGCACCAAGAGTAGCGAGGTGCTCTATAGCCCAGTTTGGGGGAGATGTTGTAATGCGTAACGCTGTGTAACTTTGTCACGTGTCATTCCCATAAAAAAGAAATAACCAACATAGATCCATCTTAAACCCGGATCTATTAAGCATTGTGAGGGATCAAATTTCTTTAAGTGTAAATTTTTTTATCTTAAATTTTTTATTACACATTAAGAAATTGGATCCTCTTGGTGCCTAATAGATCCAGGTTTAAGATGGATCTATGTTGGTTTTAATTATTTTATTTATGAGCTGACATGAATTTTTTAATTAATTTTTATTTTTGATAAGTTATGAGCCGACATGGGAACGTGACATGACAAACATGACAACATCTCCCCCATACTGGGTTGTAAGCACCTCGCTACTCTCGGTGCAAAAATGAAAATGATGTCAGCTTTAAAAAAATTAAATTATATTGATTTCATTTTAAACCTAGATATATCAAGCAACGAGAGGGATCAAATATTTTGAGGGGTCCCTCTCGGTGCTTGATAGATCCGGATTTAAGATGGATCTATGCCGGTTATATACATGACAGGCATTTGAAACATTGTGATGTTGTTACTATCCATACAGTGTATACCTCAAGTAGCTCATTAATCCTTGTCATGCCCAGTGAATTGTATAACTTAAGTTCAAAGAGTGGCATTTATTTGCAAAGGAAATTGATGGGTTAAATCATGTTAGTGATTTTTGATCCTATGAAACAGTGTTGATTACACAAGTTCTAATTAGAGAATGTTTAGGAAAGAAGAGCTAGGAGTTTCTATCACATTCGGCCTGTCCAAGGCTGGTTCAATCACATTTCAATGACATTTTGCCTCTACAAGGCTTGCCATATTTTACCTCATATTCAGTTACTGTGTTTTAAGAACTTGACAGCATAGCTTCTTGTATTATAGGTTTGGATGTTTTGTGAGCAACATGGTTTGAGATTACATTATAGGATAAGCATATATTCAAAACAGATGAGGATTGCTCATTCTCATAGTTATATTGTATGGCAGTGCCTTTGGAACACCCAAATATGAGCTAACACTATTCATGCATGTTTGTGGAATGGATTCAGGTTTCATGATTTTGATAAATGGGCATTTGGGGACCGCACTGTTATGCTCTGTGACCAAGTACAGATACTTCCCTATTTCATGCTATTGCATATTGTTTGTTTTAGTTGTTTTGAACACTGAATGCTTAATTATCTTATGTTGCATGATCAATGTGAAAAGGAGTTCCATGTTGGTTGTCTAAGAGTCGGAGCATGGCCGATTTAAAAGTAGGTCAAACACTTACGTGTAAACCTAATAAGAGAAATGTTATACTTTAGCCACTTTAAGTATATTTTCTTGTTATGATACTTTCTGTTTTATTTTCTTAATGCAAAGGCTTAGCTTTTCAATTCATAAGTCTTGGCAGATTAAGTATCTAATAAATTAGGGGTTTTGTTACTTTGTTGTGTTATCCTGATAGGAATTTTTATGTGCAACAGGAGTTTCCAAAGGGTGAGTGGTTCTGCTCCAATGTTTGTAAAAATATCCATTTTGCACTGCAAGAATTAGTGACACATGGACCGGAAAGCCTACCTTCTTTTATAACTGAAGAGTTGATGAAGAAGCGAAGTTTTAAAGGTCTGAAAGAAGTTTCCAGTGCCAATATATGCTCGCAGCTTCTTCATGGAAAAACAAGGGACCCTGACAGTAGGGTGCTTCTTTCAGAGGCTGTTGTTATCTTTGTTGTAAGTATGTCTCCCTATTTATATATGATGAAGATTTTAAAATATGGTCGACATGCCTAATTTGTTATGCTAATGGGGAGGGAATGCTTTGATCCTATAACTGACACTGTGACAGGTCGAGACTTAATCCCTTCAATGGTCTACAGGTGATTGAGCCTCTTTCCATAAACTTTATGTTTGAATTTCAGTATGTCTGTCTGATATGGGAAAGCATTTCTTGCTGAAACTGTGTTCTAGCATTTTTTCTATAGCAAGAGCATGAAGGCTCAGGAATTTTGAGGGATGTATTGTGCAGTTTTGACAACAGAGTAAGTGTTTTGGACTTTTTTTGGGTGTTCTAACTCCTGATATGCAGTGTTCTTAGTATCTGAATTTTTCATTTCTAAAAGATGAATCAGTTTTGCTTATAAGTGACGTTGAAGTTGTGATATTTTATTTCTTATAGCCTGTGCCATAAACCTTTATTTATTTCACAATTTTGTGAATTTTCTTATGCATCCGCGGTTCAGTAGTGGTCTCGGCTACAATGTTTCTAATTTTGGACGGCAAGTTGCAGAGCTACCTCTTGTTGCTACCAGCAAGAGAAATCAAGGACAGGTGATAGTTTGATCATAAGGGTTTATTTTGTTCATGTTTTTCTCAGTTTTAATTGTACACTCAGTTTGGTTTAGAGACGAAAAATCTTTCCAAGTACTCTACTTGTTTACTGTTTGATCACAAGGGTTTATTTTGGTCATGTATTTCTCAGTTTTAACTGTATACTCAGTTTGGTTTATAGATGAAAAACCTTTCCAAGTACTCTACTTGTTTTGACATGAAACTTATTCTACTATTGGCTTAGTTCACTTTCTCCATTATCTTTCTGTACTTGGTGGACTATTTTCCAATGAACCAAGAAACAATGAGATGCTTGTTTGGCTATGATTCTTCTAAATTTTTGCTACTTAATTGATACATTTTTGTTCTAGTAATTATTTTCTTAACAATCTCTCATTGGCTAGAAATAATTTGAATATGTAGTAGACCAAAAGAAAGCAGTATGAATGACAAAGGGATTTTCATTTTCTACAGGGTTATTTTCAATCATTGTTTTCATGTATTGAGAAGCTGCTTGGATTTTTGAATGTTGAAAACCTGGTGTTTCCTGCTACAGAGGAAGCAGAGCCCATTTGGATAAGCAAATTTGGCTTCACATAAATGTCAAAAGACCAGGTCTTGTGCCAAACTATCACTTCCAATTCCATGTAGCTTCTTTGCAAATTATCTTTGACGTCTAATCTAACTATAACTATTCTCTTGCAGTTCTATGAGTACAGAAAAGACCTACAGATCATGTCTTTCCAAGGCAATTCTCAATTAGAGAAGCCACATTCAAGGTTCAGCAGTGTTTGTGGTCCTCCAAACAAGGTTCTCTAGAGAATTCAATATCTCTGAATGACATTGGCAGTGCTAGATGCTATGGCATAGCCGAGTTTTTGTCCGCTCAATGCTCTTCAATATGGCCAATGTGAGCCCAAAACACTGCCTACTTCCTAGTTTCATTTCTATCATTGTGAAGCTTCTTGAACATTGGTTTTATGGTTCTTTGGACAACCTAATATGCCAAAAATCTTTATGGATTTAAAAATGTATCTAGATTCTCTCTAATGGTGTCTAATATCACCCAACAACCTTTATTTCATATCTCCATGGTTCATATGAGAGTTGGGATAAGTTTTGTTTCTTCAAAGCCTTATTTTCTCTCGAAGAACCCTCTACTTTTTTCCAAGCTCCTCTCTTCCCATTTGAGTTTCCATCCATCAATGGAATGAATGAGAGTGTGGGAGGAGTCTTTCCTCCACCCCTTTGTTGGTTCTCTAAAGGTAGTAGGTAGTTACTAAAAATAGGAGCTAGTCACTTTTGGAATAGGATTACTATGTTCCCATGTTTCGATTTATTCTTTCATTTAAATAGGGTCTCAAATTATATGAGCTAGTTAACATATCACAGTGTAAAATAATGCAATATGGGTGTTAATATTACTCATCTCCCTAATTCTTAAAGGGTGCTAGCTCAATGGTAGAGCACCTACCTTACAAGCAGGAGGTTGGTGGTTCTATTCCTCCGCACCCTATTGATATTGCAATATTGGTATTTTTAATAAAATATATTTTATTATGATTTATTATGGCTATAGAGGGGGTTTCAATTCGTCTTTGTATGTTTCTACGAGGGGGGTTCTAAGCCACCTTCATATGTCACTATGAGGGGGGTTCGAAATTGCCCTTGTATGTTACAACGAGGGGGGTTTAGAACCACCCTTGTAGGTACCTACGAGGGGGGTTTCAAACCACCTCTGTAGGCCTCTACGAGGGGGGTTCCAAACCGCCCCTGTAAGCATTTATGAGGGGGCTTTCAAACTGTCTCTATAGGCCTCTACGAGGGGGTTTCAAAATGTATCTATAGGCCTCTACGAGGGGGGTTCAAAACCGCCCCTATAAGCCTCTACGAGGGGGGTTCTAAACTGTCCCTATAGGCCTCTACAAGGGGGGTTCCCAAACCGCCCCTATAGGACTATATGAGGGGGGTTCACAACTGCTCCTATAGGCCTCTACGAGGGGGGTTTGAAACCTCCCCTATAGTCCTCTACGAGGGGGGTTCCAAACCGCCCCTGTAGGTTTGTATCAGGCGGGTTCACAACTGCCCTCGTAGGTCTCTATGAGGGGGGTTTAAAACCGCCCCCGTAGGTCTCTATGAAGGGATCTATGAGGGGGGTTTAAAACCGCCTCCGTAGATCTCTACGAGGGGGGTCACAAACTGCCCCCAAAAGTCACTTTTGGGGGCGGTTCCAATCTCGTCAAAAACTGCCCTTAAAGGGAAAAACTTTTAACATCAGTGCCTTTAGGAGTGGTTTTACCAAAACCCCCCCTCGTAGGTCACTTTTGGGGGCGGAAGACAACCCCCCCTAAAGGCCAAAAATGTAGTAGTGATACTTCATCTGTTCCGGTTGATGTCACTGTGTATCGTCAAATGATTGGGTCCTTGATGTACCTGACAAACACGAGACCAAATATTTGCTTTGCGGTGAACACATTGAGTCAGTTCCTGACGGATCCGTGAGGTGTTCACCTGGTTGCTATAAAGCATATTTTGAGGTACCTGAAGGGTACAATTGATTATGGGCTCAAGTATGATGTGAATCAAAAGTTTAACCTACAGAATTATGTTTATTCGGACAGGGCAGGCAGTGCTGCAGATAGGAAGAGCACTTCTGGGTGCTGCTTCAATATGAGATCAGGTGTGATCTCTTGGTTTAGCAGGAAGCAGTCCTGCGTAGCACTGAGTACAAATGAGGCAGAGTATGTTGCAGCTTGTTCGGTTAGTTGTGAGGTAGTGTGGCTCCGGAAGCTGTCTGAGTTATTTGATCTCCCGTTGGATGCTACTAGTATCTTTTGTGATAACCAGAGTTGTGTGAAGCTGTCTGAGAATCCAGTGTTCCACGACAGGTCGAAGCACATTGAGATCAAATATCACTATATCAGGGATATGGTGCAAAGAGGAGCAGTGAAGCTCCTGTATGTTGCGATGGATCAGCAGGTTGCAGATGTGTTGACGAAACCCCTAGCCAGAGTGAAGTTTGAATACTTCAGATAGAGGGTTGGTGTTCTTCAGATTGACAACACTTCGAGGAAAAAGTGATGGACACATTTGCAAAAGCCATTCCAAGCATGGTGAGAGGAGGATCCTTCCCATGGCTGTGGATATAAGCGCTGGATGATGAGCATCAGGACGATGCTCCAGTTATTGCTCTGTATATGCATCATGTTGGATGCTGGATATGATCAGTTGGATCATGTATATGTATATGCATCATGTTGGATGCATGTTATGATCAGTTGGATCATGTATATGTATATGCATCATGTTGGATGCATGTTATGATCAGGTGGATCATGTATTTGTATATGCATCATGTTGGATGCTTGTTATGATCAGGTGGATCATGTATTTGTATATGTATCAGGTGGATACATTGTATGATCAGGTAGATCATGTATAATGATATGTATCAAGTGGATACATTTTATGATCAAGATGATCATGGATGATGAGCTTCAGGATGTTGCTCCAAATGATATGCATCAGGATGATGATCAGGATGATCATGTGATGATGTACATCAGGATGATGTATGGTGAGTATCAGGATGATGCGCTATGGCCGTGGACAGGTTGTGCTTGAGAAGAATTATAAGACCTATGAGATCCGAGAGGTTGGGATGTGTGCCCGTAATAAGTCTTGGGATTCTCTTTCGAGGGTTTGTCCTGTGACCACATGTAAGACCTGGGAGATCCAAGAGGTTGGGTTGTGTGCCCGTAATAAGTCCTGGGATGCTCTTTTGAGGGGTTTGTGGTGGTAACTACATGTAAGTCCTGGGATATCCGATAGGTTGGGATGTGTTCCCGTAATAAGTCATGGGATGCTCTTTCAAGGGTTTGTAGTGGAGATCACATGTAATTCCTGGGAGATCCGATGGGTTGGGCTATGTTGCCGTAATAAGTCCTGGGATGCTCTTTCGAGGGTTTGTGATGAGGATCACATGTAAGTCCTGGGAGATCCGATACGTTGGGCTGTGTGCCCGTAATAAGTCCTGGGTTGCTCTTTCAAGGGTTTGTGATGAGGATCACATGTAAGTCCTGGGATATCCGATAGGTTGGGCTGTGTGCTCGTAATAAGTCCTCGGATGCTCTTTCGAGGGTTTGTGATGAGGGTCACATATAAGACCTGGGAGATCCGATAGGCTGGGCTATGTGCCCGTAATCAACCCTGGGATGCTCTTACGAGGGTTTTTGACGCACGTAATAAGTCCTGAGGATTCCACAGTATGGCCAGTGATGATCAAGACCTGCAGGAGGTGACCCTACATCCAGTATGAAAAAGTACTGGCTCTATAGAACTTCCTATGACGAGTAGATCGAAGATTGATTGAGATAGCGGCAGTAGTGAGGATGACGATGATCCAAAGAAGAAGACTTGTGCTAGCAGATCTGTGTCGAGAAATACCTTCTGTTAGGAACCCATGTCTTTACTTTGTTAGTATGTTGTTGTTGGACGCATATGCTTTGTAAGTCGTCCCGTAGTATTTGTTAATCAATAGTTTGTGTTATTGTTGTTGGCGCATATGCTTTGTAAGCCGCCCGTAGTATTGTTAATCCATAGTTTGTAACGGCCCATGGTTTCGACCCATAGTATTGGCGCCTAGAATTAGTATATAAGTGTGTGTTGAGACCTATGAAGGCACCGTGAAGTTATTTGTATTGAGCTTGCTCAAAGGAGGTTGCCCCCTCGAAGTGGCCTGTGATCAATACAAAAGTGATTCTGAGTTCTGTCATTTCTGCTATTTCGTGCATTCTTGTTAATTAATTGTTGCAGGTGCCTCACATCTGGTATCAGAGCACTTTCTTGGGCTCGCTGGGTGAAATTTCTGCCAAATTTTTTTTTGCATCTGTTGCAGGTTTGGATTTGGGAATAATCCCCATCCGCTTAACTGTGGGAAGTACTTGGGCATAAGCCCTAAAACTCATTGTGAGGAGTACCACAGGAACCCCGAAGTAGCTGGCCCATTGAGAGGATTTGCCAGCGAAAAGGGCAACGACCCCTACCTGATTGACTAGTTCCCACCCGTGAGGTAAACCAAGAGCTGTCGTTTGTGGCAAAGCGGTTATCAGTTTTACCTGAGCCGTGGAGTGAGGGGTATTGCCCCAATACGCAAGCCGTCAGACAGCATTGGTGGCCGAGTGAAACCCCTGAACTGTTAGGAATCCGCACATACCTGGGGTCCATATCTACTTTCAGCTGAACTATTGTCGATCACTGCTGCGCCGTTTCAGATCTATTTTGCAAGCCGTTCCAGATTCAGCCTTTTTCAGTCCATTCGGCGCTGTTCCAGATTTCTTTCGAGTCGTAGCTGCTCCAGTCTGAGATAAAATATATATATATATATATATATATATTTTCTCCATATCTCCCTTATTTTTACTCTGTTTCCCTTGAAATTTTCGGGGAACCCCTGTCATTCCATTTTGCATATTTCAGTCCTGAGGACCCTATCCTCAATTCCCCTTCCCAAAGCCCGAAATCCCACATTTGTCTATTTTTAGGGTTTGCCATAACTTCCTCAGATTTCACCCAATCACCTTCAAATTTTACCACAAAGTTCCTTTCTGAATTCTACTTCTTTGTTCCCCTCTGCCAAATTTTCCCATTCTTTCACCCCGCTTCTGAAATCCTCATTTTTGCTTCCCTATCTATCCAACAGTGTCCAAAATTTAGTCAAACCCCAATTACCCTTCTAATTTTTTCCCAAATCCAACTTTTCCCTTACTGAAGTAGTTCCTGTTTTTGTTTTCCTACCCAGTCAGGAAAAAAAAAAAAAAAAAAAAAAATAAATAAATAAATTAATTAAAAAAAATTAAAAAAAAATAAAAAATAAAAATAAAAATAAAATAAAATAAAAAAATCCTGGTTATGGTTGTCACCCGTGCAGGAGCAAAAACCATGGAGGAAGCACTTGCAGCCATCCAAGCCAAACTCCAGGATCTGGATGAAAAATTTCTCGGTCTCCATCTTGAACATTCAGCTATGAACAACAAACGGCAGTCCGAGTCTTCAGTAGACAATGGGTTCTCTGCTTCCAGCAATTTCCGTGGTCCGAAGCTTGATTTTCCTCGCTTCAATGGTACCGATCCAACTGGATGGATCTATCGTGCAGAACAGTATTTCAGTCTGCATAATACTTTTGATGTCAACAAATTTCCACTGGCATCCTTTCATTTGGAACAGGAAGCTCTTCAATGGTACCGCTGGTACATCAAGGCTCATCCAGAGCCCAACTGGCCAGACTTTTGCCAGCTCCTTTTGCAACGATTTGGTCCTAGTGCTTTTGATGACTTCACAGGAGCCCTCACTAAACTTCGCCAAACTGGCACTGTGAGAGAGTATCAAACCGAATTTGAGAATCTAGCCAACCACACCAAAGGATTGTCTGATGAATTTTACCGGAGTTGTTTTATCAGTGGTCTAAAGGATGCCATTCGCTCTGAGGTCAAAATGTTCTACCCCAACACAATGATGGAATCACTCGGGTTGGCTAAGTTGGCAGAAGACAAGCTTGCAGCCCAACAACGCCCCAAGCCCACTTTTGTTCCCTTCCGAAATATGGGTTCTTAGCGACCACCTATACCGCAGGCTCCTCGACCGACTCCTATCAAGCGTTTGTCTGAAACAGAGATGCAAACACGCAGAGAAAAGGGGCTTTGCTATAATTGTGATGAGAAATTCACTCGGGGACATAGATGTGTTCAGCAAAAGCTCTATCTCCTGGATGTGGAGTCTCCGCCTGCCTCTGAAATGGGTGACGAAGATCCAGAAACATTGGATGCTCCGGTCGACAGTCAGGAACCGCCTATTGACCCTCCGTCTCAGGATGACCAGCCAGAGATATCTCTCCATGCTCTAGCTGGAATCACCACCCCCCAAACAATGCGGGTCAGGGGTTACTTCAAGAAGCTTCCTCTTACAATCCTCATTGATTCTGGTAGCACTCATAATTTCATTGACCCTCGAATCGCCAAACAAGCTGATTGTTTTATCCATCCTTGTTCCAACTTTGAAGTCATGATTGCCAATGGGGGCACCTTACCTTGCAAAGTGAAGTGTCGAAATGTGCGTATCTCTATGGGAGATTATATCTTACGCTCGGACATGTTTGCCTTGCCCTTAGGCGGATGTGATGTGGTTTTGGGTGCTCAATGGCTACGCACACTCGGCCCTATATTATGGGATTTTGCCGAACTTTGGATGCAGTTTTCCCTCAATGGACACAAACACACATTGACAGGATTACAACCAGGTTCTCTCAGCATCATCAGTTCACATCGCATGGAAAAACTCCTCAAGAAGAGTTCACATGGTGTCATCGCTCAGATCCATTCCATCCAGATGCAACCATCAGCGGTCTCCACTACTCCTTTGGATCTACAACAAATTCTGGATCGATATACAGGTGTCTTTGCTAAACCAGTGGGATTACCACCTTCCAGGCCAGAAGACCATTGTATTCAGCTCCTTCCTGGCAGCGTTCCTCCCAACATCAGGCCCTATCGCTACCCATTTCACCAAAAAACGGAGATTGAAATGCTCGTTCGGGACTTATTGAAGCAAGGTATTATTCGCCCAAGCACTAGTTCCTTTTCTTCTCCAGTTATTCTTGTCCGCAAAAAAGATGGGTCATGGCGCCTCTGCATTGACTTTCGAGCACTTAATCACCTCACCATCAAGGATAAGTTCCCAATTCCTGTTGTTGATGAGCTTCTTGATGAGCTTCATGGGGCCCACTTTTTCTCCAAGTTGGATCTTCGTTCTGGGTATCATCAAATTCGGGTTCATGAGGATGATATTCCTAAAACAGCTTTTCGCACACATGATGGCCATTATGAGTTTTTGGTCATGCCCTTTGGCCTCACTAATGCTCCTTCCACATTCCAGGCCTTAATGAATAAAATATTTCAACCCTACTTGCGGAAATTCATTCTGGTATTCTTTGATGATATCCTCATCTACAGTAAAACATGGGATGAACATCTCCAGCATCTGGATCTTGTCATGCAACTTTTATCTGACCATCATCTCCATGCCAAGCAGTCTAAATGTGTTTTTGGACAAAAGGAAGTTGAGTATCTCGGGCACATTATCTCATCACAAGGGGTTCGCGTGGATCCTGCCAAAATCGAGGCCATGAACAATTGGCCACATCCTTAGACACTCAAGAGCCTTCGTGGTTTTTTGGGGTTGACTGGCTACTACCGCAAGTTTGTCAAGGATTATGGGAAGATTGCAGCTCCATTAACTGCTCTATTAAAAAAAGATGTTTTTACATGGACACCTGATGCTCAGTGTGCATTTGACAAACTAAAACAAGCTATGTGTACTACACCTGTGCTAGCTATGCCCGATTTTTCCAAGCCCTTCACTATTGAGAGTGATGCTTGCGGCAATGGACTTGGTGTTGTTCTCCTTCAAGATGAACACCCCATCGCGTTCACTAGCAAAGCCCTTTCAGGTAAGAATTTAGCTGCCTCTACCTATGAGAAGGAAATGATGGCTATTTTGCATGCAGTACAGAAGTGGCGTCCATACCTATTAGGGAATCATTTCTGCATCAAGACTGATCACCAGAGTCTGAAATATTTCTTGGACCAGCGTGTCTTCTCCCCGGCACAACAGAAATGGGTTAGTAAACTCATGGGTTATGACTATGAGATCACTTACAAGAAGGGTAAAGACAATATTGTGGCAGATGCTCTTTGTCGCACATTTGATGCCCAAGGTTCTCTTTCAGCTATTTCTATGCCTGTTCCAAATTGGTTGCAATCTGTTCAACAGGGTTACGTCAATGACTCTTCCTTATCTCAGATCATCCAACGCTTGACCAACAATCCTTCGGTTGTCCCACATTACTCTTGGGATGGTGCTTCTCTGCGATACAAGGGTCGTCTGGTGCTGCCCCAGAGCACAGATCTTCAACAAGCTGTCTTCTATGAACTCCATGCTTCTCCATCGGCCGGGCACTCTGGGTTCCTCAAAACATATGAATGAGCACGGCGTAACTTCTTTTGGCAGGGAATGAAAAGGACAATTCAACAGATGGTGGCCGAATGTGATACCTGTCAGCGCAACAAGGGTGAAACAACACTCCTTCCAGGATTGCTTGAACCCTTTCCCATACCTACACGGATTTGGACAGATATTTCTATGGATTTCATTGAAGGGCTCCCTAAATCTGGCGGGAAGACAGTGATTCTCATTGTGGTTGATCGTCTCTCCAAATATAGTCATTTTTGCGCTCTCAGCCATCCCTATACAGCCTCCTCTGTCGCTCAAATTTTTATGGACCAGATCTTTCATCTTCATGGCATCCCTTCTTCCATTGTCTCGGATCGTGATGCGACTTTCACTAGTCATTTTTGGACAAAACTATTTCTCCACACTGGCACCAAACTGAAGATGAGTTCAGGGTATCACCCACAAACAGATGGTCAGACTGAAATTGTCAATAAATGCTTGGAAACTTATCTTCGTTGCTTCACCTCAGAACAACAACATCAGTGGGCAAAGTGGCTCCCTCTCGCTGAATGGTGGTATAATACCTCTTACCATACTGCCTCTAAAATGACCCCATATGAAGCAGTATACGGTCAGGCACCTCCATCTCTTCTTCCATACACCCCCACCAGTTCACCAGTTCAGGAATTTGACAAGGTCCTTCGCAACCGCGATCAGATTCTTCACATTTTGCGGGACAATCTTCACATGGCAAGAAATCACATGAAGCAACAAGCTGATCAGCACCATTCGGAGCGCACTTTTCAAGTCGGCGATATGGTTTTTCTTCGTCTCCAGCCGTACAAACAATCCTCCTTGAAACTCAAAGGGCGTCATAAGCTCGCTCCAAAGTTCTATGGGCCATATCGGATTCTTCAGAGGATTGGGTCCGTTGCTTATAAATTGGAACTTCCTCCTTCTTCCCGCATTCATCCAGTCTTTCATGTCTCTTGTCTAAAGAAAGTTCTTGGCACCAACATCAGCGGCCAAACGATTTTACCCGAACTGGATAATGAAGGATCCATCCTTTTGGAGCCAGAGGCCATCCTCAATCGGCGCACACGTCAGCTTCGCTCTCGTTCTATCACATAGGTCTTAATTCAGTGGCACGGCATGCAACCAGAGGATGCTACATGGGAACCACTCCTTCAGATTCAACAACAATTTCCACATCTAAAGCTTTGAGGACAAAGCTTTTTTTAAGGGGGAGGGGATGTTAGGAACCCATGTCTTTACTTTGTTAGTATGTTGTTGTTGGACTCATATGCTTTGTAAGTCGTCCCGTAGTATTTGTTAATCAATAGTTTGTGTTATTGTTGTTGGCGCATATGCTTTGTAAGCCGCCCGTAGTATTGTTAATCCATAGTTTGTAACGGCCCATGGTTTCGACCCATAGTATTGGCGCCTAGAATTAGTATATAAGTGTGTGTTGAGACCTATGAAGGCACCGTGAAGTTATTTGTATTGAGCTTGCTCAAAGGAGGTTGCCCCCTCGAAGTGGCCTGTGATCAATACAAAAGTGATTCTGAGTTCTGTCATTTCTGCTATTTCGTGCATTCTTGTTAATTAATTGTTGCAGGTGCCTCACACCTTCCTAGTTAAGAGGGAGTGTTGATGTATTTGTAACTTCGGAATATATTTCATATATGTATATTGTATTCCTATAGAGATGTTTTTATTCCTTTATACAGAAGTGTTTGTATTCCTATAGAGATGTTATTATTCCTCTATACGGAAGTGTCGTCATTTATATTGTAAGTGTCATAACTTATACTTGATGGGTTATTAGACAACCTTGTTGGGGTCAGCCCTGTATAATTCATGCGGGTTAAAGGGTTATTAGACCACCCTATTGGGGGTCGGCCTTGTCAGCATTATGTTATGTGGTTAAGTTAAGGCCGACCTAATAAAGGTCATTAGGCAAGTCAATTCAAGTATAAATAGAGTGTGGGAGGCACTCTATTTGATCATTCTATTCTTCACTCACACACTCACTGGAGAGTGGCGCACTAGTGGAGGAGGATAAGTTGCTGCTATGAGGACTATCTCTTATACTTGGGTTGTATCATTGCTCTATGTATCTCTAAGGAAGTTGCGGGGTTTTTCACCTTCTTGGTTTTCCCCAGTGAAATTTTGTGTCTCTTATGTGCTTGCATTATTGTGTCCATGACTAATATGTTATAGATATGTTGTACATGTTATTCTCTCAATTAAGATCCTAGATCAGATTGAAATTCTGAAAAACAAACATTACTAGGAGCTCCTGCCAATTAGGGTTTTATTGTATTTTACTATTGATAAGGTTTAAGAACACTAGAATTACTGAGAGCTCCTTCTAACTAGGGATTTTAAGCATGGGAATTCAAGCAATCAACTCAAACATTCTGTGTAATAGTTAAGATGGAGACATTTCATACAACATATGGTTGAAAATTTTTGGTAAATAGAAGTTATAATAAAAAAACATATATCACAATTATATATTTCAATAATTTGTACATGGGTCGGGGATGGATATGTGACAGTTATTACAATACGACGCAAAACAATATACATTGTCAAAAGCATTGTAAAATCTGAGAAACATAGCCCGGTTTCACAAAAGTAGTTTTACGCTAATTAATCCTGCAATTTTAGCTGCAGAAAAGATCATCATCTGATTGTATACTCAGTTGTTTGGTGTTCTTGTGTTGGCTATCTAGAGATTTGTTGTTGTTGCAGCGTCTTCGATGTCTTTTGAGATAGAACTTAAGGAAGATCAAGAGGAGCATAGCGTTGGAGATCCACGATCCAGATTTTAAAAAAATTATTAATTTGTATATACATTTAATAAAATCCAAGATCCATGTATACTCGATCCGCGTACATTTGAAGTCAAGACGAGGATGAATTTGGGATCCATATCCCATCCTCTGTTGTAATATATGCATATGTGGATCAACTGTAATAAGGACATAACGCGCACTTGCAAGGCAGTTGACAAATAACATGGAATCAAGCCTCTGGATTCTTCAAAAGCCACAGCTTGACTTGGTAAAGTATGAGAATCTTCAGCAGAAATTGATACAGAATGGCAAGGTAATCAATGAAAAAAAACATTCCTTGCGAGAATGGATATTGTGTACGCCGCTTTAAATCCAGTGAAAACCACACATTAACGAAAACTCGAAGAAAACTAGAACGGTTCTTGCGAGAATGGATCTTGACGTCGTTTTAAATCTAGAGAAAACCACACACAATAACGAAAAGTGGAAGAAAACTATTTATAATCTATTCAAAATTGTGTTGGTGTACACAGTAAGGAAAAATGGAAGAAAACCATTTATAATATTCAAAATTGTATCGACGTTCGAGATTTTTCACTATTTATATGTTAGTTAGATATATTTATCTTTTTTTATCTTTTGTATTATTTCAATGAAAAAAAACATAATTATTTTATATGTTTTAAATCAAACATACTAAGTAAGTATGTTATGGAGTAAATATGTTATTTTTCTCTTATATTATTTAATATTATTATAGTGAAAAAACCATAATCAATTTATATATTTTAAATCAAACATTTTAAACATGTTATGGTTGGGACAAAACAATGTAACTTTTAAATATTTTTTTTTAAAGAGAGAAATATAAATTACCATAAAAAAGTTTTATGGTAACATAAACATTCACGTTCTAAAACAAAGTAGTTCTTAATTTGTTTGAAAATGAAGTAATTTTTTTAATAGTTGAACATTTTGATTAAAAATTACAAAACAATTGGCAATAAAATGCCATGTGCAATAATAGAGGCATGTTCATTAAGTCTTGTTCCCTCAAAAAGAAATAAAAAATTCACATTATAAAGTAAAGCAATTTTTTTTTGGATTGAACAAATTCATTAGGCAAAGGTGACAATAATCTAGAATACAATTGGAACTAAGAGGCCCCTCCTATTATAGTGAAAAAACCATAATCAATTTATATATTTTAAATCAAACATTCTAATATGTTATGGTTGGTACAAAACAATGTAACTTTTAAATAAAAAAAATTTAAAAGAAAGAGATAAAAATATAAATTGCCATAAAAAATTTCTATGGTAACATAAACATTCATGTTCTAAAACAAAGTAGTTCTCTAATTTATTTACAGTTGTTTTCTAATTACTAGATTAGAATATGAAATTAGGTAGTTTCCATTTTTATAGTTAATAGTTTGTTTTTTAATCAGTTTCCAATATTTAATTATAAAGTAGAGTAGTATGATTTGATACTATTCTAGTATGTTGTTTAATTAAGTTTGAATTAGTTCCTTTATTGTTTTTCTGAAGTTTGACTCGGTTTTTCATTTTAAAAGATCTTTCGATCTTTTCTTTATTAATTATTTTTAAGGTCTTACAAGCCGAAACTTAGGTACCATTCTACCTTAGCATATACTTTGCCTCAACTCTAAGATTACCAACCCCGGTCGATAATTAAATATTAGGTGTTTTCTTTGAGATAGCTCACAAAACCAACACCAAGATTGAATGCTTAGCCTCCTAATGTATGAAGAGGATCACCCAGAGAAATTTCACCAGCATAAATGACTCTATCCTTCCTCTCTTAAAAATGGAGATGGGGTTCATATATATAGAGCTAAAGGGATAGGAGAGGTTGAGGATTTAGGGGAGAGGTTTAAGGGATCATCCCACTAGAAAAGGGGATCGACCGCCACCTTTCCAGGTAAGTAGGGATAAGTCTCCACGCCATCCAAGATTTGAGAAGTCACTCGAAGCTTCTCTTTATCCACGTTAACCAACTCCGACACACCTTGCACAAGGGAAACATGCGCGCGGAGAGAGATCAATGCACCTTGTACAAAGACACATTGTGTCACCGACGCACTCTGCTAAGTTGCAGAGCGCGTCACCTTGAACCTGGCGCACCTTGCTAGACAACAGGGTGCGTCAGAGTGACAACAAAAGGTCAAAAGGGAATGACAACAACTTCTGTTTCAATGTTTTACCTCAGGGACTTTAGGGATCAGGGCTTACATATGACACATCAGTCATAGTGAAGAGATTTTGGTGTAACAGAATGCCCCCCAAAGCATGAAGTTGGAAAAATAAGGTAGGTGAAATGGTTTGAAATAGGGAAAAAATTGAAGTAAGGATTGTCGGTTGGAGTGACGAACAAATATCTTATGCAGTACAATCAACTCTGAGATACATGTCTCAAATTGACTCATAACATGGTTGCCGACCAATACATTGTAGATCCATGGTAGTAAAGACCACATAATCATGGCTACTAGACACAATCATAGATCCATGATGAGATGGTAACACAACCATGACCAATACAAAAGTGGTTCTGTTTAATATGACTCAAACAATCTCCATCGCAACCTGGGTGAGACTTATGACTTAACCCAGGGTCTTCAAGCCGAACCCGTAATGATACAAATCTAACCATGTGATTACAATGTCTTGAATTCAAACATGGTAGAAACAACTTGATTACCGGTCATTGATGTATACAGTTAACAAGTGCGAGGGAAATCACCATTGATGTCAATGATCCCCAAGGTATCATAGTACATACCAATGAATGTGAATCAATGATCTGAGGTTGAACACTCAATGGAATCTTTCAATCAAAAGTCAATGATGTGAACTTACTGTTGAAAGGGAGGTAACCTGCCATTGAGGCATGAAAGCCTAAGGTACTTGAATAGTTTCTATGTCTAATCCTCTAATGATGTGTTGAAGTAGACATGGATAAACCGGTCGAAGGAGGGCCATGATGTTTCCCCCATCATCGACAAGAAACACAATCGATTTTTTTTGGAGTAGATTAGACTGTAGAGTGACATTTGAGACTACTCAGGAATGACCGAAATGGTAGAAGGTAGAGTGACTGCAGATATTGACTTCGACGAACAAACCTCTCTTGAACATGGGAATGACATGACTTGGAAGCATTGAAATAACAAGAATGACACTGAATCCTAATGCAACTGATGGTGGAATCATTCTTTGATGAATCAAAGGAGTGAAAATACTCATGGAATTGGTGGGACTCGAAGACAAGCAGATTATCCCAAGTGTTTGAATGCACATGAAAACAAGTGACATGTGCAAGAGTGACTAAGTACTGCCATAATTACAATGAAACAAAAACTCTTTCCTTATCCCCATCATGACCAATGAGTACCTATTTTGTTTTTTAAAGAGCTTGAGGAGGGTATCAGATGCTCAGTATAGCTCATCCTTTGGACGAGTCCAATCTCATATGTTTTACGAACCTAAGGTAGGAGGGGTTCGTCCCAAAACGGGTCCTTCAATGTAATATTTTAACGAGTCGAGAGAAGAAAAACTCGAAACCTGAGGTAGGAGGGGTTCGTCCCAAAACGGGTCCTTCAATGTCAGATTTTAACAAGTCAAGAGAAGGAAAACTCAACGTCATTTCATGTTTAGAGAGTTTGAAGAGAACTAAAGAAGACTCCAAATGGTTCTTTTTCGTAAAAGTTAGTTCCTCATCCGAAAAATGACAAAACAACACGAGAGAGAACTCTTCCAGTCATAATTAATCGGAGTGCTCCTTTTTCGTAAATAGTCCTCCTGGTCTGAAAAGGGGGTAAAATATCACTAGAAAAATGATCTTTCAAATACTTTTACAAGTGTGAAAAAATCAAGTTCGCTTGGCGATCTTTTCATATTTAGGGAGTATGAAAAGAGCTCAAAGAGGAACTCATAGGAGTTCCTTTTTTGTGAGAGTTTTACGAGCACGAAAAAGTTATAAAATGTAACTTGATGACTTATTCTCATAGTTTTACAAGAACGAGAAAGGAGAAAAGTGAGCTTGATGCCATTAATATTTGATTTTAATTAGCGACATAATAGCATAAAAAACACTCGACGACTTACTCACACTTGATGAAAAGTATGAAACGTCAACGATGGTCGCCTAATAAAGTAAGAACACTGCTTCACTTCATCTGCGAACTCCAAAAACTAAGTCAAAAACGATAATAAGGTGTTTAGACGTAAAGAAATGACCAACTATAGCAAAAAAGACCCATAAAATAAAAATGAAAAGGGAATATTCCATTTTCTTTTAAATAAAAGTCAAATAGCAAGAAATAGTTACCAATGTTTTTTTACCAAGTTGGAAATAGTAAAAACACCACTTTGGAGCCAATTTTCAAACGTCGATTGCGGAGCCTACGATCAGTTGTTTCTCGCCACACCAGTGACATGTAGGCCTTAACCCTGCGTGTTACCTTTCTAGACGATTATTTGTTTTGCTTTATGGTCAATTTTTAGGGTTTTTTGGCCTGTAACAGAGGGGATTGCGCGCGCCTTGGGCGACGCTCTTTCCCCTTGCGGTAAGTGCATTAAGGGATCTCTGGCGCGCTTCTCACATGGCGAAAGTGCGTCGCTGATGCACTGTCAGCAAAGGTGGGGTGCGTCTGTGCATATCCACATGGAAAAATAAAAAATGGGGCCAAAGAAGCCCAATCCAAATCTTGGGAAAGGTTCTAATATGCATTTATTTGATGTTTATGTAGGTCTTGACTTGGACCATGGTCTAATGGAAATAAATAGAGCACGAAATGGAAGATTCCCAAGCGAAAAATGACCCAAATTCAATGAATGCATTGCAACGATGCGGCTTGTTAAAGTTCTTTCACGTACAGGGAATGAGGGCCCAGGTATAGTTACTAGATTATCTGATCGAATTATGGGATATGGATCAGAAGCACTTCCGTGTGGGTGTCCACATTCTTACTTTGGATGTGGAGGATGTCTATTTTCTGGCGGGGTTGTCCAGGCAGGGATCACAGTTTCACTATCCGGTCCACGACGTAGTGACCAGTCTACTAGAATCTTGGTGGCTCAATTTTTCACACCGGGGATGCAGATGCTTCCTAGGAAAAATCCCATCAAGAACATCCGAGACTGACCCCTGCGTATTGTGCTCTTAACCATAGAGCAGGTGGCAGGAAGTAGGGCCGCTCATCAAGCCACCAAGGCCCATATGCTCTATGTCATTGAGTGTATGGAAGCTACTGTCTTCAACTGGTGTGAGGGGCTCCTCACCAATGTCAAGGAACAACTCACCAAATGTCGCGGGGGTGAGCTGAAACAGTTTGGTTACAGATCCATCACGGTCTCGTTCTTCTTGGAACGAGTCCCATTGTTGCGTCCATACGTAGAGCTAGATGATCTCGATCCTCGAGATCCTCACATGGTCAGGTGGTCTAAGGTCATGCCCTGCCATGGAGGCGAGGGTCCCATCATCAGTTTTGGTCCCACCTTCTTCAGGTGGTTACGTGGGCATCTCCTCATGATTGAGGATTATGCGTACACGTGTACAGATTTCAGGGAAGAACCGACCTTGTCCCTTCCCGAGGGTGAGCAATGGGGAGACCCAGATAAGAATGAAACTCTTGTTGTGTTTTTTCATTTTATAGTTTTTAAATGTTTTTGGGAGTAGTACTGATGGTTCACACATGTTCGATGTAGATGTTGGTCCGTCTAGCTCGAGAGGTGCTTCTACGATCGAGAGAAGGGGAGTGGTACTGGATTTAGCAGCTGCTCATCAGGATGCGGCAGAGGAATTGAGCGAGCTGAAGGAGGACCTCTAGAGATTGAAGTTGGACATACCTGACGTATCTATAGATGACTTACCTCTCTACTACCAACGTCATACAGCTGAAGTCTCGGCACAGTTTGGTCCACTGCTCCGTAGAGTAGCTAGGGTCATTATCTGCTATCATGAGCATCCACAGGGATATCTCATGTGTGATGTATATGTACTGAAAACCATAGGATTCATATTTTTGTGGCTAGGACCTACTGAAAACTTATGTGCTTCAGATTTTGTATCAGTACCACATTTTTGTACATGATGATTATATATATAAAAACACTATTTTGTGGTTTTATACATTATGTGTTCTATGATGATTGAGGATCTTATGGATGTTTGCTTACATACTGTGTGTATTTTACATGTTGTGTCGTTTTATGCATCTTTTGATGAAAATGCTTATGAATGTGCAATGTACCAATCTAATATAAAATTGGCTAGGGAATCAATAACACTGTTCATATCTCTCGGAATGCATAGGTATTGAATTGACTCAAAGGACCTATCCAAGAGATGTACCCACCGAAATAGACGTAGTAGTATGGGGTCACGAATAACGTAGATTCGGTTTATATGGGAGACCACTATTTGTGAATATGTTGACTCAAATCCAGTCGACAGGTGTTCCCATCGCTGTGGACACCAACCCACCACGATCTCCCTGAGCACCGGCCCAGACAGGTTTTACCCCGTCCAGCAACACCTGCGGGGTAGATGAGGTCTCACCCGATATGTTGAAGGGAGAGTCGACGGAACCATGTTTCTACTGAATGAAGGAGGATGTTTGTGGCAACAATCACTTAACTTATCGCAACTTTCAAAGATAGATCATATGCATTCAAACTTAACATCATTCATATTCATAGCATCATTCAACAGGATCTTTCATCGCAACGAGTATAGCATTGAAGCATCAGTTGCAATAAGAAAACATAGGCATCATTCATGAATTGCAACATGTATTACCATAAGTGACGAACGATACACAGGAAATTTCACAAAACAGTCCCATCGTGTCATATTACTTCTGCAAACCCAAATACAATATCTGCACAAAACATAGATCTCACCAGTATCTCTTGATCTCAGACACAAACTCAAAGACGCACACATCCAACATCTCACGATCTGTACCAAGATTAAGCTATCCAATACATATGACTCTATGACTATAAATAGGCTTCCGCCCTTACAATGCTTGTCCACTTTCTAACAACTTCCTAATCGACACTTTGAGCAAATGACCCAAAATCTAGCTGACGCGGTCCAAATGACCCAAAAAACCCACATACTGCAGTACAATTGACCCAAAATTACCTAACGTACGGTCCAAATGACCCAAAACCAGCATACTACGGTACATTTAACTCAAAAATACATAAAATGATCTCCTTTACATCCAGATCTCCACCTTCTGTGATATCTTCTGACTTTTCGTAGCATCAACGATGCTGCGATGTTACCTTACCAAACCGCCTGCCAACGGAATCAAGATAGATAACAAGATGGTCCACACCCAAGGAACAAGCGTCGTTCAATAATCCAATCACCGCATGATACTCGATGACATTGTTGGTCGCAAACCCTAAGCAAGTTCCTCCTGAGCTAATTAGTTCGACGGTAGGGGATTAAAGTACCCAAGCTACTGAGGCGAGGTTACGGGTGTGCTAGCTAGAGCCGTTTGTGAATCTAAAACATGTTTCCATCTGCACATCCAGGAAGAACATGGTATAAGCATAATGATAAGATCCTAACACACTAAAAATAATGTGTCACACCAAGCAAAACACACATCATGCACAACATATACAAAGTACTAATGCGTACATGATATAGGCATAGTACCGCTTTAGGTAGAGCCCATTGCAAGGCTCCCCCAAAGATATTATGTCGTAATCCTCAAATTCATATGCTCCTTTTTCCAAAACACGTTTAACCACATATGGACCATGCCACATGGACTCAAGTTTGTCTGCCCCCAGTTTATCATGTTTTTGGTCGTAAGTGAGGAACAAATCTCCCTCGTTGAAGATACGAGGTTTGACAACTAACTTGTCATATTGGGCCTTGATGCGTTTCTTGTGAGCTTCATCACAACGGGTTTCATCGAGTTTTTCCAAGTACAAAAATCATTCTTCCTCGGTAGTGGTGTTAGGTAAAAGTTCAATAATGAGTTTCAATGACGAAATATTGCACTCTATAGGTAATATTGCCTCTAGTCTATAGACCAATTGGAATGGTGTAAAACCAGTGGTAGTTTTCATGGAAGTCCTATATTCCCATAGGGTTGAAAAAAGCATGGTATGCCAGTTGGACTTATGTGTCCCTACCATATGTTGAACCATGGTTTTCAAGAACTTGTTAATGGCCTCTACTTGTCCATTTGACTGAGGGTAGTAGGGAGTTGAGTTATCATGTCGAAAACCAAGCCTGACGCTTAGTTCATCCACCACCTTGTTTTGGAAATGTAATCCATGGTCAGTGACGATGGCTTTAGGGACTCTGAAACGTGCAATGATATGATTGAACATAAAGAGTGCGACAGTTGCGCCGTCTTCTTTGTATGTAGAAATAGCCTCGGCCCGCTTGGTGAAGTATTCTACTACAACAATAACATAACCATGCCCCCCGACCGAGGTAGGCTTACAGTGCATGAAGTCAATGCCCCATTTAGCAAAGGGACCAACGACGATAACTGGATGTAATGGGGCGGGATGTGAGCGCTTTTTATGATGAAAAGGCTGGAAAGGAGGACACTTCTTGACTGCTTCAATACAATCTTTGAATATGGAAGGTCAATAGTATCCAGCGCGTAGTATTTTCTGGGTTGTATCCATCCCATAAAGATGACCGCCACATGCCCCCGAGTTGCAATCATTAAGTACATGATCGGCCTCCTCATGAGTTAAGCAGCGTCGTAGGATGGAATCGACACCATGACGAAACAATGTGTCACCAATGATGAAGTAATACTTTGCATGGTGACGCACACAACGACGTTCGTCACGAGATAGCTAAGGATCGAAGTGTTGGGTCTGGAGATACAATGTGATATATCCATACCATGGGTTAGAAGTACTGATAAGAAACAAGGGCTCATTGGGGAGAGAGTCCATGGGCTCAGTTTCTGGATCAGTATGGGGAAGATCACAAATGAGTTCCGCAAAAAACAAAGATTTCTTTGATTTGGCCTTCTCAAACTAGAGGTCGAATTCCTGAAGAATCACAATCCAGCGTGAATATTTTCCCCCTAGTACCCGACACGTGAGAACATGGTACATGGGGTTAGAGTCGATGATGATGGCGGTCGTGCCGAGGAGGATGTAATGAAGAAACTTCTGGACAACAATGACTGATGCGAGGGCTAGCTTCTCGACATGTGAATACCGTGTTTCAGCATCAATGAGACTCTTACTAAGGTATTATATCACATGCTACTGGGCGTGACTATCTTCCTGTACCAAAACCATATAAATGGTGGAAGTGGAAGCAACAAGATAAAGGATATAATCCTTGGTGTAATTTGGCGGTTGTAACACAAGTGCATGAGTAATAGCATGTTTCAGGTTGTCAAAAAATTGTTGATCAGAATTAGCCCAAATGAATGGGACGTCCTTCTTGAGAAACCACATGTATCCTTGTGTCTTTTCTGCGAAATTGCACACGAAACGCCTAGGTATTTTTCCTTCCCCCGCAAACTTTAAAGTTTCAGAATATCTGTGGGCGATGGTAGAGAAACAATGGCTTCCACCTTGAGGGGATCGATGCGGGAAATATGGTATTGGACTCAGCTTCAAGAAGAATAACCGACCTCAGGATTTCGGCATCAACGCAAATTTTGGCGCCCCCCTGCATCTTGGTCCGCTACAGCATCTGCACGTCAGCATTGGAGACCCAGGCACTAACAAGCAATGGAGTCTAGTTGATGATTTGACTGGAGTGGTGAATATGGACTCACCTAAAGGTCCGGAAATCCCTCCCCCGAGCATGCTATCTCACCTTCAGGACATTGAATCCCAGTTATGTGGTTTGAAGGGAGAAAATAAAGATACGAAAAAGGATCTCTCTCATCTCGCCACCCTGCTTGCAATTTCTATTTCGGAAGCTAGAATCTCTAATAGCATTGTGAAGGAACAGTTGGTTAATCTGGACAGCAAAGTGGACTCCATTCACACCTGTCTTAGGATCGTTGAATCCAAAACTGACTGCATCAGAACAAGCAAGAACAACAGCCCTGCTGTGATTCTGGGTTTCGAAGAAAACGATAATTTGGATGCTGGTGGCAAGAAAAAAACTCGTCGCTCAGCTGAAAAATGAACTTTGGATTTCCCTGTTGTCTTTTTTCTTAATTATGTAATTGGAAACTAAAGCTAAATGCTTTCTTTCATTGTTCGGTTAGCTATTTTCATGTTTTGTAAAGACTAGTTAAGAGGTGTCTTTTTCCCTCACTTCGCGGGGTACAGTCTCCCCATGTTCTGTAACGGCTCTTTTTTTATAATATAATGCTACATACCCGTTTCTGTAAAAAAAAAGAAATACAAAGGGAGAGATTTTACGACCAAAGCTTTGACGTCATAACCTCCTTCCCACAATCCTAGCCTTCAAGATTGAATGCTTAGTCTCCTAATGGATGAAGAGGATCACCTAGAGAAATTTCACCAGCATAAAGGTACTCTATCATTCCTCTCATTGTCCCTATATATTTCGAGTCATTGTAGATTTCATCAGCTTCATTTGTGTTAATACACTTTGCTTATTTACCTAGTTTTACACGTGCTAGTGAAAACTCCATTATGCCTCCTCCATGTTACAAAACTATAAAAAAAATACTTACTAATTAATTAAAAACATTGGATAACCAATTAGTTAAAAATAAAGATAACTATAACTAAAACGGAATTGTAAGAATTATGAAAAATAATTGCAACCTTATAATTTTAATAAAAATATTAAATTCTGAAAAAATATAGAATATGATTTAAGATTTATATATCATTATATATTAATTAAACCATGTCATAGTATAACCGAAGAGAAAACAATCCAAAATATTTAATAACATTGATGACATTGATGTCCATATTTGTATGATAGAATAAACAAAACTTTCATAGCAATACAGACCAAATCCTCTAGATATAACTGCAGAAAGGCACACAATATGCATAAGAAGAAGAAGATTTCTTGATAGTATGTAAGCGGCCATGATTATCCCACCATATTTATAATTATTGTTAGGATGCAAATCAGTCATCCATTTATAAGATAAATGGAGTTGGAATTTGACTTATTAGAGGATTAGATGAGAGAAGCTCACTGCGTCGTGCTGTGTATATATTCAATGGAGAAAACATTAATGGTAGCAAATCGAAATACATACCCATCTTCTTCAATCAATTCTACTTATCTTTGGTATATGTACATTGAACCAACCATTTGAATGAGGTAAGGATTATCTTATCATTTCCATTATCTTTGCCTCCCCTACTATTGTACTTCAATCCCCTGACCATTGCCAACCTATATTGGTTCTTAGCTTTGTCAAGTACAGATTATTTTCTATTCAATAAGCTCAATAAAAAATGCATTATGTATAAAAAAGCTTCAAACATAAATATATAAATATGACCATCCTCTAAATATATAAACCTAACCATCATTATTGTTTCTCTGTTTGAGAACGAAATAAATACAAAGTATACTCTAAGGTAAAATATTTACATTAATTCGCTCTAAAACACTTATTGTCATTTACGAGCGTAAAGGAATGCACCTTGGGTGATTAATTATTATACATGCCTTCGGCAGGTTATATAGCAATCATTTGGTATGCTAAAAGCTTTGACTTTAACTAGCTTATATTTTTTTTCTAAAGTTTTGCTTAAGTTTTGTAAATCTCATATATTAAATTATTTTTTAAAAATTTTAAATATATATTTTTATTTTTTAAAATACATTTTTCTGTATTGTTATTGGTTTATATTAATGATTTGACTAATTTTCCCTGGTGTGCAATAAAATTATCATATATAAAAAATAAATCATTCTGCCAAGTGTCCTCTAAATTAATATCATTGATATTATATAATTAAATAATTTTAAAATAAAAATATTTAACCAACTCTAATATTGCCAAGTGTCTTTTAAATAATCATTACACTGCAACATTATTAATATGACAGCTAACAGACACAATCTGTTTAGAATCTATGACGTCAAACATATTTTATTTAATTTCAGGAAGGGAGTTGATCGAATATTTATTTCATCTGGCAGAATTCATGGACCGTGGCATACAAATGAATGAATTGTAAAGAAAATTACTTTGATTGGATCGATATTCATTTACTAGACAAATGTATCCTTACGCTTGAATGTAAGACTAGGTTGATACAAAGCATATTCATTGGCATTTAGGTGAATGCATATAGCACTGTGTTCAGGTTTAAATGCTCGATTTTAAAGTGGGAGAATCTAGTAAACAACAGAGGCAACGTCATCTTGGGCCTAAGTAGGGAGGAGAGACAAAATATTGGTAAAAAAATAGAATGTATCCCCAGCGGCCAACAAATGTGACTCTACATTGAAGGTGAGCATTCGTGGGAGAGGAGTTCAGGTGAGCATTTGTGGGAGAGATGTTATGTTCTTACAGGATAATGAATAGGTGAAGGCAGTTCCAAAACGAGCAACGTTGATATTAAATGCAACACTGTGAAATCAAATGTTCCGTTAATTACAATAGGCGCCATCAATTCTCTGGCGCGGTCAGCCACTAGGTTATGTTTCATTAATTCATTTGGAGCAATAGAGAAGTTCCAGGAAATTTCTTCAGATTAAAAGGTTACATTGAAGTGAGGATAGGCAATCAGTTTACATGGCACAGGGATTTAGTTGTTCATCTAACACATTTTGTGACAATGACGAAAGCTGGGTTGAATTAAGGCGTAGTTCATGCTATCGTAGCCATCAACACCAAGCAAAGATACCGATATAACAATTAATGTCAAAAGGAATCACTGCTAAGTTTGTTAATTTTTGAGCATTAATTCAACATACTCTGGGATCTTTACTGAGAGAATAACATGTACAGCATATCAAGTATAATGATGCACGTCAATCACACCAAGAAATCACATGAGACAATAGACACACAGAGTTTCACTCGAGAAAACCATAAAGGTGAAAAACCCCACAACTTCCTCAGAGATAGAAAGAGCAATGATACAACCAAAGTACAAGAGATAGTCTTCTACTAGCAGCTACTCCTCCTCCTCAACTAGTGCGCCACTTTCCGAGTGCAGGAGTGAATAATGTGATGATCAAAATAGAGATCTCCTTATCTCTATTTATACATGACCTGTCCTGCCCAATAACCTAGCAGGGCCGACTTGTCTAACTCAGTCTAATAACCCATCACTGCAAGTTACGACACTTGCGACACTTGTCAATACAAATGACGACACTTCCTTATAGAGGAATAATAACATCTCTATAGGAGTACAATATACATGGGTGAAATACATTCTGAAGTTACATATACATCAACAAAGTTGAAACAAAGTTGACTGTCAACAACATATGTATAACATCGAGCATACAATCGAGCTGTTTATAGAGTAACTGGTGATACATTTATTTTTATTTTATATACTCTCTTACATCTTTCAATGCCACTTTGTATCAAAAGTTCAGAAGTTAGTGGTCGGCATGAAGGGTAGGAACAACGAGGTGAGGGAATAACTAAGCAGGGATGAAGGGCTTCGACTAAGAGAAAGGAAACTACAATAGATGTTAAAAAGTGTCTCCTGACTAGGAGATGAAAGAAAATCAATGGCCAAAACTAGGATATCTGAAATTAAACGGTGTAGTATGCATGCCATTGCATGTCTTATGGCTTTGAGCATCTTGTGGACCATTTATTGAAATTTTCTAAATGTGACCTCCATAGAAACTGAAATTATAGAAATTATAAGGAGCTCCAGCTAAGATTAACACTAACACGATGAAATTTTGAGAATTATGAAACAAAAAATGCATGTAAGCTGGAATTTACCTTGGATGAGTCTCTCAAAATGGTTTTCTCTCCTTTGAACCAGTAGGAGCATACTTAGACTTTCTCGTGACCTTCAAAGATTCTTCTCCGATAACACATATGCATTTCTCAGTCTCTTTGTTTCGGGGCCATGGGTATTGTAGTAGGACATAACTGCATGCTGAAGAACAAACCAATGGGACTTCCATCCTTTGTCGTAATTCACTCATTTATACAAATCCCTGCACCACTGGTGTTCAAGATCCCTACACCGCTAGTGATCACTTTGCTTGTCTGAGTTGAACTTTACATGTCCCTTTGCGTGGGTTACTAAGTCCATTTGTAGTCTGAGTTGAACGCGGTGCTCACCTTTCTTGTCTGAGTTGAAACCTTACGTGTCCCTTCGCATGGGTTACAAAATCCATTGGTAATTTGAGTCAAAACTTTTTCGTGACACGCGAAGCACCACCACACTCTTTCATGCATGACACTTTGTTTGCATGTATGTGATCAAGTCACTTAACATGGAGATTGAGTTTGTCATGAACACATAGCATATTTGTTGATAGTGCCATATTGTTGTCAAATGATGAATCGTTGTCAGCAAGCCTAGAAAAAGGGAATCGATTCTTGAATTCAGTGATGTCAAAACAATACTTGTTAGGCACTTCCTTTAATTTATGTTGTAGAACTTGTCAGATAATTTTTACATTTTTGTAAAATCAATCATACAGAGTTAATATTCAAATTTAGCAATCCAAACACATTTACAATACAATATGTGTCATATATATTCTCAATCTTAAATTAGTTAATATAAAGTAATTTATGGTGAGGTCATTGTTTATAAAACTTGAATTGATATTTGTATATTTAATATTTTGTGATATATAGAATTTAAATAATAGAATTTCGTTTAAAATTAAAATTTTGTTAACTCTTTTTTTCAAATAGAAAAGAAAATGTTTTTCTTACAAAGTATATATGATTAGTTCATTATCACTTACCACTCACTTAAAACAACCACCACCACATAACAATGTATAATAAAATTGCCACAGCATTCCCATTTTAGAAAACAAATTATAAATAAGTCAATAAAAAATTACATATGAAAAAAGAAATATGTTTTTTGACTATAAATTTTAAAAACTTCATAACTATTTTTACTAAACATGTGAATTAAGTTTAATAAATTTAAAGTATTAAATAAAACAAAATATTATCAATAATTAATTAATAATAATAAATTTTTTCCACTTATTTAGATTTTAAACTTATTTAAATTTTATAGTTATTTTAAATACATAAAATTAAAATTATACTATATGTATTAATTTTAATTTAAAAGATAAATAGAAATAGTATTATATCTCACTTTTATTTAAAAAATAAAGAAATTATATTATATCTCAACTTTATTTTAAAAAATAAAATTTATTAAAATGTTTAATTGCTAATCTTATTATTTATTATTATATTTGTAGTATTTAAAATTATATCAAAGATATTTAATAATTTATTTAATTATATATATTTTATTTAGCTTTGTTACTTATTTGACTATATAAAATGATGTTGATTAAATAACAATTTATAATGATTTTAAAAAATAATTTAATATATATAATGTGTAATGGTTATACATAATGAAATATAATTTTATTTTTAAGCTTATTAATGTTTTTAATTTCTCAATTTCTCATCACAATTTTTTATTGAAATTTGTATTAGTTTTAAAATCATTAAATTACATTTTATAATAGAAAAAATATTGATATGTTTTACTATTTTTAATTATTGTAAGTAGAATTATAAAATTAAGTTATACAATAAAAATAAAATTTATGTCTAAAAATTTTAGAATTTTTTAGTCAATACTTCATACTTTCTATATAAATGAAAAAATGTTATGGAATTTGTTAATCCAATTTTAATGATGTGTTTATATTCTTTTTGCATTAGATTAGTAGTCACATTTATCTTCTATAAAGAGTGACACAATAATAGCTATTATAATATAAAAAACAACTTGATGTGTGAGCTTTGAAACACTGTTATAATAATTTTTTCAATGCTTGATTAAGTGATATTATATAGCATTTTTTCTTTTACTTCATTCATACTAGAGAGTGTTATAGATACGGCTAATATGTCATTATCAATATTTTTCTCCAACTCTATTTCAACTTTTAAAAGCATGAAATAAGACATGTCATTTTTCTTTTGCTTTTTTTAACTATACACAAATAATCATTTTAAAAATGTTTTATAATTATTTTAAATTTTAGTTTTGAATTATGTACAACTATTTCATTAAAACATTTCTAAGAGGCAGGTATATGCAGCTTTGCTGCTAATTTCACTTGTTATTCTACATAATAATAATAAATTACCTCCATACTCACATAATATACTTAATTAATAATAATAAAAAATAATTTTCCATACTGAGATAATACATATAATTTTTATTTTAATTAGTAATAAAAGTTTAAGATTAAACATTGCAATGAAACATCAAACACAGTAACTCTGTATTTTCAACAAAGCTCCAGAGAATATTAAAACAAACATGTTGGAAAACATTTCACCAATACACACCTTTCCTGATTGCATTTTACTATTACTGGGAGCTCGTGCCAATTAGGGTTTTAAGCCTCGGAATTCAAGCAATGTCAAACATTCTGTGTAATAGTAAAGACAGATACATTTCATAGAACAAATCGTTGATTGTATTTTACTATTGATAAGGTTCAACAACACTAGAATTACTAGGAGCTCCTGCCAATTATGGTTTTATTGTATTTTACTATTGATAAGGTTTAAGAACACTGGAAATACAGAGAGCTCCTTCTAATTAGGGTTTTAAGCATGGGAATTCAAGCAATCAGCTCAAACATTCTGTGTAAAAGTTAAGATGGAGACATTTCATACAACAGATGGTTGTTGAATTTTGGTAAATAGAAGTTATAATTAAACAACATTTATCACAATTATATATTTCAATAATTGGTACATGGGTCGGGGATGGCTATGTGACAGTTGTTACGATACAAGGCAAAACGATATACATTTTCAAAAGCACTGTAAAATCTGAGACACATAGCCCAGTTTTGCAAAAGTAGATCTACCCTAATTAATCCTGCAGTTTTAGTTGCATAAAAGATCATCATATGATTGTATACTCAGTTGTTTGGTGTTCTTGTGTTGGCTATCCAAAGATTTGGTGTTGTTGCAGCATCTTCGATGTCTTTTGAGATAGAAATTTAGGAAGAGCATGAGGAGCATAGCTTTGGATATCCATGATCCAGATTTAAAAAAATTATTAATTTGTATATACATTTAATAGAATCCAAGATGCATGTATACTTAATCCGCATACATTCGAAGGCAAAACGAGGATGAATCTGGGAGCCATATCCCATCCTCTGTTGTAATATATGCATATGTGGATCAACTGTACTAAGGACATAACGCGCACTTGCAAATTCAATTGGCAAATAACATGGAATCAAGCCTCTAGAATCTTCAAAAGCCACAACTTGACTTGGTAAAGTATGAGAATCTTCAGCAGAAATTGATACAGAATGGCAAGGTAATCAATGAAAGAAAAAAAACGCTCCTTGCGATAATGGATATTGTGTGCACCGCTTTAAATCCAGTGAAAACCACACAGAGTAACGAAAACTCGAAGAAAACTAGAACGGTTCTTGCGAGAATGGATCTTGACGTCGTTTGAAATCCAGAGAAAACCACACACAGTAACAAAAACTGGAAGAAAACTATTTATAATCTATTCAAAATTGTATCGACGTACACAATAAGGAAAAATTGAAGAAAACCATTTATAATCTATTCAAAATTGTATCGGCGTTAGAGATTTTTCACTATTTATATGTTATAATTATCTCTTTAAATCCGAGAGAGAATATTTACAGAACAAGAACCATCAAAGCTGAACGCTGAAAGCTTAACCATCCTAACATTCCTCACCGGACAAATTCTTGAGATGCTTTTCCTCACCAGCTAAATCCTAAAATCCTTGCATAACCTCCATCAAGCTAAATATAGTTGAATCTGGAACCATACGAGTGTCAATAGAGATCCTCGAACTTGATGGGAAGCGTTATAGACATCCGTTAGGTGGGGGTGATGGATAGTTAATTATCAAGAGGAGAAAATAGAGCATTCAAGAGGAGCGTTGGTGTGGAGAGTGGAGCAATGTGGAGAATGGATTTTTTTTTTTGAATTCTTGTTATCAATAACTTTTTGTAACTGAAAAAAAATTGCATCCCAATTAATTCATTGAATTTAAAGCATTGATTTGTGCATACGACAAAGAATATTCCAACATCGATGATATATGGTCACTCATTTTTTGGAAAATAAAAATTCATCAACCTCACCTCCACCCCCAAAGTTGAAAGAAGACGCATATCGACGTAAATATGATCATTAGCACATGCATCAATAGCTTGATACTCCATTCCAATATCTTTCATAATGGCATATAAATCTCGGTATGTGCAAGGTAAAATATTTGCCAGTGACAAATAAATTCACCTAACAATCTACAACATAAACAAGAGCTGCGTGCAACTTAGTCCCTGCCTCGTAACACAAAAACAAAAATCAAGTTTTAATAAAATGATTCAATAATTCCGTATAAGTGAATTCGAATTCACAAATTCAATATAACTTAATCATAATGACTAAGCTACAACTCTTGTTCTAATACAAGAAATAAATCAAATGAATGAATTGACAAATAAACATGTAATATTGATCAATTTAAAAGTTCACATATCAGACATCAAATCATTGCGACTTAAGTTATCACTATAGCTATAAAAAGAAGACTTAGGTTACAATGGTATGAGATAGGATGCCTATGATTGTCTTGAAAATTGCTACCATTTTTTTTATCTCTATATCAAAGTATACAATTGACTTATATTTCTATTTATGAAAATGGGTGTTATCCATGTTTATGCATGAATGAAATTCATTAATGGATGTTTATTTGATTGTTGAAAATTGGTATGCATTTTTTATCTCTATATCAAAGTATACAATTGACTTATATTTCTATTTATGAAAATGGGTGTTATCCATGTTTATGCATGAATAAATTCATTAATGGATGCTTATTTGATTTTGTTGAATTTTATTAGTTTCATTCACATATTCATATGAAATATGTTGGCTTGTTGCTTACCTAAATAGAAAGAGGGTTCCATTTCTATGATAAAAAATTCTAGGAGAAAGTGACATGACAATTTTCTTGGCATTTTATAAATGCATTGGCTCCAACCTTCTAAGCTTGTAGAGTCTTAATTACAAACAATGTCGTGAAGTAGAAGATAATTGATGAAAATAAGACTAAGATCATGACTAAGTGATATAGGCCTAGGATTTCAATTGATGCAAAACTATATGTTTATATAAATCTTCAATACTATCAGAGTTTTAATGGAGAAATTTCCAAAAGAGAATTAAATGAACATAGATGCAAAACTTTATATAGAATCATCCCAAATCCAAAAGCTAAAACCTTATGTGGTTTGAACATCCTCCTGTATATTCTCCTAGAATTAAAGGGTTTGCAATAGAAAATGTGATTGTTGAAGTAATAATAAATAATTTGGCTGAAATCGGAGTTAGGGTTGATTGTGCTATGGAGATTGCCTCTCAATTATTGGAGATTAGGAAAATTGAGAAAGAATTAGTTGTCTTCATGGTTGTCTCTTGCCAAAAATATGGTGCACTAGACACTCAAATGGGAGCCTTGAAAGGTTGGGTAAGCTTGGGTAGATCAAATTTTGTCACGTCTACACCTCTCAAGAGGTAGTTCACTCTCCTACAACTACTACATCTATTGGGGACTTCTTGTTCAGTGGTTTCTTTTAGGTTCACAATCAAGATCTACATGCATATGGACACAATTTCTAGTTTTTCTTCTTTATCGTTATAGTTATAATGTTTTATTGAATAAAACTATTTCTAAAAAAAATTGAAAATAAATTATTTTTTTATTAGTTAGATATATTTTTTTTTTTTATCTTTTATATTCTTTTGATGAAAAAATACATATTTATTTTATATGTTTTAAATCAAACATGCTAAGTAAGTATGCTATGGAGTATATATGTTATTTTTCTTTTATATTATTTAATATTATTATAGTGAAAAAACCATAATCAATTTATATATTTCAAATCAAACAGTCTAAGTATTTTATGGTTGGGACAAAACAATATAACTTTTAAATATTTTTTTTTAAAGAGAGAAAAATATATATTTCAAATCAAATAGTCTAAGTATGTTATGGTTGGGACAAAACAATATAACTTTTAAATATATTTTTTTAAAGAGAGAAAAATATAAATTACCACAAAAGTTTTATGGTAACACAAACATTCATGTTCTAAAACAAAGTAGTTCTTAATTTGTTTAAAAATGAAGTGTTTTTTTAGTAGTTGAACTTTTTGATTAAAAATTACAAAACAATTGACAATAAAACGCCATGTGCAATAATAGAGGCATGCTCATTAAGCCTTGTTCCCTCAAAAAAATAAAAAAAATCCACTTTATAAAGTAAAGCAAATTGTTTTTTGGGTTAATCAAATTCGTTGGGCAAAGGTGACAATAATCTAGAAGACAATTGGAACTAAGAGGCCCTCCTATTATAATGAAAAAACCATAATCAATTTATATATTTCAAATCAAACAGTCTAAGTATGTTATGGTTGGGACAAAACAATATAACTTTTAAATAATTTTTTTTAAAGAAAGAAAAATATAAATTACCACAAAAGTTTTATGGTAACATAAACATTCATGTTCTAAAACAAAGTAGTTCTTAATTTGTTTGAAAATGAAGTGATTTTTTTAATAGTTGAACTTTTTGATTAAAAATTACAAAACAATTGGCAATAAAATGCCATGTCCAATAATAGAGGCATGCTCATTAAGCCTTGTTCCCTCAAAAAAATAAAAAAAATCCACATTATAAAGTAAAGCAATTTTTTTTTGGATTAATCAAATTTGTTGGGCAAAGGTGACAATAATCTAGAAGACAATTGGAACTAAGAGGCCCTCCTATTATCATGAAAACACCATAATCAATTTATATATTTTAAATCAAACATTCTAATATGGTATGGTTGGGACAAAACAATGTAAGTTTTAAATAATTTTTTTAAAGAGAAATAAAAATATAAATTACCATAAAAAATTTCTATGGTAACATAAACATTTATGTTCTAAAACAAAGTAGTTCTTAATTGTTTGAAAATGAAGTGATTTTTTTAATAGTTGAACTTTTTGATTAAAAATTACAAAACAATTGGCAATAAAATGCCATGTGCAATAATAGAAGCATGCTCATTAAGCCTTGTTCCCTCAAAAAATAAAAAATTCACATTATAAAGTAAAGCAATTATTTTTTTGGGATTAAGCAAATTCGTTTGACAAAGGTGACAATAATGCAGAAGGAAATTGGAACAAAGAGGCCCTCCTATTATAATGAAAAAACCATAATCAATTTATATATTTTAAATCAAACCTTCTAATATGTTATGGTTGGGACAAATCAATGTAAGTTTTAAATAAAAAAATTTAGAGAAAAAAATATAAATTACCATAAAAAAATTCTATGGTAACATAAACATTCATTTTCTAAAACAAAGTAGTTCTTAATTTGTTTGAAAATTACGTGACTTTTTAATAGTCGAATTTTTTGATTAAAAATTATACACAAATAATCATTTTAAAAATGTTTTATAATTATTTTAAATTTTAGTTTTGAATTATGTACAACTATTTCATTAAAACATTTCTAAGAGGCAGGTATATGCAGCTTTGCTGCTAATTTCACTTGTTATTCTACATAATAATAATAAATTACCTCCATACTCACATAATATACTTAATTAATAATAATAAAAAATAATTTTCCATACTGAGATAATACATATAATTTTTATTTTAATTAGTAATAAAAGTTTAAGATTAAACATTGCAATGAAACATCAAACACAGTAACTCTGTATTTTCAACAAAGCTCCAGAGAATATTAAAACAAACATGTTGGAAAACATTTCACCAATACACACCTTTCCTGATTGCATTTTACTATTACTGGGAGCTCGTGCCAATTAGGGTTTTAAGCCTCGGAATTCAAGCAATGTCAAACATTCTGTGTAATAGTAAAGACAGATACATTTCATAGAACAAATCGTTGATTGTATTTTACTATTGATAAGGTTCAACAACACTAGAATTACTAGGAGCTCCTGCCAATTATGGTTTTATTGTATTTTACTATTGATAAGGTTTAAGAACACTGGAAATACAGAGAGCTCCTTCTAATTAGGGTTTTAAGCATGGGAATTCAAGCAATCAGCTCAAACATTCTGTGTAAAAGTTAAGATGGAGACATTTCATACAACAGATGGTTGTTGAATTTTGGTAAATAGAAGTTATAATTAAACAACATTTATCACAATTATATATTTCAATAATTGGTACATGGGTCGGGGATGGCTATGTGACAGTTGTTACGATACAAGGCAAAACGATATACATTTTCAAAAGCACTGTAAAATCTGAGACACATAGCCCAGTTTTGCAAAAGTAGATCTACCCTAATTAATCCTGCAGTTTTAGTTGCATAAAAGATCATCATATGATTGTATACTCAGTTGTTTGGTGTTCTTGTGTTGGCTATCCAAAGATTTGGTGTTGTTGCAGCATCTTCGATGTCTTTTGAGATAGAACTTTAGGAAGAGCATGAGGAGCATAGCTTTGGATATCCATGATCCAGATTTAAAAAAATTATTAATTTGTATATACATTTAATAGAATCCAAGATGCATGTATACTTAATCCGCATACATTCGAAGGCAAAACGAGGATGAATCTGGGAGCCATATCCCATCCTCTGTTGTAATATATGCATATGTGGATCAACTGTACTAAGGACATAACGCGCACTTGCAAATTCAATTGGCAAATAACATGGAATCAAGCCTCTAGAATCTTCAAAAGCCACAACTTGACTTGGTAAAGTATGAGAATCTTCAGCAGAAATTGATACAGAATGGCAAGGTAATCAATGAAAGAAAAAAAACGCTCCTTGCGATAATGGATATTGTGTGCACCGCTTTAAATCCAGTGAAAACCACACAGAGTAACGAAAACTCGAAGAAAACTAGAACGGTTCTTGCGAGAATGGATCTTGACGCCGTTTGAAATCCAGAGAAAACCACACACAGTAACAAAAACTGGAAGAAAACTATTTATAATCTATTCAAAATTGTATCGACGTACACAATAAGGAAAAATTGAAGAAAACCATTTATAATCTATTCAAAATTGTATCGGCGTTAGAGATTTTTCACTATTTATATGTTATAATTATCTCTTTAAATCCGAGAGAGAATATTTACAGAACAAGAACCATCAAAGCTGAACGCTGAAAGCTTAACCATCCTAACATTCCTCACCGGACAAATTCTTGAGATGCTTTTCCTCACCAGCTAAATCCTAAAATCCTTGCATAACCTCCATCAAGCTAAATATAGTTGAATCTGGAACCATACGAGTGTCAATAGAGATCCTCGAACTTGATGGGAAGCGTTATAGACATCCGTTAGGTGGGGGTGATGGATAGTTAATTATCAAGAGGAGAAAATAGAGCATTCAAGAGGAGCGTTGGTGTGGAGAGTGGAGCAATGTGGAGAATGGATTTTTTTTTTTGAATTCTTGTTATCAATAACTTTTTGTAACTGAAAAAAAATTGCATCCCAATTAATTCATTGAATTTAAAGCATTGATTTGTGCATACGACAAAGAATATTCCAACATCGATGATATATGGTCACTCATTTTTTGGAAAATAAAAATTCATCAACCTCACCTCCACCCCCAAAGTTGAAACAAGACGCATATCGACGTAAATATGATCATTAGCACATGCATCAATAGCTTGATACTCCATTCCAATATCTTTCATAATGGCATATAAATCTCGGTATGTGCAAGGTAAAATATTTGCCAGTGACAAATAAATTCACCTAACAATCTACAACATAAACAAGAGCTGCGTGCAACTTAGTCCCTGCCTCGTAACACAAAAACAAAAATCAAGTTTTAATAAAATGATTCAATAATTCCGTATAAGTGAATTCGAATTCACAAATTCAATATAACTTAATCATAATGACTAAGCTACAACTCTTGTTCTAATACAAGAAATAAATCAAATGAATGAATTGACAAATAAACATGTAATATTGATCAATTTAAAAGTTCACATATCAGACATCAAATCATTGCGACTTAAGTTATCACTATAGCTATAAAAAGAAGACTTAGGTTACAATGGTATGAGATAGGATGCCTATGATTGTCTTGAAAATTGCTACCATTTTTTTTTATCTCTATATCAAAGTATACAATTGACTTATATTTCTATTTATGAAAATGGGTGTTATCCATGTTTATGCATGAATGAAATTCATTAATGGATGTTTATTTGATTGTTGAAAATTGGTATGCATTTTTTATCTCTATATCAAAGTATACAATTGACTTATATTTCTATTTATGAAAATGGGTGTTATCCATGTTTATGCATGAATAAATTCATTAATGGATGCTTATTTGATTTTGTTGAATTTTATTAGTTTCATTCACATATTCATATGAAATATGTTGGCTTGTTGCTTACCTAAATAGAAAGAGGGTTCCATTTCTATGATAAAAAATTCTAGGAGAAAGTGACATGACAATTTTCTTGGCATTTTATAAATGCATTGGCTCCAACCTTCTAAGCTTGTAGAGTCTTAATTACAAACAATGTCGTGAAGTAGAAGATAATTGATGAAAATAAGACTAAGATCATGACTAAGTGATATAGGCCTAGGATTTCAATTGATGCAAAACTATATGTTTATATAAATCTTCAATACTATCAGAGTTTTAATGGAGAAATTTCCAAAAGAGAATTAAATGAACATAGATGCAAAACTTTATATAGAATCATCCCAAATCCAAAAGCTAAAACCTTATGTGGTTTGAACATCCTCCTGTATATTCTCCTAGAATTAAAGGGTTTGCAATAGAAAATGTGATTGTTGAAGTAATAATAAATAATTTGGCTGAAATCGGAGTTAGGGTTGATTGTGCTATGGAGATTGCCTCTCAATTATTGGAGATTAGGAAAATTGAGAAAGAATTAGTTGTCTTCATGGTTGTCTCTTGCCAAAAATATGGTGCACTAGACACTCAAATGGGAGCCTTGAAAGGTTGGGTAAGCTTGGGTAGATCAAATTTTGTCACGTCTACACCTCTCAAGAGGTAGTTCACTCTCCTACAACTACTACATCTATTGGGGACTTCTTGTTCAGTGGTTTCTTTTAGGTTCACAATCAAGATCTACATGCATATGGACACAATTTCTAGTTTTTCTTCTTTATCGTTATAGTTATAATGTTTTATTGAATAAAACTATTTCTAAAAAAAATTGAAAAAAAAATATTTTTTTATTAGTTAGATATATTTATTTTTTTTATCTTTTATATTCTTTTGATGAAAAAATACATATTTATTTTATATGTTTTAAATCAAACATGCTAAGTAAGTATGCTATGGAGTATATATGTTATTTTTCTTTTATATTATTTAATATTATTATAGTGAAAAAACCATAATCAATTTATATATTTCAAATCAAACAGTCTAAGTATTTTATGGTTGGGACAAAACAATATAACTTTTAAATATTTTTTTTTAAAGAGAGAAAAATATATATTTCAAATCAAATAGTCTAAGTATGTTATGGTTGGGACAAAACAATATAACTTTTAAATATATTTTTTTAAAGAGAGAAAAATATAAATTACCACAAAAGTTTTATGGTAACACAAACATTCATGTTCTAAAACAAAGTAGTTCTTAATTTGTTTAAAAATGAAGTGTTTTTTTAGTAGTTGAACTTTTTGATTAAAAATTACAAAACAATTGACAATAAAACGCCATGTGCAATAATAGAGGCATGCTCATTAAGCCTTGTTCCCTCAAAAAAATAAAAAAAATCCACTTTATAAAGTAAAGCAAATTGTTTTTTGGGTTAATCAAATTCGTTGGGCAAAGGTGACAATAATCTAGAAGACAATTGGAACTAAGAGGCCCTCCTATTATAATGAAAAAACCATAATCAATTTATATATTTCAAATCAAACAGTCTAAGTATGTTATGGTTGGGACAAAACAATATAACTTTTAAATAATTTTTTTTAAAGAAAGAAAAATATAAATTACCACAAAAGTTTTATGGTAACATAAACATTCATGTTCTAAAACAAAGTAGTTCTTAATTTGTTTGAAAATGAAGTGATTTTTTTAATAGTTGAACTTTTTGATTAAAAATTACAAAACAATTGGCAATAAAATGCCATGTCCAATAATAGAGGCATGCTCATTAAGCCTTGTTCCCTCAAAAAAATAAAAAAAATCCACATTATAAAGTAAAGCAATTTTTTTTTGGATTAATCAAATTTGTTGGGCAAAGGTGACAATAATCTAGAAGACAATTGGAACTAAGAGGCCCTCCTATTATCATGAAAACACCATAATCAATTTATATATTTTAAATCAAACATTCTAATATGGTATGGTTGGGACAAAACAATGTAAGTTTTAAATAATTTTTTTAAAGAGAAATAAAAATATAAATTACCATAAAAAATTTCTATGGTAACATAAACATTTATGTTCTAAAACAAAGTAGTTCTTAATTGTTTGAAAATGAAGTGATTTTTTTAATAGTTGAACTTTTTGATTAAAAATTACAAAACAATTGGCAATAAAATGCCATGTGCAATAATAGAAGCATGCTCATTAAGCCTTGTTCCCTCAAAAAATAAAAAATTCACATTATAAAGTAAAGCAATTATTTTTTTGGGATTAAGCAAATTCGTTTGACAAAGGTGACAATAATGCAGAAGGAAATTGGAACAAAGAGGCCCTCCTATTATAATGAAAAAACCATAATCAATTTATATATTTTAAATCAAACCTTCTAATATGTTATGGTTGGGACAAATCAATGTAAGTTTTAAATAAAAAAATTTAGAGAAAAAAATATAAATTACCATAAAAAAATTCTATGGTAACATAAACATTCATTTTCTAAAACAAAGTAGTTCTTAATTTGTTTGAAAATTACGTGACTTTTTAATAGTCGAATTTTTTGATTAAAAATTATACACAAATAATCATTTTAAAAATGTTTTATAATTATTTTAAATTTTAGTTTTGAATTATGTACAACTATTTCATTAAAACATTTCTAAGAGGCAGGTATATGCAGCTTTGCTGCTAATTTCACTTGTTATTCTACATAATAATAATAAATTACCTCCATACTCACATAATATACTTAATTAATAATAATAAAAAATAATTTTCCATACTGAGATAATACATATAATTTTTATTTTAATTAGTAATAAAAGTTTAAGATTAAACATTGCAATGAAACATCAAACACAGTAACTCTGTATTTTCAACAAAGCTCCAGAGAATATTAAAACAAACATGTTGGAAAACATTTCACCAATACACACCTTTCCTGATTGCATTTTACTATTACTGGGAGCTCGTGCCAATTAGGGTTTTAAGCCTCGGAATTCAAGCAATGTCAAACATTCTGTGTAATAGTAAAGACAGATACATTTCATAGAACAAATCGTTGATTGTATTTTACTATTGATAAGGTTCAACAACACTAGAATTACTAGGAGCTCCTGCCAATTATGGTTTTATTGTATTTTACTATTGATAAGGTTTAAGAACACTGGAAATACAGAGAGCTCCTTCTAATTAGGGTTTTAAGCATGGGAATTCAAGCAATCAGCTCAAACATTCTGTGTAAAAGTTAAGATGGAGACATTTCATACAACAGATGGTTGTTGAATTTTGGTAAATAGAAGTTATAATTAAACAACATTTATCACAATTATATATTTCAATAATTGGTACATGGGTCGGGGATGGCTATGTGACAGTTGTTACGATACAAGGCAAAACGATATACATTTTCAAAAGCACTGTAAAATCTGAGACACATAGCCCAGTTTTGCAAAAGTAGATCTACCCTAATTAATCCTGCAGTTTTAGTTGCATAAAAGATCATCATATGATTGTATACTCAGTTGTTTGGTGTTCTTGTGTTGGCTATCCAAAGATTTGGTGTTGTTGCAGCATCTTCGATGTCTTTTGAGATAGAACTTTAGGAAGAGCATGAGGAGCATAGCTTTGGATATCCATGATCCAGATTTAAAAAAATTATTAATTTGTATATACATTTAATAGAATCCAAGATGCATGTATACTTAATCCGCATACATTCGAAGGCAAAACGAGGATGAATCTGGGAGCCATATCCCATCCTCTGTTGTAATATATGCATATGTGGATCAACTGTACTAAGGACATAACGCGCACTTGCAAATTCAATTGGCAAATAACATGGAATCAAGCCTCTAGAATCTTCAAAAGCCACAACTTGACTTGGTAAAGTATGAGAATCTTCAGCAGAAATTGATACAGAATGGCAAGGTAATCAATGAAAGAAAAAAAACGCTCCTTGCGATAATGGATATTGTGTGCACCGCTTTAAATCCAGTGAAAACCACACAGAGTAACGAAAACTCGAAGAAAACTAGAACGGTTCTTGCGAGAATGGATCTTGACGCCGTTTGAAATCCAGAGAAAACCACACACAGTAACAAAAACTGGAAGAAAACTATTTATAATCTATTCAAAATTGTATCGACGTACACAATAAGGAAAAATTGAAGAAAACCATTTATAATCTATTCAAAATTGTATCGGCGTTAGAGATTTTTCACTATTTATATGTTATAATTATCTCTTTAAATCCGAGAGAGAATATTTACAGAACAAGAACCATCAAAGCTGAACGCTGAAAGCTTAACCATCCTAACATTCCTCACCGGACAAATTCTTGAGATGCTTTTCCTCACCAGCTAAATCCTAAAATCCTTGCATAACCTCCATCAAGCTAAATATAGTTGAATCTGGAACCATACGAGTGTCAATAGAGATCCTCGAACTTGATGGGAAGCGTTATAGACATCCGTTAGGTGGGGGTGATGGATAGTTAATTATCAAGAGGAGAAAATAGAGCATTCAAGAGGAGCGTTGGTGTGGAGAGTGGAGCAATGTGGAGAATGGATTTTTTTTTTTGAATTCTTGTTATCAATAACTTTTTGTAACTGAAAAAAAATTGCATCCCAATTAATTCATTGAATTTAAAGCATTGATTTGTGCATACGACAAAGAATATTCCAACATCGATGATATATGGTCACTCATTTTTTGGAAAATAAAAATTCATCAACCTCACCTCCACCCCCAAAGTTGAAACAAGACGCATATCGACGTAAATATGATCATTAGCACATGCATCAATAGCTTGATACTCCATTCCAATATCTTTCATAATGGCATATAAATCTCGGTATGTGCAAGGTAAAATATTTGCCAGTGACAAATAAATTCACCTAACAATCTACAACATAAACAAGAGCTGCGTGCAACTTAGTCCCTGCCTCGTAACACAAAAACAAAAATCAAGTTTTAATAAAATGATTCAATAATTCCGTATAAGTGAATTCGAATTCACAAATTCAATATAACTTAATCATAATGACTAAGCTACAACTCTTGTTCTAATACAAGAAATAAATCAAATGAATGAATTGACAAATAAACATGTAATATTGATCAATTTAAAAGTTCACATATCAGACATCAAATCATTGCGACTTAAGTTATCACTATAGCTATAAAAAGAAGACTTAGGTTACAATGGTATGAGATAGGATGCCTATGATTGTCTTGAAAATTGCTACCATTTTTTTTTATCTCTATATCAAAGTATACAATTGACTTATATTTCTATTTATGAAAATGGGTGTTATCCATGTTTATGCATGAATGAAATTCATTAATGGATGTTTATTTGATTGTTGAAAATTGGTATGCATTTTTTATCTCTATATCAAAGTATACAATTGACTTATATTTCTATTTATGAAAATGGGTGTTATCCATGTTTATGCATGAATAAATTCATTAATGGATGCTTATTTGATTTTGTTGAATTTTATTAGTTTCATTCACATATTCATATGAAATATGTTGGCTTGTTGCTTACCTAAATAGAAAGAGGGTTCCATTTCTATGATAAAAAATTCTAGGAGAAAGTGACATGACAATTTTCTTGGCATTTTATAAATGCATTGGCTCCAACCTTCTAAGCTTGTAGAGTCTTAATTACAAACAATGTCGTGAAGTAGAAGATAATTGATGAAAATAAGACTAAGATCATGACTAAGTGATATAGGCCTAGGATTTCAATTGATGCAAAACTATATGTTTATATAAATCTTCAATACTATCAGAGTTTTAATGGAGAAATTTCCAAAAGAGAATTAAATGAACATAGATGCAAAACTTTATATAGAATCATCCCAAATCCAAAAGCTAAAACCTTATGTGGTTTGAACATCCTCCTGTATATTCTCCTAGAATTAAAGGGTTTGCAATAGAAAATGTGATTGTTGAAGTAATAATAAATAATTTGGCTGAAATCAGAGTTAGGGTTGATTGTGCTATGGAGATTGCCTCTCAATTATTGGAGATTAGGAAAATTGAGAAAGAATTAGTTGTCTTCATGGTTGTCTCTTGCCAAAAATATGGTGCACTAGACACTCAAATGGGAGCCTTGAAAGGTTGGGTAAGCTTGGGTAGATCAAATTTTGTCACGTCTACACCTCTCAAGAGGTAGTTCACTCTCCTACAACTACTACATCTATTGGGGACTTCTTGTTCAGTGGTTTCTTTTAGGTTCACAATCAAGATCTACATGCATATGGACACAATTTCTAGTTTTTCTTCTTTATCGTTATAGTTATAATGTTTTATTGAATAAAACTATTTCTAAAAAAAATTGAAAAAAAATTATTTTTTTATTAGTTAGATATATTTTTTTTTTTATCTTTTATATTCTTTTGATGAAAAAATACATATTTATTTTATATGTTTTAAATCAAACATGCTAAGTAAGTATGCTATGGAGTATATATGTTATTTTTCTTTTATATTATTTAATATTATTATAGTGAAAAAACCATAATCAATTTATATATTTCAAATCAAACAGTCTAAGTATTTTATGGTTGGGACAAAACAATATAACTTTTAAATATTTTTTTTTAAAGAGAGAAAAATATATATTTCAAATCAAATAGTCTAAGTATGTTATGGTTGGGACAAAACAATATAACTTTTAAATATATTTTTTTAAAGAGAGAAAAATATAAATTACCACAAAAGTTTTATGGTAACACAAACATTCATGTTCTAAAACAAAGTAGTTCTTAATTTGTTTAAAAATGAAGTGTTTTTTTAGTAGTTGAACTTTTTGATTAAAAATTACAAAACAATTGACAATAAAACGCCATGTGCAATAATAGAGGCATGCTCATTAAGCCTTGTTCCCTCAAAAAAATAAAAAAAATCCACTTTATAAAGTAAAGCAAATTGTTTTTTGGGTTAATCAAATTCGTTGGGCAAAGGTGACAATAATCTAGAAGACAATTGGAACTAAGAGGCCCTCCTATTATAATGAAAAAACCATAATCAATTTATATATTTCAAATCAAACAGTCTAAGTATGTTATGGTTGGGACAAAACAATATAACTTTTAAATAATTTTTTTTAAAGAAAGAAAAATATAAATTACCACAAAAGTTTTATGGTAACATAAACATTCATGTTCTAAAACAAAGTAGTTCTTAATTTGTTTGAAAATGAAGTGATTTTTTTAATAGTTGAACTTTTTGATTAAAAATTACAAAACAATTGGCAATAAAATGCCATGTCCAATAATAGAGGCATGCTCATTAAGCCTTGTTCCCTCAAAAAAATAAAAAAAATCCACATTATAAAGTAAAGCAATTTTTTTTTGGATTAATCAAATTTGTTGGGCAAAGGTGACAATAATCTAGAAGACAATTGGAACTAAGAGGCCCTCCTATTATCATGAAAACACCATAATCAATTTATATATTTTAAATCAAACATTCTAATATGGTATGGTTGGGACAAAACAATGTAAGTTTTAAATAATTTTTTTAAAGAGAAATAAAAATATAAATTACCATAAAAAATTTCTATGGTAACATAAACATTTATGTTCTAAAACAAAGTAGTTCTTAATTGTTTGAAAATGAAGTGATTTTTTTAATAGTTGAACTTTTTGATTAAAAATTACAAAACAATTGGCAATAAAATGCCATGTGCAATAATAGAAGCATGCTCATTAAGCCTTGTTCCCTCAAAAAATAAAAAATTCACATTATAAAGTAAAGCAATTATTTTTTTGGGATTAAGCAAATTCGTTTGACAAAGGTGACAATAATGCAGAAGGAAATTGGAACAAAGAGGCCCTCCTATTATAATGAAAAAACCATAATCAATTTATATATTTTAAATCAAACCTTCTAATATGTTATGGTTGGGACAAATCAATGTAAGTTTTAAATAAAAAAATTTAGAGAAAAAAATATAAATTACCATAAAAAAATTCTATGGTAACATAAACATTCATTTTCTAAAACAAAGTAGTTCTTAATTTGTTTGAAAATTACGTGACTTTTTAATAGTCGAATTTTTTGATTAAAAATTATACACAAATAATCATTTTAAAAATGTTTTATAATTATTTTAAATTTTAGTTTTGAATTATGTACAACTATTTCATTAAAACATTTCTAAGAGGCAGGTATATGCAGCTTTGCTGCTAATTTCACTTGTTATTCTACATAATAATAATAAATTACCTCCATACTCACATAATATACTTAATTAATAATAATAAAAAATAATTTTCCATACTGAGATAATACATATAATTTTTATTTTAATTAGTAATAAAAGTTTAAGATTAAACATTGCAATGAAACATCAAACACAGTAACTCTGTATTTTCAACAAAGCTCCAGAGAATATTAAAACAAACATGTTGGAAAACATTTCACCAATACACACCTTTCCTGATTGCATTTTACTATTACTGGGAGCTCGTGCCAATTAGGGTTTTAAGCCTCGGAATTCAAGCAATGTCAAACATTCTGTGTAATAGTAAAGACAGATACATTTCATAGAACAAATCGTTGATTGTATTTTACTATTGATAAGGTTCAACAACACTAGAATTACTAGGAGCTCCTGCCAATTATGGTTTTATTGTATTTTACTATTGATAAGGTTTAAGAACACTGGAAATACAGAGAGCTCCTTCTAATTAGGGTTTTAAGCATGGGAATTCAAGCAATCAGCTCAAACATTCTGTGTAAAAGTTAAGATGGAGACATTTCATACAACAGATGGTTGTTGAATTTTGGTAAATAGAAGTTATAATTAAACAACATTTATCACAATTATATATTTCAATAATTGGTACATGGGTCGGGGATGGCTATGTGACAGTTGTTACGATACAAGGCAAAACGATATACATTTTCAAAAGCACTGTAAAATCTGAGACACATAGCCCAGTTTTGCAAAAGTAGATCTACCCTAATTAATCCTGCAGTTTTAGTTGCATAAAAGATCATCATATGATTGTATACTCAGTTGTTTGGTGTTCTTGTGTTGGCTATCCAAAGATTTGGTGTTGTTGCAGCATCTTCGATGTCTTTTGAGATAGAACTTTAGGAAGAGCATGAGGAGCATAGCTTTGGATATCCATGATCCAGATTTAAAAAAATTATTAATTTGTATATACATTTAATAGAATCCAAGATGCATGTATACTTAATCCGCATACATTCGAAGGCAAAACGAGGATGAATCTGGGAGCCATATCCCATCCTCTGTTGTAATATATGCATATGTGGATCAACTGTACTAAGGACATAACGCGCACTTGCAAATTCAATTGGCAAATAACATGGAATCAAGCCTCTAGAATCTTCAAAAGCCACAACTTGACTTGGTAAAGTATGAGAATCTTCAGCAGAAATTGATACAGAATGGCAAGGTAATCAATGAAAGAAAAAAAACGCTCCTTGCGATAATGGATATTGTGTGCACCGCTTTAAATCCAGTGAAAACCACACAGAGTAACGAAAACTCGAAGAAAACTAGAACGGTTCTTGCGAGAATGGATCTTGACGCCGTTTGAAATCCAGAGAAAACCACACACAGTAACAAAAACTGGAAGAAAACTATTTATAATCTATTCAAAATTGTATCGACGTACACAATAAGGAAAAATTGAAGAAAACCATTTATAATCTATTCAAAATTGTATCGGCGTTAGAGATTTTTCACTATTTATATGTTATAATTATCTCTTTAAATCCGAGAGAGAATATTTACAGAACAAGAACCATCAAAGCTGAACGCTGAAAGCTTAACCATCCTAACATTCCTCACCGGACAAATTCTTGAGATGCTTTTCCTCACCAGCTAAATCCTAAAATCCTTGCATAACCTCCATCAAGCTAAATATAGTTGAATCTGGAACCATACGAGTGTCAATAGAGATCCTCGAACTTGATGGGAAGCGTTATAGACATCCGTTAGGTGGGGGTGATGGATAGTTAATTATCAAGAGGAGAAAATAGAGCATTCAAGAGGAGCGTTGGTGTGGAGAGTGGAGCAATGTGGAGAATGGATTTTTTTTTTTGAATTCTTGTTATCAATAACTTTTTGTAACTGAAAAAAAATTGCATCCCAATTAATTCATTGAATTTAAAGCATTGATTTGTGCATACGACAAAGAATATTCCAACATCGATGATATATGGTCACTCATTTTTTGGAAAATAAAAATTCATCAACCTCACCTCCACCCCCAAAGTTGAAACAAGACGCATATCGACGTAAATATGATCATTAGCACATGCATCAATAGCTTGATACTCCATTCCAATATCTTTCATAATGGCATATAAATCTCGGTATGTGCAAGGTAAAATATTTGCCAGTGACAAATAAATTCACCTAACAATCTACAACATAAACAAGAGCTGCGTGCAACTTAGTCCCTGCCTCGTAACACAAAAACAAAAATCAAGTTTTAATAAAATGATTCAATAATTCCGTATAAGTGAATTCGAATTCACAAATTCAATATAACTTAATCATAATGACTAAGCTACAACTCTTGTTCTAATACAAGAAATAAATCAAATGAATGAATTGACAAATAAACATGTAATATTGATCAATTTAAAAGTTCACATATCAGACATCAAATCATTGCGACTTAAGTTATCACTATAGCTATAAAAAGAAGACTTAGGTTACAATGGTATGAGATAGGATGCCTATGATTGTCTTGAAAATTGCTACCATTTTTTTTTATCTCTATATCAAAGTATACAATTGACTTATATTTCTATTTATGAAAATGGGTGTTATCCATGTTTATGCATGAATGAAATTCATTAATGGATGTTTATTTGATTGTTGAAAATTGGTATGCATTTTTTATCTCTATATCAAAGTATACAATTGACTTATATTTCTATTTATGAAAATGGGTGTTATCCATGTTTATGCATGAATAAATTCATTAATGGATGCTTATTTGATTTTGTTGAATTTTATTAGTTTCATTCACATATTCATATGAAATATGTTGGCTTGTTGCTTACCTAAATAGAAAGAGGGTTCCATTTCTATGATAAAAAATTCTAGGAGAAAGTGACATGACAATTTTCTTGGCATTTTATAAATGCATTGGCTCCAACCTTCTAAGCTTGTAGAGTCTTAATTACAAACAATGTCGTGAAGTAGAAGATAATTGATGAAAATAAGACTAAGATCATGACTAAGTGATATAGGCCTAGGATTTCAATTGATGCAAAACTATATGTTTATATAAATCTTCAATACTATCAGAGTTTTAATGGAGAAATTTCCAAAAGAGAATTAAATGAACATAGATGCAAAACTTTATATAGAATCATCCCAAATCCAAAAGCTAAAACCTTATGTGGTTTGAACATCCTCCTGTATATTCTCCTAGAATTAAAGGGTTTGCAATAGAAAATGTGATTGTTGAAGTAATAATAAATAATTTGGCTGAAATCAGAGTTAGGGTTGATTGTGCTATGGAGATTGCCTCTCAATTATTGGAGATTAGGAAAATTGAGAAAGAATTAGTTGTCTTCATGGTTGTCTCTTGCCAAAAATATGGTGCACTAGACACTCAAATGGGAGCCTTGAAAGGTTGGGTAAGCTTGGGTAGATCAAATTTTGTCACGTCTACACCTCTCAAGAGGTAGTTCACTCTCCTACAACTACTACATCTATTGGGGACTTCTTGTTCAGTGGTTTCTTTTAGGTTCACAATCAAGATCTACATGCATATGGACACAATTTCTAGTTTTTCTTCTTTATCGTTATAGTTATAATGTTTTATTGAATAAAACTATTTCTAAAAAAAATTGAAAAAAAATTATTTTTTTATTAGTTAGATATATTTTTTTTTTTATCTTTTATATTCTTTTGATGAAAAAATACATATTTATTTTATATGTTTTAAATCAAACATGCTAAGTAAGTATGCTATGGAGTATATATGTTATTTTTCTTTTATATTATTTAATATTATTATAGTGAAAAAACCATAATCAATTTATATATTTCAAATCAAACAGTCTAAGTATTTTATGGTTGGGACAAAACAATATAACTTTTAAATATTTTTTTTTAAAGAGAGAAAAATATATATTTCAAATCAAATAGTCTAAGTATGTTATGGTTGGGACAAAACAATATAACTTTTAAATATATTTTTTTAAAGAGAGAAAAATATAAATTACCACAAAAGTTTTATGGTAACACAAACATTCATGTTCTAAAACAAAGTAGTTCTTAATTTGTTTAAAAATGAAGTGTTTTTTTAGTAGTTGAACTTTTTGATTAAAAATTACAAAACAATTGACAATAAAACGCCATGTGCAATAATAGAGGCATGCTCATTAAGCCTTGTTCCCTCAAAAAAATAAAAAAAATCCACTTTATAAAGTAAAGCAAATTGTTTTTTGGGTTAATCAAATTCGTTGGGCAAAGGTGACAATAATCTAGAAGACAATTGGAACTAAGAGGCCCTCCTATTATAATGAAAAAACCATAATCAATTTATATATTTCAAATCAAACAGTCTAAGTATGTTATGGTTGGGACAAAACAATATAACTTTTAAATAATTTTTTTTAAAGAAAGAAAAATATAAATTACCACAAAAGTTTTATGGTAACATAAACATTCATGTTCTAAAACAAAGTAGTTCTTAATTTGTTTGAAAATGAAGTGATTTTTTTAATAGTTGAACTTTTTGATTAAAAATTACAAAACAATTGGCAATAAAATGCCATGTCCAATAATAGAGGCATGCTCATTAAGCCTTGTTCCCTCAAAAAAATAAAAAAAATCCACATTATAAAGTAAAGCAATTTTTTTTTGGATTAATCAAATTTGTTTGGCAAAGGTGACAATAATCTAGAAGACAATTGGAACTAAGAGGCCCTCCTATTATCATGAAAACACCATAATCAATTTATATATTTTAAATCAAACATTCTAATATGGTATGGTTGGGACAAAACAATGTAAGTTTTAAATAATTTTTTTAAAGAGAAATAAAAATATAAATTACCATAAAAAATTTCTATGGTAACATAAACATTTATGTTCTAAAACAAAGTAGTTCTTAATTGTTTGAAAATGAAGTGATTTTTTTAATAGTTGAACTTTTTGATTAAAAATTACAAAACAATTGGCAATAAAATGCCATGTGCAATAATAGAAGCATGCTCATTAAGCCTTGTTCCCTCAAAAAATAAAAAATTCACATTATAAAGTAAAGCAATTATTTTTTTGGGATTAAGCAAATTCGTTTGACAAAGGTGACAATAATGCAGAAGGAAATTGGAACAAAGAGGCCCTCCTATTATAATGAAAAAACCATAATCAATTTATATATTTTAAATCAAACCTTCTAATATGTTATGGTTGGGACAAATCAATGTAAGTTTTAAATAAAAAAATTTAGAGAAAAAAATATAAATTACCATAAAAAAATTCTATGGTAACATAAACATTCATTTTCTAAAACAAAGTAGTTCTTAATTTGTTTGAAAATTACGTGACTTTTTAATAGTCGAATTTTTTGATTAAAAATTATACACAAATAATCATTTTAAAAATGTTTTATAATTATTTTAAATTTTAGTTTTGAATTATGTACAACTATTTCATTAAAACATTTCTAAGAGGCAGGTATATGCAGCTTTGCTGCTAATTTCACTTGTTATTCTACATAATAATAATAAATTACCTCCATACTCACATAATATACTTAATTAATAATAATAAAAAATAATTTTCCATACTGAGATAATACATATAATTTTTATTTTAATTAGTAATAAAAGTTTAAGATTAAACATTGCAATGAAACATCAAACACAGTAACTCTGTATTTTCAACAAAGCTCCAGAGAATATTAAAACAAACATGTTGGAAAACATTTCACCAATACACACCTTTCCTGATTGCATTTTACTATTACTGGGAGCTCGTGCCAATTAGGGTTTTAAGCCTCGGAATTCAAGCAATGTCAAACATTCTGTGTAATAGTAAAGACAGATACATTTCATAGAACAAATCGTTGATTGTATTTTACTATTGATAAGGTTCAACAACACTAGAATTACTAGGAGCTCCTGCCAATTATGGTTTTATTGTATTTTACTATTGATAAGGTTTAAGAACACTGGAAATACAGAGAGCTCCTTCTAATTAGGGTTTTAAGCATGGGAATTCAAGCAATCAGCTCAAACATTCTGTGTAAAAGTTAAGATGGAGACATTTCATACAACAGATGGTTGTTGAATTTTGGTAAATAGAAGTTATAATTAAACAACATTTATCACAATTATATATTTCAATAATTGGTACATGGGTCGGGGATGGCTATGTGACAGTTGTTACGATACAAGGCAAAACGATATACATTTTCAAAAGCACTGTAAAATCTGAGACACATAGCCCAGTTTTGCAAAAGTAGATCTACCCTAATTAATCCTGCAGTTTTAGTTGCATAAAAGATCATCATATGATTGTATACTCAGTTGTTTGGTGTTCTTGTGTTGGCTATCCAAAGATTTGGTGTTGTTGCAGCATCTTCGATGTCTTTTGAGATAGAACTTTAGGAAGAGCATGAGGAGCATAGCTTTGGATATCCATGATCCAGATTTAAAAAAATTATTAATTTGTATATACATTTAATAGAATCCAAGATGCATGTATACTTAATCCGCATACATTCGAAGGCAAAACGAGGATGAATCTGGGAGCCATATCCCATCCTCTGTTGTAATATATGCATATGTGGATCAACTGTACTAAGGACATAACGCGCACTTGCAAATTCAATTGGCAAATAACATGGAATCAAGCCTCTAGAATCTTCAAAAGCCACAACTTGACTTGGTAAAGTATGAGAATCTTCAGCAGAAATTGATACAGAATGGCAAGGTAATCAATGAAAGAAAAAAAACGCTCCTTGCGATAATGGATATTGTGTGCACCGCTTTAAATCCAGTGAAAACCACACAGAGTAACGAAAACTCGAAGAAAACTAGAACGGTTCTTGCGAGAATGGATCTTGACGCCGTTTGAAATCCAGAGAAAACCACACACAGTAACAAAAACTGGAAGAAAACTATTTATAATCTATTCAAAATTGTATCGACGTACACAATAAGGAAAAATTGAAGAAAACCATTTATAATCTATTCAAAATTGTATCGGCGTTAGAGATTTTTCACTATTTATATGTTATAATTATCTCTTTAAATCCGAGAGAGAATATTTACAGAACAAGAACCATCAAAGCTGAACGCTGAAAGCTTAACCATCCTAACATTCCTCACCGGACAAATTCTTGAGATGCTTTTCCTCACCAGCTAAATCCTAAAATCCTTGCATAACCTCCATCAAGCTAAATATAGTTGAATCTGGAACCATACGAGTGTCAATAGAGATCCTCGAACTTGATGGGAAGCGTTATAGACATCCGTTAGGTGGGGGTGATGGATAGTTAATTATCAAGAGGAGAAAATAGAGCATTCAAGAGGAGCGTTGGTGTGGAGAGTGGAGCAATGTGGAGAATGGATTTTTTTTTTTGAATTCTTGTTATCAATAACTTTTTGTAACTGAAAAAAAATTGCATCCCAATTAATTCATTGAATTTAAAGCATTGATTTGTGCATACGACAAAGAATATTCCAACATCGATGATATATGGTCACTCATTTTTTGGAAAATAAAAATTCATCAACCTCACCTCCACCCCCAAAGTTGAAACAAGACGCATATCGACGTAAATATGATCATTAGCACATGCATCAATAGCTTGATACTCCATTCCAATATCTTTCATAATGGCATATAAATCTCGGTATGTGCAAGGTAAAATATTTGCCAGTGACAAATAAATTCACCTAACAATCTACAACATAAACAAGAGCTGCGTGCAACTTAGTCCCTGCCTCGTAACACAAAAACAAAAATCAAGTTTTAATAAAATGATTCAATAATTCCGTATAAGTGAATTCGAATTCACAAATTCAATATAACTTAATCATAATGACTAAGCTACAACTCTTGTTCTAATACAAGAAATAAATCAAATGAATGAATTGACAAATAAACATGTAATATTGATCAATTTAAAAGTTCACATATCAGACATCAAATCATTGCGACTTAAGTTATCACTATAGCTATAAAAAGAAGACTTAGGTTACAATGGTATGAGATAGGATGCCTATGATTGTCTTGAAAATTGCTACCATTTTTTTTTATCTCTATATCAAAGTATACAATTGACTTATATTTCTATTTATGAAAATGGGTGTTATCCATGTTTATGCATGAATGAAATTCATTAATGGATGTTTATTTGATTGTTGAAAATTGGTATGCATTTTTTATCTCTATATCAAAGTATACAATTGACTTATATTTCTATTTATGAAAATGGGTGTTATCCATGTTTATGCATGAATAAATTCATTAATGGATGCTTATTTGATTTTGTTGAATTTTATTAGTTTCATTCACATATTCATATGAAATATGTTGGCTTGTTGCTTACCTAAATAGAAAGAGGGTTCCATTTCTATGATAAAAAATTCTAGGAGAAAGTGACATGACAATTTTCTTGGCATTTTATAAATGCATTGGCTCCAACCTTCTAAGCTTGTAGAGTCTTAATTACAAACAATGTCGTGAAGTAGAAGATAATTGATGAAAATAAGACTAAGATCATGACTAAGTGATATAGGCCTAGGATTTCAATTGATGCAAAACTATATGTTTATATAAATCTTCAATACTATCAGAGTTTTAATGGAGAAATTTCCAAAAGAGAATTAAATGAACATAGATGCAAAACTTTATATAGAATCATCCCAAATCCAAAAGCTAAAACCTTATGTGGTTTGAACATCCTCCTGTATATTCTCCTAGAATTAAAGGGTTTGCAATAGAAAATGTGATTGTTGAAGTAATAATAAATAATTTGGCTGAAATCAGAGTTAGGGTTGATTGTGCTATGGAGATTGCCTCTCAATTATTGGAGATTAGGAAAATTGAGAAAGAATTAGTTGTCTTCATGGTTGTCTCTTGCCAAAAATATGGTGCACTAGACACTCAAATGGGAGCCTTGAAAGGTTGGGTAAGCTTGGGTAGATCAAATTTTGTCACGTCTACACCTCTCAAGAGGTAGTTCACTCTCCTACAACTACTACATCTATTGGGGACTTCTTGTTCAGTGGTTTCTTTTAGGTTCACAATCAAGATCTACATGCATATGGACACAATTTCTAGTTTTTCTTCTTTATCGTTATAGTTATAATGTTTTATTGAATAAAACTATTTCTAAAAAAAATTGAAAAAAAATTATTTTTTTATTAGTTAGATATATTTTTTTTTTTTATCTTTTATATTCTTTTGATGAAAAAATACATATTTATTTTATATGTTTTAAATCAAACATGCTAAGTAAGTATGCTATGGAGTATATATGTTATTTTTCTTTTATATTATTTAATATTATTATAGTGAAAAAACCATAATCAATTTATATATTTCAAATCAAACAGTCTAAGTATTTTATGGTTGGGACAAAACAATATAACTTTTAAATATTTTTTTTTAAAGAGAGAAAAATATATATTTCAAATCAAATAGTCTAAGTATGTTATGGTTGGGACAAAACAATATAACTTTTAAATATATTTTTTTAAAGAGAGAAAAATATAAATTACCACAAAAGTTTTATGGTAACACAAACATTCATGTTCTAAAACAAAGTAGTTCTTAATTTGTTTAAAAATGAAGTGTTTTTTTAGTAGTTGAACTTTTTGATTAAAAATTACAAAACAATTGACAATAAAACGCCATGTGCAATAATAGAGGCATGCTCATTAAGCCTTGTTCCCTCAAAAAAATAAAAAAAATCCACTTTATAAAGTAAAGCAAATTGTTTTTTGGGTTAATCAAATTCGTTGGGCAAAGGTGACAATAATCTAGAAGACAATTGGAACTAAGAGGCCCTCCTATTATAATGAAAAAACCATAATCAATTTATATATTTCAAATCAAACAGTCTAAGTATGTTATGGTTGGGACAAAACAATATAACTTTTAAATAATTTTTTTTAAAGAAAGAAAAATATAAATTACCACAAAAGTTTTATGGTAACATAAACATTCATGTTCTAAAACAAAGTAGTTCTTAATTTGTTTGAAAATGAAGTGATTTTTTTAATAGTTGAACTTTTTGATTAAAAATTACAAAACAATTGGCAATAAAATGCCATGTCCAATAATAGAGGCATGCTCATTAAGCCTTGTTCCCTCAAAAAAATAAAAAAAATCCACATTATAAAGTAAAGCAATTTTTTTTTGGATTAATCAAATTTGTTGGGCAAAGGTGACAATAATCTAGAAGACAATTGGAACTAAGAGGCCCTCCTATTATCATGAAAACACCATAATCAATTTATATATTTTAAATCAAACATTCTAATATGGTATGGTTGGGACAAAACAATGTAAGTTTTAAATAATTTTTTTAAAGAGAAATAAAAATATAAATTACCATAAAAAATTTCTATGGTAACATAAACATTTATGTTCTAAAACAAAGTAGTTCTTAATTGTTTGAAAATGAAGTGATTTTTTTAATAGTTGAACTTTTTGATTAAAAATTACAAAACAATTGGCAATAAAATGCCATGTGCAATAATAGAAGCATGCTCATTAAGCCTTGTTCCCTCAAAAAATAAAAAATTCACATTATAAAGTAAAGCAATTATTTTTTTGGGATTAAGCAAATTCGTTTGACAAAGGTGACAATAATGCAGAAGGAAATTGGAACAAAGAGGCCCTCCTATTATAATGAAAAAACCATAATCAATTTATATATTTTAAATCAAACCTTCTAATATGTTATGGTTGGGACAAATCAATGTAAGTTTTAAATAAAAAAATTTAGAGAAAAAAATATAAATTACCATAAAAAAATTCTATGGTAACATAAACATTCATTTTCTAAAACAAAGTAGTTCTTAATTTGTTTGAAAATTACGTGACTTTTTAATAGTCGAATTTTTTGATTAAAAATTATACACAAATAATCATTTTAAAAATGTTTTATAATTATTTTAAATTTTAGTTTTGAATTATGTACAACTATTTCATTAAAACATTTCTAAGAGGCAGGTATATGCAGCTTTGCTGCTAATTTCACTTGTTATTCTACATAATAATAATAAATTACCTCCATACTCACATAATATACTTAATTAATAATAATAAAAAATAATTTTCCATACTGAGATAATACATATAATTTTTATTTTAATTAGTAATAAAAGTTTAAGATTAAACATTGCAATGAAACATCAAACACAGTAACTCTGTATTTTCAACAAAGCTCCAGAGAATATTAAAACAAACATGTTGGAAAACATTTCACCAATACACACCTTTCCTGATTGCATTTTACTATTACTGGGAGCTCGTGCCAATTAGGGTTTTAAGCCTCGGAATTCAAGCAATGTCAAACATTCTGTGTAATAGTAAAGACAGATACATTTCATAGAACAAATCGTTGATTGTATTTTACTATTGATAAGGTTCAACAACACTAGAATTACTAGGAGCTCCTGCCAATTATGGTTTTATTGTATTTTACTATTGATAAGGTTTAAGAACACTGGAAATACAGAGAGCTCCTTCTAATTAGGGTTTTAAGCATGGGAATTCAAGCAATCAGCTCAAACATTCTGTGTAAAAGTTAAGATGGAGACATTTCATACAACAGATGGTTGTTGAATTTTGGTAAATAGAAGTTATAATTAAACAACATTTATCACAATTATATATTTCAATAATTGGTACATGGGTCGGGGATGGCTATGTGACAGTTGTTACGATACAAGGCAAAACGATATACATTTTCAAAAGCACTGTAAAATCTGAGACACATAGCCCAGTTTTGCAAAAGTAGATCTACCCTAATTAATCCTGCAGTTTTAGTTGCATAAAAGATCATCATATGATTGTATACTCAGTTGTTTGGTGTTCTTGTGTTGGCTATCCAAAGATTTGGTGTTGTTGCAGCATCTTCGATGTCTTTTGAGATAGAACTTTAGGAAGAGCATGAGGAGCATAGCTTTGGATATCCATGATCCAGATTTAAAAAAATTATTAATTTGTATATACATTTAATAGAATCCAAGATGCATGTATACTTAATCCGCATACATTCGAAGGCAAAACGAGGATGAATCTGGGAGCCATATCCCATCCTCTGTTGTAATATATGCATATGTGGATCAACTGTACTAAGGACATAACGCGCACTTGCAAATTCAATTGGCAAATAACATGGAATCAAGCCTCTAGAATCTTCAAAAGCCACAACTTGACTTGGTAAAGTATGAGAATCTTCAGCAGAAATTGATACAGAATGGCAAGGTAATCAATGAAAGAAAAAAAACGCTCCTTGCGATAATGGATATTGTGTGCACCGCTTTAAATCCAGTGAAAACCACACAGAGTAACGAAAACTCGAAGAAAACTAGAACGGTTCTTGCGAGAATGGATCTTGACGCCGTTTGAAATCCAGAGAAAACCACACACAGTAACAAAAACTGGAAGAAAACTATTTATAATCTATTCAAAATTGTATCGACGTACACAATAAGGAAAAATTGAAGAAAACCATTTATAATCTATTCAAAATTGTATCGGCGTTAGAGATTTTTCACTATTTATATGTTATAATTATCTCTTTAAATCCGAGAGAGAATATTTACAGAACAAGAACCATCAAAGCTGAACGCTGAAAGCTTAACCATCCTAACATTCCTCACCGGACAAATTCTTGAGATGCTTTTCCTCACCAGCTAAATCCTAAAATCCTTGCATAACCTCCATCAAGCTAAATATAGTTGAATCTGGAACCATACGAGTGTCAATAGAGATCCTCGAACTTGATGGGAAGCGTTATAGACATCCGTTAGGTGGGGGTGATGGATAGTTAATTATCAAGAGGAGAAAATAGAGCATTCAAGAGGAGCGTTGGTGTGGAGAGTGGAGCAATGTGGAGAATGGATTTTTTTTTTTGAATTCTTGTTATCAATAACTTTTTGTAACTGAAAAAAAATTGCATCCCAATTAATTCATTGAATTTAAAGCATTGATTTGTGCATACGACAAAGAATATTCCAACATCGATGATATATGGTCACTCATTTTTTGGAAAATAAAAATTCATCAACCTCACCTCCACCCCCAAAGTTGAAACAAGACGCATATCGACGTAAATATGATCATTAGCACATGCATCAATAGCTTGATACTCCATTCCAATATCTTTCATAATGGCATATAAATCTCGGTATGTGCAAGGTAAAATATTTGCCAGTGACAAATAAATTCACCTAACAATCTACAACATAAACAAGAGCTGCGTGCAACTTAGTCCCTGCCTCGTAACACAAAAACAAAAATCAAGTTTTAATAAAATGATTCAATAATTCCGTATAAGTGAATTCGAATTCACAAATTCAATATAACTTAATCATAATGACTAAGCTACAACTCTTGTTCTAATACAAGAAATAAATCAAATGAATGAATTGACAAATAAACATGTAATATTGATCAATTTAAAAGTTCACATATCAGACATCAAATCATTGCGACTTAAGTTATCACTATAGCTATAAAAAGAAGACTTAGGTTACAATGGTATGAGATAGGATGCCTATGATTGTCTTGAAAATTGCTACCATTTTTTTTTATCTCTATATCAAAGTATACAATTGACTTATATTTCTATTTATGAAAATGGGTGTTATCCATGTTTATGCATGAATGAAATTCATTAATGGATGTTTATTTGATTGTTGAAAATTGGTATGCATTTTTTATCTCTATATCAAAGTATACAATTGACTTATATTTCTATTTATGAAAATGGGTGTTATCCATGTTTATGCATGAATAAATTCATTAATGGATGCTTATTTGATTTTGTTGAATTTTATTAGTTTCATTCACATATTCATATGAAATATGTTGGCTTGTTGCTTACCTAAATAGAAAGAGGGTTCCATTTCTATGATAAAAAATTCTAGGAGAAAGTGACATGACAATTTTCTTGGCATTTTATAAATGCATTGGCTCCAACCTTCTAAGCTTGTAGAGTCTTAATTACAAACAATGTCGTGAAGTAGAAGATAATTGATGAAAATAAGACTAAGATCATGACTAAGTGATATAGGCCTAGGATTTCAATTGATGCAAAACTATATGTTTATATAAATCTTCAATACTATCAGAGTTTTAATGGAGAAATTTCCAAAAGAGAATTAAATGAACATAGATGCAAAACTTTATATAGAATCATCCCAAATCCAAAAGCTAAAACCTTATGTGGTTTGAACATCCTCCTGTATATTCTCCTAGAATTAAAGGGTTTGCAATAGAAAATGTGATTGTTGAAGTAATAATAAATAATTTGGCTGAAATCAGAGTTAGGGTTGATTGTGCTATGGAGATTGCCTCTCAATTATTGGAGATTAGGAAAATTGAGAAAGAATTAGTTGTCTTCATGGTTGTCTCTTGCCAAAAATATGGTGCACTAGACACTCAAATGGGAGCCTTGAAAGGTTGGGTAAGCTTGGGTAGATCAAATTTTGTCACGTCTACACCTCTCAAGAGGTAGTTCACTCTCCTACAACTACTACATCTATTGGGGACTTCTTGTTCAGTGGTTTCTTTTAGGTTCACAATCAAGATCTACATGCATATGGACACAATTTCTAGTTTTTCTTCTTTATCGTTATAGTTATAATGTTTTATTGAATAAAACTATTTCTAAAAAAAATTGAAAAAAAATTATTTTTTTATTAGTTAGATATATTTATTTTTTTTATCTTTTATATTCTTTTGATGAAAAAATACATATTTATTTTATATGTTTTAAATCAAACATGCTAAGTAAGTATGCTATGGAGTATATATGTTATTTTTCTTTTATATTATTTAATATTATTATAGTGAAAAAACCATAATCAATTTATATATTTCAAATCAAACAGTCTAAGTATTTTATGGTTGGGACAAAACAATATAACTTTTAAATATTTTTTTTTAAAGAGAGAAAAATATATATTTCAAATCAAATAGTCTAAGTATGTTATGGTTGGGACAAAACAATATAACTTTTAAATATATTTTTTTAAAGAGAGAAAAATATAAATTACCACAAAAGTTTTATGGTAACACAAACATTCATGTTCTAAAACAAAGTAGTTCTTAATTTGTTTAAAAATGAAGTGTTTTTTTAGTAGTTGAACTTTTTGATTAAAAATTACAAAACAATTGACAATAAAACGCCATGTGCAATAATAGAGGCATGCTCATTAAGCCTTGTTCCCTCAAAAAAATAAAAAAAATCCACTTTATAAAGTAAAGCAAATTGTTTTTTGGGTTAATCAAATTCGTTGGGCAAAGGTGACAATAATCTAGAAGACAATTGGAACTAAGAGGCCCTCCTATTATAATGAAAAAACCATAATCAATTTATATATTTCAAATCAAACAGTCTAAGTATGTTATGGTTGGGACAAAACAATATAACTTTTAAATAATTTTTTTTAAAGAAAGAAAAATATAAATTACCACAAAAGTTTTATGGTAACATAAACATTCATGTTCTAAAACAAAGTAGTTCTTAATTTGTTTGAAAATGAAGTGATTTTTTTAATAGTTGAACTTTTTGATTAAAAATTACAAAACAATTGGCAATAAAATGCCATGTCCAATAATAGAGGCATGCTCATTAAGCCTTGTTCCCTCAAAAAAATAAAAAAATCCACATTATAAAGTAAAGCAATTTTTTTTTGGATTAATCAAATTTGTTGGGCAAAGGTGACAATAATCTAGAAGACAATTGGAACTAAGAGGCCCTCCTATTATCATGAAAACACCATAATCAATTTATATATTTTAAATCAAACATTCTAATATGGTATGGTTGGGACAAAACAATGTAAGTTTTAAATAATTTTTTTAAAGAGAAATAAAAATATAAATTACCATAAAAAATTTCTATGGTAACATAAACATTTATGTTCTAAAACAAAGTAGTTCTTAATTGTTTGAAAATGAAGTGATTTTTTTAATAGTTGAACTTTTTGATTAAAAATTACAAAACAATTGGCAATAAAATGCCATGTGCAATAATAGAAGCATGCTCATTAAGCCTTGTTCCCTCAAAAAATAAAAAATTCACATTATAAAGTAAAGCAATTATTTTTTTGGGATTAAGCAAATTCGTTTGACAAAGGTGACAATAATGCAGAAGGAAATTGGAACAAAGAGGCCCTCCTATTATAATGAAAAAACCATAATCAATTTATATATTTTAAATCAAACCTTCTAATATGTTATGGTTGGGACAAATCAATGTAAGTTTTAAATAAAAAAATTTAGAGAAAAAAATATAAATTACCATAAAAAAATTCTATGGTAACATAAACATTCATTTTCTAAAACAAAGTAGTTCTTAATTTGTTTGAAAATTACGTGACTTTTTAATAGTCGAATTTTTTGATTAAAAATTATACACAAATAATCATTTTAAAAATGTTTTATAATTATTTTAAATTTTAGTTTTGAATTATGTACAACTATTTCATTAAAACATTTCTAAGAGGCAGGTATATGCAGCTTTGCTGCTAATTTCACTTGTTATTCTACATAATAATAATAAATTACCTCCATACTCACATAATATACTTAATTAATAATAATAAAAAATAATTTTCCATACTGAGATAATACATATAATTTTTATTTTAATTAGTAATAAAAGTTTAAGATTAAACATTGCAATGAAACATCAAACACAGTAACTCTGTATTTTCAACAAAGCTCCAGAGAATATTAAAACAAACATGTTGGAAAACATTTCACCAATACACACCTTTCCTGATTGCATTTTACTATTACTGGGAGCTCGTGCCAATTAGGGTTTTAAGCCTCGGAATTCAAGCAATGTCAAACATTCTGTGTAATAGTAAAGACAGATACATTTCATAGAACAAATCGTTGATTGTATTTTACTATTGATAAGGTTCAACAACACTAGAATTACTAGGAGCTCCTGCCAATTATGGTTTTATTGTATTTTACTATTGATAAGGTTTAAGAACACTGGAAATACAGAGAGCTCCTTCTAATTAGGGTTTTAAGCATGGGAATTCAAGCAATCAGCTCAAACATTCTGTGTAAAAGTTAAGATGGAGACATTTCATACAACAGATGGTTGTTGAATTTTGGTAAATAGAAGTTATAATTAAACAACATTTATCACAATTATATATTTCAATAATTGGTACATGGGTCGGGGATGGCTATGTGACAGTTGTTACGATACAAGGCAAAACGATATACATTTTCAAAAGCACTGTAAAATCTGAGACACATAGCCCAGTTTTGCAAAAGTAGATCTACCCTAATTAATCCTGCAGTTTTAGTTGCATAAAAGATCATCATATGATTGTATACTCAGTTGTTTGGTGTTCTTGTGTTGGCTATCCAAAGATTTGGTGTTGTTGCAGCATCTTCGATGTCTTTTGAGATAGAACTTTAGGAAGAGCATGAGGAGCATAGCTTTGGATATCCATGATCCAGATTTAAAAAAATTATTAATTTGTATATACATTTAATAGAATCCAAGATGCATGTATACTTAATCCGCATACATTCGAAGGCAAAACGAGGATGAATCTGGGAGCCATATCCCATCCTCTGTTGTAATATATGCATATGTGGATCAACTGTACTAAGGACATAACGCGCACTTGCAAATTCAATTGGCAAATAACATGGAATCAAGCCTCTAGAATCTTCAAAAGCCACAACTTGACTTGGTAAAGTATGAGAATCTTCAGCAGAAATTGATACAGAATGGCAAGGTAATCAATGAAAGAAAAAAAACGCTCCTTGCGATAATGGATATTGTGTGCACCGCTTTAAATCCAGTGAAAACCACACAGAGTAACGAAAACTCGAAGAAAACTAGAACGGTTCTTGCGAGAATGGATCTTGACGCCGTTTGAAATCCAGAGAAAACCACACACAGTAACAAAAACTGGAAGAAAACTATTTATAATCTATTCAAAATTGTATCGACGTACACAATAAGGAAAAATTGAAGAAAACCATTTATAATCTATTCAAAATTGTATCGGCGTTAGAGATTTTTCACTATTTATATGTTATAATTATCTCTTTAAATCCGAGAGAGAATATTTACAGAACAAGAACCATCAAAGCTGAACGCTGAAAGCTTAACCATCCTAACATTCCTCACCGGACAAATTCTTGAGATGCTTTTCCTCACCAGCTAAATCCTAAAATCCTTGCATAACCTCCATCAAGCTAAATATAGTTGAATCTGGAACCATACGAGTGTCAATAGAGATCCTCGAACTTGATGGGAAGCGTTATAGACATCCGTTAGGTGGGGGTGATGGATAGTTAATTATCAAGAGGAGAAAATAGAGCATTCAAGAGGAGCGTTGGTGTGGAGAGTGGAGCAATGTGGAGAATGGATTTTTTTTTTTGAATTCTTGTTATCAATAACTTTTTGTAACTGAAAAAAAATTGCATCCCAATTAATTCATTGAATTTAAAGCATTGATTTGTGCATACGACAAAGAATATTCCAACATCGATGATATATGGTCACTCATTTTTTGGAAAATAAAAATTCATCAACCTCACCTCCACCCCCAAAGTTGAAACAAGACGCATATCGACGTAAATATGATCATTAGCACATGCATCAATAGCTTGATACTCCATTCCAATATCTTTCATAATGGCATATAAATCTCGGTATGTGCAAGGTAAAATATTTGCCAGTGACAAATAAATTCACCTAACAATCTACAACATAAACAAGAGCTGCGTGCAACTTAGTCCCTGCCTCGTAACACAAAAACAAAAATCAAGTTTTAATAAAATGATTCAATAATTCCGTATAAGTGAATTCGAATTCACAAATTCAATATAACTTAATCATAATGACTAAGCTACAACTCTTGTTCTAATACAAGAAATAAATCAAATGAATGAATTGACAAATAAACATGTAATATTGATCAATTTAAAAGTTCACATATCAGACATCAAATCATTGCGACTTAAGTTATCACTATAGCTATAAAAAGAAGACTTAGGTTACAATGGTATGAGATAGGATGCCTATGATTGTCTTGAAAATTGCTACCATTTTTTTTTATCTCTATATCAAAGTATACAATTGACTTATATTTCTATTTATGAAAATGGGTGTTATCCATGTTTATGCATGAATGAAATTCATTAATGGATGTTTATTTGATTGTTGAAAATTGGTATGCATTTTTTATCTCTATATCAAAGTATACAATTGACTTATATTTCTATTTATGAAAATGGGTGTTATCCATGTTTATGCATGAATAAATTCATTAATGGATGCTTATTTGATTTTGTTGAATTTTATTAGTTTCATTCACATATTCATATGAAATATGTTGGCTTGTTGCTTACCTAAATAGAAAGAGGGTTCCATTTCTATGATAAAAAATTCTAGGAGAAAGTGACATGACAATTTTCTTGGCATTTTATAAATGCATTGGCTCCAACCTTCTAAGCTTGTAGAGTCTTAATTACAAACAATGTCGTGAAGTAGAAGATAATTGATGAAAATAAGACTAAGATCATGACTAAGTGATATAGGCCTAGGATTTCAATTGATGCAAAACTATATGTTTATATAAATCTTCAATACTATCAGAGTTTTAATGGAGAAATTTCCAAAAGAGAATTAAATGAACATAGATGCAAAACTTTATATAGAATCATCCCAAATCCAAAAGCTAAAACCTTATGTGGTGTTGAACATCCTCCTGTATATTCTCCTAGAATTAAAGGGTTTGCAATAGAAAATGTGATTGTTGAAGTAATAATAAATAATTTGGCTGAAATCAGAGTTAGGGTTGATTGTGCTATGGAGATTGCCTCTCAATTATTGGAGATTAGGAAAATTGAGAAAGAATTAGTTGTCTTCATGGTTGTCTCTTGCCAAAAATATGGTGCACTAGACACTCAAATGGGAGCCTTGAAAGGTTGGGTAAGCTTGGGTAGATCAAATTTTGTCACGTCTACACCTCTCAAGAGGTAGTTCACTCTCCTACAACTACTACATCTATTGGGGACTTCTTGTTCAGTGGTTTCTTTTAGGTTCACAATCAAGATCTACATGCATATGGACACAATTTCTAGTTTTTCTTCTTTATCGTTATAGTTATAATGTTTTATTGAATAAAACTATTTCTAAAAAAAATTGAAAAAAAATTATTTTTTTATTAGTTAGATATATTTATTTTTTTTATCTTTTATATTCTTTTGATGAAAAAATACATATTTATTTTATATGTTTTAAATCAAACATGCTAAGTAAGTATGCTATGGAGTATATATGTTATTTTTCTTTTATATTATTTAATATTATTATAGTGAAAAAACCATAATCAATTTATATATTTCAAATCAAACAGTCTAAGTATTTTATGGTTGGGACAAAACAATATAACTTTTAAATATTTTTTTTTAAAGAGAGAAAAATATATATTTCAAATCAAATAGTCTAAGTATGTTATGGTTGGGACAAAACAATATAACTTTTAAATATATTTTTTTAAAGAGAGAAAAATATAAATTACCACAAAAGTTTTATGGTAACACAAACATTCATGTTCTAAAACAAAGTAGTTCTTAATTTGTTTAAAAATGAAGTGTTTTTTTAGTAGTTGAACTTTTTGATTAAAAATTACAAAACAATTGACAATAAAACGCCATGTGCAATAATAGAGGCATGCTCATTAAGCCTTGTTCCCTCAAAAAAATAAAAAAAATCCACTTTATAAAGTAAAGCAAATTGTTTTTTTGGGTTAATCAAATTCGTTGGGCAAAGGTGACAATAATCTAGAAGACAATTGGAACTAAGAGGCCCTCCTATTATAATGAAAAAACCATAATCAATTTATATATTTCAAATCAAACAGTCTAAGTATGTTATGGTTGGGACAAAACAATATAACTTTTAAATAATTTTTTTTAAAGAAAGAAAAATATAAATTACCACAAAAGTTTTATGGTAACATAAACATTCATGTTCTAAAACAAAGTAGTTCTTAATTTGTTTGAAAATGAAGTGATTTTTTTAATAGTTGAACTTTTTGATTAAAAATTACAAAACAATTGGCAATAAAATGCCATGTCCAATAATAGAGGCATGCTCATTAAGCCTTGTTCCCTCAAAAAAATAAAAAAATCCACATTATAAAGTAAAGCAATTTTTTTTTGGATTAATCAAATTTGTTGGGCAAAGGTGACAATAATCTAGAAGACAATTGGAACTAAGAGGCCCTCCTATTATCATGAAAACACCATAATCAATTTATATATTTTAAATCAAACATTCTAATATGGTATGGTTGGGACAAAACAATGTAAGTTTTAAATAATTTTTTTAAAGAGAAATAAAAATATAAATTACCATAAAAAATTTCTATGGTAACATAAACATTTATGTTCTAAAACAAAGTAGTTCTTAATTGTTTGAAAATGAAGTGATTTTTTTAATAGTTGAACTTTTTGATTAAAAATTACAAAACAATTGGCAATAAAATGCCATGTGCAATAATAGAAGCATGCTCATTAAGCCTTGTTCCCTCAAAAAATAAAAAATTCACATTATAAAGTAAAGCAATTATTTTTTTGGGATTAAGCAAATTCGTTTGACAAAGGTGACAATAATGCAGAAGGAAATTGGAACAAAGAGGCCCTCCTATTATAATGAAAAAACCATAATCAATTTATATATTTTAAATCAAACCTTCTAATATGTTATGGTTGGGACAAATCAATGTAAGTTTTAAATAAAAAAATTTAGAGAAAAAAATATAAATTACCATAAAAAAATTCTATGGTAACATAAACATTCATTTTCTAAAACAAAGTAGTTCTTAATTTGTTTGAAAATTACGTGACTTTTTAATAGTCGAATTTTTTGATTAAAAATTATACACAAATAATCATTTTAAAAATGTTTTATAATTATTTTAAATTTTAGTTTTGAATTATGTACAACTATTTCATTAAAACATTTCTAAGAGGCAGGTATATGCAGCTTTGCTGCTAATTTCACTTGTTATTCTACATAATAATAATAAATTACCTCCATACTCACATAATATACTTAATTAATAATAATAAAAAATAATTTTCCATACTGAGATAATACATATAATTTTTATTTTAATTAGTAATAAAAGTTTAAGATTAAACATTGCAATGAAACATCAAACACAGTAACTCTGTATTTTCAACAAAGCTCCAGAGAATATTAAAACAAACATGTTGGAAAACATTTCACCAATACACACCTTTCCTGATTGCATTTTACTATTACTGGGAGCTCGTGCCAATTAGGGTTTTAAGCCTCGGAATTCAAGCAATGTCAAACATTCTGTGTAATAGTAAAGACAGATACATTTCATAGAACAAATCGTTGATTGTATTTTACTATTGATAAGGTTCAACAACACTAGAATTACTAGGAGCTCCTGCCAATTATGGTTTTATTGTATTTTACTATTGATAAGGTTTAAGAACACTGGAAATACAGAGAGCTCCTTCTAATTAGGGTTTTAAGCATGGGAATTCAAGCAATCAGCTCAAACATTCTGTGTAAAAGTTAAGATGGAGACATTTCATACAACAGATGGTTGTTGAATTTTGGTAAATAGAAGTTATAATTAAACAACATTTATCACAATTATATATTTCAATAATTGGTACATGGGTCGGGGATGGCTATGTGACAGTTGTTACGATACAAGGCAAAACGATATACATTTTCAAAAGCACTGTAAAATCTGAGACACATAGCCCAGTTTTTGCAAAAGTAGATCTACCCTAATTAATCCTGCAGTTTTAGTTGCATAAAAGATTCATATGATTGTATACTCAGTTGTTTGGTGTTCTTGTGTTGGCTATCCAAAGATTTGGTGTTGTTGCAGCATCTTCGATGTCTTTTGAGATAGAACTTTAGGAAGAGCATGAGGAGCATAGCTTTGGATATCCATGATCCAGATTTAAAAAAATTATTAATTTGTATATACATTTAATAGAATCCAAGATGCATGTATACTTAATCCGCATACATTCGAAGGCAAAACGAGGATGAATCTGGGAGCCATATCCCATCCTCTGTTGTAATATATGCATATGTGGATCAACTGTACTAAGGACATAACGCGCACTTGCAAATTCAATTGGCAAATAACATGGAATCAAGCCTCTAGAATCTTCAAAAGCCACAACTTGACTTGGTAAAGTATGAGAATCTTCAGCAGAAATTGATACAGAATGGCAAGGTAATCAATGAAAGAAAAAAAACGCTCCTTGCGATAATGGATATTGTGTGCACCGCTTTAAATCCAGTGAAAACCACACAGAGTAACGAAAACTCGAAGAAAACTAGAACGGTTCTTGCGAGAATGGATCTTGACGCCGTTTGAAATCCAGAGAAAACCACACACAGTAACAAAAACTGGAAGAAAACTATTTATAATCTATTCAAAATTGTATCGACGTACACAATAAGGAAAAATTGAAGAAAACCATTTATAATCTATTCAAAATTGTATCGGCGTTAGAGATTTTTCACTATTTATATGTTATAATTATCTCTTTAAATCCGAGAGAGAATATTTACAGAACAAGAACCATCAAAGCTGAACGCTGAAAGCTTAACCATCCTAACATTCCTCACCGGACAAATTCTTGAGATGCTTTTCCTCACCAGCTAAATCCTAAAATCCTTTCATAACCTCCATCAAGCTAAATATAGTTGAATCTGGAACCATACGAGTGTCAATAGAGATCCTCGAACTTGATGGGAAGCGTTATAGACATCCGTTAGGTGGGGGTGATGGATAGTTAATTATCAAGAGGAGAAAATAGAGCATTCAAGAGGAGCGTTGGTGTGGAGAGTGGAGCAATGTGGAGAATGGATTTTTTTTTTTGAATTCTTGTTATCAATAACTTTTTGTAACTGAAAAAAAATTGCATCCCAATTAATTCATTGAATTTAAAGCATTGATTTGTGCATACGACAAAGAATATTCCAACATCGATGATATATGGTCACTCATTTTTTGGAAAATAAAAATTCATCAACCTCACCTCCACCCCCAAAGTTGAAACAAGACGCATATCGACGTAAATATGATCATTAGCACATGCATCAATAGCTTGATACTCCATTCCAATATCTTTCATAATGGCATATAAATCTCGGTATGTGCAAGGTAAAATATTTGCCAGTGACAAATAAATTCACCTAACAATCTACAACATAAACAAGAGCTGCGTGCAACTTAGTCCCTGCCTCGTAACACAAAAACAAAAATCAAGTTTTAATAAAATGATTCAATAATTCCGTATAAGTGAATTCGAATTCACAAATTCAATATAACTTAATCATAATGACTAAGCTACAACTCTTGTTCTAATACAAGAAATAAATCAAATGAATGAATTGACAAATAAACATGTAATATTGATCAATTTAAAAGTTCACATATCAGACATCAAATCATTGCGACTTAAGTTATCACTATAGCTATAAAAAGAAGACTTAGGTTACAATGGTATGAGATAGGATGCCTATGATTGTCTTGAAAATTGCTACCATTTTTTTTATCTCTATATCAAAGTATACAATTGACTTATATTTCTATTTATGAAAATGGGTGTTATCCATGTTTATGCATGAATGAAATTCATTAATGGATGTTTATTTGATTGTTGAAAATTGGTATGCATTTTTTATCTCTATATCAAAGTATACAATTGACTTATATTTCTATTTATGAAAATGGGTGTTATCCATGTTTATGCATGAATAAATTCATTAATGGATGCTTATTTGATTTTGTTGAATTTTATTAGTTTCATTCACATATTCATATGAAATATGTTGGCTTGTTGCTTACCTAAATAGAAAGAGGGTTCCATTTCTATGATAAAAAATTCTAGGAGAAAGTGACATGACAATTTTCTTGGCATTTTATAAATGCATTGGCTCCAACCTTCTAAGCTTGTAGAGTCTTAATTACAAACAATGTCGTGAAGTAGAAGATAATTGATGAAAATAAGACTAAGATCATGACTAAGTGATATAGGCCTAGGATTTCAATTGATGCAAAACTATATGTTTATATAAATCTTCAATACTATCAGAGTTTTAATGGAGAAATTTCCAAAAGAGAATTAAATGAACATAGATGCAAAACTTTATATAGAATCATCCCAAATCCAAAAGCTAAAACCTTATGTGGTTTGAACATCCTCCTGTATATTCTCCTAGAATTAAAGGGTTTGCAATAGAAAATGTGATTGTTGAAGTAATAATAAATAATTTGGCTGAAATCAGAGTTAGGGTTGATTGTGCTATGGAGATTGCCTCTCAATTATTGGAGATTAGGAAAATTGAGAAAGAATTAGTTGTCCTCATGGTTGTCTCTTGCCAAAAATATGGTGCACTAGACACTCAAATGGGAGCCTTGAAAGGTTGGGTAAGCTTGGGTAGATCAAATTTTGTCACGTCTACACCTCTCAAGAGGTAGTTCACTCTCCTACAACTACTACATCTATTGGGGACTTCTTGTTCAGTGGTTTCTTTTAGGTTCACAATCAAGATCTACATGCATATGGACACAATTTCTAGTTTTTCTTCTTTATCGTTATAGTTATAATGTTTTATTGAATAAAACTATTTCTAAAAAAAATTGAAAAAAAATTATTTTTTTATTAGTTAGATATATTTATTTTTTTTATCTTTTATATTCTTTTGATGAAAAAATACATATTTATTTTATATGTTTTAAATCAAACATGCTAAGTAAGTATGCTATGGAGTATATATGTTATTTTTCTTTTATATTATTTAATATTATTATAGTGAAAAAACCATAATCAATTTATATATTTCAAATCAAACAGTCTAAGTATTTTATGGTTGGGACAAAACAATATAACTTTTAAATATTTTTTTTTAAAGAGAGAAAAATATATATTTCAAATCAAATAGTCTAAGTATGTTATGGTTGGGACAAAACAATATAACTTTTAAATATATTTTTTTAAAGAGAGAAAAATATAAATTACCACAAAAGTTTTATGGTAACACAAACATTCATGTTCTAAAACAAAGTAGTTCTTAATTTGTTTAAAAATGAAGTGTTTTTTTAGTAGTTGAACTTTTTGATTAAAAATTACAAAACAATTGACAATAAAACGCCATGTGCAATAATAGAGGCATGCTCATTAAGCCTTGTTCCCTCAAAAAAATAAAAAAAATCCACTTTATAAAGTAAAGCAAATTGTTTTTTGGGTTAATCAAATTCGTTGGGCAAAGGTGACAATAATCTAGAAGACAATTGGAACTAAGAGGCCCTCCTATTATAATGAAAAAACCATAATCAATTTATATATTTCAAATCAAACAGTCTAAGTATGTTATGGTTGGGACAAAACAATATAACTTTTAAATAATTTTTTTTAAAGAAAGAAAAATATAAATTACCACAAAAGTTTTATGGTAACATAAACATTCATGTTCTAAAACAAAGTAGTTCTTAATTTGTTTGAAAATGAAGTGATTTTTTTAATAGTTGAACTTTTTGATTAAAAATTACAAAACAATTGGCAATAAAATGCCATGTCCAATAATAGAGGCATGCTCATTAAGCCTTGTTCCCTCAAAAAAATAAAAAAATCCACATTATAAAGTAAAGCAATTTTTTTTGGATTAATCAAATTTGTTGGGCAAAGGTGACAATAATCTAGAAGACAATTGGAACTAAGAGGCCCTCCTATTATCATGAAAACACCATAATCAATTTATATATTTTAAATCAAACATTCTAATATGGTATGGTTGGGACAAAACAATGTAAGTTTTAAATAATTTTTTTAAAGAGAAATAAAAATATAAATTACCATAAAAAATTTCTATGGTAACATAAACATTTATGTTCTAAAACAAAGTAGTTCTTAATTGTTTGAAAATGAAGTGATTTTTTTAATAGTTGAACTTTTTGATTAAAAATTACAAAACAATTGGCAATAAAATGCCATGTGCAATAATAGAAGCATGCTCATTAAGCCTTGTTCCCTCAAAAAATAAAAAATTCACATTATAAAGTAAAGCAATTATTTTTTTGGGATTAAGCAAATTCGTTTGACAAAGGTGACAATAATGCAGAAGGAAATTGGAACAAAGAGGCCCTCCTATTATAATGAAAAAACCATAATCAATTTATATATTTTAAATCAAACCTTCTAATATGTTATGGTTGGGACAAATCAATGTAAGTTTTAAATAAAAAAATTTAGAGAAAAAAATATAAATTACCATAAAAAAATTCTATGGTAACATAAACATTCATTTTCTAAAACAAAGTAGTTCTTAATTTGTTTGAAAATTACGTGACTTTTTAATAGTCGAATTTTTTGATTAAAAATTATACACAAATAATCATTTTAAAAATGTTTTATAATTATTTTAAATTTTAGTTTTGAATTATGTACAACTATTTCATTAAAACATTTCTAAGAGGCAGGTATATGCAGCTTTGCTGCTAATTTCACTTGTTATTCTACATAATAATAATAAATTACCTCCATACTCACATAATATACTTAATTAATAATAATAAAAAATAATTTTCCATACTGAGATAATACATATAATTTTTATTTTAATTAGTAATAAAAGTTTAAGATTAAACATTGCAATGAAACATCAAACACAGTAACTCTGTATTTTCAACAAAGCTCCAGAGAATATTAAAACAAACATGTTGGAAAACATTTCACCAATACACACCTTTCCTGATTGCATTTTACTATTACTGGGAGCTCGTGCCAATTAGGGTTTTAAGCCTCTGAATTCAAGCAATGTCAAACATTCTGTGTAATAGTAAAGACAGATACATTTCATAGAACAAATCATTGATTGTATTTTACTATTGATAAGGTTCAACAACACTAGAATTACTAGGAGCTCCTGCCAATTATGGTTTTATTGTATTTTACTATTGATAAGGTTTAAGAACACTGGAAATACAGAGAGCTCCTTCTAATTAGGGTTTTAAGCATGGGAATTCAAGCAATCAGCTCAAACATTCTGTGTAAAAGTTAAGATGGAGACATTTCATACAACAGATGGTTGTTGAATTTTGGTAAATAGAAGTTATAATTAAACAACATTTATCACAATTATATATTTCAATAATTGGTACATGGGTCGGGGATGGCTATGTGACAGTTGTTACGATACAAGGCAAAACGATATACATTTTCAAAAGCACTGTAAAATCTGAGACACATAGCCCAGTTTTGCAAAAGTAGATCTACCCTAATTAATCCTGCAGTTTTAGTTGCATAAAAGATCATCATATGATTGTATACTCAGTTGTTTGGTGTTCTTGTGTTGGCTATCCAAAGATTTGGTGTTGTTGCAGCATCTTCGATGTCTTTTGAGATAGAACTTTAGGAAGAGCATGAGGAGCATAGCTTTGGATATCCATGATCCAGATTTAAAAAAATTATTAATTTGTATATACATTTAATAGAATCCAAGATGCATGTATACTTAATCCGCATACATTCGAAGGCAAAACGAGGATGAATCTGGGAGCCATATCCCATCCTCTGTTGTAATATATGCATATGTGGATCAACTGTACTAAGGACATAACGCGCACTTGCAAATTCAATTGGCAAATAACATGGAATCAAGCCTCTAGAATCTTCAAAAGCCACAACTTGACTTGGTAAAGTATGAGAATCTTCAGCAGAAATTGATACAGAATGGCAAGGTAATCAATGAAAGAAAAAAAACGCTCCTTGCGATAATGGATATTGTGTGCACCGCTTTAAATCCAGTGAAAACCACACAGAGTAACGAAAACTCGAAGAAAACTAGAACGGTTCTTGCGAGAATGGATCTTGACGCCGTTTGAAATCCAGAGAAAACCACACACAGTAACAAAAACTGGAAGAAAACTATTTATAATCTATTCAAAATTGTATCGACGTACACAATAAGGAAAAATTGAAGAAAACCATTTATAATCTATTCAAAATTGTATCGGCGTTAGAGATTTTTCACTATTTATATGTTATAATTATCTCTTTAAATCCGAGAGAGAATATTTACAGAACAAGAACCATCAAAGCTGAACGCTGAAAGCTTAACCATCCTAACATTCCTCACCGGACAAATTCTTGAGATGCTTTTCCTCACCAGCTAAATCCTAAAATCCTTTCATAACCTCCACCAAGCTAAATATAGTTGAATCTGGAACCATACGAGTGTCAATAGAGATCCTCGAACTTGATGGGAAGCGTTATAGACATCCGTTAGGTGGGGGTGATGGATAGTTAATTATCAAGAGGAGAAAATAGAGCATTCAAGAGGAGCGTTGGTGTGGAGAGTGGAGCAATGTGGAGAATGGATTTTTTTTTTTGAATTCTTGTTATCAATAACTTTTTGTAACTGAAAAAAAATTGCATCCCAATTAATTCATTGAATTTAAAGCATTGATTTGTGCATACGACAAAGAATATTCCAACATCGATGATATATGGTCACTCATTTTTTGGAAAATAAAAATTCATCAACCTCACCTCCACCCCCAAAGTTGAAACAAGACGCATATCGACGTAAATATGATCATTAGCACATGCATCAATAGCTTGATACTCCATTCCAATATCTTTCATAATGGCATATAAATCTCGGTATGTGCAAGGTAAAATATTTGCCAGTGACAAATAAATTCACCTAACAATCTACAACATAAACAAGAGCTGCGTGCAACTTAGTCCCTGCCTCGTAACACAAAAACAAAAATCAAGTTTTAATAAAATGATTCAATAATTCCGTATAAGTGAATTCGAATTCACAAATTCAATATAACTTAATCATAATGACTAAGCTACAACTCTTGTTCTAATACAAGAAATAAATCAAATGAATGAATTGACAAATAAACATGTAATATTGATCAATTTAAAAGTTCACATATCAGACATCAAATCATTGCGACTTAAGTTATCACTATAGCTATAAAAAGAAGACTTAGGTTACAATGGTATGAGATAGGATGCCTATGATTGTCTTGAAAATTGCTACCATTTTTTTTATCTCTATATCAAAGTATACAATTGACTTATATTTCTATTTATGAAAATGGGTGTTATCCATGTTTATGCATGAATGAAATTCATTAATGGATGTTTATTTGATTGTTGAAAATTGGTATGCATTTTTTATCTCTATATCAAAGTATACAATTGACTTATATTTCTATTTATGAAAATGGGTGTTATCCATGTTTATGCATGAATAAATTCATTAATGGATGCTTATTTGATTTTGTTGAATTTTATTAGTTTCATTCACATATTCATATGAAATATGTTGGCTTGTTGCTTACCTAAATAGAAAGAGGGTTCCATTTCTATGATAAAAAATTCTAGGAGAAAGTGACATGACAATTTTCTTGGCATTTTATAAATGCATTGGCTCCAACCTTCTAAGCTTGTAGAGTCTTAATTACAAACAATGTCGTGAAGTAGAAGATAATTGATGAAAATAAGACTAAGATCATGACTAAGTGATATAGGCCTAGGATTTCAATTGATGCAAAACTATATGTTTATATAAATCTTCAATACTATCAGAGTTTTAATGGAGAAATTTCCAAAAGAGAATTAAATGAACATAGATGCAAAACTTTATATAGAATCATCCCAAATCCAAAAGCTAAAACCTTATGTGGTTTGAACATCCTCCTGTATATTCTCCTAGAATTAAAGGGTTTGCAATAGAAAATGTGATTGTTGAAGTAATAATAAATAATTTGGCTGAAATCAGAGTTAGGGTTGATTGTGCTATGGAGATTGCCTCTCAATTATTGGAGATTAGGAAAATTGAGAAAGAATTAGTTGTCCTCATGGTTGTCTCTTGCCAAAAATATGGTGCACTAGACACTCAAATGGGAGCCTTGAAAGGTTGGGTAAGCTTGGGTAGATCAAATTTTGTCACGTCTACACCTCTCAAGAGGTAGTTCACTCTCCTACAACTACTACATCTATTGGGGACTTCTTGTTCAGTGGTTTCTTTTAGGTTCACAATCAAGATCTACATGCATATGGACACAATTTCTAGTTTTTCTTCTTTATCGTTATAGTTATAATGTTTTATTGAATAAAACTATTTCTAAAAAAAATTGAAAAAAAATTATTTTTTTATTAGTTAGATATATTTATTTTTTTTATCTTTTATATTCTTTTGATGAAAAAATACATATTTATTTTATATGTTTTAAATCAAACATGCTAAGTAAGTATGCTATGGAGTATATATGTTATTTTTCTTTTATATTATTTAATATTATTATAGTGAAAAAACCATAATCAATTTATATATTTCAAATCAAACAGTCTAAGTATTTTATGGTTGGGACAAAACAATATAACTTTTAAATATTTTTTTTTAAAGAGAGAAAAATATATATTTCAAATCAAATAGTCTAAGTATGTTATGGTTGGGACAAAACAATATAACTTTTAAATATATTTTTTTAAAGAGAGAAAAATATAAATTACCACAAAAGTTTTATGGTAACACAAACATTCATGTTCTAAAACAAAGTAGTTCTTAATTTGTTTAAAAATGAAGTGTTTTTTTAGTAGTTGAACTTTTTGATTAAAAATTACAAAACAATTGACAATAAAACGCCATGTGCAATAATAGAGGCATGCTCATTAAGCCTTGTTCCCTCAAAAAAATAAAAAAAATCCACTTTATAAAGTAAAGCAAATTGTTTTTTGGGTTAATCAAATTCGTTGGGCAAAGGTGACAATAATCTAGAAGACAATTGGAACTAAGAGGCCCTCCTATTATAATGAAAAAACCATAATCAATTTATATATTTCAAATCAAACAGTCTAAGTATGTTATGGTTGGGACAAAACAATATAACTTTTAAATAATTTTTTTTAAAGAAAGAAAAATATAAATTACCACAAAAGTTTTATGGTAACATAAACATTCATGTTCTAAAACAAAGTAGTTCTTAATTTGTTTGAAAATGAAGTGATTTTTTTAATAGTTGAACTTTTTGATTAAAAATTACAAAACAATTGGCAATAAAATGCCATGTCCAATAATAGAGGCATGCTCATTAAGCCTTGTTCCCTCAAAAAAATAAAAAAATCCACATTATAAAGTAAAGCAATTTTTTTTGGATTAATCAAATTTGTTGGGCAAAGGTGACAATAATCTAGAAGACAATTGGAACTAAGAGGCCCTCCTATTATCATGAAAACACCATAATCAATTTATATATTTTAAATCAAACATTCTAATATGGTATGGTTGGGACAAAACAATGTAAGTTTTAAATAATTTTTTTAAAGAGAAATAAAAATATAAATTACCATAAAAAATTTCTATGGTAACATAAACATTTATGTTCTAAAACAAAGTAGTTCTTAATTGTTTGAAAATGAAGTGATTTTTTTAATAGTTGAACTTTTTGATTAAAAATTACAAAACAATTGGCAATAAAATGCCATGTGCAATAATAGAAGCATGCTCATTAAGCCTTGTTCCCTCAAAAAATAAAAAATTCACATTATAAAGTAAAGCAATTATTTTTTTGGGATTAAGCAAATTCGTTTGACAAAGGTGACAATAATGCAGAAGGAAATTGGAACAAAGAGGCCCTCCTATTATAATGAAAAAACCATAATCAATTTATATATTTTAAATCAAACCTTCTAATATGTTATGGTTGGGACAAATCAATGTAAGTTTTAAATAAAAAAATTTAGAGAAAAAAATATAAATTACCATAAAAAAATTCTATGGTAACATAAACATTCATTTTCTAAAACAAAGTAGTTCTTAATTTGTTTGAAAATTACGTGACTTTTTAATAGTCGAATTTTTTGATTAAAAATTATACACAAATAATCATTTTAAAAATGTTTTATAATTATTTTAAATTTTAGTTTTGAATTATGTACAACTATTTCATTAAAACATTTCTAAGAGGCAGGTATATGCAGCTTTGCTGCTAATTTCACTTGTTATTCTACATAATAATAATAAATTACCTCCATACTCACATAATATACTTAATTAATAATAATAAAAAATAATTTTCCATACTGAGATAATACATATAATTTTTATTTTAATTAGTAATAAAAGTTTAAGATTAAACATTGCAATGAAACATCAAACACAGTAACTCTGTATTTTCAACAAAGCTCCAGAGAATATTAAAACAAACATGTTGGAAAACATTTCACCAATACACACCTTTCCTGATTGCATTTTACTATTACTGGGAGCTCGTGCCAATTAGGGTTTTAAGCCTCTGAATTCAAGCAATGTCAAACATTCTGTGTAATAGTAAAGACAGATACATTTCATAGAACAAATCATTGATTGTATTTTACTATTGATAAGGTTCAACAACACTAGAATTACTAGGAGCTCCTGCCAATTATGGTTTTATTGTATTTTACTATTGATAAGGTTTAAGAACACTGGAAATACAGAGAGCTCCTTCTAATTAGGGTTTTAAGCATGGGAATTCAAGCAATCAGCTCAAACATTCTGTGTAAAAGTTAAGATGGAGACATTTCATACAACAGATGGTTGTTGAATTTTGGTAAATAGAAGTTATAATTAAACAACATTTATCACAATTATATATTTCAATAATTGGTACATGGGTCGGGGATGGCTATGTGACAGTTGTTACGATACAAGGCAAAACGATATACATTTTCAAAAGCACTGTAAAATCTGAGACACATAGCCCAGTTTTGCAAAAGTAGATCTACCCTAATTAATCCTGCAGTTTTAGTTGCATAAAAGATCATCATATGATTGTATACTCAGTTGTTTGGTGTTCTTGTGTTGGCTATCCAAAGATTTGGTGTTGTTGCAGCATCTTCGATGTCTTTTGAGATAGAACTTTAGGAAGAGCATGAGGAGCATAGCTTTGGATATCCATGATCCAGATTTAAAAAAATTATTAATTTGTATATACATTTAATAGAATCCAAGATGCATGTATACTTAATCCGCATACATTCGAAGGCAAAACGAGGATGAATCTGGGAGCCATATCCCATCCTCTGTTGTAATATATGCATATGTGGATCAACTGTACTAAGGACATAACGCGCACTTGCAAATTCAATTGGCAAATAACATGGAATCAAGCCTCTAGAATCTTCAAAAGCCACAACTTGACTTGGTAAAGTATGAGAATCTTCAGCAGAAATTGATACAGAATGGCAAGGTAATCAATGAAAGAAAAAAAAACGCTCCTTGCGATAATGGATATTGTGTGCACCGCTTTAAATCCAGTGAAAACCACACAGAGTAACGAAAACTCGAAGAAAACTAGAACGGTTCTTGCGAGAATGGATCTTGACGCCGTTTGAAATCCAGAGAAAACCACACACAGTAACAAAAACTGGAAGAAAACTATTTATAATCTATTCAAAATTGTATCGACGTACACAATAAGGAAAAATTGAAGAAAACCATTTATAATCTATTCAAAATTGTATCGGCGTTAGAGATTTTTCACTATTTATATGTTATAATTATCTCTTTAAATCCGAGAGAGAATATTTACAGAACAAGAACCATCAAAGCTGAACGCTGAAAGCTTAACCATCCTAACATTCCTCACCGGACAAATTCTTGAGATGCTTTTCCTCACCAGCTAAATCCTAAAATCCTTTCATAACCTCCACCAAGCTAAATATAGTTGAATCTGGAACCATACGAGTGTCAATAGAGATCCTCGAACTTGATGGGAAGCGTTATAGACATCCGTTAGGTGGGGGTGATGGATAGTTAATTATCAAGAGGAGAAAATAGAGCATTCAAGAGGAGCGTTGGTGTGGAGAGTGGAGCAATGTGGAGAATGGATTTTTTTTTTTGAATTCTTGTTATCAATAACTTTTTGTAACTGAAAAAAAATTGCATCCCAATTAATTCATTGAATTTAAAGCATTGATTTGTGCATACGACAAAGAATATTCCAACATCGATGATATATGGTCACTCATTTTTTGGAAAATAAAAATTCATCAACCTCACCTCCACCCCCAAAGTTGAAACAAGACGCATATCGACGTAAATATGATCATTAGCACATGCATCAATAGCTTGATACTCCATTCCAATATCTTTCATAATGGCATATAAATCTCGGTATGTGCAAGGTAAAATATTTGCCAGTGACAAATAAATTCACCTAACAATCTACAACATAAACAAGAGCTGCGTGCAACTTAGTCCCTGCCTCGTAACACAAAAACAAAAATCAAGTTTTAATAAAATGATTCAATAATTCCGTATAAGTGAATTCGAATTCACAAATTCAATATAACTTAATCATAATGACTAAGCTACAACTCTTGTTCTAATACAAGAAATAAATCAAATGAATGAATTGACAAATAAACATGTAATATTGATCAATTTAAAAGTTCACATATCAGACATCAAATCATTGCGACTTAAGTTATCACTATAGCTATAAAAAGAAGACTTAGGTTACAATGGTATGAGATAGGATGCCTATGATTGTCTTGAAAATTGCTACCATTTTTTTTATCTCTATATCAAAGTATACAATTGACTTATATTTCTATTTATGAAAATGGGTGTTATCCATGTTTATGCATGAATGAAATTCATTAATGGATGTTTATTTGATTGTTGAAAATTGGTATGCATTTTTTATCTCTATATCAAAGTATACAATTGACTTATATTTCTATTTATGAAAATGGGTGTTATCCATGTTTATGCATGAATAAATTCATTAATGGATGCTTATTTGATTTTGTTGAATTTTATTAGTTTCATTCACATATTCATATGAAATATGTTGGCTTGTTGCTTACCTAAATAGAAAGAGGGTTCCATTTCTATGATAAAAAATTCTAGGAGAAAGTGACATGACAATTTTCTTGGCATTTTATAAATGCATTGGCTCCAACCTTCTAAGCTTGTAGAGTCTTAATTACAAACAATGTCGTGAAGTAGAAGATAATTGATGAAAATAAGACTAAGATCATGACTAAGTGATATAGGCCTAGGATTTCAATTGATGCAAAACTATATGTTTATATAAATCTTCAATACTATCAGAGTTTTAATGGAGAAATTTCCAAAAGAGAATTAAATGAACATAGATGCAAAACTTTATATAGAATCATCCCAAATCCAAAAGCTAAAACCTTATGTGGTTTGAACATCCTCCTGTATATTCTCCTAGAATTAAAGGGTTTGCAATAGAAAATGTGATTGTTGAAGTAATAATAAATAATTTGGCTGAAATCAGAGTTAGGGTTGATTGTGCTATGGAGATTGCCTCTCAATTATTGGAGATTAGGAAAATTGAGAAAGAATTAGTTGTCCTCATGGTTGTCTCTTGCCAAAAATATGGTGCACTAGACACTCAAATGGGAGCCTTGAAAGGTTGGGTAAGCTTGGGTAGATCAAATTTTGTCACGTCTACACCTCTCAAGAGGTAGTTCACTCTCCTACAACTACTACATCTATTGGGGACTTCTTGTTCAGTGGTTTCTTTTAGGTTCACAATCAAGATCTACATGCATATGGACACAATTTCTAGTTTTTCTTCTTTATCGTTATAGTTATAATGTTTTATTGAATAAAACTATTTCTAAAAAAAATTGAAAAAAAATTATTTTTTTATTAGTTAGATATATTTATTTTTTTTATCTTTTATATTCTTTTGATGAAAAAATACATATTTATTTTATATGTTTTAAATCAAACATGCTAAGTAAGTATGCTATGGAGTATATATGTTATTTTTCTTTTATATTATTTAATATTATTATAGTGAAAAAACCATAATCAATTTATATATTTCAAATCAAACAGTCTAAGTATTTTATGGTTGGGACAAAACAATATAACTTTTAAATATTTTTTTTTAAAGAGAGAAAAATATATATTTCAAATCAAATAGTCTAAGTATGTTATGGTTGGGACAAAACAATATAACTTTTAAATATATTTTTTTAAAGAGAGAAAAATATAAATTACCACAAAAGTTTTATGGTAACACAAACATTCATGTTCTAAAACAAAGTAGTTCTTAATTTGTTTAAAAATGAAGTGTTTTTTTAGTAGTTGAACTTTTTGATTAAAAATTACAAAACAATTGACAATAAAACGCCATGTGCAATAATAGAGGCATGCTCATTAAGCCTTGTTCCCTCAAAAAAATAAAAAAAATCCACTTTATAAAGTAAAGCAAATTGTTTTTTGGGTTAATCAAATTCGTTGGGCAAAGGTGACAATAATCTAGAAGACAATTGGAACTAAGAGGCCCTCCTATTATAATGAAAAAACCATAATCAATTTATATATTTCAAATCAAACAGTCTAAGTATGTTATGGTTGGGACAAAACAATATAACTTTTAAATAATTTTTTTTAAAGAAAGAAAAATATAAATTACCACAAAAGTTTTATGGTAACATAAACATTCATGTTCTAAAACAAAGTAGTTCTTAATTTGTTTGAAAATGAAGTGATTTTTTTAATAGTTGAACTTTTTGATTAAAAATTACAAAACAATTGGCAATAAAATGCCATGTCCAATAATAGAGGCATGCTCATTAAGCCTTGTTCCCTCAAAAAAATAAAAAAATCCACATTATAAAGTAAAGCAATTTTTTTTGGATTAATCAAATTTGTTGGGCAAAGGTGACAATAATCTAGAAGACAATTGGAACTAAGAGGCCCTCCTATTATCATGAAAACACCATAATCAATTTATATATTTTAAATCAAACATTCTAATATGGTATGGTTGGGACAAAACAATGTAAGTTTTAAATAATTTTTTTAAAGAGAAATAAAAATATAAATTACCATAAAAAATTTCTATGGTAACATAAACATTTATGTTCTAAAACAAAGTAGTTCTTAATTGTTTGAAAATGAAGTGATTTTTTTAATAGTTGAACTTTTTGATTAAAAATTACAAAACAATTGGCAATAAAATGCCATGTGCAATAATAGAAGCATGCTCATTAAGCCTTGTTCCCTCAAAAAATAAAAAATTCACATTATAAAGTAAAGCAATTATTTTTTTGGGATTAAGCAAATTCGTTTGACAAAGGTGACAATAATGCAGAAGGAAATTGGAACAAAGAGGCCCTCCTATTATAATGAAAAAACCATAATCAATTTATATATTTTAAATCAAACCTTCTAATATGTTATGGTTGGGACAAATCAATGTAAGTTTTAAATAAAAAAATTTAGAGAAAAAAATATAAATTACCATAAAAAAATTCTATGGTAACATAAACATTCATTTTCTAAAACAAAGTAGTTCTTAATTTGTTTGAAAATTACGTGACTTTTTAATAGTCGAATTTTTTGATTAAAAATTATACACAAATAATCATTTTAAAAATGTTTTATAATTATTTTAAATTTTAGTTTTGAATTATGTACAACTATTTCATTAAAACATTTCTAAGAGGCAGGTATATGCAGCTTTGCTGCTAATTTCACTTGTTATTCTACATAATAATAATAAATTACCTCCATACTCACATAATATACTTAATTAATAATAATAAAAAATAATTTTCCATACTGAGATAATACATATAATTTTTATTTTAATTAGTAATAAAAGTTTAAGATTAAACATTGCAATGAAACATCAAACACAGTAACTCTGTATTTTCAACAAAGCTCCAGAGAATATTAAAACAAACATGTTGGAAAACATTTCACCAATACACACCTTTCCTGATTGCATTTTACTATTACTGGGAGCTCGTGCCAATTAGGGTTTTAAGCCTCTGAATTCAAGCAATGTCAAACATTCTGTGTAATAGTAAAGACAGATACATTTCATAGAACAAATCGTTGATTGTATTTTACTATTGATAAGGTTCAACAACACTAGAATTACTAGGAGCTCCTGCCAATTATGGTTTTATTGTATTTTACTATTGATAAGGTTTAAGAACACTGGAAATACAGAGAGCTCCTTCTAATTAGGGTTTTAAGCATGGGAATTCAAGCAATCAGCTCAAACATTCTGTGTAAAAGTTAAGATGGAGACATTTCATACAACAGATGGTTGTTGAATTTTGGTAAATAGAAGTTATAATTAAACAACATTTATCACAATTATATATTTCAATAATTGGTACATGGGTCGGGGATGGCTATGTGACAGTTGTTACGATACAAGGCAAAACGATATACATTTTCAAAAGCACTGTAAAATCTGAGACACATAGCCCAGTTTTGCAAAAGTAGATCTACCCTAATTAATCCTGCAGTTTTAGTTGCATAAAAGATCATCATATGATTGTATACTCAGTTGTTTGGTGTTCTTGTGTTGGCTATCCAAAGATTTGGTGTTGTTGCAGCATCTTCGATGTCTTTTGAGATAGAACTTTAGGAAGAGCATGAGGAGCATAGCTTTGGATATCCATGATCCAGATTTAAAAAAATTATTAATTTGTATATACATTTAATAGAATCCAAGATGCATGTATACTTAATCCGCATACATTCGAAGGCAAAACGAGGATGAATCTGGGAGCCATATCCCATCCTCTGTTGTAATATATGCATATGTGGATCAACTGTACTAAGGACATAACGCGCACTTGCAAATTCAATTGGCAAATAACATGGAATCAAGCCTCTAGAATCTTCAAAAGCCACAACTTGACTTGGTAAAGTATGAGAATCTTCAGCAGAAATTGATACAGAATGGCAAGGTAATCAATGAAAGAAAAAAAACGCTCCTTGCGATAATGGATATTGTGTGCACCGCTTTAAATCCAGTGAAAACCACACAGAGTAACGAAAACTCGAAGAAAACTAGAACGGTTCTTGCGAGAATGGATCTTGACGCCGTTTGAAATCCAGAGAAAACCACACACAGTAACAAAAACTGGAAGAAAACTATTTATAATCTATTCAAAATTGTATCGACGTACACAATAAGGAAAAATTGAAGAAAACCATTTATAATCTATTCAAAATTGTATCGGCGTTAGAGATTTTTCACTATTTATATGTTATAATTATCTCTTTAAATCCGAGAGAGAATATTTACAGAACAAGAACCATCAAAGCTGAACGCTGAAAGCTTAACCATCCTAACATTCCTCACCGGACAAATTCTTGAGATGCTTTTCCTCACCAGCTAAATCCTAAAATCCTTGCATAACCTCCATCAAGCTAAATATAGTTGAATCTGGAACCATACGAGTGTCAATAGAGATCCTCGAACTTGATGGGAAGCGTTATAGACATCCGTTAGGTGGGGGTGATGGATAGTTAATTATCAAGAGGAGAAAATAGAGCATTCAAGAGGAGCGTTGGTGTGGAGAGTGGAGCAATGTGGAGAATGGATTTTTTTTTTTGAATTCTTGTTATCAATAACTTTTTGTAACTGAAAAAAAATTGCATCCCAATTAATTCATTGAATTTAAAGCATTGATTTGTGCATACGACAAAGAATATTCCAACATCGATGATATATGGTCACTCATTTTTTGGAAAATAAAAATTCATCAACCTCACCTCCACCCCCAAAGTTGAAACAAGACGCATATCGACGTAAATATGATCATTAGCACATGCATCAATAGCTTGATACTCCATTCCAATATCTTTCATAATGGCATATAAATCTCGGTATGTGCAAGGTAAAATATTTGCCAGTGACAAATAAATTCACCTAACAATCTACAACATAAACAAGAGCTGCGTGCAACTTAGTCCCTGCCTCGTAACACAAAAACAAAAATCAAGTTTTAATAAAATGATTCAATAATTCCGTATAAGTGAATTCGAATTCACAAATTCAATATAACTTAATCATAATGACTAAGCTACAACTCTTGTTCTAATACAAGAAATAAATCAAATGAATGAATTGACAAATAAACATGTAATATTGATCAATTTAAAAGTTCACATATCAGACATCAAATCATTGCGACTTAAGTTATCACTATAGCTATAAAAAGAAGACTTAGGTTACAATGGTATGAGATAGGATGCCTATGATTGTCTTGAAAATTGCTACCATTTTTTTTTATCTCTATATCAAAGTATACAATTGACTTATATTTCTATTTATGAAAATGGGTGTTATCCATGTTTATGCATGAATGAAATTCATTAATGGATGTTTATTTGATTGTTGAAAATTGGTATGCATTTTTTATCTCTATATCAAAGTATACAATTGACTTATATTTCTATTTATGAAAATGGGTGTTATCCATGTTTATGCATGAATAAATTCATTAATGGATGCTTATTTGATTTTGTTGAATTTTATTAGTTTCATTCACATATTCATATGAAATATGTTGGCTTGTTGCTTACCTAAATAGAAAGAGGGTTCCATTTCTATGATAAAAAATTCTAGGAGAAAGTGACATGACAATTTTCTTGGCATTTTATAAATGCATTGGCTCCAACCTTCTAAGCTTGTAGAGTCTTAATTACAAACAATGTCGTGAAGTAGAAGATAATTGATGAAAATAAGACTAAGATCATGACTAAGTGATATAGGCCTAGGATTTCAATTGATGCAAAACTATATGTTTATATAAATCTTCAATACTATCAGAGTTTTAATGGAGAAATTTCCAAAAGAGAATTAAATGAACATAGATGCAAAACTTTATATAGAATCATCCCAAATCCAAAAGCTAAAACCTTATGTGGTTTGAACATCCTCCTGTATATTCTCCTAGAATTAAAGGGTTTGCAATAGAAAATGTGATTGTTGAAGTAATAATAAATAATTTGGCTGAAATCAGAGTTAGGGTTGATTGTGCTATGGAGATTGCCTCTCAATTATTGGAGATTAGGAAAATTGAGAAAGAATTAGTTGTCTTCATGGTTGTCTCTTGCCAAAAATATGGTGCACTAGACACTCAAATGGGAGCCTTGAAAGGTTGGGTAAGCTTGGGTAGATCAAATTTTGTCACGTCTACACCTCTCAAGAGGTAGAGCACTCTCCTACAACTACTACATCTATTGGGGACTTCTTGTTCAGTGGTTTCTTTTAGGTTCACAATCAAGATCTACATGCATATGGACACAATTTCTAGTTTTTCTTCTTTATCGTTATAGTTATAATGTTTTATTGAATAAAACTATTTCTAAAAAAAATTGAAAAAAAATTATTTTTTTATTAGTTAGATATATTTATTTTTTTTATCTTTTATATTCTTTTGATGAAAAAATACATATTTATTTTATATGTTTTAAATCAAACATGCTAAGTAAGTATGCTATGGAGTATATATGTTATTTTTCTTTTATATTATTTAATATTATTATAGTGAAAAAACCATAATCAATTTATATATTTCAAATCAAACAGTCTAAGTATTTTATGGTTGGGACAAAACAATATAACTTTTAAATATTTTTTTTTAAAGAGAGAAAAATATATATTTCAAATCAAATAGTCTAAGTATGTTATGGTTGGGACAAAACAATATAACTTTTAAATATATTTTTTTAAAGAGAGAAAAATATAAATTACCACAAAAGTTTTATGGTAACACAAACATTCATGTTCTAAAACAAAGTAGTTCTTAATTTGTTTAAAAATGAAGTGTTTTTTTAGTAGTTGAACTTTTTGATTAAAAATTACAAAACAATTGACAATAAAACGCCATGTGCAATAATAGAGGCATGCTCATTAAGCCTTGTTCCCTCAAAAAAATTAAAAAAAAATCCACTTTATAAAGTAAAGCAAATTGTTTTTTGGGTTAATCAAATTCGTTGGGCAAAGGTGACAATAATCTAGAAGACAATTGGAACTAAGAGGCCCTCCTATTATAATGAAAAAACCATAATCAATTTATATATTTCAAATCAAACAGTCTAAGTATGTTATGGTTGGGACAAAACAATATAACTTTTAAATAATTTTTTTTAAAGAAAGAAAAATATAAATTACCACAAAAGTTTTATGGTAACATAAACATTCATGTTCTAAAACAAAGTAGTTCTTAATTTGTTTGAAAATGAAGTGATTTTTTTAATAGTTGAACTTTTTGATTAAAAATTACAAAACAATTGGCAATAAAATGCCATGTCCAATAATAGAGGCATGCTCATTAAGCCTTGTTCCCTCAAAAAAATAAAAAAATCCACATTATAAAGTAAAGCAATTTTTTTTTGGATTAATCAAATTTGTTGGGCAAAGGTGACAATAATCTAGAAGACAATTGGAACTAAGAGGCCCTCCTATTATCATGAAAACACCATAATCAATTTATATATTTTAAATCAAACATTCTAATATGGTATGGTTGGGACAAAACAATGTAAGTTTTAAATAATTTTTTTAAAGAGAAATAAAAATATAAATTACCATAAAAAATTTCTATGGTAACATAAACATTTATGTTCTAAAACAAAGTAGTTCTTAATTGTTTGAAAATGAAGTGATTTTTTTAATAGTTGAAATTTTTGATTAAAAATTACAAAACAATTGGCAATAAAATGCCATGTGCAATAATAGAAGCATGCTCATTAAGCCTTGTTCCCTCAAAAAATAAAAAATTCACATTATAAAGTAAAGCAATTATTTTTTTGGGATTAAGCAAATTCGTTTGACAAAGGTGACAATAATGCAGAAGGAAATTGGAACAAAGAGGCCCTCCTATTATAATGAAAAAACCATAATCAATTTATATATTTTAAATCAAACCTTCTAATATGTTATGGTTGGGACAAATCAATGTAAGTTTTAAATAAAAAAATTTAGAGAAAAAAATATAAATTACCATAAAAAAATTCTATGGTAACATAAACATTCATTTTCTAAAACAAAGTAGTTCTTAATTTGTTTGAAAATTACGTGACTTTTTAATAGTCGAATTTTTTGATTAAAAATTATACACAAATAATCATTTTAAAAATGTTTTATAATTATTTTAAATTTTAGTTTTGAATTATGTACAACTATTTCATTAAAACATTTCTAAGAGGCAGGTATATGCAGCTTTGCTGCTAATTTCACTTGTTATTCTACATAATAATAATAAATTACCTCCATACTCACATAATATACTTAATTAATAATAATAAAAAATAATTTTCCATACTGAGATAATACATATAATTTTTATTTTAATTAGTAATAAAAGTTTAAGATTAAACATTGCAATGAAACATCAAACACAGTAACTCTGTATTTTCAACAAAGCTCCAGAGAATATTAAAACAAACATGTTGGAAAACATTTCACCAATACACACCTTTCCTGATTGCATTTTACTATTACTGGGAGCTCGTGCCAATTAGGGTTTTAAGCCTCGGAATTCAAGCAATGTCAAACATTCTGTGTAATAGTAAAGACAGATACATTTCATAGAACAAATCGTTGATTGTATTTTACTATTGATAAGGTTCAACAACACTAGAATTACTAGGAGCTCCTGCCAATTATGGTTTTATTGTATTTTACTATTGATAAGGTTTAAGAACACTGGAAATACAGAGAGCTCCTTCTAATTAGGGTTTTAAGCATGGGAATTCAAGCAATCAGCTCAAACATTCTGTGTAAAAGTTAAGATGGAGACATTTCATACAACAGATGGTTGTTGAATTTTGGTAAATAGAAGTTATAATTAAACAACATTTATCACAATTATATATTTCAATAATTGGTACATGGGTCGGGGATGGCTATGTGACAGTTGTTACGATACAAGGCAAAACGATATACATTTTCAAAAGCACTGTAAAATCTGAGACACATAGCCCAGTTTTGCAAAAGTAGATCTACCCTAATTAATCCTGCAGTTTTAGTTGCATAAAAGATCATCATATGATTGTATACTCAGTTGTTTGGTGTTCTTGTGTTGGCTATCCAAAGATTTGGTGTTGTTGCAGCATCTTCGATGTCTTTTGAGATAGAACTTTAGGAAGAGCATGAGGAGCATAGCTTTGGATATCCATGATCCAGATTTAAAAAAATTATTAATTTGTATATACATTTAATAGAATCCAAGATGCATGTATACTTAATCCGCATACATTCGAAGGCAAAACGAGGATGAATCTGGGAGCCATATCCCATCCTCTGTTGTAATATATGCATATGTGGATCAACTGTACTAAGGACATAACGCGCACTTGCAAATTCAATTGGCAAATAACATGGAATCAAGCCTCTAGAATCTTCAAAAGCCACAACTTGACTTGGTAAAGTATGAGAATCTTCAGCAGAAATTGATACAGAATGGCAAGGTAATCAATGAAAGAAAAAAAACGCTCCTTGCGATAATGGATATTGTGTGCACCGCTTTAAATCCAGTGAAAACCACACAGAGTAACGAAAACTCGAAGAAAACTAGAACGGTTCTTGCGAGAATGGATCTTGACGCCGTTTGAAATCCAGAGAAAACCACACACAGTAACAAAAACTGGAAGAAAACTATTTATAATCTATTCAAAATTGTATCGACGTACACAATAAGGAAAAATTGAAGAAAACCATTTATAATCTATTCAAAATTGTATCGGCGTTAGAGATTTTTCACTATTTATATGTTATAATTATCTCTTTAAATCCGAGAGAGAATATTTACAGAACAAGAACCATCAAAGCTGAACGCTGAAAGCTTAACCATCCTAACATTCCTCACCGGACAAATTCTTGAGATGCTTTTCCTCACCAGCTAAATCCTAAAATCCTTGCATAACCTCCATCAAGCTAAATATAGTTGAATCTGGAACCATACGAGTGTCAATAGAGATCCTCGAACTTGATGGGAAGCGTTATAGACATCCGTTAGGTGGGGGTGATGGATAGTTAATTATCAAGAGGAGAAAATAGAGCATTCAAGAGGAGCGTTGGTGTGGAGAGTGGAGCAATGTGGAGAATGGATTTTTTTTTTTGAATTCTTGTTATCAATAACTTTTTGTAACTGAAAAAAAATTGCATCCCAATTAATTCATTGAATTTAAAGCATTGATTTGTGCATACGACAAAGAATATTCCAACATCGATGATATATGGTCACTCATTTTTTGGAAAATAAAAATTCATCAACCTCACCTCCACCCCCAAAGTTGAAACAAGACGCATATCGACGTAAATATGATCATTAGCACATGCATCAATAGCTTGATACTCCATTCCAATATCTTTCATAATGGCATATAAATCTCGGTATGTGCAAGGTAAAATATTTGCCAGTGACAAATAAATTCACCTAACAATCTACAACATAAACAAGAGCTGCGTGCAACTTAGTCCCTGCCTCGTAACACAAAAACAAAAATCAAGTTTTAATAAAATGATTCAATAATTCCGTATAAGTGAATTCGAATTCACAAATTCAATATAACTTAATCATAATGACTAAGCTACAACTCTTGTTCTAATACAAGAAATAAATCAAATGAATGAATTGACAAATAAACATGTAATATTGATCAATTTAAAAGTTCACATATCAGACATCAAATCATTGCGACTTAAGTTATCACTATAGCTATAAAAAGAAGACTTAGGTTACAATGGTATGAGATAGGATGCCTATGATTGTCTTGAAAATTGCTACCATTTTTTTTTATCTCTATATCAAAGTATACAATTGACTTATATTTCTATTTATGAAAATGGGTGTTATCCATGTTTATGCATGAATGAAATTCATTAATGGATGTTTATTTGATTGTTGAAAATTGGTATGCATTTTTTATCTCTATATCAAAGTATACAATTGACTTATATTTCTATTTATGAAAATGGGTGTTATCCATGTTTATGCATGAATAAATTCATTAATGGATGCTTATTTGATTTTGTTGAATTTTATTAGTTTCATTCACATATTCATATGAAATATGTTGGCTTGTTGCTTACCTAAATAGAAAGAGGGTTCCATTTCTATGATAAAAAATTCTAGGAGAAAGTGACATGACAATTTTCTTGGCATTTTATAAATGCATTGGCTCCAACCTTCTAAGCTTGTAGAGTCTTAATTACAAACAATGTCGTGAAGTAGAAGATAATTGATGAAAATAAGACTAAGATCATGACTAAGTGATATAGGCCTAGGATTTCAATTGATGCAAAACTATATGTTTATATAAATCTTCAATACTATCAGAGTTTTAATGGAGAAATTTCCAAAAGAGAATTAAATGAACATAGATGCAAAACTTTATATAGAATCATCCCAAATCCAAAAGCTAAAACCTTATGTGGTTTGAACATCCTCCTGTATATTCTCCTAGAATTAAAGGGTTTGCAATAGAAAATGTGATTGTTGAAGTAATAATAAATAATTTGGCTGAAATCAGAGTTAGGGTTGATTGTGCTATGGAGATTGCCTCTCAATTATTGGAGATTAGGAAAATTGAGAAAGAATTAGTTGTCTTCATGGTTGTCTCTTGCCAAAAATATGGTGCACTAGACACTCAAATGGGAGCCTTGAAAGGTTGGGTAAGCTTGGGTAGATCAAATTTTGTCACGTCTACACCTCTCAAGAGGTAGTTCACTCTCCTACAACTACTACATCTATTGGGGACTTCTTGTTCAGTGGTTTCTTTTAGGTTCACAATCAAGATCTACATGCATATGGACACAATTTCTAGTTTTTCTTCTTTATCGTTATAGTTATAATGTTTTATTGAATAAAACTATTTCTAAAAAAAATTGAAAATAAATTATTTTTTTATTAGTTAGATATATTTATTTTTTTTATCTTTTATATTCTTTTGATGAAAAAATACATATTTATTTTATATGTTTTAAATCAAACATGCTAAGTAAGTATGCTATGGAGTATATATGTTATTTTTCTTTTATATTATTTAATATTATTATAGTGAAAAACCCATAATCAATTTATATATTTCAAATCAAACAGTCTAAGTATTTTATGGTTGGGACAAAACAATATAACTTTTAAATATTTTTTTTTAAAGAGAGAAAAATATATATTTCAAATCAAATAGTCTAAGTATGTTATGGTTGGGACAAAACAATATAACTTTTAAATATATTTTTTTAAAGAGAGAAAAATATAAATTACCACAAAAGTTTTATGGTAACACAAACATTCATGTTCTAAAACAAAGTAGTTCTTAATTTGTTTAAAAATGAAGTGTTTTTTTAGTAGTTGAACTTTTTGATTAAAAATTACAAAACAATTGACAATAAAACGCCATGTGCAATAATAGAGGCATGCTCATTAAGCCTTGTTCCCTCAAAAAAATTAAAAAAAAATCCACTTTATAAAGTAAAGCAAATTGTTTTTTGGGTTAATCAAATTCGTTGGGCAAAGGTGACAATAATCTAGAAGACAATTGGAACTAAGAGGCCCTCCTATTATAATGAAAAAACCATAATCAATTTATATATTTCAAATCAAACAGTCTAAGTATGTTATGGTTGGGACAAAACAATATAACTTTTAAATAATTTTTTTTAAAGAAAGAAAAATATAAATTACCACAAAAGTTTTATGGTAACATAAACATTCATGTTCTAAAACAAAGTAGTTCTTAATTTGTTTGAAAATGAAGTGATTTTTTTAATAGTTGAACTTTTTGATTAAAAATTACAAAACAATTGGCAATAAAATGCCATGTCCAATAATAGAGGCATGCTCATTAAGCCTTGTTCCCTCAAAAAAATAAAAAAATCCACATTATAAAGTAAAGCAATTTTTTTTTGGATTAATCAAATTTGTTGGGCAAAGGTGACAATAATCTAGAAGACAATTGGAACTAAGAGGCCCTCCTATTATCATGAAAACACCATAATCAATTTATATATTTTAAATCAAACATTCTAATATGGTATGGTTGGGACAAAACAATGTAAGTTTTAAATAATTTTTTTAAAGAGAAATAAAAATATAAATTACCATAAAAAATTTCTATGGTAACATAAACATTTATGTTCTAAAACAAAGTAGTTCTTAATTGTTTGAAAATGAAGTGATTTTTTTAATAGTTGAACTTTTTGATTAAAAATTACAAAACAATTGGCAATAAAATGCCATGTGCAATAATAGAAGCATGCTCATTAAGCCTTGTTCCCTCAAAAAATAAAAAATTCACATTATAAAGTAAAGCAATTATTTTTTTGGGATTAAGCAAATTCGTTTGACAAAGGTGACAATAATGCAGAAGGAAATTGGAACAAAGAGGCCCTCCTATTATAATGAAAAAACCATAATCAATTTATATATTTTAAATCAAACCTTCTAATATGTTATGGTTGGGACAAATCAATGTAAGTTTTAAATAAAAAAATTTAGAGAAAAAAATATAAATTACCATAAAAAAATTCTATGGTAACATAAACATTCATTTTCTAAAACAAAGTAGTTCTTAATTTGTTTGAAAATTACGTGACTTTTTAATAGTCGAATTTTTTGATTAAAAATTATACACAAATAATCATTTTAAAAATGTTTTATAATTATTTTAAATTTTAGTTTTGAATTATGTACAACTATTTCATTAAAACATTTCTAAGAGGCAGGTATATGCAGCTTTGCTGCTAATTTCACTTGTTATTCTACATAATAATAATAAATTACCTCCATACTCACATAATATACTTAATTAATAATAATAAAAAATAATTTTCCATACTGAGATAATACATATAATTTTTATTTTAATTAGTAATAAAAGTTTAAGATTAAACATTGCAATGAAACATCAAACACAGTAACTCTGTATTTTCAACAAAGCTCCAGAGAATATTAAAACAAACATGTTGGAAAACATTTCACCAATACACACCTTTCCTGATTGCATTTTACTATTACTGGGAGCTCGTGCCAATTAGGGTTTTAAGCCTCGGAATTCAAGCAATGTCAAACATTCTGTGTAATAGTAAAGACAGATACATTTCATAGAACAAATCGTTGATTGTATTTTACTATTGATAAGGTTCAACAACACTAGAATTACTAGGAGCTCCTGCCAATTATGGTTTTATTGTATTTTACTATTGATAAGGTTTAAGAACACTGGAAATACAGAGAGCTCCTTCTAATTAGGGTTTTAAGCATGGGAATTCAAGCAATCAGCTCAAACATTCTGTGTAAAAGTTAAGATGGAGACATTTCATACAACAGATGGTTGTTGAATTTTGGTAAATAGAAGTTATAATTAAACAACATTTATCACAATTATATATTTCAATAATTGGTACATGGGTCGGGGATGGCTATGTGACAGTTGTTACGATACAAGGCAAAACGATATACATTTTCAAAAGCACTGTAAAATCTGAGACACATAGCCCAGTTTTGCAAAAGTAGATCTACCCTAATTAATCCTGCAGTTTTAGTTGCATAAAAGATCATCATATGATTGTATACTCAGTTGTTTGGTGTTCTTGTGTTGGCTATCCAAAGATTTGGTGTTGTTGCAGCATCTTCGATGTCTTTTGAGATAGAACTTTAGGAAGAGCATGAGGAGCATAGCTTTGGATATCCATGATCCAGATTTAAAAAAATTATTAATTTGTATATACATTTAATAGAATCCAAGATGCATGTATACTTAATCCGCATACATTCGAAGGCAAAACGAGGATGAATCTGGGAGCCATATCCCATCCTCTGTTGTAATATATGCATATGTGGATCAACTGTACTAAGGACATAACGCGCACTTGCAAATTCAATTGGCAAATAACATGGAATCAAGCCTCTAGAATCTTCAAAAGCCACAACTTGACTTGGTAAAGTATGAGAATCTTCAGCAGAAATTGATACAGAATGGCAAGGTAATCAATGAAAGAAAAAAAACGCTCCTTGCGATAATGGATATTGTGTGCACCGCTTTAAATCCAGTGAAAACCACACAGAGTAACGAAAACTCGAAGAAAACTAGAACGGTTCTTGCGAGAATGGATCTTGACGCCGTTTGAAATCCAGAGAAAACCACACACAGTAACAAAAACTGGAAGAAAACTATTTATAATCTATTCAAAATTGTATCGACGTACACAATAAGGAAAAATTGAAGAAAACCATTTATAATCTATTCAAAATTGTATCGGCGTTAGAGATTTTTCACTATTTATATGTTATAATTATCTCTTTAAATCCGAGAGAGAATATTTACAGAACAAGAACCATCAAAGCTGAACGCTGAAAGCTTAACCATCCTAACATTCCTCACCGGACAAATTCTTGAGATGCTTTTCCTCACCAGCTAAATCCTAAAATCCTTGCATAACCTCCATCAAGCTAAATATAGTTGAATCTGGAACCATACGAGTGTCAATAGAGATCCTCGAACTTGATGGGAAGCGTTATAGACATCCGTTAGGTGGGGGTGATGGATAGTTAATTATCAAGAGGAGAAAATAGAGCATTCAAGAGGAGCGTTGGTGTGGAGAGTGGAGCAATGTGGAGAATGGATTTTTTTTTTTGAATTCTTGTTATCAATAACTTTTTGTAACTGAAAAAAAATTGCATCCCAATTAATTCATTGAATTTAAAGCATTGATTTGTGCATACGACAAAGAATATTCCAACATCGATGATATATGGTCACTCATTTTTTGGAAAATAAAAATTCATCAACCTCACCTCCACCCCCAAAGTTGAAACAAGACGCATATCGACGTAAATATGATCATTAGCACATGCATCAATAGCTTGATACTCCATTCCAATATCTTTCATAATGGCATATAAATCTCGGTATGTGCAAGGTAAAATATTTGCCAGTGACAAATAAATTCACCTAACAATCTACAACATAAACAAGAGCTGCGTGCAACTTAGTCCCTGCCTCGTAACACAAAAACAAAAATCAAGTTTTAATAAAATGATTCAATAATTCCGTATAAGTGAATTCGAATTCACAAATTCAATATAACTTAATCATAATGACTAAGCTACAACTCTTGTTCTAATACAAGAAATAAATCAAATGAATGAATTGACAAATAAACATGTAATATTGATCAATTTAAAAGTTCACATATCAGACATCAAATCATTGCGACTTAAGTTATCACTATAGCTATAAAAAGAAGACTTAGGTTACAATGGTATGAGATAGGATGCCTATGATTGTCTTGAAAATTGCTACCATTTTTTTTTATCTCTATATCAAAGTATACAATTGACTTATATTTCTATTTATGAAAATGGGTGTTATCCATGTTTATGCATGAATGAAATTCATTAATGGATGTTTATTTGATTGTTGAAAATTGGTATGCATTTTTTATCTCTATATCAAAGTATACAATTGACTTATATTTCTATTTATGAAAATGGGTGTTATCCATGTTTATGCATGAATAAATTCATTAATGGATGCTTATTTGATTTTGTTGAATTTTATTAGTTTCATTCACATATTCATATGAAATATGTTGGCTTGTTGCTTACCTAAATAGAAAGAGGGTTCCATTTCTATGATAAAAAATTCTAGGAGAAAGTGACATGACAATTTTCTTGGCATTTTATAAATGCATTGGCTCCAACCTTCTAAGCTTGTAGAGTCTTAATTACAAACAATGTCGTGAAGTAGAAGATAATTGATGAAAATAAGACTAAGATCATGACTAAGTGATATAGGCCTAGGATTTCAATTGATGCAAAACTATATGTTTATATAAATCTTCAATACTATCAGAGTTTTAATGGAGAAATTTCCAAAAGAGAATTAAATGAACATAGATGCAAAACTTTATATAGAATCATCCCAAATCCAAAAGCTAAAACCTTATGTGGTTTGAACATCCTCCTGTATATTCTCCTAGAATTAAAGGGTTTGCAATAGAAAATGTGATTGTTGAAGTAATAATAAATAATTTGGCTGAAATCAGAGTTAGGGTTGATTGTGCTATGGAGATTGCCTCTCAATTATTGGAGATTAGGAAAATTGAGAAAGAATTAGTTGTCTTCATGGTTGTCTCTTGCCAAAAATATGGTGCACTAGACACTCAAATGGGAGCCTTGAAAGGTTGGGTAAGCTTGGGTAGATCAAATTTTGTCACGTCTACACCTCTCAAGAGGTAGTTCACTCTCCTACAACTACTACATCTATTGGGGACTTCTTGTTCAGTGGTTTCTTTTAGGTTCACAATCAAGATCTACATGCATATGGACACAATTTCTAGTTTTTCTTCTTTATCGTTATAGTTATAATGTTTTATTGAATAAAACTATTTCTAAAAAAAATTGAAAATAAATTATTTTTTTATTAGTTAGATATATTTATTTTTTTTATCTTTTATATTCTTTTGATGAAAAAATACATATTTATTTTATATGTTTTAAATCAAACATGCTAAGTAAGTATGCTATGGAGTATATATGTTATTTTTCTTTTATATTATTTAATATTATTATAGTGAAAAACCCATAATCAATTTATATATTTCAAATCAAACAGTCTAAGTATTTTATGGTTGGGACAAAACAATATAACTTTTAAATATTTTTTTTTAAAGAGAGAAAAATATATATTTCAAATCAAATAGTCTAAGTATGTTATGGTTGGGACAAAACAATATAACTTTTAAATATATTTTTTTAAAGAGAGAAAAATATAAATTACCACAAAAGTTTTATGGTAACACAAACATTCATGTTCTAAAACAAAGTAGTTCTTAATTTGTTTAAAAATGAAGTGTTTTTTTAGTAGTTGAACTTTTTGATTAAAAATTACAAAACAATTGACAATAAAACGCCATGTGCAATAATAGAGGCATGCTCATTAAGCCTTGTTCCCTCAAAAAAATTAAAAAAAAATCCACTTTATAAAGTAAAGCAAATTGTTTTTTGGGTTAATCAAATTCGTTGGGCAAAGGTGACAATAATCTAGAAGACAATTGGAACTAAGAGGCCCTCCTATTATAATGAAAAAACCATAATCAATTTATATATTTCAAATCAAACAGTCTAAGTATGTTATGGTTGGGACAAAACAATATAACTTTTAAATAATTTTTTTTAAAGAAAGAAAAATATAAATTACCACAAAAGTTTTATGGTAACATAAACATTCATGTTCTAAAACAAAGTAGTTCTTAATTTGTTTGAAAATGAAGTGATTTTTTTAATAGTTGAACTTTTTGATTAAAAATTACAAAACAATTGGCAATAAAATGCCATGTCCAATAATAGAGGCATGCTCATTAAGCCTTGTTCCCTCAAAAAAATAAAAAAATCCACATTATAAAGTAAAGCAATTTTTTTTTGGATTAATCAAATTTGTTGGGCAAAGGTGACAATAATCTAGAAGACAATTGGAACTAAGAGGCCCTCCTATTATCATGAAAACACCATAATCAATTTATATATTTTAAATCAAACATTCTAATATGGTATGGTTGGGACAAAACAATGTAAGTTTTAAATAATTTTTTTAAAGAGAAATAAAAATATAAATTACCATAAAAAATTTCTATGGTAACATAAACATTTATGTTCTAAAACAAAGTAGTTCTTAATTGTTTGAAAATGAAGTGATTTTTTTAATAGTTGAACTTTTTGATTAAAAATTACAAAACAATTGGCAATAAAATGCCATGTGCAATAATAGAAGCATGCTCATTAAGCCTTGTTCCCTCAAAAAATAAAAAATTCACATTATAAAGTAAAGCAATTATTTTTTTGGGATTAAGCAAATTCGTTTGACAAAGGTGACAATAATGCAGAAGGAAATTGGAACAAAGAGGCCCTCCTATTATAATGAAAAAACCATAATCAATTTATATATTTTAAATCAAACCTTCTAATATGTTATGGTTGGGACAAATCAATGTAAGTTTTAAATAAAAAAATTTAGAGAAAAAAATATAAATTACCATAAAAAAATTCTATGGTAACATAAACATTCATTTTCTAAAACAAAGTAGTTCTTAATTTGTTTGAAAATTACGTGACTTTTTAATAGTCGAATTTTTTGATTAAAAATTATACACAAATAATCATTTTAAAAATGTTTTATAATTATTTTAAATTTTAGTTTTGAATTATGTACAACTATTTCATTAAAACATTTCTAAGAGGCAGGTATATGCAGCTTTGCTGCTAATTTCACTTGTTATTCTACATAATAATAATAAATTACCTCCATACTCACATAATATACTTAATTAATAATAATAAAAAATAATTTTCCATACTGAGATAATACATATAATTTTTATTTTAATTAGTAATAAAAGTTTAAGATTAAACATTGCAATGAAACATCAAACACAGTAACTCTGTATTTTCAACAAAGCTCCAGAGAATATTAAAACAAACATGTTGGAAAACATTTCACCAATACACACCTTTCCTGATTGCATTTTACTATTACTGGGAGCTCGTGCCAATTAGGGTTTTAAGCCTCGGAATTCAAGCAATGTCAAACATTCTGTGTAATAGTAAAGACAGATACATTTCATAGAACAAATCGTTGATTGTATTTTACTATTGATAAGGTTCAACAACACTAGAATTACTAGGAGCTCCTGCCAATTATGGTTTTATTGTATTTTACTATTGATAAGGTTTAAGAACACTGGAAATACAGAGAGCTCCTTCTAATTAGGGTTTTAAGCATGGGAATTCAAGCAATCAGCTCAAACATTCTGTGTAAAAGTTAAGATGGAGACATTTCATACAACAGATGGTTGTTGAATTTTGGTAAATAGAAGTTATAATTAAACAACATTTATCACAATTATATATTTCAATAATTGGTACATGGGTCGGGGATGGCTATGTGACAGTTGTTACGATACAAGGCAAAACGATATACATTTTCAAAAGCACTGTAAAATCTGAGACACATAGCCCAGTTTTGCAAAAGTAGATCTACCCTAATTAATCCTGCAGTTTTAGTTGCATAAAAGATCATCATATGATTGTATACTCAGTTGTTTGGTGTTCTTGTGTTGGCTATCCAAAGATTTGGTGTTGTTGCAGCATCTTCGATGTCTTTTGAGATAGAACTTTAGGAAGAGCATGAGGAGCATAGCTTTGGATATCCATGATCCAGATTTAAAAAAATTATTAATTTGTATATACATTTAATAGAATCCAAGATGCATGTATACTTAATCCGCATACATTCGAAGGCAAAACGAGGATGAATCTGGGAGCCATATCCCATCCTCTGTTGTAATATATGCATATGTGGATCAACTGTACTAAGGACATAACGCGCACTTGCAAATTCAATTGGCAAATAACATGGAATCAAGCCTCTAGAATCTTCAAAAGCCACAACTTGACTTGGTAAAGTATGAGAATCTTCAGCAGAAATTGATACAGAATGGCAAGGTAATCAATGAAAGAAAAAAAACGCTCCTTGCGATAATGGATATTGTGTGCACCGCTTTAAATCCAGTGAAAACCACACAGAGTAACGAAAACTCGAAGAAAACTAGAACGGTTCTTGCGAGAATGGATCTTGACGCCGTTTGAAATCCAGAGAAAACCACACACAGTAACAAAAACTGGAAGAAAACTATTTATAATCTATTCAAAATTGTATCGACGTACACAATAAGGAAAAATTGAAGAAAACCATTTATAATCTATTCAAAATTGTATCGGCGTTAGAGATTTTTCACTATTTATATGTTATAATTATCTCTTTAAATCCGAGAGAGAATATTTACAGAACAAGAACCATCAAAGCTGAACGCTGAAAGCTTAACCATCCTAACATTCCTCACCGGACAAATTCTTGAGATGCTTTTCCTCACCAGCTAAATCCTAAAATCCTTGCATAACCTCCATCAAGCTAAATATAGTTGAATCTGGAACCATACGAGTGTCAATAGAGATCCTCGAACTTGATGGGAAGCGTTATAGACATCCGTTAGGTGGGGGTGATGGATAGTTAATTATCAAGAGGAGAAAATAGAGCATTCAAGAGGAGCGTTGGTGTGGAGAGTGGAGCAATGTGGAGAATGGATTTTTTTTTTTGAATTCTTGTTATCAATAACTTTTTGTAACTGAAAAAAAATTGCATCCCAATTAATTCATTGAATTTAAAGCATTGATTTGTGCATACGACAAAGAATATTCCAACATCGATGATATATGGTCACTCATTTTTTGGAAAATAAAAATTCATCAACCTCACCTCCACCCCCAAAGTTGAAACAAGACGCATATCGACGTAAATATGATCATTAGCACATGCATCAATAGCTTGATACTCCATTCCAATATCTTTCATAATGGCATATAAATCTCGGTATGTGCAAGGTAAAATATTTGCCAGTGACAAATAAATTCACCTAACAATCTACAACATAAACAAGAGCTGCGTGCAACTTAGTCCCTGCCTCGTAACACAAAAACAAAAATCAAGTTTTAATAAAATGATTCAATAATTCCGTATAAGTGAATTCGAATTCACAAATTCAATATAACTTAATCATAATGACTAAGCTACAACTCTTGTTCTAATACAAGAAATAAATCAAATGAATGAATTGACAAATAAACATGTAATATTGATCAATTTAAAAGTTCACATATCAGACATCAAATCATTGCGACTTAAGTTATCACTATAGCTATAAAAAGAAGACTTAGGTTACAATGGTATGAGATAGGATGCCTATGATTGTCTTGAAAATTGCTACCATTTTTTTTTATCTCTATATCAAAGTATACAATTGACTTATATTTCTATTTATGAAAATGGGTGTTATCCATGTTTATGCATGAATGAAATTCATTAATGGATGTTTATTTGATTGTTGAAAATTGGTATGCATTTTTTATCTCTATATCAAAGTATACAATTGACTTATATTTCTATTTATGAAAATGGGTGTTATCCATGTTTATGCATGAATAAATTCATTAATGGATGCTTATTTGATTTTGTTGAATTTTATTAGTTTCATTCACATATTCATATGAAATATGTTGGCTTGTTGCTTACCTAAATAGAAAGAGGGTTCCATTTCTATGATAAAAAATTCTAGGAGAAAGTGACATGACAATTTTCTTGGCATTTTATAAATGCATTGGCTCCAACCTTCTAAGCTTGTAGAGTCTTAATTACAAACAATGTCGTGAAGTAGAAGATAATTGATGAAAATAAGACTAAGATCATGACTAAGTGATATAGGCCTAGGATTTCAATTGATGCAAAACTATATGTTTATATAAATCTTCAATACTATCAGAGTTTTAATGGAGAAATTTCCAAAAGAGAATTAAATGAACATAGATGCAAAACTTTATATAGAATCATCCCAAATCCAAAAGCTAAAACCTTATGTGGTTTGAACATCCTCCTGTATATTCTCCTAGAATTAAAGGGTTTGCAATAGAAAATGTGATTGTTGAAGTAATAATAAATAATTTGGCTGAAATCAGAGTTAGGGTTGATTGTGCTATGGAGATTGCCTCTCAATTATTGGAGATTAGGAAAATTGAGAAAGAATTAGTTGTCTTCATGGTTGTCTCTTGCCAAAAATATGGTGCACTAGACACTCAAATGGGAGCCTTGAAAGGTTGGGTAAGCTTGGGTAGATCAAATTTTGTCACGTCTACACCTCTCAAGAGGTAGTTCACTCTCCTACAACTACTACATCTATTGGGGACTTCTTGTTCAGTGGTTTCTTTTAGGTTCACAATCAAGATCTACATGCATATGGACACAATTTCTAGTTTTTCTTCTTTATCGTTATAGTTATAATGTTTTATTGAATAAAACTATTTCTAAAAAAAATTGAAAATAAATTATTTTTTTATTAGTTAGATATATTTATTTTTTTTATCTTTTATATTCTTTTGATGAAAAAATACATATTTATTTTATATGTTTTAAATCAAACATGCTAAGTAAGTATGCTATGGAGTATATATGTTATTTTTCTTTTATATTATTTAATATTATTATAGTGAAAAACCCATAATCAATTTATATATTTCAAATCAAACAGTCTAAGTATTTTATGGTTGGGACAAAACAATATAACTTTTAAATATTTTTTTTTAAAGAGAGAAAAATATATATTTCAAATCAAATAGTCTAAGTATGTTATGGTTGGGACAAAACAATATAACTTTTAAATATATTTTTTTAAAGAGAGAAAAATATAAATTACCACAAAAGTTTTATGGTAACACAAACATTCATGTTCTAAAACAAAGTAGTTCTTAATTTGTTTAAAAATGAAGTGTTTTTTTAGTAGTTGAACTTTTTGATTAAAAATTACAAAACAATTGACAATAAAACGCCATGTGCAATAATAGAGGCATGCTCATTAAGCCTTGTTCCCTCAAAAAAATTAAAAAAAAATCCACTTTATAAAGTAAAGCAAATTGTTTTTTGGGTTAATCAAATTCGTTGGGCAAAGGTGACAATAATCTAGAAGACAATTGGAACTAAGAGGCCCTCCTATTATAATGAAAAAACCATAATCAATTTATATATTTCAAATCAAACAGTCTAAGTATGTTATGGTTGGGACAAAACAATATAACTTTTAAATAATTTTTTTTAAAGAAAGAAAAATATAAATTACCACAAAAGTTTTATGGTAACATAAACATTCATGTTCTAAAACAAAGTAGTTCTTAATTTGTTTGAAAATGAAGTGATTTTTTTAATAGTTGAACTTTTTGATTAAAAATTACAAAACAATTGGCAATAAAATGCCATGTCCAATAATAGAGGCATGCTCATTAAGCCTTGTTCCCTCAAAAAAATAAAAAAATCCACATTATAAAGTAAAGCAATTTTTTTTTGGATTAATCAAATTTGTTGGGCAAAGGTGACAATAATCTAGAAGACAATTGGAACTAAGAGGCCCTCCTATTATCATGAAAACACCATAATCAATTTATATATTTTAAATCAAACATTCTAATATGGTATGGTTGGGACAAAACAATGTAAGTTTTAAATAATTTTTTTAAAGAGAAATAAAAATATAAATTACCATAAAAAATTTCTATGGTAACATAAACATTTATGTTCTAAAACAAAGTAGTTCTTAATTGTTTGAAAATGAAGTGATTTTTTTAATAGTTGAACTTTTTGATTAAAAATTACAAAACAATTGGCAATAAAATGCCATGTGCAATAATAGAAGCATGCTCATTAAGCCTTGTTCCCTCAAAAAATAAAAAATTCACATTATAAAGTAAAGCAATTATTTTTTTGGGATTAAGCAAATTCGTTTGACAAAGGTGACAATAATGCAGAAGGAAATTGGAACAAAGAGGCCCTCCTATTATAATGAAAAAACCATAATCAATTTATATATTTTAAATCAAACCTTCTAATATGTTATGGTTGGGACAAATCAATGTAAGTTTTAAATAAAAAAATTTAGAGAAAAAAATATAAATTACCATAAAAAAATTCTATGGTAACATAAACATTCATTTTCTAAAACAAAGTAGTTCTTAATTTGTTTGAAAATTACGTGACTTTTTAATAGTCGAATTTTTTGATTAAAAATTATACACAAATAATCATTTTAAAAATGTTTTATAATTATTTTAAATTTTAGTTTTGAATTATGTACAACTATTTCATTAAAACATTTCTAAGAGGCAGGTATATGCAGCTTTGCTGCTAATTTCACTTGTTATTCTACATAATAATAATAAATTACCTCCATACTCACATAATATACTTAATTAATAATAATAAAAAATAATTTTCCATACTGAGATAATACATATAATTTTTATTTTAATTAGTAATAAAAGTTTAAGATTAAACATTGCAATGAAACATCAAACACAGTAACTCTGTATTTTCAACAAAGCTCCAGAGAATATTAAAACAAACATGTTGGAAAACATTTCACCAATACACACCTTTCCTGATTGCATTTTACTATTACTGGGAGCTCGTGCCAATTAGGGTTTTAAGCCTCGGAATTCAAGCAATGTCAAACATTCTGTGTAATAGTAAAGACAGATACATTTCATAGAACAAATCGTTGATTGTATTTTACTATTGATAAGGTTCAACAACACTAGAATTACTAGGAGCTCCTGCCAATTATGGTTTTATTGTATTTTACTATTGATAAGGTTTAAGAACACTGGAAATACAGAGAGCTCCTTCTAATTAGGGTTTTAAGCATGGGAATTCAAGCAATCAGCTCAAACATTCTGTGTAAAAGTTAAGATGGAGACATTTCATACAACAGATGGTTGTTGAATTTTGGTAAATAGAAGTTATAATTAAACAACATTTATCACAATTATATATTTCAATAATTGGTACATGGGTCGGGGATGGCTATGTGACAGTTGTTACGATACAAGGCAAAACGATATACATTTTCAAAAGCACTGTAAAATCTGAGACACATAGCCCAGTTTTGCAAAAGTAGATCTACCCTAATTAATCCTGCAGTTTTAGTTGCATAAAAGATCATCATATGATTGTATACTCAGTTGTTTGGTGTTCTTGTGTTGGCTATCCAAAGATTTGGTGTTGTTGCAGCATCTTCGATGTCTTTTGAGATAGAACTTTAGGAAGAGCATGAGGAGCATAGCTTTGGATATCCATGATCCAGATTTAAAAAAATTATTAATTTGTATATACATTTAATAGAATCCAAGATGCATGTATACTTAATCCGCATACATTCGAAGGCAAAACGAGGATGAATCTGGGAGCCATATCCCATCCTCTGTTGTAATATATGCATATGTGGATCAACTGTACTAAGGACATAACGCGCACTTGCAAATTCAATTGGCAAATAACATGGAATCAAGCCTCTAGAATCTTCAAAAGCCACAACTTGACTTGGTAAAGTATGAGAATCTTCAGCAGAAATTGATACAGAATGGCAAGGTAATCAATGAAAGAAAAAAAACGCTCCTTGCGATAATGGATATTGTGTGCACCGCTTTAAATCCAGTGAAAACCACACAGAGTAACGAAAACTCGAAGAAAATTAGAACGGTTCTTGCGAGAATGGATCTTGACGCCGTTTGAAATCCAGAGAAAACCACACACAGTAACAAAAACTGGAAGAAAACTATTTATAATCTATTCAAAATTGTATCGACGTACACAATAAGGAAAAATTGAAGAAAACCATTTATAATCTATTCAAAATTGTATCGGCGTTAGAGATTTTTCACTATTTATATGTTATAATTATCTCTTTAAATCCGAGAGAGAATATTTACAGAACAAGAACCATCAAAGCTGAACGCTGAAAGCTTAACCATCCTAACATTCCTCACCGGACAAATTCTTGAGATGCTTTTCCTCACCAGCTAAATCCTAAAATCCTTGCATAACCTCCATCAAGCTAAATATAGTTGAATCTGGAACCATACGAGTGTCAATAGAGATCCTCGAACTTGATGGGAAGCGTTATAGACATCCGTTAGGTGGGGGTGATGGATAGTTAATTATCAAGAGGAGAGAATAGAGCATTCAAGAGGAGCGTTGGTGTGGAGAGTGGAGCAATGTGGAGAATGGATTTTTTTTTTTGAATTCTTGTTATCAATAACTTTTTGTAACTGAAAAAAAATTGCATCCCAATTAATTCATTGAATTTAAAGCATTGATTTGTGCATACGACAAAGAATATTCCAACATCGATGATATATGGTCACTCATTTTTTGGAAAATAAAAATTCATCAACCTCACCTCCACCCCCAAAGTTGAAACAAGACGCATATCGACGTAAATCCACCCCCAAAGTTGAAACAAGACGCATATCGACGTAAATATGATCATTAGCACATGCATCAATAGCTTGATACTCCATTCCAATATCTTTCATAATGGCATATAAATCTCGGTATGTGCAAGGTAAAATATTTGCCAGTGACAAATAAATTCACCTGACAATCTACAACATAAACAAGAGCTGCGTGCAACTTAGTCCCTGCCTCGTAACACAAAAACAAAAATCAAGTTTTAATAAAATGATTCAATAATTCCGTATAAGTGAATTCGAATTCACAAATTCAATATAACTTAATCATAATGACTAAGCTACAACTCTTGTTCTAATACAAGAAATAAATCAAATGAATGAATTGACAAATAAACATGTAATATTGATCAATTTAAAAGTTCACATATCAGACATCAAATCATTGCGACTTAAGTTATCACTATAGCTATAAAAAGAAGACTTAGGTTACAATGGTATGAGATAGGATGCCTATGATTGTCTTGAAAATTGCTACCATTTTTTTTATCTCTATATCAAAGTATACAATTGACTTATATTTCTATTTATGAAAATGGGTGTTATCCATGTTTATGCATGAATGAAATTCATTAATGGATGTTTATTTGATTGTTGAAAATTGGTATGCATTTTTTATCTCTATATCAAAGTATACAATTGACTTATATTTCTATTTATGAAAATGGGTGTTATCCATGTTTATGCATGAATAAATTCATTAATGGATGCTTATTTGATTTTGTTGAATTTTATTAGTTTCATTCACATATTCATATGAAATATGTTGGCTTGTTGCTTACCTAAATAGAAAGAGGGTTCCATTTCTATGATAAAAAATTCTAGGAGAAAGTGACATGACAATTTTCTTGGCATTTTATAAATGCATTGGCTCCAACCTTCTAAGCTTGTAGAGTCTTAATTACAAACAATGTCGTGAAGTAGAAGATAATTGATGAAAATAAGACTAAGATCATGACTAAGTGATATAGGCCTAGGATTTCAATTGATGCAAAACTATATGTTTATATAAATCTTCAATACTATCAGAGTTTTAATGGAGAAATTTCCAAAAGAGAATTAAATGAACATAGATGCAAAACTTTATATAGAATCATCCCAAATCCAAAAGCTAAAACCTTATGTGGTTTGAACATCCTCCTGTATATTCTCCTAGAATTAAAGGGTTTGCAATAGAAAATGTGATTGTTGAAGTAATAATAAATAATTTGGCTGAAATCAGAGTTAGGGTTGATTGTGCTATGGAGATTGCCTCTCAATTATTGGAGATTAGGAAAATTGAGAAAGAATTAGTTGTCTTCATGGTTGTCTCTTGCCAAAAATATGGTGCACTAGACACTCAAATGGGAGCCTTGAAAGGTTGGGTAAGCTTGGGTAGATCAAATTTTGTCACGTCTACACCTCTCAAGAGGTAGTTCACTCTCCTACAACTACTACATCTATTGGGGACTTCTTGTTCAGTGGTTTCTTTTAGGTTCACAATCAAGATCTACATGCATATGGACACAATTTCTAGTTTTTCTTCTTTATCGTTATAGTTATAATGTTTTATTGAATAAAACTATTTCTAAAAAAAATTGAAAAAAAATTATTTTTTTATTAGTTAGATATATTTATTTTTTTTATCTTTTATATTCTTTTGATGAAAAAATACATATTTATTTTATATGTTTTAAATCAAACATGCTAAGTAAGTATGCTATGGAGTATATATGTTATTTTTCTTTTATATTATTTAATATTATTATAGTGAAAAAACCATAATCAATTTATATATTTCAAATCAAACAGTCTAAGTATTTTATGGTTGGGACAAAACAATATAACTTTTAAATATTTTTTTTTAAAGAGAGAAAAATATATATTTCAAATCAAATAGTCTAAGTATGTTATGGTTGGGACAAAACAATATAACTTTTAAATATATTTTTTTAAAGAGAGAAAAATATAAATTACCACAAAAGTTTTATGGTAACACAAACATTCATGTTCTAAAACAAAGTAGTTCTTAATTTGTTTAAAAATGAAGTGTTTTTTTAGTAGTTGAACTTTTTGATTAAAAATTACAAAACAATTGACAATAAAACGCCATGTGCAATAATAGAGGCATGCTCATTAAGCCTTGTTCCCTCAAAAAAATAAAAAAAAATCCACTTTATAAAGTAAAGCAAATTGTTTTTTGGGTTAATCAAATTCGTTGGGCAAAGGTGACAATAATCTAGAAGACAATTGGAACTAAGAGGCCCTCCTATTATAATGAAAAAACCATAATCAATTTATATATTTCAAATCAAACAGTCTAAGTATGTTATGGTTGGGACAAAACAATATAACTTTTAAATAATTTTTTTTAAAGAAAGAAAAATATAAATTACCACAAAAGTTTTATGGTAACATAAACATTCATGTTCTAAAACAAAGTAGTTCTTAATTTGTTTGAAAATGAAGTGATTTTTTTAATAGTTGAACTTTTTGATTAAAAATTACAAAACAATTGGCAATAAAATGCCATGTCCAATAATAGAGGCATGCTCATTAAGCCTTGTTCCCTCAAAAAAATAAAAAAATCCACATTATAAAGTAAAGCAATTTTTTTTTGGATTAATCAAATTTGTTGGGCAAAGGTGACAATAATCTAGAAGACAATTGGAACTAAGAGGCCCTCCTATTATCATGAAAACACCATAATCAATTTATATATTTTAAATCAAACATTCTAATATGGTATGGTTGGGACAAAACAATGTAAGTTTTAAATAATTTTTTTAAAGAGAAATAAAAATATAAATTACCATAAAAAATTTCTATGGTAACATAAACATTTATGTTCTAAAACAAAGTAGTTCTTAATTGTTTGAAAATGAAGTGATTTTTTTAATAGTTGAACTTTTTGATTAAAAATTACAAAACAATTGGCAATAAAATGCCATGTGCAATAATAGAAGCATGCTCATTAAGCCTTGTTCCCTCAAAAAATAAAAAATTCACATTATAAAGTAAAGCAATTATTTTTTTGGGATTAAGCAAATTCGTTTGACAAAGGTGACAATAATGCAGAAGGAAATTGGAACAAAGAGGCCCTCCTATTATAATGAAAAAACCATAATCAATTTATATATTTTAAATCAAACCTTCTAATATGTTATGGTTGGGACAAATCAATGTAAGTTTTAAATAAAAAAATTTAGAGAAAAAAATATAAATTACCATAAAAAAATTCTATGGTAACATAAACATTCATTTTCTAAAACAAAGTAGTTCTTAATTTGTTTGAAAATTACGTGACTTTTTAATAGTCGAATTTTTTGATTAAAAATTATACACAAATAATCATTTTAAAAATGTTTTATAATTATTTTAAATTTTAGTTTTGAATTATGTACAACTATTTCATTAAAACATTTCTAAGAGGCAGGTATATGCAGCTTTGCTGCTAATTTCACTTGTTATTCTACATAATAATAATAAATTACCTCCATACTCACATAATATACTTAATTAATAATAATAAAAAATAATTTTCCATACTGAGATAATACATATAATTTTTATTTTAATTAGTAATAAAAGTTTAAGATTAAACATTGCAATGAAACATCAAACACAGTAACTCTGTATTTTCAACAAAGCTCCAGAGAATATTAAAACAAACATGTTGGAAAACATTTCACCAATACACACCTTTCCTGATTGCATTTTACTATTACTGGGAGCTCGTGCCAATTAGGGTTTTAAGCCTCGGAATTCAAGCAATGTCAAACATTCTGTGTAATAGTAAAGACAGATACATTTCATAGAACAAATCGTTGATTGTATTTTACTATTGATAAGGTTCAACAACACTAGAATTACTAGGAGCTCCTGCCAATTATGGTTTTATTGTATTTTACTATTGATAAGGTTTAAGAACACTGGAAATACAGAGAGCTCCTTCTAATTAGGGTTTTAAGCATGGGAATTCAAGCAATCAGCTCAAACATTCTGTGTAAAAGTTAAGATGGAGACATTTCATACAACAGATGGTTGTTGAATTTTGGTAAATAGAAGTTATAATTAAACAACATTTATCACAATTATATATTTCAATAATTGGTACATGGGTCGGGGATGGCTATGTGACAGTTGTTACGATACAAGGCAAAACGATATACATTTTCAAAAGCACTGTAAAATCTGAGACACATAGCCCAGTTTTGCAAAAGTAGATCTACCCTAATTAATCCTGCAGTTTTAGTTGCATAAAAGATCATCATATGATTGTATACTCAGTTGTTTGGTGTTCTTGTGTTGGCTATCCAAAGATTTGGTGTTGTTGCAGCATCTTCGATGTCTTTTGAGATAGAACTTTAGGAAGAGCATGAGGAGCATAGCTTTGGATATCCATGATCCAGATTTAAAAAAATTATTAATTTGTATATACATTTAATAGAATCCAAGATGCATGTATACTTAATCCGCATACATTCGAAGGCAAAATGAGGATGAATCTGGGAGCCATATCCCATCCTCTGTTGTAATATATGCATATGTGGATCAACTGTACTAAGGACATAACGCGCACTTGCAAATTCAATTGGCAAATAACATGGAATCAAGCCTCTAGAATCTTCAAAAGCCACAACTTGACTTGGTAAAGTATGAGAATCTTCAGCAGAAATTGATACAGAATGGCAAGGTAATCAATGAAAGAAAAAAAACGCTCCTTGCGATAATGGATATTGTGTGCACCGCTTTAAATCCAGTGAAAACCACACAGAGTAACGAAAACTCGAAGAAAACTAGAACGGTTCTTGCGAGAATGGATCTTGACGCCGTTTGAAATCCAGAGAAAACCACACACAGTAACAAAAACTGGAAGAAAACTATTTATAATCTATTCAAAATTGTATCGACGTACACAATAAGGAAAAATTGAAGAAAACCATTTATAATCTATTCAAAATTGTATCGGCGTTAGAGATTTTTCACTATTTATATGTTATAATTATCTCTTTAAATCCGAGAGAGAATATTTACAGAACAAGAACCATCAAAGCTGAACGCTGAAAGCTTAACCATCCTAACATTCCTCACCGGACAAATTCTTGAGATGCTTTTCCTCACCAGCTAAATCCTAAAATCCTTGCATAACCTCCATCAAGCTAAATATAGTTGAATCTGGAACCATACGAGTGTCAATAGAGATCCTCGAACTTGATGGGAAGCGTTATAGACATCCGTTAGGTGGGGGTGATGGATAGTTAATTATCAAGAGGAGAGAATAGAGCATTCAAGAGGAGCGTTGGTGTGGAGAGTGGAGCAATGTGGAGAATGGATTTTTTTTTTTGAATTCTTGTTATCAATAACTTTTTGTAACTGAAAAAAAATTGCATCCCAATTAATTCATTGAATTTAAAGCATTGATTTGTGCATACGACAAAGAATATTCCAACATCGATGATATATGGTCACTCATTTTTTGGAAAATAAAAATTCATCAACCTCACCTCCACCCCCAAAGTTGAAACAAGACGCATATCGACGTAAATATGATCATTAGCACATGCATCAATAGCTTGATACTCCATTCCAATATCTTTCATAATGGCATATAAATCTCGGTATGTGCAAGGTAAAATATTTGCCAGTGACAAATAAATTCACCTGACAATCTACAACATAAACAAGAGCTGCGTGCAACTTAGTCCCTGCCTCGTAACACAAAAACAAAAATCAAGTTTTAATAAAATGATTCAATAATTCCGTATAAGTGAATTCGAATTCACAAATTCAATATAACTTAATCATAATGACTAAGCTACAACTCTTGTTCTAATACAAGAAATAAATCAAATGAATGAATTGACAAATAAACATGTAATATTGATCAATTTAAAAGTTCACATATCAGACATCAAATCATTGCGACTTAAGTTATCACTATAGCTATAAAAAGAAGACTTAGGTTACAATGGTATGAGATAGGATGCCTATGATTGTCTTGAAAATTGCTACCATTTTTTTTATCTCTATATCAAAGTATACAATTGACTTATATTTCTATTTATGAAAATGGGTGTTATCCATGTTTATGCATGAATGAAATTCATTAATGGATGTTTATTTGATTGTTGAAAATTGGTATGCATTTTTTATCTCTATATCAAAGTATACAATTGACTTATATTTCTATTTATGAAAATGGGTGTTATCCATGTTTATGCATGAATAAATTCATTAATGGATGCTTATTTGATTTTGTTGAATTTTATTAGTTTCATTCACATATTCATATGAAATATGTTGGCTTGTTGCTTACCTAAATAGAAAGAGGGTTCCATTTCTATGATAAAAAATTCTAGGAGAAAGTGACATGACAATTTTCTTGGCATTTTATAAATGCATTGGCTCCAACCTTCTAAGCTTGTAGAGTCTTAATTACAAACAATGTCGTGAAGTAGAAGATAATTGATGAAAATAAGACTAAGATCATGACTAAGTGATATAGGCCTAGGATTTCAATTGATGCAAAACTATATGTTTATATAAATCTTCAATACTATCAGAGTTTTAATGGAGAAATTTCCAAAAGAGAATTAAATGAACATAGATGCAAAACTTTATATAGAATCATCCCAAATCCAAAAGCTAAAACCTTATGTGGTTTGAACATCCTCCTGTATATTCTCCTAGAATTAAAGGGTTTGCAATAGAAAATGTGATTGTTGAAGTAATAATAAATAATTTGGCTGAAATCGGAGTTAGGGTTGATTGTGCTATGGAGATTGCCTCTCAATTATTGGAGATTAGGAAAATTGAGAAAGAATTAGTTGTCTTCATGGTTGTCTCTTGCCAAAAATATGGTGCACTAGACACTCAAATGGGAGCCTTGAAAGGTTGGGTAAGCTTGGGTAGATCAAATTTTGTCACGTCTACACCTCTCAAGAGGTAGTTCACTCTCCTACAACTACTACATCTATTGGGGACTTCTTGTTCAGTGGTTTCTTTTAGGTTCACAATCAAGATCTACATGCATATGGACACAATTTCTAGTTTTTCTTCTTTATCGTTATAGTTATAATGTTTTATTGAATAAAACTATTTCTAAAAAAAATTGAAAATAAATTATTTTTTTATTAGTTAGATATATTTATTTTTTTTATCTTTTATATTCTTTTGATGAAAAAATACATATTTATTTTATATGTTTTAAATCAAACATGCTAAGTAAGTATGCTATGGAGTATATATGTTATTTTTCTTTTATATTATTTAATATTATTATAGTGAAAAAACCATAATCAATTTATATATTTCAAATCAAACAGTCTAAGTATTTTATGGTTGGGACAAAACAATATAACTTTTAAATATTTTTTTTTAAAGAGAGAAAAATATATATTTCAAATCAAATAGTCTAAGTATGTTATGGTTGGGACAAAACAATATAACTTTTAAATATATTTTTTTAAAGAGAGAAAAATATAAATTACCACAAAAGTTTTATGGTAACACAAACATTCATGTTCTAAAACAAAGTAGTTCTTAATTTGTTTAAAAATGAAGTGTTTTTTTAGTAGTTGAACTTTTTGATTAAAAATTACAAAACAATTGACAATAAAACGCCATGTGCAATAATAGAGGCATGCTCATTAAGCCTTGTTCCCTCAAAAAAATAAAAAAAAATCCACTTTATAAAGTAAAGCAAATTGTTTTTTGGGTTAATCAAATTCGTTGGGCAAAGGTGACAATAATCTAGAAGACAATTGGAACTAAGAGGCCCTCCTATTATAATGAAAAAACCATAATCAATTTATATATTTCAAATCAAACAGTCTAAGTATGTTATGGTTGGGACAAAACAATATAACTTTTAAATAATTTTTTTTAAAGAAAGAAAAATATAAATTACCACAAAAGTTTTATGGTAACATAAACATTCATGTTCTAAAACAAAGTAGTTCTTAATTTGTTTGAAAATGAAGTGATTTTTTTAATAGTTGAACTTTTTGATTAAAAATTACAAAACAATTGGCAATAAAATGCCATGTCCAATAATAGAGGCATGCTCATTAAGCCTTGTTCCCTCAAAAAAATAAAAAAATCCACATTATAAAGTAAAGCAATTTTTTTTTGGATTAATCAAATTTGTTGGGCAAAGGTGACAATAATCTAGAAGACAATTGGAACTAAGAGGCCCTCCTATTATCATGAAAACACCATAATCAATTTATATATTTTAAATCAAACATTCTAATATGGTATGGTTGGGACAAAACAATGTAAGTTTTAAATAATTTTTTTAAAGAGAAATAAAAATATAAATTACCATAAAAAATTTCTATGGTAACATAAACATTTATGTTCTAAAACAAAGTAGTTCTTAATTGTTTGAAAATGAAGTGATTTTTTTAATAGTTGAACTTTTTGATTAAAAATTACAAAACAATTGGCAATAAAATGCCATGTGCAATAATAGAAGCATGCTCATTAAGCCTTGTTCCCTCAAAAAATAAAAAATTCACATTATAAAGTAAAGCAATTATTTTTTTGGGATTAAGCAAATTCGTTTGACAAAGGTGACAATAATGCAGAAGGAAATTGGAACAAAGAGGCCCTCCTATTATAATGAAAAAACCATAATCAATTTATATATTTTAAATCAAACCTTCTAATATGTTATGGTTGGGACAAATCAATGTAAGTTTTAAATAAAAAAATTTAGAGAAAAAAATATAAATTACCATAAAAAAATTCTATGGTAACATAAACATTCATTTTCTAAAACAAAGTAGTTCTTAATTTGTTTGAAAATTACGTGACTTTTTAATAGTCGAATTTTTTGATTAAAAATTATACACAAATAATCATTTTAAAAATGTTTTATAATTATTTTAAATTTTAGTTTTGAATTATGTACAACTATTTCATTAAAACATTTCTAAGAGGCAGGTATATGCAGCTTTGCTGCTAATTTCACTTGTTATTCTACATAATAATAATAAATTACCTCCATACTCACATAATATACTTAATTAATAATAATAAAAAATAATTTTCCATACTGAGATAATACATATAATTTTTATTTTAATTAGTAATAAAAAGTTTAAGATTAAACATTGCAATGAAACATCAAACACAGTAACTCTGTATTTTCAACAAAGCTCCAGAGAATATTAAAACAAACATGTTGGAAAACATTTCACCAATACACACCTTTCCTGATTGCATTTTACTATTACTGGGAGCTCGTGCCAATTAGGGTTTTAAGCCTCGGAATTCAAGCAATGTCAAACATTCTGTGTAATAGTAAAGACAGATACATTTCATAGAACAAATCGTTGATTGTATTTTACTATTGATAAGGTTCAACAACACTAGAATTACTAGGAGCTCCTGCCAATTATGGTTTTATTGTATTTTACTATTGATAAGGTTTAAGAACACTGGAAATACAGAGAGCTCCTTCTAATTAGGGTTTTAAGCATGGGAATTCAAGCAATCAGCTCAAACATTCTGTGTAAAAGTTAAGATGGAGACATTTCATACAACAGATGGTTGTTGAATTTTGGTAAATAGAAGTTATAATTAAACAACATTTATCACAATTATATATTTCAATAATTGGTACATGGGTCGGGGATGGCTATGTGACAGTTGTTACGATACAAGGCAAAACGATATACATTTTCAAAAGCACTGTAAAATCTGAGACACATAGCCCAGTTTTGCAAAAGTAGATCTACCCTAATTAATCCTGCAGTTTTAGTTGCATAAAAGATCATCATATGATTGTATACTCAGTTGTTTGGTGTTCTTGTGTTGGCTATCCAAAGATTTGGTGTTGTTGCAGCATCTTCGATGTCTTTTGAGATAGAACTTTAGGAAGAGCATGAGGAGCATAGCTTTGGATATCCATGATCCAGATTTAAAAAAATTATTAATTTGTATATACATTTAATAGAATCCAAGATGCATGTATACTTAATCCGCATACATTCGAAGGCAAAATGAGGATGAATCTGGGAGCCATATCCCATCCTCTGTTGTAATATATGCATATGTGGATCAACTGTACTAAGGACATAACGCGCACTTGCAAATTCAATTGGCAAATAACATGGAATCAAGCCTCTAGAATCTTCAAAAGCCACAACTTGACTTGGTAAAGTATGAGAATCTTCAGCAGAAATTGATACAGAATGGCAAGGTAATCAATGAAAGAAAAAAAACGCTCCTTGCGATAATGGATATTGTGTGCACCGCTTTAAATCCAGTGAAAACCACACAGAGTAACGAAAACTCGAAGAAAACTAGAACGGTTCTTGCGAGAATGGATCTTGACGCCGTTTGAAATCCAGAGAAAACCACACACAGTAACAAAAACTGGAAGAAAACTATTTATAATCTATTCAAAATTGTATCGACGTACACAATAAGGAAAAATTGAAGAAAACCATTTATAATCTATTCAAAATTGTATCGGCGTTAGAGATTTTTCACTATTTATATGTTATAATTATCTCTTTAAATCCGAGAGAGAATATTTACAGAACAAGAACCATCAAAGCTGAACGCTGAAAGCTTAACCATCCTAACATTCCTCACCGGACAAATTCTTGAGATGCTTTTCCTCACCAGCTAAATCCTAAAATCCTTGCATAACCTCCATCAAGCTAAATATAGTTGAATCTGGAACCATACGAGTGTCAATAGAGATCCTCGAACTTGATGGGAAGCGTTATAGACATCCGTTAGGTGGGGGTGATGGATAGTTAATTATCAAGAGGAGAGAATAGAGCATTCAAGAGGAGCGTTGGTGTGGAGAGTGGAGCAATGTGGAGAATGGATTTTTTTTTTTGAATTCTTGTTATCAATAACTTTTTGTAACTGAAAAAAAATTGCATCCCAATTAATTCATTGAATTTAAAGCATTGATTTGTGCATACGACAAAGAATATTCCAACATCGATGATATATGGTCACTCATTTTTTGGAAAATAAAAATTCATCAACCTCACCTCCACCCCCAAAGTTGAAACAAGACGCATATCGACGTAAATATGATCATTAGCACATGCATCAATAGCTTGATACTCCATTCCAATATCTTTCATAATGGCATATAAATCTCGGTATGTGCAAGGTAAAATATTTGCCAGTGACAAATAAATTCACCTGACAATCTACAACATAAACAAGAGCTGCGTGCAACTTAGTCCCTGCCTCGTAACACAAAAACAAAAATCAAGTTTTAATAAAATGATTCAATAATTCCGTATAAGTGAATTCGAATTCACAAATTCAATATAACTTAATCATAATGACTAAGCTACAACTCTTGTTCTAATACAAGAAATAAATCAAATGAATGAATTGACAAATAAACATGTAATATTGATCAATTTAAAAGTTCACATATCAGACATCAAATCATTGCGACTTAAGTTATCACTATAGCTATAAAAAGAAGACTTAGGTTACAATGGTATGAGATAGGATGCCTATGATTGTCTTGAAAATTGCTACCATTTTTTTTATCTCTATATCAAAGTATACAATTGACTTATATTTCTATTTATGAAAATGGGTGTTATCCATGTTTATGCATGAATGAAATTCATTAATGGATGTTTATTTGATTGTTGAAAATTGGTATGCATTTTTTATCTCTATATCAAAGTATACAATTGACTTATATTTCTATTTATGAAAATGGGTGTTATCCATGTTTATGCATGAATAAATTCATTAATGGATGCTTATTTGATTTTGTTGAATTTTATTAGTTTCATTCACATATTCATATGAAATATGTTGGCTTGTTGCTTACCTAAATAGAAAGAGGGTTCCATTTCTATGATAAAAAATTCTAGGAGAAAGTGACATGACAATTTTCTTGGCATTTTATAAATGCATTGGCTCCAACCTTCTAAGCTTGTAGAGTCTTAATTACAAACAATGTCGTGAAGTAGAAGATAATTGATGAAAATAAGACTAAGATCATGACTAAGTGATATAGGCCTAGGATTTCAATTGATGCAAAACTATATGTTTATATAAATCTTCAATACTATCAGAGTTTTAATGGAGAAATTTCCAAAAGAGAATTAAATGAACATAGATGCAAAACTTTATATAGAATCATCCCAAATCCAAAAGCTAAAACCTTATGTGGTTTGAACATCCTCCTGTATATTCTCCTAGAATTAAAGGGTTTGCAATAGAAAATGTGATTGTTGAAGTAATAATAAATAATTTGGCTGAAATCGGAGTTAGGGTTGATTGTGCTATGGAGATTGCCTCTCAATTATTGGAGATTAGGAAAATTGAGAAAGAATTAGTTGTCTTCATGGTTGTCTCTTGCCAAAAATATGGTGCACTAGACACTCAAATGGGAGCCTTGAAAGGTTGGGTAAGCTTGGGTAGATCAAATTTTGTCACGTCTACACCTCTCAAGAGGTAGTTCACTCTCCTACAACTACTACATCTATTGGGGACTTCTTGTTCAGTGGTTTCTTTTAGGTTCACAATCAAGATCTACATGCATATGGACACAATTTCTAGTTTTTCTTCTTTATCGTTATAGTTATAATGTTTTATTGAATAAAACTATTTCTAAAAAAAATTGAAAATAAATTATTTTTTTATTAGTTAGATATATTTATTTTTTTTATCTTTTATATTCTTTTGATGAAAAAATACATATTTATTTTATATGTTTTAAATCAAACATGCTAAGTAAGTATGCTATGGAGTATATATGTTATTTTTCTTTTATATTATTTAATATTATTATAGTGAAAAAACCATAATCAATTTATATATTTCAAATCAAACAGTCTAAGTATTTTATGGTTGGGACAAAACAATATAACTTTTAAATATTTTTTTTTAAAGAGAGAAAAATATATATTTCAAATCAAATAGTCTAAGTATGTTATGGTTGGGACAAAACAATATAACTTTTAAATATATTTTTTTAAAGAGAGAAAAATATAAATTACCACAAAAGTTTTATGGTAACACAAACATTCATGTTCTAAAACAAAGTAGTTCTTAATTTGTTTAAAAATGAAGTGTTTTTTTAGTAGTTGAACTTTTTGATTAAAAATTACAAAACAATTGACAATAAAACGCCATGTGCAATAATAGAGGCATGCTCATTAAGCCTTGTTCCCTCAAAAAAATAAAAAAAAATCCACTTTATAAAGTAAAGCAAATTGTTTTTTGGGTTAATCAAATTCGTTGGGCAAAGGTGACAATAATCTAGAAGACAATTGGAACTAAGAGGCCCTCCTATTATAATGAAAAAACCATAATCAATTTATATATTTCAAATCAAACAGTCTAAGTATGTTATGGTTGGGACAAAACAATATAACTTTTAAATAATTTTTTTTAAAGAAAGAAAAATATAAATTACCACAAAAGTTTTATGGTAACATAAACATTCATGTTCTAAAACAAAGTAGTTCTTAATTTGTTTGAAAATGAAGTGATTTTTTTAATAGTTGAACTTTTTGATTAAAAATTACAAAACAATTGGCAATAAAATGCCATGTCCAATAATAGAGGCATGCTCATTAAGCCTTGTTCCCTCAAAAAAATAAAAAAATCCACATTATAAAGTAAAGCAATTTTTTTTTGGATTAATCAAATTTGTTGGGCAAAGGTGACAATAATCTAGAAGACAATTGGAACTAAGAGGCCCTCCTATTATCATGAAAACACCATAATCAATTTATATATTTTAAATCAAACATTCTAATATGGTATGGTTGGGACAAAACAATGTAAGTTTTAAATAATTTTTTTAAAGAGAAATAAAAATATAAATTACCATAAAAAATTTCTATGGTAACATAAACATTTATGTTCTAAAACAAAGTAGTTCTTAATTGTTTGAAAATGAAGTGATTTTTTTAATAGTTGAACTTTTTGATTAAAAATTACAAAACAATTGGCAATAAAATGCCATGTGCAATAATAGAAGCATGCTCATTAAGCCTTGTTCCCTCAAAAAATAAAAAATTCACATTATAAAGTAAAGCAATTATTTTTTTGGGATTAAGCAAATTCGTTTGACAAAGGTGACAATAATGCAGAAGGAAATTGGAACAAAGAGGCCCTCCTATTATAATGAAAAAACCATAATCAATTTATATATTTTAAATCAAACCTTCTAATATGTTATGGTTGGGACAAATCAATGTAAGTTTTAAATAAAAAAATTTAGAGAAAAAAATATAAATTACCATAAAAAAATTCTATGGTAACATAAACATTCATTTTCTAAAACAAAGTAGTTCTTAATTTGTTTGAAAATTACGTGACTTTTTAATAGTCGAATTTTTTGATTAAAAATTATACACAAATAATCATTTTAAAAATGTTTTATAATTATTTTAAATTTTAGTTTTGAATTATGTACAACTATTTCATTAAAACATTTCTAAGAGGCAGGTATATGCAGCTTTGCTGCTAATTTCACTTGTTATTCTACATAATAATAATAAATTACCTCCATACTCACATAATATACTTAATTAATAATAATAAAAAATAATTTTCCATACTGAGATAATACATATAATTTTTATTTTAATTAGTAATAAAAGTTTAAGATTAAACATTGCAATGAAACATCAAACACAGTAACTCTGTATTTTCAACAAAGCTCCAGAGAATATTAAAACAAACATGTTGGAAAACATTTCACCAATACACACCTTTCCTGATTGCATTTTACTATTACTGGGAGCTCGTGCCAATTAGGGTTTTAAGCCTCGGAATTCAAGCAATGTCAAACATTCTGTGTAATAGTAAAGACAGATACATTTCATAGAACAAATCGTTGATTGTATTTTACTATTGATAAGGTTCAACAACACTAGAATTACTAGGAGCTCCTGCCAATTATGGTTTTATTGTATTTTACTATTGATAAGGTTTAAGAACACTGGAAATACAGAGAGCTCCTTCTAATTAGGGTTTTAAGCATGGGAATTCAAGCAATCAGCTCAAACATTCTGTGTAAAAGTTAAGATGGAGACATTTCATACAACAGATGGTTGTTGAATTTTGGTAAATAGAAGTTATAATTAAACAACATTTATCACAATTATATATTTCAATAATTGGTACATGGGTCGGGGATGGCTATGTGACAGTTGTTACGATACAAGGCAAAACGATATACATTTTCAAAAGCACTGTAAAATCTGAGACACATAGCCCAGTTTTGCAAAAGTAGATCTACCCTAATTAATCCTGCAGTTTTAGTTGCATAAAAGATCATCATATGATTGTATACTCAGTTGTTTGGTGTTCTTGTGTTGGCTATCCAAAGATTTGGTGTTGTTGCAGCATCTTCGATGTCTTTTGAGATAGAACTTTAGGAAGAGCATGAGGAGCATAGCTTTGGATATCCATGATCCAGATTTAAAAAAATTATTAATTTGTATATACATTTAATAGAATCCAAGATGCATGTATACTTAATCCGCATACATTCGAAGGCAAAATGAGGATGAATCTGGGAGCCATATCCCATCCTCTGTTGTAATATATGCATATGTGGATCAACTGTACTAAGGACATAACGCGCACTTGCAAATTCAATTGGCAAATAACATGGAATCAAGCCTCTAGAATCTTCAAAAGCCACAACTTGACTTGGTAAAGTATGAGAATCTTCAGCAGAAATTGATACAGAATGGCAAGGTAATCAATGAAAGAAAAAAAACGCTCCTTGCGATAATGGATATTGTGTGCACCGCTTTAAATCCAGTGAAAACCACACAGAGTAACGAAAACTCGAAGAAAACTAGAACGGTTCTTGCGAGAATGGATCTTGACGCCGTTTGAAATCCAGAGAAAACCACACACAGTAACAAAAACTGGAAGAAAACTATTTATAATCTATTCAAAATTGTATCGACGTACACAATAAGGAAAAATTGAAGAAAACCATTTATAATCTATTCAAAATTGTATCGGCGTTAGAGATTTTTCACTATTTATATGTTATAATTATCTCTTTAAATCCGAGAGAGAATATTTACAGAACAAGAACCATCAAAGCTGAACGCTGAAAGCTTAACCATCCTAACATTCCTCACCGGACAAATTCTTGAGATGCTTTTCCTCACCAGCTAAATCCTAAAATCCTTGCATAACCTCCATCAAGCTAAATATAGTTGAATCTGGAACCATACGAGTGTCAATAGAGATCCTCGAACTTGATGGGAAGCGTTATAGACATCCGTTAGGTGGGGGTGATGGATAGTTAATTATCAAGAGGAGAGAATAGAGCATTCAAGAGGAGCGTTGGTGTGGAGAGTGGAGCAATGTGGAGAATGGATTTTTTTTTTTGAATTCTTGTTATCAATAACTTTTTGTAACTGAAAAAAAATTGCATCCCAATTAATTCATTGAATTTAAAGCATTGATTTGTGCATACGACAAAGAATATTCCAACATCGATGATATATGGTCACTCATTTTTTGGAAAATAAAAATTCATCAACCTCACCTCCACCCCCAAAGGTTAAACAAGACGCATATCGACGTAAATATGATCATTAGCACATGCATCAATAGCTTGATACTCCATTCCAATATCTTTCATAATGGCATATAAATCTCGGTATGTGCAAGGTAAAATATTTGCCAGTGACAAATAAATTCACCTGACAATCTACAACATAAACAAGAGCTGCGTGCAACTTAGTCCCTGCCTCGTAACACAAAAACAAAAATCAAGTTTTAATAAAATGATTCAATAATTCCGTATAAGTGAATTCGAATTCACAAATTCAATATAACTTAATCATAATGACTAAGCTACAACTCTTGTTCTAATACAAGAAATAAATCAAATGAATGAATTGACAAATAAACATGTAATATTGATCAATTTAAAAGTTCACATATCAGACATCAAATCATTGCGACTTAAGTTATCACTATAGCTATAAAAAGAAGACTTAGGTTACAATGGTATGAGATAGGATGCCTATGATTGTCTTGAAAATTGCTACCATTTTTTTTATCTCTATATCAAAGTATACAATTGACTTATATTTCTATTTATGAAAATGGGTGTTATCCATGTTTATGCATGAATGAAATTCATTAATGGATGTTTATTTGATTGTTGAAAATTGGTATGCATTTTTTATCTCTATATCAAAGTATACAATTGACTTATATTTCTATTTATGAAAATGGGTGTTATCCATGTTTATGCATGAATAAATTCATTAATGGATGCTTATTTGATTTTGTTGAATTTTATTAGTTTCATTCACATATTCATATGAAATATGTTGGCTTGTTGCTTACCTAAATAGAAAGAGGGTTCCATTTCTATGATAAAAAATTCTAGGAGAAAGTGACATGACAATTTTCTTGGCATTTTATAAATGCATTGGCTCCAACCTTCTAAGCTTGTAGAGTCTTAATTACAAACAATGTCGTGAAGTAGAAGATAATTGATGAAAATAAGACTAAGATCATGACTAAGTGATATAGGCCTAGGATTTCAATTGATGCAAAACTATATGTTTATATAAATCTTCAATACTATCAGAGTTTTAATGGAGAAATTTCCAAAAGAGAATTAAATGAACATAGATGCAAAACTTTATATAGAATCATCCCAAATCCAAAAGCTAAAACCTTATGTGGTTTGAACATCCTCCTGTATATTCTCCTAGAATTAAAGGGTTTGCAATAGAAAATGTGATTGTTGAAGTAATAATAAATAATTTGGCTGAAATCGGAGTTAGGGTTGATTGTGCTATGGAGATTGCCTCTCAATTATTGGAGATTAGGAAAATTGAGAAAGAATTAGTTGTCTTCATGGTTGTCTCTTGCCAAAAATATGGTGCACTAGACACTCAAATGGGAGCCTTGAAAGGTTGGGTAAGCTTGGGTAGATCAAATTTTGTCACGTCTACACCTCTCAAGAGGTAGTTCACTCTCCTACAACTACTACATCTATTGGGGACTTCTTGTTCAGTGGTTTCTTTTAGGTTCACAATCAAGATCTACATGCATATGGACACAATTTCTAGTTTTTCTTCTTTATCGTTATAGTTATAATGTTTTATTGAATAAAACTATTTCTAAAAAAAATTGAAAATAAATTATTTTTTTATTAGTTAGATATATTTATTTTTTTTATCTTTTATATTCTTTTGATGAAAAAATACATATTTATTTTATATGTTTTAAATCAAACATGCTAAGTAAGTATGCTATGGAGTATATATGTTATTTTTCTTTTATATTATTTAATATTATTATAGTGAAAAAACCATAATCAATTTATATATTTCAAATCAAACAGTCTAAGTATTTTATGGTTGGGACAAAACAATATAACTTTTAAATATTTTTTTTTAAAGAGAGAAAAATATATATTTCAAATCAAATAGTCTAAGTATGTTATGGTTGGGACAAAACAATATAACTTTTAAATATATTTTTTTAAAGAGAGAAAAATATAAATTACCACAAAAGTTTTATGGTAACACAAACATTCATGTTCTAAAACAAAGTAGTTCTTAATTTGTTTAAAAATGAAGTGTTTTTTTAGTAGTTGAACTTTTTGATTAAAAATTACAAAACAATTGACAATAAAACGCCATGTGCAATAATAGAGGCATGCTCATTAAGCCTTGTTCCCTCAAAAAAATAAAAAAAAATCCACTTTATAAAGTAAAGCAAATTGTTTTTTGGGTTAATCAAATTCGTTGGGCAAAGGTGACAATAATCTAGAAGACAATTGGAACTAAGAGGCCCTCCTATTATAATGAAAAAACCATAATCAATTTATATATTTCAAATCAAACAGTCTAAGTATGTTATGGTTGGGACAAAACAATATAACTTTTAAATAATTTTTTTTAAAGAAAGAAAAATATAAATTACCACAAAAGTTTTATGGTAACATAAACATTCATGTTCTAAAACAAAGTAGTTCTTAATTTGTTTGAAAATGAAGTGATTTTTTTAATAGTTGAACTTTTTGATTAAAAATTACAAAACAATTGGCAATAAAATGCCATGTCCAATAATAGAGGCATGCTCATTAAGCCTTGTTCCCTCAAAAAAATAAAAAAATCCACATTATAAAGTAAAGCAATTTTTTTTTGGATTAATCAAATTTGTTGGGCAAAGGTGACAATAATCTAGAAGACAATTGGAACTAAGAGGCCCTCCTATTATCATGAAAACACCATAATCAATTTATATATTTTAAATCAAACATTCTAATATGGTATGGTTGGGACAAAACAATGTAAGTTTTAAATAATTTTTTTAAAGAGAAATAAAAATATAAATTACCATAAAAAATTTCTATGGTAACATAAACATTTATGTTCTAAAACAAAGTAGTTCTTAATTGTTTGAAAATGAAGTGATTTTTTTAATAGTTGAACTTTTTGATTAAAAATTACAAAACAATTGGCAATAAAATGCCATGTGCAATAATAGAAGCATGCTCATTAAGCCTTGTTCCCTCAAAAAATAAAAAATTCACATTATAAAGTAAAGCAATTATTTTTTTGGGATTAAGCAAATTCGTTTGACAAAGGTGACAATAATGCAGAAGGAAATTGGAACAAAGAGGCCCTCCTATTATAATGAAAAAACCATAATCAATTTATATATTTTAAATCAAACCTTCTAATATGTTATGGTTGGGACAAATCAATGTAAGTTTTAAATAAAAAAATTTAGAGAAAAAAATATAAATTACCATAAAAAAATTCTATGGTAACATAAACATTCATTTTCTAAAACAAAGTAGTTCTTAATTTGTTTGAAAATTACGTGACTTTTTAATAGTCGAATTTTTTGATTAAAAATTATACACAAATAATCATTTTAAAAATGTTTTATAATTATTTTAAATTTTAGTTTTGAATTATGTACAACTATTTCATTAAAACATTTCTAAGAGGCAGGTATATGCAGCTTTGCTGCTAATTTCACTTGTTATTCTACATAATAATAATAAATTACCTCCATACTCACATAATATACTTAATTAATAATAATAAAAAATAATTTTCCATACTGAGATAATACATATAATTTTTATTTTAATTAGTAATAAAAGTTTAAGATTAAACATTGCAATGAAACATCAAACACAGTAACTCTGTATTTTCAACAAAGCTCCAGAGAATATTAAAACAAACATGTTGGAAAACATTTCACCAATACACACCTTTCCTGATTGCATTTTACTATTACTGGGAGCTCGTGCCAATTAGGGTTTTAAGCCTCGGAATTCAAGCAATGTCAAACATTCTGTGTAATAGTAAAGACAGATACATTTCATAGAACAAATCGTTGATTGTATTTTACTATTGATAAGGTTCAACAACACTAGAATTACTAGGAGCTCCTGCCAATTATGGTTTTATTGTATTTTACTATTGATAAGGTTTAAGAACACTGGAAATACAGAGAGCTCCTTCTAATTAGGGTTTTAAGCATGGGAATTCAAGCAATCAGCTCAAACATTCTGTGTAAAAGTTAAGATGGAGACATTTCATACAACAGATGGTTGTTGAATTTTGGTAAATAGAAGTTATAATTAAACAACATTTATCACAATTATATATTTCAATAATTGGTACATGGGTCGGGGATGGCTATGTGACAGTTGTTACGATACAAGGCAAAACGATATACATTTTCAAAAGCACTGTAAAATCTGAGACACATAGCCCAGTTTTGCAAAAGTAGATCTACCCTAATTAATCCTGCAGTTTTAGTTGCATAAAAGATCATCATATGATTGTATACTCAGTTGTTTGGTGTTCTTGTGTTGGCTATCCAAAGATTTGGTGTTGTTGCAGCATCTTCGATGTCTTTTGAGATAGAACTTTAGGAAGAGCATGAGGAGCATAGCTTTGGATATCCATGATCCAGATTTAAAAAAATTATTAATTTGTATATACATTTAATAGAATCCAAGATGCATGTATACTTAATCCGCATACATTCGAAGGCAAAACGAGGATGAATCTGGGAGCCATATCCCATCCTCTGTTGTAATATATGCATATGTGGATCAACTGTACTAAGGACATAACGCGCACTTGCAAATTCAATTGGCAAATAACATGGAATCAAGCCTCTAGAATCTTCAAAAGCCACAACTTGACTTGGTAAAGTATGAGAATCTTCAGCAGAAATTGATACAGAATGGCAAGGTAATCAATGAAAGAAAAAAAACGCTCCTTGCGATAATGGATATTGTGTGCACCGCTTTAAATCCAGTGAAAACCACACAGAGTAACGAAAACTCGAAGAAAACTAGAACGGTTCTTGCGAGAATGGATCTTGACGCCGTTTGAAATCCAGAGAAAACCACACACAGTAACAAAAACTGGAAGAAAACTATTTATAATCTATTCAAAATTGTATCGACGTACACAATAAGGAAAAATTGAAGAAAACCATTTATAATCTATTCAAAATTGTATCGGCGTTAGAGATTTTTCACTATTTATATGTTATAATTATCTCTTTAAATCCGAGAGAGAATATTTACAGAACAAGAACCATCAAAGCTGAACGCTGAAAGCTTAACCATCCTAACATTCCTCACCGGACAAATTCTTGAGATGCTTTTCCTCACCAGCTAAATCCTAAAATCCTTGCATAACCTCCATCAAGCTAAATATAGTTGAATCTGGAACCATACGAGTGTCAATAGAGATCCTCGAACTTGATGGGAAGCGTTATAGACATCCGTTAGGTGGGGGTGATGGATAGTTAATTATCAAGAGGAGAGAATAGAGCATTCAAGAGGAGCGTTGGTGTGGAGAGTGGAGCAATGTGGAGAATGGATTTTTTTTTTTGAATTCTTGTTATCAATAACTTTTTGTAACTGAAAAAAAATTGCATCCCAATTAATTCATTGAATTTAAAGCATTGATTTGTGCATACGACAAAGAATATTCCAACATCGATGATATATGGTCACTCATTTTTTGGAAAATAAAAATTCATCAACCTCACCTCCACCCCCAAAGTTGAAACAAGACGCATATCGACGTAAATATGATCATTAGCACATGCATCAATAGCTTGATACTCCATTCCAATATCTTTCATAATGGCATATAAATCTCGGTATGTGCAAGGTAAAATATTTGCCAGTGACAAATAAATTCACCTAACAATCTACAACATAAACAAGAGCTGCGTGCAACTTAGTCCCTGCCTCGTAACACAAAAACAAAAATCAAGTTTTAATAAAATGATTCAATAATTCCGTATAAGTGAATTCGAATTCACAAATTCAATATAACTTAATCATAATGACTAAGCTACAACTCTTGTTCTAATACAAGAAATAAATCAAATGAATGAATTGACAAATAAACATGTAATATTGATCAATTTAAAAGTTCACATATCAGACATCAAATCATTGCGACTTAAGTTATCACTATAGCTATAAAAAGAAGACTTAGGTTACAATGGTATGAGATAGGATGCCTATGATTGTCTTGAAAATTGCTACCATTTTTTTTATCTCTATATCAAAGTATACAATTGACTTATATTTCTATTTATGAAAATGGGTGTTATCCATGTTTATGCATGAATGAAATTCATTAATGGATGTTTATTTGATTGTTGAAAATTGGTATGCATTTTTTATCTCTATATCAAAGTATACAATTGACTTATATTTCTATTTATGAAAATGGGTGTTATCCATGTTTATGCATGAATAAATTCATTAATGGATGCTTATTTGATTTTGTTGAATTTTATTAGTTTCATTCACATATTCATATGAAATATGTTGGCTTGTTGCTTACCTAAATAGAAAGAGGGTTCCATTTCTATGATAAAAAATTCTAGGAGAAAGTGACATGACAATTTTCTTGGCATTTTATAAATGCATTGGCTCCAACCTTCTAAGCTTGTAGAGTCTTAATTACAAACAATGTCGTGAAGTAGAAGATAATTGATGAAAATAAGACTAAGATCATGACTAAGTGATATAGGCCTAGGATTTCAATTGATGCAAAACTATATGTTTATATAAATCTTCAATACTATCAGAGTTTTAATGGAGAAATTTCCAAAAGAGAATTAAATGAACATAGATGCAAAACTTTATATAGAATCATCCCAAATCCAAAAGCTAAAACCTTATGTGGTTTGAACATCCTCCTGTATATTCTCCTAGAATTAAAGGGTTTGCAATAGAAAATGTGATTGTTGAAGTAATAATAAATAATTTGGCTGAAATCGGAGTTAGGGTTGATTGTGCTATGGAGATTGCCTCTCAATTATTGGAGATTAGGAAAATTGAGAAAGAATTAGTTGTCTTCATGGTTGTCTCTTGCCAAAAATATGGTGCACTAGACACTCAAATGGGAGCCTTGAAAGGTTGGGTAAGCTTGGGTAGATCAAATTTTGTCACGTCTACACCTCTCAAGAGGTAGTTCACTCTCCTACAACTACTACATCTATTGGGGACTTCTTGTTCAGTGGTTTCTTTTAGGTTCACAATCAAGATCTACATGCATATGGACACAATTTCTAGTTTTTCTTCTTTATCGTTATAGTTATAATGTTTTATTGAATAAAACTATTTCTAAAAAAAATTGAAAATAAATTATTTTTTTATTAGTTAGATATATTTATTTTTTTTATCTTTTATATTCTTTTGATGAAAAAATACATATTTATTTTATATGTTTTAAATCAAACATGCTAAGTAAGTATGCTATGGAGTATATATGTTATTTTTCTTTTATATTATTTAATATTATTATAGTGAAAAAACCATAATCAATTTATATATTTCAAATCAAACAGTCTAAGTATTTTATGGTTGGGACAAAACAATATAACTTTTAAATATTTTTTTTTAAAGAGAGAAAAATATATATTTCAAATCAAATAGTCTAAGTATGTTATGGTTGGGACAAAACAATATAACTTTTAAATATATTTTTTTAAAGAGAGAAAAATATAAATTACCACAAAAGTTTTATGGTAACACAAACATTCATGTTCTAAAACAAAGTAGTTCTTAATTTGTTTAAAAATGAAGTGTTTTTTTAGTAGTTGAACTTTTTGATTAAAAATTACAAAACAATTGACAATAAAACGCCATGTGCAATAATAGAGGCATGCTCATTAAGCCTTGTTCCCTCAAAAAAATAAAAAAAAAATCCACTTTATAAAGTAAAGCAAATTGTTTTTTGGGTTAATCAAATTCGTTGGGCAAAGGTGACAATAATCTAGAAGACAATTGGAACTAAGAGGCCCTCCTATTATAATGAAAAAACCATAATCAATTTATATATTTCAAATCAAACAGTCTAAGTATGTTATGGTTGGGACAAAACAATATAACTTTTAAATAATTTTTTTTAAAGAAAGAAAAATATAAATTACCACAAAAGTTTTATGGTAACATAAACATTCATGTTCTAAAACAAAGTAGTTCTTAATTTGTTTGAAAATGAAGTGATTTTTTTAATAGTTGAACTTTTTGATTAAAAATTACAAAACAATTGGCAATAAAATGCCATGTCCAATAATAGAGGCATGCTCATTAAGCCTTGTTCCCTCAAAAAAATAAAAAAATCCACATTATAAAGTAAAGCAATTTTTTTTTGGATTAATCAAATTTGTTGGGCAAAGGTGACAATAATCTAGAAGACAATTGGAACTAAGAGGCCCTCCTATTATCATGAAAACACCATAATCAATTTATATATTTTAAATCAAACATTCTAATATGGTATGGTTGGGACAAAACAATGTAAGTTTTAAATAATTTTTTTAAAGAGAAATAAAAATATAAATTACCATAAAAAATTTCTATGGTAACATAAACATTTATGTTCTAAAACAAAGTAGTTCTTAATTGTTTGAAAATGAAGTGATTTTTTTAATAGTTGAACTTTTTGATTAAAAATTACAAAACAATTGGCAATAAAATGCCATGTGCAATAATAGAAGCATGCTCATTAAGCCTTGTTCCCTCAAAAAATAAAAAATTCACATTATAAAGTAAAGCAATTATTTTTTTGGGATTAAGCAAATTCGTTTGACAAAGGTGACAATAATGCAGAAGGAAATTGGAACAAAGAGGCCCTCCTATTATAATGAAAAAACCATAATCAATTTATATATTTTAAATCAAACCTTCTAATATGTTATGGTTGGGACAAATCAATGTAAGTTTTAAATAAAAAAATTTAGAGAAAAAAATATAAATTGCCATAAAAAAATTCTATGGTAACATAAACATTCATTTTCTAAAACAAAGTAGTTCTTAATTTGTTTGAAAATTACGTGACTTTTTAATAGTCGAATTTTTTGATTAAAAATTATACACAAATAATCATTTTAAAAATGTTTTATAATTATTTTAAATTTTAGTTTTGAATTATGTACAACTATTTCATTAAAACATTTCTAAGAGGCAGGTATATGCAGCTTTGCTGCTAATTTCACTTGTTATTCTACATAATAATAATAAATTACCTCCATACTCACATAATATACTTAATTAATAATAATAATAAATAATTTTCCATACTGAGATAATACATATAATTTTTATTTTAATTAGTAATAAAAGTTTAAGATTAAACATTGCAATGAAACATCAAACACAGTAACTCTGTATTTTCAACAAAGCTCCAGAGAATATTAAAACAAACATGTTGGAAAACATTTCACCAATACACACCTTTCCTGATTGCATTTTACTATTACTGGGAGCTCGTGCCAATTAGGGTTTTAAGCCTCGGAATTCAAGCAATGTCAAACATTCTGTGTAATAGTAAAGACAGATACATTTCATAGAACAAATCGTTGATTGTATTTTACTATTGATAAGGTTCAACAACACTAGAATTACTAGGAGCTCCTGCCAATTATGGTTTTATTGTATTTTACTATTGATAAGGTTTAAGAACACTGGAAATACAGAGAGCTCCTTCTAATTAGGGTTTTAAGCATGGGAATTCAAGCAATCAGCTCAAACATTCTGTGTAAAAGTTAAGATGGAGACATTTCATACAACAGATGGTTGTTGAATTTTGGTAAATAGAAGTTATAATTAAACAACATTTATCACAATTATATATTTCAATAATTGGTACATGGGTCGGGGATGGCTATGTGACAGTTGTTACGATACAAGGCAAAACGATATACATTTTCAAAAGCACTGTAAAATCTGAGACACATAGCCCAGTTTTGCAAAAGTAGATCTACCCTAATTAATCCTGCAGTTTTAGTTGCATAAAAGATCATCATATGATTGTATACTCAGTTGTTTGGTGTTCTTGTGTTGGCTATCCAAAGATTTGGTGTTGTTGCAGCATCTTCGATGTCTTTTGAGATAGAACTTTAGGAAGAGCATGAGGAGCATAGCTTTGGATATCCATGATCCAGATTTAAAAAAATTATTAATTTGTATATACATTTAATAGAATCCAAGATGCATGTATACTTAATCCGCATACATTCGAAGGCAAAACGAGGATGAATCTGGGAGCCATATCCCATCCTCTGTTGTAATATATGCATATGTGGATCAACTGTACTAAGGACATAACGCGCACTTGCAAATTCAATTGGCAAATAACATGGAATCAAGCCTCTAGAATCTTCAAAAGCCACAACTTGACTTGGTAAAGTATGAGAATCTTCAGCAGAAATTGATACAGAATGGCAAGGTAATCAATGAAAGAAAAAAAACGCTCCTTGCGATAATGGATATTGTGTGCACCGCTTTAAATCCAGTGAAAACCACACAGAGTAACGAAAACTCGAAGAAAACTAGAACGGTTCTTGCGAGAATGGATCTTGACGCCGTTTGAAATCCAGAGAAAACCACACACAGTAACAAAAACTGGAAGAAAACTATTTATAATCTATTCAAAATTGTATCGACGTACACAATAAGGAAAAATTGAAGAAAACCATTTATAATCTATTCAAAATTGTATCGGCGTTAGAGATTTTTCACTATTTATATGTTATAATTATCTCTTTAAATCCGAGAGAGAATATTTACAGAACAAGAACCATCAAAGCTGAACGCTGAAAGCTTAACCATCCTAACATTCCTCACCGAACAAATTCTTGAGATGCTTTTCCTCACCAGCTAAATCCTAAAATCCTTGCATAACCTCCATCAAGCTAAATATAGTTGAATCTGGAACCATACGAGTGTCAATAGAGATCCTCGAACTTGATGGGAAGCGTTATAGACATCCGTTAGGTGGGGGTGATGGATAGTTAATTATCAAGAGGAGAAAATAGAGCATTCAAGAGGAGCGTTGGTGTGGAGAGTGGAGCAATGTGGAGAATGGATTTTTTTTTTTGAATTCTTGTTATCAATAACTTTTTGTAACTGAAAAAAAATTGCATCCCAATTAATTCATTGAATTTAAAGCATTGATTTGTGCATACGACAAAGAATATTCCAACATCGATGATATATGGTCACTCATTTTTTGGAAAATAAAAATTCATCAACCTCACCTCCACCCCCAAAGTTGAAACAAGACGCATATCGACGTAAATATGATCATTAGCACATGCATCAATAGCTTGATACTCCATTCCAATATCTTTCATAATGGCATATAAATCTCGGTATGTGCAAGGTAAAATATTTGCCAGTGACAAATAAATTCACCTAACAATCTACAACATAAACAAGAGCTGCGTGCAACTTAGTCCCTGCCTCGTAACACAAAAACAAAAATCAAGTTTTAATAAAATGATTCAATAATTCCGTATAAGTGAATTCGAATTCACAAATTCAATATAACTTAATCATAATGACTAAGCTACAACTCTTGTTCTAATACAAGAAATAAATCAAATGAATGAATTGACAAATAAACATGTAATATTGATCAATTTAAAAGTTCACATATCAGACATCAAATCATTGCGACTTAAGTTATCACTATAGCTATAAAAAGAAGACTTAGGTTACAATGGTATGAGATAGGATGCCTATGATTGTCTTGAAAATTGCTACCATTTTTTTTATCTCTATATCAAAGTATACAATTGACTTATATTTCTATTTATGAAAATGGGTGTTATCCATGTTTATGCATGAATGAAATTCATTAATGGATGTTTATTTGATTGTTGAAAATTGGTATGCATTTTTTTCTTCTCTATATCAAAGTATACAATTGACTTATATTTCTATTTATGAAAATGGGTGTTATCCATGTTTATGCATGAATAAATTCATTAATGGATGCTTATTTGATTTTGTTGAATTTTATTAGTTTCATTCACATATTCATATGAAATATGTTGGCTTGTTGCTTACCTAAATAGAAAGAGGGTTCCATTTCTATGATAAAAAATTCTAGGAGAAAGTGACATGACAATTTTCTTGGCATTTTATAAATGCATTGGCTCCAACCTTCTAAGCTTGTAGAGTCTTAATTACAAACAATGTCGTGAAGTAGAAGATAATTGATGAAAATAAGACTAAGATCATGACTAAGTGATATAGGCCTAGGATTTCAATTGATGCAAAACTATATGTTTATATAAATCTTCAATACTATCAGAGTTTTAATGGAGAAATTTCCAAAAGAGAATTAAATGAACATAGATGCAAAACTTTATATAGAATCATCCCAAATCCAAAAGCTAAAACCTTATGTGGTTTGAACATCCTCCTGTATATTCTCCTAGAATTAAAGGGTTTGCAATAGAAAATGTGATTGTTGAAGTAATAATAAATAATTTGGCTGAAATCAGAGTTAGGGTTGATTGTGCTATGGAGATTGCCTCTCAATTATTGGAGATTAGGAAAATTGAGAAAGAATTAGTTGTCTTCATGGTTGTCTCTTGCCAAAAATATGGTGCACTAGACACTCAAATGGGAGCCTTGAAAGGTTGGGTAAGCTTGGGTAGATCAAATTTTGTCACGTCTACACCTCTCAAGAGGTAGTTCACTCTCCTACAACTACTACATCTATTGGGGACTTCTTGTTCAGTGGTTTCTTTTAGGTTCACAATCAAGATCTACATGCATATGGACACAATTTCTAGTTTTTCTTCTTTATCGTTATAGTTATAATGTTTTATTGAATAAAACTATTTCTAAAAAAAATTGAAAATAAATTATTTTTTTATTAGTTAGATATATTTATTTTTTTTATCTTTTATATTCTTTTGATGAAAAAATACATATTTATTTTATATGTTTTAAATCAAACATGCTAAGTAAGTATGCTATGGAGTATATATGTTATTTTTCTTTTATATTATTTAATATTATTATAGTGAAAAAACCATAATCAATTTATATATTTCAAATCAAACAGTCTAAGTATTTTATGGTTGGGACAAAACAATATAACTTTTAAATATTTTTTTTTAAAGAGAGAAAAATATATATTTCAAATCAAATAGTCTAAGTATGTTATGGTTGGGACAAAACAATATAACTTTTAAATATATTTTTTTAAAGAGAGAAAAATATAAATTACCACAAAAGTTTTATGGTAACACAAACATTCATGTTCTAAAACAAAGTAGTTCTTAATTTGTTTAAAAATGAAGTGTTTTTTTAGTAGTTGAACTTTTTGATTAAAAATTACAAAACAATTGACAATAAAACGCCATGTGCAATAATAGAGGCATGCTCATTAAGCCTTGTTCCCTCAAAAAAATAAAAAAAAAATCCACTTTATAAAGTAAAGCAAATTGTTTTTTGGGTTAATCAAATTCGTTGGGCAAAGGTGACAATAATCTAGAAGACAATTGGAACTAAGAGGCCCTCCTATTATAATGAAAAAACCATAATCAATTTATATATTTCAAATCAAACAGTCTAAGTATGTTATGGTTGGGACAAAACAATATAACTTTTAAATAATTTTTTTTAAAGAAAGAAAAATATAAATTACCACAAAAGTTTTATGGTAACATAAACATTCATGTTCTAAAACAAAGTAGTTCTTAATTTGTTTGAAAATGAAGTGATTTTTTTAATAGTTGAACTTTTTGATTAAAAATTACAAAACAATTGGCAATAAAATGCCATGTCCAATAATAGAGGCATGCTCATTAAGCCTTGTTCCCTCAAAAAAATAAAAAAATCCACATTATAAAGTAAAGCAATTTTTTTTTGGATTAATCAAATTTGTTGGGCAAAGGTGACAATAATCTAGAAGACAATTGGAACTAAGAGGCCCTCCTATTATCATGAAAACACCATAATCAATTTATATATTTTAAATCAAACATTCTAATATGGTATGGTTGGGACAAAACAATGTAAGTTTTAAATAATTTTTTTAAAGAGAAATAAAAATATAAATTACCATAAAAAATTTCTATGGTAACATAAACATTTATGTTCTAAAACAAAGTAGTTCTTAATTGTTTGAAAATGAAGTGATTTTTTTAATAGTTGAACTTTTTGATTAAAAATTACAAAACAATTGGCAATAAAATGCCATGTGCAATAATAGAAGCATGCTCATTAAGCCTTGTTCCCTCAAAAAATAAAAAATTCACATTATAAAGTAAAGCAATTATTTTTTTGGGATTAAGCAAATTCGTTTGACAAAGGTGACAATAATGCAGAAGGAAATTGGAACAAAGAGGCCCTCCTATTCTAATGAAAAAACCATAATCAATTTATATATTTTAAATCAAACCTTCTAATATGTTATGGTTGGGACAAATCAATGTAAGTTTTAAATAAAAAAATTTAGAGAAAAAAATATAAATTGCCATAAAAAAATTCTATGGTAACATAAACATTCATTTTCTAAAACAAAGTAGTTCTTAATTTGTTTGAAAATTACGTGACTTTTTAATAGTCGAATTTTTTGATTAAAAATTATACACAAATAATCATTTTAAAAATGTTTTATAATTATTTTAAATTTTAGTTTTGAATTATGTACAACTATTTCATTAAAACATTTCTAAGAGGCAGGTATATGCAGCTTTGCTGCTAATTTCACTTGTTATTCTACATAATAATAATAAATTACCTCCATACTCACATAATATACTTAATTAATAATAATAAAAAATAATTTTCCATACTGAGATAATACATATAATTTTTATTTTAATTAGTAATAAAAGTTTAAGATTAAACATTGCAATGAAACATCAAACACAGTAACTCTGTATTTTCAACAAAGCTCCAGAGAATATTAAAACAAACATGTTGGAAAACATTTCACCAATACACACCTTTCCTGATTGCATTTTACTATTACTGGGAGCTCGTGCCAATTAGGGTTTTAAGCCTCGGAATTCAAGCAATGTCAAACATTCTGTGTAATAGTAAAGACAGATACATTTCATAGAACAAATCGTTGATTGTATTTTACTATTGATAAGGTTCAACAACACTAGAATTACTAGGAGCTCCTGCCAATTATGGTTTTATTGTATTTTACTATTGATAAGGTTTAAGAACACTGGAAATACAGAGAGCTCCTTCTAATTAGGGTTTTAAGCATGGGAATTCAAGCAATCAGCTCAAACATTCTGTGTAAAAGTTAAGATGGAGACATTTCATACAACAGATGGTTGTTGAATTTTGGTAAATAGAAGTTATAATTAAACAACATTTATCACAATTATATATTTCAATAATTGGTACATGGGTCGGGGATGGCTATGTGACAGTTGTTACGATACAAGGCAAAACGATATACATTTTCAAAAGCACTGTAAAATCTGAGACACATAGCCCAGTTTTGCAAAAGTAGATCTACCCTAATTAATCCTGCAGTTTTAGTTGCATAAAAGATCATCATATGATTGTATACTCAGTTGTTTGGTGTTCTTGTGTTGGCTATCCAAAGATTTGGTGTTGTTGCAGCATCTTCGATGTCTTTTGAGATAGAACTTTAGGAAGAGCATGAGGAGCATAGCTTTGGATATCCATGATCCAGATTTAAAAAAATTATTAATTTGTATATACATTTAATAGAATCCAAGATGCATGTATACTTAATCCGCATACATTCGAAGGCAAAACGAGGATGAATCTGGGAGCCATATCCCATCCTCTGTTGTAATATATGCATATGTGGATCAACTGTACTAAGGACATAACGCGCACTTGCAAATTCAATTGGCAAATAACATGGAATCAAGCCTCTAGAATCTTCAAAAGCCACAACTTGACTTGGTAAAGTATGAGAATCTTCAGCAGAAATTGATACAGAATGGCAAGGTAATCAATGAAAGAAAAAAAACGCTCCTTGCGATAATGGATATTGTGTGCACCGCTTTAAATCCAGTGAAAACCACACAGAGTAACGAAAACTCGAAGAAAACTAGAACGGTTCTTGCGAGAATGGATCTTGACGCCGTTTGAAATCCAGAGAAAACCACACACAGTAACAAAAACTGGAAGAAAACTATTTATAATCTATTCAAAATTGTATCGACGTACACAATAAGGAAAAATTGAAGAAAACCATTTATAATCTATTCAAAATTGTATCGGCGTTAGAGATTTTTCACTATTTATATGTTATAATTATCTCTTTAAATCCGAGAGAGAATATTTACAGAACAAGAACCATCAAAGCTGAACGCTGAAAGCTTAACCATCCTAACATTCCTCACCGAACAAATTCTTGAGATGCTTTTCCTCACCAGCTAAATCCTAAAATCCTTGCATAACCTCCATCAAGCTAAATATAGTTGAATCTGGAACCATACGAGTGTCAATAGAGATCCTCGAACTTGATGGGAAGCGTTATAGACATCCGTTAGGTGGGGGTGATGGATAGTTAATTATCAAGAGGAGAAAATAGAGCATTCAAGAGGAGCGTTGGTGTGGAGAGTGGAGCAATGTGGAGAATGGATTTTTTTTTTTGAATTCTTGTTATCAATAACTTTTTGTAACTGAAAAAAAATTGCATCCCAATTAATTCATTGAATTTAAAGCATTGATTTGTGCATACGACAAAGAATATTCCAACATCGATGATATATGGTCACTCATTTTTTGGAAAATAAAAATTCATCAACCTCACCTCCACCCCCAAAGTTGAAACAAGACGCATATCGACGTAAATATGATCATTAGCACATGCATCAATAGCTTGATACTCCATTCCAATATCTTTCATAATGGCATATAAATCTCGGTATGTGCAAGGTAAAATATTTGCCAGTGACAAATAAATTCACCTAACAATCTACAACATAAACAAGAGCTGCGTGCAACTTAGTCCCTGCCTCGTAACACAAAAATAAAAATCAAGTTTTAATAAAATGATTCAATAATTCCGTATAAGTGAATTCGAATTCACAAATTCAATATAACTTAATCATAATGACTAAGCTACAACTCTTGTTCTAATACAAGAAATAAATCAAATGAATGAATTGACAAATAAACATGTAATATTGATCAATTTAAAAGTTCACATATCAGACATCAAATCATTGCGACTTAAGTTATCACTATAGCTATAAAAAGAAGACTTAGGTTACAATGGTATGAGATAGGATGCCTATGATTGTCTTGAAAATTGCTACCATTTTTTTTATCTCTATATCAAAGTATACAATTGACTTATATTTCTATTTATGAAAATGGGTGTTATCCATGTTTATGCATGAATGAAATTCATTAATGGATGTTTATTTGATTGTTGAAAATTGGTATGCATTTTTTTCTTCTCTATATCAAAGTATACAATTGACTTATATTTCTATTTATGAAAATGGGTGTTATCCATGTTTATGCATGAATAAATTCATTAATGGATGCTTATTTGATTTTGTTGAATTTTATTAGTTTCATTCACATATTCATATGAAATATGTTGGCTTGTTGCTTACCTAAATAGAAAGAGGGTTCCATTTCTATGATAAAAAATTCTAGGAGAAAGTGACATGACAATTTTCTTGGCATTTTATAAATGCATTGGCTCCAACCTTCTAAGCTTGTAGAGTCTTAATTACAAACAATGTCGTGAAGTAGAAGATAATTGATGAAAATAAGACTAAGATCATGACTAAGTGATATAGGCCTAGGATTTCAATTGATGCAAAACTATATGTTTATATAAATCTTCAATACTATCAGAGTTTTAATGGAGAAATTTCCAAAAGAGAATTAAATGAACATAGATGCAAAACTTTATATAGAATCATCCCAAATCCAAAAGCTAAAACCTTATGTGGTTTGAACATCCTCCTGTATATTCTCCTAGAATTAAAGGGTTTGCAATAGAAAATGTGATTGTTGAAGTAATAATAAATAATTTGGCTGAAATCAGAGTTAGGGTTGATTGTGCTATGGAGATTGCCTCTCAATTATTGGAGATTAGGAAAATTGAGAAAGAATTAGTTGTCTTCATGGTTGTCTCTTGCCAAAAATATGGTGCACTAGACACTCAAATGGGAGCCTTGAAAGGTTGGGTAAGCTTGGGTAGATCAAATTTTGTCACGTCTACACCTCTCAAGAGGTAGTTCACTCTCCTACAACTACTACATCTATTGGGGACTTCTTGTTCAGTGGTTTCTTTTAGGTTCACAATCAAGATCTACATGCATATGGACACAATTTCTAGTTTTTCTTCTTTATCGTTATAGTTATAATGTTTTATTGAATAAAACTATTTCTAAAAAAAATTGAAAATAAATTATTTTTTTATTAGTTAGATATATTTATTTTTTTATCTTTTATATTCTTTTGATGAAAAAATACATATTTATTTTATATGTTTTAAATCAAACATGCTAAGTAAGTATGCTATGGAGTATATATGTTATTTTTCTTTTATATTATTTAATATTATTATAGTGAAAAAACCATAATCAATTTATATATTTCAAATCAAACAGTCTAAGTATTTTATGGTTGGGACAAAACAATATAACTTTTAAATATTTTTTTTTAAAGAGAGAAAAATATATATTTCAAATCAAATAGTCTAAGTATGTTATGGTTGGGACAAAACAATATAACTTTTAAATATATTTTTTTAAAGAGAGAAAAATATAAATTACCACAAAAGTTTTATGGTAACACAAACATTCATGTTCTAAAACAAAGTAGTTCTTAATTTGTTTAAAAATGAAGTGTTTTTTTAGTAGTTGAACTTTTTGATTAAAAATTACAAAACAATTGACAATAAAACGCCATGTGCAATAATAGAGGCATGCTCATTAAGCCTTGTTCCCTCAAAAAAATAAAAAAAAAAATCCACTTTATAAAGTAAAGCAAATTGTTTTTTGGGTTAATCAAATTCGTTGGGCAAAGGTGACAATAATCTAGAAGACAATTGGAACTAAGAGGCCCTCCTATTATAATGAAAAAACCATAATCAATTTATATATTTCAAATCAAACAGTCTAAGTATGTTATGGTTGGGACAAAACAATATAACTTTTAAATAATTTTTTTTAAAGAAAGAAAAATATAAATTACCACAAAAGTTTTATGGTAACATAAACATTCATGTTCTAAAACAAAGTAGTTCTTAATTTGTTTGAAAATGAAGTGATTTTTTTAATAGTTGAACTTTTTGATTAAAAATTACAAAACAATTGGCAATAAAATGCCATGTCCAATAATAGAGGCATGCTCATTAAGCCTTGTTCCCTCAAAAAAATAAAAAAATCCACATTATAAAGTAAAGCAATTTTTTTTTGGATTAATCAAATTTGTTGGGCAAAGGTGACAATAATCTAGAAGACAATTGGAACTAAGAGGCCCTCCTATTATCATGAAAACACCATAATCAATTTATATATTTTAAATCAAACATTCTAATATGGTATGGTTGGGACAAAACAATGTAAGTTTTAAATAATTTTTTTAAAGAGAAATAAAAATATAAATTACCATAAAAAATTTCTATGGTAACATAAACATTTATGTTCTAAAACAAAGTAGTTCTTAATTGTTTGAAAATGAAGTGATTTTTTTAATAGTTGAACTTTTTGATTAAAAATTACAAAACAATTGGCAATAAAATGCCATGTGCAATAATAGAAGCATGCTCATTAAGCCTTGTTCCCTCAAAAAATAAAAAATTCACATTATAAAGTAAAGCAATTATTTTTTTGGGATTAAGCAAATTCGTTTGACAAAGGTGACAATAATGCAGAAGGAAATTGGAACAAAGAGGCCCTCCTATTATAATGAAAAAACCATAATCAATTTATATATTTTAAATCAAACCTTCTAATATGTTATGGTTGGGACAAATCAATGTAAGTTTTAAATAAAAAAATTTAGAGAAAAAAATATAAATTACCATAAAAAAATTCTATGGTAACATAAACATTCATTTTCTAAAACAAAGTAGTTCTTAATTTGTTTGAAAATTACGTGACTTTTTAATAGTCGAATTTTTTGATTAAAAATTATAAAACAATTGGCAATAAAATGCCCCGTGCAATAATAGAGGTATGCTCAAAAAAAAATCACATTATAAAGTAAAGCAATTATTTATTTTGTATTAAGCAAATTCAAAAAAAAATCACATTATAAAGTAAAGCAATTATTTATTTTGTATTAAGCAAATTCATTGTCCAAAGATGACAATGATCTAGAAGACAATTGGAACTAAGAGACCCTCCTATAAGCAAACATTTGCATTATAGAATAAGGCAATTATATATTATTAAGAAAAGACAGTTTACTTCCTCATTCAAGCTTCTGCACATATAATCCAGTTTACTTCCTCATTCAAGCTTCTGCACATATAATCCTTTTTAACACTGGGTAAGCCAAGGATTTTTAAACAAGAAATGAAAAGTTCAGAATAAAAAGAATTATTTAAAAATTTTAAAATAAAAACAATTATTTTAATTATATAACTTATATTTTTCTTTATAAATTTTTTTTTTAAATTATATCATAGAAAGAATTTAAAACATTTCGAATTTAAAATCAAACCAAATTATAAAAAACATCCAACAAAACAAACAATTGGTCCAATTCTTATTTTTAAGATCATTGCTCAAAATTATTATAACAAAATCATTTTACTTATTTTTAAGATCATTGCTCAATATTATTATAACAAAATCATTTTACTTATTTTTAAAATCATTGCAAATAATTATTCAAAATCATTTTACATAATTATTATAAAAAAATCATTTTCCTTTTAATTATTTGATCATAAAAAAGCTTTAAAAGCTTTAAGATATTAAATTTAAATAATATTAAACATAATTTATAAAATTGACATCCGTATCATTATCATTTTACGTAATTATTATAAAAAAATCATTTTACTTCATTATTTAATTATAAAAAAGCTTCAAGACATTAAATTTATATAATATTAAACATAATTTATAAAATTGACATCCATATTTAGTTTTTTTATTGTTAAAAGCTTTCATTATATTAAATCTAAAATTTAAAATTATAAAAAAATCATTTTACTTAATTATTTGATTATAAAAACCTTTAAGATATTAAATTTAAATAATATTAAACCGTAATTTATAAAATTGACATCCGTATTTAGTTTTTTATTGTTAAAAGCTTCATTAAATTAAATCTAAAATTAAAAATTAGAGTATATCCACTTTCATAAATCAAAATGAAACATCAAGTCTATATTGTTTACTCTAGTCACAATCTTATATACCTGTAACATTTTTAGATGGTTCTTTAAATGATTCAATGGAATCCTATAGCTTTACAAAGCGTAACATTAAATCTCAAATCAATCTTAAAGCACAATCTACTTGATGAATCAATTCCACAAATCATAGTTAAGTATGAAAGTTATGCTATGTTCACAAACCAGTCACAATATTTCGACTACGAGGAGTATTCTTGTAATCATTTAATAGATAGATTACTCAATATCTTACTCAATTCATGTAGCTTATTCAAGCATTAGATTGAATAAAAAGCTTGCAATTTAGAACATAACCAAAAATTTCAGAGTTCAGTTCAAGTCTTGTAACTTCACGTTTTACCCGAATTCATGTATTAACAACACGTTAAGATTTCCACTAGTAAATCACAGCACTTAAACTGTGGAGTTCCATTCAAATAATCATTAAGAATATAATAAATAATCATTAAGAATATAATAATGATGAAAACATAAATGAACCAATCAATTCAGGAAAGCAATTGAAACTTTTAAATAAGGAAATGATTTCTACGCATAAATTAACCAACGCACAACCAAATCGGAAACACAGAGCTATAAGAAAATAATAAAAACAACTACAGTGCATACCTGGAACGAGGGCCCTCCTGTCTAGGATGCAGTGTAACCAACGCACAACCAAATCGGAAACACAGAGCTATAAGAAAATAATAAAAACAACTACAGTGCATACCTGGGACGAGGGCCCTCCTGTCTAGGATGCACTGCAGTGCATAATAATAAAAACAACTACAGTGCATACCAGGGAAGAGGGCCCTCCTGTCTAGGATGCACTGCATTGCATACCTGGGACGGGGGGCCCTCCTGTTTAGGATGCACTGCAGGAAACCACAAAATCTAACTCACAAAATTCAGCAACACATTCTTTTCTTTGTATTTATAACTTGAAATATAAAAACAACTACACAGCTCTCTACAGTGCATACCTGGGACAGGGGCCCCTCCTGTCTAGGATGCACTGCAGGAAACCACAAAATCTAACTCACAAAATTCAGCAACACATTCTTTGTATTTATAACTTGAAATATTTAGAAGTTTACAAAGTACCAAGTACAAAGCTCTACTCTCACAATATCATGGTTCTACCTCTGTCTCTATTGTATGCTTAACCCTCTTGTCACAATATCATGGTTCTACCTCTGTCTCTATTGTATGCTTAACCCTCTTGACATCAGGACACATCCTTTTATACAATACGAAAGAGATGATCTGATCCCCATCTTGTGGATCTTTTAACTAATTAAATTCTTAAAATAAACATAAAATATGTCTATACAGGGGACTGATGCAAAATAGTCATCGATTTTGGCTCAACGGATTTCATGACTAAAAGCATGAAATTGTGATCTTCTATTCGGATTTATCTCTTCCACCTTGTCCATTGACCCAACCTTTGACCAGAGATCCATGGCTTTGATGTTAATGTTGGCGTCGAAAAGATAGGTTACAGTCCATTTCGACACTTTTCCAAAGAATGCCCATGTGATCAAATTTGTTTGAGGTGGTGCAACTACGCAAACCAAAGAACATGTTATTGGAACCTTCCATGTTGCTACATGAAACAAAATATGGTGACACTATCGATGCAAAGTAATTCTAATCTTTATATCATTCATTAAAATAGAGGAATTTAAAGATTTAGGCAACAAACTCTATTTTAAAGATTTAGGCAACAAATTACCTCGTAATCCCGTAATAACATAAAAACGATGAAAACGTAGGTAAAGGATAAAAAATGAGTAATAAGACGGTGGAATGGAGGAGTATAAGGGAAAATAGGGTATTACTGACATCACAAAATGCTTCAAAACTGGAACCCAACAGAAGAATTCAACAAAAAATTGGAAGCAATTGAAAGATATTCATAAGGCTTCTGATAGGCATGGTGAGATTGGAATCATGTTACTTCTCAATAATTGTTCCAGTTACATATCAGAAATAAGTTCTGGACAAGGAAAGTAAGATGAGGAACAATAGTGTAGAACAGGTGTAGCTGCTTCTGCACTAAGCTAGACCTTTTCCTGGAATTGTAGCCTCAATTTCCAACCAATCACCCCCTTACTGTTACCTTGGCAGCCTCTGCATGGGTTCTAGTGTTTCCCAACAACTCTAAAGTGCCACCCATGAAAATGCAACAGCTACCCAGTCAAATCTAGAGCTCACCTCCTCCAGCTCACTGCTCCACTTTCGTACAAGGAAGCAGCTAAAGCAGGAATGCATCCACCCAGTGCCACTGTAGAAAATTGTACTGGACAAGGTGGCCGTTTCTTTATAGAAAGATCAAACAAATGTCCCAGTTCTTCTGGTTTCCTCAGAATGAACAACAAAAAATCCCCAGAATTGCAAGGGTTGTAGACACGTCTCCAAGATCAATGGACTCTGTCTAAATGGATACGCAATGATAAACTGGCTAAATAAACATTGGACTGAAAACTATATAAACTCTGTGCCAGAGGTATTTTCCTTGCTTATTTTTAAATCCCAGAGGATAGAGACCGAATCTTAGCAAATGGACAATGGTTTAAACTCTCAAGGAAGGGTCGACCTCTTTATAGCACCCGCTCACCAAGTTCAACCCAACAACCTTGTCTGTCATCACAACATCAATTTTGTTGAGATTCCAAGACCTCTTCTCTTTGGGGAGGAAGAAGACAAAGTCCATGACAAAATAAGAAAACTGTAGGACCCAGGGAAAAAAAGGAAGGGTTCCATGCCTAGGATAAAGCCACAAAAAGTGAATCAGAGATTTCCAACACAAAACCTTAAAATAAGACATGGAACACTGCTGTAGAAGATAACAACAAAATTGAAGAGCTTGATTATAGAAGAGGAAACTAGACCAAGTCCCCAAAGTTCTCAAACAGGTAACAAGATTGCCCCCAATATGAGGGGAAGTCAGAAGCAATTGCTAGACATCCAGATCCCTCAAGTTTACTTGATGATTGTCCTTGTAAAATGCTCAGCATCATAAATCCCAATAGGGGCAATTTTCCCTTCCACCTGCAGCTGTAGCTGGGTAGCTGTTAATGTGTCTTCATTATGTTAAAATATGAAGTCCTCTTTTTTCTACCATAAACAAAAGCTCTGGACAAGAATAAAATTTATTTCAAGACCAGAATGACCCTTTGTAACCAATGCATACCATCTTATAATTCTTGCATGACCATTTGGGAACTCTGTAGTTGATCAGAGGGAAGGTTCAACGACCTCACCAAGGACACTAATAATCAAACAATTAGTAACTTTGGGAGTATAAGTCTCGAGCAGGATGAAAAAGGAAAAGTAAATTTTCACTGGACCATCTCAGTTTTTTCAAAGAATAAAATTCAGTTTTTTCAAAGAATAAAATACAATAATTTCATGTGCGAAGTTCCTATGAAATGAAGCAATTTCCACCAAATGAATAATGTGCTTTTTACCGTGAACAGATAATCTGTTGAAACCGATAGGTAATCTGTTGAAACCTATAGGTAGGTTGAGGGCCCTATAAGATCATGCCTTTTCGGGGTCGATTCAAACTGAAAGCATATAATTTCAAAGTACATCGGTATCTTCAACAATGGATAAAAATAGTATATTAATAAGAGCCTTCTCCTCTAGAGATTTGTATGATGGTTAATAAGAGCCTTCTCCTCTAGAGATTTGTATGCTGGTTAAACCAAGTTCTCAAGTTCAATGTTGTGAACATATCAAAGTCAAATCACAGAAATGCATATACCGTGGCATTAAAATTAGAAAATCTTCTTAACAACAAAGTTGTAAACATAATTCCAAATTGCGTTGGTTCTATTCTCAAGGCTTGTCATATACATCGAATTTTGAATACCAACAAACACTCTCTTCGCTAGCATTGGCAAATTTATTGATTGAGCATACATAGGAAAAGGGTTGATTATAATGAGTGTCTAATTGATTGGTGAGTTCTGGAAATTACCGATACCACCCCCCCTACCCCCATCCTCGGCTGCCCTACCACCTGCCCCGATACCACACCCCCCTACCCCCCTCCTCACCTGCCCCCCTCCTCACCTGCCCCGATACCACACCCTACCCCACTCAGCTCCTATACCACCTGCCCCGATACCACCCCCCCTACCCCCCCTACAAATCTTCTCCTCTAGAGATTTGTACGATGGTTAAACCAAGTTCTCAAGTTCAATCTTGTGAACATATCAAAGTCAAATCACAGAAATGCATATACCGTGGCATTAAAATTAGAAAATCTTCTTCACAACAAAGTTGTAAACATAATTCCAAATTGCATTGGTTCTATTCTCAAGGCTTGTCATATAAATCAAATTTTGAATACCAACAAACACTCTCTTCGCTAGCATTGGCAAATTTGTTGATTGAGCATACATAGGAAAAGGGTTGATTATATTGAGTGTCTAATTGATTGGTGAGTTCGTGTACCTTTTCTTTAAGTCATACCTGTTACAATAGAGTTTATAGGTGTTAGTCGGAGCTAAGTAAACAATAGACTTATTAATGAATTCATCTCTGTTGGAGAAAGAACCTTCTCTGTTCTAGTTAGTATCTTCTTTTGATTAATTACGACAGTGAATTACTATCATGGAAATGTAAGTTCATAAGCTGATAGGAGAAGTAAAGACAAAGAAGAAGAATTTTTTTTTTTTGTTTATGGGGATTTCACAAAGATGAACCTTGGAAAGTAGAAGTTGGCACTGCTTGACAACAATATCAGCTTCTAGAGATTTGCTTACCTCCAGCATACCTTTACCTTCATTGTTTGAATAGACCACCTCAAGGTCTTTTGAGTGATAGCTCATTTTATCGCAGTCCAAATGTAATCGACAAATCTCTTCCAATTTGGTGTATTTCTCTTCATACATTTTAATCTTATCTTGCAAGCACTGTACCTCGTTTCCATACTTCATGTTGAAACGCTTGTTGTGGATATAATCTTTTGATGACTTCATCTCTCTCTTTGATATCCTTTTTGAAGTGAGTAATCACTAGTGAGTTGATTCGGCTTAGCTTCCTAGATAATACATAGTTGTAAACATTTATAAAGGGAAAAGTGACATACAACATCATTACCTAATATAGTTTCTAGAGAGAAAGTAGCAGATGAGGGGAAGCAAAAGCATTGACCATCCTTAGTGGGGCAAGAAGCATATGTGGCAGAGTGTTCATGGTGGCAAACTATCCCTAGCAATAATTCAGTGCAGTCTCGCAGATCAACATCAAGCAACACAGTGTCCAAAAATGAGGGCCAATAGCAAAGGTTATATTGCATTGTTGGGCCACAAACAAGGACAAAGCACCCTCATTCACCCACTCAAGATGGTATGGAAGAGGGTGGGAAGTTACCAACAAATCCAAGGAATTTAAAAGGGTCATAGAGAATAAGTGTTTATAGGTTACCATTATCCATGATGATCTTAGTGATATGATATTTAATATGACAGTTTTGAGTAAAGGGAATGGGATGGGTGGGAAGGGCTAGACATGTCATTAGAACGAGGTTTGGACAAGATGTAGTATGGTTATCCACAACAACGACAACATTTGGAGGGGCAGGTTGGGTGTTGGCATTAAAGAATAATATCTTGGTGGAGCATGGATGTTGTAAAGCACCAGAAAACTATGGCAATGTCAATTTAGGGTCCCAATGCAATCCAGAGGTTGGATGAGACATGGTCTAGTTGAGCTTCATATCTTGTAGTTCTATAGCCAAATCATGAATCACTTGGGTGCGCTCTTGAAGAAATTGATTATGGTGCTGAATAATTTGTCGTCGTTGTTGGAAAAATTGTAACTATGCTTCTGCAAGGGAGACATCCTTGTGATTGGAGTTCTCGGTGGGAGGGCACACTCTAAATTACCAACTCTAAACTACTATTGTAGGAAATACGTGTTCTTAAATAGAGAGGGAGAGGATCCCTATTAATCTAGGGAAGCTTGTAGAAAAAGGGAATGGATCCTTGCCAAGTGCTTGAGGTCTAATGAAGAGTGGAGAGGATCACTTTATGCAACTACAAAAGATGGTTTTGATGCTAGGTTGATATATAAATAGAATAAAGAGTGCAAAACTGAAACTTATATTAGCTCCAAAGCCTCCCTCTTTAAATAGTAAGAGCCTTCCTTCTATATGTCACTCCAAAATGGGGACGATTAACATTGATCGTGTCAGCCATTTTATTTAATATTAAAAGCTAACTAGTAATTAAACATTCATGGTAATTATAATATTCCACTTCTCCAATGTCTCTGTCCTGGGATCCATACCATCCTCAACCATAGCTTTTGCTCTACTAAGATTTCTTGGATTTAAATTCTCCCTCAACCCTCTACTTCAACTGCTTTTATTGCAACCATCCTCGGGAACTCTTTCTCACCAATTTTAAATTTAAATGCAATATCCTTTGCTCCTTTAATAGACATTCCAAACTACTTTTTTCCCTGTCATCAAGTGCAACCATTTGCGTGTGGACTTTGGAGGGATTGCAACTCTTTCTTAAGAGATTCCATTTTGGACATGTCATTCCCTAAGAGGAAATATGGAGATTACATATTTTGTACCCTATCATTTCATTTTCTCCATATTTGATGTTAGTCTCATGTTTTTGTGTTTTTGGGAGTTCAACTAAGGTATTTCCTACTATGTTTGACTTTCTTGTACATTAATATAATAGTTGTGAATTCCTGGTGGAAATTGATACTTCATTGTTTTCTCGTTGTAGTTTTTCATGCCAAAGACTGTATGTTTTTTTCTATTTCAAGATAAGTCATTTTGTGTTGTTTGATGATACACAAAAGCACGACAATTTGTTTTTTTAATCTCTCTCTCTCTCTCTCTCTCTCTCTCTCTCTCTCTCTCTCTCTCTCTCTCTCTCTCTCTCTCTCTCTCTCACACACACACACACACACACATTGTAGATGGTTTTTTGGGTTTCTTATTCTAAAAGAGGCCAATAATGAATGTCGTCATTGTTGGTTATTACTGACGATTATCCATCCATATGCATGCGGCGCTCAATAAGAGAAGAGGATCAAGAAACCCAAGAATTCATTCAGGGTACAATAGCAATGAGACTGAGTATTCATTCAAGCAACATGAGAAAGGAACCTAAGCATTCAATGTACTAAATAATAATGCATTACCAAATATCATAATGTTACGTTCTAGTTAACAAATTAATTATTTTCAAGCTTTACATCTTCAACCCTTTCTTTCCATACTAATAAGACTAATTATATTGCTTATCTCGCTCTCTCATATTCCTTTCCATTCTACTATGTAACTTTATTGTTTATTCTACGTTGCTCTCTAATAACATAATTATGCTCTAATAACCCTAGATGTTGAAATTCCCATTCCTCTCATATTATATTACATTACGAGGAAGGTTTTTCTTCTTCAAATTCCTTGAATGAATGTTTTCATTTTTTGTTATTATTAACAATCATCCATCCATTTCCTTGCAATGCTAAAGAAGAAAAGAGTAGCATGAAGTCTACCATTCATTCAAGGTATTGAATAATAATGCACTGCAAAACCTCAATTTCATCCCAAATTCAATATTCATCAAATTCAAGTTAAATATGAATAAGAATGCGCTTCCCAATTGGAAGTGAAGTCAAGAAGCTAGAATACACACCAATGGCCAATGGTACGAGATAAGGTTGTTTGTTCACCACTCTCTAAAGGAAGGATTTATTGCAACAAAAGTTCAATTAAGTCAATAATCATAATGCTATGCCCAATTTGAAGTGCCACACTTTATTTAACTTGTCATTGAATAATTTTACCGGCCTTCCTTCCTAAATCAACACCATGCTAATCACTATCACACTTGCATTACAAGGAACTTGAAATATATTGTCGAAATCGAATAACACCAATACAAGTTCCAATGCAATATTCTCTTTTAGCGACTCAAAAATTCGTTCCACCAGCATGTTCTATTGGAATCCATGCATTTAAATACATTATATCACGGGTGTGCATATCTCATTGAATCCTATGATGAACTTCATGTAAAAATTTGCTATACCATAAATATTTCCCATCTACATGACACTACAAGGCATGGGCCAATCTTGTAATGGTTCACTTTCTTTGAATCCGTGCACAATCCATTATTAGAAAGCATGAACTCAAAGTATATCAACTCCTCCTTAAAGAAACACACTTCTTCAAGTTGATGCGAAATTGGTCCTTTCTTAGTGCTTTAAACACAATACTTAGATGATCTAGGCACTCAATTTTGCTCTTGCTAAAATTAGAATGTAATCAAGCAAGCTACTACAAACATACAATTGTAGGGTTGCAATAACCGTATCATCAATTCATGTTGTACACATTCGTCAATCCAAATGACATAACTAACCACTCATACAAACAATCCCTGATCTTGAAAGTAGTCTTCAACTCATTGCCATCTCCTATCTTGATTTGGTGATATTTTTTCTTCAAATCTATCTTGGTGCAATATATTGCACCATTCAAACTATCCATCAAATTATACATTCCCTACAATGTGAACTTGTACATGATCATGATCTTCTTTGACACTCTAGATCTTGCACACATCCTTTACTATCCATCCTTCTTTGGCGTTATCAATGCAAGTGTTGTGCATGAGCTCACTCCCTCTAATCAAACCCTTAACAATAACTCACACATTTGTTAATTCAACTCTATGCTTTTCATTGGGTTCGTTTATGCATTACTTGATTTGGTAATGTCATGCTTGACATCAAGTTTCTCATGAGTGATCTTCCTCTTCATGGTAATCCATTTGGAAAATTGTTGCATGATATTTCATTGTATTCATCTATGCATTGGTTGTCATGCTTGGAATCCAATCTATCTCGTGAGAAATCTTCTTCTTTGACGACAATCCATTTGTCAAATTGTTGCATGCTATGTCATGTATTCATCTAAAATTTTCTTTATTTCTACAATGATCTTCTCATCCTTTGTGCACTCTATAGTCTCATCACATGCTCCAAGTTTCTTTGGTACAATAGCTTAACATTGCTTTATTTGTTTCATCGCGCCAAATAGTATATTTGCTAACAACAATACCTCTTTGGGATCTTTTATTTTCATGTTATTGGAATCCAAGATACGAGTACAAACCTAACAAAGTGAATGACCAATTTGAATTTGAACAATGAAAGGAATAAACTAATCAAAACTCAACAAGGAAAATATCTGTCAGAGGCAAGTTAGCCTGCCAATCAGGCTTGTGAACACCTTGGTACTCAACTTTTAATTCAAGCCTTAGAGCAAGATGTACTGTAGTTGATGGGGGGAATCTTCTAGGAGGAAAGTGATGAAAAACCCTTCCAGGGCCAGCTTGAAGCACATGTAGAACAAATATTGTAGAACTCCAAAGTACAAACATTCAAACTTGACTCAACTCTTTTGAATCAAACTTGTAAACTTGACCAAAAAAACATAGGGATCCAAGATAAACTCTAGGATCCCAAACATAGCTGCTCCAAGGTCAAATAACTCAAAGGAATATATTAGAATAGGACACGAGGCTTTCTCATGTCGAGTTTTTTTTTTTTTGACTCAACATAAATCAAAGACATGACTCAATAACTTGGAAGTACCACCATCCAGAAATAGAAAACCCTAATAACTTAAAAACACCTCCCAAAGCTTAAACTTGACAAAATATGAGAGTCGACAATGAGAAATTAACCAAAAAGGTTCATCAGCAAAATTGACCTTTGTCCTAATGGAAAGGAAACCAGAAAAACATGACTCAACCTTCCTAGTGGCTCAAAAAGGGTACAATTGAATGTGTTAACCTACTCAAAAACTTAGAACTTTGTATCGTTTTTTTACATCATATATCATGGAAATACATCAGATCTGCAATGAACATATTTAAACAACCAATACAACCATGCACATAAGTGATTGATCCTACGAGCATGATCAACATAGTCATATCTCTAGTGAAGCCAATCATGAAACCCACTGAGATGGAAAGAAGTCTTCACATGCTCGATTGCCAAACAACCAAGTAAATCCGTTGGCTAAAACTTGAAACATGTTTTTTGACTAGTGAAGGAAACGAAATTAGAAAATATAAAACTTTTATGTACTACCTACTTAAATACCTCTTGCATCTCATTTCAAGTGGATCATGATATAATCTAATATCCAAGCAATGATCAAGTTGAGAATCACACTGAAGAACAAAAGTGGGCTACAAGATAATTATTGTATTGTGACGAAGATCACCCTCTATTTGCACCAAAGGATGTTCTTCTAGCAACAATGATATCTCATTAGGGTGTTCATATCAAACCAACTCTTATATATAAATGGGGAAGGAAGTATCATGCTAATCACAATCCTCATGATCAATCCACTGCACTTCCTCTCTTAATATGCCATTGATGCTAGGAAGTGTCAACAAATCAAGATGGAAACTTGGTTCCTCTTCCTCATAATTAGTGTCGAATTAGGATCCCCAAGATGCTACCAACGATAAGAAAACAAGAGGTGTTTAAAGTTTTTCATAACCCTTATCACGATCATAAGACGGTTTTTCATAGATCTCTACATATGGTTCTACTTAAGTCGCCGACAACATAGAAACAACCAATCGATCCTACTATCGATCCAAGTACTCCACTTTAACTTGTCGCATCTCCTCTTCTTTCTTCCCTACTACTCTTTCAATGGAATCCGACATAAATATAGAATCTTCACTAAGATCGATAATTCCATTAAAATATTCTAGATCTAAATCACATATAATATTTGAAAAAAGAAGCATATCTTCCTTTGACTGAAGGTCCTCAACAATGTTGTCAACTATGTTTTGTGTTTCCTCATTGCGCTTACTAAACAAAGGAGTGGAAGAAGGCATACTAGAAACATCATCACATACCATTTATTCTAAATATCAAAAGACAAGGTTTCTCTATCATCATGCTCTTTCTCTAAATGGTTCACCTCAACATCAGAAACTTCATCACATGGTTCCTATTCTATGCACTGAGAATCCCATGTATTTGCAAAACATCTTCTTAAAAACTGTCAACTTGAACATGATTATCATTACAATAAATTTCTAAGCTCTCATCAAAACTATAAGCGTTTTCTAAACTTCCCTTGGGCAACGACTCAGGGATTATCTTGCATACTTTTCTCAAAAGGAAACCAATTAAATCATAATCAAAAGCATTAAAATATAAATCTAAGGTATAAACCTTTTCTTCTTTGAACAAGGCACCAATTCTTGCATAGGATTTAACAAACATATTATTAAACTCAAATTGTCTCCACATTTGTATGATGATCTAACCCACCAAGGAGTAGGATGTTAATATGTGTTGATATTTGGACCTTGTGGAGAAACACCCTAGGGTTTGTGTGCTTGTTTAGCATAGTTTTCCAACAACAACTGGAAGGAGGCAACAACCCCCTTGCTACAATGACTTCAATTCTCCAGCTACAACTGGAAGGAGACCACAACCCCTGGTTTACAGGATACAACCTGGAGGAATCCCTAGCTCCCTAGATTTCCATGCCCTGTCCTGCCACCCTGATATGAAGAAGGAACTACTGAACCAAAACCGCACTAATCGTGCAGACCTGCTAATCAACAGCTATACCACACTCCACCTAACTGTTGACCACTGCTCATACTCATCAATTGTCACTGACCACTACTGTCCACTAACCACTGTACATCAATTGTGTCACATTGCTCGTCAACATATACAATCAACCTGTCCAATCTGGATGTACCAATCAAGTTGTACACATCATCCCACTCATTCTACCTGGGTCAAACTAGCTGCTCATACAACTCAACCAGTCTTAGTCAAACCAATTGCACATAAGGCAACTTGTGCCAATCCTTCTCAACAAAACCAACCTGTACCAAGCTGCTTGTGTACCTGTACCAAATCAAACATATACCTGTGTCAATCTAATCATGTACCTGTTTCAATCTTATCAAGTACATGTGCCAACTTGCAACTACTTTCTTACTAGGTCAATATAGGGTTAGGATAATACATTTTGCAACACGACCATGACTTACTCTCCGAATCAGACTTAGCCCAAAATCATGACCTGGCTAACAAATCAATCAAGCAAGGCTTGACAAACAACATCAACCAACCAACTTCAAATAAGAAGATGGTCAACCTACAAACCCTAAGACACACTTTAACCAATTTTTCAACTTAAACTTACAGTCTATATCCAACAACTTTAGACAGTTTACAAAAATCAATTAGGTCAAATCCACAACTTGTTCAATCACTGTACTCAAGATAAGAAACCAAGTCAAGACTAACGAGCCAATCAACTTGCTTAATTAAGCCACGCCACCAGCCTTAGTAAGATAGGTCAAGATCAACTTTAGGTATCTTGCCAGACCAGTCTAGTCAAATCAATCAGGTGATAAGTAACTTAACCAGTCAATATTAGTCAAGGTAATAATGCAACAGAGGTCAACTTTATACAACTTGCTAAACCAATTAGGTCATGTCCACTTTACGCAGTTTTCCAAGCTAAGTCAAGTCAACACAATCTCATATAGTCAATACTAATCAAGATGCAAGAGAACAATGCGAATCACTTGTAGTTAACTAGGTCAACTTTAATTCCTTACTGGAAACACTGTCATGATAACTTATCAACTTATACTTGTCAGAAGTCAGACCAACACTTGCTTATAGTCAACTCATCTCTGACTTATCAAAACACAAAAAACTCATTCAAACCCAGTGAATTGAGTCTCTTGTTAATTTGTCAACTAGGTCAAGAGAATATTTGCCATACAATCTACTTGTCAAATGAGCATTATAAAGAAGTTTATAGTCCAACACTTAATATTTAGGTCATATTGTCAAACGTCAATAGAATAGACTTGTCACATTATGATGGATCAAAAGACCATTGTTAAACTAAGTTGATGCAATGAAACTTACAATCAACCTGTCAAAAACTATCAGAGTATTACACCACTGTAACTTATTCAATACAATCTTAAAATAATATCAAGTCAATGCAGTCTCTCATTTAGAGTCGACTTTGTCAAACTCACTCACTGGAATCAATTTCTTACTGGCTGCTATGTCTCAATCAATACTGATGGATACAGTCAACCACTCAGATAACTAGATCAAATGAATCAGTCACTAGTTAACTTGTCAATTCCAACTAGGTTGAAAGAGTATTTAGTCAAAAGAGTACTGTCAATGCACATCAATGCAAAACTTACAAAAAAAATCTTAAGACTTAGTCAAAACAAGTCAAAAGTCAACTTTTTCAGCACTTTAGATGCCCTAGTTATGTGTACCTATACAACCACAAATCTCAGAAAGTAGAGAGCTTCATTTTGTCTTCAATTCAGCTCAAAACAAGTCAAAAGTCAACTTTTTCAGCACTTTAGATGCCCTAGTTATGTGTACCTGTACAACCAGAAATCTCAGAAAGTAGAGAGCTTGATTTCAAATTTAAATTTACCTCCTATTGGGAAGGAAATGGCGTGGGTTTCTTTAGTTCAAATTTTAAATTTAAATGCATGTACCTTCATTAAATTCGATTGTGCAGAAGCCAACTTGCTGTGCGTACCACCCTGGAACATTATAACGGAACCGTGGGTTAACTATGTCTGGTTGAAGGAGGCCATCAGAATATTGAGTGGAGTTGTCGGTGGAGATAGTCGTCGGGATCTGATCGGCCGAGTCGAAAAAATTGTCCCTTTATCTAGCGCTGGGCGTTGGTTTCAGTAACAGTTCACCATGATAGATTAGAAGGTACAACGATCGATGCATGTATGCATGCTCATCGTTTTGTTACACTATCAACACAACTATTCATTCAAATTGTTTAATGCATGCCATGGATGACCATAGATAATTGGATGGAGGAGTCGTCTGTGTGTGTGCTCTTAACGGAGATGACTTGCTGTTAACAGAGACAACTTCAGGTTGAGGAGACTTATGGAAAATGGCTCACCGGAATGGCAAGTACTCCTACAGAGATTGTTTGTCAGAGGTCCTGCAACAGACTTAATTAGTCTGCTGCGGGGTGCATATTGCTTGTCGAGTCTAGCCTCCTCCTTCTTTCATGAGATCAATGTAATACTAAGCATGTCTCAAACCAATCCATAAAAATTATAACCATCTCACCTAATCCCTTAATTTGTTTTACATTAGATGACAAATCTTTCCATACAAAACAAACACATATTGTCTAGGGTATGGGGGGTTTGAGTAACTATTTTTTAGATGATTGTATTTTCACCTCATGGAAATTGAACTAGATGAATACAACTCTAAAATTTTGTGATAATGTAGATATTTATGTTATTTACTTTAATTTAAATTTCAAATGCCAACGAACACCATATGACCAAGTTATAGTATAATTTTATCTATAATCGTTTTTTTGTTTGTAAGTGTCATCTATCTAAATAAGAAGCTCATTTTTGGTGTACACATGGAGATATGTTCCATATATCCCCGTTAAAACTTTAGTATTCATTCAAATTCATATGAAACCATTGGCCCAACCTCATAATTGTCAATCTTGATGGAGTTAGATGTCCACCGATCATCCCGAGAAGGATTGATGGGGTCCTTGAGAAATGAAGGATAGGGTTTCAGTTGAAGATCATTAGGATTTGGATTTTTGTAGGGTCCTCCCTGTCAATGGAGGTAATCCTTGGCCATTTGGTTGATTATTTTGACAATTCTAGTCAAAGCAATAGTATTTTATGTGGGGATGACGAGGTTAAATCATCTTTGGAGCATTCATGATGGATTCATGGGTTTGATAGTGAGTGGAAGTATGACTCCGGATATAGATGCAAAAAAGGGTTGTCAGATGTCAGTCTTTTCAACAATTTTGGATCATTCCGCAATAGGGACGGATGACTGCATTGAATCCGATACCTAATCATTCAATGACGACGATGAGTAGTAATGGATCCATGTCAGGGGTTCCTTCGTGTGGGTGGTTGGAGGATATCATTCCCATGTGAGGGATGAAAAAATCCTCCTCGAATGGTACGCTTACCACCTATACTCACCTAGTTTCACATGTAGAACTCTCAAAATCCTTGTTCTTTCATAATTTCGTTGGGAGTGAGTCTTGTACTCCCAAACAGGTTGACGAAGGTAATATTACGAAGTCAGGATTTGGAGTTGTTTCTCCACTCTCTGGTTTTGAACTGAAAGGGGGTGGCTTTATTGGTAAGGGATTGAAGTTGGAGGAATTGCATGCTTTTTCATTTCAACAGAATAGTGGTGGAGTGAGGCGAAAAATGAAGAAAGTTCTATGGAACAAAGGATATGGGTTGGAGCTGGTTGTTAGAAAGGATATACAGGTGATGGAGATCCCATGATTTTCTAGTCGAATGCTAATCATCAGTGGATGCGGAAGGTAGGTCGTGTGGTTTGATCACAGGGGTGGCGAGAAAGGTTCAAATTTTAAACTATTTTTACAGTAGGTCAGTATTGGGGGTAGAGGTGCATTGCACTGAACTGGACAAACAACTTCTTATCCTTAATATTTATGGTCCATATGAGAATAAATTGGACTTTTGGTCCTCTTTTCTATCGCAGGGCATTGTTAAGGCAGATAATTTCGTAGTAGGGGGTGACCTGAACTTGACTCTTTCAATAAATGAGAAATGGTGGGAGATGGTTCAAGAGGACCCTTTAGGGTCGGACCTAAGGGAGTTGTTTGATCGGTGTGATTGGATGGATGTAAAGCCAATGGTCATCAATCCTACTTGGTGTAACAAGTACGTTGGTGCACAAGGTATTTCTAAAAGACTTGACCGTTTATTTATTAGCATTAATCTAGCTTCTAATTTATAATTGTTTAGATCTTGGGTTGGGCATGTTATTTTCTTAGACCATTTTCATGTCTATCTCGAATTTGGTCTACCGGATCCTAAACATGGCTCTCCCTTTAAGCACAATTATGAATGGGCCAAATTCCCTCAATTTCAAGACTTAAATCGCTATATTATAGAGGGAAATGGTTATGTATGCTCTCAAATGATGGATAATCTGAGATTGCTAAAATATCTTGTGGTGAATTTGAATGTCTTTATGGGAAGGGAGCATGATGCCTAGCTTATGGAGACTGAGACGAAATTAGAACTCTTATATGCCAGAGACCTAATTTTTTTTCTCCTTGGAGGAAATTAGGAGGGAGATAATGGATCTTGAAAAGAAAAAGCATAAGATTCTCAAGGATGTGAAGGTGGAATGGACACTGAAAAGCAGGGTCGTTTGGCTTGAAGCAAGGGATCGGAACACAAGTTTTTTCTAGAAGATGGTGGCCCATAGACGGAACTACAATTCCATTTGGGAGTTGAAGGATGGGGGAGAGAGATTGGTGAGAGGGTTCAAGAATCTGTCAGAGTTAGCTATCAACCATTTCAAAACAATTTATACTCAACTAGAGAACCAAGATATGATGGGTATGTTGTAGGTCTTTGAGAAATTTCCTATGATGCTAACTATAGAGGATAACGAGATATTATACCAAGAAGTATCTATTGAATAATTGTAGAGTGCGCTTAAGGCATTTCAAAGAGATAAAAGTCCGAGTCTGGATGGGTGGCCCTTGAAGTTCTTCTTGGACTTCTTTGACAATGTTGGAGGAGATCTTCTTAAAATGGTGGAAGAGGTTAGGATTTCTGGCATCATTCCTGCTTCCATGAACTCAACCTTTTTGGAATTCATTCCTAAGAAATACAAGCCTGAGTCTTTTAGGGACTTTAGGCCAATTTCCCTTTGTAATGGTGCCTATAAAATTGTTTCCAAAATCCTAGTAGTAAGATTAAATCCTTTTCTTTCCAAGTATGTCTCTAGAGAACAATTTGTTTTTCTTAAGGGGAGTTTAATCCATGAGGCAGTAGGCTATGCTCAAGAAGATATTCATACTATCAAAACTTGTAACCTCGGGATGGTTGCTCTAAAGTTAGATATGTCTAAATCCTACGATAAATCCTTTTGGTTATTCTTGCGATTAGTTCTTCTGCATATCTCGTTCAATCTGGAGCTGAAAATTTTGATTATGAGGTGTGTGACGTCCCCCCCACTTTGCAATCCTGATTAATGGTGTAGGGTCAACATTATTTATATCTTCAAGAGGACTTAGGCAGGTTTTTCCTCTCTCACCCTACCTATTCCTTCTAGTTATGGAAGGGCTCATTAGGATATTGAATGTTGATAGGGACATAAGAAGACTTACATGAGTATCTTTTCATGGTAGAGAAAACTTGACTCATCTGATGTTTGTGGATGATATTCTCTTGTTTTGTATCTACTCTCAGTTGGAATGTCAGAGATTGGAAGCAAATCTGGAGTTGTTTTGTAGGGAAATGGGAATGGAAATTAGCTCAAATAAGTCTATTACTAGTGGGGGGACATGGTATTTTGGAGGAGATTCTTCCCTTTCGACTGCAAAATAATGGAGAAAGGTAATCAATATCTTGTCTTTTCCTTAAATCCCAACAACTATGGGAAGAGGGACTGGAGATCGCTAGTGGACAGAATTGAAGACATAATAACCTTATGGTGTAACTAGTTGTTGTCAAGGGGAGGTAGATTGGTGTTGTTTAAATCAATACTAGAAGAAATCACTGTTTTTTGGCACATGTTGGATGCCATTCAGGTGACAATCCTTAACTCTATTAGGAAAATTTGTTTCAATTTTCTATGGAGGCATAACTCTAAATATCAGGGGTTCCACTTGGTGAAATGGAAAACGCCGGCGGCTCCTAAGCAGTAGGGAGAGTGGGGAATGAAGAATATTTTGCTCTTCAACAAGGCTCTGGCTGCTAAAACCTTATGGAATTTGTTGACAAAAGATAGTTCCTCGAGGAATATCCTAATTGCTAAGTATATAGCTCTTGCCTCTATTATAGACTAGATTAGAAGAAGGAAGAAGAGTTGTAGGTCAAATCACTGGAAATACCTTTCGAATGCATTTGAGGTGTTGGTCCCTTATCTTGTTTGGCAAGTGGGGAATGGGAAATCAATTTTTGTCGGGTGTGATTTTATCATTGGTCTGACAGAGGGAGATCGACTTAGTCCTGGTGTTGTGGCGCATTTACAGGAGAGAGGTCTGGTTACTTTGGATAGGATAGCCACTCCAGGATGGACTACTCTATGGAAACAAGGGTGGCTCTCAGGAGAGGATATTGGTATGAGTAGGGAGTGGTTGAATGAATGGGATAATTTTAGAGATAACCTCATTAAGGCCCACATATTCATTTAAAACAAGAAAGATGATCTAGGATGATCTTATAATTCCTACGGAGGTATATACACTACAACATTGGGATATTTGTCGATCTTCCCTGAAGTGCTAGGGCCGAGAAAATGGTGGTGGAGGGCTCTATGGAAATTGAAATCTCGTCTGAACGTTATCATACATTTCTGGTTAATGTTGATGAACATAATATTAACTTGGGATATAATGCAACATTACAATTTTTATGGTCCCGTTTTATGCTATTTGTGCAAATCAAATAATGAATCAGTGATGCACCTCTTCGCGGACTGTGGATATACCAAGGAGGTTTGAGGATAAATTGCAAAGCTTATATCTTCACCCCACTCTATGGATTAGAGGATCAATGGAATTTTGTTTCAAGTGTTTTTTCCAAGTCCAGGAGTTTAGACCCCTTAGATCGCTTCCTCTCGTCATTGCTTGGGGCTTGTGGTTAGCCAGGAACGAGGTTATTTTCAATGACTGTGTTCTACCAGTATTTCAGGTTGTCTCTCAATCCTTTTCGATTGTTCAGTTTTAAAAATTCAGATCCTAGAGGCAAGTCTGATCGGATTAGGGATCCTCTATCTATTGAGGAAGACAGGCCATGGGCCTATTTCGATGGAGCATGTCAGGATGCCAAAAGTGGATTTGGATTCATTCTGTACATATCGAAAGATCATTTCTTCCTTGGTAGGGGTTTTATTGTACATGGGACAAATAATAAGGCTGAGTTCAGTGGAATTTTATTTTTGCTCTGTCAAGCGATCAGGTGTGGCATCAATTCACTTCAGGTTCATGGAGATTCAATGCTTGTTATCAGCTGTATGCAGGGGCAAGTGGATGTTGTAAACTCTGATTGAACCTCTTTAGTGGATCAATTGAGAAGGATCATAGACTCTTTTTAGGAGCTTAGCTTCAGTCATATATATCAGGAGTTCAATGAACAAGCTGATTTCCTCTCAAAGAAGAGTTTGGTTCTTCATGAAGGAGCATTGAGCCTCAAAGAATTCCAAAGGGGCACTTCTTTTCCTCCTGTTTCTATTTCCTTTGTTTATTTCAGTGATGAATAAAAAATGATATCTTGTTGGGGGATAGGAATAGCCTCAAATAAATAGGTAGAACTCTATGCATTGTACATTGGATTTGTGTTGTTGCGGGTCTATAAAATTAAGAAGGTAATAACTCTCAAAGACTCCTTCTTTGTTATTAAGCAAATGCAAAAGAAGAATCTTAAGGAGGATAATTTACTTTACAAGACCTTTCAAAGAATTATCAATAATTTGAAAGGGAGATATGATGTCAAAATTTTCCATGTCCTAAGAGGCAATAATGAAATGGTTGATTGCAAGGAAAATGAGGTTGTATACTTAGACAAGGGGGTTTGGTTAAAAATGGGGACCCCCCAACAGGTTCTGGATCCCCTAGAAGAGTTATGAATCATACAATTGAGTGCTCAAGCCTCATCAATTGTATTGATTTTGAATTTGCACTTGGATATGCATACAGGTCACCACTTGGAAAAATTACATCAAGGATATGCATATAGGTCACATCATTAACGACTAACATGAGGGATAAATTAATCTCCCTTGTGCCTTCTATTCCTCCCTCCCTTACCATTCAATTTGCAGCATGGAGAAATTAAATCCCCATGTGCAATGGCTATCTTGCAGAGGTGGAATAGTTGGCCTAAATTTTATGATGTGAGGAGGTGGATTAGGTGAAGGTTGAGGATTAGAGACTCTTTTTCTATGGCATGAACCATCACAACATGGTGTCGGGAATGGGATTGCATTCTTGTTGATTCAACCTCCTTTGTTGGCATGGTCCTGAGGCCTTAGTCTTGATAGAGGTATAATATAATTTCTTTCTCAGGTGACAACTCTCATGGTCTACTGTATAGCTTGCACTTTGCATTTTAGCCAACAAATTCCTATAGGTATTTTTTTGTCTTAGAGGCATGAGTCTGCATACATTGGAGGGTATGGTTAATGGGGTTTGGTTTCTTTCTAGACATTTCTCTAGCTTAAGGGTGCAAGTAAGAATGATATTTCCTATATCGCTTTGTAATATGGTGCAACCCTCCAGTTCTAGGAAGAGTGGGGAGTATCGCATTGCTAAAGTGAAAAATACTTTAAGGAGAATGAATAATCAATTAGAGGGATTAGGAAATCAATCAAATACCTAATTTTTGATATGGAGAAGTAAGAAAAAAAGCACAAGGAGATGGAAGCAACCTTAAAATATCAAACTTTGAAGTATGAGAAACTTACCAATGATTAGAAAATGAATTATAATATCATATTTGGGTTCACCGGAGGATCACAATCTATTGTAGGTCACCCAATATTATCTATGGGTTCTATGAAAGAGAAGGCTAGTGAATAAGAAATTGTGCAACAAATAACAATGGATTTAACATAACAACCAAATCTCCAAGAGGGGTATGGTATGGAGCACAAAGATGTGTGTATGTAGGAGGCCCATTCATGGCACAAATTTGGTTAATGTTTTATCTTATGCTCTTCTTTTGTTTTTGCTTACTTGGACAATTTATTAGGCAATACACTTTTAAATATGGTAGGAAGGCCTACAGAAATAGTATAATGTTTGCTTATATGTTGTTTTTTGTATGCTACTTCAACTCAGAAGACCAAATTTTGAGCATATTTTTTAAATCCAGATTATTTGGGTTTCCCACAACTCTTTTATAATAAAAAATATATCCATTACTGTTAAAAAAGCAACATAACTACTTATAAATAGTTCAACTAACCCTTGACATTCCAACATGTACTCATAACACATATGTAATTCAATGTTAATCAAATATTCACATGACTCTTATTTGTGTGTTAGCACATTGTAGAAAGCATCCATGAATGATTGTAAACTATTTAAAAAATAAAGATCACAACAAATATGAAATGTTATATAAGGAAAAGATAAGTAATGACAATTTTGTGATCAACATTTTTTTGGCCTGTCATCCCATTTATGTGTTGAATGGATCCCATTTTGGTTTTTGTTCTACCACAAAAACAAAATTGAAAATTCGTATTTCATGCAATAATTAAACTCTCTAATTACACATAAAAAATAAGTGATTACATACATTTCATTCACGTCGTTATTTAAATAAATCACCCCACAATTCAAATATTCTTATTTCTTTGAGCGTCACCTTCTACATTTTTTTAGACATCCCTGGTGGCATGTTCATGTATCATCTCATTCAAAGTCTTTAATTTTCTTAATCTTCCTAAAAAACAACCAATAGTTATATGAAAGCAAATATCATAGACATATTAATTTGGTAATTTTTTAGACTAGTATATACATATTATAGAAAAAGTGTTTAGCAATAATAGTTTCTAAATGATCTTTTTTGTTATTGTATGATTAAATAATTGTAAGTCTTATAGGTCTCATTAACTATTTCTTTGGAAAAACTTGGTTGTAGTCATTAAGTTTCAATGTCACTCTATATGAAGTAAGGACCAATTCATCATCATTTACATCTTTCATAATTTTTGTTTTTTAGGAGGGACTTTTGTTCCCTTGTTGTCATTCCCTACACAAAATTCAACATATTCTGTGAAATAAAATGTTTGAAACCCATTAGTTATATTTGTAAAGAAGTACATTAATACTAAAAAGTCAAGGAAAATCTTAAAGTTGGTCACTTTTAGCCACCTAATTCCCATATTTGCAACATTTCCGTAAATATTTTATGCTCCCTTCCACTTCCATCATGAACAATCTTATTGAATTTTTTCATTTTTGTCCTTTCATGACACATGTTAAGAAATACACATTATTTAAACCTACATATAATTCAAATATAATTCTTTTATATGAAAACTTGAAATAAATTGACATGGTCTCTTCTTGGAATGTGTTTCCCTCATGTTCGTTGATACGTTTTTTTCCACGGCCTTCTATTGGCCATCTTCATTCATTAAAATGCCTACATAATGAAATATACAAATTATGAAATGTGTTATACAAATAAAGTAGAGAATTTCAATCTAAAATTGTTTTCAAGTTAAGCGATGCAAATTATACCATGATATGCATTGGTGCTTTTAATTATGTCTTCCGAACCACATAGCCAATGCACAACAACACAAAATTTACATGCACTAATACATTTGTAGGTTCTCATGTTTAGTGGTGTGATATATAGTAATAAATGCACCATTGTGTATATATTGTATAAATTGCACCATGAAACCCCAAAATATTTTTTTAACATATTGGCAAGGCAAGTGGTGTACTCTGTAGTGGTAAACACATCTACCATATTTATTATATAATACATATTTTAAAACTCGAAAAAAAAATTGTGCTATACAATAATAAACACATCCGTGTATTTCCTATACAATTCACACTGTGAAACCCAAAAACATTTTTTAAAGTGACAATGACAGGTTTTTGAATCCAATGAAATAAATGACCTCAATCCATTAAAATATATTTTACATCAAAATAACCATTAAGTCCAACAAATACAGAAATCCCCCAGAAAAAAAATGTCTCTATGAAAGTGTGAATAAACTAAAACCTTGTTGCTAGGTTTTGCAACAACATAAAACAAAAGAGAAGCAACAACAAAGTTAGGGTTTCTAACATTTCAAGTGAGTCTAAAACCCTTCCATTTAATTTAAATGAACTATAATTATGAAGAGGAATACAAAAAATATGGGAATTTTTGAACAAGGGAAAATTTGTTTAGATGAAGAGAATGAAGTTTATACATGTCTTAAATCTCTCCTGTGCAAATTTTTTATGTGACCCATGGTGACCTCTTACAAATTTGAGTCTTCAAAATTGTCTATCCACTATGATGTCTTGGTAAATCTCTCTTACACAAGTCTCCCCTCTAACTTTCAACAAAACAATGGATTAGGGATTAGGATTTTGTTTGACTCATTTTTACAGTAAAACAAATCCCACTCTTTTTTCATTTGAATTTTTACCATTGATGAAAAATGCATGCTTTATCTTTCAAAAAACAAATTGACATGTTGTGTGCCACTCACATTTAAGCACACCGATGTAATGTAAATGCAACATAGTAATAAGTTTTGGAGAAAATAGAAGTGTAAACTTCCACAATTAGTACCCTATGGATGTTTTAGCGTAGGTATTTTTTGTTGTGCATCAAGATATAGTGCACTGGTGCATCTAGTATGTTAACCCCAAAAATTCCTAACCATGTTCATCCCCTAATGATAACACCACATTCCTTATTCCCCCCCACTAAATCCTTCACTAATCACCAAAGCCTAATTCAAAAACCCACAAAGTTGGCTCATAATGATTTTTCCCTCTCCAAAATAGGGAAAAGTGGCTTTATTTCCTCCAAAAAAGCAAAAAGTCCCCCAAAACAGAGAAATCTCCCCCTCAAAAAGAAGGCAAAAATAAAAAATAAAAAGGGGAAAAACATTGAATAAGTAAAAAATAGAGGGAAAACCCTAAACTGCCACCCAAAACCACGAGCCAATACCTTGGTCCGCCAAATACCATGGGAAAGAAAACTTGGGCAAAAATTAGTATTAATAAATGGTGAAGGATCCCATTATATATCACACATTCACTCACTACCTTACCGTCATTTTGTCGAAATTTCACCTAAAACTCTTGAAGCCTCCATTTGACTTCTAGTTTCCCCATTGTGATTTTTGGCCACCATTAGTGACACTTGTGTGGAGAACTCCCAAAGCTGCTTGGAGACCAAGGAATCACTACTTCAACCTTCTTCAATGGCACCCTACTCACTCCACTTGAGGTAACTCTCATTGTATTTCCTCACTTATTTAATAAAGTCCAAAACATTATTTCCTTACTCTCTCGTATGTATGAAAGGATGCAAAAACATTTAGCTTAGTTTTATTTTCTACATTTTGTCATTTAATTTTTTACTACATGTATGCACCACCATTTCTGAACTATTACTAAGATTTCCATAAGTCAAGTAGTAAGTGTATTTCTCCACTAGCTAGCGTGAATAACTTAGCTACATAGTATATAAAACACACCAATGTGCCAATTTAAACTAAGTGCATCATCTATTTAAAAAAGGTCTTCAAAAATCAACTACTTGAAGTTAGAATGTTGTATGCTTCCCAAACTGTTTATGGACAATTTGTATGAGCGGACTCAAATAGATCTCCCTAGTCTAAATGGTTTCGATCTAGAACAAATGAATTCATAACACAAGTACTTTTCCTAGATCAATTGAAATCCAAGACAAATAGAAGAGATGGCTTACCTCAATTATGCAATTCCTCTTTCCTTGCTGCTCCAAGCTCCAAGTCTTCAGATCTTTAGCTGCAAAAACATACAAAGCATGTGGAAACAAACAAGCGGTAAAATCACATGCATGTGAATTGATCTAGATTAATAGTCAAAGAAGAAAAACCTAAACATCATTAACACAATAAATTTTACGGAAAGAACTTGTATTAAATGTAATAGTAAGAAATACAAAGGGAGAGATATTACGACCAAAGCTTTGACGTCATAACCTCCTTCCAACAATCCTAGCCTCCAAGATTGAATGCTTAGCCTCCTAATGGATGAAGAGGATCACCTAGAGAAATTTCACCAGCATAAATGACTCTATCCTTCCTCTCTTAACAATGGAGAGGGGGTTCATATATATAGAGCTAAAGGGATAGGAGAGGTCGAGGATTTAGGGGAGAGGTTTAAGGGATCATCCCACTAGAAAAGGGGATTGACCGCCAACTTTCCAGGTAAGTAGGGATAAGTCTCCATGCCATCCAAGCTTTGAGAAGTCACTCGAAGCTTTTCTTTATCGACGTTAACCAACTCCGACGCACCTTGCACAACGGAAAAATGTGCCAGAGAGAGATCAATGCACGTTGTACAAAGGCACACTGCGTCACCGACGCACACTGCTTCACCGACGCACTCTGATAAGTTGAAGAGCGCGTCACCTTGAACCTGACGCACCTTGCTGGACAACAGGGCGCGTCAAAGTGACAACAAAAGGTCAAAAGGGAATGACAACAACTTATGTTTCAATGTTTTACCACCACACTCTTTCATGCATGACACTTTGTTTGCATGTATGTGATCAAGTCGCTTAACATGGAGAAAGAGTTTGTCACGAACACATAGCATATTTGTTGATAGTGCCATACTTCTATCAAATGATGAATTGCTGTTAGCAAGCCTAGAAAAAGGGAATCGGTTCTTCAATTCAGTTATGTCAAAACAATACTTGTTAGGACCTTCCTTTAATTTATGTTGTAGAACTTGTCAAATAATTTTTACTTTTTTGTAAAATCAATCATATAGAGTTAATATTCAAATTTAGCAATCCAAACACATTTACAATACAATTTGTGTCCTATCTATTCTCAATCTTAAATTAGTTAATATAAAATAATTTATGGTGAGACATTGTTTATAAAACTTGAACTGATATTTGTATATTTAATATTTTGTGATATATAAAATTTAAATAATAGAATTTCATTTAAATTTAAAATTTCGTTAATTTTTTTATCAAATAGAAAAGAAAATGTTTTTCTTACAATGTATATATGATTAGTTCATTATCACTTATCACTCACTTAAAACAACCACCACCACATAATAATGTATAATAAAATTGCCACAGCATTCCCACTTTAGAAAACAAATTATAAATAAGTCAATAAAAAATTACATATAAAAAAGGAAATATGTTCTTTGACTATAAATTTTAAAAACTTTGTAACTATTTTTACTAAACACATGGATAAAGTTTAATAAATTAAAAGTATTAAATAAAACAAAATATTATAAATAATTAATTAATAATAATAACTTTTTCCCACTTATTTAGATTTTAAACTTATTTAAGTTTTATAGTTATTTAAGTACATAAAATTATGTTATATATATATATTTTTTGTAATGTAAAGCAGAAATTTAATTAACAGAAACTGAATATACATCTAGAGCCGAGAGGAGTTTTACATATTGGGGAGGCCTCATGTGCTGAAGTCACCATCCCAATTGCTCAAAAATACTGTAGTGACTGATGTAATGACTGACATAATACAGAATTAAGACTTCTAGAGAGTGGTTTACCCTTAAAAAAAAGGGACTTTGTTCAAAAATGAAAATCTATTGAGTCTAATCGTACTGAAAAAAAGACTGTGCAGGAAATAGAGACAAAATAGCTGGTAGTCACAGAGGTAACCCAGAGCAGTAGCCGCCTAGATTTCATTTTGCTGGGTCTTCCTTGATGATTGGGCAGGCCGCATAGAAGTCTTCGAAAATCCCCGGTGGGGGCAGAGAGGGAGAACCTGGAGTGTGCGTTCCATCCTGGTTGATGCTGGGTCCCGGAGCCAAGCCTTTGTTCTTTTTTCCTGGCGATTTCTTGTTTTCTAACCCTGTGGCAGCCTCGTCTGTATTTTTGCCTTTCTGTTTTTCAGGTTCTGAGTTGTTGCCAATGGAAAAGACCTCCCAGGTCATGCTAGCCTCTAGGGTGTTGGAATGTTCTGCAGCTTCCTTCAGCCTTGCTTTGACGTTGCGGACGATGCTGGAACTGGCTTTCCAGTTGGCCTCTATTTCTTCTACGAGTGTGCTTGTTTTCGAGCAACCAGTAATGGTTAATGGCACCACCATTACTACCTATAGCAAGGAGTGTCGCTACTCTGCGAGCTTCCCACCCATCGATGAGAATACGTGTTCTCATTGATATACGGTCGGCATATCCATCCATCACAGACCAATCCATGGCCACCTTCGGCAGACGATTGATGGTCTTATGGCCACTCCCACTCCCACTCCCGCGACGAGAGATGCCCCTTGTGCGGTTTGTCATGACAGAGAAATGAAGAGCAATGACAGAGGGGATGTTTGTAATTACCTCACCTCCACCCCCAAAGTTGAAATAAGACGCATATCAACGTAAATATGATCATTAGCACATGCATCAATAGCTTGATACTCCATTCCAATATCTTTCATAATGGCATATAAATCTCGGTATGTGCAAGGTAAAATATTTGCCAGTGACAAATAAATTCACCTAACAATCTACAACATAAACAAGAGCGGTGTGCAACTTAGTCCCTGCCTCGTAACATAAAAACAAAAATCAATTTTTAATAAAATGATTCAATAATTCCGTATAAGTGAATTCGAATTCACAAATTCAATATAACTTAATCATAATGACTAAGCTACAACTCTTGTTCTAATACAAAAAATAAATCAAATGAATGAATTGACAGATAAACATGTAATATTGATCAATTTAAAAGTTCACATATCAGACATCAAATCATTGCGACTTAAGTTATCACTATAGCTATAAAAAGAAGACTTAGGTTACAATGGTATGAGATAGGATGCCTATGATTGTGTTGAAAATTGCTATGCATTTTTTTATTATCTCTATATCAAAGTATACAATTGACTTTTATTTCTACTTATGAAAATGGGTGTTATCCATGTTTATGCATGAATGAAATTCATTAATGGATGTTTATTTGATTCCGTTGCATTTTATTAGTTTCATTCACACATTCATATGAAATATGTTGGGTTGTTACTTGCCTAAATAGAAAGAGGGTTCCATTTTTATGACAAAAAATCCTAGGAGAAAGTGACATGACAATTTTCTTGGCATTTTACAAATGCATTGGCTTCAACCTTCTAAGCTCGTAGAGTCTTAATTATAAACAATGTCGTGAAGTAGAATATAATTGATGAAAATAAGACTAAGATCATGACTAAGTGATATATGCCTAGGATTTCAATTGATGCAAAACTATATGTTTATATAAGTTTTCAAGTTTAGTTTTCAATACTATAAAAGTTATAATGGAGAAATTTCCAAAAGAGAATTAAATGAACATAGATGCAAAACTTTATATAGAATCATCCCAAATCCAAAAGCTAAAACCTTATGTGGTTTGAACATCCTCATATATATTCTCCTAGAATTAAAGGGTTTGAAATAGAAAATGTTATTGTTGAAGTAATAATAAATAATTTGGCTAAAATCAAAGTTAGAGTTTATTGTGCTATGGAGATTGCATCTCAATAATTGGAGATTAGGAAAATTGAGAAAAATTATTTGTCTTCATGGTTGTCTCTTGCCAAAAATATGGTGCACTAGACACTCAAATGGGAGCCTTGAAAGATTGGGTAAGCTTGGGTAGATCAAATTTTGTCATATCTACACCTCTCAAGAGGTAGTTCACTCCCCCCCTACAACTACTACATCTATTGGGGACTTCTTGTTCAATGGTTTCTTTTAGGTTCACAATCAAGGCCTACATGCATATGGACACAATTTCTAGTTTTTCTTCTTTATCTTTATAGTTATAATGTTTTATTGAATAAAACTATTTCTAAGAAATTTTTGAAAATAAATTATGTTTTTTTGTTAGTTAGATATATTTATCTTTTTTTATCTTTTATATTATTTAATGATTATTTTGATGAAAAAAACATAATTATTTTATATGTTTTAAATCAAACATGCTAAGTAAGTATGTTATGGAGTAAATATGTTATTTTTCTTTTATATTATTTAATATTTATTATAGTGAAAAAACCATAATCAATTTATATATTTTAAATCAAACATTTTAAACATGTTATGGTTGGGACAAAACAATGTAACTTTTAAATAAAGTTTTTTTTAAAGAGAGATATAAAAATATAAATTACCATAAAAAGGTTCTATGGTAACATAAACATTCATGTTCTAAAACAAAGTAGTTCTTAATTTGTTTGAAAAATGAAGTGATTTTTTTAATAGTTAAACTTTTTGATTAAAAATTACAAAACAACTAGCAATAAAATGCCATGTGCAATAATAGAGGCATGCTCATTAAGCCTTGTTCTCTCAAAATAAATTAATAATAATAATAATAATAATAATAATAATAAATCACATTATAAAGTAAAGCAATTATTTATTTTGGATTAAGCAAATTTGTTGACCAAAGGTGACAATAATCTAGAAGACAATTGGAACTAAGAGGCCCTCCTATAACCAAGCATTTGCATTACAAAGTAAAGCAATTATATATTATTAAGAAAAGACAGTTTACTTCCTCATTCAAGCTTATGCCCGTATAAACCCTTTTTAACACTCGGTAAGTCAAGGATTTTTAAACAATAATAGATGAAAAGTTCCAACATTTCTATTTAAAAAATTTAGAATAAAAACAATTATTTTAATTATATAACTTATATTTTTTCTTTATAAATTATTATTTTTTAAATTATATTATAAAAAAATTTAAAACATTTAGAATTAAAAATCAAACTAAATTATAAAAAACATTCAACAATTGGTCCCATCCTTATTTTTAAGATTATTGCTCAAAATTATTATAACAAAATCATTTTACTTAATTATTTGATTATAAAAAAGCTTTAAGATATTAAATTTAAATAATATTATACATAATTTATAAAATTGACTTCCTTATTTAGTTTTTTTAATTGTTAAAAGCTTCATTATATTAAATTTAAAATTAGATAGTATGCCCACTTTCAGGAATCAAAATGAAACATCAAGTCTATATTGTTTACTCTAGTCACAATCTTTTATTCTTATAAAAAATAAACCTGTAACATTTTTAGATGGTTCTTTAAATGATTCAATGGAATCCTATAGCTTTACAAAGCATAACATTAAATCTCAAATTTATTTTAGATGGTTCTTTAAATGATTCAATGGAATCCTATAGCTTTGCAAAGCATACCATTAAATCTCAAATCAATCTTAAAGCACAATCTACTTCATGAATCAATTCCAGAAATCATAGTTAAGTATGAGAGTTATGCTATGCTCACAAACCAGTCACAATATTTCTACTACGAGAAGGAGTATTGTTGTAATCATTTAATAGATAGATTACTCAATATCTTACTCAATTCATGTAGCTTATTCAAGCATTATATTGAATAAAAAGCTTGCAATTTAGAACATAATTAAAAATCTCAAAGTTGTCAATTCAAGTCTTGTAACTTCACGTTTTACCAGAATTCATGTGTTAACAACATGTCAAGATTTCCACTAGTAAATCACACCACACTTAAACTGTGTAATGCCAATGGCCCATTCAAATAATCATTAAGAATATAATAATGATGAAAACATAAACTAACCAATCAATTCAGGAAAGCAATTGAAACTTTTAAATAAGGAAATGATTTGTAAGCATAAATTAACCAACGTACCACCAAATCTAAAACACGGAGCTATAAGAAAATAATAAAAACAACTACACTAACTCTCTACAGTGCATACATGGGATGGGGGCCCTCTTGTCTAGGATGCACTACAGGAAATCGCAAAATCTAACTCACAAAATTCAACAACACATTCTTTGTATTTATAACTTAAAATATTTAGAAGTTTACAAAGTACGAAGTACAAAGCTCTACTCTCATAGTATCATGGTTCTACCTCTGTCTCTATTGTATGCTTAACCCTCTTGACATCAAGACACATCCTTTTATACAGTACGAAAGAGATGATCTGATCCCCATCTTGTGGATATTTTAACTAATTAAATTCTTAAAATAAACATAAAATATATGTCTAAAACGAATAGATAGATCGATATCTGAATACAGGGGACTGATACAAAATAGTCATCGATTTTGGCTCAACGAATTTCATGACTAAAAGCATGAAATTGTGATCTTCTATTTGGATTTATCTCTTCCACCTTATCCATTGACCCAACCTTTGACCAGATATCCATGGCTTTGATGTTAATGTTAGTGTCGAAAATATACGTTACAATCCATTTCGACACTTTTCTAAAGAATGCCCATGTGATCAAATTTGTTTGAGGTGGTGCAACTGCGCAAACCAAAGAACATGTTATTGGAACCTTCCATGTTGCTACATTAAACAAAATATGGTAACATTATCGATGCAAAGTAATTCTAATCTTTATATCATTCATTAAAATAGAGGGATTTAAAGATTTAGGCAACAAACTCTATTTTAAAGATTTAGGCAACAAATTACCTCATAATCCCGTAATAACATAAAAACAATGAAAATTTAGGTAAAGGATAAAAAATGAGTAATAAGATGGTGGAATGGAAGAGTATAGGGGGAAAATATGGTATTACTGACATTACAAAATGCTTCAAAACTGGAACCCAACAGAAGAATTCAACAAAAAATTGGAAGCAATTGAAAGATATTCATGAGGCTTCTCATAAGGGATGGGATTGGAATCATGTTACTTCTCAATAATTGTTACAGTTACATATCAGAAATAAGTTCTGGACAAGGAAAGTAAGATGAGGAATAATAGTGCAGAATAGGCGTAGCTACTTCTGCCCTAAGCTAGACCTTTTCCTGGAATTGTAGCCTCAATTTCCAACCAATCACCCCCTTATTGTTACCTTTGCAGCCTCTGCATGGGTTCTGCCCAACAACTCTAAAGTGCCACCCATGAAAATGCAACAACTACCCAGTCAAATCTAGAGCAAATGAAAAAGCTCACCTCCTCCAGCTTACTGCTCCGCTTTCTTACAAGGAAGCAGCTAAAGCAGGAATGCATCCACCCAGTGCCATTGTAGAAAATTGTACTGGACAAGGTGGCCGTTTCTTTATAGAACGATCAAACAAATGTCCCAATTCTTCTGGTTTCCTCAGAATGAACAACAAAAAATCCCCATAATTGCAAGGATTGTAGACACGTCTCCAAGATCAATGGACTCTGTCTAAATGGATACGCAATGATAAACTGGCTAAATAAACATTGGACTGAAAACTATATAAACTATATGCCAGAGGTATTTTCCTTGCTTATTTTTAAATCCTAGAGGATAGGGACTGAATATTAGCAAATGGAAAATGGTTTAAACTCTCAAGGAAGGATCAACCTCTTTATAGCACCCGCTCACCGAGTTCAACCCAACAACCTTGTCTGTCATCACAACACCAATTTTATTGAGATTCCAAGACCTCTTCTCTTTGGGGAGGAAGAAGATCATGAAAATCAGGAATGCCCTAGGCAAATGTATCAGTTTAGAGTCAGACTCCATAGAAAAAACGAGATAGATAGGGAGTTCACCAAAACTAGGCTCTGCCCTCAACTTGATCTTAGCAATGGTCCACTGGACAAAATTATCTTGGATCTTGAAGACTCCCATTGGACTCAATTGTTAAGTTATGAAAACACCACCCTCAGGTGCAGGATCCACCACAATATAGGACATTTTATGGTGTCCCGAATGACTTTGTCATACAAGGGCCAAAAGACTACCATTCCTAATACCTAAGTAACAGATGGGGAAGGGTTTCAAAAAGTTAAAAGAATAATGAAGACAAAGTCCATGGCAAATCAGAAAACTGTAGGAATCGGGGAAAAAAAGGAAGGGTTTCATGCCTAGGATAAAGCCACAAAAAGTGAATCAAAGATTTCCAACACAAAAGCTTAAAATAAGACATGGAACACTGCTGTAGAAGATGACAACAAAATTGAAGAGCTTGATTATAGAAGAGGAAACTAGACCAAGTCCCCAAAGTTCTCAAACAGGTAACAAGATTGCCCCCAATATGAGGGGAAGTGAGAAGCAATTGCCAGACATCCAGATCCCTCAAGTTTACTTGATGATTCTCCTTGTAAAATGCTCAACATCATAAATCCCAATAGGGGCAATTTTCCCTTCCACCTGCAGCTGTAGCTGGGGTAGCTGTTAATGTGTCTTCATTGTGTTAATATATGAAGTCCTCTTTTTTCTACCATAAACAAAAGCTCTGGACAAGAATAAAATTTGTTTCAAGACCATAATGACCCTTTGTAGCCAATGCATGGCATCTTATAATTCTTGCATGACCACTTGGGAACTCTATAGTTGATCAAAGGGAAGGTTCAACAACCTCACCAAGGACACTAATAATCAAACAATTATCAAGAAAAGACCACCATTGTAAAATGTCTGAAATAGAGTAACTTTGAGATTATAAGTCTCGAGCAGGATGAAAAAGGAAAGTATTTTCATTGGACCATCTCAATTTTTTCAAAGAATAAAATACAATAATTTCATGTGCGAAGTTCCTATGAAATGAAGCAATTTCCACCAAATGAATAATGTGCTTTTTACCATGAACATATAATCTGTTGAAACCTATAGGTAGGTTGAGGGCCCAAGGCCTAAATAGAGACAGCGGTAGACAATAGCTTAATTTTCAGAGATAGAATCCCTTATAACTCATAATAGAAGCAGATATGTGATGCCAAAACAGGGTGATGGTAATCATTGACATCACCTTAGCTCTCACTTAATTCTGCATAACAAGACATATAGAAACAAAATATTCTTGCAAACTACCTTTCTAGCTTCTCTGAAATGATAAAATACTGCTACCCAGGTTCCAAAGTAGGCTTGGCACACAATGACATATGCTCAATTGGGTCCTAAAGTCTTGTCCAATGTATACATTAGAACTAATGGGATCTTGTAGAACATTGCTAGGAAATAGTAAAGTAGAACTATTGCTTGAACTCATTCAGAACCTTAGAAAGTTCAATGCATATATTTAAACTAGTCCAACTAGACCATGTATGGAAAGAAGCAGATAGTGATGCCAATACAAGACAACAGTAATTTGTCATGCCGCCTTAGTTTCCCCCTTAATTATGCATTGAAAAAGTATAGCCACAAAATATTCTTGCAATTTACCATTCTAGCATCTCCAAAATGGAAGAATACTGCCACCCAAAAAGTCCAGATAAATATGATCAGCTAATGCGAAGCATCCACGCTCACCTCCACTCCACCACATTGTCCTCAAGCTGTGACAGCCAGCGCATAATCTTCAAGAGCTATTGTGATGCAGAGCATGGATTCAGAACATAACGACTGTTTATTAAAACCCCCAACGGAATTGACTAAACTCTCAATTAGAGATCCATAATCATAGGGATTGGTGGGAGCACTATGAGTTCGGGTAGGCACAACAGAAACACAATAGTGTCATTTCTGGAGCTATATTTGGGCAGAAATCCGAAGAATAGAGGCACTGGACCTGGGCGAATGATGCAGTTTTTAATTTTCCAGTTTCTTTAATTTTTCCTAAGATTGTTTTTCTTTTTTTGGAGATAGGGGAGCTCTGGCGCTGAGGCTTAGTCCTCTCGTGACATTTATGCATTGAAAACTCTACCCACTTGATTTATTATCTATTCAATAAAAAAAGTCCGAGTGTTTGGTTGTATCTAGTTCTTCTGTACATGGATTATTAGCCTTTCATTGTATTATTTTCCTTGGTTTTACCAATTAATTTGTTTTCAGTTGTCTGATCATTTGGTATCAGAGCAACCCATAATGGTCCAGAAGGGAATCCATTGTTGCTGACTTATCGCTGGAGACTTAGTTGCTTAAACTGAAGAGTTGGTTCGAGAGGAGAACCAAATATCCTCGGAGGAGCACTAGATTGGACGGAGGTGCATTATTGTTACCAGTGGGATTGGCTATGGAAATCCATATTGTGAACAACTGTAAGAGAGCAAGCTCTTGAAAATCAAAAGAGAGAGAGCTTGGCAAGTAAAAGTTAAAAAATGGTAAAAGAGAAACGGGTGAGCCAAGAAGAGAATGAATGGATCAGGGTAGAGATACAAGCAATTAGGAAACTAATCAAAGAGTGTGATGAAAGACTGCAAAGAAAAGCGGAGATCCGAGCCATACGAAAGGTGATAAGGGCCTTGGAGGAGAAAGAAAGACATCAAATTGAAAAGAGAGAGTTTTCAAAGGGGGTCTCAGATGTGGAAGTGCTTTGCTACACGGAAGAAGGTGAAGCACTTGAAGAAGAAGAATACAGTGCTACTGAGCACATGGGAGCAAAGGAGGAGGAACAAATTTTCCATTGTTGGAAGAACAAATGGTTGGGCAATGCATAAAGAGTGTGGTTGAAGATGTAGACAGGCCATCAGATTGGGATGCTGGGAAGGAAAATGGTTCCTTTAGTGAAAATGAAGTTGACAAGGTTGTAGCAGAAGAGAAATTTGCTTATTGGAAGCTCCTGCATGTAGAAATTGAGGTGCCAAGGAAGGACATTGAACAAGGTGTGACAAGAAAATTGGTGGTGTTCCAATGGTTAATGCAGTTGAAGGCCAAAAGGTTGTGAAAGAATCGCTGAACGTGTTGAATGTTACTGAGCAGAGAACTAATGACAATCTGAAAAATGAATTTATGGAGAAATATGGTTTATACCAAGGTTTTTTGGTGTGGTTGTTGCTAATTAGACTGTTGCTATGTAAGATTCTATGGTTGTATTTTGATCGATGGAGAAAGTTGAAGAAAATAGAACTTAAGGCTATGAACTAGGAGGTTCATAATTCTTTAAATGAAGGGAGTATGATGTGGAGCATCCATGCTCACCTCCACTCCACCGCATGTCCTCGAGCTGTGACAGCTAGCGCATAATCTTCAAGATCTATTGTGATGCAGAGCATGGGATTCAGAACATAACGACTGTCTATTAAAACCCCCAACGGAACTGACTAAACTCCCAGTTAGAGATCCATAATCATAGGGACTGGTGGGAGCACTATGAGTTTGGGTAGGCACAACAGAAACACGAAGGCATCATTTCTGGAGCTATATTTGGGTGGAAATCCAAAGAATAAAGGCACTGGACTTGGGCGAATGATGCAGTTTTTAGTTTTCCAGTTTCTTTAGTTTTTCCTAAGATTGTTTTTCTTTTTTTGGAGATAGGGGAGCTCTAGGGCTGAGGCTCAGTCCTCTCGTGACATTTATGCGTTGAAAACTCTAGTCACTTGATTTATTATCTATTCAATAAAAAAAGTCTGAGTTTTTGGTTGTATATGGTTCTTCTGTACACAGATTATTAGCCTTTCGTTGTATTATTTTCCTTGGTTTTACTAGTTACTCTGTTTTCAGTTGACTGAATCTTTGTTTGCAGCAGAGAGGCCGCATCATCAATACACATCAACATATGGTCAATTCTAACCTAAATTCGTGTCCACGTTATATTTGAATTAATGAAATGCTTCAGAATATCGATGAGAAGGGGTTTAACATAACTATTGCTGCAATTCATCTAGAAACCTTAGAGAGTTCCATAACATAGACCAGTCCAGGTAGACCCTGACAAGTAACAAACCAACTTACTCTGATTTTCAGTGATTTACCATATGACCAAATAAATTAGATGGCCTAACACTAAAAAAGCTAATGTGATGTTCCTGGTTAAGCAAGGATGATAACATTTGATAGGAAACAAACAACACAACCAGAATCAGGTACCCTAATGCTCAAAAAGCTAAAATGAAAAAATCCCAATTAATTATGATGACAATACAACAAGGAACAGCATGACCAGAATAATCTATGACTACTCCCGAAATAGAGAGACAATATAATGATAGCTCCAATAGTTATTAAAGTATTATATCAAGATAATAGATCAGTAGAATGGGCCAATCCAATATGACCGTCACTATATATTTGTTATATTCTATATGTTCCCAATCCAAATGGTATATTCAGTCAGAACAGACTTTGGATTTCAAAGTCAAGCCACAGCAAAATGACCAAATATTTCCACAGTGACCAGAAACAAGTATGTAAGCAATGTTCAATCGTCTGTCTTTTGCAAAAGCCTATATGTGGCTGGACTAAATGAAAGATTTCCACATGGCGGGATCAGTACAAACCCCAAAAAGTAAATCAATTTTCCACATGGCGGGATCAGTACAAACCCCAACAAATAAAACAATTTCCAACAGCAACTTAGCTGCCCAGTGGCCAAAATCGGAGTACTGAGGTGAATACTATTAAACCGAGTTAGGCTAAATATACATGTCCTATTCAACTAAGACATTCCAAAGATAGGCCATGTCCAAATGGTTAAGACTCAAAAGTGTGCTTCAAGAAGCCTGCGCGTGCCTGTCCTTTTCAAATCTCAATACAAACTGGACAACATGTAATATAAAGCCCAGTCCCCAACTCATTCATGCTATTTCATGTGAGCAACTTAGCTGCCAAACGTAGATTTCTTATTCAATTTAGAAATTAGAAATGAAAACTATTTTTTTCCATTCATGACGAAAGCAGGTGAATGGGACTAGAATACATCAGAAAGTAATTAGAGCAACATGAGCACCTAAAAGAGGCAACTACTTAAAGGAAAAGTACAAATGGGTTCAACAGAAGCCCCAGCTAAGAAAATAGGTCAAGAAGAAACAAAAGAGAAGAGACAGAGCCAAAGACTCCAACATTTTGCTAGCCAATACACTTGACAAATGACTTCCTTTGAACATGTTGGCTGCGAGTGAAAAAGCATGTGCGTATTGTTAGATGTGGGATTTTGGTCATGTCTGTCCGCTTAAAGCCAAATGATCGTAAATCACTGGTTGCAATCATTTGGCTTATCTTTAAAGGTTTCTTCGATACAAAACTGGTAACTATGAAGAAGTGCTTATCTGGCCAAATAATTTTGATTTCCCCTAAACCTATAACCGAAATAGTAAGCATCGTCTTCAATAGCGTCAAGGAGCCTCACAAAATCCATGCTCGAATCAGACCAACTTATGGAGGTCACGTAGGTCTGAGAGACTGTCCTGGCACACATGGTTCTGTGTTGAGAGGCATGGCAAAATATCAGGATGAATCCTTCGATTTGAATGAGTAATTAAGTAATCCTCCATAACCAGAAGGTCCCGGTCAATTTGGATAACATTTGACGACTCCAACAAGGAAAAGCGAGTCATATTTATCCCTAACTCGTCAAGATCTAAAACTTGTAATATTATCTGCGAAAATATATAGTAAAATAAAGTTCACGTGGAGTCCCAACCACAAATTGACAATCCAACATCAAAATTGGAGGAATATGACAAAACTAGAGAGATGAAGCATGAAATTCCAGCTCTTTATCTATTGGTACAAGATTCTAAGCCTGCAACAAAAATAAACAGGCATTTTACTCAGTTTTTAGGCGAAAATTGGTCACAACAGTTAATAATGAACACAGACCACTTATAATAGATTTTGTTGCCAAAAAATTTCAAACACACAGATTACAAACATCTACACTACTTTTGTTGTATATTAAGGTTTTATGCTTTGTTGTAAGGTGCATACAAAATATGTTCCTTCCCTGTAGGTAGATTAAGCCCCTAGAGCTTTCTCCTCCTCCTTTACCAGTCGTACAATGCAGTGTAAAAGAGAACATCATATGGAATGGAGACATAACACGAAAATCATTTACTTGCAACACAGGTTATTCCAGGTTATGCCATGCCAGATGGATCCCTTACTTGTTGTGCAGGTTATGACAGATAGGGGCAGGTTATGACAGATGGAAGAAAGTGTTACCAGCCAAAAACTACGGCAAATTTACTAAATGACACATTTCATAATAGTACGGTGACTGCAAGCATTTATTTCCGTTAGAAATATTACAATGGCAACATACTATGATTAAAGTATGTGTTTTTTTTTTTTTTTCTTATTTTTTTTAATAGCGACCAATGATAAAATTAGTCATTTCAATTCATTTTGTCCAATACCAAGTTAACAAATATGTAGAACTTTCTTTTTTTAAATATAATTAAATCACAAATTATCACCGACTTTTATTGATATTTAAAAGTAAAGAAATATTACAGGTGATTAATACAAATAGGTGGAACATATAGTCTCTACCTACGACAGGGACTAAAAATAACTAGTTAATGTAAAGAACATTAATCATAAATGATGCATTCTTATTTTCCATGATATTAATTAACACTAAAAAAAGAGGAAAAAAGTAAACCTTTATGTATATGTGATGAAACATATTACATACCTTCGGATCTTTGTGAAACAAGTGTTTGAAAAGACATTCAAAACCTTTAAGTTCACCAAAAATAATGTATCAGAGAGAAGATTTTATCTTGAGACTTCATAAACTGGTTGGTTTTCCTTGTCAAGTAGAGGCACATCATAAATATCATGAAAGTTGTCTTGATCAGTTCAAGCGAACATGTCTTGGATCGATCTATTTGTCCCATCATCTTCAACTATGTTATTATTATCACCTTCTTCCATAGGATCATTAAATTGATCTTGAATATTCCCCCCATGTTCCTTAGTTTGCACAACATCATTTCTACTACTACTTGGTGCATTCTCCAACGTCGGACACCTACGGGGATTTGTCTTTATAATTACAAACAATCGCCCAAAATTAGTGTGCATAACAAATATTAAAACAATATAAAATTTTACAAATATGATCAATATAAAGACATATAATTAATATATATAGCTAACCAAGGGATGATATTTATTCCCCCCTTCAGTGTGTCTATATTTTCTACAAGGTCTTTTAGTTATTTTGATCAACATTCTTTTGTGACAAAATCCCCTACATCGAGCACAGGGGAGATAACATTTGTTATCAACTATTTCCCTAAACTCCATCCAAAACCTATCAAGCATCCATTTTTTTCTTCTGGACTAATGTTATATGACATTCTTCCCTACCAAAATTGAGTGATCACTATCCTATAAAATCAAGTGGTCGTGTAGATCTATTATTTCTAATGAAATTGATAGATAAAATAAACCTTTTAATGCTTAAAAAAAGACCTTATAACCTTTCCCAACTGTCGCAATTATAACAAAACTACCGAAACATCCCTTAAATATAACATATTTATAAATGTCCCGTCCGTTAGAATTTCGACGACATTTGACCTTGCCAACGCTAACCTTGTCAATGCTAACCTTGGCATCGTTGACCTTGTCAATGTTGACCTTGCCAACATTGACCAGTCAACATTTCCCATTGAAAGGGTTCAACAACTATGCCCCTAATCATCGGTCTTGTGATGTTATAGCTCCCAATTATTAGTCTTGAGATGAACATTTATTGGATTTGGTATGCCGGAAAACTATCATCGTAAGATTGATGAGTAAGGGTCACTCATCAAAAGATCGTCGAACGTGGGCTGATTAAAAAAATTACTCAAAATTTATATATTTATCTTGTAATTTTCGGCTGATGGCCCTTACCATCAAATATTTCCGTTGAATTTTGACCCCATATGTACTAGTTGATCTCTTGGCACACATAAACTTTTGGATCTCTTAGTAGAGATATTTATTATATTATTGATATCATACTTTGGCCCACTAGAACTCTTAGTTGACTAAACAAAAGGAGTTGTGGTCAATTTTGGATGAAACATAGTTGATTTGGTTTCCAACTTTTCAAAAAAATGAGCATATGTAAGTGTTCCTTTCTATATCACCTATTGGATAGTTTACTATAGTGGGAGATATTATACCATCAACTTTGGGTATTTGGACATTAACATAATTGGATAGTGTGAAAACCTAAGGGTCCACCTTATTTTGAATAACCACGTACTATAGGGTTGTCATAAAAGAGATCTAGTTAAAGGTGAAGTACCATTGGCCTATGATGACTGCTAGAAGATGTCATGTTGTCATTGGAAAGGTGAAGTGGTTCTCAATTTCATCTACCATCTACCTACAATATATTGTTAAGGATAAGAGCTTGTGACATTTTAGTACTAGTGGAATATCTTGTGCATCTAAACTCAATCTTCAATCAAGATCCTACAAAATTCAATGCAAAATTATTCAATTGAATGTGAAAAGGTAATATAAATTCAATTAGATAATCAATTTATTAATAAAATATGGACTTACTAAACATGGAAAGGGAAAAATTGATGAACTTGGAATGATATGGAATGAGGAATCTAAGAATCAACCCTTTAATCTTATCACATTTTCCCCTTACATTTGAGCCAAAATCACAATTAATACATGTTTTCATCCTTAAAAGAAAGTTTGTGTTACACCAAAATCTCATCACCATGACTGATGCGTCATCTATATGCCTCGATCCCTAAATTCCCTAAGCTAAAACATTGAAAGAGAAGTTGTTGTCATTCCCTTTTGACCTTTTGTTGTCACTTTGACGCGCCCTACTGTCCAACAAGGTGCGTCAGGTTCAAGGCGACGTGCTTTGCAACTTAGAAGATTGCGTCGGTGACGCAATGTGCCTTTGTACAAGGTGCATTGATCTCTCTCTGGCGCATGTTTCCATTGTGCAAGGTGCGTCGCAATTGGTTAAAGTGTATAAAGAGAAGCTTCGAGCGACTTCTCGAAGCTTGGATGGCGTGGATACTTATCCCTACTTACCTGGAAAGGTGATAGTTGATCCCCTTGTCTAGTGGGATGATCCCTTAAACCTATCCCCTAAATCCTTAACCTCTCCTATCCCTTTAGCTCTCTATATATGAACTCCCTCTCCATTGTTAAGAGAGGAAGGATAGAGTACCTTTATGTTGGTGAAATTTCTCTAGGTGATCCTCTTCAATCTTGGAGGCTAAGCATTCAATCTTGGAGGCTAAGATTGTTGGAAGGAGGTTATGACATCAAATATTTGGTCCTAACATATCTCCCTTTGTATTTATTACTATTACATTTAATACAAGTTCTTTCCGTAAACTTGATTGTGTTAATGATTTTTAGGATTTTCTTCTTTGACTGTTAATCTAGATCAATTCACATCCATGTGATTTTACCACTTGCTTGTTTCCACATGCTTTGTATGGTTTTGTAGCTAAAGATCTGAAGACTTGGAGCTTGGAGCAGCAAGGAGAGAGGAATTGCATAATTGAGGTAAGCCATCTATTTTATTTGTCTTGCATTTAAATTGATCTAAGAAAAGTACTTGTGTTATGTATTCATTTTTTCTATATCTAAACCATTTAGAATAGGGATATCTATTTGAGTCCGCTCATACACATTGTCCGTAAACAAATTCGGCGACCATACTGGGAGTAGTAGTCCATGTTTTTTATTTCATTACATTTTGGTTTCTTTGATTTCTTTCCTATTAGCCTTTATAATTGAAGTTGCCTTTTCTTTTTGGATTTGACCATCAGAGATTTTTTGGGCCATCCAGACTCTGTTTGTGATCTTTATTGGGCCTTTTACCTTTTTTATTCTTAGAGAATTTTATTTTTGTGACTTAAATCCCTCCCAACGCACCTGGGCCATTCATCACTCACGTCACTATCATTCTAATGCACTTAGCCTGTTTGCAAATTGCGTAACTAATGGTTTTTGTCAGTTTATAGCCTGCATTATTGACGCGGTTACCCAATGTGTAGAGTGCGTCAGTGGGTCTTCCAATGCTTTGATGCACCCTTGCAGGGCGCGTCGCCCTCCATTACTTTGTACTCAGTAATAAAAATTCTCAAAGTTGGTTTTTGGCTTAGTTTGGAGTTTTGTGTGTTTTTCATTGACTACTACAGAAACTCCTATACCCAACATACCTCATTCTCGGCTTATTTTTGAAGTTTGCATATTGATTTGAATCCTAGATAGTCAAGCGAGTGCATCCCTCGTTGTGGGAAATTTCAATCCCCCATGAGCACACTCAGTCTTGTGACTCCTTATCAGACCATCTCATTTGTTCGATCTGACTTCTAAGCCCTTTGACATTTGATTGTTGTGATTTTGCTCGATTTTGTGTGCTTTTGAGATTTTGGGTGATTATTTTTCTTTGAGAGTTTCCAATCAATCGAAGTTTATAGTAGTATATTCTCTGATTTTCTGATTATAGGCTTGAAAAGTGGTGTAATTCTCAGATCTATTGAGTACATATGATTAGAAAGTCAAAGTTGTTCATTTTCTTCTTTTCAAGCTTGCTTCTTGGAATTGTTGTAGAGGATTTTTATGCTTTGGAACACGTATTAAGAAGATATTTGAAAAGTTTAAAGGATCATTATTGGCTTCCATTTTCTTGGTTTTGAAAAAGTTATTCTCCATTTCCTCAAAAATTCTAAGTACATTTAAACTTTTGCAAAGCATTCCAAAGATAGTAAAATTTTTTGCATTTTTTATTTTCTTCCCACTTTTTTATCAATAGTTTGGAAATTAAGAGTTATTGCATTCAAAAGGAAATTCTTCTTTTCATTTTTTCATAGATTCGCTTAACTTGAAAAGACAAAAAGGAAAAACATTTGGATTTGGTGTATTATTCACTTTTTGTTGGATTAGTGAAAGAGTGCTTTTGAGTCTTTTTGGTTGACTTTGAAAGTTTAAAGGTACTTGTTCATTTCATTATCGAAAACGAAAAAAATTCTCCTTACCCTTGGCCTTAAAAATGTTGGTGCTACATTCCAGCAGGCTATGTCGTATGCTTTCCACGATGTCAATAATTTTATGGAACCTTATTTAGTTGATCTCCCTGCTCATTCGAATTGTTGAGACTTTCACATTGATCATATGATGGTTGTATTCCTAAAATGTCATTGGTATAATGGCGAGAGAAGTTGTTGTAATTCCCTTTTGACCTTTTGTTGTCACTCTGACGCGCCCTGTTGTCCATCAAGGTGAGTCAGGTTCAAGGTGATGCACTCTGCAACTTAGCAGAGTGCGTCGGTGACGTAGTGTTCCTTTGCACAAGTTGTGTTGATCTCTCTCTGGTGCATGTTGCCCTTGTGTAAGGTGCGTCACAACTGGTTAAAGTTGATAAAGAGAAGCTTCGAGCGACTTCTCGAAGCTGGGATGGCGTGGAGACGTATCCCTAATTACCTGGAAAGGTGGCAGTTGATCCCCTTGTCTAGTGGGATGATCCCTTGAACCCCTCCCCTAAATTTTCAACCTCTCCTATCCCTTTATCTCTATATATATGAACCCCCTCTCCATTGTTAAGAGAGGAATGATAGAGTACCTTTATGCTGGTGAAATTTCTCTAGGTGATCCTCTTCATCCATTAGGAGGATAACCATTCAATCTTGAAGGCTAGGATTGTGGGAAGGAGGTTATGACGTCAAAGCTTTGGTCGTAAAATCTCTCCCTTTGTATTTCTTACTATTACATTTAATACAAGTTCTTTCTGTAAACTTTATTGTGTTAATGATGTTTAGGATTTTCTTCTTTGACTGTTAATATAGATCAATTCACATCCATGTGCTTTTACCACTTGTTTGTTTCCACATGCTTTGTATGGTTTTGCAGCTAAATATCTGAAGACTTGGAGCTTGGAGCAGCAAGGAGAGAGGAGTTGCATAATTGAGGTAAGCCATCTCTTCTATTTGTCTTGCATTTCAATTTATCTAGGAAAAGTACTTGCGTTATGTATTCATTTGTTCTAGATCTAAACCATTTAGACTAGAGAGATCTATTTGAGTCTGCTCATACAGATTGTCCGTAAACATATTTGGTGACCATATTGGGGAGTAGTAATCCATGTTTTTTATTTCATTACATTTTGGTTTCTTTGATGTCTTTCCAATTAGCCTCTAGCCTCGAAGTTGCTTTTTCTTTTTGGATATGACCATCAGAGATTTTTTGGGCCATCTAAACTCTGTTTGTGATCTTTATTGGGCCTTTTACCTTTTTTATTCTTAGAAAACTTTTTTTTTGGCATAAAAACTGCCCGACGTAGCTGAGCCATTCATCACCCACGCCACTGTAATTCTGACACACTTATCCTATTTGCAGACTGCGTCGTTGACGCTCTCTGTCAATTTACAGCCTGCGTCGCTGACGCGGTTACCTAGTGTGCAGAGCGCATCGTTGGGTCTTCCAACTCTTTGGTGCACCCTCGCAAGGCCCATCACCCTCCATTACTTTGTACTCAGTATTAAAAATTTTCAAAGTTGGTTTTGGCTTAGTTTGGATTTATGTGTGTTTTTAATTGACTGGTACATAACCTCCCAGACCCAACATACCTCATCCTTGAATTATTTTTAAAGTTTGCATATTGATTTGAGTCCTAGCTAGTCAAGCGGGTGCATCCCTCGTTGTGGTAAATTTCAATCCCCCATGAGCACACTCAGTCTTGTGACTCCTTATCAAACCATCAAATCTATTCCATCTGACTTCTAAGCCCTCCGACATTTGATTGTTGTGATTTTGCTCGATTTTTTTGTGTTTTTGAGATTTGGGGTGATTATTTTTCTTTGAGAGTTTCCAATCAATCGAAGTTTACAGTAGTATATTCTATGATTTTCTGAATATAGACTTGAAAATTGGGCTAATTCTCAGATCTATTGAGTACATTTGATTAGAAACTCCAAGTTGTTCATTTTCTTCATTTCAAGCTTGCTTCTTGAAATTGTTGTAGAGAATTTGTATGCTTTGGAACAAGTATTAAGAATATCTTTGAAAAGTTTAAAGGATCATTATTGGCTTGAATTTTCTTGGTTTAAAAATTTATTCACAATTTCCTCAAAAATTCTAAGTACATTTGAACTTTTGGCAAAGCATTCCAAAGATAGTGAAAATTCTTGCATTTTTTATTTTCTTTCCACTTTTTGATCATTAATTTGGAAATTAAGAGTAATTGCATTCAAAAGGAAATTCTTCTTTTCATTTTTTCATAGATTCGCTTAACTTGAAAAGACAAAAAAGGAAAAAAACATTTGGATTTGGTGTATTATTCATTTTTTGTTGGATTAGTGAAAGAGTGCTTTTGAGTCTTTTTGGTTGATTTTGAAAGTTTAGAGGTACTTGTTCATTTCATTATCGAAAACGAAAAAATTTCTCCTTAACTTAGCTAGTTTTCATCGAAAAGATTTGCATTTACATGTAGTTCATATTATCAGATTTTTAAATTCATGTCTACACTTCATGCATTCACCTAACCGTCGAGATAAAATTTAAAGGTAGCACTAGTTTAAAACTATATAGAAACTTGTGTGTCAAGTTAGATATGTGTTCATACGTCTTTAAGCGTGGAAGCTGTTGTTATTTGCCTGCACTGCATCCCGAGGGCTTGTAGTTATTCCACATACCAATCGGTATATCGAATGGCCTTTCATGTACCTTCGGGTATATAGAAAGGTACTTCACGTACTCGATAGTATATCGGAAGGATCTTGTTGTGTGGTTGTGCATTAGACAACACCACCAAGGATTTGAGCTCCCACGTACCTTGATTATATCGGGATACCCTACTAGGATTCATGTAACCATATTAGTTAACCTATTGGTCATCTTGGCGTGGCAATACACAGAGAACAACACTCAGGGAGCTACTATGCATGTGCTATCAGGTAGTCGAGTTATACGGTCAGGGGAACGGTCCTAATTCTCCCTCGTTAGTGCTCTAAAATATTGGGTCGAGTATAACTGTTGGACCTTGTGGTATATCACGAGTTGCACCGCCTTAATAATCCCATGAGATTCCAGATCATTGAATCCACACCTACCACATAAGTTTGCTTGCGGATTTAGCTGGTGTAGATTTTGGTGTGTATTTTTTGCATTTTGCGTATAAAACTCTTAGGAGAAATTTTGGTTCAATCATTCTGGCTGATCAACCTCTAAGAAGATCCCGCTGGATTTTGAACTTGCCACCTGAATATCCCCTTAATCAGAAGGATAAATCGGGCGCAAATATGGATCAACCTACCACATTTGTGTCATAAGAAGACGATACTTCTACCATGGATTTAGGAATGAACTATTCACCTCCCGCAAATCCACCTATCACTGACCTTATGGGTCCGTTGATTGTGGAACAACCTCCTTCACACGACACATCCTTTCATCAGTCGATGGAAGGAGATCCTGGAACCACAGATTGGATTTTTATTCGACCCCAGGACGACCCGGTATCAATAGCTTTTGGTCTAACTGCATCATTTTGGGACACTTCTTAAGTCAACATGTTTCTAATTTTGAGTCACTTCCGACGGTGGAAACTCCATTTCATCGGCTTCCTCCATGGATTCCCAATGTGTCTTTCTCCAACTTGTTTATGAGACTATCGATCGTTTACGAACATTCACTAATGAACTTAGACGACAGAGTTTCCCACCTAGGCCTAATCCGGAAGTGTCAGCTATTGAACAACATTCCCCTATCCATTCTTATTGTTTTCTTCGCCGGGAACATCTACACCTACCTTGACCACTTATGAACCAGGTTAACAATCGCTCCCAACGAGTACACCTCAAAGTCAGGCAACCGCTTCAGAACCTCATTTGACCTCAACTACTGGAGGGAAACCTTCAGCTACTTTTAACTATGTTACTAGAACATTACCTCCACCACCCCCTCATCAAAATTCGAGGGGAGGTTATAATCTACATGTTAGTCTATAGTCGAGTGGAGGACATCCCTTGGTTAGTAGTCAACAATTAGTTACGGGTCAACCTACGATTAGTGGTCAACATTCGATTATTGGGCACACTCCTATAAGTGGACAATCTTCGACTGGAGGGAAACCCCTAGCTACTTGACCTAATCTAATTGGGGGGCATCACCTAGTTAGTGGACATAACGTGAGTGGAGAACATACTTCACATTTGAATTATAGTATGTTTGGAAGTTCTCTCCCAACCATGGGACAACCTACTCGGACACATCACATGAGGGGATCATCTACTTGGACCCAAACCCCACGGGGGTATATCCATTTGGGTAATTGTAATGCTACTATAGGACAAAATTATCTAAGAAACCTTTTTCCTGGATTACCCTATCCCGGAAACACGAACACCCCATGGAGAAAACATAATGTTCCATCGCCTGGACCTCCAGCCGGTGGACCAACCCCATCACCTGTCCCACCACTTCCCCCACCATCCGGTCCACCACCACCACCATCTTATTCTGGAGGAGGAGGACCCCCGCATTCCGGTGGAGGACCACCTTATTCTGGAGGGGGAGGACCCCCACCTTTTGGCGTAGGACCACCTTATTCTAGAGGAGGAGGACCCCACCCTCTAGAGGAGGACCTCCTTATTCTGGAGGAGGAGGACCCCCACCTTCTGGTGGAGGACCACCTTATTCCGGAGGAGGAGGACCCCCTTCAGGTCCACCTCCCAACCTAGGAGGCACACCCCCATATGGCCAATTTCCTACGGGAGGACCTTACGATCAACATATCCATGGTCCTACTGGTACACCGATGCCTTATCAGTATTACCAGTATCCACAATTGAACCAACAATTACCATTTCTGGATACACTTGATCTTCCAAACTTATCTCAGTTGACTAACGATCCCATTTATCATGGCATAAATTGGCCTACGATTCATGTGAAGTTACCATTAGATATTCCGAATTTTGACGCCAAACCCGGTGAGGACCCTAAGAACCACGTTATGACTTATCATTTGTGGTGTTCTTCCAATTCCTTAATGGATGATTCCATTCGTTTGAGGTTATTTCAACGAACCCTTACTGGTACTGCTGCAAAGTGGTACATTGAGTTGCCACCACATTCCTTTCCTGACTTTCGATCTTTGGCTATGTCATTTTTTACTCACTTCTAGCTACCGATCTGCTACGAAACCGACTCAAGTATTTTGACTTCTCTCCGCCAAACTACTGCCACTCACATTTCCAATGATATTCATGAGTGGAGGCGGAGACAACGTCTTATTAAAACCCCCATTCTAGATCAAATCCTTGCAGATTGGTTCATGAAGTCACTACTGCCTATCATAGCTAAAGACGTAGCCATGGGTGGGGTTGTCACAGAGGAACAAGCTATATCTTGTGCTCAGTATTTAGACCTTGTCTATGCTCAATCTGGCACCTTATATGATATCATATCTGATGTCCCCCACCCTACATATGATCCAGCAAAACCACCTATGGGACCTCACGCTGATGGCATCATTGGTTTTGTCCATACCTAACTTGCTACATTATCCGGTGGATCACAAAGCCATCATAGCTCAACCCCACCCGCAACACAGGTTGGACGTCACACCAAACAATCACCCAGCCTGATCCATGAGATGTAGAACAGTTGGTGGTGGTGTATGGTTAAGATGCCCCCTAAGAGGAAAGGTCACCGGTTCTAATACCGCGGATACCAAAAAATACAACCATCTTAAAGGTTGGTGCGATCCAAGATGGGTGCAATCCCTGGGTGATTTTGACGGCTTAGATGCCCCTGGTTCGTGGTAACTTAGCCAAAGGCAAACTTGCTAGTCAAAGAGGTTCCACCACTTTCCCAACAAACAAAAAAAATCACCTAGCCTTCTTCCACTAAGGAAGTGAATTCAGTTCAATCTGCTTCACCTCAAAAATCCAGTGGTAAGAAGAAGAATAAAGGTAAATCTAAAAAGTCTTCTAACCAGCAGGAGCCAAGAAACAATCCCGAGATAATAAACAAAAGCATAAGGTAAAATATCCTTGTTTTTTCGCAGTGATGATCACTTCACCAAAGAATTCCTACATCAGGAGGAAGTGCAAATGTTCCTTAAAGGGAACCCCACGCCCGCAGTCTTAACTGATCCCTTCCCCACACAACAACAACAAATGATTGCACAACAACAATCTCCTTCTCAAGGAAACCCGTCCACCACCGCTCATGTTCTCATGATGTGGAGCAAAACAGTCAACTTAAATACTCGATCACGATCATATGACTCACCTTCTACAAAGGAATCTAACGGGGGTAATCCTGAAAAATCCCCCGCATCTACATCCATCATTCCTTCACCTCACTCGTCATAGAGAAACCTTTACCGGATTCAGTATTGTGTCCACCCAAGAGCACGATTCGAAAATCCATTTTCAATCCAAATGCTTATGCTGCTCAAAACTATAGTATAGTAGAGGATTTAGCGCAAACCCCTTGTGCTATGTCGATGTTAGAAGTCTTACAAAACTATCCCATTCAGCGTAAGAATCTGTTATCCGCGATTGGATTTGTAGATCCAGATTCCTCCAACACCATCATGTTTAAGCTAGAGTATTTCAAGCCGAGAATTTCCCACCAACTTTTGTTTCAAATCGTTACTAACATTTCTGGGAAAAGCATCCACCGTACTGTCTTAGACGAAGGAGCCTCTACCTCGGCTATGTCATTATCCTGTTTGCGAGCCATTGGCTCTCCTTAGTTGAACCATTTCCCCACCACATTGAAAGCCTTTGATGGACGTGGTTTTCAACCTCATGAGCTGTTACAATCTTTGGTCGTCGAGTTGGGTGGTAAAACCATTTTCATTAACATGGACATCGTCGTTGCCTCATTGGATTACAACCTATTACTTGGTTGAAACTGGTCCTATGACATGACTGTGGTTGCATCATTCATCTTCCGCTTTGTACAATTTCCCCACCAAGGGAAGATTGTCACTATCAACCAATTAGACTTATATACACCTGACACCACTACTCATCCTGCGGACAATGTCCCTCTTTTAGGACACTCTACGCAGATATATGAGAGTGTGTGGATAGGACTCCTTAAATATTCATCCCTCATGGGAGTCTTTCCAACACCAAATACCCCTACCCATGTTGCCACGGTAAACATGATTTCTTCCTCTCATTACTCGATGGACCAATGGATTGTGCCCAATTTAGATCATTTGGATACGATTGGAGATGTGATGCCTCTTAACCTTGCAAAAGCTACTTATGAGGCCATCAAATCAGACCCTGATTTACCAGATTTCCACTCTGCCGTGGCATCTACCTCACATTCTCTGCTATTAGAACAGACCTCATCCCTACCTAATCCTCTACTCTAGAGGTTTCATTCTGACGATTCAATCATGGATATTATGAGTGTGTATGAACCCCCATGGTAAGACCTCCACCATAGATCGTCTTTCCTTCCGCCATTAGATTTGGTAGAGAACGCCATTGAAACAATTTTTTCATCCTATATCTTTCCTTACCCTCAATATCCTATCCTGACTACGGATACGGTAACCGAGGGAAACCTGGCTAACATCACGTCTACCTTTCTGATCTACATATCCGTAAAACATGGAGTCGTGGAACAAATTCACTTAGGCTAAACTTGTTCTCCGGAAGAAGTCACCACTTTCACGACCTTGTTTAAACAATTCCGTGACGTCTTTGCATGGAGCTACGAGGAAATGCCCAGGATTGATCTTGCTATTTTTATGCACGAGATTCAAACATATCTTGACGCAAAACCTATCCAGCAAAACTCAACCCTTTTCACCCTCTCAAAATTGCGGTTATTAAGGCAAAAATAGAAAAGCTGTTGAAGGTTGGGTTCATTTATCCTGTTCCCTTAACATATTGGGTCTCTAATGTCATCCCCGTTACTAAAAAACAAGGAACCATTAGGGTTTGTGTCGATTACATGGATTTGAATAAGGTTTGTCCCAAGGACAATTACCCTACCCCCTTCATTAACCAAATCATCGACAACTTTGCCAGAAGCGTCATATTCTCATTCATGGATGGTTTTTCTGGTTATAATCAGATAGAGATCCATCCTGCCGATCAACATAAGATGGCTTTGATCTGCCCATGGGGTACATTCGCATATCGCAAATTCCCTTTTGGCCTTAAAAATGCTAGTGCTACATTCCAACAGGCCATGTCGTATGATTTCCACGACGTGAAGGATTTTGTGGAACCTTATTTAGATGATCTCCATGCTCATTCAAATTGTCGAGACTTTCACATTGATCATTTGACGATTGTATTCCTGAGATGTCAACAGTATAATATCCGTCTAAATCCTCACAAGTGTATCTTCTGTGTTGAGTCCAGACACTTATTAGGCTTCATCATTTCAAAGGATGGGATCCGCATCGATCCCCTCAAGGTGGAAGCCATTGTTTCTCTACCATCGCCCACATATATTTTGGAACTTCAAAGTTTGCAGGGGAAGGAAAAATACCTAAGGCGTTTCGTGTGCAATTTCCCAGAAAAGACACAGGGATACATGTGGTTTCTCAAGAAGGACGTCCCATTCATTTGGGATGATTATGCTCAACAATCCTTTGACAACCTGAAACATGCTATCACTCATGCACTCGTGTTACACTTGCCAAATTACACCAAGGATTATATCCTTTATCTTGTTGCTTCCACTTCCACCATTTATATGGTTTTGGTACAGGAAGATAGTCATGCCCAAGAGTAGGTGATAAAATACCTTAGTAAGGGTCTCATTGATGCTGAAACATGGTATTCACATGTCGAGAAGCTAGCCCTCGCATCAGTCATTGTTGTCCAGAAGTTTCTTCATTACATCCTCCTCCGCACGACCACCATCATCATCGACTCTAACCCCATGTACCACATTCTCACGTGTCAGGTACTGTGGGGAAAATATTCACGCTGGATTGTGATTATTCAGGAATTCGACCTCTAGTTTGAGAAGGCCAAATCAAAGAAATCTTTGGTTTTTGCGGAACTCATTTGTGATCTTCCCCGTACTGATCCGAAAACTAAGCCCATGGACTCTCTCCCCGACGAGTCCTTGTGTCTTATCAGTACTTCTGACCCATGGTATGGATATATCACATTGTATCTCTAGACCCAACGCTTCGATCCTTAACTATCTCGTGACGAACGTCGTCGTATGTGTCACCACGCAAAGTATTACTTCATCATTGGTGACACATTGTTTCGTCGTGGTGTCGATTCCATCCTACGACGCTGCTTAACTCACGAGGAGGCCGATCATGTACTGAATGATTGCAACTCGAGGGCATGTAGTATTTATCTTTATGGTATGGATACAACCCATAAAATACTACGCGCTGGATACTATTGGCCTTTCATATTCAAATATTGTATTGAAGCAGTCAAGAAGTGTCCTCCTTTCCAGCCTTTTCATCATAAAAAGCGCTCACATCCCGCTCCATTACATCTAGTTATCATCGTCAGTCCCTTTGCCAAATGGGGCATTGACTTCATGCATTGTAAGCCTACCTCGGTCGGGGGGCATGGTTATGTTATAAAACATTTAAAAATTATAAAATGAAAAAAAAACAACAAGAGTTTCGTTCTTCTCTGGGTCTCCCCATTGCTTACCCTTGGGAAGGGCCAAGTCTGGTTCTCCCCTGAAATCTGTACACGTGTACGCATAATCCTCAATCATTAGGAGATGCCCGCGTAACCACTTGAAGAAGGTGGGACCAAAAATGATGATGGGCCCATCGCCTGCATGGCAGGCCATGACCTTAGAGCACTTGACCATGTGAGGATCTCGAGGATCGAGATCATCTAGCTCTACCTGTGGCCGCAGCAATTGGACTTGTTCCAAGAAGAATGAGACCACGATGGATCTATAACCAAACTGTTTTAGCTCACCCCTGCTGCATTTGGTGAGTTGTTCCTTGACATTGGTGAGGAGCCCCTCACACCAGTTGAAGACAATAGGTGCCATACACTCAATGGCATAGAGCATATGGGCCTTGGTGGCCTGATGAGCAGCCCTGTTGCCCGCCACCCGCTCTATGTTCAAGAGCACAGTACGCAGGGGTCAGTCTCGGATGTTCTTGATGGGATTTTTCCTAGCAAGCATCTGCGTCCCCAGTGTGAAAAATTGAGCCACCAAGCTTTCAATAGACTGGTCACTATGTTGCAGACCGGATAGTGAAACCGTGGATCCTCAGTTGGAAAACCCCGTCAGAAAATAGACATCCTTCACATCCAAAGTAATAATGTGGGCACCCACACGAAAGTGCTGCTGATCCAGATCCCATAATTCGATCAGATAATCCAGTAACTGTACCTAGGCCCTCATTCCCTGTACGTGAAAGAACTTTAACAAGCCGCATCATTGCAATGCATTCATTGAATTTGGGTCATTTATCACTTGGGCATCTTCCATTTCGTGCTCTATTTATTTCCATTAGACCATGGTCCAAGTCAAGACCTACATAAACATCAAATAGATGCATATTAGAACCTTTCCCAAGCTTTGGATTGGGCTTCTTTGGCCCCATTTTTTATTTTTCCATGTGGATCTCGCGACGCACCCAACCTTTGCGGACAGTGCGTCAGCGATGCACTTTAACCATGCAAGAAGCGCGTCAAAGATCTCTTGATGCACTTCCCGCAAGGGGAAAGAGCGTCACCCAAGGCACGCACAATCCCCTCTGTTACAAGCCAAAAAACCCTAAAAATTGACCATAAAGCAAAAACCTAATCCACTAGAAAGGTAACAAGCAGGGTTAAGGCCTACATGTCGCTGACGTGGCGAGAAACAACTGATCGTAGGTTCCGCAATCGACATTTGACAATCGGCTCCAAAGTGGTGTTTTTACCATTTCCAGCTTGGTAAAAAACATTGGTAACTATTTCTTACTATTTGACTTTTATATAAAATAAAATGGACTATTCCCTTTTTATTTTTATTTTATGGGTCTTTTTTGCTATAGTTGGTCATTTCTTTACATCTAAACACCTTATTATCGTTTCTGACTTAGTTTTTGGAGTTCATAGATGAAGTGAATTGGTGTTCTGACTTTATTAGGTGACCATCGTTGACGTTTCATACTTTTCATCAAGTGTGAGTAAGTCATCGAGTGTTTTTTATGATATTATGTCGCTCATTAAAATCAAATATTAATGGCATCAAGCTCACTTTTCTCCTTTCTCGTTCTCGTAAAACTATGAGAATAAGTCATCAAGTTACATTTTATAACTTTTTCGGGCTCGTAAAACTCCCACAAAAAAGGAACCCTCTGAGTTCCTCTTTAAGCTCTTTTCACACTCCCTAAATATGAAAAGATCGCCAAGTGAACTTGATTTTTTCAAGCTTGTAAAAATATTTGAAAGGTCGTTTTTCTAGTGATATTTTACCCCTTTTTCGGACCAGGAGGACTATTTACGAAAAAGGAGCACTCTGGTTAATCAGGACTGGAAGAGTTCTCTCTCATGTTGTTTTATCATATTTCGGATGAGGAACTAACTTTTATGAAAAAGAACCATTTGGAGTCTTCTTTAGTTCTCTTCAGACTCTCTAAACATGAAACCCCTCTGAGTTCCTCTTTAAGCTCTTTTCATACTCCCTAAATATGAAAAGATCGTCGAGCGAACTTGATTTTTTCAAGCTTGTAAAAAATTTGAAAGGTCGTTTTTTCTGGTGATATTTTACCCCTTTTTCGGACCAGGAGGACTATTTATGAAAAAGGAGCACTCTGGTTAATCAGGACTGGAAGAGTTCTCTCTCATGTTGTTTTATCATATTTCGGACGAGGAACTAACTTTTATGAAAAAGAACCATTTGGAGTCTTCTTTAGTTCTCTTCAGACTCTCTAAACATGAAATGACGTCGAGTTTTCCTTCTCTGGACTCGTTAAAATCTGACATTGAAGGACTCATTTTGGGACGAACCCCTCCTACCTCAGGTTCGTAAAACATATGAGATTGGACTCATCCGAAGGATGAGCTATACCTAGCATCTGATACCCTCATCAATGTAATGTCCACCTTAGCACCTAGGATTGATTTGATTATTTTAGACTTATGATTTATTAGACTGTTGGAGACATGTGATTGATTTGACTATTGAGGGAACTGGTTTGAAGTGACCCGGATTTATAAAACTTAGATCATGGATTTTGCTTTAAAAATTACCATGTGAAATAGAAATGATTAGATGAATGATGAAAATGCTTTATAATGAAAATGATGAGATTACTCGACTAACTGAGAAATGATTAGATGAATGATGAGATTGCTCAACTAACTGAGAAATGATTAGATGAATGATGAAAATGCTCAACTGACTGAGAAATGATTAGATGAATGATGAAAATGCTTTATAATGAAAATGATGAAATTTCTCCACTGACTGAGAAATGTTTAGATGAATGGTGAATAATTTGTATGCTCGATTGACTGAGATACTAGAATGAAAAATGAAAATATTTTATAGTGCAGTGCTACTAATGTGCGCTTGAGTGTGTGCAGTGGTAGCTAAGACGAATTACCGACTGACCCACAATGGAATTACATGGGTCGTAAGAACGGAATGAACACGTAGGGGAAGGAAGACAGACTGTCGACCCTGAAATAACAATCCACGCACGGGTTGAAAGCCGTTTCAGCTCACCCGGGGAAGCGTGTGTCATACAGGCGAGGCCATAACGATTTGGTTGCGTACGATGAGTTGAGGGGGGAGCGATAAGGAGGACCTTATCCCTCAACAGCCCTTAGTGTCCAAGAAGCATAGTTAGAAGGTCGAGGTAAAGATTTTCGATCGCTACGCCATACTCCCCATAAGAAGAAAGAAAGAGATTGTCAGAAGGGCCCGCCGAAGTGGTACCTAGACAAAAGAAAAATGAGAAAATGAAAAGAAATGAAATATATTAGAAAATATTTTTGAATATAATAATTCTTTATTTTCGAATATAATATTTCCTTATTTTTAGAATAAAATATTCTTTTATTTTAAAAGAAAAAGAAGAGAAAAGAAATATTAGAAGACATTTTTAAATATAATGTTTCTTTATTTTTCGATTAAAATATTTATTTATTTTAAAGGAAAAAGAAAAGAAAAGAAATACATTAAAACTATCTTTTGAATAAAACATCTCTTTTAAAGAAAAAGAAAAGAAAAGAAATACATTAGAAATATCTTTTGAATAAAATATCTCTTTTAAATAAAAGAAATAAAATTAGAAAATATTTTTTTGAATAAATATTCTTTTATTTTAAGAATAAGAAGAAAAGAAAAGAAAAGAAATAAATCAGAAATATTTAGAATAAGATATTTCCTTCTTTTATAAAAGAAAATGAAAAGAGAATCTAAAATAAACATGTGTCTTCTACAACAGCTATAATTTAGGAATTAAGTGCACACTATGAATAAAAACTCTTACCTTGCATTAATTTAGGAATTAAGTGCACACTCAGAATAGAAACACTCACCTTGCATTAATTTAGGAATTGAGTGCACACTCAAAATATGGAGAAAAACTTGTAATTTAAAAGTAAATAATTAATAAAATCTGAAACGGAAATGAATGAGGTGCATAGAAACTTTTGTGATAAATAGAGGGAGGGGAAGGAGAAAGGGATCTCTTGCTCCATAGTGTTGGATGGGCACCGAAATCAAAATGCTAGATGGCCCGCACTATCAGAGTGACTGCCCTCCGCAGCAGTCAGGACCGAGACAGGGACAGAGACCACCCCAGACTATTGCAGCAGATTTGGGACGAGCACATCGTATTCATGCGACGGTGAACAACCATCAAGCAGAACATCAGTCTACAATCCTGGAAACAACTGGTACCATTAACAATATGAAATTTTCCTTACTGATTGACCCAGGTGCTACTGAAAGCTTTATTTCTCATTATGCATTAGAAAGAAGCATGATGATGGCATGTGCTCAAGATGACTTCGACTTAGTCGAGATGGCATCCGGGAATACCCAAAGTGTGGGGTTGAAACTAGAGAATTGTGAGTTAGACATAGGAGTATGTCGCACTAGAACTTCTTTCTATGCGACCGCCCTGGGGGCTTACGACTTAATCCTAGGCATGGATTGGTTGGAATCCCATGTCGCCATTTTAGACTGTTGTAGCAAGGAGCTAACCTTTTATGACACTGAAGGTCATAAGAAGGTCCTCAAGGGGAAGAAGAACAAAGTATCACTACGGATGATTTCTGCTTTACAGCTGAAGAGAAGCCTGGGGAAGGGATGTCAGCTCTATGCCGTGATAGCAATGGACAAAGACAAGGACAAAGCTGACATCGTCGATCATCCCCTATTTGCGGAATACATGGATGTGTTTCCTGAAGCTCTACCCGGGTTAACACCTCAGAGAGAACTAGACTTCACCATCGAGCTAAAGTCGGGAACTGAACCGATCGCGAGAGCCCCATACAGAATGTCCATGCCAGAACTAAAGGAACTGCAGATGCAGTTACAAGAGCTCTTGGATATAGGGCTGATTAGACCAAGCGTCTCCCCGTGGAGAGCACCAATGCTCTTTGTTAAAAAGAAGGATGGGTCGTGGCGACTCTGCATTGACTATCGCCAGTTGAACAAAGCTACTGTGAGGAACAAGTATCCCTTACCTAGGATCGATAACTTGTTTGATCAAATGAAAGGTGCCACAATCTTTTCAAAGATTGATTTACGATCAGGCTATCACCAGTTGCGAATCTGGGAAGCCTAAAACTGCATTTAAGATGCAGTTTGGACACTACCAGTTCGTAGTGATACCTTTTGGGCTAACCAATGCACCTAGTGTATTCATGAACTTAATGAACGGCGTATTCCGCCAGTACTTAGACAAGTCCATACAGGTATTTCTTGATGATATCCTTATCTACTCAAGGACACCGGAGGAACATGAAGAACACATCAGATTGGTATTACAGTGTCTTCGAGAGAACCAAATTTATGGGAAGTTGTCAAAATGTTCCTTCTTCCAGAAGGAAATCCATTACTTAGGACACATCATTTCAGGCGACGGCATAGCCGTGGACCCCGCTAAGATTGAGGCCATTCGAGAATGGCCAACACCGACGAATGTACATGAAGTGAGAAGCTTCATGGGACTTGCTGGATATTACAGTAGGTTTGTGGAAGGGTTCTCAAGGATTGCGGGACTGATCACCAAGCTACAGAAAAAGGATCGAACTTTTATTTGGACAGATAGATGTGCCAAAGCATTTGAGAAATTGAAAGAACTGTTAACTACGGCACCGATCCTGAAGGTACCAAACATGGAGAAAGACTTTCTAGTATGCACTGATGCATCGAAGGATGGAGTCGGATGTGTACTAATGCAGGGTGGTAGAGCGATTGCCTACTCATGCCAGAGACTTAGGCTGCATGAGGAAAACTATGCGACACATGATATGGAGCTAACTACAGAGATGCATTCTTTACGCCTTTGGCGACATTATTTGGTGGGAAGCAAGTTTGAACTTAAGACAGATCACCATGGATTGCAGTATATCTTCACACAGAGTGATCTGAATGCTAGACAGAGGAGATTGCCCGAACAACTAAGTGAGTATGACTTCGACATCTCCTATGTGAAGGGGACCCTGAACAAGGTGGCAGATGCGCTTAGTCGTAGACCCCACATCTTCTCAGTAATTTCGATGTAGACCAACTTGAGAGAAAAGGTGCTTAGGCTTCAGCAGGAAGACAACTGGTATAGGGAGGTAAAGGCCGAACTAGAGCAGGAACAGATGGAATTACCCAAGTATAAGGGTTATGTATTGGAAAATGACAGGTTGTTACAATACAACAACCACATTTATGTGCCAGAGAACAATGAACTTAGGAACCTGATTCTGGAAGAAGCTCACCGAGCTGTCTATAGAGCACATCCGGGGGTGAGGAAGATGTACGCAAACCTTTATCCATTATTCTTCTGGCATGGCATGAAGAAGGACGTGGTGAACTTTGTTGCCAGATGCATGGAGTGTCAGCTGGTTAAGGCAGAACATAGACACCCCGCGGGATTACTCCAGCCTCACGCCGTTCCTGAGTCAAAGTGGGAGATCGTCTCCATGGATTTTATTGTGGGATTACCATTGACCCGTAAGAGACACGATACCATTTTTGTGGTAATAGACACTCTCACGAAGAGTGCGCATTTCATTCCCATCAAGAATACTTATCAGGCACCAGAGATTGCTAGAGTATTCATTGATGAGATTGTACGACGACATGGGGTGCCGAGGAAGATAATAACTGATCGAGGATCAGTATTTACAGGTAGATTTTGGACAAGCTTCCAGGAAGCTATGGGAACGCGACTCAACTTTAGCACAACATACCATCCTAAGATAGATGGACGGACTGAGAGGGTGACCCAGATACTAGAGGACATGCTCAGAATGTATGTGATGGATCAGCAGACCTGTTGGGAGGAGTTTTTACCTGTAGTAGAGTTCACCTATAACAACAACTATCAGAGTTCTATACAGATGGCACTTTTGAGTTTTTGTATGGCCGACCATGTTGGACACCCTTGAGTTGGGACATACTTGAGGATAGGACCATGCTTGGGCCCGAAGTGATTAAGGAGATGGAGGATCAAATGGCAAGCATCCGTGCTCGACTGAAAGAAGCGCAGGATCGACATAAGAGTTATGCTGATATGCATAGACTCAACCGAGAGTATTAGGTTGGAGATCGAGTATTTTTGCAAGTGAGACCGCAAAAGAGTACTATCAGATTTGGGAAAGGGATGAAACTATCTCCTAGGTTCGTGGGACCCTTCGAGATATTGGAACGGATAGGACCGGTTGCCTACTGTCTTGCACTACCATCATCATTGCATAGGATGCATAATTTTTTTCACATATCAGCACTTAGAAATCACATTTATGATTCAACACATATCATTGACATGAGAAACTTACAGATAACAGACGAAGGAGCCGTGACGGTAGAGCCGATATGCATATTGGACCATCGAACATAGCAGCTTAGGCACCGTGTGATTGATTAGGTCAAGGTTCAGTGGGATAGCTATAGTCCCACTTCTGCGACCTGGGAGGACACAACTGAGATGCATCGAGACTTTTCTTTTTGTTTTGAACTTCGGGATGAAGTTTTAATAAGAGGGGGTGTATGTAATGCCCACCTCAGCACCTATGATTGATTTGATTATTTTAGACTTATGATTTATTAGACTGTTGGAGACCTTTGACTGATTTGACTATTGAGGGCACTGGTTTGAAGTGACCCGGATTTATAAAACTTAGATCATGGATTTTGCTTTAAAAATTATCATGTGAAATAGAAATGATTAGATGAATGATGAAAATGCTTTATAATGAAAATGATGAGATTGCTCGACTAACTAAGAAATGATTAGATGAATGATGAAAATGTTTTATAATGAAAATGATGAAATTGCTCGACTGACTGAGAAATGATTAGATGAATGGTGAATAATTTGTATGCTTGACTGACTGAGATACTAGAATGAAAAATGAAAATATTTTATAGTGCAACGCTACTAATGTGCGCTTGAGTGTGTGTAGTGGTAGGTAAGACGAATTACCGACTGACCCGCAATGGAATTACAGGGGGTCGTAAGAACGGAATGAACACATAGGGGTACGACGACAGGCTGTCGACCCTGAAATAGCAATCCACGCACAGGTTGGAAGCCGTTTCAGCTCACCCATGGAAGCGTGTGCTGTATGGGCGAGGCCATAATGATTTGGTCGCGTACGATGAGTTGAGGGGCATGCGATAAGGAGGACCTTATCCCTTAGCAACCCTTAGTCTCCAAGAAGCATAGTTGGAAGGTTGAGGTAAAGATTCTCGATCGCTACGCAGTACTCCCCATAAGAAGAAAGAAAGAGATTGTCGGAAGGGCCCGTCGAAGTGGTACTTAGACAAAAGAAAAATGAGAAAAATGAAAAGAAATTAAATATATTGGAAAATATTTTTGAATATAATAATTCTTTATTTTCGAATATAATATTTCCTTATTTTTAGAATAAAATATTCTTTTATTTTAAAAGAAAAAGAAGAGAAAAGAAATATTAGAAGACATTTTAAAATATAATATTTCTTTATTTTTCGATTGAAATATTTTTTTTTTTTTGATTGAAATATTTATTTATTTTAAAGAAAAAATAAAAGAAAAGACAACATTAGAAATATCTTTTGAATAAAACATCTCTTTTAAAAAAATAAAAAAAAATAAAATTAGAAAATATCTTTTTGAATAAATATTCTTTTATTTTAAGAATAAGAAGAAAAGTAAAGAAATAAATCAGAAATCTTTAGGATAAGATATTCCTTATTTTATAAAAGAAAAATAAAAGAGAATCTAGAATAAACATGTGTCTTCTACAACAGCTATAATTTATGAATTAAGTGCACACTCAGAATAGAAACACTCACCTTGCATTAATTTAGGAATTAGGTGCACACTCAGAATAAAAACACTCACCTTGCATTAATTTAGAAATTAGGTGCACATTCAGAATAGAAACACTCACCTTGCATTAATTTAGGAATTGAGTGCACACTCAAAATAGGGAGAAACACTTGTAATTTAAAAGTAAATAATTAATCAAATCTAAAACGGATATGAATGAGGTGCACAGAAACTTTTGTGATAAATAGAGGGAGGGGAAGGAGAAAGGGATCTCTTGCTCCCTAGTGCTAGATGGGCACCGGAATCAAGAAGTGTTTTATGGTTCTTGTGAGTTGGGCATAACTTGACCGAGGATTGGGAGATCCCATTGGAAAGTTCTGGCTAGTGTGTTCTTACGACCCATTTAGCTCGGGGGTTCGGGGTGAAGGAGAGTAGCCCCGATACGGTAGGGTGGTCAACCGAGGGGCTGTCGGTATCTCCGTCAAGGTGAACATTCGAATCACTTGCTGCCGCAACCACATCAGATTTTCAGTCGACCGTCGAAACAGGTTTAATGTCATTTCAACATTTCTTTCAGCATGTAATGATTTTTTTTGCTTGCTAGATCTGATATATATATTTTTAATCCAAAAATTTATGAGTTTATGGAAAATGGCTATTTTAACCTAGATCAAAATGCTAGATCCATTTTATGACATTGAAATTTCTGGGTTAGATTAAAAGATAGTTATCTCGATGCAGGTCGAATATATTAAATTTAATTCGATTATTTTTCTGAAATCTGTGTGTCAAAACTTAAAATGGCATACCTCTATAAATTCACAGTCCGATTTCAGCATTCATATATTCTCAAATTTGGTGATGAATTAGAGATTTCAACCCGGAATTATTAAGAAACTTTAACTTGTTCGTTTTTCTTTTCCCATCAATTTCTTCAGAGGACTTAGAGTTTTAACCCAGTTTGATTGTGAAACCTTAAACTTTGTTTTAGTTTTACAATTTCTTCGAATTCTTATGAAATCGATGAGATCGTGCCCCGTTTCCATCCTTTATATAATCTCGAATTTAATCTTTTTTGTTGAATGCGTTAAGCTATTTTGTTGATGCGATCTGGGTGATCCCCTACATGAGCTTGCCAACTGAAATTCGATGCCTAGGGTTAATACTTATGCACTGTCTTATTTCTGAATCTTAATATTGCTTGATGTCAATCGGGTTGATCCTCTTCTCCTTTGCTTAATCTCTGCGCACTATTTGAAATTGGGATGGCGTGTTTCCAGATTTTGTAATTACGATTTGTGACTCTACTTCTTCAAGCTCTGTCGTAACCCCTTCAGTGTCCCAAAAACCCTTCCATCAAGAAGTCGATTGGAGTTTTAGATTCGTTTGCAATCCATTGATGTTTCCAAACCTTCTATCGGATTACGATCGGGCATAAATTTATTCAAAACTCTAGCATTTCGAATTTAAAACCTTTGCGTTGATTTAAATCCTGATTGACATTTTCGATTTTATACCCAAGAGTGTCTTTTGATCCAAATTAAAATCTCTGTGTTAAATTCAAATATCGAACAATATTTCCAGAAGTATATCTTGATCCTTTATAAAATCTATGGGTTTAATTCAAACGTTGACCGACGTTTTCCTCCATATTCGTAATCCAGTCGAAATTGACATTAAAAGATTCTGCCTCGAGATTGGAATGACATGTGGCTGCCATCCTAGAACAGTCGGCTGCTTACATTTTCCCTTGTATTCCCATTGTATTCCCATCTATGTCTGTTTAAATATATGTGTGTGTGCGCGCGCATTAACGTTTAAGAAAGAGAACAAATAGAGCTATCATATAATTTATCCCTATATTTTCATATTATGTCAATGCTCAGTTTTAAGATTAGTGCCGTAGCGTTTCAAGAATGAAACCAACCAACCTGTACATACACTCATCTCTGAATTTACATTTATGTAGACGATTGATTAAAAATGTAGAAGTTAAATATTTATACTCATGTCAATTTACACTCCAAAGGTGGAATCGAACTAAGATACTTTTTGTTTTTATGACAACTCATTTTGCAAGGTAGAATTGAATTAATATGCTTTTATTATGTCAACTTACATTTCTAAGATAGACATGAAAAGAAGTATCTTTAATTGTGTCAATTATATTTTAACGGAATACTCTCTTTTATGTCAGGTTACACATAGGTTCCACTTTATCCAGTCAAGGTTAGATGTAGTAATTTTAGGAAGGTATGGAATCGTGCTGATTGGTTATTAAAGGATAAAATCGAGTGGTTTCTTTTTATAAGTACTAAATTGTTGATTAAAATTTTGGAATAAGAATAAGATGTATACATAAACACGTAATTTCGATTGAGGGTAGAATTTAGTATGTCGATTCCAATAAGAGTTCCCTACCATGTAATAATAGTGAGTTGCAGGTGATGCGCCCATGTTGGGTGAAGGGTAAAGGCTTGCTCTTGTGTTAATAATGGTATTTTATTTTTCCTAGAAATGTATTTGACTGATTGATTTTTGCCCATACATCGAAAGCGATGTGTACGTGATGCTAGACTTAGTTTTACTTTCGTTATATTATATATCAATAAAACTTACCAACAATGTATTGTGCCTTGCTGAGTAAATTCTTAGTGTAGAGAATGAAATACCTTTTTGCTAAGAATTACTTTATACTATATATTGGATGGGAAGACTTTTGAGTTATGATTATTCCATCACCAGGGTTAAGGTGGTTAACTTTTGTGAGTAGTAAGTATTACATAGAAGTATTAGAATTGAATGTAATTGGGTATGTTGGTCAAGTTGTATTTCATGGAGTTGTAATAATTTAGATATAATGTTCATTTCTATGACGAATTATATTTCATAGAATATCATTTATAGTCCATAGAAATGGAATGAAATAGTAATATTGAAATGGAACATTTGTGGTTATGTCAATTTTATATTTCGAAAAAAAGAAGATGAAATGGATTATTGTAATTGTAATGACGTCAATTATTATTTCATAACTTTGAAATTGAAACAGTCAATTTGAACTTAAATTTTTAGGCCAAGTTGTATTTCATGGAATTGAGATAATTATAATATAATGTTCATGTTTACGTCGATTATATTTCATAGCAATAACATTGAAATGAATTACTGTATATAGATCAATTATATATAGAATTTAAATAAAATGATAGAATTTAAATGTAATATTCCTATTTACGTCAGTTTATAAGTCATAGAATTAAAGTGAGATGTGTTAGTTCATGTCGATTTATGTTTCAAGATAGAAATAGAATGAGACGCTTAAAAAAAAAAAAAAAAAAAACAACAACAACAACAACTTGCTCAACTAGAGTGACCTTACACTCAAGCTCTTTAAAAAACAAAATAGGTACTCATTGATCATGATGGGGATAAGGAAAGAGTTTATGTTTCATTGTAATTATGGCAGTACTTAGTCACTCTTGCACATGGCACTTGTTTGCATATGCATTCAAACACTTGGATAATCTGCTTGTCTTCGAGTCCCACCAATTCCATGAGTATTTTCACTCCTTTCATTCATCAAAGAATGATTTCACCATCAATTGCATTAGTAGTCGGTGTCATTCTCGTTATGTCAATGCTTCCAAGTCATTCCATTCCCATGTTCAAGAGAGGTCTATTCGTCGAAGTCAATCTCTGCAGTCACTCTACCTTCTACCATGTCGGTCATTCTTGAGTCAGTCTCAAATGTCACTCTACAGTCTGATCTACTCCAAAAAAAAATCGATCGTATTTCTTGTCGATGATGGGGGAAACATCATGGCCCTCCTTCGACCGGTTTATCCTTGTCGACTTCAACACATCATCCGGGGATTAGACCTAGAAACTATTCAAGTACCTTAAACCTCAATCTAGAGACTTATCCCTACTTACCTAGAAAAGTGGCAGTCGATCCCCTTTTCTAGTGGGATGATCCCTTAATCCTCTCCCCTGAATCCTCAACCTCTCCTATCCCTTTAGCTCTATATATATGAACCCCCTCTCCATTGTTAAGAGAGGAAGGATAGAGTACCTTTATGCTAGTGAAATTTCTCTAGGTGATCCTCTTCATCCATTAGGAGGCTAAGCATTCAATCTTGGAGGCTAGGATTGTTGGAAGGAGGTTATGATGTCAAAGCTTTGGTCGTAACATCTCTCCCTTTGTATTTCTTACTATTACATTTAATACAAGTTATTTCCGTAAAATTTATTGTGTTAATGATGTTTAGGTTTTTCTTCTTTGACTGTTAATATAGATCAATCCACATCCATGTACTTTTACCGTTTGTTTCTTTCCACATGCTTTGTATGTTTTTGCAGCTAAAGATCTGAAGACTTGGAGCTTGGAGCAGCAACGAGAGAGGAATTACGTAATTGAGGTAAGCCATCTCTTCTATTTGTCTTGGATTTCAATTGATCTAGGAAAAGTACTTGTGTTATGAATTCATTTGTTCTAGATCTAAACCATTTAGACTAGGGATATCTATTTGATTCCGCTCATACAGATTGTCCGTAAACAGTTTGCGAAGCATACAACATTCTAACTTCAAGTACTTGACTTTTGAAGACCTTTTTTAAATAGATGATGCACTTAGTTTAAATTGGCACATTGGTGTGTTTTATATACTATGCAGCTAGGTTATTCATGCTAGCTAGTGCATAAATACACTTACTACTTGACTTATGGAAATCTTAGTAATAGTTCAGAAATGGTGGTGCATACATGTAGTAAAAAATCAAATGACAAAATGTAGAAAATAAAACTAAGCTAAATGTTTTTGCATCCTTTCATACATACGAGAGAGTAAGGAAATAATGTTTTCGATTTTATTAAATAAGTGAGGAAATAAAATGAGAGTTACCTCAAGTGGAGTGAGAAGGGGGCCCTTGATGAAGGTTGAAGTAGTGATTCCTTGGTCTCCACGCAGCTTTGGGAGTTCTCCACACAAGTGTCACTAATGGTGGCCAAAAATCACAATGGGGAAACTAGAAGACAAATGGAGGCTTCAAGAGTTTCAAGTGAAATTTCGACAAAGTGACAGACCACGGTAGGGTAGTGAGTGAATGTGTGATATATAATGGGATCCTTCACCATTTATTTATACTAATTTTTGCCCAAGTTTTCTTGCCCATGGATTTGGCGGACCAAGGTATTGGATCGTGGTTTTGGGTGGCAGTTTAGGGTTTTCCCTCTTTTTTTGACTTATTCAATGTTTTTCCCCTTTTTATTTTTTATTTTTTTCCTTTTTTGGGGGTGGGGGATTTCCCTGTTTTGGCGGACTTTTTGCTTTTTTGGAGGAAATAAAGACACTTTTCCCTATTTTGGAGAGGGAAAATAATTATGAGCCAACTTTGAGGGTTTTTGAATTAGGCTTTGGTGATTAGTGAAGGATTTTAATGGGGGGGAATAAGGAATGAGGTGTTATCATTAGGGGATTAACATGGTGAGGAAGTTTTGGTGTTAACGTACTAGATGCACTAGTGCACTATATCTTGATGCACAACAAAAAATACCTACGCTAAAACATCCATAGGGTACTAATTGTGGAAGTTTACACTTCTATTTTCTCCAAAACTTATTATGGTGCATTTACATTACATTGGTGTGCTTAAATGTGAGTGGCACACAACATGTCAATTTGTTTTTTGAAAGATAAAGCATGTATTTTTCATCAATGGTAAAAATTCAAATGAAAAAAGAGTGGGATTTGTTTTTTTGTAAAAATGAGTCAAACAAAATCCTAATCCGTAATCCATTGTTTTGCCGAAATTTAGAGGGGAGACTTGTGTAAGAGAGATTTACCAAGTAAGACATCATAGTGGATAGACAATTTTGAAGACTCAAATTTGTAAGAGGTCACCATGGGTCACATAAAAAATTTGCGTAGGAGAGATTTAAGACATGTATAAACTTCATTCTCTTCATCTAAACAAATTTTCCCTTGTTAAAAAATTCCCATATTTTTTGTATTCCTCTTCATAATTATAGTTCATTTAAATTAAATGGAAGGGTTTTAGACTCACTTGAAATGTTAGAAACCCTAACTTTGTTGTTGCTTCTCTTTTGTTTTATGTTGTTGCAAACCCTAGCAACAGGGTTTTAGTTTATTCACCCTTTCACAAAGACATTTTTTTTCGGGGGCTTTGGGTGTTTGTTGGACTTAATGGTTATTTTGATGTAAAATATATTTTAATGGATTGAGGTCATTTATTTCATTGGATTCAAAAACTTGTCATTGTCACTTTAAAAAATGTTTTTGGGTTTCGCAGTGTGAATTGTATAGGAAATACATGGATGTGTTTATTATTGTATAACACAATTTGTTTTTCGAGTTTTAAAATATGTATTATATAATAAATATGGTAGATGTGTTTACCACTACAGAGTACACCACTTGCCTTGCAAATATGTTTAAAAATATTTTGGGGTTTCATGGTGCAATTTATACAATATATACACAATGGTGCATCTATTACTATATATCACACCACTAAACATGAGAACCTACAAATGTATTAGTGCATGCAAATTTTGTGTTGTTGTGCATTGGCTATGTGGTTCGGAAGACATAATTAAAAGCACCAATGCATATCACTGTATAATGTGCATCGCTTAACTTGAAAACAATTTTAGATTGAAATTCTCTACTTTATTTGTATAACACATTTCATAATTTGTATATTTCATTATGTAGGCATTTTAATGAATGAAGATGGACAATAAAAGGCCATGGAAAAAAACTTATCAACGAACATGAGGGAAACACATTCCAAGAAGAGAACATGTCAATTTATTTCAAGTTTTAATATAAAAGAAATATATTTGAATTATATGTAGGTTTAAATAATGTGTATTTCTTAACATGTGTCATGAAAGGACAAAAATGAAAAAATTCAATAAGATTGTTCATGATCGAAGTGGAAGGGAGCATAAAATATTTACGGAAATGTTGCAAATATGGGAATTAGGTGGCTAAAAGTGACCAACTTGAAGTTTTTCCTTGACTTTTTAGTATTAATGTACTTCTTTACAAATATAACTAATGGGTTTCAAACATTTTATTTCACATAATATGTCGAATTTTGTGTAGGGGATGACAATGAGGGAACAAAAGCCCCTCCTAAAAAACAAGAATTATGAAAGATGTAAATGATGATGAATTGGTCCTTACTTCATATAGAGTGACGTTAAAACTTAATGACTACAACCAAGTGTTTCCAAATAAATAGTCAATGAGACATATAAGACTTACAATTATTTAATCATAAAATAACAAAAAAGATCATTCAGAAAGTATTATTGCTAAACACTTTTTCTATAATATGTATATACTAGTCTAAAAAATTACCAAATTAATATGTCTATGATATTTGCTTTCATATAAATATTGGTTGTTTTTCTAGGAAGAGTAAGAAAATTAAAAACTTTGAATGAGATGATACATGAAACATGCCACCAGGATGTCTAAAAAAATGTAGAAGGTGATGCTCAAAGAAATAAGAATATTTGAATTGTGGGATGATTTATTTAAATAATGACGTGCATGAAATGTATGTAATCACTTTTTTTTTATGTGTAATTAGAGAGTTTAATTATTGCATGAAATAAGAATTTTCAATTTTGCTTTTGTTGTAGAACAAAAAACAAAATGGCATCCATTCAACACATAAAATGGGATGATATGCCAAAAAAGTGTTAATCACAAATTTTGTCATTACTTATCTTTTCCTTATATAACATTTCATATTTGTTGTGATCTTTATTTTTTAAATAGTTTACAATCATTCGTGGATGCTTTCTACAAGGTGCTAACACACAAATAAGAGCCATGTGAATATTTGATTAACATTGAATTACATATGTGTTGTGAGACATGTTGGAATGTCAAGGGTTAACTGAACTATTTGTAAGTAGTTATGTTGCCTTTTTAACAGTAATGGATATATTTTTTATTATAAAAGAGTTGTGGGAAACCCAAATAACCTGGATTTACAAAATATGCTGAAAATTTGATCAAAATTTGGTCTTCTGAGTTGAAGTAGCATACAAAAAACAACATATAAGGAAACATTATACTATTTCTATAGGCCTTCCTACCATATTTAAAAGTGTATTGCCTAATAAATTGTCCAAGTAAGCAAAAAATAAAGAAGAGCATAAGATAAAACATTAACCAAATTTGCGCCATGAATGGGCCTCCTCCATACACACATCTTTGTGTTCCATACCATACCCCTCTTGGAGATTTGGTTGTTATGTTAAATCCATTGTTGCTTGTTGCTCAATTTCTTATTCACTAGCCTTCTCTTTCATAGAACCCATAGATAATATTGGGTGACCTACAATAGATTGTGATCCTCCGGTGAACCCCAATATGATATTATAATTCATTTTCTAATCATTGGTAAGTTTCTCATACTTCAAAGTTTGATATTTTAAGGTTGCTTCCATCTCCTCGTGCTTTTTTTCTTACTTCTCCATATCAAAAATTAAGTATTTGATTGATTTCATAATCCCTCTAATTGATTATTCATTCTCCTTAAAATATTTTTCACTTTAGCAATGTGATACTCCCCACTCTTCCTAGAACTGGAGGGTTGCACCATAATACAAAACGATATAGGAAATATCATTCTTACTCGCACCCTTAAGCTAGAGAAATGTCTAGAAAGAAACCAAACCCCATTAACCATACCCTCCAATGTATACAGACTCGTCCCTCTAAGAGAAAAAAAATACATATAGGAATTTGTTGGCTCAAATGCAAAGTGCAAGCTATACACTAGACCATGAGAGTTGTCACCTGAGAAAGAAATTATATTATACCTCTATCAAGACTAAGGCCTTAAGACCACGCCAACAAAGAAGGTTGAATCAACAAAATTGCAATCCCATTCCTGACACCATGTTGTGATGGTTCATGCCATAGAAAAATAGTCTCCAATCCTCAACCTTCACCTAAGCCACCTCCTCACATCATAAAATTTAGGCCAACTATTCCACCTCTGCAAGATAGCCATTGCACATGGGGTTTTAATTTCTCCATGCTGCAAATGGAATGGTAAGGAAGGGAGGAATAGAAGGCACAAGGGATATAAATTTATCCCTCATTTTAGTCGTTAATGATGTGACCTACATGCATATCCTTGATGTAATTTTGCCAAGTGGTGACCTATATGCATATCCAAGTGCAAATTCAAAATTAATACAATTGATGAGGCTTGAGCACTCAATTGTGTGCTTCATAACTCTTTTAGCGGATCCAGAACCTGTAGGGGGGTCCCCATTTTTAACCAAACCCCCTTGTCTAAGTATACAACCTCATTTTCCTTGCAACCAACCATTTCATTATTGCCTCTTAGGACACGGAAAATTTTGACATCATATATCCCTTTCAAATTATTGATAATTCTTTGAAAGGTCCTGTAAAGTAAAGCATCCTCCTTAAGATCCTTCTTTTGCATTTGCTTAATAACAAAGAGGGAGTCTTTGAGAGTTATTACCTTCTTAATTTTATAGGCCTGCAACAACACAAATCCAATGTACAATGCATAGAGTTCTACCTATTTATTTAAGGCTATTCCTATCCCCCATGGTAAGCTTATTTATAGAATTCCTTCTGGGCTAATGAGAACCCCTCCCATTCCTACGACACCTGTAAGTAGCTATATTGTTTTACTTAAGAAACCTTCAATTATTTTTATATTTTGTTATGGCATATGAAATTTAAAGGAAACAAAGTATGGAGTGGAGCCACCAGAAAATATGTTGAAAGATGGCATGAATCATGGTTTTGAAAGAATGTCTGGGATGGCAAGAGCGGGAGGAGTACTCTATGACTCTGAGGGAATAAAAAAGAAAGATTATGCATGGGGCATAGGCAGAAAGACCAACAATGGATTTGAGTGGCTAGATCTCATTAAAGGACTTGAGCTTGCCAGAAAGGAGGGAATTGAGAAACTGATTGTCTTCGGTGATTCAATTATGGTCATAGGGGAAGCAAGGAGCCTAGCAAAAGGCAGAAAGAAGCCCACCAACAAATTTCAGCATATCCTAAAGCACATTGCTCAGGAATTCAAGGAAATCAACTTCCTCCACATTCTTATCCCAACAACAACTGCGCGAACAAGATGGAAAACTCTGGATCTAAGTTGGCATGTGGTGTTTTGTTTAGCAATTAACAAGATATAGGAATTGCATGGGTCCTCTAATCCTTAATCAAATTTTGGTCTCTTCTATGGTAAAAATATGGTATTTGTTTGGCCTCTTCGAAACCCTCGAATGACACCTTATTAGCAGGTTCAGCGCATCAACCAAGGACAAAAGGAGGATACACGATCCGCACACACGAGTGTCCCACATGGCCTCCATGCAAGGCTTAATGACGACCATTCCCTGAGGTTATTTTGGGTTTAAACTTGGCAGAGACGCCACTTCCAATTATGCATCGAAAAGCTCCTATTCTGTCTATCCTGCTTCTAAATCAGAATACCCTGTTTCATACTCTGATTTTCTTGTTCTAAGCTCCCTATCAAGGCGTCACGTCTGCATTTTCAGGATGGCAGAGAATCAAGCTACGTTTTCCTTCCACGGTGGGAAGCAGGTGATTGTTCACGGGAGACCTCTCTACGCGAATCTGGCCTAGAACGAACCATTGGTAGAAGGTGCAGGTGTTGGCGTCAAGAGTGTGCATCCATCATCGAAAACTCATGGGAAAGCTGCCTACCTAGGACAAGGGCTCGATCAACAAAGGATGGTCTGGGGTTTGATAATTTGTCAACAACTTTTCAGACATGTTTGTGTGATTTAGAGGCTCAGATTCGGACTGTCAGCAATGAGAATTATGAACTTAAGAAGGCTTTCACCCATCTATTTGCCCTGGTGAATGAAAGGAACATCGAGGTTCGCAGGCTAAATGCCAAATTTCCATACCAAGTAGCCTTGTTGGTTGAGGCAAAACTTGACAACTTGGATGCCAGAATGCTCGCAATTCATGGCACTGCAATGGTGGCTGTAGAAAATTTGAAGGAGATGCGTAAGGACATCAGTGAACTAGCCATGGAGGCCAAAGGAAAGAGAAAATGCATTCCTGAGTAATGCTGCGACCTGCTGCGTCCAGCTGACAGGTTTTTTGGTGTGTAGTCTTCTAGTGAAAGCCATGAAACTTTTTTTGTAAATACAGTCCTAGTTTACAAGCTCAAAACTTCTTAATCTATGTCTTTCAAGTATGTTTTATTACTCGGTCAGTTTGTAAGAAGCTATAAGCTTCCTAAAATAGGGCTTAATTTTTAGCAAATTAGCACAATTGATACAAAGTTTGCAAGTATGGCTCTGCTTCTTCACATAGAGCTGCCCTATTGCAAGTCCTTTTTTGTATGCCCTGTTTCATTTTTAATATAAAGTTGATTAAACGTTTCTGTAAAAAAAAATGGTTTTGAAAGAATGTGTATTGTGTATGAATCAATAGATGTTATGTAATGCTTTTCAATTTATACACAATCACGTATATTATACTATACATGTCGATTTAGTCGTTACATTTTATTTTAATGTTTGTAGATGGAATATGAAGAGATAAAACAAACTCAATCAACTCAACAAAACATTACAAATAACCCAAGTACAATATCCCCTACAAGAAATTAGGCATGGAAGTTTTTCAAGCAATAGCAACAATTGAAGGTATGATGATTATCAATATAATTTACTGCTAAGAGTTTTATGTTTTGGAATATTTGTGTGTAAAATTAGACATTTTGTTTAATGTGGACATATTATCCCAATTGGTATAACAATGGGTTACCATAGATTGTAACAATTATTTATGGACAATTTGATTATTTTGGACCATTTTGTATGATAAAGATTCCCTTATTCATATATAATGAAATGCATTTCTTATTCAATTATATCCACGATGTTGTAAAATGTTACATTGCAATGGTTTACATATGGATGATTTATAGTAAATTATGATGAACAAAGGTGTAATCAACGGGTATATTTGTTTCAGTGATACAATAGATTAATGCAGTGTTTATATCCAAACATATTAATTAAAATATAAACATTAATATTATTATAAAAATTATTTTACTTTTTAATGAGTAATTGAAATTTTATATTTAAAAAAAATGTAATATACCGATCTCGATCCTTTGAATTTGACTTTGTTTATGTTGTAATTATGATTTTCATTACTATGTTTTGCTTCATGCCATGAGGTAGACTTACCTTGGTGATTTTAAATACATCTAAACATGATCATTTTGATTTTAATAAAAGGTTCCATGATTGACTAGTGGGAGAACATCGACGGGTCTATGAGTCCACCAGAAGGGAAAGATAAGGGTGCCCAAGGGGGGACCTGACCTATGTCGCATAGTTACTACAATATCCTATCTACAACCTCTTCCATGTGATTGTCCTATTATCATTACACCCTAATGTTTATATTACGACAATTAAGAGCCAAATGAAATGATTAATTACTTTAAGTAATTATTTCTTACCATTAAGTACCTACCTCTTATATTAAAACATCTAATTCCTATATTCATGCATTCAAGGAGAGCTCAACTAAGACTCTTAACCCTTATCATTAAGGAAGTGGAAGAGTTGGATTATGACTCTTCATTTCCCTCTCCTTCATTCATGCAAAAGAGAATTTGAATTAGGAAGTGATGATTGAGAAGAAAAAAAATGATTTATTAAGGAATTAATAGATTTCTTGACCAAAAAACAGTACCCCATCTATCATAGGATCCATGGAGAAATGAAAGAGGCATTGTCATGTAAAATTCAACACCATTGTAGAGTAGGGAAGTATCTTCTTCAACCTCTACACTTTTGTTGGATTTCTTGGCTGGTTTGGGAATCTTAGGAAATATAAGAGTGATTTGGAAGCCTTGGAAAATATTATTCACCCTTATGGTCTCATAGCCTAGCACGGGAGTGGCTTCCATAAAGGATTTGTCTATGCTTTGGAGTAAAATAGTTCACCCATAATTAGTTGCCTTGGAACTCAATTTATACAAAGATAAGTTTTTTTCTCCAACTCTTCTATGAATTCAATCATGTATATAAAGAATAAAAATTCATTATTTTTTATGAGGATTTTCATTGAAATTTCCCATAATTTGATGAGAAAATGAATTTGATTTTATATTTTATGTCAACTATTTGTAGAAATGCATTGTGCATACAAGTCTAAAAACTAGTTTCATATTTTAAGTGCAATGGTTTCATATGAATTTTTTTTCCATGAAAAAAAAACATATTTTCATTCATTTCAGATCAAAAATACAAACCTCGGTGCTTAAAAGCAAAGTATAATCCTCACGTAAGTACATAGATCTATAAAAATCGGAAACCAAGTTCCCACTAAGTCTAAGACTATCAATCCAAAAATAAATAACCAGCAAGATATCATTTCTTATTCATCGAAGAAATCAACAAAGGAAGTAGAAACAGGAGGCAAGGAAGTGCCCCCTTGGAATTCTTTGAGGCTCAATGCTCCTTCATGAAGAACCAAACTCTTCTTTGAGAGGAAATCAGCTTGTTCATTGAACTCCTGATATATATGACTGAAGTTAAGCTCCTGAAAAGATTCTATGATCTAGAGCAGTTAATCCACTATAGAGGTTCAATCAGAGTTTACAACATCCACTCGCCCCTGCATACAGCTGATAACAAGCATTGAGTCTCCATGAACCGGAAGCCGATTGATGCCACACCTGACCACCTGACGGAGTAAAAATAAAATTCCACTTAAATCAGCCTTACTATTTGTCCCATGTCCAATAAAACCCTTACCGAGGAAGAAATGATCTTTTGATATGTACAGACTGAATCCAAATCCACTTCTGGCATCCTGACATGCTCCATCGAAATAGGCCGATGGCCTATCTTCCTTAATATATAGAGGCTCCCTAATTCGATCAGACCTGCCTCTAGGATCTAACTTATAGAACTGAAGAATCAAAAAGGATTGATAGACAACCTGAAATACTGGTAGAAGGCAGTCATTGAAAATAATCTCATTCCTGGATAACCACAAGCCCCAAGCGATGACAAGAGGAAGCGATCTAAGGGGTCTAAACTCCTAGACCTGGAAAAAACACTTGAAACAAACTTCCATTGAACCTCTAATCCATAGAGCGGGGTGAAGATATAAGCTTTGAAATTTCTCCCCAAACCTCCTTGGTATATCCACAGTCCACAAAGAGGTGGTGCATCACTAATTCATTATTTGATTTGCACAAATAACATAAAACGGGACCATAAAAATTGTAATGTTGCATTATATCCCAAGTTAATACTATGTTCATCAACATTAACCATAAATGTAGGATAACCTTCGAAGGAGCTTTCAATTTCCATAGAGCCCTCCACCACCATTTGCTCGGGCCTGACACTTCAGGGCAGATCGACAAATATCCAAATTTTGTAGTGTATATATCTCCGTAGGAATTATAAGACCATCCTAGATCATCTTTCTTGTTCTAAATGAAGATGTGGGCCTTAGTGATGTTATCTCTAAAATTATCCCATTCATTCAACCACTCCCTACTCATACCAATATCCTCTCCTGAGAGCCACCCTTGTTTCCATAGAGTGGTCCTTCCTGGAGTGGCTATCCTATCCAAAGTAACCAAACTTCTCTCCTGTAAATGCGCCACAACACTAGGACTAAGTCGAGCTCCCTCTGTCAGACCAATGAGAAAATCACACCCAACAAAAATTGATTTCCCATTCCCCACTTGCAAAACAATATAAGGGACCAACACCTCAAATGCATTCGAAAGGTATTTCCAGTGATTTGAATCCTACCTACAACTCTTCTTCCTTCTTCTAATCTAGTCTATAATAGAGGCAGGAGCTATATACTTAGAAATTAGGGTATTCCTCCATGCACTATCTTTTGTCAACAAATTCCATAAGGTTTTAGCAGCCAAAGCCTTGTTGAAGAGAAGAATATTCTTCATTCCCCACCCTCCCTACTGCTTAGGAGCCACCAGTGTTTGCCATTTTACCAAGTGGAACCTCTGATATTTAGAGTTATGCCTCCATAGAAAATTGAAATAAATTTTCCGGATAGAGTTAAGGATTGTCACCTGAATGGCAGCCAACATGTGCCAAAACACAATGATAAATAATAGACTTATTCGAGCTAATTTCCATTCACGTTTCCTTATAAAACAATTCCAGATTTGCTTCCAATATCTGACATTCCAACTGAGAGTAGATACAAAACAAGAGAATATCATCCACAAACATCAGATGAGTCAAGTTTTATCTACCATGAAAATATACTCATGTAAGTCTTCTTATGCCCCTATCAACATTCAATATCCTAATGAGCCCTTCCATAACTAGAAGGAATAAGTAGGGTGAGAGAGGAAAAACCTGCCTAAGTCCTCTTGAATATATAAAGAATGTTGACCCTGCACCATTAATCAGAATTGCAAAGTGGGGGGTACGTCACACACCTCATAATTAAATTTTTTAGCTCCAGACTGAAAGAGATATGCAAAAGAACTAATCGCAAGAAAAACCAAGAGGATTTAGACATATCTAACTTCAGAGCAACCATCCCGAGGTTACAAGTTTTGATAGTATGAATACCTTCTTGAGCATAGCCTACTGCCTCATGGATTAACCTCCCCTTGAGAAAAACAAATTGTTCTCTAGAGATGTACTTGGAAAGAAAAGGATTTAATCTGACCACTAGGATTTTGGAAACATTTTATAGGCACCATTGCAAAGGGAAATTGGCCTAAAGTCCCTAAAAGACTCAGGCTTGTATTTCTTAGGAATCAATTCATAAAAGGTTGAGTTCAGGGAAGCAGGAATGATGCCAGAAATCCTAACCTCTTCCACCATTTTAAGAAGATCTCCTCCAACATTGTCAAAGAAGTCCAAGAAGAACTTTAGGGGCCACCCATCCGGACTCGGACTTTTATCTCTTTGAAATGTCTTAAGTGCACTCTACAATTGTTCAATAGATACTTCTTGGTATAATATCTCATTATCTTCTACAGTTAGCATCATAGGAAATTTCTCAATGACCTGCAACATACCCAACATATCTTAGTGCTCTGGTTCAGTATAAATTGTTTTGAAATGGTTGATAGCTAACTCCGACAAATTCTTGAACCCTCTGTCCAATTTCCCTCCCCCATCCTCCAGCTCCCAAATGGAATTGTAGTTCCGTCTATGGGCCACCATCTTCTAGAAAAAACTTGTGTTCCAATCCCTTGCCTCAAGCCAAACGACCCCGGTTTTCAGTGTACATTCCACCTTCGCATCCTTGAGAATCTTATGCTTATTCTTTTCAAGATCCACTATCTCCCTCCTAATTTCCTCCAAGGAGAAAAAATTAGGTCTCTGGCATATAAAAGTTCTAATTTCGTCTCAGTCTCTATAAGCTAGGCATCATGCTCCCTTCCCATAAAGACATTCCAATTCACCACAAGATATTTAACCAATCTCAGATTATCCATCATCTGAAAGCATACATAACCATTTCCCTCTATAATATGCCTCCAATTATGGCGAATTAAGTCTTTAAATTGGGGGAATTTGGCCCAGTCATAATTGTGCTTAAAGGGAGAGCCATGTTTAGGATCTGGCAGACCAAATTCGAGATAGATAGGAAAATGGTTTGAGAAAATAACATGCCCAACCCAGGATCTAAACAATTGTAAACTGGAAGCTAGATTAATACTAATAAAGAAATGGTCAAATCTTTTATAAATACCTTGTGCACAAACGTACTTGTTACACCAAGTAGGATTGATGACCATTGGCTTTACATCCATCCAATCACATCGATCAAACAACTCCCGTAGGTACGACCCTAAAGGGTCCTCGTGAACCATCTCCCCCCATATCTCATTTATTGAAAGAGTCAAGTTCAGGTCACCCCCTACTACAAAATTATCTTCCTTAACAATGCCCTGCAACATCAAAGAGGACCAAAATTCCAATTTATTCTCATATGGACCATAAATATTAAGGATAAGAAGTTGTTTGTCCAGTTCAGCGCAATGCACCTCTACCCCCAATACTGACCTACTGGAAAAAGATTTTAAAATTTGAACGTTTCTCGCCACCCCTGTGATCAAACCACACGACCTAACTTCCGCATCCAGTGACAAAAAAGAGCATATATGGAAAAACCTTCTCCAGAAGATAGACCGTCACCGAACCCCTCAACATAGTTTCCTGAAGCAACAAAACTCTGGTCTCTCAACATCCATCAGACATTTAAGGGTGTTTATTTTGGCCTTCCCACCAAGGCCATGAACATTAATGGAGGATAACTTCATTAAGGAAACCGCTACTGGGGTCTTCCTGCTCTAAGAATCCCAAAAATTTTCATCTGCCTTCTTTGAGAAATCTCCCTCTTCGCTAATTCATTAGTTGAACACATCATAGACTTCCATCCTACTTTAAACGGAACAACATCCGAAATATTCTCCAACTCCAATCACCCTACCAAGGATACACCTTTCGACCTTGAGTGAAGAAAATAAGGGCCCCTCGAGCTATTCCTCGAAGCACTACTAGCTTTCGAAGTTGGGGAAGACTTAATAGACAGATACTAAGAGTTCTCTTAACCCAATCTGATAATTTGGTCTTCTTCCTTCAAACCTCCAACATGCCCACTTGAAGACTGGAGTCGGGAAGATTTCATCTCGATACCAGTCCTAATTTCACCAATGGGCTCCAAATCTGCCATTTTACCCCCTTTTTTAGGCTTATTGAGGTCTCTACTACTCTGCCAAATTTCTGCAAACTTTTCAAGTTGATTGCTAGACAAGTCCAACCCTCTCATAAAATAAGAGCTGACGGGTTTTTTCTACTGTGGAATCACATCCTCCTTCGATAATATTTCATCCAGAGTGATCTCTTCTCCTTGAACCACCTTCTCTGTCACCCCGCTATTACCACCATGCATGGTGTCCTCCTTGTTGATGTAGAAGGTCCTACTCACATCCCCTACAGGTGCTTCCTTCCGCTTCTAAATCTTCATGCAACACACATTCTACCACCACATGTCCATAGAGGTGACAACGAGCACACCTAATCGGAACATTCAGGTAATCCATATGTTGAGTGAAAATGCAATCCCCCGCCACTAAATCAATGGATTCAAAAAGTCCTTGACTTGCACCAATCTCTACCAGGATCCTTGCCACAGACCGGCATTGTGATTTAAATAGATTTGTGTCCACAATAACAAATTTACCAATGGCATCACAGATTGCTTTCAAACCCTCTTGAGACCAGAACTCCAAGGGTAAACATGGAAACTTAACCCAAATCGGAAAGGATGCTAGAGAATCTAAACTAGGATCAATTAACGGATGCCAAGGCGTGATTGCAAGCAAGGAAGAACCATTCAACCACACTCTATTAAGAATGCACTTTGTCGCCTCCTAACTTTTAAATTCAAAACCAATCTAGCCCCTTGCCAGCAATAATACCTATGGAAGCTCCTCCACTACCCTTCCCTATGCCGATTCTACCCACCACTTCACCACAACTTCAGAGAACCTTCTACCACATAATTTCTCAATTAGCATTCGGCTAGAAAATCATGGGATCTCCATCACCTGTATATCCTTTCTAACAACCAGCTCCAACCCATATCCTTTGTTTAATAGAAATTTCTTCATTTTTTGCCTCACTCCACCACTATTCTGCTGAAATGAAAAAGCATGCAATTCCTCCAACTTCAATCCCTTACCAATACAACCACCCCCTTTCGGTTCAGAACCAAAGAGCAGAGAAACAACTCCAGACCCTGACTTCGTAATCTTACCTTTGTTAACTCGTTGGGGAGTACCGGACTCACTCCCAACGAAATTATGAAATAATAAGGATTTTGAGAGTTCTACATGTGAAACTAGGTGAGTATAGGTGGTAAGTGTACCATCCAAGGAGGATTTTCTCATCCCTCACATGGGAATGATATCCTCCACCACCCACACGAAGGAACCCCTGACATGGATCCATTACTACTCGTCGTCGTCATTAAATGATTAGGTATTGGATTCAATGCAGTCATCCGTCCTTGTTGTGGGAATGATCCAAAATTGTTGAAAAGACTGACATCTGACAACCCTTTTTTGTCTGGAGTCATAGTCCCACTCAATATCGAACCCACAAATCCATCGTGAATGCTCCATAGATGATTTAACCTCGTCATACCCACAGAAAATACTATTGATTTGACCAGAATCATCAAAATAATCAACTAGATGGCCAAGGATTACCTCCAATGGCAGGGAGGACCCTACAAAAATCCAAACCCTAATGATCTTCAACTGAAACCTTAGCCGTCATCTCTCAAGGACCCCATCAATCCTTCTCGGGATGATCGGTGGACATCTAACTTAATCAAGATTGACAATTATGAGGTTGGGCCAATGGTTTCATATGAATTTGAATGAATACCAAAGTTTTAACGGGGATATATGGAACATATCTCCATGTGTAGACCAAAAATAAGCTTCTTATTTAGATAGATGACACTTACAAACAAAAAAATGGTTATAGATAAAATTATACTATAACTTGGTCATATGGTGTTCGTTGGCATTTCAAATTTAAATTAAAGTAAATAACATAAATATCTACATTTTCACGAAATTTTAGAGTTATATTCATCCATTTCAATCTCCATGAGGTGAAAATACAATCATCTAAAAAATAGTTACTCAAACCCCCCATACCCTAGACAATATGTGTTGTTTTGTATGGAAATATTTGTCATCTAATGTAAAAAAAAATTAAGGGATTAGGTGAGATGGTTATAATTTTTATGGATTGGTTTGAGACATGCTTAGTATTACAATGATCTCATGAAAGGAGGAGGCTACACTCGGCAAGCAATATGTACCCTGCAACAAACTAATTAAGTCTGTTGCAGGGCCTCTGACACATAATCTGGGTAGGAGTACTTGCCATTTCGACGAGCCATTTTCCATGCGTCTCCTCAACCCGAAGCTGTCTCTGTTAACAGCAAGTCATCTCCGTTAAGAGCACACACACAGACGACTCCTCCATCCCATCATCTATGGTCGTCCATGGCATGCATTAAACAATTTGAGTGAATAGTTGTGTTGATAGTGTAACAAAACGATGAGCATGCATACATGCATGGATCGTTGTACCTTCCAATCGATCATGGTGAACTGTTACTGAAACCAACGCCCAGCGCTAGATAAAGGGACAATTTTTTTTATTCGGCCCATTAGATCCCGACAGCTATCTCCACCGACAACTCCACTCAATATTCTGATGGCCTCCTTCAACCATAGATAGTTAACCCACGGTTCCATTATAATGTTCCAGGGTGGTACGCACAACAAGTTGGCTTCTGCACAATCGAATTTAATGAAGGTACATGCATTTAAATTTAAAATTTGAACTGAAGAAACCCGCGCCATTTCCTTGCCAATAGGAGGTAAATTTAAATTTGAAATCAAGCTCTCTACTTTCTGAGATTTCTGGTTGTACAGGTACACATAACTAGGGCATCTAAAGTGCTGAAAAAGTTCACTTCTGACTTGTTTTGAGCTGAATTGAAGACAAAATGAAGCTCTCTACTTTCCGAGATTTTTGGTTGTACACGTACACATAACTAGGGCATCTAAAGTGTTGAAAAAGTTGACTTTTGACTTGTTTTGATTGAGTCTTGAGTTTTTTTTTTGTAAGTTTTGCATTGATGTGCATTGACAGTACTCTTTTGACTAAATACTCTTTCAACCTAGTTGGAATTGACAATTAACTAGTGACTGATTCATTTGATCTAGTTGACTGAGTGGTTGACTGTATCCATCAGTATTGATTGAGACCTAGCAACCAGTAAGAATTTGATTCCAGTGAGTGAGTTTGACAAAGTCAACTCTAAATGAGAGACTATATTGACTTTATATTATTTTAAGATTGTATTGAATAAGTTATAGTGGTCTAATACTTTGATAGTGTTTGACGGGTTGATTGTAAGTTTGATTGCATCAACTTAGTTTAACAATGGTCTTTTGATCCATCATAATGTGACAAGTCTATTCTATTGACGTTTGACAATATGACCTAAATATTAAGTGTTGGACTATAAACTTCTTGATAATGCTCATTTGACAAGTAGATTGTATGGCAAAGATTCTCTTGACCTAGTTGACAAATTAACAAGAGACTCAATTCACTGGGTTTGACTGAGTTTTCTGTGTTTTGATAAGTCAGAGATGAGTTGACTATAAGCAAGTGTTGGTCTGACTTCTGACAAGTATAAGTTGATAAGTTATCATGACAGTGTTTCCAGTAAGGAATTAAAGTTGACCTAGTTAACTACAAGTGATTAGCATTCCTCTCTTGCATCTTGATTAGTATTGACTATATGAGATTGTGTTGACTTGAATTAGCTTGGAAAACTATGTAAAGTGGACATGGCCTAATTGGTTTAGCAAGTTGTATAAAGTTTACCTCTATTGTATTATTACCTTGACTAATATTGACTTGTTAAGTTACTTATCACCTGACTGATTTGACGAGACTGGTCTAGCAAGATACCTAAAGTTGATCTTGACCTATCTTACTAAGGTTGGTGGCGTGGCTTAATTAAGCAAGTTGATTGGAGTTAGTCTTGACTTGGTTGCTTGTCTTGAGTATAGTGATTGAACAAGTTGTGGATTTGACCTAATTTATTTTTGTAAAGTGTTTAAAGTTGTTGGATATAGACTGTAAGTTTAAGTTGAAAAATTGGTCAAAGTGTGTCTTAGGGTTTGCAGGTTGACCATCTTCTTGTTTGAAGTTGGTTGGTTGATGTTGTTTGTCAAGCCTTGCTTGACTGATTTGTTAGTTAGGTTTTGAGTTTGAGCTAAGTTTGATTCGAAGAGTAAGTCATGGTCGTGTTGTAAAATGTATTATCCCAACCCTATCTTAACCCAGTAAGAAAGTAGTTACAAGTTGGCACATGTACTTGATAAGATTGGCACAGGTACATGATTAGATTGACACAGGTATATGGTTGATTTGGTACAGGTACACAAGCATCTTGGTACAGGTTGGTTTTGTTGAGAAGGATTGGCATAGGTTGCCTTATGTGCAATTGGTCTGACTCAGACTAGTTGAGTTGTATGAGCAGTTGGTTTGACCCATGTGGAATGATTGGGATGATGTGTACAACTTGATTGGTACATCCAGATTGGACATGTTGATTGTATATGTTGACGAGCAGTGTGACACAGTTGGTGTACAGTGGTTAGTGGACAACAGTGGTCAGTGATAATTGATGAGTATGAGCAGTGGTCAACAGTGTGGTGCAGTGTGGTATAGGTGTTGATTAGCAGGTCTGCATGATTAGTGCGGTTTTGGTTCAGTAGTTCCTTCTTCATATCAAGGTGGTAGGACGGGGCATGGAAATCTAGGGAGCTAGGGATTCCTCTAGGTTGTATCCTGTAAACTAGGGGTTGTGGTCTCCTTCCAGTTGTAGCTGGATAATTGAAGTTGTTGTAGCAAGGGGGTTGTTGCCTCCTTCCAGTTGTTGCTGGAAAACTATTATTATAAAGGCTTCCGTGTTTTTTTCCCCGGGACTTGGGTTTCCACGTAAAAATCTTGTGTATTGTGTTTTGATGATGTGATGATATGTGATGATGAACTATAATTGTTGATATAATGATAATAATGTACTCTGCATAATATTAAATAAGTTGTTGATGATTATTAAAGTTGAAAAAGTAATAAAAGCCACACATATTGTTCACCCCCCCTCTTAGTGTGCTCGGTGTGTCCAACAAGTATATCTTCTTCCAATACCTTTCTGCATGCTTTTAGATACAAAAGGAGGGATGAAGAATATATTTCTTTGATGGAAGATTTCACTAACATTATTAAAAACTTAATTTGAGACAATTTGAGTTTAATAATATGTTTGATAAATCCTATTCAAGAATTGGTGCCTTGTTCAAAGATGAAAAGGTTTATACCTTAGATTTATATTTTAGTGCTTTTGATTATGATTTAATTGGTTTCCTTTTGAGAAACTCGTGCAAGATAATCCCTGAGATGTTGCCCACGGGAAGTTTAGAAAACACTTATAGTTTTGATGAGAGCTTAGAAATTTATTGTAATGATAATCATGTTCAAGTTGACAGTTTTTAAGAAGATGTTTTTCAAATACATGGGATTCTCAGTGCATAGAAGAGGAACCATGTGATGAAGTTTCTGATGTTGAGGAGAACCATTTAGAGAAAGAGCACGATGATAGAGAAACCTTGTCTTTTGATCTGTAGAATAAATTGTACGTGATGATGTTTCTAGTATGCCTTCTTCCACTCCTTTGTTTAGTAAGTGTAATGAGGAAACACAAGACATAGTTGAGAACATTGTGGAGGACCTTGAGTCAAAGGAAGATATGCTTGTTTTTTCAAAGAGTATATGTGATTCATATCTAGAATATTTTAATGGAATTATCGAGCTTAGTGAAGATTCTATATTTATGTCGGATTCCATTGAAAGAGTAGTAGGGAAGAAAGAAGAGGAGATGTGACAAGTTAAAGTGGAGTACTTGTATCGATAGGAGGATCGATTGGTTGTTTCTATGTTGTGGGCGACTTAAGTAGAACCATATGTAGAGATCTATGAAAAACCATCTTATGATCGTGATAAGGGTTATGAAAAACTTTACACACCTCTTGTTTTTTTATCATTGGTAGCATCTTGCGGATCCTAATTCGACACTAATTATGAGGACGAGGAACCAAGTTTCCATCTTGATTTGTTGACACTTCATAGCGTCAATGGCATATTAAGAGAGGAAGTGCAGTGGATTGATCATGAGGATTGTGATTAGCATGATACTTCCTTCCCCATTTATATATAAGAGTTGGTTTGATATGAACACCCTAATGAGATATTATTGTTGCTAGAAGAACATCCTTTGGTTCAAACATAGGGTGATCTTCATCACAATACAATAATTATCTTGCAGCCCACTTTTGTTCTTCAGTGTGATTCTCAACTTGATCATTGCTTGGGTATTAGATTATATCATGATCCACTTGAATTGAGATGCAAGAGGTATTTCAGTAGGTAGTACATAAAAGTTTTATATTTTATAATTTTGTTTCCTTCACTAGTCAAAAAACATGTTTCAAGTTTTAGCCAATGGATTTACTTGGTTGTGTAATAAACCTAATTGGTTATTACAAATGTATTATTTATTAGATTAGGATAACTGATTATTAATTATTAAATGACATGTCTATTTATCAATAGACATGTTTATTCCCATTAGGCCATATTTAATATCGGCCATTCCTATGTAATACTCATCATTCAATTATAAAAATATATATATTATCAAATATGATAATCATGTAAGGCTTGTACCTTACAAGTGGTATCAGAGCCTTAATCTCTTGGCCCACTCAGCTGGCTACCTTCCACAAAAATCTCTCACCCATCCACTCCTTTCCACTTCCCACACATCTGATTGCTGCATCCCACACTATTCTTCCATCTTCGCGCTGATCCACATCCTCCTGCACTCTTCCGCCTTATTCCACCTACCCATTGCTACAACGCCCTCACACCCCCTCTGCCATCGCTCTTCTCCATTCACCCGTGCCCTTGTCATCCTCATTCGCTGCTCTCATTTCCTCTCATCCCTCACCTCTCCTCATTCACCTTCCCATTCATCATCTCCTCACGACCTGCTTTCACCTCGCGTCCCTCACCTCTCCTCACTCACCTCTACTCCCCACCACATAGTCGCGCCTCATTCACCGCTCCCTCCGCATATGCCCTCGCCACCTCCTTCTCTACTATCTACATCCCCCTCCTGCGCATTGCTCCTCATTTCGACTGCCCAGCCTCCCGCTCCACACTCCTGCCTGCTCGCCCAGCCTCCCGCTCCACACTCCCGCCTGCTCGCCCAGCCTCCTTCGACCTCCCTTCCTACTACACCGTCCATCCACACCCCCCCATCTTCCTCCTGCACCATCCATCCCCTCCATCACCCACGCGCTGCTCCACTCACACGCCATCCCTCACCGATGCTCCCCATTCCCCGCGTAGGCCACCAGCCGCCACCGTCCCAATCCTATATCCTTTAAAAAAAAACTATTTAAAATTTGTAATAAATTTATTATTATTATTGCAATTACCCCTTTTAATAGTTAAAATTCTCTCGAATCCAAATTAGCAACAATAATTATTAATTAATTATTAATAATAATTATTATTTTTCCCCCAAAAAAAGGAAAAAATTCAAAAAAATTATTCAAATTCCTTTTGGAAGATTTTTATAGTGGAACTACCATGTTTCACTCATTTAATAAGGTCATTATTAGCTCATTCCACAAACCTAAAAGAGATGAAAGAATTGAAGTCGAAAATATAAAAAGGATCGAGGCTAAAGAAATAAAAAGAAACCAACATGAAGAAATAAACAACGGATATGAAGACATTATCAAATTAGTTAAGGAATTGAAGTTGACGATAACACAACGTCAAGAACAAGCTACAGTGACTTCTGAATTCCTAGATCAAGAAGAGCTAAAAACTACAGCTACACCCACGTTAGAATAAGGGACTCTTATCATAAAGGAACAAGCTATGTCGACTTCTGAGTTCTTAGGTCAAGCAGAGATGGGGTCTGCATTGGCACTCACGACAAAAGAAGGGACTGTGACCAAAAAAGAAGAATCTATTATGAATTTCGAATTCTTGGGTCAAGGAGTGTTGGGATCTACACCCACAACAAAAGAAGTAATTCTGACTCTTGAGTTACCAAGTCAAGAGGAACAAGGGATTACTACGACTCCTACGTATTCAAGTAGGGAAGAATATAAGGTCGCTACTACCCCTAGGAAAGAAGGGAAACCATGCTGACCGCCTCCTTATATCCCTCCTCACAAAAGATCTAGGACATCAGACACCAAGAGGGATAAGAAAAGACATCCCAATGTCAAAACTCAAAATGCAATACTTAGTAAAAAATATGCACGTCTTCCGGAAATTCGTTGCGGTTTCTTACAAGGTAGGGAAGTAAGTCGCATTAGTGCGCCAGTAAAAAATCCTATAAATTGTCACGTGGTACTCAAGGAAAAACCAAAGACCATATTGGGATTCCCAGTCAGAGCAAAGTACATGATAAGGAAGACGATGACAAAGATGATGAATCAAAAGCTGTAGAAGACAAGGATATGAAAGATTAAGATGATATTGCCAATCATAGTGTCAACATCAATTGTAAAGAAAATGACGATGTTGTAGAAGTCAATGAAGTCAACAAAGTCAATGTTAAAAACAATTATGAGAGAGTTGAAGTTGTAGAAGAAGGCAATGATGAAAATAAAAGAGTCAAAGATGACCTTAATCACGATATCATAGAAAAACAAAACCTAGAAGATGTTGCGTCAAATGAAGAGATGAACATTCTACCAATAGTCGCAACTCAAGATGGGAAGGATCCCAAGGAACAACTAAAGACAAGTTCGCCAAACAAGGAAGTAAGTACATTATTAGTAGTTGCCGCTACATATAAGAGAACCAAATTAGAAGATCAAAAGAACACCATCAAATTAGCAGATCCGAAATATGCGCTGCTTAGTTATTATGCGTTCATCTATAGAACCATAAGCATGATAAAATTTGAATGGAAATGTGAACAATTATTCCAAGAACTGCTAAACCGTGGCACAATTATTCGTGGTAAGAATTCAAGTTGCAGCACGCTTGTAGAAAATTCGTGGTCGAATCTTTTCAGAGCAGGATGACTTGTAATAAACCTAATTGGTTATTACAAATGTATTATTTATTAGATTAGGATAATTGATTATTAATTATTAAATGACATGTCTATTTATCAATAGACATGTCTATTCCCGTTAGGCCATATTTAATATCGGCCATTCCTATGTAATACTCATCATTCAATTATAAAAATATATATATTATTAAATATGATAATCATGTAAGGCTTGTACCTTACAGTTGTTTGGCAATCAAGCATGTGAAGACTTCTTTCCATCTTAGTGGGTTTCATGATTGGCTTCACTAGAGATATGACTATGTTGATCATGCTTGTAGGATCGATCACTTATGTGCATGGTTGTATTGGTTGTTTAAATAAGTTCATTGCAGATCTGATGTATTTCCATGATATATGATGCAAAAAAACGATACAAAGTTCTAAGTTTTTGAGTAGGTTAACACGTTCAATTGTACCCTTTTTGAGCTACTAGGAAGGTTGAGTCATGTTTTTGTTGTTTCCTTTCCATTAGGTCAAAGTTCAATTTTGCTTATGAACCTTTTTGGTTAATTTCTCATTGTCGACTCTCATATTCTGTCAAGTTTAAGCTTTGGGAGGTGTTTTTAAGTTATTAGGGTTTTCTATTTCTGGATGGTGGTACTTCCAAGTTATGGAGTCATGTCTTTGATTTATGTTGAGTAAAAAAAAAACTCGACTTGAGAAAGCTTTCTGTCCTATTCTAATATATTCCTTTGAGTTATTTGACCTTGGATCAGCTATGTTTGGGATCCTAGAGTTTATCTTGGATCCCTATGTTTTTTCGGTCACGTTTACAAGTTTGAGTCAAAAGAGTTGAGTCAAGTTTGAATGTTTGTACTTTGGAGTTCTACAATATTTGTTCTACATGTGCTCCAAGCTGGTTGGAAGGGTTTTTCATCACTTTCCTCCTAGCAGATTCCCCCCATAAACTACAGTACATCTTGTTATAAGGCTTGACTTAAAAGTTGAGTACCAAGGTGTCCACAAGCCTAATTGGCAGGCTAACTTGCCTCTGACAGATATTTTCCTTGTTGAGTATTGATTAGGTTATTCCTTTCATTGTTCAAATTCAAATTGGTCATTCACTTTGTTAGGTTTGTACTCTTATCTTGGATTCCAATAACATGAAAATAAAAGATCCCAAAGAGGTATTGTTGTTAGCAAATATATTATTTGGCGCGATGAAACAAATAAAGCAATGTTATGCTATTGTACCAAAGAAACTTGGAGCATGTGATGAGACTATAGAGTGCACAAAGGATGAGAAGATCATTGTAGAAATAAAGAAAATTTTAGATGAATACATGACATAGCATGCAACAATTTGACAAATGGATTGCCGTCAAAGAAGAAGATTTCTCACAAGATAGATTTGATTCCAAGCATGACAACCAATGCGTAGATGAATACAATGACATATCATGCAACGATTTTCCAAATGGATTACCATGAAGATAAAGATCACTCATGAGAAACTTGATGTCAAGCATGACATTACCAAATCAAGTAATGCATAAACGAACCCAATGAAAAGCATAGAGTTGAATTAACAAATGTGTGAGTTATTGTTAAGGGTTTGATTAGAGGGAGTGAGCTCATGCACAACACTTGCATTGATAACGCCAAAGAAGGATGGATAGTAAAGGATGTGTGCAAGATCTAGAGTGTCAAAGAAGATCATGATCATGTACAAGTTCACATTGTAGGGAATGTATAATTTGATGGATAGTTTGAATGGTGCAATATATTGCACCAAGATAGATTTGAATAAAAAATATCACCAAATCAAGATAGGAGATGGCAATGAGTTGAAGACTACATTCAAGATTAGGGATTGTTTGTATGAGTGGTTAGTTATGTCATTTGGATTGACCAATGTGTACAACATGAATTGATGATAGGGTTATTGCAACCCTACACTTGTATGTTTGTAATAGCTTGTTTGATTACATTCTAATTTTAGCAAGAGCAAAATTGAGTGCCTAGATCATCTAAGTATTGTGTTTAAAGCACTAAGAAAGGACCAATTTCGCATCAACTTGAAGAAGTGTGTTTCTTTAAGGAAGAGTTGATATACCTTGAGTTTATGCTTTCTAAGAATGGATTGTGCACGGATTCAAAGAAAGTGAACCATTACAAGATTGGCCCATGCCTTGCAGTGTCATGTAGATGGGAAATATTTATGGTATAGCAAATTTTTACATGAAGTTCATCATAGGATTCAATGAGATATGCACACCCATGATATAATGTATTTAAATGCATGGATTCCAATAGAACATGCTGGTGGAACGAATTTTTGAGTCGCTAAAAGAGAATATTACATTGGAACTTGTATTGGTGTTATTCGATTTCGACAATATATTTCAAGTTCCTTGTAATGCAAGTGTGATAGTGATTAGCATGGTGTTGATTTAGGAAGGAAGGCCGGTAAAATTATTCAATGACAAGTTAAATAAAGTGTGGCACTTCAAATTGGGCATAACATTGTGATTATTGACTTAATTGAACTTTTGTTGCAATAAATCTTTCCTCTAGAGAGTGGTGAACAAACAACCTTATCTCGTACCACTGGCCATTGGTGTGTATTCTAGCTACTTGACTTCACTTCCAATTGGGAAGCACATTCTTATTCATATTTAACTTGAATTTGGGATGGGATTGAGGTTTTGCAGTGCATTATTATTCAATACCTTGAATGAATGGTAGACTTCATGCTACTCTTTTCTTCTTTAGCACTGCAAGGAAATGGATGGATGATTGTTAATAATAACAAAAAATGACAACATTCATTCAAGGCATTTGAAGAAGAAAAACCTTCCTCGTAATGTAATATAATATGAGAGGAATGGGAATTTCAACATCTAGGGTTATTAGAGCATAATTATGTTATTAGAGAGCAACGTAGAATAAACAATAAAGTTACATAGTAGAATGGAAAGGAATATGAGAGAGCGAGATAAGCAATATAATTAGTCTTATTAGTATGGAAAGAAAAGGTTGAAGATGTAAAGCTTGAAAATAATTAATTTGTTAACTAGAACGTAACATTCTGAGATTTGGTAATGCATTATTATTTAGTACATTGAATGCTTAGGCTCCTTTCTCATGTCGCTTGAATGAATACTCAGTCTCCTTGCTATTGTACCTTGAATGAATTCTCGGGTTTCTTGATCCTCTTCTCTTATTGAGCGCCGCATGCATATGGATGGATAATCGTTAGTAATAACCAACAATGACGACATTCATTATTGGCCTCTTTTAGAATAAGAAACCCAAACAACCATCTACAATGTGTGTGTGTGTGTGTGTGTGTGTGTGTGTGTGTGAGAGAGAGAGAGAGAGAGAGAGAGAGAGAGAGAGATTAAAAAAACAAATGGTCGTGCTTTTGTGTATCATCAAACAACACAAAATGACTTATCTTAAAATAGAAAAAAAACATACAGTCTTTGGCATGAAAAACTACAACGAGAAAACAATGAAGTATCAATTTCCACCAAGAATTCACAACTATTATATTAATGTACAAGAAAGTCAAACATAGTAGGAAATACCTTAGTTGAAATCCCAAAAACACAAAAACATGAGACTAACATCAAATATGGAGAAAATGAAATGATAGGGTACAAAATATGTAATATCCATATTTCCTCTTAGGGAATGACATGTCCAAAATGGAAGCTCTTAAGAAAGAGCTGCAATCCCTCCAAAGTCCACACGCAAATGGTTGCACTTGATGACAAGGAAAAAAGTAGTTTGGAATGTCTATTAATGGAGCAAAGGATATTGAATTTAAATTTAAAATTGGTGGGAAAGAGTTCCTGAGGATGGTTGCAATAAAAGCAGTTGAAGTAGAGGGTTGAAGGAGAATTGAAATCCAAGAAATCTTAGTAGAGCAAAAGGTATGGTTGAGGATGGTATGGATCCCAGGACAGAGACATTAGAGAAGTGGAATATTATAATTACCATGAATGTTTAATTACTAGTTAGCTTTTAATATTAAATAAAATGGTTGACATGATCAATGTTAATCGTCCCCATTTTGGAGTGACATATACAACAAGGAAGGCTCTTACTATTTAAAGAGGGAGGCTTTGGAGCTAATATAAGTTTCAGTTTTGCACTCTTTATTCTATTTATATATCAACCTAGCATCAAAACCATCTTTTGTAGTTGCATAAAGTGATCCTCTCCACTCTTCATCAGACCTCAAGCACTTGGCAAGGATCCATTCCCTTTTTCTACAAGCTTCCCTAGCCTAATAGGGATCCTCTCCCTCTCTATTTAAGAACACGTATTTCCTACAATAGTAGTTTAGATTTGGTAATTTAGAGTGTGCCCTCCCACCGGGAATTCCAATCACAAGGATGTCTCCCTTGCAGAAGCATAGTTACAATTTTTCCAACAACGACGACAAATTATTCAGCACCATAATCAACTTCTTCAAGAGCGCACCCAAGTGATTCATGATTTGGCTATAGAACTACAAGATATGAAGCTCAACTAGACCATGTCTCATCCAATCTCTGGATTGCATTGGGACCCTAAATTGACATTGCCATAGTTTTCTGGTGCTTTACAACATCCATGCTCTACCAAGATATTATTCTTTAATGCCAACACCCAACCTACCCCTCCAAATGTTGTCATTGTTGTGGATAACCATACTACATCTTATCCAAACCTCGTTCTAATGACATGTCTAGCCCTTCCCACCCATCCCATTCTCTTTACTCAAAACTGTTATATTAAATATCATATCACTAAGATCATCATGGACAATGGTAACCTATAAACACTTATTCTCTATGACCCTTTTAAATTCCTTGGATTTGTTGGTAACTTCCCACTATCTTCCATACCATCTTGAGTGGGTGAATGAGGGTGCTTTGTCCTTGTTTGTGGCCCAACAATGTAATATAACCTTTGCCATTGGCCCTCATTTTTGGACACTGTGTTGCCTGATGTTGATCTGCGAGACTGCATTGAATTATTGCTAGGGATAGTTTGCCACCATGAACACTCTGCCACATATGCTTCTTGCCCCAAAACGTAGGCCCCCCACTAAGGATGGTCAATGCTTTTGCTTCCCCTCATCTGTTACTTTCTCTTTAGAAACTATATTAGGTAATGATGTTGTATGTCACTTTTCCCTTTATAAATGTTTACACCTATGTATTATCTAGGAAGCTAAGCCGAATCAACTCACTAGTGATTACTCACTTCAAAAAGGATATCAAAGAGAGAGATGAAGTCATCAAAAGATTATATCCACAACAAGCGTTTGAACATGAAATATGGAAATCAGGTACAGTGCTTGTAAGATAAGATTAAAATGTATGAAGAGAAATACACCAAATTGGAAGAGATTTGTCTATTACATTTGGACTGCGATAAAATGAACTATCACTCAAAAGACCTTGAGGTGGTCTATTCAAACAATGAAGGTAAAGGTATGCTAGAGGTAAGCAAATCTCTAGAAGCTGATATTGTTGCCAAGCAGTGCCAACTTCTACTTTCCAAGGATCATCTTTGTGAAATCCCCATAAAAAAATAAAAAAAAATTCTTCTTCTTTGTCTTTACTTCTCCTATCAGATGTATGAACTTACATTTCCATGATAGTAATTCACTATCGTAATTAATCAAAAGAAGATACTAACTAGAACAGACAAGGTTCTTTCTCCAACAAAGATGAATTCATTAGTAGGTCTATTGTTTACTTAGCTCCGACTAACACCTACAAATTCTATTGTGGTAGGTATGACTTAAAGAAAAGGTGCACGAGTTATTACACAGGTAAAGGATTTGTACCCTTATGTCCATAGATTCTTCTTTATAAGAATGTGTTTAAAAGAGGTTTTACAACTCATTAAAATTCTTCATACAGGTTCGGCTCTTCTTCATGCCAAAGGGGTCCTATCCTGTGCTAAGAAAATAAAACCCCTAACCCAAGGTTTGCATCAAGGAAAGAACTATACAAGTGTTTAATCGATTATAAGGTTATCGAAATACACCAAGGTTTGATTTAAGGGTAAGGTTGGGCTCCCAACAAGATTTATTATAAGACAAAAATACAAGATTGAGAGTCGAGACCATAGTCAATACTCACTCGTAAAAATGGTTATGGTTATATGTGCCACCTCCAAACGTGTTAATGAAAGAAGCCACCAATTATCCCTAAGCTGTGTCATTAAAACGCTGCCATTTGACGTACAGGCTCTACGAAAAGGTGTCCTATGCTACACTGTCAGCCTGGAACCCACTCTCGTTTCCAGTGCTGGTATCACTTCAAATTTAATACAACTGGCAGGGCGTTAAGGCAAAAATCCCAAATGATAACATTCGTTCCTTTGCAGCAAGCGTTTTCGATATAGAGGGTTTGAGACGTCTCTGTTGCAGAGGAGGGTTAGTCATGGTGATGACAGTAGATAGTCCACAGGGAAGGTTTAAGCTCAGAGTGTTTTGTTTAAGGTTTAAGGTTCAAAGGTTTCGGCGTAACTTCATAGCGTTGCATTGGGTTTTCTCCACTTCAAAGCTTTGGTGAGTTACGATACCCGTATTAAACTCTTCTGTATACCTGGATTTGCATTTAACAACTTTCTTAGATTATTAACTTATCTCAGGTGTGTATTTGCAGGTTGCCAATGTGGTTTCAACAATGTATGCCGGCGTTCGCCATTCTACGGGTAAGCACTATATCGACTATCACATAAATCCTTTGCTGGTTAAAGGGCACTTCAGAGTTGGAAGGATCTTCTGTTGAAGTCTGCGAGGAAGGTCGGTACCCACATAACAATTAAGATCCCACATGCAAAGAAAATGAGGTCGGTACCCACATAACAATTAAGATCCCACATGCAAAGAAAATGAAATTTACGGCGAGGTTAGGCAGTATAAAATAAGAAGAATAGAGTAGAAACGGCGTAGACGGGGTCTGTGGTGTAACACCCACGGCCTGAGGAAGTCGGTCCCTCCCATTGCATTTGGGGAGTGGCTTTCCTTAGCATCTCCCATTGGGAATGCACGTCATTGGGGAGCGGAGGTGGGGGAGGGAGGTGTGGGAGCGGAGGTGGGGGAGGGTGTTGGGGTGGCGGAGGGCGGTAGGGTGGAGGTGGAGGTGGAGGTGGAGGGTTGTGGCGGAGGAGGGTTGTGGCGGAGGAGGGTGGTGGTGGCGGACGTGGAGGGTTTAGGCGGAGGAGGGTGGTGGTGGCGTTTGGAGGGTTGTGCCGTGGGGAGGGTGGTGGTGGCGGAGGTGGAGGGTTGTGGCGTGGGGCAGGTGGTAGGGCAGCTGAGGAGGGGGGTCGCGGGGGTGGTATCGGGGCAGGTGGTAGGGCAGCTGAGGAGGGGGGTAAGGGGGGTGGTATCGGGGCAGGTGGTATAGGAGCTGAGGAGGGGGGTAAGGGGGGTGGTATCGGGGCAGGTGGTATAGGAGCTGAGGAGGGGGGTAAGGGGGGTGGTATCGGTAATTTGCAGAACTCACCAATCAATTAGACACTTGCCAATGCTAGCGAAGAGAGTGTTTGTTGGATTTCAAAATTAGACACTTGCCTTGAGAATAGAACCAATGCAATTTGGAATTATGTTTACAACTTTGTTGTGAAGAAGATTTTCTAATTTTAATGCCACGGTATATGCATTTCTGTGATTTGACTTTGATATGTTCACAAGATTGAACTTGAGAACTTGGTTTAACCATCGTACAAATCTCTAGAGGAGAAGACTCTGATTAATATACTATTTTTATCCATTGTTGAAGATATCGATGTACTTTGAAATTATATGCTTTCAGTTTGAATCGACCCCGAAAAGGCATGATCTTATAGGCCCTCAACCTACCTATAGGTTTCAACAGATTACCTATAGGTTTCAACAGATTATCTGTTCACGGTAAGAAGCACATTATTCATTTGGTGGAAATTGCTTCATTTCATAGGAACTTCGCAGATGAAATTATTGTATTTTATTCTTTGAAAAAACTGAGATAGTGAAAATTTACTTTTTCTTTTTCATCCTGCTCGAGACTTATACTCCCAAAGTTACTAATTGTTTGATTATTAGTGTCCTTGGTGAGGTTGTTGAACTTCCCTTTGATCAACTACAGAGTTCCCAAGCGGTCATGCAAGAATTATAAGATGGTATGCATTGGTTACAAAGGGTCATTCTGGTCTTGAAATAAATTTTATTCTTGTCCAGAGCCTTTGTTTATGGTAGAAAAAAGAGGACTTCATATTTAACATAATGAAGACACATTAACAGCTACCCAGCTACAGCTGCAGGTGGAAGGGAAAATTGCCCCTATTGGGATTTATGATGCTGAGCATTTTACAAGGACAATCATCAAGTAAACTTGAGGGATCTGGATGTCTGGCAATTGCTTCCGACTTCCCCTCATATTGGGGGCAATCTTGTTACCTGTTTGAGAACTTTGGGGACTTGGTCTAGTTTCCTCTTCTATAATCAAGCTCTTCAATTTTGTTGTTATCTTCTACAACAGTGTTCCATGTCTTATTTTAAGGTTTTGTGTTCCTTTTTTCCCCTGATTCCTACAGTTTTCTGATTTTGTCTTCATTATTCTTTTAACTCTTTGGAACCCTTCCCCATCTGTTACTTAGGTATCAGGAATGGTAGTCTTTTCGGCCCCTGTATGACAAAGTCATTTGGGACACCATAACATGTCCTATACTGTGGCGGATCCTGCACCTGAGGGTGGTGTTTTCATCACTTAACAATTGAGTCCAATGGGAGTCTTCAAGATCCAAGATAATTCTGTCTAGTGGACCATTGCTAAGATCAAGTTGAGGGCAGAGCCTAGTTCTGGTGAACTCCCTGTCTATCTCGTTTTTGCTATGGAGTCTGACTCTGAACTGATACATCTACCTAGGGCATTCCTGATTTCCATGATCTTCTTCCTCCCCAAAGAGAAGAGGTCTTGGAATCTCAACAAAATTGGTGTTGTGATGTGATGACAGACAAGGTTGTTGGGTTGAAATCGGTGAGCGGGTGCTATAAAGAGGTTGACCCTTCCTTAAGAGTTTAAACCATTGTCCATTTGCAGAGATTCGGTCCCTATCCTCTGGGATTTAAAAATAAGCAAGGAAAATACCTCTGGCACAGAGTTTATATAGTTTTCAGTCCAAAGTTTATTTAGCCAGTTTATCATTGCGTATCCATTTAGACAGAGTACATTGATCTTGGAGACGTGTTTACAATCCTTGCAATTCTGGGGATTTTTTGTTGTTCATTTTGAGGAAACCAGAAGAACTGGGACATTTGTTTGATCTTTTTATAAAGAAACGGCCACCTTGTCCAGTACAATTTTCTACAGTGGTACTGGGTGGATGCATTCCTGCTTTAGCTGCTTCCTTGTAAGAAAGCGGAGCAGTAAGCTGGAGGAGGTGAGCTTTTTTTATCTGCTCTAGATTTGACTGGGTAGCTGTTGCATTTTCATGGGTGGCACTTTAGAGTTGTTGGGCAACACTAGGACCCATGCAGAGGCTGCCAAGGTAACGGTAATGGGGTGATTGGTTGGAAATTGAGGCTACAATTCCAGGAAAAGGTCTAGCTTGGTGCAGAAGCAGCTACACCTGTTCTACACTATTGTTCCTCATCTTACTTTCCTTGTCCAGAACTTATTTCTGATAGCTGTTGCATTTTCATGGGTGGCACTTTAGAGTTGTTGGGAAACACTAGGACCCATGCAGAGGCTGCCAAGTTAACGGTAATGGGGTGATTGGTTGGAAATTGAGGCTACAATTCCAGGAAAAGGTCTAGCTTAGTGCAGAAGCAGCTACACCTGTTCTACACTATTGTTCCTCATCTTACTTTCCTTGTCCAGAACTTATTTCTGATATGTAACTGGAACAATTATTGAGAAGTAACATGATTCCAATCCCACCATCCCTATCAGAAGCCTCATGAATATCTTTCAATAGCTTCCAATTTTTTGTTGAATTCTTCTGTTGGGTTCCAGTTTTGAAGCATTTTGTGATGTCAGTAATACCCTATTTTTTCCCTATACTCTTCCATTCCACCATCTTATTACTCATTTTTTATCCTTTACCTACGTTTTCATCGTTTTTATGTTATTACGGGATTACGAGGTAATTTGTTGCCTAAATCTTTAAAATAGAGTTTGTTGCTTAAATCTTTAAATCCCTCTATTTTAATGAATGATATAAAGATTAGAATTCCTCTGCATCGATAATGTTACCATATTTTGTTTCATGCAGCAACATGGAAGGTTCCAATAACATGTTCTTTGGTTTGCGTAGTTGGACCACCTCAAACAAATTTGATCACATAGGCATTCTTTGGAAAAGTGTCGAAATGGACTGTAACCTATCTTTTCGACGCCAACATTAACATCTAACATCAAAGCCATGGATCTCTAGTCAAAGGTTGGGCCAATGAATAAGGTGGAAGAGATAAATCCGAATACAAAATCGATGACTATTTTGTATCAGTCCCCTGTATTCAGATATCGATCTAGACATATTTTATGTTTATTTCAAGAATTTAATTAGTTAAAAGATCCACAAGATGGGGATCAGATCATCTCTTTCGTATTGTATAAAAGGATGTGTCCTGATGTCAAGAGGGTTAAGCATGCAATAGAGACAGAGGTAGAACCATGATATTGTGACCAGAGGGTTAAGCATACAATAGAGACAGAGGTAGAACCATGATATTGTGAGAGTAGACTTTTGTACTTGGTACTTTGTAAACTTCTAAATATTTCAAGTTATAAATACAAAGAATGTGTTGCTGAATTTTGTGAGTTAGATTTTATGTTTTCCTGCAGTGCATCCTAGACAGGAGGGGCCCCCGTCCCAGGTATGCACTGTAGAGAGTTAGTGTAGTTGTTTTTATATTTCCAAGTTATAAATACAAAGAACGTTTTGCTGAATTTTGTGAGTTAGATTTTGTGGTTTCCTCTAGTGCATTAGACAGGAGGGCCCCCCCGTCCCAGGTATGCACTGTAGAGAGTTAGTGTAGTTGTTTTTATTAGTTTCTTATAGCTCTGTGTTTCCGATTTGGTTGTGCGTTGGTTAATTTATGCTTTAGAAATCATTTCCTTATTTAAAAGTTTCAATTGCTTTCTTGAATTGATTGGTTCATTTATGTTTTTCTTAACGTGTTCATTTATGTTTTTCTTAATGTTTTTCTTAATGTGTTGTTAACACATGAATTCTGGTAAAACGTGAAGTTACAAGACTTGAACTGACAACTCTGAGATTTTTGGTTATGTTCTAAATTGCAAGCTTTTTATTCAATCTAATGCTTGAATAAGCTACATGAATTTGAGTAAGATATTGAGTAATCTATCTATTAAATGATTACAAGAATACTCCTTCTCGTAGTAGAAATATTGTGACTGATTACAAGAATACTCCTCGTAGTAGAAATATTGTGACTGGTTTGTGAACATAGCATAACTTTCATACTTAACTATGATTTTTGGAATTGATTTATCAAGTAGATAGTGCTTTAAGATTGATTTGAGAGAGCATAACTTTCATACTTAACTATGATTTTTGGAAATTGATTCATCAAGTAGGTTGTGCTTTAAGATTGATTTGAGATTTAATGTTATGCTTTTGAGAGAGCATAACTTTCATACTTAACTATGATTTTTGGAAATTGATTCATCAAGTAGGTTGTGCTTTAAGATTGATTTGAGATTTAATGTTATGCTTTGTAAAGCTATATGATTCCATTAAATCATTTTAAAGAATCATCTATAAATGTTACAGGTATATTTCTTTAAGATTGATTTGAGATTTAATGTTATGCTTTGTAAAGCTATATGATTCCATTAAATCATTTTAAAGAATCATCTATAAATGTTACAGGTATATTTCTTATAAGAATAAAAGATGGTTACAGGTATATTTCTTATAAGAATAAAAGATTGTTACTTATAAGAATAAAAGATTGTTATAGGTATATTTTTTATAAGAATAAAAGAATGTGACTAGAGTAAACAATATAGACTTGATGTTTCATTTTGATTCATGAAAGTGGGCATACTCTCTAATTTTAAATTTTAAATTTAATATAATGAAGCTTTTAACAATAAAAAAACTAAAACATAAAACACTAAATATGGATGCCAATTTTATAAATTATGTTTAATATTATTTAAATTCAATATCTTAAAGCTTTTTTATAATCAAATAATTAAGTAAAATGATTTTGTTATAATAATTAAGTAAAAAATCAAAATAATTTTTTGCAATGATTTTAAAAATAAGTAAAATGATTTTGTTATAATAATTTTTTGCAATGATTTTAAAAATAAGTAAAATGATTTTGTTACAATGATTTTAAAAATAAGTAAAATGATTTTGTTATAATAATTTTGAGCAATGATCTTAAGAATAAGTAAAATGATTTTGTTATAATAATTTTATCAATGATGTTAAGAATAATGATGGGATTTGTTATAATAATTTTATCAATGATTTTAAAAATAAGTAAAATGATTTTGTTATAATAATTTTGAGCAATGATCTTAAGAATAAGTAAAATGATTTTGTTATAATAATTTTGAGCAATGATGTTAAGAATAATAATGGGATCAATTGTTTTTGTTGAATGTTTTTTATAATTTAGTTTGATTTTTAATTTTAAATGCTTTAAATTTTTTTATAATATAATTTAAAAAATAATGTTTTTTATAATTTAGCTTGATTTTTAATTCTAAATGCTTTAAATTTTTTTATGATATAATTTAAAAAAAATAATTTATAAAGAAAAGTATATTTTATATAATTAAAATAATTGATTTTATTCTGAATTTTTTAAATAGAAATGATGGAACTTTCATTTATTGTTTAAAAATCCTTGGCATACTCAGTGTTAAAAAGGGTTTATATGTGCAGAAGCTTGAATGAGGAAGTAAACGGTCTTTTCTTAATAATAAATACTTGCATAAGTAAAATGATTTTGTTATAATAATTTTGAGCAATGATCTTAAGAATAAGTAAAATGATTTTGTTATAATAATTTTGAGCAATGATGTTAAGAATAATAATGGGATCAATTGTTTTTGTTGAATGTTTTTTATAATTTAGTTTGATTTTTAATTTTAAATGCTTTAAATTTTTTTATAATATAATTTAAATTTTTATAATATAATTTAAAAAATAATGTTTTTTATAATTTAGCTTGATTTTTAATTCTAAATGCTTTAAATTTTTTTATGATATAATTTAAAAAAAATAATTTATAAAGAAAAGTATATTTTATATAATTAAAATAATTGATTTTATTCTGAATTTTTTAAATAGAAATGATGGAACTTTCATTTATTGTTTAAAAATCCTTGGCATACTCAGTGTTAAAAAGGGTTTATATGTGCAGAAGCTTGAATGAGGAAGTAAACGGTCTTTTCTTAATAAAAAATAGTTTTTTATAATTTAGCTTGATTTTTAATTCTAAATGCTTTAAATTTTTTTATGATATAATTTAAAAAAAATAATTTATAAAGAAAAGTATATTTTATATAATTAAAATAATTGATTTTATTCTGAATTTTTTAAATAGAAATGATGGAACTTTCATTTATTGTTTAAAAATCCTTGGCATACTCAGTGTTAAAAAAGGTTTATATGTGCAGAAGCTTGAATGAGGAAGTAAACGGTCTTTTCTTAATAATAAATAATTGCTTTATTTTATAATGTGAATTTTTTTTATTTCTTTTGAGGGAACAAGGCTTAACGAGCATTTCCTATTACTGCACATGGCATTTTATTGCCAATTGTTTTATAATTTTTAATCAAAAAGTTGAACTATTAAAAAAATCACTTCATTTTCAAACAAGTTAAGAACTACTTTGTTTAATTGTTTTATAATTTTTAATCAAAAAGTTCATTTATTAAAAAAATCACTTCATTTTCAGATAAATTAAGAATACTCTGTTTTAGAACATGAATGTTTATGTTACCATAGAACTTTTTTATTAAAAAAATCACTTCATTTTCAAACAAATTAAGAACTACTTTGTTTTATTGTTTTATAATTTTTATTCAAAAAGTTCAACTATTAAAAAAATGACTTTATTTTCAAATAAATTAAAAATTACTTTGTTTTAGAACATGAATGTTTATGTTACCATAGAACTTTTTTATGGTAATTTATATTTTTTTTTCTCCTTAAAAGAAGTTTATTTAAAGTTACATTGTTTTGTCTCAACCATAACATACTTAGAATGTTTGATTTAAAATATATAAATTGAGTATGGTTTTTTCACTATAATAATATTAAATAATATAAAAGAAAAATACCATATTTACTCCATAACATGCTTACTTACTTGGAATGTTTAATTTAAAACATATAAAATAATTATGTTTTTTTCATCAAAATAATCATTAAATAATATAAAAGATAAAAAAAAACATATCTAACTAAAAAAAAAAATTATATTAAAAAATTTCTTAGAAATAGTTTTATTTGATAAAACATTATAACTATAAAGATAAAGAAGAAAAACTAGAAATTGTGTCCATATGCATGTAGGTCTTGATTGTGAACCTAAAATAAACCATTGAACAAGAAGTCCCCAATAGATGTAGTAGTTGTAGGAGGAGAGTGAACTATCTCTTGAGAGGTGTAGATATGACAAAATTTGATCTACCCATGCTTACCCAAGCTTTCAAGTCTCCCAGTTGAGTGTCTAGTGCACCATGTTCTTGGCAAGAGACAACCATGAAGACAAATAATTCTTTCTCAATTTTCCTAATCTCCAATAATTGATATGCAATCTCCATAGCACAATCAACTCTAACTCTGATTTCAGCCAAATTATTTGAACAAGAAGTCCCCATTAGATGTAGTAGTTGTAGGAGGAGAGTGAACTACCTCTTGAGAGGTGTAGATAGGTGTAGATATGACAAATTTTGATCTACCCACGCTTACCCAAGCTTTCAAGTCTCCCAGTTGAGTGTCTAGTGCACCATATATTTGGCAAGAGACAACCAAGAAGACAAATAATTCTTTCTCAATTTTCCTAATCTCCAATAATTGAGATGCAATCTCCATAGCACAATCAACTCTAACTCTGATTTCAGCCAAATTATTTATTATTACTTCAACAATCACAAGTCTCCCAGTTGAGTGTCTAGTGCACCATATATTTGTCAAGAGACAACCAAGAAGACAAATAATTCTTTCTCAATTTTCCTAATCTCCAATAATTGAGATGCAATCTCCATAGCACAATCAACTCTAACTCTGATTTCAGCCAAATTATTTATTATTACTTCAACAATCACATTTTCTATTGCTAACCCTTTAATTCTAGGAGAATATATAGGTTTTGGCTTTTGGACTTGGGATGATGTTATATAAAGTTTTGCATCCATGTTCATTTAATTCTCCTTTGGAAATTTCTCCTTAGCTTTTGGATTTGAGATGATTCTATATACAGTTTTGCATCTATGTTCATTTAATTCTCTTTTGGAAATTTCTCCATTATAACTTTTTGATAGTATTGAAAACTTATATAAACATATAGTTTTGCAGCAATTGAAATCCTAGGCCTATATCACTTAGTCATGATCTTAGTCTTATTTTCATCAATTATCTTCTACTTCACGACATTGTTTGTAATTAAGGCTCTAAAAGCTTAGAAGGTTGGAGCCAATGCATTTGTAAAATGCCAGGAAAATTGTCATGTCACTTTTTCCTAGGATTTTTAATCATAGAAATTAAACCCTCTTTCTATTTAGGCAAGCAACAACCCAACATATTTCATATGAATGTGTGAATGAAACTAATAAAATGCAACATAATCAAATATGCATCCATTAATGAATTTCATTCATGCATAAATATGGATGACACCCATTTTCATAAGTAGAAATATAAGTCAATTGTATACTTTGATATAAAAAAATGCATAGCAATTTTCAACACAATCATAGGCATCCTATCTCATACCATTGTAACCTAAGTCTTCTTTTTATAGCTATAGTGATAACTTAAGTCGCAATGATTTGATGTCTGATATGTGAACTTTTAAATTGATCAATATTACATGTTTATTTGTCAATTCATTCATTTGATTTATTTTTTGTATTAGAACAAGAGTTGTAGCTTACTCATTATGGTTAAATTATATTGAATTTGTGAATTAGAATTCACTTATATGGAATTTGTGAACCATTTTATTAAAAATTTATTTTGTTTTATTATTGTTTAATATTGATTTTTGTTTTTATGTTATAAAACAGGGACTAAGTTGCACGCAACTCTTGTTTATGTTGTAGATTGTTAGGTGAATTTATTTGTCACTGACGAATATTTTACCTTGCACATACCGAGATTTATATGCCATTATGAAAGATATTGGAATGGAGTATCAAGTTATTGATGCATGTGCTAATGATCATATTTACGTCGATATGCGTCTTATTTCAACTTTGGGGGTGGAGGTGAGGTTGATGAATTTTTATTTTCCAAAAAATGAGTGGTCATATATCATTGATGCTAGAATATTCTTCGTCGTATGCACAAATCAATGCTTTATATTCAGTGAATTAACTAGGATGCAATTTTTTTTTCAGTCACAAAAAGTTATTGACAACAAGAATTAAAAAAAAAAAAATCCACTCTCCACACCAATGTTCCTCTTGAATGCTCTATTCTCTCCTCTTGAACATTAACGATCCATCACCCCCAAGTTTAATGATCCATCACCCCCACCTAACACATGTCTATAACACTTACCATCAAGCTTGGGGATTTCTATTGACACTCGTATGGTTCCAGATTATTCATTTGGTGGAAATTGCTTCATGTCATAGGAACTTCGCAGATGAAATTATTGTATTTTATTCTTTGAAAAAACTGAGATGGTCCAGTGAAAATTTACTTTTTCTTTTTCATCCTGCTCGAGACTTATACTCCCAAAGTTACTAATTGTTTGATTATTAGTGTCCTTGGTGAGGTGGTTGAACTTCCCTTTGATCAACTACAGAGTTCCCAAGTGGTCATGCAAGAATTATAAGATGGTATGCATTGGTTACAAAGGGTCATTCTGGTCTTGAAATAAATTTTATTCTTGTCCAAAGCCTTTGTTTATGGTAGAAAAAAGAGGACTTCATATTTAACATAATGAAAGACACATTAACAGCTACCCAGCTACAGCTGCAGGTGGAAGGGAAAATTGCCCCTATTGGGATTTATGATGCTGAGCATTTTACAAGGACAATCATCAAGTAAACTTGAGGGATCTGGATGTCTGGCAATTGCTTCCGACTTCCCCTCATATTGGGGGCAATCTTGTTACCTGTTTGAGAACTTTGGGGACTTGGTCTAGTTTCCTCTTCTATAATCAAGCTCTTCAATTTTGTTGTTATCTTCTACAGCAGTGTTCCATGTCTTATTTTAAGGTTTTGTGTTCCTTTTTTCCCCTGATTCCTACAGTTTTCTGATTTTGTCTTCATTATTCTTTTAACTCTCTGGAACCCTTCCCCATCTGTTACTTAGGTATCAGGAATGGTAGTCTTTTCGGCCCCTGTATGACAAAGTCATTTGGGACACCATAACATGTCCTATACTGTGGCGGATCCTGCACCTGAGGGTGGTGTTTTCATCACTTAACAATTGATTCCAATGGGAGTCTTCAAGATCCAAGATAATTCTGTCTAGTGGACCATTGCTAAGATCAAGTTGAGGGCAGAGCCTAGTTCTGGTGAACTCCCTGTCTATCTCGTTTTTGCTATGGAGTCTGAATCTGAACTGATACATCTACCTAGGGCATTCCTGATTTCCATGATATTCTTCCTCCCCAAAGAGAAGAGGTCTTGGAATCTCAACAAAATTGGTGTTGTGATGACAGACAAGGTTGTTGGGTTGAACTCGGTGAGCGGGTGCTATAAAGAGGTTGACCCTTCCTTAAGAGTTTAAACCATTGTCCATTTGCAGAGATTCGGTCCCTATCCTCTGGGATTTAAAAATTAGCAAGGAAAATACCTCTGGCACAGAGTTTATATAGTTTTCAGGCCAAAGTTTATTTAGCCAGTTTATCATTGCGTATCCATTTAGACAGAGTCCATTGATCTTGGAGACGTGTTTACAATCCTTGCAATTCTGGGGATTTTTTGTTGTTCATTTTGAGGAAACCAGAAGAACTGGGACATTTGTTTGATCTTTTTATAAAGAAACGGCCACCTTGTCCAGTACAATTTTCTACAGTGGCACTGGGTGGATGCATTCCTGCTTTAGCTGCTTCCTTGTAAGAAAGCGGAGCAGTAAGCTGGAGGAGGTGAGCTTTTTTATCTGCTCTAGATTTGACTGGGTAGCTGTTACATTTTCATGGGTGGCACTTTAGAGTTGTTGGGCAACACTAGGACCCATGCAGAGGCTGCCAAGGTAACGGTAATGGGGTGATTGGTTGGAAATTGAGGCTACAATTCCAGGAAAAGGTCTAGCTTAGTGCAGAAGCAGCTACACCTGTTCTACACTATTGTTCCTCATCTCACTTTCCTTGTCCAGAACTTATTTCTGATAGCTGTTGCATTTTCATGGGTGGCACTTTAGAGTTGTTGGGAAACACTAGGACCCATGCAGAGGCTGCCAAGGTAACGGTAATGGGGTGATTGGTTGGAAATTGAGGCTACAATTACAGGAAAAGGTCTAGCTTAGTGCAGAAGCAGCTACACCTGTTCTACACTATTGTTCCTCATCTTACTTTCCTTGTCCAGAACTTATTTTTGATATGTAACTGGAACAATTATTGAGAAGTAACATGATTCCAATCCCACCATCCCTATCAGAAGCCTCATGAATATCTTTCAATTGCTTCCAATTTTTTGTTGAATTCTTCTGTTGGGTTCCAGTTTTGAAGCATTTTGTGATGTCAGTAATACCCTATTTTTTCCCTATACTCTTCCATTCCACCATCTTATTACTCATTTTTTATTCTTTACCTACGTTTTCATCGTTTTTATGTTATTACGGGATTACGAGGTAATTTGTTGCCTAAATCTTTAAAATAGAGTTTGTTGCTTAAATCTTTAAATCCCTCTATTTTAATGAATGATATAAAGATTAGAATTCCTCTGCATCGATAATGTTACCATATTTTGTTTCATGCAGCAACATGGAAGGTTCCAATAACATGTTCTTTGGTTTGCGTAGTTGGACCACCTCAAACAAATTTGATCACATAGGAATTCTTTGGAAAAGTGTCGAAATGGACTGTAACCTATCTTTTTGACGCCAACATTAACATCAAAGCCATGGATCTCTAGTCAAAGGTTGGGCCAATGAATAAGGTGGAAGAGATAAATCCGAATACAAAATCGATGACTATTTTGTATCAGTCCCCTGTATTCAGATATCGATCCATATTTTGTATCAGTCCCCTGTATTTAATTAGTTAAAAGATCCACAAGATGGGGATCAGATCATCTCTTTCGTATTGTATAAAAGGATGTGTCCTGATGTCAAGAGGGTTAAGGACAGAGGTAGAACCATGATATCGTGACCAGAGGGTTAAGCATACAATAGAGACAGAGGTAGAACCATGATATTGTGAGAGTAGAGTTTTGTACTTGGTACTTTGTAAACTTCTAAATATTTCAAGTTATAAATACAAAGAATGTGTTGCTGAATTTTGTGAGTTAGATTTTATGTTTTCTTGCAGTGCATCCTAGACAGGAGGGGCCCCCGTCCCAGGTATGCACTATAGAGAGTTAGTGTAGTTGTTTTTATATTTCCAACTTATAAATACAAAGAAAGTTTTGCTGAATTTTGTGAGTTAGATTTTGTGGTTTCCTCTAGTGCATCCTAGACAGGAGGGGCCCCCCCGTCCCAGGTATGCACGGTAGAGAGTAAGTGTAGTTGTTTTTATTAGTTTCTTATAGCTTCGTGTTTCCGATTTGGTTGTGCGTTGGTTAATTTATGCTTTAGAAATCATTTCCTTATTTAAAAGTTTCAATTGCTTTCTTGAATTGATTGGTTCATTTATGTTTTTCTTAACGTGTTGTTAACACATGAATTCTGGTAAAACGTGAAGTTACAAGACTTGAACTGACAACTCTGAGATTTTTGGTTATGTTCTAAATTGCAAGCTTTTTATTCAATCTAATGCTTGAATAAGCTACATGAATTTGAGTAAGATATTGAGTAATCTATCTATTAAATGATTACAAGAATACTCCTTCTCGTAGTAGAAATATCAGTGATTGATTAAATTATGTTTAATATTATTTAAATTCAATATCTTAAAGCTTTTTTATAATCAAATAAAAGTAAAATGATTTTGTTATAATAATTAAGTAAAAAATCAAAATAATATTTTGCAATGATTTTAAAAATACTTAAAATGATTTTGTTATAATAATTTTAAAAATAAGTAAAATGATTTTGTTATAATAATTTTAAAAATAAGTAAAATGATTTTGTTATAATAATTTTTTGCAATGATTTTAAAAGTAAGTAAAATGATTTTGTTATAATAATTTTGAGCAATGATTTTAAAAATAAGTAAAATGATTTTGTTATAATAATTTTGAGCAATGATCTTAAGAATAAGTAAAATGATTTTGTTATAATAATTTTGAGCAATGATGTTAAGAATAATGATGGGATCAATTGTTTTGTTGAATGTTTTTTATAATTTAGTTTGATTTTTAATTTTAAATGCTTTAAAATTTTTTTATAATATAATTTAAAAAATAATGTTTTTTATAATTTAGCTTGATTTTTAATTCTAAATGCTTTAAATTTTTTTATGATATAATTTAAAAAAAATAATTTATAAAGAAAAATATATTTTATATAATTAAAATAATTGATTTTATTCTGAATTTTTTAAATAGAAATAATGGAACTTTCATTTATTGTTTAAAAATCCTTGGCTTACCCAGTGTTAAAAAGGGGTTTATATGTGCAGAAGCTTGAATGAGAAAGTAAACGGTCTTTTATTTTTTTTATTTCTTTTGAGGGAACAAGGCTTAACGAGCATTTCCTATTACTGCACATGGCATTTTATTGCCAATTGTTTTATAATTTTTAATCAAAAAGTTCAATTATTAAAAAAATCACTTCATTTTCAAACAAATTAAGAACTACTTTGTTTTATTGTTTTATAATTTTTAATCAAAAAATTCAATTATTAAAAAAATCACTTCATTTTCAGATAACCTAAGAATACTTTGTTTTAGAACATGAATGTTTATGTTACCATTGAACTTTTTTTATTAAAAAAATCACTTCATTTTCAAACAAATTCAGAACTACTTTGTTTTATTGTTTTATATTTTATTTTCTCCTTAAAAGAAGTTTATTTAAAGTTACATTGTTTTGTCTCAACCATAACATACTTAGAATGTTTGATTTAAAATATATAAATTGAATATGGTTTTTTCACTATAATAATATTAAATAATATAAAATAAAAATAACATATTTACTCCATAACATGCTTACTTACTTGGAATGTTTAATTTAAAACATATAAAATAATTATGTTTTTTTCATCAAAATAATCATTAAATAATATAAAAGATAAAAAAAAAAAAACATATCTAACTAACAAAAAAAAATTATATTAAAAAATTTCTTAGAAATAGTTTTATTTGACAAAACATTATAACTATAAAGATAAAGAAGAAAAACTAGAAATTGTGTCCATATGCATGTAGGTCTTGATTGTGAACCTAAAATAAACCATTGAACAAGCAGTCCCCAATAGATGTAGTAGTTGTAGGAGGAGAGTGAACTATCTCTTGAGAGGTGTAGATATGACAAAATTTGATCTACCCATGCTTACCCAAGCTTTCAAGTCTCCCAGTTGAGTGTCTAGTGCACCATATTCTTGGAAAGAGACAACCATGAAGACAAATAATTCTTTCTCAATTTTCCTAATCTCCAATAATTGAGATGCAATCTCCATAGCTCAGTCAACTCTAACTCTGATTTTAGCCAAATTATTTGAACAAGAAGTCCCCATTAGATGTAGTAGTTGTAGGAGGAGAGTGAACTACCTCTTGAGAGGTGTAGATAGGTGTAGATATGACAAATTTTGATCTACCCACGCTTACCCAAGCTTTCAAGTCTCCCAGTTGAGTGTCTAGTGCACCATATATTTGGCAAGAGACAACCAAGAAGACAAATAATTCTTTCTCAATTTTCCTAATCTCCAATAATTGAGATGCAATCTCCATAGCACAATCAACTCTAACTCTGATTTCAGCCAAATTATTTATTATTACTTCAACAATCACAAGTCTCCCAGTTGAGTGTCTAGTGCACCATATATTTGTCAAGAGACAACCAAGAAGACAAATAATTCTTTCTCAATTTTCCTAATCTCCAATAATTGAGATGCAATCTCCATAGCACAATCAACTCTAACTTTGATTTCAGCCAAATTATTTATTATTACTTCAACAATCACATTTTCTATTGCTAACCCTTTAATTCTAGGAGAATATATAGGTTTTGGCTTTTGGACTTGGGATGATGTTATATAAAGTTTTGCATCCATGTTCATTTAATTCTCCTTTGGAAATTTCTCCTTAGCTTTTGGATTTGAGATGATTCTATATACAGTTTTGCATCTATGTTCATTTAATTCTCTTTTGGAAATTTCTCCATTATAACTTTTTGATAGTATTGAAAACTTATATAAACATATAGTTTTGCAGCAATTGAAATCCTAGGCCTATATCACTTAGTCATGATCTTAGTCTTATTTTCATCAATTATCTTCTACTTCACGACATTGTTTGTAATTAAGGCTCTAAAAGCTTAGAAGGTTGGAGCCAATGCATTTGTAAAATGCCAAGAAAATTGTCATGTCACTTTTTCCTAGGATTTTTAATCATAGAAATTAAACCCTCTTTCTATTTAGGCAAGCAACAACCCAACATATTTCATATGAATGTGTGAATGAAACTAATAAAATGCAACATAATCAAATATGCATCCATTAATGAATTTCATTCATGCATAAATATGGATGACACCCATTTTCATAAGTAGAAATATAAGTCAATTGTATACTTTGATATAAAAAAATGCATAGCAATTTTCAACACAATCATAGGCATCCTATCTCATACCATTGTAACCTAAGTCTTCTTTTTATAGCTATAGTGATAACTTAAGTCGCAATGATTTGATGTCTGATATGTGAACTTTTAAATTGATCAATATTACATGTTTATTTGTCAATTCATTCATTTGATTTATTTTTTGTATTAGAACAAGAGTTGTAGCTTACTCATTATGGTTAAATTATATTGAATTTGTGAATTAGAATTCACTTATATGGAATTTGTGAACCATTTTATTAAAAATTTATTTTGTTTTATTATTGTTTAATATTGATTTTTGTTTTTATGTTATAAAACAGGGACTAAGTTGCACGCAACTCTTGTTTATGTTGTAGATTGTTAGGTGAATTTATTTGTCACTGGCAAATATTTTACCTTGCACATACCGAGATTTATATGCCATTATGAAAGATATTGGAATGGAGTATCAAGTTATTGATGCATGTGCTAATGATCATATTTACGTCGTTAAACGTCTTATTTCAACTTTGGGGGTGGAGGTGAGGTTGATGAATTTTTATTTTCCAAAAAATGAGTGGTCATATATCATTGATGCTAGAATATTCTTCGTCGTATGCACAAATCAATGCTTTATATTCAATGAATTAACTAGGATGCAATTTTTTTTCAGTCACAAAAAGTTATTTACAACAAGAATTAAAAAAAAAAAATCCACTCTCCACACCAATGCTCCTCTTGAATGCTCTATTCTCTCCTCTTGAACATTAACGATCCATCACCCCCAAGTTTAATGATCCATCACCCCCACCTAACACATGTCTATAACACTTACCATCAAGCTTGAGGATTTCTATTGACACTCGTATGGTTCCAGATTATACTATGTTTAGCTTGATGGAGGTTATGCATGGATTTTGGGATTTATCCGGTGAGGAAAAGCGTCTCAAGAATTTGTCTGGTGAGGAATGCTAGTATGGTTCAGCTTTTAGCTTTCAGCTTTGATGGTTCTTGTTCTGTAAATATTCTCTCTCGGATTTAAAGAGATAATTATAACATATAAATAGTGAAAAATCTCTAACGCCGATACAATTTTGAATAGATTATAAATGGTTTTCTTCCATTTTTCCCTACTGTGTACGCCGATACAATTTTGAATAGATTATAAATAGTTTTCTTTCAGTTTTCGTTATTGTGTGTGGTTTTCTCTGGATTTAAGACAACGTCAAGATCCATTCTCACACGAACCGTTCTAGTTTTCTTCGAGTTTTCATTACTGTGTATGGTTTTCACTGGATTTAAAGCGGCGTACACAATATCCATTCTCACAAGGAGCATTTTTTTTTTCATTGATTACCTTGCCATTCTGTATCAATTTCTGCTGAATATTCTCATACTTTACCAAGTCAAGCTTATGGCTTTTGAAGATTCCAGAGGCTTGATTCGATGTTATTTGCCAACTGCCTTGCAAGTGCGTGTTATGTCCTTAGTTATGTCCTTAGTACAGTTGATCCACATATGCATATATTACAACAGAGGATGGGATATGGCTCCCAGATTCATCCTCGTCTTGACTTCGAATGTACGCGGATCGAGTATACATGGATCTTGGATTTTATTAAATGTATATACAAATTAATAATTTTTTTTGCAACTGGTGGTTATTCTGAGACGCACGACGACCATTCAGCTCCATAGATTTTCATCCTTAGGTTCTGGTTCTGTCAGAATTAGCTGTACTCTTTCTGGCCTCGTTACTTCAATTTAAGCACCGACCATTCATTCCACAGCGCGGTAGCCCAGATAGAGCTTTGAAGGCTCCGAGAACGTAGAGCAATCTGTGGAAGATCACAGTGTTTGCAGGGATCAGAGCTAGTTTTCAGGGGGTGGTATCGGGGCAGGTGGTAGGGCAGCTGAGGGGGGGGTAGGGGGGTGGTATCGGGGCAGGTGGTAGGGCAGCTGAGGAGGGGGGTAGGGGGCGGTATCGGTAATTTCCAGAACTCACCAATCAATTAGACACTCATTATAATCGACCCTTTTCCTATGTATGCTCAATCAATAAATTTGCCAATGCTAGCTAAATGCTAGCTAAGAGAGTGTTTGTTGGTATTCAAAATTTGATGTATATGACAGGCCTTGAGAATAGAACCAATGCAATTTGGAATTATGTTTACAACTTTGTTGTTAAGAAGATTTTCTAATTTTAATGCCACGGTATATCAATTTCTATGATTTGACTTTGATATGTTTACAAGATTGAACTTGAGAACTTGGTTTAACCATCCTACAAATCTCTAGAGGAGAAGACTCTTATTAATATACTATTTTTATCCATTGTTGAAGATACCGATGTACTTTGAAATTATATGCTTTCAGTTTGAATCGACCTCGAAAAGGCATGATCTTATAGGCCCTCAACCTACCTATAGGTTTCAACAGATTATCTGTTCACGGTAAGAAGCACATTATTCATTTGGTGGAAATTGCTTCATTTCATAGGAACTTCGCACATGAAATTATTGTATTTTATTCTTTGAAAAAACTGAGATGGTCCAGTGAAAATTTACTTTTTCTTTTTCATCCTGCTCGAGACTTATACTCCCAAAGTTACTAATTGGTTGATTATTAGGGTCCTTGGTGAGGTCGTTGAACCTTCCCTTTGATCAACTATAGAGTTCCCAAGTGGTCATGCAAGAATTATAAGATGGTATGCATTGGTTACAAAGGGTCATTCTGGTCTTGAAATAAATTTTATTCTTGTCCAGAGCCTTTGTTTATGGTAGAAAAAAGAGGACTTCATATTTAACATAATGAAGACACATTAACAGCTACCTAGCTACAGCTGTAGGTGGAAGGGAAAATTGCCCCTATTGGGATTTATGATGCTGAGCATTTTACAAGGACAATCATCAAGTAAACTTGAGGGATCTGGATGTCTGGCAATTGCTTTTGACTTCCCCTTATATTGGGGGCAATCTTGTTACCTGTTTGAGAACTTTGGGGACTTGGTCTAGTTTCCTCTTCTATAATCAAGATCTTCAATTTTGTTGTTATCTTCTACAACAGTGTTCCATGTCTTATTTTAAGGTTTTGTGTTGGAAATCTCTGATTCACTTTTTGTGGCTTTATCCTAGGCATGAAACCTTTCCTTTTTTTCCCTGATTCCTACAGTTTTCTTATTTTGTCATGGACTTTGTCTTCATTATTCTTTTAACTTTTTGGAACCCCTCCCCATCTGTTACTTAGGTATTAGGAATGGTAGTCTTTTCGGCCCCTGTATGACAAGGTCATTTGGGACAGCATAAAATGTCCTATACTGTGGCGGATCCTGCACTTGAGGGTGGTGTTTTCATAACTTAACAATTGAGTCCAATGGGAGTCTTCAAGATCCAAGATAATTCTGTCTAGTGGACCATTGCCAAGATCAAGTTGAGGGCAGAGCCTAGTTCTGGTGAACTCCCTGTCTATCTCGTTTTTGCTATGGAGTCTGACTCTGAACTGATACATCTGCCTAGGGCATTCCTGATTTTCATGATTTCTTCCTCCCCAAAGAGAAGAGGTCTTGGAATCTCAACAAAATTGGTGTTGTGATGACAGACAAGGTTGTTGGGTTGAACTTGGTGAGCGGGTGCTATAAAGAGGTCGACCCTTCCTTGAGAGTTTAAACCATTGTCCATTTGCTAAGATTCGGTCCCTATCCTCTGGGATTTAAAAATAAGCAAGGAAAATACCTCTGGCACAGAGTTTATATAGTTTTCAGTCCAATGTTTATTTAGCCAGTTTATCATTGCGTATCCATTTAGACAGAGTCCATTGATCTTGGAGATGTGTTTACAATCCTTGCAATTCTGGGGATTTTTTGTTGTTCATTCTGAGGAAACCAGAAGAACTGGGACATTTGTTTGATCTTTCTATAAAGAAATGACCACCTTGTCCAGTACAATTTTCTACAGTGGCACTGGGTGGATGCATTCCTGCTTTAGCTGCTTCCTTGTATGAAAGTGGAGCAGTAAGCTGGAGGAGGTGAGCTCTAGATTTGACTGGGTAGCTGTTGCATTTTCATGGGTGGCACTTTAGAGTTGTTGGGAAACACTAGAACCCATGCAGAGGCTGCCAAGGTAACAATAAGGGGGTGATTGGTTGGAAATTGAGGCTACAATTCCAGGAAAAGGTCTAGCTTAGTGCAGAAGCGGCTATACCTGTTCTACACTATTGTTCCTCATCTTACTTTCCTTGTCCAGAACTTATTTCTGATATGTAACTGGAACAATTATTGAGAAGTAACATGATTCCAATCCCACCATCCCTATCAGAAGCCTCATGAATATCTTTCAATTGCTTCCAATTTTTTGTTGAATTCTTCTGTTGGGTTCCAGTTTTGAAGCATTTTGTGATGTCAGTAATACCCTATTTTACCCCTATACTCCTCCATTCCACCGTCTTATTACTCATTTTTTATCCTTTACCTACGTTTTCATCGTTTTTATGTTATTACGGGATTACGAGGTAATTTGTTGCCTAAATCTTTAAAATAGAGTTTGTTGCCTAAATCTTTAAATTCCTCTATTTTAATGAATGATATAAAGATTAGAATTACTTTGCATCGATAATGTCACCATATTTTGTTTCATGTAGCAACATGGAAGGTTCCAATAACATGTTCTTTGGTTTGCGTAGTTGCACCACCTCAAACAAATTTGATCACATGGGCATTCTTTGGAAAAGTGTCGAAATGGACTGTAACCTATCTTTTCGACGCCAACATTAACATCAAAGCCATGGATCTCTGGTCAAAGGTTGGGTCAATGGATAAGGTGGAAGAGATAAATCCGAATAGAAGATCACAATTTCATGCTTTTAGTCATGAAATCCATTGAGCCAAAATCGATGACTATTTTGCATCAGTCCCCTGTATAGACATATTTTATGTTTATTTTAAGAATTTAATTAGTTAAAAGATCCACAAGATGGGGATCAGATCATCTCTTTCGTATTGTATAAAAGGATGTGTCCTGATGTCAAGAGGGTTAAGCATACAATAGAGACAGAGGTAGAACCATGATATTGTGACAAGAGGGTTAAGCATACAATAGAGACAGAGGTAGAACCATGATATTGTGAGAGTAGAGCTTTGTACTTGGTACTTTGTAAACTTCTAAATATATCAAGTTATAAATACAAAGAATGTGTTGCTGAATTTTGTGAGTTAGATTTTGTGGTTTCCTGTAGTGCATCCTAGACAGGAGGGGGCCCCTGTCCCAGGTATGCACTGTAGAGAGTAGTGTAGTTGTTTTTATATTTCAAGTTATAAATACAAAGAATGTGTTGCTGAATTTTGTGAGTTAGATTTTGTGGTTTCCTGCAGTGCATCCTAGACAGGAGGGGCCCCCGTCCCAGGTATGCACTGCAGTGCATCCTAGACAGGAGGGCCCTCGTCCCAGGTATGCACTGTAGTTGTTTTTATTATTATGCACTGAAGTGCATCCTAGACAGGAGGGCCCTTGTCCCAGTTATGCACTGTAGTTTTTATTATTTTCTTATAGCTCCGTGTTTCTGATTTGGTTGTGCGTTGGTTAATTTATGCGTAGAAATCATTTCCGTATTTAAAAGTTTCAATTGCTTTCCTGAATTGATTGGTTCATTTATGTTTTCATCATTATTATATTCTTAATGATTATTTGAATGGAACTCCACAGTTTAAGTGCTGTGATTTACTAGTGGAAATCTTAACGTGTTGTTAACACATGAATTCGGGTAAAACGTGAAGTTACAAGACTTGAACTGAACTCTGAAATTTTTGGTTATGTTCTAAATTGCAAGCTTTTTATTCAATCTAATGCTTGAATAAGCTACATGAATTGAGTAAGATATTGAGTAATCTATCTATTAAATGATTACAAGAATACTCCTTCTCGTAGTAGAAATATTGTGACTGGTTTGTGAACATAAATATTGTGACTGGTTTGTAAAGATAGCATAACTTTCATACCTAACTATGATTTCTGGAATTGATTCATCAAGTAGATTGTGCTTTAAGATTGATTTGAGATTTAATGTTACGCTTTGTAAAGCTATAGGATTCCATTGAATCATTTAAAGAACCATCTAAAAATGTTACAGGTATATTTCTTATAAGTATATTTCTTATAAGAATAAAAGATTGTGACTAGAGTAAACAATATAGACTTGATGTTTCATTTTGATTCATGAAAATGGGCATCCTCTAATTTTTAATTTTAGATTTAATATAATGAAGCTTTTAACAATAAAAAAACTAAATACGGATGTCAATTTTATAAATTATGTTTAATATTATTTAAATTTAATATCTTAAAGGTTTTTTATAATCAAATAATTAAGTAAAATGATTTTTTTATAATTTTAAATTTTAGATTTAATATAATGAAAGCTTTTAACAATAAAAAAAACTAAATATGGATGTCAATTTTATAAATTACGTTTAATATTATTTAAATTTAATGTCTTGAAGCTTTTTTATAATTAAATAATTAAGTAAAATGATACGGATGCCAATTTTATAAATTATGTTTAATATTATTGAAATTTAATATCTTAAAGCTTTTTTATGATCAAATAATTAAAAGTAAAATGATTTTTTTATAATAATTACGAAAAATGATTTTGAATAATTTTTTGCCATGATTTTAAAAATAAGTAAAATGATTTTGTTATAATAATTTTGAGCAATGATCTTAAAAATAAGTAAAATGATTTTGTTATAATAATTTTGAGCAATAATCTTAAAAATAAGAATGGGATCAATTGTTTTGTTTTGTTGAATGTTTTTTATAATTTGGTTTGATTTTAACTTCCAAATGTTTTAAATTTTTTCTATAATATAATTTAAAAAAAATAATTTATAAAGAAAAATATAAGTTATATAATTAAAATAATTGTCTTTATTTTAAACTTTTTAAACTTTTTAAATAATTCTTTTTATTCTGAACTTTTCATTTATTGTTTAAAAATCCTTGGCTTACCCAGTGTTAAAAAGGATTATATGTGGAGAAGCTTGAATGAGGAAGTAAACTGTGTTTTCTTAATAATATATAATTGCCCTACTTTATAATACAAATGTTTGGTTATAGGAGGGTCTCTTAGTTCCAATTGTCTTCTAGATCATTGTCACCTTTGGACAATGAATTTGCTTAATACAAAATAAATAATTGCTTTACTTTATAATGCAATTTTTTTTTTGAGCATACCTCTATTATTGCACATGGCATTTTATTGCCAATTGTTTTATAATTTTTAATCAAAACATTCGACTATTAAAAAGTCACTTCATTTTCAAACAAATTAAGAACTACTTTGTTTTAGAACATGAATGTTTATGTTACCATAGAAATTTTTTATGGTAATTTATATTTTTATCTCTCTTTAAAAATTTTTATTTAAAACTTACATTGTTTTGTCCCAACCATAACAAATTAGAATGTTTGACTTAAAATATATAAATTGATTATGGTTTTTTCATTATAATAGGAGGGCCTCTTAGTTCCAATTTTCTTCTACATTATTGTTACCTTTGTCCAAAGAATTTGCTTAATCCCCCCAAAAAATTGCTTTACTTTATGATGTGAATCTTTTATTTTTTTTGAGGGAACAAGGCTTAATGAGCATGCTTCTATTATTGCACATGGCATTTTATTGCCAATTGTTTTGTAATTTTTAATAAAAAAGTTCAACTATTAAAAAAATCACTTCATTTTCAAACAATTAAGAACTACTTTGTTTTAGAACATAAATGTTTATGTTACCATAGAAATTTTTTATGATAATTTATATTTTTATCTCTCTTTAAAAAAATTTATTTAAAACTTACATTGTTTTGTCCCAACCATACCATATTAGAATGTTTGATTTAAAATATATAAATTGATTATGGTTTTTTCATTATAATAGGAGGGCCTCTTAGTTCCAATTGTCTTCTAGATTATTGTCACCTTTGTCCAACGAATTTGATTAATCCAAAAAAAAATTGCTTTACTTTATAATGTGGATTTTTATTTTTTTGAGAGAACAAGGCTTAATGAGCATGCCTCTATTATTGCACATGGCATTTTATTGCCAATTGTTTTGTAATTTTCAATCAAAAAGTTCAACTATTAAAAAAATCACTTCATTTTCAAACAAATTAAGAACTACTTTGTTTTAGAACATGAATGTTTATGTTACCATAAAACTTTTGTGGTAATTTATATTTTTCTTTCTTTAAAAAAAATTATTTAAAAGTTATATTGTTTTGTCCCAACCATAACATACTTACACAGTTTGATTTGAAATATATAAATTGATTATGGTTTTTTCATTATAGTAGGAGGGCCTCTTAGTTCCAATTGTCTTCTAGATTATTGTCACTTTTGCCCAACGAATTTGATTAATCCAAAAAAAAAATTGCTTTACTTTATAATGTGGATTTTTTTTATTTTTTTGAAGGAACAAGGCTTAATGAGCATGCCTCTATTATTGCACATGGCATTTTATTGCCAATTGTTTTGTAATTTTTAATCAAAAAGTTCAACTATTAAAAAAATCACTTCATTTTCAAACAAATTAAGAACTACTTTGTTTTAGAACATGAATATTTATGTTGCCATAAAACTTTTGTGGTAATTTATATTTTTCTCTCTTTAAAAAAAATTTATTTAAAAGTTATATTGTTTTGTCCCAACCATAACATACTTAGATTGTTTGATTTGAAATATATAAATTGATTATGGTTTTTTCACTATAATAATATTAAATAATATAAAAGAAAAATAACATATTTACTCCATAGCATACTTACTTAGCATGTTTGATTTAAAACATATAAAATAAATATGTTTTTTTTCATCAAAATAATATAAAAGATAAAAAAAATCTAACTAATAAAAAAAAATTTATTTTCAAAAATTTCTTAGAAATAGTTTTATTCAATAAAACATTATAACTGTAATGATAAAGAAGAAAAACTAGAAATTGTGTCCATATGCATGTAGATCTTGATTGTGAACCTAAAAGAAACCATTGAACAAGAAGTCCCCAATAGATGTAGTAGTTGCAAGAGAGTGAACTACCTCTTGATAGGTGTAGATGTGACAAAATTTGATCTACCCAAGCTTACCCAAGCTTTCAAGGCTCCCATTTGAGTGTCTAGTGCACCATATTTTTGGCAAGAGACAACCATGAAGACAAATAATTCTTTCTCAATTTTCCTAATCTCCAATAATTGAGAGGCAATCTCCATAGCACAATCAACCCTAACTCTGATTTCAACCAAATTATTTATTATTACTTCAACAATCGCATTTTCTATTGCAAACCCCTTAATTCTAGGAGAATATACAGGAGGATGTTCAAACCACATAAGGTTTTAGCTTTTGGATTTGGGATGATTCTATATAAATTTTTGCATCTATGTTCATTTAATTCTCTTTTGGAAATTTCTCCATTATAACTTTGATAGTATTGAAAACTAAACTTGAAAACTTATATAAACATATAGTTTTGCATCAATTGAAATCCTAGGCCTATACCACTTAGTCATGATCTTAGTCTTATTTTCATCAATTATCTTCTACTTCACGACATTGTTTATAATTAAGACTCTACAAGCTTAGAAGGTTGGAGCCAATGCATTTGTAAAATGCCAAGAAAATTGTCATGTCACTTTCTCCTAGGATTTTTTTATCATAGAAATGTAACCCTCTTTCTATTTAGGTAAGTAACAAGCCAACATATTTCATATGAATGTGTGAATGAAACTCATAAAATGCAACAAAATCAAATAAGCACCCATTAATGAATTTATTCATGCATAAACATGGATAACACCCATGTTCATAAATAGAAATATAAGTCAATTGTATACTTTGATATAGAGATAAAAAAAATGCATAGCAATTTTCAACAATCAAATAAACATCCATTAATGAATTTCATTCATGCATAAACATGGATAACACCCATTTTCATAAATAGAAATATAAGTCAATTGTATACTTTGATATAGAGATAAAAAAAATGGTAGCAATTTTCAAGACAATCATAGGCATCCTATCTCATACCATTGTAACCTAAGTCTTCTTTTTATAGCTATAGTGATAACTTAAGTCGCATTGATTTGATGTATGATATGTGAACTTTTAAATTGATCAATATTACATGTTTATCTGTCAATTCATTCATTTGATTTATTTTTTGTATTAGAACAAGAGTTGTAGCTTAGTCATTATGATTAAGTTATATTGAATTTGTGAATTCGAATTCACTTATACGGAATTATTGAATCATTTTATTAAAAATTGATTTTTGTTTTTATGTTACGAGGCAGCGACTAAGTTGCATGCAGCTCTTGTTTATGTTGTAGATTGTTAGGTGAATTTATTTGTCACTGGCAAATATTTTACCTTGCACATACGGAGATTTATATGCCATTATGAAAGATATTGGAATGGAGTATCAAGCTATTGATGCATGTGCTAATGATCATATTTACGTTGATATGCGTCTTATTTCAACTTTGGGGGTGGAGGTGAGGTTGATGAATTTTTATTTTCCAAAAAATGAGCAACCATATATCATTGATGTTGGAATATTCTTCGTCGTATGCACAAATCAATACTTTAAATTCAATGAATTAACTGGGATGCAATTTTTTTTCAGTTACAAAAAGTTTTTGATAACAAAAATTCAAAAAAAAAAAAATCCATTCTCCACATTGCTCCACTCTCCACACCAATGCTCCTCTTGAATGCTCTATTTTCTCCTCTTGAACATTAACGATCCATCACCCCCACCTAACATATGTATATAACGCTTCCCATCAAGCTCGAGGATCTCTATTGACACTCGTATGGTTCCAGATTCAACTATATTTAGCTTGATGGAGGTTATGCAAGGATTTTGGGATTTAGCTGGTGAGGAAAAGCGTCTCAAGAATTTGTCCAGTGAGGAATGCTAGGATGGTTAAGCTTTCAGCTTTCAGCTTTGATGGTTCTTGTTCTATAAATATTCTCTCTCGGATTTAAAGAGATAATTATAACATATAAATAGTGAAAAATCTCTAACGCCGATACAATTTTGAATAGATTATAAATGGTTTTCTTCAATTTTTCCTTATTGTGTACGTCGATACAATTTTGAATAGATTATAAATAGTTTTCTTCCAGTTTTTGTTACTGTGTGTGGTTTTCTCTGGATTTCAAACGGTGTCAAGATCCATTCTTGCAAGAACTGTTCTAGTTTTCTTCGAGTTTTGGTTACTGTGTGTGGTTTTCACTGGATTTAAAGCGGCGTACACAATATCCATTCTCGCAAGGAGCGTTTTTTTTCTTTCATTGATTACCTTGCCATTCTGTATCAATTTCTGCTGAAGATTCTCATACTTTACCAAGTCAAGTTGTGGCTTTTGAAGATTCTAGAGGCTTGGTTCCATGTTATTTGCCAATTGAATTTGCAAGTGCGCGTTATGTCCTTAGTACAGTTGATCCACATATGCATATATTACAACAGAGGATGAGATATGGCTCCCAGATTCATCCTCGTCTTGCTTTCGAATGTATGCGGATTGAGTATACATGGATCTTGGATTTTATTAAATGTATATACAAATTAATAATTTTTTTAAATCTGGATCATGGATATCCAATGCTATGCTCCTCTTGCTCTTCCTAAAGTTCTATCTCAAAAGACATCGAAGACGCTGCAACAACACCAAATATTTGGATAGCCAACACAAGAACACCAAACAACTGAGTATACAATCATATGATGATCTTTTATCAAACTAAAACTGCAGGATTAATTAGGGTAGATCTACTTTTGCAAAACCGGGCTATGTGTCTCAGATTTTACAGTGCTTTTGAAAATGTATATTGTTTTTCCTTGTATCGTAACAACTGTCACATAGCCATCCCCAACCCATGTACAAATTATTGAAATATATAATTGTGATATATGTTGTTTAATTATAACTTCTATTTACCAAAATTCAACAACCATCTGTTGTATGAAACGTCTCCATCTTAACTTTTACACAGAATGTTTGAGCTGATTGCTTGAATTCTGATGCTTAAAACTCTAATTAGAAGGAGCTCTCTGTAATTCCAGTGTTCTTAAACCTTATCAACAGTAAAATACAATAAAACCATAGTTGGCAGGAGCTCCTAGTAATTCCAGTGTTGTTGAACCTTATCAATAGTAAAATACAATCAACAATTTGTTCTATGAAATGTATCTGTCTTTACTATTACACAGAATGTTTGACATTGCTTGAATTCCCAGGGTTAAAACCCTAATTGGAACGAGCTCCCAGTAATAGTAAAATGCAATCAGGAAAGGTGTGTATTGGTGAAATGTTTTCCAACATGTTTGTTTTAATATTCTCTGGAGCTTTGTTGAAAATACAGAGTTACTGTGTTTGATGTTTCATTGCAATGTTTAATCTTAAACTTTTATTACTAATTAAAATAAAAATTATATGTATTATCTCAGTATGGAAAATTATTTTATTATTATTAATTAAGTATATTATGTGAGTATGGAGGTAATTTATTATTATTATGTAGAAGAACAAGTGAAATTAGCAGCAAAGCTGCATATACCTGCCTCTTAGAAATGTTTTAATGAAATAGTTGTACATAATTCAAAACTAAAATTTAAAATAATTATAAAACATTTTTAAAATGATTATTTGTGTATAGTTAAAAAAAGCAAAAGAAAAATGACATGTCTTACTTCATGCTTTTAAAAGTTGAAATAGAGTTGGAGAAAAATATTGATAATGACATATTAGCCGTATCTATAACACTCTCTAGTATGAATGAAGTAAAAGAAAAAATGCTATATAATATCACTTAATCAAGCATTCAAAAATTTATTATAACAGTGTTTTAAAGCTCACACATCAAGTTGTTTTTTATATTATAATAGCTATTATTGTGTCACTCTTTATAGAAGATAAATGTGACTACTAATCTAATGCAAAAAGAATATAAATACATAATTAAAATTGGATTAACAAATTTCATGACATTTTTTCATTTATATAGAAAGTATGAAGTATTGACTAAATAATTCTAAAATTTTTAGACATAAATTTTATTTTTATTGTATAACTTAATTTTATAATTCTACTTACAATAATTAAAAATAGTAAAACATATAAATATTTTTTCTATTATAAAATGTAATTTAATGATTTTAAAACTAATACAAATTTCAATAAAAAATTGTGATGAGAAATTGAGAAATTAAAAATATTAATAAGTTTAAAAATAAAATTATATTTCATTATGTATAACCATTACACATTATATATATTAAATTATTTTTTAAAATCATTATAAATTGATATTTAATCAACATCATTTTATATAGTCAAATGAGTAACAAAGCTAAATAAAATATATAATTAAATAAATTATTAAATATCTTTGATATAATTTTAAATACTACAAATATAATAATAAGATTAGCAATTAAACATTTTAATAAATTTTATTTTTTAAAATAAAGTTCAGATATAATATAATTTCTTTATTTTTTAAATAAAAGTGAGATATAATACTATTTCTATTTATTTTTTAAATAAAAATTAATAAATATAATATAATTTTATGTATTTAAAATAACTATAAAATTTAAATAAGTTTAAAATCTAAATAAGTGGAAAAAAGTTATTATTATTAATTAATTATTGATAATATTTTGTTTTATTTAATACTTTAAATTTATTAAACTTTATTCACGTGTTTAGTAAAAATAGTTATGAAGTTTTTAAAATTTATAGTCAAAAAACATATTTCTTTTTTCATATGTAATTTTTTATTGACTTATTTATAATTTGTTTTCTAAAATGGGAATGCTGTGGCAATTTTATTATACATTGTTATGTGGTGGTGGTTGTTTTAAGTGAGTGGTAAGTGATAATGAACTAATCATATATATATACTTTGTAAGAAAAACATTTTCTTTTCTATTTGATAAAAAAAGTTAACAAAATTTTAATTTTAAACGAAATTCTATTATTTAAATTCTATATATCACAAAATATTAAATATACAAATATCAGTTCAAGTTTTATAAACAACGACCTCACCATAAATTACTTTATATTAACTAATTTAAGATTGAGAATATATATGACACATATTGTATTGTAAATGTGTTTGGATTTCTAAATTTGAACATTAACTCTGTATGATTGATTTTACAAAAATGTAAAAATTATCTGACAAGTTCTACAACAGAAATTAAAGGAAGGTCCTAACAAGTATTGTTTTGACATAACTGAATTCAAGAACCGATTCCCTTTTTCTAGGCTTGCTGACAACGATTCATCATTTGACAACAGTATGGCACTATCAACAAATATGCTATGTGTTCGTGACAAACTCAATCTCCATGTTAAGCGACTTGATCACATACATGCAAACAAAGTGTCATGCATGAAAGAGTGTGGTGGTGCTCCGCGTGTCACGAAAAAGTTTCGACTCAAATTACCAATGTATTTTGTAACCCATGCGAAGGGACACGTAAGGTTTCAACTCAAACAAGAAAGGTGAGCACCGCGTTCAACTCAGACTACAAATGGATTTAGTAACCCACGCAGAGGGACATGTGAATTTCAACTCAGACAAGCAAAGTGATCACTAGCGGTGTAGGGATCTTGAACACCAGCGGTGCAGGGATTTGTATAAATGAGTGAATTACGACAAAGGATGGAAGTCCCATTGGTTTGTTCTTCAGCATGCAGTTATGTCCTACTACAATACCCATGGCCCCGAAACAAAGAGACCGAGAAATGCATATGTGTTATCGGAGAAGAATCTTTGAAGGTCACGAGAAAGTCTAAGTATGCTCCTACTGGTTCAAAGGAGAGAAAACCATTTTGAGAGACTCATCTCAAGGTAAATTCCAGCTTACATGCATTTTTTGTTTCATAATTCTCAAAATTTCACCGTGTTAGTGTTAATCTTAGTTGGAGCTCCTTATAATTTCTATAATTTCAGTTTCTATGGAGGTCACATTTAGAAAATTTCAATAAATGGTCCACAAGATGCTGAAAGCCATAAGACAGGCAATGGCATGCATACTACACCGATTAATTTCAGATATCCTAGTTTTGGCCATTGATTTTCTTTCATCTCCTAGTCAGGAGACACTTTTTAACATCTATTGTAGTTTCCTTTCTCTTAGTCGAAGCCCTTCATCCCTGCTTAGTTATTCCCTCACCTCGTTGTTCCTACCCTTCATGCCGACCACTAACTTCTGAACTTTTGATACAAAGTGGCATTGAAATATGTAAGAGAGCATATAAAATAAAAATAAATGTATCACCAGTTACTCTATAAACAGCTCGATTATATGCTCGACGTTATACATATGTTGTTGATAGTCAACTTTGTTTCAACTTTGTTGATGTATATGTAACTTCAGAATGTATTTCACCCATGTATATTGTACTCCTATAGAGATGTTATTATTCCTCTATAAGGAAGTGTTGTCATTTGTATTGACAAGTGTCACAAGTGTCGTAACTTGCAGTGATGGGCTATTAGACCACCAAGTGTGGGCTCGACCCTGATTAGTTTAACCATGGGTTATTAGACTGAGTTAGACAAGTCGGCCCTGGTAGGTTATTGGGCAGGACAGGTCATGTATAAATAGAGATCGGGAGATCTCTATTTTGATCATCTCATTATTCACTCCTACACTTGGAAAGTGGCGCACTAGTTAAGGAGGAGGAGTAGCTGCTGGTAAAAGACTATCTCTTGTACTTTGGTTGTATCATTGCTCTTTCGATCTCTGAGGAAGTTGTGGGGTTTTCCACCTTTATGGTTTTCCCCAGTGAAACTCTGTGTGTCTATTGTCTTTTGTGATTGCTTGGTGTGATTGACGTGCATCATTATACTTGATATGCTGTACATGTTATTCTCTTAGTAAATATCCGAGAGTATGTTGAATTAATGCTCAAAAATTAACAAACTTAGCAGTGATTCCTTTTGACATTAATTGTTATATCAGTATCTTTGCTTGGTGTTGATGGCTACGATAGCATGAACTACGCCTTAATTCAACCCAGCTTTTGTCATTGTCACAAACTGTGTTAGATGAACAACTAAATCCCTGTGCCATGTAAACTGATTGCCTATCCTCACTTCAACGTAACCTTTTAATCTGAAGAAATTTCCTGGAACTTCTCTATTGCTCTAGATGAATTAATGAAACAAAACCTAGTGGCTGACCGCGCCAGAGAATTGATGGCGCCTATTGTAATTAACGGAACATTTGATTTCACAGTGCTGGATTTAATATCAACGTTGCTCATTTTGGAACTGCCTTCACCTATTCATTATCCTGTAAGAACATAACATCTCTCCCACAAATGCTCACCTGAACTCCTCTCCCACGAATGCTCACCTTCAATGTAGAGTCGCATTTGTTGGCCGCTGGGGCTACATTCTATTTTTTTACCAATATTTTGTCTCTCATCCCTACTTAGGCCCAAGATGACGTTGCCTCTGTTATTTACTAGATTCTCCCACTTTAAAATCGAGCATTTAAACCTGAACACAATGCTATATGCATTCACCTAAATGCCAATGAATATGCTTTGTATCAACCTAGTCTTACATTCAAGCGTAAGGATACATTTGTCTAGTAAATGAATATCGATCCAATCAAAGTATTTTTCTTTACAATTCATTCATTTGTATGCCACGGTCCATGAATTCCGCTAGATGAAATAAATATTCGATCAAATCCCTTCCTGAAATTAAATAAAATACGTTTGACGTCATAGATTCTAAACAGATTGTGTCTGTTAGCTGTCATATTAATAATGTTGCAGTGTAATGATTATTTAAAAGACACTTGGCAATATTAGAGTTGGTTAAATATTTTTATTTTAAAATTATTTAATTATATCATATCAATGATATTAATTTAGAGGACACTTGGCAGAATGATGTATTTTTTATGATTATTATTTTTTATATATGATAATTTTATTGCACACCAGGGAAAATTAGTCAAATCATTAATATAAACCAATAACAATACAGAAAAATGTATTTTAAAAAATAAAAATATATATTTAAATTTAAAAAAAAAAATTTAATATATGAGATTTACAAAACTTAAGCAAAACTTTAGAAAAAAAATAGAAACTAATTAAAGTCAAAGCTTTTAGCATACGAAATGATTGCTATATAACCTGCCGAAGGCAGGTATAATAATTAATCACCCAAGGTGCATTCCTTTACGCTCGTAAATGACAATAAGTGTTTTAGAGTGAATTAAAGTAAATTTTTTTTTTTTTTTAGGCTGAAACATAGGGTAGTTTTAATTGATAACCGATGAAATAGCCACCTGGTGCTTGGTTACATAACTATCGCTATCTGAAGTAACAAAATTCTTGGGCTTGAGCTGCCCAGAAACTCCAGAATTATGTAGCAAAATTGCAGAGGACAAGCTTGTGAAAAAAAGAAGTACTGAGATTAACAAAGAGAGCATGGGATAGATCTGAGCAGAGTTTAAGTGATGTTGAGCTTCTCCAGAATCTTCTGGACAGCAGCTTCCAGTGCAACAATTCGACTCCCATAGTTTCCTGAGGTGTTGGCCAGGTCCTTGAAGTGGGTGTAGACCACCTCTTCAAAGTAGGTAACTTCTCCCTTGGAGTCTTTAAGTTCCTCTTTAATGTTCTGAAGATCTTTGTTAAACTTCCTCCATTTTTGAAGGTCTTCTGCATTGTTGGATTGCTTGCGCCCTTCATGCTCCTCTGATTTTGCTTTAAGGAGATCAATTGACTGTTGCAGCTCATCCATCCTTTCCTCCACCGATTTGCCTCCAGAAGTTGATCCCACCGATGCCATGTTGAGCTGCTCAGGTGTTTCCTGGTCTTCTTACTGCTTATTCTGGTGTTAGCGCATTGGAGTGATCGGTTCCCAGTCGGTCTGATTAAGTAGGCGGAGTGGCGATCTGAAGGGTCACGGGATAATGTGACAACGTCCGGAGGATACAGACTGATGTGTAGATCCTGCTCGATGGCAATCTTGACCATAGAGCTTAACTGATCAGCGTATAACACGGCGATCCAGCAAATATTCGATGTCAGGGTCTTTTTTGTCTTAGGGGAGATTGCAAATTGATTCTCTGTCATTTAAAGATAAAATACTCCTGCCCAGGAGCACGGCCCTGTTTTCCTCAGTGTCAGCTTGTCCGTTTTGTTCACGGAGGACATGAAAAAATTTGATTTTACTGAATTTGGAAGCGATCACGAAGATTCTTCGCAGGACCCTAGAAAGATTAAGCTTTGGAGGAGGCTTGTTCAAAATCATGGCTTGAATTATGATCCGTGAGTCTCCGAAGACTGTGATCTCGGAGATATTATTCTCAATGGCTTGCTTTAGCCCTTGCCAGAGGGCCAGAGCTTCAGCATTGTTATTAGTGTCCGTCCCTAAGCCCCAGGAAAAGGAAGTGAGGATTTCATTATCTTTGTTGAGGAGGATTCCCCCCGCTCCAGCTTTTCTAGGGTTACCCTTGGAGGCCCCGTCAAAGAAGAGGAAATACTCCCTTAGCAACATTCTCCAATTTTTGAAATCAGGATCGCACATCCGAATTTCCCAGTTTTCATGAGAGGAAGTTGAGATTGCTTCAGGGGCATCTTTTAGTTTGAATTTATCCAACCAGCTTGCGTCAAAAGGACTAAGGCTTCTAGTATTGGAGATCTTTCTAGAGTCCGCCGCTTCCCCCAACAAGGCCACGCAATTGGCAGCTACCCGGGAGCTGGAGCTTGCTTCATCTCTAGATACGATTATTGCGTTCCAGCCAGATCTTCCAGCAGGTTACTTTTGGGATCCACATCCAGATGGTTTTGAGACGGTTTTTCTTATGAAGTTCAAATGGGGAGTTTTTAATCCAGTTGGAGAAGAGGTCAGATAAGCTTCCATAGCTGTCAAGATTCCCATGGCTTGGAAGGAGAACCTGCTTCCAGACCTCTTTTGAGAAAGAGCACGTTAGCAGTAGATGTGTCATTGTTTCTTCATCTGTGAGGCACAAGGGACATCTTGTAGGCCCTTCCATTCCACGTCTCTTTAGCGTGTCTCCCGTTAAGATGCTGTTATGAGCTACCGTCCAACAAAAAAAGTCTATTTTTGGAATGCTGGGAAATGTCCAGATGAAGTTCCACTTAGCTGGATTAGTGGGGGCTTGATGCACATTTTGGAGAGATCTGTACCCTTCTGCTGCTGTATATTGACCAGATCCGTGACCCCATCCTCTTTTGTCTTTGGCGGTCTCTGATAGGGGGGCTTTACCATGGAGAAGATGTAACAGGACCTCGACTTCCCCTAATAGATTCTCAGGGACCTCGCCTAGATTCCAATCAGTCCAACTTTTTTTTCCTTCTTCCTCCCAGATGGAGATGTCCAGAGTGTATCTTTGTTTCTGTGTTGCATCCAGGCTTTCAATTTTCCAATTTCATTAGCATTTCCTAGGGGCTGGTCTCCCATAATAGAGTCCTCCCAGATGTTTATTTTTTTCCCGTTACCAGGAATCCAGTAAAGGAGGCTTGTGAAGTGCTCAAGGACCTTTTTGCAGAGAGTAAAGATTGAGGATCCTTTCTTTCTTTGAGGTGGCTTATCAAGGCAATTTAGTCTTGAGCCTGGGAAGTATTTTTTCCTTATGACTTTTTTGCTCCAAGTTTCTCGGCCTGAGATTAGATTCCAGAGTATTTTTTCTTCCATGGCCATATTCTGTCTAGCCATATTTCTGAATTGCAGACCTCCTTCCTTGTAAGGCTTTTGAATTTTATCCCATCCTACCAGATGAAGTCTGTGATTGTTTCCTTTTCCTCCTTCCAAGAGGAATTTCCTGATTAGTTTTTCCATTTTCCCGATAATCAAGGAAGGGGCGAGGAGGATGGAGTTTTGGTAGATCGGAATGCTCATCAAGACTGATTTTATTAGGAATGTCTTTCCTGCCTGGTTTAGCCAATTTGAGCCCCATTTTTGAATTCGATTTTTAAGTTTATCCAGGATTGGATTCCATTGGTTTGCTTTTGGAATGCCTTTAGCAATTGGAACCCCCAGATAGTTGATGGATTCCCAATCATGGACTGCTTCCATTCCTAAGATTCTAGCTATTTCTCCCAGCTCTCTTGTAGTGCAATTCCAGCCAAAAATCTTGCTTTTTTGGAAATTGATCTTGCTGCCGGAGACATGTCTGTAGATATCCAGCTCATGTTTGAATCTCCTTGCAACTTGGATACTAGCTGCTCCCAGAAGAAGTGTGTCATCTGCGAACTGTGCATGATTGATCTTATTCACATTAGCTGCCATATGGAGACCAGGGAGGACATTCATTTGCTGGGATTTTATCAGTTGGAAGCTTAGGACCGAAGCTTGGATTGCGTAGAGCAACGGGGAGAGGGGGCAGCCTTGTCTAAGTCCCCGAGAGGCTTGAAAGAAGTCAGTGGGTCGTCCATTGACCAGAGGAGCTATCCAGGGTGAGCTTATGCATCCTTGGATCCAATTTGCAAAAGGGTCTGAGAACCCGAGTTTCTTCATGACCAGGAATAGGAACTCATGATTAACTCTGTCAAAGGCATTTGCTAAGTCAAGTTTAATCACCATGCCTCCTTCTTTGGAATGGTTGCTGGAATGGATTGCTTCTTGGACCAGCAGAATATTATCTTGAATCTGTCGTCCTTTTATGAACCCTCCTTGATTTTCCGGGATTATTCGTGGTAGCACTTTTTTGAGTCTATTTGCTATGATTTTGGTTACAATCTTGTAGCTGAGATTGCAAAGGGAGATAGGTCTAAATCTGGAGAAAAGAGTGGCACCTTTTTCTTTTGGTATCAGAGTAAGAAAGGCAGAATTTGTGCTTCCCCCCAAATTGTTGGTCTTTTGCGTATGCCTCACCATTCTAAGGAGGTCCAGCTTTATCAGGTCCCAGCAATTGGTATAGAATCTTGCAGTGAAACCATCCGGGCCCGGGGCACTATCAGGTTTCATTCGGAATAGGGCTAATTTTAGTTCCTTCATGGATATGGGGGCAGTGAGAAAGGTGTTATCAGAATTTTGGACCAGACTTGGGATGGTATCAAAAGGATAATGAATGGGGTTCAGGGGGTCTTCAATTGGAGCTGAGAAGAGGTCTTTGAAGGTGTTGAAAGCGGCTTTTTTGATGTCCTTGAAGTTATTGATCAGGGAGCCTTGATAGTTGATTTCGGTGACTGCCTTGAAGTTCTTTTTGGCCTCCGCTTGTTTGTGGAAGTAGGAGGTGTTTTTGTCTCCACTTTCGAGCCACAAGCTCCTTGATTTTTGTCGCCAATATTCTTCTTCTACCCTACAAGCTTGGTAGAAGTGCTTTTGGAGTTCTGTTTCAGTAGCATGGGTCTGAGGAGTGAGGGTGATTATTTCCAGGGAGAGTTGATGGTCTTCTAGGGTTTTTTGGGATTCAATTCTGCCAGTAGTAGGAGAGGTGATTCGCTTCGCCCAGGATTTAAGATCCGATTTCAGCCTTTTAATTTTCTGTTCCCAAGAGAAGGAAGGAGATCCTGGGATAGGGACTGACCAAGAGTTAGAGACGACTTGATGAAAGTCCTCTTGTAGAATCCAGAGAGGGCTGAATCGGAAGGGGATAGGGCCCAAATTAGTTTCAGAAGAGAGTTCCAGAAGGATGGGTTTGTGATCCGAGATACAGTTAGGGAGGATTTTGGAGGTTGCTAAAAGTCCTATCAGGAGGAAGTCGGAATGGATCAGGAATCTGTCAAGCCTAGCCGCTATGTGACCCGGGCCCAGCCTTTTGTTAGTCGAGGTGAATTTTCCTACCGACGGTTTGATATCAATGAGGCCCCATCCCAATATAAGGTCCTCCACCCATTCTCTGGATTGGTCTCTTATTGGGGAGCCTCCTTTCTTTTCATCAGCAGACAGAGTAACATTGAGATCTCCTGCTAGGATAATGTTGTTTGGGGAATGCAAGGAGAGAAAGGATTCTAGCGAATCCCAGCAATGAACTTTGTCAGAAGCCAGATTTGGAACATAGAGATTGAACAGACTTACTTGTAATCCGGAGTCAATATGCTGAAGTTTGGTGTAGATCCAGTGCATGCTGCAATGATCTGTAATGAGGTTGAATTTGGATTCATCCCAGAAAGTGGCAATTCCTCCTGAGGCTCCTCTAGAACTGATGGCTTTCCCCGGTCCTTTTTTCCAGAAATTGAATGCAGCTTGATGGAGGCTTAATTCCTCCAATTTCGTCTCCTGAACTAAGAGGATGTCAGGCTTGTTGATTTTTATGATGTCCTTCAGAGCTTCTTGTTTGGTTTTGGAGCCTAGGCCTCTACAGTTCCAGGAGGCTTATCGCATTTAAACTCTCTTAGGGGTGGGGGCCCTTTTAAGGCCCTTGCCTTGCTTTGATCTGGTAATCATTGAATCAATGGTTTGCTGGGCTCCTTTGTTTATATCTTGAATGGCTTTCTCTTCCTTGTGTTTTTTCTTTGATTTGCGGCCTAGAGCTTTGGCAGGCTGATTGGGGGTAGCAAGTGAGCTGCTAGTGTCTGAAGCTTCTTCATCTGTGCATCCCCCTGATTCAGAATCCAGATTGGTGGGCTCGTGATCCAGGTCTTTTGGAGTTTTAGGGTCAGATGAGATTCTCGAGGGTTCTGGAGGTTGGTTATCTAATTGATCTTGGAGTGACCTTCCCTCGTTTTCTTCCTGGTGGATTTCTCCAGCTTCTAGATTTTCTTCATGGTTGGTATTTGTCTTTTCCTCCAACCCAATTATTTCTATATCTGAGTCCTGAGAGTGGTTTACCTTGCTCGATGTGGGGACATTGATCTGATCTGTTGCTTTTTTCCCCGAGACAGTCTCTTTGGCTTTGGAGGGATCTTTTGATATTGGATTTTGTCCTGAGTTCATGGATCTTTTTTCTTGAGTCTTGGCTGCTGATTTTGATTTCTTGACATGTTGCCAACCCTCAGTTTCCTCCTGGGGTTGGGATTTTGGGCAGGATCTTTGAAAGTGACCATGCTCATGGCAGAGCCTGCATTTGAAGGGCAGTTGCTCATAATCCAGTTTTTGAAAATGACTCCAGGAGCCGATGGAGATCTTGAGTGCTTCTAGTAGACCTGCTTCTAGATCAACCTCCACACAGATTCGGGCACACGAATATTGCCCCTTTGGGTCCGCTTTATCTATGTACCTGCCAAGGCGATTTCCAATTTTTTCCAGCGCATCAGGGTTCCAACAATGAGCAGGGAGGTTTGGAAGCCTTACCTAGACCGGCACTTCCTTTGGGACGTTAATGCTTGGATCAAAATCCGGGGTCCATCTGTTGAGATAGAGTCCTTGAGCCCCCATGAAATAGGGTCCGTTTCTGAAGATTAGGTCTCTATCTTCTTTTGAGATGAATTCAAAAATGTAAAAGCCTCTTCCTACTGGATAGCACGTTACACTGTGTTTCAGATGGGGCCTCCAATTTCGTTGTATCCAGTCGTCTGTAGTTCTCACCATTGGCCACAGGCCCAAAAACTGGCCTACCAATCCACGAGATGAGAGGGCCAGAGCAGTTTTAATGGCGCTTTCCGCTGGTAGCTCGACTTCAGGGATTTCATCCAGTTTTTTGATGAATTTCGGAATCACGTTGGCCGCAGCTTTCTTACCACACTGGTTTGTGAGCTTTCTGAAAGCCTCTTCCGCAGAGATGGGTGAGGAGGGAGGGGGGGACCCTCCCCCAGGCACAGCCATGGCGGCTGCAAGCACAGAAACCCTAGAGCGGCAGTCTCAGTGGCTATCTCCTCCGAGCGTGGCTCCATCCAGTCTCCTTTGAAAATGTTATTGACCTTAAAGTAAATATTTTACCTTAGAGTATACTTTGTATTTATTTCATTCTCAAACAGAGAAACACTAATGATGGTTAGGTTTATATATTTAGAGGATGGTCATATTTATATATTTATGTTTGAAGCTTGTTTATACATAATGCATTTTCGATTGAGCTTATTGAATAGAAAATAATTTGTACTTGACAAAGCTAAGAACCAATATAGGTTGGCAATGGTCAGGGGAATGAAGTACAATAGTAGGGGAGGCAAAGATAATGGAAATGATAAGATAATCCTTACCTCATTCAAATGGTTGGTTCAATGTACATATACCAAAGATAAGTAGAATTGATTGAAGAAGATGGGTATGTATTTCGATTTGCTACCATTAATGTTTTCTCCATTGAATATATACACAGCACGACGCAGTGAGCTTCTCTCATCTAATCCTCTAATAAGTCAAATTCCAACTCCATTTATCTTATAAATGGATGAATGATTTGCATCCTAACAATAATTATAAATATGGTGGGATAATCATGGCCACCTGCATACTATGAAGAAATCTTCTTCTTCTTATGCATATTGTGTGCCTTTCTGCAGTTATATCTAGAGGATTTGGTCTGTATTGCTATGTAAGTTTTGTTTATTCTATCATACAAATACGGACATCAATGTCATCAATGTTATTAAATATTTTGGATTTTTTTCTCTTTGGTTATACTGTGACATGGTTTAATTAATATATAATGATATATAAATCTTAAATCATATTCTATATTTTTCAGAATTTAATATTTTTATTAAAATTATAAGGTTGCAATTATTTTTCATAATTCTTACAATTCCGTTTTAGTTATAGTTATCTTTATTTTTAACTAATTGGTTATCCAATGTTTTTAATTAATTAGTAAGTATTTTTTTATAGTTTTGTAACATGGAGGAGGCATAATGGAGTTTTCACTAGCACGTGTAAAACTAGGTAAATAAGCAAAGTGTATTAACAAAAATGAAGCTGATGAAATCTACAATGACTCGAAATATATAGGGACAATGAGAGGAATGATAGAGTACCTTTATGCTGGTGAAATTTCTCTAGGTGATCCTCTTCATCCATTAGGAGACTAAGCATTCAATCTTGAAGGCTAGGATTGTGGGAAGGAGGTTATGACGTCAAAGCTTTGGTCGTAAAATCTCTCCCTTTGTATTTCTTTTTTTTTTACAGAAACGGGTATGTAGCATTATATTATAAAAAAAGAGCTGTTACAGAACATGGGGAGACTGTACCCCGCAAAGTGAGGGAAAAAGACACCTCTTAACCAGTCTTTACAAAACATGAAAATAGCTAACCGAACAATGAAAGAAAGCATTTAGCTTTAGTTGCCGATTACATAATTAAGAAAAAAGTCAACAGGGAAACCCAAAGTTCATTTTTCAGCTGAGCGACGAGTTTTTTTCTTGCCACCAGCAGCCAAATTATTGTTTTCTTCGAAACCCAGAATTGCAGCAGGGCTGTTGTTCTTGCTTGTTCTGATGCAGTCAGTTTTGGCTTCAACGATCCTAAGACAGGTGTGAATGGAGTCCACTTTTCCTTCCAGATTAACCAACTGTTCCTTCACAATGCTATTAGAGATTCTAGCTTCCGAAATAGAAATTGCAACCAGGGTGGTGAGGTGAGAGAGATCCTTTTTCGTATCTTTATTTTCTCCCTTCAAACCACATACCTGGGATTCAATGTCCTGAAGGTGAGATAGCACGCCCTGGGGGAGGGCTTTCCGGACCTTTAGGTGAGTCCATATTCGCCACTCCAGTGAAATAATCAACCAGACTCCATTGCTTGTTAGTGCCTGGGTCTCCAATGCTGCCGTGCAGACGCTGTAGCGGACCAAGATGTAGGGGGCACCAAAATTTGCGTTGATGCCGAAATCTTGAGGTCGGTTATTCTTCTTGAAGCCGAGTCCAATACCATACTGCCCGCATTGATCCCCTCAAGGTGGAAGCCATTGTTTCTCTACCATTGCCCACAGATATTCCAGAACTTCAAAGTTTGCAGGGGAAGGAAAAATACCTAAGGCATTTTGTGTGCAATTTCGCAAAAAAGACACAGGGATACATGTGGTTTCTCAAGAAGGACGTCCCATTCATTTGGGATGATTATGCTCAACAATTTTTTGACAACCTAAAACATGCTATTACTCATGCACTTGTGTTACAACCGCCAAATTACACCAAGGATTATATCCTTTATCTTGTTGCTTCCACTTCCACCATTTATATGGTTTTGGTACAGGAAGATAGTCATGCCTAGTAGCATGTGATATAATACCTTAGTAAGAGTCTCATTGATGCTGAAACACGGTATTCACATGTCGAGAAGCTAGCCCTCGCATCAGTCATTGTTGTCCAGAAGTTTCTTCATTACATCCTCCTTGGCACGACCGCCATCATCGTCAACTCTAACCCCATGTACCATGTTCTCACGTGTCGGGTACTAGGGGGAAAATATTCACGCTGGATTGTGATTCTTCAGGAATTCAACCTCTAGTTTGAGAAGGCCAAATCAAAGAAATCTTTGTTTTTTGTGGAACTCATTTGTGATCTTCCCCATATTGATCTGGAAACTGAGCCCATGGACTCTCTCCCCAACGAGTCCTTGTTTCTTATCAGTACTTCTAACCCATGGTATGGATATATCACATTGTATCTCCAGACCCAACACTTCGATCCTTAACTATATCGTGACGAACGTCGTCGTGTGCGTCACCACGCAAAGTATTACTTCATCATTGGTGACACATTGTTTCGTCGTGGTGTCGATTCCATCCTACGACGCTGCTTAACTCATGAGGAGGCTTATCATGTACTGAATGATTGCAACTCGGGGGCATGTGGCAGTCATCTTTATGGGATGGATACAACCCATAAAATACTACGCGCTGGATACTATTGACCTTCCATATTCAAAGATTGTATTGAAGCAGTCAAGAAGTGTCCTCCTTTCCAGCCTTTTCATCATAAAAAGCGCTCACATCCCGCCCCATTACATCCACTTATCATCGTTGGTCCCTTTGCTAAATGGGGCATTGACTTCATGCACTGTAACCCTACCTCAGTCGGGGGGCATGGTTATGTTATTGTTGTAGTAGAATAATTCACCAAGCGGGCTGAGGCTATTTCTACGTACAAAGAAGACGGTGCAACTGTCGCACTCTTTATGTTCAATCATATCATTGCACATTTCAGAGTCCCTAAATCCATCGTCACTGACCATGGATCACATTTCCAAAACAAGGTGGTGGATGAACTAAGCGTCAGGCTGGGTTTTCGACATGATAACTCAACTCCCTACTACCCTCAGTCAAATGGACAAGTAGAGGCCATTAACAAGTTCTTGAAAACCATGGTTCAACATATGGTAGGGACACATAAGTCCAATTGGCATACCATGCTTTTTTCAACCCTATGGGAATATAGGACTTCCATGAAAACTACCACTGGTTTTACACCATTCCAATTGGTCTATAGACTAGAGGTAGTATTACCTATAGAGTGCGATATTTCGTCATTGAAAATCATTATTTAACTTTTACCTAACACCACTACCGAGGAAGAATGATTTTTGTACTTCGAAAAACTCGATGAAACCCGTTGTGATGAAGCTCACAAGAAACGCATCAAGGCCCAATATGACAAGTTAGTTGTCAAACCTCGTATCTTCAACGAGGGAGATTTGTTCCTCACTTACGACCAAAAAGATGATAAACTGGGGGCAGGCAAACTTGAGTCCATATGGCACGGTCCATATGTGGTTAAACGTGTTTTGGAAAAAGGAGCATATGAATTTGAGGATTACGACAGAATATCTTTGGGGGAGCCTTGCAATGGGCTCTACCTAAAGCGGTATTATTCCTATATCATGTACGCATTAGTACTTTGTATATGTTGTGCATGACGTGTGTTTTGCTTGGTGTGACACATTATTTTTAGTGTGTTAGGATCTTATCATTATGCTTATACCATGTTCTTCTTGAATGTGCAGATGGAAACATGTTTTGGATTCACAAACGGCTCTAGCCAGCACACCCGTAACCTCGCTTTGGTTGCTTGGGTACTTTAATCCCCTACCGTCGAACTAATTAGCTCAGGAGGAACTTGCTTAGGGTTTGCGACCAACAATTTCATCGAGTATCATGCGGTGATTGGATTATTGAACAACGCTTGTTCCTTGGGTGTGGACCATCTTGTTATCTATCTTGATTCTGTTGGCAGGCGGTTTGGTAAGGTAACATCGCAGCATCGTTGATGCTGCGACAAGTCAGAAGATATCGCAGAAGGCAGAGATATGGATGTGAAGGAGATCATTTTATGTATTTTTGAGTTAAATGTACCGTATTATGCGGGTTTTGGGTCATTTGGACCGTACAATAGGTAATTTTGGGTCAATTGTACCGTAGTATGCGGGTTTTTTTGGGTCATTTGGACCGCATTAGCTAGATTTTGGGTCATTTGTTCAAAGTGTCGGTTAGGAAGTTGTTAGAAAGTGGACAAGCATTGTAAGGGCGGAAGCCTATTTATAGTCATAGAGTCATATGTATTGGACAGTTTAATCTTGGTACAGATTGTGAGATGTTGGATGTGTGCGTCTTTGAGTTTGTGTCTAAGATCAAGAGATACTGGTGAGATCTATGTTTTATGGAGATATTGTATTTGGGTTTGCAGAAGTAATATGACATGACGGAACTGTTTTGTGAAATTTCTTGTGTATCGTTCGTCACTTATGGTAATACATGTTGCAATTCATGAATGATGCCTATGTTTTCTTACTGCAACTGATGCTTCAATGCTATACTTGTTGCGATGAAAGATCTTGTTGAATGATGCTATGAAAATGAATGATGTTAAGTTTGAATGCATATGATCTATCTTTGAAAGTTGCGATAAGTTAAGTGATTGTTGCCGCAAACATCCTCCTTCATTCGGCAGAAACATGGTTTCGTCGACTCTCCCTTCAAAATATCGGGTGAGACCTCATCTGCCTCGCAGGTGTTGCTGGACGGGGTAAAACCTGTCTGGGACGGTGCTCAGGGAGATCGTGGTGGGTTGGTGTCGACAGCGATGGGAACACCTATCGACTGGATTTGAGTCAACATATTCACAAATAGTGGTCTCCCATATCAACCGAATCTACGTTATCTGTGACCCCATACTACTACGTCTATTTCGGCGGGTACGTCTCTTGGATAGGTCCTTTGAGTCAATTCAATACCTATGCATTCCGAGAGATATGAACAGTGTTATTGATTCCCTAACCAATTTTATATTAGATTGGTACATTGCACATTCATAAGCATTTTCATCAAAAGATGCATAAAACGACACAACATGTAAAATACGCATAGTATGTAAGCAAACATCCATAAGATCCTCAATCATCATAGAACACATAATGTATAAAACCACAAAATAGTGTTTTTATATATATAATCATCATGTACAAAAATGTGGTACTGATACAAAATCTGAAGCACATAAGTTTTCAGTAGGTCCTAGCCACAAAAATATGAATCCTATGGTTTTTAGTACATATACATCACACATGAGATATCCCCGTGGATGATCGTGATAGCAGATAATGACCCTAGCTACTCTACGGAGTAGTGGACCAAAGTGTGCCGAGACTTTAGCTGTATGACGTTGGTAGTAGAGAGGTAGGTCATCTATACATACATCAGGTATGTCCAACTTCAATCTCTAGAGGTTCTCCTTCAGCTCGCTCAATTCCTCTGCCGCATCCTGATGAGCAGCTGCTAAATCAAGTACCACTCCCCTTCTCTCGATCGTAGAAGCACCTCTCGAGCTAGACATACCAACATCTACATCGAACATGTGTGAACCATCAGTACTACTCCCAAAAACATTTAAAAACTATAAAATGAAAAAACACAACAAGAGTTTCATTCTTATCTGGGTCTCCCCATTGCTCACCCTCGGGAAGGGCCAAGGCTAGTTCTTCCCTGAAATCTGTACACGTGTACGCATAATCCTCAATCATGAGGAGATGCCCGCATAACCACCTGAAGAAGGTGGGACCAAAAATGATGATGGGACCCTCGCCTCCATGGCAGGCCATGACCTTAGACCACCTGACCATGTGAGGATCTCGAGGATCGATATCATCTAGCTCTACCTATGGACGCAACAATGGGACTCGTTCCAAGAAGAATAAGACCACGATGGATCTGCAACCAAACTGTTTCAGCTCACCCCCGCGACATTTGGTGAGTTGTTCCTTGACATTGGTGAGGAGCCCCTCACACCAGTTGAAGACAATAGCTTCCATACACTCAATGACATAGAGCATATGGGCCTTGGTGGCCTGATGAGCGACCCTTCTGCCCGCCACCCGCTCTATGGTTAAGAGCACAATACGGAGGGGTCAGTCTCGGATGTTCTTGATGGGATTTTTCCTAGCAAGCATCTGCGTCCCCGGTGTGAAAAATTGAGCCACCAAGATTTCAGTAGACTGGTCACTACGTCGTCGACCGGATAGTGAAACTGTGATCCCTGCCTGGAAAACCCTGTCAGAAAATAGACATCCTCCACATCCAAAGTAAGAATGTGGACACCCACACGGAAGTGCTACTGATCCATATCCCATAATTCGATCAGATAATCTAGTAACTATACCTGGGCCCTCATTCCCTATATGTGAAAGAACTTTAACAAGCCGCATCGTTGCAATTCATTCATTGAATTTGGGCCATTTTTCGCTTGGGCATCTTCCATTTTGTGCTCTATTTATTTCCATTAGACCATGGTCTAAGTCAAGACCTGCATAAACATCAAATAGATGCATATTAGAACCTTTCCCAAGATTTGGATTGGGCTTCCTTGGCCCCATTTTTTATTTTTCCATGTGGATATGCACGGACGCACCCCACCTTTGCGGACAGTGCATCAGCGACGCACTTTCGCCATGTGAGAAGCGCGCCAGAGATCCCTTAATGCACTTACCACAAGGGGAAAGAGCGTCTCCCAAGGCGCGCGCAATCCCCTCTGTTACAAGCCAAAAAACCCTAAAAATTGACCATAAAGAAAAAAAATAATCGTCTAGAAAGGTAACAAGTAGGGTTAAGGCCTACATGTCACTGGTGTGGTGAGAAACAACTGACCATAGGCTCCGTAATCGACGTTTGAAAATTGGCTCCAAAGTGGTGTTTTTACTATTTCCAACTTGGTAAAAAAACATTGGTAACTATTTCTTGCTATTTGACTTTTATTTAAAAGAAAATGGAATATTCCCTTTTCATTTTTATTTTATTGGTCTTTTTTGCTATAGTTGGTCATTTCTTTACGTCTAAACACCTTATTATCGTTTCTGACTTAGTTTTTGGAGTTCGCAGATGAAGTGAAGTAGTGTTCTGACTTTATTAGGCAACCATCGTTGACGTTTCATACTTTTCATCAAGTGTGAGTAAGTCGTCGAGTGTTTTTTATGCTATTATGTCGCTAATTAAAATCAAATATTAATGGCATCAAGCTCACTTTTCTCCTTTCTCGTTCTTGTAAAACTATGAGAATAAGTCATCAAGTTACATTTTATAACTTTTTCGTGCTCGTAAAACTCTCACGAAAAAGGAACTCCTATGAGTTCCTCTTTGAGCTCTTTTCATACTCCCTAAATATGAAAAGATCACCAAGCGAACTTGATTTTTTCACGCTTGTAAAAGTATTTGAAAGGTCATTTTTCTAGTGATATTTTACCCCTTTTTCAGACCAGGAGGACTATTTACAAAAAAGGAGCACTTTGATTAATTAGGACTGGAAGAGTTCTCTCTCGTGTTGTTTTATCATTTTTCGGATGAGGAACTAAATTTTACTAAAAAGAACCATTTGGAGTCTTCTTTAGTTCTCTTCAAACTCTCTAAACATGAAATGACGTCGAGTTTTTCTTCTCTCGACTCGTTAAAATCTAACATTGAAGGACTCGTTTTGGGATGAACCCCTCCTACCTCAGGTTTCGAGTTTTCCTTCTCTCGACTCGTTAAAATATGACATTGAAGGACCCGTTTTGGGACGAACCCCTCCTACCTTAGGTTCGTAAAACATATGAGATTGGACTCGTCCGAAGGATGAGCTATACTGAGCATCTGATACCCTCCTCAAGCTCTTTAAAAAACAAAATAGGTACTCATTGGTCATGATGGGGATAAGGAAAGAGTTTTTGTTTCATTGTAATTATGGCAGTACTTAGTCACTCTTGCACATGTCACTTGTTTTCATGTGCATTCAAACACTTGGATAATCTGCTTGTCTTCGAGTCCCACCAATTCCATGAGTATTTTCACTCCTTTGATTCATCAAATAATGATTCGACCATAAGTTGCATTAGGATTCAGTGTCATTCTCATTATGTCAATGCTTCCAAGTCATGTCATTCCCATGTTCAAGAGAGGTTTGTTCGTCGAAGTCAATATCTGCAGTCACTCTACCTTCTACCATTTCGGTCATTCCTGAGTTAGTCTCAAATGTCACTCTATAGTATGATCTACTCCAAAAAAAAATCGATCGTGTTTCTTTTCGATGATGGGGAAACATCATGGCCCTCCTTCGACCGGTTTATCCATGTCTACTTCAACACATCATCCGAGGATTAGACATAGAAACTATTCAAGTACCTTAGGCTTTCATGCCTCAATGGTAGGTTACCTCCCTTTCAATAGTAAGTTCACATCATTGACTTCTGATTGAAAGATTCCATTGAGTGTTCAACCTCAGATCATTGATTCACATTCATTGGTATGTACTATGATACCTTGGGGATCATTGACATCAATGGTGATTTCCCTCGCACTTGTTAACTGTATAGATCAATGACCGGTAATCAAGTTGTTTCTACCATGTTCTACTTCAAGACATTGTAATCACATGGTTAGATTTGTATCATTACGGGTTCGGCTTGAAGACCCTGGGTTAAGTCATAAGTCTTACCCAGGTTGCGATGGAGATTGTTTGAGTCATATTAAACAGAACCACTTTTGTATTGGTCATGGTTGTGTTACCATCTCATCATGGATCTATGATTGTGTCTAGTAGCCATGATTGTGTTTAGCTGGTCTTTACTACCATGGATCTACAATGTATTGGTCGAAAACCATGTTATGAGTCAATTTGAGACATGTATCTCAGAGTTGATTGTACTGCATAAGATATTTGTTCGTCACTCCAACCGACAATCCTTACTTCAATTTTTTCCCTATTTCAAACCATTTCACCTACCTTATTTTTCCAACTTCATGCTTTGAGGGGCATTGTGTTACACCAAAATATCTTCACTATGACTGATGTGTCATATGTATGCCATGATCCCTAAAGTCCCTGAGGTAAAACATTGAAACATAAGTTGTTGTCATTCCCTTTTGACCTTTTGTTATCACTCTAAAGCACCCTGTTGTCTAGCAAGGTGCGCCGGGTTCAAGGTGACGCGCTCTGCAACTTAGCAGATCGCGTCGGTGACACAATGTGTCTTTGTACAAGGTGCATTGATCTCTCTCCACGTGCATGTTTCCCTTGTGCAAGGTGCATCAGAGTTGGTTAACGTGGATAAAGAGAAGCTTCGAGCGACTTCTCAAAGCTTGGATGGCGTGGAGACTTATCCCTACTTACTTGGAAAGGTGGCGGTTGAACCCCTTTTCTAGTGGGATGATCCCTTAAACCTCTCCCCTAAATCCTCAACCTATCCTATCCCTTTAGCTCTATATATATGAACCCCATCTCCATTTTTAAGAGAGGAAGGATAGAGTCATTTATGCTGGTGAAATTTCTCTAGGTGATCCTCTTCATACATTAGGAGGCTAAGCATTCAATCTTGGTGTTGGTTTTGTGAGCTATCTCAAGAAAAATCCTAATATTTAATTATCGACTGGGGTTGGTAATCTTAGAGTTGAGGCAAAGTATATGCTAAGGTAGAATGGTACCTAAGTTTCGGCTTGTAAGACCTTAAAAATAATTAATAAAGAAAAGATCGAAAGATCTTTTAAAATGAAAAACCGAGTCAAACTTCAGAAAAACAATAAAGGAACTAATTCAAACCTAATTAAACAACAGACTAGAATAGTATCAAATCATACTACTCTACTTTATAATTAAATATTGGAAACTGATTAAAAAACAAACTATTAACTATAAAAATGGAAACTACCTAATTTCATATTCTAATCTAGTAATTAGAAAACAACTGTAAATAAATTAGAGATCTATCTATGAAATGACTTAATTCGATGATAAATTACATAAGCAGAAACTATGCTAATCAAAGCAAATTACAAACAAATTAGTAATTTCAATAACTAATTCAAGAAAAACATCTAATCCCATGTAACAAGAACTGGAGTAAATGTATCGTAATGACTTTCAAATGTAATAGCAAAACAAAATGGAAGTAAATATAATCTAACTTCAACAAAGAGATGTAAACTACAAAGAAACCAATTAGAGTTAACTTTAAACATTATGATCTATCTACTATGCATAAGCAAAATAATATAAAACTAATGAAAACTAGAAGCAAGTAGAAAACTGGATAAAGATGTTAGTATAGAAGCAAGTATAAAACTTGATAAAGATGTTAATATAGAAGCAAGTAGAAAACTTGATAAAGATATTAGTTCGCAAATCCAAATTCTATTCCATGAATATCTTCATTATTTGTCTAACTAGGAAACCGATTCTATTCTTAATGAAGGAAATTATCAAAACTAGAATACTTGAAGAATGAAATTGTTAACTCTAATCGAAACTAAATCTTAAGAGCATGTAATAAACTAAACTAGGAATAAAACTGATAATTTCTGAAACAACAACATATTAGCAAATTAAATATGAAAGACATAATTTAAAAAGACAGTTAAAGCAAACTAATAATGATAGAAATACTTTAATTAAAACTTTATGGAATGTAAAACAGGAACCTAATTATGGTTAAGAATACTAATTAAGAGCAGGAAGATTATGGTTAAGAAAAACTAAGAAACTGAATTCAAATGAGCATAAAAACAGTGCAGAAAGAATGGAAGTTCGAATGACGATCCGGATGGCTGTCCGAATGATAGTCTGGATGAGGAAAAACGAGTTAAACTAAGGAAAGCAGTAGTTTTGATGATCTTAACGTCAACTGGCGAATGCAGATGAACCTACAATGCAAAGAAAACAGTGAGAAGACTTGTTGAGAAGCAACATTAATAGAGAGCAACCTATTCTAATTATTTTTTAAAGAAGATGAACTATTCCTATTCTATGCTAAAGCAATATTGAGATAAGAGATAGAACTAACCTACAACTACAAAACATAAACTATTAAGACTAATTCTAATTATAAACTAAGCTGGAAACAACAACTAACTAAGTTCTATATAATTGCAAGAACTAGAAAACAACTATTTAATTACAAAAGACTGAAATTAAACTATCAAAACTATGCTTTGGTCGTCCATGTATTAATTTTGCAAACACAAACTAAGTTAGCAGCATGACATAAATTACAGAGAGGAAAGAAATAACATGTACAGGAAAACAAAATTAATTACATATACAAGAAAAATAAACTAACTATTTGCAGAAAAGAAAATGCAGAAAACACAAACGAAACCTTCGGTTGATGAGGGGCCCTTCCCAGCAACCAGAGATGGAAAACTAAATTGGTTTAGTTACTTAGAACATCAACAAACTGGAACTTCCATTAACTTGAGAAAATTACAAAACTTCTGCTATTTGCTCTTGATGATTTCTAACTCTAACTCCGGTTCTCTATACAAAACGTCTATTTATAAATTACAATGGATGAGAAGGCCGATAGAGTTGACCTCTCTAATAATAGAGGCATTTATGGCTGTAACCGGCTGTTTTAAGTGATGCATGACAGTACAGGGAGCATCAATCAGTCTTCACGGGGTCAGTTCCTTCACGCAGCTTCTTGGAGCGTCGATCTTCCTTTGACGTGGAATGGGCAGTGTGTTGGCGGACTGAGCGTGGACATACGAGCTCTTCCGGAACACCGACGTGGATGGGTGTGCGTGATTCCAGGCCGAACGAGAAAGAAATCGGCGTGTGGAGAGTCGACGTGGAGGTAGGATGTGCTATTAAGTTTAGCAGGCCTGGGGACGAATCTTCCATAACAAGAGCTTATCAACCACAACCATCACGTGGCTAACAGAACCCACGTGCCCATTTTTGTCTTTAATGGCCTTAAGCATGCCAACCGTGGATTTCGTGAGCTGAACGCAAGGATGAGTGATGGACTGGACGCAGCTAAACGTTTAGCAACATAAACACGCAGTCTGAATGGATGACTGTTTGAGAAACCGCAGCCTGTAGAGCAAAACTAAATGCCATGCATGACTGGAAATGTCACTTCAATCATTGCACTGAGTGAAACGAGGTGCTCTACAACCCAGTATGGGGGAGATATTGTAACGTGATATAACGTTTGTAACAAAATAATTAAAAAAATTCATTTCGGCTCATAAAATAAAAAATATGGAAAGTACTTAAAAAAAATCTATGTTGGTTCATAAAATAAAATATTATGAAAAGTAATTAAAAAATAGATGTTCGTTTGTAAAATAAAAACTTAGAACTTAAACCTAGATCTATCAATCAAGAGAGATCAAATTTGTTGAGTTTAAATTTAAAAAAATAAATACACCTCAAGAAATTGGATCCCTCTCGGTGGTTGAAAGATACTAGTTTGAGATGGATCTATGCTGGTTGATAAATCACAATATAGCGAGATTTGACCAAAATTCATATGATAAACGAATACATGCATACCTGGTCTGTTTGATGAGCTGAATGGCTGAAAGAATAACTTAATATATCAAAAATAGTGAGAATGAAGCCATTCAGAGTAGATTTAATGATAAAAAATAATGACAAAATGGATACCAACACTTGGAGGCTAGGATTGCTGGAAGGAGGTTATGACGTCAAAGCTTTGGTCGTAACATCTCTCCCTTTCTATTTCTTACTATTACATTTAATACAAGTTCTTTCCGTAAAATTTATTGTGTTAATGATGTTTAGGTTTTTCTTCTTTGACTGTTAATCTAGATCAATTCACATCCATGTGTTTTTACCACTTGTTTGTTTCCACATGCTTTGTATGTTTTTGCAGCTAAAGATCTGAAGACTTGGAGCTTGGAGCAGCAAGGAGAGAGGAATTGCATAATTGAGGTAAGCCATCTCTTCTATTTGTCTTGGATTTCAATTGATCTAGGAAAAGTACTTGTGTTATGAATTCATTTGTTCTAGATCTAAACCATTTAGACTAGGGAGATTTATTTGAGTCTGCTCATACAGATTGTCCGTAAACAGTTTGGGAAGCATACAACATTCTAACTTCAAGTAGTTGACTTTTGAAGACCTTTTTTAAATAGATGATGCACTTATTTTAAATTGGCACATTGGTGTGTTTTATGTACTATGTAGCTAGGTTATTCACGCTAGCTAGTGCATAAATACACTTACTACTTGACTTATTTGAGTCCGCTCATCATGGACAATGGTAACCTATAAACACTTATTCTCCTTGACCCTTTTAAATTCCTTGGATTTGTTGGTAACTTCCCACCCTCTTCCATACCATCTTGAGTGGGTGAATGAGGGTGCTTTGTCCTTGTTTGTGGCCCAACAATGTAATATAACCTTTGCCATTGGCCCTCTTTTTTGGACACTGTGTTGCCTGATGTTGATCTGCGAGACTGCACTGAATTATTGCTAGAGATAGTTTGCCACCATGAACACTCTGCCACATATGCTTCTTGCCCCAAAACATAGGCCCCCCACTAAGGATGGTCAATGCTTTTGCTTCCCCTCATCTGCTACTTTCTCTCTAGAAACTATATTAGGTAATGATGTTGTATGTCACTTTTCCCTTTATAAATGTTTACATCTATGTATTATCTAGGAAGCTAAGCCAAATCAACTCACTAGTGATTACTCACTTCAAAAAGGATATCAAAGAGAGAGATGAAGTCATCAAAAGATTATATCCACAACAAGCGTTTGAACATGAAGTATGGAAACGAGGTACAGTGCTTGCAAGATAAGATTAAAATGTATGAAGAGAAATACACCAAATTGGAAGACATTTTTCTATTACATTTGGACTGCGATAAAATGAGATATCACTCAAAAGACCTTGAGGTGGTCTATTCAAACAATGAAGGTAAAGGTATGCTAGAGGTAAGAAAATCTCTAGAAGCTGATATTGTTGCCAAGCAGTGCCAACTTCTACTTTCCAAGGATCATCTTTGTGAAATCCCCATAAAAATAAAATAAATTCTTCTTCTTTGTCTTTACTTCTCCTATTAGCTGTATGAACTTACATTTCCATGATAGTAATTCACTATCATAATTAATCAAAAGAAGATACTAACTAGAACAAACAAGGTTCTTTCTCCAGCAAAGATGATTTCATTAGTAGGTCTATTGTTTACTTAGCTCCGACTAACACCTACAAATTCTATTGTGGCAAGTATGACTTAAAGAAAAGGTGCAGGAGTTATTACACAGGTAAAGGATTTGTACCCTTATGTCCATAGATTCTTCTATATAAGAATGTGTTTAAAAGACTTTTTACAACTCATTAAAATTCTTCATACAGGTTCGGATCTTCTTCATGCCAAAGGGGTCCTATCCTATGCTAAGAAAATAAAACCCCTAACAGAAGGTTTGCATCAAGGAAAGAACTATACAAGTGTTTAATCGATTATAAGGTTATCGAAATACACCAAGGTTTGATTTAAGTGTAAGGTTGGGCTCCCAACAAGATTTATTATAAGACAAAAAACAAGATTGAGACCATAGTCAATACTCACTTGTAAAAATGGTTATGGTTATATGTGCCACCTCCAAACGTGTTAATGAAAGAAGCCACCAATTATCCCTAAGCTGTGTCATTAAAACGCTGCCATTTCACGTACAGGCTCTACGAAAAGGTGTCATATGCTACACTGTCAGCCTGTTGTGGCGGAGGAGGGTGGTGGTGGTGGAGGTGGAGGGTTGTGGCTAAGGAGGGTGGTGGTGGCGAAGGAGGGTGGTGGTGGCGGGGGTGGAGGGTTGTGGCGGAGGAGGGTGGTGGTGGCAGAGGTGAAGGGTTGTGGCGAGGGGGGTGGTATCAGGGCAGGTGGTAGGGAAGCTGAGTAGGGGGGCGAGGGGGGTGGTATCGGGGTAGGTGGGAAGGTTGTGGCGGATCCTGCACCTTAGGGACACCATAAAATGTCCTATACTGTGGCGGATCCTGCACCTGAGGGTGGTGTTTTCATAACTTAACAATTGAGTCCAATGGGAGTCTTCAATATCCAAGATAATTCTGTGTAGTGGACCATTGCTAAGATCAAGTTGAGGGCAGAGCCTAGTTCTGGTGAAATTCCTGTCTATCTCATTTTTGATATGGAGTCTGACTCTGAACTGATACATCTGCCTATGGAATTCCTGATTTTCATGATCTTCTTCCTCCCCAAAGAGAAGAGGTCTTGGAATCTCAACAAAATTGGTGTTGTGATGACAGACAAGGTTGTTGGGTTGAAATCGGTGAGCGGGTGCTATAAATAGGTTGACCCTTCCTTGAGAGTTTAAACCATTGTCCATTTGCTAAGATTCGGTCCCTATCCTCTGGGATTTAAAAATAAGCAAGGAAAATACCTCTGGCACAGAGTTTATATAGTTTTCGGTCCAATGTTTTTTAGCCAGTTTATCATTGCGTATCCATTTAGACAGAGTCCATTGATCTTGGAGACGTGTCTACAATCCTTGCAATTCTAGGGATTTTTTGTTGTTCATTCTGAGGAAACCAGAAGAACTGGGACATTTGTTTGATCTTTCTATAAAGAAACGGCCACCTTGTCTAGTACAATTTTCTACAGTGGCACTGGGTGGATGCATTCCTGCTTTAGGTGCTTCCTTATAAGAAAGCGGAGCAGTAAGCTGGAGGAGGTGAGCTTTTTCATCTGCTCTAGATTTGACTAGGTAGTTGTTGCATTTTCATGGGTGGCACTTTAGAGTTGATGGGAAACACTAGAACCGATGCAGAGGTTGCCAAGGTAACAGTAAGGGGGTGATTGGTTGGAAATTGAGGCTACAATTCCAGGAAAAGGTCTAGCTTAGTGCAGAAGCAGCTACACCTGTTATACACTATTGTTCCTCATCTTATTTTCCTTTTCAAGAACTTATTTTTGATATATAACTGGAACAATTATTGAGAAGTAACATGATTCCAATTCCACCATCCCTATCAGAAGCCTCATGAATATCTTTCAATTGCTTCCAATTTTTTGTTGAATTTTTCTGTTGGGTTCCAGTTTTGAAGCATTTTGTGATGTCAGTATTACCCTAATTTTCCCCTATACTCTTCCATTCTACCATCGTATTACTCATTTTTTATCCTTTACCTACGTTTTCATCGTTTTTATGTTATTACGGGATTACGAGGTAATTTGTTGCCCAAATCTTTAAAATAGAGTTTGTTTCCTAAATCTTTAAATCCCTCTATTTTAATGAATGATATAAAGATTAGAAATACTTTGCATCGATAATGTTACCATATTTTGTTTCATGTAGCAACATGGAAGGTTTCCAATAACATGTTCTTTGGTTTGCGTAGTTTCACCACCTCAAACAAATTTGATCACATGGGCATTCTTTGGAAAAGTGTCGAAATGGACTGTAACCTATCTTTTTGACGCCAACATTAACATCAAAGTCATGGATCTCTGGTCAAAGGTTGAGTCAGTGGATAAGGTGGAAGAGATAAATCCGAATACAAGATCACAATTTCATGCTTTTAGTCATGAAATCCATTGAGCCAAAATCGATGACTATTTTGTATCAGTCCCCTGTATTCAGATATCGATCTATCTATTCAATCTAGACATATTTTATCTTTATTTTAAGAATTTAATTAGTTAAAAGATCCACAAGATGGGGATTAGATCATCTCTTTCGTATTGTATAAAAGGATGTGTCTTGATGTCAAGAGGGTTAAGCATACAATAGAGACAGAGGTAGAACCATGATATTGTAACAAGAGGGTTAAGCATACAATTGAGACAGAGGTAGAATCATGATATTGTGAGAGTAGAGATTTGTACTTGGTACTTTGTAAACTTCTAAATATTTCAGGTTATAAATACAAAGAATGTGTTGCTGAATTTTGTGAGTTAGATTTTGTGGCTTCCTGTAGTGCATCCTAGACAGGAGGGGCCCCTGTCCTAGGTAGGGTTGGAATTTGACGGGCATTTTGCCCGTTATTTACCACCAAAATTTTTGCCAAGCCGTCGCGTTAAACGGGTAAGCAACTAGCAATAACTTATTTTTGACGTTCAATTTTTTATAGAAAATGTGATTAGTTTTGGTTAGTAAGGTGTTAATAATATAGAATTAACGTGATGGTAAGTTGGTAACTGCAGCGGACCAACAAGCAGACCCCTTTTCCTTTAACGTGAACCCTTCGTAGTTCGTACCTTCCCAACTAGTCGCTTCACATTAAATGCAAATAACCTACCCATTGACCCATGGCTAGGCTCTCTTTTGCTTGGAAACAACCATCGTTTATGCTTGAAACCGAGTCGCAATCTAGGGGAACAGAGGTTGGAGGACCTATATGTAGAGCCATGGTCACATTGTCGTTTGATTCTTCCTCGGTTGCATAAGAGGGCTGAGCATTGGATTTCTTGAGCGCGGGATCTGTCTGGCCAGGCAGGCGTAGACTGAGAATGGGCTCTTCTTCTTCATCATAATCATCGACGTCATTCTGCAGAGGACTAGTTTTTATCATGTGGTTGCTTGAGATTGGGTGAGCATAAGGAAGTTGACTAATTGAGCAAAGCGATGGCATGAAAATTGATGAGGGTGAGTCTTCCTGGGCGACATAATTGGGCAAAGAAACCGCCGCACGGTGGTCATATGGGAAAGGAAACCCTGCAGGCCGTTGAGATCTCAAATCCACGCTTCTCCAACTACTCATGGCTGCCTTGCTTCAGCTATAGCCTTTCTCTTTCTCATGCTATAAAATAAGAGAGTGGTTGTGCATGGTTTGGAGGGTATTTCTACTACAAATGGGTGGATTTCTGTTGCAAATGGGTGAGAAAACGATCTAGCAAAGAAGAACCAGAGAAGGGGAAGGGATGCAGTGGAATAACAAGGGGGAGGCGAAGGGGAGTTAGAACTTAGGAAAGAATGGAATAGAAAGGGAAAATGGGAGCCATGGATTTAAAAAGAAAAAAAAAACTTGCGTCCGTCTCGATTACTGAACACTACTGGGAGACAATTCTGGCACTATGGACAGAGTGCGGTGAAGTTGCAGAACAACATGATGACTGAGAATTCTTAGCAATGGGTACCATACTTGCTGTGCTGATCATGACCATGCATCCAGGAATGGCATGTTATATTGCAGGTGATTGAAGGCGAGGATGTAAACTCATATAGCTTATGCATTTGTATAGCTGTGCCCTCAAAGGAAAGTACTCGAGCTTTGACACTCTACACCAAAACGTTTGGATCGACATGGAGGTCAGTCAATATTTAGTTTAAATGGTATTAAATTAAAGCATTTGAATATCTTTTGCAGTGGCTTACAAATACAATCAAGGTGAGAATAATCTTGTAAGTGCAAGTATAGTGAAATTGAATAAAAGCTTTTTTATGTTTTTACCTGATTTGTTTTAGTTTTCAATAAAAAAATCTTTCTTTTATAACAATTAAAAAATGCCAAAATAGTTATATTCGGAGGCTAGAAAGAAAAATATCCTCGCAAAGCAATAATTGTTTATTGTTTTAAGTCATATTGATCTATCGGTGTATCTCTCCATGTCCCGGCCTGCATCACAAAGCTGTGTGGGGCCACTATTGAAGCCAAGTAGAACATTGATTGTAGGCCTGAAATAGGCTCTAAACTTTGGACATGAGATACCATGTGTGGAGAATGGCTTTTGGCTGCGTTTTGAGAATTTTTTTTTTAACTAAAGGTAGTTTTGTTGAAGGGTAATTTTTTCAACAAAACGTTAAGTGACGGGGAAGATTAAAGTTCAAAACGTAAAAAAAAATTAGCCTGAAGGGAAAAGATGAAATGAAATTCCAACCTTGGTCCCAGGTATGCACTGTAGAGAGTTAGTGTAGTTGTTTTTATATTTCAAGTTATAAATACAAAGAATGTGTTGCTGAATTTTGTGAGTTAGATTTTGTGGTTTCCTGCAGTGCATCCTAGATAGGAGGGGCCCCCGTCCCAGGTATGCACTGCAGTGAATCCTAGACAGGAGGGCCCCCGTCCCAGGTATGCACTGTAGTTTTTATTATTATTTTCTTATAGCTTTGTGTTTCCGATTTGGTTGTGCGTTGGTTAATTTATGCTTGGAAATCATTTCCTTAGTTTAAAGTTTCAATTGCTTTCCTAAATTGATTAGTTCATTTATGTTTTCATCATTATTATATTCTTAATGATTATTTATTATATTCTTAATGATTATTTGAATGGGCCATTGGAATTCCACAGTTTAAGTGTGGTGTGATTTACTAGTGGAAATCTTAACGTGTTGTTAACACATGAATTCGGGTAAAGCGTGAAGTTACAAGACTTGAACTGACAACTCTTGAGATTTTTGGTTATGTTCTAAATTGCAAGCTTTTTATTCAATCTAATGCTTGAATAAGCTACATGAATTGAGTAAGATATTGAGTAATCTATCTATTAAATGATTACAAGAATACTCCTTCTCGTAGTAGAAATATTGTGACTGGTTTGTGAACATAGCATAACTTTCATACTTAACTATGATTTCTGGAATTGATTCATCAAGTAGATTGTGCTTTAAGATTGATTTGAGATTTAATGTTATGCTTTGTAAAGCTATAGGATTCCATTGAATCATTTAAAGAACCATCTAAAAATGTTACAGGTATATTTCTTATAAGAATAAAAGATTGTGACTAGAGTAAACAATATAGACTTGATGTTTCATTTTGATTCATGAAAGTGGGCATACTCTCTAATTTTAAATTTAATATAATGAAACTTTTAACAATAAAAAAACTAAATACGGATGTCAATTTTATAAATTATGTTTAATATTATTTAAATTTAATATCTATAAGCTTTTTTATAATCAAATAATTAAGTAAAATGATTTTGTTATAATAATTAAGTAAAATGATTTTGTCAAAATAATTTTTTGCAATGATTTTAAGAATAAGTAAAATGATTTTGTTATAATAATTTTGAGCAATGATCTTAAAAATAAGTAAATGATTTTATTATAATAATTTTGAGCAATGATCTTAAAAATAAGGATGGGACCAATTGTTTTGTTGAATGTTTTTTATAATTTAGTTTGATTTTAAATTCGAAATGTTTTAAATTTTTTTTATAATATAATTTAAAAAATAATAATTCATAAAGAAAGATATAAGTTATAAAATTAAAATAATTGTTTTTATTTTGAACTTTTTAAATAGAAATGATCGAACTTTTCATCTATTGTTTAAAAATCCTTGGCTTACCCAGTGTTAAAAAGGATTTATATGTGCAGAAGCTTGAATGAGGAAGTAAACTGTCTTTTCTTAATAATATATAATTGCTTTACTTTATAATGCAAATGTTTGGTTATAGGAGGGCCTCTTAGTTCCAACTGTCTTCTAGATTATTGTCACCTTTGGCCAACAAATTTGCTTAATCCAAAATAAATAATCGCTTTACTTTATAATGTGTTTTTTTTTTTTTTGAGCATACCTCTATTATTGCACATGACATTTTATTGCCAACTGTTTTATAATTTTTAATAAAAAAGTTCAACTATTAAAAAAATCACTTCATTTTCAAACAAATTAAGAACTACTTTGTTTTAGAACATGAATGTTTATGTTACCATAGAAATTTTTTATGCTAATTTATATTTTTATCTCTTTCTCTTTTAAAAAAATTATTTAAAAGTTACATTGTTTTGTCCCAACCATAACATATTAGAATGGTTGATTTAAAATGTATAAATTGATTATGGTTTTTTCACTATAATAGGAGGGCCTCTTAGTTCCAATTGTCTTCTAGATTATTGTCACCTTTGCCCAACTAATTTGCTTAATCCAAAAAAAATAATTGCTTTACTTTATAATGTGAAATTTTTTTTTTTTTTTTGAGGGAACAAACCTTAATGAGCATGCCTCTATTATTGCACATGGCATTTTCTTGCCAATTGTTTTGTAATTTTTAATCAAAAAGTTCAACTATTAAAAAAATCACTTAATTTTCAAACAAATTAAGAACTACTTTGTTTTAGAACATGAATGTTTATGTTACCATAAAACTTTTTTATGGTAATTTATATTTGTCTCTCTTTAAAAAAAAAGTTATTTAAAAGTTACATTGTTTTGTCCCAACCATAACATACTTAGAATGTTTGATTTAAAATAGATAAATTGATTATGTTTTTTTCACTATAATAATATTAAATAATATAAAAGAAAAATAACATATTTACTTCATAACATACCTACTTAGCATGTTTGATTTAGAACATATAAAATAATTATGTTTTTTTTCACCAAAATAATATAAAAGATAAAAAAAGATAAATATATCTAACTAACAAAAAAACATTTATTTTCATTTTTTTTTAGAAATAATTTTATTCAATAAAACATTATAACTATTAAGATAATAAAGAAAAACTAGAAATTGTGTCCATATGCATATAGATCTTGATTGTGAACCTAAAAGAAACCATTGAACAAGAAGTCCCCAATAGATGTAGTAGTTGTAGGAGGAGAGTGAACTACCTCTTGAGAGGTGTAGATATGACAAAATTTGATCTACCCAAGCTTACCCAAGCTTTCAAGGCACCCATTTGAGTGACTAGTGCACCATATTTTTAGCAAGAGACAACCATGAAGACAAATAATTCTTTGTCAATTTTCCAAATCTCCAATAATTGAGATGCAATCTCCATAGCACAGTCAACTCTAACTCTGATTTCAGCCAAATTATTTATTATTACTTCAACAATCACATTTTCTATTTCAAACCCTTTAATTCTAGGAGAATATATAGGAGGATGTTCAAACCACATAAGGTTTTAGCTTTTGGATTTGGGATGATTCTATATAAAGTTTTGCATCTATGTTCATTTAATTATCTTTTGGAAATTTCTCCTTAGCTTTTGGATTTGGGATGATTCTATATAAATCTTGCATCTATGTTCATTTAATTCGCTTTGGAAATTTATCCATTATAACTTTTTTGATAGTATTGAAAACTTATATAAACATATAGTTTTGCATCAATTGAAATCCTAGGACTATATCACTTAGTCATGGTCTTAGTCTTATTTTCATCAATTATCTTCTACTTCATGGCATTGTTTGTAATTAAGACTCTACAAGCTTAGAAGGTTGGAGCCAATGCATTTGTAAAATGCCAAGAAAATTGTCATGTCACTTTCTCCTAGGATTTTTTTTATCATAGAAATGGAATCCTCTTTCTATTTAGGCAAGCAACAACCCAACATATTTCATATGAATGTGTGAATGAAACTAATAAAATGCAACAGAATCAAATAAGCATCCATTAATGAATTTCATTCATGCATAAACATGGATAACACCCATTTTCATAAATAGAAATATAAGTCAATTGTATACTTTGATATAGAGATAAAAAAATGCATAGCAATTTTCAACAATCAAATAAGAATCCATTAATGCATTTCATTCATGCATAAACATGGATAACACTCATTTTCATAAATAGAAATATAAGTCAATTGTATACTTTGATATAGAGATAAAAAAAATGCATAGCAATTTTCAACACAATCATAGGCATCCTATCTCATACCATTGTAACCTAAGTCTTCTTTTTATAGCTATAGTGATAACTTAAGTCGCAATGATTTGATGTTTGATATGTGAACTTTTAAATTGATCAATATTACATGTTTATTTGTCAATTCATTCATTTGATTTATTTTTTGTATTAGAACAAGAGTTGTAGCTTAGTCATTATGATTAAGTTATATTGAATTTGTGAATTAGAATTCACTTATACGGAATTTGTGAATCATTTTATTAAAAATTGATTTTGTTTTATTATTATTTAATATTGATTTTTGTTTCTATGTTACAAGGCATGGACTAAGTTGCACGCAGCTCTTGTTTATGTTGTAGATTGTTACGTGAATTTATTTGTCACTGGCAAATATTTTACCTTGCACATACGGAGATTTATATGCCATTATGAAAGATATTGGAATGGAGTATCAAGCTATTGATGCATGTGCTAATGATCATATTTACGTCGATATGCGTCTTATTTCAACTTTGGGGGTGGAGGCGAGGTTGATGAATTTTTATTTTCCAAAAAATGAGCGGCCATATATAATTGATGTTGGAATATTCTTCGTCGTATGCACAAATCAATGCTTTAAATTCGACGAATTAACTGGGATGCAATTTTTTTTCAGTTACAAAAAGTTATTGATAACAAGAATTCAAAACAAAAAAAAAATCCATTCTCCACAATGCTCCACTCTCCACACCAACGCTCCTCTTGAATGCTCCATTTTCTCCTCTTGAACATTAACGATCCATCACCCCCACCTAATAGATGTCTATAACGCTTCCCATCAAGCTCGAGGATCTCTATTGACACTCGTATGGTTCCAGATTCAGCTATATTTAGCTTGATGGAGGTTATGCAAGGATTTTGGAATTTAGTTGGTGAGGAAAAGCGTCTCAAGAATTTGTCCGGTGAGGAATGCTAGGATGGTTCAACTTTCAGCTTTGATGGTTCTTTTTCTGTAAATATTCTCTCTCGGATTTAAAGAGATAATTATAACATATAAATAGTGAAAAATCTCTAACGCCGATACAATTTGAATAGATTATAAATGGTTTTCTTCAATTTTTCCTTACTGTGTACGCTGATACAATTTTGAATAGATTATAAATAGTTTTCTTCCAGTTTTTGTTACTGCGTTTGGTTTTCTTTGGATTTAAAACGGCGTCAAGATCCATTCTCGCAAGAACCATTCTAGTTTTCTTCAAGTTTTCGTTACTGTGTGTGGTTTTCACTGGATTTAAAGCTGTGTACACAATATCCATTCTCGCAAGGAGCATTTTTTTTCATTGATTACCTTTCCATTCTGTATCAATTTCTGCTGAAGACTTTCATACTTTACCAAGTCAAGTTGTGGCTTTTGAAGATTCTAGAGGCTTGATTCCATGTTATTTTCCAATTGAATTTGCAAGTGCGCGTTATGTCCTTAGTACAGTTGATCCACATACGCATATATTACAACATAGGATGGGATATGGCTCCTAGATTCATCCTCGTCTTGCCTTCGAATGTACGCGGATCGAGTATACATGGATCTTGGATTTTATTAAATGTATATACAAATTAATAATTTTTTTAAATCTGGATCGTGGATATCCAACGCTATGCTCCTCTTGCTCTTCCTAAATTTCTATCTCAAAAGACATCGAAGATGCTGCAACAACACCAAATCTCTGGATAGCCAACACAAGAACACCAAACAACTGAGTATACAACCATATGATGATCTTTTCTGCAACTAAAACTGCAGGATTAATTAAGGTAGATTTACTTTTGCGAAACTGGGCTATGTGTCTCAGATTTTACAGTGCTTTTAAAAATGTATATTGTTTTTCCTCGTATCGTAAAAACTGTCACATAGCCATCCCCGATCCATGTACAAATTATTGAAATATATAATTGTGATATATGTTTTTTAATTATAACTTCTATTTACCAAAATTCAACAACCGTATGTTGTATGAAACGTCTCCATCTCAACTTTTACACAGAATGTTTGAGCTGATTGCTTGAATTCCCATGATTAAAACCCTAATTAGAAGGAGCTCTCAGTATTTCCAGTGTTCTTAAACCTTTAATAATAAAATACAATAAAACCATAATTGGCAGGACCTCCCAGTAATTCCAGTGTTGTTGAACCTTATCAATAGTAAAATACAATCAATGATTTGTTGTATGAAATGTATCTGTCTTTACTATTACACAGAATGTTTGACATTGCTTGAATTCCCAGGCTTAAAACCCTAATTGGCACGAGCTCGTTGTAATAGTAAAATGCAATCAGGAAAGCTGTGTATTGGTGAAATGTTTTCCAACACGTTTGTTTTAATATTCTCTGGAGCTTTGTTGAAAATACAGAGTTACAGTGTTTGATGTTTCATTGCAATGTTTAATCTTAAACTTTTATTACTAATTAAAATAAAAATTATATGTATTATCTCAGTATGGAAAAATATTTTTTTATTATTAATTAAGTATATTATGTGAGTACGGAGGTAATTTATTATTATTATGTAGAATAACAAGTGAAATTAGTAGCAAAGATGTACTTGCCTCTTAGAAATGTTTTAATGAAATAGTTGTATATAATTCAAAACTAAAATTTAAAATAATTATAAAACATTTTAAAAATGATTATTTGTGTATAGTTAAAAAAAAGCAAAAGAAAAATGACACGTCTTACTTCTTGCTTTTAAAAGTTGAAATAGAGTTGGAGAAAAATATTGATAATGACATATTATCCCTATCTATAACACTCTCTAGTATGAATGAAGTAAAAGAAAAAATGCTATCTAATATCACTTAATCAAGCATTCAAAAATTTATTATAACTGTGTGTTAAAGCTCACACATCAAGTTGTTTTTTATTTTATAATAGCTATTATTGTGTCACTCTTTATAGAAGATAAATGTGACTACTAATCTAATGCAAAAAGAATATAAATACATAACTAAAATTGGATTAACAAATTTCATAACATTTTTTCATTTATATAGAAAGTATGAAGTATTGACTAAATAATTCTAAAAATTTTAGACATAATTTTCAATTTTATTGTATAACTTAATTTTATAATTCTACTTATAATAATTAAAAATAGTAAAACATATCAATATTGTTTCTATTATAAAATTTAATTTAATAATTTAAAAACTAATACAAATTTCAATAAAAAATTGTGACGAGAAATTGAGAAATTAAAAATATTAATAAGCTCAAAAATAAAATTATATTTCATTATGTAAAACCATTACACATTATATATATTAAATTATTGTTTTAAATCATTACAAATTGATATTTAATCAACATCATTTTATACAGTCAAATGAGTAACAAAATTAAATAAAATATATATAATTAAATAAATTATTAAATATCTTTGATATAATTTTAAATACTACAAATATAATAATAAGATTACCAATTAAACATTTTAATAAATTTTATTTTTTAAAATAAAATTTAGATATAATACAATTTCTTTATTTTTTAAATAAAAGTGAGATATAATACCATTTCTCTTTATTTTTTACATAAAAATTAATAAATATAATATAATTTTATGTATTTAAAATAACTATAAAATTTAAATAAGTTTAAAATCTAAATAAGTGGAAAAGAGTTATTATTATTAATTAATTATAGATAATGTTTTGTTTTATTTAATACTTTAAATTTATTAAACTTTATCCACGTGTTTAGTAAAAATAGTTATGAAGTTTTTAAAATTTATAGTAAAAAAAACATATTTCCTTTTTCATATGCAATTTTTTATTAACTTATTTATAATTTGTTTTCTAAAATGGGAATGTTGTGGCAATTTTATTATACATTGTTATGTGGTAGTGGTTGTTTTAAGTGAGTGGTAAGTGATAATAAACTAATCATATATACTTTGTAAGAAAAACATTTTCTTTTCTATTTGATACAAAAAATTAACAAAATTTTTAATTTAAACGAAATTCTATTATTTAAATTCTATATATCACAAAATATTAAATATACAAATATCAGTTCAAGTTTTATAAACAACGACCTCACCATAAATTACTTTATATTAACTAATTTAAGATTGAGAATATATATGACACAAATTCTATTGTAAATGTGTTTGGATTTCTAAATTTGAATATTAACTTTGTATGATTGATTTTACAAAAAAGGTAAAAATGATCTGACAAGTTCTACAACACAAATTAAAGGAAGGTCCTAACAAGTATTGTTTTGACATAATTGAATTCAAGAACCGATTCCCTTTTTCTAGGCTTGCTGACAACGATTCATTATTTGACAACAGTATGGCACTATCAACAAATATGCTATGTGTTCGTGACAAACTCTATATCCATGTTAAGCGACTTGATCACATACATGCAAACAAAGTGTCATGCATGAAAGAGTGTGGTGGTGCTCCGCGTGTCATGAAAAAGTTTCGACTCAAATTACCAATGGATTTTTTAACCCATGAGAAGGGATACGTAAGGTTTCAACTCAGACAAGAAAGGTGAGCACCGTGTTCAACTCAGACTACAAATGGATTTAGTAACCCACACAAAGGGACATGTAAAGTTCAACTCAGACAAGCAAAGTGATCACTAGCGGTGCAGGGATCTTGAACACTAGCGGTGCAGGGATTTGTATAAATGAGTGAATTACGACAAAGGTTGGAAGTCCCATTGGTTTGTTCTTCGGCATGGAGTTATGTCCTACTACAATACCCATGGCCCCGAAACAAAGAGACCGAGAAATGCATATGTGTTATCGGAGAAGAATCTTTGAAGGTCACGAGAAAGTCTAAGTATGCTCCTACTGGTTCAAAGGAGAGAAAACCATTTTGAGAGGCTCATCTCAAGGTAAATTCCAGCTTACATGCATTTTTTGTTTCATAATTCTCAAAATTTCACTGTGTTAGTGTTAACATTAGCTGGAGCTCCTTATAATTTCTATAATTTCAGTTTCTATGGAGGTCACATTTAGAAAATTTCAATAAATGGTCCACAAGATGCTGAAAGCCATAAGACAGGCAATGGCATGCATAGTACACCGATTAATTTCAGATATCCTAGTTTTGGCCATTGATTTTCTTTCATCTCCTAGTCAGGAGACACTTTTTAACATCTATTGTAGTTTCCTTTCTCTTAGTCGAATCCCTTCATCCCTACTTAGTTATTCCCTCACCTCGTTGTTCCTACCCTTCATGCCGACCAGTAACTTTTGAACTTTTGATACAAAGTGGCATTGAAAGATGTAGGAGAGTATATAAAATAAAAATAAATGTATGACCAATTACTCTATAAACAGCTCGATTGTATGCCCGACGTTATACATATGTTGTTGACAGTCAACTTTGTTGATGTATATGTAACTTCGGAATGTATTTCAACCATGTATATTGTACTCCTATAGAGATGTTATTATTCCTCTATAAGGAAGTGTCGTCATTTGTATTGACAAGTGTCGTAACTTGCAGTGATGGGTTATTAGACCACTGAAGTGTGGGCTCGACCCTGATTAATTTAACCATAGGTTATTAGACCGAGTTAGACAAGTCGGCCCTGCTAGGTTATTGGGCAGGACAGGTCATGTATAAATAGAGATCGGGAGATCTCTATTTTGATCATCTCAATATTCGCTCCTACATCATTCGGAAAGTGGCGCACTAGTTGAGGAGGAGGAGTAGTTGCTAGTAGAAGACTATCTCTTGTACTTTGGTTGTATCATTGCTCTTTCTATCTCTGAGGAAGTTGTGGGTTTTTTCACCCTTATGGTTTTCCCTAGTGAAACTCTATGTGTCTATTGTCTCATGTGATTGCTTGGTGTGATTGATGTGCATTGTTATACTTCATATGATGTACATGTTATTCTCTTAGTAAAGATCCTAGAGTATGTTGAATTAATGCTAGAAAATTAACAAACTTAACAGTGATTCCTTTTAACATTAATTGTTATATCGGTATCTTTGCTTGGTGTTGATGGCTACGATAGCCTGAACTACGCCTTAATTCAACCCAGCTTTCGTCATTGTCACAAACTGTGTTAGATGAACAACTAAATCCCTGTGCCATGTAAACTGATTTCCTATCCTCAATTAAACGTAACCTTTGAATCTCAAGAAATTTCTTGGAACTTTTCTATTGCTCCAGATGAATTAATGAAACATAACCTAGTGGCTGACCACGTCAGAGAATTGATGGCGTCTATTGTAATTAACGGAACATTTAATTTCATAGTGCTGCATTTAATATCAACAGTGCTCATTTTGGAACTGCCTTTAGCTATTCGTTGTCCTGTAAGAACATAACATCTCTCCCACAAATGCTCACCTGAAATCCTCTACCACGAATGCTCACCTTCAATGTAGAGTCGCATTTGTTGGCTGCTGGGGCTACATTCTATTTTTTTACCAATATTTTGTCTCTCCTCCCTACTTAGGCCCAAGATGACGTTGCCTCTGTTGTTTACTACATTCTCCCGCTTTAAAATCGAGCATTTAAACCAGAACACAATGCTATATGCATTCACCTAAATGCCAATGAATATGCTTTGTATCAACCTAGTCTTACATTCAAGCGTAAGGATACATTTGTCTAGTAAATGAATATCGATCCAATCAAAGTAATTTTCTCTACAATTCATTCATTTGTATGCCATGATCCATGAATTCTGCCAGATGAAATAAATATTCGATCAACTCCCTTCTCGAAATTAAATAAAATACGTTTGACGTCATAGATTCTAAACAGATTGTGTCTGTTAGCTGTCATATTAATAATGTTGCAGTGTAATGATTATTTAAAAGACACTTGGCAATATTAGAGTTGGTTAAATATTTTTATTTTAAATTATTTAATTATATCATATCAATGATATTAATTTAGAGGACACTTGGCAGAATGATGTATTTTTTATGATTATTATTTTTAATTGATTTTTTATATATGATAATTTTATTGCACACCAAGGAAAATTAGTCAAATCATTAATATAAACCAATAACAAAACAAAAAAAATGTATTTTAAAAAATAAAAATATATATTTTAAATTTAAAAAAAATAATTTAATATATGAATTTTACAAAACTTAAGCAAAACTTTAGAAAAAAAATGTAAACTAATTAAAGTCAAAGCTTTTAGCATACCAAACGATTGCTATATAACCTGCCGAAGGCAGGTATAATAATTAATCACCCAAGGTGCATTCGTTTACGCTCGTAAATGACAATAAGTATTTTAGAGTGAATTAATGTAAATATTTTACCTTAGAGTATACTTTGTATTTATTTCGTTCTCAAACAGAGAAATAGTAATGATGGTCAGGTTTATATTTTTAGAGGATGGTCAGATTTATATATTTATGTTTGAAGCTTGTTTATACAGAATGCATTTTCGATTGAGCTTCTTGAATAGAAAGTAATCTGTACTTGACAAAACTAAGAACCAATATAGGTTGGCAATGGTCAGAAGAATGAAGTACAATAGTAGGGGAGGCAAAGATAATGGAAATGATAAGATAATCCTTACCTCATTCAAATGGTTGGTTCAATGTACATATACCAAAGATAAGTAGAATTGATTGAAGAATATGGGTATGTATTTCGATTTGGTACCATTAATGCTTTTTCCATTGAATATATACACAGCACGACGTAGTGAGCTTCTCTCATCTAATCCTCTAATCAGTCAAATTCCAACTCCATTTATCTTATAAATGGATGATTGATTTGCATCCTAACAATAATTATAAATATGGTGGGATAATCATGGCCGCCTACATACTATTAAGAAATCTTCATCTTCATATGCATATTGTGTGCCTTTCTGCAGTTATATCTAGAGGATTTGGTTTGTATTGCTATGTAAGTTTTGTTTATTCTATCATAAAAATACGGACATCAATGTCATCAATGTTATAAAATATTTTGGATTGTTTTCTCTTCGGTTATACTGTGACATGGTTTAATTAATATATAATGATATATAAATCTTAAATCATATTCTATATTTTTCAGAATTTAATATTTTTATTAAAATTACAAGGTTGCAATTATTTTTCATAATTCTTACAATTCCGTTTTAGTTATAGTTATCTTTATTTTTAACTAATTGGTTATCCAATGTTTTTAATTAATTAGTAGGTATTTTTTTATAGTTTTGTAACATGGAGGATGCATAATGGAGTTTTCACTAGCACGTGTAAAACTAGGTAAATAAGCAAAGTGTATTAACAAAAATGAAGCTGATGAAATCTACAATGACTCGAAATATATAGGTATAATGAGAGGAATGATAGAGTACCTTTATGCTCGTGAAATTTCTCTAGGTGATCCTCTTCATCCATTAGGAGACTAAGCATTCAATCTTGAAGGCTAGGATTGTGGGAAGGAGGTTATGATGTCAAAGCTTTGGTCGTAAAATCTCTCCCTTTGTATTTTTTTTTTACAGAAACGGGTAAGTAGCATTATATTATAAAAAAAGAGCTGTTACAAAACATGGGGAGACTTTACCCCGCAAAGTGAGGGAAAAAGACACATCTTAACCAGTCTTTAAAAAATATGGAAATAGCTAACCGAACAAGGAAAGAAAGCATTTAGCTTTACTTGCCGATTACATAATTAAGAAAGAAGAGAACAGGGGAATCCAAAGTTCATTTTTCAACTGAGCGACAAGTTTTTTTCTTGCCACCAACAGCCAAATTATCGTTTTCTTTGAAACCTAGAATCGCAGCAGGGCTGTTGTTCTTGCTTGTTCTGATGCAGTCATTTTTGTCTTCAACGATCCTAAGACAGGTGTGAATGGAGTCCACTTTGTCGTCCAGATTAACCAATTGTTCCTTCACATTGCTATTAGAGATTCTAGCTTCCGAAATAAAAATTTCAACCAAGGTGGCGAGATGAGAGAGAGCCTTTTTCATATCTTTATTTTCTCCCTTCAAACCACATAGCTGGGATTCAATGTCCTGAAGGTGAGATAGCACGCCCGGGGGAGGGCTTTCCGGACCTTGAGGTGAGTCCAGATTCACCACTCCAGTTGAATCATCAACCAGACTCCATTGCTTGTTAGTGCCTGGGTCTCCAATGTTGCCGCACAGATGTTGTAGCAGACCAAGATGCAGGGGGGCACAAAAAATTGCGTTGATACCGAAATCTTGAGGTCGGTTATTCTTCCCGAAGCCGAGTCCAATACCATACTTCCCGCCGAGGGATAAATTCCCGTTCTGACCCACATCTTGATGCAACCATCCTCTACCAGGCTCCAATATTGTTGGGTGATCCCTGCAAACATGCTTCATCTTGCCAGCCAGGGTGCCCTCCATGTCTTTCTCGCCGGACCCGATCCCCTGCACCACCTCAAGAGCAGAAAGGTAACGTTTGAGACCAAAACCATCATAATTTACTTGAATGTGGGTCTTACATTGACGACACTGCAGAGCCGGAAGGCAGAGCCCATTGTTTCCACAATCCATGATGCACTTGAGAGAGGAATGCCTGAGCCTTAAGAGCTTGAAGTTGTTATGTGAGAAGAAAATGTTTGAGTGTGGGAAGCCTTCGCTTTTGTTCTTGATATAGCCACAGATCATCCTGCCACCTGCACACCATAAATTCACACATGGAAGGTAGTAAGGGCCAGCAAGAGAGCGTTGACGATTGCGTGTTGGGAACAGAGGATGGATTTGGAATGGGATTTTTGATGTGACCCTTAATAAATGTATCCAACCCTTAGTGCAAACTGATCCAAAGAGACAAAGCCAAGGAATCATGAAAGGAGGTAGCTTAATGGTTAGGGAGACCAAATCATTAAGGGACCCAGTTGTTATCAGAAGAGAGCCCATTTTTTTCCATTACACCGCAGTTTAACCTAGCTCCAACATTAGCCATGGATTTAGCTAACTTGTTGTTGTTCTTGAGAATGTGGTAGAGGGAGATAGAGTTAAGGTCCTTGATCTTGTGGAAGAAGTGACATTGATACTTGGAGGAAGGTTTACGGGCTTTGTTAGCTAGAGCCCTCGCTTCTTGAATCACGAGAAGGGAATCCCCAATGACTACAAGATCCTGAATATGATTTTCCTTAGCAACATCAATGCCTTTGAGAAAGGCTATCCATTCTGCAGTATTTTTTGTCTGTCTTCCAATCCCCCAAGCGTAGTCAGTCATTTTGTTACCATCAGAGTTCATTAGAACTCTCCCCGCACCTGCCAGCCCAGGTTTTTCATAGAGGGTGCAACACTAGGACTTCCCGGGAGGTCACCCATCCCAGTACTACTCTAGCCCAAGCGCGCTTAACTGCGGAGTTCTGATGGGATCCGGTACATTAACGCTGGTATGATCGCACCCCTCTCCCTTTGTATTTCTTACTATTACATTTAATACAAGTTCTTTCTGTAAACTTTATTGTGTTAATGATGTTTAGGATTTTCTTCTTTGAATGTTAATATAGATCAATTCATATCCATGTGCTTTTACCACTTGTTTGTTTCCACATGCTTTGTATGGTTTTGCAACTAAATATATGAAGACTTGGATATTGGAGCAGCAAGAAGAGAGGAGTTGCATAATTGAGGTAAGCCATCTCTTCTATTTGTCTTGCATTTCAATTTATTTAGTTAAAGTACTTGTGTTATGTATTCATTTGTTCTAGATCTAAACCATTTAGACTAGAGAGATCTATTTGATTCCGCTCATACAGATTGTCCGTAAACAAATTTGGCGACTATATTGGGGAGTAGTAATCCATGTTTTTTATTTCATTACATTTTGGTTTCTTTGATTTCTTTCCAATTAGCCTCTAGCCTCGAAGTTGCTTTTTATTTTTGGATATGACCATCAGAGAGATTTTGGTCCATCCAAACTATGTTTGGGATCTTTATTGGACCTTTTACCTTTTTTATTCTTAGAGAACTTTTATTTTTTTGGCATAAATCCTGCCCGACGCAGCTGAGCCATTCATCACTCACACCACTGTAATTCTGACGCACTTATCCTGTTTGCAGACTGTGTCGCTGATGCTCTCTATCAATTTATAGCCTGTGTTGCTGACGCGGTTACCCAGTGTGCAGAGCGCATCATTGGGTCTTCCAATGCTCTGGTGCACCCTTGTAGGGCCTGTGGCCCTCCATTTCTTTGTACTCGGTATTTAAAATTCTCAAAGTTGGTTTTTGGCCTAGTTTGGATTTATGTGTGTTTTTAATTGACTGCTACAGAACCTCCCAGACCCAGCATAACTCATCCTTGACTGGTTTTTGAAGTTTTCATATTGATTTGAGTCCTAGCTAGTCAAGCGGGTGCATCCCTCGTTGTGGGAAATTTCAATCCCCCATAAGCAAACTCAGTCTTTTGACTCCTTATCAGACCATCAGATCTGTTCGATCTGACTTCTAAGCCCTCCGACATTTGATTGTTGTGATTTTGCTCGATTTTTTTGTGTTTTTGAGATTTGGGGTGATTATTTTTCTTTGAGAGTTTCCAATCAATCGAAGTTTACAGTAGTATATTCTATGATTTTCTGAATATAGACTTGAAAATTGGTGTAATTATCAGATCTATTGAGTACATTTGATTAGAAAGTCCAAGTTGTTCATTTTCTTCATTTCAATCTTGCTTCTTGGAATTGTTGTAGAGAATTTGTATGCTTGGGAACAAGTATTAAGAATATCTTTGAAAAGTTTAAAGGATCATTGGCTTGCATTTTCTTGGTTTTTAAAAAGTTATTCACCATTTCCTCAAAAATTCTAAGTACATTTGAACTTTTGCAAAGCATTCCAAATATAGTGAAAATTCTTGCATTTTTTATTTTCTTCCCAATTTTTTATCATTAATTTGGAAATTAAGAGTAATCGCATTCAAAAGGAAATTCTTCTTTTCATTTTTTCATAGATTCGCTTAACTTGAAAACACAAAAAAGAAAAAAACATTTGGATTGGGTGTATTATTCATTTTTTGTTGGATTGGTGAAAGAGTGCTTTTGAGTCTTTTTGGTTGATTTTGAAAGTTTAGAGGTACTTGTTCATTTCATTATTGAAAACGAAAAAGTTTATCCTTACCTTAGCTAGTTTTCATCGAAAAGATTTGCATTTACATGTAGTTCATATTTTTGGATTTTTAAATTCCTGTCTACACTTCATGCATTCACCTAACCGTCAAGATAAAATTTAAAGGTAGCACTAGTTTAAAACTGTATAGAAACTTGTGTGTTAAGTTAGAGACGTGTTCCAACGTCTTTAAGCGTGGAAGTTGTCATTATTTTCCTGCACTGCATCCCGAGGGCTTGTAGTTATTCCACGTACCAATTGGTATATCGAATGGCCTTTCACATACCTTCGGGTATATAGAAAGGTACTTCACATAGTCGATAGTATATCGGAAGGATCTTGTCGTGTGGTTGTGCATTAGAAAACACTACCAAGGATTTGAGCTCCCACGTACCTTGAGTATATCGGGATACCCTACTAGGATTCATGTAACCATCTGAGTTAACCTATTGGTCATCTTGGCATGGCAATACACTAAGAACAACACTCGGGGAGCTACTACGCATGTGCTATAAGGTAGTCGGGTTATACAGTCAAGGGAACGGTCCTAATCCTCCCTCGTTAGTGGTCTGAAATATTGGGTCGAGTATAACTATTGGACCCTGTGGTATATCGCGAGTTGCACCGCCTTGATAATCCCATGAGATTCCAGACCATTGAATCCACACCTACCACATAAGTTTGCTTGTGGATTTAGCTGGTGTAGATTTTGGAGTGTATTTTTTTCATTTTGTATATAAAACTCTTAGGAGAAATTTTGGTTCAGTCATTCTGGTTGATCAACCTCTAAGAAGATCCCGCAGGATTTTGAACTTGCCACTTGAATATCCCCTTAATCAGGAGGAGAACTCAGGCGCAAATATGGATCAACCTACCACATTTGTGTCATATGAAGAAGATACTTCTACCATGGATTCAGGAATGAACTATTCACCTCCCGCAAATCCACTTATCACTGACCTTATGGGTTCGTTGATTGTGGAACAACCTCCTTCACACGACAAATCCTTTCATCAGTCGATGGAAGGACATATTGGAGCCACAGATTGGATTTTTATTTGACCCCAGGACGACCCGGTATCAACAGCTTTTGGTCCAACTGCATCATTTTGGGACACTTCTTAAGTCAACATGTTTATGATTTTGAGTCACTTCCGACAGTGGAAACTCCATTTCATAGGCTTCCTCCATGTATTCCCAATGTGTCTTTCTCCAACCTGTTTATCAGACTATCGATCGTTTACGAACATTCTCTAATGAACTTAGATGACAGAGTTTCCTACCCAGGCCTAATCTGGAAGTGTCAGCTATTGAACAACATTCCCCTATCCATTCTTCTTGTTTTCTTCACCGGGAACATCTACACCTACCTTGACCACTTATGAACCATGTCAACAATCATTCCTGACGAGTACACCTCATTTTCCCTCAACTACTGTTAACTATGTTATTAGAACATTACCTCCACCAACCCCACCTCAAAATTCGAGGGTAGGTTATAATATGCCCGTTAGTCTACAATTGAGTGGAGGATATCCATTAGTTAGTAGTAAACAATTAGTTATGGGTCAACCTACAATTAGTGGTCAACATTCGATTATTGGGCACACTCCTATAAGTGGACAATCTTCGACTGGAGGGAAACCCCTAGCTAGTGGACCTAATCTAATTGGGGGTAATCACATAGTTAGTGGACATAACTTGAGTGGAGAACATACTTCACATTTGAATTGTAGTATGGTTTGAAGTTCTCTCCCAACCTTGGGACAACCTACGTGGACACATCACACGAGGGGACCATCTACTTGGACCCAAACCCCATGGGGGTATATCCATCTAGGTAATCGTAATGCTACTATAGGACAAAATTATCTAAGAATTTTTTTTCCTGGATTAACCTATCCCAAAAACACGAACACCCCATGGAGACAACATAATGTTCCACCGCTTGGACCTCCAGCCAGTGGACCACCCCCACCACCCCCACCAACTCCACCACCTGTCCCACCACTTCCCCCACCATCCGGTCCACCACCACCTTATTGTGGAGGAGGAGGATCTCTGCATTCTAGTAGAGGCCCACCTTATTTTGGAGGAGGAGGACCCCCACATTCCGACCCGAGGACCACCTTATTCTGGAGGAGGAGGACCCCCACCTTTTGGCGTAGGACCACCTTATTCTAGAGGAGGAGGACCCCCACCCTCTAGCGGAGGACCTCCTTATTCTCGAGGAGGAGGACCCCCACCTTCTGGTGGAGGGCCACCTTATTCCGAAGGAGGAGAACTCCCTTTAGGTCCACCTCCCAACCTAGGAGGCCCACCCCCATATGGCCAATTTCCTACGGGAGGACCTTATGATCAATATATCCATGGTCCTACTGGTACACCGACGCCTTATCAATATTACCAGTATCCACAGTTGAACCAACAATTACCATTTCTGAATACACTTGATATGTCGGACTTACCTCAGTTGACTAGCGATCCCATTTATCATGGCATAAATTGGCCTACGATTCCTGTGAAGTTACCATCAGATATTCTGAATTTTGACGGCAAACCCGACGAGGACCCTAAGAACCACGTTATAACTTATCATTTGTGGTGTTCTTCCAATTCCTTAATGGATGATTCCATCCATTTGAGGTTATTTCAACGAACCCTTACTGGTACTGCCGCAAAGTGGTACATTGAGTTGCCACCACATTCCTTTCTCGACTTTTGATCTTTGGCTATGTCATTTTTGACTCACTTCCACCTACCGATCCTCTACGAAACCGGCACAAGTATTTTGACTTCTCTCCGCTAAAATACTGCCACTCACATTTCTAATCATATTCATGAGTGGAGGAGGAGACGACGTCTTATTAAAGCCCCATTCGGGATCAAATCCTTGCAGATTGGTTCACAAAGTCACTACTGCCTATCATAGCTAAAGGCGTAGCCATGGGTGGGGTTGTTAGAGAGGAACAAGCTATATCTTGTGCTCAGTATTTAGACCTTGTCTATGCTCAATGTGGCACCTTATATGATATCATTCCTAATGCCCTCCACCCTACATATGATCCAACAAAACCACCTACGAGACCTCATGCCGATGGAATCATTGGTTTTTCCCATACCCATCCTGCTACACAATCCGGTGGATCACAAAGCCATCATAGCTCGACCCCACCCGCAACACAGGCTGGACATCACACTAGAAAATAACCCAGCCCTGCTTCCACTGAGGAAGTGAATTCAGTTCAATCTGCTTCACCTCAAAAATCCAGTGGTAAGAAGAAGAAAAAAGGTAAATCTAAAAATTCTTCTAACTAGCAGGAGCCAAGAAACAATCCTGAGACAATAAACAAAAGCAGAAGGTAAAATATCCTTGTTTATTTCGCGGTGATGATCACTTCACCAAAGAATTCCCACATCGGGAGGAAGTGCCAAAGTTCCTTAAAGGGAACCCCATGCCCGCAGTATTAACTGATCCCTTCCCCACACAACAACAACAAATGATTGCACAACAACAATTTCCACAGTTTAAGTGTGGTGTGATTTACTAGTGGAAATCTTAACGTGTTGTTAACACATGAATTCTGGTAAAACGTGAAGTTACAAGACTTGAGCTGACAACTCTGAGATTTTTGGTTATGTTCTAAATTGCAAGCTTTTTATTCAATCTAATGCTTGAATAAGCTACATGAATTGAGTAATCTATCTATTAAATGATTACAAGAATACTCCTCGTAGTAGAAATATTGTGACTGGTTTGTGAACATAGCATAACTTTCATACTTAACTATGATTTTTGGAATTGATTCATCAAGTAGATTGTGCTTTAAGATTGATTTGAGATTTAATGTTATGCTTATGTTCTAATTTGCAAGCTTTTTATTCAATCTAATGCTTGAATAAGCTACATGAATTGAGTAAGATATTGAGTAATCTATCTATTAAATGATTACAAGAATACTCCTTCTCGTAGTAGAAATATTGTGATTGGTTTGTGAACATAGCATAACTTTCATACTTAACTATGATTTTCTGGAATTGATTCATCAAGTAGATTGTGCTTTAAGATTGATTTGAGATTTAATGTTATGCTCTGTAAAGCTATAGGATTCCATTGAATCATTTAAAGAACCATCTAAAAATGTTACAGGTATATTTCTTATAAGAATAAAAGATTGTGACTAGAATAAACAATATAGACTTGTTGTTTCATTTTGATTCCTGAAAGTGGGCATACTCTCTAATTTTAAATTTAATATAATGAAGCTTTTAACAATAAAAAAAACTAAATACCGATGTCAATTTTATAAATTATGTTTAATATTATTTAAATTTAATATCTTAAAGCTTTTTTATAATCACATAATTAAGTAAAATGATTTTGTTTTTTTTTTTTCCAAAGAAAAAGTCTGTAATTTTATTTCAAAAAGATGATCAAAATTACATTCTGCACATGTAATAGGATCACATAGATCCCTACATTGTCACATATTTACATTCCCAGAGGCTCGGGAACAAACCCTCAAATGCCCAAAAAAATAAAAAACCAGTGAATAAAACAGGCTTCAAACCCATCAAAAACCAGAACCACAGAGCAGCTCCTAGGTTCTGCCTCCATTTCTCAAGCTCCACTCCCATACGCATCCGCCAACCTCCCAACAACAAAGGCAGTCCAGCCTCAATAAAGAGGGATATGACAGAGCTCCCTGCAGCGAGCAGGAGGCAGCGACTATAAAGTGAGCAGCACCCAGAAAAGGCAGCAAAACCCTGTTAAATAGAGCAGGAAACCGATCCTATCCACGAAATCCACAATCCAGAAAATCACAGCTCATCCAAGCCGACCACAGCCCTCACCGACTGGTGCCAAGACTCCGCCAACCTCCAAGAATTGCCTCGAGGGTTTCGAACGCAGAGTACACCAGGTGGCCGACCATCCAAGATTCTCGAACAGCCAAAGGCATGGCGTCCTGGAAGGGTAGCACGCTGAGACAGACACCGGCTAAGGTTAACTTGCCAGAGCTTCTCCAGCCACGGTATCGTCCACTCTGGCGCCAAGAACCATGGGCAGGGTCGATTCGCAGCCATGGGCAATGAATCGATTCGCAGTACCGCAGCCTGTGAGCTCTGCCCACTGCCGTTCCCTTCCACGACCAGATCGGCCTTGGCCCCGTCGAATCTCTTCCCGTAGGCCGGCGTGCCATCCACGGACATCCACAATCGCCTGTGCACAGCGCCCTCCACTAGATCAAGCCAACCCTCAACGAAGTTGCAGGAGGACCGCTTCTGTGGACACCGCAGCAGAAACAGCGGCCTCCTACACCGGCGAAAAAGATCAGCTAGCCAAACCCCCTGAAGGAGAAATGCCATAGCAAAAAGCCTGTAAACGAGACCACACGCCACCTCCGGTAGCTCCGTCCTTCAGGAAAGACCTGCAACAAACACACAGCGGAAGGGCGGCTGGGCCAAGCCCTGGCCGCCCAGGATAAACACAGAGTTTTCACCAAGAAGATCCCAAACCCTCACCGTTTCTCAGAGTCTTTTCTTGCAACTCCCTTCAATCAATACTCAGTTGCTCTATGATTCGTAAAATGATTTTGTTATAATAATTAAGTAAAATGATTTTGTCATAATAATTTTTTGCAATGATTTTAAAAATAAGTAAAATGATTTTGTTATAATAATTTTCAGCAGTGATCTTAAAAATAAGGATGGACCAATTGTTTTGTTGAATGTTTTTTATAATTTAGTTTGATTTTTAATTCTAAATGTTTTAAATTTTTTTATAATATAATTTAATAAAATAATAATTTATAAAGAAAAATATAAGTTATATAATTAAAATAATTGTTTTTTTTCTGAACTTTTTAAATAGAAATGATGGAACTTTTCATCTATTGTTTAAAAATCCTTGGCTTACCCAGTGTTAAAAAGGGTTTATACGGGTAGAAGCTTGAATGAAGAAGTAAACTCTTTTCTTAATAATATATAATTGCTTTACTTTGTAATGCAAATGTTTGGTTATAGGAGGGCGTCTTAGTTCCAATTGTCTTCTAGATTATTGTCACCTTTGGAAAACGAATTTGCTTAATCTAAAATAAATAATTGTTTTACCTTATAATGTGATTTTTTTGTTGTTGTTGAGGGAACAAGGCTTAATGCCTCTATCACTACACATGGCATTTTATTGCCAATTGTTTTATATTTTTTAATCAAAAAGTTCAACTATTAAAAAAATCACTTCATTTTTCAAACAAATTAAGAACTACTTTGTTTTAGAACATGAATGTTTATGTTACCATAGAACTTTTTAATGGTAATTTCAATTTTTATCTCTTTCTCTTAAATTTTTTTATTTAAAAGTTACATTGTTTTGTCCCAACCATAACATATTAGAATGTTTGCTTTAAAATATATAAATTGATTATGGTTTTTTCACTATAATAGGAGGCCCTCTTAGTTCCAATTGTCTTCTTGATTATTGTCACCTTTGACCAACGAATTTGCTTAATCCAAAATAAATAATTGCTTTACTTTATAATGTGATTTTTTTTTTTTAGGGAACAAAGCTTAATGAGCATGCCTCTCTTATTGCACATGGCATTTTATTGCCAATTGTTTTGTAATTTTTAATCAAAAAGTTCAACTATTAAAAAAATCACTTAATTTTCAAACAAATTAAGAACTACTTTGTTTTAGAACATGAATGTTTATGTTACCATAGAACTTTTTTATGGTAATTTATATTTTTATCTTTCTCTTTAAAAAAAAAATTTAAAAGTTACATTGTTTTGTCCCAACCATAACATACTTAGAATGTTTGATTTAAAATATATAAATTGATTATGGTTTTTTCACTATAATAATATTAAATAATATAAAAGAAAAATGACATATGGAGGTCACATTTATAAAATTTCAATAAATGGTCCACAAGATGCTGAAAGCCATAAGGCAGGCAATGACATGCATACTACACCGATTAATTTCAGATATCCTAGTTTTGGCCATTGATTTTCTTTCATCTCCTAGTCAGGAGACACTTTTTAACATCTATTGTAGTTTCCTTTCTCTTAATCGAAGCCCTTCTATATTTTAAATTTAAAAAAAATAAAAATATATATTTTAAATTTTTAAAAAATAAAAATATATATTTTAAATTTTTAAAAAATAATTTAATATATGAGATTTACAAAACTTAAGCAAAACTTTAGAAAAAAATATAAACTAATTAAATTCAAAGCTTTTAGCATACCAAACGATTGCTATATAACCTGTCGAAGGCAAGTATAATAATTAATCACCCAAGGTGCATTCATTTACGCTCGTAAATGATAATAAGTGTTTAAGAGCGAATTAATGTAAATATTTTACCTCAGAGTATACTTTGTATTTATTTCGTTCTCAAACAGAGAAACAATAATGATGTTCAGGTTTATATATTTATGTTTGAAGCTTGTTTATACAAAATGCATTTTCGATTGAGCTTATTGAATAGAAAATAATATGTACTTGACAAAGATAAGAACCAATATAGGCAATGGTCAAAGGAATGAAGTACAATAGTAGGGGAGGCAAAGATAATGGAAATGATAATATAATCCTTACCTTATTCAAACGGTTGGTTCAATGTACATATACCAAAGATAAGTAGAATTGATTGAAGAAGATGGGTATGTATTTCGATTTGCTACCATTAATGCTTTCTCCATTGAATATATACACAGCACGACGCAGTGAGCTTCTCTCATTTAATCCTCTAATAAGTCAAATTCCAACTCCATTTATCTTATTAATGGATGACTGATTTGCATCCTAACAATAATTATCAATATGGTGGGATAATCATGGCCGCCTGCATACTATCAAGAAATCTTCTTGTTCTTATGCATATTGTGTGCCTTTCTGCAGTTATATCTAGAGGATTTGGTCTGTATTGCTATGTAAGTTTTGTTTATTCTATCATACAAATCCGGAAATCAATGTGATTAAATATTTTGGATTGTTTTCTCTTCGGTTATACTCTGACATGGTTTAATTAATATATAATGATATATAAATCTTAAATCACATTCTATATTTTTCAAAATTTAATATTGTTATTAAAATTATAAGGTTGCAATTATTTTTCATAATTCTTACAATTCCGTTTTAGTTATAGTTATCTTTATTTTTAACTAATTGGTTATCCAATGTTTTTAATTAATTAGTAAGTATTTTTTTATAGTTTTGTAACATGGAGGAGGCATAATGGAGTTTTCACTAGCATGTGTAAAACTAGGTAAATAAGCAAATTGTATTAACAAAAATGAAGCTCATGAAATCTACAATGACTCGAAATATATAGGTACAATGAGAGGAATGGTAGAGTACCTTTATGCTGGTGAAATTTCTCTAGGTGATCCTCTTCATCCATTAAGAGACTAAGCATTCAATCTTGAAGGCTAGGATTGTGGGAAGGAGGTTATGATGTCAAAGCTTTGGTTGTAAAATCTCTCCCTTTGTATTTCTTTTGTTTTACAGAAACGGGTAAGTAGCATTATATTATAAAAAAAGAGCTGTTACAGAACATGGGGAGACTTTACCCCGCAAAGTGAGGGAAAAAGACACCTCTTAACCAGTCTTTAAAAAATATGGAAATAGCTAACCGAACAAGGAAAGAAAGCATTTAGCTTTAGTTGCCGATTACATAATTAAGAAAAAAGAGAACAGGGAAATCCAAAGTTCATTTTTCAGCTGAGCGATGAGTTTTTTTCTTGCCACCAAAAGCCAAATTATCGTTTTCTTCGAAACCCAGAATCGCAACAGGGCTTTTGTTCTTGTTTGTTCTGATGCAGTCAATTCTGGCTTCAACGATCCTAAGACATGTGTGAATGGAGTCCACTTTGTCGGCCAGATTAACCAACTGTTCCTTCACATTGCTATTGGAGATTCTAGCTTCCGAAATAGAAATTTCAACCAGGGTGGCGAGATGAGACATAGCCTTTTTCATATCTTTATTTTCTCCCTTCAAACCACATAGCTAGGCTTCAATGTCCTGAAGGTGAGATAACACGCCCGGGGGAGGGCTTTCCAGACCTTGAGGTGAGTCCAGATTCACCACTCCAGTCGAATCATCAACCAGACTCCATTGCTTTTTAGTACCTGTGTCTCCAATGCTGCCGCGCAGATGCTGTAGCGGACCAAGATGTAGGGGGGCGCCAAAATTTGCGTTGATGCCGATATCCTGAGGTCGGTTATTCTTCCCGATGCCGAGTCCAATACCATACTGCCCGCTGAGGGATAAATTCCCGTTCTGACCCACATCCTGATGCAGCCATCCTCTACAAGGATCCGAGATTGTTGGGTGATCCCTACGAACATGCTTCATCTTGCCAGCCAGGGTTCCTTGCACATCTTTCTCGTCGGACCCGATCCCCTGCACCACCTCAAGGGAAAAAAGGTAACGTTTGAGACCAAAACCATCAAAATTCACTTGAATGTGGGTCTTACACTGACGACACTGCAGAGCTGGAATGCAGAGCCCATTGTTTCCACAATCCATGATGCACCTTAGAGAGCAATGCCTGAGCCTTAAGAGCTTGAATTTTTTATGTGAGCAGAAAATGTTTGAGTGTGGGAAGCCTTCGCTTCTGTTCTTGATATAGCCACAGATCATCCTGCCACCTGCACACCATAAATTTGTGCATGCAAGACAGTAAGGGTCAGCAAGAGAGCGCCGACGATTGTGTCTTGGGAACAGAGGAAGGATTTGGAAGGGGATTTTGGACGTGACCCTTAATAAATGTATCCAACCCTTAGTGCAAACTGATCCAAAGAGACAAAGCCAAGGAATCATGAAAGGAGGTAGCTTAGTGGTTAGGGAGACCAAATCATTAAGGGACCCAGTTGTTATCAGAAGAGAGCCCATTTTTTTCCATTACACCGTAATTTAACCTAGCTCCAACAATAGCCCTGGAGTCAGCTAACTTGTTGTTGTTCCTGAGAATGTGGTAGAGGGAGATAGAGTTAAGGTCCTTGATCTTGTGGAAGAAGTGACATTGATACTTGGAGGAAGGTTTACGGGCTTTGTTAGCTAGAGCCCTCGCTTCTTGAATCACGAGAAGGGAATCCATAATGACTACAAGATCCTAAATATGATTTTACTTAGCAACATCAATGCCTTTGAGCAAGGCTAGCCATTCCGCAGCATTGTTTGTCTGTCTTCCAATCGCCCAAGCGTAGTCAGTCATTTTGTTACCATCGAAGTCCATTAGAACTCCCCCCCGCACCTGCAAGCGCGGTTTTTTCATAGAGGGTGCAACACTAGGACTTCCCAGGAGGTCACCCATCCCAGTAATACTCTAGCCCAAGTGCACTTAACTGCGGAGTTCTGATGGGATCCGGTGCATTAACGCTGGCATGATCGCACCCCTCTCCCTTTGTATTTCTTACTATTACATTTAATACAAGTTCTTTCTGTAAACTTTATTGTGTTAATGATTTTTAGGATTTTCTTCTTTGAATGTTAATATAGATCAATTCACATCCATGTGCTTTTACCACTTGTTTGTTTCCACGTGCTTTGTGTGGTTTTACAGCTAAATATCTGAAGACTTGGAGCTTGGAGCAACAAGGAGAGAGGAGTTGCATAATTGAGGTAAGCCATCTCTTCTATTTGTGTTGCATTTCAATTTATCTAGGAAAAGTACTTGTGCTATGTATTCATTTGTTCTAGATCTAAACCATTTAGACTAGAGAGATCTATTTGAGTCCGCTCATACAGATTGTCCGTAAACAAATTTGGCGACCATATTGGGGAGTAGTAATCCATGTTTTTTATTTCATTACATTTTGGTTTCTTTGATTTCTTTCCAATTAGCCTCTAGCCTCGAAGTTGCTTTTTATTTTTGGATATGACCATCAGAGAGTTTTTGGGCCATTCAAACTCTATTTGGGATCTTTATTGGGCCTTTTACCTTTTTTATTCTTAGAGAACTTTTATTTTTTTGGCATAAATCCCGCCCGACTTAGCTGAGCCATTCATCACTCGCGCCACTGTAATTCTGACGCACTTATCCTGTTTAAAGACTGCGTCGCTGACGCTCTCTGTCAATTTATAGCCTCCATCGCTGACGCGGTTACCCAGTGTGCAAAGCACATCATTGGGTCTTCCAAAGATCTGGTGCACCCTTGCAGGGCCCGCCACCCTCCATTACTTTATACTCAGTATTGAAAATTCTCAAAGTTGGTTTTTGGGCTTGCATTGGATCCCGAGGGCTTGTAGTTATTCCATGTACCAATCGGTATATCGAATGGCCTTCCACGTACCTTCGGGTATATATAAAGGTACTTCACGTACTCGATAGTATATCGGAAAGATCTTGTCGTGTGGTTGTGCATTAGACAACACTACCAAGGATTTGAGCTCCCACGTACCTTGAGTATATCGGGATACCCTACTAGGATCCATGTAACCATTTGAGTTAACTTATTGGTCGTCTTGGGGTGGCAATACACCGAGAAAAACACTCAGGGAGATACTACGCATGTGCTATCAGGTAGTCGATTTATACAGTCAGGGGAACGGTCCTAATCCTCCCTCGTTAGTAGTCTGAAATATTGGGTCGAGTATAACTGTTGGACCCTGTGGTATATCGCGAGTTGCACCACCTTGATAATCCCATGAGATTCCAGACCATTCAATCCACACCTACCACATAAGTTTGCTTGTGGATTTAGCTGGTGTAGATTTTGGAGTGTATTTTTTTCATTTTGTATATAAAACTATTAGGAGAAATTTTGGTTCAGTCATTCTGGTTGATCAACCTCTAAGAAGATCCGCAGGATTTTGAACTTGGCACCTGAATATCCCCTTAATCAGGAGGAGAACTCAGGCACAAATATGGATCAACCTAGGACATATGTGTCATATGAAGAAGATATTTCTACCATGGATTTGAGAATGAACTATTCACCTCCCGCAAATCCACCTTTCACTGACCTTATGGGTCCGTTGATTATGGAACAACCTCCTTCACACGACACATCCTTTCATCAGTCGATGGAAGGACATCCTGGAGCCACATACTGGATTTTTATCCGACCCCAGGATAACCCGGTATCAACATCTTTTGGTCCAACTACATCATTTTGGGACACTTCTTAAGTCAACATGTTTCTGATTTTGAGTCACTTCCGACGGTTGAAACTCCATTTCATCGGCTTCCTCCATGTATTCCCAATGTGTCTTTCTCCAACCTGTTTATGAGACTATCGATCGTTTACGAACATTCGCTAATGAACTTAGACGACAGAGTTCCCCACCCAGGCCTAATTCGGAAGTTTCAACTATTGAACAACATTCCCCTATCCATTCTTATTGTTTTCTTCACCAGGAACATCTACACCTACCTTGACCGTTTATGAACCATGTCAACAATCGTTCCCGACGAGTACACCTCAAATTCAGGAGACCTCTTCAACACCTTATTTGACCTCAACTACTGGAGGGAAACCTTTAGCTACTGTTAACTATGTTACTAGAACATTACCTCCACCAGCCCCACCTCAAAATTCGAGGGGAGGTTATAATCTACCTGTTAGTCTACAGTCGAGTGGAGGACATCCCTTAGTTAGTAGTCAACAATTAGTTACAAGTCAACCTACGATTAGTGGTCAACATTTGATTATTGGACACACTCCTATAAGTGGACAATCTTCGACTGGAGGACAACCCCTAGCTAGTGGACCTAATCTAATTGGGGGGAATCACCCAGTTAGCGGGCATAACTTGAGTGTAGAACATACTTCACATTTGAATTGTAGTATGGTTGGAAGTTATCTCCCAACCTTGGGACAACCTACATGGACACATCACACGAGGATACGATCTACTTGGACCCAAACCCCATGGGGGTATATCCATCTGGGTAATCGTAATGCTACTATAGGACAAAATTATCTAAGAAACCTTTTTACTAGATTAACCTATCCCTGAAACACGAACACCCCATGGAGACAACATAATGTTCCACCGCCTAGACCTCCAGCCGGTGGACCACCTACACCACCCACACCACCTCCACCACCTGTCCCGCCACTTCCCCCACCATCCGGTCCACCACCACCTTATTCTGGAGGAGGAGGACCCCCACCCTCTGGCAGAGGACCTCCTTATTCTGGAGGAGGAGGACCCCACCTTCTGGTGGAGGACCACCTTATTCCGAAGGAGGAGGACCCCCTTCAGGTCCACCACCCAACCTAGGAGGCCCACCCCCATATGGCCAATTTCCTATGTGAGGTCCTTATGATCAATCTATCCATGGTCCGACTGGTACACCGACGCCTTATCAGTATTACCAGTATCCATAGTTGAACCAAAAATTACCATTTCTGGATACACTTGATCTACAAGACTTATCTCAGTTGACTAACGATCCCATTTATCATGGCATAAATTGGCCTACAATTCCTGTGAAGTTACCATCAGATATTGCGAATTTTTATGGCAAACCCGGCGAGGACCCTAAGAATCACGTTATGACTTATCATTTGTGGTGTTTTTCCAATTCCTTAATGGATGATTCCATCCGTTTGAGGTTATTTCAACGAACCCTTACTGGTACTACCGCAAAGTGGTACATTGAGTTGCCACCATATTCCTTTCCTGACTTTCGATCTTTGGCTATGTCATTTTTGACTCACTTCCAGCTACCGATACGTTACGAAACCATCACAAGTATTTTGAATTATCTCCGCTAAACTACTACCACTCACATTTCTGATCATATTCATGAGCGGAGGAGGAGACGACGTCTTATTGAATCCCCATTCTAGATCAAATCCTTGCAGATTGGTTCACAAAGTCACTACTTCCTATCATAGCTAAAGGCGTAGCCATGGGTGGGGTTGTTAGAGAGGAACAAGCTATATCTTGTGCTCAGTATTTAGACCTTGTATATGCTCAATCTGGTACCTTATATGATATCATTCCTGATGCCCCCCACCCTACATATGATCCAGCAAAACCACCTACGAGACCTCATGCCGATGGCATCATTGGTTTTTCCCATACCCATCCTGCTACACAATCCGGTGGATCACAAAGCCATCATAGCTTGACCCCACCCACAACACAGGCTGGACATCACACCATAAAATAACCCAACCCTGCTTCCACTGAGGAAGTGAATTCAGTTCAATCTGCTTCACCTCAAAAATCCAGTGGTAAGAAGAAGAAAAAAGGTAAATCTAAAAAGTCTTCTAACTAGCAGGAGCCAAGAAATAATCCCGAGACAATAAACAAAAGCGGAAGGTAAAATATCCTTGTTTATTTTGTGGTGATGATCACTTCACCAAAGAATTCCCACATCGGGAGGAAGTGAAAAAGTTCCTTAAAGGGAACCCCACGCCCGCAATCTTAACTGATCCCTTCCCCACACAACAACAACAAATGATTGCACATCAACAATCTCCTTCTCAAGGAAACCTATCCACCACCGCTCATGTTCTCATGATGCGGAGCGAAACAGTCAACTTAAATACTCGATCACGATCATATGACTCACCTTATACAAAGGAATCTAACGGGGGTAATCCTTAAATATCCACTGCATCTACATCCATCATTCCTTCACCTAAAGGTCCTCTTGTCATAGAGAAACCTTTACCAGATTCAGTATTGCGTCCACCCAAAAGCACGATTCGAAAATCCATTTTCAATCCAAATGCTCAGGCTGCTCAAAACTATAATATAGTAGAGGATTTACCGCAAACCCCTTGTGCTATGTCGATGTTAGAATTCTTACAAAACTGTCCCATTCAGCGTAAGACCCTGTTATCCACGATTGGAGTTGTAGATCCAGATTCCTCCAACAACATCATGTTCAAGCTAGAGTATTTCAAGCTGAGACTTTCCCACCAACTTTTGTTTCAAATCGTTACTAACGTTTCTGGGAAAATCATCCATCGTACTGTCTTAGACGAAGGAGCCTCTACCTCGGTTATGTCGTTATCCTGTTGATGAACCATTGGCTCTCCCGAGTTGAACCGTTTCCCCACCACATTGAAATCCTTTGATGGACATGGTTTTCAACCTCATGGGCTGTTACAATCTTTGGTCGTCGAGTTGGGCGGTAAAACCATTTCCATTAACGTGGAAGTCATCGTTGCCCCGTTGGATTACAACCTATTACGTGGTCGAAACTGGTCCTATGCCATGACTGTGGTTACATCATCCGTCTTACACTTTGTACAATTTCCCCACCAAGGGAAGATTGTCACTATCGACCAATTAGACTTCTATACACCTAACACCACTACTGATCCTGCGGACAATCTCCCTCTTTTAGGACACTCTACGCAGATATATGAGAGTGTGGGGGTAGGACTCCTTAAATATTCATCCCTCATGGGATTATTTCCAACACCAGATACCCCTACCCATGTTTCCATGGTAAACATGATTTCTTCCTCTCATTACTCGACGGACCAATGGATTGTGCCCGATCCATATAATTTGGATACGATTGGAGATGTGATGCCTCTTAGCCTTGCAGAAGCTACTTATGAGGCCATCGAATCAGACCCCGATTTACCATATTTCCACTCTGTCGTGGCATCTACCTCACATTCTCTGCCATTATAGCGGACCTCATCCCTACCTAATCCTTTACTCCAGACGTTTGATTCTGACGATTCAATCATGGATATTATGAGTGTGGATGAACCCCCATGGTAAGACCTCCACCATAGATCGTATTTCCTTCCACCATTAGATTCGATAGAGAACGCCATTGAAACAATTGTTTCACCCTATGTCTTTCCTTACCTTCAATATCCTGTCCTCGCTGTGGATACGATAACCGAGGAAAACTTGGCTAACATCACGCCTACCTTTCTAATCGACATATCCGTAAAACCTGGAGTCGTGGAACAAATTCACTTAGGATAAATTTGTTCTCTGGAAGAAGTCACCACTTTCACGACCTTATTTAAAAAATTCCGTGACGTCTTTGCATGGAGCTACAAGGAAATGCCAGGGATTGATCCTGCTATTTTTATGCACAAGATTCAAACATATCCCGATGCAAAACCTATCCGAAAAAACTCAACCCTTTTCACCCTAGAAAAAATACGGTTATTAAGGCAGAAATAGAAAATCTGTTGAAGGTTGGCTTCATTTATCCTGTTCCCTTAATAGATTGGGTCTCTAATGTCATCCCCATCACTAAAAAAAAAGGAACCATTAGGGTTTTTGTCGATTACAGGGATTTGAATAAGGTTTGTCCCAAGGACAATTACCCTACCCCCTTCATTAACCAAATCATCGACGACTTTGCCAGAAGCATCATATTCTCATTCATGGATGGTTTTTCCGGTTATATTCAGATAGAGATCCATCCTACTGATCAACATAAGATGGCTTTGATCTTCCCATGGGGTACATTCGCATATCGCAAACTCCATTTTGGCCTTAAAGATGCTAGTGATACATTCCAGTAGGCTATGTCGTATGATTTCCACGACATGAAGGATTTTGTGGAACCTTATTTAGACGATCTCCCTGCTCGTTCAAATTGTCGAGACTTTCACATTGATCATCTGACGACTGTATTTCTTAGATGTCGATGGTATAATATCTGTCTAAATCCTCATAAGTGTATATTCTATGTTGAGTCCGGACTCTTATTAGGCTTAATCATTTCAAAGGATGGGATCCGCATCGATCCCCTCAAGGTGGAAGCCATTGTTTCTCTACCATCGCCCACAGATATTCTGGAACTTCAATGTTTGCAGGGGAAGGAAAAATACCTAAGGCATTTTGTGTTCAATTTCGTAGAAAAGACACAGGGATACATGTGGTTTCTCAAGAAGGACGTCCCATTCATTTGGGATCATTATGCTCAACAATTTTTTGACAACCTGAAACATGCTATCACTCATGCACTTGTGTTAAAACTGCCAAATTACACCAAGGATTATATCCTTTATCTTGTTGCTTCCACTTCCACTTCCACCATTTATATGGTTTTGGTACAGGAAGATAGTCACGCCCAGGAGCATGTGATATAATACCTTAGTAAGGGTCTCATTGATGCTGAAACACAGTATTCACATGTTGAGAAGCTAGCCCTCGCATCAGTCATTGTTGTCCAGAAGTTTCTTCTTTACATCCTCCTCCGCAGAACCGCCATCATCGTCGACTCTAACCCCATGTACCATGTTCTCACGTGCCGGGTACTAGGGGGAAAATATTCACGCTGGATTGTGATTCTTCAGGAATTCGACCTCTAGTTTGAGAAGGCCAAATCAAATAAATCTTTGTTTTTTGCGGAACTCATCTGTGATCTTCCTCGTACTGATCAAGAAACTGAGCCCATGGACTCTCTCCCCGACGAGTCCTTGTTTCTTATCAGTACTTCTGACCCATGGTATGGATATATCACATTGTATCTCCAGACCCAACAATTCGATCCTTAACTATCTCATGACGAAAGCCGTCGTGTGCGTCACCACGCAAAGTATTACTTCATCATTGGTGACACATTGTTTCGTCGTGGTGTCGATTCCATCCTACGACACTGCTTAACTCATGAGGAGGCCGATCATGTACTGAATGATTGCAACTCGGGAGCATGTGGTGGTCATCTTTATGGGATGGCTATAACCCAGAAAATACTACATGCTGGATACTATTGACCTTCCATATTCAAAGATTGTATTGAAGCAGTCAAGAAGTGTCCTCCTTTCTAGCCTTTTCATCATAAAAAGCGCTCACATCCCGCCCCATTACATCCAATTATCGTCGTCGGTCCATTTGATAAATGGGGCATTGACTTCATGCACTGTAAGCCTACCTCGGTCGGGGGGCATGGTTATGTTATTGTTGTAGTAGAATACTTCACCAAGCGGGCTGAGGATGTTTCTACGTACAAAGAAGACGACGCAACTGTCACACTCTTTATGTTCAATCATATCATTGCACATTTCGGAGTACCTAAAGCCATCGTCACTGACCATGGATCACATTTCCAAAACAAGGTGGTGGATGAACTAAGCGTCAGGCTGGGTTTTCAACATGATAAATCAACTCCCTACTACCCTCAGTCAAATGTACAAGTAGAGGCCATTAACAAGTTCTTGAAAACCATGATTCAACGTATGGTAGGGACACATAAGTCCAACTGGCATACCATGCTTTTTTCAACCCTATGGGAATATAGGACTTGCTTGAAAACTACCACTGGTTTTACAACATTCCAATTGGTCTACAGACTAGAGGCAGTATTACCTATAGAGTGCGATATTTCGTCATTGAAACTCATTGTTGAACTTTTACCTAACACCACTACCGAGGAAGAATGATTTCTGTACTTGGAAAAACTCGATGAAACCCGTTGTGATGAAGCTCTGGCTAATGAAGCTCACAAGAAATGCATCAAGGCCCAATATGACAAGTTAGTCAAACCTCGTATCTTCAACGAGGGAGATTTGTTCCTCACTTACGACCAAAAACATGATAAACTGGGGGCAGGAAAACTTGAATCCATGTGGCACGGTCCATATGTGGTTAAACGTGTTTTGGAAAAAGGAGCATATGAATTTGAGGATTACGACAAAATATCTTTGGGGGAGCCTTGCAATGGGCTCTACCTAAAGTGGTACTATGCCTATATAATTTACGCATTAGAACTTTGTATATATTGTCATGACGTGTGTTTTGCTTGGTGTGACACGTTATTTTTAGTGTGTTAGGATCTTCTCATTACGCTTATACCATGTTCTTCCTGGATGTGTAGATGGAAACATGTTTTGGATTCGTAGACGGCTCTAGCCAGCACACCCGTAACCTCGCTTCGGCAGCTTGGGTACTTTATTCCCCTACCATTGAATTGATTCCCCTACCATCTTGTTATCTATATTGATTCTGTTGGCAGGCGATTTGGTAAGGTAACATCGCAGCATTGCTGATGCCGCGACAAGTCAGAAGATATCGCAAAAGGTGGAGAGCTGGACGTAAAGGAGATCATTTTATGTATTTTTGAGTTAAATGTACCGTAGTATGCGGGTTTTGGGTCATTTGGACCTTATGTTAGGTAATTTTGGGTCAATTGTATTGCAGTATGCGGTTTTTTTGGGTCATTTGGACCGCGTCAGTTAGATTTTGGGTCATTTGCTCAAAGTGTCAGTTAGGAAGTTGTTAGAATGTGGCAAGCATTGTAAGGGTGGAAGCCTATTTATAGTCATAGAGTCATATGTATTGGATAGCTTAATCTTGGTACAGATCATGAGATGTTGGATGTGTGCATCTTTGAGTTTGTGTATGAGATCAGGAGATACTGGTGAGATCTATGTTTTGCAGAGATATTGTATCTGGGTTTTGCAGAAGTAATATGACATGACAGAACTATTTTGTGAAATGTCCTGTGTATCTTTCGTCACTTATGGTAATACATGTTGCAATTCATGAATGAGGCTTATGTTTTCTTACTGCAACTGATGCTTTAATGCTATACTTGTTGCGATAAAAGATCGTGTTGAATGATGCTATGAATATGAATGATGTTAAGTTTGAATGCATATGATCTATCTTTGAAAGTTGCGATAAGTTAAGTGATTGTTGCCGCAAACATCCTCCTTCATTCGGTGGAAACATGGTTCCGTCGACTCTCCCTTGAACATCTCGGGTGAGACCTCATCTGCCTCGCAGGTGTTGTTGGATGGGGTAAAATCTGTCTGGGCCGGTGCTCAGGGAGATTGCGGTGGGTTGGTGTCGACAGCAATGGGAACCCCTGTCGACTGGGTTTGAGTCAACAAATGGTTATGTTGTCAGGACCGTGTGTAAAGTGAAAGGAGTATATGCTGTGGCATCTGACGCAACCGGAGATACAAAGATGGTTTGATAAGAAGTTGCAGGAATTTGTTGAAGAAGAAAGTCGGAACACTCGACTGACAGTAAATCAGTGAGTGGACAGATATATTCATGACAGTCCGCACGAGTGGTTTTTCTGTGAATTCCTGGTCCTTTTGTTCGAGTGGTTGGCGAAATTGACCTTTCATAAGCGGAACCAGCAAGGTGGTGAACCGATGACTTGGACCCCAGAGTTGATCCAAGAACTGCAAGAACTCGACAACAAAGCGTCATGAGCTATCAAAGTGTGGCTTGATAGCATCTTGGAAGGGTATATCATTGAATTTGCGGTTGATACAAAAAATTCCTATAGTTAAGCTAAAAGATATTTCTTTTGCGAACCCCGGGAAAGGTTTCTGCTGTCGCTCCAACTCTCCATTAAGATGCTTATTTGCGAGAAGGGTATATTGAAGATGCATCTAGATCAGTAAACATCCTGGTGGGTGGAGGCCATGGGTATCGCAACGGTAGGGGGGAAGTACATGGAATGATAAGGGGTAGATGGGTGTAGGTCATGATGAGACTATGAGCGAAGCTGAGGAAGAGAGTGGTATTACAAGGGGAGGAGCGAGGTTTCGACAGGAAAAGAGGTAGAGGATAGGAAAAGGTCCTGATGCAATCAAACCGCAAATTTGCGAAGGAAGACCACACGGGACAAAGCGACCTCACAGTCCGGACAAGGACAACCAGGCTACACCCAGGATAGAGGCAGGATCAAACCCTAGCAGAAACGTACCCACACCTCTGCTCACTATCTGTCAACCTGTAAGAAACACAACTTCGACCCCACCGGGTCAACAAAACTTGATTACTAGTAGTTTAGCACTAGCAGGAAGGAAGCCCAGGATGGTGGGTGAGGATGCTAAGTTGTCGCTGTTCCACGGGAGTGGGATAGACAACCCAGAGTAGTATTGGTTTTTGAGTGAAGTGGTATGGATCGTAAAACAGATCATTGATGATAATGCTAAGAAAGGACAGTTAGCGACAACCCTGCAAGGTCGCACATTAGACTGGTTTATGAAATTTTTTCTAGTCCCTATAGGAGCTCTGGAGAAGACACTAGATGACATCAGGGATGGTTTGATTGCAGAATTTAGAAAACCCAAGTCTGAAGCACAATATATTATAGAATTGAAAGAAATTAAGCAGTATCCCAAAGAGAAGGTGTGGGATTTTGACCAACGGTTTAAGACGCTGATGGCGAGGGTTATTTTTGATATGAGTGTTGTCCAACACAAAGAGTGGTTCATCACGGCACTGCTACCGCACATTCGACTACCACTGATGCAACAGAACATTACAATGCCCAATGAAACTCTGGAGATTGTGATGCGGTTGGAGGCATCGCTGATTGGTGAAAATGCAGCTGGGATGTCGCAGATACAGACACAACTGGCTAATTTGACCATACAGCTACAATATTTGAAGAAGGGAAAGGAGCAGCGCGAAGAAGTATGGTGTACGCGATGTCGAGGAGAAGGGCATACTAAGGACAATTGCCCTGACTTCTGCAACTATTTGGTTTTAGGAGCACCAAACCCGTTGAGTGGTGGTGGCATGCCATGGTGTCGCGTTTGTCAGGTATACGGGCACCACCATGAGGAATGTCCATACATGTAGAAGATGGTCACCAAACCGATGAATCTGTATTGCACTTTCTGTAAATCTGTGGGACACGATGACAAAGATTTCCGGGCATATGGGTTGCTTCATGAGAGAATGTACGATGCATTCTATGTAAAGGATGACCAGCGAGCCGTACAACAACCACAACCACAGCCGCAGGTAGCCCAGCCGCTACCCCAACCGTAGGTACAATTTGTACCGCAGCAGCAACCACAACAGTTTATGCCCCAATATGCTCTGATGCAAATGGCTCCATAGCAGCCAAAGTACGTTCAGCAACCGCAGTATGTGCAGCAAGGGCAGGGCATGCAACCAGCTCCTATGCAACAACAGTACAACCAACCGCAGTACCAACAACAGGGTGGATTCTGGGGAGGATTTCAGGGTGGATGTGGAGGAGGATTTGGTCACGGAGGAGGATGAAGAGGTCGCAGACCTGTTCAATGTTATCACTGTGCGGTATGGGGGCACTATCAGCGTGATTTCCCACTATTGTGGATGGAGTGTACATTTTGCTTTGTTACAGACCATACAGTAGAGAACTGCCCGCAGTTGATTACGTGATGGCAAGTAGGGAATGTTCCACAGTTGCAGAATCAGAACCAGACACAACAGCCAGTACAGACTCAGGTGCAGCAAGTAGTCTAGAACCAGAACCAACATCCAATTTAGAATGCTAATCAAAATGTGAACCAACCAGGGAACTTGACACCAAATCAGAAACAAGGTACGCATGTTGCAACAATTTCGTCACAGCCAAGGCCACAGGATGCGGCTGTCGCAGTCATCACGCGGGGAGGTGCAGCAACAGGAGGGGACGTTTGATTGGTTGGGTAGAAGAAGGTATCATTTGACGTTGAGTCCGAGCGTGACACGTTATTTCAGGCACATCATGCGATGAATCAGGATTGCGGTAAAGCTGTCATTTGCGACATGCCCACTATTTTTTATGCTTCTTTTGAGGCAGCTCCATCAACGCAATCTGGAACCTTGTAGAATTTTTTTGAGAGTTGTTTATTGTTAGCAAGGGATCCTGCTGCTCTAGCTGATATTGAGGGGTTGTTGCAGTGTCTAACTAGGGGACAGCAGGAATCCACGGTAAACTCCTTACAGTGGCGGAAGATAGGTAAGGAGATGCACATGAACATACAAATTGGGGACTATGATGTTGATTTAGTTATTCTGGATCTTGGTTCGGATGTCAACATATTAACCAAGCAGGCATGGCAGAAAATGGGGAGGCCCCCATTGAGCTGGTCTCCTGTACAGCTTTGGTTAGCTAATCACGCTAAGGTGACACCGATTGGAAGAGTCCCACATTTGGTGGTGGACATTGAGGGCATGAAGACCTATGCTGACTTTGATGTCATTGAAGTGGTTGAAGGAGGAAGCTCGTATCCCGCATTGTTGGGGATCGGATGGGATAATGATAATGGAGCAATAATCAACTTCAAGTGGCGGATGATGACTTTCGAAAACCGCGATCTCAGAGTCATAGCCCCATTGGATCCGGTTGAAGGACGCAGATACATTGAGCCAGTGAAGGATGAAGATCCCAGTGGATGGGACCATGTATTCAACATTTATGAAGACTATATTCATCTGACTGCCAACGGTAAGTTGGGATGGCGCAGTGACAGCTTTGCATCTTTCGTCTCTGATGATGCGTTAGAACACTGGTGGAACCACTTGCACGAGGTATCGCTCCACAAGTGCCTATTAGTCACGCAATCATTATGCCGTGTTGCAAAGGAAATAGTCACATTACCAATATATGAAGGCCTGCCTGGTTTGTCCGACTTTTTGACAGAATTTGAGGAACGAGTTTCAGAACCACAACGATTGCTGGAATTGGAGGAAGCACTGAAGGCTGCTCCAACACGCTGGTGGGTGACACACAAGAAATCAATTAATGAATGGTCGCAGTGCAGAAGATTGATGATGGTTCGCTTTGGTGATACCGAGGTCTACCACACAGGGAAATACGATGGTTGGAATAACCTTGGAATTCATCTGAGGGAGTGTTAGACATTGTGGGCATTGCGACCGTGAGATGAGTGGGTCCATGCCTTTATCCATACTTTAGATGAGATGCCGTGCTCATGGTATACTGCAGCTGAGTTGCGAGGAGAAATTACCACTTAGGTGGAGTTGACGGTATGCTTCACTCATACATTCACTTTCGCGAATGCCAACCCTGATGTCAATAATGCTTTGCAGCTCATCTGTGATGTGGTTCTGAAGGTTGTTTCGATATCATATCCATCGGATCCGCATGCGCACTGCCAGATGCAATCCCTTATGAAATGTTACAATATCACCGGTGGGCCCGGAGACAGTGATGATCCATGGAATGTCAATATTATCGAGTCTGAAGGGAGTCGCGATGTGATAGCACCTGATGCACCAAGTGATCCGATTAGTCAGCCATTGAAGCTCTGTAAGATCAATATTGGGACGGAGGCCACTCCCAAGTTCGTGAATGTTGGATATTATTGGGATGATGAGATGATGGGAAAGGTCACCGATTTGCTGCAGGAATTCCAAGACCTCTTTCCTACGAAGTTTTCAGAGATGAAAGGTATCCTGGGTGATTTAGGTGAGATGAAAAGCCCCTTGAAACCAGATGCTAAACCGACCAGGCAGCGACCCTACCAGCTGAATCTGCAACATAAGGAGAGGGTCATGGTCGAACTTGATCACATGTTGGATGCTTGTATCATTAAACTAGTTGAAGAATAAGAATGGATCAGCCCTATGGTGGTGCAAGACAAGAACACTGGCGAGGTGTGCATTTGTGTTGACTTGCGAAAGTTGAATGATGCTTGCTTGTATGATCCATTTCTGACTCCGTTTACTGATGAAGTACTCCAAGGTGTGGGCGGTCGGGAGATGTATTCTTTCACGGATGGGTTCTCCGGTTATCATCAGATCTGCATTGCAAAGGAAGACCACCACAAGATGACTTTTGTGAAAGAATGGGGTTGTTTTCAGTATACCGTGATGCCGTTTGGGTTTAAGAATGTGTTAACACCCAAAAAGTGCTCACTACCTCATCTACCCCATTAGATGACTCATTTGTCCATATTTCCTACCATATTTGCCTTCAAAACCTTAAAATCCCATTAAAAAGCCTCCAAAAGGCTAAAAAACCCCCTTTTCCCTCAAAATTATCCAAAATTCCTCCAAAATAGCAAAAACCCTCTAAAAAGGGAATAAAAAATATAAAAAAAGGAGGAAAAAGAGGAAAAAGGAGGAAAAAACCCTATACAGCTGACCTAAACCATATGGTCCCCAAAACCATGGGCCAGCACTCCACCACTAAATACCTATAAATAGGTGATGGAGACCCCTCATTTCATATCCACAATCAAATACACCCTTACTATGCCAAAATCACTCTTGAAACCCTAGCTCACTCTTGAGCTACTTTCACCATTGAGTGCTCCTTTTGGCCCATTTCCACCCTTTGGAGAAAGAAAAGGAGCAAAGCTGGATTTTGGAGCAATCCTCTTGGACCATTGCAAGAACTTCACCAACCTCTACACTTGAGGTAAAATTTTAATACAAAAAGAAAGATCTTCACCATATTTCATGTTTTTGTTATGTTTATTAATGCTCATGTTAGTTTAGAATCTGTATTGCTTTAGTACTTTAATTTAATGTTTATTGAATTGCTACTAAGGAGTCCATTCTCCTTAGTAGGTGCTCATTTGCACAAGCTAGGGTGAAAACCCTAGTTACAGTTTTGGCGACTCCCCTTGTGTTCCTTTGAATTTTTGGTTATAGTTTTTAAAGTTTTAAATATTTTTTAATTTTCTGCAATATTTTTTTGTTCGGCTGTCCCTTTTAGCTGCTGTAAACTGCATCTTTTACCCCCTGTAGTTGCGTTCCGATTGCGTCTTTCAGGCCTTTACCTGCGATCTGACCGTGGCTCTCAAACTGTTTCCGGTGACCTGCCGACCGTTTTCAGTCTGTTACTTGCGATCCGACCGTGGCTATTAGCTTGTTTAGAGTAATCTGACTGCCGCTGTTAACCCTTTTCACGCGTCCCGAATGCGGCTTTCAACCATTTTCCTGCAACCCACCTGTGCCTGTCGGCCTTTTTCCCGCGTCCCGACTGCGACTTTCAGCCATTTTCCTGCAACCCGCCTGCGCCTGTCGGCCTTTTTCCTGCGTCCTGCCTGCGGCTTTCAGCCCTTTTCCTACAACCCGCCTGTGGCTTTAGACCTTTTTCCCGCGGTCCGATCGCATCTTTCGGCCAAAATCCCGCAACCTATCCGCGACTGTTGAGCTGTTTCTCGCGGTCCGACTGCCTAGAATTGACACAGACCCGCGGTCTGTTCTCTGCACTTTTTTACTATTTTGAACCCAACACTTTGCTGCACTATTTTCTGCACTTGCACAACCATCTATCCTACCTGCAGCCATACTTCCCTACAGCCTTTTCTGCAGTTTTATTTCTGTTCCCTTTACATAATAGTTTTTAAAAAAAAATTTCAACATTTTAATTGAAGAAGAGAAAATTTTGCATTTCAAAGTTTACATTCTGTCTTGTTATTTTTAGTTAGAAAGTTGCCCCCCTTGTGGCACTTTTACTTGGGTTCATCATCTCACATGCACACACTCAGTCACCTAATTCAAGTGAGCCTTAAAAAACTACTTAACACAACCAACATTCTAACCCCACTTGGGGAACACATAAGAATTTTTGTAGTTAGGTAGGATCGGGGGGATAGGCATCCAAATAACACCCCTCGGTTGCTTACACTTGAGACATAGCTGTTGTCCATTAGGGAACCAAAATCCCCTAGTATTTTTTGGCACGGTCACAACCAGTTTATCAGAGGGCCTCTCCCCTAGGAGGGTTGAAGTCGCCAGACTGGTTCCAGAGGCATGAGTGGAATATCGCAATCCATTCATTAACCGAAGGCTACCTTTCGCAGTTCTCGGGGTATCCCTGTATGGGGATACTGCGGTGATAGAACCAAACGACAGATTCACCTTTTCTGGACGTGTCATGAACGGGGTATCTTAGTTGCCTTTCTTCTAGGATTGACTACCCGGTGTCCCTCCCAGCAGGGGGATATCTTTAGCCACTTGGATCTCCTATCCATATTGTCTGACTTGGATTTCATCACCTTGCAGAGGATATGTCTAGTTGAGTCAGAATACTATTTAGCTAGGTGTTTGCATGCTCCCTTACCTCCTTTTGGTCTAACGAGTCCAATATTTTTATTTTTTAGGAAACCTGCTGCTTGTTGGTATTCTGACCATTTCTGTTGATACTCCACTTATTATAGCACAACTGTTACAGTAAGTGTTTTGAGTTGGTTGTTGGCCTGAGTGCCATATTTTTTGAGCTCTCCTTCTGCACACTCGGTTGCATTAGGGTTTTTGAGCTATTTTTCACTCAACACAACCCCCATATATTTGATACCATCTGTCCCCATTGAGTCCCCGAGACATTCTCGGCGCCTCCGGGGAGAGCCCCCACAGCACGGTTCACTTGACACCACCCGTCATAGACATAGATCTTCATCACTTGATACCACTCATCATAGATCTCGAGCTTTGTCACTTGAATCCACTCGTCAACGGCATAGAACTCCATCACCCGATCTAGATGCCCCCTATTTTACCTCTGATTCTGAGGCAGAGTCTGAGAACCCCATTTACATTGCACCAACCAGCCCCATGGCTGGCGTGACTTCCACCCCTTTCTTTGTAGGGACCATTGGTGGAGCATCCACCACCACACCAACTTCCACACCTGCTTTGGGTATGCCCTCGATGGGGCCCGCATCTACCATTCCCATCACTGCGCCCATTCCAGTAGCTCGAATACCTATTCCCACTCCATCAGTGGCTCACACTACCCTTGGCGGTGCAGGACTGTCCCATACCACGTTCGTCCCTACACTTGGGGGCAACCTCCCAAACCCTACCCCTACACTTGGGGGCATTGGCCCCAACATGGTTCAACCCACTAGTATGTCACATCCTTTTACTAGTTTTCCATTCATGGCTAGCCTCAACCTTCCTGACCTAGCTAGACTGACTAATGATCCCATCAGACACGACCCTACGTGGCCTCACATGCACACCAAGCTTCCCTCCGACATCCCTAAGTTTGAGGGCAAGGCAGGTGAGGACCCCCAGAACCATATTATGTCCTTCCATCTATGGTGTTCCTCCAACTCCATAGTGGATGAATTTGTCCGCCTCCGTCTGTTACAGCGCACCTTCACTGGCTCTGCAGCTAAGTGGTACATCGAGCAACCCCATGGGACCCATGCCACCTTTATTTCCCTTGCCTCGACCTTCCTACAGTTCTTTCAGTTACCTGTCTGCTATGACGTGGGAGTTGAGATCCTACTGTCTTGCAGATAGAACACGGCTACCCACATCACTTACCACATTCATGAGTGGCGTTGACGCCGCAGCCTCTGCAAAATCAAGTTAGATGACCGTATATTCTTAGATTGGTTTCTCAAAGCCATCCTCCTTCCTTCCTTCCATTACCAAGGATGTGTCATCCGAACGACCCCAGTCCGAAGAAGAGGCCATCCTCAAAGCCCAACAATTTGACCTCATTTACGCCCAGTCGGGTTATCTCTATACCATTATACCTGATGCCCCTCGTGGTGACTCCTCCCAGCATGATGCGCCGAGGGAATCCCATGCCGCAGACGGCATCATTGGCCATGTTGCCTCGCATCCCCAACCCTTTTCCATAGCACATCCTAGCCCTGGCCCCAACCTTTCGCGGGCCACATCTCAATCCGGAGCAACCAATTCGTATGCTCCTATGACACATCACCACCATTCTCACGGACCCTCATGTCCACCTCAGTGCTTTAGACATGCATCCCCCGCTCATGCTCCCCTGGTCGCACCTCAGCCATATTACCATCCATAGTCTGCACCAGCTCCTGCATCTTCCCAAGCCCAACCTGCTTATTACCTGCCATAGGTAGCCCTTGCAGCAAACCCACAACCCGTTCCATAGACATATCAGCAACCCCCACAAGGTTCAGCACCTGCGCAACCTCCACCTACTTATTATCCACCGCAGCCTGCTCCCGCACCTGCACAACCCCAGAACCCACCTGCTACCCAAGGGCAAGTTTACGCCCAACAGAACCACAACAAGCAGCGCCAACAGGGCCAACAAAACCGTGGCAAAGGCCGTAACCGTGGGAACAACCCTCCTCCAGACCAAGGTGGTCAACCTCCCAATCCCCCAGACAACAATAATGCGGCCCCTTCCAACTAGAACCCTAATCAACCACCCAAGCAGGCAAAAAGTCATAATTTACGAACAAACCATCCTTGTTCTATTTGCGGGGTCTATGGCCACTACACACATGCTTTCCCACATTTGGAGCAAGCTCGACAACTCTGGGTTGATGATTCCCATCGCCAAGGGCATGCAGCTCCTCAAGCGCCGCCCAACCCCCCACCCCCTCAGCAACAACCTTTGGTGCTGCAAAACCCCTTACCAACCCAAGGCGTAGAACACTAAGCCGTTGGCTCCCCCTCAAGGCAACGCGCCACCACAACAACAGATCACTTATGCCACTCCTGATCAACCCATGTTCGACTTAGGTACTCACCACTTGTTAATGTTGTCGTCCGCTGATGTCAACCTCCAAAACCATCAGAACCAATATCGCTCCACCCCTAAAGCCCCTCCCATCGACAAAAACACTAACGCTCATCCCACTGATCAGACGTTACGTATACCTCCGGCTCCACTCGATGGCGCCTCCAAAGCACCTCGTTTCCCACTTCATCGTATCAACAATAACCCCAATGCTTGCGTTGCGTCAAATTACAACATTGTAGATGACTTAGCCAAATCTCCCGTAGCCATGTCCACGTTAGAAGTCTTAAAAAACTGTCCTTCACAGTGCAAGACTTTGCTCTCCACCATTGGTGCTATTGACCCAAATGATTCACAACTGATGGAATTCGATTAGGACCAGTCCGAACCACGCCTGTTTTCCACTTTAGCATTCCAAGTTTCTGTTTCCATTAGGAATCTTGTCATCCATCAGTGCATCATTGATGAAGGTGCCTCTACATGCGTTATGTCCACATTCGTTTGGAAGAAGTTGGGATCCCCTACTCTCCAACAGTCCACCACTGCATTGCGAGCCTACGACGGCCGTTCGGCTCAACCCCAAGGTCTATTAGCTAACGTCCTCGTCCAGCTGGCTGGTAAAACCGTTCTCATTGACATAGAGGTCATCAATGCCCAACTTGATTATAACCTCTTACTTGGCCGTAGCTACATGTATGCCATGCCGACAGTTGCTTCATCCATTTTTTGTACTATGATGTTCCCCCATGACAGACGCGTGGTCAAGGTCGACCAACTCACCTATTACGACCCCAATGCCCCCGCTGCACCCGAAAATGTTCTCCCCATGGTTGAACAACCTGTTTGTGGTGCAACTACCTCGTTTGTTTCCTCCGTGGGACCCAGAATTTACTCAGACACGTCGATGACTTCCACATTCCAATCCATTCCATCCCTGTCACCCGCAAACGAAGTCTCTGACCTTTGTACTCTTTCCCACAATACACAAACACCCAACAATCAACCGCCCTTGTTACCTAAACCACCATTGGTACCTAGTCACATTGGTGTTACACCCACCCACACAATCCCCTTCCTATTCCCTCCTTCGGGAGTAGTAAGCGCCTCGATTATGGCTACTCTCAGCCTCCCCGGGTTAACCTTAGGATTACCCGTGTGGTATATTTCGCCTCCCATTCCCCCGTGGACACCAAATGTCGTCCTACAACTGGTGCAACCCATTGTCAATACTAGTCAACCACCTCCCGGTGTCGCTACCCCTTCGTCATCTAGAAATCCCCCTCCTCTTATCAAGCCCACTGGGGGGAGAGGCCCACAACCATACACTGCTATACCCCCTCCCAATATAGTTAAACCCCCTCCCATGTTTTGTGCTCCGCCCAAATGCTCGTTGTACATGCAAATGCTTGACGACGACCCCAACATCCCGGTTGTCGAACTAGATCCAACCCCTAAGCCTCGTGATAAATCACTGCGTACCAACCACCCTTGTTCCATATGCGGTATTTACAACCACTAATCACATCACTGTCCTGATATCCCAGATTACAGAGCAGCTCTCTACGAGATGAATAATTTGGACCTTGAGACGACACCCCCCACAATTGAGGAGATCCACCCCCCGGTATCATCCCCATCCGGAGAGATTAACACCATTTATATGATCTCTTCGACTACCACTCCCTCGTCAACCGATTTGACAACTCAAAATTTCCACAATGATGAGGAGATTCTAGAGGCTCTCACTGCCCCGAATTATCCCTGGGATGACATGCACCATCGTTCCTGTTTCCTCCCAGAAGAATCCTCCTCTACCACAGCTACCCAATTCGCGGTTGAGTCCTAAGATTTCCTTCCCACTAAAGTCGACTGGTTTAAGGATCCTATTCCTGCTCCTGATGCCTTTGAGGAAGGTAACATGGCTAATATCTCACCCGTCATCCACATCGATATATCTGACCCACCTGGTGCTCTTGAAATCATTACCTTAGGAACCTCCTGCAGTGAGCATGAGATTGGAGAATAAAAAAAACTTTTCCAAGAATTTCGTGATGTCTTTGCCTGGTCCTATACCGAAATGCCTGGTCTTGACCCCTCCATTATAGAACACCACATTGACACATGGCCTGATGTACCCCCCGTTCATCAGAAACAACGCCCCATTCATCCTTCCAAGCTCCCCGCTGTTAAAGTAGAGGTTGAGAAACTTCGCAAAGCAGGATTCATTTATCCTATTGCTTATACCACTTGGGTTTCAAACCCCGTTCCCATTAACAAAAAGCAAGGCACCATTAGAGTATGCAATGACTTCCACGATTTAAATCGAGCTTGTCCCAAGGACAACTTCCCCACGCCATTTATTGACCAACTCATCGATGCGTGTGCGGGGCATGAAGTCCTCTCTTTCATGGACGGTTTTTCTGAATACAACCAGATTCAGATCCGTAAGGAGGATCAATACAAAACTGCCTTTACCACCCCTTGGGGCACCTTTGCCTATCATGTCATGCCTTTCAGCCTCAAAAATGCTGGTGCCACCTTCCAGCGGGCCATGACCTACTGTTTTCACGACTTGGTCCATATCCTACTCGTCTATCTTGATGACCTTACAGCTCGTTCCCGGAAACGATCAGACCACCTTAACGACCTCCGGCAAGTTTTTCTATGTTGTCGCAAATATCAAATCCGCTTGAACCCACACAAGTGTGTCTTTTGCATTCCGGCAGGCCGGTTGTTGGGTTTCATTGTTTCCTAAAAAGGAATTACTGTTGATCCCCTGAAAGTCCAAGCCATCTTAGACCTTCCCTCTCCTCGCACACTTCGGCAGCTCCAAAGTCTGCAGGGGCGATCCAATTTCCTTTGTCGCTTCATTCCTAATTGCGCCACTACTGTTCATGGTTTCTTACGCCTACTTCGTACCCATATACCCTTTGTTTGGGATGAGCAAGCAGAAGCTGTATTCGCCGCCCTCAAGAAAGCTCTCACCCAAGCCCCTTTAATATCCCCTCCGGATTTCTCTAAGGACTTCATCCTTTACATCTCGGCATCCGAACATGCCGTGTCCAGAGTCTTGGTTCAAGAAGACGTCGCTCGCTAGGAGCATGTCATTTATTATGTCAGCCAGACCTTGTTTGGACCACCCCTACGTTACCCATATGAGGAGAGACTAGCCCTAGCTGTGGTCTTTTCCGTCCAAAAATTGCGACACTATATTTTACTTAGTCATACCACAGTTGTCGCCGACTGCAACCCCATGGTCTATCTATTAAACTGGCGGCTCCTGTAAGGTCGTGTTGATAAATGGGTCATTATCCTCCAGGAATATGACCTCACTTTCCGCACCCCTAAGAGCAATAAAGCCCTTGCGCTTTCCTAGCTCATCATCGATCTCCCCTCCCTTCTGCCATCCCCAAAAATCTCTGATGAGTTACCCGACAACCACTTGTTCATCATCTCGTCTGATGACCCATGGTACGGTGATATTTTGTTATACCTATGCACGCAGAAGTTCAGACCCAACATCAATCGTGATGGACGCCGTCGTATCCGTCACTAGGCCTCTCGATATCTCCTCTTAGGCGATGTCCTTTACCGGCGAGGGGTTGACACCGTTCTCCGTTGTTTCCTTACACACGAGGAAGCCGAACATGTCCTTAATGACTGTCATAGTGGTGCCTGCGGCGACCATTTCTCTGGGATGGCCACTGCCCAAAAGGTCGTCCACGCCGGATACTTCTGGCCCACACTCTTTACTGACTGCATCACAGCAGTCAAACATTGCCATAATTTCCAACTTTTTGCCCCCAAGGCCCGAACACCACCTGCTCCATTACACCCAGTCTTCACCGTTGGTCCCTTTTGTAAGTGGGCCATCGACTTCATGGAGTGTAAACCCCCATCTGCCAACGGCCATAAATACATCATTGTCGCCGTCGATTACTTCACCAAATGGGTCGAAGCCATGCCCACCTTCAATTGTACCGCTGACACCGCTGCCCATTTCTTTTTCAACCACGTTATCACTCGATTCGGGGTACCCAAACAGTTGGTCTCAGACCATGGTTCACACTTCGAATATTCCATTTGGCGCGAGTTATCCACCCTACTAAAATTCGAACATCAGTATTCCTCTGCTTACTACCCCCAAGGGAATGGCCAAGTAGAGGCCATTAACAAAATCTCAAAAACCATCCTCCAACGCACTGTTGACTGGCATAAGTCCAATTGGCACCACATGTTGTTCCCTGCCTTATGGGCTTACTGTACATCCACCAAAACCGCCACCGGTTTTACCCCGTTTCATTTAGTTCACGGTGTCGAGTCTGTCCTCCCCATAGAGTGTCAGATACCTGCCTTACACATCGCCGTCGAGCTTCTCCCGGACACCTCCCCACTCGAGAAACGTCTGCTATCACTAGAACAAGCTGATGAAGACCGTCGTGCCACTCTCCAGACCATTGCAGCCACCAAGAACCGCTCCAAAGCTGGTTACGACAAACATGTACACCCTCGAACTTTCCATCAAGGGGACCTCATCCTCGCCTATGACCAAGCCCACGACAAAAATGGTAAAGGAAAGTTTGAATCCATGTGGCAAGTCCCTTACATTGTGCAGACCTACCTTGGCAATATGGCGTACATTTTAACTGACTCCGAAGGTCACCCTTTGTGCAACCCTCATAATGGGTTGTATCTTAAACGCTTTTACCCCTAAATAAACCTGCGACCCCATTGGTCCGCATTGTACAGTTTGCTCTCTTTTTGTTTTTCACCTTTTTTACCATAATCTTACATTCATCATTTTTGCATGATCACAGATGGACCATCTTCCACCTCATTACATTGGCTTCACCGATGGAGTGAGCCGCTGGTCTTCCAACATGGCTTCTGCAGCATGGGTCTTATATTCTCCTTCGCATGAGTTGATTCACCTTGACGGAATATGTATATGTGCTGCTACCAATAACCAAGCGGAGTATGATGCTGTGATCGATCTCCTGACTGCTACCCTCCAGATGGGCATATGTCACCTTCATGTGTTCCTTTACTCCCAGCTACTTGTCTCCCAGCTCAACAACTGCTACCAGGTGCGTGATCCCTGCCTCTTTAGAAAATTCCTGCGCACAAAACAACTCAGCCGACAATTTGAATCCATAACATTCACCCATGTCCCAAGAGCTCAAAATAGTGTCGCAGATCAAATGGCTAACACCATCCTAGATTGGCACATCAATCACACCATGTAAAACCTCCATCATGCATCATCATCCCATAACATGTCATAAAAAATATATAAAACCCCCCCAAAAAAATTGCAAGGGGCATCCACGTGCCTATCATCACATAAACATTTGCATCCATGTACAATAAAAAATAAAAACACATTCATATACAGGGGCATCCACGTGCCTAATCCTACATACATAATGTTGCATCCATGTGCAATACATCCAATAAAATACACAGGGGGCATCCATGTGCCCAACACCCTACACTACTTGCATCCATGTGCAGTGCAAACATATAACAAACCATAAGCGCATACACGTGCGTACACTAAATCATCATCACAAAAAGGTGCATCCATGTGCATATATATCTATATCTCAAAAAATACATCTTCATCTGCTATACATGTCCTGAGTACCCCCGTACTCAGCTATACAAAAAATATCTATACATCCCTATGCCTCATAGCATACATGTCGCAGCTACACAATCGGGGGGAGTCCCCTACACTCCCTAATGAGAGTCATACCCTGCATCAGTGCTTGCATCAGCTGCCTCTGATTCCCCACCTCGCTCCTCCTCCGGTAGCTCCTCATCCCTTGCGAGCTCATGTGCCCATCCCCTGTCCGCTAATATGGCCACCCGGATCGCGATCGACCAGAACTCCTGTGGCACCCTCATGCAATCCTTAATCACCTCAAGATCCACGTCCCGCCACCCGTCATCGGTCACTCCCACTAGCAACCGATCCAACAACATCTGTACGGACTCCAGAGTCCCCTGAGCGTCCCGTCGACGCACCTCCCCTCGACCTGGCAGGGATGGTACCACCACATGCCCCCTGCGCACTATATGTCCTGGCGGTGGTCTCGAGCCCACATCTGTAGATCATACATCAGTCAGTAACAATATATCAAAAAACATATCATATACAAATATTGACATCCATAACACACAATAAAATCAATCCATACCGTCTGGTCCCCATGCCTATCCTGGCGCCCGTGGTGCCTCTGGATCCCCGGTGTAGTCCATATCTCTGTATGGATAGTCATCCAGTGTCAATGGTATCTTTAGCCACTGCAGGTACAGCTCCTGTGTGAAGTATCTACCCACCTCCCCACCACCCCGGCGGTGCATCATCTCCCCCCACCACACCATGCGCGGCTCCCTCAATCGTCCTTCCTTGATCGACACCCGCGACTGCAGTGTCGGTACCCGCTCCATGAAGAAAGCACATAGAAAGGATCTGTAACAGAATCCCTTGCCAGATTCCTTCACCGATGTCAGCTGCCACTGCACGCAGGTGAGGAACATCTGGCCCCACGCATAATAGACACCATCCAGTACGCGCTCCACTAGCTGCATCTGGCCCCTGGACACCTTCTCAGGTGACTGGGACCCCAACACACGAACCACGCATGCCGCAATAGCTTGTACTTCCAGCTCCCACAGGTCCACCACCCGGAGTGAATTCCTCTGTACCCTAGCCTCTGGAACATAATACCGCTCCAACATATCCTCCATATCTACATCCGCGGATACTCGCAGCTGCGTATCCGCCACCCTACCTAGATAGGGCAACCCCGTTAGGAAGTATACATCTGCCAGGGTGAGGTCCACCCTCTCACCCTGTACCTTGAATGCCTGAATGTCCGATTCCCAGAAACTCACTAGCTGGTTCAGCAGCAGCGCTGCTGAACGCATCATAGGTACCTGTGTGAACTTCAGCAGTCCGCACAATCCCAACGTCGATCAAACATGACGATCCTCCCGGATGATAGCCACTATCTCATCTGGGACCTCCCGCTCTCTCCAAAGCACCAGCGGCATCTTGTCAATCACGCAAGGAAAACTCATCAGACTCATGTCAAAAACAAAAAATAACCTTTCCCCCTCCCTGGGGAACCCTAATAGCTCGATCCCAATCGCAGCTTTAGGGCCCCTTGCCGCGGTTTCCGACCGCGGCTGTCAGGGCTACAGTCGCGGTTCCGAACCGCGCCTGTAGGGGACTAACTTGCGGTTTCGAGCCGCGTGTTCAGCCTCAGAACGCGCAATATCAGACCGCGTTTTCCGACCTGAACATCACGGTCCCCCACCGCGTGAAACACCCTAAAACCCACGGTCCTCGACCGCGGTTTCCACCCCACAAACCCGCGGTCCACCCATGTGGACCGTACAATCAAATCCCCTGGGACCCACTACCCTACCCCGAACCCAAAGAAAATGCAGGTATGCGTTTGTCGAAATACCTGTAACTCTCGGATCTGAAAATGGTCGATCGGATCATCTGGAAATGCAACCTCAGCTCTGGTCCACTCTGATCACTAGTCAAAGTCAACAAGTCCAAATGACACTTGTCATGTTGGACCCACTCACCATTTATAGTTCGTTGACTTTTTCTTGTTTTGGCCATTCTGAACCCATACAGAGTCCATTTTTTGAACCGTTTCCACCACTGGAATCAGCACAACGAGACCGTCATGATGGTCCACTTGTTTTCTTATTTTTTCTGCATCAGTTTTTGAGCATTTTTTCGACACCACTCGTCGCCTCAATTTGCGTGCCACTTCGGCTGCTCTCCATTTTTGGTATATTTTATATCATCGGATTCATTTTTCTGAGCCCGTGATGATGCTTGAGATTATTTCTCGCTCTCACTTGGTACAGTTTCAACATTGTGTCCTGACACCTTGCTGCCTCGATTTGCGTGCCACATCGACCACCATCGGATTGTTCCACATTTTTACATGAGCCATTCACTCCTGTCATACTGCAATTATTTCGTTATTTTTCCACCATTCATTATCCCACAAGGAGTCCCACCAGTGTTCCCCCCTACCCTTGTTCTTGGTCATCATAAATGTTCCTTGATTGAGCACTTCCTCCTTGTCTGGCCATTCCTTTTGTTCGGTATAAGTTTATCCCTTTTTCAGGTCGGACAAGTCCTTTATGAAAAAGGCACTTAGGGAGTTTTTGTTAAGCTCTTTTCTGACTCCTAAAACAATGAAAAGATCGCCGAGCAATCTTGCTTCCTTTCATGCTCGTTAAAGTACCTGAAAGGGCGTCTATCTGGTATAAGTTTAACCCTTTTCCGGACCTGGTAGACTAATTATGAAAAAGGAATACTCTAGTCACACCCGCTAGAAGAGTTCTTCATTGCATCCTTTTATGCTTCTTCGGGCCTTGGAGACTAACACACGAAAAAAGCAACCCCCTGGAGTCTTCTTATCGCTTTCAGACTCTCTAAAATTGAAAGCAACCACAAGCATGAACTGTCCTGGGCTCGTACAAATCCACACGACAGTACCATTCCATTATTTCAGAGTCTTCTTATCGCTTTCAAACTCCTTAAAATTGAAAGCAATCACAAGCATGAACTGTCCTGGGCTTGTACAAATCCACACGACAGTACCATTCCATTATTTTAGAGTCTTCTTATCGCTTTCAGACTCCTTAAAATTGAAAGCAATCACGAGCATGAACCGTCCTGGGATTGTATAAATCCACACGACAATACCATTTTTCACCTACTTCTTCTAGTTCCTTAACCCATGAAGAAGTCCCCTCGTGCCTCTTGGCACTATAATCGATCATCTCGGCAGCACCCCCAATCAGGTCGCCTTTGTTCAGAGTATTCTGCAGTCTCCATCCATTTTACACCACCTTGAGTATCCCTCATCCCAGTCACTATCCTCGATCCATTACAGCTATGATCCCTTTCCCCTTAGTCAGTTTCATATGCTACCCGATCGTCCCTGCCATCATACTCTGAACAAAGGAAGTTTGAGTCCACCCACTCTACTTGGCCAGATATCCCCCACAGTATGTCAGTCCTACCATCAGTACTATCACACTTCGGTTCTCTACCTCACGCTCCTATCAAGGAAATGTCATTGCCTTGCTAGTTGCAGGTCTCCCTCTGTCGACGACAGCCCCTCTATTCCAAAGGATAGACCCAGAGGTCCCTGCGCCTTGGACCCATCACCATCTGTGGTGAGTGCCTACGGACCATTTTGAGAGGAGTCATCATTGCCTCTTCGAGTGGTTGTTTTTCACATGCTCGACTTCAACACCTTGATCGCATCATTGAGAATCACGCAGGGTATATATCCCTTCAGTTATTGGTTGAAGACCCCGGATTTCCCCCGACTCTAGCAAATTGGTGAGTCACTTCGGAACGCCAAGTTATATGTTCCTGTGGATGTCCGGGTTGCGTTGGCGATTGTATTCGGAAGCCATCCAGTTATATCCTTCCTTGAGTACTCAGTTCAGTTCCAGTTCAGTGTACCATTGAGAGTCTGACCCCTTGTCACTATGATCTAGCAGCTCATCAATTCGTCTGGTACCACACTCAGTAGCACTGTTTTCATTCCAATGTATCAGTTCTTCAGCTCAGACATGGTTAGCCTAGCAGTATGTCCAAGATTTGTGTCCCCTCTGGATCCTTATGATGTATACAGTAGTTCTCTATGTATCCTACAGGTCCCCCTTTTCGGGCCTCACGGTCATTTTTTATGTATCTTGATACAAGCATGGGTATGCCCGCCTCATCCATATATTGAGATTCTTCCTCATTAATTCTTTGAGGCTATATGTTTCAGGTCCCCATATTTTGGACCCCATTGTTATTATTATTCTATATCTTGATACGAGCATGGGAATGCCCGCCTCGTCCATATGTTTAGATTATTCCTCATTCATTATTGAGGTCATGTACTTTCAGTTTTTGCAGTTTGTTCGGGACCGGTGTTCCGGGCTCCAGTTTGTTTCTTCTCTTCTCCACACCCTAGGAAAACCATACAAGACTTATGATGTCTATCGGCCATACGATGAGCTCCTGCCCTCACACATCAGGGGGCAATCTGTTAACACCCAAAAAGTGCTCACTACCTCATCTACCCCATTACATGACTCATTTGTCCATATTTCCTATCATATTTGCCTTCAAAACCTTAAAATCCCATTAAAAAGCCTCCAAAAGGCTAAAAAACCCCTTTTTTTCCCTCAAAATTATCCAAAATTCCTCCAAAATAGCAAAAACCCTCTAAAAAGGGAATAAAAAATATAAAAAAAAGGAGGAAAAAGAGGAAAAAGGAGGAAAAAGAGGAAAAAGGAGGAAAAAACCCTATACAACTGACCTAAACCATATGGTTCCCAAAACCATGGGCCAACACTCCACCACTAAAAACCTATAAATAGGTGATGGAGACCCCTCATTTCATATCCACAATCAAATACACCCTTACTCTGCCAAAATCACTCTTGAAACCCTAGCTCACCCTTGAGCTACTTTCACCATTGAGTGCCCCTTTTGGCCCATTTCCACCCTTTGGAGAAAGAGAAGGAGCAAAGCTGGATTTTGGAGCAATCCTCTTGGACCATTGCAAGAACTTCACCAAACTCTACACTTGAGGTAAAATTTTAATACAAAAAGAAAGATCTTCACCATATTTCATGTTTTTGTTATGTTTATTAATGCTCATGTTAGTAGGTGCTCATTTGCACAAGCTAGGGTGAAAACCCTAGCTACAAAATGCACCTGCGATCTTCTCGCGGGTTGTTGGTGCTATGTTCTGGGACTTTATTCAAACATTTTTGTAGGTATACATGGATGATTGGACAATCTATGGTTTGATCTGTGATCATCTGGCCAATCTGTGGTTGATGCTTGAGCGATGTCGACAGCATCCGATATCGCTGAATTTGAAGAAGTGCATCTTTTGTGCACCGTTTGAGATATTGCTGGGTCACATTGTGTGCAAACAAGGGTTGTTAGTCGACCCAACAAAGATTGCACTCATTTTGAGCTTAACACCATCGTCTAATGTTAAGTAGTTGCGGGTGACTTTGGGGCATACTGGGTATTATCGCAAGTTCATCAGGGGATATGCAGCGATCACTGCCCCTATGGAGAAGCTACTGAAGAAAGATGCGGTATTTCAATGGAGCCCTAAATGTTAGGATAGATTTGAGACGTTGAAGGCAAAGATGGCTTCGACACCGATACTGGTCTTTCTGGACTGGAGTAAGGAGTTCCATGTCCATGTCGATGCATCATCGATTGCACTAGGTGTGGTTCTAGCGCAACTAAGAGAGGGGGATCTCGATCACCCTATTGCTTTCGCAAGTCGGAAGCTATCATTCGCAGAAAGGAACTACACCACTACCAAGAGGGAAGGTCTGGCGATGGTCTATGCGTTGCAAAAGTTTCGACATTACTTATTGGGAGGCCATTTTAAGATGTTCACAGACCACTCTGCATTAAAATACCTAGTCAATAAGCCTGTTTTGGGGGGTAAGATATGTCGATGGCTACTTCTTTTTCAGGGGTTAGATTTTGAAGTAATTGTGAAGCCAAGGCGGTTGAATGCTGGTCTTGATCATCTATCGCAGATTGAAACAGGAGAGGATCCAACTAACATTGAAGACGGGTTACCTGATGCGCAACTGTTTAAGGTTGAAGTAGCTGAAGGCTATTTTGAAGAAATCATTCAGTTTCTAGTGACAGGTACTGCACCAGAAGAGTTCACCACTAGTCAGAAGAAGCAGTTGGTATTCAAGGCTGCATATTTATAGCTAATCGCAAGAGAGTTATACAAGATGGGCGCAGATGAGATATTGTGACGGTGTGTCTTTCCACATGAGCAAGCGTAGATCTTGTTAGAAGCACATGCCAGAGTGGCTGGAGGGAACTATGGTGGTCGTGCGACTGCCAGGAAGGTGCTTCAGGCGGGGCTCTGGTGGCCCACGCTGCACAATGATGCGACCGACTATGCGTGGTCCTGCGATGTTTGTCAGAGAACCGGAAAGCCATCTAGGAGAGATTAGATTCCACTAATGCCTCAGCTAACACTACAACCATTTGACAAATGGCGAGTAGATTTTGTGGGACCAATCAATCCACCAGGGAAGCACACTGGTGCAAGATACATCATTACCACGATAGATTATTTGACAAGATGGGCGGAAGCTACACCAATTGTTGATTGTACCGCGGTCACGGCTGCGCGATTCTTGTTTGACAACATTATCACTCACTTCGGCTTCCCCAAGATATTGTTGAGTGATCAAGGCAGCCACTTTCTCAATCGCACCATCAGCGCATTGACAGAGGAACTGCAAATACATCATAAGAAGTGTACGCCATATCATCCACAGGAAAATGGCACGGTGGAAGCTTTCAATAAGATATTGGAGCATGCGCTGAAAAAGGTGTGCAATACAAACCGCGATGACTGGGATCTAAAAATTCCAGCAGTGTTGTGGGCGTATCGCACCATGTGTAAAAGGTTGACGGGTCAGACACCATTCAAGTTAGTGTATGGACAAGAAGCAATTATGCCAATGGAGTATATCGTTCCGAGTCTGTGCATAGCGGCAACGACAGGCCTGGATGATGCAGCCGCCTTAGAAGAATGTCTAGAGCAGTTAGTACAGCTGGAGGAAGATTGCTTTATCACAGGATTCCACCAGGGGGTGGAGAAGGATCAGCAAAAGGCTTGGCACAATCACCACATAAAAAACAAATAGTTTCAGCAGGGTGACTTGGTGTTGTTGTATGACAGTAAGTTTATGAAACATCCAAGAAAATTGCAGATGCATTGGCTGGGTCCATATCGCATCAGTAGTATCACTTCAGGAGGCGCAGTACAGTTGTAGTAGTTGGATGGAGCGATGCTCCCAAAGTTGATTAATGGCAGTAGGTTGAAGCCCTATTGGTCGGTCTTGGACCAACGCGATGCCTGAGTCACATCGGGAAAAAAAATGTTTCACGGGTTGATCGGTAGCAGGATGGCGCACCAACAGAGACAAGAATGCGCAGGCAGGGAGGCTTGTGCCGTAAGTTAGGAGCAGTCCATGACAGTAGCAGGGTCGCGACTGGGTCAAATCATCAATAAATGCTAAAAGTTAAGACAGTTAATTAATGACGCTTGATCGAATGCTAGGCATTAATGGCGGATCCGACTGATTGACTGACAGGATTGACGACATATTTGCGCCATTAATATAGAATTTCGACCGAGTTAATGCGTGATTTAGGGATGATTACAAAGGATCGGGTTGGATTCTATAAGAATGGGTCGAAGCTGGTTGGAAGGCACCATGAGAATTTAGTTGTTAAGTGTGAGTGTGCAGTGTTGCAGAGCATCGTTGTTGATGGGTGAGAGCAATTGTGAGTTGGGAAAGGTTCAGTTGAACTTGCGGAGTACGGGTGTTGAGCGCCGAGTTAAGATTGTGAGTGGCATTGCACCATCCATCGAAGTTTGGCGAGTTGATTTAGATATGCTAGGAGAGCTGGAGACGGTCGAAATCTCCAGTGAAGTAGAGTCTCCTTTCAATCCTGTTTCTGTGGAGGAGGAGGAAGTAAATCTTGAAGAAAAAGTTGCCAATATGCTGGTGGGAGTATCAGCCATCGATAGGAAGTGTCGGGGAGGTCAGCATTCTGAGTTTCCACAGAGAAAGAGGCAGCTTAGATCATCCACTCTGGTGATGGAAGTGGTTCACGTGTAGGCCAGACAGTCTAGTCGCAGAATTGACGAGTCCGATGCATGGGAGGGATTGTCTGCTGTCGACATCCCCATGTATGTCCCCTCGAGTCACCTAGGTGCACCTCAGCGTAAGGTGAACCGGAATTAGAAGTACCCACTGAATATGCCAGCGCTCCCTGCTGGAATGGAGTGCTCCACTGATATTGTGTCGGCGTTGATGCACCTGAAGTACGATGATCATGACATGGTAGCCTATCCAAAAATTTCCTCGCACCCTATGTGCCAACGTCACAAACCATAGTGAAGTCGATTCCGCAAGACTGGGAACGAGGGATGAACCAGGCTATCTTGTTGGGCCTTATTAACATGCCACATTTCGGACGACTGCCGGAGGTTAATGCTTGTGTGAAGCAACTACTGGCTTGCTTCCATGATGGTTCATTGTGGCTAGACAGAGAGATTTCGGTCACTGTCGACCTGATTGCAACCATTACCGGGTTTCCCAAAGATGGGGTAGACTCGTCGCAATACTTCCGAGGGAAGGAGAATGACAAAAAGAGGGCAAAGCAGTTGGTTGACCTCTTTCGGTTGGAACGATATGGCCGTGGGTATCGCACTAGTAGTATCAATGATAAGGCGGTTCTCACCGACACCAAGATATTGTCCTGCAAGGTGGTTCGCGGCGGTTGGCCTAATCAGTGCAATTTGGGGATCGTAGCATGCACGGTGCAATGCATGGAGGGAGTCCAGATGAATTGGTCATTGTTTTTGCTAAACCAGTTGGCAGAGGATGCCACCACTACCCAAGCTGGGAAGGGCTCCTTCACATACAGCTGGCTGTTAATTTTGATCACATTTGTTGCCTGGAAGGAGCCCAACACTTATCAAGGTATGGAAGTTGAGACTGCGAAAGAGCGTCATGGTGCACGATATCAAAATTTATGGTGGGTCCGTGAACAAGAGCGACTCCAGGACTGTGCATTACAGTTCTGGCTTTATTGGGAGATGATTTTTGATGCAGCAGTACAAGTGCCTCGGCTATCTGAGGAGACCATGGAAAAGTTCAAGCCGATTATGGTGTTCGTAATTCGGCTGCACGCCATTTATGTGCAAGCCCGACGTGACCTAGGTAAGCAATGGTTGTTTACCCCTTACAAGGTGACGACAGAAGCATTGGATGCCATTGTGAATGATTGACCGTCGGAATGGTGCGAACCCATGGGGTTAGCAGAGATTGAGGCTGGAGAATCGAAGAAAGGCCCAGATGATTGGCTATTGGCGCAGGACCAGCAGAGTCATTAGGATTCGGATCAAGAATCGATAAGGACGTCAACAGTTGATGAAAGTGACCAGGACCTTGAAGAAGGCAGAACAAAAAGGTACCAGGACCATGCGATAATAAGTGGGTTGCCCCTATCGTCAGAAGTGCAGTTGGGCCGACTAATACAAGCAATCGCTGATTCATCCACTGCAGTGGCTCACAAGATGACAATCAAGATAGATGAAGGTTTCCATGCACTCACTACTCGTATGGACTCCTTGTGCGATATGGTTTCGAGGAAGGCACCCGAAGAAGCATTGGCACAACCAGTCGATGCAATCAACACTGAGCCACGGGTCCGGAATGTTCAAATTCCGTCGACTGCGATTGCGACCAACGATGCCGCTTTCAGGACCACGATGCAGCAGTTTGAAGAGTTGACAGTAAATATCAATGCGTTGTCTTCACCAACATTGGTGTGCATACAAGTAGTTTCCAGTCAGCAATTGGCGGATAGAGAATGGAATGCACAGAGTCAGCTAATACGATCGCAGGAGGCAGATGCAACGGTCCGTAAGGAAGTTGAGGATCTCAGAGGGAAGGCCGCGATAGCATGGGAGGTGGTTGATGAGCTAAAGGAGACAATGGAGAACCTCTAGGCCGAGAAGGCTACTGAGATCACGGAGATGAAGAAGGAACAGGATCTGCTGACTGTGGAAAAAAGTGCCTTGTGGGCAACTCAAGCGCGGTTGGAGGAAGCCATCAAGGAAGCCTGTAACCATGTTTTCAAGCCCATTGCAAAGTTAAATCCGGTCGAGCAAGCGCAGAAGCTGGCGGATGTTATCGCCCAATTGCGGGAGGACAATGCAGCATTAACCCATGCCCTGAAGCCAGCTACACGAGGAATGAATGAATGCCATTGAAGAAGTAGCAACTTAACTGGCCAAGTTAGAGTAGGAGGCGACAAGGATCACTGCGAAGACTGCGTTGTTCTGGGGCAGCATTGTCCAGGATGAGCCATTGGAACAATTGACCAAGCAACGACATGAGGTGGAAGAGCATATGACTACATTGAAGACCGCCATGCGCACCATGCCACCAGTGGTGCAGGTCTCTAAGAAGGAAGAGATCAAGGACTTGTAGCAACGTGTTGCCAAAGCAGAAGAACGCCATAAACAACGGTCTACGCAGTTGGATGAGTTCCAGGACGTTGGGGCCGAGCTTAATGCCTCCACTGATTCTGCACTCCAGGTGGTGCGGGAAGCAAAGCAGAGATTTGACACACACCCATGTGCCCACCCTCTAGCTACATACCACGAGGATAGTAAGGATATTACTGCAACAGTCCTGTAGCGGGTCAATGAAATTCGACAACAGTATGAAGAATTCTGCGTCAAGACCAGTGAATACACCATGTCCAATTGACGTGGCTCGAGGGCGAGCCATAAGATTGTGTTGGGGGCCTGTTGGCAGGTGGTTTGGTAAGGTAACATCGTAGCATCGATGATGCTGTGACAAGTCAGAAGATATCGTGGAAGGAGGAGAGCTGGATGTAAAGGAGATTATTTTATGTATTTTTGAGTTAAATGTACCGTAGTATGCATGTTTTGGGTCAATTGTACCACAGTATGCAGGTTTTTTGGGTCATTTGGACTGCGTCAATTAGATTTTGGGTCATTGTCTCAAAGTGTCGGTTAGGAAGTTGTTAGAAAGTGGACAAGCATTGTAAGGGTGGAAGCCTATTTATAGTCATAGAGTCATATGTATTGGATAGCTTAATCTTGGTATAGATCGTGAGATGTTGGATGTGTGTGTCTTTGAGTCTGTGTCTGAGATCAAGAGATACTGGTGAGATCTACGTTTTGTGGAGATATTGTATCTGGGTTTTGCATAAGTAATATGACATGACGGAACTGTTTTGTTAAATTTCTTGTGTATCTTGCGTCACTTATGGTAATACATGTTGCGATTCATGAATGATGCCTATGTTTTCTTACTGCAACTTATGCTTTAATGCTATACTTGTTGCGATGAAAGATCATGTTGAATGATGCTATGAATATGAATGATGTTAATTTTGAATGCATATGATCTATCTTTGAAAGTTGCGATAATTTAAGTGATTGTTGCCGCAAACATCCTCCTTCATTCGGCAGAAACATGGTTCCATCGACTCTCCCTTGAACATCTCAGGTGAGACCTCATCTGCCCCGCAGGTGTTGCTAGACGGGATAAAACCTGTCTGGGCCGGTGCTCAGGGAGATCGCGGTGGGTTGGTGTCAACAGCGATGGGAACCCCTGTCGACTGGGTTTGAGTCAACAGATTCACAAAAAGTGGTCTCCCATATCAACCGAATCTACGTTATCCGCGACCCCATACTACTACGTCTATTCTGGCGGTTACGTCTCTTGGAGAGGTCCTTTGAGTCAATTCAATACCTACGCATTCCGAGAGATATGAACAGTGTTATTGATTCCCTAGCCAATTTTATATTAGATTGGTACATTGCACATTCATAAGCATTTTCATCAAAAGATGCATAAAACGATACAACATGTAAAATACGCATAGTATGTAAGCAAACATCCATAAGATCCTCAATCATCATAGAACATATAATGTATAAAACCACAAAATAGTGTTTTTATATATATAATCATCATGTACAAAAATGTGGTACTGATACAAAATCTGAAGCACATAAGTTTTCAGTAGGTCCTAGCCACAAAAATATGAATCCTATGGTTTTCAGTACATATACATCACACATGAGATATCCCCGTGGATGCTCGTGATAGTAGATAATGACCCTAGCTACTCTACGGAGAAGGGGACCAAAGTGTGCCGAGACTTCAGCTGTCTGACATTGGTAGCGAAGAGGTAGGTAAATATAGATACGTCAGGTATGTCCAACTTCAATCTCTAGAGGTTCTCCTCCACCTCACTCAATTCCTCTGCCGCATCCTGATGAGCAGCTACTAAATCCAGTATCACTCCTATTCTCTCGATTGCCGAATCACCTCTTGATCGAGATGGACCAACATCTACATCGAACATGTGTGAACCATCAGTACTACTCCCAAAAACATTTAAAAATTATAAAATGAAAAAACACAACAAGAGTTTCGTTCTTATCTGGGTCTCCCCATTGCTCACCCTCGGGAAGGTCCAAGTCTAGTTCTCCCCTGAAATCTGTACACATGTATGCATAATCCTCAATCATGAGGAGATGCCTGCGTAACCACCTGAAGAAGGTGGGACCAAAACTGATGATGGGACCCTTGTCTCCATGGCAGGCCATGATCTTAGACCACCTGACCATGTGAGGATCTCGAGGATTGAAATCATCTAGCTCTACCTGTGGCTGCAACAATGGGACTTGTTCCGAGAAGAACGAGACCACAATGGATCTATAACCAAACTGTTTCAGCTCACCCTTGCGACATTTGGTGAGTTGTTCTTTAACATTGGTGAGGAGCCCCTCACACCAGTTGAAGACAATAGGTGCCATACACTCAATGACGTAGATCATATGGGCCTTGGTGGCCTGATGAGCAACCCTGCTTCCTGCCACCCACTCTATGGTGAAGAGCACAGTATGCAGGGGTCAGTCTCGGATGTTATTGATGGGATTTTTCCCAGCAAGCATCTGCGTCCTTGGTGTGAAAAATTGAGCCACCAAGCTTTCAGTAGACTGGTCACTACGTCGTGGACCGGATAGTGAAACCATGATCCCCGTTTGGACAACCCCGTCAGAAAATAGACATCCTCCACATCCAAAGTAAGAATGTGGACACCCACACGGAAGTGTTGCTGATCCAGATCCCATAATTCGATCAGATAATCCAGTAACTGTACCTGGGCCTTCATTCCCTGTACGTGAAAGAACTTTAACAAGCCGCATCGTTGAAATGAATTCATTTAATTTGGGTCATTTTTCGCTTGGGCATCTTCCATTTCCTGCTCTATTTATTTTCATTAGACCATGGTCCAAGTCAAGACCTACATAAACATCAAATAGAAGCATATTAGAACCTTTCCCAAGATTTGAATTGGGCTTCTTTGGCCCCATTTTTTATTTTTCCATATGGATATGCGCTGACGCACTCCGCCTTTGCGGACAGTGCGTCAGTGATGCACTTTCACCATGCGAGAAGCGCACCAGAGATCCCTAAATGCATTTACCGCAAGGGGAAAGAGCGTCACCCAGGGCGAAAGCAATCCCCTCTGTTACAAGCCAAAAAACCCTAAAAATTGACCATAAAGCAAAAAACTAATCCTCTAGAAAGGTAACAAGTAGGATTAAGGCCTAGATGTCGCTGGCATGGCGAGAAACAACTGACCGTAGGCTCCGCAATCAACGTTTGAAAATTGGCTCCAAAGTGGTGTTTTTACTATCTCCAACTTGGTAAAAAAACATTGGTAAATATTTCTTGCTATTTGACTTTTATATAAAAGAAAATGGAATATTCCCTTTTTATTTTTATTTTATGGGTCTTTTTTGCTATAGTCGGTCATTTCTTTACATCTAAACACCTTATTATCGTTTATGACTTAGTTTTTGGAGTTCGCAGATGAAGTGAAGCGGTGTTCTGACTTTATTAGGATACCATCATTGACGTTTCATACTTTTCATCAAGTGTGAGTAAGTCGTCGAGTGTTTTTTATGCTATTATGTCGCTCATTAAAATAAAATATTAATGGCATCAAGCTCACTTTTCTCCTTTCTCGTTCTTGTAAAACTATGAGAATAAGTCATCGAGTTACATTTTATAACTTTTTTGGGCTCGTAAAACTAACACGAAAGAGGAACCCCTATGATTTCCTCTTTGAGCTCTTTTCATACTCCCTAAATATGAAAAGATCGCCAAGCGAACTTGATTTTTTCACGCTTGTAAAAGTATTTGAAAGGTAGTTTTTCTAGTGATATTTTACCCATTTTTCGGACCAAGAGGACTATTTACGAAAAAGGAGCACTCCGGTTAATCAGGATTGGAAGAGTTCTCTCTCATGTTGTTTTATCACTTTTCGGATGAGGAACTATCTTTTACGAAAAAGAACCATTTGGAGTCTTCTTTAGTTCTCTTTAGACTCTCTACACATGAAATGACGCCGAGTTTTCCTTCTCTTGACTCGGTAAAATATGACATTGAAGGACCCATTTTGGGACGAACCCCTCCTACCTCAGGTTCGTAAAACATATGAGATTGCACTTGTCTGAAGGATGAGCTATTATACCGAGCATCTGATACCCTCCTGAAGCTCTTTAAAAAACAAAATAGGTACTCATTGATCATGGTGGGGATAATGAAAGAGTTTTTGTTTCATTGTAATTATGACAGTACTTAGTCACTCTTGCACATGGCACTCATTTTCATGTGCATTCAAACACTTGGATAATCTACTTGTCTTTGAGTCCCACCAATTCCATGAGTATTTTCACTCCTTTGATTCATAAAAGAATGAATCCACCATCAGCTTCATTAGGAGTCGGTGTCATTCTCGTTATGTCAATGCTTCCGAGTCATGTCATTCCCATGTTCAAGAGAGGTTTGTTCGTCAAAGTCAATATCTGTAGTCACTCTACCTTCTACCATGTCGATCATTCCTGAGTTAGTCTCAAATGTCACTCTACAGTCTGATCTACTCCAAAAAAAATTCGATCGTGTTTCTTGTCGTTGATGGGGAAAACATCATGGCCCTCCTTTGATCGGTTTATCCATGTCTACTTCAACACATCATCCGAAGATTAGACGTAGAAACTATTCAAGTACCTTAGGATTTCATGCCTCAATGGCAAGTTACCTCCCTTTCAACAGTAAGTTCACATCATTGACTTCTGATTGAAAGATTCCATTGAGTGTTCAACCTCAGATCTTTGATTCACATTCATTGGTATGTACTATGATAACTTGGGGATCATTGACATCAATGGTGATTTCCCTAGCACTTGTTAACTGTATACGTCAATGACCGATAATCAAGTTGTTTCTACCATGTTCAACTTCAAGACATTGTAATCACATGGTTAGATTTGTATCATTACGGGTTCGGCTTGAAGACCCTGGGTTAAGTCATAAGTCTTACCCAGGTTGCGATGGAGATTGTTTGAGTCATATTAAACAGATCCACTTTTGTATTGGTCATGGTTGTGTTACCATCTCATCATGGATCTATGATTGTGTCTAGTAGCCATGATTGTGTTCAGTTAGTCTTTACTACCATGGATCTACAATGTATTGGTCGGTAGCCATGTTATGAGTCAATTTGAGACATGTATCTCAGAGTTGATTGTACTGCAGAAGATCTTTGTTCTTCACTCCAACTGACAATCCTTACTTCAATTTTTTCCCTATTTCAAACCAATTCACCTACCTTATTTTTCCAACTTCATGCTTTGGGGGGCATTTTGTTACACCAAAATCTCTTCACCATGACTGATGTGTCATTTGTATGCCCTGATCCCTAAAGTCCCCGAGGTATAACATTGAAACAGAAGTTGTTGTCATTCCCTTTTGACTTTTTGTTGTCACTCTGACGTGCCTTGTTGTCCAGCAAGGTGCGTTAGGTTCAAGGTGACGCGCTCTGCAACTTAGCAAAGTGCGTCGGTGGCGCAATGTGACTTTGTACAAGGTGCATTGATCTCTCTCCGCGCGCATGTTTCCCTTGTGCAAGGTGCGTCAAAGTTGGTTAACGTGGATAAAGAGAAGCTTCGAGCGACTTCTCAAAGCTTGGATGGTGTGGAGACTTATCCCTACTTACCTAGAAAGGTGGCGGTCGATCCCCTTTTCTAGTGGGATGATCCCTTAAACCTCTCCTCTAAATCCTCAACCTATCCTATCCCTTTAGCTCTCTATATATGAACCCCCTCTCCATTGTTAAGAGAGGAAGGATAGAGTCATTTATGCTGGTGAAATTTCTCTAGGTGATCCTCTTCATACATTAGGAGGCTAAGCATTCAATCTTAGTGTTGGGTGTGTGAGATATCTCAAAGAAAACACCTAATATTTAATTATCGACTGGGGTTGGTTATATTAGAGTTGAGGCAAAGTATATGCTAAGGTAGAATGGTACCTAAGTTTCGGTTCGTCAGACCTTAAAAATAATTAATAAAGAAAAGATCGAAAGATCTTTCAAAATGAAAAACCGAGTGAAACTTCAGAAAAACAATAAAGGAATTAATTCAAACCTAATTAAACAACAGACTAGAATAGTATCAAATCATACTACTCTACTTTATAATTAAATATTGGAAACTGATTAAAAAACAAACTATTAACTATAAAAATGGGAACTACCTAATTTCATATTCTAATCTAGTAATTAGAAAACAACTGTAAATAAATTAGAGATCTGTCTATGAAATGACTTAATTCGATGATAAATTACATAAGCAGAACCGATGCTAATCAAATCAAATTACAAAATAATTAGTAATTTCAACAACTAATTCAAGAAAATCATCTAATACCATGTAACAAGAACTCGAGTAAATGTATCGTAATGACTTTCAAATGTAATAGCAAAACAAAATGGAAGTAAATATAATCTAACTTCAACAAAGAGATGTAAACTATAAAGAGACCAATTAGAGTTAACTTTAAACATTATTATCTATCTACTATCCATAAGCAAAATAATATAAAACTAATGAAAACTAGAAGCAAGTAGAAAACTTGATAAAGATGTTAGTATAGAAGCAAGTAGAAAACTTGATAAAGATATTAGTTAGAGAATCCAAATTCTATTCCATGAATATCTTCATTATCTGTCTAACTAGGAAACTGATTCTATTCTTAATGAAGGAAATTATTAAAACTAGAATACTTGAAGAATGAAATTATTAACTCTAATCGAAACTAAATCTTAAGAGCATGTAATAAACTAAACTAGGAATAAAACTGATAATTTCTGAAACAACAACATATTAGCAAATTAAATATGAAAGACATAATTTAAAAGACAGTTAAAGCAAACTAAGAATGATAGCAAAAATTTAATTAAAACTTTATGGAATGTAAAACAGGAACCTAATTATGGTTAAGAAGACTAATTAAGAGCAGGAAAGATTACGGTTAAGAAAAACTAAGAAACTGAATTCAAATGAGCATAAAAACAATGCAGAAAGAATGGAAGTCCGAATGACGATCTGGATGACTGTCCGAATGACAGTCTGGATGAGGAAAAATGAGTTAAACTAAGGAAAGTAGTAGTTTTGATGATCTTAACGTCAGCTGACAAATGCAGATGAAGCTACAATGCAAAGAAATTAGTGAGAAGACTTGTTGAGAAGCTACATTAATAGAGAGCAACCTATTCTAATTATTGTTTAAAGAAGATGAACTATTCCTATTCTATGCTAAAGTAAGATTGAGATAAGAGATAGAACTAACCTACAGTGACAAAAAAGAAACTAATAAGACTAATTCTAATTATAAACTAAGCTGGAAATAACAACTAACTAAGTTCTATTTAATTGCAGGAACTAGAAAACAACTATTTAATTACGAAAGACTGAAAATAAACTATCAAAACTATCCTTTGGTCGACCATGTATTAATTTTGTAAACACAAACTAAGTTAGCAGCCCGACATAAATTACAGAGAGGAAAGAAATAACATGTACAGGAAAACAAAATTAATTACATATACAGGAAAAATAAACTAACTATTTGCAGAAAAGAAAATGCAGAAAACACAAACGAAACCTTCGGTTGATGAGAGGCCCTTCCCAGCAACCAGCGATGGAAAACTAAATTGGTTTAGTTACTCAGAACATCAACAAACTGGAACTTCCATTAACTTGAGAAAATTACAAAATGTCTGCTATCTGCTCTTGATGATTTCTAACTCTAACTCCATTTCTCTATAAAAAGCATCTATTTATAAATTACAATGGATGAGAAGGTCGACAGAGTCGACCTCTCTAATAATAGAGGCGTTTATGGCTGTAAACGACTGCTTTAAGTGATGCGTGACAACGCAGGGAGCATCAATCAATCTTCACGAGATCGGTTCCTTCACGAAGCTGCTTGGAGGGTCGATCTTCCTTTGAGGTGGAACGAGCATTGTGTTGGCGGACTGAGTGTGGACATACGAGCTCTTCCAGAACACTGGCATGGATGGGTGTGCATGATTCCAGGCCGAACGAGCAAGGAAATCGGCGTGTGGAGAGTTGACTTGGAGGTAGGATGTGCTGTCAAGTTTAGCAGGCCTGTGGACGAATCTTCCATAACAAGAGATTATCAACCGCAAACATCACGTGGTTAACAGAACCCACGCGCCCATTTTTGTCTTTAATGGCCCGAAGCATGCCAACCATGGATTTCCTGAGTTGAACGCAAGGCTGAATGACGGACTAGACGCGGCTGAATGTTTAGCAACATAAACATGCAGTCTGAATGGATGATTGTTTGAGAAACCGCAGCATGTAGAGCAAAACTAAATGCCATGCATGACTGGAAATGTCACTTCAATCATTGTACCGAGTGAAACGAGGTGCTCTATAGCCCAGTATGGGGGAGATGTTGTAACGTGATATAACGTTTGTAACAAAATATTAAAATAAAAAATTATGGAAAGTACTTAAAAAAAATCCATGTTGGTTCATAAAATAAAATATTATGAAAATTAATTAAAAAATAGATGTTCGTTTATAAAATAAAAACTTAAAACTTAAACCCAGATCTATTAATCAAGAGAGATCAAATTTCTTGAGTTTAAATTTAAAAAAATAAATACACCTCAAGAAATTGGATCCCTCTCGGTGCTTGATAGATACTAGTTTAAGATGGATCTATTCTGGTTGATAAATCACAATATAGCGAGATTTGACCAAAATTCATATGATAAATGAATACATGCATACCTGGTCTGTTTGATGAGCTGAATGGCTGAAAGAGTAACTTAATATATCAAAAATAGTGAGAATGACGCCATTCAGAGTAGATTTAATGATAAAAAATAATGACAAAATGGACACCAATACTTGGAGGCTAGGATTGTTGGAAGGAGGTTACGACGTCAAAGCTTTGGTCGTAACATCTTTCCCTTTCTATTTCTTACTATTACATTTAATACAAGTTCTTTCTGTAAAATTTATTGTGTTAATGATGTTTAGGTTTTTCTTCTTTGACTGTTAATCTAGATCAATTGACATCCATGTGCTTTTACCACTTGTTTGTTTCCACATGCTTTGTATGTTTTTGCAGCTAAAGATCTGAAGACTTGGAGCTTGGAGCAGCACGGAGAGAGGAATTGCATAATTAAGGTAAGCCATCTCTTCTATTTGTCTTGGATTTCAATTGATTTAGGAAAAGTACTTGTGTTATGAATTCATTTGTTCTAGATCTAAACCATTTAGACTAGGGAGATTTATTTGAGTCCTCTCATGCAGATTGTCCATAAACAGTTTGGGAAGCATACAACCTTCTAACTTTAAGTAGTTGACTTGAGGACATTTTTTAAATAGATGATGCACTTAGTTTAAATTGGCACATTGGTGTGTTTTATATACTATGTAGCTAGTTTATTCACGCTAGCTAGTGCATAAATACACTTACTACCTAACTTATGGAAATCTTAGTAATAGTTCAGAAATGGTGGTGCATACATGTAGTAAAAAATTAAATGACAAAATGTAGAAAATAAAACTAAGCTAAATGTTTTTGCATCCTTTCATACATACGAGAGAGTAAGGAAATAATGTTTTGGATTTTATTTAATAAGTGATGAAATACAATGAGAGTTACCTCAAGTGGAGTGAGTAGGGGGCCCTTAAAGAAGGTTGAAGTAGTGATTCCTTGGTCTCCACGCAGCTTTGGGAGTTCTCCACACAAGTGTCACTAATGGTGGCCAAAAATCACAATGGGGAAACTAGAAGTCAAATGGAGGCTTCAAGAGTTTCAGGTGAAATTTCGACAGAGTGATGGGAAGGTAGTGAGTGAATGTGTGATATATAATGGGATCCTTCACCATTTATTTATACTAATTTTTGCCCAAGTTTTCTTACCCATGGTATTTGGCGGACCAAGGTATTGGCTCGTGGTTTTGGGTGGCAGTTTAAGGTTTTCCCTCTTTTTTTGACTTATTCAATGTTTTTCCCCTTTTTATTTTTTATTTTTTGCCTTTTTTAGGGGGGGGGGGGGTTCCTTGTTTTGGGGGACTTTTTGCTTTTTTGGAGGAAATAAAGCCACTTTTCCCTATTTTGGAGAGGGAAAAATAATTATGAGCCAACTTTGTGGGTTTTTGAATTAGGCTTTGGTGATTAGTGAAGGATTTTGATGGGGGGGAATAAGGAATGTGGTGTTATCATTAGGGGATAAACATGGTGAGGAAGTTTTGGTGTTAACATACTAGATGCACTAGTGCACTATATCTTTATGCACAACAAAAATACCTATGCTAAAACATCCATAGGGTACTAATTGTGGAAGTTTACACTTCTATTTTCTCCAAAAGTTATTACTATGGTGCATTTACATTACATTGGTGTGCTTAAATGTGAGTGGCACACAACATGTCAATTTGTTTTTTGAAAGATATAGCATGTATTTTTCATCAATGGTAAAAATTCAAATGAAAAAAGAGTGGAATTTGTTAATTTGTAAAAATGAGTCAAACAAAATCCTAATCCCTAATACATTGTTTTGCCGAAAGCTAGAGGGGAGACTTGTGTAAGAGAGATTTACCAAGTAAGACATCATAGTGGATAGACAATTTTGAAGACTCAAATTTGTAAGAGGTCACCATGGGTCACATAAAAAATTTGCGTAGGAGAGATTTAAGACATGTATAAACTTCATTCTCTTCATCTAAACAAATTTTCCGTTGTTCAAAAATTCCCATATTTTTTGTATTCCTCTTGATAATTATAGTTCATTTAAATTAAATGGAATGGTTTTAGACTAACTTGAAATGTTAGAAACCCTAACTTTGTTGTTGCAAACCCTAGCAACAAGGTTTTAGTTTATTCACACTTTCACAGAGACATTGTTTTCGGGGGATTTGGGTATTTGTTGGACTTAATGGTTATTTTTATGTAAAATATATTTTAATGGATTGAGGTCATTTATTTCATTGGATTCAAAAACCTGTCATTGTCACTTTAAAAAATGTTTTTTGGGTTTCGCAATGTGAATTGTATAGGAAATACATGGATGTGTTTATTATTGTATAGCACAATTTTTTTTTCGAGTTTTAAAATATGTATTATATAATAAATATGGTAGATGTGTTTACCACTACAGAGTACACCACTTGCACTTGCCAATATGTTAAAAAAATATTTTGGGGTTTCATGGTGCAATTTATACAATATATACACAATGGTGCATCTATTACTATATATCACACCACTAAACATGAGAACCTAGAAATGTATTAGTGCATGCAAATTTTGTGTTGTTGTGCATTGGCTATGTGGTTCGGAAGACATAATTAAAAGCACCAATGCATATCACTATATAATGTGCATCGCTTAACTTGAAAACAATTTTAGATTGAAATTCTCTACTTTATTTGTATAACACATTTCATCATTTGTATATTTCATTATGTAGGCATTTTAATGAATGAAGATGGCCAATAGAAGGCCGTGGAAAAAAACTTATCAACGAACATGAGGGAAGCACATTCCAAGAAGAGAACATGTCAATTTATTTCAAGTTTTAATATAAAATAAATATATTTGAATTATATGTAGGTTTAAATAATGTGTATTTCTTAACATGTGTCATGAAAGGACAAAAATGAAAAAATTCAATAAGATTGTTCATGATTGAAGTGGAAGGGAGCATAAAATATTTACGGAAATGTTGCAAATATGGGAATTAGGTGGCTTAAAGTGACCAACCTGAAGTTTTTCCTTGACTTTTTAGTATTAATGTACTTCTTTACAAATATAACTAATGGGTTTCAAACATTTTATTTCACATAAAATGTTGAATTTTGCGTAGGGAATGACAACAAGGGAACAAAAGTCCCTCCTAAAAAACAAAAATTATGAAAGATGTAAATGGTGATGAATTGGTCCTTACTTCATACAGAGTGACGTTGAAACTTAATGACTACAACCAAGTGTTTCCAAAGAAATAGTCAATGAGACCTATAAGACTTACAATTATTTAATCATACAATAACAAAAAAGATCATTTAGAAAGTATTATTGCTAAACACTTTTTCTATAATATGTATATACTAGTCTAAAAAATTACCAAATTATTATGTCTATGATATTTGCTTTCATATAAATATTGGTTGTTTTTTAGGAAGATTAAGAAAATTAAAGACTTTGAATGAGATGATACATAAAACATGCCAGTAGGGATGTCTAAAAAAATGTAGAAGGTGATGCTCAAAGAAATAAGAATATTTGAATTGTGGGATGATTTATTTAAATAACGACGTGCATGAAATGTATGTAATCACTTATTTTTTATGTGTAATTAGAGAGTTTAATTATTGCATGAAATAGGAATTTTCAATTTTGTTTTTGTTGTAGAACAAAAACCAAAATGGGATCCATTCAACACATAAAATGGGATGAAAAGCCAAAAAAGTGTTGATCATAAATTTTGTCATTACTTATATTTTCCTTATATAAAATTTCATATTTGTTGTGATCTTTACTTTTTAAATAGTTTACAATCATTCATGGATGCTTTCTACAAGGTGCTAACACACAAAAAAGAGCCATGTGAATATTTGATTAACATTGAATTACATATGTGTTGTGAGTACATGTTGGAATGTCAAGGGTTAGATGAACTATTTGTAAGTAGTTATGTTGTTTTTTAACAATAATGGATATATTTTTTATTATAAAAGAGTTGTGGGAAACCCAAATAACCTGGATTTACAAAATATGCTCAGAATTTTTCAAAATTTGGTCTTTTGAGTTGAAGTAGCATACAAAAAACAACATATAAGGAAACATTATACTATTTCTATAGGCCTTCCTACCATATTTAAAAGGGTATTGCCTAATAAATTGTCCAAGTAAGAAAAAACAAAAGAAGAGCATAATATAAAACATTAACCAAATTTGCGCCATGAATGGGCCTCCTCCATACACACATCTTTGTGCTCCATGAATGGGTCTCCTCTATACACACATCTTTGTGCTCCATACCATACCCCTCTTGGATATTTGGTTGTTATGTTAAATCCATTGTTGTTTGTTGCACAATTTCTTATTCACTAGCCTTCTCTTTCACAGAACCCATAGATAATATTGGGTGACCTACAATAGATTGTGATCCTCAGGTGAACCCCAATATGATATTATAATTCATTTTCTAATCATTGGTAAGTTTCTCATACTTCAAAGTTTGATATTTTAAGGTTGCTTCCATCTCCTCATGCTTTTTTTCTTACTTCTCCATATCAAAAATTAAGTATTTGATTGATTTCCTAATCCGTCTAATTGATTATTCATTCTCCTTAAAATATTTTTCACTTTAGCAATGCGATACTCCCCACTCTTCCTAGAACTGGAGGGTTGCACCATAATACAAAGCGATATAGGAAATATCATTCTTACTCGCACCATTAAGATAGAGAAATTTATAGAAAGAAACCAAACGCCATTAACCATACCCTCCAATGTATGCAAACTCGTGCCTGTAAGACAAAAAAATACCTATAGGAATTTGTTGGCTCAAATGCAAAGTGCAAACTATACACTAGACCATGAGAGTTGTCACCTGAGAAAGAAATTATATTATACCTCTATCAAGACTAAGGCATCGGGACCACGCCAACAAAGGAGGTTTAATCAACAAGAATGCAATCCCATTCCCGATACCATGTTGTCATGGTTCATGCCACAGAAAAATAGTCTCCAATCCTCAACCTTCACCTAAGCCACCTCCTCACATCATAAAATTTAGGCCAGCTATTCCACCTCTGCAAGATAGCCATTGCACATGGGGTTTTAATTTCTCCATGCTGCAAATGGAATGGTAAGGAAGGGAGGAATATAAGGCACAAGGGAGATTAATTTATCCCTCATGTTAGTCGTTAATGATGTGACCTATATGCATATCCTTGATGTAATTTTGCCAAGTGGTGACCTATATGCATATCCAAGTGCAAATTCAAAATTAATACAATTGATGAGGCTTGAGCACTCAATTGTGTGCTTCATAACTCTTCTAGGGGATCCAAAACCTGTCGGGGGGTCCTCATTTTTAACCAAATCCCCTTGTCTAAGTATACAACCTCATTTTCCTTGCAATAAACCATTTCATTATTGCCTCTCAGGACATGGAAAATTTTGACATCATATATCCCTTTCAAATTATTAATAATTCTTTGAAAGGGCTTAATGACGGCCATTCCCCAAGGTTATTTTGGGTTTAAACTTGGTAGAGACGCCACTTCCAATTATGCATCGAAAAGATCCTATTCTGTCTATCCTACTTCTAAAACCGAATACCCTGTTTCATACTCTGATTTTCCTGTTCTAGGCTCCCTGGCAAGGAGTCATGTTTGCATTTTCAGGATGGCAGAGAATCAATCTACGTTTTCCTTCCACGGTGGGAAGCAGGTGATTTCTCATGGGAGACCTCTCTACGCAAATCTGGCCCAGAATGAACCATTTGTAGCAGGTGCAGGTGCTGGCGTCAAGAGTGCGCATCCATCATCGAAAACTCATGGGAAAGATGCCTACCTGGGACAAGGGCTCCATTCAACAAAGGACGGGCTGGGGTTTGATAATTTGTCAACAGCTTTTCAGACATGTTTGTGTGATTTAGAGGCTTAGATTCGGACTGTCAGCAATGAGAATTATGAACTTAAGAAGGATTTCACCCATCTATTTGCCCTGGTGAATGAAACAAACATCGAGGTCTGCAGGCTCAATGCCAAGTTTCCAGACCAGGTAGCCTCGTTGGTGGAGGCAAAACTTGACAACTTGGATGCCAGAATGCTCGTAATTCATGGCACTGCAATGGTGGCTGTAGAAAATTTGAAGGAGATGCGTAAGGACATCAGTGAACTAGTCGTGGAGGCTAAAGGAAAGAAAAAATGCATTCCTGAGTAATGCTACGTCCGGCTGACAGGTTTTTTGGTGTGTGGTCTTCTAGCAAAAGCCATGAATCTTTTTTTGTAAATACAGTCCTAATTTACAAGCTCAAAACTTCTTAATCTATGTCTTTTAAGTATGTTTTATTGCTCGGTCAGTTTGTAAGAAGCTATAAGCTTCCTAAAATAGGGCTTAATTTTGAGCAAATTAGCACAGCTGATACAAAGTTTGCAGGCATCGCTCTGCTTCTTCACAGAGAGATGCCCTATTGCAAGTCCTTTTTTGTACACCCTGTTTCATTTTTAATATAAATTTGATTAAACGTTTCTGTAAAAAAAAATGGTTTTGAAAGAATGTGTATTGTGTATGAATCAATAGATGTTATGTAATGCTTTTCAATTCATACACAATCACGTATATTATACTATACATGTCAATTTAGTCGTTACATTTTATTTTAATGTTTGTAGATGGAATATGAAGAGATAAAACAAACTCAATCAACTCAAGAAAACATTGCAAATAACCCAAGTACAATATCTCTTATAAGAAATTAGGCATGGAAGTTTTCAAGCAATAGCAACAATTGAAGGTATGATGATTATCAATATAATTTAATGTTAAATTTTTTATGTTTTGGAATATTTGTCTATAAAATTAGACATTTTGTTTAATGTGGACATATTATCCCAATTGGTATAACAATGGGTTACCATAGATTGTAACAATTATTTATGGACAATTTGATTATTTTGGACCTTAAGGTTGGACCATTTTGTATGATAAAGATTCCATTATTCATATATAATGAAATGCATTTCTTATTCAATTATATCCAGAATGTTGTAAAATGTTACATTGCAATGATTTACATATGGATAATTTATAGTAAATTATGATGAACAAAGGTGTAATCAACGGGTATATTTGTTTCAGTGATACAATAGATTAATGCAATGTTTATATCCAAACATATTAATTAAAATATAAACATTTATATTATTATAAAAATTATTTTTCTTTTTTTATGAGTAATTGAAATTTTATATTTAAAAAAATGTAATATACCGATCTCGATCCTTTGAATTTGACCTTGTTTATGTTGTAATTATGATTTTCATTACTATGTTTTGCTTCATGCCATGAGGTATACTTACCTTGGTGATTTTAAATATATCTAAACATGATCATTTTGAATTTAATAAAAGGTTCCATGATTGACTAGTGGGAGAACATCGACGGGTCTATGAGTCCACCAGAAGGGAAAGATAAGGGTGCCCAAGGGGGGACCTGACCTATGTCTCATAATTACTACTATATCCTATCTACAACCTCTTCCATGCGATTGTCCTATTATCATTACACCCTAATGTTTATATTACGACAATTAAGAGCCAAATGAAATGATTAATTACTTTAAGTAATTATTTCTTACCATTAAGTACGTACCTCTTATATCAAAACAATTAATTCCTATATTCATGCATTCAAGGAGAGCTCAACTAAGACTCTTGACCCTTATCATTAAGGAAGTGGAAGAGTTGGATTATGACTCTTCATTTCCCTCTCCTTCATTCATGGAAGAGAGAATTTGAATTAGGAAGTGATGATTGAGAAGAAGAAAAAATGATTTATTAAGGAATTAATAGATTTCTTGAACAAAAAATAGTACCCCATCTATCATAAGATCCATGGAGAAATGAAAGAGGCATTGTCATGTAAAATTCAACACCATTATAGAGTAGGGAAGTATATTCTTCAACCTCTACACTTTTGTTGGATTTCTTGGTTGGTTTGGGAATCTTAGGTAAATATAAGATTGATTTGGAAGCCTTCGAAAATATTCTTCACCCTTATGGTCTCATAGCCTAGCATGAGAGTGGCATCCATAAAGGATTTGTCTATGCTTTGGATTAAAATAGTTCACCCATAATTAGTTGCCTTGGAACTCAATTTATACAAAGATAAGTTTTTTTCTCCAACTTTTCTATGAATTCAATCATGTATATAAAGAATAAAAATTCATTATTTTTTATGAGGATTTTCATTGAAATTTCCCATAATTTGATGAGAAAATGAATTTGATTTTATATTTTATTCCAACTATGTGTAGAAATGCATTGTGCATTCAAGTCTAAAAACCAGTTCATATTTTAAGTGCAATGGTTTCATATGAATTTTTTTTCCATGAAAAAAAAAATATTTTCATTCATTACAGATCAAAAAGACAATCCTCGGTGCTTAAAAGCAAAGTATAATCCTCACGTAAGTACATAGATCTATAAAAATCGGAAACCAAGTTCCCACTAAGTCTAAGACTATCAATCCAAAAATAAATAACCAACAAGATATCATTTCTTATTCATCACAGAAATAAACAAAGGAAATAGAAACAGGAGGCAAGGAAGTGCCCCCTTGGAATTCTTTGAGGCTCAATGCTCCTTCATGAAGAACCGGACTCTTCTTTGAGAGGAAATCAGCTTGTTCATTGAACTCCTGATATATATGACTGAAGCTAAGCTCCTGAAAAGACTCTATGATCCAGATCGGTTGATCCACTATAGAGGTTCAATTAGAGTTTACAACATCCACTTGCCCCTGCATACAGCTGATAACAAGCATTAAATCTCCATGAACCTGAAGCCGATTGATGCCACACCTGACCGCCTAACGGAGCAAAAATAAAATTCCACTGAACTCATCCTTATTATTTTTCCCATGTCCAATAAAACCCTTACTGAGGAAGAAATTATCTTTCGATATGTACAGATTGAATCCAAATCCACTTCTGGTGTCCTGACATGCTCCATCGAAATAGGCCCATGGCCTGTCTTTCTCAATATATAGAGACTCCCTAATCCGATCAGACCTGCCTCCAGGATCTGACTTATAGAACTGAAGAATCGAAAAGGATTGAGAGACAACCTAAAATACTGGTAGACGACAATCATTGAAAATAACCTCATTCCTTGCTAACCATAAGCCCCAAGCGATGACGAGAGGAAGCGATCTAAGGGGTCTAAACTCGTGGACTTGGAAAAAATGCTTGAAACAAACTTCCATTGATCCTCTAATCCATAGAGGGGGGTGAATATATAAGCTTTGCAATTTCTCCCTAAACCTCCTTGGTATATCCACAGTCCACGAAGAGGTGCATCACTGATTCATTATTTGATTTGCGCAAATAGCATAAAACGGGACCATAAAAATTGTAATGTTGCATTATATCCCAAGTTAATACTATGTTCATCAACATTAACTAGAAATGTAGGATAATCTTCGGAGGAGCTTTCAATTTCCATAGATCCCTCCACCACCATTTGCTCAGGGCTAGCACTTTAGGGCAGATCGACAAATATCCCAAATATCCTATCCAAAGTAATCAGACCTCTCTCCTGCAAATGATCCACACCACCAAAACTAAGTCGAGCTGCCTCTGTCAGACTAATGATAAAATCACACCCAACAAAAATTGATTTCCCATTCCCCACTTGCCAAACAAGATAAGGGACCAACACCTCAAATGCATTCGAAAGGTATTTCTAGTGATTTGAATCCTACCTACAAATCTTCTTCCTTCTTATAATCTAGTCTATAATAGAGGCAAGAGCTATATACTTAGCAATTAGGATATTCCTCCAGGCACTATCTTTTGTCAACAAATTCCATAAGATTTTAGCAGCCAAAGCCTTGTTGAAGAAAAGAATATTCTTCGTTCCCCACCCTCCCTATTGCTTAGGAGCCGCTAGCGTTTTCCATTTCACCAAGTGGAACCCCTGATATTTAGAGTTATGCCTCCATAGAAAATTGAAACAAATTTTCCTAATAGAGTTAAGGATTGTCACCTGAATGGCAGCCAACATGTGTCAAAACACAATGATTGCTTCTAGTATTGATTTAAACAACACCAATCTACATCCCCTTGAAAATAACTGGTTACACCATAAGGTTATTATGTCTTCAATTCTGTCCACTAGCCAGCTCCAGTTCCTATTCCCATAGTTGTTGGGATTTAAGGAAAAGACAATATATTGATTATCTTACTCCATTATTTTGCAGTCGAAAGGGAAGAATCTCCTCCAAAAGACCTTGTCCCCCCACTAGTTGTCCAACAAATAAATAATAGAATTATTCGAGTTAATTTCCATTCCCGTTTCCCTACAAAACAACTCCAGATTTGCTTCCAGTCTTTGACATTCCAACTGAGAGTAGATACAAAACAAGAGAATATCATCCACAAACATCAGATGAGTCAAGTTTTCTCTACCATGAAAAGATACTCATGTAAGTCTTCTTATGCCCCTATCAACATTCAATATCCTAATGAGCCCTTCCATAACTAGAAGGAATAAGTAGGGCGAGAGAGGAAAAACCTACCTAAGTCCTCTTGAAGATATAAAGAATGTTGACCCTGCACCATTAATCAGAATTGCAAAGTGGGGGGGACGTCACACACCTCATAATCCAATTTTTTAGCTCCAGACTGAAAGAGATATGCAGAAGAACTAATCGCAAAAATAACCAAGAGGATTTATCGTAGGATTTAGACATATCTAACTTCAAAGCAACCATCCTGAGGTTACAAGTTTTGATATTATGAATACCTTCTTGAGCATAGCCTACTGCCTCATGGATTAACCTCCCCTTGAGAAAAGCAAATTGTTCTCTAGAGACGTACTTGGAAAGAAAAGGATTTAATCTAACCACTAGGATTTTGGCAACAATTTTATAGGCACCATTGCAAAGGGAAATTGGCCTAAAGTCCCTAAAAGACTCAGGCTTGTATTTCTTAGGAATCAATTCCAAAAAGGTTGAGTTCAGGGAAGCAGGAATGATGCTAGAAATCCTAACCTCTTCCACCATTTTAAGAAGATATCCTCCAACATTGTCAAAGAAGTCCAAGAAGAACTTCAGGGGCCACGCATCTGGACTCAGATTTTTATCTCTTTGAAATGCCTTAAGTGCACTCTACAATTCTTCAATAGATACTTCCTGGTATAATATCTCATTATCTTCTATAGTTAGCATCATAGTAAATTTCTCAATGACTTGCAACATACCCATCATATCTCGGTGCTCTGGTTCAATATAAATTGTTTTGAAATGGTTGATAGCTAACTTTGACAAATTCTTGAACCCTCTGACCAATTTCCCTCCCCCATCCTTCAACTCCCAAATGGAATTGTAGTTCCGTCTATGGGCCACCATCTTGTAGAAAAAACTTGTGTTCCGATCCCTTTCCTCGAGCCAAACGGCCTTGCTTTTCAGTGTCCATTCCACCTTCACATCCTTGAGAATATTATGCTTTTTCTTTTCAAGATCCACTATCTCCCTCCTAATTTCCTCCAAGGAGAAAAGAATTAGGTATTTGGCATATAAGAGTTCTAATTTCGTCTCAGTCTCCATAAGTTAGGCATCATGCTCCCTTCCCATAAAGACATTCCAATTCACCACAAGATATTTAAGCAATCTTAGATTATCCATCATTTAAGAGCATACATAACCATTTCCCTCTATAATATACCTCCAATTATAGCGATTTAAGTCTTGAAATTGAGGGAATTTGGCCCAGTCATAATTGTGCTTAAAGGGAGAGCCATGTTTAGGATCCGACATACCAAATTCAAGATAGACAGGAAAATGGTCTGAGAAAATAACATGCCCAACCCAGGATCTAAACAATTGTAAACTGGAAGCTAGATTAATGCTAATAAAGAAACGGTCAAGTCTTTTAGAAATACCTTGTGCACCAACGTACTTGTTACACCAAGTAGGATTGATTACCATTGGCTTTACATCCATCCAATCACACCGATCAAACAACTCTCGTAGGTCCAACCCTAAAGGGTCCTCTTGAACCATCTCCCCCCATATCTCATTTATTGAAAGAGTCAAATCAGGTCACCCGCTACTACGAAATTATCTGCTTTAACAATGTCCTGCGACAACAAAGAGCACCAAAAGTCAAATTTATTCTCATATGGACCATAAATATTAAGGATAAGAAGTTGTTTGTCCAGTTCAGCGCAATGCACCTCTACCCCCAATACTGACCTACTGGAAAAAGAGTTTAAAATTTGAACCTTTATCGCCACCCCTGTGATCAAACCACACGACCTACCTTTCGCATCCACTGACAAAAAAGAGCATATATGGAAAAACCTTCTCCGGAATAGAGACCGTCACTGAACCCCTCAACATAGTTTCCTGAAGCAACAAAACTTTGGTCTCTTAACATCCCTCAGACGTTTAAGGGTGTTTATCTTAGCCTTCCCACCAAGGCCATGAACATTAATGGAGGATAAATTCATTAAGGAAGCCCCTGCTGGGGTCTTCCTGCTCTAAGAATCCCATAAATTTTCATCTGCCTTCCTTGAGAAATCTCCCTCTTCGCTAATTCATTAGTTGAAAACATCTTAGAATTTCTTCCTACTTTAAACGGAACAACATCCGAAATATTATCCAACTCCAATCACCCTACCAAGGATACACCTTTCGACCTTGAGCAAAGAAAATAAGGGCCCCTCCAGCTATTCCTCGAAGCACTACTAACTTTCGAAGTTGGGGAAGAATTAATAGACAGATACTAAGAGTTCTCTGAACCCAATCTGATAATTTGGTCTTCTTCCTTTAGACCTCCAACATGCCCACTCGAAGAATGGAGCCGGGAATATTTCATCTCGATACCAGTCCTAATTTCACTAATTGGCTCCAAATCTGCCATTTTACCCCCTTTTTTAGGCTTATTGAGGTCTCTACTACTCTGCCAAATTTCTGAAAACTTTTCAAGTTACCTGCTAGATAAGTACAACCCTCTCATAAAATCAGAGCTGACAGGTTCTTTCTGCTGTGGAATCACATCCTCCTTCGGAAATATTTCATCCAGAGTGATCTCGTCTCCTTGAACCGCCTTCTGCATCACCCCGCTATTACTACCATGCATGGTGTCCTCCTCATTGATGTAGAAGGTCCTACTCACATCCCCTACAGGTGCTTCCTTTCGCTTCTGAATCTTCTTTTTAAATTGCAGCACACATTCTACCACCACATGTCCATAGAGGTGACAATCAACACTCCTAATCGGAACATTCAGGTAATCCATATGTTGAGTGAAAATGCAATCCCCCGCCACTAAATCAATGGATTCAAAAAGTCCTTGACTTGCACCAATCTCTACCAGGATCCTTGCCACAGACCGACATTGTGATTTAAATAGATTCGCGTCCACAAAAACAAATTTACCAATGGCATCACTGATTGCTTTCAAACCCTCTTGAGAGTATAACTCTAAGGGTAAACATGGAAACTTATGTTAAAATTTGAGCATTAATTCACAATACTCTTGGATCTTTACTGAGAGAATAACATATACAGTATATCAATGCATAATAATCACAATAAGCATGACAAGCACCACAAGAATCAAAAGCATGAGAGACAAGAGACACAGAGTTTTCGTGGGGAAAACCCTAAGGTGAAAAACCCCACAACTTCCTTAGAGATAGAGAGAGCAATGGCTCAACCAAAGTACAACCAAAATACACTTGAGATAGTCTCCTAGAGCAGATGATCCTCCTCCTCACTAGTGCACCACTTTCTGAGTGAGAGAAGAGTGTCTTTCCGAATGATCCAAATAGAGATCTCCCGATCTCTATTTATACTTAACTTGTTTGCCCAGTTACACTATGGGGCCGACTTGTCTATCTAGATACATCCACAATATAATATATATATATTTCAGGGCCGACCCCACACATGGTGGTCTAATAACCCATCGACAAGTACACACACTTGCGACACTTGTCAATCCACATGACGACACTTCCTTATAGAGGAATAACACATCTCTTATAAGGGTACAATAAATATATATGAAATACATAGATGAAATACATTCTGAAGTTACATATACATCAAAACTCCCTCTTAACTAGGAAGGTATTTCTCGACAAAGTTCTGCTAGACACGTCTCCTTCTCGGGATCATCGTCATTGATGCATTGTCATCATCATCATCACTGCTACTGCTATCTCAACCAATCTCTGACTCTACTCGTCATATGAATTTCTACAAAGCCAGTCCTTTTTCATATTGGATGTAGGCCCACCACCTGCAGGTCTTCATCATCTGTGCGAACAGTCTGATAGAGGTGGCCTCTCAGGACTAATTTTATGTGCGGATGCAATACCGGAAAGAGTATCCCAGGAACATTTACGTGCCTAAGCACGACCGACAAGATCTCCCAGGACTGATTACATGCATCTCCTCCACAATACCTTTAAAGAGCATCCCAGGAACATTTATGTGCCGCAGCACGACCGACAAGGTCTCTAAAGAGCATCCCAGGACTTATTACGAGCATACAGCTCAACCTCTCGGATCTCCAGGACTGATTACATGTGGATAGAAAAAACCTTTAAAGAGCATCCCAAGAACATTTATGTGCCGCAGCACGACTGACAAGATCTCTAAAGAGCATCACAAGACTAATTACGAGCACACAGCTCAACCTCTCGGATCTCTAGGACTGATTACATGTCTCCGTAGTAATACCTCATCCCAGGATTGTTTACGAGCACATAGCTCAACCTATCGGATATCTGAGGACTGATTACATACTACATAGCAATACCGGAAAGAGTACCCCACGAACATTTATGTGTCACAGCACGACCGGAAAGATCTCCCAGGACTGATGACATGCTATTTGCACAACCTGCCACATATCATCTCTGACCTCCAAGTATCAACCTGATACTCATGATCCAATGGATCATCATCGCACGAGGCATCATCCTGATGCCCATGATCATACTGATCATAATCACTTGTACCATCCTGGTACATATCATCTGGAGCAACATCCTGAAGCTCATCATCATGATCAACCTGATCATACAATGCATCCACCTAATGCACACCAAGTATCTACCTGATACATATCATCATACATGATCCACCTGATCATACAGTGTATCCACCTGATACAAATACAAATACATGATACATATCAACATACATGATCTACCTGATCATACAATGTATCCACCTGATACCGATACATGGTCCAAGCATCCAACATGATGCATATACAAATATATACAAATGATCCAACCAATCATATCCAACATCCAACATGATGCGTACATACATATAAATGATCCAACTGATCATATCCAAGATCAACACAATGCGTACATACATACAAATATAAATGATCCAACTGATCATATCCAGCATCAACACGATGCGTACATACATAAAAATATAAATGATCCAACTGATCATATCCAGCATCCAACATGATGCATATACAGAGCAGTAACTGGAGCATTGTCCTGATACTCATCATCCAACGCTTACATACACATCCATGTGAAGGATCCTCCTTCCAACATGCTTGGGATGGCTTCAGCAAATGTGTCCATCACTTCTTCCTCGAAGTGTCGTCGATCTGAAGAACACCAAGCCTCTCCTTGAAGTACTCGAACTTCACCCTGGCTAGTGGCTTCGTCAACACATCTGTAATCTGCTCGTCCGTCGCAACATACAGGAGCTTCACGGCTCCTCTCTGCACCATATCCCTGATATAGTGATATTTGATATCTATGTGTTTCGACCTATCATGAAACACTGGGTTCTCAGACAGCTTCACACAACTCTGGTTATCGCAAAATATACCAGTAGCATCCAATGGGAGATCAAATAACTCAGACAGTAGCTTCCGTAGCCATACTACCTCACAACTAGTTGAACAGGCTACAACATACTCTGCCTCAGCTGTACTCAGTGCTACACAGGACTACTTCCTGCTGAACCAAGAGATCACACCTGATCCCATACTGAAGCAGCACCCAGATGTGCTCTTCTTATCTGCAACACTGCCAGCCCAATATGCATCAACATAACCCTGCAGGTTAAACTTTTGATTCGCTTCATACTTGAGCCCATAATCCACTGTACCCTTCAGGTACCTCAGAACATTCTTTACAGCAACCAGATGAACACTCCTCGGATCCATCAGGAACTGGCTCAATGTGTTCACTGCAAAGCAAATATTTGGTTTCGTGTTCGTCAAGTACATCAAGGACCCAATCATCTGATGATACATAGAGACATCAACCGGCTCAGATGAAGCATCACATAGAAGCTTTATATTCGATGCCATGGGTGTGGCCATGGCCTTGCAATCCATCATCCCAAATCTCTTAAGAATATCTACTGTGTACTTCCCTTGACCAAGGAAGATCCCACCTGAATTCTGCCACACCTCCATACCTAGGAAATAATGCATCATTCCCAAATCTTTCATATCAAACTCAACAACAAGCTTCCTCTTAGTATCTGCAATAAATTGGTCATCTCCTGTTACAAATAAGTAATCCACATATACGGGAGTAGAATCACAGGATTCCCTTCTTCAACCTTGTAGTAGAGGTTGGAATCCGCTTTACTCTTGGTAAATCCCAAGCTAGATAGGAAACTGTCCCTCCTACCATACCGAGTTCTGGGAGCTTGCTTCAAGCCATACAAGGCTTTCTTCAATCTGTACACATATGACTACCTGTCGTGTATTTCAAAACCGAGTGGTTGTTCCATGTATGCTTACTCTTCAGCTACACCATTCAAGAAAGCAGTCTTGACATCCATCTGGTGTATTTTCCATTTCATTGCTGTAGCCAGGGAAAGTAATGTTCTGATGGAAGTATACCTGGCTACAGGTGCAAAAGTTTCTTCATAATCTATTCCCTCTTTCTAAGATAAGCCACGAGCTACGAATCTTGCTTTGTATTTCTCTACACTGCCATCTGCAGCATGCTTGATTTTGTAGATCCATTTGGAAGTCACAACAGACTTCTCTTTAGGTCTTGGGACAACATCCCAAACACCATTCTTCATTATTGATTGGTATTCCTCAACCATGGCATCCTTCCATTCTTTCTTTTTCGCTGCTTCTTCATAACTGGAAGGTTCTTTGTTCATAATGTCACAGAGTAAAGCAACATAGCTGGTATGTGATCTAGTTCTCTTCTTTGCTCTGTGTTCTTCTTCTGGAATGCTAAATATTTCTACATCTTGAATGAGCTCTCTATCCCATGCAGGTTTCCTCTTGTGAGAGTTATTCTCACGGGGTGGATATATAGGTTCTTGCGGATCTTCAAACTCACGAACAACTTCTAGAATTGCTTCAGTCATGGTAGTGTCTTGAAATCTAGTTTCCTTAGGTTCTTCATAAACTTCGATAGGTGCCTTCCTTGATTTGATGAATGTTGAGTTTTCATCAATTGTTACATCCCTGCTGACATCAATCTTCTTGAACCCTAGAAAGTATATTCTGTAAGCCTTCGAGCTTTCATTGTAACCCACAAAGATACCCTTCTTTCCTGAAGGATCTAGTTTGGTCCTCTTTTCCTTTGGCACATGAGTGTATACTAGACAACCAAATATTCTGAGATGGCTGACTTCAGGTTTCTTACCAGAAAAGACCACTTCTGGTGTCTTGTTGTCCAATATCTTGTGGGGTGTTCTGTTCTGCACATATACAGCTGTTCTAGCTGCTTCTTCCCATAGATGAATAGGTAGATCCTGGTCATGCAGCATTACCCTTGCTGCTTCCATGATTGTTCTGTTCTTCCTTTCTGCAACTCCATTCTGTTGAGGATTATAAGGAGCAGTCAACTCCCTCTTAATCCCCGAATCACTGCAAAGCTTCTTGAAGTCACCTGAGGTGAGGTGAATTCTCCACCATTGTCGGATCTGAATGTTTTGATCTTTTTATCAGTTTGATTCTCCATCAAGGTTTTGAATTCCTTGAACTTATCAAACACCTCATCTTTGTTTTTCAAGAAGTATACCCAAGTCTTCTTGGAGAAGTCATCAATAAATGAGACATAGTAAACATACCCACTTAGAGAACTGGATGACATAGGACCACATACATCTGAGTGGATGATTTCCAGGATATCTTTTGCCTTGCTTTCACTGCTTGGGAAAGCCTTCTTAATATTCTTACCTTTTGCACATCCTTTGCAAACACCTTCATGTTTGGTCTTGATTTTAGGAAGACCCTCTACATCCTTGCTTGCAATTGGAAGTTCCCTATAGTGCATATGAGCAAGTCTTCTATGCCAAAGTTCAGTTGGATCCATGGATTCATGCATGTTAACACCTAAAAAGTGCTCACTAGCTCATTCCCTTACTCACATGACCCATTTGTCCACTTTTCCACCATCTGAGCCTCTGAAACCAACAAAAGGTCACCAAAAGACCTTGGTACACCCCCTTTTTCCATTAAAAAAGATTATTTTTCCAAGAAAATCATAAAAAACCCTCAAAAAGGGTCCAAATTCCCAAAAATATTAAAAAGGGAATTAAAATATTATTTTTATTCAAAAAAGGAAAAAGGAGGGAAAATTACCTAAACCATGTTGGTCAATACCATTGGTTTCCACAAAACCACAAATGGTATTCCTCACCACCAAAACCTATAAAAAGGTGGTAGGGGCTCCTCATTTCACATCCTTCCATTATCTCATCCTTATGCTGCTGAAATCTCCCTTGAGCACTTTTAGCCATTGAAGCAACCTTGGAGAAAGAGACCTATTGGAGTTTGGAGCTACTCATCTTGGGAGTTGCTCAACATCAACCTTCACCATTGAAGGTAATATCGCAAGCACTTGCTTGCCCCCCACTTTTCAATACAAAAATTATTTCTTATGTTTCTTGTTCTTGATTTTTGAAAGATTTAAATTATTTGCTTAGATTCTTGCTTAGATCCATGAAAAGTATTGTTTATTTAGTTTATTGTTTTTATTTCTATTGAAACTGCTGCTACTAGTTAGCAGGTGCCCATAGCACTAAGCTTGGTTGCAAAACCGAGCCAACAGTTTTGGCGACTCCGCTTTGGTTTGAACTTTAGATCTCTAGCTTTGCCATTAAATCTTAGTTTTTATGAGTTTTTAACCATTAGATCCATAGATCTGCCATCTTAGACAGCAGATCCATTGCTGTTCTGAGATTTGGCCCCAAAAAACAGCCCTAAATTTTAAATTTTCGAGTTCGTTTCTCGTTTTCCGTGCACGGCATCCGCCTCGCGGCTTTTTGCCAGACAGTCGCGCGGTCCATCGCGACTTTTCTGCATTTTTCCGCGCGGTCCATCGCGGCCTTTTTCAGACAGTCGCGCGGTCCATCGCGACTTTTCTGTGTTTTTCCGCGCTGCACACCGCGGCTTCGCGGCCTTTTTCCGCGCTGTCCATCGCGACTGTGCGCCCAAAACCTGCGCGGTCCATCGCGACTGTGCGCCCAAAACCTGCGCGGTCCATCGCGACTGTACGCCCAAAACCTGCGCGGTCCATCGCGACTGTGCGTCCAAAACCCGCGCGGTCCATCGCGACTGTTCGGCCCAAAACCCGCGCGGCCCATCGCGGCTGTTCGTCCCAAAACCCGCGCGGCTGAATTTTTTCATTCGGCCATCCCGATTTTGAAAAATATTTTTTACTGTACTTTCTGCCCATAGCACATTTTTTACAGTATCAAAATTCTGCATATTTTCCAGATTTAGAAAATTTTTTTACTATTTAAAAGTGCATACATAGAAATCTTTTTAAAATTTTCAAGAAAGTGAAAGAAAGATTCATCTTGCATTCTTTATCTAGATTCAAATTTTTTCTTGTTTACTTCTTTAGAATCTTGCCCTTAGCAAATTTTATTGAAACGAAGAAATCCATTTATTTCTTTTAGAAGTTTATTATTTGCTTTCATAAATCCAAAAAATCCATTATTTTTTGAGTTATTTTTTAAAAAAGCAAATTAATTTCTTTTAGTGAAAAAGTCTTAAATATTTGCTTATTATTTTTCGAAAAGTCCTTTATTTTTTGAAAAATTTCCCTTAAAGCATTTAATTTTTTCAAGTTCAGTTTACAACACCTCACGTGCACTCACACGATCACTTAATTGAACTAAGACTTAAAACTTACCCTAATTTGAACACACTCTTAACCCCACTTGGGGAACACGAAAAGAATTCTTGTAGCTAGGTAGTATTGGGGGGATAGGTGTTCCAATAACACCCCTCAGTTCATACATCTGAGACATAGAAGTTGTCCAATTAGGGAGCTAAAATCTCTTAGTACTTTTTGGCGCGGTCACAACCGGTTTGTGGGAAGGCCTCTCCCCTAGGAGGGTTGAAGTCGCGAGGATGGTTCCGGAAGCCTGAGTGGGATACCGAAACCCATTCAGTAACCGAAGGGCTACCATTCGCAGTTCTCGGGATATCCCTGTATTGGGATATTGCGATCAAAGGACCAAACGGCAGATTTACCTTTTCTCGACGCGTCATGAACGGAGTATCCTAGTAGCCTGTCTTTTTAGGATTGATTACCCGGTGTCCCTCCCGGTAGGGGGATATCTAGCCGTTGTCTCTACATTCATATTGTCTGACTTGGATTTCATCACCTTGCAGGGGATATCGTCTGTTTGAGTCACAATACTTTTAGATTAGGTGTTTGCATGATCTTTACCACCTTTTGAGTCTAGTTACACCTATTTTTTCTAGGAGCCGCTTGCATGTTGGTATTCTGACCAGTTGTTGCATTCCTCCACTTATTGTAGCACAGCTGCTAGAATAAGTGCATTTTTTGAGGATCGATTTTTTGGCCTGTGAGCCTTCTTTTTTCACTCCCCTTTTTGCACCCTTGGTTGCATTAGGGTTTTGAGTCTTTTACATCCATATATCACCACCTGATACTTAAAACAAATTTTTACATAAAAAACATATTCTCACCATTGAGAATTCTAGACGTTCTCGTCGTCTACAGGGCGAACTCCCAGAGTTTAGTCCACTTGGCTCTCCACGTCACGGACGCAGAGCATTATCCCTTGATTCGACACATCGTCGATCATCTAGACGGTCATCCGATTCTGACATACCCCACTTCACCTTTGATTTGGAGGTAGAATCCGAAAACCCCACAGAGTTACCACAGACCACAATTATGTCTGGAACGCCAGATGATCCACAATTTACATTAACCATAGGTCAGACATCCGCAAACCCTTCTGCGGGAGTACTATCCATGGCAACATCCACCCCCTTGGGTATGCCCAATATGGGTACCACTCCACATTCAGGAATGCCTAACACAGGACCACCACCTGTCATGGGCATGCCCAACATGGGGGTCATACCCCCTTCGGTTTCCACAAACCCTATCCCAGGAATCCCTAGTACGATTCCTAACCCAAGTGTCACTCCTGTTGCACTTAGGAATGCTATCCCAGGAATCCCTAGTGCGATTCCTAACCCAAGTGTAACCCATGTTGCACTCGGTAGTGCTATACCAGGAATCCCTAGTGCGATTCCTAACCCAAGTGTAACCCAGGTTGCACTTGGGAGTGCTAACCCATATCAGGCCACACCTTTTGGAGGGCACATACCCTCCATACCTAGCATACCTATAGGCGCTACTGGACCCCTACACCATACCACAATGGCTAGGCAGGTCCCGGTTCCGGTCACTACATCCGCTAGTCTACCATACATGGCAAGTCTCAACCTGCCAGATTTAGCTAGGCTCACAAATGACCCCATCAGGCATGACCCTGCTTGGCCCCACATGCCCACTAAGCTTCCCTCTGACATCCCTAAGTTTGAGGGAAAGGCCGGAGAAGACCCCCAGAACCACATCATGTCTTTCCACTTATGGTGTTCCTCCAACTCCATAGTGGACGACTCTATCCGCCTCCGTTTATTACAGCGCACCTTCACTGGCTCTGCAGCCAAATGGTATATCGAGCAACCCCATGGGACGCATTCCTCATTTACCTCCCTTGCCTCGACCTTCCTGCAGTTCTTTCAGCTACCGGTCCGCTATGATGCGGGCGTCGAGATCCTACTGTCTTGCAGACAGAACACAGCCACGCACATCACAGACCATATTCATGATTGGCGTCGGCGCCGAAGCCTATGCAAAATCAAATTAGACGATCGAATCTTTTTAGACTGGTTCCTTAAATCCCTCCTTCCCCTCATTGCGAAGGATGTAGCTTCTGAAAGACCCCAGTCTGAAGAAGAGGCCATCCTTAAGGCCCAACAGTTTGACCTTATCTATGCCCAGTCAGGTTACCTATACACCATCATACCTGACACCCCACGAGGTGACTCTGCACGCGGTGACACACCGGGGGCATCCCATGCCGCCGATGGCATTATTGGCCAAATTACACCGCAAGCAAAACCTTTCAGTATGGTGAGCACCATGCCCGCCCCAGACCTTTCTAGGGCTACATCCAGTTCCGGAGCGACAACTTCTTATGCTCCAACAAACCAGACCCATCATGTTCATGGACCCTCTTGTCCACAACATTGTTATGGCCAAGCGCCATCAACATATGTACCTCCTACATACTATGCTCAACCTACGGTACAAAACCCCATGCAGTTTCCACAACAGCCCATGCATTACCCACAACCGGTTGCACCGGCTAACCTCACACCTCCACCAGCGCAGGGGTACCAACAACCCCAACAGGCAACTGGACCACCTCCAGCTCCACCTGCATACTATCCACCGCAACCTGCTCCCGCACCTGCGGCTCCTCAGAATCCCCCCAATGCTCAAGGGCATGTGTACGCACAACAACAACAGCAGCCCCAATATCAAAATAACCAACGCAACCAGGGTGGACAACCCAACCGCGGAAGAGGACGCAACCGTGGAAACAATCAAAACCGTAACCAAGCTCCACAACCTACCCAGCCCCCGCAAAACAATAACGCGGCGCCCGCTCATCAGAATCCTGATCGGCCACCTAAGCAACCTAAAAATGCTAATTTACGGACAAACCATCCTTGTTCCATTTGCGGTGTCTATGGCCACTATACCCACGCTTGCCCACATCTCGAGCGAGCTCGACAACTATGGACAAATGACGCCCATCGTCAAGGGCAGGCGGCTCCTCAGCCACCACCCAACCCCCCACCACCTCCACAACAACCTCTGGTTCTCCAAAACCCCTTTCCAACACAGGGGGTGGTAAACACCCAGCCGTTAGCCCCCCAACAGGGCAACGTGCAACCACAACAAATTACTTACACAGCTCCTGATCAACCCATGTTTGATTCAGGCACCCACCACTTATTGATGATGTCCACCGCTGACGTCAATATCCAAACCCGTCGGAATCAATACGGACCGACTTCTGAAGCCCCCCCCGCCGAAAAGGATACCACTGCTAATCCCACTGATCAGACATTGCGTATACCTCAGGTTCCACTTGATGGCGCTTCTAAAGCACCTCGCTTCCCCCTTCGCCGAATCAACAACAACCCCAATGCACGAGCTGCGTCCAATTACAACATCGTAGATGACTTAGCTCAATCTCCCGCAGCCATGTCTGCGTTAGAAGTCTTAAAAACCTGTCCTACTCAGCGCAAGACTTTACTTTCCGCCATTGGGGCGATTGACCCAAATGATTCGAACTTGATGACCTTTGATTTAGACCAATCTGAACCACGACTGCCTTCTACCATAGCAGTCCAAGTTTCCGTTTCTATTCGGAATCTTGTCATTCATCGATGTATCATCGACGAAGGTGCATCCACATGCGTCATGTCCACTTTTGTTTGGCAGAAGTTGGGCTCCCCTGCTCTCCAGCAATCCACCACTGCATTGCGGGCCTACGACGGCCGGTCAGCTCAACCTCAAGGTTTATTACCCAAAGTACCCGTCCAATTAGGTGGGAAGACTGTGCTCATCGACATAGAGGTCATTAACGCCCAGCTTGACTATAACCTTTTACTTGGCCGCAGTTACATGTACGCCATGAAAGCGGTCGCCTCCTCCGTCTTCCGCACCATGATGTTCCCCCATGAGGGCCGCGTGGTCAAAATTGACCAACTCACCTACTATGACCCCAACGCCCTTGCAGCACCGGAGAATGTTCTCCCCATGATTGAACAACCCGCTTCTAGTGCAGTTACCTCCTTTGTGTCTTCTGTGGCACCCGGACTGTATTCGGATACACCAATGACCTCTACATTCCAGGCCATCCCACCACCGACACCGGAGACACAGGTCGCAAATCTCTGTACTGTTTCGCAGAATACGCAAACAGCCGGCGGTCAACCACCATTGATCCCCAGTCACATTGGTGTTACACCCATCCACACCATCCCCTTCCTATTTCCTCCTTCGGGTGTAGTAAGCGCCCCGGTTATGGCTACCCTTAGCCTACCCGGGCTAACATTGGGATTACCCGTGTGGTATATTCCGCCTCCCGTTCGATTACCGACACCAGACGTCATCCTCCAACCGGTACAACCTATTGTTACCACAAATCAACGTCCTCCTGGCGTCGCGATCCCTTCGTCGGCAACGACACCTCCTCCTAACCTCAATATTCCTTCGTCGTCAATGAAACCTCCTCCGGGTCTCACGATTGCGTCGACGTCAAAGGATCCCCCTCTCCTTGCTAAGCCCACTGGGGGCAGAGGTCCACAACCCTACACTGCCATACCACCTCCTAAGGCAGCCAAACCCCCACCGGTGTTTCGAGCTCCCCCCAAATGTTCATTATGCGATGAAATTGGCCATCCAACTCATCAATGCCCACATTTACCGGCACTCCAAGAACATATGAATATGTTGGACGATGACATCGGAATCCCAGTAGTCAAATTAGAGCCACCTCTACAGCCTCACGACAAATCACTGCGCACTAACCATCCTTGTGCTATATGCAGTGTCTACGGCCACTACTCACACCATTGCCCTGATCTACCAGACTATAGAGCAGCGCTGTACGAGTTAAACAATGTCGATTTAGAGATATCTCCTCCCCTCATCGAGGAGATTCACCCTCCACCATCATCCTCGTCAGAAGAAGTCAATACGATATATATGATTTCGACAACCTTCAAACCAGAACCCCTTGATTTATGGTCTGACTACTTCAATACTGACGAGCAGATTTTGGAAACACTCACTGCACCCGACTACCCTTGGGATGATATGCATCATCGCTCGTACTTCCTCCCGGAAGCATCTACCTCCACCGCATCCAACCAGCTATCAGTCGAGTCGAAAGACTTCATACCTGCTAAGGTCGATTGGTTAAAGGACCCCATCCCAGCACCGGATGCCTTTGAAGAAGGGAACATGTCCAACATTTCCCCCACCATACAGATAGACATTTCCATAACACCAGGGAAACCTGAGCTTATCTCGCTGGGCGCATCTTGCACTCAAGCAGAAACCCAGGCATACAAAAAACTCTTTCAAGAGTTCCGAGACGTCTTCGCCTGGTCCTATACCGAGATGCCTGGTCTCGACCCCCGCCATTATTGAACACCACATCGATACATGGCCGGAAGTACCCCCTGTTCGTCAGAAACAGCGACCTATTCACCCTGCCAAGCTCCCCGCTGTCAAGGCTGAAGTCGAGAAACTTCGAACAGCAGGTTTCATCTACCCTATTCCATACACCACATGGGTGTCGAACCCCGTCCCTGTCAACAAAAAGCAAGGCACCCTTAGAGTATGCACTGATTTCCGCGACCTAAACCATGCTTGTCCAAAAGACAATTTCCCCACGCCATTCATTGACCAACTCATTGATGAGTGCGCGGGCCATGAAGTCCTATCCTTCATGGACGGGTTTTCCGGATACAACCAGATTCACATCCGCAAGGAGGATCAGTACAAGACTGCCTTTACCACCCCATGGGGCACCTTTGCCTATCGAGTCATGCCCTTTGGCCTTAAAAATGCTGGTGCCACTTTCCAGCGCGCCATGACCTACTGCTTTCACGACTTGGTCCATATCCTGCGGGTCTATCTTGACGACCTCACAGCGCGTTCCCGAAAACGATCAGACCACCTTAACGACCTCCGGCAAGTTTTCCTGCGTTGTCGTAAATATAAAATCCGCTTGAACCCACACAAGTGTGTCTTTTGCGTCCCGGCAGGCCGGTTGTTGGGTTTCATTGTTTCCCAAGACGGGATCACCGTTGATCCCCTGAAAGTCAAAGCCATCTTAGAACTTCCCCCTCCTCGCACGCTTCGCCAGCTTCAGAGCTTGCAAGGTCGGTCCAATTTTCTTAGGCGCTTTGTTCCTGATTACGCCACCAAAGTCCATGGATTCTTACGCTTACTTCGTACCCACATACCCTTTGTCTAGGACGAACAAGCAGACACGGCATTCGAAGCCCTCAAGAAGGCTCTCACACAAGCCCCCTTGATATCCCCACCGGATTTCTCCCAAGACTTCACCCTTTACGTCTCGGCATCCGAACATGCCGTATCCGGAGTTTTGGTCCAGGAAGATGCTTCCCACAAAGAGCATGTAATTTATTACGTCAGCCAGACCTTGTCGGGCCCACCTCTACGTTACCCATACGAGGAAAGATTAGCCCTAGCTGTAGTCTTTTCCGTACAAAAACTACGACACTACATTTTGCTTAGTCATACCACGGTCATGGCCGACTCCAACCCCATGGTCTACCTCCTCACCAGGAGACTCCTTCAGGGTCGTGTCGCTAAATGGGTCATTATCCTCCAGGAATATGACCTTACTTTTAAGACTCCCAAAAGCACCAAATCCCTCGCGCTTGCTCACTTAATTACAGATCTCCCGTCCTCTTCGACATCACCCGTTATCCATACGGACCTGATTGACGAGCAGATCTTCGTCATTTCGTCGGACGACCCTTGGTACGGAGACATTTTGACTTACCTCCGTACACAAAAATTCCGACCACACATCGATCGTGATGGACGCCGTCGCATACGACACCACGCACCCCGATACCTACTTATTGGAGATGTACTTTACCGACGCGGCGTTGATACTATTTTACGCCGCTGCCTATCCCATAGTGAGGCAGAACAAGTCCTCAATGATTGTCATAGCGGTGCCTGTGGAGGCCATTTCTCCGGCATGGCTACCGCCCAGAAAATCATTCGGGCAGGTTATTTTTGGCCATCGTTGTTTACTGATTGCATCACCGCAGTCAAGCATTGCCAGAACTGCCAGCTCTTTGCCCCCAAAGCAAGAACCCCCCCTGCCCCCCTTCATCCAGTCATCACTGTTGGACCATTCTGCAAATGGGCCATAGACTTCCTCGACTGCAACCCCCCGTCAGCCGGCGGTCACAAACACATCATTGTGGCCGTAGATTATTTCACCAAGTGGGCAGAAGCCATGCCGACCTATAACTGCAAAGCCGACACCGCGGCGCGGTTTTTCTTCAACCACGTCATCGCTCGTTTCGGAGTACCACAACAGCTAGTCTCTGACCACGGCTCTCACTTCGAAGATGCCGTCTGGAAAGAATTATCAACCATGTTGAAATTCGAACATCATTTCTCTTCCGCTTACTACCCCCAAGGAAACGGCCAAGTCGAAGCGATCAATAAAATCTTGAAGACCATTCTCCAACGCACTGTAGACAAGCACAAGTCCAATTGGCATCACATGCTTTTCCCAGCACTCTGGGCTTACCGCACATCAACCAAAACCGCCACCGGTTTTACCCCTTTCCATTTAATTCACGGTGTAGAATCTGTCCTCCCTATTGAGTGCCAGATCCCAGCTTTACACATCGCCGTTGAGCTCCTACCGGATACTTCCCCGATCGAGCAACGTTTACTGCTCCTAGAGCAGGCCGATGAAGATCGGCGCACAGCCATTCAAAACATGGAAGCCGCTAAACAAAGATCGAAACTAAGCTACGACAAACGCGTCCACCCAAGAACCTTTTCGGAGGGAGACCTTGTCCTCGCTTACGATCAAGCTCATGATAAAACCGGAAAGGGGAAGTTCGTGTCTATGTGGCAAGGCCCCTACATCATACACACCTGCCTCGGGCAGGGGGCATACATTCTGACCGATTCAGAAGGTAACACCTTACGCAACCCACGCAACGGGTTGTACCTTAAAAGATTTTACCCATAGAAAATCTCATGGACACCATCGTCCATTTTTTAGTATAGGCATACGTTTTTCGTTCACAAAATTTTTTCAAAAAACCTAAATATTTGTTTTCCCTGCATGATCACAGATGGAGCCTCTTCCACTCTGCCATATCGGTTTCGCTGATGGTGCAAGCCGTTGGTCTCCCAATCTCGCCTCCGCAGCTTGGGTAATATACTCCCCTTCACACGAGTTAATTCACATTGATGGAGTATGTTTAGGTGCCGCCACCAATAATCAAGCTGAGTACGATGCCGTGACCGGTCTCCTGGCCGCTGCTCTCCAGATGAGCATACGTCACCTCAACGTTTTCTTGGACTCACAGCTCCTAGTTTCCCAGCTCAACAATGATTACCAGGTACGCGATCCCTGTCTGTTCAGAAAATTCCTGCGCACTAAACAAATGGTTAGACAGTTTGAATCCATTACATTCACACATGTCCCAAGACACCTCAATCGTGTAGCAGATAATATGGCCAACAGTGTCCTCGACTGGCACACCAATCACATCATGTCATATCCATAAACAAACATGCATCCAGGTGCAAAACATGTGCCTCCACGGGCATATACAAAAAACCAATATTGCATCCACGTGCATAACATGTGCCTCCACGGGCATAAAAACAAACAAACCAAAATGATGAACCATGTGCATAGCATGTGCCTCCACGGGCATATATAAATCTACAAACACACTGCATCCACGTGCATAACATGTGCCTCCATGGGCATATACAAAAGACAAAGTGCATCCACGTGCATACACAACAAAATATCCAAAATATATATCCACATATATATACGAACCAAATAGTCCACATGTCATAAGTGCCCTCAGCACTCGATATACACAAAATACATCTGTCATACAAAAAATGCTTCCCCATATGCTCATGAGCATTTGGGGGCAAGAACAATGACGTCTAAACATCAGGATCCTCTGGATCCTCAGGCTCCTCCTCCGGCTCCTCCTCCGCTGGACCAGCCGGGTCAAGACGACCCCGAACTCGCCGCTCGGCTGGCCCTGCTGGGTCGTCCCTCAGACGTATCCTCCCCGGTGCCGGCTCTGCCGGAGCATCTCCTCCACCACCCCCGTGTCTCGCATCAAGCACCGCTGCCCTCAACAACAGTGACTGCCACTCAGGCGGTGCACCGAGACATCCCTGCAAAATCTCCCGATCAAGGTCCCTCCAGCCATCCTCCGGAAGTCTAGCTACGATCCGGGCTAAAGTCCGTCGAACACCATCTATAGCATCGTCCTGAGGGCCAACCCCTCGCCCACGGGCTCCATATCCTCCACCACGAGGAGGACGTACAGGTACTGGGGGACGAGCAACCACCATCGCCCGCCCCTGCCGAGCCACATAATCAGGTGGTGGTACCGGACCAATATCTGCACAAAGCAAGTAGAACCATCAGATACTATACAACAGACATCATCATGATCAATCATAATACATGTGGTATAAACATCACATAAGACACAAAAACATACCATCTAAGCTCCAGGCCTGTCCTGGGGCACGTGGCATCTCTGGGTCTCCCCGGTAGTCCATACCAGCGTATGGATAGTCCTCGATCACCAGTGGCATCTGCTCCCACTGCTGGAAAAAATCCTCTGTAAAGAAGCCACGGATACCACCGCCAGCACGAGGCATCATCTGCCCCCACCTCATCATACGAGGCTCGCTAGGAAGAGCAGCACGAACCGGTACGTGTGGCCGTAGGGTCGGCACCCACTCAAAGAAAAAACAACATAAAAATGAGGCGTAACAGAACTCACCTCCCTCTCTCACGGCCTTGTCCAGATCTCTCCGGACACCGGCCAAGAACATCTCAGCCCAAGCATAGTAAGTACCCCGTAGAACGGAGTCCACCAACACCGTCTGCCCCCCAGACATACGATGTGGTGCAGCAGCACCCAAAACCCTCAGAACACAGGCACCAACGGCCCGCATATCCCACTCACGTAGGAACTTCAAACTGATAGAGCTGTTTACCAAAACAGCGTCATCCCCACAAAAGGTCTGTAAGAGGTCCTCCATGTCCACGCCTGGAGGCAACCTCGGAGAGATATCGCCCACCTCACCCAAGCGAGGCAAACCCGTCAAAAAATATACATCAGTGAGAGTAATCTCCAACCTCTCACCACCAATAATAAAGGCACCCTCTACCGGCACCCACCACTGCACGAGCTTGTTCAGGAGTCTCCTCACTGAACGGATATAAGGTATCTGAGCGAACTTCAAGAGTCCGCTCATGGCTAGGGCCTGTCTCACCCCCCCATCATTCTCGATCCTCGCCACAATCTCGGCATCAATATCTCTCTCCCGCCATACGGACTGAGCCCTCCGCAACATCCTGCCAAGAAAACACAGAAAATTTTAGCCCCAGCATAAAAAAATTTTAGAAAAAATCCCATCGCGGCTTTTTCACAAAAAGCCGCGATGGCCATCGCGGATTTTCCACAAAAGCCGCGATGACCATCGCGGGTTCCATGAAAAAACTCGCGATGAACATCGCGAGTTTCGTCCAGACAGTCGCGATGAACATCGCGACTGTCACCCATGAACACGCGATGAACATCGCGGGTTCCGACCTCACAGTCGCGATGAACATCGCGACTGTGGGTCTAAAACCCGCGCGGTTCATCGCGGGTTCCGCCCCGAAACCCGCGCGGTTCCACGTTGGAGAGTCAACGTGGAGTTTCGCGGCCTTCGGGGGCCCACCGCCAAATAAAAAAGACATAATTGACTAGGTTAAGGCGAATAGAGTTACCTGCAACTCGCTAAATCGAAAACCAACGGTGAAATCTCCCAGAAATCGAGAAAAAGCTCTGACTGCTCTATCAAACTCGCACGTGACAATGACAAGTCATATTGGACCCCACGTCCTATTTATAGAAATTCCACAAATTTCAAACAACCATTGCGGTGTCATACGAAGTCCATTTCTCAAACCGTTGGCACCGTTGGGATCAGCACAGTGAGAACTTCATAAAGGTTCCTCCCGTTTCCCGTTTTTTCGGGGTCCATTTTTGACCATTTTTAGCCCCTCTCGTGGCCTCGGTTTGCGTGCCACATCGGCCGTTCTCCATTTTCGATGTGTCTTATATGGCCGGATTCAGTTTTCCGCGCTCGTGATGATACTTGAGACCATTTCTCGCTCTCACCTTTAGAATTTCCGGGCATCTTTTCCACGCCCCCTCGTCACCTCGGTTTGCGTGCCACATCGGCCGTTCTTCGTTTTCGACAATCCTTATGTCACCGGATCCAGTTTTCCGCACAGATGACGATGCTTGAGACCTTTTCTCGCCCTCGTCATTCCTTTGTTGTTCGGTATAATTTTATCCCTTTTTCGGGCCGAGCAACCCCTTTTACGAAAAAGGCACTTAGGGAGTTTCTGTTAAGCTCTTTTCTGACTCCTAAAACAATGAAAAGATCGCCGAGCAATCTTGCTTCCTTTCATGCTCGATAAACGTATCTGAAAGGGCGTCTACCTGGTATAAGTTTACCCCTTTTCCGGACCTCGTAGACTAATTACGAAAAAGGTATACTCTAGTCACATCGGCTAGAAGAGTTCTCCATCCGCATCAGTTTATGCTTTTTCGGGCCTTGGAGACTAAACTACGAAAAAGAACACCGACAGAGTCCACTTACCGTTTTCAGACTCTCTAAACATGAAAGCAACCATGAGCATCAGCCGTCCTGGGCTCACAAAATCCACAGGACCGTACCATTTCAGAGCACACTGTTATCCCTTCTTGGAGCTCATTAAAACTACGAAGAAGGAATCAATGGTGCCTCTTGGCTACTCGCATATCAGCTTCCCCATTTTTTGGTCGCCTTTGTTCAGAGTATTCTGCAGTATGTCACCCTGAAACTCCCTAGACAGCTACCATCAGCTGGTCCTCCCCCCCCCAGAGTCAATATATACCATTCAGTCAAAGATGATCCCTGCACCTACAAGTCAGTTCCCTACACTGCCAGGTCAACCATGTCATCATGCTCTGAACAAAGGAAGTTTGAGTCTACCCATTTTTTGACCCAGTTATTTCCCATCCCCACAAGTATGTCAGTCCTACCAGCAGTACTACATCACTTCCATTTACACCTCGCGCTCCTAGCAAGGAAACATCATTGCCTTGTTAGTTGCTGGTCTCCCTCTGTCGACGACAACCACATTTATTCCAGAGGATAGACCTAGAGGCCCCTGTGTCTTGGACTCATTACCATTTATGATGAGTGCCTACGAATCATTTCGAGAGGAATCCTCAGTGCCTCTCCCAATGGTTGTTTCTCACATGCTCGACTTCAACACCTTGATCGCATCGTTGAGACTCGCACAGGGTATTGGTCCGTTCAGTTATTAGTCGAAGACCCCGGATACCTCCTGACTCCTCCACATTTGAGAGTCTTCCTATGGATAATATCAGTTACACTTTTCCTATAGTTATCCGGGCTGCGCATGGCGACAATATTCAGATTCACACCTGTTTCATACTCCCTTGAGTATACAGTTACATTTATTCCCAGATTTGACTCATGGTCTTTGAGTCCCTACAGATGTTGGACACCTTCAGTTTCAGCAGTTCCACAGTTGATCCAGTGTATCAGTTATTGAGATCATTCTTATTGAGATCATTCATGATCATGAGTATATCCCACCATCATGTCCCCTCTGGACCATTATGATGTACCAGTATATTTCTTCACGTATTAGATCCCCCTTCTTGGGACTAATTGTTTTGTATATGCCTTGATACGAGCATGGGAATGCCCGCCTCGTCCTTTATCAGAGATTATACCTCATTCATATTGAGGCCATGTAATATTTTTTGTTTTTGCAGCTTCCAAGGGCCGTGGCTCCAGCCTCCAAAACGGTCTCTTCTCTCCCCTAAAACCCAGAAAAAGGACAAAAGAACTATGATGTCTATCGGCCATACGATGAGCTCCTGCCCTCACACATCAGGGGGCAATCTGTTAACACCTAAAAAGTGCTCACTAGCTCATTCCCTTACTCACATGACCCATTTGTCCACTTTTCCACCATCTGAGCCTCTGAAACCAACAAAAGGTCACCAAAAGACCTTGGTACACCCCTTTTTCCATTAAAAAAGATTATTTTTCCAAGAAAATCATAAAAAACCCTCAAAAAGGGTCCAAATTCCCAAAAATATTAAAAAGGGAATTAAAATATTATTTTTATTCAAAAAAGGAAAAAGGAGGGAAAATTACCTAAACCATGTTGGTCAATACCATTGGTTTCCACAAAACCACAAATGGTATTCCTCACCACCAAAACCTATAAAAAGGTGGCAGGGGCTCCTCATTTCACATCCTTCCATTATCTCATCCTTATGCTGCTGAAATCTCCCTTGAGCACTTTTAGCCATTGAAGCAACCTTGGAGAAAGAGACCTATTGGAGTTTGGAGCTACTCATCTTGGGAGTTGCTCAACATCAACCTTCACCATTGAAGGTAATATCGCAAGCACTTGCTTGCCCCCCACTTTTCAATACAAAAATTATTTCTTATGTTTCTTGTTCTTGATTTTTGAAAGATTTAAATTATTTGCTTAGATTCTTGCTTAGATCCATGAAAAGTATTGTTTATTTAGTTTATTGTTTTTATTTCTATTGAAACTGCTGCTACTAGTTAGCAGGTGCCCATAGCACTAAGCTTGGTTGCAAAACCGAGCCAACAATGCACCATGGCATGTTCAGGTTGTCCTTTTAATTTATACAAACCTCCCTCTTGCTCTCCAATCACAACTGCATCATCTATGGTCTTTCCCTTTGGCCACATTAGGACTTGGCCATCCACAAATGCAACCCTCATACCTTTTGTATCCAATGCAGAGATGGAGAGTAAGTTCTTCTTGATCCCAGGTACATAAAGGACTTCTTTCATCTTCAAAGATTTTCCAGAATCTAGGTTGTAGAAGGCTTCACCACTTCCTTTTATGGGATATTGATAATCATCCCCAAGTTTCACTTTATGGGGTGATTCATGTTCAAACAGATTTACAAAGGATTCTTTAAACCCAGTCATGTGTTTGGAAGCCCCACTGCCAATTAACCAATCATTACAACCATGGGAGATAGTAACTGTGAGAGCAGAGATTAGAACATACTCTTCTTCACTTGATGAGTCATCATTACTATCATCACTTTCTGCCCTAGCCTTCTTCTTTGGAGGTTCATCATCTTCGACAGCATGAGCATGGTACCTTCTTTTGTTACCCTTCTTCTTCTTGCTGGAGTTGTTGTTGTTGTGTTTGTCCCTTTTATTCTTGGGACATTCTGAAGCAAAGTGACCCTTCTCATTACAAGTGAAACACTTTAGATCTTTCTTGTCTTTGTGAAAATGATGAGAATATTTCTTCTTGTGATGGGATGGCTCCCTCTTGAACTTGCCCTTCTTAGTGTGAGCTGTGAGAGCTTGATCTTCATTTCCCATCTTCTCTTCTCTTGCCACAAGCCTTGCTTCTTCTTGAGAACATTCCTCCCATAATCTGATGAAGGAGATTAACTTCTTTCTAGCACAGATCCCCAGGATAAAAGAGTCCCATGACCTAGGTAGGCCATTCAAAGTAGTCATAACAATTTCACCATTCTCCACCATTTCATCTACAGCTTCAAGTTGTTCCTTGATCCGAGAGACCTTGGAGAAATAGGATTGAATGGTTTCTCCATTCGACATCTTGACCCCTTTCAATTGATTTCGCAGGGTCATCTTCCGATTTATGTTCTTTCCTTCAAATAGCTTGGTCAAAGAGTCAAACATAGCCTTGGGTGTCTTTAGAGAAGACACATGGGGTATGAGATGGTCTTTGATAGAATCAACAATGATTCTCTTTTCCTTGACCAAGTTCTTCTTATGCAATACCTTAGCCTCTTCATCCTCTGGGATAGGGATGTCTTCTTTTATATATGAGCTCAACTCATTCTCTTCCAGGATTAACCCAATCTTATACTTCCAAGCTCGGAAGTTATCAGCCCCTTCAAGCTTATCCTCAAGCTTGGTGTGGTGAGACATCTTAAAGAGTACTTCAAATGGAAATAGAAAAGATTTAGGTCTTACCACTTGAAATGTTGAAAACTGGATTTGGTCCCGGATTAGGGTTTGTCGGAAAAACCCTAAAAATTCAAAATGTGAATTTCAGCTTTCTGAAAGGATAGAAAGATGTGCCTTGATGAGTTGATCAGCCTGGTGTATTCAGAATTTGAGATCAACAAAGCTTTACCCTTCATATTTGCCTTTTTGTCCTCCCGGGTTCACTAGGGAGAGCCCTGAATTAGGGTTTGAGTTGCTCGGAGATCTACCCAGCCAAAAATATCGATCCAAAGCTCTAAAATTCGATTTGTGCAAGGAGCTTCTAGCTATGGCTTCAGATTTTAGAAATTCCTATTTGTGTGGAAACCCTAATTTTTAGGGCCAAATCTGAAAATGCTCAGAATTGAATTCTGATTGGACAGATAGATTCTCCTTGATGAGTAGAGTCAATCTACTATACTGCTTTTCCAAAAAATATGGAGAGAAATCCAATAAACAAGAAACTCAAGTTTCCATCACTACAAAATGTCTTCTTCTCAGGTTAGCTCTGATACCATGCTAAAATTTGAGCATTAATTCACAATACTCTTGGATCTTTACTGAGAGAATAACATATATAGTATATCAATGCATAACAATCACAATAAGCATGACAAGCATCACAACAATCAAAAGCATGAGAGATAAGAGACACAGAGTTTCCATGGGGAAAACCCTAAGGTGAAAAACCCAACAACTTCCTCAGAGATAGAGAGAGCAATGGCTCAACCAAAGTACAACCAAAATACACTTGAGATAGTATCCTAGAGTAGATGATCCTCCTCCTCACTAGTGCGCCACTTTCTGAGTAAGAGAAGTGTGTCTTTCCGAATGATTCAAATAGAGATCTCCCGATCTCTATTTATACTTAACCTCTTTGCCCAGTTACACTATGGGGCCGACTTGTCTATCTAGGTACATCCACAATATAATATATATATTTCAGGGCCGACCCCACACATGGTGGTCTACTAAACCATCGGTAACTACACACACTTGCGACACTTGTCAATCCACATGACAACACTTCCTTATAGAGGAATAACACATCTCTTATAAGGGTACAATAAATATATATGAAATACATTCCGAAGTTACATATACATCAACAACTTAACCCAAATCGGAAAGGAGGCTAGAGAATCTGAACTAGGATCAATTAATGGATGCCAAGTCGTGATTGCAAGCAAGGAAGAACCATTCAACCACACTCTATGAAGAATGCAGTCTGCCGCCTCCTGACTTTTAAATTCAAAACCAATCCAGTCCCTTGCCAACAATAATACCTATGGAAGCTCCTCCGCTACCCTTCCCTGTGCTGATTATACCCACCACTTCACCACAACTTCAGAGAACCTTCTACCAAATTTCTCGATTAACATTTGGCTAGAAAATCATGGGATCTCCATCACTTGTATATCCTTTCTAACTACCAGCTCCAACCCATATCCTTTGTTCAATAGAAATTTCTTCATTTTTTGCCTCACTCCACCACTATTCTTTGTCAACATGTTGGGGAGTACAGGATTCACTCCCAATGAAATTATGAAATAACAAGGATTTTGAGAGTTCTACATGCGAAACTAGGTGAGTATAGGTGGTAAGTGTACCATTCGAGGAGGATTTTTTCATCCCTCACATGGGAATGATATCCTCTAACCACCCACATGAAGGAACCCCTGACATGGATCCATTACTACTCGTCGTCATCATTGAATGATTAGGTATCAGATTCAATGCAGTCATCCGTCCCTGTTGCAGGAATGATCCAAAATTGTTGAAAAGACTAACATCTGACAACCCTTTTTTGCATCTATCTCCAGACTCCCAGAGTCATACTCCCACTCACTATCGAACCCACGAATCCATCGTGAATGCTCCAAAGATGATTTATCGTCGTCATCCCCACAGAAAATACTATTTATTTGACCAGAATCGTCAAAATAATCAACCAGATGGCCAAGGATTACCTCCATTGGTAGGGAGGACCCTACAAAAATCCAAACCCTAATGATCTTCAACTGAAACCCTAGCCTTCATCTCTTAAGGACCCCATCAATCCTTCTCGGGATGATCGGTGGACATCTAACTCCATCAAGATTGACAATTATTAGGTTGGGCCAATGGTTTCATATGAATTTGAATGAATACCAAAGTTTTAACGGGGATATATGGAACATATCTCCATGTGTACACCAAAAATGAGCTTCTTGTTTAGATAGATGACACTTACAAACAAAAAAACAGTTATAGATAAAATTATACTATAACTTGGTCATATGGTGTCCATTGGCATTTGAAATTTAAATTAAAGTAAATAACATAAATATCTACATTATCACAAAATTTTAGAGTTATATTCATCCATTTCAATCTCCATGAGGTGAAAATACAATCATCTAAAAAATAGTTACTCAAACCCCCCATACCCTAGACAATATGTGTTTGTTTTGTATGGAAATATTTGTCATCTAATGTAAAAAGAAATTAAGGGATTAGGTGAGATGGTTATAATTTTTATGGATTGGTTTGAGACATGCTTAGTATTACAATGATCTCATGAAAGGAGGAGGCTAGACTCGGAAAGCAATATGCACCCCGCAACAGACTAATTAAGTCTGTTGCAGGGCCTCTGACACACAATCTCGGTAGGAGTACTTGCCATTCCGGCGAACCATTTTCCATGCATCTCCTCAACCCGAAGCTGTCTTTGTTAACACGTCATCTTCGTTAAGAGCACACACACAAATGACTCCTCCATCCCATCATCTATGGTCATCCATGGCATGCATTAAACTATTTGAATAAATAGTTGTGTTGATAGTGTAACAAAACGATGAGCATGCATACATGCATGGATCGTTGTACCTTCCAATCTGTCATGGTGAACTGTTACTGAAACCAATTCCCAACGCTAGATAAAGGGACAAATTTTTTGACTCGGCCAATCAGATCCCACCGACTATCTCCACTGAAAACTCCACTCAATATTCTAATGGCCTCCTTCAACCATACATAGTTAACCCACGGTTCCGTTAAAATGTTCCAGGGTGGTATGCACACCAAGTTGGCTTCTGCACAATTGAATTTAATGAAGGTACATGCATTTAAATTTAAAAACTGAACTAAAGAAACCCACGCCATTTCCTTGCCAATATGAGGTAAATTTAAATTTGAAATCAAGCTCTCTACTTTCTGAGATTTCTGGTTGTATAGGTACACATAACTAGGGCATCTAAAGTGCTGAAAAAGTTTACTTTTGACTTGTTTTGAGCTGAATTGAAGACAAAATGAAGCTCTCTACTTTTTGAGATTTCTGGTTGTACAGGTACACATAACTAGGGAATCTATAGTGCTGAAAAAGTTTACTTTTGACTTGTTTTGACCGAGTCTTGAGTTTCTTTTTGTAAGTTTTGCATTGATGTGCATTGATAGTACTCTTTTGACTAAATACTGTTTCAAGCTAGTTGGAATTGACAAGTTAAATAGTGACTGATTCATTTAATCTAGTTGACTAAGTGGTTGACTGTATCCATCAGTATTGATTAAGACTTAGCAGCCAGTAAGAAATTGATTCCAGTGAGTGAGTTGACAAATTAACAAGAGACTCAATTGACTGGGTTTGACTGAGTTTTCTGTGTTTTGATAAGTTAGAGATGAGTTGACTATAAGCAAGTGTTGGTTTGACTTCTGATAAGTATAAGTTGATAAGTTATCATGACAATGTTTCCAATAAGGAATTAAAGTTGACCTAGTTAACTAAAGTGATTAGCATTCTTCTCTTGCATCTTGATTAGTATTGACTATATGAGATTGTGTTGACTTGACTTAGCTTGGAAAATTGTGTAAAGTGGACATGACCTAATTGGTTTAGCAAGTTGTAAAGTTGACCTCTGTTGTATTATTACCTTGACTAATATTGACTTGTTAAGTTACTTATCACCTGATTGATTTGACTAGATGGTCTGGCAAGATACCTAAAGTTGATCTTGACCTATCTTACTAAGGTTGGTGGCGTGGCTTAATTAAGCAAGTTGATTGGCCTGTTAGTCTTGACTTGGTTGCTTATCTTGAGTACAGTGATTGAACAAGTTGTGGATTTGACCTAATTGAGTTTTGTAAAGTGTCTAAAGTTGTTGGATATAGACTGTAAGTTTAAGTTGAAAAATTGGTTAAAGTGTGTCTTAGGGTTTGTAGGTTGACCATCTTCTTGTTTGAAGTTGGTTGGCTGATGTTGTTTGTCAAGCCTTGCTTGATTGATTTGTTAGTCAAGTCGTGAGTTTTGGCTAAGTCTGATTCGGAGAGTAAGTCATGGTCGTCTTGTAAAATGTATTATCCTAACCCTATCTTGACCTAGTAAGAAGGTAGTTACAAGTTGGCACATGTACTTGATAATATTGGCACGGGTACATGATCAGTTGACACATGTATATGATTGATTTGGTACAGGTACACAAGCAGCTTGGTACAGGTTGGTTTTGTTGAGAAGGATTGGCACAGGTTGCCTTATGTGCAATTGGTTTGACTAAGACTAGTTGAGTTGTATGAGCAGTTGGTTTGACCCAGGTGGAATGATTGGGATGATGTGTACAACTTGATTGGTACATCCAGATTGGACAGATTGATTGTATATGTTGACGAGAAGTGTGACACAGTTGATGTACAATGGTCAGTGGACAGGAGTGGTCAGTGACAATTGATGAGTATGAGCAGTGGTCAACAGTATGGTGTAGTGTGGTATAGGTGTTGATTAGTAGGTCTGCATGATTAGTGTGGTTTTGGTTCAGTAGTTCCTTCTTCATATTAGGGTGGCAGGACGGGACATGGAAATCTAGGGAGCTAGGGATTCCTCCAGGTTGTGTCCTGTAAACCAGGGGTTGTGGTCTCCTTCCAGATGTCGCTGGACAATTGAAGTCATTGTAGCAAGGGGGTTGTTGCCTCCTTCCAGTTGTTGCTGGAAAACTATTATTATAAAGGCTTCTGTGGTTTTTTCCTATGGGACTTGGGTTTCCATGTAAAAATCTTGTGTACTGTGTTTTGATGATGTGATGAAATGTGATGATGAACTATAATTGTTGATATAATGTACTCTGCATAGTATTAAATAAGTTGCTAATGATTATTAAAGTTGAAAAAGTAATAAAAGCCACACACACTGTTCACCCCCCCCCTCTCAGTGTGCTCGGTGTGTCCAACAAGTATATCTTCTTCCACTACCTTTCGGCATGCTTTTAGATCCAAAAGGGGGGATGAAGAATATATTTCTTTGATGGAAGATTTCACTAACATTATTAAAAACTTAATTTGAGACAATTTGAGTTTAATAATATGTTTGTTAAATCCTATGCAAGAATTGGTGCCTTGTTCAAAGAAGAAAAGGTTTATACCTTAGAATTGTATTTTAATGTTTTTTATTATGATTTAATTGGTTTCCTTTTGAGAAAAGTATGCAAGATAATCCCTGAGACGTTGCCCAAGGGAAGTTTAGAAAACAATTATAGTTTTGATGAGAGCTTAGAAATTTACTGTAATGATAATCATGTTCAAGTTGACAGTTTTCAAGAAGATGTTTTGCAAATACATGGGATTCTCAGTGCATAGAATAGGAACCATGTGATGAAGTTTCTGATGTTGAGGAGAACCATTTAGAGAAAGAGCACAATGATAGAGAAACCTTGTCTTTTGACCTGTAGAATAAATGGTACGTGATGATGTTTCTAGTATGCCTTCTTCCACTCCTTTGTTTAGTAAGTGTAATGAGGAAACACAAGACATAATTGAAACCATTATTGAGAACCTTGAGTCAAAGGAAGATATGCTTCTTTTTTCAAATAGTATTTGTGATTCAGATCTAGAATATTTTAATGGAATTATTGAGCTTAGTGAAGATTTTATATTTATGTCAGATTCCATTGAAAGAGTAGTAGGGAAGAAAGAAGAGGAGATGCGACAAGTTAAAGTGGAGTACTTGGATCGATAGGAGGATCGATTGGTTGTTTCTACGTTGTCGGTGACTTAAGTAGAACCATATGTAGAGATCTATGAAAATCCATCTTATGATTGTGATAAGGATTATGAAAAACTTTACACACCTCTTGTTTTTTATCGTTGGTAGCATCTTGGGGATCCTAATTCGACACTAATTATGAGGAAGAGGAACCAAGTTTCCATCTTTATTTGTTCACACTTCCTAGAGTCAATGGCATATTAAGAGAGGAAGTGCAATGGATTGATCACGAGGATTGTGATTAACATGAGACTTCCTTCCCCGTTTATATATAAGAGTTGGTTTGATATGAACACCCTAATGAGATATTATTGCTGCTAGAAGAACATCGTTTGGTTCAAATAGAGGGTGATCTTCGTCACAATACAATAATTATCTTGCAGCCCACTTTTGTTCTTCAATGTGATTCTCAACTTGATCATTGCTTGGATATTAGATTGTATCATGATCCACTTGAAATGAGATGCAAGAGGTATTTCAGTAGGTAGTACATAAAAGTTTTATATTTTCTAATTTTGTTTCCTTCACTAGTCAAAAAACATGTTTCAAGTTTTAGCCAACGGATTTACTTGGTTGTTTGGAAATCAAGCATGTGAAGACTTCTTTCCATCTCAATGGGTTTCATGATTGGCTTCACTAGAGATATGGCTATGTTGATCATGCTCGTAGGATCGATCACTTATGTGCATGGTTGTATTGGCTGTTTAAATATGTTCAATGCAGATCTGATGTATTTCCATGATATATGATGTAAAAAAAATACAAAGTTCTAAGTTTTTGAGTAGGTTAACATGTTCAATTGTACCCTTTTTGAGCTACTAGGAAGGTTGAGTCATGTTTTTGTGGTTTCCTTTCCATTAGGTCAAAGTTCAATTTTGCTTATGAACCTTTTTGGTTAATTTCTCATTGTTGACTCTCATATTTTGTCAAGTTTAAGCTTTGGGAGGTGTTTTTAAGTTATTAGGGTTTTCTATTTCTGGATGGTGGTACTTCCAAGTTATTGAGTCATGTCTTTGATTTATGTTGAGTAACAAAAAAAAACTCGACATGAGAAAGCCTTGTGTCCTATTCTAAGATATTCCTTTGAGTTATTTGACCTTGGAGCAGCTATGTTTGGGATCCTAGAGTTTATATTGGATCCCTATGTTTTTTCGGTCACGTTTACAAGTTTGAGTCAAAAGAGTTGAGTCAAGTTTGAATGTTTGTACTTTGGAGTTCTACAATATTTGTTCTACATGTGCTCCAAACTGGTTGGAAGGGTTTTTCATCACTTTCCTCCTAGCAGATTCCCCCCATCAACTACAGTACATCTTGTTCTAAGGCTTGACTTAAAAGTTGAGTACCAAGGTGTCCACAAGCCTGATTGGCAGGCTAACTTGCCTCTCACAGATATTTTCCTTGTTGAGTATTGATTAGGTTATTCCTTTCATTGTTAAAATTCAAATTGGTCATTCACTTTGTTAGGTTTGTACTCGTATCTTGGATTCCAATAACATGAAAATAAAAGATCCCAAAGAGGTATTGTTGTTAGAAAATATATTATTTGACGCGATGAAACAAATAAAGCAATGTTATGCTATTGTACCAAAGAAACTTGGAGCATGTGATGAGACTATAGAGTGCACAAAGGATGAGAAGATCATTGTAGAAATAAAGAAAATTTTAGATGAATACATGACATAGCATGCAACAATTTGACAAATGGATTGCCGTCAAAGAAGAAGATTTCTCACGAGATAGATTTGATTCCAAGCATGACAACCAATGCATAGATGAATACAATGACATATCATGCAACGATTTTCCAAATGGATTACCATGAAGAGGAAGATCACTCATGAGAAACTTGATGTCAAGCATGACATTACCAAATCAAGTAATGCATAGATGAACCCAATGAAAAGCATAGAGTTGAATTAACAAATGTGTGAGTTATTGTTAAGGGTTTGATTAGAGGGAGTGAGCTTATGCACAACACTTGCATTGATAACACCAAAGAAGGATGGATAGTAAAGGATGTGTGTAAGATATAGAGTGTCAAAGAAGATTGTGATCATGTACAAGTTCACATTGTAAGGAATATATAATTTGATGGATAGTTTGAATGGTGCAATATATTGCACCAAGATAGATTTGAAGAAAAAATATCACCAAATCAAGATAGGAGATGGCAATGAGTTGAAGACTACATTCAAGATCAGGAATTGTTTGTATGAGTGGTTAGTTGTGTCATTTGGATTGACCAATGTGTACAACATGAATTGATGATAGGGTTATTGCAACCCTACACTTGTATGTTTGTAGTAGCTTGTTTGATTACATTCTAATTTTAGCAAGAGCAAAATTGAGTGCCTAGATCATCTAAGTATTGTGTTTAAAGCACTAAGAAAGGACCAATTTCGCATCAAATTGAAGAAGTGTGTTTCTTTAAGGAAGAGTTGATATACCTTGAGTTTATGCTTTCTAAGAATGGATTGTGCACGGATTCAAAGAAAGTGAACCATTACAAGATTGGCCCATGCCTTGCAGTGTCATGTAGATGGGAAATATTTATGGTATAGCAAATTTTTACATGAAGTTCATCATAGGATTCAATGAGATATGCACACCCGTGATATAATGTATTTAAATGCATGGATTCCAATAGAACATGCTGGTGGAATGAATTTTTGAGTCACTAAAAGAGAATATTGCATTGGAACTTGTATTGGTGTTATTCAATTTCGACAATATATTTCAAGTTCCTTGTAATGCAAGTGTGATAGTGATTAGCATGGTGTTGATTTAGGAAGGAAGGTCGGTAAAGTTATTCAATGACAAGTTAAATAAAGTGTGGCACTTCAAATTGGGCATAGCATTATGATTATTGACTTAATTGAACTTTTGTTGCAATAAATCCTTCCTCTAGAGAGTGGTGAACAAACAACCTTATCTCGTACCATTGGCCATTGGTGTGTATTCTAGCTACTTGACTTCACTTCCAATTGGGAAGCGCATTCTTATTCATATTTAACTTGAATTTGATGAATATTGAATTTGGGATGGGATTGAGGTTTTGTAGTGCATTATTATTCAATACCTTGAATGAATGGTAGACTTCATGCTACTCTTTTCTTCTTTAGCACTGCAAGGAAATGGATGGATGATTGTTAATAATAAAAAAAATGACAACATTCATTCAAGGCATTTGAAGAAGAAAAACCTTCCTCATAATGTAATATAATATGAGAGGAATGGGAATTTCAACATCTAGGGTTATTAGAGCATAATTATGTTATTAGAGAGCAAAGTAGAATAAACAATAAAGTTACATAGTAGAATGGAAAGGAATATAAGAGAGCGAGATAAGCAATATAATTAGTCTTATTAGTATGGAAAGAAAAGGTTGAAGATGTAAAGCTTGAAAATAATTAATTTGTTAACTAGAACGTGACATTTTGATATTTGATAATGCATTATTATTTAGTACATTGAATGCTTAGGCTCCTTTCTCATGTCGCTTGAATGAATACTCAGTCTCCTTGCTATTGTACCTTGAATGAATTCTCGGGTTTCTTGATCCTCTTCTCTTATTGAGCGCCGCATGCATATGGATGGATAATCGTCATTAATAAACAACAATGACAACATTCATTATTGGCCTCTTTTAGAATAAGAAACCCAAACAACCATCTACAATGTGTGTGTGCGTGTGTGTGTGTGTGTGTGTGTGTGTGAGAGAGAGAGAGAGAGAGAGAGAGAGAGAGAGAGAGAGAGAGAGAGAGAGAGAGAGAGAGAGAGAGATTAAATAAACAAATGGTCATGCTTTTGTGTATCATCAAACAACACAAAATGACTTATCTTGAAATAGAAAAAAACATACAGTGTTTGGCATGAAAAACTACAACAAGAAAACAATGAAGTATCAATTTCCACCAAGAATTCACAACTATTATATTAATGTACAAGAAAGTCAAACATAGTAGGAAATACCTTAGTTGAACTCCCAAAAACACAAAAACATGAGACTAACATCAAATATGGAGAAAATGAAATGATAGGGTACAAAATATGTAATCTCCATATTTCCTCTTAGGGAATGACATGTCCAAAATGGAAGCTCTTAAGAAAGAGATGCAATCCCTCCAAAGTCCACACGCGAACGGTTGCACTTGATGACAAGGAAAAAAGTAGTTTGGAATGTCTATTAAAGGAGCAAAGGATATTGAATTTAAGTTTAAAATTGGTGGGAAAGAGTTCCCGAGGATGGTTGCAATAAAAGCAGTTGAAGTAGAGGGTTGAGGGAGAATTGAAATCCAAGAAATCTTAGTAGAGAAAAGGTTATGGTTGAGGATGGTATGGATCCCAGGACAGAGACATTGGACAAGTGGAATATTATAATTACCATGAATGTTTAATTACTAGTTAGCTTTTAATATTAAATAAAATGGTTGACACGATCAATGTTATTCGTCCCCATTTTGGAGTGACATATATAAGGAAGGCTCTTAATATTTAAAGAGGGAGGCTTTGGAGCTAATATAAGTTTCAGTTTTGCACTCTTTATTCTATTTATATATCAACCTAGCATCATAACCATCTTTTGTAGTTGCATAAAGTGATCCTCTCCACTCTTCATTAGACCTCAAGCACTTGGCAAGGATCCATTCCCTTTTTCTACAAGCTTCCCTAGCCTAATAGGGATCCTCTCCCTCTCTATTTAAGAACACGTATTGCCTACAATAGTAGTTTAGATTTGGTAATTTAGAGTGTGCCCTCCCACCAGGAACTACAATCACAAGGATGTCTCCCTTACAGAAGCATAGTTACAATTTTTCCAACAACGACGACAAATTACTCAGCACCAGAATCAACTTCTTCAAGAGTGCACCCAATTGATTCATGATTTGGCTATAGAACTACAAGATATGAAGCTCAACTAGACCATGTCTCATCCAACCTCTGGATTGCATTGGGACCCTAAATTGACATTGCCATAGTTTTCTGGTGCTTTACAACATCCATGCTCTACCAAGATATTATTCTTTAATGCCAACACCCAACCTGCCGCTCCAAATGTTGTCATTGTTGTGGATAACCATACTACATCTTATCCAAACCTCGTTCTAATGACATGTCTAGCCCTTACCACCCATCCCATTCTCTTTACTCAAAACTGTCATATTAAATATCATATCACTAAGATCATCGTGGACAATGGTAACCTATAAACACTTATTCTCTATGACCCTTTTAAATTCCTTGGATTTGTTGGTAACTTCCCACCCTCTTCCATACCATCTTGAGTGGGTGAATGAGGGTGCTTTGTCCTTGTTTGTGGCCCAACAATGTAATATAACCTTTGCCATTGGCCCTCATTTTTGGACACTGTGTTTCCTGATGTTGATCTGCGAGACTGCATTGAATTATTGCTAGGGATAGTTTTCCACCATGAAAATTCTGCCACATATGCTTCTTGCCCCAAAACATAGGCCCCCCACTAAGGATGGTCAATGCTTTTGCTTCCCCTCATCTGCTACTTTCTCTCTAGAAATTATATTAGGTAATGATGTTGTATGTCACTTTTCCCTTTATAAATGTTTACATCTATGTATTATCTAGGAAGCTAAGCCGAATCAACTCACTAGTGATTACTCACTTCAAGAAGAATATCAAAGAGAGAGATGAAGTCATCAAAAGATTATATCCACAACAAGCGTTTGAACATGAATTATGGAAACGAGGTACAGTGCTTGCAAGATAAGATTAAAATGTATGAATAGAAATACACCAAATTGGAAGAGATTTGTCTATTACATTTGGACTGCGATAAAATGAGCTGTCACACAAAAGACCTTGAGGTGGTCTATTCAAACAATGAAGGTAAAGGTATGCTAGAGGTAAGCAAATCTCTAGAAGCTGATATTGTTGCCAAGCAGTGCCAACTTCTACTTTCCAAGGATCATCTTTGTGAAATCCCCATAAAAAAAAAAATTCTTCTTCTTTGTCTTTACTTCTCCTATCAGTTGTATGAACTTACATTTCCATGATAGTAATTCACTATCATAATTAATTAAAATAAGATACTAACTAGAACAAACAAGGTTCTTTCTCCAGCAAAGATGATTTCATTAGTAGGTCTATTGTTTACTTAGCTCCGACTAACACCTACAAATTCTATTGTGGCAAGTATGACTTAAAGAAAAGGTGTAGGGGTTATTACACAGGTAAAGGATTTGTACCCTTATGTCCATAGATTCTTCTTTATAAGAATGTGTTTAAAAGACTTTTTACAACTCCTTAAAATTCTTCATACAGGTTCGTCTCTTCTTCATGCCAAAGGGGTCCTATCCTATGCTAAGAAAATAAAACCCCTAACCCAAGGTTTGCATCAAGGAAAGAACTATACAAGTGTTTAATCGATTATAGGGTTATCGAAATACACCAAGGTTTGATTTAAGGGTAAGGTTGGGCTCCCAACAAGATTTATTATAAGACAAAAAACAAGATTGAGACCATAGTCAATACTCACTCGTAAAAATGGTTATGGTTATATGTGCCACCTCCAAATGTGTTAATGAAAGAAGCCACCAATTATCCCTAAGCTGTGTCATTAAAACGCTGCCATTTCACGTAATTTTTTGCCTAAATCTTTAAAATAGAGTTTGTTGCCTAAATCTTTAAATCCCTCTATTTTAATGAATGATATAAAGATTAGAATTCCTTTTCATCGATAATGTTACCATATTTTGTTTCATGTAGCAACATGGAAGGTTCCAATAACATTTCTTTGGTTTGTGTAGTTGTACCACCTCAAACAAATTTGATCACATGGGCATTCTTTGGAAAAGTGTCGAAATGGATTGTACCATGATATTGTGACAAGAGGGTTAAGCATACAATAGAGACAGAGGTATAACCATGATATTGTGAGAGTAGAGCTTTGTACTTGGTACTTTGTAAACTTCTAAATATTTCAAGTTATAAATACAAAGAATGTGTTGCTGAATTTTGTGAGTTTGATTTTGTGGTTTCCTGCAGTGCATCTTAGACAGGAGGGGCCCTAGTCCTAGGTTTGCATTGTAGAGAGTTAGTGTAGTTATTTTTATATTTCAAGTTATAAATACAAAGAATGTGTTGCTGAATTTTGTGAGTTAGATTTTGTTGTTTCCTGCAGTGCATCCTAGATAGGAGGGTCCCTCGTCCCAGGTATGCACTGCAGTGCATCCTAGACAGGAGGGCCCCCGTCCCAGGTATGCACTGTAGTTGTTTTTATTATTTTCTTAATAGATCTGTGTTTCCGATTTGGTTGTGCGTTGGTTAATTTATGCTTAGAAATCATTTCCTTATTTAAAAGTTTCAATTTCTTTCCTGAATTGATTGGTTCATTTATGTTTTCATCATTATTATATTCTTAATGATTATTTATTATATTCTTAATGATTATTTGAATGGGCCATTGGAATTCCACAGTTTAAGTGTGGTGTGATTTACTAGTGGAAATCTTAACGTGTTGTTAACACATGAATTCTGGTAAAACGTGAAGTTACAAGACTTGAACTGACAACTCTGAGATTTTTGGTTATGTTCTAAATTGCAAGATTTTTATTCAATCTAATGCTTGAATAAGCTACATGAATTGAGTAATCTATCTATTAAATGATTACAAGAATACTCCTCGTAGTAGAAATATTGTGACTGGTTTGTGAACATAGCATAACTTTCTTACTTAACTATGATTTCTGGAATTGATTCATCAAGTAGATTGTGCTTTAAGGTTGATTTGAGATTTAATGTTATACTTTGTAAAGCTATAGGATTCCATTGAATCATTTAAAGAACCATCTAAAAATGTTACAGGTATATTTCTTATAAGAATAAAAGATTGTGACTAGAGTAAACAATATAGACTTGATGTTTCATTTTGATTCATGAAAGTGGGCATACTCTCTAATTTTAAATTTAATATAATGAAGCTTTTAACAATAAAAAAACTAAATACGGATGTCAATTTTATAAATTATGATTAATATTATTTAAATTTAATATATTAAAGCCTTTTATATTCAACTAATTAAGTAAAATGATTTTGTTATAATAATTAAGTAACATGATTTTGTCAGAATATTTTTTTGCATAATCAACTAATTAAGTAAAATGATTTTGTTATAATAATTAAGTAATATGATTTTAAAAATAAGTAAAATGATTTTGTTATAATAATTTTGAGCAATGATCTTATATCTTAAAAATAAGTAAAATGATTTTGTTATAATAACCTTGAGCAATGATCTTAAAAATAAGGATGGGACCAATTGTTTTGTTGAATGATTTTTATAATTTAGTTTGATTTTAAATTTGAAATGTTTTAAATTTTTTTTATAATATAATTTAAAAAATAATAATTTATAAAGAAAAATATAAGTTATATAATTAAAATAATTGTTTTTATTCTGAACTTTTTAAATAGAAATGATGGAACTTTTCATCTATTGTTTAAAAATTCTTGGCCTACCCAGCATTAAAAAGGATTTATATGTGCAGAAGCTTGAATGAGGAAGTAAACTGTCTTTTCTTAATAATATATGATTTCTTTACTAATTGCATTACTTTATAATACAAATGCTTGGTTATAGGAGGGCCTCTTAGTTCCAATTGTCTTCTAGATTATTGTCACATTTGGCCAACAAATTTGCTTAATCCAAAATAAATAATTGCTTTATTTTATAATGTGATTTTTTTTTTTTGAGCATACCTCTATTATTGCACATGGCAATTTTATTGCCAATTGTTTTATAATTTTTAATCAAAAAGTTCAACTATTAAAAAAATCACTTCATTTTCAAACAAATTAAGAACTACTTTGTTTTAGAACATGAATGTTTATGTTACAATAGAAATTTTTTATGGTAATTTGTATTTTTCTCTTTAAAAAAAATTATTTAAAAGTTAAATTGTTTTGTCCCAACCATAACATATTAGAATGTTTGATTTAAAATATATAAATTGATTATGGTTTTTTCACTATTATAGGAGGTCCTCTTAGTTCCAATTGTCTTCTAGATTATTGTCACCTTTGCCCAACGAATTTGCTTAATCCAAAAAAAATAATTGCTTTACTTTATAATGTGAATTTTTAAAGTTTTTTGAGGGAACGAGACTTAATGAGCATGCCTATATTATTGAACATGGCATTTTATTGCCAATTGTTTTCTAATTTTTAATCAAAAAGTTCAACTATTAAAAAAATCACTTCATTTTCAAACAAATTAAGAACTACTTTGTTTTAGAACATTAATGTTTGTTACCATAAAACTCTTTTTTGGTAATTTATATTTTTCTCTATTTAAAAAATTTTATTTAAAAGTTACATTGTTTTGTCCCAACCATAACATACTTAGAATGTTTGATTTAAAATATATAAATTGATTATGGTTTTTTCACTATAATAATATTAAATAATATAAAAGAAAAATAACATATTTACTCCATAACATACTTACTTAGCATGTTTGATTTAAAACATATAAAATAATTAAGTTTTTTTTCATCAAAATAATATAAAAGATAAAAAAAGATAAATATATCTAACTAACAAAAAAAAAAATTATTTTCAAAAATTTCTTAGAAATAGTTTAATTCAATAAAACATTATAACTATAAAGATAAAGAAGAAAAACTAGAAATTGTGTCCATATGCATGTAGATCTTGATTGTGAACCTAAAAAAAACCATTGAACAAGAAGTCCCCAATAGATGTAGTAGTTGTAGAAGGAGAGTGAACTACCTCTTGAGAGGTGTAGATATGACAAAATGTGATCTACCCAAGCTTACCCAAGCTTTCAAGGCTCCCTTTTGAGTGTCTAGTGCGCCATATTTTTGGCAAGAGACAACCATGAAGACAAATAACTCTTTCTCAATTTTCCTAATCTCCAATAATTGAGATGCAATATCCATAGCATAGTCAACTCTGGTTTCAGCCAAATTATTTATTATTACTTCAACAATCACATTTTCTATTGCAAACCCTTTAATTCTAGGAGAATATATAGGAGGATGTTCAAACCACATAAGATTTTAGCTTTTGGATTTGGGATGATTCTATATAAAGTTTTGCATCTATGTTCATTTAATTTTCTTTTGGAAATTTCTCTTTAGCTTTTGGATTTGGGATGATTCTATATAAATCTTGCATCTATGTTCATTTAATTCTCTTTTGGAAATTTCTCAACTATAACTTTTTTGATAGTATTGAAAACTTATATAAACATATAGTTTTGCATCAATTGAAATCCTAGGCCTATATCACTTAGTCATGGTTTTAGTCCTATTTTCATCAATTCTCTTCTACTTCACGACATTGTTTGTAATTAAGACTCTACAAGCTTAGAAGGTTGGAGCCAATGCATTTGTAAAATGCCAAGAAAATTATCATGTCACTTTATCCTAGGATTTTTTTATCATAGAAATGGAATCCTCTTTCTATTTAGGCAAGTAACAACCCAACATATTTCATATGAATGTGTAAATGAAACTAATAAAATTCAACATAATCAAATAAGCATCCATTAATGAATTTCATTCATGCATAAACATGGATAACACCCATTTTCATAAATAGAAATTTAAGTCAATTGTATACTTTGATATAGAGATAAAAAAATGCATAGCAATTTTCAACAATCAAATACGCATCCATTAATGAATTGCATTCATGCATAAACATGGATAACACCCATTTTCATAAATAGAAATATAAGTCAATGGTATATTTTGATATAGAGATAAAAAATATGCATAGCAATTTTCAACACAATCATAGGCATCCTAGCTCATACCATTGTAACCTAAGTCTTCTTTTTATAGATATAGTGATAAATTAAGTCGCAATGATTTGATGTCTGATATGTGAACTTTTAAATTGATCAATATTACATGTTTATTTGTCAATTCATTCATTTGATTTATTTTTTGTATTAGAACAAGAGTTGTAGCTTAGTCATTATGATCAAGTTATATTGAATTTGTGAATTAGAAGTCACTTATACGGAATTTGTGAATCATTTTATTAAAAATTGATTTTGTTTTATTATTATTTAATATTGATATTTGTTTCTATGTTACAAGGTAGGGACTAAGTTGCACGCAGCTCTTGTTTATGTTGTAGATTGTTAGGTGAATTTATGTCATGGCAAATATTTTACCTTGCACATATCGAGATTTATATGCCATTATGAAAGATATTGGAATGGAGTATCAAGCTATTGATGCATGTGCTAATGATCATATTTACGTCGATATGTGTCTTATTTCAACTTTCGGGGTGGAGGTGAGGTTGATGAATTTTTATTTTCCAAAAGATGAGCAAATATAATTGATGTTGGAATATTCTTCGTTGTATGCACAAATCAATGCTTTAAATTCAACGAATTAATTGGGATGCAATTTTTTTCCAGTTACAAAAAGTTATTGATAACAGAATTAAAAAAAAAAAAATCCATTCTCCACAATGCTCCACTCTCCACACCAACACTCCTCTTGAATGCTCTATTTTCTCCTCTTGAACATTAACGATCCATCACCCCCACCTAACAGATGTCTATAACGCTTCCCATCAAGCTTGAGGATCTCTATTGACACTCATATGGTTCCAGATTCAGCTATATTTAGCTTGATGGAGGTTATGCAAGGATTTTGGGATTTAGCTAGTGAGGAAAAGCGTCTCAAGAATTTGTCCTCTGAGGAATGCTAGGATGGTTCAGCTTTCAGCTTTGATGGTTCTTGTTTTGTAAATATTCTCTCTCGGATTTAAAGAGATAATTATAACATATAAATAGTGAAAAATCTCTAACGCCGATAGAATTTTGAATAGATTATAAATGGTTTTCTTCAATTTTTCCTTACTGTGTACGTCGATACAATTTTGAAAAGATTATAAATACTTTTCTTAGAGTTTTTGTTACGGTGTGAGGTTTTCTCTGGATTTAAAACGATGTCAAGATCCATTCTCACAAGAACCGTTCTAGTTTTGTTCTAGTTTTCGTTATTGTGTGTGGTTTTCACTAGATTTAAAGCGGCGTACACAATATCCATTTTCGCAATGAGTGTTTTTTTTTCATTGATTACCTTGCCATTCTGTATCAATTTATGCTGAAGATTCTCATACTTTACCAAGTCAAGTTGTGGCTTTTGAAGATTCCAGAGGCTTGATTCCATGTTATTTTCCAACTGAATTTGCAAGTGCGCGTTATGTCCTTAGTACAGTTGATCCACATATGCATATATTACAACAGAGGATGGGATATGGCTCCCAGATTCATCCTCGTCTTGCCTTCGAATGTACGTGGATTGAGTATACATGGATCTTGGATTTTATTAAATGTATATACAAATTAATATTTTTTTTAAATCTGGATCATGGATATCCAACGCTATGCTCTTCTTGCTCTTCCTAAAGTTCTATCTCAAAAGACATCGAAGATGTTGCAACAACACCAAATCGTTGGATAGCCAACACAAGAACGCCAAACAACTGAGTATACAATCATATGATTATCTTTTCTGCAACTCTGCAGGATTAATTAGGGTAGATTTACTTTTGCGAAACCAGGCTATGTGTCTCAAATTTTATAGTGCTTTTGAAAATGTATATTGTTTTGCCTCATATCGTAACAATTGTCACATATCCATCCCTGACCCATGTACAAATTATTGAAATATATAATTGTGATATATGTTTTTTAATTATATCTTCTATTTACCAAAATTCAACAACCATCTATTGTATGAAACGTCTCCATCTTAACTTTTGCACAGAATGTTTGAGCTGATTGCTTGAATTCCCATGCTTAAAAACCTAATTAGAAGGAGCTCTCAGTATTTCCAGTGTTCTTAAACCTTATCAATAGTAAAATATAATAAAACCCTAATTGGCAGGAGCTCCCAGTAATTCCAGTGTTGTTGAACCTTATCAATAGTAAAATACAATCAACCATTTGTTGTATGAAATGTATCTGTCTTTACTATTAGATAGAATGTTTGACATTGCTTGAATTCCCAGGCTTAAAACCCTAATTGGCACGAGCTCCCAGTAATAGTAAAATGCAATTAGGAAAGCTGTGTATTGGTGAAATGTTTTCCAACAAGTTTGTTTTAATATTCTCTGGAGCTTTGTTGAAAATACAGAGTTACTGTGTTTGATGTTTCATTGCAATGTTTAATCTTAAACTTTTATTACTAATTAAAGTAAAAATTATATGTATTATCTCAGTATGGAAAAATATTTTATTATTATTAATTAAGTATATTATGTGAGTATGGAGGTAATTTATTATTATTATGTAGACTAACAAGTGAAATTAGCAGCAAAGCTGCTTATACCTGCCTTTTAAAAATGTTTTAATGAAATAGTTGTACATAATTCAAAACTAAAATTTAAAATAATTATAAAACATTTTTAAAATGATTATTTGTGTATAGTTAAAAAAAGCAAAAGAAAAATGACACGTCTTACTTCATGATTTTAAAAGTTGAAATAAAGTTGTAGAAAAATATTGATAATGACATATTAGCCCTATCTATAACACTCTCTAGTATGAATGAAGTAAAAGAAAAAATGCTATCTAATATCACTTAATCAAGCATTCAAAAATTTATTATAACAGTGTGTTAAAGCTCACACATCAAGTTGTTTTTTATATTATAAGAGCTATTATTGTGTCACTCTTTATAGAAGATAAATGTGACTACTAATCTAATGCAAAAAGAATATAAATGCATAATTAAAATTGGATTAACAAATTCCATAACATTTTTTCATTTGTATAGAAAGTATGAAGTATTGATTAAATAATTCTAAATTTTTAGACATAATTTTCAATTTTATTGTATAACATAATTTTATAATTCTACTTATAATAATTAAAAATAGTAAAATATATCAATATTTTTTCTATTATAAAATGTAATTTAATGATTTAAAAAATAATACAAATTTCAATAAAAAAATGTGATGAGAAATTGAGAAATTAAAAATATTAATAAGCTCAAAAATAAAATTATATTTCATTATGTAAAACCATTACACATTATATATATTAAATTATTTTTTAAATCATTACAAATTGATATTTAATCAACATAATTTTATATAGTGAAATGAGTAACAAAGCTAAATAAAATATATATAACTAAATAAATTATTAAATATCTTTAATATAATTTTAAATACTACAAATATAATAATAAGATTAGCAATTAAACATTTTAATAAATTTTATTTTTTAAAATAAAATTTAGATATAATACAATTTCTTTATTTTTAAAATAAAAGTGAGATATAATATCATTTATATTTATTTTTTAAATAAAAAATAAAAAATATAATATAATTTTATGTATTTAAAATAACTATAAAATTTAAATAAGTTTAAAATGTAAATAAGTGGAAAAAATTATTATTATTAATTAATTATTTATAATATTTTGTTTTATTTAATACTTTAAATTTATTAAACTTTATCCATGTGTTTAATAAAAATAGTTATGAAGTTTTTAAAATTTATAGTCAAAGAACATATATCCTTTTTCATGTGTAATTTTTTATTGACTTATTTATAATTTGTTTTCTAAAGTGGGAATGCGGTGGCAATTTTATTCTACATTGTTATGTGGTGGTGGTTGTTTTAAGTGAGTGGTATGTGATAATGAACTAATCATATATACTTTGTAAGAAAAACATTTTCTTTTCTATTTGATAAACAAAATTTTAAATTTAAACGAAATTCTATTATTTAAATTCTATATATCACAAAATATTAAATATACAAATCACAGTTCAAGTTTTATAAACAACGGCCTCACCATAAATTACTTTATATTAACTAATTTAAGTTTGAGAATATATATGACACAAATTGTATTGTAAATGTGTTTGGATTTCTAAATTGGAATATTAACTCTGTATAATTGATTTTACAAAAAAGTAAAAATTATTTCACTGCTACAGAACCTCCTAGACCCAACATACCTCATCCGAAACTTATTTTTGAAGTTTGCATATTGATTTGAGTCCTAGCTAGTCAAGCTGGTGCATCCCTCGTTGTGGGAAATTTCAATCCCCCATAAGAAAACTCAGTCTTGTGACTCCTTATCAGACCATCAGATCTGTTCAATTTGACTTCCAAGCCCTCCGACATTTGATTGTTGTGATTTTGCTCGATTTTTTGTGTTTTTGAGATTTTGGGTGATTATTTTTCTTTGAGAGTTTCCAATCAATCGAAGTTTACAGTAGTATATTCTATGATTTTCTGAATATAGACTTGAAAATTGGTGTAATTCTCAGATCTATTGATTACATTTGATTAGAAAGTCCAAGTTGTTCATTTTCTTCATTTCAAGCTTGCTTCTTGGAATTGTTGTAGAGAATTTGTATGCTTGGGAACAAGTATTAAGAATATCTTTGAAAAGTTTAAAGGATCATTGGCTTGCATTTTCTTGGTTTTTAAAAAGTTATTCACCATTTCCTCAAAAATTCTAAGTACATTTGAACTTTTGCAAAGCATTCCAAATATAGTGAAAATTATTGCATTTTTTATTTTCTTCCCACTTTTTGATCATTAATTTGGAAATTAAGAGTAATTGCATTCAAAAGGAAATTCTTCTTTTCATTTTTTCATAGATTTGCTTAACTTGAAAACACAAAAAGGAAAAAAACATTTGGATTGGGTGTATTATTCATTTTTTGTTGGATTGGTGAAAGAGTGCTTTTGAGTCTTTTTGGTTGATTTTGAAAGTTTAGAGGTACTTGTTCATTTCATTATCGAAAACGAAAAAATTTCTCCTTACCTTAGCTAGTTTTCATCGAAAAGATTTTCATTTCAATGTAGTTCATATTTTTGGATTTTTAAATTCCTGTCTACAGTTCATGCAGTCACCTAACCGTCAAGATAAAATTTAAAGGTAGCACTAGTTTAAAACTGTATATAAACTTGTGTGTTAAGTTAGACACGTGTTCCGACGTCTTTAAGCATGGAATTTGTCGTTATTTTCCTGCACTGCATCTCGAGGGCTTGTAGTTATTCCACATACCAATCGGTATATCGAATGGCCTTTCACATACCTTTGGGTATATAGAAAGGTACTTCACGTACTCGATAGTATATCGGAAGGATCTTGTCGTGTGGTTGTGCATTAGAGAACAACACCAAGGATTTGATCTCCCACGTACCTTGAGTATATCGGGATACCCTACTAGGATTAATGTAACCATCTGAGTTAACCTATTGGTCGTCTTGGCATGGAAATACACCGAGAAAAACACTCACGGAGCTACTACACATGTGCTATTAGGTAGTTGGGTTATACAGTCAGGGGAACGGTCCTAATCCTCCCTCGTTAGTGCTCTGAAATATTGGGTCAAGTATAACTATTGGACCCTGTGGTATATCGCGAGTTGCACCGCCTTGATAATCCCATGAGATTCCAGACCATTGAATCCACACCTACCACATAAGTTTGCTTGCGGATTTAGCTGGTGTAGATTTTGGAGTGTATTTTTTTCATTTTGTATATAAAAATCTTAGGATAAATTTTGGTTCAGTCATTCTGGTTGATCAACCTCTAAGAAGATCCCACAGGATTTTGAACTTGCCACTTTAATATCCCCTTAATCAAGAGGAGAACTCGGGCGCAAATATGAATCAACCTACCACAGCTGTGTCATATGAAGAAGATACTTCTACCATGGATTTGGGAATGAACTATTCACCTCCCGCAAATCCACCTATCACTGACCTTATGGGTCCGTTGATTGTGGAAAAACCTCCTTCACACGGCACATCCTTTCATCAGTCGATGGAAGGACATCCTAGAGCCACACAATGGATTTTTATTCGACCCTAGGATGACCCGGCATCAACAGGTTTTGGTCCAATTGCATCATTTTGGGACACTTCTTAAGTCAACATGTTTCTGATTTTGAGTCACTTCCGACGGTGGAAACTCCATTTCATCGGCTTCCTCCATCGATTCCCAATGTGTCTTTCTCCAACCTATTTATGAGACTATCGATCGTTTACGAACATTCGCTAATGAACTTAGACGACAGAGTTTCCCACCCAGGCCTAATTCGGAAGTGTCAGCTATTGAACAACATTCCCCTATCCATTCTTATTGTTTTCTTCACCGGGAACATCTACACCTACCTTGACCACTTATGAACCATGTCAACAATTGTTCCCGACGAGTACACCTCAAATTCAGGAGACCTATTCAACACCTCATTTGACCTCAACTATTGGAGGGAAACCTTCAGCTACTGTTAACTATGTTACTAGAACATTACCTCCACCAGCCCCACCTCAAAATTCGAGGGGAGGTTATAATCTACCTGTTAGTCTATAGTCGAGTGGAGGACATCCCTTAGTTAGTATTCAACAATTAGTTATGGGTCAACCTATGATTAGTGGTCAACATTCGATTATTGGGCACACTCCTATAAGTGGGCAATCTTTGACTGGAGGGAAACCCCTTGCTAGTGGACCTAATCTAATTGGGGGGAATCACCCAGTTAGTGGACATAACTTGAGTGGAGAACATACTTCACATTTGAATTGTAGTATGGTTGGAAGTTCTCTCCCAACCTTGGGACAATCTACGTGGACACATCACACGAGGGGACCATATACTTGGACCCAAACCCCATCTGGGTATATCCATCTGGGTAATCGTAATGCTACTATACGAAAAAATTATCTAAGAAACTTTTTTCCCGGATTACCCTATCCCAGAAACACGAACACCCCATGGAGACAACATAATGTTCCACCGCTTGGACCTCCAGCCGGTGCACCACCCCTACCACCTATCCCGCCACTTCCCCCACCATCCAGTCTACCACCACCTTATTCTGGAGGAGGAGGATCCCCACCCTCTAGCGGAGGACCTCCTTATTATGGAGGAGGAGGACCCCTACCTTCTGGTGGAGGACCACCTTATTCTGAAGGAGGAGGACCCCCTTCAGGTCCACCTCACAACCTAGGAGTCCCACTCCCATATAGCCAATTTCCTACAAGAGGACCTTACGATCAATCTATCCATGGTCCTACTGGTACACCGACGCCTTATCAGTATTACCAGTATCCACAGTTGAACCAACAATTACCATTTCTGGATACACTTGATCTGTTAGACTTATCTCAATTGACTAACGATCCCATTTATCATGGAATAAATTGGCCTACAATTCCTGTGAAGTTACCATTAGATATTCTGAATTTTTATGGCAAACCCAGCGAGGACCCTAAGAACCACGTTATGAATTATCATTTGTGGTGTTCTTCCAATTCCTTAATGGATGATTCCATCCATTTGAGGTTATTTCAACGAATCCTTACTGGTACTGCCGCAAAGTGGTACATTGAGTTGACACCACATTCCTTTCCCAACTTTTGATCTTTGGCTATGTCATTTTTGACTCACTTCCAGCTACCGATCCACTACGAAACCATCACAAGTATTTTGACTTCTCTATGCTAAACCACTGCCACTCACATTTCTGATCATATTCATGAGTGAAGGAGGAGACGACATCTTATTAAAGCCCCATTCTGGATTAAATCCTTGCAGATTGGTTCACAAAGTCACTACTGCCTATCATAGCTAAAGATGTAACCATGGGTGTGGCTATCATAGAGGAACAAGCTATATCTTTTGCTCAGTATTTAGACCTTGTCTATGCTCAATCTAGAACCTTATATGATATCATTCCTGATGCCCCCCACCCTACATATGATCCAGCAAAACCACCTACGAGACCTCATGTCGATGGCATCATTGGTTTTTTCCATACCCAACCTACTACACAATCCGGTGGATCACAAAACCATCATAGCTTGACCCCACCCGCAACACAGGTTGGACATCACACCAGAAAATAACCTAGCCCTGCTTCCACTGAGGAAGTGAATTCAGTTCAATTTGCTTCACCTCAAAAATCCAGTGGTAAGAAGAAGAAAAAAGGTAAATCTAAAAGGTCTTCTAACTAGCAGGAGCCAAGGAACAATCCCGAGACAATAAACAAAAGGGGAAGGTAAAATATCCTTGTTTATTTTGCGGTGATGATCACTTCACCAAAGAATTCCCACATCGGGAGTAAGTGCAAAAGTTCCTTAAAGGGAACCCCACACCCGCAGTCTTAATTAATCCCTTCCCCACACAACAACAACAAATGATTGCACAGCAACAATCTCCTTCTCAACGAAACTCGTCCACCATCGCTCATGTTCTCATGATGCGGAGCGAAACAATCAACTTAAATACTCGATCACAATCATATGACTCACCTTCAACAAAGGAATCTAACGGGGGTAATCCTTAATAATCCCCCGCATCTACATCCATCATTCCTTCACCTAAAGGTCCTCTCGTCATAGAGAAAGCTTTACCGGATTTAGTATTGCGTCCACCCAATAGCACGATTCAAAAATCATTTTCAATCCAAGTGCTCAGGCTGCTCAAAACTATAATATAGTAGAGGATTTAGCGCAAACCCCTTATGCTATGTCGATGTTAGAATTCTTACAAAACTATCCCATTCAGTGCAAGACCCTGTTATCTGCGATTGGAGTTGTAGATACAGATTCCTCCAACAACATCATGTTCAAGCTAGAGTATTTCAAGCCGAGACTTTCCCACCAACTTTTGTTTCAAATCGTTAGTAACGTTTATGGGAAAATCATCCATTGTACTGTCTTAGACGAAGGAGCCTCTACCTCGGTTATGTCGTTATTTTGTTGGTGGGCCATTGGCTCTCCCGAGTTGAACCGTTTCCCCACCACATTGAAAGCCTTTGATGGATGTGGTTTTCAACCTCACGGGCTGTTACAATCTTTGGTCGTCGAGTTGGGCGGTAAAACCATTTCCATTAACGTGGAAGTCGTCGCTGCTCCGTTGGGTTACAACCTATTACCTGGTCGAAACTGGTCCTATGCCATGACTATGGTTGCATCATCCGTCTTTCGCTTTGTACAATTTCCCCACCAAGGGAAGATTGTCACTATCGACCAATTAGACTTCTATACACCTGACATCACTACTCATCCCGCAGACAATGTCCCTCTTTTGGGACACTCTACACAGATATATGAGAGTGTGGGGGTAGGACTCCTTAAATATTCATCCCTCATGAGAGTCTTTCCAACACCAGATACCGTTTCCCATGTTGCCATGGTAAACATGATTTCTTCCTCTCATTACTCGACGGACCAATGGATTGTGCTTGATCCGTATAATTTGGATACGATTGGAGATGTGATGCCTCTTAGCCCTGCAGAAGCTACTTATGAGGCCATCGAATCAGACCTCGATTTACCATATTTCCACTCTGTCGTGGAATCTACCGCACATTCTCTGCCATTACAGTGGACCTCATCCCTACCTAATCCTCTACTCCAGACGTTTCATTCTGATGATTCAATCATGGATATTATGAGTGTGGATGAACCCCCATGGTAAGACCTCCACCATAGATTGTATTTCCTTCTGCCATTAGATTTGATAGAGAACGCCATTGAAACAATTGTTTCACCCTATGTCTTTCCTTACCTTCAATATCCTATCCTAGCTGTGGATACGGTAACCGAGGGAAACCTGTCTAACATCACGCCTACCTTTCTGATCGACATATTCGTAAAACCTGGAGTCGTGGAACAAATTCACTTAGGATAAATTTGTTCTCCGGAAGAAGTCACCATTTTCACGACCTTGTTTAAACAATTCCATGACATCTTTGCATGGAGCTACAAGGAAATGCCCGGGATTGATCCTGCTATTTTTATGCACAATATTCAAACATATCCCGATGCAAACCTATCCGGCAAAACTCAACCCTTTTCACCCTAGAAAAACTATGGTTATTAAGGCAGAAATATAAAAGTTGTTGAAGGTTGGCTTCATTTATCCTATTCCCTTAACAGATTGGGTCTCTAATGGCATCCCCATCACTAAAAAAAAAGGAACCATTAGGGTTTTTGTCGATTACAGGGACATGAATAAGGCTTGTCCCGAGGACAATTACCCTACCCCCTTCATTAACCAAATCATCGACAACTTTGCCAGAAGCGTCATATTCTCATTCATGGATGGTTTTTCCGGTTATAATCAGATAGAGATCCATCCTGTCGATCAACATAAGATGGCTTTGATCTTCCCATGGGGTACATTCGCATATCGCAAACTTCCTTTTGGCCTTAAAGATGCTAGTGCTACATTCCAACGGGCTATGTCCTATGATTTCCACGACATGAAGGATTTTGTGGAACCTTATTTAGACGATCTCCCTACTCATTCGAATTGTCGAGACTTTCACATTGATCATCTGACGACTGTATTCCTCAGATGTCGACGGTATAATATCTGTCTAAATCCTCACAAGTGTATATTTTGTGTCGAGTCTGGACACTTATTAGGCTTCATCATTTCAAAGGATGGGATCTGCATCAATCCCCTCAAGGTGGAATCCATTGTTTCTCTACCATCGCCCACAGATATTCCGGAACTTCAAAGTTTACAGGGGAAGGAAAAATACCTAAGGTGTTTCGTGTGCAATTTTGCAGAAAAGGCATAGGGATACATGTGGTTTCTCAAGAAGGACGTCCCATTCATTTGGGATGATTATGCTCAACAATTTTTTGACAACCTGAAACAGGCTATCACTCATGCACTTGTGTTACAACTGCCAAATTACAACAAGGATTATATCCTTTATCTTGTTGCTTGCACTTCACCATTTATATGGTTTTGGTACAGGAAGATAGTCACGCCCAGGAGCATGTGATATAATACCTTAGTAAGGGTCTCATTAATGCTGAAACACGGTATTCACATGTCGAGAAGCTAGCCCTCGCATCAGTCATTGTTGCCCAAACGTTTCTTCATTACATCCTCCTCCACATGACCACCATCATCGTCGATTCTAACACCATGTACCATGTTCTCACGTGCTGGGTACTAGGGGAAAAATATTCACGCCGGATTGTGATTCTTCAGGAATTCGACCTATAGTTTGAGAAGGCCAAATCAAAGAAATCTTTGTTTTTTGCGGAACTCATTTGTGATCTTCCCTATAATAATATGGAAACTGAGCCCATGCACTCTCTCCCTGACGAGTCCTTGTTTCTTATCAGTAATTCTGACCCATGGTATGGATATATCACATTGTATCTCCGGACCCAACACTTTGATCCTTAACTATCTCGTGACAAACGTCGTCGTGTGCGTCACCACGCAAAGTATCACTTCATCATTGGTGACACATTGTTTTGTCGTGGTGTCGATTCCATCCTATGGCATTGCTTAAATCATGAGGAGGTCGATCATGTACTGAATGATTGCAACTTGGGGCCATGTGGCGGTTATCTTTATGGGATGGCTACAACCCAGAAAATACTACATGCTGGATACTATTTGTTAACACCCAAAAAGTGCTCACTAGCTCATTTCCTTATTCACATGACCCATTTTTCCACTTTTCCACCATTTGAGCCTCTAAAGCCATCAAAAGGTCACCAAAAGACCATAATACACCCATTTTTCCCCTCAAAATGAATATTTTCCTCAAAAAGCATAAAAAACCCTCAAAAAGGGTTTAGAATTCCCAAAAATATTAAAAAGGGAATAAAAATATTCAAAATATTCAAAAAAGAAAAAATGAGGGAAAAGGTACCTAAACCATGTTGGTCAATACCATTGGTTTCCTCAAAACCATAATGGTATTCCCTACCACCAAAAACTATAAAAAGGTGGTAGGGGCTCCTCACTATCCATCCATCCATCCATCATCTTATCCTCACGCTGTCAAAATCTCTCATGAGACTTTTGGCCATTTTCAACATCTTGGAGAAGAGATCTTTGGATCTTGGAGCTACTCACCTTGGGAGTTGCTCAACACAAATCCTCACCATTTGAGGTATCTTAATACAAAATACTCATTCTTTTATTTCTTGTTCTTGAATCGTTTAAAAAAAAATTTATTTGTTATATGCACATGCTAGTTTAGATTTAGATTTAATTTATAGTTGTTTTTGCTTTCAATATTGAAACTGCTATCACATTGTTGATAGGTGCCCATTGCGCAAAGCTTGGCTGCAAAACCAAGCCTACAGTTTTTGGCGACTCCGCTGGCTTCGAATTCTTAGATCTCAGTTTTTTGCTTTAGATCTCAGTTTTTCTTAGTTTTAATCATTTTAATTCATAGATCTTCCGTCCTAGACAACAGATCCATTGTTGTGCTAGATCTTGGCCCTTTCTACTGCCATTAACAACCTGAAATTTCCATTTTCGGGTTCATTTTTTGGCGTGTGTTTTTCGGCTTTTGCCTCGCAATTTTTCGCCCGACAGTCGCGCGGCTCATCGCGACCACTCGGCTTTTTCCGCACGGCGTGCTGCGGCTTCGCGACCATTTTACGTGCTGCACATCGCGGCCATTTGTCGCGTTGCACATCGCGACTGCGCGGCCAAAACCCGCGCTGCACATCGCGGCCAAAACCCGCGCTGCACATTGCGGCCAAAACCCGCGCTGCACATCGCGGCCAAAACCCACGCTGCACATCGTGACTACACGGCTAAAACCCGCGCTGCACATCGCGCCTGTTTTCCCAAAACCCGCGATGCAATTCTTTTAAATTCGGCCAATTTAAAAAAAAAAAGTTTTTGCTGTATTTTCTGCCCATTTAGCATATTTTACAACATTAATTTTTCTGCATTTCTACAGCCATATTAAATCTTTTACTATTTATAATGCTCCATTAAAAGTCTTTTTAAAAATTTTCAGTAATTGAAAGAAAGATTTTCTAAATTTTATTTAGATCAAGGTTTTACTGTTTATTTGCTCGATACTTTGCCCAAGCAACTTTTAAGAGATCCATTTATTTCTTGAAATATTTATGTTATTTGCTTTCCTTCAAATTATTTCAAAGATCCATTATTTTTGAATAGTTTTTTCAAGCATTTACATTTCAAAAATGCCTTTATTTTTTGCAAAACTAGAAGCGTCTTTTCTTTCATTTGTAATCAATCGCCCAAGCAAGGTAAATCAATTTCAGTTTAAATACCACACTTGCACCCACTCTGCCACATAATTTAAACTGAGCCTTAAAATTTACCTTAAACTCAACAAACTTTTAACCCCACTTGGGGAGCACTTAAAAGAATTTTGTAGTTAGGTAGAATTGAGGGGATAGGTGTTCCAATAACACCCCTCAATTATTACATTTGAGACATAGTGGTTTTCCTCTACAGTACCAAAATCCCTTATAATTTTGACACGGTTATCAACCAATTTAATGGGAAGGCCTCTCCCTTAGGAGGGTTGAAGTAGCCAGATTGGTTCCGGAAGTCTGATTGGAATACCACAATCCATTCAGTAACCGAAGGATACCTTTCAAAGTTCTCGGTGTACACCCAAGAGGGTGTATAGCGGCAATAGAACTGTTGTTGCAGCAACTCCCCCCCAAAAATTTTTGTACATATTGGGGCCCCTCCTTTCATTTTTTGTAGAAAGTTTGCATAAGAAGCCATCCCAGCCGTTAGCTGTGTTTTTCAACATAAAATCTTGTTTCCCAACCGAGCGTCTTGCCATCAACCTTTCCATTTTTCCCCCAAGGAACCAAAAGGGAAATTAGGTTTTTTCCCAACGTTTTGGAGTCTCTCGGGCTATCTCCCCGCAGTTGCGGAAGCCAAATGCACAACCTTTCCGAAAGAAGGACTTAGAAACTTTCATTGAATAAACCGCGGAAGCTCTCGGGCTATCCTTCTGAAATGGCGGAAGCCCTCCGCTTAAGCTTGCCGAAAAAACTTAGATTATTTTTAAAAAAAGTTGCGGAGCACCCCAAGGAAACGGTGCGGAATCGTTCAGCTTATGTTCCCGAAACCGCGGAAGCTCTCGAGCTATCCTTTCCGAAACAGAGAATTGGCGGAAAGATTCCGGTTGTTCTCCCGAAACAACGAAAACCATTTGCATTTAGCTCTCGAGAAAGGACTTAGAAAATTTTTGGTTTTTTGTTCGTAGAGAGATTTGGTTTTCTCTCCCGAAACGACGGGAGAATTCAGCGAAACCGTCCGAAATGTGCGGAAGCTGTCACGATATCTTTCTGAAAAGGTTTTGCCCGTGAGTTGCGGGATGCATTGGCAAATTCTTTCCGCAACAGCGGAAGAATTCAAGATTTGCTCCCGAAACGGCGGGAACCGTTCGTCCAAGCCTCCCAAAAAATTTTGAAAAGTCTTCGTTAAAATTGCGGAAGCTTATGGTGTATACCTCCCGAAACGGCGGAAGAGTTTTACGGAGCCGCCAGCACTCGCGGAAGCCTTTCGGGTTTTCCTTCCACAGTTGCGGAGACCGTCGCAAACCTTTGCCGAAACGCCAAATTATTCCAAATATTTGTGGAACCTTTCAAAGAACCCATCCGCAACGGCAGAGGCATTCACCCGTCCCGTTCGAAACGGAGGAGGCTAAAGGCAAAGGTTTTCTGACACTCTCTCGAGTCCCAGCCATGACTTACAAAATTTTGAAGTTTTCGGAAGCCTTCTGCGGAAGTGTTCACCGAAACCTTCCGAAACGTTGGAATATTTTAAAAGTTTTCTCTCCGCTACCGCGGGAGCCCTTTCCAAGAGCGTCACGATTATTTTTGCGGAAAAGTTTCACCGTTGCCTCGCGAAACCGCGGAAGTTTCCGCTATATCCTTCCGCAACGGCGGGAAAGATTCACGATTTTTCCCCGCCAGAGGTGGTCGCACGCAAACCGAGGTGGCTTGATTTGACGCCGGCGTACGGTGCATTTAAAACCGATTTTAAAACGCCACCAACCATATTAACGCCCCACACATGTCGTATTTGTTTAAATACATGGTGGGGGCTCGAACCACAACCCATTGTCAATTTGTTTATTGACAAAACCATCGGACGCCGCATGACCATTCCAGCTCATCCTGCGCAACCACGTTCGCGACCACCTCAGTCATCCTTTTTCATCAGTGCCAGGTAGGATCTTAACCTTGCATTTGTCCCTTCTACACGTCGTATTGCTATTGGGTTATCTTTCTTTTGAAAATGATGGGCATTGGTGGGGTTTTGACGGGCAAAATGCCCGTCATGGGCTATTTTTTCCCGTCAAATACAATTTGAATTGAGTTCTGCTCGTCACATAAAATAGAGACAGGATAAAATTGTTTTGTGGGTGGAGACAGCTAGTTTGGACGGTTAAGTTTTATTTTCCATTTTCCTCCCCGGGCCGCATGCCCCATTATTTCAAAACCGCCGAAGCCCCACGGACTTTTCATGTCCCCGGCCGAAAGCCAAGACGTAAATCCCCTGGCCTTTCATAAAACTTAGTTCCAACATGACCTCTACCCAATTCAAATCCTAGAAACCGTCGCCATTACCCCTGTTCAAATCCCGCGAGCATTTAAAGTTACGCGAGCCAAAACCCGAAACCATGGCCATCTGAGCCTTTTCGTCAGTATGTCTCCGGCGCCATCACCCTCGCTCGAACTAAAGCTTTCCATAGAACACCTCGGTAAGTGCCGTAAATGACAAATAGCATTCGAATCCCTCGCCGAGTCGTAAGTGCGAAAGGGGTTTCCTTTTTCGTCACAGAGTCTGTCCAACCCGAGCTTCCCCGCCATTAGCCTTTCAAACCGCAACAGTGACGAAAATCACCCTCTTCCCCAGAGCCAAACCGAAAGCAGGTTGCTTCCGCAGCACGCTTATCCTCACAGGAGCATTATGAGCCTGCCCCTTTAAAGAATTAAGGTGGCTGAAATTGATAATCATGTTCCTGCTGAAACGAAGATCATCATTTCTCCCAGGGCAACCCGAGAGCGGATTGTTCCGCGATACACCTATCCTCTCGGGAGCATTCCAAATCCTTCCCTTTTAAAGATTCAAATGTTTTAATTTGTATTTTAGGTTGAAATGGTGTAGTTTGCTTCCTAAACATACAGCTTCACATTCTCATATTAAAAAACGATGATTCTCTCTGTTGAAATCTCACAGTATGTTGCTCAAATTCATAATGACTTGTATATGGGTGCTATCAGGGATAAGTCAAGATGCCGAAAACCGGTAAGAAGAAGGCTAAGATGACAGAAAAGAAGCCTGCGCCACTCAAAACTGAAACTTCACTCCAGGACACTAGGTGCACCACCGGTGTTCCTCCTAAAATCAGATGGGGTGACATCTACAGAATGATCCGGGACCAAGAAATCCCAGATATGTTGCTAGAGGAAGGACCAATCTATCTCAATATCAGAGCCTCAGGCATAACTAGAGCCGCTACCCGCCCTGAGCTGTTCCCCTGTGCCGAAGTGATCGGATGGATACTCCAACATGCCGATGCTGAAGGGAGAGTGATAAATGATAGCGGGAAAGTGGCTATTGCCTCATTTCAACCCGCGTATATTGCGGCAGCCTACAAATTTCCCCATGTCCAACAGGCTCTGACTGATGAATGGTTGAGCCAGATGAACAACGTCGAGATGGCCAAGAAATTGCTAATTGCAGGCAAACATTTGAGAAAGAAAGGAAGTGATGAATATGACGTACAGAATCTGAGAGCTCCTTTCAGATTGATCGCTCTAATGCTGTGCAGAATCTTCGGCATGTCCAATGGCACAGTGTATAAGATTCAGTGGATCCCTATCATCCACTACGTGGCATTCCAGGGAACTGTGTTTGATTGGGCCACTATCCTGTCAGATAGTCTAGCCTCAATGATAGTTGCTGCTAAAGAAGGACTAGCCTTGAAGAAGGCTGAATTTTTCATGTCTTCGTATCTGATTGATTGTATTTTGGCCAATATTGACTTCCCCAAATTGGGATGCACATGGGATAGGGCCACCGCCCCAGTCTATATCGCATTCAAGATGTTGTGGGCTCAGAATTACAAGCCCAGCTACAAACTCATCTGTGAGGGGTTCATCATGCCCCTATACAAGAAAATGTTCAAGGAAGAACCAAACTGCCTATCAGAGAATGCTTTGGAAGTCCTTGAGGATTATGGGGACTTTTACTTTTCGGAGCAAGGTACCTACCTGAGAATGTTTGGAGGGACTAAGCCCCCATACATCTTGCCACAGTACGCTACAGACTATGTGGTTCTCAAAGAAGCAGTAAGACAACTCTTCCTGGATGGGATTGGAGCAATGCTCCACAAACAGCATAAGGCTTCCTTTCCCCCCCTACCTTTCTGCATAGGTGCTTACAAGTTTTCAGGGGTCGCCTCGGCCGACGAATTTGTTCAAGATCTGAAAGCCTTCCACTTCGGTGAGGTAATCTTCCACAGGAATGACAGAAAGGGAAGAGTTGCTGAGCACTGTAAGGATATCTATGCTCACTTCGAGTACTCCCACTATCCTGATGCCGAGGAAGAGGCATTCAGAGGCATCAGCAACATGGCTGAGCTACGGATCTGTCGCCAAAGCACTGGAGCAAGCTCTAGCTCAACCAAGGCCCAGAAGAATAGCCAGCAAAAGGAGAAAGAAGCTGAGGAGGCCCGAGCTCAGGAAGAGCTCAGATTAAGAGAAGAAGCGAGGTTACAGTGGGAAGCTGAGGAAGCAAGAAAGCAACAGGAAGCTGAAGTGGCGAGAATGCAGCAAGAAGCTGAAAATGAAAGCCTACGAAAAGAGGCTGAGGAAGCCCAAAAGCAGAAATAGGCAGAGGAAGCCCAAAAGCAGAAAGAGGCTGAAGCTGAGCAAGCTGAGGCAGAGAGGAAGGCGGAAGAAGAATTGAAAGCAGGGGAAGATGCTCAAGCCAGTGGGTCCGGTGTCCAAGACATGGATATAGACACATCCCAAGCAGGAGGCTCTGGTACCCAAAAGGAGGGCATGGATCCAGCTCAGGAAGTCCGGACCCCACCTGCTGAAGAGGAAATAGACATTATAAACCGACCAATTGTCCCGTACACGCCATCAGGAAAGCGTACGGTGTCCAAGTGGAATGAGTTTGTCTATGACAAGAAAAGGAAAGCTATGGTCCTCAAATCAGAAGAGAGGATAAAAAGTCCCTTCCATGAAGACATTGTTACCCACCGAGAGGTCACTGTAATGAAAAATACAGATCAAGACCCCTTTGCTATGGCATCCACAGCTGTAGCAACAGCAAAGGCATCATTTGCCAATGTCGAGGTTATAGTTAAAGAAAATATATTGACAAAGAAGAGAGCTCGTACGCTGCAACAGAATGTGGCCAATGAACAAGCCCAAAGAGATTTGGCAGTGAACAAGTATAATTGCTTGTACGCTGAGCATAGGGAGCTGTCAAACAAGTACAGCCAGCTGGAGGAGGAAAAGGACCAGCTAGAACTCCAAATAATGATTGTAGAAGCAGAGAAGAACGGAGCAGAATAAAAGGCATCTCAGCTAGAAGCAGACAGGCAGGCATTAGCTGAGCGTTTAGAGCAAGCGGAGAGCAGAACAATGGACATGTCTCCCTTCCATAAGCTGTCATGCAGCATCCTGAAGCAAGTGTATGACACTCAGGAGCTAATCATTGATGAGGTTTGCAAGCTCAAGGCCATGGTGGTTAGGTTAAAAGAAATCAATGCGGAAGCCCATAGGCTGAAAGCGAAGAATACCCGTGTTAAGGCAAATATCATCAGTCAGATGGCATGGAGAGAAGGAAAAGAGGGTTTCCCTGTGCACCTCCCATTTAAATCTGTGGACAGTTTTAATGAGGACGTAGCACTGTTGGAGTTTGGCAGGAACTGCGCCAATAAGCTGATGGCTAGTGTGCAAAGAAAAACAGATAAAATCAGCAGTCTCTACCAAAGGCTCCAAGAGGCACATGTCAAATGTACATTGAGTTTCCCTCAGACCCTGGAGGACTTTCCGGAAAAGGAGAAGCGTCTGTCTCAGCTAAAGGAAGAGCTAGTCGCTCAAACCGAGTATGTGAAAAGGATTGATGTTCTGGCTATTGATGACCTTCAACATTATGTTGGATTGTCATCCCTCCACAACCATCTGCTGAAGGAGATGCATCAGGCTGCAGTAGCAGAAGTTCAAAGTATCAGAACAGAACTCGGGAAGAATGTAACTTCTCAGAAAATCATGTTTCCTGCTGCAGTAAACATAATCATCAGGGACACAGGTGTGTGGTACAACTACATAGCAGAGGAGGAAAGGAAAGCTACAGCAGCAGCAGGAGCATCAGCAGATCCAGGACCTTCTCTCCCAGCATCCAGCCCGGCTACAGCAGTGGGATCGATTCCCTTTTCCCCAGCAGTGGCAGAGAGTCTGGCCAGCTCAATCCCTCCTTCCCAATTAGGAGCAACATCAGCAATAGGCTCGAGTGCCTCTTCCCAGGTAGCCTCAGCAGCAATTAACTTGGGCGATCCTTTGCCAGCAGAAGCTCACGCACAGGAATGAAATAAACTAAATTCAGTTGAGCAACTCTCTTCAACCAAACACATGTCCAGCAGGGAAAGCGTGGGTGTTAGCACTATTTCTGCTATGTATATTTTGTTAAACTCTCGAATATGTAAGGCGTAAGCCATGGGACAGCTGTCCCTATTTTTTGTCAAAATGATTTTGTAAAAGAAGTGGCCATTTTCTTGGTGGTCGGTTATAGAAGAAATTTTTGTAATTGACAAGTGGAAGGTGCTAGGTGGCAGCCCAAATGGCAGATTTGTAATTATAAATAGATGCTAGGAAGAAGAGAAGAGGACTTTTGGCAGGGAATGAAATTTTGAAACCCATACGAGCTATCTTGTATCGGGCCTGTAAAATTGAATTTTCTAATAGAAGCCAGGGAGATGGACGTTTTACATGGGGAACGGAAGATGGATGTGTGTTGGATTCTTCTGATGACATCTATACTGTAATGTGAAATCTGCATTGCTATTTGGATTATTTCTTGGCAACAAAAATGATTTTGCTTATTTCTGTGTGAACGATTTTCTCCATTTCATGAACAGTGAATGTGTTTCAGACTAAATCAGGAGCTATCTGCTGATACTTTATTTTGCTGTAGAGTTCTCTTTTAGATTAAATGGCTAACTGTTTGTCTTCAAAATGACTCCTATGGCTCGTTGTTCATGCCTTTAAATGTGCTCCCTGCAGGGATCTTTAGAGTTATTTCAGTTTGTTTATATTTAGCTCGGTTTCTTTATTCTTTCTACGTAGATTAAATAATCTTTTGCTTTTTCCTGTTTTATGAGCAATAGATGCGTTCCATGCTGAATTAGAAGCTATCTTCTAGAGATCTTTATCTTGTTGTAGCTTTACTCGTGAGAAAGAACAGCTATCTGTTCTTTCCTTACGTTATTTGTTACAGCTTATTGCTCATCCCTTAAGCGTGTTCCCTACAGGGATAGGTAGATTTACTCCAGCTTCTAGACTTAGATCTGTTTTAGTTGCATCTAGATCAAATATAATTTAGGCACTTGCATCTCATTTAAAAGACATAAAATCCAAAAGAAAGGTGGATCGGGCCATAACCGATACAACTCGGAATTAAAACTCCAAACCCACGGTTGCCGGAACCGCTAACCGGACGGATCCCCTACACCAAAAGGGAGATAGTCTAATTGGGACCATCTCTCGGGGAGGATCCCTTTCTGATTGATGCTACGATATCCGAGGCATCAACAGTTTTTGGCGCTAGAAGGAGGGCCTGAAAGTGCATGGCTGATAGAGGAAAATCTCCCACTGCCATAGAAGACACTGAAAACCCGCTTAAAGAAAGCATTTCAAACAGCCCAGATCTTGGATTAACAAATCAAGAACGCCTCATTTCTGACCCTGAGATTCAAGAATATTTACACGCTGTCCCTTTTACAGAAATAGAGGATTTGAGAAGACATACCAGATCCTACGTTAGACAGCTAGGTGGTTTAAACGCTGTCAACTTCCTCCCTAAGAAAATTACGCCTAGAAAGGAGCCACGGTACACCCATGATTCAATTCTTGTTCAAAGTTTTGAAGAACTGGTAAATCTGACTTTGGAAGAAATTTCAGACACTCTTAAAGAGGCAGATCTGGAAAACTCAGACAAAATCTCAGACCAAGAAAACCTTGAAGAAATTACCACTCCCAAAAGTACTCCTCAGAATTCACCCTACAATTCTCCACCAGGATCTCCACATCCAAACATGGCTGTACCTGCTTGGAGGGAAAGGGGAGCGCTGAACTTAGCTGGACCATTCCATAATCTTCCTAAAAACCCAGAAAAGGTCTTGCCTAAGTACGATCCAGGGAAAGCCATTTCGGCGGAAGATCACCTCAAGAGTTTTTACTTAGCTCTGAACCTTTTGAATGTACAACATGAAGACGTAGTCTGCAGGTTGTTTCCATACACATTCGAGCCAAAGGTATCATCTTGGTACTTTAGCCTACAACCCAGCTCAATCTCTAGTTGGGATGAATTCGAAAAGTGTTTCTTAAAGAAATATGGAAACCAAAAGACTGTGGCCACACTAATGAAAGAACTCTTATCCATGAGAATGGAAAAGAAAGAAAAGGTCCAAGACTTTAATCAAAGATTCACCACGCTGTTAAATAACTTCAGTGAAGCTAATAAACCAGCAGAGGAGTCTCTGATTGAATACTACACAACAGCTCTTGAAGGACCAATCGCAATGTTCGTAAAACGATCCAAGAAAACTACCCTGATAGAGAACTTTGAGGAAGCTAGAAAGGTAGAGGAAGAGGCTGATAGCATCGCTAAACATGCCTTAGATGTAGAACCAAAACCAGCAGCTAGCAAAAAACCTTTGCTGCTCACTAGAGGTAAAGAAGAGCCATCTACGGACATGGAAAATGTAGTCAAGATGATGCAGAAATTATCTAACAAAATCGTAGATCTCGAGAAAGACAAGGCTGCCAGCACATCTAGGAAACCTTTCAAGCCATTTTATAAAAGAAGGGAAGACGGGGAACAGTCTCATCCACCAATGAACACTGCCCCTGTTTTAAACTTGAATGAGATTGGGATGGAAAATTTCTGCACTTTTCACCAAGAACCGCACTCGGAAAAGAGTTGCCCGCAATGGATCAATTCCATGAGCTTGGTCATGAACCAAATGTTAGATTCTCAGATCCCAGACCAGGATATGTCTCCAGAGGAGTCGAGCCCTGAGATTGAGGAACCAACCCCGGACACTACTATGGTGCTATGGGATTGGGTACCTATGACTGAATTAGCAAAAGAGGATCCCATAGATAGTTCTCCCTCCACCGTAAATGTTGCTACTCGTAGAAAAGGCCCTATTGCCGATCCCGTGCCAAGCATAATTCCCCATAAGCCTAAAATTTCAAAAGATCCGCCCTAGGAGGCATATACAAATCATCCCCCCGCATCCCAAGGTTAACCAAATGACGGCCAAACAGCCAAGCGCTGACAACATAGTTCATCCACCTAAGGTCACAATGAGCAAAACAGATCACCCAAGTCGCATTGGGAATGAATCTGATATGGGATACGATATTATTGAAGACATCAAGAAGGTCAAGGAAAACGTATCAATATTTGACATGTGCAGCCTGCCCCACCAACGAGACAAACTGCCGCATGTTCTACAACCTCAAACCAGCACTCCATTAACAGATTCTCAAAACAGTCCCGAAATTAATGAGGCTAGCATCAGTGGGAAGTCTAAATCTCAAACTTTGCCATTCCTATTGACGTTCGAAATTTTCAACCATAATGTTCACAACTGTTTGGTATATTCTGGAGCATCCTCAAACGTTATGCCACTGTCAATTTGTAGGAAAATTAATGGGCAGCCCGTGCCATCTCCAGCTCAAATTATCCAATTAGATAGGACTGCTGTCAAGGTTATTGGGTAGATGAAAGATGTTTTAATTAGACTATCAGCTGACCCTAGAGTCTGTCAATTCATTGACATAATGGTGGTCGATATCCCTGAAGCCTATGGGCTGATTTTAAGTAGGGATTGGTCTACCAAGCTAAGTGGCTATTTTGCTACTGATTGGTCCCACCTATGGCTGCCCTATCAGAACAGGCAGAATCAAATTAAAGTTCTTAGGGAACCTCATATGAAGCAAAACGTAACTCAGTTAGAAGAAAAGAATGAGGCCGTAGCCTTCTCATCCTCGGTTCTGGGGAATTACTTCTTAGAAATGGATCAGGGTAATTATCAATCTGAAACCATTAGCCATGAATCAGATAAACAGTCCGATCTCCTTCATTTCTCTCGGGCTGATGATGTTGATTGTAACATAGTCAATTTAGTTACTGACATAGACCACAAAGAGACTAACTTAGTTGAATCTAAAGATACTTTTTGGAAATTATACTTTGATGGTTCTAAAACTCTAGAAGGATCCGGAGCCGGTTGTGTTCTAATGGATCCAAAAGGAAACAAGTATTTTTTGTCTTGTAGATTAGAATTCGATTGCACTAATAACACCGCTGAATATGAAGCTTTGGTGCATGGATTAAAGAAAGCCATTGGCTTAAATGTTAAGTACCTGAAGGTCTTTGGTGACTCCGAGATAGTTGTAAGATAGGTAAGGGACACCATTCATTGTCTCTCACCTCACTTGAAAGGTTATCAGGCTGAGGTATGGGATTTAATCATGCATTTTGACGCTTTCAATATAAAATCAATTCCTAGATTGCAAAATTCTGCTGCTGATTTGTTAGCAACATCTGCTTCTAGATTGGTGCCGTCAAATAATAAGTGCTCAATTGAACTGATTTTCAGGCCTTCCGTCCTTGATAACATCACAAACTTCAGAGTCTTCGATGATGATGAACAAATTATCAGCTTCCTAACAAATGAAGATGGCTTTCAAGGAGCTGCAATAGATGAGGAAGAACATGATGCTGATTTAATGAAGAAGGATGAGGAGAAAGGAAATTTCATGCCCAAGGGAGTAAGGTCCCTCGAAATGTTGTTTGATCTTCAAAATAAGTTCAAAAGGCCTACTAATACCAAAACTAATAGCTCATCAATGCAACATGAGTTGGTTAATTTGGGTACCGAGGCAGAACCAAAATTTGTCAACCTTGGCAAGTGTTGTTCACCAGGAGAAAGACATAGGTTCATCAAATTGTTTAAGCAATACAAATATGTTTTCGCATGGAACTATGAAGATCTGAAAACATATGACGTCTGCATCATTCAGCATGTTATACCAATGAAAGCGGGTGTCAAGCCATTTCAGCAGCAGTTAAGAAGGATGCATCCTACTCTAGAACCGATGATCCAAAAGGAATTAAAGAAGCTCCTGGATGCTAAGATAATCTTCAAAGTCCGGCATTCTGAATGGGTTGCAAACTTGGTTCCCGTAAGGAAGAAGTTGGGAGAGATAAGGCTATGTGTAGATTTTAGAAATTTAAACAAAGCCTCGGATAAAGACAACTACCCCGTACCTTCAATGGAGCAAATCCTACAAATGGTGTCGGGATCCGATGTGTTTTCTCTCCTTGATGGTTTCTCTGGCTACAATCAAGTGTTAGTAGCCGAAGAAGATCGCCTTAAGACTACTTTCAGAACTAAGTGGGGAACTTTCGCCTACAGAAGAATGCCATTTGGTCTGATAAATGCAGGAGCTACATTCCAGAGGGCAATGGATATCGCCTTCCGAGGATTGGGCGGGCAATGTGTTGTTGTTTACTTAGATGATGTGATAGTCTTTTTGAAGAAAAGGGAAGATCATGTCGTGCATCTGAAGCATATTTTTGATCGCTGCCGGAAATATGGTATTTCCCTGAATCCCAAGAAAAGCGTGTTTGCTGTGCCCAAAGGTAAGCTTTTGGGTCATATCATCTCCAAAGGAGGAGTGTCAATTGACCAAGAAAGAGTCCAAGCTATTAATAAGATTCCAATGCCCCACAACAAGAAATCTATGCAGTATTTTATGGGCGCCATCAATTTTGTCCGCAGATTTGTCCCGGATTTTGCACAAATTGTTAAGCCATTACAACAGATGGTTAAACAAAGCATACAATTCAAGTGGACAGATTTGGAGAAGGACGCATTTAGAGATATCAAGGCAGCTGTAGATAAGGCTCCTTCCTTAAGAAGCCCAGATTTTGATAAGGATTTCATCTTGTATGCCTTTGCCTCGGATGACTCTCTCGCAGCTGTACTCACGCAAAAGGTGGAATTGGGGGACGAATACCCAATTTCGTTTATGAGCACTGGTCTGCAGGGGGCCGAGCTGAACTATCCCGTAGTGGACAAGCATGCATATGCGGTCTTCAAAGTAGTCAAGCAGTTTAGGCCATACATTTTGAAGAGCAGAACTAAGGTCATAGTTCCCCATCCAGCCGTTAGATCCCTTTTCATTCAAAAGGAGTTGGGAGAAAGGAGAGGGAACTGGGTCACAGCTCTTCAGGAATATGATTTGGAATTTAAACCAGCCACGATCATCAAAGGACAAGGCCTGTGCAAGTTACTTGTGGGAAACTCAACTGATGAGGAACAACATTGGAAAAATGAGGCTGAGCTCAATTCGGTTGAAGTATGTCATATCTTCACAGCCCCTCAATCATGGTATAGAGATCTGGTGCACTATTTACAGCAGGGATATCTACCTGAGCACTGGAACTCTAAACAAAGAAGGGCACTCCGTTTGAAATCGGCTCCGTATCAAATCATTGATGGGGTACTGTTCAGGAAAAATTATGATGGAGTTCTTCTCAGATGCCTAGAAAAGGAAGATGCAAACAAAGTTGTCAAAGAATTGCATGATGGCCCCGCAGGCGGACATTATTCAGGTGAGACAACAGCACACAAGATACTGAGAGCTGGTTATTATTGGCCCACTCTGTTCCGAGATGCCCACACATATGCACGAAATTGTGATGTGTCTCAAAGAAGCGCTGGGAAGTTACCTAAGGCAGCAGGACCATTGCAGCCGGTCATCATCTCTAAGCCTTTTGAGCAATGGGGCATAGATGTTATCGGAGAAATAAATCCAAATTCTTCATTGCAACATCGATACATCCTGACAGCTACCGACTACTTCACTAGGTGGACGGAGGCCATCCCGTTGCGCAAGATCAATGAAGACGCAGTCATCAGCTTCTTGAAGGAGAACATCATAACCAGGTTTGGGGTTCCAATTTCCCTTGTTTTTAATAATGCTACTTATTTTTCATCTTGCAAGATAAATGAGTTTGTTTATGAATGGGGAATTAAGTTTCATTATTCAGCCAATTACTACCCTCAGGGGAACGGATTAGCTGAATCCTCAAACAAAAATCTGATTCGAATTCTTAAGAAGACTGTGATAGAAAACCAGAGAAGCTGGCATGTGGCTCTCCCAAACGCCTTATGGGAAGATAGGGTGACCCCGAAGAACGCTTTAAGTGTCTCCCCTTTCACTCTTGTCTATGGCAAGGAAGCCATTCTTCCCCCTAACATCTTATTACCATCATTGCGATTGTCCCAAGCCTCTCGAGGTTCTGGTAGCCAAGCCTTACAATCCAGGATCAACACCCTGCTTCAACTTGAAGAAGCCCGACACAAAGCTAAAGATCGATTCCATCAACACCAGGACATAGTTAAGAGATGGTTTGATAAGAGGAAATTCGGTAAGAGAGATTTTGAAGTTGGAGATTTAGTCCTGAAATGGGACCATAATCATGAAGGCAAAGGAATGCATGCGAAATTTCAACATCTATGGGTAGGCCCGTACCAAATTTCTGCAAAATTAGGCCCATCCACTTACAAATTGACAAATCTCGAGGGAGAAGAAGTAACCCTTCCTCTCAATGGCCTCGCTCTGAAACAATACTTCGCATAGTCTTTTCGAGACTTCCTGTACATAAATAAAGTTTTCTTTTTGCTTTAGCCTTTAGTTGCTTTATTTTTTCGGCCATGTTGTCCCCTCTTTGTTATTGGACTTTTGCGACAAGTTTTGTTTTCTGAATACCCTTTTGGTTGAGATCCCCGTGAAGATAACTCTCTCAAAGAAAACTTGCGACCCATGAGTCTAGAACTTTGCTCAAGTAAATCCGTCTATTGTGCTCTCGCTGAAATGTTTAGAAGGGAGGAAGCCTACCCTGCTAGTCACACTAATCCTGTTTAATAGCAGAGACCTATGACGATCTTCACTACTATCATTGGGCTCCACCCACTCTCACGCTTTAAAGGCATCTCAAGAGGGTTACCAAAGTTGGACCCATGGAAAGTGGCACCTCTCGAGGACATGGGGTATTGAAATGAATCCATGCTGCAGATTTAACAGCCAAAATGGCTTACATTCAAGAGTCTGTTTTCCAGAGATTCTCGCCTCAATTAAAGCATGGCTGAAACAAAAGCATAAGACATGTAAAATCAAGAAGGTTGTCCAAAAGGCCCAGCTCAAAATGGGCTCCTCTCCGTTCGTGAAGTTTGAGCAAATCAATAAAATTTCTAACTCACACAAAAGGACCTTATGGATTGAGGAGCCTAAATCAAAGATCATGTCCCAAAAGAAGATATCTCTGGAAGGATCAAACAACTAAGCTGTCCAAATTACAAACATCCAAAAGGATGCAAGTAGCATGGGAATGAGGAACAAGAGCAATAATGTCCATGAGAAAGTGTTGCAAATCCTGTGGAGTCCAGCAGTAGTGACCATCTGAAAGATGACCCTCCTAAAAGAATCTCATATATTGGCCCTTTGAGAGTGGTGAAGATGTCTCGGTCAAAGCTCCCCTTTTCCTCAATGGCTGGCAGGTAAAGTGCTTTCTTCCCCTCACATGACAATAAAGTGCTCAGCTGAGTAGTGCAGCCAAGATGGATGTATTTGATGAGGTTTCGGACCATGAAGAGAAATTTTTCAGAGATCTGTGTTCGCCAGCGACTCGCCATTGTTGTTGCAGCAACTCCCCCCCAAAATGTTTTGTACATATTGGGGCCCCTCCTTTCATTTTTTGTAGAAAGTTTGCCTAAGAAGCCATCCCAGCCGTTAGCTGTTTTTTTCAACATAAAATCTTGTTTCCCAACCAAGCGTCTTGCCATCAACCTTTCAATTTTTCCCCCAAGGAACCGAAAGGGAACTTAGGTTTTTTCCCAACGTTTTGGAGTCTCTCGGGCTATCTCCCCGCAGTTGCGGAAGCCAAACGCACAACCTTTCCGAAAGAAGGACTTAGAAACTTTCATCGAATAAACCGCGGAAGCTCTCGAGCTATCCTTCCGAAATGGCGGAAGCCTTCCGCTTAAGCTTGCCGAAAAAACTTAGATTATTTTTAAAAACAGTTGCGGAGCACCCCAAGGAAACGGTGCGGAATAGTTCATCTTATGTTCCCGAAACCGCGGAAGCTCTCAGGCTATCCTTTCCGAAACAGAGAATTGGCGGAAAGATTCCGGTTGTTCTCCCGAAATAGCGAAAAGCATTTGCATTTAGCTCCCGAGAAAGGACCTAGAAAATTTTTGGTTTTTTGTTCGTGGAGAGATTTGGTTTTCTCTCCCGAAACGGCGGGAGAATTCAGCGAAACTGCCCGAAATGTTCGGAAGCCGTCACGATATCTTTTCGAAAAGGTTTTGCCCGTGAGTTGCGGGATGCATTGGCAAATTCTTTCCGCAACAGCGGAAGAATTCAAGATTTGCTCCCGAAACGGCGGGAACCGTTCGTCTAAGCCTCCCAAAAAATTTTGAAAAGTCTTCGTTAAAATTGCGGAAGCTTATGGTGTATACCTCCCGAAACAGCGGAAGAGTTTTATGGAGCCGCCCGCACTCGTGGAAGCCTTTCGGGTTTTCCTTCCGCAGTTGCGGAGACCGTCGCAAAACTTTGCCGAAACGCCAAATTATTCCAAATCTTTGCGGAACCTTTCAAAGAACCCATCCGCAACGGCGGAGGCATTCACCCGTCCCGTTCAAAACGGAGGAGGCTAAATGCGAAGGTTTTCCGACACTCTCTCGAGGCTCGGCCATGACTTACAAACTTTTGAAGTTTTCGGAAGCCTTCTGCGGAAGCGTTCACCGAAACCTTCCGAAACATTGGAATATCTTAAAAGTTTTCTCTCCGCTACCGCGGGAGCCCTTTCCAAGAGCGTCACGATTATTTTTGTGGAAAAGTTTCACCGTTGCCTCCCGAAACCATGGAAGTTTCCGCTATATCCTTCTGCAACGGCGGGAAAGATTCACGATTTTGCCCCGCCATAGGCGGTCGCGCGCAAACCGAGGTGGCTTGATTTGACGCCGACGTACGATGCATTTAAAACCGATTTTAAAACGCCACCAACCATATTAACGCCCCACACGTGTCGGATTTGTTTAAATACACGGTGGGGGATCGAACCACAACCCATTGTCAATTTGTTTATTGACAAAACCATCGGACGCCGCGCGACCATTCCAGCTCATCCTGCGCAACCACGTTCGCAGCCACCTCAGTCAGCGTTTTTCATCAGTGCCAGGTAGGATCTTAACCTTGCATTTGTCCCTTCTACACGTCGTATTGCTATTAGGTTATCTTTCTTTTGAAAATGATGGGCATTGGTGGGGTTTTGACGGGCAAAACGCCCGTCATGGGCGATTTTTGCCCGTCAAATACAATTTGAATTGAGTTCTGCTCGTCACATAAAATAGAGACAGGATAAAATTGTTTTGTGGGTGGAGACAGCTAGTTTGGATGGTTAAGTTTTTTTTTCCATTTTCCTCCCCGGGACGCATGCCCCGTTATTTCAAAACCGCCGAAGCCCCACGGAATTTTCATGTCCCTGACCAAAAGCCAAGACGTAAATCCCGGGGCCTTTCGTAAAACTTAGTTCCAACATGACCTCTACCCAATTCAAATCCTAGAAACCGACGCCATTACCCCTGTTCAAATCCCGCGAGCGTTTAAAGTTACGCGAGCCAAAACCCAAAACCATGGCCACCCGAGCCTTTTCGTCAGTATGTCTCCGACGCCATCACCCTCGCTCGAACTAAAGCTTCCCAAAGAACACCTCGGCAAGTGTCGTAAATGACAAATAGCATTTGAATCCCTCGCCGAGTCGTAAGTGCGAAAGGGGTTTCCTTTTTCATCACAGAGTCTGTCCAACCTGAGCTTCCCCGCCATTAGCCTTTCAAACCGCAGCAGTGACGAAAATCACCCTCTTCCCCAGAGCCAAACCGAAAGCAGGTTGCTTCCGCAGCACGCTTATCCTCACAGGAGCATTCTGAGCCTGCCCCTTTAAAGAATTAAGGTGGCCGAAATTGATAATCATGTTCCTGCTGAAACGAAGATCATCATTTCTCCCAGGGCAACCCCAGAGCGGATTGTTCCGCGATACACCTATCCTCTCGGGAACATTCCAAATCCTTCCCTTTTAAAGATTCAAATGTTTTAATTTGTATTTTAGGTTGAAATGGTGTAGTTTTCTTCCTAAACATACAGCTTCACATTCTCATATTAAAAAACGATGATGCTCTCTGTTGAAATCTCACAGTATGTTGCTCAAATTCATAATGACTTGTATATGGGTGCTATCAGGGATAAGTCAAGATGCTGAAAACCGGTAAGAAGAAGGCTAAGATGACAGAAAAGAAGCCTGCGCCACTCAAAACTGAAACTTCACTCCAGGACACTAGGTGCACCACCGGTGTTCCTCCTGAAATCAGATGGGGTGACATCTACAGAATGATCTAGGACCAAGAAATCCCAGATATGTTGCTAGAGGAAGGACCAATCTATCTCAATATCAGAGCCTCAGGCATAACTAGAGCCGCTACCCCGCCCTGAGCTATTCCCCTGTGCCGAAGTGATCGGATGGATACTCCAACATGCCGATGCTGAAGGGAGAGTGATAAATGATAGCGGGAAAGTGGCTATTGCCTCATTTCAACCCGCGTATATTGCGGCAGCCTACAAATTTCCCTGTGTCCAACAGGCTCTGACTGATGAATGGTTGAGCCAGATGAACAACGTCGAGATGGCCAAGAAATTGCTAATGGCAGGAAAACATTTGAGAAAGAAAGGAAGTGATGAATATGACGTACAGAATCTGAGAGCTCCTTTCAGATTGATCGCTCTAATGCTGTGCAGAATCTTCGGCATGCCCGATGGCACAATGTATAAGATTCAGTGGATCCCTATCATCCACTACGTGGCATTCCAGGGAACTGTGTTTGACTGGGCCACTATCCTGTAAGATAGTCTGGCCTCAATGATAGTTGCTTCTAAAGAAGGACTAGCCTTGAAGAATGCTGAATTTGTCATGTCTTTGTATCTGATTGATTGTATTTTGGCCAAGATTGACTTCCCCAAATTGGGATGCACATGGGATAGGGCCACCGCCCCGGTCTATATCACATTCAAGATGTTGTGGGCTCAGAATTACAAGCCCAGCTACAAACTCATCTGTGAGGGGTTCATCATGCCCCTATACGAGAAAATGTTCAAGGAAGAACCAAACTGCCTATCAGAGAATGCTTTGGAAGTCCTTGAGGATTATGGGGACTTTTACTTTTCAGAGCAAGGTACCTACCTGAGAATGTTTGGAGGGACTAAGCCCCCATACATCTTGCCACAGTACGCCACAGACTATGTGGTTCTCAAAGAAGCAGTAAGATAACTCTTCCTGGATGGGATTGGAGCAATGCTCCACAAACAGCATAAGGCTTCCTTCCCCCCCCTACCTTTCTGCATAGCTGCTTACAAGTTTTCAGGGGTCGCCTCGGCTGACAAATTTGTTCAAGATCTGAAAGCCTTCCACTTCGGTGAGGTAATCTTCCACAGGAATGACAGAAAGGGAAGATTTGCTGAGCACTGTAAGGATATCTATGCTCACTTCGAGTACTCCCACTATCCTGATGCCGAGGAAGAGGCATTCAGAGGCATCAGCAACATGGCTGAGCTACGGATTTGTCGCCAAAGCACTGGAGCAAGCTCTAGCTCAACCAAGGCCCAGAAGACCAGCCAGCAAAAGGAGAAACAAGATGAGGAGGCCCGAGCTCAGGAAGAGCTCAGATTAAGAGAAGAAGCGAGGTTACAGCGGGAAGCTGAGGAAGCAAGAAAGCAACAGGAAGCTGAAGTGGCGAGAATGCAGCAAGAAGCTGAAAATGAAAGCCTGCGGAAAGAGGCTGAGGAATCCCAAAAGCAAAAAGAGGCAGAGGAAGCCCAAAAGCAGAAAGAGGTTGAAGCTGAGCAAGCTAAGGCAGAGAGGAAGGCGAAAGAAGAATTGAAAGCAGGGGAAGATGCTCAAGCCAGTGGGTCCGGTGTCCAATACATGGATATAGACACATCCCAAGCAGGAGAATCTGGTATCCAAAAGGAGGGCATGGATCCAGCTCAGGAAGTCCGGACCCCACCTGCTGAAGAGGACATAGACATTATAAACCGACCAATTGTCATGTACATGCCATCGGGAAAGCGTACGGTGTCCAAGTGGAATGAGTTTGTCTACGACAAGAAAAGGAAAGCTATGGTCCTCAAATCAGAAGAGAGGATAAAAAGTCCCTTCCATGAAGACATCGTTACCCACCGAGAGGTCACTGTAATGAAAAACACAGATCAAGACCCCTTTGCTATGGCATCCGCAGCTGTAGCAACAGCAAAGGCATCATTTTCCAATGTCGAGGTTATAGTTAAAGAAAATATATTGACAAAGAAGAGAGCTCGTACGCTGCAACAGAATGTGGCCAATGAACAAGCCCAAAGAGATCTGGCAGTGAACAAGTATAATTGCTTGTACGCTGAGCATAAGGAGCTGTCAAACAAGTACAGCCAGCTGGAGGAGGAAAAGGACCAGCTAGCACTCCAAATAATGATTGTAGAAGTAGAGAAGAACAGAGCAGAAGAAAAGGCATCTCAGCTAGAAGCAGACAGGCAGGCATTAGCTGAGCGTTTAGAGCGAGCGGATAGCAGAACAATGGACATGTCTCCCTTCCATGAGCTGTCATGCAGCATCCTGAAGCAAGTGTATGACACTCAAGATCTAATCACGGATGAGGTTTGCAAGCTCAAGGCCATGGTGGTTAGGTTAAAAGAAATCAATGCGGAAGCCCATAGGCTCAAAGCGAAGAATACCCGTGTTAAGGCAAATATAATTAGTCAGATGGCATGGAGAGAAGGAAAAGAGGGTTTCCCTGCACACCTCCCATTTAAATCTGTGGACAGTTTTAATGAGGACGTAGCACTGTTGGAGTTTGGACTGCTCCAGTAAGCTGATGGCCAGTGTGCAAAGAACAACAGATAAAATCAGCAGTCTCTACCAAAGGCTCCAAGAGGCACATGTCAAATGTACATTGAGTTTCCCTCAGACCCTGGAGGACTTTCCGGAAAAGGAGAAGCGTCTGTCTCAGCTAAAGGAAGAGCTAGTCGCTCAAACCGAGTATGTGAAAAGGATTGATGTTCTGGCTATTGATGACCTTCAACATTATGTTGGATTGTCATCCCTCCACAACCATCTGCTGAAGGAGATGCATTAGGCTGCAGTAGTAGAAGTTCAAAGTATCAGAACAGAACTCGGGAAGAATGTAACTTCTCAGAAAATCCTGTTTCCTACTGCAGTAAACATAATCATCAGGGACACAGGTGTGTGGTACACCTACATAGCAGAGGAGGAAAGGAAAGCTGCAGCAGCAGCAGGAGCATCAGCAGATCCAGGACCTTCTCTCCCAGCAGCCAGCCCGGCTACAGCAGTGGGATCGATTCCCTTTTCCCCAGCAGTGGCAGAGAGTCTGGCCAGCTCAATCCCTCCTTCCCAATTAGGAGCAGCATCAACAATAGGCTCGAGTGCCTCTTCCCAAGTAGCCTCAGCAGCAATTAACGTGGTCGATCCTCTACCAGCAGAAGCTCACGCACAGGAATGAAATAAACTAAATTCAGTTGAGCAACTCTCTTCAACCAAACACGTGTCCAGCAGGGAAAGCGTGGGTGTTAGCACTATTTCTGCTATGTATATTTTGTTAAACTCTTGAATATGTAAGGCGTAAGCCATGGGACAGCTGTCCCTATTTTTTGTCAAATTGATTTTGTAAAAGAAGTGGCCATTTTCTTGGTGGTCGGTTATAGAAGAAATTTCTGTAATTGACAAGTGGAAGGTGCTAGGTGGCAGCCCAAACGGCAGATTTGTAATTATAAATAGATGCTAGGAAGAAGAGAAGAGGACTTTTGGCAGGGAATGAAATTTTGAAACCCATACGAGCTATCTTGTATTGGGCCTGTAAAATTGAATTTTCTAATAGAAGCCAGGGAGATGGACGTTTTACATGGGGAATGGAAGATGGATGTGTGTTGGATTCTTCTGATGACATCTATACTGTAATGTGAAATCTGCATTGCTATTTGGATTATTTCTTGGCAACAAAAATGATTTTGCTTATTTCTGTGTGAACGATTTTCTCCATTTCATGAACAGTGAATGTGTTTCAGACTAAATCAGGAGCTATCTGCTGATACTTTATTTTGCTGTAGAGTTCTCTTTTAGATTAAATGGCTAACTGTTTGTCTTCAAAATGACTCCTATGGCTCGTTGTTCATGCCTTTAAATGTGCTCCCTGCAGGGATCTTTAGAGTTATTTCAGTTTGTTTATATTTAGCCCGGTTTCTTTATTCTTTCTACGTAGATTAAATAATCTTTTGCTTTTTCCTGTTTTATGAGCAATAGATGCGTTCCATGCTGAATTAGAAGCTATCTTCTAGAGATATTTATCTTGCTGTAGCTTTACTCGTGAGAAAGAACAACTATCTGTTCTTTCCTTACGTTATTTGTTACAGCTTATTGCTCATCCCTTAAGCGTGTTCCCTGCAGGGATAGGTAGATTTACTCCATCTTCTAGACTTAGATCTGTTTTAGTTGCATCTAGATCAAATATAATTTAGGCACTTGCATCTCATTTAAAAGACATAAAATCCAAAAGAAAGGTGGATCGGGCCATAACCGATACAACTCGGAATTAAAACTCCAAACCCACGGTTGTCGGAACCGCTAACCGGACGGATCCCCTACACCAAACGGGAGATAGTCTAATTGGGACCATCTCTCGGGGAGGATCCCTTTAATTTGGCTCACCACCTTACACTAAAATTTTTAACAAATATTTCTCACCATTGAGAATTTAAGACGATCTCGTCGTCTTCAGGGTGAACCCCCTCAGTTCGGTATACTTGGCTCTACACGTCACCGATGTAGAGCCTTATCCCTTAAATTGACATGTCATCGGCCAAACACACTGTCATTTGATTTTGACACACCTCACTTCACATCTGATTCTGAGGCTGAATCCGAAAACCCTACTGAAATATCACCAACCAACCTCATGGCTGGATCACAATACGACCCACTTTTCACCAGTACCATTGGAGATACATCCACAAACCCTTCTACTACTATGCCATCCATGGTAACAACAACCCCTTTAGGCATGCCTAATATAGGGGCCACTCCACCTTTAGGTATGCCCAACACAGGACTACCTCCTATTATGGGTATGCCCAACATAGGGATCACACCACCTCTCATTCCACAACCCAAATCCCAGGAATTCCTGGCACTATTCCTAACCCCTCTACAACCCATGTTGCACTTGGGAGCACTGGCCCATCCCAAACCACAACGGTTGGAGGACACATACCTTCAATACCTAGCATACCCTTAGGGGCTATTGGACCACTACATAATGATACCATTAATAGTTATGTCCCAGTCACTACGCCACACCCATCTGCTAGTTTACATTACATGGCTAGACTGAACTTACCAGACCTATCCAGGTTAACCAACGATCCTATCAGGAACAACCCTACATGGCCACCCATGCCTACAAAGCTCCCCTCGGACATCCCCAAGTTTGAAGGAAAACCTGGGGAGGATCCCCAAAACCACATAATGTCATTTCACCTATGGTGTTCATCTAACTCCATAGTCGATGACTCCATTAGACTGAGACTGTTGCAACGAACATTCATTGGCTCTGCAGCCAAGTGGTACATCGAACAACCACATGGGACCCACCATACATTTTCGTCTCTTACCTCCACTTTCCTTTAGTTTTTTCAGCTACCTGTACGCTATGATGCAGGAGTTGAAATACTGTTGTCTTGTAGACAAAACATAGCTACCCACATCACTGACCATATCCATGAGTGGCGCAAGCGTCGTAGCCTCTGTAAGATAAAACTAGATGACTGTATATTTTTGGACTGGTTTCTTAAATTACTCCTACCCCTCATAGCCAAAGACGTAGCTTCCGAACGACCCCAGTCGTAGGAAGAAGCTATCTTAAAAGCTCAGCAATTCGACCTGATTTATGCCCAGTTAGGCGATCTCTACACCATCATACCCGATGCCCCACGAGGCGATTCTTCACGCGGTGACACTCCGGGGGAATCACATGCCGCTGATGGTATTATCGGCCAAGTCACAACACAAAATAAACCTTTTAGCATGGTGAGCACCATAAATGCCCCAGACCTCTCTAGGGCTACATCTGATTCTAGAGCGACAACTTCGTATGCTCCAACAAATCAGACTCATCACACTCATGGACCCTCTTGTCCACAACATTGCTATGGGCAAGCGCCATTGACATATGTACCACCCACATACTATAACCAATCGCCCACCCAGAACCCAATTCATTTACCGGCACAACCAATGTATTACCCACAGCAAGCTACACCAGCTAACCCAACACTTCCAATAGCTCAGGGTTACCAACAACCCCAGCAGGAAACTGGACCACCTCCAGCCCCACCAGTTTATTATCCACCGCAACCTACTCCCGCACCTGCTGTTAACACCTAAAAAGTGATCACTAGCTCATTCCCTTATTCACATGACCCATTTGTTCACTTTTCCACCATCTGAGCCTCTGAAACCAACAAAAGGTCACCAAAAGACCTTAGTACACCCCTTTTTCCCACTCAAAAACATTATTTTTCCTGAAAAGCATAAAAAACCCTAAAAAAGGGTCCAAATTAAAAAGAGAATTAAAATATTAATTTTATTCAAAAAAAAAAAAAAAAAGGAGGGAAAAGTACCTAAACCATGTTGGTCAATACCATTTGGTTTCCACAAAACCACAAATGGTATTCCCCACCACCAAAACCTATAAAAAGGTGGTAGGGGCTCCTCATTTCACATCCATCCATTATCTCATCCTCATGCTGCCGAAATCTCCCTTGAGCATTTTGGCCATTATAAGCAACCTTGGAGAAGGAGACCTCTTGGAGCTTGGAGCTACTTATCTTGGGAGTTGCTCTACATCAACCTTCACCATTGAAGGTATTACTATTGCAAGCATTAGCTTGCCCCATTTTTAAATACAAATTTATTCTTTCATATTTTCTTGTTCTTGTTTTTAAAATATTTCCATTATTTGATTATATTCTTGCATAGATCCATGATTAGTTTTGTTTAGATTAGTTTCTTGTTTAATTCTATGGAAACTACTGCTACTAGTTAGCAGGTGCCCATAGCACTAAGCCTGGTTGCAAAACCGGGCCAACAGTTTTTGGCGACTCCGCTGGCTTTGAACAATAGATCTCTAGTTTTGCTTTCAATCTTAATTTTTTATTAGTTTTTAGCCTTTAGATCCATAGATCTGCCATCCTAGACAACAGATCCATTGCTTCTCTAGTTTTTGGCCCCATCTATTGCCATTAACAGCCCAGAATTATCAATTTTCAGGTTCATTTTTCGGCTTCCGTGCACGGCTTTCGCCTCGCGGTTTTTAGCCTAACAGTCGCGCGGTCCATCGCGGCTTTTGGGATTTTTTCCGCGCGGTTCCCTGCGGCTTCGCGACCTGTTTGCGCGCTGCACATCGTGGCTTCGCGGTCTTTTTCTGTGCTGCACATTGCGACTACGCGACCCTTTTCCACGCGGTCCCCTGCGGCTTCGCGGCCTATCTACGCGCTGCACATCGCGGCTTCGCAGACATTTTCCGCGCTGCCCATCGCGACAGTACGCCGAAATCCCGCACGGTCCATCGCGACTGTGCGACAGAAACCCGCGCAGTCCATCGCGGATTTTCTGTCAAAACCCGCGATGCTAATTTTTTCATTCGGCCGAATCGTCTAAAAAATTTTATTTTTTTTTTTAATTTTTTACTGTACTTTCTGCCCACATAGCACATTTTTACAGTATTAAATTCAGCCTAGTTTACAGCCATAGAAATTTTTTTTTACTATTTAAATGCGCATCTAGAAAGTCTTTTTAAAAATTTTCAAGAAAGTGAAAGAAAGACTTCTTTTGCAGTTTATCTAGGTTAAAAAAATTTCCTATTTACTTCTTTAAAAATCTTGCCCTTAGCAATTTCCTTGAAAAGAAAACCATTTATTTCTTTAAAGAAGTCTATTATTTGCTTTCATGATTCAAAAGATCCTTTGTTTTTTGAGTTAATTTTGCAAAGCATTTAGTTTCCATTTATTGAAAAAAGTCATAAATATTTGCTTTTTTATTTTTTGAAAGATCCTTTATTTTTTGAAAATTTCCTATAAAGCATTTACTTCTTTCAAGTTCAGTTTACAATACCACACGTGCACCCACTCAAACACTTAATTGAACTGAGCTTTAAAACTTACCCTAATTTCAACACACTTTTAACCTCACTTGAGGAACACTAAAAGAACTTTGTAGCTAGGTAGTACTGGGGGGATAGGTGTTCCAATAACACCCCTCAGTTATTACATCTGAGACATAGAAGTTGTCCATTTAGGGAGCTAAAATTTCTTAGTATTTATTGGCGCGGTCACAACCGGTTTGTGGGAAGGCCTCTCCCCTAGGAGGGTTGAAGTCGCGAGGATGGTTCCGGAAGCCTGAGTGGAATACTGAAATCCATTCAGTAACCGAAGGGCTACCATTCGCAGTTCTCGGGATATCCCTGTATTGGGATATTGCGATCAAAGGACCAAACGACAGATTTACCTTTTCTCGACGCGTCATGAACGGAGTATCCTAGTAGCCATTCTTTAGGATTGATTACCTGGTGTCCTTCCCGGTAGGGGGATATCTAGCCGTGGACTTAACACTCAATATTGTCTGACTTGGATTTCATCACCTTGCGGAGAATATAGTTTGTTGATTCACAATACTTTTAGTTAGGTGTTTGCATGATTCAACCCACCTTTGGTCTAGTTACACCTATTTTTTCTAGAAGTTGTTTGCATGTTGGTACTCTGACCATTTGTTGCATCCCTCCACTTATTGTAGCACAGCTGCTAGAATAAGTGCCTTTTTTTAGGTTGATTTTTTGGCCTGAGAGCCTTCATTTTTACTCCCCTTCTTGCACCCTTGGTTGCATTAGGGTTTTGAGTTTTTCATATATTACCATTTTACACATACAGATTTTTTCATAAAAACTTATTTTCTCACCATTGAGAATTTTAGACATTCTCGTCGTCTACAGGGCGAACTCCCAGAGTTCAGTCTACTTGGCTCACCACATCACAGACGCCGAGCCTTATCCCTTGACTCGACACATCGTCGGTCAACTAGACAGTCATCCGATTCTGACACGCCTCACTTCACTTCTGATTCTGAGGCAGAATCCGAAAACACCACTGAGTTTTTCCCAACCAACATTATGTCTAGAACACCATTTGATCCACTTTTTACCAGCACCATAGGAGAGACGTCTACCCTACCCCATGGCAACACCTACCCCCCTAGGTATGCCTAATATGGCGGACACTCCACATTTAGGAATGCCCAACACAGGGCCACCTCCTATTATAGGAATCCCCAACACAGGGCCACCACCCGTTATGGGTATGCCCAACATAGGGGTCACACCCCCTCTGATTCCCACAACCCAGATTCCAGGAATCGCCACTACTATTCCTAACCCAAGTGTAACCCATGTTGCACTTGGAAGTGCTAGCCCATACCAGACCACACCTATTGCAGGACACATACCTGCAATACCTAGCGTACCTTTAGGTGCTACTGGACCCCTACATCATACCACCATGACTAGGCATGTCCCAGTCCCAGTCACTACATCTGCTAGCTTACCGTACATGGCGAGTCTGAACTTACCAGACTTAGCCAGACTCACCAATGACCCTATCAGACACGATCCTGCGTGGCCTCACATGCCCACCAAACTCCCCTCCGACATCCCTAAGTTTGAGGGCAAGGCAGGTGAGGACCCCCAGAACCATATCATGTCCTTCCATCTATGGTGTTCCTCCAACTCCATAGTGGATGACTCTGTCCGCCTTCATCTATTACATCGCACCTTCACTGGCTCTTCAACCAAGTGGTATATCGAGCATCCCCATGGGACGCATGCCACCTTTACCTCCCTTGCCTCGACCTTCCTGCAGTTCTTTCAGCTACCTGTCCGCTATGATGCGGGCGTCGAGATCCTACTGTCTTGCAGACAAAACACGGCCACCCACATCACTGACCACATTCATGAGTGGCGTCGACGCCGAAGCCTCTGCAAAATCAAGTTAGACGACTGTATCTTCCTAGATTGGTTTCTAAAATCCTTTCTCCCTCTCATTGCGAAGGATGTGGCATCCGAAAGACCCCAATCTGAAGAAGAGGCCATCCTCAAAGCCCAACAGTTTGATCTCATTTACGCCCAATCAGGTTATTTGTATACCATTATTCCAGACGCCCCTCGGGGCGAGTCATCCCAACATGATGCGCCGGGGGCATCCCATGCCGCTGATGGCATCATTGGTCGTATGGCCTCGCATCCCCAACCCTTTTCCATTGCACATCCTAGCCATGGTCCCGACCTTTCGTGGGCTACATCTCAGTCTGGAGCAACCAGTTCATATGCTCCCATGGCACATCACCACCATACCCATGGACCTTCATGTCCACCTCAGTGTTTTGGTCATGCACCACCTGCATACGCCCCCCCAGCTATACCTCAACCAGTATACTACCCACAGCAAGATGTGGCAGCTAACCCAACACCTCCAATAGCTCAGGGTTACCAACAACCCTAATAGGAAAATGGACCACCTCCAACCCCACAGGCTTATTATCCACCACAACCTGCTCCCGCACCTGTGGCGAACCAAAATCCTCCCACTGCTCAAGGGAAAGTATATACATAGCACAACCAGCCCCAGAACCAAAACAACCAGCGCAACCAAGGTGCGCAACAAAACTGTGGTAGAGGTCGCAACCGCGGTAATAACCAACAACATCAGCAAGGTCCTCCACCTCCCAATCCTCTGCAAAATAACAATGCTGCTCCTCCCAACCGCAATCCGGATCAGAATCCTAAGCATCCTCAGAACAAACCACCCTTGTTCTATCTGCGGGGTCTATGGTCATTACACGCATTCTTGCCCACATTTGGAGCGAGCTCGGCAACTCTGGACTGACGATGCCCATCGTCAAGGGAAAGCGGCTCCTCAGCTGCCACCCAACCCTCCACCACCTCAACATCAACCCTTGGTGCTGCAAAACCCCTTTCCAAACCAGGGTGTAGTGAACACTCAACCGTTAGCCCCCCCTCAGGGAACCGTGCCACCACAGCAGATTACTTATGCATCCCCTGATCAACCCATGTTTGATTCAGGAACTCACCATTTGTTGATGATGTCGACTGCCGATGCCAACCTCCAAATCCACCGGAACCAATATGGCTCCACTTCTGAAACCCCTCCCGCCGACAAGAACACTAACGTTAATCCCACAAATCAAACGTTACGTATACCTCCGGCTCCACTTGACGGCGCTTCCAAAGCACCTCGCTTCCCACTTCGTCGTATCAACAGTAATCCCAATGCTCGCGCTGCGTCGAATTACAACATTGTCGACGACTTAGCCCAGTCTCCTACAGCCATGTCTACTTTAGAATTTTTGAAAAACTGTCCTTCACAGCGCAAAACTTTGCTCTCTACCATTGGCGCCATAGACCCCAATGATTCACAGCTGATCGCATTCGATTCAGACCAGTCTAAACCACGCCTGCCTTCCTCTTTAGCATTCCAAGTTTCCGTTTCTGTTCGGAATCTTGTCATCCATCGGTGCATTATCGATGAAGGGGCCTCCACATGCGTCATGTCCACATTCGTTTGGCAGAAGTTGGGATCCCCTACTCTCTAGCAGTCCACCACTGCATTGCGTGCCTATGATGGCCGTTCGGCACAACCCCAAGGTTGTTCGGGTACACAGGGTACTACCAAAGGACCGAACACCAAGAGCAACCACTTCACACAAACAGATCACAGATCAACACACCGATGTTTTGACGTGGTTTAAACCCTCTTGAGGGAAACACTCCACGGCCCCGGCCAAATAGCTTCTACGGGACAATTTATTATGCAAAGAAAGAAAGTTACAAATGAGCTTCTCATAATCAATCAACTAAACAATGACCCTCCATGCTCTTTAAATAGAGATCATGGACCAATCGGGTGTTAAGCCACGGATCAAGGTTAGGTTTGATCTAAGAGAAGTTGAGCCGTCGGATCACTCTATGTCGGAAACATATCGTGACCGTCGGATTAAGTATTTACAAATGCATACTAATGCATACTAAAGAAACACACTATCCCTAACGGATATATTACACAAGTTGATCTTAACTAACTCCTAAGTGTCTAAATATCCTAACATCCCCCCTTAAGAACAACTTGGGATAGGATTGAAGGATTTACAAAAGTGACACTATTAGGAGAAGGAAGGAGGCATTAGAGCCTATCCCCCCTTAATGACAAGTTTCTGAACTCCTAACATAGATCGAAGTTTAGAAAACTTTGCTTCTGAAAGAGACTTGGTGAAGATGTCTGCAACTTGATCATCTGTAGGGCAAAAGAGCACTTCAAGAACACGATCATGAACAAGATTTCTAATGAAGTGCATATGTAGCTCAATGTGTTTGCTGCGTTGATGTAGAACTGGATCTTTGGCAAGCTTGATGGCACTTTGATTGTCGCACCAAAGTGGAGTAGGCTGCTGCTGCTCGAATCCAAACTCTGAAAGGATCTGTCGAAGCCATAAAGCTTCCTGACTGGCATTAACTGCTGCTCGATATTCTGCCTCTGCTGAAGAAAGAGCAAGAGCTTGTTGTTTCTTACAAGCCCAAGTAATAGGTCCAGATCCCAGACTGAAAACATAACCTGCAGTAGACTTTCGATCATCAGGATCGCCGGCCCAATCTGAATCAGTGAAACCAACCAACAAAGGTTTCCCCCCTGTACTGTAATGAATCCCAAACTGAACTGTACCTCGAATATATCGAAGTATTCTTTTAGCTGCTTTCCAGTGACTTTCATGAGGTGTCTGCATATAACGGGCAACTCGACCAACGGCAAAGGAAAGGTCAGGACGGGAATGAGTCAAGTATAAAAGACTACCAACAAGCTGACGATACAAGGTGGCATCTACTTCAGGTGAAGTACAAGTAGCAGAAAGTTTGACTCCAGACTGGAAGGGAGAAGGGGCTGGTGTACAATCTTCCATGTGAAAGCGACGAAGAAGGTCACAAGCATACTTAGACTGAGAAAGAAAGATTCCTTCTTTGGTTTGCAGAACTTGGAGGCCAAGAAAATAATGCAAATGTCCTAAGTCTGACATTTCAAAAGTTTGTTTAAGACTGGATTTCACATGGGTTATAAGATTAGGGTCACTACCATGTTCGGGTACACAGGGTACTACCAAAGAATAAGGTCATCAACATATAGAACAAGTATGATGAGATGGTTTCCTACTTTCTTGGTATAGACATTGGGGTCAGAATGGCATCTAGAAAAACCAGTGTCAAGGAGAAAGTTATCCATTTTGGCATACCAAGCTCTAGGAGCTTGCTTAAGGCCATATAAGGATTTCTTAAGGCGGCAGACAAGGCTAGAGTTATTCTGAACATAGCCAAGAGGTTGTTCCATGTAAATTTCCTCCTGTAAATCACCATGTAAGAAGGCAGACTTGACATCCATTTGATGGACTTCCCAATTGTGTAAGGCTGCAAGGGAAAGAACAAGGCGGATGGAGTTCATTTTGGCGACGGGAGCAAAGGTTTCATTGTAGTCAATCCCTTCAACTTGGGAAAAACCTTTGGCAACTAACCTTGCCTTAAGTCTTTCAACACTTCCATCTGATGCATACTTAGTTCTGTAGACCCATTTACATCTGACAAGTTTTCTTCCTTTTGGAAGAGGTACAAGATCCCAAGTATCGTTCGCCATTAAGGAACGATATTCTTCATCCATGGTTGCATCCCAATCTGGATTCCCTGAAGCTTCTGCAAAAGTTTCTGGATCATGATTCTCGGAAACTTGAGCCAAAAGAGAAGAGGCTCGCTGAAACTGAGAACGTGTTCAACGTTGATCTCTAGGATCACCGGCAAGATCACCAGCTGCTTCACATGTTGAACGGACCCATCGAGGAAGCACTTGTGCTGGTGCAACTGGAGGAACATGAGCAGGCGGAGGTGGATTTTCATCCTCACTGTCATCATCAGAAACTGGAGTTGGAAACCTGTCAAGGAAGTTGGAAGAAGAAGAAGAAGGCACAAACGCCGAATCAGGCTCGCAGGCCAAAGATGGCACACTCGCCGAGTTAGGCTCGCAGGCCAAGATATTTTCATCAAATTTAACATCTCTTCTAATAATTATAGCATGAGAATGTGGTTGAAGAAGTCTATAACCTTTTACATCTTCAGAATATCCAACAAATATGCACTTTTCACTTTTAGGTTGCAATGCTTTCCGTTTTTCATCCGGAATGTGAGCCCATGCTTCACTACCAAACACACGAAAGTGACTTACATCAGGTTTAATTTTACTCCATGCTTCTTCCGGTGTTATACCTTGTAATGCTTTTGTGGGGGTGCGATTAACTATGTAATTTGCACAATTTATGGCTTCAGCCCAAAATTGAAGACTTAGTCCCTTAGATTGGATCATACAATTAGCCATTTCTTTTAAAGTGCGGTTCTTCCGCTCAGCTACACCATTTTGTTGTGGTGTATATGGAACAGTGTGCTGTTGTTGGATGCCTTGTTCAGTGCAGAAAGTAGTGAACTGTTTGTTAACATATTCTCCTCCATTTTCAGATCTTAACTTAATAATTTAATGACCAGATTGTTTTTCAACAAGGGCCTTGTAGGCCAAGAACATATTAAATACTTCGCTCTTAAGTTTTAGGAAATAAACCCAAGTGCGTCTGGTGTAATCATCAATGAAAGTTAAGAAATATTTGAAACCAGAAAAGGAAGCAGATGGAAGAGGACCACACAAGTCACTATGCACAAGCTCCAAGGGAACCGAGGCGTGCCAAGAGGCACGTTTGTCAAAACTGTCCCGATGATGTTTTCCAAGTACACAACCGGAACAAACACCATCTCTGCAAGATACCATCGGAAGACCTGTCACCATATTTTCTTTACATAGTTGTTGCAATGAGCGATAATTTAAGTGACCAAATCGCTCATGCCAAAGTTTGCTCAAGTTATCACTATGAGCAACAAAAACTGAAGGGAAAGGTGATGACCCAAAGTTGTTAAACTTGTACAACCTGGTAATATCATCAACAATTCCGGTAGCTAGAACCTGTTGAGGATCTTTAAAATCCTTGATTACAACTTGGTGAGGTGTAAAGGTCACAGTTTTACCTTCACCAGAATGAGTGATCTGATAGACTGATAACAAATTGCAGGAAATTCTTGGAACACATAGTACATCACTAAAATGACCATTATCTACTGGAACTGTTCCAGCTCCTACAACACTTAAAGATCTATCATCACCAACAAATATTTGTTTGGTGTTACATTCATGCATAGTAGAAAAGATGGCTTGATCCTTAGCCATATGATAAGATGCTCCAGAATCAATGAGCCATTCATTTGAAGTAGAAGAAGAAGATGCATTATAAGAATAACCAGAAGCACAAAGTGCATGTCCATGAGAGGTAGATTCTGATGGCGAATCTAGGCTGATGTGGTGCTTCTTCATTGCTGCTTCCAAGGCTGCCATCTTCTTGAAACACTTTGATTCATCATGATTATCTTTCCCGCAATAGTTGCAATGACGCTCAGTCTTCTTGCCTTTTGGCTTGGATCCTTTGTCATTTTTTAAAGAAGGAGCTGACTGAGAGGGTTTGGGACCCTTGTTTGACTTATTATTGCGAAAATTTTGTTTCTTGGGAGGCTTGGACTTTTCTTTCTGTTGGGACAATAAGGCTTTCCCAGATGTATCTGCATTATTGATTATTCCAAGGTGAATGAGTTTATCTTGTTCTCTAATCAAGGAATCACAAAAGGATTCAAGACTAGGCTCTTGATAGCTAGCTGCATTCAAGGATGCTTTCATGGAGTAAAATGTAGATACAAAAACAGAATATGCAGGTCCAAGTTTGGAAAGAATATGATAAATGCATTGTTTGTCTTCCCTCTCAATCTTACATTCTGCACATAAGAGTTTAAGAGTTTTGTACTTAAATAAATAATCTTGAATGCATGAAAAGTCACTTGGATTTAAAGAAATCAACTCATTTTCGAGTTGGTGACCTCGAATTTCATTGTGTTTACCAAACACAGTTTCCAACTTGTCCCAAGCAGTATTAGGTTCATCAATTCCAGATATGTGGAATCGCAAATCAGTAGAGATTGACATCCCAATCAATCCACGAGCTTTATCACATCTATTTGCCCATTTTATTTTCTTATCATCATCAGTGGGTTCTTTTTCTTTCCCTGTTGTAATTCTGAAAAGTCCCCTACTTCGTAGAACATCCTCCATACGAGATTTCCATGAGAAATAGTTGGAACTGTTAAGTAGAATATCACAAGGGGCGGCCATATTTGTAAATTAATGGCTATAGAAGCAGAAACCAATAGTCTGGATGTGAAGAGCTCGAAAAAATAGGTGGTTTAAAAAAAAATGGCACTAAAAACGGACTCTGTATGATGAAGTTATGCTTGAACAAAGAAACTGTTGAAGATGTCCCCAATAGTGACGTGGCAGCTAGAGAATGTCCAGCAAAAAAAAGAACCCCCCTCTTCCCAAGATGAACCTTTTGACAATCACTTTACAAAAAAGTTGCTTTTAAGTTAATCACTTTTGTAAAATAAGTGATTTCACTTTTACAATGATATTACTTTTAAATAGTGCAACAATAAATAAAAAGCTTAAGTGACTCACTTGTATTTTTATTTTTTATTATTTAAGTGAGATGCACTTTTACAATAAAGTAACTTGAAAATAGAAATTGCATGCACTTTTCTTTTTAAAAGTAACTTCCTAAGACTTGAACTCAAGACCTATTAAGGAATAAAGCAACTTTGGACCAAGTGAGCTAGTTTAAAAGGTATGTAAAATATGGAAATGAGGAAGGGGGCTTTTTTTTTTTTTTTTTTACTCTTCTTGCTCGGTTTGCGTGCTTGACCTTTTCCTGCAAAACAAACCACAAAACGAAACAAAAAAAACTTTTCCACACTTGTGGAGTTAGATCTTGTTAGCTTGCCCGGAAAGTCTACGTTTTCTCTCTGTTTCTGATTTGCCGAGATCGCGCAAAGTGCACGGCAAAGAGCATACGCAGCCGAAAAAACCCTTTCCCTTTCTGTTTCTGATTTGCCGAGATCGCTCAAGGTGCACGGCAAAGAGCATACGCAGACGGGAAAGCAACAATCCGAACCAAAAAAAATCTAACAGTAAAAAAAGATGAAATATGCTATTTTTTCTTTTCAAAAAACGAAAATAAAAAAATGCGTCACTGTAACATTATACCTTCAGATCTGATGAAATACGCGTTTCTGGAGCAACCGGGAACCATTTTTGATCAAACGAAAACTATTTTCCAATGGAAACGACGCTCCGGACGCAATGGAACACCTCCCACAGCCCAGAAATGCACAGAAATACCAGAACTAGAAACCCTTTCGAGTTTCGGCAACAACAGTTCAAGATCTAGATCATAACCGGAAGCGGCACTTCATAAAAGCTCTGATACCATGTTCGGGTACACAGGGTACTACCAAAGGACCGAACACCAAGAGCAACCACTTCACACAAACAGATCACAGATCAACACACCGATGTTTTGACGTGGTTTAAACTCTCTTGAGGGAAACACTCCACGGCCCCGGCCAAATAGCTTCTACGGGACAATTTATTATGCAAAGAAAGAAAGTTACAAATGAGCTTCTCATAATCGATCAACTAAAAAATGACCCTCCATGCTCTTTAAATAGAGATCATGGACCAATCGGGTGTTAAGCCACGGATCAAGGTTAGGTTTGATCTAAGAGAAGTTGAGCCGTCGGATCACTCTATGTCGGAAACATATCGTGACCGTCGGATTAAGTATTTACAAATGCATACTAATGCATACTAAAGAAACACACTATCCCTAATGGATATATTACACAAGTTGATCTTAACTAACTCCTAAGTGTCTAAATATCCTAACAAAGGTCTATTAGCTAATGTCCCCGTCCAGCTGGCGGGTAAAACCGTGCTCATTGACATTGAGGTCATCAATGCCCAACTAGACTATAACCTTTTACTTGGTCGCAGCTACATGTATGCCATGTGGGCTGTTTCCTCATCCGTATTTCGTACCATGCAGTTCCCCCATGAGGGACGCGTGGTCAAGGTCGACCAGCTCACCTATTACGATACCAAGGCCCCCGCCACACCTGAAAATGTTCTCCCCATGGTTGAAAAACCTGTTTGTGGTGCAACTACCTCATTCATTTCCTCAGTAGGACCCGGACTTTACTCCGAGGCGCCGATGACCTCTACATTCCAGGCCATTCCACCACCGTCACCGGAGACCCAGGTCGCTAACCTCTGCACTCTTTCACAAACACCCGGTAATCAACCCTCCTTGTTACCCAAACCATCATTAGTCCCTAGTCACATTGGGGTTACACCCATCCACACAATCCCCTTTCTATTTCCTCCTTCGGGTGTAGTAAGCGCCCCGGTTATGGCTACCCTTAGTCTCCCCGGATTAACATTGGGATTACCCGTGTGGTATATTACGCCTCCCGTTCCTCCGCCGACACCAAATGTCATCCTGCAACCGGTGCGACCCATTGTTACTTCTACCCAACCACCTCTCGGTATCATGACTCCTTCTTCGTCGACGAATCCCCCTCCACTCATCAGACCCACTGGGGGTAGAGGCCCGCAACCATACACTGCGGTACCCCCACCCAAGGCGTTTAAACCTCCCCCCGTATTTCGTGCTCCTCCAAAATGCTCGTTGTGTGATGAGTTAGGCCATCCAACACATCAGTGTCCGCAGTTACCTACATTGCAGGAACACATGCAAATGTTGGACGACGACCCCAACATCCCGGTGGTCAAACTAGATCCAAACCCCATGCCTCGTGATAAATCACTGCGTACCAACCACGCATGTGCGATATGCGGTATTTACGGTCACTACTCCCATAACTGTCCTGACATCCCAGATTACAGAGAAGCCCTCTACGAGATGAACAATTTGGACCTTGAGACGACACCCCCTACTATCGAGGAGATCTACCCTCCCGCATCATCCTCATCCGGAGAGATTAACACCATTTACACGGTTTCCACTAGATACCCCTCTATCCAGTCGGCCCCTTCAATTGATCCCTTAGACACACATGTTCAACCCTTTCAAATCGACGAGGAAACCACATGTCCACAACATGGGGGCAGGCCCAAAACCTTGCTTACTCATCATCATCGTGATTCTCTTCGGAGATACTGGGGGCATCCACCCCACAAAGGGAATCCCCCATCATCATATCATCACTTCAGTATGCCACCACAGCCCACAGCCTCATGGTATAACACCCTGCTAGCAGTTGCTCAATGCCCTATTGATCTCTCTCTGAGACAACATCTACACCACATTGACACCTCTGAGTTAGGGGGCATAATAGATTACCTCGACCCCGGGATAGGGGGCATGATCAATCCTTTTGAACCTTCCCCGTCATCTCTATCTCAACACCTCAATGAGCCCATCATTCAAACCAACACATATGTGATCCACAATCACAAACCCCATGCACATAGCATGGGGGCAGGTCATTAACCCTGCTCACTTTTTCATATTCGTGATCTCAACCATTTTTGAGGTCACGTGTCACTTGTATATTTGAATTGATTTTATACAGATAATATCTCCCCCCGCGGGTCATCATTTCTCCCCACCACTGCATCATTGGCTTGGTGGGCTCACCTTTATTTGTAGCAATTTTTTAACCTAGTTATTTGCTTTGATCATTCCGGAGTCCTTATGACCTCCGTTTTTCGCACCATTTGCACTGCCGGATTCAGTTTTCCGCGCTCGTGATGATGCTTGAGATCATTTCTCGCTCTCAACCCCAGATTTTTTGGGCATTTTTTCCATGCCCCCTCGTCGCCTCGGTTTACGTGCCACATCTGCCATTCTCCATGGTCAACCATCTTTATATCATCAGATTCAGTTTTCCGCGCTCGTGATGATGCTTGAGATCATTTCTCGCTCTCACGCCCATACTTTTCAGCCATTTTTTCAAAATGCCCTCTCATAGCCTCGGTTTGCGTGCCACAACGGCCATAGCCCCCTTTGTGACAATCTTTATGTCACTGGATCCAGTATCCCACACACATGATGACGCTTGAGACCTTTTCTCGCTCCCATCTATCCATTTTTTGTTCGGTATAATTTTATCCCTTTTTCGGGTCGAGCAATCCCTTTTACGAAAAAGGCACTTAGGGAGTTTTTGTTAAGCTCTTTTCTGACTCCTAAAACAATGAAAAGATCGCCGAGCAATCTTGTTTCCTTTCATGCTCGCTAAACGTATCTGAAAGGGCGTCTACCTGGTATAAGTTTACCCCTTTTCCGGACCTCGTAGACTAATTACGAAAAAGGTATACTCTAGTCACATCGGCTAGAAGAGTTCTCCATCCGCATCATTTTATGCTTTTTCGAGCCTTGGAGACTAAACTTATGAAAAAGAAACACCAATAGAGTCCACTTACCGTTTTCAGACTCTCTAAACATGAAAACAACCATGAGCATGAGTCGTCCTGGGCTCACAAAATCCACAGGACCGCACCATTTCAGAGCACACTTTTATCCCTTCTTGGAGCTCATTAAAACCACGAAGAAGGAATCAATGGTGCCTCTTGGCGCCATGACAGATCACATCTACTCATACGACAGCTTCCCCATTATTGGTCGCCTTTGTACAGAGTATTGGTCGCCTTGAAAATCCCTCGACAGCACCTATCAACTCGTCCTCCCCCCCAGAGTCAATATATATCATTCAGCCAATTAAAGCAATGATACCCACACCTATAAGTCAGTTCCCTACGCTGCCAGGTCAACCATGTTATCATGCTCTGAACAAAGGAAGTTTGAGTCTACCCACTATATGACCCCAGTTACTTCCCATCCCCACAAGTATGTCAGTCCTACCATCAGTACTACCACACTTCAGTTCTACACCTCGCGCTTCTATCAAGGAACCATCATTACCTTGTTAGTTGTTGGTCTCCCTCTATCGATGACAACCACATTTATTCTAGAGGATATACCTAGAGGTCCCTGTGTCTTGGACTCATCACCATTTATGATGAGTTCCTACGAATCATTTCGAGAGGAGTCCTCAGTGCCTCTCCAAATGGTTGTTTCTCGCATGCTCGACTTCAACACCTTGATCGCATCGTTGAGACTCGCACAGGGCATCGGTTCGTTCACTTATTAGTCGAAGACCCCGGATACCTTCTGACTCCTCCACATTTGAGAGTCTACCTATGGATACAACCAATTACACTATTCCTATAGATATCCGGGTTGCGTATGCCGACAATATTAAGATGTACCCCAGTTTTATACTCCCTTGAGTATACAGTTACAGATATTTCCCAGAGATGGCTCACAGTCATTACGTCCCTACAGATGTTGGACACCTTCAGTGCCAACAGTTCATCAGTTATTCTAGTGTATCAGTTATTGAGATCAGCCATGTCATGATCATGAGTACATCCCAAAATAATGTACCCTCTGGACCATTATGATGTACTAGTATATTTTTTATGTATTAGATCCCCCTTCTTGGGACTAATTGTTATGTATATGTCTTGATACGAGCATGGGAATGCCCGCCTCATCCAGTATCAGAGATTATACCTCATTCATATTGAGGCCATGTAATATTTTTTGTTTTTGCAGCTTCCAAGGGCCGTGGCTCCAGTCTCCAACCGGTCTCTTCTCTCCCTAAACCCCAGAAAAAAGACAAAAGAACTATGATGTCTATCGTCCATACGATGAGCTCCTGCCCTCACACATCAGGGGGCAATCTGTTAACACCTAAAAAGTGCTCACTAGCTCATTCCCTTATTCACATGACCCATTTGTCCACTTTTCCACCATATGAGCCTCTGAAACCAACAAAAGGTCACCAAAAGACCTTAGTACACCCCTTTTTCCCACTCAAAAACATTATTTTTCCTGAAAAGCATAAAAAACCCTCAAAAAGGGTCCAAATTAAAAAGGGAATTAAAATATTAATTTTATTCAAAAAAAAAAAAGGAAAAAGGAGGGAAAAGTACCTAAACCATGTTGGTCAATACCATTTGGTTTCCACAAAACCACAAATGGTATTCCCCACCACCAAAACCTATAAAAGGTGGTAGGGGCTCCTCATTTCACATCCATCCATTATCTCATCCTCATGCTGCTGAAATCTCCCTTGAGCATTTTGGCCATTATAAGCAACCTTGGAGAAGGAGACCTCTTGGAGCTTGGAGCTACTTATCTTGGGAGTTGCTCTACATCAACCTTCACCATTGAAGGTACTACTATTGCAAGCATTAGCTTGCCCCATTTTTAAATACAAATTTATTCTTTCATATTTTCTTGTTCTTGTTTTTAAAATATTTCCATTATTTGATTATATTCTTGCATAGATCCATGATTAGTTTTGTTTAGATTAGTTTCTTGTTTAATTCTATTGAAATGCTACTACTAGTTAGCAGGTGCCCATAGCACTAAGCCTGGTTGCAAAAACGGGCCAACACCTGCGGCACCCCAAAATCCTCCCACTACTCAAGGGCAAGTGTACACACAACACAATCAACCCCAACATCAAAACAACCAACGCAACCAGGGTGGACAACAAAACCGTGGAAGAGGATGTAACCGCGACAACAACCAACAACATAATCAAGGTCCACCACCTCCCAATCCTCCAAATAACAACAATGCTGCTCCTCCCAACCAGAATCCTGATCGTCATCCCAAGCAACGAAAAAGCAATAATCTGAGAACAAACCATCCATGTTCTATATGTGGAGTCTATGGACACTACACTCATAACTGCCCCCATTTAGAGAAAGCACGTAAACTTTGGGCTGACGATGCCCAATGCTAGGGCCATGCTAGACAACCAGCTCCACTTAATCAACCGCAACCCATGATATTACAAAACCCATTTCCAAATCAGGGAGTAGTAAATACTCGCCCTATGGACCCCCCACAAGGATCTGCTGCACCCTAGCAGCAAATCACCTATGCTGCAACTGATTATCAGCATACAGATCCAAACACACACCATTTATTAATGATGTCATCCAATGACATTAACCTCCAAACTCACAGGAATCAGTATGGCCCACCCCCAGAATCTCCTCCCACTGACGCATCCACCTCCCTTCCACCAGATCAACCACTATGCATAACAAATATGTTGTTGGACGGAGGACCTAAAATCCCTCGCATCCCTTTGCGAAGGATTAACAAAAATCCTAATGCTCGCGCAACATCCAATTATAACGTCGTGGAAGACCTAGCACAATCCCCCACTGCTATGTCTTCTTTAGAGGTACTGAAAACATGCCTTGCACAACGAAAACTACTACTATCCGCCATCGGAGGAGTAGACCCTGACGACACACACATGATGGCTTTTGACTTAGACCAAGCCGAACCTCGATTGCCATCAAATTTGGCTTTCCAAGTATCAGTAAACATTCGAAACCTTGTTGTGCATCGATGCATCATCGATGAAGGAGCTTCAACCTGCGTTATGTCCACCCTTGTGTGGCAGAAACTTGGCTCCCCCGATTTACAACCATCCACAACGAAATTACAAGCTTATGACGGGCGCTCAGCTCAACCACAAGGCCTCTTAGTGAACGTACCCGTAGAACTAGGTGACAAATTAGTTCTTATCGACATCGAAGTGATCAATGCCTAACTCGACTACAACCTCCTTCTTGGACGTAGCTATATGTACAAAATGAAAGCAGTGGCTTCATCTATTTTTCACCTCATGATGTTCCCCCATGAAGGACGCGTTATCAAGATTGATAAACTCACATATTATGATCCTAACTCCCCCGCAGATCCTCAAAATGTGCTACCAATGATTGAACAAACCATTCAAACCGCACCAACATCATTTGTGTCGTCAATTGGTCCTGGAATCTACACCGAGTCACCTATGACTTTCACATTTCCATCGATCTCACCACCTCTACCGATAACAAAAACATTGGATTTGTGTACCCTGTCACACACCACACAGCATCCTTCATCACTACCACAAACACCCACAGTGCCTACTCATATTGGCACAACACCAATTCATACTATCCCGTTCTTGTTCCCATTTTCTGGAGTTGTCAGTTCACCAATAATGGCTACACTCAACCTTCATGGTTTAACATTAGGCATACATGTATGGTACTTACCTACTTCGAGCCCCCCGCCGACTCCGACTATTATTTTACAACTGGTACAACCTATCCCTACTACCAACCACCCACCCCCTCCGGTCGCTCATCTACAAAACAGACCACCCCCAATAGTGACTACGTCATCAACGTCCAGAAATGCCCCACCTCCGTTACGAAACACAGGGGGAAGAGGCCCACCAACTTATAACATTGTACTCATAAATCACACCCCCCCAGCAACCACCAAGGTAGCTAAAAACCCCCCAACTATTCGCATTCCCCCTAAGTGCTCGTTGTGTGATGACGTAGGCCATGCCATTCATCAATGTCCACAATTACCTACACTCCAAGAACACATGAATATGTTGGATGACGACACCGAAATTCCAGTGGTAAGACTTGAGACACCTCCTCACCCTCACGACAAAACGCTCCGCACTAACCACCCTTGTGCGATATGTGGCATTTATGGCCATTATTCACACCACTGCCCTGATCTCCCAGATTATAGAGCAGCCTTGTACGAGATGAACAATGTCACTTAGAGATATCTTCTCCCCTCATCGAGGAGATTTACCCTCTGAAATCATCTTCTTCGAAAGAAATCAATACCATCTATATGATTTCAACCACATACAAACCATAACCCATTGATTTATGGTCTGATTACTTTCGTACTTATGAGCAAATTCTAGAAACACTCACTGCACCAGACTACCCTTGGGACAATATGCATCATCACTCATACTTCCTCCCTGAGGTGTCTACATCCACCACAGAAAACCAGCTATTAGTCGAATCGAAATATTTCCTACCAACTAAGGTTGATTGGTTCAAAGACCCCATCCCAGCACCAGATGCCTTCGAAGAAGGGAACATGTCCAACATTTCCCCTATTATACAAATTGACATTTTCACCACACCTGGAAAACCTGAGCTCATCTTGCTAGGCGCATCACGCACTCAAGCGGAAACTAAGGCATATAAGAAACTCTTCCAAGAGTTTCGTGATGTCTTCGCCTGGTCTTACACCGAGATGCTTGGCCTCGATCCCAAAATTGTGGAACATCACATTGACACTTGGCGCAATGTGCCTCCTGTCTGACAGAAACAACGACCAATTCACCCATCCAAGCTCCCAGTTGTTAAAGCTGAGATTGAAAAACTCCAAAAAGCAGGATTCATATATCCTATTGCCTACACCACCTGGGTTTCAAACCCAGTACCAGTAAACAAAAAAGTGGGCACCATACGCATTTGTACTGATTTCCGAGACCTCAACCTTGCTTGTCCCAAAGACAACTTCCCCACACTTTTCATTAACCAACTAATCGATGAATGTGTGGTACATGAGGTCCTTTCTTTTATGGACGGTTTCTCTAGATATAACCAAATCAAAATCCGTAAAGAAGATCAATACAAGATAGCTTTCACTACCCCATGGGGCACCTTCGCCTATCGCATCATGCCTTTCGATCTCAAGAATGCTGGAGCCACTTTCCAACGTGCCATGACTTATTGCTTCCATGGTCCACACAGAATCATAAAAGTTTATCTGGATGACCTCACCGCTCGATCCAAGAAGCGATATGACCATTTAGACAACCTTCGACAAGTTTTCTTCCGTTGTCGAAAATACAACATCCGCTTGAACCCTCTCAAGTGTGTCTTTTGCGTTACATCAGGTTGCCTGCTGGGGTTCGTTATTTCAGAAAAAGGAATCATTGTAGACCCCTTGAAAGTCCAAGCCATTGTAGAATTACTGTCACCTCGTACATTAAGACAACTTCAAATCCTTCAAGGGAGGTCCAACTTCCTCCGCCACTTTGTCCCCGACTATGCCACAACGGTCCACGGTTTCCTATGACTACTACATCTGCATACTCGTTTCAAATGGGACCAACAAGTAGAGACAACTTTCACCGACTTAAAGAAAGCACTCACAAACGCCCCGTTGATCTCTCCTCCAGATTTCACAAAAGATTTCATCCTCTATGTTTCAGCATCCGAACATGCCGTATCTGGAGTTCTTGTGCAAGAAGATACTGATTTCCAAGAGCATGTCATCTACTATGTGAGCCAGACCTTGTCAGGCCCACCCCTTCGCTACCCACATGAAGAAAAGATGGCCCTCACCGTCGTCTTTTCAGTACAAAAGCTGCAACATTACATTCTCCTGAGCCACACCACGGTTGTATCCAATTCCAATCCAATGGTTTACCTCTTGACACGTCGCCTCCTTCAAGGCCGCGTAGCTAAATGGGTGATTATCCTGCAAGAATACGACCTAACTTTCAAAACCCCAAAAAGCACCAAGGCCCTAGCACTTGCTCAACTCATGACAGATCTCCCATCCTCTTCGTCATCACCTGCTATCCAAACGGATCTCATTGACGATCACATTTTCATCATTTCTTCTGACGACCCATGGTACGGCAACAACTTAATCTACCCCCGCACACAAAAATTTTGACCCCACATCGATTGTGATGGACACCATCGTATACGACACCACGCCCCCCGATATCTCCTATTAGGCAATGTACTTTATCGACGCGGCGTCGATACCATCTTACGACACTGCCTATCTCATAACAAGGAAGAAAAAGTCCTTAATGACTTCCATAGCGGTGCCTACAGAGGCCACTTCTCCGGCATGGCCATCGCCCAAAAGATCATCCATGCAGGTTACTTTTGGCCTTCATTATTTACTGATTGCATCACCATAGTTAAACATTGTCAAAACTGCCAACTTTTTGCCCCCAAGGCAAGAACCCCACCCGCCCCCCTTCATCCAGTTGTCACTGTTGGACCATTCTGCAAATGGGCCATCGACTTCCTAGATTGCAATCCCACGTCATCCGGTGGTCATAAACACATCATTGCAGCCGTAGATTATTTCACCAAGTGGGCGGAAGCCATGCCAACTTACAATTGCAAAGCCGACACAGCAGCACGTTTTTTCCTTAACCATGTTATCGCTCGTTTTGGAGTGCCAAAGAAACTCGTCTCAAACCACGACTCTCACTTCGAAGATGTTGTTTGGAGAGAATTATCAACCTTACTGAAATTTGAACACCATTTCTCCTCCGCCTACTACCCCCAAGGAAATGGCCAAGTCGAAGCGATTAATAAAATTTTGAAGACCATCCTCTAGCGCACTATGGACAAACACAAATCAAATTGGCACCACATGCTCTTCCCAGCACTATGGGCATACCGCACATCAACCAAAACCGCCACCGATTTTACCCCTTTTCATCTAGTTCACGGTGTCGAATTCGTCCTCCCCATCGAATGCCAGATTCCAGCCCTACATATGGTCGTTGAACTCCTACCGAACACTTCCCCCATTGAGCAATGCTTACTATGCCTGGAGCAAGCCGATGAAGATCGGCGCACAGCCCTCCAAAACATGGAAGCAGCCAAGAACCGATCCAAACTGAGTTACGACAAACATGTCCACCCAAGAACTTTTACTGAAGGGGACCTTGTCCTCGCCTATGATAAAGCTCATGACAAAACCGAAAAAGGAAATTTTGTGTCCATGTGGCAAGGCCCATACATTATACACACTTTCCTCGGATAGGGGGCATACATTCTAACCGATTCAGAAGGAAACCCCCTACGCAACCCACGCAACGGGTTGTACCTCAAGATATTTTACCCATAAAAAATCTGATGGACACCACCGTCCATTATTGTACAGTCTTATTTTGTTTTTCACAAAAAATTCAAAAAACCTAAATATTTGTTTTCTCTGCATGACCACAGATGGATCCAGTTCCACTCTGCTACGTCGGTTTCCCTGATGGTGCAAGCCGTTGGTCCCCCAATCTGGCCTCCGCAGCTTGGGTAATATATTCCCCTTCACATGAGTTGATCCACATTGATGAAGTGTGCATAGGTGCCGCCACCAACAACCAAGCTGAATACGATGCCGTGACCGGTCTCCTGGTCGCAGCTCTCCAAATGAGCATAAGTCACCTTAACGTTTTCTTGGACTCACAACTCCTTGTTTCCCATCTCAACAACGATTACCAGGTATGCGATCCTTTTCTTTTCAAACATGTCCCAAGGAATCTCAACAGTGTAGCAGACCATATGGCTAACAACATTCTTGACTGGCACACCAACCAAACCATATAGTAAACACAAATGTGCCTCCACAGGCATATACAAAAATCAAAATGTTGCATCCACGTACATAACATGTGCCTCCACAAGCATATACAAAAATCAAAATATTGCATCCATGTGCATAACATGTGCCTCCACGGGCATACAGAAAATCAAACATGCCTCCACGGCTAAGCAAAAAGACAATAAATGCATCCATGTGCATACACGACTATATACCAAATCATATATATATATACATCATAATATAGTCAAACATGTCATAGGTGCCCTCGGCACCCAATATACAAAAATACATCAACCGTACAAAAAGGTACTTCCCCATATGCTCATCAGCATTTGGGGGGCAGATACAGATCATCTAATCATCATGGTCTCCAGGCTCCTCTGGCGCCACCTCCGCTGGCCCCGGCGGATCATGCCGAGCCCGAACTCTCCTCTTCGTCGGCCCCGCTGGATCATCTCACACCCGAATTCTCCCCTCCATCGGCCCTGCCGGATCATGCCGAGCCCCATCCCTCCACTCAGTCACCAACAATGTTTCTCTGAGCAAGATCGAGCGCCACTCACGAGGCGCATCGAAAAAACGCTCGACGATGTCCCGATCTAGATCCCTCCACTCATCCTCTGGAAATCCTGCCAGGATCATGTCTAGTGTCTCTCTGACACCCTCCATGGAATCATCTCGAGGCCCAGCTCCTCGACTAGGATCCCCAACTCCTCGAGCATGAGGAGGTGGTACCGCTACAGGAGGTGGAATGACCACCATCGCCCGTCCCCTATGAACCACATGGTCGGCCGGTGGTACAGGACCAACATCTGCACAATCACGCAAGTGAACCATCATATAAATATCTAACTATAATCATAACAAACACATCTAAAACACATGATATAGTAGATAACAAAACACAAAAACATACCATCTAAACCCCAGGCCTGTCCCTGGGCTCGAGGCATCTCCGGATCTCCTCGATAATCCATATCGGCATATGGATAGTCATCAATCAGCAGGGGGATCTGCTCCCACTGCTCATACATATCCTGTGAAAAGAACCCGTGGATACCACCACCACCGCAGGGCATCATCTGCCCCCACTGCACCATGCGTGGCTCACTCACCAACCTGTCTCGAACCGGCACCTGTGGCTGCAAAGTCGGTACTCGCTCAAAGAAGAAACCACACAAAAAGGAGGCATAGAAAAACTCTCCCCCCTCCCAACTAACCTTATCCAGATCTCTCCGGACACCAGCCAAAAACATCTGACCCCATGCATAGTAGGTCCCCCTCAGCACAGAATCCACCATCATCGTTTGTCCCCCCGACAAACGATGTGGTGCCGCCGCACCCAACACCCATAGAACACAAGCCCCAACAGCCCGCATGTCCCACTCCCGCAAAGATCTCAGGCTCAAAGCGTTGTTCTGCACAATCGCCCTAGCAACACAGAAGGTCTTGTTGATGCCCCAGATATCGTAGCATCAATCAGAAAGGGATTCTCCCCGAGAGACGGTCCCAATTAGACTATCTCCCGTTTGGTGTAGGGAATCCGTCCGGTTAGCGGTTCCGGCAACCGTGGTTTTGGACTTTAAATCCGATTTTACCGGTTATGGCCCGATCCACCTTTCTTTTGGATTTTATGTGTTTTATATGAGATGCACATGCCTAAATTATACTTAGTCTAAATGCAACTGAAACAGATTTAAATTTAGAAACAGGAACACATCTACCTATCCCTGCAGGGGAACACGCTTAAGGGGAGAGCAATCAGCTGTAACAGATATCATAAGCAACGAACAGATAACTATTATTTCTCACGGTCAAAGCTACAGCAAGATGAGGATCTTGAGAAGATAGCTTCTCATTTAAAATGGAACGCATCTGTTGCTCAAAAAAAAAACAGAGAAAAGCTACAGGATTAAGGAAACAGATCTACACTGAACCTACAGAACGAATTTATTGCTTATGAACAGAAGAAATCAAAATTGTTTGATCTAAGTAACAAGAATAAAGAAACAGCTCTAGATAGAACGAAACTGGAATTAAACTAAAAGATCCCTGCAAGGAGCAATTAAAAGCATGAACAATGAGCCATACGAATTATCCTGAAGAAAGAACAGTTAGCCATTCGTTCTAGAAGAAAAATCTACAGCAATGGTAAAAGTATCAGCAGGTAGCTCCTGATTTAATATGGAACGCATTCATTGTCCATGAAATAGAGAGAACGCATGCATAGATAAGAGCAAAATCATTAATACAAAGAAATAATTCAGAAGTCAAGAATGATCTCACATTGCAGAATTGCAGTCATTAGAATAGTCCAACATACAGCAACCCAACATTCCAAGCAAAACGTCCATCTCCTGTGGCTTCTATTAGAAAATTCAATTTACAGAGCCGATACAAGATAGCTCATATCATTCGCCCAAAATTTTCATTCCCTGCCAAAAGTCCTCCCCTAATCTCTTCTAGCTCCTATTTATAGTTACAAATTTGCCCTCTGGGCTGACACCTAGCATTCCCCCTCTGTCTTTTACAGGAATTTCTACTAAAATCGACTACCAAAATGGCCATTCCTTTTACAAAAATGTTTTGACAAAATTAGGGACAGCTGTCCCATGGCTTAAGCCTTACATGTTCAAAATGTACATAACAGAAAATTTATTAACATCCGAGCGTTCCCTGCTGGGCACGTGTCTGTCTGAAGGAAGTCGTCCAGCTGAATTCGGTTTGCTTCATTCCTGTGCGTGAGCTTCCGATGGCAAAGGGTCTCCCAAATTGATTGTCACTGGTGCTTCCTGGGAAGAGGACCTCGAATCCCCTGCTGATGCTGCTCTTAATTGGGAAGGGGGAACGGGACTGGCCAAATTTTCTGCCATTGCTGGGGAAGATGCTGCTGGGAGCGGGGCTGCCGGATCCACTGATGTTTCTGCTGCTGCTGCAGCTTTCCTGACCTCCTCTTCTATGTAGCTGTGCCACACACCTGTATCCCTTATGATTATGTTTGCTGCAGCAGGAAACAGGATTTTCTGAGAAGTTACATTCTTCCCGAGCTCTATTTTAATGCTTTGTACTCCCGCTTCAGCAACTTGATATGTTTCCTTCAACAGATGATTGTGAAGTGTTGATGAACCGATGTAATGTTGGAGATCATCCATGGCAAGAACATCAATGCTTTTTACATACTCCATCTGGACGCCTAGCTCTTCTTTTAGTTGAGATAACCGCTGCTCCTTTCCCGGGAAATCTTCTAGGGTCTGAGGGAAACTCAATGAGCAGTTATCGTGGACTCCTTTGAGCTTTTGGTACAGGTTGTTGATTCTCTCTGTGGTCTTCTGCACACTGGCCATCAGCTTATTGGCACAGTTCCGGCCAAACTCCAACAAGGCTATATCTTCATTAAAATCTTCCACTGTCTTAAAAGGAAGATGAGGGGGAAAACCTCCTTTCCCTTCCCTCCATGCCATCTGACTTATGACATTTGCTTTGACACGGGTATTCTTAGCCTTGAGCCTGTGGGCTTCCGCATTAACCTCCTTTAGCCTGACCGTCATGGCCTTGAGTTTGCATACCTCATCAGTGATTAGCTCTTGAGAGCCATGCACTTGCTGTAGTATATTGCATGACAGCTCGTGGAAGGGGGACATATCCAAGGTTCTGCTTTCCGCTTGCTCTAAACGTTCAGTTAATGCCTGCTTGTCTGTTTCTAGCTGGGAAGCCTTTTCTTCTGCTCCATTCTTCTCCGCTTCTGCAATCATTATCTGGAGTGCTAGCTGGTCCTTTTCCTCCTCCAGGTAGCTGTACTTATTCGCCAACTCCTTATGCTCGGCGTACAAGCAATTGTATTTATTCACTATCAGGTCTCTCTGGGCTTGCTCATTAGCCACATTTTGTTGCAAGGTACGTGCTCTTTTCTTTGTCAATATATTTTCTTTGACTATAACCCCTACATTGGCAAATGATGCTTGTGCTGTTGCTATAACTGCGGAGGCCATGGCAATGGGATCCGCATCTGTGTTCTGCATGACAGCGACCTCTCGGTGAGTAACTATGTCGTCATGGAAGGGACTTTTAATCCTCTCTTCTGATTGGAGGACCATTGTTTTTCTTTTCTTATCATAGACAAACTCATTCCATTTGGACACCGTACGCTTCCCAGATGGAGTGTACGGTACAATTGGTCGGTTTATGATGTCTATGTCTTCTTCCATAGGTGGGGTCCGGACTTCCTGAGCGGGGTCTGTCCCTTCCTTTTGGGTACTAGAGCCACCTGCCTGAGAGGTGTCTATCTCCATGTCCTGCGCACCGGACCCACCTGTTTCGGTATTTTCCCTTGTCCTCAATTCTTCTTCCGCCTTCTTCCTTGCTTCAGCTCGCTCAATTTCTGCTTCTTTCTGCTTTTGGGCTTTCTCAGCCTCCTTCCGCAGTCTTTCATTCTCAGCCTCTTGTAGCTTTCTTGCCTCCTCGGCTTCCTTTTGCAACCTTGCCTCTTCTCTTAATCTGAGCTCTTCCTGAGCTCGGGCATCCTTGGCTTCTTTCTCCTTTTGCTGGATGGTCTTCTGGGTTTTGGTTGAGCTAGAGCTCGCTCCAGTACTTTGGCGACAGATCCGTAGCTCAGCCATGTTGCTGATGCCTCTGAAAGCTTCCTCCTCGGCATCGGGGTAGTGGGAATATTCGAAGTTCGCATAGTTCCCCTTGCAATGCTCGGCCACTTTACCCTTTCTGTCGTTCCTGTGGAAGATGACCTCACCGAAATGGAAGGCCCTCAACTCTTGAACAAATTCATCGGCAGAGGCCACCCCTGAAAACTTGTAAGCACCTATGCAGAAAGGTAGGGGGGGAAAGGAAGCCTTGTGTAGCTTGTGGAGGAATGCTCCAATCCCATCCAAGAAGAGTTGTCTTACTGCTTCCTTGAGCACCACATAGTCTGTGGCATACTGCGGCAATATGTATGGGGGCTTAGTCCCTCCGAACATTCTCAAGTAGGTACCTTGTTCTGAAAAGTAGAAATCCCCATAATCCTCAAGGACTTCCAAAGCGTTTTGGGACAGGCAACTTGGTTCTTCCTTGAACATTTTCTCGTATAGGGGCATGATGAACCCCTCACAAATGAGTTTGTAGCTGGGCTTGTAATTCTGAGCCCACAACATCTTGAATGCAGTGTAGACCGGGGCTGTGGCCCTATCCCATGTACACCCCAATCCGGGGAACTCTATCTTGGCCAAGATACAATCTATCAGGTATGAGGACATGAAGAATTCAGCCTTCTTCGAGGCCAGCCCGGGCTTAGCAGCACTTATCATTGAGGCCAGACTATCTGACAAGATGGTGGCCCAGTCAAACACTGTCCCCTTAAATGCCACATAGTGAATGATAGGGACCCACTGAATCTTGTATACTGTGCCATCGGGCATGCCGAAGATTCTACACAGCATCAGGGCGATCAACCTATAAGGAGCTCTTAGATTCTGTACGTCATACTCCTCCCTCTCTTTCTTCCTCAAATGTTTCCCTTGCACCAGTAGCTTTTTGGCCATCTCGACATTGTCCATCTGGCTTAACCATTCATCGGTCAGAGCTTGCTGGACACGGGGAAACCTGTAGGCTGCCGCCAGATACGCGGGTTGAAATGAGGCGATAGCCATGTTCCCGCTATCATTTATCACTCTCCCATCAGCATCTGCATGTTGGAGTATCCACCCGATCACTTCAGCACAGGGGAACAGCTCAGGGCGGGTAGCGGCTCTAGTTATGCCTGAGGCTCTGATATTTTGATAGATCGGTGCCTCCTCCAGCAACATATCTGGGATCTCTTGGTCCCTGATCATTCTGTATATGTCATCCCATCTGATTTCTGGAGGGACACCAGTGGTGCACCTGGTGTCTTGGAGCGAGGTTTCAATCTTAGGAGGAGCAGGTTTCTTTTCTGTCATCCTCGCCTTCTTCTTACTGGGTTTCGGCATATTGAATTATCCCTGATAACATCCATATACAATTCATCATGAGTTTGAGCAACAGGTTGTATGGTTTCAGCAGAGAGCAACATTGTCTTAATGAGATAAATCAACGAAGCATATATATAGGAAGTAAAACATTATTTCAATTATAAGACACACATTGAAACATTTGAAGCTCTTAAAAAGATGAGTGCGGGATAAGCTATGTTGCGGACGCTATTGGTCTTATTGGACCGATAGGTGATTCGCGGAAGCAATCGGCTTCCGGTTCCGCCTCGCGGAAGGAGAGGTCTTTCGCTATGGCTGCGGTTGGAGAGGTCGAAGGCGGGGAAGAGGCGGGTTGACTCGGTGAGGGCTATGGATGCTATCGTCACACGCGGCCACTTGCCGAGTCACTACGGGAGGCTTTAGTCTGAGCGAAGGTAACGGTGCCGGGGACAAACTGACGGGGAGAGCTAGGGCGGCTTCAAGTTTCGACTTTCGTAGCTTAACCGCTTACGGGTTTCGGCTTCGCGTGTAGGGACTGGGGTTTATGGAAAAGGGCCCAGGGTTCACGGTCAGGGACATGGAAAGCCTATAGGGTTTTGTCAACTTAACCCACGACGAGGGGCGCGGCCTGGGGTTTAAAACAAAACAGGGCATGGTTAACCGCCCACACCCACCAAAATAAAATATAACGCTTTCACGAAGGCCTAAAATGATTTTGTAAAACGGAAACTCCGTTCACTGTACCTGACGGGCAAAACATAGCCCTTGACGGGTGTTTTGCCCGTCACAATCCCACTAAAACCCATTATTTTCCCCAAAAGGACAATTCAGTGGTGGAAATCAGAGTTGAGATCCTACCTGGCACCGTGGGGATTGCTTGAGCAAGGTGGCTGCGAGCACGGATGCGCGAGGTGAGCTGGAGCGATTTGCACGGTATCACACGTCGCTGGCCGGTTCAAAACAATGGTGCATTGGTCGAGCCCCCCGCGGTATATTTTATAAAGAATGGCACGTGTGAGCACTTAATTGGGTAGGTGGCGTGGTTAAAGCGGGGTTTAAATTCGCCGCGCGTAGCGGTCACGTCAAAGCACCTCGGTTTCCGTGCGACCGTCACTTGCGGGGCCAGTTTGCGAATTGCATCCGCCGTTGCGGAAGGGTTCAGTGAAAGCTTCCGACGTTTCGGGGCTTAATGCGGAAAGGAAACTTGAAGCCTTCCGTGAGAGACCGTCGTGTAGCGGACGGGTAACGCCAAAGCTTCCGCTTTTTCAGAACGATATAGCGAATGCTCCCGGTATTTTCGGAAGACTTTTGCGAAAGCTTCCGTGGTCCAGAATTTCAAAGTTTCGTTGATTTTTTCGGGAAGGTTCGGCGAAGGCTCCCGTTGGTTTCGGAAAGCTTTTGGGAAAGGCTTCCGCCGTTTCGGAAGCAAAACTTATATTTTCCGCAAATTCGCCCAGGATCGTTTCGGAGTCCTTTCGCCGAACGGGGTAAGCGATTGGCCTCCGCTGTTTCGGAAGGGTAGCCCGGAGGCTTCCGCGTTTCGGGAGCAAAAGCTGAAGGCTTCCGCGACAGCTTCTTGAGAAAATTCTAAGTCTTTTCATGGTTTCGGAAGGCAATCGTGAATTTCTCCGCGGGACTTATCCAAATGGCTTCCGCCGTTTCGGGACGTTTTCATGAATTCCCCCGCCATTGCGGAAGGGTTTCATAAAACGTTCCCGCTTATTTTCTTTTGGAAAGATACCGCGGCGGCTTCCGCTGTTTCGGAAGGGTTCCTTGAATTCCCCCGCCGTTGCGGAAGGATTTTACGAGGGCTCCCGCGGTTGCGGAAGGGTTCCCTGAAAACTCCCGCCGTTTCGGGTGGGATCACTTAAACTCCCGTCGTTGCGGAAGGTTGAAACTAAACATTCTCTAAGTCCTTTGTTCCCGCAGTCTTCTCATCGAAAGAAAATCTAAGTCCTTTTCGGGAGACTAAGGTGAATGAGCCCCGCCATTTCGGGAGGTTCGAGTGAAAGGCTCCGCCGTTTCGGGAACTAAGTTGTTTCGGAGCTTGAACCGTTCCGCAGAAGCAACGATTGAAAATTTTCCAAGTGCTTTTACTTCGGAAGAAAATGATGAACTGTTTTGTGTTATTTCGGCGAGTTTATCCGAATGGCTTCCGCCGTTTCGGAAGACAGAGCTGAATTGTTCCGCCGTTTCGGATGGCTTTGTTGAATTCTTTGCCGTTTCGGGAGAACAACGCGAACCTTTCCGTGGTCGCGGAAGACTTGATCGAAAGCTTCCGCCGTTTCGGGTGGTTTTGCCCAATGGCTCCCGCGGATTTTGACAAAGGAAATCTAGGTCCTCCTCTCGGAAAGGTTGGACGTTTGACTCCCGCTGTTTCGGGACAAAGTCCGGATTACTTCAAAAACGTTTGGGCAAAACTAAGTCATCTTTTGGCTTAATGGGGAGAACATGGACGGATTGACGGCAAGCAGCTCAGCAGGGAAGGAAAATTTTATGTTGAAAACAGAGCGGACGCCTGGGATGTCTTCTCAAACAGACTTTGTACGAAAAAAAACAGGAGGGGCCCCAACATGTACAAAATTTTGGGGAGGGGTGTTGCTGCAACAACAATGGCGAGTCGCTGGCGAACACAGATCTCTGAAAAAATACCCTACATGGTCCGGAACTTCATTAAAACATCCGTCTCGGGTGCACTACTCAGCTGAGCATTTTAGACTCATGCGGGGAAAGGAGCACTTTTCCTGCTAGTCATTGGGAAAGGGGAGCTTCGACCGAGGCATCTTCACCACTCTCAGAGGGCCAGCATATGAGATTCATTTTAGGAGGGTCATCCCTCAAATGGTCACTACTGCCGGACTCCACAGGATTTGCAACACTTCCTCATGGACACTATTGTTCTTGTTCCTCATTCCCATGCTGCTGGCATCCTTTGGGATGCTTGTATTTTGGACAGCTTAGCTGTTTGAGCCTTCCAGGGATATTTTCTTTTGGACCGATCTTTGATTTGGGCTCCTCAATCCATAATGTCCTTTTGTGTGAGTTAGAGGTTTTATTGATTTGATCAAACTTCACGGACGGAGAGGAGCCTATTTTGAGCTGGGCCTTTTGGACAGCCTTCTTGATTTTACATGTCCCTTTTGTTTTGTCTCAGCCATGCTTTAATTGAGGCGAGAATCCCTGGAAAACAGACTCTTGGATGTAGGCCATTTTGGCTTTTAAATCAGCAGCATGGAGTCATTTCAATACCCCGTGTCTTCGAGAAGTGCCACTTTCCATGGGTCCAACTTAGGTAACCTTTCTTGAGATGCCTTTGAAGTGTGAGAGTGGGTGGAGCCCAACGATAGTAGTGAAGATGGCCATGGGTCTCTGCTATTGAACAGAATTAGTGTGACTAGCAGGGTAGGCCTCCCGCTTTTTTGATTATTTCAGCGAGAGCACAGCGGGCCGGGTTTACTGAGCAAGGTTCCAGACTCATGGGTTGCAGGTTTTCTTTGAGAAAGCTATCTTCAACGGGAAACTCAAACGGGTGCTTCAGAAAACAAAACCTATTGAAAAGCTCAAATAACAAAACAGGAAACAACATGGCCGAAAAATAAAACAGCTAAAAGCGAAAGCGAACAGACAACTTTATTTATGTACAGGAAGTCTCACGGAGACTCACGCGAAGTACTGTTTCAGGGCGAGGCCATTGAGTGGAAGGGCTACTTCCTCTCCCTCGAGATTTGTCAATTTATAAGTGGATGGGCCCAATTTTGCAGAAATTTGGTACGGGCCTACCCATAGATGTTGAAATTTCGTGTGCATTCCTTTGCCTTCGTGATTATGGTCCCATTTCAGGACTAAATCCCCAACTTCAAAGTCCCTCTTTCCGGATTTCCTCTTGTCGAACCATCTCTTAACTATGTCCTGGTGTTGATGAAATCGGTCTTTAGCTTTGTGTCGGGCTTCTTCCAGTCGAAGCAGGGTGTTTATCCTGGATTGTAAGGCTTGGCTACCAGAACCCCGAGAGGCTTGGGACAATTGCAAGGATGGAAGCAAGATGTTTGGGGGAAGTATGGCTTCCTTGCCATAGACAAGAGTGAAAGGGGAGACACCTAAAGCATTCTTCGGGGTTACCCTATCTGCCCATAAGGCATTTGGGAGAGCCACATGCCAACTTCTCTGGTTTTCTATCACTGTTTTCTTAAGGATTCGAATCAGATTCTTGTTTGAGGATTCAGCTAATCCGTTTCCCTGAGGGTAGTAATTGGCTGAATAATGCAACTTAATTCCCCATTCATAAACAAATTCATTTATCTTGCAAGATGAAAAATAAGTAGCATTATCAAAAACAAGGGAAATTGGAACCCCAAACCTGGTTATGATGTTCTCTTTCAAGAAGCTGATAACTGCATCTTCATTGATCTTGCGCAGCGGGATGGCCTCCGTCCATCTGGTGAAATAGTCGGTAGCTGTCAGAATGTATCGGTGTTGCAAGGAAGAATTTGGATTTATTTCCCCGATAACATCTATGCCCCATTGCTCAAAAGGTTCAGAGATGATGACAGGCTGCAATGGGCCTGCGGCCTTAGGTAACTTCCCAGTGCTTCTTTGACATACATCACAGTTTCGTGCGTACGTGTGGGCATCTCGAAACAGAGTGGGCCAGTAATAACCAGCTCTCAATATCTTGTGTGCTGTCGTCTCTCCTGAATAATGGCCACCTGCGGGGCCATCATGCAATTCTTTGACAACTTTGTTTGCATCCTCCTTTTCCAAACATCTAAGAAGGACTCCGTCATAATTCTTTCTAAAAAGAATCCCATCAATGATTTGATAGGGTGCCGATTTCAATCGGAGTGCCCTTCTTTGTTTAGAATTCCAGTGCTCGGGTAGATATCCCTGCTGCAAATAGTGCACTAGATCTCTATACCATGACTGGGGAGCTGTGAAGATATGGCATACCTCAACCGAATTGAGCTCGGCTTCATTTCTCCAATGGTGCTCTTCATCAGTCGAGTTTCCCGCCAGTAACTTGCATAGACCTTGTCCTTTGATGATTGTAGCAGGTTTAAATTCCAAATCATACTCCTGCAGAGCTGTGACCCAGTTTCCTCTCCTCTCTCCCAATTCCTTTTGAACGAAAAGGGATCTAACAGCTGGGTGGGGAACTATGACTTTAGTTCTGTTCTTCAAAATGTATGGCCTAAATTGCTTGACTGCTTTGAAGACCGCGTAGGCATGCTTGTCCACTACGGGGTAATTCAGCTCAGCCCCTTGCAGACCAGTGCTCATAAATGAAATTGGGTATTCGTCCCCCAACTCCACCTTTTGCGTGAGTACAGCTGCGAGAGAATCATCCGAAGCGAAGGTATACAAGATGAAATCTTTATCAAAATCTGGACTTCTTAAGGAAGGAGCTTTGGCTACAGCTGTCTTGATATCTCTAAATGCGTCCTTCTCCAAATCTGTCCACTTAAATTGCATGCTTTGTTTAACCATCTGTTGCAATGGCTTAACAATTTGTGCAAAATCCGGAACAAATCTGCGGACAAAATTAATGGTGCCCATGAAAGACTGCATAGATTTTTTGTTGTGAGGCATCGGAATCTTATTAATAGCTTGGACTCTTTCCTGGTCGATTGACACTCCCTCTTTGGAGATGATATGACCCAATAGCTTACCTTCGGGTACAGCGAACACGCTCTTCTTGGGATTTAAGGAAATACCATACTTCCGGCAACGATCAAAGATATGTCTCAGATGAACAACATGATCTTCCCTTTTCTTCGAAAAGACTGTAACATCATCTAAGTAAACAACAACGCATTGCCCACCCAATCCTCGGAAGGCAATATCCATCGCCCTTTGGAATGTAGCTCCAGCATTTATCAGACCAAACGGCATTCTCCTGTAAGCGAACGTTCCCCACTTAGTCCTGAAGGTAGTCTTGAGACGATCTTCTTCAGCTACTAACACTTGATTATAGCCAGAGAACCCATCGAGGAGAGAAAACAATTCAGATCCAGATACCATTTGTAGGATTTGCTCCATTGAAGGCACGGGGTAGTTGTCTTTATCTGAGGCTTTGTTTAGATTTCTGAAATCTACACATAGCCTAATCTCTCCTGATTTCTTCCTCACGGGAACCAAGTTTGCAACCCATTCGGAATGCCTAACTTTGAAGATTATCTTTGCGTCCAGGAGTTTCTTTAATTCCTTTTGGATCAGCGGTTCAAGAGTGGGATGCATCCTCCTTAACTGCTGCTGAAATGGTTTGACACCCGCTTTCATTGGTATAACATGCTGAATGATGCGGACGTCATATGTTTTCAGATCTTCATAGGTCCATGCAAAAACATCCTTGTACTGTTTAAACAACTTAATGAACCTTTCTCTTTCTCCTGGTGAACAGCATTTGCCAAGGTTGACAAATTTTGGTTCTGCCTCGGTACCCAAATTAACCAACTCATGTTGCATTGATGAGCTGTTAGTTTTGGTATTAGCTGGTCTTTTGAATTTATTTTGAAGATCGAAAAGCATTTCGAGGGACCTTACCCCTTTTGGCATGAAATTTCCCTTCTCCTCTTCCTTCTTCATCAAATCATCATCATGTTCTTCCTCATCTATTGCAGCTCCTTGAAAACTGTCTTCATTTGTCAGGAAGCTGATAATCTGCTCGTCATCATCGAAGATTCTGAAGTTTGTGATGTTATCGGGAATGGAAGGCCTGAAAATCAATTCAATCGAGCATTTATTATTTGTCGGCACCAATCTAGAAGCAGATGTTGCTAACAAATCGGCAGCAGAATTTTGCAACCTAGGAATTGATTTTATATTGAAAGCGTCAAAATACATGATTAAATCCCATACCTCAGCCTGGTAACCTTTCAAGTGCGGTGAGAGGCAATGAATGGTGTTTCTTACCTGTCTAACTACTATCTCGGAGTCACCAAAAACCTTCAGGTACTTAACATTTAAGCCAATGGCCTTCTTTAAACCATGCACCAAAGCTTCATATTCAGCGGTATTGTTAGTACAATCGAATTCTAATCTACAAGACAAAAAATACTTGTTCTTCTTTGGATCCATTAGAACACAACCGGCTCCGGATCCTTCCAGAGTTTTAGAACCATCAAAGTATAATGTCCAAAAGGTATCTTTAGATTCAACTAAGTTAGTTTCTTTGTGGTCTACGTTAGCAACTAAATTGACTATGTTACAATCAACCTCATCAGTCCGAGAAAAATGAAGGAGATCGGACTGTTTGTCTGATTCATGGCAAAAGGTTTCAGATTGATAGTTACCCGGATCCATTTCCAAGAAGTAATTTCCCAGGACCGAGGAAGAGAAAGCTACAGCCTCATTCTTTTCTTCTAGCTGGGTTATGTTTTGTTTCATATGAGGTTCCCTAAGAATTTTAATCTGATTCTGCCTGTTCTGATAAGGCAGCCATAGATGAGACCAATCGGTAGCAAAGTAGCCGCTCAACTTGGTAGACCAATCCCTACTCAGAATCAGCCCATAAGCTTCAGGAATATCGACCACCATTATGTCAATGAATTGGCAAACTCTAGGGTCGGCTGACAGTCTAATTAGAACCTCTTTCATCTCCCCTATAACCTTGACAGCAGTCCTGTCTAATTGTATGATTTGAGCTGGAGATGGTACGGGCTGCCCATTAATTTTCTTACAAATTGAAAGTGGCATGACGTTTGAAGAAGCTCCGGAGTCTACCAGACAGTTATGCACATTGTGATTAAAAATTTCGAATGTCAGCAGAAATGGCAATGTTTGGGATTTGGATTTCCCACCGATGCTAGCTTCGTTAATTTCAGGATTGTCTTGAGAATCTGTTAATGTAGCGCTGGGTTTTGGTTGTAAAACATGAAGTAGTTTGTCTCGTTGATGGGGCAAGCTACACATGTCAAATATTGATACGTTTGCTTTAACTTTCTTGATATCTTCGATAATATCATACCCTATATCGGATTCATTCCCAATTCGAGTGGACTGATCTGTTTTGTTCAAGGTCTCCTTAGGCGGCTGAACTGTGTTATCAGCACTTGGCTGTTTGGCCGCTGTCTGGTTTACTTTGGGCTGTGGTGGGATGATTGGTATATGCCTCCTGGGCGGATCCTTTGTAATCTTAGGCTTATGGGAAGAGGTGGATGGGACAGGATCCGCAGTTGGGCCCTTGCTGCGAGTAGCAACATTTATGGTAGAGGGAGAGCTGTCTGCGTAATCTTCTTCTACTAATTCAGTCATAGGTATCCAATCCCACAATACCATAGTAGTGTCCGGGGTTGGTTCCTCTAACTCAGGGCCTGACTCTTCTGGAGGATCATCCTGGTCTGGGATCTGAGAATCTAACATTTGGTTCATGACCAAGCTCATGGAATTGATCCATTGAGGGCAGCTCTTCTCCGAGTGTGGTTCTTGGTGAAAGGTGCAGAAATTCTCCATCCCAATCTCATTCAAATTTAGAACAGGGGCAGTGTTCATTGGTGGGTGAGACTGTTCCCCGTCTTCCCTTCTCTTATAGAATGGCTTGAAAGGTTTCCTAGATGTATTAGCAGCCTTGTCCTTTTCAAGATCTACGATTTTGTTAGATAACTTCTGCATCATCTTAACTACGTTTTCCATATCCGTAGATGGCTCTTCTTTGCCTCTCGTGAGGAGCAAAGGTTTCTTGCTAGCTGCTGGTTTTGTTTCCACATCTAAGGCATGTTTAGCTATGCTATCAGCCTCTTCCTCTACCTTTCGAGCTTCCTCAAAATTCTCTATTAGGGTCGTTTTCTTGGATCGTTTTACAAACATTGCGATTGGACCTTCAAGAGCTGTTGTGTAGTATTCAATCAAAGACTCTTCTGTGGGTTTGTTAGTTTCACTAAAGTTATTTAACAGCGTTGTGAATCTTTGATTAAAGTCTTGAACCTTTTCCTTCTTCTCCATTCTCATGGATAAGAGCTCTTTCATAAGCGTGGCTACAGTTTTTTGGTTCCCGTATTTCTTGAGGAAACACTTTTCGAAATCATCCCAACTAGAGATTGAGCTGGGTTGAAGGCTAAAGTACCAAGATGATACCTTAGGCTCGAATGTATACGGAAACAACCTGCAGACTACGTCTTCATGTTGTACATTTAAAAGGTTCAGAGCTAAGTAAAAACTCTTGAGGTGATCCTCTGCCGAAATGGCCTTCCCTGGATCGTACTTAGGCAAGACCTTTTCTGGATTTTTAGGGAGATTATGGAATGGTCCAGCTAAGTTCAGCGCTCCCCTTGCTCTCCAGGCAGGTACAGCCATGTTTGGGTTCGGACGTGGAGACCCTGGTGGAGAATTGTAAGGTGAATTCGGTGGAGTACTTTTGGGAGTGGTAATTTCTTCGAGATTTTCTTGGTCTGACTTGTTAAGAGTGCCGGAGATTTCTTCCAACGTTAGATTTACCAGTTCTTCAAAACTCTGAACGAGGATCGAATCACGGGTATATTGCGGCTCCTTTCTGGGTGTAGTTTTCTTAGGGAGGAAGTTGACAGCGTTTAACCCACCTAGCTGTCTAACGTAAGATCTAGTATGTCTTCTCAAGTCCTCTATTTCTGCAAAAGGAACAGCGTATAAAGCTTCCTGAGGCTCAGGGTCAGAAACGAGGCGTTCTTGGTCTGTTAATCCAAGATCTGGGCTGTTTGAAAAGTTTTCTTCAAGCGGGTTTTCAGTGTTATCTATGACCGTGGAAGATTTTCCTCTATCAGCCATGCACTTCAGGCCCTCCTTCTAGCGCCAAAAACTTGTTGATGCCCCAGATATCGTAGCATCAATCAGAAAGGGATTCTACCCGAGAGACGGTCCCAATTAGACTATCTCCCGTTTGGTGTAGGGAATCCGTCCAGTTAGCGGTTCCGGCAACCGTGGTTTTGGACTTTAAATCCGATTTTACCGGTTATGGCCCGATCCACCTTTCTTTTGGATTTTATGTGTTTTATATGAGATGCACATGCCTAAATTATACTTAGTCTAAATGCAACTGAAACAGATTTAAATTTAGAAACAGGAACACATCTACCTATCCCTGCAGGGGAACACGCTTAAGGGGAGAGCAATCAGCTGTAACAGATATCATAAGCAACGAACAGATAACTATTATTTCTCACGGTCAAAGCTACAGCAAGATGAGGATCTTGAGAAGATAGCTTCTCATTTAAAATGGAACGCATCTGTTGCTCAAAAAAAAAACAGAGAAAAGCTACAGGATTAAGGAAACAGATCTACACTGAACCTACAGAACGAATTTATTGCTTATGAACAGAAGAAATCAAAATTGTTTGATCTAAGTAACAAGAATAAAGAAACAGCTCTAGATAGAACGAAACTGGAATTAAACTAAAAGATCCCTGCAAGGAGCAATTAAAAGCATGAACAATGAGCCATACGAATTATCCTGAAGAAAGAACAGTTAGCCATTCGTTCTAGAAGAAAAATCTACAGCAATGGTAAAAGTATCAGCAGGTAGCTCCTGATTTAATATGGAACGCATTCATTGTCCATGAAATAGAGAGAACGCATGCATAGATAAGAGCAAAATCATTAATACAAAGAAATAATTCAGAAGTCAAGAATGATCTCACATTGCAGAATTGCAGTCATTAGAATAGTCCAACATACAGCAACCCAACATTCCAAGCAAAACATCCATCTCCTGTGGCTTCTATTAGAAAATTCAATTTACAGAGCCGATACAAGATAGCTCATATCATTCGCCCAAAATTTTCATTCCCTGCCAAAAGTCCTCCCCTAATCTCTTCTAGCTCCTATTTATAGTTACAAATTTGCCCTCTGGGCTGACACCTAGCATTCCCCCTCTGTCTTTTACAGGAATTTCTACTAAAATCGACTACCAAAATGGCCATTCCTTTTACAAAAATGTTTTGACAAAATTAGGGACAGCTGTCCCATGGCTTAAGCCTTACATGTTCAAAATGTACATAACAGAAAATTTATTAACATCCGAGCGTTCCCTGCTGGGCACGTGTCTGTCTGAAGGAAGTCGTCCAGCTGAATTCGGTTTGCTTCATTCCTGTGCGTGAGCTTCCGATGGCAAAGGGTCGCCCAAATTGATTGTCACTGGTGCTTCCTGGGAAGAGGACCTCGAATCCCCTGCTGATGCTGCTCTTAATTGGGAAGGGGGAACGGGACTGGCCAAATTTTCTGCCATTGCTGGGGAAGATGCTGCTGGGAGCGGGGCTGCCGGATCCACTGATGTTTCTGCTGCTGCTGCAGCTTTCCTGACCTCCTCTTCTATGTAGCTATGCCACACACCTGTATCCCTTATGATTATGTTTGCTGCAGCAGGAAACAGGATTTTCTGAGAAGTTACATTCTTCCCGAGCTCTATTTTAATGCTTTGTACTCCCGCTTCAGCAACTTGATATGTTTCCTTCAACAGATGATTGTGAAGTGTTGATGAACCGATGTAATGTTGGAGATCATCCATGGCAAGAACATCAATGCTTTTTACATACTCCATCTGGACGCCTAGCTCTTCTTTTAGTTGAGATAACCGCTGCTCCTTTCCCGGGAAATCTTCTAGGGTCTGAGGGAAACTCAATGAGCAGTTGTCGTGGACTCCTTTGAGCTTTTGGTACAGGTTGTTGATTCTCTCTGTGGTCTTCTGCACACTGGCCATCAGCTTATTGGCACAGTTCCGGCCAAACTCCAACAAGGCTATATCTTCATTAAAATCTTCCACTGTCTTAAAAGGAAGATGAGGGGGAAAACCTCCTTTCCCTTCCCTCCATGCCATCTGACTTATGACATTTGCTTTGACACGGGTATTCTTAGCCTTGAGCCTGTGGGCTTCCGCATTAACCTCCTTTAGCCTGACCGTCATGGCCTTGAGTTTGCATACCTCATCAGTGATTAGCTCTTGAGAGCCATGCACTTGCTGTAGTATATTGCATGACAGCTCGTGGAAGGGGGACATATCCAAGGTTCTGCTTTCCGCTTGCTCTAAACGTTCAGTTAATGCCTGCTTGTCTGTTTCTAGCTGGGAAGCCTTTTCTTCTGCTCCATTCTTCTCCGCTTCTGCAATCATTATCTGGAGTGCTAGCTGGTCCTTTTCCTCCTCCAGGTAGCTGTACTTATTCGCCAACTCCTTATGCTCGGCGTACAAGCAATTGTATTTATTCACTATCAGGTCTCTCTGGGCTTGCTCATTAGCCACATTTTGTTGCAAGGTACGTGCTCTTTTCTTTGTCAATATATTTTCTTTGACTATAACCCCTACATTGGCAAATGATGCTTGTGCTGTTGCTATAACTGCGGAGGCCATGGCAATGGGATCCGCATCTGTGTTCTGCATGACAGCGACCTCTCGGTGAGTAACTATGTCGTCATGGAAGGGACTTTTAATCCTCTCTTCTGATTGGAGGACCATTGTTTTTCTTTTCTTATCATAGACAAACTCATTCCATTTGGACACCGTACGCTTCCCAGATGGAGTGTACGGTACAATTGGTCGGTTTATGATGTCTATGTCTTCTTCCATAGGTGGGGTCCGGACTTCCTGAGCGGGGTCTGTCCCTTCCTTTTGGGTACTAGAGCCACCTGCCTGAGAGGTGTCTATCTCCATGTCCTGCGCACCGGACCCACCTGTTTCAGTATTTTCCCTTGTCCTCAATTCTTCTTCCGCCTTCTTCCTTGCTTCAGCTCGCTCAATTTCTGCTTCTTTCTGCTTTTGGGCTTTCTCAGCCTCCTTCCGCAGTCTTTCATTCTCAGCCTCTTGTAGCTTTCTTGCCTCCTCGGCTTCCTTTTGCAACCTTGCCTCTTCTCTTAATCTGAGCTCTTCCTGAGCTCGGGCATCCTTGGCTTCTTTCTCCTTTTGCTGGATGGTCTTCTGGGTTTTGGTTGAGCTAGAGCTCGCTCCAGTACTTTGGCGACAGATCCGTAGCTCAGCCATGTTGCTGATGCCTCTGAAAGCTTCCTCCTCGGCATCGGGGTAGTGGGAATATTCGAAGTTCGCATAGTTCCCCTTGCAATGCTCGGCCACTTTACCCTTTCTGTCGTTCCTGTGGAAGATGACCTCACCGAAATGGAAGGCCCTCAACTCTTGAACAAATTCATCGGCAGAGGCCACCCCTGAAAACTTGTAAGCACCTATGCAGAAAGGTAGGGGGGGAAAGGAAGCCTTGTGTAGCTTGTGGAGGAATGCTCCAATCCCATCCAAGAAGAGTTGTCTTACTGCTTCCTTGAGCACCACATAGTCTGTGGCATACTGCGGCAATATGTATGGGGGCTTAGTCCCTCCGAACATTCTCAAGTAGGTACCTTGTTCTGAAAAGTAGAAATCCCCATAATCCTCAAGGACTTCCAAAGCGTTTTGGGACAGGCAACTTGGTTCTTCCTTGAACATTTTCTCGTATAGGGGCATGATGAACCCCTCACAAATGAGTTTGTAGCTGGGCTTGTAATTCTGAGCCCACAACATCTTGAATGCAGTGTAGACCGGGGCTGTGGCCCTATCCCATGTACACCCCAATCCGGGGAACTCTATCTTGGCCAAGATACAATCTATCAGGTATGAGGACATGAAGAATTCAGCCTTCTTCGAGGCCAGCCCGGGCTTAGCAGCACTTATCATTGAGGCCAGACTATCTGACAAGATGGTGGCCCAGTCAAACACTGTCCCCTTAAATGCCACATAGTGAATGATAGGGACCCACTGAATCTTGTATACTGTGCCATCGGGCATGCCGAAGATTCTACACAGCATCAGGGCGATCAACCTATAAGGAGCTCTTAGATTCTGTACGTCATACTCCTCCCTCTCTTTCTTCCTCAAATGTTTCCCTTGCACCAGTAGCTTTTTGGCCATCTCGACATTGTCCATCTGGCTTAACCATTCATCGGTCAGAGCTTGCTGGACACGGGGAAACCTGTAGGCTGCCGCCAGATACGCGGGTTGAAATGAGGCGATAGCCATGTTCCCGCTATCATTTATCACTCTCCCATCAGCATCTGCATGTTGGAGTATCCACCCGATCACTTCAGCACAGGGGAACAGCTCAGGGCGGGTAGCGGCTCTAGTTATGCCTGAGGCTCTGATATTTTGATAGATCGGTGCCTCCTCCAGCAACATATCTGGGATCTCTTGGTCCCTGATCATTCTGTATATGTCATCCCATCTGATTTCTGGAGGGACACCAGTGGTGCACCTGGTGTCTTGGAGCGAGGTTTCAATCTTAGGAGGAGCAGGTTTCTTTTCTGTCATCCTCGCCTTCTTCTTACTGGGTTTCGGCATATTGAATTATCCCTGATAACATCCATATACAATTCATCATGAGTTTGAGCAACAGGTTGTATGGTTTCAGCAGAGAGCAACATTGTCTTAATGAGATAAATCAACGAAGCATATATATAGGAAGTAAAACATTATTTCAATTATAAGACACACATTGAAACATTTGAAGCTCTTAAAAAGATGAGTGCGGGATAAGCTATGTTGCGGACGTTATTGGTCTTATTGGACCGATAGGTGATTCGCGGAAGCAATCGGCTTCCGGTTCCGCCTCGCGGAAGGAGAGGTCTTTCGCTATGGCTGCGGTTGGAGAGGTCGAAGGCGGGGAAGAGGCGGGTTGACTCGGTGAGGGCTATGGATGCTATCGTCACACGCGGCCACTTGCCGAGTCACTACGGGAGGCTTTAGTCTGAGCGAAGGTAACGGTGCCGGGGACAAACTGATGGGGAGAGCTAGGGCGGCTTCAAGTTTCGACTTTCGTAGCTTAACCGCTTACGGGTTTCGGCTTCGCGTGTAGGGACTGGGGTTTATGGAAAAGGGCCCAGGGTTCACGGTCAGGGACATGGAAAGCCTATAGGGTTTTGTCAACTTAACCCACGACGAGGGGCGCGGCCCGGGGTTTAAAACAAAACAGGGCATGGTTAACCGCCCACACCCACCAAAATAAAATATAACGCTTTCACGAAGGCCTAAAATGATTTTGTAAAACGGAAACTCCGTTCACTGTACCTGACGGGCAAAACATAGCCCTTGACGGGTGTTTTGCCCGTCACAATCCCACTAAAACCCATTATTTTCCCCAAAAGGACAATTCAGTGGTGGAAATCAGAGTTGAGATCCTACCTGGCACCGTGGGGATTGCTTGAGCAAGGTGGCTGCGAGCACGGATGCGCGAGGTGAGCTGGAGCGATTTGCACGGTATCACACGTCGCTGGCCGGTTCAAAACAATGGTGCATTGGTCGAGCCCCCCGCGGTATATTTTATAAAGAATGGCACGTGTGAGCACTTAATTGGGTAGGTGGCGTGGTTAAAGCGGGGTTTAAATTCGCCGCGCGTAGCGGTCACGTCAAAGCACCTCGGTTTCCGTGCGACCGTCACTTGCGGGGCCAGTTTGCGAATTGCATCCGCCGTTGCGGAAGGGTTCAGTGAAAGCTTCCGACGTTTCGGGGCTTAATGCGGAAAGGAAACTTGAAGCCTTCCGTGAGAGACCGTCGTGTAGCGGACGGGTAACGCCAAAGCTTCCGCTTTTTCGGAACGATATAGCGAATGCTCCCGGTATTTTCGGAAGACTTTTGCGAAAGCTTCCGTGGTCCAGAATTTCAAAGTTTCGTTGATTTTTTCGGGAAGGTTCGGCGAAGGCTCCCGTTGGTTTCGGAAAGCTTTTGGGAAAGGCTTCCGCCGTTTCGGAAGCAAAACTTATATTTTCCGCAAATTCGCCCGGGATCGTTTCGGAGTCCTTTCGCCGAACGGGGTAAGCGATTGGCCTCCGCTGTTTCGGAAGGGTAGCCCGGAGGCTTCCGCGTTTCGGGAGCAAAAGCTGAAGGCTTCCGCGACAGCTTCTTGAGAAAATTCTAAGTCTTTTCATGGTTTCGGAAGGCAATCGTGAATTTCTCCGCGGGACTTATCCAAATGGCTTCCGCCGTTTCGGGACGTTTTCATGAATTCCCCCGCCGTTGCGGAAGGGTTTCATAAAACGTTCCCGCTTATTTTCTTTTGGAAAGATACCGCGGCGGCTTCCGCTGTTTCGGAAGGGTTCCTTGAATTCCCCCGCCGTTGCGGAAGGATTTTACGAGGGCTCCCGCGGTTGCGGAAGGGTTCCCTGAAAACTCCCGCCGTTTCGGGTGGGCTCACTTAAACTCCCGTCGTTGCGGAAGGTTGAAACTAAACATTCTCTAAGTCCTTTGTTCCCGCAGTCTTCTCATCGAAAGAAAATCTAAGTCCTTTTCGGGAGACTAAGGTGAATGAGCCCCGCCATTTCGGGAGGTTCGAGTGAAAGGCTCCGCCGTTTCGGGAACTAAGTTGTTTCGGAGCTTGAACCGTTCCGCAGAAGCAACGATTGAAAATTTTCCAAGTGCTTTTACTTCGGAAGAAAATGATGAACTGTTTTGTGTTATTTCGGCGAGTTTATCCGAATGGCTTCCGCCGTTTCGGAAGACAGAGCTGAATTGTTCCGCCGTTTCGGATGGCTTTGTTGAATTCTTTGCCGTTTCGGGAGAACAACGCGAACCTTTCCGTGGTCGCGGAAGACTTGATCGAAAGCTTCCGCCGTTTCGGGTGGTTTTGCCCAATGGCTCCCGCGGATTTTGACAAAGGAAATCTAGGTCCTCCTCTCGGAAAGGTTGGACGTTTGACTCCCGCTGTTTCGGGACAAAGTCCGGATTACTTCAAAAACGTTTGGGCAAAACTAAGTCATCTTTTGGCTTAATGGGGAGAACATGGACGGATTGACGGCAAGCAGCTCAGCAGGGAAGGAAAATTTTATGTTGAAAACAGAGCGGACGCCTGGGATGTCTTCTCAAACAGACTTTGTACGAAAAAAAACAGGAGGGGCCCCAACATGTACAAAATTTTGGGGAGGGGTGTTGCTGCAACAATAGGTCTCCAGGAGATCCTCGATATCCACACCTGTCGAGATCCTTGGCAAAATATCCCCCACCTCCCCTAAGCGAAGTAACCCGGTAAGAAAGTATACATAAGTAAGGGTGATCTCTAACCTCTCACCCCCAACAATAAAAGCACCCTCTGCAGGGACCCAAAGACTCACCAATTTGTTCAGTATTGGTCCTACTGAACGCATCGGTGGAATCTGAGCGAACTTCAGGAGCCCACTCATAGCCAGAGCTTACCGGACCCCCTGATCGGTCCGAATCATCAAATCCTCCTCCATCTCCCGCTCTCGCCATGACACCAATGGTCTCCTCAACATCCTGCCAAAAAACAAAGAAATTTTTTAGAACCGGATTTTTTTTTTCAAAAAATTCCATCACGGCTTTTCCATCAAAAGCCGCGACGATTATCGTGGCTTTCATCCAAGAACCTGCGATGAACATCGTGGGTATTGACAACACAGTCGCAATGAACATCGCGACTATCAACCCCATAGTCGCAATGAACATCGTGAATTTCAGCCCGACAGCCGCGATGAACATCGCGATTGTCAGCCCCTAACCCACGATGTTCATCGCGGAAAAAGTCGCGAAACCCACGATATTCCAAGTTGGAAGGCCAACATGGAATTTCGCGGCCTTCGGGGGCCCGCCGCTAACCAAAAAAGACATAATTAAAAAGGCTAAGGTGTATAGGGTTACCTGAAACTCGCGGAATAAAGAACCAACGGTCAAATCTCCCGAAAATCAAGAAAGAGCTCTGATTGCTCTGCCAAACTCACACGTAACAATGACACGTCATATGGGCCCCACACCCTATTTATAGAAATTTCACCATTTTTCAAACAACCATTGCGGTATCATACGACGTTCGTTCCTCAAATCGTTGGTACCGTTGGAATCAGCACAGCGAGAACTTCATGATAGTCCTTTCCTTTTCCTGTTTTCACCAGGTCCATTTTTTGACCATTTTTTTCATGCCCTAGTTGCCTCGGTTTGCGTGCCACATCGATTGTTCTCCGTTTCTGACGAGTCTTATATCGTCGGATTCATTTTTCCACGCTCGTGATGATGCTTGAGATCATTTCTCGCTCTCATGCCCAGATTTTTGGGGCATTTTTCCCATGCCCCCTCGTTGCCTCGGTTTGCATGCCACATCGGCTGTTCTCCATTTTTTACGAGTCTTATGTCGCCGAATTCAGTTTTCCACGCTAGTGATGATGCTTGAGATCATTTCTCGTTCTCACGCCCAGATTTTTTAGGCATTTTTCCCATGCCCCCTTGTTGCGTCGGTTTACATGCCACATCGACTCTTCTCCGTTTTTGACGAGTCTTATATCGCCGGATTCAGTTTTCTGCGCTCGTGATGACGCTTGAGATCATTTCTCGCTCTCACGCCCATATTTTTTGGGCATTTTTACCATGCCCTCGTTGCCTCGGTTTACGTGCCACATCGGTTGTTCTCCATTTTTAACAAGTCTTATATCGCCGGATTCAGTTTTCCACGCTCGTGATGACGCTTGAGATCATTTCTCGCTCTCACCCCATAATTTTTGGGCATTTTTCCCATGCCCCCTTGTTGCCTCGGTTTGCGTGCAACATTGGTCGTTCTCCATTTTTTGACAAGTTTGATATCGTCGGATTCAATTTTCCGCGCTCGTGATGACGCTTGAGATCATTTCTCGCTCTCACCCCATAATGTTTTGGGCATTTTTTTTAAATGCCACTCATCACCTCGGTTTATGTGCCACATTGGCCGTTGCCCCTTTTTGACAATCTTTATGTCACCGGATTCCGTATTCCGCACTCATGACGATGCTTGAGACCTTTTCTTGCTCTCATCAATCCCTTTTTTGTTCGGTATAGTTTTACCCCTTTTTCGGGTCGAGCAATCCCTTCTACGAAAAAGGCACTTAGGGAGTTTTTGTTAAGCTCTTTTCTAACTCCTAAAACAATGAAAAGATCGTCAAGCAACCTTGCTTCCTTTCATGCTCGCTAAACATATCTGAAAGGGTGTCTACATGGTATAAGTTTACCCCTTTTCCTGACCTTGTAGACTAATTACGAAAAAGGAATACTCTAGTCACATGGGCTAGAAGAGTTCTCCATTTGCATCATTTTATGCTTTTTCGGGCCTTGGAGACTAACTTATGAAAAAGAACACCAATGGAGTCCACTTACCGCTTTCAGACTCTCTAAACATGAAAGCGACCATGAGCAATCACCATCTTGGGCTTGTAAAAACCCACAGGACGGAACTCACAACCACTGCAGAGTCTTCTTATCGTTTTCAGATTCCTTAAAAATGAAAGCACCCATGAGCACGAACAGTCCTGGGCTCACAAAATCCACAGGACGGTACCATTTCAGAGCACACTTTTATCCCTTCTTGGAGCTCATTAAAACTACGAAGAAGGACCCAATGGTGCTCCTCGGTGCCACAACAGATCACGTCTACTCATATGGCAGCTTCCCCATTTTGGTCACCTTTGTTCAAAGTATTCTGCAGTATGTCACCCTGAGAATCCCTCGACAGCACCCATCAGCTCGTCCCCCCTAGAGTTAATACATACCCTTCATTCCTTAAAAGCTATGATCCCCGCACCTACAAGTCAGTTCACTACACTTCCAGGTCAACCATGTCATCATGCTCTGAACAAAGGAAGTTTGAGTCTACCCACTCTATGACCCCAGTTACTTCCCATCTCCACAAGTATATCAGTCCTACCATCAGCACTACCACACTTCAGTTCTACACCTCGTGCTCCTATCAAGGAAACATCATTGCCTTGTTAGTTGCTGGTCTCCCTTTGTCGACGACACCCAAATTTATTCCAGAGGATAGACCTAGAGGTCCCTATGTCTTGGACTCATCACCATTTATGATGAGTGCCTACGAATCATTTCGAGAAGAGTCCTCAGTGCCTCTCCAAATGGTTGTTTCTCACATGCTCGACTTCAACACCTTGATCGCATCATTGAGACTCGCACAGGGTATTGGTCCGTTCAGTTATTTTTTGAAGACCCAGGATACCACCTGACTCTTCCACATTTGAGAGCCTACCTATGGAAACAACTAGTTACATTTTTTCTATAGATATCTGGGTTGCGCATGGTGACAATATTGACTCAGAGTCATTGAGTCCCTACAGATGTTGGACACCTTGAGATTCAGCAGTTAATCAACCCTTCTGAGGCCTTGTTCAGAACGGTTATCGCTTTATTCCAGTGTATAAGTTATTGAGATCAAATATGTCATGATCATGAGTACATCCCAAAATAGTGTCCCCTTTAGACCATCATGATGTACCAGCAGGTTTTTTTATTTAGGTCCCCCTTCTTGGGACTAATTGCTATGTACATGTCTTGATACGAGCATGGGTATGCCCGCCTCGTCCATTATCAGAGATTATTCCTCATTCATATTGAGGCCATGTAATATTGTTTGTTTTGCAGCTTCCAAGGGTCGTGGATCCAGTCTCCAACCGGTCTCTTCTCTTCCCCAAACCCCAAGAAAAAAACAAAAGAACTACGATGTCTATCGGCCATACGATGATCTCTTGCCCTCACACATCAGGGGGCAATCTGTTAACACCCAAAAAGTGCTCACTAGCTCATTTCCTTATTCACATGACCCATTTGTCCACTTTTCCACCATTTGAGCCTCTAAAGCCATCAAAAGACCATAATACACCCCCTTTTCTCCTCAAAAAGCATAAAAAACCCTCAAAAAGGGTCCAGAATTCCCAAAAATATTAAAAAGGGAATAAAAATATTCAAAAAAGGAAAAAGGAGGGAAAAGGTACCTAAACCATGTTGGTCAATACCATTGGTTTCCTCAAAACCATAATGGTATTCCCCACCACCAAAAACTATAAAAAGGTGGTAGGGGCTCCTCACTATCCATCCATCCATCATCCTATCCTCACGCTGTCAAAATCTCTCATGAGACTTTTGGCCATTTTCAGCATCTTGGAGAAGAGACCTTTGGATCTTGGAGCTACTCACCTTGGGATTTGCTCAACACAAATCCTCGCCATTTGAGGTATCTTAATACAAAATACTCATTCTTTTAATTCTTGTTCTTGAATCATTTTAAAAAAAAATTATTTGTTATATGCACATGCTAGTTTAGATTTAGATTTAATTTATAGTTGTTTTTGCTTTCAATATTGAAACTACTATCACATTGTTGATAGGTGCCCATTGCACAAAGTTTGGTTGCAAAACCAAGCCAACACTATTGACCTTCCATAAAAAGCGCTCACATCCAACCCCATTACATCTAGTTATCGTCGTCGGTCCCTTTGCTAAATGGGGCATTGACTTCATGCACTGTAAGCCTACCTAGGTCGGGGGGCATGGTTATGTTGTTTTTGTAGTAGAATACTTCACAAAGCGGGCCGAGGCTATTTCTACGTACAAATAAGATGGCGCAACTGTCGCACTCTTTATGTTCAATCATATCATTACATGTTTCAGAGTCCCTAAATCCATCGTCATTGACCATGGATCACATTTCCAAAACAAGGTGGTGGATGAACTAAGCGTCAGGTTGGGTTTTCGACATGATAACTCAGCTCCCTACTACCCTCAGTCAAATGGACAAGTAGAGGCCATTAACAAGTTCTTGAAAACCATGATTTAACGTATGGCAGGGACACATAGGTCCAACTGGCATACCATACTTTTTTCTACCATATGGGAATATAGGACTTCCATGAAAACTACCACTAGTTTTACACCATTCCAATTGGTCTACAGACTAGAGGTAGTATTACCTATAGAATACGATATTTCGTCATTGAAAATCATTGTTGAACTTTTACCTAACACCACTACCGAGGAAGAATGATTTTTGTACTTGGAAAAACTCGATGAAACCCGTTGTGATGAAGCTCTAGCTAATGAAGCTCACAAGAAATGCATCAAGGCCCAATATGACAAGTTAGCTGTCAAACTTTGTATCTTCAACGAGGGAGATTTGTTCCTCACTTACGACCAAAAACATGATAAACTAGGGGCAGGCAAACTTGAGTCCATGTGGCACAGTCCATATGTGGTTAAACGTGTTTTGGAAAAAGGAGCATATGAATTTGAGGATTACGACAGAATATCTTTGGGGGAGCCTCGCAATGGGCTCTACCTAAAGCAGTACTATGCCTATCTCATTTACGCATTAGTACTTTGTATATATTGTGCATGACGTGTGTTTTGCTTGATGTGACACGTTATTTTTAGTGTGTTAGGATCTTATCATTATGGTTATACCATGTTCTTCCTGGATGTGCAAATGGAAACATGTTTTGGATTCGCAGACGGCTCTAGTGAGCACACCCGTAACCTCGCTTCAGCAGCTTGGGTACTTTATTCCCCTACCGTCGAATTGATTACCTCAAGAGGAACTTTATTAGGGTTTGCGACCAACAATGTCATCGAGTATCATGCGGTGATTGGATTATTGAAAGACGCTTGTTCCTTGGGTGTGGACCATATTGTTATCTATCTTGATTCTGTTGCCAGGCGGTTTGGTAAGGTAACATCGCACCATCGCTGATGCTGCGACAAGTCAGAAGATGTCGTAGAAGGCGGAGAGTTGGACGTAAAGGAGATATTTTATCTATTTTTGAGTTAAAAGTACCATAGTATGCAGGTTTTGGGTCATTTGGACTGTACATTAGGTAATTTTGGGTCAATTGTACCACAGTATGCGGGTTTTTTGGGTCATTTGGACTACATCAGTTAGATTTTGGGTCATTTGCTCAAAGTGTCGGTTAGGAAGTTGTTAGAAAGTGGACAAGCATTGTAAGGGCGAAATCCTACTTATAGTCATAGAGTCATATGTATTGGATAGCTTAATCTTGGTACAGATCATGAGATGTTGGATGTGTGCATCTTTGAGTGTGTGTGTGAGATCAAGAGATACTGGTGAGATCTATGTTTTGCAGAGATATTGTATCTAGGTTTTGCAAAACTAATATGACATGACAGAACTATTTTGTGAAATTTCCTGTGTATCTTTCGTCACTTATGGTAATACATGTTGCAATTCATGAATGATGCCTATGTTTTCTTACTGCAACTGATGCTTTAATGCTATACTTGTTGCGATGAAAGATTTTGTTGAATGATGCATATGAATATGAATGATGTTAAGTTTGAATGCATATGATCTATCTTTGAAAGTTGCGATAAGTTAAGTGATTGTTGCCGCAAACATCCTCCTTCATTTGGCGGAAACATGGTTCCATCGACTCTCCCTTGAACATCTCGGGTGAGACCTCATTTGCTCCGCAGGTGTTGCTGGACGGGGTAAAACCTGTCTGGGCCAGTGCTCAGGGAGATCGCAGTGGGTTGGTGTCGACAGCGATGGGATCCCCTGTCGATTGGGTTTGAGTCAACAAATGGTTCTGTTGCCAGTACCGTGTGTGAAGTGAAAGGAAGATATGTTGTGGCATCCGACGCAACTGGAGATACAAAGCTGGTTTGATCAGAAGTTACAGGAATTTGCTGAAGAAGAAAGTCGGAACACTCGACTGATAGTAAATTAGTGAGTGGACATATATATTCATGACGGTATGCACGAGTGGTTTTTCTATGAATTCCTGGTCCTTTTGTTCGATTGGTTGGCGAAGTTGACCTTTCAGAAGCGGAACCACCAAGGTGGTGAACCGACGACCTGGACCCCAGAGTTGATCCAAGAACTGCAAGAAGTCGACAACAAAGCGTCATGAGCTATCAAAGTGTGGCTTGATAGCAACTTGGAAGGGTATATCACTGAATTTGCGGTTGATACGCAAATGTCCTATAGTGAAGCTGAAAGATATTTCTTCCGCGAAACCCAGGGAGGTTTCTACTGTCGCTCCAACTGTCCATTAAGATGCTTATTTGCGAGAAGGGTATATTGAAGATGCATCTAGATCAGTAAATAGACGGGTGGGCGGAGGCTGTGGTCATTGCAATGGCAGGGGTGCAGTACATGGAATGATAAGGGGTAGATAGGTGTAGGTCATGACGAGACTGTGAGCGAAGATGAGGAAGAGAGTGGTATTACAAGGGGAGGAGCAAGATTTCGACAGGAAAAGAGGTAGAGGACAGGAGAAGGTACTGCTGCAATCGAACCACAAGTTTGTGAAGGAAGACCACACAGGACGAAGTGAACTCACAGTCCGGACAAGGAAAACGAGGCTATGCCTAGGATAGAGGTAGGACCAAACCCCAACAGCAACGTACCCACACCTCTGCTCACTATTTGTCAACCGGGAAGAAACACAACTTTGGCCCCACCTGGTCAACAAAACTTAATTACTAGTAGTTCAGCATTAGTAGGAAGGAAGCCCAGGATGGCGGGCGAGGATGCTAAGTTGCCATTGTTCCACTGGAGCGGGACAGATAACCCAGAGTAGTATTGGTTTTTGTCTAAAGCAGTATGGACCGTAAAACAAATCATTGATGATAATGCTAAGAAAGGACAATTAGCGCAACCCTGCGAGGTCGGGAATTAGAATGGTTTAAGAAATTTGTTCTAGTCCCTCTAGGAGCTCTGGAGAAGACACTAGACGACATCAGGGATGGTTTAATTGCATAATTCAGAAAACCCAAGTCTGAAGCACAATATATTACAAAATTGAAAGAAATTAAGCAGTATCCCAATGAGACGGTGTGGGATTTTGACCAGCGGTTTAAGACGTTGATGGCGAGGGTTAGTTTTGATATGAACGTTGTCCAACACAGAGAGTGGTTCATCGCGGCATTGCTACAGCACATTCGACTACCACTGATGCAATGGAACATTACGATGCCCAGTGAAGCTCTAGATATTATGATGTGGTTGGAGGTGTCGTCGATTGGTGAAAATGCAGCTGGGATGTCGCAGATATAGACACAGCTCGTTAATTTGACCATACAGCTACAAGATCTAAAGAAGGGCAAGGAGCAGCACGAAGAAGTATGGTGTACGTGATGTCGAGGAGAACGGCATACTAAGGACAATTACCCTGACTTCTCCAACTATTTGGTTTCAGGAGAACCAAACCCATTGAGTGGTGGTGGCATGCCATGGTGTCGCGTTTGTCAGGTATACGGGCACCGCCATGAGGAAAATCCATACATGCAGAAGATGGTCACCAAACCGATGAATCTGTATTGCACTTTCTGTAAATATGTGGGACACGATGAAAAAGATTTCCAGGAATATGGGTTGCTTCATGAGATAATGTACGATGCATTCTATGTAAAGGACGACCAGTGAGTCGTACAAAAACCACAACCGCAGCCGCTACCCCCAACCGTAGGTATAGTTTCTACCATAGCAACAACCACAGTAGTTATGCCCCAATATGATCCGATGCAAATGGCTCCACAGCAGCCACAGTATGTTCAACAACCACAGTATGTGCATCAAGGACAGGGCATGCAACCAGCTCCTATGCAGCAACAGTACAACCAACCGCAGTACCAACAACAGGCCGGATTCCGGGGTGGACGTGGAGGAGGATTTGGTCACGGAGGAGGACAAGGAGGTCATGGACCTGTTCAATGTTATCACTGTGCGATATGGGGGCACTATTAGCGTGATTTCCCACTATTGCAGACAGAGTGTACATTTTTCTTTGTTACAGACCATATAGTAGAGAAACTCCCGCAGTTGATTACGCGATGGCAAGCAGGGAATGTTCCACAGTTGAAGAATCAGAACCAAACACAGCAGCCAGTACAGACTCAGGTGTAGCAAGCAGTCCAGAACTAGAACCAATGTCCAATTCAGAATGCTAATTAAAATGTGAACCAACCAGGGAAACCGACACCAAATCATAATCAAGTTGCGCATGTTGCGACAATTTCGGCGGAGGCAAGGCCACAGAATGCGGCTGTTGCAGTCATCATGCGGGGAGGTGCAGCTACAGGAGGGGACATTCGAATGGCCGGGCAGAAGAAGGTATCATTTGACATTGAGTCCAAGCGTGACACGTTCATTCAGGCATGTTGTGCGATGGATCAGGATCACGGTAAAGCTGTCATTTGCGACATGCCCCCTGTTTTTTATACTACTTCTGAGGCAGGTTCATCAGTGCAGTCTGTAACCTTGTAGAATTTTTTTGAGAGTTGTTTATTGTTGGCAAGGGATCCTACTACTCTAGCTGATATTGAAGGGTTGTTGCAGCGTCCAGCTAGGGGACGACAGGAATCCATGGTAAACTCTTTACAGCGACGGAAGACAGGTAAGGAGATGCGCATGAACATACAAATTGGGGACTATGATGTTGATTCAGTTATTCTGGATCTTGGTTTGGATGTCAACATCTTAACCAAGCTGTAAAGGCAGAAAATGGGGAGCCCCCCATTAAGCTGGTATCCTATACAGCTCTGGTTAGCTAATCACGCTAAGGTGACACTGATTGGGAGAGTCCCATGTTTGGTGGTGGACATTGAGGGCATGAAGACCTATGCTGACTTCGATCTCATCGAAGTGGTTGAAGGAGGAAGCTTGTATCCCACATTGTTGGGGATCGGATGGGCTAATGACAATGGAGCTATAATCAACTTCAAGCGGCAGATGATGAATTCAAAAACTACGATCTCAGAGTCATAGCCCCATTGGATCCGCCTTAAGGACGCAGATACATTGAGCCAGTGAAGGATGAAGATCACAGTGGATGGGACCATGCATTCAACATTTCTGAAGACTATATTGATCTATCTGCCAACGGTGAGCTGGGATGGCGTAGTGACAGCTCTACATCTTCCGACTCTGATGATGCATTAGAACACTGGCAGAACCGCTTGCATGAGGTATCGCTCCGCAAGTGTGGATTAGTCTCGCAATCGTTATGCCGTGTTGCGACGGAAATAGTCACATTACCAGTATATGAAGGGCTGCCTGGTTTGTCCGACTTTTTGACAGAATTTGAGGAACGAGTTTCAGAACCATAGTGATTGTTGGCATCAGAGGAAGCACTGAAGGCTGCTCCAGCACGTTGTTGAGCGACACACAAGAAATCAATTAATGAATGGTCGGAGTGCAGAAGATTGATGACGGTTCGCTTCGGCGATACCAAGGTCTACCACACAGGGAAATACGATGGTCGGAAAAACCCTGGAATTCATCTGAGGGAGTGTCAGACATTGTGGGCATCGTGACCGCGAGATGAGTGGGTCCATGCCTTTATCCATACTTTAGATGAGATGTTGCGCTCATGGTATACTACAGCTAAGTTGCGAGGAGAAATTACCACTTGGGTGGAGTTGACGGTATGCTTCACTCATACGTTCACTTTCGTGGATGCCAACCCTGATGTCAATAATGCTTTGCAGCTCATCCATGATGTGGTTCTGAAGGTTGTTCTGATAGCATATCCCCCAGATCCACATGCGCACTCCCAGATGCAAGCCCTGATGGAATGTTACAATATCACCGGTGGGCCCGAAGACGGTGATGATCCGCGAAATGTCAATATTCCTGAGTCTGAAGGGAGTCACGATGTGATAGCACCTGATGCGCCAAGTGATTCGATTAGTCAACCATTAAAGCTCTGTAAGATCAATATTGGGACAGAGGCCACTCCCAAGTTCGTGAATGTTGGAGATTATTGGGATGATGAGATGATGGGAAAGGTCACCGATTTGCTGCATGAATTCCAAGAGCTCTTTCCTACGAAGTTTTCAGAGATGAAAGGTATCTTGGGTGATTTAGGTGAGATGAATATTCCCTTGAAACCAGATGCTAAAACGATCAGGCAGCGACCCTACCGACTGAATCCGTGACATAAGGAGAGTGTCAAGGTCGAACTTGATCGCATGTTGGATGCTTGTATCATTGAACCAGTCAAAGAATCAGAATGGATCAGCCCTATGGTGGTGCAGGACAAGAAGACTGGTGAGGTGCGCATTTGTGTTGACTTGCGGAAGTTGAATGACACTTGCTTGCATGATCCCTTTCCGAATCCATTTACTGATGAAGTACTCGAAGGTGTGGGCGGCTAGGAGATGTATTCTTTCATGGATGGGTTCTCAGGTTATCATCAGATCCGCATTGCAAAGCAAGAACGCCACAAGATGACTTTTGTGATAGAATGGGGTTGTTTTCAGTATACTGTGATGCCGTTTGGGTTGAATAATGCACCTGCGATCTTCTCGCGTGTTGTTGTTGATGCGTTCCAGGACTTTATTCAGAAGTTTTTGTAGGTATACATGGATGATTGGACAGTCTATGGTTTGATCCGTGATCATTTGGCCAATCTGCGGTTAATGCTTGAGCGATGTCGACAGCATCAGATATCACTGAATTTGAAGAAGTGCATCTTTTGTGCACCGTTTGGGATCTTGCTGGGTCACATTGTGTGCAAACAAAGGTTGTTATTCAACCTAGCAAAGATTGTGCTCATTTTGAGCTTAACACCGCCGTCTAATGTTAAGCAATTGAGGGCAACTTTGGGGCATACTGGGTATTATCGCAATTTCATTAGGGGATATGCAGCGATCACCGCCCCTATGGAGAAGCTACTGAAGAAAGATGCGATATTTCAATGGAGACCTGAATGTCCGGATACCTTTGAGATGCTGAAGGCAAAGATGGATTTGGCACCGATAGTGGTCTTTCCGGACTGGAGTAAGGAGTTCCATGTCCATGTCGATGCATCAATGATTGCACTAGGTGTGGTGCTATCGCAACCAAGAGAGGGGGATCTCGATCACCCTATTTCTTTCGCAAGTCGAAAGCTGTCATTCACAGAAAGGAACTACACCACTACCGAGAAGGAAGGTCTGGCGATGGTCTATGCATTGTAGAAGTTTCAAAATTACTTATTGGGAGGCCATTTTAAGATGTTCACAGACCACTCTGCATTAAAATACCTGGTTAATAAGCCTGTGTTGGGGGGGAAGATATGTCGATGGCTACTTCTTTTTCAGGAGTTTGATTGTGAAGTAATTGTGAAGACAGGGCGGTTGAATGTTGGTCGTGATCATCTATCGCGGATTGAAACAAGAGAGGAGCCAACTAACATTGAATACGGGTTACCTGATGCACAATTGTTTAAGATTGAAGTAGCCGAAGGCTATTTTGAAGAAATCATTCAGTTTCTAGCAATAGGTAATGCACCAGAAGAGTTCACCACTAGCAAGAAGAAGAAGTTGGTTGTTAAGGCTACATATTTCTAGCTAATCGCAGGAGAGTTATACAAGATGGGAACATATTTGATATTGCGACGGTGTGTCTTTCCACATGAGCAAGCGTAGATCTTGTTAGAAGCACATGCCATAGTGGCTGGAGGGAACTATGTCGGCCGTGCGAATGCTAGGAAGGTGCTTCGGGCGGGGCTCTGGTGGCCCACACTGCACAATGATGCGACTGACTATGTGCGGTCTTGCGATGTTTATCAGAGAACCGGGAAGCCATCCAGGAGAGATGAGATGCCGCTGATGCCTCAGCTAACACTACAGCCATTTGACAAATGGGCAGTGGATTTTGTGGGACCAATCAATCCACCGGGGAAGCACACTGGTGCAAGATACATCATTACCGTGACATATTATTTGACAAGATGGACGGAAGATGCACCAGTTGTTGATTGTATCGCGGCCACAGCTGCATGATTCTTGTTTGAAAACATTATCACTCGCTTCGGCTGCCCCAAGATATTGTTGAGTGATCAAGGCAACCGCTTTCTCAATCGCACCATCAGCGCATTGACAGAGGAACTACAGATATAGCATAAGAAGAGTACGCATATCATCTGCAGGAAAATGGCATGGTGGAATCTTTCAATAAGATATTGGAGCATGTGCTGACAAAGGTGTGCAATATGAACCACGATGACTGGGATATGAAAATTCCAGCAGTGTTGTGGGCGTATTGCACCACGTGTAAAAGGTTGATGGGTCATACACCATTCAAGTTAGTGTATGGACAAGAAGCGATTATGCCAATGGAGTACATCATTCCGAGTCTGCACATAGCAGCAACGACATGCCTAGATGATGCAGCGGCCTTAGAAGAACATCTAGCGCAGTTAGTACAGCTGGAGGAAGATCGCTTTATTGCAGGTTTCCACTAGGGGGTGGAGAAGGATCGACAGAAGGCTTGCCACAATCGCCACATAAAAAAAAATAGTTTCAGCAGGGTGACTTGGTGTTGTTGTATGATAGTAAGTTTATGAAACATCCAAGAAAATTGCAGATGCATTGGTTGGGTCCATATCGCATCAGTAGTATCACTTCAGGAGGTGCAATACAGTTGCAGCAGTTGGATGGAGCGATGCTCCCAAAGTTGATTAATGGCAGTAGGTTGAATCCCTATCGGTCAAGCTTGGACCAGCGCCATGCTTGAGTTGCATCAGGAAAAAAAATGTTTCACAGGTTGATCGGTGGCAGGATGGCGCACCAACAGAGACAAGAATGCATAGGCAGGGAGGCTTGTGTCGTAAGTTAGGAATGGTCCACAACAGTAGCAGGGTCGCGACTAGGTCAAATCAACAATAAATTCCAAAAGTTAAGACAGTTAATTAACGTCGCTTGATCGAATGTTGGGAATTAATGGCAGATCTGGCCGATCGACTGATAGGATCGACGGTGGATTTGCGCCATTAATACAAAATTTCGTCCAAGTTAATGCGTGATTTAGTGATGATTACGAAGGATCGGGTTGGATGCTATAAGAACGGGTTGAAGCTGGTTGGAAGGTACCACGAGAATTCAGTTGTTAAGTGTGAGTGTGCAGTTTTGTAGAGCATCGTTGTTGACAGGTGAGAGCAGTTGTGAGTTGGGCAAGGTTTAGTTGAACTTGCGGAGTACGAGTGTTGAGCACCGAGTTAATATTGTGAGTGGTGCTGCACCATCCCTTGGAGTTTGGTGAGTTGAGTTAGGTATGCCAGGAGAGCTGGAGACGGTCGAAATCTCCAGTGAAGTAGAGTCTCCCTTCAATCTTGTTGTTGTGGAGGAGGAGGAAGTAAATATTGAAGCAAAAGTTTCCAATATGCGGGTGGGAGCGTCAACCATCGCTAAGAAGCATCGGGGAGGTCAGCATTCTGAGTCATCGCAGAGAAAGAGGTAGCTTAGATCATCTACTCCGGTGATGGCAGCGGTTCACGTGCATGCGAGACAGTCTAGTCACAGAATTGATGAGTCCGTTGCCGACATCCTCGGGTATGTCCCCCCAAGTCAGCCAGGTGCACCTTAGCGTAAGGTGAACCAGAATCAGAAGTACCCACTGAAGATGCCAGTGCTCCCTGCTAGAATGGAGTGCTCCACTGATATTGTGTCGGTGTTGATGCACCTGAAGTACGATGATCATGACATGGTATCCTATCCAAAAATTTCCTCGCACCCTATGTGCCAGCGTCACAAACAACAGGGAAGCCGATTCTACAAGACTAGGAACGGGGGCTGAACCAGGCTGGCTTGTTGGGCCTTATTAACATGTCGCATTTCGGACAAGTGCCGGAGGTTAACGCTTGTGTGAAGGAACTTCTTTCCTGCTTCCACGACAGTTCATTGTGGCTGGACAGAGAGATTTCGGTCACTGTCGACCTGATTGTGACCATTACCAGGTTGCCCAAAGATGGGGTAAACCCATCGCAATACTTTCGAGGGAAGGAGAACAAAAAAAAGAGGGAGAAGCAGTTGGTTGACCACTTTGGGTTGGAACGAGATGGTCGTGGGTATCACACCAGTAGTATCAATGATAAGGTGGTTCTCATCGGCACCAAGATATTGTCCTGCATGGTGGTTCGGAGTGGTTGGCCTAATCACTGCAATTTGGGGATCGTAGCATGTGCGATGCAATGCGCGGAGGGTGTCTAGATGAATTGGTCATTGTTTCCGCTGAACCAGTTGGAAGAGGATGCCGCCACTATCCAAGCTGGGAAGGGCTCCTTCACATACAGCTGGATGTTAATTTTGATCGTATTTGTTGCCTGGAAGGAGCCCAGCACTTATCAAGGTATGGAGGTTGAGGCTGCGAAAGAGCGCCGGGGTGCGCGATATCAAAATTTATGGTGGGTTCGTGAACAAGAGCGACTCTGGGACTGTGCATTGCAGTTCTGGATTTATTGGGAGATGATTTCTGATGCAGCAGTACAAGTGCCTTGGCTATTTGAGGAGACCGCGGTAAAGTTCAAGCCGATTATGGTGTTCATAATTCGACCGCACGTCATTTATGTGCAAGGGCGACGTGACCTAGGTAAGTAATGGTTGTTTACCCCTTACAAGGTGACGACAAAAGCGCTGGATTCCATTGTGAACGATTGGCCGCTGGAATGGCGCGAACCCATGGGGTTAGCAGAGATTGAGGCTGGAGAACTGGTGAAATGCCCAGATGATCGGCTATCGACGCAGGACCAGTAGAGTGATCAGGATTCGGATCAAGAATCGATAAGGACACTGACAGCTGATGAAAGTGATCGGGACCTTGAAGAAGGCAGAACAAAAAGGCACTAGGACCATGCGACAATAAGTGGGTTTCCCCTATCGTCGGAAGTGCAGTCGGGCCGACTAATACAAGCAATCGTTGATGCATCCACTGCAGCGGATCACAAGATGACAATCAAGATAGATGAAGGTTTCCATGTGCTCACTGCTCGTATGGACTCCTTGTGCGATATGGTTTTGAGGAAGGAACCCGAAGAATCATTGGCACAACCAGTCGACGCAATCAACACTAAGCTGTGGGTCCAAAATGTTCAAATTCCATCGACTGCGATTGCGACCGACGATGCCGCTTTCAGGACTACGATGCAGTAGTTTGAAGAGTTGACAGTAAATATCAATGCGTTGTCTTCACCAGCATTGGTGTGCATACAAGTAGTTTCCAATCAGGAATTGGCTGATAGAGAATGAGATGCACGGAGTCAGCTAATATGGTCGTAGGAGGCGGATGCAGTGGTCCGCAAGGAAGCTGAGGATCTTAGAGGTAAGGCCACGGCACCATGGGAGGTGGTTGACGAGCTGAAGGAGACAATGGAGAACCTCTAGGCCGAGAAGGATAATGAGATCACGGAGGTGAAGAAGGAACAGGATCAGCTGATTGTGGAAAAAACGGCCTTGTGGGAAACTCAAGCGTGGTTGGAGGCAACCATTGAGGAATGTTGTAACCATGTCTTCGAGCCCATTGCAGAGTTAAATCCGGTCGAGCAAGCGCAGAAGCTGGGGAATGTTATCGCTAAATTGCAAGAGGACAATGTGGAATTAGCCCACGCCTTGAAGCTAGCTACACCGTAGAAGGAGGTTGAGGAACGAAAGAATGCCATTTAAGAAGTAGCAACTCAGCTGGTCGAGTTAGAGCAGGAGGCGACAAGGATCACTAGGGAGACTGTGTTGTTCTGGGGCAGCATTGTCCAGGATGAGCCGTTGGAACAATTGACCAAGCAATGACGTGAGGCGGAAGAGCAGCTGACTACACTGAAGACCGCCATGCGCACCATGCCACCGGTGGCGCAGGCCTCTAAGAAGGTAGAGATCAAGGAATTGCAGCAACGCATTGCCAAAGCAGAAGAACGCCAGAAACAATGGTCTGCGCAGTTGGATGAGTTCCAGGATGTTGGGGCTGAGCTTAATGCCTCCACTGATTCTGCACTCCAAGCGGTGCAGGAAGCAAAGCAGAGAGTTGACACACACCCGTGTGCCCACCCTCTGGCTGCAGACCTCGAGGACAGTAAGGAGATTATTGCAACAGTCCTGCAGTGGGTCAATGAAATTCGGCAGTAGTATGAAGACTTCCATGTCAATAACAGTGAATACACCATTTCCAGTTGACATGGCTCGAGGGCAAGCCACAATATTGTGTTGGGGGCCTATTGGTAGGCGGTTTGGTAAGGTAACATCGCAGCATCGCTGATGCTGCGACAAGTCAGAAGATATCGCGAAAGGTGGAGAGCTGGACGTAAAGGAGATTATTTTATGTATTTTTGAGTTAAATGTACCGTAGTATGTAGGTTTTGGGTCATTTGGACCGTACATTAGGTAATTTTGGGTCAATTGCACCGCAGTATGCAGGTTTTTTGGGTCATTTGGACTGCATCAGTTAGATTTTGGTTCATTTGGACTGCGTCAGTTAGAAAGTGGACAAGCATTGTAAGGGCGGAAGCCTATTTATAGTCATAGAGTCATATGTATTGGACAGCTTAATCTTGGTACAGACCATGAGATGTTGGATGTGTGCGTCTTTGAGTCTATGTCTGAGATCAAGAGATACTAGTGAGATCCATGTTTTGCGGAGATATTGTATCTGGGTTTTGCAGAAGTAGTATGACATGACATAACTGTTTTGTGAAATTTCTGTGTATCGTTCGTCACTTATGGTAATACATGTTGCAATTCATGAATGATGCCTATGTTTTCTTACTGCAACTGATGCTTTAATGCTATACTTGTTGCAATGAAAGATCCTATTGAATGATGCTATGAATATGAATGATATTAAGTTTGAATGCATATGATCTATCTTTGAAAGTTGCGATAAGTTAAGTGATTGTTTCCGCAAACATCCTCCTTCATTCGGTAGAAACATGGTTCCGTCGACTCTCCCTTGAACATCTCGGGTGAGACCTCATCTGCCCCTTAGGTGTTGCTGGATGGGGTAAAACCTGTCTGGGTCGGTGCTTAGGAAGATCGCGGTGGGTTGGTGTTGACAGCGATGGGAACCCCTATCGACTGGGTTTGAGTCAATAGATTCACAAATAGTGGTCTCCCATATCAACCGAATCTACGTTATCCGCGACCCCATACTACTACGTCTATTCCGGCGGGTACGTCTCTTGGAGAGTTCCTTTGAGTCAATTCAATACCTATGCATTCCGAGAGATATGAACAGTGTTATTGATTCCCTAGCCAATTTTATATTAAATTGATACAATGCACATTGATAAGCATTTTCATCAAAAGATGCATAAAACGACACAACATGTAAAATACGCATAGTATGTAAGCAAACATCCATAAGATCCTCAATCCTCATAGAACACATAATGTATAAAACCACAAAATAGTGTTTTTATATATATAATCATCATGTACAAAAATGTGGTACTGATACAAAATCTGAAGCACATAAGTTTTCAGGAGGTCCTAGCCACAAAAATATGAATCCTATGGTTTTTAGTACATATACATCACACATGAGATATCCCCGTGGATGCTCGTGATAGCAAATAATGACCCTAGCTACTCTACGGAGCAGTGGACCAAAGTGTGCCGAGACTTCAGTTGTCTGACGTTGGTAGCAGAGAGGTAGGTCATCTATATATACGTCAGGTATGTCCAACTTCAATCTCTAGAGGTTCTCCTCCAGCTCACTCAATTCCTCTGCCGCATCTTGATGAGCAGCTGCTAAATCCAATACCACTCCTCTTCTCTCGATCATAGAAGCACCTCTCGAGCGAGATGGACCAACATCTACATCGAACATGTGTGAACGATCAGTACTACTCCCAAAACATTTAAAAATTATAAAATGAAAAAACACAACAAGAGTTTCGTTCTTGTTTGGGTCTCCCCATTGCTCACCCTCGGGAAGGGCCAATCCTGGTTCTCCCCTGAAATCTGTACATGTGTACGCATAATCCTCAATCATGAGGAGATGCCCACGTAACCACCTGAAGAAGGTGGGACCAAAACTGATGATGGGACCCTCGCCTCCATGGTAGGCCATGACCTTAGACCACCTGACAATGTGAGGATCTCAAGGATTGAGATCATCTAGCTCTACCTGTGGCCACAACAATGGGACTCGTTCCAAGAAGAATGAGACCACGACAAATCTATAACCAAATTGTTTCAGCTCGCCCCCGTGACATTTGGTGAGTTGTTCCTTGACATTGGTGAGGAACCCCTCACACCAGGTGAAGACAATAGGTGCCATACACTCAATGACATAGAGCATATGGGCCTTGGTGGCCTGATGAGTAGTCCTGCTATCCACCACCCGCTCTATGGTGAAGATCACAGTATGTAGGGGTCAGTCTTGAATGTTCTTGATGGGATTTTTACAAGCAAGCATCTGCATCCCCGGTGTGGAAAATTGAGCCACCAAGCTTTCAGTAGACTGGTCACTACGTCGTGGACCGGATAGTGAAACCATGATCCCCTCCTGGACAACCCCGTTAGAAAATAGACATCCTCCACATCCAAAGTAAGAATGTGGACACCCACACGGAAGTGCTGCTGATCCAGATCCCATAATTCGATCAGATAATCCAGTAACTGTACCTGGGCCCTCATTCCCTGTACATGAAAGAACTTTAACAATCCGCATCGTTGCAATGCATTCATTGAATTTGGGTCATTTGTCACTTGGGAATCTTCCATTTCGTGCTCTATTTATTTCCATTATACCATGGTCCAAGTCAAGACCTCCATAAAAATCAAATAGATGCATATTAGAACCTTTCCCAAGATTTGGATTGGGCTTCTTTGGCCCCATTTTTTATTTTTCCATGTGGATATGCTCTGACACACCCCGCCTTTGCAGACAGTGCATCAGCGACACACTTTTTCCATTCTAGAAGCGCGCCAGAGATCCCTCAATGCACTTACCGCAAGGGGAAAGAGCGTCACTCAGGGCCTGCGCAATCCCCTCTGTTACAAGCCAAAAACCCTAAAAAGTGACCATAAAGCAAAAAACTATTCCTCTAGAAATGTAACAAGCAGGGTTAAGGCCTACATGTCGCTGGTGTGGCGAGAAATAACTGACTGTAGGCTCCGCAATCGACGTTTGAAAATCGACTCCAAAGTGGTGTTTTTACTATTTCCAACTTGGTAAAAAAACATTGGTAACTATTTCTTGCTATTTGACTTTTATATAAAAGAAAATGGAATATTCCCTTTTTATTTTTATTTTATGGGTCTTTTTTTCTATAGTTGGTCATTTCTTTACGTCTAAACACCTTATTATCGTTTCTGACTTATTTTTTGGAGTTCGCAGATGAAGTGAAGCGGTGTTCTGACTTTATTAGGCAACCATCGTTGACGTTTCATACTTTTCATCAAGTGTGAGTAAGTCGTCGAGTGTTTTTTATGCTATTATGTCTCTCATTAAAATAGAATATTAATGGCATCAAGCTCACTTTTCTCCTTTCTCGTTCTTTTAAAACTATGAGAATAAGTCATCGAGTTACATTTTATAACTTTTTCGTGCTCGTAAAACTCCCACGAAAAAGGAACCCCTATGAGTTCCTCTTTGAGCTCTTTAAATATGAAAAGATCGCCAAGCGAACTTGATTTTTTCACGCTTGTAAAAGTATTTGAAAGGTCATTTTTCTAGTGATATATTACCCCTTTTTCGGACCAAGAGGACTATTTACGAAAAAGGAGCACTCCGGTTAATCAGGACTGGAAGAGTTCTCTCTCATGTTGTTTTATCATTTTTCGGATGAGGAACTAACTTTTACGAAAAAGAACCATTTGGATTCTTCTTTAGTTCTCGTTATACTCTCTAAACATGAAATGATGTTGAGTTTTCCTTCTCTTGACTCATTAAAATCTGACATTGAAGGACCCATTTTGGGACGAACCCCTCCTACCTCAGGTTCATAAAACATATGAGATTGCACTCGTCCGAAGGATGAGATATAACGAGCATCTAATACCGTCCTAAAGCTCTTTAAAAAACAAAATAGGTACTCATTGATTATGATGGGGATAAGGAAAGAGTTTTTGTTTCATTGTAATTATGGCAGTACTTAGTCACTCTTGCACATGGCACTCATTTGCATGTGCATTCAAACACTTGGATAATCTGCTTGTCTTCAAGTCCCACCAATTCCATGAGTATTTTCACTCCTTTGATTCATCAAAGAATGATTCCACCATCAGTTGCATTAGGATTTGGTGTCATTCTCATTATGTCAATGCTTCCAAGTCATGTCATTCCCATGTTCAACAGAGGTTTGTTCGTCGAAGTCAATATCTGTAGTCACTCTACCTTCTACCATTTCAGTCATTCCTAAGTTAGTGTCAAATGTCACTCTATAGTCTGATCTACTCCAAAAAAATATCAATCGTGTTTCTTGTCGATGATGGGGGAAACATCATGGCCCTCCTTCGACTCGTTTATCCATGTCTACTTCAACACATCATCCGAGAATTAGACGTAGAAACTATTCAAGTACCTTAGGCTTTCATGCCTCAATGGCAAGTTACCTCCCTTTCAACAGTAAGTTCACATCATTGACTTATGATTGAAAGATTCCATTGAGTGTTCAACCTCAGATCATTGATTCACATTCATTGGTATGTACTACGATACCTTAGGGATCATTGACATCAATGGTTATTTCCCTCGCACTTGTTAACTGTATACATCAATGACCGGTATTCAAGTTGTTTCTACCATGTTCGACTTCAAGACATTGTAATCACATGGTTAGATTTGTATCATTACGGATTCGGCTTGAAGACCCTGGGTTAAGTCATAAGTCTTACCCTGGTTGCGATGGAGATTGTTTGAGTCATATTAAACAAATCCACTTTTGTATTGGTCATGGTTGTGTTACCATCTCATCATGGATCTATGATTGTGTCTAGTAGCCATGATTGTGTTCAGCTGGTCTTTACTACCATGGATCTAAAATGTATTGGTCGGAAGCCATGTTATGAGTCAATTTGAGACATGTATCTCAGAGTGATTGTACTGCAAAATATCTTTGTTCGTCACTCCAACCGACAATCCTTACTTCAATTTTTTCCCTATTTCAAACCATTTCACCTACCTTATTTTTCCAACTTCATGCTTTGGGGGGCATTCTATTACACCAAAATATCTTCACCATGACTGATGTGTCATCTGTATGCCCTGATCCCTAAAGTCCCTGAGGTAAAACATTGAAACAGAAGTTGTTGTCATTCCCTTTTGACCTTTTGTTTTCACTCTGATGCGCCTTGTTGTCCATCAAGGTGCATCAAGTTCAAGGTGATGCGCTTTGCAACTTAGCAGAGTGCGTCAGTGACGCAATGTGCCTTTGTACAAGATGCATTGATCTCTCTCCACGTGCATGTTTCTCTTATGTAAGGCGCGTCTGAGTTGGTTAACGTGGATAAAGAGAAGCTTCGAGCGACTTCTCAAAGCTTGGATGGCGTGGAGACTTATCCCTACTTACCTGGAAAGGTGGAGCTCGATCCCCTTTTCTAGTGGGATGATCCCTTAAACCTCTCCCCTAAATCCTCAACCTCCCCTATCCCTTTATCTCTATATATATGAACCCCCTCTCCATTGTTAAGAGAGGAAGGATAGAGTCATTTATGTTGGTGAAATTTCTCTAGGTGATCCTCTTCATACATTAGGAAGCTAAGCATTCAATCTTGGTGTTGGGTGTGTGAGCTATCTCAAAGAAAACACCTAATATTTAATTATCGACCGGGGTTGGTAATCTTAGAGTTGAGGCAAAGTATATGCTAAGGTAGAATGGTACCTAAGTTTCGCCTTGTCAGACCTTAAAAATAATTAATAAAGAAAAGATCGAAAGATCTTTCAAAATGAAAAACCGAGTCAAACTTCAGAAAACCAATAAAGGAACTAATTCAAACCTAATTAAACAACAGACTAGAATAGTATCAAATCATACTACTCTACTTTATAATTAAATATTGGAAACTGATTAAAAAAAAAACTATTAACTATAAAAATGGAAACTACCTAATTTCATATTCTAATCTAGTAATTAGAAAACAACTGTAAATAAATTAGAGATATGTCTATGAAGACTTAATTCGATGATCAATTACATAAGCCGAAACTATGCTAATCAAAGCAAATTACAAACTAATTAGTAATTTCAACAACTAATTCAAGAAAAGCATCCAATCCCATGTAACAAGAACTAGAGTAAATGTATTGTAATGACTTTCAAATGTAATAGCAAAACAAAATGGAAGTAAATATAATCTAACTTCAACAAAGAGATGTAAACTACAAAGAGACCAATTAGAGTTAGCTTTAAACATTATGATCTATCTACTATCCATAAGAAAAATAATATAAAACTAATGAAAACTAGAAGCAAGTAAAAAACTTGATAAAGATGTTAGTATAGAAGCAAGTAGAAAACTTGATAAAGATATTAGTTAGCGAATCCAAATTCTATTCCATAAATATCTTCATTATCTGTCTAACTAGGAAATTGATTCTATTCTTAATGAATGAAATTATCAAAACTAGAATACTTTAAGAATGAAATTATTAACTCTAATCGAAACTAAATCTTAAGAGCATGTAATAAACTAAACTAGGAATAAAACTGATAATTTCTGAAACAACAACATTTTAGCAAATTAAATATGAAAGACATAATTTAAAAGACAGTTAAAGCAAACTAAGAATGATAGCAAAAATTTAATTAAAATTATATGGAATGTAAAATAGGAACCTAATTATGGTTAAGAATACCAATTAAGAGCAGGAAAGATTATGGTTAAGAAAAACTAAGAAACTGAATTCAAATGAGCATAAAAACAGTGCAGAAAGAATGGAAGTCCGAATGACGATCCAGATGACTGTCCGAATGATCGTCTGGATGAGGAAAAACGAGTTAAACTAAGGAAATGAGTAGTTTTGATGATCTTAACATTAGCTGGTGAATGCAGATGAACCAACAATGCAAAGAAAACAATGAGAAGACTTGTTGAGAAGCTACATTAATAGAGAGCAACCTATTCTAATTATTGTTTAAAGAAGATGAACTATTCCTATTCTATGCTAAAGTAAGATTTGAGATAAGAGATAGAACTAACCTACAACTACAAAACAGAAACTAATAAGACTAATTCTAATTATAAACTAAGTTGGAAACAACAACTAACTAAGTTCTATTTAATTGCAGGAACTAGAAAACAACTATTTAATTACAAAATACTGAAATTAAACTATCAAAACTATGCTTTGGTCGACCATGTATTAATTTTGTAAACACAAACTAAGTTAGCAGGACGACATAAATTACAGAGAGGAAAGAAATAACATGTACAGGAAAACAAAATTAATTACATATACAGGAAAAATAAACTAACTATTTTCATAAAAGAAAATGCAGAAAACACAAACGAAACCTTTTGTTGATGAGGGGTCCTTCCCAGCAACCAGAGATGGAAAACTAAATTGGTTTAGTTACTCAGAACATCAATAAACTGGAACTTCCATTAACTTGAGAAAATTGCAAAATGTCTGCTATCTTCTCTTGATGATTTCTAACTCTAACTCTGTTTCTCTATACAAAGTGTCTATTTATAAATTACAATGGATGAGAAGGTCGATAGAGTCGACCTCTCTAATAATATAGGTGTTTATGGTTGTAACCGGCTGCTTTAAGTGATGCGTGACAGCGCAGGGAGCATCAATCAGTATTCATGGGGTCGGTTCCTTCACGTAGCTTCTTGGAGCGTCGATCTTCCTTTGACATGGAATGGGCAGTGTGTTGGCAGACTGAGCGTGGACATACGAGCTCTTCCAGAACACCGGCGTGGATGGGTGTACTTGATTCCAGGTCGAACGAGCAAGGAAATCAGCGTGTGGAGAGTCGACATGGAGGTAGGATGTGCTATCAAGTTTAGCAGGTCTGGGGATGAATATTCCATAACAAGAGCTTATCAACCGCAACCATCACGTGGCTAACAGAACCCAAGTGTCCATTTTTGTCTTTAATGGCCCGAAGCATGCCTACCGTGAATTTCGTGAGCTGAACGCAAGGCTGAATGACAGGATGGACGCGGCTAAGCGTTTAGCAACATAAACACGTAGTCTGAATGGATGACCGTTTGAGAAACCACAGCCTGAAGAGCAAAACTAAATGCCATGCATGACTGGAAATGCCACTTCAATCATTGCACCGAGTGAAACGAGGTGCTCTACAGCCCAGTATGGGGGAGATGTTGTAACGTGATATAACATTTGTAACAAAATAATTAAAAAAAATCATGTCGGCTCATAAAATAAAAAATTATAGAAAGTACTTTAAAAAAATCCATGTTGGTTCATAAAATAAAATATTATGAAAAGTAATTAAAAAACAGATGTTCGTTTATAAAATAAAAACTTAAAACTTAAACCCAGATCTATCAATCAAGAGAGATCAAATTTCTTGAGTTTAAATTTAAAAAAAGAAATACACCTCAAGAAATTGGATCCCTCTAGGTGCTTGATAGATACTGGTTTAAGATGGATCTATGCTGGTTGATAAATCACAATATAGCGATATTTGACCAAAATTCATATGATAAACGAATACATGCATACCTGGTCTGTTTGATGAGTTGAATCCCTGAAAGAATAACTTAATATATCAAAAATAGTGAGAATGATTCCATTCAGAGTAGATTTAATGATAAAAAATAATGACAAAATGGACACCAACACTTGGAGGCTAGGATTGCTGGAAGGAGGTTATGACGTCAAAGCGTTGGTCTTAACATCTCTCCCTTTCTATTTCTTACTATTACATTTAATACAAGTTCTTTTCGTAAAATTTATTGTGTTAATGATGTTTAGGTTTTTCTTCTTTGACTGCTAATCTAGATCAATTCATATCCATGTGCTTTTACCACTTGTTTGTTTCCACATGCTTTGTATGTTTTTGCAGCTAAAGATCTGAAGACATGGAGCTTGGAGCAGCAAGGAGAGAGGAATTGCATAATTGAGGTAAGCCATCTCTTCTATTTGTCTTGGATTTCAATTGATCTAGGAAAAGTACTTGTGTTATGAATTCATTTGTTCTAGATCTAAACCATTTAGAGTAGGGAGATTTATTTGAGTCCGCTCATACAGATTGTCCGTAAACAGTTTGGGAAGCATACAACATTCTAACTTCAAGTAGTTTACTTTTGAAGACCTTTTTTAAATAGATGATGCACTTAGTTTAAATTGGCACATTGGTGTGTTTTATATACTATGTAGCTAGGTTATTCACACTAGCTAGTGCATAAATACACTTACTACTTGACTTATGGAAATCTTAGTAATAGTTCAAAAATGGTGGTGCATACATGTAAAAAATTAAATGACAAAATGTAGAAAATAAAAATAAGCTAAATGTTTTTGCATCCTTTCATAAATACAAGAGAGTAAGGAAATAACGTTTTGGATTTTATTTAATAAGTGAGGAAATACAATGAGAGTTACCTCAAGTGGAGTGAGTAGGGGGGCTTGAAGAAGGTTGAAGTAGTGATTCCTTGGTCTCCACGCAACTTCAGGAGTTCTCCACACAAGTGTCACTAATGGTGGTCAAAAATCACAATGGGGAAACTACAAGTCAAATGGAGGCTTCAAGAGTTTCAGGTGAAATTTCGACAGAGTGACGGTAAGGTAGTGAGTGAATGTGTGATATATAATGGGATCCTTCACCATTTATTTATACTAATTTTTTCCCAAGTTTTCTTGCCCATGGTATTTGGCGGACCAAGGTATTGGCTCATGGTTTTGGGTGGCAGTTTAAGGTTTTCCCTCTTTTTTTGACTTATTCAATGCTTTTCCCCTTTTTATTTTCTATTTTTTGCCTTATTTTGGGGGGGGATTTCCCTGTTTTGGGGGACTTTTTGCTTTTTTGGAGGAAATAAAGCCACTTTTCACTATTTTGGAGAGGGAAAAATAATTATGAGCCAACTTTGTGGGTTTTTGAATTAGGCTTTGGTGATTAATGAAATATTTTAAAGGGGGGGAATAAGGAATGTGGTGTTATCATTAGGGGATGAACATGGTGAGGAAGTTTTGGTGTTAACATACTAGATGCACTAGTGCACTATATCTTGATGCACAACAAAAAATACCTACGCTAAAACATCCATAGGGTACTAATTGTGGAAGTTTACACTTCTATTTTCTCCAAAACTTATTACTATGGTGCATTTACATTACATTGGTGTGCTTAAATGTGAGTGGCACACAACATGTCAATTTGTTTTTTGAAATATAAAGCATGTATTTTTCATCAATGGTAAAAATTCAAATGAAAAAAGTGTGGAATTTGTTACTTTGTAAAAATGAGTCAAACAAAATCCTAATCCCTAATCCATTGTTTTGCCGAAAGTTAGAGGGGAGACTTGTGTAAGAGAGATTTACCAAGTAAGACATCATAGTGGATAGACAATTTTGAAGACTCAAATTTGTAAGAGGTCACCATGGGTCACATAAAAAATTTGCGTAGGAGAGATTTAAGACATGTATAAACTTCATTCTCTTCATCTAAACAAATTTTCCCTTGTTCAAAAATTCCCTTATTTTTTGTATTCCTCTTGATAATTATAGTTCATTTAAATTAAATGGAAGGGTTTTAGACTGACTTGAAATGTTAGAAACCCTAACTTTGTTGTTGCTTCTCTTTTGTTTTATGTTGTTGCAAACCCTAGCAACAAGGTTTTAGTTTATTCACACTTTCACAGAGACATTTTTTCCGGGGATTTGGGTATTTGTTGGACTTAATGGTTATTTTTATGTAAAATATATTTTAATGGATTGAGGTAATTTATTTCATTGGATTCAAAAACCTGTCATTGTCACTTTAAAAAATGTTTTTGGGTTTCGCAGTGTGAATTGTATAGGAAATACATGGATGTGTTTATTATTGTATAGCACATTTTTTTTCCAGTTTTAAAATATGTATTATATAATAAATATGGTATATTTGTTTACCACTGCAGAGTACACCACTTGCACTTGCCAATATGTTAAAAAAATATTTAGGGGTTTCATGGTGCAATTTATACAATATTTACACAATGGTGCATCTATTACTATATATCACACCACTAAACATGAGAACCTAGAAATGTATTAGTGCATGCAAATTTTGTGTTGTTGTGCATTGGCTATGTGGTTCGGAAGACATAATTAAAAGCACCAATGCATATCACTATATAATGTGCATCGCTTAACTTGAAAACAATTTTGATTGAAATTATCTACTTTATCTATATAACACATTTCATAATTTGTATATTTCATTATGTAGGCATTTTAATGAATGAAGATGGCCAATAGAAGGCCGTGGAAAAAAACTTATCAGCGAACATGAGGGAAACACATTCCAAGAAGAGAACATGTCAATTTATATCAAGTTTTAATATAAAAGAAATATATTTGAATTATATGTAGGTTTAAATAATGTGTATTTCTTAACATGTGTCATGAAAGGACAAAAATGAAAAAATTCAATAAGATTGTTCATGATCGAAGTGGAAGGGAACATAAAATATTTACGGAAATGTTGCAAATATGGGAATTAGGTGGCTAAAAGTGACCAACCTGAAGTTTTTCCTTGACTTTTTAGTATTAATTTACTTCTTTACAAATATGACTAATGGGTTTCAAACATTTTATTTCACATAATATGTTGAATTTTGTGTAGGGAATGACAACGAGGGAACAAAAGTCCCTCCTAAAAAACAAAAATGATGAAAGATGTAAATGATGATGAATTGGTCCTTACTTCATATAGATTGATGTTGAAACTTAATGACTACAACCAAGTGTTTCCAAAGAAATAGTCAATGAGACCTATAAGACTTACAATTATTTAATCATACAATAACAAAAAAGATCATTTAGAAAGTATTATTGCTAATCACTTTTTCTATAATATGTATATACTAGTCTAAAAAATTACCAAATTAATATGTCTATGATATTTGCTTTCATATAAATATTGGTTGTTTTTTAGGAAGATTAAGAAAATTAAAGACTTTGAATGAGATGATACATGAAACATGCCACCAGGGATGTCTAAAAAAATGTAGAAGGTGATGCTCAAAGAAATAAGAATATTTGAATTGTGGGATGATTTATTTAAATAACGACGTGCATGAAATGTATGTAATCACTTATTTTTTATGTGTAATTAGAGAGTTTAATTATTGCATGAAATAGGAATTTTCAATTTTGTTTTTGTTGTAGAACAAAAACCAAAATGGGATCCATTCAACACATAAAATGGGATGACAGGCCAAAAAAGTGTTGATCACAAATTTTGTCATTACTTATCTATTCCTTATATAACATTTCATATTTGTTGTGATCTTTATTTTTTAAATAGTTTACAATCATTCATGGATGCTTTCTACAAGGTGCTAACACACAAATAAGAGCCATGTGAATATTTGATTGACATTGAATTACATATGTGTTGTGAGTACATGTTGGAATGTCAAGGGTTAGCTGAACTATTTGTAAGTAGTTATGTTGTTTTTTTAAATATAATGGATATATTTTTTATTATAAAAGAGTTGTGGGAAACCCAAATAACCTGGATTTACAAAATACGCTCAAAATTTGTTCAAAATTTGGTCTTCTAAGTTGAAGTAGCATACAAAAACAACATATAAGGAAACATTATACTATTTCTATAGGCCTTCCTACCATATTTAAAAGTGTATTTCCTAATAAATTGTCCAAGTAATCAAAAACAAAAGAAGTACATAAGATAAAACATTAACCAAATTTGTGCCATGAATGGGCCTCCATACACACATCTTTGTGCTCCATACCATACCCCTCTTGGATATTTGGTTGTTATGTTAAATCCATTGTTGTTTGTTGCACAATTTCTTATTCACTAGCCTTCTCTTTCATAGAACCCATAGATAATATTGGGTGACCTACAATAGATTGTGATCCTCAGGTGAACCCCAATATGATATTATAATTCATTTTCTAATCATTGTTAAGTTTCTCATACTTCAAAGTTTGATATTTTAAGGTTGCTTCCATCTCCTCATGCTTTTTTTCTTACTTCTCCATATCAAAAATTAAGTATTTGATTGATTTCCTAATCCCTCTAATTGATTATTCATTCTCCTTAAAATATTTTTCACTTTAGCAATGCGATACTCCCCACTCTTCCTAGAACTGGAGGGTTGCACCATAATACAAAGCTATATAGGAAATATCATTCTTACTCGCACCATTAAGCTAGAGAAATGTCTAGAAAGAAACCAAACCCCATTAACCATACCCTCCAATGTATGCAGACTTGTGCCTCTAAGACAAAAAAAAATACCTATAGGAATTTGTTGGCTCAAATGCAAAGTGCAAGATATACACTAGACCATGAGAGTTGTCACCTAAGAAAGAAATTATATTATACCTCTATCAAGACTAAGGCCTTGGGACCACGCCAACAAAGGAGGTTGAATCAACAAGAATGCGATCCCATTCCCGACACCATGTTGTGATGGTTCATGCCATAGAAAAATAGTCTCCAATCCTCAACCTTACCTAAGCCACCTCCTCACATCATAAAATTTAGGCCAACTATTCCACCTATGCAAGATAGCCATTGCACATGGGGTTTTAATTTCTCCATGCTGCAAATGGAATGGTAAGGAAGGGAGGAATAGAAGGAACAAGGGAGATTAATTTATCCCTCATGTTAGTCGTTAATGATGTGACCTATATGCATATCCTTGATGTAATTTTTCCAAGTGGTGACCTATATGCATATCCAAGTGCAAATTCGAAATTAATACAATTGATGAGGCTTGAGCACTCAATTGTGTGCTTCATAACTCTTCTAGGGGATCCAAAACCTATCAGGGGGTCCTCATTTTTAACCAAACCCCCTTGTCTAAGTATACAACCTCATTTTCCTTGCAATAAACCATTTCATTATTGCCTCTCAGGACTTGGAAAATTTTGGCATCATATATCCCTTTCAAATTATTGATAATTCTTTGAAAGGTCTTGTAAAGTAAAGTATCCTCCTTAAGATGCTTCTTTTGCATTTTCTTAATAACAAAGAGGGAGTCTTTGAGAGTTATTACCTTCTTAATTTTATAGACCTGCAACAACACAAATCCAATGTACAATGCATAGAGTTCTACCTATTTATTTGAGGCTATTCCTATCCCCCATGGTAAGCTTATTTATATAATTCTTTCTAGGATAATGAGAATCCCTCTAATTCCTACGACCCCTATAAGTAGCTATATTGTTTTACTTAAGAAACCTTCAATTATTTTTATACTTTGTTATGGCATATGAAATTTAAAGGAAACAAAGTATGGAGTGGAGCCACCAGAAAATATGTTGAAAGATGGCATGAATCATGGTTTTGAAAGAATGTCTCGGCTGGCAGGAGTGGGAGGAGTACTCTATGACTCCGAGGGAATAAAAAAGAAAGATTATGCATGGGGCATAGGAAAAAAGACCAACAATGGAGTTGAGTGGCTAGCTCTCATTAAAGGACTCGAGCTTGCCAGAAAGGAGGGAATTGAGAAACTGACTGTCTTCGGCGATTCGATTATGGTTATAGGGGAAGCAAGGAGCCTCGCAAAAGGCATAAAGAAGCCCACCAACAAATTTTAGCATATCCTAAAGCACATTGCTCAGGAATTCAAGGAAATCAACTTCCTCCACATTCTTAGATCCAACAACAACTGCACGGACAAGATGGCAAACTCTGGACCTAAGTTGGCATGTGGTGTTTTGTTTAGCAATGATCAAGATATAGGAATTGCATGGGTCCCCTAATCCTTAATCGAATTTTGGTCTCTTCTATGGTAACAATATGGTGTTTGTTTGGCTTCTTCGAAACCCTCGAATTGCACCTTATTAGCGGGTTCAATGCATCAAACAAGGACAAAAGGAGGATACAGGATCCGCACACACGAGCATCCCACATGGCCTCCATGCAGGGCTTAATGACGGCCATTCCCCGAGCTTATTTTGGGTTTAAACTTGGCAAAGACACCACTTCCAATTATGCATCGAAAAGCTCCTATTATGTCTATCCTGCTTCTAAATCTGAATTCCTTGTTTAATACTTTGATTTTCCTATTCTAAGCTCCCTGGAAAGGCATCACGTTTGCATTTTCAGGATGGCATAGAATCAATCCACGTTTTCCTTCCACGGTGGGAAGTAGGTGATTGCTCACGGGAGACCTCTCTACGCGAATCTGGCCCAGAATGAACCATTTGTAGCAGGTGTAGGTGCTAGCGTCAAGAGTGCGCATCCATCATCGAAAACTCATGGGAAATATTCCTACCTGGGACAAGGGCTCCATTCAACAAAGGACGGGCTGGGGTTTGATAATTTGTCAATAGCTTTTCAGACATGTTTTTGTGATTTAGAGGCTCAGATTAGGACTGTCAGCAATGAGAATTATGAACTTAAGAAGGATTTCACCCATCTATTTGCCCCGGTGAATGAAATAAACATCGAGGTCCGCAGGCTCAATGCCAAATTTCCAGACCAGGTAGCCTCGTTGGTGGAGGCAAAACTTGAAAACTTGGATGCCAGAATGCTCGCAATTCATGGCACTATAATGGTGGCTATAGAAAATTTGAAGGAGATGCGTAAGGACATCAGGGAACTAGCCGTGGAGGCTAAAGGAAAGAAAAAAATGCATTCCTGAGTAATGCTGCAACCTGCTGACAGGTTTTTTGGTGTGCAGTCTTCTAGCGAAAGCCATGAATCTTTTTTTGTAAATACAGTCCTAGTTTACAAGCTCAAAACTTCTCAATCTATGTCTTTCAAGTATGTTTTATTGCTTAGTCAGTTTGTAAGAAGCTATAAGCTTCCTAAAATAGGGCTTAATTTTGAGCAAATTAGCACAGCTGATACAAAGTTTGCAGGCATCGCTCTACTTCTTCACAGAGAGCTGCCCTATTGCAAGTCCTTTTTTGTACGCCCTATTTCATTTTTAATATAAAGTCGATTAAACGTTTCTGTAAAAAAATATGGTTTTGAAAGAATGTGTATTGTGTATGAATCAATAGATGTAATGTAGTGCTTTTCAATTCATACACAATCACGTATATTATACTATACATGTCGATTTAGTCGTTACATTTTATTTTAATGTTTGTAGATGGAATATGAAGAGATAAAACAAACTCAATCAACTCAACAAAACATTGCAAATAACCCAAGTACAATATCCCCTACAAGAAATTAGGCATGGAAGTTTTTCAAGCAATAGCAACAATTGAAGGTATGATGATTATCAATATAATTTAATGTCAAATTTTTTATGTTTTGGAATATTTGTCTGTAAAATTAGACATTTTGTTTAATGTGGACATATTATCCCAATTGGTATAACAATGGGTTACCATAAATTGTAACAATTATTTATGTACAATTTGATTATTTTGGACCTTTAGGTTGGACCATTTTGAATAATAAAGATTCCCTTATTCATATATAATGAAATGCATTTCTTATTCAATTATATCCAGGATGTTGTAAAATGTTACATTGCAATGATTTACATATGGATGATTTATAGTAAATTATGATGAACAAAGGTGTAATCAACGGGTATATTTGTTTCAGTGATACAATAGATTAATTCAATGTTTATATCCAAACATATTAATCAAAATATAAACATTAATATTATTATAAAAATTATTTTACTTTTTTTATGAGTAATTGAAATTTTATATTTAAAAAAATGTAATATACCGATCTCGATCCTTTGAATTTGACCTTGTTTATGTTGTAATTATGATTTTCATTACTATGTTTTGCTTCATGCCATGAGATAGACTTACCTTGGTGATTTTCAATATATCTAAACATGATCATTTTGAATTTAATAAAAGGTTCCATGATTGATTAGTGGGAGAACATCGACGGGTCTATGAGTCCACCAGAAGGGAAAGATAAGGGTGCCCAAGGGGGGACTTGAACTATGTCTCATAGTTACTACTATATCCTATCTACAACCTCTTCCATGTGATTGTCCTATTATCATTACACCCTAATGTTTATATTACGACAATTAAGAGCCAAATGAAATTATTAATTGCTTTAAGTAATTATTTCTTACCATTAAGTACGTACCTCTTATATTAAAACAACTAATTCCTATATTCATGCATTCAAGGAGAGCTCAACTAATACTCTCGACCCTTATCATTAAGGAAGTGGAAGTGTTGGATTATGACTCTTCATTTCCCTCTCCTTCATTCATGCAAGAGAGAATTTGAATTAGGAAGTGATGATTAAGAAGAAGAAGAAAATGATTTATTAAGGAATTAATAGATTTCTTGACCAAAAAACAATACCCCATCTATCATAGGATCCATGGAGAAATGAAAGAGGCATTATCATGTAAAATTCAACACCATTATAGAGTAGGGAAGTATCTTCTTCAACCTCTACACTTTTGTTGGATTTCTTGGTTGGTTTGGGAATCTTAGGTAAATATAAGAGTGATTTGGAAGCCTTGGAAAATATTCTTCACCCTCATGGTCTCATAGCCTAGCACGAGAGTGGCATCCATAAAGGATTTGTCTATGCTTTGGAGTAAAATAGTTCACCCATAATTAGTTGCCTTGGAACTCAATTTATACAAAGATAAGTTTTTTTCTCCAACTTTTCTATAAATTCAATCATGTATATAAAGAATAAAAATTCATTATTTTTTATGAGGATTTTCATTGAAATTTCCTATAATTTGATGAGAAAATGAATTTGATTTTATATTTTATGCCAACTATGTGTATAAATGCATTGTGCATTCAAGTCTAAAAACCAGCTCATATTTTAAGTGCAATGGTTTCATATGAATTTTTTTCCATGAAAAAAAAACATATTTTCATTCATCTCATATCAAAAATACAATCCTCAGTGCTTAAAAGCAAAGTATAATCCTCACGTAAGTACATAGATCTATAAAAATCGAAAACCAAATTCCCACTAAGTCTAAGACTATCAATAAAAAAAAAAAATAACCAGCAAGATATCATTTCTTATTCATCACAGAAATAAACAAAGTAAATAGAAACAGGAGGCAAGGAATTGCCCCCTTGGAATTCTTTGAGGCTCAATGCTCCTTCATGAAGAACCAGACTCTTCTTTGAGAGGAAATCAGCTTGTTCATTGAACTCCTAATATATATTATTGAAGCTAAGCTCCTAAAAAGACTCTATGATCCAGAGCAGTTGATCCACTATAGAGGTTCAATCAGAGTTTACAACATCCACTTGCCCAGTGATAGTTTTTAAGAAGATGTTTTTGCAAATACATGGGATTCTCAATGCATAGAATAGGAACCATGTGATGAAGTTTCTGATGTTGAGGAGAACCATTTAGAGATAGAGCACAATGATAGAGAAACCTTGTCTTTTGATTTGTAGAATAAATGGTACGTGATGATGTTTCTAGTATGCCTTCTTCTGCTCCTTTGTTTAGTAAGTGTAATGAGGAAACACAAGACATAATTGACAACATTGTTGAGGACCTTGAGTCAAAGGAAGATATGCTTCTTTTTTCAAATAGTATATGTGATTCAGATCTAGAATATATTAATGGAATTATTGAGCTTAGTGAAGATTCTATATTTATGTCAGATTCCATTGAAAGAGTAGTAGGGAAGAAAGAAGAGGAGATGCGACAAGTTAAAGTGGAGTACTTGGATCGATAGGAGGATCGATTGGCTGTTTCTACGTTGTCGACGACTTAAGTAGAACCATATGTAGAGATCTATGAAAAATCATCTTATGATCGTGATAAGGATTATGAAAAACTTTACACACCTCTTGTTTTTTATTGTTGGTAGCATCTTGGGGATCCTAATTCGACACTAATTATGAGGAAGAGGAACCAAGTTTCCATCTTGATTTGTTGACACTTCCTATCGTCAATGGCATATTAAGAGAGGAAGTGCAATGGATTGATCACGAGGATTGTGATTAGCATGATACTTCCTTCCCCGTTTATATATAAGAGTTGGTTTGATATGAACACCCTAATGAGATATTATTGCTGCTAGAAGAACATCTTTTGGTTCAAACAGAGGGTGATATTCGTCACAATACAATAATTATCTTGCAGCCCACTTTTGTTCTTTAGTGTGATTCTCAACTTAATCATTGCTTGGATATTAGATTATATCATGATCCACTTGAAATGAGATGCAAGAGTTATTTCAGTAGGTAGTACATAAAAGTTTTATATTTTCTAATTTTGTTTCCTTCACTAGTCAAAAAACATGTTTCAAGTTTTAGCCAACGGATTTACTTGGTTGTTTGGCAATCAAGCATGTAAAGACTTCTTTCCATCTCAGTGGCTTTCATGATTGGATTCACTAGAGATATGACTATGTTGATCATGATAGTAGGATCGATCACTTATGTGCATGGTTGTATTGGCTGTTTAAATATGTTCATTGCAGATCTGATGTATTTCCATGATATATGATATAAAAAAATGATACAAAGTTCTAAGTTTTTTAGCATGTTAACACGTTCAATTGTACCCTTTCTGAGCTACTAGGAAGGTTGAGTCATGTTTTTGTGGTTTCCTTTCCATTAGTTCAAAGTTCAATTTTGCTTATGAACCTTTTTGGCTAATTTCTCATTGTCGACTCTCATATTTTGTCAAGTTTAAGCTTTGGGAGGTGTTTTTAAGTTATTAGGGTTTTCTATTTCTGGATGGTGGTACTTCCAAGTTATTGAGTCATGTCTTTGATTTATGTTGAGTAAAAAAAAAAACTCGACATGAGAAAGCCATGTGTCCTATTCTAATATATTCTTTTGATTTATTTGACCTTGGAGCAGCTATGTTTGGGATCCTAGAGTTTATCTTGGATCCCTATGTTTTTTCAGTCACGTTTACAAGTTTGAGTCAAAAGAGTTGAGTCAAGTTTGAATGTTTGTACTTTGGAGTTCTACAATATTTGTTCTACATGTGCTCCAAGTTGGTTGGAATGGTTTTTCATCACTTTCCACCTAGCAAATTCCCCCCATCAATTACAGTACATCTTGTTCTAAGGCTTGACTTAAAACTTGAGTACTAAGGTGTCCACAAGCCTGATTGACAGGCTAACTTGCCTCTGACATATATTTTCCTTGTTGAGTATTGATTAGGTTATTCCTTTCATTGTTAAAATTCAAATTGGTCATTCACTTTGTTAGGTTTGTACTCGTATCTTGGATTCCAATAACATGAAAATAAAAGATCCCAAAGAGGTATTGTTGTTAGCAAATATATTATTTGGCGCGATGAAACAAATAAAGCAATGTTATGCTATTGTACCAAAGAAACTTGGAGCATGTGATGAGACTATAGAGCGCACAAAGGATGAGAAGATCATTTTAGAAAAATGAAAATTTTAGATGAATACATGACATAGCATGCAACAATTTGACAAATGGATTGCCGTCAAAGAAGAAGATTTATCAAGAGATAGATTTGATTCCAAGCATGAAAACCAACGCATAGATGAATACAATTACATATCATGCAACGATTTTCCAAATGGATTACCATGAAAATGAAGATCACTCATGAGAAAGTTGATGTCAAGCATGACATTACCAAATCAAGTAATGCATAGATGAACCCAATGAAAAGCATAGAGTTGAATTAACAAACGTGTGAGTTATTGTTAAGGGTTTGATTAGAGGGAGTGAGCTCATGCACAACACTTGCATTGATAACACCAAAGAAGGATGGATAGTAAAGGATGTGTGCAAGATCTAGAGTGTCAAAGAAGATCGTGATCATGTACAAGTTCACATTGTAAGGAATATATAATTTGATGGATAGTTTGAATGGTGTAATATATTGCACCAAGATAGATTTGAAGAAAAAATATCACCAAATCAAGATAGGAGATGGCAATGAGTTGAAGACTACATTCAAGATCAAGGATTGTTTGTATGAGTGGTTAGTTATGTCATTTGGATTGAACAATGTGTACAACATGAATTGATGATAGGGTTATTGCAACCCTACACTTGTATGTTTGTAGTAGCTTGTTTTATTACATTCTAATTTTAGCAAGAGCAAAATTGAGTGCCTAGATCATCTAAGTATTGTGTTTAAAACACTAAGAAAGGACCAATTTCGCATCAACTTGAAGAAGTGTGTTTCTTTAAGGAAGAGTTGATATACCTTGAGTTTATGCTTTCTAAGAATGGATTGTGCACGGATTCAAAGAAAGTGAACCATTACAAGATTGGCCCATGCTTTGCAGTGTCATGTAGATGGGAAATATTTATGGTATAGAAAATTTTTACATGAAGTTCATCATAGGATTCAATGAGATATGCACACCCGTGATATAATGTATTTAAATGCATGGATTCCAATAGAACATGCTGGTAGAATGAATTTTTGAGTCGCTAAAAGAGAATATTACATTGGAACTTGTATTGGTGTTATTCGACTTCGAAAATATATTTCAAGTTCCTTGTAATGCAAGTGTGATAGTGATTAGCATGGTGCTGATTTAGGAAGGAAGGTCTGTAAAATTATTCAATGACAAGTTAAATAATGTGTGGCACTTCAAATTGGGCATAGCATTATGATTATTGACTTAATTGAACTTTTGTTGCAATAAATCCTTCCCCTAGAGAGTGGTGAACAAACAACCTTATCTCGTACCATTGGCCATTGGTGTGTATTCTAGCTGCTTGACTTCACTTCCAATTGGGAAGCGCATTCTTATTCATATTTAACTTGAATTTGATGAATATTGAATTTGGGATGGGATTGAGGTTTTGCAGTGCATTATTATTCAATACCTTGAATGAATGGTAGACTTCATGCTACTCTTTTCTTCTTTAGCACTGCAAGGAAATGGATGGATGATTGTTAATAATAACCAAAAATGACAACATTCATTCAAGGCATTTGAAGAAGAAAAACATTCCTCGTAATGTAATATAATATGAGAGGAATGGGAATTTCAATATCTAGGGTTATTAGAGCATAATTATGTTATTAGAGAGCAACATAGAATAAAAAATAAAGTTACATAGTAGAATGGAAAGGAATATGAGAGAGAGAGATAAGCAATATAATTAGTCTTATTAGTATGGAAAGAAAAGGTTGAAGATGTAAAGCTTGAAAATAATTAATTTGTTAACTAGAACGTAACATTCTGATATTTGGTAATGCATTATTATTGAGTACATTGAATGCTTAGGCTCCTTTCTCATGTCGCTTGAATGAATACTCAGTCTCCTTGATATTGTACCTTGAATGAATTCTAGTGTTTCTTGATCCTCTTCTCTTATTGAGCGCTGCATGCATATGGATGGATAATCGTCAGTACTAACCAACAATGACGACATTCATTATTGGTCTCTTTTAGAATAAGAAACCCAAACAACCATCTACAATGTGTGTGTGTGTGTGTGTGTGTGTGTGTGTGCGTGTGTGTGTGTGTGTGTGTGTGTGAGAGAGAGAGAGAGAGATTAAAAAAAAAATGGTCGTGCTTTTGTGTATCATCGAACAGCACAAAATGACTTATCTTGAAATAGAAAAAAAATACAGTCTTTGGCATGAAAAACTACAACGAGAAAACAATGAAGTATCAGTTTCCACCAAGAATTCACAACTATTATATTAATGTACAACATAGTAGGAAATACCTTAGTTGAACTCCCAAAAACACAAAAACATGAGACTAACATCAAATATGGAGAAAATGAAATGATAGGGTACAAAATATGTAATCTCCATATTTCCTCTTAGGGAATGACATGTCCAAAATGGAAGCTCTTAAAAAAGAGTTTCTATCCCTCCAAAGTCCACACGCAAATGGTTGCACTTGATGACAAGGGAAAAAGTAGTTTGGAATTTCTATTAAAGGAGCAAAGGATATTGAATTTAAATTTAAAATTGGTGGGAAAGAGTTCCTGAGGATGGTTGCAATAAAAGCAGTTGAAGTAGAGGGTTGAGGGAGAATTGAAATCCAAGAAATATTAGTAGAGCAAAAGCTATGGTTGAGGATGGTATGGATCCCAGGACAGAGACATTGGAGAAGTGGAATATTATAATTACCATGAATGTTTAATTACTAGTTATCTTTTAATATTAAATAAAATGGTTGAAACGATCAATGTTAATTGTCCCCATTTTGGAGTGACATATATAAGGAAGGCTCTTACTATTTAAAGAAGGAGGCTTTGGAGCTAATATAAGTTTCAGTTTTGCACTCTTTATTCTATTTATATATCAACCTAGAATCAGAACCATATTTTGTAGTTGCATAAAGTGATCCTCTCCACTCTTCATTAGACCTCAAGCACTTGGCAAGGATCCATTCCCTTTTTCTACAAGCTTCCCTAGCCTAATAGGGATCCTCTCCCTGTCTATTTAAGAACACGTATTTCCTACAATAGTAGTTTAGATTTGGTAATTTAGAGTGTGCCCTCCCACCGGGAACTCCAATCACAAGGATGTCTCCCTTGCAGAAGCATAGTTACAATTTTTCCAACAACAATGACAAATTATTCAGCACCAGAATCAACTTCTTCAAGAGCGCACCCAAGTGATTCATGATTTGGCTATAGAACTACAAGATATGAAGCTCAAATAGACCATGTCTCATCCAACCTCTGGATTGCATTGGGACCCTAAATTGACATTGCCATAGTTTTCTGTTGCTTTACAACATCCATGCTCTACCAAGATATTATTCTTTAATGCCAACACCCAACCTGCCCCTCCAAATGTTGTCATTGTTGTGGATAACCATACTACATCTTATCCAAACCTCATTCTAATGACATGTCTATCCCTTCCCACCCATCCCATTCTCTTTACTCAAAAATGTCATATTAAATATCATATCACTAAGATCATCATGGACAATGGTAACCTATAAACACTTATTCTCTATGACCCTTTTAAATTCCTTGGATTTTTTGGTAACTTCCCACCCTCTTCCATACCATCTTGAGTGGGTGAATGAGGGTGCTTTGTCCTTGTTTGTGGCCTAACAATGTAATATAACCTTTTCCATTGGCCCTCATTTTTGGACACTGTGTTACTTGATGTTGATCTACGAGACTGCACTGAATTATTGCTAGGGATAGTTTGCCACCATGAACACTCTGCCACATATGCTTCTTGCCCCAAAACATAGGCCCCCCACTAAGGATGGTCAATGCTTTTGCTTCCCCTCATCTACTACTTCCTCTCTATAAACTATATTAGGTAATGATGTTGTATGTCACTTTTCCCTTTATAAATGTTTACATCTATGTATTATGTAGGAAGCTAAGCCGAATCACCTCACTAGTGATTACTCACTTCAAAAAGGATATCAAAGAGAGAGATGAAGTCATCAAAATATTATATCCACAACAAGCATTTGAATATGAAGTATGAAAACCAGGTACAGTGCTTGCAAGATAAGATTAAAATGTATGAAGAGAAATACACCAAATTGGAAGAGATTTGTCTATTACATTTGGACTGCGATAAAATGAGCTATCACTCAAAAGACCTTGAGGTGGTCTATTCAAACAATGAAGGTAAAGGTATGCTAGAGGTAAACAAATCTCTAGAAGCTAATATTGTTGCCAAGCAGTGCCAACTTCTACTTTCCAAGGATCATCTTTGTGAAATCCCCATAAAAAAATAAAAAAAATAAATTCTTCTTCTTTGTCTTTACTTCTCCTATCAGCGGTATGAACTTACATTTCCATGATAGTAATTCACTATCGTAATTAATCAAAAGAAGATACTAACTAGAACAAACAAGGTTCTTTCTCCAACAAAGATGATTTCATTAGTAGGTCTACTGTTTACTTAGCTCTGACTAACACCTACAAATTCTATTGTGGCAAGTATGACTTAAAGAAAAGGTGCAGGAGTTATTACACAGGTAAAGGATTTGTACCCTTATGTCCATAGATTCTTCTTTATAACAATGTGTTTAAAATACTTTTTACAACTCCTTAAAATTCTTCATACAGGTTCGGCTCTTCTTCAAGCCAAAGGGGTCCTATCCTATGCTAAGAAAATAAAACCCCTAACCCAAGGTTTGCATCAAGGAAAGAACTATATAAGTGTTTAATAGATTATAAGGTTATCGAAATACACCAAGGTTTGATTTAAGGGTAAGGTTGGGCTCCCAACAAGATTTATTATAAGACAAAAAAACAAGATTGAGACCATAGTCAATACTCACTCGTAAAAATGGTTATGGTTATATGTTCCACCTCCAAACATGTTAATGAAAGAAGCCACCAATTATCCCTAAGCTGTGTCATTAAAATGTTTCCATTTCACGTACAGGCTCTACGAAAAGGTGTCCTATGCTACACTGTCAGCCTGGAACCCACTCTCATTTCCAGTGCTGGTATCACTTCAAAGTTAATACAACTGGCACGGCGTTAAGGAAAAAATCCCAAATGATAACATTCATTCCTTTGCAGCAAGCATTTTCATCTTAGAGGGTTTGAGATGTCTCTATTGCAAGGAGGGTTAGTCATGGTGATGACAGTATATAGTCCATAGGGAAGGTTTAAGTTCAGAGTGTTTTGTCTAAGCCTAGTTCAAAGGTTTCGGCGTAACTTCATAGCGTTGCACTGGGTTTTGTCCACTTCAAAGATTTGGTGAGTTACAATACCTATATTAAACTCTTTTGTATACCAAGATTTGCATTTAACAACTTTCTTAGATTATTAACTTATCTCAGGTGTGTATTTGCAGGTTGCCAATGGGGTTTCAACACTTTATGCCGGCGTTCGCCATTCTATAGGTAAGAACTATATCGACTATCACATAAATCCTTTGCTGGTTAAAGGGAACTTTAGAGTTGGAAGGATCTTCTGTTGAAATCTGCGAGGAAGGTCGGTACCCACATAAAAATTAAGATCCCACATGGAAAGAAAATGAAATTTACGGCGAGGTTAGGTAGTATAAAATAAGAAGAATAGAGTAGAAACGGCGTATACGGGGTCTGTGGTGTAACACCCACGGCCTGAGGAAGTCGTTCCCATTGCATTTGGGGAGTAACTTTCCTTAGCATCTCCCATTGGGAGTGCACATCATTAGGGATCGGAGGTGGGGGAGGGAGGTGTGGGAGCGGAGGTGGGTGAAGGTGGTCAGGAGGCAGAGGTGGTAGGGTGATGGCGGAGGGTGGTAGGGTGGTGGCGGAGGCAGTAGGGTGGAGGTGGAGGTGGAGGCGGAGGTTGTAGGGTGGTGGTGGTGGAGGTGGAGAGTTGTGGTGGGGGGAGGGTGGTATCTAGGTAGGTGGTAGGGTAGCTGAGGAGGGGGGCAGGGGGGTGGTATCGGTGTAGGCGGGAAGGTGGTAGGGTATCTACGGAGGGGGATAGGGGGGTTCTATCGGGGTATCTAGAGGGGGGGTTAAAGGGGGGGGTGGTATCGGAGCAGGTGGTAGGGCAGCTAAGGAGTGGGGTAGGGGGGGTGGTATTGGGGCAGGTGGTAGGGGAGATGAGGGGGGTAGGGGGTGGTATCGGTAATTTCCAGAATTCACCAATCATTTAGACACTCAATATAATCAACCATTTTCCTATGTATGATCAATCAACAAATTTGCCAATGCTAGCGAAGAGAGTTTTTGTTGGTATTCAAAATTTTATGTATATGACAAGCCTTGAGAATAGAACCAATGCAATTTGGAATTATGTTTACAACTTTGTTGTTAAGAAGATTTTCTAATTTTAATGCCACGGTATATGTATTTCTATGATTTGACTTTGATATGTTCACAAGATTGAACTTGAGAACTTGTTTTAACCATCATACAAATCTCTAGAGGAGAAGACTCTTATTAATATACTATTTTTATCCATTGTTGAAGATACCGATGTACTTTGAAATTATATGCTTTCAGTTTGAATCAACCCCGAAAAGGCATGATCTTATAGGCCCTCAACCTACCTATAGGTTTCAACAGATTATCTGTTCACAGTAAAAAGCACATTATTCATTTGGTGGAAATTGCTTCATTTCATAGGAACTTCGCACATGAAATTATTGTATTTTATTCTTTGAAAAAACTAAGATGGTCCAGTGAAAATTTACTTTTCCTTTTTCATCCTGCTCGAGACTTATAATCCCAAAGTTACTCTATTTCAGACATTTTACAATGGTGGTCTTTTCTTGCTAATTGTTTGATTATTAGTGTCCTTGGTGAGGTTGTTGAACCTTCCCTTTGATCAACTACAGAGTTCCTAAGTGGTCATGCAAGAATTATAAGATGGTATGCATTGGTTACAAAGGGTCATTCTGGTCTTGAAATAAATTTTATTCTTGTCCAGAGCTTTTGTTTATGGTAGAAAAAAGAGGATTTCATATATTAACATAATGAAGACAAATTAACAGCTACCCCAGCTACAGCTGCAGGTGGAAGGGAAAATTGCCCCTATTGGGATTTATGATCCTGAGCATTTTACAAGGAGAATCATCAAGTAAACTTGAGGGATCTGGATGTCTGGCAATTGCTTCTGACTTCCCCTCATATTGGGGGCAATCTTGTTACCTATTTGAGAACTTTGGGGACTTGGTCTAGTTTCCTCTTCTATAAGCAATCTCTTCAATTTTGTTGTTATCTTCTACAACAGTGTTCCATGTCTTATTTTAAGGTTTTGTGTTGGAAATCTCTGATTCACTTTTTGTGGCTTTATCCTAGGCATGCAACCCTTCCTTTTTTTCCCTGATTCCTACAGATTTCTTATTTTGTCTTCATTATTCTTTTAACTTTTTGGAACCCTTCCCCATTTGTTACTTAGGTATTATGAATGGTAGTCTTTTTGGCCCCTGTATGACAAAGTCATTTGGGACACCATAACATGTCCTATACTGTGGCGGATCCTGCACCTAAGGGTGGTGTTTTCATAACTTAACAATTGATTCCAATGGGAGTCTTCAAGATCCAAGATAATTTTGTCTAGTGGACCATTGCTAAGATCAAGTTGAGGACAGAGCCTAGTTTTGGTGAACTCCCTGTCTATCTCATTTTTGCTATGGAGTCTGACTCTAAACTGATACATCTTCCTAGGGAATTCCTGATTTTCATGATATTCTTCCTCCCAAAAGAGAAGAGGTCTTGGAATCTCAACAAAATTGGTGTTGTGATGACAGACAAGGTTGTTGGGTTGAACTCGATGAGCGGGTGCTATAAAGAGGTTGACCCTTCCTTGAGAGTTTAAACCATTGTCCATTTGCTAAGATTCGGTCCCCATCCTCTGGGATTTAAAAATAAGCAACGAAAATACCTCTGGCATAGAGTTTATATAGTTTTCAGTCCAATGTTTATTTAGGCAGTTTATCATTGCGTATCCATTTAGACAGAGTCCATTGATCTTGGAGACGTGTCTACAATCCTTGCAATTCTGGGGATTTTTTGTTGTTCATTCTGAGGAAACCAGAAGAATTAGGAAATTTGTTTGATCTTTATATAAATAAATGGCCACCTTGTCCAGTACAATTTTCTACAGTGGCACTAGGTGGATGCATTCCTGCTTTAGCTGCTTCCTTGTAAGAAAGCGGAGCAGTAAGCTGGAGGAGGTGATCTTTTTCATCTACTCTAGATTTGACTAGGTAGCTGTTGCATTTTCATGGGTGGCACTTTAGAGTTGTTGGGAAACACTAGAACCCATACAGAGGCTGCCAAGGTAACAGTAAGGGGGTGATTGGTTGGAAATTGAGGCTACAATTGCAGGAAAAGGTCTATCTTAGTGCAGAAGCAGCTACACCTGTTCTACACTATTGTTCCTCATCTTACTTTCCTTGTCCAGAACTTATTTTTGATATGTAACTGGAACAATTATTGAGAAGTAACACGATTCCAATCCCACCATCCCTATCAGAAGCCTCATGAATATCTTTCAATTGCTTCCAATTTTTTGTTGAATTCTTCTGTTGGGTTCCAGTTTTGAAGAATTTTGTGATGTCAGTAATACCCTATTTTTCCCCTATACTCTTCCATTCCACCATCTTATTACTCATTTTTTATCCTTTACCTACGTTTTCATCGTTTTTATGTTATTACGGGATTACGAGGTAATTTGTTGCCTAAATCTTTAAAATATAGTTTGTTGCCTAAATCTTTAAATCCCTCTATTTTAATGAATGATATAAAGATTATAATTCCTTTGCATCGATAATGTTACCATATTTTTTTTCATGTAGCAACATGGAAGGTTCCAATAACATGTTCTTTGGTTTGCGTAGTTGCACCACCTCAAACAAATTTGATCACATGGGCATTCTTTGGAAAAGTGTCGAAATGGACTGTAACCTATCTTTTCAACGCCAACATTAACATCAAAGCCATGGATCTATGGTCAAAGGTTGGGTCAATGGATAAGGTGGAAGAGATAAATCCGAATACAAGATCACAATTTCATGCTTTTAGTCATGAAATCCGTTGAGCCAAAATCGATGACTATTTTGTATCAGTCCCATGTATTCAGATATCGATCTATCTATTCGATCTAGACATATTTTATGTTTATTTTAAGAATTTAATTAGTTAGAATATCCACAAGATGGGGATTAGGTCATCTCTTTCGTATTGTATAAAAGGATGTGTCCTGATGTCAAGAGGGTTAAGCATACAATAGAGACAGAGGTAGAACCATGATATTGTGACAAGAGGGTTAAGCATACATTAGAGATAGAGGTAGAACCATGATATTGTGAGAGTAGAGATTTGTACTTGGTACTTTGTAAACTTCTAAATATTTCAAGTTATAAATACAAAGAATGTGTTGCTGAATTTTGTGAGTTAGATTTTGTGGTTTCCTGCAGTGCATCCTAGACAGGAGGGGGCCCCGTCCCAGGTATGCACTGTACAGAGTTAGTGCAGTTGTTTTTATATTTCAAGTTATAAATACAAAGAATGTGTTGTTGAATTTTGTGAGTTAGATTTTGTGGTTTCCTGCAATGCATCCTAGACAGGAGGGGCCCCCATCCCAGGTATGCACTACAGTGCATCCTAGACAGGAGGGGCCCACGTCTCAGGTATGCACTGCAGTGCATCCTAGACAGGAGGGCCCCCGTCCCAGGTATGCACTGTAGTTTTTATTATTATTTTCTTATAGCTCTGTGTTTCTGATTTGGTTGTGCATTGGTTAATTTATGCTTATAAATCATTTCCTTATTTAAAAGTTTCAATTGCTTTCCTGAATTGATTGGTTCATTTATGTTTTCATCATTATTATATTCTTAATGATTATTTATTATATTCTAAATGATTATTTGAATGGGCCATTGGAATTCCACAGTGTAAGTGTGGTGTGATTTACTAGTGGAAATATTAATGTGTTGTTAACACATGAATTCTGGTAAAATGTGAAGTTACAAGACTTGAACTAACAACTCTGAGATTTCTGGTTATGTTTTAAATTGCAAGCTTTTTATTCAATCTAACGCTTGAATAAGCTACATGAATTGAGTAAGATATTGAATCTATCTATTAAATGATTACAAGAATACTCCTTCTCGTAGTAGAAATATTGTGACTGGTTTGTGAACATAGCATAACTTTCATACTTAACTATGATTTCTGGAATTGATTCATCAAGTAGATTGTGCTTTAAGATTGATTTGAAATTTAATGTTATGCTTTGTAAAGCTATAGGATTCCATTGAATCATTTAAAGAACCATCTAAAAATGTTACAGGTATATTTCTTATAAGAATAAAATATTGTGACTAGAGTAAACAATATAGACTTGATGTTTCATTTTGACTCATGAAAGTGGGCATACTCTCTAATTTTAAATTTAATATAATAAAGTTTCTAACAACAAAAAAACTAAATATGGATGTCAATTTTATAAATTATGTTTAATATTATTTAAATTTAATATCTTAAAGCTTTTTTATAATCAACTAATTAAGTAAAATGATTTCGTTATAATAATTAAGTAAAATGATTTTGTCAGAATAATTTTTTGCAATGATTTTAAAAATAAGTAAAATGATTTTGTCAGAATAATTTTTTGCAATGATTTTAAAAATAAGTAAAATGATTTTGTTATAATAATTTTGAGCAATGATCTTAAAAATAAGTAAAATTATTTTGTTATAATAATTTTGACCAATGATCTTAAAAATAAGTAAAATGATTTTGTTATAATAATTTTGAGCAATGATCTTAAAAATAAGGATGGGACCAATTGTTTTGTTGAATGTTTTTTATAATTTAGTTTGATTTTAAATTTGAAATGTTTTAAATTTTTTTTATAATATAATTTTTTTAAAAAAAATTATAAAGAAAAATATAAGTTATATAATTAAAATAATTGTTTTTATTCTGAACTTTTTAAATAGAAATGATGGAACTTTTCATCTATTGTTTAAAAATCCTTGGCTTACCCAGTGTTAAAAAGGATTTATACGTGCAGAAGCTTGAATGAGGAAGTAAACTTTCTTTTCTTAATAATATATAATTGCTTTACTAATTGCTTTACTTTATAATGCAAATGTTTGTTTTTAGGAGGGCCTTTTAGTTCCAATTGTCTTCTAGATTATTGTCACCTTTGGCCAACAAATTTGCTTAATCCAAAATAAATAATTGCTTTACTTTATAATGTGATTTTTATTTTTTTGAGCATACCTCTATTATTGCACATGGCATTTTATTGCCAATTGTTTTATAATTTTTAATCAAAAAGTTCAACTATTAAAAAAATCACTTCATTTTTAAACAAATTAAGAACTACTTTGTTTTAGAACATGAATGTTTATGTTACCATAGAAATTTTTTATGGTAATTTATATTTTTATCTTTTTCTCTTTAAAAAAAATTATTTAAAAGTTACATTGTTTTGTCCCAACCATAACATATTAGAATGTTTGATTTAAAATATATAAATTGATTATGGTTTTTTCACTATTATAGGAGGGCCTCTTAGTTCCAATTGTCTTCTAGATTATTGTCACCTTTGCCCAACGAATTTTCTTAATCCAAAACACATAATTGATTTACTTTATAATGTGAAATTTTTATTTTTTTTTAGGGAACAAGACTTAATGAGCATGCCTCTATTATTGCACATGGCATTTTATTGCCAATTGTTTTGTAAGTTTTAATCAAAAAGTTCAACTATTAAAAAAATCACTTCATTTTCAAACAAATTAAGAACTACTTTGTTTTAGAACATGAATGTTTGTTACCATAAAACTTATTTTTGGTCATTTATATTTTAAAAAACTAATTATTTAAAAGTTACATTGTTTTGTCCCAACCATAACATACTTAGAATGTTTGATTTAAAATATATAAATTGATTATGGTTTTTTCACTATAATAATATTAAATAATATCAAAGAAAAATAATATTTACTCCATAACATACTTACTTAGCATGTTTGATTTAAAACATATAAAATAATTATGTTTTTTTTCATCAAAATAATATAAAAGATATCAAAAAAAAGATAAATATATCTAACTAACAAAAAAAAAATTATTTTCAAAAATTTCTTAGAAATAGTTTTATTCAATAAAACATTATAACTATAAAGATAAAGAAGAAAATTAGAAATTGTGTCCATATGCATGTAGATCTTGATTGTGAACCTAAAAGAAACCATTGAACTAGAAGTCCTCAATAGATGTAGTAGTTGTAGGAGAGTGAACTACCTCTTGAGAGGTGTAGATATGACAAAATTTGATCTACCCAAGCTTACCCAAGCTTTCAAGGCTCCCATTTGAGTGTCTAGTGCACCATATTTTTTGCAAGAGACAACCATGAAGACAAATAATTATTTCTCAATTTTCCTAATCTCCAATAATTGAGATGCAATCTCCATAGCATAGTCAACTCTAACTCTGATTTCAGCCAAATTATTTATTATTACTTCAACAATCACATTTTCTATTGCAAACCCTTTAATTCTAGGAGAATATATAGGAGGATGTTCAAACCACATAAGGTTTTAGCTTTTGGATTTGGGATGATTCTATATAAAGTTTTGCATCTATGTTCATTTAATTCTCTTTTGGAAATTTCTCCTTAGCTTTTGGATTTGGGATGATTCTATATAAATCTTGCATCTATGTTCATTTAATTCTCTTTTGGAAATTTCTCCACTATAACTTTTTTGATAGTATTGAAAACTTATATAAACATATAGTTTTGCATCAATTGAAATCCTAGGCCTATATCACTTAGTCATGGTCTTAGTCTTATTTTCATCAGTTATATTCTACTTCACGACATTGTTTGTAATTAAGACTCTACAAGCTTAGAAAGCTGGACCCAATGCATTTGTAAAATTCCAAGAAAATTGTCATGTCACTTTCTCCTAGGATTTTTTTATCATAGAAATGGAATCCTCTTTATATTTAGGCAAGTAACAACCCAACATATTTCATATGAATGTGTAAATGAAACTAATAAAATGCAACAGAATCTAATAAGCATCCATTAATGAATTTCATTCATGCATAAACATTGATAACACCCATTTTCATAAATAGAAATATAAGTCAATTGTATACTTTCATATAGAGATAAAAAAAAATGCATAGCAATTTTCAACAATCAAATAAGCATCCATTAATGAATTTCATTCATGCATAAACATGGATAACACCCATTTTCATAAATAGAAATATAAGTCAATTGTATACTTTGATATAGAGATAAAAAAAAAAAATGCATAGCAATTTTCAACACAATCATAGGCATCCTATCTCATACCATTGTAACCTAAGTCTTCTTTTTATAGTTATAGTGATAACTTAAGTCGCAATGATTTGATGTCTCATATGTAAACTTTTAAATTGATCAATATTACATGTTTATTTGTCAATTCATTCATTTGATTTATTTTTTGTATTAGAACAAGAGTTGTAGCTTAGTCATTATGATTAAGTTATATTGAATTTGTGAATTAGAGTTCACTTATACGGAATTTGTGAATCATTTTATTAAAAATTGATTTTGTTTTATTATTATTTAAAATTTATTTTTGTTTCTATGTTACAAGGCAGGGACTAAGTTGCACGCAGCTCTTGTTTATGTTGTAGATTGTTAGGTGAATTTATTTGTCACTGGCAAATATTTTACCTTGCACATACCGAGATTTATATGCCATAATGAAAGATATTGGAATGGAGTATCAAGCTCTTGATGCATGTGCTAATGATCATATTTACGTCGATATGTGTCTTATTTCAACTTTGGGGGTGGAGGTGAGGTTGATGAATTTTTATTTCCCAAAAAATGAGCGGCCATATATAATTGATGATGGAATATTCTTCGTTGTATGCACAAATCAATGCTTTAAATTCAACGAATTAATTGGGATGCAATTTTTTTTCAGTTACAAAAAGTTATTGATAACAAGAATTCAAAAAAAAAAAAAAAAATCCATTCTCCACAATGCTCCACCCTCCACACCAACGCTCCTCTTGAATGCTCTATTTTCTCCTCTTGAACATTAACGATCCATCACCCCCACCTAATAGATGTCTATAATGCTTCCATCAAGCTCGAGGATCTCTATTGACACTCGTATGGTTCCAGATTCAGCTATATTTATCTTGATGGAGGTTATGCAAGGATTTTGGGATTTAGTTAGTGAGGAAAAGCGTCTCAAGAATTTGTCCGGTGAGGAATGCTAGTATGGTTTAGCTTTCAGCTTTAATGGTTCTTGTTCTGTAAATATTCTCTCTCGGATTTAAAGAGATAATTATAACATATAAATAGTGAAAAATATCTGACACCGATACAATTTTGAATAGATTATAAATGGTTTTCTTCAATTTTTCCTTACTGTGTACGTCGATACAATTTTGAATCGATTATAAATAGTTTTCTTCCAATTGTTGTTACCGTGTGTGGTTTTCTCTAGATTTAAAACGGCGTCAAGATCCATTCTCGCAAGAACCGTTCTAGTTTTCTTCGAGTTTTCGTTACTGTGTGGTTTTCACTGGATTTAAAGCGGCATACACAATATCCATTTTCGCAATGAGCATTTTTTTTTCATTGATTACCTTGCCATTCTGTATCAATTTCTGCTGAAGATTCTGATACTTTACCAAGTCAAGTTGTGGCTTTTGAAGATTCCAGAGGCTTGATTCCATGTTATTTGCCAACTGAATTTCCAAGTGCGTGTTATGTCCTTAGTACAGTTGATCCACATATGCATATATTACAATAGAGGATGGGATATGGCTCCCAGATTCATCCTCGTCTTACCTTCGAATGTACGCAGATTGAGTATACATGGATCTTGGATTTTATTAAATGTATATACAAATTAATAATTTTTTTAAATCTGGATCGTGGATATCAAACTCTATGCTCCTCTTGCTCTTCCTAAAGTTCTATCTCAAAAGACATCAAAGATGCTGCAACAACACCAAATATCTGGATAGCCAACACAAGAACACCAAACAAATGAGTATACAATCATATGATGATCTTTTCTGCAACTAAAACTGCAGGATTAATTAGGGTAGATTTACTTTTGCGAAACTGGGCTATGTGTCTCAGATTTTATAGTGCTTTTGAAAATGTATATTGTTTTGCCTCGTATCGTAACAACTTTCACATAGCCATCCCTGACCCATGTACAAATTATTGAAATAGATAATTGTGATATATGTTTTTTAATTATAACTTCTATTTACCAAAATTCAACAACCATCTGTTGTATGAAACGTCTCCATCTTAACTTTTACACAGGATATTTGAGCTGATTGCTTGAATTCCCATGCTTAAAACCCTAATTAGAAGGAGCTCTCAGTATTTCCAGCGTTCTTAAACCTTACCAATAGTAAAATACAATAAAACCCTCATTGGCAGGAGCTCCCAGTAATTCCAGTGTTGTTGAACCCTATCAATAGTAAAATACAATGAACCATTTGTTGTATGAAATGTATCTGTCTTTACTATTACACAGAATGTTTGACATTGCTTGAATTCCCAAGCTTAAAACCCTAATTGGCACGAGCTCCCAGTAATAGTAAAATGCAGTCAGGAAAGCTGTGTATTGGTGAAATGTTTTCCAACACGTTTGTTTTAATATTCTCTGGAGCTTTGTTGAAAATACAGTGTTACTGTGTTTGATGTTTCATTGCAATGTTTAATCTTAAACTTTTATTACTAATTAAAGTATAAATAATATGTACTATCTCAATATGGAAAAATATTTTATCATTATTAATTAAGTATATTATGTGAGTATGGAGGTAATTTATTATTATTATGTAGAATAACAAGTGAAATTAGCAGCAAAGCTGCTTATACCTGTCTTTTAGAAATGTTTTAATGAAATAGTTGTACATAATTCAAAACTAAAATTTAAAATAATTATAAAACATTTTTAAAATGATTATTTGTGTATAGTTAAAAAAAGCAAAAGAAAAATGACACGTCTTACTTCATGCTTTTAAAAGTTGAAATAGAGTTGGAGAAAAATATTGATAATGACATATTAGCCCTATCTATAACACTCTCTAGTATGAATGAAGTAAAATAAAAAATGCTATATAATATCACTTAATCAAGCATTCAAAAATTTATTATAATAGTGTGTTAAAGCTCACACATCAAGTTGTTTTTTATATTATAATAGCTATTATTCTGTCACTCTATATAGAAGATAATTGTGACTACTAATCTAATGCAAAAAGAATATAAATGCATAATTAAAATTGGATTAACAAATTCCATAACATTTTTTCATTTATATAGAAAGTATGAAGTATTGACTAAATAATTCTAAAATTTTTAGACATAATTTTCAATTTTATTGTATAACTTAATTTTATAATTCTACTTATAATAATTAAAAATAGTAAAATATATCAATATTTTTTCTATTATAAAATGTAATTTAATGATTTAAAAACTAATACAGATTTCAATAAAAAATTGTGATGAGAAATTGAGAAATTAAAAATATTGATAAGCTTGAAAATAAATTATATTTCATTATGTAAAACCATTACACATTATATATATTAAATTAATTTTTTTAAATCATTACAAATTGATATTTAATCAACATCATTTCATATATTCAAATGAGTAACAAAGCTAAATAAAATATATATAATTAAATAAATTATTAAATATCTTTAATATAATTTTAAATACTACAAATATAATAATAAGATTAGCAATTAAACATTTTAATAAATTTTATTTTTAAAATAAAATTTAGATATAATACAATTTCTTTATTTTTTAAATAAAAGTGAGATATAATACCATTTCTATTTATTTTTTAAATACAAATTAATAAATATAATATAATTTTATGTATTTAAAATAACTATAAAATTTAAATAAGTTTAAAATCTAAATAAGTGGACCGAGAAATGCATATGTGTTATCGGAGAAGAATCTTTGAAGGTCACGAGAAAGTATAAGTATGCTCCTACTGGTTCAAAGGAGAGAAAACCATTTTGAGAGACTCATCTCAAGGTAAATTCCAACTTACATGCATTTTTGGTTTCATAATTCTCAAAATTTCATAGTGTTAGTGTTAATATTAGCTGGAGCTCCTTATAATTTCTATAATTTTAGTTTCTATGGAGGTCACATTTAGAAAATTTCAATAAATGGTCCACAAGATGTTGAAAGCCATAAGATAGGCAATGGCATGCATACTACACCGATTAATTTCATATATCCTAGTTTTGGCCATTGATTTTCTTTCATCTCCTAGTCAGGAGACACTTTTTAACATCTATTGCAGTTTCCTTTCTCTTAGTCGAAGCCCTTCATCCCTGCTTAGTTATTCCCTCACCTCGTTGTTCCTAGCCTTCATGCCGACCAGTAACTTCTGAACTTTTGATACAAAGTGGCATTGAAAGACGTAGGAGAGTATATAAAATAAAAATAAATGTATCACCAGTTACTCTATAAACAACTTGATTGTATGCCCAATGTTATACATATGTTGTTGACAGTCAAATTTGTTGATGTATATGTAACTTCAGAATGTATTTCACCCATGTATATTGTACTCCTATAGAGATGTTATTGTTCCTCTATAAGGAAGTGTCGTCATTTGTATTGACAAGTGTCACAAGTGTCGTAACTTGCAGTGATGGGTTATTAGACCACCAAGTGTGGGCTCAGCCCTGATTAGTTTAACCATGGGTTATTAGACTGAGTTAGACAAGTTGGCCCTGCTAGGTTATTGGGCAGGACAGGTCATGTATAAATAGAGATCGGGAGATCTCTATTTTGATCATCTCATTATTCACTCCTACATCACTCAGAAAGTGGCGCACTTGTTCAAGAGGAGGAGTAGCTGCTAGTAGAAGACTATCTCTTGTACTTTGGTTGTATCATTGCTCTTTCTATCTCTGAGGAAGTTGTGGGGTTTTTCACCTTTATGGTTTTCCCCAGTGAAACTTTGTGTGTCTATTGTCTCATGTGATTGCTTGGTGTGATTGATGTGCATTGTTATACTTCATATGACGTACATTTTATTCTCTTAGTAAAGATCCTAGAGTATGTTGAATTAATGCTAAAAAATTAACAAACTTAGCAGTGATTCCTTTTGACATTAATTGTTATATCGGTATCTTTGCTTGGTGTTGATGGCTACGATAGCTTGAACTACGCCTTAATTCAATCCAGCTTTCGTCATTGTCTCAAACTGTGTTAGATGAACAATTAAATCCCTGTGCCATGTAAACTAATTTCCTATCCTCAATTCAACGTAACCTTTGAATCTGAAGAAATTTCTTGGAACTTCTCTATTGCTTTAGATGAATTAATGAAACATAACCTTGTGGCTGACTGCGTCAGAGAATTGATGGCATCTATTGTAATTAACGGAACATTTAATTTCATAGTGCTGCATTTAATATCAACATTGCTCATTTTGGAACTACCTTCAGCTATTCGTTATCCTATAAGAACATAACCTCTCTCCCACAAATGCTCACCTGAACTCCTCTCCCACGAATGCTCACCTTCAATGTAGAGTCGCATTTGTTGGCCGCTGGGGCTACATTCTATTTTTTTACCAATATTTTGTCTCTCCTCCCTACCTAGGCCGAAGATGACGTTCCCTCTGTTGTTTACTAGATTCTCCCACTTTAAAATCGAGCATTTAAACCTGAACACAATGCTATATGCATTCACCTAAATGCCAATGAATATGCTTTGTATCAACCTAGTATTACATTCAAGCATAAGGATACATTTGTCTAGTAAATGAATATCGATCCAATCAAAGTAATTTTCTTTACAATTCATTCATTTGTATGCCATGATCCATGAATTCTGCCAGATGAAATAAATATTCGATCAACTCCCTTCCCGAAATTAAATAGAATACGTTTGACGTCATAGATTCTAAATAGATTGTGTCTGTTAGCTGTCATATTAATAATGTTGCAGTGTAATGATTATTTAAAAGACACTTGGCAATATTAGAGTTGGTTAAATATTTTTATTTTAAATTATTTAAATATATCATATCAATGATATTAATTTAGAGGACACTTGGCAGAATGATGTATTTTTTATGATTATTATTTTTAATTGATTTTTTATATATGATAATTTTATTGCACAGCAGGGCAAATTAGTCAAATCATTAATATAAACCAATAACAAAACAGAAAAATGTATTTTAAAAAATAAAAATATATATTTTAAATTTTTAAAAAATAATTTAATATATGAGATTTACAAAACTTAAGCAAAACTTTAGAAAAAAAATATAAACTAATTAAAGTCAAATCTTTTAGCATACCAAACGATTGCTATATAACCTGCCGAAGGAAGGTATAATAATTAATCACCCAAGGTGCATTCGTTTACACTCGTAAATGACAATAAGTGTTTTAGAGTGAATTAATGTAAATATTTTACCTTAGAGTATACTTTGTATTTATTTCGTTCTCAAACAGAGAAACAGTAATGATGGTCAGGTTTATATATTGAGAGGATGGTAAGATTTATATATTTATGTTTGAAGCTTGTTTATACATAATGCATTTTCGATTGAGCTTATTGAATAGAACCAATATAGGTTGGCAATGGTCAGAGGAATGAAGTACAATAGTAGGGGAGGCAAAGATAATGGAAATGATAAGATAATCCTTACCTCATTCAAATGGTTGGTTCAATGTACATATACCAAAGATAAGTAGAATTGATTGAAGAAGATGGGTGAATTGTCTGTCTTCCTGTTGATGTATATGTAACTTCGGAATGTATTTCATATATGTATATTGTACTCCTATAGAGATGGTATTATTCCTCTATACGGAAGTGTCATCATTTATATTGTAAGTGTCGTAACTTATACTTGATGGGTTATTAGACCACCTTGTTGGTGTCAACCCTATATAAGTCATGTGAGTCGAAGGGTTATTAGACCACCCTATTGGGGGTCGGCCATGTGGGTCAAAGGGTTATTAGACCACCCTATTGGGTGTCGGCCCAGTCAGCATTATGTTATGTGGTTAAGTTAAGGCCAACCTAGTAAAGGTTATTAGGCAAGTCAAGTCAAGTATAAATAGAGTGCGGGAGGCACTCTATTTGATTTTCTATTCTCACACACACTCTTTGGAGAGTGGCGCACTTGTGGAGGAGGAGAATCTGCTACTAGGAGATGTCTATCTCTTATGCTTGGGTTGTATCATTGCTCTATCTATCTCTGAGGAAGTTATTGGGGTTTTTCACCTTTATGGTTTTCCCCAAGTAAACTATGTGTCTCTTGTGTGCTTGCATTATTGTCCATGATTGATATGCTATAGATATACTGTACATGTTGTTCTCTCAGTTAAGATCCTAGATCAGATTGAAGTAAATTCTGAAAAACTAACATGGTATCAGAGCGAGCCTAAAAGAAGGCATGGTATGGCATGTATGACACTTGTTGCACTTGCGATGCTAGGGTTTGATATAGAAAAAACCAGTCATCGTAGAACTTTCGCTATAAATCCATTTTGGCAAAATTTTCGGATCTAAAACTTTTACAAGTCGAATATCAGATCCCCATGTATCTTGTATCCAAAGGAAAACTTCTAATTCGTTGTACTTTTTGTTTTATGATCTGTATAATCTAGCGTTTCTGCCTCTTCCAGATCTGAGTCATAAACAGGTGACCTAGGAAAAAAGGTCATAACATGGGCTAGGAAGCTCCAAATGAAATTTTGTAAAAAGTGACAGGTATTATACAGACTGTAATGTCTCGGGTAACTTTTTTAGAGGCTGAAACTGAACCAGTGACACGTGGCACTCCGTACAAGTTTGCTCTCCTGTTTTATCCCATAAACAGGTCACGTTGCGACACTTGCCATAAATATCTCTCAGAGAATCCAATTGAGTTCAGACCCATGGGGTTGGAAAGATGATAGGTCTGGCTACCACAGGTAGAAGTTTCAAACCCTGTGGATCAGAAAGTTTGGAGTTACACCAGAAACAATCAGGTACATATTTCTATCAAAACAGAATTATTTTTCAGCACCTTCATTCATGGCTTCGGGAATTTAGGGTTTCAGAGAAAGATGAAATTGTTGTAATCGGAGACCAAGGATGAATGCTACTCATCAAAATCAAAATTTAGAGACCAAGATCAGAATTTTTGGTTGGGCAGAAGGTCGGGCTTGATCAGATCCTAGTTCGGGACTTTGATCGGAAAAGTGGAAAATTAGGGCTTCTGCAAAAATGGGAATTTTTGAAATCTGTGACCACGGCTGAAAGCTCCTAAAAAAAATAGAAGCTTAGAGCTTTGTATCGAACCTTTTGATTGGGTAGAAGGGTGGGCTTTATCAAACCCTAGTTTGGGGTCATGTCTAGTGAATCCGGAAGTTTCAAAGGCAAATTTGGGGGGTGAAATTTTGCAGTTTTCAAATTCTGAACATACCAACTTGATCAATTCATCAAGGCGCATCTTTCTATCCTTTCAGAAGTTTGAAATTCAAAGTTTTAATTTTTAGGGTTTCTCTGACAAACCCTAATCCAGCTCCAGATCCAGTTCCTGCAAATCAAGTGGATTGGGTTAATCCTATAAGAGAATGGATTGGTCACCTGCATAAGTGAAGAAGTTCCTGTTTTAGAGGGAGATGAGGCTAAGGCCTTATATAAGAAGATTACAAGCAATCTCGACAGGTATGACTTATCCAGGTATGTTTCGAGATTTGTTCATGATTAATTTTATGGTATGTTTGTCTTCATATTGTTAAGGTTAGTACAATCTTGTTTAATTTAGACTTGTCAAAATTATGAATGCATTCATTGATTAGGGTGTTGACACTTATGATTGTACTAATGCATTATGGTGTTGTATGAGGTTTATGTTGTCTGCTAACATAAAAGGTACACCAAGAAAGACAAATCATGTTCTAGTTCAAGAACATATGATCATGGTTACATGAAGACAAAGATTCATCCATTGTCATGGATCACATAGAAGATCTATTTACAAAGTATGTATAACTTGGTTCTATAACTTATGAGATATGTAGGTTACTAGCACAAGTCATTGAAGAGAACAAGAAGATATCATGTGGGTATGTTAGACATAACTAGCTAACATGCTAATATAGGTATGTTTTTCCTATATCGAGTTAGAATCCTACCTTGTGATAGGATCTCTTATATAAGTATAGATGGCATGATTGATAATGATTATTCATAGGTTTGAATAATCATGGGTGTATGCATATTATGTATATTATGTTTCTTACCTTAATTAATGATATGACTAACCAGAAGAGTCATGAAAGTATAGGTTTGAGTAATCACGGGTTTAGGCATATTATGCCTCTTACTTTAATTTATGATATGACTAACCATAAGAGTCCTTGAATACTGATGTTTATTATTTGTGTTTGAAATAATCATGACTATACATGTTTAAGATTATTGTGTTTTGGTAGTATTAAGATTATACTAATGAATGTGTGATTATGTATGAGACCTCGAGGATAACACAATGATGATACTAATAAGCATGCATAGTGATTAAGGATGGATATAAATTTAAGGACAGGTAATCCAGGAAGCAAAGATCAAGAGGGAGCACACTTCAGTAGTTTCTGCAAGGATGCAGATATTCAGAGGGAGTTGACCACTTCTCACAATCCACATCAGAATGGAGTTACAGAAAGGAAGCAAAGACTAAGAGGGAGTCAACCCAACAAACAAACAAAAGTCAACCCAACAAACAAACAAAGATAAGTATTTGAATTGTCATTTCTTACATATTTGTTTGTTTAAATAATGTTGTTCAATGATGTATATGCTTATGTTCCTAGACTTAGGTTGTGTATTATGCATATTAGAATAATTGCATTAATGAACAGTATACTACTAATATGCATGTGATGGGTAAGTGGCATATGGCACTATACAACATTCCATTGCTACTTATCTAGAATGAAACCTCTTTGCTAACATGTTGGGAGTAGTGCAAACTCTTAACAATGTTCTGGTAGAGATTGGAAGGCATCTAGAAAGTTACAGGATATGGATGAATGTTGTATTGAAGCATTGGCTAAAATAATTGCATGATTGTATGACATATTTCTTTATGTGTAAGAATTTGTTCTGAAAACTATGAGAAGTTTCTAATCATGCAATTTAACTTGTTTTGTAGGAAAGATCGTATATGAGCACCTACAAAAGAAGGACTACAACATTTGTTCCAGTAACAAATATATCTATTGAAGATATTGAAGTTCCCAGGATATGGGATGAAGTAATGGAAGAATGCCATGATCCGTTGATCATGAAGAATGGTGTTTGGGATGCAGTCCCAAGACCTGAAGGGAAGTCTGCTGTGACTTCCAAATGGATCTATAAGATCAAGCATGCTGCAAATGGTAGCATGGAGAAATACAAAATGAGGTTTGTAGCTCGTGGCTTCTCCTAGAAAAAGGGATTGAGTATGAAGAGACTTCTACACCTATAGCCAGGAACACTTCCATCAGACCAGTTCTTGCTCTGGCTGCAATGATAAAATGGAAGATACACCATATGGATGTCAAGACAACTTTCATGAATGGTGTAGTCGAAGAGGAAGTGTATGTGGAGAAGCCACTTGGTTTTGAAACACATGACAGGAAGTCATATGCGTGCAGGTTAAAGAATGCCTTATATGGCTTGAAGCAAGCTCCTACGACTTGGTATGGTAGGATGGACAGTTTCCTATCTAGTTTGGGATTTACCAAGAGTAAAGCGGATTCCAACCTTTACTACAAGGTTGAGGAAAGCAATCCTGTGATACTACTATTGTATGTGGATGACCAGTTTGTTACAGGTGATGATAGATTGATTGCCGATACCAAGAGGAAAGTTGCAGCTGAGTTTGAGATGAATAACTTGGGGATGATGCACTATTTTCTAGGCATGGAGGTGTGGCAGAGTACAGATGGAATCTTCCTTGGACAAGGGAAGTATGCAGTAGAGATCCTGAAGAGGTTAGGGATGATGGACTGTAAGGCCATGTCCACACCTATGGCATCAAACCTGAAGCTCCTGTGTGATGCTTCATCTGATCCAGTTGATGTCATGAAGTATCGTCAGATGATTGGATCCTTGATGTACCTGACGAACACGAGACCAGATATTTGCTTTACGGTGAACACATTGAGCCATTTTCTGATGGATCCGAGGAGTGTTCACCTGGTTGTTGTAAAGCATATTCTGAGGTACCTGAAGGGTACAGTTGACTATGGGCTGAAGTATGATGCGAATCAAAATTTTAACCTCCAGGGTTATGTTGATTCAGATTGGACAGGCAGTGCTGCAGATAGGAAGAGCACTTTTAGGTGCTGCTTCAGTATGGGATCAGGTGTGATTTCTTGGTATTAGCAGGAAGCAGTCTTGTGTAGCAGTGAGTACAGCCGAGAGAGAGTATGTTTCAGCTTGTTCAGCTAGTTGTGAGGTAGTATGGATATGGAAGCTACTATCTGAGTTATTTGATCTACCACTGGAGGCTAGTGGTATCTTTTGTGACAACCAGAGTTGTGTGAAGCTGTCTGAGAACCCAGTGTTCCACGACAGGTCGAAACACATAGAGATCAAATATCACTATATCAGGGATATGGTGCAGAGAGGAGCAGTGAAGCTCCTGTATGTTGTGATGGATGAGCAGATTGCAGATGTGCTGACGAAGCCACTAGCCAGAGTGAAGTTCCAGTACTTCAGAGAGAGGCTTGGTGTTCTTCAGATCGATGTCACTTTGAGGAAGAATTGATGGACACATTTGTTGAAGCCATTCCAAGCATGTTGGAAGGAGAATCCTTCACATGGCTATGGACGTAAGCATTGGATGATGAGCATCAGGATGATGCTCCAGTTACTGCTCTATATGTGTATGTATGCATCATGTTGGATGCTTGATATGATCAGTTGGATCATTTATATGTATATGTATGTACGCATCGTGTTGGATGTTGGATATGATCAATTGGATCATTTATATGTATATATGTACACATCATGTTGGATGATGGATATGATCAGTTGGATCATGTGTATGTATCTGTATCTGTATCAGGTGGATACATTGTGTGATCAGGTAGATCATGTATGTTGATATGTATCAGGTATGATCAGGTGGATCATGTATTTGTATATGTATCAGGTGGATACATTGTATGATCAGGTAGATCATGTATGATGATATGTATCAGGAAGATACTATGTATGCATCAGGTGGATGCATTGTATGATCAGGATGATCATGGATGACGAGCTTCAGGATGTTGCTCTAGATGACATGCATCAAGACGATGCAATGATGATGATCAGGATGATCATGTGTACATCAGGATAATGTATGGTGAGTATACGGATGATACTCTATGGCCATCGAACAGGTTGTGCAGATGAGCATGTCTGGGAGATCCTATAGGTTAGAGTTGTGTACCCGTAACAGCCTGGGATGCTCTTTCGAGACATTGCTCTGGGAGGACATATAATAGCGCCCTGGGAGATCCTACAGGTCGGAGTTGTGTAACCGTAACATCCTGGGATGGTCTTTCAAGGTTTTGTCCTATGGCATATAATAGAGCTTTGGGAGATCCTATAGGTCGGAGTTGTGTAGCCGTAACATCCTGGGATGCTCTTTCGAGGTTTTTCCATGACCACATATAATAGCGCCCTTGGAGATCCTACAGGTCGGAGTTGTGTACCCGTAACATCCTGAGATGCTCTTGCGAGGTTTTGTGGTGACCACATGTAATAGAGCCCTAGGAGATCCTACAGGTCGGAGTTGTGTACCTGTAACATCATGGGATGCTCTTTCGAGGTTTTGCGGTGGGGTCACATGTAATAGCACCCTGGGAGATCATACAGGTCAGAGTTGTGTACCCGTAACATCCTGGGATTATCTTTCGAGGTTTTGTGATGCACGTAATAAGTCTTGAGGATTCTATAGTATGGCCAGTGATGATGAAGACCTACAGGTGGTGGGCCTACATCTAGTATGAAAAAGGACTAGCTCTGTAGAACTTCCTATGACGAGTAGATTCAGACATTGATTGAGATAGCAGCAGCAGTGATGATGACGATGACTCGATGACGATTATCCAGTGATGATGATCCAGAGAAGAAGACTCGTGCTAGAAGACCTATGTCGAGAAATACCTTCCTAGTTAAGAGGGAGTGTTGATGTATATGTAACTTCGGAATGTATTTCATATATGTATATTGTACTCCTATAGAGATGGTATTATTCCTCTATATGGAAGTGTCGTCATTTATATTGTAAGTGTCGTAACTTATACTTGATGGGTTATTAGACCACCTTGTTAGTGTCGTCCCTATATAAGTCATGTGGGTCGAAGGGTTATTAGACCACCCTATTGGGGTTCAGCCATGTGGGTCAAAGGGTTATTAGACCACCCTATTGGGTGTCAGCCCAGTTAGCATTATGTTATGTGGTTAAGTTAAGGCCAACCTAGTAAAGGTTATAAGGCAAGTCAAGTCAAGTATAAATAGAGTGCAAGAGGCACTCTATTTGATTTTCTATTCTCACACACACTCTTTGGAGAGTGGTGCACTTGTGGAGGAGGAGAAGCTACTGCTAGGAGATTTCTATCTCTTATGCTTTGGTTGTATCATTGCTCTATCTATCTCTGAGGAAGTTATTGGGGTTTTTCACCTTTATGGTTTTCCCCAAGTAAACTATGTGTCTCTTGTGTGCTTGCATTATTGTCCATGATTGATATGTTGTATATATGTTGTACATGTTGTTCTCTCAGTTAAGATCCTAGATCAGATTGAAGTAAATTCTGAAAAACTAACACTTCCAATCCCCCAAGCGTAGTCAGTCATTTTGTTACCATTGGAGTCCATTAGAACTCCCCCTGCACCTGTCAGCCCAGTTTTTTCATAGAGGGTGCAACACTAGGACTTCTCAGGAGGTCACCCATCCCAATACTACTCTAGCCCAAGCGTGCTTAACTGCGGAGTTCTGATGGGATCCGTTAGATTAACATTGGTATGATCGCACCCCTCTCCCTTTGTATTTCTTACTATTACATTTAATACAAGTTCTTTCTGTAAACTTTATTGTGTTAATGATGTTTAGGATTTTCTTCTTTGAATGTTAATATAGATCAATTCACATCCATGTGATTTTACCACTTGTTTGTTTCCACGTGCTTTGTATGGTTTTGCAGCTAAATATTTGAAGACTTGGAGCTTGGAGTAGCAAGGAGAGAGGAGTTGCATAATTGAGGTAAGCCATATTTTCTATTTGTCTTGCATTTCAATTTATCTAGGAAAAGTACTTGTGTTATGTATTCATTTGTTCTAGATCTAAACCATTTAGACTAGAGAGATCTATTTGAGTCCGCTCATATAGATTGTCCGCAAAAAAATTTGGCGACCATATTGGGGAGTAGTAATCCATGTTTTTTATTTCATTACATTTTGGTTTCTTTGATTTCTTTCCAATTAGCCTCTAGCGTCGAAGTTGCTTTTTATTTTTGGATATGACCATCAGAGAGTTTTTGGGCCATCCAAACTCTGTTTGGGATCTTTATTGGGCCTTTTACCCTTTTTATTCTTAAAGAACTTTTATTTTTTTGGCATAAATCCCGACCGACGCAGCTGAGCCATTCATCACTCGCGCCACTGTAATTCTGATGCACTTATCATGTTTGCAGATTTTCGTCACTGACGCTATCTGTCAATTTATAGCCTACGTCGCTGACGTGGTTACCCAGTGTGCAGAGTGCATCGTTGGGTCTTCCAACGCTCTGGTGCACCCTTGCAAGGCTCGTCTCCCTCCATTACTTTGTACTCAGTATTTAAAATTCTCAAAGTTGGTTTTTGGCTTAGTTTGGATTTATGTGTGTTTTAAATTGACTGCTACAGAACCTCCTCGACCCAACATACCTCATCCTTGACTGGTTTTTGAAGTTTGCATATTGATTTGAGTCCTAGCTAGTCAAGCGGGTGCATCCATCGTTGTGGGAAATTTCAATCCCCCATGAGCAAACTCAGTCTTTTGATTCCTTATCAGACCATCAGATCTGTTCGATCTGACTTCTAAGCCCTCCGACATTTGATTGTTATGATTTTGCTCGACTTTTTGTGTTTTTGAGATTTTGAGTGATTATTTTTCTTTGAGAGTTTCCAATCAATCAAAGTTTACAGTATTATATTCTATGATTTTCTGAATATAGACTTGAAAATTGGTGTAATTCTCAGATCTATTGAGTACATTTGATTAGAAAGTCCAAGTTGTTCATTTTCTTCATTTCAAGCTTGCTTCTTGGAATTGTTGTAGAGAATTGGTATGCTTGGGAACAAGTATTAAGAATATCTTTGAAAATTTTAAAGGATCATTGGCTTGCATTTTCTTGGTTTTTAAAAAGTTATTCACCATTTCCTCAAAAATTCTAAGTACATTTGAACTTTTGCAAAGCATTCCAAATATAGTGAAAATTCTTGCATTTTTTATTTTCTTCCCACTTTTTTATCATTAATTTGGAAATTAAGAGTAATCGCATTCAAAAGGAAATTCTTCTTTTCATTTTTTCATAGATTCGCTTAACTTGAAAACACAAAAAGGAAAAAAACATTTGGATTGGGTGTATTATTCATTTTTTGTTGGATTGGTGAAAGAGTGCTTTTGAGTCTTTTTGGTTGATTTTGAAAGTTTAGAGGTACTTGTTCATTTCATTATCGAAAACGAAAAAATTTCTCCTTACCTTAGCTAGTTTTCATCGAAAAGATTTGCATTTACATGTAGTTCATATTTTTGGATTTTTAAATTCCTATCTACACTTCATGCATTCACCTAACCGTCAAGATAAAATTTAAAGGTAGCACTAGTTTAAAATTGTATACAAACTTGTGTGTTAAGTTAGAGACGTGTTCCGACGTCTTCAAGCTTGGAAGTTGTCGTTATTTGCATGCACTGCATCCCGAGGGATTGTAGTTATTCCATGTACCAATAGGCATATCGAATGGCCTTTCATGTACCTTCAGGTATATAGAAAGGTACTTCACGTACTCGATAGTATATCGGAAGGATCTTGTCGTGTGATTGTGCATTAGAAAACACTACCAAGGATTTGAGCTCCCACATACCTTGAGTATATCGGGATACCCTACTAGGATTCATGTAACCATCTGAGTTAACCTATTGGTCGTCTTGGTGTGGCAATACACCGAGAACAACACTCAGGGAGATACTACGCATGTGCTATAAGGTAGTCCGGTTATACAGTCAGGGGAATGGTCCTAATCCTCCCTCATTAGTGCTCTAAAATATTGGGTCGAGTATAACTGTTGGACCCTGTGGTATATCGCGAGTTACACCGCCTTGATAATCCCATGAGATTCCAGACCATTGAATCCACACCTACCACATAAGTTTGCTTGCGGATGTAGCTGGTGTATATTTTGGAGTGTATTTTTTTCATTTTGTATATAAAACTCTTAGGAGAAATTTTGGTTCAGTCATTCTGGTTGATCAACCTCTAAGAAGATCCCGCAGTATTTTGAACTTGCCACCTGAATATCCCCTTAATCAGGAGGAGAACTTGGGGGGAAAATATGGATCAACCTACCACATCTGTGTCATATGAAGAAGATACTTCTACCATGGATTCGGGAATGAACTATTCACCTCCCACAAATCCACCTATCACTGACCTTATGGGTCCGTTGATTATGGAACAACCTCCTTCACACGGAACGTCCTTTCATCAGTTGATGGAAGGAAATCCTGGAGCCATAGGATGGATTTTTATCCGACCCCAGGACGACCCGGTATCAACAGATTTTGGTCCAATTGCATCATTTTGGGACACTTCTTAAGTCAACATGTTTCTGATTTTGAGTCACTTCCGATGGTGGAAACTCCATTTCATCAGCTTCCTCCATGGATTCCCAATGTGTCTTTCTCCAACCTATTTATGAGACTATCGATCATTTACGAACGTTCGCTAATGAACTTAGAGGACAGAGTTTCCCACCCAGGCCTAATCCGGAAGTGTCAGCTATTGAACAACATTCCCCTATCCATTCTTATTGTTTTCTTCACTGGGAACATCTACACCTACCTTGACTGTTAATCTTTCAGAATTTACTTCAATCTGATCTAGGATATTAACTGAGAGAACAACATGTACAATATATCTACAGCATATCAATCATGGACACAATAATGCAAGCACACAAGAGACACACAGTTTACTTGGGGAAAACCATAAAGGCGAAAAACCCCAATAAATTTCTCAGAGATAGATAGAGCAATGATACAACCCAAGCATAAGAGATAGACATCTCCTAGCAACAGCTTCTCCTCCTCCACAAGTGTGACACTCTCCTGAGAGTGTGTGAGAGAATAGAATGATGAAATAGAGTGCCTCCCGCACTCTATTTATACTTGACTTGACTTGCCTAATAACCTTTACTAGGTCGTCCTTAACTTAACCACATAACATAATGCTGACTGGACCGACACCCAATAGGGTGGTCTAATAACCCTTTGACCCACATGGTCGACCCCCAATAGGGTGGTCTAATAACCCTTCGACCCACATGACTTATACAGGGTCAACCCCAACAAGGTGGTCTAATAACCCATCAAGTATAAGTTACGACACTTACAATATAAATTACGACACTTCCGTATAGAGGAATAATAACATCTCTATAGGAATGCAAACACTTCTATATAGAGGAATAATACCATCTCTATAGGATTACAATTTACATATATGAAATACATTCCGAAGTTACATATACATCAACACTCCCTCTTAACTAGGAAGGTATTTCTCGTCACAGATCTTCTAGCATAAGTCATCTTCTTTGGATCATCGTCACTGGATACTCATCATTGAGTCATCGTCATCGTCACTGCTTCTGCTATCTCAATCAATCTCTGAATCTACTCGTCATAGGAAGTTCTACAGAGCCAGTCCTTTTTCATATTGGATGTAGGCCCACCACCTATAGGTCTTCATCATCAATGGCCATACTATGGATCCAAGGAGTTGATTACGTGCGTCAACAAAACCTAGTGCAGACTATAGGTTCTTTTACATGTTGACCTTCACAAAACCTACTCAGAGCATCCCAGGATGTTACGAGCAAACCGCTCTACCTGTCTGGATCTCGATAGAGAATCCCAGGTTGTTACGAGCACACCGCTCTACCTGTCCATATTTTAAAGGATCTTTTCTATGTGAACTTTCGCAAAACCTACTCAGAGCATCCCAGGATGTTACAAGAAAACTACTCTACCTGTCTGGATCTTGATAGAGCATCCCAAGATGTTACGAGCACACCGCTCTAGCTGTCTGGGTTTTAAAGGATCTTTTCTATGCGAAACTGTAGCAAAACCTACTCATAGCATCCCAGGATGTTATGAGCACACCGCTCTACCTTTCTGGATCTCGATAGAGCAACCCGGGATGTTACAAGCACACCACTCTACCTGTTCAGTTTTTAAAGGGTATTTTCTATGCTACCTGTAGCAAAACCTACTTAGATAATCCCAGGATGTTACGAGCACAGTGCTCTACCTGTTTGGCTCTCGATAGAGCAACCCAGGATGTTACAAGCACACTGCTCTACCTGTCCGGTTTTTAAAGGGTCTTTTCTATGCTACCTGCACAACCTATCCACTGCCATAGAGTATCAAACCGATACTCACCATACATCATCCTGATGTACATCATCTGGAGCAACATCCTGAAGCTCGTCATCTGTGATCATCCTGATCATACAATGCATCTGCCTGATGCATACACAATATCTGCCTGATACATATCATCATACATGATCTACCTTATCATACAATGTATATACTTGATACACATACAAACACATGATCCACCTGATCATACCTGATATGTATCAACACACATGATCCACCTGATCATACAATGTATCCACCTGATACATATACAGATACATATACATTATCCAACTGATCATATCCAGCATCAACATGATGCATACATACATAAATGATCCAATTGATCATATCCAGCATCAACATGATGCATACATACATAAATGATCCAACTGATCATATCCAGCATCAACCTGATGCATACAAATACTTAAGTTGCAACGATTTGATGTATGATATGTGAACTTTTAAATTGATCAATATTACATGTTTATTTGTCAATTCATTCATTTGATTTATTTTTTGTATTAGAACAAGAGTTGTAGCTTAGTCATTATGATTAAGTTATATTGAATTTATGAATTAGAATTCACTTATACGGAATTTGTGAATCATTTTATTAAAAAAATGATTTTGTTTTATTACTATTTAATATTGATTTGTGTTTCTATGTTGCAAGGCAGGGACTAAGTTGCACGCAACTCTTGTTTATGTTGTAGATTGTTAGGTGAATTTATTTGTCACTGGAAAATATTTTACCTTGCACATACCAATATTTATATGCCATAATGAAAGATATTGGAATGGAGTATCAAGCTATTGATGCATGTGCTAATGATCATATTTACGTCGATATGCGTCTTATTTCAACTTTGGGGGTGGAGGTGAGGTTGATGAATTTTTATTTTCCAAAAAAATGAATGGCCATATATCATTGATGCTGGAATATTCTTCGTCATATGCACCAATCAATGCTTTAAATTCAACGAATTAACTCGGATGCAATTTTTTTTTAGTTACAAAAAGTTATTGATAACAAGAATTAAAAATAAATAAATATAATAATCCACTCTCCACAATGCTCCACTCTCCACACCAACGCTCCTCTTGAATGCTCCATTTTCTCCTATTGAACATTAATGATCCATCACCCCCACCTAACAGATGTCTAGAACGCTTCCCATTAAGCTCGAGGATCTCTATTGACACTCGTATGGTTCCAGATTCAACTATATTTAGCTTGATGGAGGTTATGCAAGGATTTTGGGATTTAGCTGATGAGGAAAAGGGTCTTAAGAATTTGTCCGGTGAGGAATGCTAGGATGGTTCAGCTTTCAGCTTTCAGCTTTGATGGTTCTTGTTCTGTAAATATTCTCTCTTGGATTTAAAGAGATAATTATAACATATAAATAGTGAAAAATCTCTATCGTCGATACAATTTTGAATAGATTATAAATGGTTTTCTTCAATTTTTCCTTACTGTGTACGCTGACACAATTTTGAATAGATTATAAATAGTTTTCTTCCAGTTTTCGTTACTGTGTGTGGTTTTCTCTGGATTTAAAACAACGTCAAGATCCATTCTCGCAAGAACCGTTCTAGTTTTCTTCGAGTTTTCATTACTATTTGTGCTTTTCACTGGATTTAAAGCGGCGTACACAATATCCATTCTCGCAAGGAGCATTTTTTTTTCATTGATTACCTTGCCATTCTGTATCAATTTCTGTTGAAGATTCTCATACTTTACCAAGTCAAGTTGTGGCTTTTGAAGATTCCAGAGGCTTAATTCCATGTTATTTGCCAAGTGAATTTGCAAGTGCGCGTTATGTCCTTAGTACAATTGATCCACATATGCATATATTACAATAGAGGATGGGATATGGCTCCCAGATTCATCCTCGTCTTGCCTTCGAATGTACGCGGATTGAGTATAAATGGATCTTGGATTTTATTAAATGTATATACAAATTAATAATTTTTTTAAATCCGGATCGTGGGTCTCCAACACTATGCTCCTCTTGCTCTTACTAAAGTTCTATCTCAAAAGACATCGAAGACACTGCAACAACACCAAATCTCTGGAGAGCCAACATAATAACTCCAAACAACTGAGTATACAATCATATGATTATCTTTTCTGCAACTAAAACTGCAGGATTAATTAGGGTAGAACTACTTTTGCGAACTACTAAAACTTTATATTAACTAATTTAAGATTGAGAATATTTATGACACAAATTGTATTGTAAATGTGTTTGGATTGCTAAATTTGAATATTAACTCTGTATGATTGATTTTACAAAAAAGTAAAAATTATTTGACAAGTTCTAAAACAGAAATTAAAGGAAGGTCCTAACAAGTATTGTTTTTACATAACTGTATTCAAGAACCGATTCCCTTTTTCTAGGCTTGCTGACAACGATTCATCATTTGACAACAGTATGGCACTATCAACAAATATGCTATGTGTTCGTGACAAACTCTATCTCCATGTTAAGCGACTTGATCACATACATGCAAACAAAGTGTCATGCATGAAAGAGTGTGGTGGTGCTCTGTGTGTCATGAAAAAGTTTCGACTCAAATTACCAATGGATTTTGTAACCCATGCGAAGGGACGCATAAGGTTTCAACTCAGACAGGAAAGGTGAGCACTGCGTTCAACTCAAACTACAAATGGATTTAGTAACCCACGCAAAGGGACATGTAAAGTTCAACTCAGACAAGCAAAGTGAGCAATAACGGTGCAGGGATCTTGAACACAAGCGATGCAGGGATTTGTATAAATGAGTGAATTACGGCAAAGGATGGAAGTCCCATTGGTTTGTTCTTCGGCATGGATTTATGTCCTACTACAATACCCATGGCCCCCAAACAAAGAGACCGAGAAATGCATATGTGTTGTCGGAGAAGAATCTTTGAAGGTAACGAGAAAGTCTAAGTATGCTCCTACTGGTTCAAAGGAGAGAAAACCATTTTGAGAGACTCATCTCAAGGTAAATTCCAGCTTACGTGCATTTTTTGTTTCATAATTCTCAAAATTTCACCGTGTTAGTGTTAATCTTAGCTGGAGCTCCTTATAATTCTATAATTTCAGTTTCTATGGAGGTCACATTTAGAAAATTTCAATAAATGGTCCACAAGATGGTGAAATCCAAAAGACATGCAATGGCATGCATACTACACCGATTAATTTCAAATATCCTAGTTTTGGCCATTGATTTTCGTTCATCTCTTAGTCAGGAGACACTTTTTTTAACATCTATTGTAGTTTCCTTTCTCTTAGTCGAATCCCTTCATCCTTGCTTAGTTATTCCCTCACCTCGTTGTACCTACCCTTCATGCCGACCAGTAACTTCTGAACTTTTGATACAAAGTGGCATTGAAAGATGTAGGAGAGTATATAAAATAAAAATAAATCTATCACCAGTTACTCTATAAACAGCTCAATTGTATGCCCGACGTTATACATATGTTGTTGACAGTCAACTTTGTTTCAACTTAGCAGTGATTCCTTTTGACATTAATTGTTATATCGGTATCTTTGCTTGGTGTTGATGGCTAAGATAGCCTGAACTATGCCTTAATTCAACCCAGATTTTGTCATTGTCACAAACTGTGTTAGATGAACAACTAAATCCCTGTGCCATGTAAACTGATTGTCTATCCTCACTTCAACGTAACCTTTGAATCTGAAGAAATTTCTTGAAACTTCTATATTGCTCCAGATGAATTAATGAAACATAACCTAGTGGTTGACCGCGTCAGAGAATTGATGGCGCCTATTGTAATTAACGGAACATTTAATTTCACAGAGATGCATTTAATATCAACATTGCTCATTTTGGAACTGCCTTCAACTATTCGTTATCCTGTAAGAACATAACATCTCTCCCACAAATGCTCACCTGAACCCCTCTCCCACGAATGCTCACATTCAATGTAGAGTTTCATTTGTTGGCCGTTGGGGCTACATTCTATTTTTTTACTAATATTTTATCTCTCCTCCCTACTTAAGCCCAAGATGACGTTGCCTCTGTTGTTTACTAGATTCTCTTGCTTTAAAATCGAGCATTTAAACTTGAACACAATGCTATATGCATTCACCTAAATGCCAATGAATATGCTTTGTATCAACCTAGTCTTACATTCAAGCGTAAGGATACATTTTTCTAGTAAATGAATATTGATCCAATCAAAGTAATTTTCTTTACAATTCATTCATTTGTATGCCACAATCCATGAATTCCGCCAGATGAAATAAATATTCGATCAACTCCCTTCCCGAAATTAAATAAAATACGTTCGACGTCATAGATTCTAAACAGATTGTGTTTGTTAGTTATCATATTAATAATGTTGCAGTGTAATGATTATTAAAAAGACACTTGGCAATATTAGAGTTGGTTAAATATTTTTATTTTAAAATTATTTAATTATATCATATCAATGATATTAATTTAGACACTTGGCAAAATGATGTATTTTTTATGATTATTATTTTTAATTGATTTTTTATATATGATAATTTTATTGCACAGCAAGGCAAATTAGTCAAATCATTAATATAAACCAATAACAAAACAGAAAAATGTATTTTAAAAAATAAAAATATATATTTTAAATTTTTAAAAAATAATTTAATATATGAGATTTACAAAACCTAAGCAAAACTTTAGAAAAAAAATATAAACTAATTAAATTCAAAGCTTTTAGCATACCAAACAATTGTTATATAACCTGCCGAAGGCAGGTATAATAATTAATCACCCAAGGTGCATTCATTTACGCTCGTAAATGACAATAAGTGTTTTAGAGCGAATTAATGTAAATATTTTACCTTAGAGTATACTTTGTATTTCTTTCATTCTCAAACAGAGAAACAGTAATGATGGTCAGGTTTATATATTTAAAGGATGGTCAGATTTATATATTTATGTTTGAAGCTTGTTTATACATAATGCATTTTCGATTGAGCTTATTGACTAGAAAATAATCTGTTCTTGACAAAGCTAAGAACCAATATAGGTTGGCAATGGTCAGAGGAATGAAGTACAATAGTAGGGGAGGCAAAGATAATGGAAATGATAAGATAATCCTTACCTCATTCAAATGGTTGGTTCAATGTACATATACCAAAGATAAGTAGAATTGATTGAAGAAGATGGGTATGTATTTCGATTTGCTACCATTAATGCTTTCTCCATTAAATATATACACAGCACGACGCAATGAGCTTCTCTCATCTAATCCTCTAATAAGTCAAATTCCAAATCCATTTATCTTATAAATGGATGACTGATTTGCATCCTAACAATAATTATAAATATGGTGGGATAATCATGGCCGCCTGCATACTATCAAGAAATCTTCTTCTTCTTATGCATATTGTGTGCCTTTCTGCGGTTATATCTAGAGGATTTGGTTTGTATTGCTATGTAAGTTTTGTTTATTCTATCATACAAATCAAGACATCAATGCCATCAATGTTATTAAATATTTTGGATTTTTTTCTCTTCGGTTATACCGTGACATGGTTTAATTAATTTATAATGATATATAAATCTTAAATCATATTCTATATTTTTCATAATTTAATATTTTTATTAAAATTATAAGGTTGCAATTATTTTTCATAATTCTTACAATTCCGTTTTAGTTATAGTTATATTTATTTTTAACTAATTGGTTATCCAATGTTTTTAATTAATTAGTAAGTATTTTTTTATAGTTTTGTAACATGGAGGAGGCATAATGGAGTTTTCACTAGCACGTGTAAACTAGGTAAATAAGCAAAGTGTATTAACAAAAATGAAGCTGATGAAATCTACAATGACTCGAAATATATAGGTACAATGAGAGGAATGATAAAGTACCTTTATGCTGGTGAAATTTCTCTAGGTGATCCTCTTCATCCATTAGGAGACTAAGCATTCAATCTTGAAGGCTAGGATTGTGGGAAGGAGGTTATGACATCAAAGCTTTGGTCGTAAAATCTCTCCCTTTGTATTTCTTTTTTTTTACAGAAACGGGTAAGTAGCATTATATTATAAAAAAAAAGCTATTAGAGAACATGGGGAGACTATACCCCACAAAGTGAGGGAAAAAGACACCTCTTAACCAGTCTTTACAAAACATGGAAATAGCTAACCAAACAAGGAAAGAAAGCATTTAGCTTTAGTTGTCGATTACATTATTAAGAAAAAAGAGAACAGGGAAATCCAAAGTTCATTTTTAAGCTAAGCGACGAGTTTTTTTCTTGCCACCAGCAGCCAAATTATCGTTTTCTTCGAAACCCAGAATCGCAGCAGGGCTGTTGTTCTTGCTTGTTCTGATGCAGTCAATTTTGGCTTCAACGATCCTAAGACAGGTGTGAATGGATTCCACTTTGCCGGCCAGATTAACCAACTGTTCCTTCACATTGCTATTGGAGATTCTAGCTTCCGAAATAGAAATTTCAACCAGGGTGGTGAGATGAGAGACAGCCTTTTTCATATCTTTATTTTCTCCCTTCAAACCACATACTTAGGCTTCAATGTCCTGAAGGTGAGATATCACGCCCGGGGGAGGGATTTCTGGACCTTGAGGTGAGTCCAGATTCACCACTCCAGTCGAATCATCAACTAGACTCCATTACTTGTTAGTGCCTGGGTCTCCAATGCTACCGCGCAGATGCTGTAGCGGACCAAGATCTAGGGGGGCACCAAAATTTGCGTTGATGTCAAAATCCTGAGGTCGGTTATTCTTCCCGAAGCCGATTCCAATACCATACTTCCCGTCGAGGGCTAAATTCCCATTCTGACCCACATCCTGATGCAGCCATCCTCTACCAGGCTCCGAGATTGTTGGGTGATCCTTGCGAACATTCTTCAACTTGCCAACTAGGTTGCCCTGCACGTCTTTCTCGTCGGACCCAATCCCCTGCACCACCTCAAGGGTAGAAAGGTAGTGTTTGAGACCAAAACCATCAGAATTCACTTGAATGTGGGTCTTACACTGATGACACTGCAGAGCCAGAATGTAGAGCCCATTGTTTCCACAGTTGTTTCCACAGTCCATGATGCACCTGAGAGAGCAATGCCTAAGCCTTAAGAGCTTGAAGTTGTTATGTGAGTAGAAAATGTTTGAGTGTGGGAAGCCTTCGCTTCTGTTCTTGATATAGTCGCAGATCATCCTGCCACCTGCACACCATAAATTCACGCATGTAAGGCAGTAAGGGCCAGCAAGAGAGTGTCGGTGATTGCGTCTTGGGAACGGAGGACGGATTTGGAATGGGACTTTGGACGTGACCCTTAATAAATGTATCCAACCCTTAGTGCAAACTGATCCAAAGAGATAAATCCAAGTAATCATGAAAGGAGGTAGCTTAATGGTTAGGGAGACCAAATCATTAAGGGACCCAGTTGTTATCAAAAGAGAGCCCATTTTTTTCCATTACACCGCAATTTAACCTAGCTCCAACATTAGCCATGGAGTCAGCTAACTTGTTGTTGTCCCTAAGAATGTGGTAGAGGGAGATAGAGTTAAGGTCCTTGATCTTGTGGAAGAAGTGGCATTGATACTTGGAGGAAGGTTTATGTTATAGCTTAAAATGACACTTCTCCGTCCGTGACGACACTTCTTGAGATCAAGTTTAGTCACACAACAGGACACTGGTGGATTTAAGGGTCATTTGGGACACTAAAAATGGTTGAAATTACCTCGCTCCTGGCCCATTTGATGGTCATAACCCTTAGGAACACTTTTCCATACCAATCCATCTCCTGGAAATCATCAAAAAACCATGTTTTTGGCCATTTTTCCCCAAAAACGTTGGTATCCTATGCATAGAGTAGGGCATACTAGGATGTGTGCACGACTCTTATGCCTGTGGAGTAGGGCATGTGCACGACTATCAAGCCTGTAGAGTAGCGCACACCTAGAAAAATATGCAATTCTTCTTCACTAGAGTAGTGCACACCTTGAAAAATGCGCTGGTTTGCAGTAGGAAGAGTAGGGCACTTTCCTGAATCAATCAAAATCTTGAATTTTGGTTGAATTGAGTTAGTTTGGAGACCTCCTTATCGGTTATAACTACTTTTCCTCTCCTTCATTGACTATATAAGGAAGTTAGAAGGGCCATGTGAGAAGACCAAGCCTATAACAATGTTATGCTGGAGGAATGGAGACCCTCATTCCCCTCTCTTGTGCCTCAGTTTTTTATAAACCCTAGCACAGCTTATTAGAGGCTGAGATCCTTGGAGAACAGAAGCAGGAGACCTTGAATCTAGGTTTCATGAAGTGCCAAGCTTGAACGAAGGTATAACTTTATGTACTTGCTTCATTCATTAATAAATATCAGACATTCTTTCCTTTCCAAATATGGCCTGTTCATGTGTGTCTTAGATTTGATTACAGTTTGCTTATAGTTTGATGTCTTTCTTCTGTCATGAATATCAATCCTATATATGTATTCAAATGTATTTGAGAAAGGTATGAATTTGTTTTGCAGGTGTGGGCATTGCGACACTGAATAGCATTGAAGAGCAAGGAAGAGGAAGCTTGGATCAACCTTCTGAATAAGGTGCATATATCTCTAATTTTAATCTCTTCACTTACTTGTTGTACTTGTAGAACATTTGTAGGTCTATCTTTCATACCTGTAAGTTGGTAGTTTCTCCCCTGAACTATAGGTGTATTTTCCTCACAACAGAATGGCGACCATACTGAGGAAAGCCTATTTCCCTAACTGCTTAGGGGTATCCAAGGTCATTTCTTCAGTTTTCTTTGATGGTATTTGTTCAATTTCTTGATTAGAATCAGTTTTTAGACTTTGTTTGACCCTCCTTGGCTCTTACAAACCCTTCCCAGCCCTTACAAACCCTTACTGGCTCTGGTGTGGGGGGTTTTAACCCCATTTTTTCAACTTTTCACACATGTGCGCTACTATTGTGCATCACAGTAGCACATTCCCCTATTTTGGGTGTTGGTATTCTTCATACACAGTAGCGCACACATTCTGGGTTTGAGTTTTTGAGTCTTGACCTGTTTTGGGGGGTTGTGGCTGCATTTTTTGGGGTCCCTGATGACCCTAGGTCTAATTCAAACCACTGTAAGTGGTCTCCTATCCTTGTACTAATCCTATGTTCATAATTTGGAACTCCTTTGATCAATTTGGGCTTATTTGGAAAGTTTTGGGGCTTGTTGACCCAAGTTGGGGGGTTGTGGACCAATTTAGTGTTTTGTTCCCTGATTTGAGTTTGATTGAATCTGCTTGCTCCATTTCCATTGGATTTGAAACCTATTGAGTCTACTTGACCCTATTTGTATCTATTTGAGTGAAATCTCTCTTTAGATGGGTTTCTTATCCTCCCTTATGCTTTTAGTTTTCTTTTTGTAGTGAAAGCTCAAGTGTCTTTGCTATTGTTCGGGACCTTTATTGCATTGTTTATGTGCAGACCTGACTTTACCAAACCATACTTCTTTGTAGGTCATCTGCTTTGTTTGGGTCTAAAATTAGGTTTCACACTCTTTTCCCAATGGTTGACATGCTTACATCAATAAGAATCTGAAAGTCATGTTGATTACTTTTACTGTTTCAATAAGGAAACCTGAAAGTTCTTTGCTTTTTCTTTGATAGTAGGTTACTTTCAATTTCAGTTTTTGTTTCTCACCTTTGGAAAGCATGAATAAATTTTTATTTATTTTCTGAGTAGAGTACCTTGCAAGTGGCTTAAAAGATTTAAGAGTGGTTTGCATCAAAAAGAAGAAATTTTTCTTTTGCATACTTATTTGTTTGAGTAGCTGCATTCTTAGGTTTTGAGTTTAATTTTGTACATTTAGACTTTATTTTTACCCTTGTTTGCATTCGAAAGACTAAAAATTTCATTTGCATATGCATTTTAGATCGTATCTTTAAGACTTGCATTGAAAAGAAAAGATTTGTTTAGTGGTAATCATTTCATTTCAGTATTCTATCTCTATTATAACCACTCTCACACACCCACTACCTTTTTTAGTGAGCAAGTAACCTTTAAAATGAACCCTAATAAAATGTACTAGCAACATTTTCTTTTCTAGGTTACACTTTTCACCAACTAGTTTTGGATAGGATCTTGGGTTTAAAACACCTTAAACCACCCAAGATCACACATTACGAAAAAATCGTAGTTCAACTATCACAAGTAAACCCACCTCATTCAAAAATTGCGTGGGATCTATGCAGTAGGTCTTGTGAGATCAGATTGTTTGGAATAAACCTCCTACTTTCTGTTTCGAGCATATACTAGGATTGGATCACGTTTGGGGACTCTTTTGAGTTTCGATCTCAGTTACCCTGCCCACGCCTTCTGATTCGACCAGAGACTGTTCCTTCAGGAGTTTTCGGTGTGGTGGTATCCTTAGTATCTAACCATAGGATCATACACAGGTGATAACAGAGGGTTATATCTGTTGTACCTAGGACAGACGTGGGAGTAAATCCCTTGCAGGTCTTTGGGAGGGCGGTTGGGTGATTCTAGCGCTTGCACCCTTATTCATTGTATTGTGGACCCCGGATAACTGTTCTTCATCCTTCATTGATCTGTTCTGGGCCCTCATCATCCCAGACTCTTCTCCGGAAGGCATCTGTTTACCTGGTTTGATTTACCTAGGACCTTTTTTAGTGGTGTGCTCTTTGTGCTACTTGTATTAGTTTGTCTTAGAGAACTTCTTTCTCATTTGAGCAGGAAACTATGTCTAGCGTTCCGGCGAGGGCCAATCAAGGTACCCCTGTTCCAAGGGATCCTTGTGTTATTCCATTCATTGGAAACATTGGTACTCCCTTAATGGCTACCCTGAATCTTCCTGGATTCATTATAGGGCTGCCGGTTTGGTTTTTCTCCACTCTGAATGCCTTACATGCTCCTGACGCTTCTTTGTGAGAAGCTCAAATCAAGAGCATCATAACCCTGTGCCTTCTTTGCCAGTAACATCTTCTCCTTCTCCTTCTACCTCATGTGGCGAAAGTAGCAATACTAGTAACCAACAGTCTAAAGGGAATAGACGGGGGAAGAATAGGAAGAAGATGCCAAAACAAGGGGGCAGCAACCTAGCCTTTGGAAATCATGCTGGGGGCAAGCACCCTGCCTCTGTAAATCATGCAGGGAGCACCTACCCAGCCTCTGGAGGTCATGCTGGGAGAAAACTTTTAGTCACTGAAAATCACACTGAAAGTTTGTCTTCAACCACTGTTAGTCATGTTGAGGATACGTCATTGATCACTGCTAGTCATATTAATGACAAGTCACCAGTTCCTGTGAGTCATACTGGAGACACCAGATCAACCACTACAATTCATGCTGAGGGAGTTGACATTATCGACAAACCCAATAAACAGAAGTGTAAGTTCCCTTTCAAGTTTTGTGAGGGAGACCACCTTACTTACTTGTGCCCTGTACTTCCAGAAGTGCAAAAAGTCTGGTCCTTAGTTCAAAAGTCTTATGCTTCTGAGCAACCAGCCTCCGTAAGTCATGCTGGGGGCAAGTTGTCATCCAATGTTAGTCATATTGAGAGTACTGACGTTGTAAAGGAGTTTCGACCTATAGGACGAAAACCAAAGTTCCCTTGTAAACTTTGTAAGGGAGATCACCTTACTCACCGATGCCCTGCCATTCCAGAAGCATGAAGAGTGTGGTCCATGTCTGAAGGAACCTCTGTTCCTGAGTTGTCTATAGATTCCCTACAGTCAAATCAACCTTTGGTTGATAAAGTGGTTGAACAAATTCAATCTTTGGTCTACCCCACTCTTCCTTCGGAGAGTGAAGTGATCGAATCGATGCAATCTTCGACCGATCCCATCAGTCCTTTGGAGACCGATGCACCTGTCCTTGAAGTCTTCTGCATTACCAGTTTGGATGTTCCTAAAAAAGGGGCTACTTCCTATGTGCCATGTGAACCATTTCCTTTGATTGGAATAGGACCATTTCCTTTGATTGGAATAGTCTAACCGAACCTCGTCTTCCTTCTTCGACACCTTTCTAGATAAAGGTTGATATCGGGAACCATACGGTTGATCGATGCATTATAGATGAAGGAGCTTCTATTAGTATCTTATCCGCTTATGCTTGGAGAGATTTGGGTTTCCCTAATGTTTTTCCAGTTGTTAATTGGTCGTTGACCTTCGATAGAAGACCTAGTGAACCGATCGGATTCCTCTGTCGGGTACCTATTACTTTGGGTGGAAAAACAGTCTTAGTTGATTTTATGGTTTTAAAGGACCCTATGGACTTTGATATGATCCTCGGGCGTGATTACGTTTATGCCATGCATGCTGTGGTGTCTACGCTCTTTCGTGTAATGCATTTTCCTCATAACGAAAGCATCGTCACTATCGACCAGCTTGCATTCGCTGATCTTCCTTATTACCCAACTGTAGACCAGTCAGATCCCTCGTCATTAGGCACTACTATGTCACATGGGACTTATGTTTCATATTGTTCCTTGAGTTCAACTGCTACTGAGAAGAAGTCCCTGAGTTCATGCTTACCTTCTCGTGACTTAGTCCCATCGTTTGACCAAGTGACACCTCCATCTGAATGTTTAGATATGTGTTCTATCTGGGACAATATACTTCCTTCTAATGAAGTTTTCCTAGAGTCCATAGTACAGTCTACCATTCATTTGGATGTTGATCCAGTCACAGTTATGTCCAGCCCCGGTTTGACCTTAAAGTCTGATCTTCCTACTTTTGAGTCTTTGGACTCTCCTATAGATCTGCAAATCGGTGTTCCTGCTGAATTTGATTCTGCTTCTAGAATTTTCAACTCTCGTGATGATGAATTTGTTTCTGCAGATTCCATCATGTCCTTCAACTTTGATCTTCATCCTGAATTTGATCTTGTTGATTGTAATTCCTCGGGCTTGGGTACCATAGAGTCTTCATTTGAAAACTATGCCTTGTTTAGGCCTGTTGTTGATGATAGTGAAGTTGAAAGTATTTCTACCACAGTGACTTGTATCAGATCTTTCTTTACATATGTTTTAGATATGATATTGGTACTAATGTTTCTTGGAGACAGAATTCTTAGCTGGATTTATACTTGTTTACTGGTCCTTTTCGACACCTTGTGCGACCATATCAGGTATATTCGGAACCTTGCATATAGGTATAGGCTTCCCCGTTGTTATGTTGCATTTGAAACTTTTTCCATCCGAATTCTCCATAGGGTCGAACCTGTTGGATATTGGTGTGTTAGCCATCTCTTTATGCATTTTGCACTAGTCCGACAGCAGAGCCTACCTAACATGGGTCACCCTAGTCAGCACCCTTATGCCATTTTGGTGCCCATGCTGAGTTTTTCTCATAAGATCGAGAGCCTTTTTAGATTTACCATGACTTTGAGAAGAAGCCTCATATCTTTCTTCCTCATATATTTATGGCCATCCCTGATAAGGCTCCCATCTTTGTGTTCAAGTTGCATATGCATCTGTTATGATCCCGCTTGCACTAATGAGCTTGATGCCATCTTCCACGCTTTTAGCTCCTTGTATAAGCCTCCATCTCTGATCTCATTTCCGCTAAGCCCTGTATCATTTTGCCTTCGCATTTTGACACCTTTTACCTGGAGGAGACACACCCTGAGTGTCCTTATCTTGCTCATGTTCCTTGCATTAGGCATAGCTTTGTTCCATGCACTTGGAGCTAGTTTTGCATGTCCCTAACACTCGTCTCCTCCCTTTTCGAGCTTTCTTCCACCTTTACTTCGAGCTCGTTAAAAACAGTAAGTAGGTTACGAGCATTTCTTCAACCTTTACTTCGAGCTCGTTAAAAACAGTAAGGAGGCTATGAGCATTTCTTTCATCTTCACTTCGAGCTCGTTAAAAACAGTAAGGAAGTTATGAGCATTTTTCCTATATCTCCTTTGAGCTCGTTAAAAACAGTAAGGAGGTCATGATTTTACTTTTCCAGACTCGTTAAACCTTTACAGAAAGATCCCTATGGAGTTCTTTTAAGCACTTTTCAGACTCCTTAAATAGGAAAAGTTTTCCGAGCATAGTTGTCTTTTTGGGCTCGTTAAAATAACTGAACCGACATCCACTTAGGTATAGAATTACCCCTTTTCTGAGCCTTGGTGAATAATTTATGGAAAAGGTATACTCTAGTATGCGCTAGAAGAGTTCTTCTTCCATTATTTTACACTTTTTCGGGGAAGGAGACTAACTTTATGAAAAAGGACCTTTGGAGTCATCTTTAGGGTTTTCAGACTCTCGAAATGTGAAAACACCAAGCGAGCATTCACCTACTTGGGCTCAATGTGAAATCCACGAGATGGTTGATAGAGGACTGTTTAAGTTTTTCAACTCTATAAGCAAGAAAACACCGTCGAGCACAGACCAATCCAGGCTCGATATAAAATCCACGGATAGGTGTATGGAGTTCTAGGTTTTTCAGACTCCTTAAATATGAAAATACCGTCGAGCATGCTTTAGTTCTTTGTCAATCTCGTTAAAAAATGAAAAAGGAAAGGGAAGGGAAGAATGTTAAAATATCTTTCAATATGATGGCAACAAGTCAACTACCTCCTTGAACAAAGCACCTATTTTGTGTCTATCAAACAAGTTGGGTTCTAGTGTTGGCCTTAGGATAAACCTAATCTCAGTGTTCTTACTCCTCCATTTGGTTAGTCTTCCAATCATATGGAGAATCTATTAATGTCTCCTACATTGCAGATTTGCATCGTGGTCTCTTTCTATTAAAAGCTGCCTAAGTCACTCTTGTGTCGTGGTCATTGTTCAAGGATACAACCTATGTCGTCCATTCTACAGTTGCCTTGAACTCATGCGTCGGCCATTCCTTGGTGTCAGTATGTTTCATCATGTGTTTAGTCCTACTCCAAATCAGCTCATACATGTTGAGTGTCGCTCGTGTTGGATGATGGAGGATGCTTGAAGGCCTCCCTTCCAATGGACTTCTTCCCATTGACTTCAACTCATTGTTCTCTGGGAATGAAGTTTAGAGTTTCGGTTAGTACCTTGGGGATTGCAGTCATTAGTGGCAATTTCCCTCGCTATTGGATAGATGGGAATACATCAATGTCTCCTATCTGATTGATTCTTCAAGTGTTCGATGGCAGACCATTTATTCGCACTTGCTTGAATGTACTAGGTACCTTGGGTTCCATTTTCATTATTGGTGGACACCCTCGCATTTGTTAACGGTATACATCAATGACAGGTAATCAAACGATACCTCCCATGTTCGACATCAACTCATTTATTCGCATGGATAGGTTTGTACCTTGGGTTGTTTTTGGATGAAGACCTTGGGATCCTCGATAGCATTACCTCATTTATGTTATCGCCCAAGTTGCGCAAGACTGAGCCACACTCTTTTTGGCTCTTGATGAGACATAGATCCAGCTTTTTCTCTATGGCTATGTTCTCCAGTTTTGACATAGATCCACCTTGTGTTTATGTGGCTATGTTTACACTTATGTTCCTCATGGATCCACGCTTGTATTCTAGTGGCCATGATATATGCATCAGTATTTGGATCATTATTGTATCCACTTGGACGTCATGTTCCACTATTTGAACATGGACAGTTACCCCAAGGATGAGATTATCTGACATTGCCTTTACTTTTAGGTACTTCATTTGAGCCTATGATTCTTGGTTTCTCTGATTCCTCCATGATTCAACTCTTTGTTATTTATAATGTACTTCGGCCATCATTTCCAGCACTCCCTCTGACCTCATACATTAGGGGGCATCTGTTATAGCTTAAAATGACACTTCTCCGTCCGTGACGACACTTGTATCGCTTGGTCGCATGACGACATTTCTTGAGATCAAGTTTAGTAACACAACAGGACACTGGTGGATTGAAGGGTCATTTGGGACACTAAAATGGTTGAAATTACCTCACTCCTGGCCCATTTGATGGTCATAACCCTTAGGAACACTTTTCCAGACCAAACCATCTCCTAAAAATCATCAAAAAACCTTGTTTTTGGCCATTTTTTCCCCAAAAACGTTGGTATCCTATGCATAGAGTAGGGCATACTAGGATGTGTGCGCGACTCTTATGCCTGTGGAGTAGGGCATGTGTGCGACTATCATGCCTTTAGAGTAGCGCACACCTAGAAAAATATGCAACTCTTCTTCACTAGAGTAGCGCACAGCTTGAAAAATGTGTTAGTTTGCAGTAGGAAGAGTAGGGCACTTTCCTGAATCAATCAAAATCTCGAATTTTGGTTGAATTGAGTTAGTTTGGAGACCTCCTGATCGGTTATAACTACTTTTCCTCTCCTTCATTGACTATATAAGGAAGGTAGAAGGGCCATGTGAGCAGACCAGGCCTATAACAATGTTATGCTGGAGGAATGGAGACCCTCATTCCCCTCTCTTGTGCCTCAGTTTTACATAAACCCTAGCACAGCTGATTAGAGGTTGGGATCCTTGGAGAACAGAAGCAGGAGACCTTGAATCTGGGTTTCGTGAAGTGCCAAGCTTGAAGGAAGGTATAACTTTATGTACTTGCTTCATTCATTAATAAATATCAGATGTTCTTTCCTTTCCAAATATGGCCTATTCATGTGTGTCTTAGATTTAATTACAGTTTGCTTATAGTTTGATGTCTTTCTTCTGTCATGAATATCAATCATATATATGTAGTCAAATGTATTTGAGAAACGTATGAATTTGTTTTGCAGGTGTGGGCATTGTGACACTGAATAGCATTGAAGAGCAAGGAAGAGGAAGCTTGGATCAACCTTCTGAATAAGGTGCATATATCTCTAACTTTAATCTCTTCACTTACTTGTTGTACTTGTAGAACATTTGTAGGTCTATCTTTCATACCTATAAGTTGGTAGTTTCTCCCCTGAACTATAGGTGTATTTTCCTCACAACAGTTTACGGGCTTTGTTAGCTAGAGCCCTCGCTTCTTGAATCACGAGAAGGGAGTCCGCAATGACTACAATATCCTGAATATGATTTTCCTTAGCAACATCAATGCCTTTGAGCAAGGCTAGCCATTTCGCAGCATTGCTTGTCTATCTTCCAATCCCCCAAGCGTAGTCAGTCATTTTGTTACCATCGGAGTCCATTAGAACTCCCCCCGCACCTGCAAGCCCAGTTTTTTCATAGAGGGTGCAACACTAGGACTTCCTGGGAGGTCACCCATCCCAGTACTACTCTATCCCAAGCGCGCTTAACTGCGAAGTTCTGATGGGATCCGGTACATTAACGCCGGTATGATCGCACCCCTCTCCCTTTGTATTTCTTACTATTACATTTAATACAAGTTCTTTCTGTAAACTTTATTGTGTTAATTATGTTTAGGATTTTCTTCTTCGAATGTTAATATAGATCAATTCACATCCATGTGCTTTGACCACTTGTTTGTTTCCACGTGCTTTGTATGGTTTTGCAACTAAATATCTGAAGACTTGGATCTTGGAGCAGCAAGAAGAGAGGAGATGCATAATTGAGGTAAGCAATCTCTTCTATTTGTCTTGCATTTCAATTTATCTAGGAAAAGTACTTGTGTTATGTATTCATTTGTTCTAGATCTAAACCATTTAGACTAGAGAGATCTATTTGAGTCTGCTCATAAAGATTGTCCATAAACAAATTTGGCGACCATATTGGGGAGTAGTAATCCATGTTTTTTATTTCATTACATTTTGGTTTCTTTGATTTCTTTCCAATTATCCTCTAGCCTCGAAGTTGCTTTTTATTTTTGGATATGACCATTAGAGAGTTTTTGGGCCATTCAAACTCTGTTTGGGATCTTTATTGGGCCTTTTACCTTTTAAATTCTTAGTGAACTTTTATTTTCTTGGCATAAATACCGCCCGATTCAGCTGAGCCATTCATCACTCGCGCCACTGTAATTCTGACGCAGGTATCCTATTTGCAAACTGCATCGCTGACGCTCTCTGTCAATTTATAGCCTGCGTCATTGACGCGGTTACCCAATGTGCAGAGCGCATCGTTGGGTCTTCCAACGCTCTGGTGCACCCTTACAGGGCCCGTTGCCCTCCATTACTTTGTACTCAGACTTTTAAAATTCTCAAAGTTGGTTTTTGGCTTTGTTTGGATTTATGTGTCTTCTTAATTAACTACTACAGAACCTCCTAGACCCAACATACCTCATCCTTGACTTATTTTTGAAGTTTGCATGTTGATTTGAGTCCTAGCTAGTCAAGCGGGTGCATCCCTCGTTGTGGGAAATTTCAATCCCCCATGAGAAAACTCAGTCTTGTGACTCCTTATCAGACCATCAGATCTGATCGATCTGACTTCCAAGCCCTCGGACATTTGATTGTTGTGATTGTGCTCGATTTTTTGTGTTTTTGAGATTTTGGGTAATTATTTTTCTTTGAGAGTTTCCAATCAATCGAAGTTTATAGTAGTATATTGTATGATTTTCTGAATATAGACTTGAAAATTGGTGTAATTCTCAGATCTATTGAGTACATTTGATTAGAAAGTCCAAGTTGTTCATTTTCTTCATTTCAAGCTTGCTTCTTGGAATTGTTGTAGAGAATTTGTATGCTTGGGAACAAGTATTAAGAATATCTTTGAAAAGTTTAAAGGATCATTGGCTTGCATTTTCTTGGTTTTTAAAAAGTTATTCACCATTTCCTCAAAAATTCTAAGTACATTTAAATTTTTGCAAAGCATTCCAAATATAGTGAAAATTCTTGCATTTTTTATTTTCTTCCCATTTTTTGATCATTAATTTGGAAATTAAGAGTAATCGCATTCAAAAGGAAATTCTTCTTTTCATTTTTTCATAGATTCGCTTAACTTGAAAACACAAAAAGGAAAAAAACATTTGGATTAAGCGTATTATTCATTTTTTGTTGGATTGGTGAAAGAGTGCTTTTGAGTCTTTTTGGTTGATTTTGAAAGTTTAGATGTACTTCTTCATTTCATTATTGAAAACGAAATTTTTTTCCTTAACTTAGCTAGTTTTCATTGAAAATATTTGCATTTACATGTAGTTCATATTTTTGGATTTTTAAATTCCTGTCTACACTTCATGCATTCACCTAACCATCAAGATAAAATTTAAAGGTAGCACAGGTTTAAAACTGTGTAGAAACTTGTGTGTTAAGTTAGAGACGTGTTCCGACGTCTTTAAGCATGGAATTTGTCGTTATTTGCCTACACTGCATCCCGAGGGCTTGTAGTTATTCCACATACCAATCGGTATATCGAATGGCCTTTCACGTACCTTCGGGTATATAGAAAGGTAATTCACGTACTCGATAGTATATCGGAAGGATCTTGTCATGTGGTTGTGCATTAGACAACACCACCAAAGATTTGAGATCCCACGTACCTTGAGTATATCGAGATACCCTACTAGGATTCATGTAACCATCTGAGTTAACCTATTGGTCGTCTTGGCGTGGAAATACACCGAGAACAACACTCAGGGAGCTACTATGCATGTGCTATCTGGTAGTCGGGTTATACAGTCAAGGGAACGGTCCTAATCCTCACTCGTTAGTGCTCTGAAATATTGGGTCGAGTACAACTGTTGGACCCTGTGGTATATCGCGAGTTGCACCGCCTTGATAATTCCATGAGATTCCAAACCATTGAATCGACACCTACCACATAAGTTTGCTTGCGGATTTAGCTGGTGTAGATTTTGGAGTGTATTTTTTTCATTTTATATATAAAACTCTTAGGAGAAATTTTGGTTCAGTCATTCTGGTTAATCAACCTCTAAGAAGATCCCGTAGGATTTTGAACTTGCCACCTGAATATCCCCTTAATCAGGAGGAGAAATCGGGCGCAAATATGGATCAACCTACCACATCTGTGTCGTATGAAGAAGATACTTCTACCATGGATTCGAGAATGAACTATTCACCTCCCACAAATCCACCTATCACTGACCTTATGGGTTCGTTGATTGTGGAACAACCTCCTTCACACGGCACATCCTTTCATCAGTCGATGGAAGGACATACTGAAGCCACATACTGGATTTGTATCCGACCCCAGGATAACCCAGTATCAACAGCTTTTGGTCCAACTACATCATTTTGGGACACTTCTTAAGTCAACATGTTTCTGATTTTGAGTCACTTTCGACGGTGGAAACTCCATTTCATCGGCTTCCTCCATGGATTCTCACTGTGTCTTTCTCCAACCTGTTTATGAGACTATCGATCGTTTAGGAACATTCGCTAATGAACTTAGACGACAGAGTTTCCCACCTAGGCCTAATCCGGAAGTGTCAGCTATTGAACAACATTCCCCTATCCATTCTTATTGTTTTCTTCACTGGGAACATCTACACCTACCTTGACCACTTATGAACCATGTCAACAATCGTTCCTGACGAGTACACCTCAAATTCAGGAGACCTCTTCAACACCTCATTTGACCTCAACTATTGGAGGGAAACCTTCAACTACTGTTAACTATGTTACTAGAACATTACCTCCACCAGCCCCACCTCAAAATTCGAGGGGAGGTTATAATCTACCTGTTAGTCTACAGTCGAGTGGAGGACATCCCTTAGTTAGTAGTCAACAATTAGTTACGAGTCAACCTACGATTAGTGGTCAACATTTTATTATTGGGCACACTCCTATAAGTGGACAATCTTCAACTGGAGGGAAACCCCTTGCTAGTGGACCTAATCTAATTGGGGGGAATCACCCAGTTAGTGGACATAACTTGAGTGGAGAACATACTTCACATTTGAATTGTAGTATGGTTGGAAGTTCTCACCCAACCTTGGGACAACCTATGTGGACACATCTCACGAGAGGACCATATACTTGGACCCAAACTCCATGCGGGTATATCCATCTTGGTAATCGTAATACTACTATAGGACAAAATTATCTAAGAAACCTTTTTCCTGGATTACCTTATCCCAGAAACACGAACACCCTGTGGAGACAAAATAATGTTCCACCGCCTGGACCTCCAGCCGGTGGACCACTCCCACCACCCCCACCACCTCCACCACATGTCCCGACACTTCCTCCACCATCCGGTCCACCACCACCTTATTCTGGAGGAGGAGGACCCCCACCCTCTAGCGGAGGAACTCCTTATTCTAAAGAAGGAGGACCCCACCTTCTAGTGGAGGACCACCTTGTTCCGAAGGAGGAGAACCCCCTTTAGGTCCACCTCCCAACCTATGAGGCCCACCCCCATATGGCCAATTTCCTATGGGAGGACCTTACGATCAATCTATCCATGGTCCTCTTCGTACACCGATGCCTTTTCAGTATTACCAGTATCCACAGTTGAACCAACAATTACCATTTTTGGATACACTTGATTTTCCAGACTTATCTTGGTTGACTAACGATCCCATTTATCATGGCATAAATTGTCCTACAATTCCTGTGAAGTTACCATCAGATATTCCGAATTTTTATGGCAAACCCAACGAGGACCCCAAGAACCACGTTATGACTTATCATTTGTGGTGTTTTCCAATTCCTTAATGGATGATTCCATCCATTTGAGGTTATTTCAATGAACCCTTACTGGTACTGCCACAAAGTGGTACATTTAGTTGCCACCACATTTCTTTCCCGACTTTCGATCTTTGGCTATGTCATTTTTTACTCACTTCCAGCTACCGATCCGCTACGAAACCAGCACAAGTATTTTGACTTCTCTTCGCTAAACTACTGCCACTCACATTTCTGATCATATTCATGAGTGGAGGAGGAGACGACATCTTATTAAAGCCCCATTCTGGATCAAATCCTTGCAGATTGGTTCACAAAGTCACTACCGCCTATCATAGCTAAAGACGTAGCCATGGGTGGGGCTGTCACAGAGGAACAAGCTATATCTTGTGCTCACTATTTAGACCTTGTCTATGCTCAATATGGTTCCTTATATGATATCATTCATGATGCCCCCTAGCCTACATATGATCCAGCAAAACCACCTACGAGACCTCATGCCAATGGCATCATTTGTTTTTTCCATACCCAGCCTGCTACACAATCCAGTGGATCACAAAGCCATCATAGCTCGACCCCACCCGCAACACAGGCTGGACATCACACCAGAAAATAACCCAGCCCTGCTTCCACTGAGGAAGTGAATTCATTTCAATCTGCTTCACCTAAAGAATCCAGTGGTAAGAAGAAGAAAAAAGGTAAATCTAAAAAGTCTTCTAACTAGCAGGAGCCAAGAAACAATCCCAAGACAATAAACAAAAGTGGAAGGTAAAATATCCTTGTTTATTTTGTGGTGATGATCACTTCACCAAAGAATTCCCACATCGGGAGGAAGTGCATAAGTTCCTTAAAGGGAACCCCACACCCGCAGTCTTAACTGATCCCTTCCCCACACAACAACAACAAATGATTGCACAGCAACAATCTCCTTCTCAAGGAAACCCATCCACCACCGCTCATGTTCTCATGATGCGGAGCAAAACAGTCAACTTAAATACTAGATCACGATCATATGACTCACCTTCTACAAAGGAATATAACGGGGGTAATCCTTAATAATCCCCCACATCTACATCCATCATTCCTTCACCTAAAGGTCCTCTCATCATAGAGAAACCTTTACCGGATTCAGGATTGCGTCCATCCAAGAGCATGATTCAAAAATCTATTTTCAATCCAAATGCTCAGGCTACTCAAAACTATAATATAGTAGATGATTTAGCGCAAACCCCTTGTGCTATGTCTATGTCAGAATTCTTACAAAACTGTCCCATTCAAAGTAAGACCCTGTTATTCGCGATTGGAGTTGTAGATCCAGATTCCTTCAACAACATCATGTTCAAGCTAGAGTATTCCAAGCCGAGACTTTCCCACCAACTTTTGTTTCAAACTGTTACTAACGTTTCTGGGAAAATCATCCATCGTACTGTCTTAGACGAAGGAGCCTCTACCTCAGTTATGTCGTTATCCTGTTGGGGAGCCATTGGCTCTCCTGAGTTGAACTGTTTCCCCACCACATTGAAAGCCTTTGATGGACGTGGTTTTCAACCTCACGGGATGTTACAATCTTTGGTCGTCGAGTTGGGTGGTAAAACCATTTCCATTAACGTGGAAGTCGTCGTTTCCTCGTGTCGAGCACCCAATATGCAGATAGATTATTACCAACATACAGAGCATACGAGATTTATTTTCAACCCGAGAAAGTCTTTTATTTCAAAGGATAAATGCACAGTCTATGCTTAAACACAAAATCACTATAATTGAACACTTTTATCCTCTAACAACTATGCCCATCCCAAGAATCTGTGTAATCCCAATTGCCTTCTAAATGCTACAATTTCAATTTCTTTCTACCATGTATCAACAAGAAATGATATAAGATTCAACGACAATTGCAAATAAAAAGAAATCCTATTCACATCCCAGAACAAGTAAATCACCTATTCAATCTGATCACTCTTGAAAACCATAAGCATAAACTGAATATTAATCTAGAAATTCAATTGCAAGGGATTGATTTCAACTTCTCTAAGAAATTGAATTACAGGAATGAAAGTCAACAATCGTAACAGGAAAGATAAATTGCAAGGAAACATGGGATAACAACTTAAACTGCAGGATGAACAAAGCTGTGTACAACTATCACATGAATTGCATAAAGAAAGTTTCCTACTTAGTCGACTGTCACTCTGTACCACTTACCAATCTCAAGGAAATGTAATCCTAATTATATTGCAAATCCACACTTACTACTGCTGCATGCAATTGGAAATATCATCAATAAATATCACACAACAATAAATTCGAAAAGTCCTACTTTAACTCAGCAATCTGTATGGAAGACGGGCCCAGCCTTCACACAAAGATGTTGGTTGAACAACGTAAAGCTCCTTTAACTCAGAGGTAACTCTTTATATTAACGAAAAAGATGATTACACAAATTGCTTCCACTGCTAATACAATGAATGAATCCTCTGTTGTTCAACCCCCTGGGTCGAGACAACTCCCCATATTTATACATGCAGATCATAACATCCGATCCTATTAACGGGAAGCCATGAAGATCTCTGATCTTTTGGCACCCTAAATAATACTAGTTGTTACAAACGTGGCATAGTAAAGACATAGAAAAATGCAAGAAAGTTGTTTATTGGCCCAAGAGTGGCGATCTTTCCAGATCACAATTATACTCGAGCAGCAATATACTAAAGATCTCCAATTATAGCACATTCTGTTATAGCTGCCCTGTCAAAGCTCTGTTTAGGATGTTGCATTAGAACCACGTGCCTTAATTGATGATCGGAGCTCCGAGGATCCTTTTAAGCAGCGAACATCCCTCCTTTCAAGAATTGTTCAGCCCCACCTTCCTGCAGTCCACTTATCTCAAACTACCTTCATAAATCATAACATGTTAGCACAATTGAGAGATACGCAGCCTTAATTATCACAATCATAAGCATTAATAAGATAAATCAATGATCAGTCATACCTTGGCAGCTTAGGGGAATAAAGTAAGGACAACGGGTCTGATTAGCATGCTAAATGGTGTAGAACAGGGGAAGAAAAGGTGATCAAGGATGGTTAAAAGGGGCCAATTCTAGGCTCAACATCTCCCCCCAACTATCATGTTGCATGTCCTCATGCAACAACCTACATCATTCTGAAATTGAGTCCTGCACTGAGCTCCATTGATGGAGGGAGGAAAACTTGTAGGGAACCCCAGGCACCTCATCTGTCTTTTTTTTTTAAACCTCTGTGAGTAACCCAATACTTTCCAGCATCGCTGCTCCTCTATAGTGCTTCCAAAGAATGTCTCCAGGAATTTTGCTGAGGTTGTGATTTCGAACGACCTCCCTTCCTATACAGCTTTCAATTTAAACCAAACAAATTGCTCAAATAGGAATACCAGATAAGAGAAAGAGGGCTTCTTGGTGCCCATGAGTTCTTGAGAGGGGGTGTACATTTGCTCTTTCTCCTGCTGCATGGATTGAAATTTTTTCAATTTTCTCAACTTGTTTTGCAGCTCTTCTTCCCGAACTCTGTGGGCCATACATTCCTTGACCCACTTCTCTTCCAGTGCCTTAATAATTTTTCTATGCTCACTCAAAGCAATCATGCCTCTCTGGTGTTCCTCCACCTGGATTTTCCATTTGGTCACCTCCAGCCTCAGGGTTGAGATTCCCGTTGTGAGGTTCAAAATTTCCTTTTTATGATGCCCTTCTTAATCCGAGTCCAAATCAATGAAATTTCTAAGAGGTAGAAGCACTGGTTCTTGTGGGACAGTGTCTTGCAGCACATCTAAGTCTACTATGAGAGTTGCTGGTTCTTGTGTAACAGCAACATCCTTTAGACTCTCCTCAGCAGCTACATTCATTGCTTTTAGAGACACTGGTTCTTGTGTAACAGTGTCTTCTTCTTGGATAACCTGCATTTCTGAATTTGGTTCAAGAGTTGCTGGTTCTTGTGTAACAGCAACATCCCCTGAATTCTCTTTAGCGGCTACATCCATTACTTCCAGAGACACTGGTTCTTGTGTAACAGTGTCTTCTTTATCCTTCTACTACTGAGATTGGATATCTTCCTCATTGTGTAGATCCTCCTCAAGGATTTCGGTGTCACCTGAGGATTGTGTCTGTACCTGTTCATCCTCGCTCCACTGTGTATCGGTAATGATATCCATACCAGGGTTATCTTCTAATTGAAATTCAGGAGTTCCTGCTGCATCCTCCAAGGATGTTGGTTCTTGTGTAGCAACATCTTGGCTTGCCTCTTCATCCTCCTGTTGTTGCAATTCTTCTGCTATGAGCTCTGTGTCATGGGAACATTCTGGGGTTACAGTACAGAGTTCTTCATTAAGCTCCAGAGTGTCCTCCATCCCAGGTTCTTCTCCTATGAGCTCTGTATCATGGGAACATTCTGGGGTTACAGTACAGAGTTCTTCATTAATCTCCAGAGTGTCCTCCATCCCAGGTTCTTCTCCCATCTGCTTGGTCGATTGGACAAGTATACTCAGGTTTGCTAGTTCTTGTGTTACAGCACCCTATTCAAGTTCATCAATGTCTTGCCTTTGTGGCTCAGCTTCTATAATCTCTGTGTCGTGGGATCATTTTGGGGTTAAAATATATTCTTTATCCCCATCATCATACAGGATTTCATCCTTTAGCTCCTCCATCACAGGATTGGTGGCAGCTTCAGCAAGGATGGTTAAAGATGTTGGTTCTTGTGTGACAGCATCTTCTTTTTCTGCAGCTTCCTCTATTGTGGACGCGGGCTGTTGTGCTGTGCAGGTACGAATTATAATCTTGTGGCCTGCCTCCTTGAATATTTCTCCACAGGTGGGACAGATCACTCGTTCATCTTCCTTGCCAGGCTCGATAGAGTTTGATTCCTCCAGTTGGTTTGCAGCCTCTACCAATGTATACAATTTCCTTTCACCTTGTTTTCTGCAGGTTTCCTTCCAGGTTTCCAATTCCCTTCGAAGTATGTGGAGGTCCTCTTTTAATAGTTTGTTCTCAGCCAGAAGTCCATCAATTCCGGGTTCTTCCTCAACTTGCCTTTGTGGAGCATCCATTGGTCTCGGTACAAGGATCGGGAGCTCAACCTGTGCCTCTAGGGTTTCCCATCTTTTTTTGGCTGCCTCTACTGCTGCAGCTGATTTAGTTCTTTTTCTTCTTATTGGTGAGGTTATGTTAAATTCATTGATTGATCTCTTTCTTCTCCTTTGTGGTGTTTTCTTTTGTGGAGCTGGTATATCGGGATTCAAAGCTGAGGTCGAAGGAATGTTTTCTTGCTCCTCATGTTGTTCTTCCTTCACAAGTAAAGGGAGATGAGAAAGTAAAGGAGTTCAAAATTATAAACAGTTTGGTATCTACCTTCACAAGTGATGTACTTCTTGAGAAAGACAGCAACCTGGTCCCATGGCCGCGGCAATGAGTGCAGTGCGATCCCTCTTCTTGATGATTGAACTTGCTCCCCCTCTAGTAAAAATGCCTCCCGTGCAGTCGTCGTGGGGACTCGTCGTCCAAACCATGCCCTTCCCACCTGCGGGATGGTATTAACCTCGGATATAATGGCCTCAGAGACTTCTATGCGCAGCTTCCACACCCTAGAGTGAGTTTTTGTGAGATTTAAAGCAAATTGCAAGGTTGCTTCCCAATTGAATCCATCTAGTCGCTCAAAGAATTTGATCCAGCCGGCGGCTTGAAAAATGGCAAGAACTGCAGGATTTTTCCTGAGTTCCTGTGTATTCAAAGGTTCATGACGAACTGGAATCCCCATGGTCCTGGCTGCAGACTGAGGTCGTTATCCCGCAGATTACAGAATCCAAGAATGGAGGTTGCAGCGCAGAGGATGCACGAATCGCTGAGCGGAGATGTTGAGGAAATGGGCAAATTTGGAAAGTTCAGCACAGGAAAACTGATAACATCCTTCTGAATTGGGGAAGGTGGCGGTTATTTAGTGTTTACGTCGTACGAGGGAAAGGGTTAATTATTGATTGTTGTGATTGTGCTCGATGTTTTGTGTTTTTGAGATTTTGGGTAATTATTTTTCTTTGAGAGTTTCCAATCAATCGAAGTTTATAGTGGTATATTCTATGATTTTATGAATATAGACTTGAAAATTGGTGTAATTCTCAGGTCTATTGAGTACATTTGATTAGAAAGTCCAAGTTGTTCATTTTCTTCATTTCAAGCTTGCTTCTTGGAATTGTTGCAAAGAATTTGTATGCTTGGGAACAAGTATTAAGAATATCTTTGAAAAGTTTAAAGGATCATTGGCTTGCATTTTCTTGGTTTTTAAAAAGTTATTCACCATTTCCTCAAAAATTCTAAGTACATTTGAACTTTTGCAAAGCATTCCAAATATAGTGAAAATTCTTGCATTTTTTATTTTCTTCCAACTTTTTGATCATTAATTTGGAAATTAAGAGTAATCGCATTCAAAAGGAAATTCTTCTTTTCATTTTTTCATAGATTCGCTTAACTTGAAAACACAAAAAGGAAAAAAACATTTGGATTAAGTGTATTATTCATTTTTTGTTGGATTGGTGAAACAGTGCTTTTGAGTCTTTTTGGTTGATTTTGAAAGTTTAGATGTACTTGTTCATTTCATTATTGAAAACAAAAAAAATTTCCTTACCTTAGCTAGTTTTCATTGAAAATATTTGCATTTACATGTAGTTCATATTTTTGGATTTTTAAATTCCTGTCTACACTTCATGCATTCACCTAACCGCCAAGATAAAATTTAAAGGTAGCACTAGTTCAAAACTGTGTAGAAACTTGTGTGTTAAGTTAGAGACGTGTTCCGACGTCTTTAAGCATGGAAGTTGTCGTTATTTGCCTGCACTGCATCCCGAGGGGGCTTGTAGTTATTCCACATACCAATCGGTATATCAAATGGTCTTTCACGTACCTTCGGGTATATAGAAAGGTAATTCACGTACTCGATAATATATCGGAAGGATCTTGTCATGTGGTTGTGCATTAGACAACACCACCAAAGATTTGAGCTCCCACGTACCTTGAGTATATCGGGATACCCTACTAGGATTCATGTAACCATCTGAGTCAACCTATTGGTCGTCTTGGCGTGGAAATACACCGAGAACAACACTCAGGGAGCTACTATGCATGTGCTATCTGGTAGTCGGGTTATACAGTCAGGGGAACGGTCCTAATCCTCCCTCATTAGTGCTCTGAAATATTGGGTCGAGTACAACTGTTGGACCCTGTGGTATATCGCGAGTTGCACCGCCTTGATAATTCCATGAGATTCCAGACCATTGAATCCACATTTACCACATAAGTTTGCTTGCGGATTTAGTTGGTGTAGATTTTGGAGTGTATTTTTTTCATTTTGTATATAAAACTCTTAGGAGAAATTTTGGTTCAGTCATTCTGGTTGATCAACCTCTAAGAAGATCCTGTAGGATTTTGAACTTGCCACCTGAATATCCCCTTAATCAAGAGGAGAAATCGGGCGCAAATATGGATCAACCTACCACATCTGTGTCATATGAAGAAGATACTTCTACCATGGATTCGAGAATGAACTATTCACCTCCCGCAAATCCACCTATCACTGACCTTATGGGTCCGTTGATTGTGGAACAACCTCCTTCACACGGCACATCCTTTCATCAGTCGATGGAAGGACATACTGAAGCCACAGATTGGATTTGTATCCGACCCCAGGATAACCTAGTATCAACAACTTTTGGTCCAACTACATCATTTTGGGACACTTCTTAAGTCAACATGTTTCTGATTTTGAGTCACTTCCGACAATGGAAACTCCATTTCATCGGCTTCCTCTATGGATTCCCACTGTGTCTTTCTCCAACCAGTTTATGAGACTATCGATCGTTTAGGAACATTCTCTAATGAACTTAGATGACATATTTTCCCACCTAGGCCTAATCCGGAAGTGTCAGCTATTGAACAACATTCCCCTATCCATTCTTATTGTTTTCTTCACTGGGAACATCTACACCTACCTTGACCACTTATGAACCATGTCAACAATCGTTCCTGACGAGTACACCTCAAATTCAGGAGACCTCTTCAACACCTCATTTGACCTCAACTATTGGAGGGAAACCTTCAACTACTGTTAACTATGTTACTAGAACATTACCTCCACCAGCCCCACCTCAAAATTCGAGGGGAGGTTATACTCTACCTATTAGTCTACATTCGAGTGGAGGACATCCCTTAGTTTTTAGTCAACAATTAGTTACGGGTCAACCTACGATTATTGGTCAACATTTTATAATTGGGCACAGTCCTATAAGTGGACAATCTTCAACTGGAGGGAAACCCCTAGCTAGTGGACCTAATCTAATTGGGGGGAATCACCCAGTTAGTGGACATAACTTGAGTGGAGAACATACTTCACATTTGAATTGTAGTATGGTTGGAATTTCTCACCCAACCTTGGGACAACCTATGTGGACACATATCATGAGGGGACCATCTACTTGGACCCAAAATCCATGGGGGTATATCCATCTAGGTAATCGTAATACTACTATAGGACAAAATTATCTAAGAAACCTTTTTCCTGGATTACCTTATCCCAGAAACACGAACACCCTGTGGAGACAAAATAATGTTCCACCGCCTGGACCTCCAGCCGATGGACCACCCCCACCACCCCCACCACCTCCACCACATGTCCCGGCACTTCCTCCACCATCCAGTCCACCACCACCTTATTCTGGAGGAGGAGGACCCCCACCCTCTAGCGGAGGAACGCCTTATTCTAAAGGAGGAGGACCCCACCTTCTAGTGGAGAACCACCTTATTCTGAAGGAGGAGAACCGCCTTTAGGTCCACCTCCCAACCTATGAGGCCCACCCCCATATGGCCAATTTCCTATGGGAGGACCTTACGATCAATCTATCCATGGTCCTCTTGGTACACCGATGCCTTTCAGTATTACCAGTATCCATAGTTGAACCAACAATTACCATTTTTGGATACACTTGATTTTCCAGACTTATCTTGGTTGACTAACGATCCCATTTATCATGGCATAAATTGTCCTACAATTCCTGTGAAGTTACCATCAGATATTCTGAATTTTTACGGCAAACCCGACGAGGACCCTAAGAACCACGTTATGACTCATCATTTGTGGTGTTTTCCAATTCCTTAATGGATGATTCCATCCATTTGAGGTTATTTCAATGAACCCTTACTGGTACTGCCGCAAAGTGGTACATTGAGTTGCCACCACATTTCTTTCCCGACTTTCGATCTTTGGCTATGTCATTTTTTACTCACTTCCAGCTACTGATCCACTACGAAACCAGCACAAGTATTTTGACATCTCTTCTCTAAACTATTGCCACTCACATTTCTGATCATATTCATGAGTGGAGGAGGAGACGACATCTTATTAAAGCCCCATTCTGGATCAAACCCTTGCAGATTGGTTCACAAAGTCACTACTGCCTATCATAGCTAAAGACGTAGCCATGGGTGGGGCTGTCACAGAGGAACAAGCTATATCTTGTGCTCAGTATTTAGACCTTGTCTATGCTCAATATGGCACCTTATATGATATCATTCATGATGCCCCCCAGCCTACATATGATCCAGCAAAACCACCTACAAGACCTCATGCCAATGGCATCATTTGTTTTTTCCATACCCAGCCTGCTACACAATCCAGTGGATCACAAAGCCATCATAGCTCGACCCCACCAGCAACACAGGCTGGACATCACACCAGAAAATAACCCAGCCCTGCTACCACTGAGGAAGTGAATTCATTTCAATCTGCTTCACCTAAAAAATCCAGTGGTAAGAAGAAGAAAAAAGGTTATTTTAAAAAGTCTTCTAACTAGCAGGAGCCAAGAAACAATCCCGAGACAATAAACAAAAGTGGAAGGTAAAATATCCTTGTTTATTTTGTGGTGATGATCACTTCACCAAAGAATTCCCACATCGGGAGGAAGTGCATAAGTTCCTTAAAGGGAACCCCATGCCCGCAGTCTTAACTGATCCCTTCCCCACACAACAACAACAAATGATTGCACAGCAACAATCTCCTTCTCAAGGAAACCCATCCACCACTGCTCATGTTCTCATGATGCGGAGCGAAACAGTCAACTTAAATACTAGATCACGATCATATGACTCACCTTCTACAAAGGAATCTAATGGGGGTAATCCTTAATAATCCCCCGCATCTACATCCATCATTCCTTCACCTAAAGGTCCTCTCGTCATAGAGAAACCTTTAACGGATTCAGGATTGCGTCCATTCAAGAGCAAGATTCGAAAATCTATTTTCAATCCAAATGCTCAGGCTACTCAAAACTATAATATAGTAGACGATTTAGCGCAAACCCCTTGTGCTATGTCGATGTCAGAATTCTTACAAAACTGTCCCATTCAAAGTAAGACCCTGTTATCCGTGATTGGAGTTGTAGATCCAGATTCCTTCAACAACATCATGTTCAAGCTAGAGTATTCCAAGCCGAGACTTTCCCACCAACTTTTGTTTCAAACCGTTACTAATGTTTCTGGGAAAATCATCCATCATACTATCTTAAACGAAGGAGCCTCTACCTCAGTTATGTCATTATCCTGTTGGGGAGCCATTGGCTCTCCCGAGTTGAACTGTTTCCCCACCACATTGAAAGCCTTTGATGGACGTGGTTTTCAACCTCACGGGATGTTACAATCTTTGGTCGTTGAGTTGGGCGGTAAAACCATTTCCATTAACATGGAAGTCGTCGTTTCCCCGTGTCAAGCACCCAATATGCAGATAGATTATTACCAACATACAGATCATACGAGATTTATTGTCAACCCGAGAAAGTCTTTTATTTCAAAGGATAAATGCACAGTCTATGCTTAAACACCAAATCACTATAATTGAACACTTTTATCCTCTGACAACTATGCCCATCCCAAGAATCTGTGTAATCCCAATTGCCTTCTAAATGCTACAATTTCAATTTCTTTCTACCATGTATCAACAAGAAATGATATAAGATTCAACGAAAATTGTAGATAAAAAGAAATCCTATTCACATCCCAGAACAAGTAACTCACCTATTCAATCTGATCACTCTTGAAAACCATAAGCATAAACTGAATATTAATCTAGAGATTCAATTGCAAGGGATTGAGTTCAACTGCTCTAGGAAATTGAATTACAGGAATGAAAGTCAACAATCGTAACAGGAAAGATAAATTGCAAGGATTCATGGGATAACAACTTAAACTGTAGGATGAACAAAGCTGTGTACAACTATCACATGAATTGCATAAAGAAAGTTTCCTACTCAGTCGACTGTCACTCTGTACCACTTACCAATCTCAAGGAAATGTAATCCTAATTATACTGCAAATCCACACTTACTACTGCTGCGTACAATTGGAAATATCATCAATAAATATCACACAACAATAAATTCGAAAAGTCCTACTTTAACTTAGAGGTAACTCTTTATATTAACGAAAAAGATGATTACACAAATTGCTTCCACTGCTAATACAATGAATGAATCCTCCGTTGTTCAACCCCCTCGGTCGAGACAGCTCCCCATATTTATACATGCAGATCATAACATCCAATCCTATTAACGGGCAGCCATGAAGATCTCTGATCTTCAAGTGCCCTAAATAATACTAGCTGTTACAAACGTGGCATAGGAAAAATGCAAGAAAGCTGTTGATTGGCCCAGGAGTGGCGATCTTTCCAGATCACAATTATACTCGAGCAGCAATATACTAAAGATCTCCAATTATAGCGCATTCTGTTACATCTGCCCTGTCACAGCTATGTCTATGATGTTGCATTAGAACCACATGCCTTAATTGATGATCGGAGCCCTGAGGATCCTTTTAAGCAGCGAACATCCCTCCTTTCAAGACTTGTTCAGCCCCACCTTCCTGTAGTCCACTTATCTCAAAATACCTTCATAAATCATAACATGTTAGCACAATTGAGAGATACACAGCCTTAATTATCACAATCATAAGCATTAATAAGATAAATCAATGATCAGTCATACCTTGGTAGCTTAGGGGAATAAAGTAAGGACAACGGGTCTGATTAGCATGCTAAATGGTGTAGAACAGGGGAAGAAAAGGTGATCAAGGATGGTTAAAAGGGGCCAATTCTAGGCTCAACATCTCCCCCCAACTATCCTGTTGCATATCCTCATGCAACAACCTACATAATTCGGAATCTGAGTCCTACACTGAGCTCCATTCATGGAGGGAGGAAAAGTTGTAGGGAACCCCAGGCACCTCATCTGTCTTTTTTTTTTTTAAAAACCTCTGTGAGTAACCCAATACTTTCCAGCATCGCTGCTCCTCTATAGTGCTTCCAAAGAATGTCTCCAGGAATTTTGCTGATGTTGTGATTTCGAACGACCTCCCTTCCTGTACAGCTTTCAATTTAAACCAGACAAATTGCTCAAATAGGAATACCAGATAAGAGGAAGAGGGCTTCTTGGTGCCCATGAGTTCTTGAGAGGGGGTGTACATCTGCTCTTTCTCCTGCTGCATGGATTGAAATTTTTTCAATTTTCTCAACTTGTTCTGCAGCTCTTCTTCCCGAACTCTGTGGGCCATACATTCCTCGACCCACTTCTCTTCCAGTGCCTTAATAATTTTTCTATGCTCACTCAAAGCAATCATGCCTCTCTTGTGTTCCTCCACCTGGATTTTCCATTTGGTCACCTCCAGCCGGGGGGTAGATTCCCGTTGTGAGGTTCAAAATTTCCTTTTTATGATGCCCATCTTAATCCAAGTCCAAATCAATGAAATTTCTAAGAGGTAGAAGCATTGGTTCTTGTGGGATAGTGTCTTGCAGCACATCTAAGTCTACTATGAGAGTTGTTGGTTCTTGTGTAACAGCAACATCCTTTAGACTCTCTTCAGCAGCTACATTCATTGCTTTTAGAGACACTGGTTCTTGTGTAACAGTGTCTTCTTCTTTGATAACCTGCATTTCTGAATTTGGTTCAAGAGTTGCTGGTTCTTGTGTAACAACAACATCCCCTGAATTCTCTTCAGTAGCTACATCCATTACTTCCAGAGACACTGGTTCTTATGTAACAGTGTCTTCTTTATCCTTCTGCTGCTGAGATTGGATATCTTCCTCATTGTGTAGCTCCTCCTGAAGGATTTCGGTGTCACCTGAGGATTGTGTCTGTACCTGTTCATCCTCGCTCCACTGTGTATCGGGAATGATATCCATTCCAGGGTTATCTTCTAATTGAAATTCAGGAGTTCCTGCTGCATCCTCCAAGGATGTTGGTTCTTGTGTAGCAACATCCTGGCTTGCCTCTTCATCCTCCTGTTGTTGCAATTCTTCTCCTATGAGATCTGTGTCATGGGAACATTTTGGGGTTACATTACAGAGTTCTTCATTAAGCTCCAGAGTGTCCTCCATCCCAGGTTCTTCTCCTATGAGCTCCGTGTCCTGGGAACATTCTGGGGTTACAGTACAGAGTTCTTCATTAATCTCCAGAGTGTCCTCCATCCCAGGTTCTTCTCCCATCTGCTCGGCCGATTGGACAAGTATACTCAGGTTTGCTGGTTCTTGTGTTACAACACCCTGTTCAAGTTCATCAATGTATTGCCTTTGTTGCTCAGCTTCTATAATCTCTGTGTCGTGGGAGCATTCTGGGGTTACAGTATATTCTTTATCCCCATCATCATACATGATTTCATCCCTTAGCTCCTCCATCACAGGATTGGTGGCAGCTTCAGCAAGGATGGTTAAAGATGTTGGTTCTTGTGTGACAGCATCTTCTTTTTCTGCAGCTTCCTCTGTTGTGGGTGCAGGTTGTTGTGCTGTGCAGGTACGAATTATAATCTTGTGGCCTGCCTCCTTGAAGATTTCTCCACAGGTGGGACAGATCACTCGTTCATCTTCCTTGCCAGGCTCGATAGAGTTTGATTCCTCCAGTTGGTCTGTAGCCTCTACCAATGTATACAATTTCCTTTCACCTTGTTTTCTGCAGGTTTCCAATTCCCTTCGAAGTATTTGGAGGTCCTCTTTTAATAGTGTGTTGTCAGCCAGAAGTCCTTCAATTCCGGGTTCTTCCTCAACTGGCCTTTGTGGAGCATCCATTGGTCTCGGTACAAGGATCGGGAGCTCAACCTGTGCCTCTAGGGTTTCCCATCTTTTTCTTGTTGCCTCTACTGCTGCAGCTGATTTAGTTCTTTTTCTTCTTATTGGTGAGGTTATGTTAAATTCATTGATTGATCTCTTTCTTCTCCTTTGTGGTGTTTTCTTTTGTGGAGCTGGTATATCGGGATTCACAGCTGAGGTCGAAGGAATGTTTTCTTGCTCCTCATGTTGTTCTTCCTTCACAAGTAAAGGGAGATGAGAAAGTAAATGGAGTTCAGAATTATAAACAGTTTGGTATTTACCTTCACAAGTGATGTACTTCTTGAGAAAGACAGCAACCTAGTCCCATGGCCGCGACAATGAGTGCAGTGCGATCCCTCTTCTTGATGATTGAACTTGCTCCCCCTCTAGTAAAAATGCCTCCCGTGCAGTTGTCGTGGGGACTCGTCGTCCAAACCATGCCCTTCCCACATGCGGGATGGCAGTAACCTCGGATATAATGGCCTCGGAGACTTCTATGCGCAGCCCCCACACCTTAGAGTGATTTTTTGTGAGATGTAAAGCAAATTGCGAGGCTGATTCTCGATTGAATCCATCTAGTCGCTAAAAGAATTCAATCCAGCCGGCGGCTTGAAAAATGGCAAGAACTGCAGGATTTTTCCTGAGTTCCTGTGTATTCAAAGGTTCATGACGAACTGGAATCCCCATGGTCCTGGTTGCAGACTGAGGTTGCTACCCCGCAGATTACAGAATCCAAGAATGGAGGTTGCAGCGCAGAGGATGCACGAATCGCTGAGCGGAGATGTTGAGGAAATGGGCAAATTTGGAAAGTTCAACACAGGAAAACTGATAACATCCTTCCGAATTGGGGAAGGTGGCGGTTATTTAGTGTTTACGTTGTACGAGGGAAAGGGTTAATTAGGCCATAATGGTGATACGAATAAAGGTACGATTGATATTGTTAAATCATATCAACACTTAATCACGTGATAAATCAAAGCCATACCTCATGAGACTGTGCATCAGATATCCTGCGGAGAATGGTGGAACGTGCGGTTGGTGACGTTGCAGAGCCGAACTCGTGCACAGTCATTAATCTGATCATGATGACCACGATAATACAATAATTCCTTTCGCCAATGAAACACAAACCATCGCGTCCCCGGGGTCCGAATTATGAACAAGGCGGTCATCGTATGGCCCAGTTCGCCGACATGAATAGGATGAATCAGAGCCATAGCTTAGCAGGTTTGAAGCAATTCTTCCGTTAACACAGGAGTTACCAATGCAAGTTTCCAGGAATGATATCGCGGCCGACGAAAAAAGATGTTGCAGCCGCCAGGAAAGATTCACGGCCACCGGGAAAAGGATTTGCGGGATCGGGAAAAATCACGGTTGTCAGGGAACAGTTTTACGGCGCCGGGAAATATGTCGCAGTCGCCGGGAAATAGGTCGCAGCTGTCAGGAAATGTGTCACAGCCGCCGGAAAATGGTTCACGACAGCCGGGAAAAAGGGTTTTATGGCCGCCGGGAAATATAAAAAAGTCATGGCTGCGAGGGAAAAGTTTTACGGCGCCGGGAAATATGTCGCAGCCGTCGGAAAATGGTTCACGGCTGCAAGGAAAAAGGGTTTACGGCCGCCGGGAAAAGATGTTGTAGTCGTTGGGAAAGTTGTTGCAGCTTCCGGGAAATGGTTCACGGCTGCCGGGAAAAAGGTTTTGCGACCGCTGGAAAACAATGTTGCAGTCGCTGGGAAAAGATGTTGCAGCCGCTGGAAAAGATGTTGCAGCCGCCAGGAAATGGTTCACGGATGCCGAGAAAAAGGTTTTACGGCCGCTGGGAAATATGTCGCAGCCACTAGAAAATGGTTCACGGCTGCTGGGAAAAAGGGTTTACGGGCGCCGGGAAAATATGTTGCATCCGCTGGGAAAGTTATTACAGCCGCCGGGAAATATGTCGCAGCTGCCAGAAAATTTATTTTAAGGAAAAGGGAAATGCAGCACAGGAAGGCATAGGAATATGACTCTCGTTTGACAGGCCCAATATGGTCATTCCCCTAGCGCTTCCCTCGAAATTTTTTTTTTTTTTTTTTTTGAAAAACAACAGCAAACGAGAAGATCAAATGCAAAGGAAAAAAAACAATTATACGCTACAGCAAGAAAGAAAGAAAATTATTTATGTACAGTAATTCAAAATGCGATTTTCAATTTAAGGATTGGCAAAGGCAGAGAGAAATTCCTGCTCTGGTGTTAGCTGATAATCTGGATCGGCGGCAATTTGCGAAATGAATGCATCTTTCGAAATAGGCTTACGATACAGTCGCAGTCTGTGGCCATTAGCAAGTAATGGTATGCGGTTTTCATCGATGGTCACCAGACGGACAGTGCCGTTGTCAAATACCCTGTCGACCAAATATGGACCCAGCCACCTTGTACGTAATTTACCTTTAAAATCCCTTTTGAACCTGGAGTCATATAGTAACGCCCAGTCTCCCTCACGCAAGATTTTCTTTTTAATAAATCGGTCATGCCAATTGGATCTCTATTTCTGAAGCAACACAGTCTGGTCTACTGCAGCTAACCGCTTCTCGTCCAATTCGTTTAGTTGATTCAATCTTCTCTTCTGAGCTTCTGTTACATCCATATTCATTTCGGTGGCTATCTTCAGGGTTTTGATCTCAAACTCAATTGGAAAGATGGCACTCTTTCCATACACTAAATCATAGGGAGAGAACCCTGTGGTGTTGAGCCAAGTTGTGCGATGTGCCCACAGTGCTTCCAGAAGCCTGTCAGCCCAATCCTTTCGATGGCTCTTAACTGTTTTAGTAAGGATTGCTTCAATAACTTTATTAGTACTTTCCACCAGACCATTGGCCTGGGGGTGGTAAGGTGAAGCCACCCTATGCTGCACATGATACTTCTGGAGCAAAGATTCAAATTGGTGTGACATGAATTGCGGCCCCCCATCGGTAACTACTTCCTTCGGTACCCCAAAGCGGGTAAAGATTTCACTGTACAGAAAATCAATCACCACCTGGTCATTAGCCTTAGCCAAAGCTACAGCCTCTACCCACTTGGTCATATAATCAGTACAAACCAGAATGTAAACTTTCTGTCTAGAAGGAGGGCTGATAGGGCCAGCAAAATCCAGTGCCCATCTATCAAATGGTTCAACTACTAGTTGAGGTTGTAGAGGCATCTGATCTGTTTTATTAGGCTGGCCCATCCTTTGGCAGTTGTCACAGGACTGAACATACCTTTTAGCGTCCCTGAATAGAGTCGGCCAATAGTATCCCATCCACAGCGCTTTATGCCCTATTCTTTTGTCTGCAAAGTGTCCCCCACAAGGTCCATCATGACAGGCTTTCAGGATGTGAAAGATCTCATCTTCCCTTACACATCTCCTAATCTCAAGATCGGGCCCTATGTAGAAGAGATGACCATTGATCCAACAATACCTGGCACTTTGTTGGATGATTTTGCTCTTTTCTCGTTTACACATATGTGGCGGGAGCTTTCCTGCAGCCAAATAATTAGCAATGTCAGCATACCAGGGGGAATGAGCTGAAAGTGCGAATAGATGTCCATATGGAAAAGAGTCCTCAACAGGAAAACTGTCATCACTGTTAGTAAAACGAGATAAAAAATCCGCAACAACATTTTCTTTCCCAGGTTTATCTATAATGGTAATATCAAATTCCTGCAATAACAAGAGCCACCTGGTCACTCTGGCATTGGTGACAGGTTTGTTCATTAAATAGTTAATGGCAGAGTGGTCAGTGTGCACAAATGTAGGATACCCAGTAATGTAATGTCGAAATTTATTAATAGAGTAAACAATAGCGAGGAATTCTTTTTCAGTGACAGTATAATTAAGTTCAGCAGGGGCTAAGTTTTTACTAACATAATAGATGGCATAAGGTACTTGACCATCCTGTTGTCCTAGTACTGCTCCAATGGTGGTATCAGAAGCATCTGAAGAAATGTGGAAGGGTAGGGTCCAATTAGGTCCCCTTAGGATAGGAGCTGTGGACAGTTTCTCGTTAAGCTTATCAAACGTTGTCTGGCATGCTTCACTCCACACAAACTGTGCATCCTTCATTAACAAAGAAAACAAAGGAGAAGCAAGTTTGGAGAAGTTTTCTATAAACCTCCGGTAATATCCAGCATGTCCCAGAAAACTTCACACCTCTTTCTGAGTTGAAGGAGTCGGTATATTTTTTATCACCTTGATTTTTGAAGGATCCACCAGAATGCCATTGGTAGAGATGAAATGCCCTAATACCACCCCCTCACTCATCATCATATGGCACTTTTTAGTTCTTAATGAGAGCCGAGTCTGTTCGCAGCGAATTAAAACCTTCTTTAAATTTTCCAGTGCTTCCTCAAAATCCTTGCCATAGGGAGTAAAATCGTCCATAAAGACTTCCATACTATCATTAACTAATTCAGAGAATATGCCAATTACAACTCTTTGAAACGTTGTCGGTGCGTTACATAAACCAAAAGGAAGCACTCTGTAGGCAAACGTTCCCCAAGGACAAGTGAAGGTGGTCTTATCCTGGTCCTCAAGAGCAATCTGAATTTGGTTGTACCCGTTGAACCCATCTAGGAAGGAGAAGAACTTCTTCCCTGATAGGGTATCAAGTACTTGGTCAATAAAGGGCAAAGGGAAATGATCCTTTTGCATGGCTTTGTTCAGTTCCCTATAATCGACACAGACCCTCCATTTACCATTTTTCTTGGGCACAATTACGAGTGGGGAAACCCACTCACTATTTGAAATAGGATATATAAATCCTGCTTCCAAAAGTTTCTAGATTTATTTCTTCACTATATCCCTCAGATTGGGGTTCATGCGTCGTTGGGGTTGACACATAGGCCGGGAGTCATTTTTAATATAAATATGGTGGGTGCACAGATTAGAGGGAATACCCCTCATGTCTGTATACTCCCAAGCGAACACCCCCTTGTGTTCCTTCAAGATACTGATTAGGCGCCTCTATTCCTCTAAGGAGAGACTAGGGTTGATATTCAAAGTCCTTCCAGGCTCTACCTCAATAGGAATACTTTTTGAACTTTTCAAAATTGGGATTATGTTTGTGTCACCAACTAGTGCTTCTTCCGTAAGTTTTTCTTGTTCTTCCTTACCAAGGGTAAAGTTCAAGATTTGATAGACCTATTTATCCACTGAAGCGGGTTCACTAATAAAATTACTAATAGCATCGTCTTCTGTTTCGTTTTTAAAAGTTAAGGCCTTCCCTATAGTTAATAGTGGTTGAACATCCTCCTCCTCCTCCTGCTCTATCCAAAGGGAAGTTTCAGCCTCTAGAATTGGTCGAGCTGGAGGATACATGGTGAGGTTTTTAGTCTCCGTACCATCAGATATAGTCGTGGACCCCGATCGATAGCTGATGCAGGCATCAGTTGTGGCCAAACAAGGCCTCCCCGGGATCAATGGGTGTCCCCCCCAGCTGTGATTTTGGTTGTAATATCAAAAAGTCAGCAGGTTACTCCCATGAATCTACTGAGATGACAAGGTCATCCAGAATCCCTTCGGGTCTAATGGTGGATATGTCCGCCAATTCTAAAATGGTAGGGGTTGGTCTAAAATTAGTGAGTCCAAGCTTCTTTACAGTCTCAATTGTTATGACATTGATCGTTGCTCCTAAATCGACTAGCACGTTGGGTATTTGCGTCTGTCCTACATGTACAGTGACAGTAGGATTGCCAAGGTCGTCATACTTGGTCACAGGGGTTTTTCCTGTTATCAAAGCAGCTAAATTCCCTATGACGTGAACAGTGGGAGGATCTCTGGGTTTCCTCCCTGGTTTCTTAGTGCACTGGTCCCGAACAGTTCTAGCATAAATAGGAACGTCTTGAAGAGCTTGAAGAAGGGGGATTTTGACGTAAAGATTCCTTAACTCTCCTAGGAGGTTAAACTGAGGTTGCCCCCCTATTTTTGGTAGCGTTAGTCTCTCGGGGTATGGTGGTTGCCTTATCAGCTGGGTAGGCTGCGTATTGTATGATTTATCGTTTGATGTTTCAACCGTCCCATCTAAGGGATGCTCAGCATCTTCAGTGATAGGAACTGTATCGGATGGATGCTGTGAACTCCCTCCTTCTTTATGCATAGAAGGTGGAGCATCTTCTGTAATTACAGGTTCTACTATTTTCCCAAATCGTAGACGAATATCATTACAAGGTAAAAGGGAAAGGGAGTAGGTTGGCATATTGACAGTTTCCAATTGATGGACTGTTTTATTATTCGGGTTAGGATTAGGTTGGGCAGGCAGTTGAGGCCATATTGGTATATTAGGGAAAGAATTATTCTGCAGCTGCAGCTGTGACTGCTGAGGTGGGTATTGAGCATATTGAGGAAATTGAGGGTATTGAGGAGAATATGGTGACTATTGAGGTGGAGGTGGTTGAGGAAACTGGTTCCCGAGATGGAAATTCCTCCATCCAGGAGACCACGACGTAGGTTGATGTGGTGGTTGTGTCCAGGGACTCCATGAGTTATATTTTTGCATTGCAGGTTGGGAAGGATTCCACTGAGCATAATTTGAAGGGAATTGTGTATTCACATTTTGCATGTTATTATTCCAATTTCTCATATTATTCAAAAATGGAAACGAGTCCAGAGGCATACCTTGATTTCGAGGCTGCCAAGGTTTCTTCTGTGCAATGAAATAGGCTGATTCCACTTCCGGAGTTGATGCCTGCAGAACAGCCTTCACTTGGGGAAGTGAGGGACATTATTTCATGTCGTGGTTCAGCTCACACAGCTGACATACTTCTACTTTGTCAAGCGGGCATTCTTTCAGCGAATGATTCTTTCTACATCGGGGGCAGAACACACCTAGTGTGAGATCCTCCACTGCCTGTTTTTGTTTTGCCTTCAGGACATCGATCTCCGAAGAGATGGAGCTCATCATTTTTGTTTTAAAATTTTCAAGGAGATTGCCTATCTCTGCACGGGTAGCTCCTCCGTTGGACGAATTCTGAGTTCTGTCGAAGACATCACGTTCCAGCTTATCCTGTTTGTCCCGCTTATTGTTCCTGGAAGACCCCCTAGATTATCTCTTACATAGTTCCACAATCTTCCCAAAAGGTTCTTTGGAGATATCTCCCTTTCCTAGCAAGTTTAACATGTTTAAACAATCATCCCTGATCCCACGAAGCAATATTATCTTGAGCACGTCCAGCCCCATGTTCGTCTGCCCGACTCTTTGCACATTGTACAGCAGCCTTTCTACAAAATCCTCCAGACTTTCATCCTCCTTCTGCAACATTTTGAATAATTCCTCTCTTTTGTCCTTGGTGTTGCAATATTCCTGATATTTCTCCAGGAACACCTATTTCATCTTATCCCAATTAGCAACGGTTCCTCCCCCAAGGCTCATGAACCAGCGTAATGCGTTGTCCTTCAGGGTGGCAAGGAAAAGTTTTAGCTTTGGGGCATTGGTGATATAATCATAGCTGCGATAGAGGATATCGAATTCAAAAAGGAATTCGTCTGGATCTTCTGCCTCCCTTCCATAGAAGCGAGGCAACACCGATGGTGAGATGTTTTTCATAGGGGCTGTCCCTTCTGGCTGCTGAATCGAAAATTGCAGTGTATCCGTCGTTCCCTCGGGCAGGGAGTGATTTTCATGATGATAGTTTTCCACCATCGCCTCTTCCTCGTCGGACTCGTGTTTGTTATGCATCTCCTCTTATGTTTTATCCTCTTCATTCGTTTCTGCGTTCTTTTCCTCGTTTTTCTCTTCGTCCTTGTTTTGTTCCTGATCAGCAGACTTCTGGTGGAACTGCGTCCACTCTTCTTCAGTTACAGCCTTCCCGTAAATGTGGTAGATTGGACCTCTGCCAGCAGGTCCAGTTGTAACAGTTGTGTCTTCCTCAGCAGGGATATACGAGGGAGTCGCGGCTGCTCGTGTATTCTCCACCGTGTACCCTGACGTTGGCGCCCCAGGATCAGGAGGGTTTCTTCTGATAGGAGTTTCTTGATGACGAGCCCTGGTAGATGAATCAGTTATGTCAACAAGATCGTCGATGAACGTCCTTCTGCCCAATGGTGGTCCTCGACCGCGACCCAAGCCACCTACACTGTTAGTATTTTGTGGGGTTTTGGGAGTTGGGAGGTGATCGCGTTTTACCCTCCTCGTATTTATGCGACCCGAATCATTTCAGCAAAGAAAAGACTAACTAGAAACAATTACCAGATGCAACTAATGATTAGTGTTTAATTTTTATCCTTCCCCGGCAATGGCGCCAAAATGTCGAGCACCCAATATGCAGATAGATTATTACCAACATACAGAGCATACGAGATTTATTTTCAACCCGAGAAAGTCTTTTATTTCAAAGGATAAATGCACAGTCTATGCTTAAACACCAAATCACTATAATTGAACACTTTTATCCTCTAACAACTATGCCCATCCCAAGAATCTGTGTAATCCCAATTGCCTTCTAAATGCTACAATTTCAATTTCTTTCTACCATGTATCAACAAGAAATGATATAAGATTCAACGATAATTGCAGATAAAAAGAAATCCTATTCACATCCCAGAACAAGTAACTCACCTATTCAATTTGATCACTCTTGAAAACCATAAGCATAAACTGAATATTAATCTGGAGATTCAATTGCAAGGGATTGAGTTCAACTGCTCTAAGAAATTGAATTACAGGAATGAAAGTCAACAATCGTAACAGGAAAGATAAATTGCAAGGATTCATGGGATAACAACTTAAACTGCAGGATGAACAAAGCTGTGTACAACTATCACATGAATTGCATAAAGAAAGTTTCCTACTCAGTCGACTGTCACTCTGTACCACTTACCAATCTCAAGGAAATGTAATCCTAATTATACTGCAAATCCACACTTACTACTGCTGCGTACAATTGGAAATATCATCAATAAATATCACACAACAATAAATTCAAAAATTCCTACTTTAACTCAGCAATCTTTGTGGAAGACGGGCCCAGCCTTCACACGGAGATTCTGGCTGAACAACGTAAAGCTCCTTTAACTCAGAGGTAACTCTTTATATTAACAAAAAAGATGATTACACAAATTGCTTCCATTGCTAATACAATGAATGAATCCTCCGTTGTTCAACCCCCTGGGTCGAGACAGCTCCCCATATTTATACATGCAGATCATAACATCCGATCCTATTAACGGGAAGCCATGAAGATCTCTGATCTTCGAGCGCCCTAAATAATACTAGCTATTACAAACGTGGCATAGTAAAGACATAGAAAAATGCGAGAAAGCTGTTGATTGGCCCAGGAGTGGCGATCTTTCCAGATCACAATTATACTCGAGCAGCAATATACTAAAGATCTCCAATTATAGCGCATTCTGTTACAGCTGCCCTATCACAGCTCTGTCTAGGATGTTGCATTAGAACCACGTGCCTTAATTGATGATCGGAGCCCCGAGGATCCTTTTAAGCAGCAAACATCCCTCCTTTCAAGACTTGTTCAGCCCCACCTTCCTGCAGTCCACTTATCTCAAACTACCTTCATAAATCATAACATGTTAGCACAATTGAGATATACACAGCCTTAATTATCACAATCATAAGCATTAATAAGATAAAGCAATGATCAATCATACCTTGGCAGCTTAGGGGAATAAAGTAAGGACAACGGGTCTGATTAGCATGCTAAATGGTGTAGAACAGGGGAAGAAAAGGTGATCAAGGATGGTTAAAAGGGGCCAATTATAGGCTCAACACCCCGTTGGATTACAACATATTACCTAGTCGAAATTGGTCCTATGCCATGACTGTGGTTACATCATCCGTCTTACACTTTGTACAATTTCCCCACCAAGGGAAGATTGTCACTATCGAGCAATTAGACTTCTATACACCTGACACCACTACTCATCCCGCGGACAATGTCCCTCTTTTAGGACACTCTACGCAGATATATGAGAGTGTGGGGGTAGGACTCCTTAAATATTCATCTCTCATGGGAGTCTTTCCAACACCAGATACCCCTGCCCATGTTGCCATGGTAAACATGATTTCTTCCTCTCATTACTCGACGGACAAATGGATTGTGCCCGATCCATATAATTTGGATATGATTGGAGATGTGATGCCTCTTAGCCCTGCAGAAGCTACTTATGAGTTCATTGAATCAGACCCCGATTTTCCATATTTCCACTCTGTCGTGGCATCTACCTCACATTCTCTGCCATTACACCGGACCTCATCCCTACCTATTCCTCTACTCCAGATGTTTCATTCTGATGATTCAATCATGGATATTATGAGTGTGGATGAACCCCCATGGTAAGACCTCCACCATAGATCGTATTTCCTTCCGCCATTAGATTCGATAGAGAACGCCATTGAAACAATTGTTTCACCCTATCTCTTTCCTTACCTTCAATATCCTATCCTCGCCGTGGATACGGTAACCGAGGGAAACCTGGCTAACATCACACCTACCTTTCTAATCGACATATCTGTAAAACCTGGATTCATGGAACAAATTCACTTAGGCTAAATTTGTTCTCTGGAAGAAGTCACCACTTTCACGACCTTGTTTAAACAATTATGCAACGTCTTTGCATAGATCTACAAGGAAATGCCCAGTATTGATCCTGCTATTTTTATGCACGAGATTTAAACATATCCCGACGCAAAACCTGTCCATCAAAACTCAACCCTTTTCACCCTAGAAAAACAGCGGCTATTAAGGCAGAAATAGAAAAGTTGTTGAAGGTTGGATTCATTTATCATGTTCCCTTAATAGATTGGGTCTCTAATGTCATCCCCATTACTAAAAAACAAGGAACCATTAGGGTTTGTGTCAATTACAGGTATTTGAATAAGGTTTGTCCCAAGGACAATTACCCTACCCCCTTCATTAACCAAATCATCAACAACTTTGCCAGAAGCGTCATATTATCATTCATGGATGGTTTTTCCGGTTATAATCAGATAGAGATCCATGCTATCGATCAACATAAGATGGCTTTGATCTTCCCATGGGGTACATTCGCATATCGCAAACTCCCTTTTGGCCTTAAAGATGCTAGTGCTACATTCCAACAGGCTATGTCATATGATTTCCATGACGTGAAGGATTTTGTGGAACCTTATTTAGACGATCTCCCTACTCATTCGAATTGTCGAGACTTTCACATTGATCATCTGACGACTGTATTCCTCAGATGTTGATGGTATAATATCTGTCTAAATCCTCACAAGTATATATTCTGTGTCGAGTCCGGACGCTTATTAGGCTTCATCATTTCAAAGGATGGGATCCTCATCGATCCCCTCAAGGTGGAAGCCATTATTTCTCTACCATCGCCCACAAATATTCTGGAACTTCAAAGTTTGCAGGGGAAGGAAAAATACCTAAGGCGTTTCATGTGCAATTTCGCAGAAAAGACACAGGGATACATGTGGTTTCTCAAGAAGGACATCCCATTCATTTGGGATGATTATGCTCAACAATTTTTTGATAACCTGAAACATGCTATCACTCATGCACTTGTGTTACAACTGCCAAATTACACCAAGGATTATATCCTTTATCTTGTTGCTTCCACTTCCACCATTTATATGGTTTTGGTATAGGAAGATAGTCACGCCCAAGAGTATGTGATATAATACCTTAGTAAGGGTCTCATTGATGCTGAAACACGGTATTCACATGTCGAGAAGCTAGCCCTCGCATCAGTCATTGTTGTCCAGAATTTTCTTCATTACATCCTCCTCCACACGACCGCCATCATCATTGACTCTAGCCCCATGTACCATGTTCTCACGTGTCGGTAACTAGGGGGAAAATATTCACGCTGGATTGTGATTCTTCAGGAATTCGACCTCTAGTTTGAGAAGGAAAAATCAAAGAAATATTTGTTTTTTGCGGAACGCATTTGTGATCTTGCTCGTACTGATCTGGAAACTGATCCCATGGACTCTCTCCCCGACGAGTCCTTGTTTCTTATCAGTACTTCTGACCCATGGTATGGATATATCACAATGTATCTCTAGACCCAACACTTCGATCCTTAAATATTTTGTGACGAACACCGTCGTGTGCGTCACCACGCAAAGTATTACTTCGTCATTGGTGACACATTGTTTCGTCGTGGTGTCGATTCCATCCTACGACGCTGCCTAACTCATAAGGAGGCCGATCATGTACTGAATGATTGCAACTCGGGGGCATGTGGTGGTTATCTTTATGGGATGGCTACAACCCAGAAAATACTACGCGCTGGATACTATTTACCTTCCATATTCAAATATTATATTGAAGCAGTCAAGAAGTGTCCTCCTTTCCAGCCTTTTCATCATAAAAAGTGCTCACATCCCGCCCCATTACATCCAGTTATCGTCGTCAGTCCCTTTTCTAAATGGGGCATTGACTTCATGCACTGTAATCCTACCTCCGTCGGGGGCATGGTTATGTTATTGTTGTAGTAGAATACTTCACCAAGAGGGCCGAGGCTATTTCTACGTACAAAGAAGATGGCGCAACTGTCGCACTCTTTATGTTCAATCATATCATTGCACATTTCGGAGTCCCTAAAGCCATCGTCACTGACCATGGATCACATTTCCAAAACAAGGTGGTGGATGAACTAAGTGTCGGGCTGGGTTTTCGACATGATAACTCAACTCCCTACTACCCTAAGTCAAATGGACAAGTAGAGGCCATTAACAAGTTCTTGAAAACCATGATTCAACGTATGGTAGGGACACATAAGTCCAACTGGCATACCATGCTTTTTTCAACCCTATGGGAATATAGGACTTCCATGAAAACTACCACTGGTTTTACACCATTCCAATTGGTCTACAGACTAGAGGTAGTATTACCTATAGAGTGTGATATTTCGTCATTGAAACTCATTGTTGAACTTTTACCTAACACCACTACCGAGGAAGAATGATTTATGTACTTGGAAAAACTCGATGAAACCCGTTGTGATGAAGCTTTGGCTAATGAAGCTCACAAGAAACCCATCAAGGCCCAATATGACAAGTTAGTCAAACCTCGTATCTTCAACAAGGGAGATTTGTTTCTCACTTACGACCAAAAACATGATAAACTGGGGGCAGGAAAACTTGAGTCCATGTGGCACGGTCCATATGTGGTTAAACGTGTTTTGGAAAAAGGAGCATATGAATTTGAGGATTACGACAGAATATCTTTGGGGGAGCCTCGCAATGGGCTCTACCTAAAGCGGTACTATGCCTATATCATTTACGCATTAGAACTTTGTATATATTGTGCATGACGTGTGTTTTGCTTGGTGTGACACGTTATTTTTAGTGTGTTAGGCTCTTATCATTACACTTATACCATGTTCTTCCTGGATGTGCAGATGGAAACATGTTTTGGATTCGCAAACGGCTCTAGCCAGCACACCCGTAACCTCGCTTCGGTAGCTTGGGTACTTTATTCCCCTACCGTCAAACTTATTAGCTCAGGAGGAACTTGCTTAGAGTTTGCGACCAACAATGTCATTGAGTATCATGCGGTGATTGGATTATTGAACGATGCTTGTTCCTTAGGTGTGGACCATCTTGTTATCTATCTTGATTCTGTTGGCAGGAGATTTGGTAAGGTAACATCGCAGCATCGCTGATGCTGCAACAAGTCAGAAGATATCGCAGAAGGTGGAGAGCTAGACGTAAAGGAGATCATTTTATGTATTTTTGAGTTAAATGTACTGTAGTATGCGGGTTTTGGGTCATTTGGACTGTACGTTAGGTAATTTTGGGTCAATTGTACCACAGTATGCTGGTTTTTTGGGTCATTTGGACCGCGTTAGTTATATTTTGGGTCATTTTCTCAAAGTGTCGGCTAGGAAGTTGTTAGAAAGTGGACAAGCATTGGAAGGGCGGAAGCCTATTTATAGTCATAGAGTCATATGTATTGGATAGCTTAATCTTGGTACAGATCATGAGATGTTGGATGTGTGCATCTTTGAGTTTGTGTCTGAGATCAAGAGATACTGGTGAGATCTATGTTTTGCGGAGATATTGTATCTGGGTTTTGTAGAAGTAATATGACATGACGGAACTGTTTTGTGAAATTTCCTGTGTATCTTTCGTCACTTATGGTAATACATGTTGCAATTCATGAATGATGCCTATGTTTTCTTACTGCAACTGATGCTTTAATGCTATACTTGTTACGATGAAAGATCCTGTTGATGTTAAGATTCAATATGCTAAGACAGAAAATATCAGCATTGCATTTCATTTCACAACAATAGCATATACAGGATCACTGAAGAAACAACAAGAACAGCACAAACATAAGAGACACAGATTTATCCTGGGGAACCCTCATGGGGTAGAAAACCCAGCAAAGCTTCCTCAATATAGATGACCAGCAAATACAAATATGCAAACCAAAGACATGAGATCCTCCTCCTCCATAGCAGACCTCTCTCACACAAGTGCGCCACTCACAAGTGAATGAATGAGTGAGTTAAGTGAGGAACATCCTCCTCTACTTATACTTATTCCCCGACTGACTTTTACACAAGTTAGGTCGGCCCCAACTTAATTACTGGGTTAAACACCCCACTACAACTGATTGGGCCGACCCCTCTAGGGTGGTCTAATAACCCTTTGACCCACATAACACATACTGGCCCGACCCCCACTGGGGAAGTCTAATAAACCAAGTTACCACAATCTGATGGAGGAATAAACATCTCCGGATATACAATAAGATCTTCACGGAGGAATGAAACATCTCCGGAATAATAAAGTACAACAATAATATTCTTAGAAGTTACAATATCTCAACACTCCCCCTTAATGAGAAGGATATTATAACAACATCTGCAGTAGAAAGGAGTCATCAACATCATACATGATACATCTATAAATCATTGGAAGCTTTCTCAACATCATCAGTAACTCAACCAGTTAATGGAATATCTTCAAGATCTTCAATACTGGAACATCAACATATTCAGTACCGAATCTTCTGCAGCACTTGAACAGCTACAGCAATATCATCATCTGGATCCTCACGATCAACAGCATCGTCGTCACACAATCATCAACATCATCATAATACTATCATCAGCATCGTCATCACATCATCTCGATCTACAGCATCTGGATCATCATCTCGATCTACAGCATCTGGATCATCATCTCGATCTACAGCATCTGGATCATCATCTCGATCTACAGCATCTGGATCATCATCTCGATCTACAACATCTGGATTATCATCTTAGCATACTCTGCAATACACATGATCATATTACAGGATGATCAATCCCGCTCTCTTTAGGACATAGGTCCATGGATGATACAATCCAGATCAAGTTCTAGGATGATCAATCCTTATCACTTTAAGACAAGTCTCATGTCTAGGGATGATGCAATCCCGATCAACTTCCAGGAGGATCATTCCTTATCCTTTTAAGACAAGTCTCATGTCTAGGGACGATGCAATCCCATCACGTACATTTTGAACCTAGTTCACGGACGATGCAGCCCTCTCACGTACCTTTTGAACCCAGTTCACGGACGATGCAGTCCTCTCACGTACCTTTTGAACCGAGGTCCAAGGATGATGCAGTCCTATCTTCAATTCTCGGAGACATCTGTCTACGGATCAATTCTGGGACCGAAGTCCGGGGAAGATACAATCCCCACTTGTCCACTTGGGACTTCATTTTCGGAGACCTCTGTCTATGGATCAATTCTGGGACCAAAGTCCGGGGAAGATACAATCCCCACCTGTCCACTTGGGACTTCATTTTCGGAGACCTCTGTCTACGGATCAATTCTGGGACCGAAGTCCGGGGAAGATACAATCCCCACCTATCCACTCAGGACTTCATTTTCGGAGACCTCTGTCTACGGATCAATTCAGGGACCGAAGTCTGGGGAAGATACAATCCCCACCTGTCCACTCAAGACTTCATTCTTGAAGACAACTATCTATGGATCAATTATGGGACCGAAGTCCGAGGAAGATACAATCCCCACCTGTCCACTCAAGACTTCATTTTCAAAGACCTCTGTCTACAGATCAATTCTGGGACCGAAGTTCGGGAAGATACAATCCCCACCTATCCACTCAGGACTTCATTCTCAGAGACTTATGTCTACGGATCAATTCTGGGACCATAGTCCGGGGAAGATACAATCCCCACCTATCCACCAAGGACTTCATTCTTGAAGACAACTGTCTACAGATCAATTCTGGGACCAGAGTCCGGGGAAGATACAATCCCCACCTGTCCACTCAGGACTTCATTCTTGGAGACATCTATCTACGGATCAATTCAAGGGACCGAAGTTCGAGGATGATACAATCCCCACCTATCCACCAAGGACTTCATTCTCGAAGACAACTGTCTATGGATCCTTTTAGAACATGTGTTCAATGATGATGCAATCCCTCTTCTTTCTTGAAGACATATGTCTATGGATCCTTTTAGAACATGTGTTCAAGGATGATGCAACCCCCTTGTCAACTTAGACCCTGTCTAAGGACCATCCACCAACCTCTCTATTGGCATTACCTCATGTAAGCATATCATCGATATAGGTATCCTCTTTATCGACTTCACTGTCGATGTGGGAAATCTCATCATCAGTGTCTACATTACTCCCCCTCTCGAGGGGGGTCCTACCAAGCTTGTCTTGGAAATACTCAAACTTTACTTGAGGTAGAGGTTTGGTTAGTACATCGGTAACTTGTTCACTTGAGGTAGAGGTTTGGTTAGTACATCGACAACTTGTTGCAAATTTGAACTTTATAGTTCCTTTCTGTACCATATCTTGTATATAGAAATGTCAGATCTCTATGTGCTTTGACTTATCATGGAACATTGGATTCTCTGCCATCTTGCTGCAACTCTGTTTGTCACATAGGATCACAGTTGGGTCTATCTCTAAGTCAAACAATCCTGAAGCCATACCGCTTCACAACTAGTAGAGCAAGCAGCCATATATTCCGCTTGTACTGAGAGCCACACTAGACTGCTTCCTGCTAAACCATGAGATCATGGCTGATCCTAGACAATAACTTCCTGTCTAATACACTTTCTTCCCAATCAACATCTGTGTAGCCATCTGAAGTCATGATCACCAATATAACATAGATCAAAGTCTATTGTATTCTTAGGTACCTCATCACATGCTTTGCAACTATTAGGTGAACACGTCTAGTTTCCACTAGATACTGACTCAAGGTGTTCACAGCAAGGCATATATCTAGCCTGGTATTCATCAGATACATCAACGACCCAATAATATGTCTGTACATAGTCACATCAACTAACTCTAAGGAGTTATCAGCTAACAACTTCAAGTCGGAACCCATGAGAGTGGCCATGGCTTCACATTCCAACATATCAATTCTTCTCAAGCATACTTTCCCAGGATGAGAAAGATTCCTTCTGAGCCTTTCCATACTTCCAGACTTAGGAAGTAATGCATCAATCTGAGATATTTCATCTCAAATTATGTAGCCATCTTCTTCTTGCTTTCCATGATCTGTTTTTCATTCCCTTTCAGAAAGAGATCATCCTCATACAATAATAGTACGATAGGTCCATCATCCATAACCTTAAGGCAAAGGTTAGGATCAACTTTACTTCTGGTAAAGCCCAACCTTTGTCAAGAAGCTTTCAATTCTCCCTCTGTGACTAAACATCATTCACACTCTGTATTGAGTGATCTTCTGCATATCTATCTGTGCCATCTCTCATCAGATGGGTCTACTAATATGAACCTCAATATCATTCGAACTCTGTGGTGAGTTCCTTCTTGCATCCGTGTCATCTGTATAGAGAATCCATCTTCAACCTTGTAGCAAAGGTTGAGATCCACATTACCCATGGTGATCATTAACCTCATCAAATGACTATTGATCCTGAGTACCCATACAGAGCCTGATTCACACTTCTTCTTCAATTACACCCTTAAGAGAATGGTCTTATCTAGCCACTTGGAGCAAACATCTCATCATGATTCTTTTCCTCTTTCTAAGAGAATCTTCTAGCCACAAGCCTTCTATATTATGTTTGATTTGTAAATCTTCTTATTGAACATCCATCACTTGTTCAGTGTTCATCATTCTTCATGATCTTTCCTACAAATCAAAATTAAGTACATGATTAGTAATACTTCATAATCATAAAATCATGTTGACATGATAACCTATTATGCATACAGATATGACTTACATAGTTATGCTACTACCTTGACCAATACTTTGGCACAACACTTTTCCATATCATGTATGCATACAGTGGCTATCTAGATGCCTTCCATCTCTACTAGAACATACTATCGAGAGTGTGCACAGCTCTCAGCATGTCAGCAAAGAGGTTTCATTCTAGACAAGCAACAATGGAATGTTTGTCCAACTTACCAATCATATGCATATTAGTAGTATACTGTTCAATGTTATATGAATGTTTACACTCAGCATGATATATTCTAGGAATACAAATATGCATACAACTATTACAAGCAATATCATTTACTATTTCAAATAACAACTCAAATACTTATCTTTTATGTTTGTGTGGTTGCCTCCCACTTGATCTTCTATATGACTTTTGAACTTCTATTCATTCTGTACCACTGTGCATGCTCAAGTGTGCACTAGTGTCATCCTCATGATCTCATACACAAACATACATTCATTAGTATAATCTCAATATTATCAAAACATTATAATTCTAAATAATCTTGAATATGTATAGTCATGATCATAGATAATAAACATTAGTATTCAAGGTTTCATGGAAGTCTTCTTTTACTCATTCATATTCTTATTTGATCATAGGACTCTTATGGTTAGTTAAATCATCAATCAAGATAAGAGACATAATATGCATAAACCCTTGATTACTTACATAAGCATAACCAATCATACCAAGTATACTTATATAAGGGATCCTAACACAAGGTAAGACTCTAACTTAATATAGGAAAACATACCTGGATTAGTATACCTAAACAATATCTTCTTTGTTCTCTTCAATGATTTAGAGATCCTGTGCTAGAATCTGCATAATTCATAGGTTAAGCATAATAGAACAAAGTCATACATACCTCGTAAGTAGAACTTCTATGTGATCAAGGATTATGGATGAGTCTTTGTCTTCATGTTGTCATGGTCATGGAGCTTGATTTGTCTTTCGTGATGTACCTGTATCTTGTTAGCAGACAACATAAACCTCATACAACACCACAGTGCATTAGTACAATCATATAGCCCTAATCAATGAATGTCTTCTATCATGCATTCATACTTTTACTAGGGTGATAAGACAATTCTATCATTAATCAAGATTGTACTAACCTAAATAATATGAAGACAAACATATTATGAACTTAATCAAGAATTAGATTTCAAGACATACCTGTATCTCCTTAAGTCATACCTGTCGAGACTTCTTGTAGTCTTCTTATGTAAGGCCTTAGCCTCAACTCCCCCTGAAACTGGATCTGGGGCTCGATTAGGGTTTTTCAGAGAAACCCTAAAAAATTCAAACTTTGACTTTCATACTTCTGAATGTATGAAAGAATGTGTCCTGCTAAGCTGATCAAACTAGCATACTTCAATTTTGAAATCTCCAAAATTTGACCCCTCAAAATTGCCTTCGAAACTTCTGGATCTTCTGGACAGGATCCCGAACTAGGGTTTGATGGATCCCACCCTTCTGCCTAATCAAAAGGTTCGATCCAAGGCTCTAAACTCTTATTTTTCTGAGGAGCTTCTATTCGTGGTCACAGACATAAAAAAATTCCAACTTTTGCTGAAGCCCTAATTTTCCATCTTTCCTATCAAAATCCCGAACTGGGGTTTGATCAAGCCCAGTCTTTTACCCAACCAAAAAATTTGATCTTGGTATCTAAATTTCTATTTTCCTGAGTAGCATTCATCCATGGACTCGGATTCCAAAAAATTCTAACTTTCTCTGAAACCCTAAATTTCGGAAGCCATGAATGAAGGTGCTCCAAAAATAATTCTATTTTGACAAAAATATGTACCTGATTGTTTCTGCTGTAACTCCAAACTTTTTAATCCACAGGGTCTAAAAACCTTTTCTATGGTATCCTGACCTGTCATCTTTCCATCCCAATAGTTCTGACCTCAATTGGATTTTCTGAGAGAGAGTTATGCCAAGTGTCGCAACATGACCTGTTTATGGGATAAAACAGGAGAGCGAACTTGTACGGCATTCCACGTGTCACTGGTTCAAACTCAGCCTCTAAAAAAGTTTTTTGGGATAGTACAGTCTGTGTACTACCTGTCACTTTTTACGAAATTTCATTTGGAGCTTCCTAGCTCAAGTTATGACCTTTTTTCCTAGGTCACCTGATTATGACTGAGATCTTGAAGAGGCAGAAACCCTAACTTGTACTGATCATAACTCACAAAGTACAATGAATCTGAGGGTGTCCTTTGGCCAAAAGGTACATGGGGATGTTATCTACGCCTTGTAACTTTTCAGATCTTGAACCTTCGCAAAAATGTATTTATAGTGAAAGTTCCATGATGACTGGTTTTTGCTATATAAAACCCAAACCTTCAAATTGTTGCAAGTGAAGCAAGTGTCGTAAGTGTCATACATTGCCTTCCTTCAGGTTAGCTCTGATACCATGTTAAGATTCAATATGCTAAGACAGAAAATATCAGCATTGCATTTCATTTCACAACAATAGCATAAAAAGGATCACTGAAGATGCAACAAGCACAGCATAAACACAAGAGACAGATTTATCCTAGGAAACCCTCATGGGGTAGAAAACCCAGCAAAGCTTCCTCAATATAGATGACCAGCAAATAAAAAGATGCAAACCAAAGACATGAGCTCATCCTCCTCCATAGCAGACCTCTCTCACATAAGTGTGCCACTCACAAGTGAATGAATGAGTGAGTTAAGTGAGGAACATCCTCCTCTACTTATACTTGTTCCCCGACTGACTTTTACACAAGTTAGGTCGGCCCCAACTTAATTACTGGGTTAAACACCCCACTACAACTGATTGGGCCGACCCCTCTAGGGTGGTCTAATAACCCTTTGACCCACATAACACATACTGGTCCGACCCCCACTGGGGAAGTCTAATAACCCAAGTTACCACAATCCGACGGAGAAATAAACATCTCCGGATATACAATAAGATCTTCACGGAGGAATGAAACATCTCCAGAATAATAAAGTACAAATATAATATTCTTATAAGTTACAATATCTCAACAGTTGAATGATGCTATGAATATGAATGATGTTAAGTTTGAATGCATATGATCTATCTTTGAAAGTTGCGATAAGTTAAGTGATTGTTGCCGCAAACATCCTCCTTCATTTTGCTGAAACATGCTTCCATCGACTCTCCCTTGAACATCTCGGGTGAGACCGCATCTGCCCCGCAGGTGTTGCTGGATGGGGTAAAACCTGTCTGGGCCGGTGCTCAGGGATATCACGGTGGGTTGGTGTCGACAGCGATGCGAACCCCTGTCGACTGGGTTTGAGTCAACAAATGGTTCTGTTGCCGGGACCGTGTGCGAAGTGAAAGGAGGATATGTTGTGGCATTCGACGCAACTAGAGATACAAAGCTGGTTTGATCAGCAGTTGCAGGAATTTGCTGAAGAAGAAAGTTGGAACACTTGACTGACAATAAATCAGTGAGTGGACAGATATATTCACGACGGTCCGCACGAGTGGTTTTTCTGTGAATTCCGGTCCTTTTGTAAGGTAGTGAACCGATGACCTGGACCCCAGAGTTGATCCAAGAACTACAAGAAGTCGACAACAAAGCGTCACGAGCTATCAAAGTGTGGCTTGATAGCATCTTGGAATGGTATATCACTGAATTTGCGATTGATACACAAAATTCCTATAGTGAAGCTGAAAGATATTTCTTCTGCGAACCCCAGGGAAGGTTTCTGCTGTCGCTCCAACTGTCCATTAAGATGCTTATTTGCGAGAAGGGTATATTGAAGATGCATCTAGATCAATAAACGGCCTGGTGGGAGGAGGTCGTGGGTATCACGACGACAGGGGGGTAGTACATGGAATGATAAGGGGTAGATGGGTGTAGGTCATGATGAGACTATGAGCGAATCCAAGGAAGAGAGTGGTATTATAAGGGGAGGAGCAAGGTTTCGACAGGAAAAGAGGCAGAGGATAGGAGAAGGGCCTGCTGCGATCGAACCGCAAGTTCACGAAGGAAGACCACATGGGACGAAGCAACCTCACAGTCCAGACAAGGACAACTAGGCTATGCCCAGGATAGAGGCAAGACCAAACCCCATCAGCAACGTACCCACACCTCTGCTCACTATCTGTCAACCGGTAAGAAACACAACTTTGACCACACCGGGTCAACAAAACTTGATTACTAGTAGTTCAGCACCAGCAGGAAGGAATCCCAGGATGGCGGGCAAGGATGCTAAGTTTTCATTGTTCCACGGGAGTGGGACAGATAACCCAGAGTAGTACTAGTTTTTGTGTGAAGCGGTATGGACCGTAAAACAGATCATTGATGATAATTCTAAGAAAGGACAGTTAGTGACAACCTTGGGAGGTCGCGCATTAGACTGGTTTATGAAATTTGTTCTAGTCCCTATAGGAGCTCCGGAGAAGACACTAGATGACATCAGGGACAATTTGATTGTAGAATTTAGAAAACCCAAGTCTGAAGCACAATATATTACAGAATTGAAAGAAATTAAGCAGTATCCCAATGAGATGGTGTGGGATTTTGACCAACGGTTTAAGACGTTGATGGCGAGGGTTAGTTTTGATATGAGCGTTGTCCAACACAGAGAGTGGTTCATCACAGCACTGCTACCGCACATTCGAATACCACTGATGCAACAGAACATTACAACGCCCAGTGAAGCTCTGGAGATTGTGATGCGGTTGGAGGCGTCGTCGATTGGTGAAAATGCAGCTGGGATGTCACAGATACAAACACAGCTGGCTAATTTGACCATACAACTACAAGATATGAAGAAGGGCAAGGAGCAGCGCGAAGAAGTGTGGTGTACGTGATGTCGAGGAGAAGGGAATACTAAGGACAATTGCCCTGACTTCTGCAACTATTTGGTTTCAAGAGCACCAAACCCGTTGTGTGGTGGTGGCATGCCATGGTGTTGCGTTTTTCAGGTATACGGGCACCGCCATGAGGAATGTCCATAAATGCAGAAGATGGTCACCAAACCGATGAATCTATATTGCACTTTCTGTAAATATTTGGGACATGATGACAAATATTTCCGAGCATATGGATTGCTTCATGAGAGAACGTATGATGCATTCTATGTAAAGGATGACCAACTAGCTGTACAACAACCACAACCATAGCAGCAGGTAGCCCAGCCGCTACCCCAACCATAGGTACAGTTTGTACCGCAATAGCAAACACAACAGTTTATGCCCCAATATGCTCCGATGCAAATGGATCCACAACAACCATAGTACGTTCAGCAATCGCAGTATGCGCAGCAAGAGCAGGGCATGCAACCAGCTCCTATGCAGCAACAGTACAACCAACCGCAGTACCAACAACATGGTGGATTCCGGGGAGGATTCCGGGGTGGACGTGGAGGAGGATTTGGTCGTGGAGGAGGACGAGGAGGTCACAGACTTGTTCAATGTTATCACTGTGCGGTATGGGGGCACTATCAGCGCGATTTCCCACTATTGCGGATGGAGTGTACATTTTGCTTTGTTACATACCATACAGTAGAGAACTTCCCGCAGTTGATTACGCGATGGCAAACAAGGAATGTTCCACAGTTGCAGAATCAGAACCAGACACAATAGCCAGTACAGACTCAGGTGCAGCAAGTAGTCAAGAACCAGAACCAACGTCCAATTCAGAATGCTAATCAAAATGTGAACCAACCAAGGAACCCGACACCATATCATAATCAAGGTGCACATGTTGCGACAATTTCGGTGGAGCCAAGGCCACAGGATGCGGTTGTTGCAGTCATCACATGGGGAGGTGTAGCAACAGGAGGGGACATTCGATTGGCTGGGCAAAAGAAGGTATCATTTGACGTTGAGTCCGAGCGTGACACGTTATTTTAGGCACATCGTGCGATGGATCAGGATCGCGGTAAAGCTGTCATTTCCGACATGCCCCCTGTTTTTTATGCTACTTCTGAGGTAGGTCCATCAACGCAATCTGGAACCTTGTAGAAGTTTTTTGAGAGTTGTTTATTGTTGGCAAGGGATACTACTGCTCTAGCTAAGATTGAGGGGTCATTGTAGCGTCCAGCTAGGGGACGGCATGAATCCACAGTAAACTCCTTATAGCGGCAGAAGACAGGTAAGGAGATGCACGTGAACATACAAATTGGGGACTATGATGTTGATTCAGTTATTATGGATCTTGGTTCGGATGTCAACATCTTAAAAAAGCAGGCATGGCAGAAAATGGAGAGCCCCCCATTGAGCTGGTCTCCTGTACAGCTCTGGTTAGCTAATCACACTAAGGTGACACCGATTGGGAGAGTCCCACATTTGGTGGTGGACATTGAGGGCATGAAGACCTATGCTGACTTCGATGTCATCGAAGTGGTTGAAGGAGGAATATCATATCCCACATTGCTGGGGATCGGATGGGATAACGACAATGGAGCGGTAATCAACTTCAAGCGGTGGATGATGACTTTCGAAAACCATGATGTCAGATTCATAGCTCTGTTGGATCCGGCTGAAGGACGCAAATACATTGAGCCAGTGAAGGATGAAGATCCCAGTGGATGGGACCATGCATTCAACATTTCTGAAGACTATATTCATCCAACTGCCAACGGTGAGCTGGGATGGTGCAGTGACAGCTCTGCATCTTCTGACTATGATGATGTGTTAGAACACTAGCAGAACCGCTTGCACGAGGTATCGCTTCGCAAGTGCGGATTAGTCACGCAATCGTCATGCCGTGTTGCAATGGAAACAGCCACATTACCAGTATATTAAGGGCTGCCTGGTTTTTCTGACTTTTTGACAGAATTTGAGGAACAAGTTTATGAACCACAGCAATTGCTGGCATCGGAGGAAGCACTGAAGGCTGATCCAACACACGGGTGGGAGACACATAAGAAATCAATTAATGAATGGTCGTAATGCAGAAGATCGATGATGGTTCGCTTCGGTGATACAGAGGTCTACCACACAGGGAAATACGATGGTCGGAATAACCCTGGAATTCATCTGAGGGAGTGTCAGACATTGTGGGCATCGCGACCGCGAGATGAGTGGGTCCATGCCTTTATCCACACTTTAGATGAGATGTCGCGCTCATGGTATACTGTAGTTGAGTTGCGAGGAGAAATTACCACTTGGGTGGAGTTGATGGTATGCTTCACTCATACGTTCACTTTCGCGGATGCCAACCCTGATGTCAATAATGCATTGCAACTCATCCGCGATGTGGTTCTGAAGGTTGTTCCGATAGCATATCCCCCGGATCCACATGCGCACTGCCAGATGCAATCCCTGATGGAATGTTACAATATCACCGGTGGGACCGAAGACAGTGATGATCCATGGAATGTCAATATTCCCGAGTCTGAAGGGAGTCCCGATGTGATAGCACCTGATGCGCCAAGTGATCCGATCAGTCAGCCATTGAAGCTCCATAAGATCAATATTGGGATAAAGGCCACTCCCAAGTTCACGAATGTTGGAGATTATTAGGATGATCAGATGATGGGAAGGGTCACCGATTTGCTGCATGAATTCCAAGACCTCTTTCCTATGAAGTTTTCAGAGATGAAAGGTATCTTGGGTGATTTGGGTGAGATGAAGATCCCCTTGAAACCAGATGCTAAACCGATCAGGAAGCGACCCTACTGGCTGAATTCACGACATAAGGAGAGGGTCAAGGTCGAACTTGATTGGATGTTGGATGCTTGTATCATTGAACCAGTCAAAGAATCAGAATGGATCAGCCCTATGGTGGTGCAGGACAAGAAGACTAGCGAGGTGTGCATTTGTGTTGACTTGCGGAAGTTGAATGATGCCTGCTTGCATGATCCCTTTCCGACTCCATTTACTGATGAAGTACTCGAAGGTGTGGGTGGCTAGGAGATGTATTCTTTCACGGATGGGTTCTCGGGTTATCATCAAATCCGCATTGCAAAGGAAGACAGCCACAAGATGACTTTTGTGACAAAATGGGGTTGTTTTCAGTATATCGTGATGCCGTTTGGGTTGAAGAATGCACCTGCGATCTTCTCGCGGGTTGTTGTTGCTGCGTTTCGGGACTTTATTCAGAAGTTTTTGTAGGTATACATGGATGATTGGACAGTCTATGGTTTGATCCGTGATCATCTGGCCAATATGTGGTTGATGCTTGAGCGATGTCCACAGCATCAGATATCGTTGAATTTAAAGAAGTGCATCTTTTGTGCACTGTTTGGGATATTGTTGGGTCACATTGTGTGCAAACAAGGGTTGTTAGTCAACCCAGCAAAGATTGCGCTCATTTTGAGCTTAACACCGTCGTCTAATGTTAAGCAGTTGCGGGTGACTTTGGGGCATACTGGGTATTATCGCAAGTTCATCAGGGGATATGCAGCGATCACCGCCACTATGGAGAAGCTACTGAAGAAAGATGCGGTATTTCAATGGAGCCTTGAATGTCAGGATAGCTTTGAGACGCTGAAGGAAAAGATCGCTTCGGCACCGATATTGGTCTTTCCGGACTGGAGTAAAGAGTTCCATGTCCATGTCGACGCATCATCGATTGCACTAGGTGTGGTGCTAGCGCAACCAAGAGAGGGGGATCTCGATCACCCTATTGCTTTCGCAATTCGGAAGCTGTCATTCGCAGAAAGGAACTACACCACTACCGAGAGGGAAGGTCTGGCAATGGTTTATGCGTTGCAGAAGTTTCGACATTACTTATTGGGAGGCCATTTTAAGATGTTCACAGACCACTCCGCATTAAAATACCTGGTCAATAAGCCTATGTTGGGGGGGAAGATATATCGTCGGCTTCTTCTTTTTCAGGAGTTTGATTTTGAAGTAATTGTGAAGCCAGGGCAGTTGAATGTTGGTCCTGATCATCTATCGCAGATTGAAACAGGAGAGGAGCCAACTAACATTGAAGATGGGTTACCTGATGCGCAACTATTTAAGGTTGAAGTAGCTAAAGGCTATTTTGAAGAAATCATTCAGTTTCCGGCGACAGGTACTACACCAGAAGAGTTCACCACTAGTCAGAAGAAGCAGTTGGTAGTCAAGGCTGCATATTTCTAGCTAATCGCAGGAGAGTTATACAAGATGGGCGCAAATGAGATATTGCGACGGTGTGTCTTTCCACATGAGCAAGCACAGATCTTGTTAGAAACACATGCTGGAGTGGCTAGAGGGCACTATGGCGGTCGTGCGACTTCCAGGAAGGTGCTTCGGGCGGGGCTCTGGTGGCCCACGCTGCACAATGATGCAACCTGCTATACACGGTCCTGCGATGTTTGTCAGAGAACCAGGAAGCCATCCAGGAGAGATGAGATGCCGTTGATGCCTCAACTAACACTATAGCCATTTGACAAATGGGCAGTGTATTTTGTGGGACCAATCAATCCACCAGGGAAGTGCACTGGTGCAAGATACATCATTACCGTGATAGATTATTTGACAAGATGGGTGGAAGCTGCACTAGTTGTTGATTGTACCACGGCCACGGCTGCGCGATTCTTGTTTGACAACATTATCACTCGCTTCGGCTACCCCAAGATATTGCTGAGTGATCAAGGCAGCCACTTTCTCAATCGCACCATCAGTGCATTAACAGAGGAACTGCAGATATAGCACAAGAAGAGTGCGCCATATCACCCACAGGAAAATGGCATGGTGGAAGCTTTCAATAAGATATTGGAGCATGCGCTGACAAAGGTGTGCAATACGAACCACGATGACTGGGATTTGAAAATTCCAACAGTGTTGTGGGCGTATCGCACCATGTGTAAAAGGTTGACGGGTCAAACACCATTCAAGTTAGTGTATGGACAAGAAGCAATTATGCCAATGGAGTACATCGTTATGAGTCTAAGCATAGCGGCAACGACAGGTCTAGATGATGCAGCAGCCTTAGAAGAACATCTAGTGCAGTTAGTACATCTGGAGGAAGATAGCTTTATCGCAGGATTCCACCAGGGGGTGGAGAAGGATCGGCAAAAGGCTTGGCACAATCGCCACATAAAAAACAAATAGTTTCAGCAGGGTGACTTGGTGTTGTTGTATGACAGTAAGTTTATGAAACATCCAAGAAAATTGCAGATGCATTGGCTGGGTCCATATCGCATCAGTAGTATCACTTCAGGAGGTGCAGTACAGTTGCAGCAGTTGGACGGAGTCATGCTCCCAATGTTGATTAATGGCAGTAGGTTGAAACCCTATCAGTCGGGCTTAGACCAGCGCGATGCCTGAGTCGCATCGGGAAAAAAAATGTTTCACAGGTTGATCAGTGGCAGGATGGCGCACCAACAGAGACAAGAATGCGCATGCAGGGAGGCTTATGCCGTAAGTTAGGAGCAGTCTGCAACAAGAGCAAGGTCGCGACCGGGTCAAATCAACAATAAATGCCAAAATTTAAGACAGTTAATTAACGATACTTGATCAAATGCTGGGCATTAATGGCATATTTGGCCGATCGACTAACAGGATTGACGGCAGATTTGCACCATTAATACAGAATTTCGGTCGAGTTAATGCATGATTTAGTGATGATTACGAAGGATCGGGTTGGATGCTATAAGAACGAATCGAAGCTGGTTGGAAGGAACCACGAGAATTCAATTGTTAAGTGTGGGTGTGCAATGTTGCAGAGCATCGTTGCTGACTGGTGAGAGCAGTTGTGAGTTGGGAAAGGTTCAATTGAACTTGCAAAGTATGGGTGTTGAGCGTCGAGTTAAGATTGTGAGTGGTGCTGCACCATCCCTTGGAGTTTGGCAAGTTGAGTTAGGTATGCCAGGAGAGCTGGAGACGGTCGAAATATCCAGTGAAGTAGAGTCTCCCTTCAATCCTGTTGTTGTGGACGAGGAGGAAGTAAATCTTGAAGCAGAAGTTGTCGATATGACGGTGGGAGCGTCAGCCATCGCTAAGAAGCGTCAGGGAGGTCAGCATTCTGAGTCTCCATAGAGCAAGAGGCAGCTTAGATCATCTACTCTGGTGATGGTAGCGGTTCACGTGCAGGCGAGACAATCTAGTCGTAGAATTGACGAGTCTGTTGTATGGGAGGGATTGTTTGTTGCCGACATCCCCGGGTATGTGCCCCTGAGTCGGCCAGGTGCACCTCAGCATAAGGTGAACCGAATCAGAAGTACCCACTAAAGATGCCAGCGCTCCCTGCTGGAATGGAGTGCTCCAATGATATTATGTCGGTGTTAATGCGCCCGAAGTATGATGATCATGACATGGTAGCCTATCCAGAAATTTCCTCGCACCCTATGTGCCAGCATCACAAACCACAGGGAAACCGATTCCGCAAGACTGGGAACGGGGGCTGAACCAGGCTGTCTTATTGGGCCTTATTAACATGCCGCATTTCAGACGACTGCCGGAGGTTAACACTTGTGTGAAGCAACTGCTGGCCTGCTTCCACGATGGTTCATTGTGGCTGGACAGAGAGATTCCGGTCACTGTCGACCTGATTGCGACCATTACCCGGGTTTCCCAAAGATGGGGTAGAACTGTCGCAATACTTCCGAGGGAAGGAGAATGACAAAAAGAGGGTGAAGCAGTTGGTTGACCACTTTGGGTTGGAATGAGATGGTCGTGGGTATCGCACCAGTAGTATCAATGATAAGGCGGTTCTCACTGTCACCAAGATATTGTCCTGCAAGGTGGTTCGGGGCGGTTGGCGTAGCATGCGCGGTGCAATGTGCGGAGGGAATCCAGATGAATTGGTCATTGTTTCTGTTCAACTAGTTGGCAGAGGATGCCACCACTGCCCAAACTGGGAAGGGCTCCTTAACATACAGCTCCCTATTAATTTTGATCACATTTGTTGCCTGGAAGGAGCCCAGCACTTATCAAGGTATGGAGGTTGAGGCTGCGAAAGAGTGCTGGGGTGCGCGATATCAAAATTTATGGTGGGTCCGTGAACAAGAACGAATCCGGGACTGTGCATTGCAGTTCTAGCTTTATTGGGAGATTATTTCTGATGCAGCAGTACAAGTGCCTCGGCTATCTGAGGAGACCGCGGCAAAGTTCAAGCCGATTATGGTGTTTGTAATTCGGTTGCACGGCATTTATGTGCAAGCTCGACGTGACCTAGGTAAGCAATGGTTGTTTACCCCTTACAAGGTGACGACAGAAGCATTGGATGCCATTGTGAATGATTGGCCGTCGGAATGGCGCGAACCCATGGGGTTAGCAGAGATTGAGGCTGGAGAACCGGCGAAAGGCCTAGATGATCGGCTATCGGCGCAAGACCAGCAGAGCCATCAGGACTCAGATCAAGAATCGATAAGGACGCCGACAACTGATGAAAGTGATCGGGACCTTGAAGAAGGAAGAACAAAAAGGCACCAAGACCATGCGACAATAAGTGGGTTTCCCCTATCGTCGGAAGTGCAGTTGGGCCGACTAATATAAGCAATCGCGGATGCATCCACCACAGTGGCTCATAAGATGACAATCAAGATAGATGAAGGTTTCCATGCGCTCACTGCTCGTATGGACTCCTTGTACAATATGGTTTCGAGGAAGGCACCCGAAGAAGCATTGGCACAACCAGTCGACGCAATCAACACTGAGCCGCAGATCCGGAATGTTCAAATTCCACCGACTGCGATTGCGACCGACGATGTCGCTTTCAGGACCACGATGCAACAGTTTGAAGAGTTGACAGTAAATATCAATGTGCTATCTTCACTAGCATTGGTGTGCATAGAAGCAGTTTCTAGTCAGGAATTGGTGGATAGAGAACGAGATGCACGGAGTCAGCTAATACGGTCACAGGAGGCGGATGCAGCGGTCCGCAAGGAAGTTGAGGATCTCAGAGGGAAGGTCGTGGCAGCATGGGAGGTGATTGACGAGCTGAAGGAGACAATGGAGAAACTCCGGGCTGAGAAGGCTACTGAGATCATGAAGCTGAAGAAGGAACAAGATCAGCTGACTATGGAAAAAACTGCCTTGTGGGCAACTCAAGCGCGGTTGGAGGCAGCCATCAAGGAAGCCTGTAACCATGTCTTCGATCCCATCGCAAAGTTAAATCCAGTCGAGCAAGCGTAGAAGCTGGGGGATGTTATCACCCAATTGCGGGAGGACAATGCGGCATTAACCCACGCCCTGAAGCCAGCTACACTGCAGAAGGAGGTTGAGGAACGGAAGAATGCCATTGAAGAAGTAGCAACTCAGCTGGCTGAGTTAGAGCAGGAGGCGACAAGGATCACTACGGAGACTGGGTTTTTCTGGGGAAGCATTTTCCAGGATGAGCCGTTGGAACAATTGACTAAGCAACGACGTGAGGCAGAAGAGCAGTTGACTACACTGAAGACTGCCATGAGCACCATGCCACCGGTGGCGCAGGTCTCTAAGAAGGCAGATATTAAGGACTTGCAGCAATGCATTGCCAAAGCAAAAGAATGCCAGAAATAGTGGTCTGCGCAGTTGGATGAGTTCCAGGACATTGGGGCTGAGCTTAATGCCTCTGTTGATTCTACAATCCAGGCGGTGCAGGAAGAAAAGCAGAGAGTTGACACACACCCATGTGCCCACCCTCTGGCTGTATACCTCGAGGACAGTAAGGACATTGCTACAACAGTCCTACAATGGGTCAATGAAATTCTGCGGCAGTATGAAGACTTCCACGTCAAGACCAATGAATACACCATGTCTAGTTGACGTGGCTCGAGGGCGAGCCACAAGATTGTGTTGGGGGTCTGTTGGCAGGCAGTTTGGTAAGGTAAAATCGCAGCATCGTTGATACTGTGACAAGTCAGAAGATATCGTGGAAGGCGGAGAGCTGGACGTAAAGGAGATTATTTTATGTATTTTTTCGTTAAATGTACCGTAGTATGCAGGTTTTGGGTCATTTGGACCGTACGTTAGGTAATTTTGGGTCAATTCTACCGCAATATGCAGGTTTTTTGGGTCATTTGGACCGTGTCAGTTAGATTTTGGGTCATTTGCTCAAAGTGTCGATTAGGAAGTTGTTAGAAAGTGGACAAGCATTGTAAGGGCATAAGCCTATTTATAGTCATAGAGTCATATGTATTGGATAGCTTAATCTTGGTACAGATCGTGAGATGTTGGATGTGTGCGTCTTTGAGTCTGTGTCTGAGATCAAGAGATACTGGTGAGATCTATGTTTTTGCAGAAGTAATATGACATGACGAAACTGTTTTCTAAAATTTCCTGTGTATCGTTCATCACTTATGGTAATACATGTTGCAATTCATGAATGATGCCTATGTTTTCTTACTGCAACTGATGCTTTAATGCTATACTTGTTGCGATGAAAGATCCTGTTGAATGATGCTATGAATATGAATGATGTTAAGTTTGAATGCATATGATCTATCTTTGAAAGTTGCGATAAGTTAAGTGATTGTTGCCGCAAACATCCTCCTTCATTCGGTAGAAACATGGTTCCGTCAACTCTCCCTTGAACATCTCGGGTGAGACCTCATCTGCCCCATAGGTGTTGCTGGACGGGGTAAAACCTGTCTGGTCCGATGCTTAGGGAGATCGCGGTGGGTTGGTGTCGACAGCGGTGGGAACCCCTGTCGATTGGGTTTGAGTCAACATATTCACAAATATTGGTCTCCCATATCAACCGAATCTACATTATCCGCGACCCCATACTACTACGTCTATTCCGGCCGATACGTCTCTTGGTGAGGTCCTTTGAGTCAATTCAATACCTACGCATTCCAAGAGATATGAACAGTGTTATTGATTCCCTAGCCAATTTTATATTAGATTGGTACATTGCACATTCATAAGCATTTTCATCAAAAGATGCATAAAACGACACAACATGTAAAATACACATAGTATGTAAGCAAACATCCATAAGATCCTCAATCATCATAGAACACATAATGTATAAAACCACAAAATAGTGTTTTTATATATATAATCATCATGTACAAAAATGTGGTACTAATACAAAATCTGAAGCACATAAGTTTTCAGTAGGTCCTATCCACAAAAATATGAATCCTATGGTTTTTAGTACATATACATCACACATGAGATATCCCCGTGGATGCTCATGATAGAAGATAATGACCCTAGCTACTCTACGGAGCAGGGGACCAAAGTGTGCCGAGACTTCAGCTGTCTGACGTTGGTAGCGGAGAGGTAGTTCATCTATAGACACATCAGGTATGTCCAACTTCAATCTCTAGAGGTTCTCCTCCAGCTCGATCAATTCCTCTGCCGCATCCTGATGAGCAACTGTTAAATCCAATACCACTCCTCTTCTCTCAATCGTAGAAGCACCTCTCGAGTGAGACGGACCAAAATCTACATCGAACATGTGTGAACCATCAATACTACTCCCAAAAACATTTAAAAATTATAAAATGAAAAAACACAACAAGAGTTTCGTTCTTATCTGGGTCTCCCCATTGCTCACCCTCGGGAAGGGACAAGTCTGGTTCTCCCTTGAAATATGTACACGTGTACGCATAATCCTCAATCATGAGGAGATGCCCGCATAACCACCTGAAGAAGGTGGGACCAAAACTGATGATGGGACCCTCGCCTCCATGGCAGGCCATGACCTTAGACCACCTGACCATGTGAGGATCTCGAGGATCGAGATCATCTAGCTCTACCTGTGGCCGCAACAATGGGACTCGTTCCAAGAAGAACGAGACCACGATGGATCTGTAACCAAACTTTTTCAGCTCACCCCCGCGACATTTGGTGAGTTGTTCCTTGACATTGGTGAGGATCCCCTCACACCAGTTGAAGACAATAGGTGCCATACACTCAATGACATAGAGCATATGGGCCTTGGTGGCCTAATGAGCAGCCCTGTTGCCCGCCACCCGCTCTATGGTGAAGAGGACAGTACGCAGGGGTCAATCTCGGATGTTCTTGATGGGATTTTTCCTAGCAAGCATCTACGTCCCTGGTGTGAAAAATTGAGCCACCAAGCTTTCAGTAGACTGGTCACTACGTCATGGACCGGATAGTGAAACCGTGATCCCTGCCTGGACAACCCCGTCAGAAAATACACGTCCTCCACATCCAAAGTAAGAATGTGGACACCCACACGGAAGTGCTGCTGATCCAGATCCCATAATTTGATCAGATAATCCAATAACTGTACCTAGGCCCTCATTCCCTATACGTGAAAGAAATTTAACAAGCCGCATCGTTGCAATGCATTCATTAAATTTGGGTCATTTGTCACTTGGGCATCTTCCATTTCGTGCTCTATTTATTTCCATTAGACCATGGTCCAAGTCAAGACCTGCATAAACATCAAATAGATGCATATTAGAACCTTTCCCAAGATTTGGATTGGGCTTCTTTTGGCCCCATTTTTTATTTTTCCAAGTGGATATGCGCCAACGCACCCCGCCTTTGCAGACAGTGCGTCAGTGACGCACTTTCTCCATGCGAGAAGCGCACCAAAGATCCCTCAATGCAATTACTGCAAGGGGAAAGAGCGTCTCCCAGGGCGCGCGCAATCCCCTCTGTTACAAGCCAAAAAACCCTAAAAATTGACCATAAAGCAAAAAATTAATCCTCTAGAAAGGTAACAAGCAAGGTTAAGGCCTACATGTCGCTGGCGTGGCGAGAAAACACTGACCGTAGGCTCTGCAATTGACGTTTGAAAATCGGCTCCAAAGTGGTGTTTTTACTATTTCCAACTTGGTAAAAAAACATTGGTAACTATTTCTTGCTATTTGACTTTTATATAAAAGAAAATGGAATATTCCCTTTTTATTTTTATTTTATGGGTCTTTTTTGCTATAGTTGGTCATTTCTTTACATCTAAACACCTTATTATCATTTCTGACTGAGTTTTTGGAGTTCCCAGATGAAGTGAAGCGGTGTTCTGACTTTATTAGGCGACCATCGTTGACATTTTATACTTTTCATCAAGTGTGAGTAAGTCATCGAGTGTTTTTTATGCTATTATGTCGCTCATTAAAATAAAATATTAATGGCATCAAGCTCACTTTTCTCCTTTCTCGTTCTTGTAAAACTATGAGAATAAGTCATCGAGTTACACTTTATAACTTTTTCGAGCTCGTAAAACTCCCACGAAAAAGGAACCCCTATGAGTTCCTCTTTGATCTCTTTTCATACTCCCTAAATATGAAAAGATCGCCAAGCGAACTTGATTTTTTCACGCTTGTAAAAGTATTTGAAAGGTCGTTTTTCTAGTGATATTTTACCCCTTTTTTGGACCAGGAGGACTATTTATGAAAAAGGAGCACTCCAGCTAATCAGGACTGGAAGAGTTCTCTCTCATGTTGTTTTATCATTTTTTGGATGAAGAACTAACTTTTACAAAAAAGAACCATTTGGAGTCTTCTTTAGTTCTCTTCAAACTCTCTAAACATGAAATGACGCCGAGTTTTCCTTCTCTCGACTCGTTAAAATCTGACATTGAAGGACCCGTTTTGGGACGAACCCCTCCTACCTCAGTTTCGTAAAACATATGAGATTGGAATCGTCCGAAGGATGAGCTATAGCGAGCATCTGATACCCTCCTCAAGCTCTTTAAAAAACAAAATAGGTACTCATTGATCATGATGGGGATAAGGAAAGAGTTTTTGTTTCATTGTAATTATGGCAGTACTTAGTCACTCTTGCACATGGAACTCATTTGCATGTGCATTCAAACACTTGGATAATCTGCTTGTCTTCGAGTCCCACCAATTCCATGAGTATTTTCACTCCTTTGATTCATCAAAGAATGATTCCACCATCAGTTGCATTAGGAGTCGGTGTCATTCTCGTTATGTCAATGCTTCCAAGTCATGTCATTCCCATGTTCAAGAGAGGTTTGTTCATCGAAGTCAATATCTGCAGTCACTCTATCTTCTACCATGTTGGTCATTCCTGAGTTAGTCTCAAATGTCACTCTACAGTCTAATCTACTCCAAAAAAAAATCGATCGTGTTTCTTGTCGATGATGGGGGAAACATCATGGCCCTCCTTCGACCGGTTTATCCATGTCTACTTCAACACATCATCCGAGGATTAAACGTAGAAACTATTCAAGTACCTTAGGCTTTCATGCCTCAATGGCAGGTTACCTCCCTTTCAACAGTAAGTTCACATCATTGACTTCTGATTGAAAGATTCCATTGAGTGTTCAACCTCAGATCATTGATTCACATTCATTGGTATGTACTATGATACCTTTGGGATCATTGACATCAATGGTGATTTCCCTCACACTTGTTAACTGTATACATCAAAGACCGATACTCAAGTTGTTTCTACCATGTTCAACTTCAAGACATTGTAATCACATGGTTAGATTTGTATCATTACGGGTTCGGCTTGAAGACCCTGGGTTAAGTCATAAGTCTTACCCAGGTTGCGATGGAGATTGTTTGAGTCATATTAAATAGATCCACTTTTGTATTGGTCATGGTTGTGTTACCATCTCATCATGGATCTATGATTGTGTATAGTAACCATGATTGTGTTTAGTTGGTCTTTACTACCATGGATCTACAATGTATTGGTCGACAGCCATGTTATGAGTCAATTTGAGACATGTATCTTAGATTTGATTGTACTGCAGAAGATCTTTGTTCATCACTCCAACCGACAATCCTTACTTCAATTTTTTCCCTATTTCAAACCATTTCACCTACCTTATTTTTCCAACTTCATGCTTTGGGGGGCATTCTGTTACACCAAAATCTCTTCACCGTGACTGATGTGTCATCTGTATGCCCTGATCCCTAAAGTCCCTGAGGTAAAACATTGAAATAAAAGTTGTTTTCATTCCCTTTTGACCTTTTGTTGTCACTCTGACGCACCCTGTTGTCCAACAAGGTGTGTCACGTTCAAGGTGACGCGCTCTACAACTTAGCAAAGTGCATCGGTGATGCAATGTGCCTTTGTACAAGGTGCATTGATCTCTCTCCCCGCGCATGTTTCCCTTGTGCAAGGTGCATCGGAGTTGGTTAACGTGGATAAAGAGAAGCTTCGAGCGACTTCTCAAAGCTTGGATGGCATGGAGACTTATCCCTACTTACCTGGAAAGGTGGCGGTCGATCCCCTTTTCTAGTAGGATTATCCCTTAAACCTCTCCCCTAAATCCTCAACCTCTCCTATCCCTTTAGCTCTATATATATGAACCCCCTCTCCATTGTTAAAAGAGGAAGGATAGAGTCATTTATGCTGGTGAAATTTCTCTAAGTGATCCTCTTCATACATTAGGAGGCTAAGCATTCAATCTTGGTGTTGGGTGTGTGAGCTATCTCAAAGAAAACACCTAATATTTAATTATCGACTGGGGTTGGTAATCTTAGAGTTGAGGCAAATTATATGCTAAGGTAGAATGGTACCTAAGTTTCGGCTTGTCAGACCTTAAAAATAATTAATAAAGAAAAGATTGAAAGATCTTTCAAAATGAAAAACCGAGTCAAACTTCAGAAGAAAAAAAAAACAATAAACAAACTAATTCAATCCTAATTAAACAACAGACTAGAATAGTATCAAATCATACTACTCTACTTTATAATTAAATATTGGAAATTGATTAAAAACAAACTATTAACTATAAAAATGGAAACTACCTAATTTCATATTCTAATCTAGTAATTAGAAAACAACTGTAAATAAATTAGAGATCTGTCTATGAAATGACTTAATTCGATGATAAATTACATAAGCAGAAACTATGCTAATCAAAGCAAATTACAAACTAATTAGTAATTTCAACAACTAATTCAAGAAAAACATCTAATCCCATGTAACAAGAAGCAAGTAGAAAAGTTGATAAAGATGTTAGTATAGGAGCAAGTAGAAAACTTGATAAAGATATTAGTTAGTGAATCCAAATTCTATTCCATGAATATCTTCATTATCTGTCTAACTAGGAAACTGATTCTATTCTTAATGAAGGAAATTATCAAAACTAGAATACTTGAAGAATGAAATTATTAACTCTAATCGAAACTAAATCTTAAGAGCATGTAATAAACTAAACTAGGAATAAAACTTATAATTTCTAAAACAACAACATATTAGCAAATTAAATATGAAAGACATAATTTAAAAGACAGTTAAAGCAAATTAAGAATGATAGCAAAACTTTAATTAAAACTTCATGGAATGTAAAACACGAACCTAATTATGGTTAAGAATACTAATTAAGAGCAGGAAAGATTACGGTTAAAAAAAACTAAGAAACTAAATTCAAATGAGCATAAAAACAGTGCAGAAAGAATGGAAGTCCGAATGACGATCCGGATGACTGTCCGAATGACAGTCTAGATGAGGAAAAACGAGTTAAACTAAGGAAAGGAGTAGTTTTGATTATCTTAATGTCAGCTGGTGAATGCAGATGAACCTACAATGCAAAGAAATCAGTGAGAAGATTTGTTGAGAAGCTACATTAATAAAGAGCAACCTATTCTAATTATTGTTTAAATAAGATGAACTATTCCTATTCTATGCTAAAGCAAGATTGAGATAAGAGATAGAACTAACCTACAGCTACAAAACAGAAACTAATAAGACTAATTCTAATTATAAACTAAGCTGGAAACAATAACTAACTAAGTTCTATTTAATTGCAGGAACTAGAAAACAACTATTTAATTACAAAAGACTGAAATTAAACTATCAAAACTATGCTTTGGTCGACCATGTATTAATTTTGTAAACACAAACTAAGTTAGCAGCACGACATAAATTACAGAGAGGAAAGAAATAACATGTACATGAAAACAAAATTAATTACATATACAGGAAAAATAAACTAACTATTTGCAGAAAAGAAAATGCAGAAAACACAAACGAAACCTTCGGTTGATGAGGGGCCCTTCCCAGCAACCAAAGATGGAAAACTAAATTGGTTTAGTTACTCAGAACATCAACAAACTGGAACTTCCATTAACTTGAGAAAATTACAAAACGTCTGCTATCTGCTCTTGATGATTTCTAACTCTAACTCCATTTCTCTATACAAAGCATCTATTTATAAATTACAATGGATGAGAAGGTCGACAGAGTCGACCTCTCTAATAATAGAGGCGTTTATGGCTGTAATCGGCTGCTTTAAGTGATGCGTGACAGTGCAAGGAGCATCAATCAGTCTTCACGGGGTCGGTTCCTTCACGTAGCTACTTGGAGCGTCGATCTTCCTTTGACGTGGAACGGGCAGTGTGTTGGTGGACTGAGCGTGGACATACGAGCTCTTCCAGAACACCGACGTGGATGGGTGTGCGTGATTCCAGGCCGAACGAGCAAGGAAATCAGCGTGTGGAGAGTCGACGTGGAGGTAGGATGTGCTGTCAAGTTTAGCAGGCCTGGGGACGAATCTTCCATAACAAGAGCTTATCAACTGCAACCATCACGTGTCTAACAGAACCCACGTGCCCATTTTTGTCTTTAATGGCCCGAAGCATGCCAACCGTGGATTTCGTGAGCTGAACACAAGGCTGAATGACGGGCTGGACGCGGTTGAACGTTTACCAACATCAACACGTAGTCTGAATGGATGACCGTTTGAGAAACTGCAGCCTGTAGAGCAAAACTAAATGCCATGCATGACTGGAAATGTCACTTCAATCATTGCACTGAGTGAAACGAGGTGCTCTACAGCCCAGTATGGGGGAGATGTTGTAACATGATATAACGTTTGTAACAAAATAATTAAAAAAATTCATGTCGGCTCATAAAATAAAAAATTATGGAAAGTACTAAAAAAAATCCATGTTGGTTCATAAAAAAAAATATTATGAAAAGTAATTAAAAAATAGATGTTCGTTTATAAAATAAAAACTTAAAACTTAAACCCGGATCTATCAATCAAGAGAGATCAAATTTCTTGAGTTTAAATTTAAAAAAAGAAATACACCTCAAGAAATTGGATCCCTCTCCGTGCTTGATAGATACTGGTTTAAGATGGATCTATGCTGGTTGATAAATCACAATATAGCGAGATTTGACCAAAATTCATATGATAAATGAATACATGCATACATGGTCTGTTTGATGAGCTGAATGGTTGAAATATAAACTTAATATATCAAAAATAGTGAGAATGATGCCATTCAGAGTAGATTTAATGATAAAAATAATGACAAAATGGACACCAACACTTGGAGGCTAGGATTGTTGGAAGGAGGTTATGACGTCAAAGCTTTGGTCGTAACATCTCTCCCTTTCTATTTCTTACTATTACATTCTTTCCGTAAAATTTATTGTGTTAATGATGTTTAGGTTTTTCTTCTTTGACTGTTAATCTAGATCAATTCACATCCATGTGCTTTTACCACTTGTTTGTTTCCACATGCTTTGTATGTTTTTGCAGCTAAAGATCTGAAGACTTGGAGCTTGGAGCAGCAAGGAGAGAGGAATTGCATAATTGAGGTAAGTTGTATCTTCTATTTGTCTTGGATTTCAATTGATCTAGGAAAAGTACTTGTGTTATGAATTCATTTGTTCTAGATCTAAACCATTTAGACTAGGGAGATTTATTTGAGTTCGCTCATACAAATTGTCCGTAAACAGTTTGGGAAGCATACAACATTCTAACTTCAAGTAGTTGACTTTTGAAGACCTTTTTTAAATAGATGGTGCACTTAGTTTAAATTGGCACATTGGTGTGTTTTATATACTATGTAGCTAGGTTATTCATGCTAGTTAGTGCATAAATACAGTTACGACTTGACTTATGGAAATCTCAGTAGTAGTTCAGAAATGGTGGTGCATACATGTAGTAAAAAATTAAATGACAAAATGTAGAAAATAAAACTAAGCTAAATGTTTTTGCATCCTTTCATACATGCGAGAGAGTAAGGAAATAATGTTTTGGATTTTATTTAATAATTGAGGAAATACAATGAGAGTTACCTCAAGTGGAGTGAGTAGGGGGCCCTTGAAGAAGGTTGAGGTAGTGATTCCTTGGTCTCCACGCAGCTTTGGGAGTTCTCCACACAAGTGTCACTAATGGTGGCCAAAAATCACAATGAGGAAACTAGAAGTCAAATGGAGGCTTCAAGAGTTTCAAGTGAAATTTCGACAGAGTGACGGTAAGGTAGTGAGTGAATGTGTGATATATAATGAGATCCTTCACCATTTATTTATACTAATTTTTGCCCAAGTTTTCTTTCCCATGGTATTTGGTGGACCAAGGTATTGGCTCGTGGTTTTGGGTGGCAGTTTAAGGTTTTCCCTCTTTTTTTGACTTATTCAATGTTTTTCCCCTTTTATATTTTTTATTTTTTGCCTTTTTTTAGGGGGGGGATTTCCCTGTTTTGGGGGACTTTTTGCTTTTTTGGAGGAAATAAAGCCACTTTTCCCTATTTTGGAGAGGGAAAAATAATTATGAGCCAACTTTGTGGGTTCTTGAATTAGGCTTTGGTGATTAGTGAAGGATTTTAATGGGGGGAATAAGGAATGTGGTGTTATCATTAGGGGATGAACATGGTGAGGAAGTTTTGGTGTTAACATACTAGATGCACTAGTGCACTATATCTTGATGCACAACAAAAATACCTACGCTAAAACATCCATAGGATACTAATTGTGGAAGTTTACACTTCTATTTTCTCCAAAACTTATTACTATGGTGCATTTACATTACATTGGTGTGCTTAAATGTGAGTGGCACACAACATGTCAATTTGTTTTTTGAAAGATAAAGCATGTATTTTTCATCAATGGTAAAAATTCAAATGAAAAAAGAGTGGAATTTGTTATTTTGTAAAAATGAGTCAAACAAAATCCTAATCCCTAATCCATTGTTTTGCCGAAAGTTAGAGGGGAGACTTGTGTAAGAGAGATTTACCAAGTAAGACATCATAGTGGATAAACAATTTTGAAGACTCAAATTTGTAAGAGGTCACCATGGGTCACATAAAAAATTTGCGTAGGAGAGATTTAAGACATGTATAAACTTCATTCTCTTCATCTAAACAAATTTTCCCTTGTTCAAAAATTCCCATATTTTTTGTTTTCCTCCTGATAATTATAGTTCATTTAAATTAAATGGAAGGGTTTTAGACTGACTTGAAATGTTAGAAACCCTAACTTTGTTGTTGCTTCTCTTTTGTTTTATGTTGTTGCAAACCCTAGCAACAAGGTTTTAGTTTATTCACACTTTCACAGAGACATTTTTTTCGGGGGATTTGGGTATTTGTTGGACTTAATGATTATTTTTATGTAAAATATATTTTAATGGATTGAGGTCATTTATTTCATTGGATTCAAAAACCTGTCATTGTCACTTTAAAAAATGTTTTTGGGTTTCGTAGTGTGAATTGTATAGGAAATACATGGATGTGTTTATTATTGTATAACACAATTTTTTTTTTCGAGTTTTAAAATATGTATTATATAATAAATATGGTAGATGTGTTTACCACTGCAGAGTACACCACTTGCACTTGCCAATATGTTAAAAAAATATTTTGGGGTTTCATGGTGCAATTTATACAATATATACACAATGGTGCATCTATTACTATATATCACACCACTAAACATGAGAACCTAGAAATGTATTAGTGCATGCAAATTTTGTGTTGTTGTGCATTGGCTATGTGGTTCGGAAGACATAATTAAAAGCACCAATGCATATCACTGTATAATGTGCATCTCTTAACTTGAAAACAATTTTGGATTGAAATTCTCTACTTTATTTGTATAACACATTTCATCATTTGTATATTTCATTATGTAGGCATTTTAATGAATGAAGATGGCCAATAGAAGGCCGTGGAAAAAAACTTATCAACGAACATGAGGGAAGCACATTCCAAGAAGAGAACATGTCAATTTATTTCAAGTTTTAATATAAAAGAAATATATTTGAATTATATGTAGGTTTAAATAATGTATATTTCTTAACATGTGTCATGAAAGGACAAAAATGAAAAAATTCAATAAGATTGTTCATGATCGAAGTGGAAGGGAGCATAAAATATTTACGGAAATGTTGCAAATATGGGAATTAGGTGGCTTAAAGTGACCAACCTGAAGTTTTTCCTTGACTTTTTAGTATTAATGTACTTCTTTACAAATATAACTAATGGGTTTCAAACATTTTATTTCACATAATATGTTGAATTTTTTGTAGGGAATGACAACGAGGGAACAAAAGTCCCTCCTAAAAACCAAAAATTATGAAAGATGTAAATGATGATGAATTGGTCCTTACTTCATATAGAGTGACGTTGAAACTTAATGACTACAACCAAGTGTTTCCAAAGAAATAATCAATGAGACCTATAAGACTTACAATTATTTAATCATACAATAACAAAAAAGATCATTTAGAAAGTATTATTGCTAAACACTTTTTCTATAATATATATATACTGGTCTAAAAAATTACCAAACTAATATGTCTATGATATTTGCTTTCATATAAATATTGGTTGTTTTTTAGGAAGATTAAGAAAATTAAAGACTTTGAATGAGATGATACATGAAACATGCCACCAAGGATGTCTAAAAAAATGTAGAAGGTGATGCTCAAAGAAATAAGAATATTTGAATTGTGGGATGATTTATTTAAATAACGACGTGCATGAAATGTATGTAATCACTTATTTTTTATGTGTAATTAGAGAGTTTAATTATTGCATGAAATAGGAATTTTCAATTTTGTTTTTGTTGTAGAACAAAAACCAAAATGGGATCCATTCAACACATAAAATGGGATGACAGGCCAAAAAAGTGTTGATCACAAATTTTGTCATTACTTATCTTTTCCTTATATAACATTTCATATTTGTTGTGATCTTTATTTTTTAAATAATTTACAATCATTCATGGATGCTTTCTACAAGGTGCTAACACACAAATAAGAGCCATGTGAATATTTGATTAACATTGAATTACATATGTGTTGTGAGTACATGTTGGAATGTCAAGGGTTAGCTGAACTATTTGTAAGTAGTTATGTTGTTTTTTTAACAATAATGGATATATTTTTTATTATAAAAGAGTTGTGGGAAACCCAAATAACCTGGATTTACAAAATATGCTCAAAATTTGTTCAAAATTTGGTCTTCTGAGTTGAAGTAGCATACAAAAACAACATATAAGGAAACATTATACTATTTCTATAGGCCTTCCTACCATATTTAAAAGTGTATTTCCTAATAAATTGTCCAAGTAAGCAAAAACAAAAGAAGAGCATAAGATAAAACATTAACCAAATTTGCACCATGAATGGGCCTCCTCCATACACACCTCTTTGTGCTCCATACCATACCCCTCTTGGATATTTGGTTGTTATGTTCAATCCATTGTTGTTTGTTGCACAATTTCTTATTCACTAGCCTTCTCTTTCTTAGAACCCATAGATAATATTGGGTGACCTGCAATAGATTGTGATCCTCCAGTGAACCCCAATATGATATTATAATTCATTTTCTAATCATTGGTAAGTTTCTCATACTTCAAAGTTTGATATTTTAAAGTTGCTTCCATCTCCTCATGCTTTTTTTCTTACTTCTCCATATCAAAAATTAAGTATTTGATTGATTTCCTAATCCCTCTAATTGATTATTCATTCTCCTTAAAATATTTTTCACTTTAGCAATGTGATACTCCCCTCTCTTCCTAGAATTGGAGGGTTGCACCATAATACAAAGCGATATAGGAAATTTCATTCTTACTCGCACCATTAAGCTAGAGAAATGTCTAGAAAGAAACCAAACCCCATTAACCATACCCTCCAATGTATGCAGACTCGTGCCTCTAAGACAAAAAACATACCTATAGGAATTTGTTGGCTCAAATGCAAAGTGCAAGCTATACACTAGACCATGAAACTTGTCACCTGAGAAAGAAATTATATTATACCTCTATCAAGACTAAGGCCTCGGGACCACGCCAACAAAGGAGGTTGAATCAACAAGAATGCAATCCCATTCCCGACACCATGTTGTGATGGTTTATTTCATAGAAAAATAGTCTCCAATCCTCAACCTTCACCTAAGCCACCTCCTCACATCATAAAATTTAGGCCAACTATTCCACCTCTACAAGATAGCCATTGCACATGGGGTTTTAATTTCTCCATGCTGCAAATGGAATGGTAAGGAAGGGAGGAATAGAAGGCACAAGGGAGATTAATTTATCCCTCATGTTAGTCGTTAATGATGTGACCTATATGCATATCCTTGATGTAATTTTGCCAAGTGGTGACCTATATGCATATCCAAGTGCAAATTCAAAATTAATACAATTGATGAGGCTTGAGCACTCAATTGTGTGCTTAATAACTCTTATAGGGGATCCAGAACCTATCGGGGGGTCCTCATTTTTAACCAAACCCCCTTGTCTAAGTATACAACCTCATTTTCCTTGCAATAAACCATTTCATTATTGCCTCTCAGGACATGGAAAATTTTGACATCATATATCCCTTTCAAATTATTGATAATTCTTTGAAAGGTCTTGTGAAGTAAAGTATCCTCCTTAAGATGCTTATTTTGCATTTGCTTAATAACAAAGAGGGTGTCTTTGAGAGTTATTACCTTCTTAATTTTATAGACCCGCAACAACACAAATCCAATGTACAATGCATAGAGTTCTACCTATTTATTTCAGGCTATTCCTATCCCCCGTGGTAAGCTTATTTATAGAATTCCTTCTAGGCTAATGAGAACCCCTCTAATTCCTACGACCCCTATAAGTAGCTATATTGTTTTACTTAATAAACCTTCATTTATTTGTATACTTTGTTATGGCATATGAAATTTAAAGGAAACAAAGTATGGAGTGGAGCCACCAGAAAATATGTTGAAATATGGCATGAATCATGGTTTTGAAAGAATGTCTCGGCTGCGAGGAGCGGGAGGAGTACTCTATGACTCCGAGGGAATAAAAAAGAAAGATTATGCATGGGGCATAGGAAAAAAGACCAACAATGGGGTTGAGTGGCTAGCTCTCATTAAAGGACTCGAGCTTGCCAGAAAGGAGGGAATTGAGAAATTGACTATCTTCGGCTATTCGATTATGGTCATAGGGGAAGCAAGGAGCCTCGCAAAAGGCATAAAGAAGCCCACCAACAAATCTAAGCATATCCTAAAGCACATTTCTCAGGAATTCAAGGAAATCAACTTCCTCTACATTCTTAGATCCAACAACAACTGCGCGAACAAGATGGCAAACTCTGGAGCTAAGTTGGCATGTGGTGTTTTGTTTAGAAATGATCAAGATGTAGGAATTGCATGGGTCCCCTAATCCTTAATCGAATTTTGGTCTCTTCTATGGTAAAAATATGGTATTTGTTTGGCCTCTTCGAAACCCTCGAATTTCACCTTATTAGCAGGTTTTGCGCATCAACCAAGGACAAAAGGAGGACACAAGATCCGCACACACGAGCGTCCCACGTGGCCTCCATGTAGGGCTTAATGACAACCATTCCCCGAGGTTTTTTTGGGTTTAAACATTGCAGAGACGCCACTTCCAATTATGCATCGAAAAGCTCATATTCTGTCTATCCTGCTTCTAAATCCAAATACCCATTTTCATACTCTGATTTTCCTGTTCTAAGCTCCCTGGCAAGGTGTCACGTTTGCATTTTCAGGATGGTAGAGAAAATCTACGTTTTCCTTCCACGGTGGGAAGCAGGTGATTGCTCATGGGAGACCTCTCTACGCGAATCTGGCCCAGAACGAACCATTTGTAGTAGGTGCAGGTCCTGGCATCAAGAGTGTGCATCCATCATCAAAAAATCATGGGAAAGATGCCTACCTGGGACAAGGGCTCCATTCAACAAAGGATGGGCTGGGGTTTGATCATTTGTCAATAGCTTTTCAGACATGTTTGTGTGATTTAGAGGCTCAGATTCGAACTGTCAGGAATGAGAATTATGAACTTAAGAAGGCTTTCACCCATCTATTTGCCCTGGTGAATGAACAAACATCGAGGTCCGCAGGCTCAATGCCAAATTTCCAGACCAGGTAGCCTCATTGGTGGAGGCAAAACTTGACAACTTGGATGCCAGAATGCTCACAATTCATGGCACTGCAATGATGGCTGTAGAAAATTTGAAGGAGATGCGTAAGGACATCAGTGAACTAGCTGTGGAGGCTAAAGGAAAGAAAAAATGCATTCCTGAGTAATGTTGCGACCTGTTGCGTCCGACTAACAGGTTTTTTGGTGTGCAGTCTTCTAGCGAAACCATGAATCTTTTTTTGTAAATACAGTCCTAGTTTACAAGCTCAAAACTTTTTAATCTATGTCTTTCAAGTATGTTTTATTGCTCGGTCAGTTTGTAAGAAGCTATAAGCTTCCTAAAATAGGGCTTAATTTTGAGCAAATTAGCACAACTGATACAAAGTTTGCAGGCATCGCTTTGCTTCTTCACAGAGAGCTGCCCTATTGCAAGTCCTTTTTTGTACGCCCTGTTTCATTTTTAATATAAAGTTGATTAAATGTTTCTGTAAAAAAAATGGTTTTGAAAGAATTTGTATTGTGTATGAATCAATAGATGTTATGTAATGCTTTTCAATTCATACACAATCACGTATATTATACTATACATGTCGATGTAGTCGTTACATTTTATTTTAATGTTTGTAGATGGAATATGAAGAGATAAAACAAACTCAATCAACTCAACAAAACATTGCAAATAACCCAAGTACAATATCCCCTACAAGAAATTAGGCATGGAAGTTTTTCAAGCAATAGCAACAATTGAAGGTATGATGATTATCAATATAATTTAATGTTAAAAGTTTTATGTTTTGGAATATCTGTCTGTAAAATTAGACATTTTGTTTAATGTGGACATATTATCCCAATTGGTATAACAATGGGTTACCATAGATTGTAACAATTATTTATGGACAATTTGATTATTTTGGACCTTTAGGTTGGACCATTTTGTATGATAAAGATTCCCTTATTCATATATAATGAAATGCATTTCTTATTCAATTATATCCAGGATGTTGTAAAATATTATATTACATTGCAATGATTTACATATGGATGATTTATAGTAAATTATGATGAACAAAGGTGTAATCAACGGGTATTTTTGTTTCAGTGATACAATAGATTAATGCAATGTTTATATCCAAACATATTAATTAAAATATAAACATTAATATTATTATAAAAATTATTTCACTTTTTTTTATGAGTAATTGAAATTTTATATTTAAAAAAATGTAATATACCGATCTCGATCCTTTGAATTTGACCTTGTTTATGTTGTAATTATGATTTTCATTACTATGTTCTGTTTCATGCCATGAGGTAGACTTACCTTGGTGATTTTAAATATATCTAAACATGATCATTTTGAATTTAATAAAAGGTTCCATGATTGACTAGTGGGAGAACATCGACGGGTCTATGAGTCCACCAGAAGGGAAAGATAAGGGTGCCCAAGGGGGGACCTGAACTATGTCTCATAGGTACTACTATATCCTATCTACAACCTCTTCCATGTGATTGTCCTATTATCATTACACCCTAATGTTTATATTACGACAATTAAGAGCCAAATGAAATGATTAATTACTTTAAGTAATTATTTCTTACCATTAAGTACATACCTCTTATAATAAAACAACTAATTCATATATTCATGCATTCAAGGAGAGCTCAACTAAGACTCTTGACCCTTATCATTAAGGAAGTGGAAGAGTTGGATTATGACTCTTCATTTCCCTCTCCTTCATTCATGCAAGAGAGAATTTGAATTAGGAAGTGATGATTGAGAAGAAGAAAAAAATGATTTATTAAGGAATTAATAGATTTCTTGACCAAAAAACAGTACCCCATCTATCATAGGATCCATGGAGAAATGAAAGAGGCATTGTCATGTAAAATTCAACACGATTATAGAGTAGGGAAGTATATTCTTCAACCTCTACACTTTTGTTGGATTTCTTGGTTGGTTTGGGAATCTTAGGTAAATATAAGAGTGATTTGGAAGCCTTGGAAAATATTCTTCACCCTTATGGTCTTATAGCCTAGCACGAGAGTGGCATCCATAAAGGATTTGTCTATGCTTTGGAGTAAAATAGTTCACCCATAATTAGTTGCCTTGGAACTCAATTTATACAAAGATAAGTTTTGTTCTCCAACTTTTCTATGAATTCAATCATGTATATAAAGAATAAAAATTCATTATTTTTTATGAGGATTTTCATTGAAATTTCCCATAATTTGATGAGAAAATGAATTTGATTTTATATTTTATGCCAACTATGTGTAGAAATGTATTGTGCAATCAAGTCTAAAAACCAGTTCATATTTTAAGTGCAATGGTTTCATATGAATTTTTTTTCAATGAAAAAAAACATATTTTCATTCATTTCACATAAAAAATACAATCCGTGGTGCTTAAAAGCAAAGTATAATCCTCACATAAGTACATAGATCTATAAAAATCAGAAACCAAGTTCCCACTAAGTCTAAGACTATCAATCCAAAAATAAATAACCAGCAAGATATAATTTCGTATTCATCACAGAAATAAACAAAGGAAATAGAAACAAGAGGCAAGGAAGTGACCCCTTGGAATTCTTTGAGGCTCAATGCTCCTTCATTAAGAACCAAACTCTTCTTTGAGAGGAAATCAGCTTGTTCATTGAACTCCTGATATATATGACTGAACCTAAGCTCCTGGAAAGACTCTATGATCTAGAGAAGTTGATCCACTATAGAGGTTCAATCAGAGTTTACAACATCCACTTGCCCCTGCATACAGCTGATAACAAGCATTAAATCTCCATGAACCGGAAGACGATTGATGCCACACCTGATCGCCTGACGGAGCAAAAATAAAATTCCACTGAACTCAACCTTATTATTTTTCCCATGTCCAATAAAACCCTTACTGAGCAAGAAATGATCTTTCGATATGTACAAACTGAATCCAAATCCACTTCTGGTGTCCTGACATGCTCCATCGAAATAGGCCCACGGCCTGTCTTCCTCAATATATAGAGGCTCCCTAATTCGATCAGACCTGCCTCCATGATCTGACTTATAGAACTGAAGAATCAAAAAGGATTGAGAGACAACCTGAAATACTGGTAGAAGACAGTCATTGAAAATAACCTCATTCCTGGCTAACCACAAGCCCCAAGCAATGACGAGAGGAAGCAATCTAAGGGGTCTAAACTCCTGGACCTGGAAAAAACGATTGAAACAAAATTCCATTGATCCTCTAATCCATAGAGGGGGGTGAAGATATAAGCTTTGCAATTTCTCCCTAAACCTCCTTGGTATATCCACAGTCCACGAAGAGGTGCATCACTGATTCATTATTTGATTTGCACAAATAGCATAAAACGGGACCATAAAAATTGTAATGTTGCATTATATCCCAAGTTAATACTATGTTCATCAACATTAACTAGAAATGTAGGATAATCTTCGGAGGAGATGTCAATTTCCATAGAGCCATCCACCACCATTTTCTCAGGCCTGGCACTTCAAGGCAGATCGACAAATATCCCAATTTTGTAGTGTATATACCTCCATAGGAATTATAAGACCATGTTAGATCATCTTTATTGTTCTGAATGAAGATGTGGGCCTTAGTGAGGTTATCTCTAAAATTATCCCATTCATTCTGTTAGGAACCTATGTCAACCCTTCTCTTTACTATGTTAGTATATTGTTGTTGGACGCATATGCTTTGTAAGTCGTCCCGTAGTATTTGTTGATCCATAGTTTATATTAGCCCATAGTATTGACCCATAGTATTGGACGCATATGCTTTGTAAGTCATCCCGTAGTATTATATGTCCCATGGTTTTGACTCATAGTATTGGGCATAGACTTAGTATATAAGTGTGTGTTGAGGTCATTGAAGGACAGTGAAGTTAATTGTATTGAGCTTGCTCAAAGGAGGTTGCCCCCTCGAAATGGCCCATGATCAATATAAAAGTGATTCTGTTCTATTATTTCTGATAACTCGTGTATTTGCATTAATTAATTATTGCAGGTTCATCACATCTGGTATCAGAGCACTTTCTTGGGCTCGCTAGGTGAAATTTCTGCCAAATTTTTTTTTCGCATCTGTTGCAGGTTCGGATTTGGGAATAATCCCTATCCGCTTAACTCTGGGAAGTACTTGGGCATAAGCCCTAAAACTCATTATGAGGAGTACCACAGGAACCCCGAAGTAGCTGGCCCATTGAGAGGACCTGCCAGCGAAAATGGCAACGACCCCTACCTGATTGACTAGTTCCCACCTGTGAGGTAAACCAAGAGCTGTCGTTTGTGGCATAGCGGTTATCAGTTTTACCTGAGTCGTGGAGTGATGGGTACTGCCCCAATACGCAAGCCGTCAGACAGCATTGGTGGCCGAGTGAAACCCCTGAACTGTTAGGAAGCCGCACATACCTAGGGTCCATATCTATTTTCAGTTGAACTGTTGCCGATCACTTCTTCTCCAGATCCAGCCGTTTCAGATCTATTCTGAAAGTCGTTCCAGATCCAGTCGCCGTTTCAGATCCAGTCGTTTTCGATCCCTCTGTTTCTCTTGAAATTTTCGGGGAACCCCTGTCATTCCATTCTGCATCTTTCATTCCTGAGGACCCTATCCCCAATTCCCCTTCCCAAAGCCCGAAATCACACATTTGTCTATTTTTAGAGTTTGCCATAACTTCCTCAGATTTCACCCAATCACCTTCAAATTTTACCACAAAATTCCTTTATGAATTCTGCTTCTTTGTCCCTCTCTGCCAAATTTTCTCATTCTATCACCCCGCTTCTGAAATCCCCCTTTTTGCTTTCTTGTCCTTTCGACAGTGTCCAAAATCTAGTCAAACCCCAATTACCCATCAGATTGTTTCCCCAATCCAAATTTCCCTTTACTAAATTAGCTTTTGTTTGTGTTTTTCTACCCATTCCACAAAAAAAAAAACACCTAGTTATGGTTGTCACCCGTGCAGGAGCAAACACCATGGAGGAAGCACTTGCAGCCATCCAAACCAAACTCCAAGATCTGGATGAAAAATTTCTCAGCCTCCATCTTCAGCATTTAGCCATGAACAATAACCGATAGCCAGAATCTTTTGCAGCCACCGAGTTCTCTTCTTCCAGCAATTTTCGTGTGCTGAAGCTTGATTTTCCTCGCTTCAATGGTACTGATCTGACTGGATGGATATACCGAGCAGAACAATATTTCAGTCTGCATAATACTTTTGATGTCCAGAAAGTTCCACTTGCATCCTTTCATTTGGAACAGGAAGCTCTTCAATGGTACCGTTGGTACATCAAAGCTCATCCCGAGCCAAACTGGACAGATTTTTGCCAACTCAGTTTGCCACGATTTGGTCCTAGTGCTTTTGATGATTTCACAGGAGCACTCACTAAACTTCACCAAATTAGCACAGTGAGAGAGTATCAGACAGAATTTGAGAAATTGGCCAATCACACAGAAGGATTGTCTGATGAATTCTATAGGAGTTGTTTTATCAGTGGTCTCAAGGATGAAATCCGCTCAGAGGTCAAAATGTTTTGTCCCAACACAATGATGGAAGTCCTAGGGTTGGCTAAGCTGGCCGAGGACAAGATTGCAGCTCAACAACGCTCCAAACCCACCTTTGTTCCCTTCAAAAATATGGGTTCCCAACGACCTCCCATCACGCCTTCTCCTCAACCAACTCCTACCAAGCATTTGTCTGAAATAGAAATGCAGGCACGCCGATAAAAAGGGCTTTGCTATAATTGTGATGAGAAATTCACTCGGGGACATAGATGTGTTCAACAAAAGCTCTATCTCTTGGATGTGGATTCTCCGCCTGCCTTAGAACTTGGTGAAGAAGCTACAAATACAGTAGATGATCAGGTCGACATTCAACACCTGCCTATTAACACCCCATCTCAGGACGACCCACCCGAGATCTCTCTCCATGTTGTAACCGGCGTCACCACCCCACAAACAATGCGGGTCAGGGGATACTTCAAGAAGCTCCCTCTTACCATACTCATTGATTCTGGTAGCACTCATAACTTTATTGACCCTCAGATTGCCAAACAGGCTGATTGTTTTGTCCATCCTTGCTCCAACTTTGAAGTCATGGTTGCCAATGGGGGCACCTTACCTTGCAAGGGGAAGTGTCACAATGTGCGTATCTCTATGGAATATTATAACCTACGCTCTGACATGTTTGTCTTGTCCTTAGGCAGATGTGATGTGGTTTTGGGCATTCAATGGTTACGCACACTTGGCCCCATCTTATGGGATTTTGCTGAACTTTGGATGCAGTTTAAAGTCAACGGGGCACAACACAAATTTATGGGCTTACAACCAGGGTCTCTCTGCATCATCAGTTCACATCGCCTAGAAAAAATCCTTAAGAAGAATTCACATGGTGTCATTACTTAGCTCAATTCCATTCAGATGCACCCATCAACAGTCTCCATTACTTCCTTAGATAGATATGCAGGTATCTTTGTTGAACCAATGCGCTTGCTGCCTTCAAGAGACCTTTCCGGTAAGAATTTAGCCACATCTACCTCTCAGCAGGAAATGATCGCTATTTTGCATGCAGTACAGAAGTGGCAGCCATACCTATTAGGGAATTATTTCTGCATCAAGACTGATCTCCCGAGTCTGGAAAATTTTCTGGAACAATGGGTCTCCTCCCCAACACACCTGAAATGGGTTATCCAACTCATGGGTTATCCCTATGTGATCACTTACAAGAAGGGTAAGGACAATATGGTGGAAGATGCTCCTTCTGAACAATTGATGACCCAATTTCTCTTACAGCTCTTTCTCTGCTTGTTCCAAATTGGTTGCAATATGTTCAACAGGGCTCTCTCTTCTATGAACTCCATGCTTCTTCATCAACAAGGCACTCTGGGTTCTGCAAAATGTATGACCGGGAACAATGTAACTTCTTTTGGCAGGGACTAAAAATGACAATTCAACAGATGGTGGCTGACGATGATACTTTCCAAGTCAATAAGGATGAAACGACACTCCTTTCGAGATTGCTCAAACCCTTGCCCATCCCTACACATCTTTGGCCAACTATTTCTATGGATTTCCTAGCAGCTCTCTGGTGGTACAATACCACATCTCAAAGGACACCATATGAAGCAGTCTATGGAAAAACACTGCCAGTTCTTCTTCCATACACCCTTAGCAGCTCCCCAGTTCAGGAAATTGACTCGGTTCTTCGAAACCGCAATCAGATTCTTCTCATTCTGCAGGACAATCTTCACATGGCCAGAATTCACTTGAAACAACAAGCCGATCAGCACCGTTCTGAGCACCTTTTCCACGCAGCTGACAGGGTTCTTCTTCATCTACAGCCTTCCAAGAAATCCTCCTTGACACTCCAAAGGCGTCAGTGGCTTGAAATGCAACCCAAGGATGCTACCGAGGAACCACTCCTTCAGTTTCTGCAGCAATTTCTCCAACCAAAGCTTTGAGGACAAAGCTTTTTCTAAGGGAGAGGGGATGTTAGGAACCTATGTCAACCCTTCTCTTTACTATGTTAGTATATTGTTGTTGGACGCATATGCTTTGTAAGTCGTCCCTTAGTATTTGTTGATCCGTAGTTTATATTAGCCCATAGTATTGACCCATAGTATTGGACGCATATGCTTTGTAAGTCGTCCCGTAGTATTATATGTCCCATGGTTTTGACTCATAGTATTGGGCATAGACTTAGTATATAAGTGTGTGTTGAGGTCATTGAAGGACGGTGAATTTAATTGTATTGAGCTTGCTCAAAGGAGGTTGCCCCCTCGAAGTGGCCCGTGATCAATATAAAAGTGATTCTATTCTATTGTTTATGATAACTCGTGTATTTGCATTAATTAATTATTACAGGTTCATCACACATTCAACCACTCCCTACCCATACCAATATCCTCTCCTGAGAGCCACCCTTGTTTCCATAGAGTAGTCCTTCCTGGAGTGGCTATCCTATCCAAAGTAATCAGACCTCTCTCTTGTAAATGCACCACAGCACCAGGACTAAGTCGAGCTCCCTCTGTCAGACCAATGATAAAATCACACCCAACAAAAATTGATTTCCCATTCCCCACTTGCCAAACAAGATAAGGGACCAGCACCTCAAATTCATTCGAAAGGTATTTCCAGTGATTTGAATCCTACCTATAGCTCTTCTTCCTTCTCATAATCTAGTCTATAATAGAGGCAGGAGCTATATACTTAACAATTAGGATATTCCTCCAGGCACTATCTTTTGTCAACAAATTCCATAAGATTTTAGCAGCCAGAGCCTTGTTGAAGAGAAGAATATTCTTCATTCCCCACCCTCCCCATTGCTTAGGAGCTGCCAACGTTTTCCATTTCACCAAGTGGAACCCCTAATATTTAGAGTTATGCCTCCATAGAAAATTGGAACAAATTTTCCTGATAGAGTTAAGGATTGTCACCTGAATGGCAGCCAACATGTGTCAAAACACAGTGATTGCTTCTAGTATTGATTTAAACAACACCAATCTACCTCCCCTTGACAACAATTGGTTACACCATAAGGTTATTATGTCTTCAATTCTGTCCACTAGCCAGCTCCAGTCCCTCTTCCCATAGTTGTTGGGATTTAAGGAAAAGACAAGATATTGATTACCTTCCTCCATTATTTTGCAGTCGAAAGGGAAGAATCTCCTCCAAAATACCTTGTTCGTCCGCTAGTTGTCCAATAGATAAATAATAGACTTATTCGAGTTAATTTCCATTCCCGTTTCCCTACAAAACAACTCCAGATTTTCTTCCAGTCTTTGACATTCCAACTGAGAGTAGATACAAAACAAGAGAATATCATCCACAAACATTAGATGAGTCAAGTTTTCTCTACCATGAAAAGATACTCATGTAAGTCTTCTTATGCCCCTATCAACATTCAATATCCTAATGAGCCCTTCCATAACTAGAAGGAATAAGTAGGGCGAGAGAGGAAAAACCTACGTAAGTCCTCTTGAAGATATAAAGAATGTTGACCCTGCACCATTAATCAGAATTGCAAAGTGGGGGGGACGTCACACACCTCATAATCAAAATTTTTAGCTCCAGACTGAAAGAGATATGCAGAAGAACTAATCGCAAGAATAACCAAGAGGATTTATTGTAGGATTTATACATATCTAACTTCAGAGCAACCATCCCGAGGTTACAAGTTTTGATAGTATGAATACCTTCTTGAGCATAGCCTACTGCCTCATGGATTAACCTCCCCTTGAGAAAAACAAATTGTTCTCTAGAGACGTACTTGGAAAGAAAAGGATTTATTCTGACCACTAGGATTTTGGCAACAATTTTATAGGCACCATTGCAAAGGGAAATTGGCCTAAAGTCCCTAAAAGACTCAGGCTTGTATTTCTTAGGAATCAATTCCAAAAAGGTTGAGTTCAGGGAAGCAGGAATGATGCCAGAAATCCTAACCTCTTCCACAATTTTAAGAAGATATCCTCCAACATTATCAAATAAGTCCAAGAAGAACTTCAGGGGCCACACATCTGGACTCGGACTTTTATCTCTTTGAAATGCCTTAAGTGCACTCTACAATTCTTCAATAGATACTTCCTGCTCTAATATCTCATTATCTTCTATAGTTAGCATCATAGGAAATTTCTCAATGACCTGCAACATACCCATCATATCTTGGTGCTCTGGTTCAGTATAAATTGTTTTGAAATGGTTGATAGCTAACTCCGACAAATTCTTGAACCCTCTGACCAATATCCCTCCCCCATCCTTCAACTCCCAAATGGAATTGTAGTTCCGTCTATGGGCCACCATCTTGTAGAAAAAACTTGTGTTTCGATCCCTTGCCTCAAGCCAAACGGCCCTGCTTTTCAATGTCCATTCCACCTTCACATCCTTGAGAATATTATGCTTTTTCTTTTCAAGATCCACTATCTCCCTCCTAATTTCCTCCAAGGAGAAAAAAATTAGTTATCTGGCATATAAGAGTTCTAATTTCGTCTCAGTCTCCATAAGCTAGGCATCATGCTCCCTTCCCATAAAGACATTCCAATTCACCACAAGATATTTAAGCAATCTCATACTATCCATCATTTGAGAGCATACATAACCATTTCCCTCTATAATATGCCTCCAATTATAGCGATTTAAGTCTTGAAATTGAGGGAATTTGGCCCAGTCATAATTGTGCTTAAAGGGAGATCCATGTTTAGGATCCGACAGACCAAATTCGAGATAGACAGGAAAATGGTCTAAGAAAATAACATGCCCAACCCAGGATCTAAACAATTGTAAACTGGAAGCTAGATTAATGCTAATAAAGAAACGGTCAAGTCTTTTAGAAATACCTTGTGCACCAACGTACTTGTTACACCAAGTAGGATTGATGACCATTGGCTTTACATCCATCCAATCACACCGATCAAACAACTCCCGTAGGTCCGACCCTAAAGGATCCTCTTGAACCATCTCCCCCCATATCTCATTTATTGAAAGAGTCAAGTTCAGGTCACCCTCTACTACGAAATTATTTGCTTTAACAATGTCCTGCAACAACAAAGAGGACCAAAAGTCCAATTTATTCTCATATGGACCATAAATATTAAGGATAAGAAGTTGTTTGTACGGTTCAGCGCAATGCACCTCTACCCCCAATACTGACCTACTGGAAAAAGAGTTTAAAATTTGAACCTTTATCGCCACCCCTGTGATCAAACCACACGACCTACCTTCCGCATCCACTGACAAAAAAGAGCATATATGGAAAAACCTTCTCCGGAATAGAGACCGTCACCGAACCCCTCAACATAGTTTCCTGAAGCAACAAAACTCTGGTCTCTCAACATCCATCAGATGTTTAAGGGTGTTTATCTTGGCCTTCCCACCAAGGCCATGAACATTAATGGAGGATAACTTCATTAAGGAAACCCCTGCTGGGGTCTTCCTGCTCTAAGAATCCCAGAAATTTTCATATGCCTTCCTTGAGAAATCTCCCTCTTCGTTAATTCATTAGTTGAAAACATCTTAGACTTTCTTCCTACTTTAAACGGAACAACATCCGAAATATTCTCCAACTCCAATCACCCTACCAAGGATACACCTTTCGACCTTGAGCAAAGAAAATAAGGGCCCCTCGAGCTATTCCTCGAAGCACTACTAACTTTCAAAGTTGGGGAAGACTTAATAGACAGATACTAAGAGTTATCTGAACCCAATCTGATAATTTGGTCTTCTTCCTTCAGACCTCCAACATGCCCACTCGAAGAATGGAGCCGGGAAGATTTCATCTCGATACCAGTCCTAATTTCACTAATCAACTCCAAATCTGCCATTTTACCCCCTTTTTTAGGCTTATTGAGGTCTCTACTACTCTGCCAAATTTTCGCAAACTTTTCAAGTTGACTGCTAGATAAGTACAACCCTCTCATAAAATCAGAGCTGAGGGGTTCTTTCTACTGCAGAATCACATCCTCCTTCGGCAATATTTCATCCAGAGTGATCTCTTCTCCTTGAACCGCCTTCTCCGTCACCCTGCTATTACTACCATGCATGGTGTCCTCCTCGTTGATGTAGAAGGTCCTACTCGCATCCCCTACAGGTGCTTCCGTCCACTTCTGAATCTTCTTTTTAAATTGCAGCACACATTCTACCACCACATGTCCATAGAGGTGACAACCAGCACACCTAATCGGAACATTCAGGTAATCCATATGTTGAGTGAAAATGCAATCCCCCGCCACTAATTCAATGGATTCAAAAAGTCCTTGACTTGCACCAATCTCTACCAAGATCCTTTCCACAGACCGACATTGTGATTTAAATACATTCGCGTCCACAAAAACTAATTTACCAATGGCATCACAGATTGCTTTCAAACCCTCTTGAGACCAGAACTCCAAGGATAAACATGGAAAATTAACCCAAATCGGAAAGGAGGCTAGAGAATCTGAACTAGGATCAATTAACGGATGCCAAGGCGTGATTGCAAGTAAGGAAGAACCATTCAACCACACTCTATGAAGAATGCAGTCTGCCGCCTCCTGACTTTTAAATTCGAAACCAATCCAGTCCCTTGCCATCAATAATACCTATGGAAGCTCCTCTGCTACCCTTCCCCATGCTGATTCTACCCACCACTTCACCACAACTTCAGAGAACCTTCTACCACAGAATTTCCCGATTAACATTCGGCTCGAAAATCATGGGATCTCCATCACCTGCATATCCTTTCTAACGACTAGCTCCAAACCATATCCTTTGTTCAATAGAAATTTCATCATTTTTCGCCTCACTCCACCACTATTCTGCTGAAATGAAAAAGCATGCAATTCCTCCAACTTCAATCCCTTACCAATAAAGCCACCCCCTTTCGGTTCAGAACCAGAGAGCAGAGAAATAACTCTAGATCCTGACTTCGTAATCTTACCTTCGTCAACATGTTGGGGAGCACAGGACTCACTCCCAACGAAATTATGAAATAACAAGAATTTTGAGAGTTCTACATGCGAAACTAGATGAGTATAGGTGGTAAGTGTACCATCCGAGGAGGATTTTGTCATCCCTCACATGGGAATGATATCCTCCAACCACCCACACGAAGGAACCCCTGACATGGATCCATTACTACTCGTCGCCGTCATTGAATGATTAGGTATCGGATTCAATGCAGTCATTCGTCCCTGTTGTGGGAATGATCCAAAATTGTTGAAAAGACTGACATCTGACAACCCTTTTTTGCATCTATCTTCGAACTCCCGGAGTCATACTCCCACCCACTATCTAACCCACAAATCCATCGTGAATGATCCAAAGATGATTTAACCTCGTCATCCCCGCAGAAAATATTATTGCTTTGACCAGAAACGTCAAAATAATCAACCAGATGGCCAAGGATTACCTCCATTGGCAGGGAGGACCCTACAAAAATTCAAACCCTAATGATCTTCAACTGAAACCCTAGCCTTCATCTCTCAAGGACCCCATCAATCCTTCTTGGGATGATCGGTGGACATCTAACTCCATCAAGATTGACAATTATGAGGTTGGGCCAATGGTTTCATATGAATTTGAATGAATACCAAAGTTTTAACGGGGATATATGGAACATATCACCATGTGTACACCAAAAATGAGCTTCTTATTTAGATAGATGACACTTACAAACAAAAAAACGGTTATAGATAAAATTATACTATAATTTGGTCATATGGTGTCCATTGGCATTTGAAATTTAAATTAAAGTAAATAACATAAATATCTACATTATCACAAAATTTTAGAGTTATATTCATCCATTTCAGTCTCCACGAGGTGAAAATACAATCATCTAAAAAATAGTTACTCAAACCCCCCATACCCTAGACAATATGTGTTTGTTTTGTATGGAAAGATTTGTCATCTAATGTAAAACAAAATTAAGGGATTTGGTGAGATGGTTATAATTTTTATGGATTGGTTTGAGACATGCTTAGAATTACAATGATCTCATGAAAGGAGGAGGCTAGACTCGGAAAGCAATATGCACCCCACAGCAGACTAATTAAGTCTGTTGCAGGGCCTTTGACACATAATCTCGGTAGGAGTACTTGCCATTCCGGCGAACCATTTTCCATGCGTCTCCTCAACCTGAAGCTGTCTCTGTTAACAACAAGTCATCTTCGTTAAGAGCACACACACAGACGACTCCTCCATCCCATCATCTATAGTCGTCCATGGCATGCATTAAACAATTTGAATGAATAGTTGTGTTGATAGTGTAACAAAACGATGAGCATGCATACATGCACGGATTGTTGTACCTTCCAATCTGTCATGGTGAATTGTTACTAAAACCAACGCCCAACGCTAGATAAAGGGACAAATTTTTCGACTTGGTCAATCAGATCATGACGCCTATCTCCATCGACAAATCCACTCAATATTATGATGGCCTCCTTCAACCAGACATAGTTAACCCACAGTTTCGTTATAATGTTCCAGGGTCGTACGCACAGCAAGTTGGCTTATGCACAATCGAATTTAATGAAGGTACATGCATTTAAATTTAAAATTTGAACTGAAGAAACCCGTGCCATTTCCTTGCCAATATGAGGTAAATTTAAATTTGAAATCAAGCTCTCTACTTTCTGAGATTTCCGGTTGTACAGGTACACATAACTAAGGCATCTAAAGTGCTGAAAAAGTTGACTTTTGACTTGTTTTGAGCTGAATTGAAGACAAAATGAAGCTCTCTACTTTCTGAGATTTCTGGTTGTATAGGTACACATAACTAGGGCATCTAAAGTGTTGAAAAAGTTGACTTTTGACTTGTTTTGACTGAGTCTTGAGTTTTTTTTTGTAAGTTTTGCATTGATGTGCATTGATAGTACTCTTTTGACTAAATATTGTTTCAAGCTAGTTGGAATTGACAAGTTAACTAGTGACTGATTCATTTGATCTAGTTGACTGAGTGGTTGACTGTATCCATCAGTATTGATTAAGACCTAGCAGCCAGTACGAAATTGATTCCAGTGAGTGAGTTTGACAAAGTCGACTCTAAATGAGAGACTGTATTGACTTTATATTATTTTAAGATTGTATTGAATAAGTTACAGTGGTGTAATACTCTGATAGTGTTTGACGGGTTGATTGTAAGTTTGATTGCATCAACTTAGTTTAACAATGGTCTTTTGATCCATCATAATGTGACAAGTCTATTCGATTGACGTTTGACAATATGACCTAAATATTAAGTGTTGGACTATAAACTTCTTGATAATGCTCATTTGACAAGTAGATTGTATGGCAAAGATTCTCTTGACCTAGTTGACAAATTAACAAGAGACTCAATTGACTGGGTTTGATTGAGTTTTCTATGTTTTGATAAGTTAGAGATGAGTTGACTATAAGCAAGTGTTGGTCTGACTTCTGATAAGTATAAGTTGATAAGTTATCATGACAGTGTTTCCAGTAAGGAATTAAAGTTGACCTAGTTAACTAAAGTGTTTAGCATTCTTCTCTTGCATCTTGATTAGTATTGACTATATGAGATTGTGTTGACTTGACTTAGCTTGGAAAACTGTGTAAAGTAGACATGACCTAATTGGTTTAGAAAGTTGTATAAAGTTGACCTCTGTTGTATTATTACCTTGACTAATATTGACTTGTTAAGTTACTTATCCCCTGATTGATTTGACTAGATGGTCTGGCAAGATACCTAAAGTTGATCTTGACCTATCTTACTAAGGTTGGTGGCGTGGCTTAATTAAGCAAGTTGATTGGCCCGTTAGTCTTCACTTGGTTGCTTATCTTGAGTACAGTGATTGACAAGTTGTGGATTTGACCTAATTGATTTTTGTAAAGTGTCTAAAGTTTTTGGATATAGACTGTAAGTTTAAGTTGAAAAATTGGTTAAAGTGTGTCTTAGGGTTTGTAGGTTGATGTTGTTTGTCGAGCCTTGCTTGACTGATTTGTTAGTCAGGTCGTGAGTTTGGGCTAAGTCTGATTTAGAGAGTAAGTCATGGTCGTCTTGTAAAATGTATTATCCTAACCCTATCTTGACCTAGTAAGAAAGTAGTTACAAGTTGGCACATGTACTTGATAATATTGGCACGGGTACATGATCAAATTGACACATGTTTATGATTGATTTGGTACAGGTACACAAGCAGCTTGGTATAGGTTGGTTTTGTTGAGCAGGATTGGCACAGGATGCCTTATGTGCAATTGGTTTGACTTAGACTAGTTGAGTCGTATGAGCAGTTGGTTTGACCCAGGTGGAATGATTGGGATGATGTGTACAGCTTGATTGGTACATCCAGATTGGACAGGTTGATTGTATATGTTGACGAGCAATGTGACATAGTTGATGTACAGTGGTCAGTGGATAGGAGTGGTCAGTGACAATTGATGAGTATGAGCAGTGGTCAACAGTGTGGTATAGGTGTTAAATAGCAGGTCTGCAGGATTAGTGTGGTTTTGGTTCAGTAGTTCCTTCTTCATATCAGGGTGGCAGGACGGGGCATGGAAATCTAGGGAGCTAGGGATTCCTCCAGGTTGTGTCCTGTAAACCAGGGTTGTGGTCTCCTTCCAGTTGTCGCTGGAGAATTGAAGTCATTGTAGCAAGGGGGTTGTTGCCTCCTTCCAGTTGTTGCTGGAAAACTATTATTATAAAGGCTTCTATGGTTTTTTCCCCTGGGACTTGAGTTTCCACGTAAAAATCTTGTGTACTGTGTTTTGATGATGTGATGATGAACTATAATTGTTGATATAATGATAATAATGTGCTCTACATAATATTAAATAGTTGCTAATGATTATTAAAGTTGAAAAAGTAATAAAAGCCACACATACTGTTCACCCCCCCCTCTCAATGTGCTCGGTGTGTCCAACAAGTATATCTTCTTCCACTACCTTTCTGCATGCTTTTAGATCCAATGGGGGGGATGAAGAATATATTTCTTTGATGGAAGATTTCACTAACATTATTAAAAACTTAATTTGAGACAATTTGAGTTTAATAATATGTTTGTTAAATCCTATGCAAGAATTAGTGCCATGTTCAAAGAAGAAAAGGTTTATACCTTAGATTTGTATTTTAATGCTTTTGATTATGATTTAATTGGTTTCCTTTTGAGAAAAGTATGTAAGATAATCCCTGAGACGTTGCCCAAGGGAAGTTTAGAAAACACTTATAGTTTTGATAAGAGCTTAGAAATTTTTTGTAATGATAATCATGTTCAAGTTGACAGTTTTTAAGAAGATGTTTTGCAAATACATGGGATTCTCAGTGCATAGAATAGGAACCATGTGATGAAGTTTCTGATGTTGAGGAGAACCATTTAGAGAAAGAGCACAATGATAGAGAAACCTTGTCTTTTGATCTGTAGAATAAATGGTACGTGATGATGTTTCTAGTATGCCTTCTTCCACTCCTTTGTTTAGTAAGTGTAATGAGGAAACACAAGACATAATTGAAAACATTGTTGAGGACCTTGAGTCAAAGGAAGATATGCTTCTTTTTTCAAATAGTATATGTGATTCAAATCTAGAATATTTTAATGGAATTATTGAGCTTAGTGAAGATTCTATATTTATGTCAAATTCCATTGAAAGAGTAGTAGGGAAGAAAGAAGAGGAGAGGCGACAAGTTAAAGTGGAGTACTTGGATCGATAGGAGGATCGATTGGTTGTTTCTACGTTGTCGACGACTTAAGTAGAACCATATGTAGAGATCTATGAAAAACCATCTTATGATCGTGATAAGGATTATGAAAAACTTTACACACCTCTTGTTTTTTATCGTTGGTAGCATCTTGGGGATCCTAATTCGACACTAATTATGAGGAAGAGGAACCAAGTTTCCATCTTGATTTGTTGACACTTCCTAGCGTCAATGGCACATTAAGAGAGGAAGTACAATGGATTGATCATGAGGATTGTGATTAGCATGATACTTCCTTCCCCGTTTATATATAAGAGTTGGTTTGATATGAACACCCTAATGAGATATTATTGCTGCTAGAAGAACATCTTTTGGTTCAAACAGAGGGTGATCTTCGTCACAATACAATAATTATCTTGCAGCCCACTTTTGTTCTTTAGTGTGATTCTCAACTTGATCATTGCTTGGATATTAGATTATATCATGATCCACTTGAAATGAGATGCAAGAGGTATTTCAATAGGTAGTAGATAAAAGTTTTATATTTTCTAATTTTGTTTCCTTCACTAGTCAAAAAACATGTTTCAAGTTTTAGCCAACGGATTTACTTGGTTGTTTGGCAATCAAGCATGTGAAGACTTCTTTCCATCTCAGTGGGTTTCATGATTGGCTTCACTAGAGATATGACTATGTTGATCATGCTCGTAGGATCGAACACTTATGTGCATGGTTGTATTGGCTGTTTAAATATGTTCATTGTAGATCTGATGTATTTCCATGATATATGATGTAAAAAAATGATACAAAGTTCTAAGTTTTAGAGTAGGTTAACACGTTCAATTGTACCCTTTTTGAGCTACTAGGAAGGTTGAGTCATGTTTTTGTGGTTTCCTTTCCATTAGGTCAAATTTCAATTTTGCTTATGAACCTTTTTGGTTAATTTCTCATTGTCGACTCTCATATTTTGTCAAGTTTAAGCTTTGGGAGGTGTTTTTAAGTTATTAGGGTTTTCTATTTCTGGATGGTGGTACTTCCAAGTTATTGAGTCATGTCTTTGATTTATGTTGAGTAAAAAAAAAACTCGACATGAGAAAGCCTTGTGTCCTATTCTAATATATTCCTTTGAGTTATTTGACCTTGGAGTAGCTATGTTTGGGATCCTAGAGTTCATCTTGGATCCCTATGTTTTTTCGGTCACGTTTACAAGTTTGAGTCAAAATAGTTGAGTCAAGTTTGAATGTTTGTACTTTGGAGTTCTACAATATTTGTTCTACATGTGCTCCAAGTTTGTTGGAAGGTTTTTTCATCACTTTCCTCCTAGCAGATTCCCCCCATCAACTACAGTACTTCTTGTTCTAAGGCTTGACTTAAAAGTTGAGTACCAAGGTGTCCACAAGCCTGATTGGCAGGCTAACTTGCCTCTGACAGATATTTTCCTTGTTGAGTATTGATTACGTTATTCCTTTCATTATTAAAATTCAAATTGGTCATTCACTTTGTTAGGTTTGTACTCGTATCTTGGATTCCAATAACATGAAAATAAAAGATCCCAAAGAGGTATTGTTGTTAGCAAATATATTATTTGGCGCGATGAAACAAATAAAGCAATGTTATGCTATTGTACCAAAGAAACTTGGAGCATGTGATGAGACTATAGAGTGCACAAAGGATGAGAAGATCATTGTAGAAATAAAGAAAATTTTAGATGAATACATGACATAGCATGCAACAATTTGACAAATGGATTGCTGTCAAAGAAGAAGATTTCTCACGAGATAGATTTGATTCCAAGCATGACAACCAATGCATAGATGAATACAATGACATTTCATGCAACGATTTTCCAAATGGATTACCATGAAGAGGAAGATCACTCATGAGAAACTTGATGTCAAGCATGACATTACCAAATCAAGTAATGCATAGATGAACCCAATGAAAAGCATAGAGTTGAATTAACAAATGTGTGAGTTATTGTTAAGGGTTTGATCAGAGGGAGTGAGCTCATGCACAACACTTGAATTGATAACGCCAAAGAAGGATGGATAGTAAAGGATGTGTGCAAGATCTAGAGTGTCAAAGAAGATCATGATCATGTACAAGTTCACATTGTAAGGAATATATAATTTGATGGATAGTTTGAATGGTGCAATATATTGCACCAAGATAGATTTGAAGAAAAAATATCACCAAATCAAGATAGGAGATGGCAAGGAGTTGAAGACCACATTCAAGATTAGGGATTGTTTGTATGAGTCGTTAGTTATGTCATTTGGATTGACCAATGTGTACAACATGAATTGATGATAGGGTTATTCCAACCCTACACTTGTATGTTTGTAGTAGCTTGTTTGATTACATTATGATTTTAGCAAGAGCAAAATTGAGTGCATAGATGATCTAAGTATTGTGTTTAAAGCACTAAGAAAGGACCAATTTCGAATCAACTTGAAGAAGTGTGTTTCTTTAAGGAAGAGTTGATATACCTTGAGTTTATGCTTTCTAAGAATGGATTGTGCACGGATTCAAAGAAAGTGAACCATTACAAGATTGACCCATGCCTTGCAATGTCATGCAGATGGGAAATATTTATGGTATAGCAAATTTTTACATGAAGTTCATCATAGGATTCAATGAGATATGCACACCCGTGATATAATGTATTTAAATGAATGGATTCCAATAGAACATGTTGGTGGAACGAATTTTTGAGTCGCTAAAAGAGAATATTACATTGGAACTTGTATTGGTGTTATTCGATTTTGACAATATATTTCAAGTTCCTTGTAATGCAAGTGTGATAGTGATTAGCATGGTGTTGATTTAGGAAGGAAGGTCAGTAAATTATTGAATGACAAGTTAAATAAAGTGTGGCACTTCAAATTGGGCATAGCATTATGATTATTGACTTAATTGAACTTTTGTTGCAATAAATCCTTCCTCTAGAGAGTGGTGAACAAACAACCTTATCTCGTACCATTGGCCATTGGTGTGTATTCTAGCTACTTGACTTCACTTCCAATTGTTAAGCGCATTCTTATTCATATTTAACTTGAATTTGATGAATATTGAATTTGGGATGGGATTGAGGTTTTGCAGTGCATTATTATTCAATACATTGAATGAATGGTAGACTTCATGCTACTCTTTTCTTCTTTAGCACTGCAAGGAAATGGATGGATGATTGTTAATAATAACAAAAAATGACAACATTCATTCAAGGCATTTGAAGAAGAAAAACCTTCCTCGTAATGTAATATAATATGAGAGGAATGGGAATTTCAACATCTAGGGTTATTAGAGCATAATTATGTTATTAGAGAGCAACGTAGAATAAACAACAAAGTTACATAGTAGAATGGAAAGGAATATGAGAGAGCGAGATAAGCAATATAATTAGTCTTATTAGTATGGAAATAAAAGGTTGAAGATGTAAAGCTTGAAAATAATTAATTTGTTAACTAGAACGTAACATTCTGATATTTGGTAATGCATTATTATTTAGTACATTGAATGCTTAGGCTCCTTTCTCATGTCGCTTGAATGAATACTCAGTCTCCTTGCTATTGTACCTTGAATGAATTCTCAGGTTTCTTGATCCTCTTCTCTTATTGAGCGCCGCATGCATATGGATGGATAATCGTCAATAATAACCAACAATGACGACATTCATTATTGGCCTCTTTTAGAATAAGAAACCCAAACAACCATCTACAATGTGTGTGTGTGTGCGTGTGTGTGTGTGTGTGTGAGAGAGAGAGAGAGAGAGAGAGATTAAAAAACAAATGGTTGTGCTTTTGTGTATCATCAAACAACACAAAATGACTTATCTTGAAATAGAAAAAAACATACAATCTTTTGCATAAAAAACTACAACGAGAAAACAATGAAGTATCAATTTCCACCAAGAATTCACAACTATTATATTAATGTACAAGAAAGTCAAACATAGTAGGAAATACCTTAGTTGAACTCCAAAAAACACAAAAACATGAGACATCAAATATGGAGAAAATGAAATGATAGGGTACAAAATATGTAATCTCCATTTTTCCTCTTAGGGAATGACATGTCCAAAATGGAAGCTCTTAAGAAAGAGCTTCAATCCCTCCAAAGTCCACACGCAAATGGTTGCACTTGATGACAAGGAAAAAAGTAGTTTGGAATGTCTATTAAAGGAGCAAAGGATATTGAATTTAAATTTAAAATTGGTGGGAAAGAGTTCCCGAGGATGGTTGCAATAAAAGCAGTTGAAGTAGAGGGTTGAGGGAGATTTGAAATCCAAGAAATCTTAGTAGAGCAAAAGCTATGGTTGAGGAGGGTATGGATCCCAGGACAGAGACATTGGAGAAGTGGAATATTATAATTACCGTGAATGTTTAATTACTATTTAGCTTTTAATATTAAATAAAATGGTTGACACGATCAATGTTAATCGTCCCCATTTTGGAGTGACATCTATAAGGAAGGCTCTTACTATTTAAAGAGGGAGGCTTTGGAGCTAATATAAGTTTCAATTTTGCACTCTTTATTCTATTTATATATCAACCTAGCATCAGAACCATCTTTTGTAGTTGCATAAAGTGATCCTCTCCACTCTTCATTAGACCTTAAGCACTTGGCAAGGATCCATTCCCTTTTTCTACAAGCTTCCCTAGCCTAATAGGGATCCTCTCCCTCTCTATTTAAGAACACGTATTTCCTACAATAGTAGTTTAGATTTGGTAATTTAGAATGTGCCCTCCCACTGGGAACTCCAATCACAAGGATGTCTCCCTTGCATAAGCATAATTACAATTTTTCCAACAACAACAACAAATTATTCAGCACTGGAATCAACTTCTTCAAGAGTGCACCCAAGTGATTCATAATTTGGCTATAGAACTACAAGATATGAAACTCAACTAGACCATGTCTCATCCAACCTCTGGATTGCATTGGGAACCTAAATTGACATTGCCATACAAGTGTTTAATCGATTATAAGGTTATCGAAATACACCAAGGTTGGGCTCCTATTATAAGACAAAAAACAAGATTGAGACCATAGTCAATACTCACTCGTAAAAATGGTTATGGTTATATGTGCCACCTCCAAACGTGTTAATGAAACAAGCCACCAATCCCCTATCCCTAAGCTGTGTCATTAAAACGCTGCCATTTCACGTACAGGCTCTACGAAAAGGTGTCCTATGCTACACTGTCAGCCTGGAACCCACTCTCGTTTCCAGTGCTGGTATCACTTCAAATTTAATACAACTGGCAGGGCGTTAAGGCAAAAATCCCAAATGATAACATTCATTCCTTTGCAGCAAGCGTTTTCGCCTTAGAGGGTTTGAGACGTCTCTGTTGCAGAGGAGGGTTAGTCATGGTGATGACAGTAGATAGTCCACAGGGAAGGTTTGAGCTCAGAGTGTTTTGTTTAAGCCTGGTTCAAAGGTTTCGGCGTAACTTCATAGCGTTGCATTGGGTTTTCTCCACTTCAAAGCTTTGGTGAGTTACGATACCCGTATTAAACTCTTCTGTATACCTGGATTTGCATTTAACAACTTTCTTAGATTATTAACTTATCTCAGGTGTGTATTTGCAGGTTGCCAATGGGGTTTCAACAATGTATGCCGGCGTTCGCCATTCTACGGGTAAGCACTATATCGACTATCACATAAATCCTTTGCTGGTTAAAGGGCACTTCAGAGTTGGAAGGATCTTCTGTTGAAGTCTGCGAGGAAGGTCGGTACCCACATAACAATTAAGATCCCACATGCAAAGAAAATGAGGTCGGTACCCACATAACAATTAAGATCCCACATGCAAAGAAAATGAAATTTACGGCGAGGTTAGGCAGTATAAAATAAGAAGAATAGAGTAGAAACGGCGTAGACGGGGTCTGTGGTGTAACACCCACGGCCTGAGGAAGTCGGTCCCTCCCATTGCATTTGGGGAGTGGCTTTCCTTAGCATCTCCCATTGGGAATGCACGTCATTGGGGAGCGGAGGTGGGGGAGGGAGGTGTGGGAGCGGAGGTGGGGGAGGGTGGTGGGGTGGCGGAGGGCGGTAGGGTGGAGGTGGAGGTGGAGGTGGAGGTGGAGGTGGAGGTGGAGGAGGAGGGTTGTGGCGGAGGAGGGTGGTGGTGGCGGACGTGGAGGGATTTGGCGGAGGAGGGTGGTGGTGGCGTTTGGAGGGTTGTGGCGTGGGGAGGGTGGTGGTGGCGAAGGTGGAGGGTTGTGGCGTGGGGCAGGTGGAGGTGGAGGGTTGTGGTAGGGCAGCTGAGGAGGGGGGTCGCGGGGGGTCGCGGGGGGTGGTATCGGGGCAGGTGGTAGGGCAGCTGAGGAGGGGGGTAAGGGGGGTGGTATCGGGGCAGGTGGTATAGGAGCTGAGGAGGGGGGTAAGGGGGGTGGTATCGGGGCAGGTGGTATAGGAGCTGAGTGGGGTAGGGTGTGGTATCGGTAATTTCCAGAACTCACCAATCAATTAGACACTCAATATAATCAACCCTTTTCCTATGTATGCTCAATCAACGAATTTGCCAATGCTAGCGAAGAGAGTGTTTGTTGGTATTCAAAATTTGATTTATATGACAAGCCTTGAGAATAGAACCAATGCAATTTGGAATTATGTTTACAACTTTGTTGTTAAGAAGATTTTCTAATTTTAATGCCACGGTATATGCATTTCTGTGATTTGACTTTGATATGTTCACAAGATTGAACTTGAGAACTTGGTTTAACCATCGTACAAATCTCTAGAGGAGAAGACTCTGATTAATATACTATTTTTATCCATTGTTGAAGATATCGATGTACTTTGAAATTATATGCTTTCAGTTTGAATCGACCCCGAAAAGGAATGATCTTATAGGCCCTCAACCTACCTATAGGTTTCAACAGATTACCTATAGGTTTCAACAGATTATCTGTTCACGGTAAGAAGCACATTATTCATTTGGTGGAAATTGCTTCATTTCATAGGAACTTCGCAGATGAAATTATTGTATTTTATTCTTTGAAAAAACTGAGATGGTCCAGTGAAAATTTACTTTTTCTTTTTCATCCTGCTCGAGACTTATACTCCCAAAGTTACTAATTGTTTGATTATTAGTGTCCTTGGTGAGGTTGTTGAACTTCCCTTTGATCAACTACAGAGTTCCCAAGCGGTCATGCAAGAATTATAAGATGGTATGCATTGGTTACAAAGGGTCATTCTGGTCTTGAAATAAATTTTATTCTTGTCCAGAGCCTTTGTTTATGGTAGAAAAAAGAGGACTTCATATTTAACATAATGAAGACACATTAACAGCTACCCAGCTACAGCTGCAGGTGGAAGGGAAAATTGCCCCTATTGGGATTTATGATGCTGAGCATTTTACAAGGACAATCATCAAGTAAACTTGAGGGATCTGGATGTCTGGCAATTGCTTCTGACTTCCCCTCATATTGGGGGCAATCTTGTTACCTGTTTGAGAACTTTGGGGACTTGGTCTAGTTTCCTCTTCTATAATCAAGCTCTTCAATTTTGTTGTTATCTTCTACAGCAGTGTTCCATGTCTTATTTTAAGGTTTTGTGTTCCTTTTTTCCCCTGATTCCTACAGTTTTCTGATTTTGTCTTCATTATTCTTTTAACTCTTTGGAACCCTTCCCCATCTGTTACTTAGGTATTAGGAATGGTAGTCTTTTCGGCCCCTGTATGACAAAGTCATTTGGGACACCATAACATGTCCTATACTGTGGCGGATCCTGCACCTGAGGGTGGTGTTTTCATCACTTAACAATTGAGTCCAATGGGAGTCTTCAAGATCCAAGATAATTCTGTCTAGTGGACCATTGCTAAGATCAAGTTGAGGGCAGAGCCTAGTTCTGGTGAACTCCCTGTCTATCTCGTTTTTGCTATGGAGTCTGACTCTGAACTGATACATCTGCTTAGGGAATTCCTGATTTCCATGATCTTCTTCCTCCCCAAAGAGAAGAGGTCTAGGAATCTCAACAAAATTGGTGTTGTGATGTGATGACAGACAAGGTTGTTGGGTTGAACTCGGTGAGCGGGTGCTATAAAGAGGTTGACCCTTCCTTAAGAGTTTAAACCATTGTCCATTTGCAGAGATTCGGTCCCTATCCTCTGGGATTTAAAAATTAGCAAGGAAAATACCTCTGGCACAGAGTTTATATAGTTTTCAGTCCAAAGTTTATTTAGCCAGTTTATCATTGCGTATCCATTTAGACAGAGTCCATTGATCTTGGAGACGTGTTTACAATCCTTGCAATTCTGGGGATTTTTTGTTGTTCATTTTGAGGAAACCAGAAGAACTGGGACATTTGTTTGATCTTTTTATAAAGAAACGGCCACCTTGTCCAGTACAATTTTCTACAGTGGCACTGGGTGGATGCATTCCTGCTTTAGCTGCTTCCTTGTAAGAAAGCGGAGCAGTAAGCTGGAGGAGGTGAGCTTTTTTTATCTGCTCTAGATTTGACTGGGTAGCTGTTGCATTTTCATGGGTGGCACTTTAGAGTTGTTGGGCAACACTAGGACCCATGAAGAGGCTGCCAAGGTAACGGTAATGGGGTGATTGGTTGGAAATTGAGGCTACAATTCCAGGAAAAGGTCTAGCTTAGTGCAGAAGCAGCTACACCTGTTCTACACTATTGTTCCTCATCTTACTTTCCTTGTCCAGAACTTATTTCTGATAGCTGTTGCATTTTCATGGGTGGCACTTTAGAGTTGTTGGGCAACACTAGGACCCATGCAGAGGCTGCCAAGGTAACGGTAATGGGGTGATTGGTTGGAAATTGAGGCTACAATTCCAGGAAAAGGTCTAGCTTAGTGCAGAAGCAGCTACACCTGTTCTACACTATTGTTCCTCATCTTACTTTCCTTGTCCAGAACTTATTTCTGATATGTAACTGGAACAATTATTGAGAAGTAACATGATTCCAATCCCACCATCCCTATCAGAAACCTCATGAATATCTTTCAATTGCTTCCAATTTTTTGTTGAATTCTTCTGTTGGGTTCCAGTTTTGAAGCATTTTGTGATGTCAGTAATACCCTATTTTTTCCCTATACTCTTCCATTCCACCATCTTATTACTCATTTTTTTATCCTTTACCTACGTTTTCATCGTTTTTATGTTATTACGGGATTACGAGGTAATTTGTTGCCTAAATCTTTAAAATAGAGTTTGTTGCTTAAATCTTTAAATCCCTCTATTTTAATGAATGATATAAAGATTAGAATTCCTCTGCATCGATAATGTTACCATATTTTGTTTCATGCAGCAACATGGAAGGTTCCAATAACATGTTCTTTGGTTTGCGTAGTTGGACCACCTCAAACAAATTTGATCACATAGGCATTCTTTGGAAAAGTGTCGAAATGGACTGTAACCTATCTTTTCGACGCCAACATTAACATCTAACATCAAAGCCATGGATCTCTAGTCAAAGGTTGGGCCAATGAATAAGGTGGAAGAGATAAATCCGAATACAAAATCGATGACTATTTTGTATCAGTCCCCTGTATTCAGATATCGATCTAGACATATTTTATGTTTATTTCAAGAATTTAATTAGTTAAAAGATCCACAAGATGGGGATCAGATCATCTCTTTCGTATTGTATAAAAGGATGTGTCCTGATGTCAAGAGGGTTAAGCATGCAATAGAGACAGAGGTAGAACCATGATATTGTGACCAGAGGGTTAAGCATACAATAGAGACAGAGGTAGAACCATGATATTGTGAGAGTAGAGTTTTGTACTTGGTACTTTGTAAACTTCTAAATATTTCAAGTTATAAATACAAAGAATGTGTTGCTGAATTTTGTGAGTTAGATTTTATGTTTTCCTGCAGTGCATCCTAGACAGGAGGGGCCCCCGTCCCAGGTATGCACTGTAGAGAGTTAGTGTAGTTGTTTTTATATTTCCAAGTTATAAATACAAAGAACGTTTTGCTGAATTTTGTGAGTTAGATTTTGTGGTTTCCTCTAGTGCATTAGACAGGAGGGGCCCCCCGTCCCAGGTATGCACTGTAGAGAGTTAGTGTAGTTGTTTTTATTAGTTTCTTATAGCTCTGTGTTTCCGATTTGGTTGTGCGTTGGTTAATTTATGCTTTAGAAATCATTTCCTTATTTAAAAGTTTCAATTGCTTTCTTGAATTGATTGGTTCATTTATGTTTTTCTTAACGTGTTCATTTATGTTTTTCTTAACGTGTTGTTAACACATGAATTCTGGTAAAACGTGAAGTTACAAGACTTGAACTGACAACCCTGAGATTTTTGGTTATGTTCTAAATTGCAAGCTTTTTATTCAATCTAATGCTTGAATAAGCTACATGAATTTGAGTAAGATATTGAGTAATCTATCTATTAAATGATTACAAGAATACTCCTTCTCGTAGTAGAAATATTGTGACTGATTACAAGAATACTCCTTCTCGTAGTAGAAATATTGTGACTGGTTTGTGAACATAGCATAACTTTCATACTTAACTATGATTTTTGTAGATAGTGCTTTAAGATTGATTTGAGAGAGCATAACTTTCATACTTAACTATGATTTTTGGAAATTGATTCATCAAGTAGGTTGTGCTTTAAGATTGATTTGAGATTTAATGTTATGCTTTTGAGAGAGCATAACTTTCATACTTAACTATGATTTTTGGAAATTGATTCATCAAGTAGGTTGTGCTTTAAGATTGATTTGAGATTTAATGTTATGCTTTGTAAAGCTATATGATTCCATTAAATCATTTTAAAGAATCATCTATAAATGTTACAGGTATATTTCTTATAAGAATAAAAGATTGTTACTTATAAGAATAAAAGATTGTTATAGGTATATTTCTTATAAGAATAAAAGAATGTGACTAGAGTAAACAATATAGACTTGATGTTTCATTTTGATTCATGAAAGTGGGCATACTCTCTAATTTTAAATTTAATATAATGAAGCTTTTAACAATAAAAAAACTAAAACATAAAACACTAAATATGGATGCCAATTTTATAAATTATGTTTAATATTATTTAAATTCAATATCTTAAAGCTTTTTTATAATCAAATAATTAAGTAAAATGATTTTGTTATAATAATTAAGTAAAAAATCAAAATAATTTTTTGCAATGATTTTAAAAATAAGTAAAATGATTTTGTTATAATAATTTTGAGCAATGATCTTAAGAATAAGTAAAATGATTTTGTTATAATAATTTTATCAATGATGTTAAGAATAATGATGGGATTTGTTATAATAATTTTGAGCAATGATTTTAAAAATAAGTAAAATGATTTTGTTATAATAATTTTGAGCAATGATCTTAAGAATAAGTAAAATGATTTTGTTATAATAATTTTGAGCAATGATGTTAAGAATAATGATGGGATTTGTTATAATAATTTTGAGCAATGATTTTAAAAATAAGTAAAATGATTTTGTTATAATAATTTTGAGCAATGATCTTAAGAATAAGTAAAATGATTTTGTTATAATAATTTTGAGCAATGATGTTAAGAATAATGATGGGATCAATTGTTTTGTTGAATGTTTTTTATAATTTAGTTTGATTTTTAATTTTAAATGCTTTAAATTTTTTTATAATATAATTTAAAAAATAATGTTTTTTATAATTTAGCTTGATTTTTAATTCTAAATGCTTTAAATTTTTTTATGATATAATTTTAAAAAAAATAATAAATAAAGAAAAGTATATTTTATATAATTAAAATAATTGATTTTATTCTGAATTTTTTAAATAGAAATGATGGAACTTTCATTTATTGTTTAAAAATCCTTGGCTTACTCAGTGTTAAAAAGGGTTTATATGTGCAGAAACTTGAATGAGGAAGTAAACGGTCTTTTCTTAATAATAAATAATTGCTTTATTTTAGAATGTGAATTTTTTTTATTTCTTTTGAAGGAACAAGGCTTAACGAGCATTTCCTATTACTGCACATGGCATTTTATTGCCAATTGTTTTATAATTTTTATTCAAAAAATTGAACTATTAAAAAAATCACTTCATTTTCAAACAAATTAAGAACTACTTTGTTTTATTGTTTTATAATTTTTAATCAAAAAGTTCATTTATTAAAAAAATCACTTCATTTTCAGATAAATTAAGAATACTCTGTTTTAGAACATGAATGTTTATGTTACCATAGAACTTTTTTATTAAAAAAATCACTTCATTTTCAAACAAATTAAGAACTACTTTGTTTTATTGTTTTATAATTTTTATTCAAAAAGTTCAACTATTAAAAAAATGACTTTATTTTCAAATAAATTAAAAATTACTTTGTTTTAGAACATGAATGTTTATGTTACCATAGAACTTTTTTATGGTAATTTATATTTTTTTTTCTCCTTAAAAGAAGTTTATTTAAAGTTACATTGTTTTGTCTCAACCATAACATACTTAGAATGTTTGATTTAAAATATATAAATTGAGTATGGTTTTTTCACTATAATAATATTAAATAATATAAAAGAAAAATACCATATTTACTCCATAACATGCTTACTTACTTGGAATGTTTAATTTAAAACATATAAAATAATTATGTTTTTTTCATCAAAATAATCATTAAATAATATAAAAGATAAAAAAAAAACATATCTAACTAAAAAAAAAAATTATATTAAAAAATTTATTAGAAATAGTTTTATTTGATAAAACATTATAACTATAAAGATAAAGAAGAAAAACTAGAAATTGTGTCCATATGCATGTAGGTCTTGATTGTGAACCTAAAATAAACCATTGAACAAGAAGTCCCCAATAGATGTAGTAGTTGTAGGAGGAGAGTGAACTATCTCTTGAGAGGTGTAGATATGACAAAATTTGATCTACCCATGCTTACCCAAGCTTTCAAGTCTCCCAGTTGAGTGTCTAGTGCACCATATTCTTGGCAAGAGACAACCATGAAGACAAATAATTCTTTCTCAATTTTCCTAATCTCCAATAATTGAGATGCAATCTCCATAGCACAATCAACTCTAACTCTGATTTCAGCCAAATTATTTATTATTACTTCAACAATCACAAGTCTCCCAGTTGAGTGTCTAGTGCACGATATATTTGGCAAGAGACAACCAAGAAGACAAATAATTCTTTCTCAATTTTCCTAATCTCCAATAATTGAGATGCAATCTCCATAGCACAATCAACTCTAACTTTGATTTCAGCCAAATTATTTATTATTACTTCAACAATCACATTTTCTATTGCTAACCCTTTAATTCTAGGAGAATATATAGGTTTTGGCTTTTGGACTTGGGATGATTTTATATAAAGTTTTGCATCCATGTTCATTTAATTCTCCTTTGGAAATTTCTCCTTAGCTTTTGGATTTGAGATGATTCTATATAAAGTTTTGCATCTATGTTCATTTAATTCTCTTTTGGAAATTTCTCCATTATAACTTTTTGATAGTATTGAAAACTTATATAAACATATAGTTTTGCAGCAATTGAAATCCTAGGCCTATATCACTTAGTCATGATCTTAGTCTTATTTTCATCAATTATCTTCTACTTCACGACATTGTTTGTAATTAAGGCTCTAAAAGCTTAGAAGGTTGGAGCCAATGCATTTGTAAAATGCCAAGAAAATTGTCATGTCACTTTTTCCTAGGATTTTTAATCATAGAAATTAAACCCTCTTTCTATTTAGGCAAGCAACAATCCAACATATTTTATATGAATGTGTGAATGAAACTAATAAAATGCAACATAATCAAATATGCATCCATTAATGAATTTCATTCATGCATAAATATGGATGACACCCATTTTCATAAGTAGAAATATAAGTCAATTGTATACTTTGATATAAAAAAATGCATAGCAATTTTCAACACAATCATAGGCATCCTATCTCATACCATTGTAACCTAAGTCTTCTTTTTATAGCTATAGTGATAACTTAAGTCGCAATGATTTGATGTCTGATATGTGAACTTTTAAATTGATCAATATTACATGTTTATTTGTCAATTCATTCATTTGATTTATTTTTTGTATTAGAACAAGAGTTGTATCTTACTCATTATGGTTAAATTATATTGAATTTGTGAATTAGAATTCACTTATACGGAATTTGTGAACCATTTTATTAAAAATTTATTTTGTTTTATTATTGTTTAATATTGATTTTTGTTTTTATGTTATAAAACAGGGACTACGTTGCACGCAACTCTTGTTTATGTTGTAGATTGTTAGGTGAATTTATTTGTCACTGGCAAATATTTTACCTTGCACATACCGAGATTTATATGCCATTATGAAAGATATTGGAATGGAGTATCAAGTTATTGATGCATGTGCTAATGATCATATTTACGTCGATATGCGTCTTATTTCAACTTTGGGGGTGGAGGTGAGGTTGATGAATTTTTATTTTCCAAAAAATGAGTGGTCATATATCATTGATGCTAGAATATTCTTCGTCGTATGCACAAATCAATGCTTTATATTCAATGAATTAACTAGGATGCAATTTTTTTTCAGTCACAAAAAGTTATTGACAACAAGAATTAAAAAAAAAAAAATCCACTCTCCACACCAATGTTCCTCTTGAATGCTCTATTCTCTCCTCTTGAACATTAACGATCCATCACCCCCAAGTTTAATGATCCATCACCCCCACCTAACACATGTCTATAACACTTACCATCAAGCTTGGGGATTTCTATTGACACTCGTATGGTTCCAGATTGTACTATGTTTAGCTTGATGGGGGTTATGCATGGATTTTGGGATTTATCCGGTGAGGAAAAGCGTCTCAAGAATTTGTCCGGTGAGGAATGCTAGTATGGTTAAGCTTTTAGCTTTCAGCTTTGATGGTTCTTGTTCTGTAAATATTCTCTCTCGGATTTAAAGAGATAATTATAACATATAAATAGTGAAAAATCTCTAACGCCGATACAATTTTGAATAGATTATAAATGGTTTTCTTCCATTTTTCCCTACTGTGTATGCCGATACAATTTTGAATAGATTATAAATAGTTTTCTTTCAGTTTTCGTTACTGTGTGTGGTTTTCTCTGGATTTAAGACAACGTCAAGATCCATTCTCACACGAACCGTTCTAGTTTTCTTCGAGTTTTCATTACTGTGTATGGTTTTCACTGGATTTAAAGCGGCGTACACAATATCCATTCTCACAAGGAGCGTTTTTTTTTTTCATTGATTACCTTGCCATTTTGTATCAATTTCTGCTGAAGATTCTCATACTTTACCAAGTCAAGCTTATGGCTTTTGAAGATTCAAGAGGCTTGATTCCATGTTATTTGCCAACTGCCTTGCAAGTGCGCGTTATGTCCTTAGTACAGTTGATCCACATATGCATATATTACAACAGAGGATGGGATATGGCTCCCAGATTCATCCTCGTCTTGACTTCGAATGTACGCGGATCGAGTATACATGGATCTTGGATTTTATTAAATGTATATACAAATTAATAATTTTTTTTGCAACTGGTGGTTATTCTGAGACGCACGACGACCATTCGGCTCCATAGATTTTCATCCTTAGGTTCTGGTTCTGTCAGAATTAGCTGTACTCTTTTTGGCCTCGTTACTTCAATTTAAGCACCGGTCATTCATTCCACAGCACGGTAGCCCAGATAGAGCTTTGAAGGCTCCGAGAACGTAGAGCAATCTGTGGAAGATCACAGTGTTTGCAGGGATCAGAGCTAGTTTTCGGGGGGTGGTATCGGGGCAGGTGGTAGGGCAGCTGAGGAGGGGGTAGGGGGGTGGTATCGGGGCAGGTGGTAGGGCAGCTGAGGAGGGGGGTAGGGGGCGGTATCGGTAATTTCCATAACTCACCAATTAATTAGACACTCATTACAATCGACCCTTTTCCTATGTATGCTCAATCAATAAATTTGCCAATGCTAGCTAAATGCTAGCTAAGAGAGTGTTTGTTGGTATTCAAAATTTGATGTATATGACAGGCCTTGAGAATAGAACCAATGCAATTTGGAATTATGTTTACAACTTTGTTGTTAAGAAGATTTTCTAATTTTAATGCCACAGTATATCAATTTCTGTGATTTGACTTTGATATGTTCACAAGATTGAACTTGAGAACTTGGTTTAACCATCGTACAAATCTCTAGAGGAGAAGACTCTTATTAATATACTATTTTTATCCATTGTTGAAGATACCGATGTACTTTGAAATTATATCCTTTCAGTTTGAATCGACCCCGAAAAGGCATGATCTTATAGGCCCTCAACCTACCTATAGGTTTCAACAGATTACCTATAGGTTTCAACAGATTATCTGTTCACGGTAAGAAGCACATTATTCATTTGGTGGAAATTGCTTCATTTCATAGGAACTTCACACATGAAATTATTGTATTTTATTCTTTGAAAAAACTGAGATGGTCCAGTGAAAATTTACTTTTTCTTTTTCATCCTGCTCGAGACTTTTTTTTTCTTTTTTTTTCCTTGGAAAAATTCGTAATTTTATTCAAAAAGAGGAACAAAATTACATTCTGCACATGTAATAGAATCACTAAGATCCCTACATTATCACATATTACATCCCATATTACATACATCAAAAATCCAGTCTAAAATCCAATGAAAAATTTATGATATGGCTGTCCTCCAGCCTGCGTTTTCGTCTGCTGTCACAGAAATGAAATTGACCATCTCTGATCTGCTGTCCATTCCCGCATAAACTACCCATACGAAATCAAAAATGACATGGCTGTCCCAGCCTGCATCTCGACTAAAAGTCTCCAATGATGAAAGTCGTGACCCTCTCAGATAACTAATGCTGTTCATACAGCCCGCCTACAGAAAACAGAATGCTACTGTCCGCATCCAGAGTGTTCCAGCCGGTCCTAATTTATCCAGTGGAAAGACTCCCATTGAGCTAATTCAGCGAACAACCGTCCCATATCTCCCCCATCAACATATTCGTGGGAGATCAAGGCAGAGCCTCATTGTCCTCATTAAATGGTCTGTGATAATAGCTGAATGTGCCTGCCGGAGAATGAATAGTTATCTTCCAGGTTCCATAAGCTAATGACTACAGTGTAGCCTCCTTGGATAGCTGGTCTGCCATCCCATTCCGCTCCCTGTAAACATGTGTAAAGGTGATCTGGTTAAAAGCCAATTTTATCCGGTTCACTTCTTCCAGGATAGGTAATAGATCCATCACATGACATAGTGTAATCTCCTTGGCCTAGTTGATGACTAACAAGGAGTCACCAAAAATCTGAAGGGATAAACATCCTTGTTCAAGGGCAAATAACATCAGCAATTTTAGAGACATGAGTTATGCATAGTTATTTGTTCCTCTTCCCAAACCAGCCACTAGATGGAAATAATGCGTCTCTGATTTGTAAAGGACTCCCCCCCCTCCACAAACCGATTGCTGGTTTAAGGAGGCGCCATCAAAAAATGCCCACGGCATGGAGATATCAATCTGTTCTACCCGCACAGGTCGAGATCTGCTCACTTGTACAGGGGCCACAAAATGGAGAATGACCGCCACCATTTGAGCCACGACAGTATCCAGTGGAACCCTGCAGTCCTGGAATATCACCTTATTGCGGGCAAGCCATATGCCCCAAGTGTATATACACGGGAGAGCCCGGAAAGAGGAGGAAGATTGAACAGACCACCACGAATGGAATGCTTCCAGCACACTCGCGCCCCTCCACCTCACCTTAATATCCAAAATATTGCTGATAGCAATCCAAACAGTCTGTGAAAATCGACAATGTATAAAAAGATGAGCCAAATTCTCTTCTGCATCCCTACAAAGTGGACAAATCCCCGGAACCTGGAGAAAACGTTTTTGCAGAATGTCCCAAGTAGGGGCCTTATTTTCCAGGATCGCCCAGAAGAGTAATTTTGCTTTACCCGGACATCTTAACTTCCACAAAAGTTTCCACCACCACACCAAAACCCTGTTATGGATTTCCACATTGAGCTGGATATATCCATGTTTAGGTGAATATACTCCGGAGGGATGGTGATCCCAGATAAGTACATCAGCCCTATTGGTCAATCTAATATGGGTAAGTCTCAACCTCCGAATATAATCCGCCCAGTCCCCCTGCAGTTCATCCGAGATCCCAAGTTGTCGTGCAGAAATCCACCCCTGTTGCCAAAGTGTAGAAGCTCCCGGATCCGCTAAATCAGCCAGATAATGACATCCTCTAGTAGCCAAAAAGGATCGCAGTTCTACAGAAAGGACATGTCCCCCCCTGCATCCAACCCAAGGGTCCATCCCTATTCGAAGGAGACGCCCATCGCCGATCCGCCACACTAATCCAGAACCGACTAAAGAAAAATGCTGCACCACCGCTTTCCAGACCACAGAGCAGTTTGTCCTCGACTTATTTCTCAGCCTGATCCATTCGAGAAGAGTTAAAGGGGCAATATATTTATGATATACCACTCTAGTCCAGAGACTCTGTGTATGAATTAATCTCCACGACACTTTGACCCCCAAGGCTTTAGCAAACATGAAAATATTCTTTAAACCCCACCCTCCCAAAGCCTTAGGAACAGCAATTCTCTCCCATCTGACCCACACCAATGCCCGATGCTCACTCGTACCCTTCCAAAGAAAGGAAAAACACAGTCGCCTGATCTGCTCCAGAACTCCAATGGGTATCCAAGCAAGAGACATCCAATACACCGGAATTGCTTCCAAGACTGATTTTATCAAAACCAGCCTCCCAGCCCGAGATAACCATTTGTGACTCCAACCATGAAGACGTTGTTCTAATTTTGCAATTAACCAGCACCAATCAGTCTTCAAATAAGCATTCGGTTTCAAGTGAAAGCCAAGGTACTTAAATCCCTCATCAATAGCCAAAGTCCTATATGGTAGTTTGTTAACCATACTAAGAATCTCCTGCTCAGTTAAATTCGAGCAAGTGATAGTAGATTTGTCAATGGTTACTAACATACCCGCTGCAGCTTGCACTAAATGGAGGCCTTCAACCACCTTGTCGATATCCTGTCTCGTGCCATCACAAAAAATCAGGATGTCATCAACAAAAAGGAGGTGAGTAATGAACAGTACCTGAGAGATAGATATGCCTCTAAAAGAACCATCAGCTTTTGCAGTCAGAATAAATCGGCTGAGTCCTTCTGCAACAAGGAGAAACAACAGCGGAGACAGGGGACATCCCTGTCGTAGTCCCCTCCCAGCCTGGAAAAAAGGGCTAGTAGAACCATTAATCAGAACAGCAAAGTTCACCGTTGTTAGGCAGGCCATAATCCATCTGATAAATTGATAGCAGAACCCCAGATGGGTGAGAAGCATCCGGATATAAAGCCAGCTAACCCTGTCAAACGCTTTGGAGAGATCAATCTTGATCACAGCACCCTTCTGCTTTTGCACCTTGAGAGTGTGTAATCCTTCCTGTGCAACTCCAATGGCCTCATGAATTTGGCGTCCTTCCAAGAAGCCAAATTGCTCACAAGAAATATGCTTAGACAATATATTCTTGAGTCTACGCGCCATAACCTTAGAGATGATCTTATAGATGCAATTACAGAGCGAAATAGGTCTGAATTCAGCAAAGCTGACAGGCTTGTCCGTCTTCGGTATCAGAGCTAAAAAGGTGGAGTTGAAGGGGCCATGGATAAACCCAGCCTTGCGTGATTCTTCCACCACATTCAAAATCTCCTCCCCTAAGAAATCATAGAATCCCAGGAAGAATTCGATAGGCCAGCCATCTGGCCCCGGGCTGCTATCTTTATTAAAGGATTTCATAACCATCGATAGCTCCTGCTGCGTCACCTCCTCCATCAACAGTCTGTTGTCTTCCTCCCCTATGAAACTGGGAAAAAGCTGTGTCACCCGAATAACCTCAGCAATGGATATTCCAGGTGGAGCCATGAATAGATCTCCAAAATGTCGAACTCCCAACTCTGCTAATCCATCAAAGCTGGAAACCTGTTCCCTAGTTTCAGAAGATAGTTCCCAGATAGAGTTGGTGAATTTTCTCCCCTTAGCATAAGCTTGAAAAAATTTAGTATTCTCATCACCGCACTGAAGCCAAGCCGCCCTGCTTTTCAGCCTCCACAGCTCTTCACGCTCACACAGAATCACATTCCTGCATCTCTCCCACTCCAACAACTCACCTTTCTGCAATTCATCCAGAAGTCCCATGCCCAGACTATTAAGTATCCTAGCAATGTTTAGCTCAGCAGCTTGTAAGTTCAGGTCATCTGTCACCCTTTTGTCATGAGCCCAATTGCTAGTGGCCTCTTTAATTCTTTTAAGGTTGTGATAAAAGTGAGCACCAGCAGGCGTCTGAGAGTCAAGTGGACGATGAACCCATTGCTCCTGTACTAGATTAATGAAAGTCACCTCCTTCAGCCAGCTAGGATTGAATTTGAAGGGGTTGGGGGGTTTTTTCCTGCCACCTCGTAACTCCAGGAAGATGGGGCAATGATCAGATATCCCACCTGACCCAACCCACTGTCGGATAACATCAACCCCATGTGCCAATCCTTCGGCCACCAGAAACCTATCCAGTCGTTTAGCCACTCTATGAACCCCAGCTCTCATATTCCTCCAAGTAGGAGATAGCTTGGAAGGTATGATGTCGAGAAGATCCTTCCTGACAAAGGCATTAATGAAATGGTTTGCTAATGAATCCGGAACAGCCCGAGGCCCCCAGACTTCAGAAGATCCCAGAGTAAGGTTCAAATCCCCACCCAAAATCACATCCCTGCCATCAAATATATCCATACCTAATAAGGAGTTCCAGTAGCCCACCCTATTTAGGTAGGGCCCATAAATATTGAGTACCGTGGTCAACCGACCTATCTCAGAATCCCAAACTTCCAAACCAAGACCAGAGGATATCCCCCAAGAACAATCACATCTGCAGCTCGTGACCTTCCACCCTGATGCCAACCCTCCAGAGCGCCCCCGGGCGTCCACTCCTACAAACTTCCAACCAGGGAGCAAATATTCTAATGCACGAACAACATCCTCACAGCCACCCAAAGTTTCTTGCAGCAAAATAACATCCAGTTGATTTAAGTCAACCAACCTCCGTAGCGATGATTTTTTAATGGGGCTCGCCAACCCACGACAATTGAAGGATATAATCTTCATAAAAGAACCCCATCCTGGGCTTTCACTGCTCTAAGTGCCCACTCAATAGATGATTGTGTCCCCATCACTAAATCCACTTTAGCTCGTTCTTTAGCTTTAGTCATATGGGATTTACGTCCCCGGCCTTTCCCCTCAACACTAGAGGCCAATTCGGGTAGTCCCTTGCCCCCCGATCCAGTAGCAGGAATCTCCCTACTACGAAGAGCATATCGAATTTGCCTACCCTCGGAGCTTGTAGAGTGTGAGGAGGAAACAAAAGTAGGCGTGACATTACCCATATCAGGCCGAAGATGATGATCATCCTGTCGAGGAGGAGACCCAAGGCTGCCCCCCCCAATACAAATGGGTCAGCTAGTAAGGATACTGAAGGAGAAAGAAAAGGAGGCATACCCGTGTGTGTCTCAGGTGGTCCCCGACGATGAGAAGGCATCTCCCGCGGCAATAAAGTGGCCTGAGAAATTGGAGCTACAGAACACAAAGTATCCCCCTCAACAACAGGAGGCGCACGCCCTTGCTTCTCCTTACCAGTGTTCACCAAGGATGGCAAACGATCCTCTGAATCCATCCTCCCATTATTAACAAAAGGTTCCACAGAATCAAGAATCCCCCCCCCCGTCAGTAGCAGGCCCACTCCCACCCTTCACCACCACCTGAGAGTCCACTTTCAACACTGGGCCAGCTACAGCATCTGCAGCATCTTCAGTCAGAGGCATACTTTTCCGAAACGATAAGGGACAACAGGCTACAAGATGTCCAAGAGCATGGCAGCGATGACACCTAAACGACACTCCCACATAATCCAGTGTTTGAACATAATCCCCATCCTTAGAATGAACTTTAATCTCACCAGAAAGTCCCATCCGAATGTCGAGATTGACTAATATCTTAGCAACCGAGTATATGCCAGATCCTGCTCGAGACTTATACTCCCAAAGTTACTAATTGTTTGATTATTAGGGTCCTTGGTGAGGTCGTTGAACCTTCCCTTTGATCAACTATAGAGTTCCCAAGTGGTCATGAAAGAATTATAAGATGGTATGCATTGGTTACAAAGGCTCATTCTGGTCTTGAAATAAATTTTATTCTTGTCCAGAGCCTTTGTTTATGGTAGAAAAAAGAGGACTTCATATTTAACATAATGAAGACACATTAACAGCTACCCAGCTACAGCTGTAGGTGGAAGGGAAAATTGCCCCTATTGGGATTTATGATGCTGAGCATTTTACAAGGACAATCATCAAGTAAACTTGAGGGATCTGGATGTCTGGCAATTGCTTCCAACTTCCCCTCATATTGGGGGCAATCTTGTTACCTGTTTGAGAACTTTGGGGACTTGGTCTAGTTTCCTCTTCTATAATCAAGCTCTTCAATTTTGTTGTTATCTTCTACAGCAGTGTTCCATGTCTTATTTTAAGGTTTTGTGTTGGAAATCTCTGATTCACTTTTTGTGGCTTTATCCTAGGCATGAAACCTTTCCTTTTTTTCCCTGATTCCTACAGTTTTCTTATTTTGTAATGGACTTTGTCTTCATTATTCTTTTAACTTTTTGGAACCCCTCCCCATCTGTTACTTAGGTATTAGGAATGGTAGTCTTTTCGGCCCTTGTATGACAAGGTCATTTGGGACACCATAAAATGTCCTATACTGTGGCGGATCCTGCACCTGAGGGTGGTGTTTTCATAACTTAACAATTGACTCCAATGGGAGTCTTCAAGATCCAAGATAATTCTGTCTAGTGGACCATTGCTAAGATCAAGTTGAGGGCAGAGCCTAGTTCTGGTGAACTCCCTGTCTATCTCGTTTTTGCTATGGAGTCTGACTCTGAACTGATACATCTGCCTAGGGCATTCCTGATTTTCGTGATTTCTTCCTCCCCAAAGAGAAGAGGTCTTGGAATCTCAACAAAATTGGTGTTGTGATGACAGACAAGGTTGTTGGGTTGAACTTGGTGAGCGGGTGCTATAAAGAGGTCGAGGTAAATTCCTCTGGCACAGAGTTTATATAGTTTTCAGTCCAATGTTTATTTAGCCAGTTTATCATTGCGTATCCATTTAGACAGAGTCCATTGATCTTGGAGACGTGTCTACAATCCTTGCAATTCTGGGGATTTTTTGTTGTTCATTCTGAGGAAACCAGAAGAACTGGGACATTTGTTTGATCTTTCTATAAAGAAACGACCACCTTGTCCAATACAATTTTCTACAGTGGCACTGGGTGGATGCATTCATGCTTTAGCTGCTTCCTTGTACGAAAGTGGAGCAGTAAGCTGGAGGAGGTGAGCTCTAGATTTGACTGGGTAGCTGTTGCATTTTCATGGGTGGCACTTTAGAGTTGTTGGGCAACACTAGAACCCATGCAGAGGCTACCAAGGTAACAGTAAGGGGGTGATTGGTTGGAAATTGAGGCTACAATTCCAGGAAAAGGTCTAGCTTAGTGCAGAAGCGGCTATACCTGTTCTACACTATTGTTCCTCATATTACTTTCCTTGTCCAGAACTTATTTCTGATATGTAACTGGAACAATTATTGAGAAGTAACATGATTCCAATCCCACCATCCCTATCAGAAGCCTCATGAATATCTTTCAATTGCTTCCAATTTTTTGTTGAATTCTTCTGTTGGGTTCCAGTTTTGAAGCATTTTGTGATGTCAGTAATACCCTATTTTACCCCTATACTTCTCCATTCCACCGTCTTATTACTCATTTTTTATCCTTTACCTACGTTTTCATCGTTTTTATGTTATTACGGGATTACGAGGTAATTTGTTGCCTAAATCTTTAAATTCTTCTATTTTAATGAATGATATAAAGATTAGAATTACTTTGCATCGATAATGTCACCATATTTTGTTTCATGTAGCAACATGGAAGGTTCCAATAACATGTTCTTTGGTTTGCGTAGTTGCACCACCTCAAACAAATTTGATCACATGGGCATTCTTTGGAAAAGTGTCGAAATGGACTGTAACCTATCTTTTCGACGCCAACATTAACATCAAAGCCATGGATCTCTGGTCAAAGGTTGGGTCAATGGATAAGGTGGAAGAGATAAATCCGAATAGAAGATCACAATTTCATGCTTTTAGTCATGAAATCCGTTGAGCCAAAATCGATGACTATTTTGCATCAATCCCCTGTATAGACATATTTTATGTTTATTTTAAGAATTTAATTAGTTAAAAGATCCACAAGATGGGGATCAAATCATCTCTTTCGTATTGTATAAAAGGATGTGTCCTGATGTCAAGAGGGTTAAGCATACAATAGAGACAGAGGTAGAACCATGATATTGTGACAAGAGGGTTAAGCATACAATAGAGACAGAGGTAGAACCATGATATTGTGAGAGTAGAGCTTTGTACTTGGTACTTTGTAAACTTCTAAATATTTCAAGTTATAAATACAAAGAATGTGTTGTTGAATTTTGTGAGTTAGATTTTGTGGTTTCCTGCAGTGCATCCTAGACAGGAGGGGGCCCCTGTCCCAGGTATGCACTGTAGAGAGTAGTGTAGTTGTTTTTATATTTCAAGTTATAAATACAAAGAATGTGTTGCTGAATTTTGTGAGTTAGATTTTGTGTTTTCCTGCAGTGCATCCTAGACAGGAGGGGCCCCCGTCCCAGGTATGCACTGCAGTGCATCCTAGACAGGAGGGCCCTCGTCCCAGGTATGCACTGTAGTTGTTTTTATTATTATGCACTGTAGTGCATCCTAGACAGGAGGGCCCTCGTCCCAGTTATGCACTGTAGTTTTTATTATTTTCTTATAGCTCTGTGTTTCTGATTTGGTTGTGCGTTGGTTAATTTATGCGTATAAATCATTTCCGTATTTAAAAGTTTCAATTGCTTTCCTGAATTGATTGGTTCATTTATGTTTTCATCATTATTATATTCTTAATGATTATTTGAATGGAACTCCATAGTTTAAGTGCTGTGATTTACTAGTGGAAATCTTAACGTGTTGTTAACACATGAATTCGGGTAAAACGTGAAGTTACAAGACTTGAACTGAACTCTGAAATTTTTGGTTATGTTCTAAATTGCAAGCTTTTTATTCAATCTAATGCTTGAATAAGCTACATGAATTGAGTAAGATATTGAGTAATCTATCTATTAAATGATTACAAGAATACTCCTTCTCGTAGTAGAAATATTGTGACTGGTTTGTGAACATAAATATTATGACTGGTTTGTAAACATAGCATAACTTTCATACCTAACTATGATTTCTGGAATTGATTCATCAAGTAGATTGTGCTTTAAGATTGATTTGAGATTTAATGTTACGCTTTGTAAAGCTATAGGATTTCATTGAATCATTTAAAGAACCATCTAAAAATGTTACAGGTATATTTCTTATAAGTATATTTCTTATAAGAATAAAAGATTGTGACTAGAGTAAACAATATATACTTGATGTTTCATTTGATTCATGAAAATGGGCATACTCTAATTTTTAATTTTAGATTTAATATAATGAAGCTTTTAACAATAAAAAAACTAAATACGGATGTCAATTTTATAAATTATGTTTAATATTATTTAAATTTAATATCTTAAAGGTTTTTTATAATCAAATAATTAAGTAAAATGATTTTTTTATAATTTTAAATTTTAGATTTAATATAATGAAAGCTTTTAACAATAAAAAAACTAAATATGGATGTCAATTTTATAAATTACGTTTAATATTATTTAAATTTAATGTCTTGAAGCTTTTTTATAATTAAATAATTAAGTAAAATGATACGGATGCCAATTTTATAAATTATGTTTAATATTATTGAAATTTAATATCTTAAAGCTTTTTTATGATCAAATAATTAAAAGTAAAATGATTTTTTTATAATAATTACGAAAAATGATTTTGAATAATTTTTTGCCATGATTTTAAAAATAAGTAAAATGATTTTGTTATAATAATTTTGAACAATGATCTTAAAAATAAGTAAAATGATTTTGTTATAATAATTTTGAGCAATGATCTTAAAAATAAGAATGGGATCAATTGTTTTGTTTTGTTGAATGTTTTTTATAATTTGGTTTGATTTTAACTTCCAAATGTTTTAAATTTTTTCTATAATATAATTTAAAAAAAATAATTTATAAAGAAAAATATAAGTTATATAATTAAAATAATTGTCTTTATTTTAAACTTTTTAAATAATTCTTTTTATTCTGAACTTTTCATTTATTGTTTAAAAATCCTTGGCTTACCCAGTGTTAAAAAGGATTATATGTGGAGAAGCTTGAATGAGGAAGTAAACTGTCTTTTCTTAATAATATATAATTGCCTTACTTTATAATACAAATGTTTGGTTATAGGAGGGTCTCTTAGTTCCAATTGTCTTCTAGATCATTGTCACCTTTGGACAATGAATTTGCTTAATACAAAATAAATAATTGCTTTACTTTATAATGCGATTTTTTTTTTGAGCATACCTCTATTATTGCACATGGCATTTTATTGCCAATTGTTTTATAATTTTTAATCAAAACATTCGACTATTAAAAAGTCACTTCATTTTCAAACAAATTAAGAACTACTTTGTTTTAGAACATGAATGTTTATGTTACCATAGAAATTTTTTATGGTAATTTATATTTTTATCTCTCTTTAAAAAAATTTATTTAAAACTTACATTGTTTTGTCCCAACCATAACAAATTAGAATGTTTGATTTAAAATATATAAATTGATTATGGTTTTTTCATTATAATAGGAGGGCCTCTTAGTTCCAATTTTCTTCTACATTATTGTTACCTTTGTCCAACGAATTTGCTTAATCCCCTAAAAAAATTGCTTTACTTTATGATGTGAATCTTTTATTTTTTTTGAGGGAACAAGGTTTAATGAGCATGCTTCTATTATTGCACATGGCATTTTATTGCCAATTGTTTTGTAATTTTTAATCAAAAAGTTCAACTATTAAAAAAATCACTTCATTTTCAAACAATTAAGACCACTTTGTTTTAGAACATAAATGTTTATGTTACCATAGAAATTTTTTATGATAATTTATATTTTTATCTCTCTTTAAAAAAATTTATTTAAAACTTACATTGTTTTGTCCCAACCATACCATATTAGAATGTTTGATTTAAAATATATAAATTGATTATGGTTTTTTCATTATAATAGGAGGGCCTCTTAGTTCCAATTGTCTTCTAGATTATTGTCACCTTTGTCCAACGAATTTCATTAATCCAAAAAAAAAATTGCTTTACTTTATAATGTGGATTTTTTATTTTTTTGAGAGAACAAGGCTTAATGAGCATGCCTCTATTATTGCACATGGCATTTTATTGCCAATTGTTTTGTAATTTTCAATCAAAAAGTTCAACTATTAAAAAAATCACTTCATTTTCAAACAAATTAAGAACTACTTTGTTTTAGAACATGAATGTTTATGTTACCATAAAACTTTTGTGGTAATTTATATTTTTCTTTCTTTAAAAAAAATTATTTAAAAGTTATATTGTTTTGTCCCAACCATAACATACTTAGACTGTTTGCTTTGAAATATATAAATTGATTATGGTTTTTTCATTATAATAGGAGGGCCTCTTAGTTCCAATTGTCTTCTAGATTATTGTCACTTTTGCCCAACGAATTTGATTAATCCAAAAAAAAAATTGCTTTACTTTATAATGTGGATTTTTTATTTTTTTGAAGGAACAAGGCTTAATGAGCATGCCTCTATTATTGCACATGGCATTTTATTGCCAATTGTTTTGTAATTTTTAATCAAAAAGTTCAACTATTAAAAAAATCACTTCATTTTCAAACAAATTAAGAACTACTTTGTTTTAGAACATGAATATTTATGTTGCCATAAAACTTTTGTGGTAATTTATATTTTTCTCTCTTTAAATTTTTTTTATTTAAAAGTTATATTGTTTTGTCCCAACCATAACATACTTAGATTGTTTGATTTGAAATATATAAATTGATTATGGTTTTTTCACTATAATAATATTAAATAATATAAAAGAAAAATAACATATTTGCTCCATAGCATACTTACTTAGCATGTTTGATTTAAAACATATAAAATAAATATGTTTTTTTTCATCAAAATAATATAAAAGATAAAAAAATCTAACTAATAAAAAAAAAATTTATCTTCAAAAATTTCTTCGAAATAGTTTTATTCAATAAAACATTATAACTGTAACGATAAAGAAGAAAAACTAGAAATTGTGTCCATATGCATGTAGATCTTGATTGTGAACCTAAAAGAAACCATTGAACAAGAAGTCCCCAATAGATGTAGTAGTTGCAGGAGAGTGAACTACCTCTTGATAGGTGTAGATGTGACAAAATTTGATCTACCCAAGCTTGCCCAAGCTTTCAAGGCTCCCATTTGAGTGTCTAGTGCACCATATTTTTGGCAAGAGACAACCATGAAGACAAATAATTCTTTCTCAATTTTCCTAATCTCCAATAATTGAGAGGCAATCTCCATAGCACAATCAACCCTAACTCTGATTTCAGCCAAATTATTTATTATTACTTCAACAATCACATTTTCTATTGCAAACCCCTTAATTCTAGGAGAATATACAGGAGGATGTTCAAACCACATAAGGTTTTAGCTTTTGGATTTGGGATGATTCTATATAAAGTTTTGCATCTATGTTCATTTAATTCTCTTTTGGAAATTTCTCCATTATAACTTTGATAGTATTGAAAACTAAACTTGAAAACTTATATAAACATATAGTTTTGCATCAATTGAAATCCTAGGCCTATATCACTTAGTCATGATCTTAGTCTTATTTTCATCAATTATCTTCTACTTCACAACATTGTTTATAATTAAGACTCTACAAGCTTAGAAGGTTGGAGCCAATGCATTTGTAAAATGCCAAGAAAATTGTCATGTCACTTTCTCCTAGGATTTTTTATCATAGAAATGTAACCCTCTTTCTATTTAGGTAAGTAACAAGCCAACATATTTCATATGAATGTGTGAATGAAACTCATAAAATGCAACAAAATCAAATAAGCACCCATTAATGAATTTATTCATGCATAAACATGGATAACACCCATGTTCATAAATAGAAATATAAGTCAATTGTATACTTTGATATAGAGATAAAAAAAATGCATAGCAATTTTCAACAATCAAATAAACATCCATTAATGAATTTCATTCATGCACAAACATGGATAACACCCATTTTCATAAATAGAAATATAAGTCAATTGTATACTTTGATATAGAGATAAAAAAAATGGTAGCAATTTTCAAGACAATCATAGGCATCCTATCTCATACCATTGTAACCTAAGTCTTCTTTTTATAGCTATAGTGATAACTTAAGTCGCATTGATTTGATGTCTGATATGTAAACTTTTAAATTGATCAATATTACATGTTTATCTGTCAATTAATTCATTTGATTTATTTTTTGTATAGAACAAGAGTTGTAGCTTAGTCATTATGATTAAGTTATATTGAATTTGTGAATTCGAATTCACTTATACGGAATTATTGAATCATTTTATTAAAAATTGATTTTTGTTTTTATGTTACGAGGCAGGGACTAAGTTGCACGCAGCTCTTGTTTATGTTGTAGATTGTTAGGTGAATTTATTTGTCACTGGCAAATATTTTACCTTGCACATACGGAGATTTATATGCCATTATGAAAGATATTGGAATGGAGTATCAAGCTATTGATGCATGTGATAATGATCATATTTACGTTGATATGCGTCTTATTTCAACTTTGGGGGTGGAGGTGAGGTTGATGAATTTTTATTTTCCAAAAAATGAGCAACCATATATCATTGATGTTGGAATATTCTTCGTCGTATGCACAAATGAATGCTTTAAATTCAATGAATTAACTGGGATGCAATTTTTTTTCAGTTACAAAAAGTTATTGATAACAAGAATTCAAAAAAAAAAATCCATTCTCCACATTGCTCCACTCTCCACACCAACGCTCCTCTTGAATGCTCTATTTTCTCCTCTTGAACATTAACGATCCATCACCCCCACCTAACATATGTATATAATGCTTACCATCAAGCTCGAGGATCTCTATTGACACTCGTATGGTTCCATATTCAACTATATTTAGCTTGATGGAGGTTATCAAAGGATTTTGGGATTTAGCTGGTGAGGAAAAGCGTCTCAAGAATTTGTCCAGTGAGGAATGCTAGGATGGTTAAGCTTTCAGCTTTCAGCTTTGATGGTTCTTGTTATGTAAATATTCTCTCTCGGATTTAAAGAGATAATTATAACATATAAATAGTGAAAAATCTCTAACGCCGATACAATTTTGAATAGATTATAAATGGTTTTCTTCAATTTTTCCTTATTGTGTACGTCGATACAATTTTGAATAGATTATAAATAGTTTTCTTCTAGTTTTTGTTACTGTGTGTGGTTTTCTCTGGATTTCAAACGGTGTCAAGATCCATTCTTGCAAGAACCGTTCTAGTTTTCTTCGAGTTTTCGTTACTGTGTGTGGTTTTCACTGGATTTAAAGCGGCGTACACAATATCCATTCTCGCAAGGAGCGTTTTTTTTCTTTCATTGATTACCTTGCCATTTTGTATCAATTTCTGCTGAAGATTCTCATACTTTACCAAGTCAAGTTGTGGCTTTTGAAGATTCTAGAGGCTTGGTTCCATGTTATTTACCAATTGAATTTGCAAGTGCGCATTATGTCCTTAGTACAGTTGATCCACATATGCATATATTACAACAGAGGATGAGATATGGCTCCCATATTCATCCTCGTCTTGCCTTCGAATGTATGCGGATTGAGTATACATGGATCTTGGATTTTATTAAATGTATATACAAATTAATAATTTTTTTAAATCTGGATCATGGATATCCAATTCTATGCTCCTCTTGCTCTTCCTAAAGTTCTATCTCAAAAGACATCGAAGACGCTGCAACAACACCAAATATTTGGATAGCCAACACAAGAACACCAAACAACTGAGTATACAATCATATGATGATCTTTTATCAAACTAAAACTGCAGGATTAATTAGGGTAGATCTACTTTTGCAAAACCGGGCTATGTGTCTCAGATTTTACAGTGCTTTTGAAAATGTATATTGTTTTTCCTTGTATCGTAACAACTGTCACATAGCCATCCCCGACCCATGTACAAATTATTGAAATATATAATTGTGATATATGTTGTTTAATTATAACTTCTATTTACCAAAATTCAACAACCATCTGTTGTATGAAACGTCTCCATCTTAACTTTTACACAGAATGTTTGAGCTGATTGCTTGAATTCTGATGCTTAAAACCCTAATTAGAAGGAGCTCTATGTAATTCCAGTGTTCTTAAACCTTATCAACAGTAAAATACAATAAAACCATAATTGGCAGGAGCTCCTAGTAATTCCAGTGTTGTTGAACCTTATCAATAGTAAAATACAATCAACGATTTGTTCTATGAAATGTATCTGTCTTTACTATTACACATAATGTTTGACATTGCTTGAATTCCCAGGGTTAAAACCCTAATTGGCACGAGCTCCCAGTAATAGTAAAATGCAATCAGGAAAGGTGTGTATTGGTGAAATGTTTTCCAACATGTTTGTTTTAATATTCTCTGGAGCTTTGTTGAAAATACAGAGTTACTGTGTTTGATGTTTCATTGCAATGTTTAATCTTAAACTTTTATTACTAATTAAAATAAAAATTATATGTATTATCTCAGTATGGAAAATTATTTTTTTATTATTAATTAAGTATATTATGTGAGTATGGAGGTAATTTATTATTATTATGTAGAATAACAAGTGAAATTAGCAGCAAAGCTGCTTATACCTGCCTCTTAGAAATGTTTTAATGAAATAGTTGTACATAATTCAAAACTAAAATTTAAAATAATTATAAAACATTTTTAAAATGATTATTTGTGTATAGTTAAAAAAAGCAAAAGAAAAATGACATGTCTTACTTCATGCTTTTAAAAGTTGAAATAGAGTTGGAGAAAAATATTGATAATGACATATTAGCCGTATCTATAACACTCTCTAGTATGAATGAAGTAAAAGAAAAAATGCTATATAATATCACTTAATCAAGCATTCAAAAATTTATTATAACAGTGTTTTAAAGCTCACACATCAAGTTGTTTTTTATATTATAATAGCTATTATTGTGTCACTCTTTATAGAAGATAAATGTGACTACTAATCTAATGCAAAAAGAATATAAATACATAATTAAAATTGGATTAACAAATTTCATGACATTTTTTCATTTATATAGAAAGTATGAAATATTGACTAAATAATTCTAAAATTTTTAGACATAAATTTTTATTTTTATTGTATAACTTAATTTTATAATTCTACTTACAATAATTAAAAATAGTAAAACATATAAATATTTTTTCTATTATAAAATGTAATTTAATGATTTTAAAACTAATACAAATTTCAATAAAAAATTGTGATGAGAAATTGAGAAATTAAGAATATTAATAAGCTTAAAAATAAAATTATATTTCATTATGTATAACCATTACACATTATATATATTAAATTATTTTTTAAAATCATTATAAATTGATATTTAATCAACATCATTTTATATAGTCAAATGAGTAACAAAGCTAAATAAAATATATATAATTAAATAAATTATTAAATATCTTTGATATAATTTTAAATACTACAAATATAATAATAAGATTAGCAATTAAACATTTTAATAAATTTTATTTTTTAAAATAAAGTTCAGATATAATATAATTTCTTTATTTTTTAAATAAAAGTGAGATATAATACTATTTCTATTTATTTTTTAAATAAAAATTAATAAATATAATATAATTTTATGTATTTAAAATAACTATAAAATTTAAATAAGTTTAAAATCTAAATAAGTGGAAAAAAGTTATTATTATTAATTAATTATTGATAATATTTTGTTTTATTTAATACTTTAAATTTATTAAACTTTATTCACGTGTTTAGTAAAAATAGTTATGAAGTTTTTAAAATTTATAGTCAAAAAACATATTTCTTTTTTCATATGTAATTTTTTATTGACTTATTTATAATTTGTTTTCTAAAATGGGAATGCTGTGGCAATTTTATTATACATTGTTATGTGGTGGTGGTTGTTTTAAGTGAGTGGTAAGTGATAATGAACTAATCATATATACTTTGTAAGAAAAACATTTTCTTTTCTATTTGATAAAAAAAGTTAACAAAATTTTAATTTTAAACGAAATTCTATTATTTAAATTCTATATATCACAAAATATTAAAAATACAAATATCAGTTCAAGTTTTATAAACAACGACCTCACCATAAATTACTTTATATTAACTAATTTAAGATTGAGAATATATATGACACATATTGTATTGTAAATGTGTTTGGATTGCTAAATTTGAATATTAACTCCGTATGATTGATTTTACAAAAATGTAAAAAATTATCTGACAAGTTCTACAACAGAAATTAAAGGAAGGTCCTAACAAGTATTGTTTTGACATAACTGAATTCAAGAACCGATTCCCTTTTTCTAGGCTTGCTGACAACGATTCATCATTTGACAACAGTATGGCACTATCAACAAATATGCTATGTGTTCGTGACAAACTCAATCTCCATGTTAAGCGACTAGATCACATACATGCAAACAATGTGTCATGCATGAAAGAGTGTGGCGATGCTCCGCGTGTCACGAAAAATTTTCGACTCAAATTACCAATGTATTTTGTAACCCATGCGAAGGGACACGTAAGGTTTCAACTCATACAAGAAAGGTGAGCACCGCGTTCAACTCAGACTACAAATGGATTTAGTAACCCACGCAAAGGGACATGTGAATTTCAACTCAGACAAGCAAAGTGATCACTAGCGGTGTAGGGATCTTGAACACCAACGGTGCAGGGATTTGTATAAATGAGTGAATTACGACAAAGGTCTGTGGTGTAACACCCACGGCCTGAGGAGGTCGGTCCCTCCCATTGCATTTGGGGAGTGGCTTTCCTTAGCATCTCCCATTGGGAATGCACGTCATTGGGGAGCGGAGGTGGGGGAGGGAGGTGTGGGAGCGGAGGTGGGGGAAGGTGGTGAGGTGGCGGAGGGCGGTAGGGTGGAGGTGGAGGTGGAGGTGGAGGTGGAGGAGGGTGATGGTGGCGGAGGTGGAGGGTTGTGCGTGGGGAGGGTGGTAGGGAAGCTGAGGAGGGGGGTAGGCGGGTGGTAACGGTGTAGGTGGGCAGGTGGTGGGCAGCTGAGGAGGGGGGTTGGGGGGTGGTATCGGTGTAGGTGGGCAGGTGGTAGTGTAGCTGCCGAGGGGGGTAGGGGGATGGTATCGGTGTAGGTGGGCATGTTGTAGGGTAGCTGCCGAGGGGGGTAGGGGGATGGTATCGGTGTAGGTGGGCATGTTGTAGGGTAGCTGTCGAGGGGGGGTAGGGGGGGTGGTATCTGTGTAGGTGGGAAGGTGGTAGGGCAGCTGAGGAGGGGGATCGCGGGGGGTGGTATCGGGGCAGGTGGTAGGGCAGCTGAGGAGGGGGGGTAGGGGGGGGTGGTATCGGGGCAGGTGGTAGGGCAGCTGAGGAGGGGGGGTAGGGGGGGGTGGTATCGGGGCAGGTGGTAGAGGAGCTAAGGAGGGGGGGTAGGGGGGGTGGTATCGGGGCAGGTGGTAGAGGAGCTGAGTGGGGTAGGGTGCGGTATCGGTAATTTCCAGAACTCACCAATCAATTAGACACTCAATATAATCAACCCTTTTCCTATGTATGCTCAATCAAGAAATTTGCCAATGCTAGCGAAGAGAGTGTTTGTTGGTATTCAAAAATTGATGTATATGACAAGCCTTGAGAATAGAACCAATGCAATTTGGAATTATGTTTACACCTTTGTTGTGAAGAAGATTTTCTAATTTTAATGCCACGGTATATGCATTTCTGTGATTTGACTTTGATATGTTCACAAGATTGAACTTGAGAACTTGGTTTAACCATCGTACAAATCTCTAGAGGAGAAGACTCTGATTAATATACTATTTTTATCCATTGTTGAAGATACCGATGTACTTTGAAATTATATGCTTTCAGTTTGAATCGACCCCGAAAAGGCATGATCTTATAGGCCCTCAACCTACCTATAGGTTTCAACAGATTACCTATAGGTTTCAACAGATTATCTGTTCACGGTAAGAAGCACATTATTCATTTGGTGGAAATTGCTTCATTTCATAGGAACTTCACACATGAAATTATTGTATTTTATTCTTTGAAAAAACTGAGATGGTCCAGTGAAAATTTACTTTTTCTTTTTCATCCTGCTCGAGACTTATACTCCCAAAGTTACTAATTGTTTGATTATTAGTGTCCTTGGTGAGGTTGTTGAACCTTCCCTTTGATCAACTACAGAGTTCCCAAGCGGTCATGCAAGAATTATAAGATGGTATGCATTGGTTACAAAGGGTCATTCTGGTCTTGAAATAAATTTTATTCTTGTCCAGAGCCTTTGTTTATGGTAGAAAAAAGAGGACTTCATATTTAACATAATGAAGACACATTAACAGCTACCCAGCTACAGCTGCAGGTGGAAGGGAAAATTGCCCCTATTGGGATTTATGATGCTGATCATTTTACAAGGACAATCATCAAGTAAACTTGAGGGATCTGGATGTCTGGCAATTGCTTCTGACTTCCCCTCATATTGGGGGCAATCTTGTTACCTGTTTGAGAACTTTGGGGACTTGGTCTAGTTTCCTCTTCTATAATCAAGCTCTTCAATTTTGTTGTTATCTTCTACAGCAGTGTTCCATGTCTTATTTTAAGGTTTTGTGTTCCTTTTTTCCCCTGATTCCTACAGTTTTTTGATTTTGTCTTCATTATTCTTTTAACTCTTTGGAACCCTTCCCCATCTGTTACTTAGGTATTAGGAATGGTAGTCTTTTCGGCCCCTGTATGACAAAGTCATTTGGGACACCATAACATGTCCTATACTGTGGCGGATCCTGCACCTGAGGGTGGTGTTTTCATCACTTAACAATTGAGTCCAATGGGAGTCTTCAAGATCCAAGATAATTCTGTCTAGTGGACCATTGCTAAGATCAAGTTGAGGGCAGAGCCTAGTTCTGGTGAACTCCCTGTCTATCTCGATTTTGCTATGGAGTCTGACTCTGAACTGATACATCTGCCTAGGGAATTCTTGATTTCCATGATCTTCTTCCTCCCCAAAGAGAAGAGGTATTGGAATCTCAACAAAATTGGTGTTGTGATGACAGACAAGGTTGTTGGGTTGAACTCGGTGAGCGGGTGCTATTGGGTTGAACTCGGTGACCCTTCCTTAAGAGTTTAAACCATTGTCCATTTGCAGAGATTCGGTCCCTATCCTCTGGGATTTAAAAATAAGCAAGGAAAATACCTCTGGCACAGAGTTTATATAGTTTTCAGTCCAAAGTTTATTTAGCCAGTTTATCATTGCGTATCCATTTAGACAGAGTCCATTGATCTTGGAGACGTGTTTACAATCCTTGCAATTCTGGGGATTTTTTGTTGTTCATTTTGAGGAAACCAGAAGAACTGGGACATTTGTTTGATCTTTATATAAAGAAACGGCCACCTTGTCCAATACAATTTTCTACAGTGGCACTGGGTGGATGCATTCCTGCTTTAGCTGCTTACTTGTAAGAAAGCGGAGCAGTAAGCTGGAGGAGGTGAGCTTTTTCATCTGCTCTAGATTTGACTGGGTAGCTGTTGCATTTTCATGGGTGGCACTTTAGAGTTGTTGGGAAACACTAGGACCCATGCAGAGGCTTCCAAGGTAATGGTAATGGGGTGATTGGTTGGAAATTGAGGCTACAATTCCAGGAAAAGGTCTAGCTCAGTGCAGAAGCAGCTACACCTGTTCTACACTATTGTTCCTCATCTTACTTTCCTTGTCCAGAACTTATTTCTGATATGTAACTGGAACAATTATTGAGAAGTAACATGATTCCAATCCCACCATCCCTATCAGAAGCCTCATGAATATCTTTCAATTGCTTCCAATTTTTTGTTGAATTCTTCTGTTGGGTTCCAGTTTTGAAGCATTTTGTGATGTCAGTAATACCCTATTTTTTCCCTATACTCTTCCATTCCACCATCTTATTACTCATTTTTTATCCTTTACCTACGTTTTCATCGTTTTTATGTTATTACGGGATTATGAGGTAATTTGTTGCCTAAATCTTTAAAATAGAGTTTGTTGCTTAAATCTTTAAATCCCTCTATTTTAATGAATGATGTAAAGATTAGAATTCCTTTGCATCAATAATGTTACCATATTTTGTTTCATGCAGCAACATGGAAGGTTCCAATAACATGTTCTTTGGTTTGCGTAGTTGGACCACCTCAAACAAATTTGATCACATAGGCATTCTTTGGAAAAGTGTCGAAATGGACTGTAACCTATCTTTTTGACGCCAACATTAACATCAAAGCCATGTATCTCTGGTCAAAGGTTGGGCCAATGAATAAGGTGGAAGAGATAAATCCGAATACAAAATCGATGACTATTTTGTATCAGTCCCCTGTATTCAGATATCGATCTATCGATTCGATCTAGACATATTTTATGTTTATTTTAAGAATTTAATTAGTTAAAAGATCCACAAGATGGGGATCAGATCATCTCTTTCGTATTGTATAAAAGGATGTGTCCTGATGTCAAGAGGGTTAAGCATACAATAGAGACAGAGGTAGAACCATGATATTGTGACAAGAGGGTTAAGCATACAATAGAGACAGAGGTAGAACCATGATATTGTGAGAGTAGAGTTTTGTACTTGGTACTTTGTAAACTTCTAAATATTTCAAGTTATAAATACAAAGAATGTGTTGCTGAATTTTGTGAGTTAGATTTTATGTTTTCCTGCAGTGCATCCTAGACAGGAGGGGCCCCCGTCCCAGGTATGCACTGTAGAGAGTTAGTGTAGTTGTTTTTATATTTCCAAGTTATAAATACAAAGAACGTTTTGCTGAATTTTGTGAGTTAGATTTTGTGGTTTCCTGCAGTGCATCCTAGACAGGAGGGGCCCCCCGTCCCAGGTATGCACTGTAGAGAGTTAGTGTAGTTGTTTTTATTAGTTTCTTATAGCTCTGTGTTTCCGATTTGGTTGTGCGTTGGTTAATTTATGCTTTAGAAATCATTTCCTTATTTAAAAGTTTCAATTGTTTTCTTGAATTGATTGGTTCATTTATGTTTTTCTTAACGTGTTGTTAACAGATGAATTCTGGTAAAACGTGAAGTTACAAGACTTGAACTGACAACTCTGAGATTTTTGGTTATGTTCTAAATTGCAAGCTTTTTATTCAATCTAATGCTTGAATAAGCTACATGAATTTGAGTAATATATTGAGTAATCTATCTATTAAATGATTACAAGAATACTCCTTCTCGGACTAGAAATATTGTGACTGGTTTGTGAACATAGCATAACTTTCATACTTAACTATGATTTTTGGAATTGATTCATCAAGTAGATAGTGCTTTAAGATTGATTTGAGAGAGCATAACTTTCATACTTAACTATGATTTCTGGAAATTGATTCATCAAGTAGATTGGTTTGTGAGCATAGCATAACTTTCATACTTAACTATGATTTTTGGAATTGATTCATCAAGTAGATAGTGCTTTAAGATTGATTTGAGAGAGCATAACTTTCATACTTAACTATGATTTCTGGAAATTGATTCATCAAGTAGATTGGTTTGTGAACATAGCATAACTTTCATACTTAACTATGATTTTTGTAATTGATTCATCAAGTAGATAGTGCTTTAAGATTGATTTGAGAGAGCATAACTTTCATACTTAACTATGATTTCTGGAAATTGATTCATCAAGTAGATAGTGCTTTAAGATTGATTTGAGAGAGCATAACTTTCATACTTAACTATGATTTCTGGAAATTGATTCATCAAGTAGATTGTGCTTTAAGATTGATTTGAGATTTAATGTTATGCTTCGTAAAGCTATATGATTCCATTGAATCATTTAAAGAATCATCTAAAAATGTTACAGGTATATTTCTTATAAGAATAAAAGATTGTTACAGGTATATTTCTTATAAGAATAAAAGATTGTGACTAGAGTAAACAATATAGACTTGATGTTTCATTTTGATTCATGAAAGTGGGTATACTCTCTAATTTTAAATTTAATATAATGAAGCTTTTAACAATAAAAAACTAAAACACTAAATACGGATGCCAATTTTATAAATTATGTTTAATATTATTTAAATTCAATATCTTAAAGCTTTTTTATAATCAAATTAAAATGATTTTGTTATAATAATCAAGTAAAAAATCAGAATAATTTTTTTGCAATGATTTTAAAAATAAGTCTTATAAGAATAAAAGATTGTGACAGGTATATTTCTTATAAGAATAAAAGATTGTGACTAGAGTAAACAATATAGACTTGATGTTTCATTTTGATTCATGAAAGTGGGTATACTCTCTAATTTTAAATTTAATATAATGAAGCTTTTAACAATAAAAAAACTAAAACACTAAATACGGATGCCAATTTTATAAATTATGTTTAATATTATTTAAATTCAATATCTTAAAGCTTTTTTATAATCAAATTAAAATGATTTTGTTATAATAATCAAGTAAAAAATCAGAATAATTTTTTTGCAATGATTTTAAAAATAAGTAAAATGATTTTGTTATAATAATTTTTTGCAATGATTTTAAAAATAAGTAAAATGATTTTGGTATAATAATTTTTTACAATGATTTTAAAAATAAGTAAAATGATTTTGATATAATAATTTTTTGCAATGATTTTAAAAATAAGTAAAATGATTTTGTTATAATAATTTTGAGCAATGATCTTAAGAATAAGTAAAATGATTTTGTTATAATAATTCTGAGCAACGATCTTAAAAATAATGATGGGATCAATTGTTTTGTTGAATTTTTTTTATAATTTAGTTTAATTTTTAATTCTAAATGCTTTAAATTTTTTTAATATAATTTAAAAAATAATGTTTTTTATAATTTAGTTTGATTTTTAATTCTGATCTTCAGAATAAGTAAAATGATTTTGTTATAATAATTCTGAGCAATGATCTTAAGAATAATGACGGGATCAATTGTTTTGTTGAATGTTTTTTATAATTTAGTTTGATTTTTAATTCTAAATGCTTTAAATTTTTTTAATATAATTTAAAAAATAATGTTTTTTATAATTTAGTTTGATTTTTAATTCTAAATGCCTTAAATTTTTTTATGATATAATTAAAAAAAATAATTTATAAAGAAAAATATAAGTTATATAATTAAAATAATTGTTTTTATTCCGAATTTTTTAAATAGAAATGATGGAACTTTCATTTATTGTTTAAAAATCTTTGGCTTACTCAGTGTTAAAAAGGGTTTATACGTGCAGAAGCTTGAATGAGGAAGTAAACCGTCTTTTCTTAATAATAAATAATTGCTCTACTTTATAATGTGAATTTTTTTTATTTCTTTTGAGGGAACAAGGCTTAATGAGCATTTCCTATTACTGCACATGGCATTTTATTGCCAATTGTTTTATAATTTTTAATCAAAAAGTTCAACTATTAAAAAAATCACTTCATTTTCAAACAAATTAAGAACTACTTTGTTTTATTGTTTTATAATTTTTAATCAAAAAGTTCAACTATTAAAAAAATCACTTCATTTTCAAATAAATTAAGAATTACTTTGTTTTAGAACATGAATGTTTATGTTACCATAGAACTTTTTTATGGTAATTTATATTTTATTTTCTCCTTAAAAGAAGTTTATTTAAAGTTACATTGTTTTGTCTCAACCATAACATACTTAGAATGTTTGATTTAAAATTTTCATTTTCAAATAAATTAAGAATTACTTTGTTTTAGAACATAAATGTTTATGTTACCATAGAACTTTTTTATGGTAATTTATATTTTATTTTCTCCTTAAAAGAAGTTTATTTAAAGTTACATTGTTTTGTCTCAACCATAACATACTTAGAATGTTTGATTTAAAATATATAAATTGATTATGGGTTTTTCACTATAATAATATTAAATAATATAAAAGAAAAATAACATATTTACTCTATAACATTCTTACTCACTTAGAATGTTTGATTTAAAACATATAAAATAATTATGTTTTTTTCATCAAAATAATCATTAAATAATATAAAAGATAAAAAAAGAAAAACATATCTAACTAACAAAAAAAAAATTATATTGAAAAATTTCTTAGAAATAATTTTATTTGATAAAACATTATAACTATAAAGATAAAGAAGAAAAACTAGAAATTGTGTTCATATGCATGTAGGTCTTGATTGTGAACCTAAAATAAATCATTGAACAAGTCCCCAATAGATGTAGTATTTGTAGAAGGAGAGTGAACTATCTCTTGAGAGGTGTAGATATGACAAAATTTGATCTACCCATGCTTACCCAAGCTTTCAAGTCTCCCAGTTGAGTGTCTAGTGCACCATATTCTTGGCAAGAGACAACCATGAAGATAAATAATTCTTTCTCAATTTTCCTAATCTCCAATAATTGAGATGCAATCTCCATAGTACAATCAACTCCAACTCTGATTTCAGCCAAATTATTTGAACAAGAAGTCCCCAATAGATGTAGTAGTTGTAGGAGGAGAGTGAACTACCTCTTGAGAGGTGTAGATGTGACAAAATTTGATCTACCCACGCTTACCCAAGCTTTCAAGTCTCCCAGTTGAGTGTCTAGTGCACCATATATTTGGCAAGAGACAACCAAGAAGACAAATAATTCTTTCTCAATTTTCCTGATCTCCAATAATTGAGATGCAATATCCATAGCACAATCAACTCTAACTCTGCTTTCAGCCAAATTATTTATTATTACTTCAACAATCACATTTTCTATTGCTAACCCTTTAATTCTAGGAGAATATATAGGTTTTGGATTTTGGACTTGGGATGATTTTATATAAAGTTTTGCATCCATGTTCATTTAATTCTCTTTTGGAAATTTCTCCTTAGCTTTTGGATTTGAGATGATTCTATATAAAGTTTTGCATCTATGTTCATTTAATTCTCTTTTGGAAATTTCTCCATTATAACTTTGATAGTATTGAAAACTTATATAAACATATAGTTTTGCAGCAATTGAAATCCTAGGCCTATATCACTTAGTCATGATATTAGTCTTATTTTCATCAATTATCTTCTACTTCACGACATTGTTTGTAATTAAGGCTCTAAAAGCTTAGAAGGTTGGAGCCAATGCATTTGTAAAATGCCAAGAAAATTGTCATGTCACTTTTTCCTAGGATTTTTTATCATAGAAATTGAACCCTCTTTCTATTTAGGCAAGCAACAACCCAACATATTTCATATGAATGTGTGAATGAAACTAATAAAATGCAACATAATCAAATATGCATCCATTAATGAATTTCATTCATGCATAAATATGGATGACACCCATTTTCATAAGTAGAAATATAAGTCAATTGTATACTTTGAAATAAAAAAATGCATAGCGATTTTCAACACAATCATAGGCATCCTATCTCATACCATTGTAACCTAAGTCTTCTTTTTATAGCTATAGTGATAACTTTAGTCGCAATGATTTGATGTCTGATATGTGAACTTTTAAATTGATCAATATTACATGTTTATTTGTCAATTCATTCATTTGATTTATTTTTTGTATTAGAACAAGAGTTGTAGCTTACTCATTATGGTTAAATTATATTGAATTTGTGAATTAGAATTCACTTATACGGAATTTGTGAATCATTTTATTAAAAATTTATTTTGTTTTATTATTGTTTAATATTGATTTTTGTTTTTATGTTATAAAGCAGGGACTAAGTTGCACGCAACTCTTGTTTATGTTGTAGATTGTTAGGTGAATTTATTTGTCACTGGAAAATATTTTACCTTGCACATACCGAGATTTATATGCCATTATGAAAGATATTGGAATGGAGTATCAAGTTATTGATGCATGTGCTAATGATCATATTTACGTCGATATGCGTCTTATTTCAACTTTGGGGGTGGAGGTGAGGTTGATGAATTTTTATTTTCCAAAAAATGAGCGGCCATATATCATTGATGCTAGAATATTCTTCGTCGTATGCACAAATCAATGCTTTATATTCAATGAATTAACTAGGATGCAATTTTTTTTTCAGTCACAAAAAGTTATTGATAACAAGAATTAAAAAAAAAAAAAAATCCACTCTCCACACCAATGCTCCTCTTGAATGCTCTATTCTCTCCTCTTGAACATTAACGATCCATCACCCCCAAGTTTAATGATCCATCACCCCCAACTAACATATGTCTATAACACTTACCATCAAGCTTGAGGATTTCTATTGACACTCGTATGGTTCCATATTCTACTATGTTTAGCTTGATGGGGGTTATGCATGGATTTTGGGATTTAGCCGGTGAGGAAAAGCATCTCAAGAATTTGTCCGGTGAGGAATGCTAGTATGGTTCAGCTTTCAGCTTTGATGGTTCTTGTTCTGTAAATATTCTCTCTCGGATTTAAAGAGATAATTATAACATATAAATAGTGAAAAATCTCTAACACCGATACAATTTTGAATAGATTATAAATGGTTTTCTTCCATTTTTCCCTACTGTGTACGCCGATACAATTTTGAATAGATTATAAATAGTTTTCTTCCAGTTTTCGTTACTGTGTGTGGTTTTCTCTGGATTTAAAACAACGTCAAGATCCATTCTCGCACGAACCGTTCTAGTTTTCTTCGAGTTTTCATTATCGTGTATGGTTTTCACTGGATTTAAAGTGGTGTACACAATATCCATTCTCACAAGGAGCGTTTTTTTTTCATTGATTACCTTGCCATTCTGTATCAATTTCTGCTGAAGATTCTCATACTTTACCAAGTCAAGCTATGGATTTTGAAGATTCCAGAGGTTTGATTCCATGTTATTTTCCAACTGCCTTGCAAGTGCGCGTTATGTCCTAAGTACAGTTGATCCACATATGCATATATTACAACAGAGGATGGGATATGGCTCCCAGATTCATCCTCGTCTTGACTTCGAATGTACGCGGATCGAGTATACATGGATCTTGGATTTTATTAAATGTATATACAAATTAATAATTTTTTTAAATCTGGATCGTGGATCTCCAACACTATGCTCCTCTTGCTCTTCCTAAAGTTCTATCTCAAAAGACATCGAAGACGCTGCGACAACACCAAATCTCTGGATAGCAAACACAAGAACACCAAACAGCTGAGTATACAATCAGATGATCTTTTCTGCAACTAAAACTGCAGGATTAATTAGGGTAGAATTACTCTTGCAAAACCGGGCTATGTGTCTCAGATTTTACAGTGCTTTTGAAAATGTATATTGTTTTGCCTCGTATCGTAACAACTGTCAAGTAGCCATCCCCGACCCATGTACAAATTATTGAAATATATAATTGTGATATATGTTTTTTTATTATAACTTCTATTTACCAAAATTCAACAATTATCTGTTGTATGAAACATCTCCATCTTAACTATTACACATAATGTTTGAGCTGATTGTTTGAATTCCCATGCTTAAAACCCTAATTAGAACGAGCTCTCAGTGATTCCAATGTTCTTAAACCTTATCAATAGTAAAATACAATAAAACCTTAATTGGCAGGAGCTCCTAGTAATTCCAGTGTTTTTGAACCTTATCAATAGTAAAATACAATCAACCATTTGTTGTATGAAATGTATCTGTCTTTACTATTACACAGAATGTTTGACATTGCTTGAATTCCTAGGCTTAAAACCCTAATTGGCACGAGCTCCCAGTAATAGTAAAATGCAATCAGGAAAGTTGTGTATTGGTGAAATGTTTTCCAACACGTTTGTTTTAATATTCTCTGGAGCTTTGTTGAAAATACAGAGTTACTGTGTTTGATGTTTCATTGCAATGTTTAATCTTAAACTTTTATGACTAATTAAAATAAAAATTATATGTATTATATCAGTATGGAAAAATATTTTATTATTATTAATTAAGTATATTATGTGAGTACGAAGGTAATTTATTATTATTATGTAGAATAACAAGTAAAATTAGTAGCGAAGCTGCTTATACCTGCCTCTTAGAAATGTTTTAATGAAATAGTTGTACATAATTCAAAATTAAAATTTAAAATAATTATAAAACATTTTTAAAATGATTATTTGTGTATAGTTAAAAAAAGCAAAAAAAAATTGACACGTCTTACTTCATGCTTTTAAAAGTTGAAATAGAGTTGGAGAAAAATATTGATAATGACATATTAGCCCTATCTATAATACTCTATAGTATGAATGAAGTAAAAAAAAAAATGCTATCTAATATCACTTAATCAAGCATTCAAAAACTTATTATAACAATGTGTTAAAGCTCACACATCAAGTTGTTTTTTATATTATAATAGCTATTATTGTGTCACTCTTTATAAAAGATAAATGTGATTAGTAATATAATGCAAAAAGAAGGGGAGGCAGGAGGGGGAGGGGTTTTCATTAGCCCCGATGGACAATTGATATTCTCTTATTCCTGGAATTTAGGAGTGGAATCCAACAACTTGGCGGAAGCCCTGGCCCTTTGGCAAGGCCTAAACCAAGCTCTTCTCCATGGCGCACAGCAAGCAACTGTTGTAGGGGACTCCAGGATGATTATCCAATGCATAAACACTAGGAATTTACCTGCATCCATGCGACTTAGACAGGTTCTCTAAAGAATTGCTCTGCTTATCCCCCTTTTCCAGGACATCGAATTTTTCCACGTCCTGCGGAAAAATAATGAACAGGCTGACAAAGCAGCTAATGAAGCAATTAACTTACGGAAAGGATTTCTCAAAGTTAATGGAAAAATTAAGAAGGTTTCTATCCCGTAACTCCTTGAGCTCGTCCCCGAACAAGTATACTATGGGCATTTGGCATGGGATAATTAAAGGACGTGTGGGACGCATGCTGTGGACATATGGCACCTGGCGTCTCCGTAGCTGGATGGACTTCATTTGGGAATGCGATGTGTCCTCACGTGAGGACATCTTCCTCCCCCCCAGCTCCCTTTATCTTCCACTCACCTCCGCTCGCTCCTCCTCAGCATGGGTGACGGATTCTTCGACTAGACCGATGATGGTTTGTACCAGGCGACTTACCAGGGATCATGGTATTCAATGGAGAAAGATCTGCTTGCATCATGTCTATCTCCCGGTCGTCTCCATACGAGGGGATTTGCTTTCCTCAGTCCAGCTCAGACCGCACGCCACTGCCACAGGGGATTTCAATGCCAGCTTCAATTATGATATCACGCGGGTGCAGGATCCTCCGAAGTTAACTGATCTAAGCAGTACGAGTCGTTATTTAATAAATGGTACGAATTTGGGTAAAGGAGCCATCCGGAACAGGCTGAAGGATACGACAACATGCGAAGAGTTAAGGGCAATGATGCCGAATTCATGTTATGAAGTGGACATCAACATCAAGAACGGCAACTTCCCCTGCTCCGGCTCTATTAGATTTACCACCCTGGCTTTAAAAGAGGATTCTACAGGAAGGAGGAAGCCTACTCTTCTCGTCAGTAAACTGTGTTATCCGGTTGGCTTCTGGTTCCAGCTTATCATGGCCGCTACAGAAGGCTCGGCGGCTTCTTCCCTCGACCCATTGCTGGAATTGGAGGCAGAAATTCGGGTGCTCCGTCGCTGGGTCAGAAGGCAGGGAGAATTTATGAACCGTATGGACGTGCAAGGAGGAAGACGACTGGATAGGCTGGATGAATAAGTCGGAAGCAATCGTGAAGAGTTTGAGGTAGCTCTGGAAACCTTGGAGATGAAAATCATGGCCGCCATAGAGAATCTGGACCAAAGGCTGCAGAATCTGGAGCTTGCTATGGAGAACCTCCGCGGAACCGGAAATCCAAGCTCGAGCAAGAACCCGTCAAAGGCAAGCCTGTCTGCTGGGGCCCGTCACCGTTAACTCCTAGCTAGGTTCTCTTTGTCTTTCTGGTTTTTTGTCTGTTTTCAATTTACTGTTTTCAGCTTTCACTAAAAAGTCCTGATCAGATACAGGCATATGTAATTAAGGGTAGCGTGACTGATAGAACTGCTACAATTTTGGCTTGTAAAACATTGGGTGGCTTTGCCATAGACCTTTAATATAAATCTTAACCGTTTCTGTCAAAAAAAATATAATGCAAAAAGAAAATAAATACATAATTAAAATTGGATTAACAAATTCCATAACATTTTTTCATTTATATAGAAAGTATGAAGTATTGATTAAATAATTCTAAAATTTTTAGACATAATTTTCAATTTTATTGTATAACTTAATTTTATAATTCTACTTATAATAATTAAAAATAGTAAAACATATCAATATTTTTTCTATTATAAAATGTAATTTAACGATTTAAAAACTAATACAAATTTCAATAAAAAATTGTGATAAGAAATTGAGAAATTAAAAATATTAATAAACTCAAAAATATTTACTCTTGAAAAAAAATTATATTTCATTATGTAAAACCATTATACATTATATATATTAAATTATTTTTTTAAATCATTACAAATTGATTTTTAATCAATATCATTCTATATAGTAAAATGAGTAACAAAGCTAAATAAAATATATATAATTAAATAAATTATTAAATATCTTTGATATAATTTTAAATACTACAAATATAATAATAAGATTAGCAATTAAACATTTTAATAAATTTTATTTTTAGCAATTAAACATTTTAATAAATTTTATTTTTTAAAATAAAGCTTAGATATAATACAATTTCTTTATTTTTTAAATAAAAGTGAGAAATAATACCATTTCTATTTATTTTTTAAATAAAAATTAATAAATATAATATAATTTTATGTATTTAAAATAGCTATAAAATTTAAACAAGTTTAAAATCTAAATAAGTGGAAAAAAATTATTATTATTAATTAATTATTTATAATATTTTGTTTTATTTAATACTTTAAATTTGTTAAACTTTATCCATGTGTTTAGTAAAAATAGTTATGAAGTTTTTAAAATTTATAGTCAAAGTACATATTTTCTTTTTCATATGTAATTTTTTATTGACTTATTTATAATTTGTTTTCTAAAGTGAGAATGTTGTGGCAATTTTATTATACATTATTATGTGGTGGTGGTTTTTTTAAGTGAGTGGTAAGTGATAATTAACTAATCATATATACTTTGTATGAAAAACATTTTCTTTTCTATTTGATAAAAGAAATTAACAAAATTTTAAATTTAAACGAAATTCTATTATTTAAATTCTATATATCACAAAATATTAAATATACAAATATCAGTTCAAGTTTTATTAACAATGACCTCACCATAAATTACTTTATATTAACTAATTTAAGATTGAGAATATATATGACACAAATTGTATTGTAAATGTGTTTGGATTGCTAAATTTGAATATTAACTTTGTATGATTGATTTTACAAAAAAGTAAAAATTATATGACAAGTTCTACAATAGAAATTAAAGGAAGGTCCTAACAAGTATTGTTTTGACATAACTAAATTCAAGAACCGATTCCCTTTTTGTAGGCTTGCTGACAACGATTCATCATTTGACAACAGTATGGCACTATCAACAAATATGCTATGTGTTCATGAGAAACTCTATCTCTATGTTAAACGACTTGATCACATACACACAAACAAAGTGTCATGCATGAAAGAGTGTGGTGGTGCTTCGCGTGTCACGAAAAAGTTTCAACTCAAATTACCAATGGATTTTGTAACCCATGCGAAGGGACACGTAAGGTTTCAACTCAGACAAGAAAGGTGAGCACTGCGTTCAACTTAGACTACAAATGGATTTAGTAACCCACGCAAAGGGACATGTAAATTTCAACTCAGACAAGCAAAGTGAGCACTAGCGGTGAAGGGATCTTGAACACCAGCAGTGCAGGGATTTGTATAAACGAGTGAATTACGACAAAGGATGGAAGTCCCATTGGTTTGTTCTTCGGCATGGAGTTATGTCCTACTACAATACCCATGGCCCCGAAACAAAGAGACCGAGAAATGCATATGTGTTATCGGAGAAGAATCTTTGAAGGTCACGAGAAAGTCTAAGTATGCTCCTACTGGTTCAAAGGAGAGAAAACCATTTTGAGAGACTCATCTCAAGGTTAACTCCAGCTTACATGCATTTTTTGTTTCATAATTCTCAAAATTTCACTACGTTAGTGTTAATCTTAGCTGGAGCTCCTTATAATTTCTATAATTTCAGTTTCTATGGAGGTCACATTTAGAAAATTTCAATAAATGGTTCACAAGATGCTGAAAGCCATAAGACAGGCAATGGCATGCATACTAAACCCATTAATTTCAGATACCCTAGTTTTGGCCATTGATTTTCTTTCATATCCTAGTCAGGAGACACTTTTTAGCATCTCTTGTAGTTTCCTTTCTCTTAGTCGAATCCCTTCATCCCTGCTTAGTTATTCCCTCACCTCGTTGTTCCTACCCTTCATGCCGACCAGTAACTTCTGAACTTTTGATACAAAGTGGCATTGAAAGATGTAGGAGAGTATATAAAATAAAAATAAATGTATCACCAATTACTCTATAAACAGCTCGATTGTATGCCCGGCATTATACATATGTTGTTGACAGTCAACTTTGTTTCAACTTAGCAGTGATTCCTTTTGACATTAATTGTTATATCGGTATCTTTGCTTGGTGTTGATGGCTACGATAGCTTGAACTATGCCTTAATTAAACCCAACTTTCGTCATTGTCACAAACTGTGTTAGATAAACAACTAAATCCCTGTGCCATGTAAACTGATTGCCTATCCTCAATTCAACGTAACCTATGAATTTGAAGAAATTTCTTGGAACTTCTCTATTGCTTCAGATGAATTAATGAAACATAACCTAGTGGCTGACCGCGTTAGAGAATTGATGGCGTCTATTGTAATTAACGGAACATTTAATTTCACAGTGCTGCATTTAATATCAACGCTGCTTGTTTTGGAACTGCCTTCAACTATTCGTTATCCTGTAAGAACATAACATCTCTCCCACAAATGATCACCTGAACTCCTCTCCCACCAATGCTCACCTTCAATGTAGAGTCGCATTAGTTGGGCGCTGGGGCTACATTCTATTTTTTACCAATATTTTGTCTCTCCTCCCTACTTAGGCCCAAGAAGATGTTGCCTCTGTTGTTTACTAGATTCTCCCGCTTTAAAATCGAGCATTTAAACCTGAACACAATGCTATATGCATTCACCTAAATGCCAATGAATATGCTTTGTATCAACCTAGTCTTAGATTCAAGCGTAAGGATACATTTTTCTTGTAAATGAATATCGATCTAATCAAAGTAATTTTCTTTACAATACATTCATTTGTATGCCACAATCCATGAATTCCGCCAGATGAAATAAATATTCGATCAAATCCCTTCCCGAAATTAAATAAAATATGTTTGACATCATAGATTCTAAACAGATTGTGTCTGTTAGTTGTCATATTAATAATGTTGCAGTGTAATGATTATTTAAAAGACACTTGGCAATATTAGAGTTGGTTAAATATTTGTATTTTAAAATTATTAATTATATCATATCAATGATATTAATTTAGAGGACACTTGGCAGAATGATGTATTTTTTATGATTATTATTTTTAATTGATTTTTTATATTTGATAATTTTATTGCACACCAGGGCAAATTAGTCAAATCATTAATATAAACCATTAACAAAATAGAAAAATGTATTTTAAAAAATAAAAAAAATATATTTTAAATTTTTAAAAAATAATTTAATATATGAATTTTACAAAACTTAAGCAAAACTTTAGAAAAAAATATAAACTAATTAAAGTCAAAGCTTTTAGCATACCAAATGATTGCTATATAACTTGCCAAAGGCAGGTATAATAATTAATCACAGATCACCTCGGCCCTGATGCCCTAGCTCCAGCATGCCTTAGCTCCCCTTCGACCCTGATGATTGGCTGCCCTCCAGGCGTGCCTTCACTGGTTTCCTGCTAGCTCTGTTCACTCGTGCTCCTGGATGGCCCTCCTGGTTGTTCTTCCCTCTCTTCGATCCTTCTAACCTTCCTTCCCTCCCATCCTGGGCCCTCTCCTCCACCCCTATCCTGTTTGCCTCTTTTTCCCCCTTGACTCCCATGGCTTCGGAGGCCGTAAGCTCCCCCCCGATCTTGCTAGCGTTCTGAAACTTTTAGCTTTGCAAGGCAAGAAGCCCCTATCCTCCTCTCAGCAAAAATTTGTAAAGAAGCTGGATGAAATTCCTACAGTCGCCTTACCAATCGGCATACCCTACAAGACAACTCTCAACCTGTCGGAATGGGGCCTAATCGGCCAATTCATAGGTCTTTGGCCCTCCCCAAAATCCACCGAACACTGGGTACAGAAAAACTGGAGACCTCTGATAACTGAAGATGTCAAATCTTTCTTTATGCGAAAAGGCTTCTTTGCCTTCGTTTTCGAATCAAAACAGGATCGCGAGCTCATATTCAGAAACAAACTTTATTTCATGGTCCCTCAAGGACTCTACATGAACAAGTGGACTCCGAGCTTCGACCCATCTCACGACATCCCCTCCGCTGTCCCTGTCTGGGTGAGACTCCCTCATCTACCTCTTCATTGTTGGAATAATGAGTCATTGGAAGCCATTGGAAATGCATTGGGAAAATATATCGACAAAGCCGATCGGAAAGACCAATACTCTTGCAAAAGAATCTGCGTTGAAGTAGATTTGGAACATGGGCTCCCGGAAGCCATAAATCTCACCGTAGCTGACTGGATGTATATACAAGAACTCGATTACGAACAGATCCCATTCAAATGCAATTTTTTTCATGAATATGGCCATTTCGCTTGTTCATGCAAAAAGAAACCAACGAATCCGGAAGCGGATGGGAAAAAAGAACAATGGACAACCATCCAAAAAAATGGGAAACCAGGTACGAAACCCTACTCAAAGAATTCAAATACACAGAAAGCTGATCAACAATATCAAGAATCGACGACCCTGAACAACAAGAATAGATTCAAATCCCTTGAAACAATCGAAGTCCAAGAAATCCCTGAGATAGAAGAAGAAGGAGAATTGCGTGAAGAACAAACCTCACAAGCAACTCCTCTTACCCATGAAACCTTGCAGATCCCTTCACCCCTGAATTCCCCTAGTCCCACTAGATCTATCTTGAACAAAGAAGCACCATCCTATGTTGAGATTGCCATCTCTCCCTCCTCCTCTGAAGAACCCATCGATAAATTATCCAAACAATCAGGCCGGAAATCCACCAAAGAACTACGGGAAGAAGAAGATGAGCTTGAGAAAGTTCAAGGATCAAAAGCCACAATAGATATGTTTTTTAGCAGAAATACTAGGGCCAGAGGTGCAGGAAAGAAACATGGAGATCTAGCAGGAGGAACCGCCTCCTCAACTAATAATCCGAAATGTTGAGACTGGTCTCTTGGAATTGCAGAGGTTTAGAAAACCCTTGCAAAATTGAAGCAGTAAAAGATCTACAAAAGATTGATATGCCTGATATTCTTTTACTCCAAGAGACCAAACTCGATGATATTACCGCAGTAGCCATTGGCAATGAAAAATGGAAAAAAAACACAGGGTATGCAGTCAGTGCCAGAGGAGCATCCGGAGAACTGGAAACCTTGTGGACAACAGGCAAGTTTCACCTCCACAACTCCTTTGCCACACAGCATTGGATTCACACCGATCTTACTTACATTTAGAGCAACAAGCATATTTGACTTTTCAACATGTACGTGCCCAATCTGTATTCCAAAAAGAAAGACTGCTGGAACCTATTAGATGATTTTTTGGATGTTTACAATCCCCAGGACATCATACTTGCTGGCGACATGAATGTTAAATTTTCTGAATTTACTTCAATATGATCTAGGATATTAACTGAGAGAACAACATGTACAGCATATCTACAGCATATCAATCATGGAGACAATAATGCAAGCACACAAGAGACACAAAGATTTACTTGGGGAAAACCATAAAGGTGAAAAACCCCAATAACTTCCTCAGAGATAGATAGAGCAATGATACAACCAACCAAGAGATAGACATAACCTAGCAGCAGATCCTCCTCCTCCATAAGTGCTCCTCTCCTCCTTGAGAGCATGTGTGAGAAGTGAGTGAGTAAATAGAGTGCCTCCCGCACTCTATTTATACTTGACTTGACTTGCCTTTTTACCTAACTCATGTAGGCTCGAACTTAACCACATAACATAATGCTGACTGGGCCGACCCCCAATAGGGTGGTCTAATAACCCTTTGACCCACATGACTTATACAAGGCCGACCCCAAACAAGGTGGTCTAATAACCCATCAAGTATAAGTTACGACACTTACAATATAAATAACGACACTTCCGTATAGAGGAATAATAACATCTCTATAGGAATACAATATACATATATGTGAAATACATTCCGAAGTTACATATACATCAACACTCCCTCTTAACTAGGGAGGTATTTCTCAGCACAGTTCTTCTAGCACAAGTCATCTTCTCTGGATCATCATCACTGGATAATCGTCATCGAGTCATCATCATCGTCACTGCTGCTGCTATCTCAATCAATCTCTGAATCTACTCGTCATAGGAAGTTCTACAGAGCCAGTCCTTTTTCATATTGGATGTAGGCCCACCACCTGCAGGTCTTCATCATCACTGGCCATACTGTGGAATCCTCAGGACTTATTACGTGCGTCACAAAACCTGGCTGCAGCATCCCAGGCTATTACGAGCACACAGCTCTACCTGTAGGATCTCCTAGGAGCACATTACATGTGACCCATCACAAAACCTGGCTGAAGCATCCCAGGCTGTTACGAGCACGCGGCTCACCTGTCGGATCTCCCAGGAGCACATTACATGTGATCTCACCACAAAACCTGGCTGAAGCATCTGAGGCCTTTTTCATCCTGTCCAGATCTCCCAGGAGCAAATTACATGTGGTCCACCACAAAACCTGGCTGAAGCATCTGAGGCCTTTTTCATCCTGTCCAGATCTCCCAGGAGCAAATTACATGTGGTCATGGCAAAACCTGGCTGAAGCATCTGAGGCCTTTTTCATCCTGTCCAGATATCCCAGGAGCAAATTACATGCCATAGGACAAAACCTCGCAAGAGCATCTCAGGATGTTACGGGTACACAACTGCGACCTGAAATCTCCCAGGGCACAAATTACATGTCCTCCCAAGCAAAACCTCGCAAGAGCATTTGCCAGATGTCCCAGGGCACCGAATTACATGCCATAGGCAAAACCTCGAAAGACCATCTGCAAATCTCCCAGGGCACAAATTACATGCTTTCCTGCACAACCTGATCCACGGCCACAAAGTATCATCTGATACTAATCAAACATCATCCTGATGTACACATGATCATCCTGATCATCATCACTGCAACATCCTGCTGCATGTCATCTGGAGAAGCTTTTCATCCACGATCATCCAAGTATCCACCTGATACATACATAGATACATGATCCACACAATGTATCCATCAACATACATGATCCACCTGATCATACAAAGATACATGATCCACACAATGTATCCATCAGCATACATGATCTACCTGATCATACAAAGATACATGATCCACACAATGTATCCATCAGTATGCATGATCTACCTGATCATACAAAGATACATAATCCACACAATGTATCCATCAACATCCATGATCTACCTGATCATACAAAGATACATGATCCACACAATGTATCCATCATCATCCATGATCTACCTGATCATACAAAGATACATGATCCACACAATGTATCCAACAGCATCCAACATGATGCGTTCATACAAAATACATACACATGATCCAACCGATCATATCCAGCATCCAACATGATGCGTACATACATAAATGATCCAACTGATCATATCCAGGCAGAAACCAGAACATCATCCTGATGCTCATCATCCAGCGCTTACATCCACAGCCATGTGAAGGATCCTCCTTCCCACATGCTTGGAATGGCTTCAGCAAATGTGTCCATCACTTCTTCCTCGAAGTTTCCTCGATCTGAAGAACGCCAAGCCTCTCTCTGAAGTACTCGAACTTTACCCTGGCTAGTGGCTTCGTCAGCACATCTGTAATCTGCTCGTCCGTCGCAACATACAGGAGCTTCACAGCTCCTCTCTATACCATATCCCTGATATAGTGATATTTGATCTCTATGTGTTTCGACCTGTCATGAAACACTGGGTTCTCGGACAGCTTCACACAACTCTGGTTATCAAAGAAGACACCAGTAGCCTCCAACGGGAGATCAAATAACTCAGACAGTAGCTTCCGTAGCCATACTGCCTCGCAACTAGCTGAACAGGCTGCAACATACTCTGCCTCAGCTGTACTCAGTGCTACGCAGGACTGCTTCCTGCTAAACCAAGAGATCACACCTGATCCCATACTGAAGCAACACCCAGATGTGCTCTTCCTATCTGCAGCACTGCCAGCCCAATCTGAATCAACATAACCCTGCAGGTTAAACTTTTGATTCGCCTCATACCTGAGCCCATAATCCACTGTACCCTTCAGGTACCTCAGAATATGCTTTACAGCAACCAGGTGAACACTCCTTGGATCCTTCAGGAACTGGCTCAATGTGTTCACAGCAAAGAAAATATCTGGTCTCGTGTTCATCAGGTACATCAAGGACCCAATCATCTGACGATACATGGAGACATCAACCAGCTCAGATGAAGCATCACATAGAAGCTTCAAATTCGATGCCATAGGTGTGGCCATAGCTTGCAGTCCATCATCCCGAACCTCTTCAGGATCTATACTGCATACTTCCCTTGTCCAAGGAAGATTCCATCACTCTGCCACACCTCCATGCCAAAAACAAATAGTGCATCATCTCGAACTTGGAATAAAGCTTCCGCTGCGTGTCGGCAATCAATCTATCTTTACCTGTAACAAACAGGTTATCTGCATAAAAAAATAGTATCACTGGATTGCCTTCTTCAACCTTGTAGAAAAGGTTGGAATCTGCTTTACTCTTGGTAACGCCCAAACTGGATAGAAAGCTGTCTATCCTACCATACCAAGTTCTGCACACATATATGACTACACCATGATGTCTTGAGATCCATCTGGTGCATCTTCTATTTTATCACTTTTATATTTCTCAATGCTGCCATCTGCAACATGCTTGATCTGATAGTTCCATTTGGAAGTCATAAAAAAAACTTCCCTTCACATCTTGGGACTACATCCCAAACATCATTTTTCATGATTGACGGATCATGGCATTCCATTTCTTCATCCCAGATCCTGGGAACTTCAATATCTTCAATATCTTCAATAGATATCTTTGTTGCCGGAACAAAATGTTGTAGTTCTTCTTTTGTAGGAGATGACATACGATCTTTCCTACACAACAAGTTAAATTGCATGATTAGAAAACATCTCATAGTTTTCAGAACAAATTCTTACACATAAAGAAATATGTCATACAGTCATGCAATTATCTTAGCCAATGCTTCAATACAACATTTATCCATATCCCGTAACTTTCTAGATGCCTTCCAATCTCTACCAGAACATTGTTAAGAGTGTGCACAACTCCCAACATGTCAGCAAAGAGGTTTCATTCTAGATAAGTAGCAATGGAATGTTGTACAGTGCCATAGGCCACTTACCCATGTATATTAGTAGTATACTGTTCATCAATGCAACTATTCTAATATGCATAATACACAACCTAATTCTAGGAACATCAGTGTATACATTATTGAACAGTATTATTTAAACAAACAAATATGCAAGAAATGATAATTTAAAATACTTATCTTTGTTTGTTCGTTGGGTGGACTCCCTCTGAGTCTTTGCTTCCTTGCAGGAGCTGCTGTAGTCCTAATCTGAAGTAGCTTCTTCTACACCTTTCTATTGTGGAATGTAGAGAGATGGTCAACTCCCTCTGAATATCTGCATCCTTGCAGAAACTACTGAAGTGTGCTCCTTTGCTTTCTTGCAGGAACAACTGGAGTGTGCTCCCTCTTGATCTTTGCTTCCTAAATTACCTGTTCTTGAACTCATATTCATCCTTGGTCCCTATGCATGCTTATTAGTATCATGATTGTGTTATCCTTGTGAACTCATATAAAATCATACATTCATTAGTATACTATTAAAACACAATAATCTCAAGCATGTATAGTCATGATCATTTCAAACAGAAAATAATGAGCATTAGCATTCAAGGTTTTAGTCAAATCATAAGAAACATAACATGTCTAAACCTGTAATTACTCAAACCTATGACTCTTCAGGTTAGTTGAATCATCAATCAAGATAAGAGATATATTATGCATAAAACCTGTGATTATTGAAACCTATACCTTCATGATTCTTCTGGTTAGTCATATCATCAATTAAGGTAAGAAACATAATATGCATACAACCATGATTATTAAAACCTATGACTTCATGAATAATCATTATCAACAACAGTATAAGATCCTAACACAAGGTAGGATTCTAACTTGATATAGGAAAAACATACCTGGATTAGCATGCTAGCTATTTCTGTCTAACATACTCACATGATGTCTTCTTGTTCTTCTTCAATGACTTGTGCTAGTAACCTGTATATCTCATAGGTTAACTATTACAAAACCAAGTTATACATACCTCGTAAATGGATCTTCTATGAGATCCATGACAATGGATGAATCTTTGTCCTCATGTTATCATGATCATATGTTCTTGGACCAGAACATGATTTGTCTTTCTTGGTGTACCTTTCATGTTAGTAGACAACATAAACCTCATACAACACCATAATGCATTAGTACAATCATAAGTGTCAATACCCTAATCAATGAATATTTTCTATCGTGCATTCATAGTTTTATTAAGGTGATATGACAAGACTAAAATCAAGATTGTACTAACCGTAGTAACATGAAGACAAACATACCATAAACTTAATCATGAACAAATCTCAAAACATACCTTGATGAGTCATACCTGTCGAGATCGCTTGTAATCTTCTTATGTAAGGCCTTAGCCTCATCTCCCTCTGAAACAGGAACTTCTTTACTCATGCAGATGATCAATCCATCTTCTTCTAGGATTAACCCAATCCACTTGATTTGCAAGAACTGGACCTGGAGCTGGATATGGGTTTGTCAGAGAAACCCCAAAAATTCAAACTTTGAATTTCAAACTTTCGAAAGGATAGAAATATGCGCCTTGATGAGCTGATCAAATTGGTATATTCATAATTTGAAAACTGCAAAGTTTCACTCCTCAATTTTGCCTTTGAAACTTCCGGATTCACTGGACGTGACCCTGAACTGGGGTTTGATGAATCCCACTCTTTTTCCCAATCAAAAGGTTTGATCCAAAGCTCTAAGCTTCTATTTTTCTGAGGAGCTTCCAGCCGTGGTCTCAGATTTCAAAAATTCCCATTTTTACAGAAGCCCTAATTTTCCACTTTCCTGATCAAAGTCCCGAACTAGGGTCTGATCAAGCCCGGCCTTCTGCCCAACCAAAAATTCTGATTTTGGTCTCTAAATTTTTATTTTGATGAGTAGCATTCAACCGTGGTCTCCGATTACAAAAATTCCAACTTTCTTCAAAGCCCTAAATTCCGGAAGCCATGAATGAAGGTACCAAAAAATAATTCTGTTTTGACAGAAATATGTACCTGATTGTTTCTGGTGTAACTCTAAAATTTTTGATCCACAGGGTCTGAAAAACGTTTCCTGAGATAGCCTGACCTGTTACCTTTCCATCCTGACAGGTCTGACCTCAATTGGATTCTCTGAGAGAGAGTTATGCCAAATGTCGCAATGTGACCTGTTTTGGGATAAAACAGAAGAGCGAACTTGTACGGCGTGCCACGTGTCACTGTTTGAACTTCGGCCTCTGAAAAAGTTTTCTGAGATAGCTCGGCCTGTTATCTTTCCATCCTGATAGGTCTGACCTCCATTGGATTTTCTGAGAGAGAGTTATGCCAAGTGTCGCAACGTGACCTGTTTATGGGATAAAACAGTAGAGCGAACTTGTACGGCGTACCACGTGTCACTGGTTCAACTTCGACCTCTGAAAAAGTTTTCTGAGATAGTACAGACTGTGTACTACCTGTCACTTTTTACGAAATTTCATTTGGAGCTTCCTAGCCCAAGTTATGACCTTTTTCCCAAGGTCACCTGATTTTGACTCAGATCTGGAAGAGGCAGAAACCCTATATTGTACAGATCATAAATCACAAAGTACAACGAATTAGAGGTTGTACTTTGGACACAAGGTACCTGGAGATTTTAGCTTCGTCCTGTAACAATTTCAGATCCGAAAACTTCGCCAAAACGGATTTATAGCGAAAGTGCTACGATGACTGGTTTTTGCTATATCAAGCCCTAGCATCGTAAGTGCAACAAGTGTCATACATGCCATATCATGCCTTCTTTCAGGCTAGCTCTGATACCATGTTAAATTTTCTGAATTTACTTCAATATGATCTAGGATATTAACTGAGAGAAAAACATGTACAGCATATCTACAGCATATCAATCATGGAGACAATAATGCAAGCACACAAGAGACACAAAGATTTACTTGGGGAAAACCATAAAGGTGAAAAACCCCAATAACTTCCTCAGAGATAGATAGAGCAATGATACAACCAACCAAGAGATAGACATAACCTAGCAGCAGATCCTCCTCCTCCATAAGTGCTCCTCTCCTCCTTGAGAGCATGTGTGAGAAGTGAGTGAGTAAATAGAGTGCCTCCCGCACTCTATTTATACTTGACTTGACTTGCCTTTTTACCTAACTCATGTAGGCTCGAACTTAACCACATAACATAATGCTGACTGGGCCGACCCCCAATAGGGTGGTCTAATAACCCTTTGACCCACATGGCCGACCCCCAATAGGGTGGTCTAATAACCCTTTGACCCACATGACTTATACAAGGCCGACCCCAAACAAGGTGGTCTAATAACCCATCAAGTATAAGTTACGACACTTACAATATAAATAACGACACTTCCGTATAGAGGAATAATAACATCTCTATAGGAATACAATATACATATATGTGAAATACATTCCGAAGTTACATATACATCAACAATGAATCTCACTCTCACCAATTCAGAGAAAAGAGGTGGCCTCATTGGAAAAGATCCCTTCAAAATCTAGGTTGAAGCTCTCATTCAAGCAAGGATCTAATCGACATCAAGCCCAAAAAAGGGAAATATACTTGGTCAAATAGGCGAATTGGTAAGGGGAATATAAAGGCCAGATTGGCTAGATTTTTCGTCCAAAGCAGCCTTCTGTCAGACACCCAAACAATCAACTCCAACATATTAGCAAATCTCGCCTCCGATCATAAGCCGATCCAACTCCTTTTTCAAAATATTGAAAATCTAGGCCCTATACCATTCAGGTTCAACCCTCAATGGGTCAATCAGGTCAATTTTTGGAGCACTCTTGAAAATGCGTGGAGTATACCTATCACCGGATCCCCCTGCTACATATGGGAGCAAAAACTCAAAAACACTAAACATGCACTTAAAAAGTGGGCCAAATCAAACTGCCCTGCACCCGTCAATCCCAGGAAATCTGCTGTAAACATACTTGAAGACATCCAATTCGACATGGAAAATCACTCTATTGAAGCCTCCAACCTCTAGGATGAAGTCGCACAGCAAACCAAAGTGTATTATGCGTTCCGAACTGAAGAGGAGTATTGGAGATTGAAATCTTGTAGTACCTTGCTTAAGAGTGGAGATAAAAATACCAGTTATTTTCATAAACAGTTCGTGGTGAGACAATCTATCAATTATATCGCTGAGATTAAGACAGATGATGGTTTGACTGTGATTGGCAATACGAACATAAAAAACGCAGCATATAGCTATTTCTCTAATCTCTATGCTGATGAGGGCAACGTTGAACTAGATGATGAGATCGCACTTCTCGAACATATTCCCAAAAGAATTACATCAGAAGAAAATCTCAGCTTAACAAATCTTTCACTGAGCAGGAGGTACTCACCGCAATACACTCATTCGAACCTGACAAAGCACCGGGTCTCGACGGATTTTCAATGCATTTCTACAAAGCTTGCTGGACTTATATTAAAAACGATTTTATGAGAATGATCAGGAATTTCCATTCTAAGGAAAAAATCGGTGGTTGCACAAACACCACGTTTTTGTCCCTCATCCCTAAAGATACGAACCCAAGTTCATTCAACAGATTTAGGCCGATTTCTCTCTGTAATTCCTCCTACAAAATCATCGCCAAGATGCTTGCTACCAGATTGAAACCTCTACTCAACAAGATCATCTCCGAAAATCAAGGTGGATTTCTGGAAGGGAGGCAAACACTCGACAATATCATACTCGTACAAGAAGCAATCCATTCCAGCAGAATTCGAAAGGAAAAATGTATGATTATCAAACTTTATATGACCAATGCATTCGACCGCGTCAAGCATTCCTTTCTATACACAATTTTGAATTGCTTTGGATTCGATGAGACCTTTATCAGTTGGATCTCATCCTGTATAAGCAAAACCTGGGTTTCTCCCTTAATCAATGGCCGTCCCACAGACTTCTTCCAAGCATCCCATGGCATCAGGAAAGGCTGCCCTCTCTCCTCTTTCCTGTATATTATCATTGCTGATTCTCTTAGTCGCAAGCTGATTCATGAAATCACCACTGGCTCACTCCTTGGTCTTTGCCTCACACTTGGCTCTCATCCCCTCAATCACACCCTCTTTGCTGACGATTCCCTTTTCTTGGGCGGAGCCTCTTCCATAATAGATCGAAAGTTCAAGAGCAACCTTAATCTGTATTGCAACGCCTCTGGTGGCAAAATAAACTTGCGAAAAAGTGCTGTTTATTGTTGGAATGTAACTAACAATGTGGCAGCCAGAATAAGCAGAATTCTTAGCATCAAAGTTCACAAACATTGGGTCAATTTTAATTATCTGGGTCTTCCAATCACTTTCGGCAATGCGAACATTGGAAACTAGGAAGACATGATTGACAAAATAAAGAATAGAATTAGAATATGGGGAGGGAACTGGCTCAACAAAGATGGGAAATTAACTCTTGTAAGTTTTGTACTCTCTACGCTACCTATCTATCAGTCCTCCATACTCCTTTCCCCAAAAGGAGTTTCTAATCAGATCAGCAATTTGTTGAGATACTTTCTTTGGACCAACAGGAAAAACAATGGAAACAAAATACATCTTGTGAAATGGGAGACCATCAAGCAGCCAAAGTCCTCGGGAGGCTTGCAAATTCACCCCTCCTATGCCAACTTGGCGCTGGGTGGTAAACTCCTCTGGAACATCCTTCACAACAAACATCATATTGTTAGTCAAGTACTCAGGAATAAATATTTATATGGAACCAATCTCAGATGTCTCGATAAAAAACATACCACTAAAGGCTCCAGAATATGGTCATTATGTAAAGCTGCATGGGAGTTTTTTTCAGAAAGACTTTACTGGGTTCCCGGTAATGGCATAAATATCAATATGTTTACAGACAAGATCTTGGACAGTGATCCACTTCAGAACAATCAAGAGCTACATGACATTGTAGCATGGCTCATGCATCATGGAATTATCACACTCAAAGAATTCAGCTCTTGGGATTATCACGACAATTGGAAAAGTTGGAAAAACACAGCTATCCCTCCTCACCTTGAGTCCACCTATAACATTCTCACTGAAAAGCTGACAGGATGTGCCCCCCTACATCTTATGGCTAAAGATGGTCGTGGATGGGGTCCCACAGGTTCTTATACTTCCATCCTCGGCTACAAAGCGCTCCAAGCCCATGATGACACAAGAAAAGACATATGGAAAATAGCTTGGAATCCATTTGGGCTTCTCAAAAACAATTTCTTCACATGGAATTTAATCCGCTCCAAAGTTCTAACTGGCGACAATCTCAACAAGAGAGGTTTTCACGGGCCCTTTAGGTTCCCTCTCTGTCAAAATAATCTTGAAACACTTAACCACATTTTCCTAGAATGTCGGTTTACTAAACTTGTGTGGGAACTTATTCTCTTTGATCTCATTGATACTCAGCCATCTTTTAATTCTGTCACCCAGCCGTTCCAAGATTGGAACTCTACCTATCCTACCTCCATATCCACCAAGAATCTCTGGCATCAGTCTGGACCTCCATACCCAAATTCATATGCTGGAAAATATGGATCACTAGAAACAATGTCATATTCAACGAAAGATTTTACACTCCTTTGCAAACTGCCGGTAAAGCAAAAAGCTTATTGATTGATTGTCTAAAAAATTCCACTCACAAAGATGGTGCAACTCTCAGCAAGAAAGAAAATAATTGGATTGGTGGCAACATTCATAATTTAAATAAAGACTCTCACCCCCATTATCAACTAATATGGCAGATTAGGCTCACCATTCCTGAATTTAATGACTGGAGAATCAATCAAGCTATATATAGCTTACATTTTGACGGTGCTTCAAAGAACAATCCCGACAAAGCAGGTGTAGGTGGAGTTTTGTGGACAAGTAATGGATCTATTAGAGTGAAGTACAGTTGGGGATTGTGCATCTGCTCAAACAACATTGCAGAAGCATTAGCCCCGATGAAAGGGTGTCAAAATGCCAAAGACCATAATATCAACAATTTGCATGTTTTCGATGACTCAATGCTCATAACTGGAGCTTTAAACGCAAAAACCAACCTCAACAACTTAGCCCTAAATCAAATTATGCAACGCATAAAGCAAATTTCAAGTACTTTCACTCAGTTCAAGGCATTTCATATCTTAAGGAATTTAAATAAAGAAGCAGATATTGAAGCCAATGTTGGAGTCAGTCTAAATTGTGGAATCTTGAATTTAAGCAACAATAATAGCGAATTGCATCAAATCCCCTGAACAGGGCCTCAGATTCCCATTGTTCATTGGTTTCCTTACTCCTGAATCAGATTAATAGATAACTCAGTTCCAATAATCAACCTCAGAACTCGTTGAACGTTGATGATCATCTTCTGAATCGACAGTTTTAGACAATGCAAATCAATAAAATGTGGGCTTGAATGATATGATATTCCTCAGTTCTAATATGGGAATGAATGACTGAAATTTGAATGACGAGCATAGGGTGGAAGACTCGAATCAAGCATGCCGATTCAACACTTCCAGACAACTGCTAATCTTTACAATGAAGTTTCTGATTTCCATATTATATCAGACTATATATTTAGATCAGCCTTATCGATCTCTCCACTCTCTTTATAAGTCTCTGTTATGATAGAATGACAGTCAACATATTCATTCTGTGTGAAAGTTTTAGAACTAGTCATTATTTGTCTTATACCAATTAGCAGGCAATTTCACATCATGAAGCCAAATGGCATTCATTTGTAAATATGTTGATCATGAAGCCAAATGGCATTCATTTGTAAATATGTTGATCATGAAGCCAAATGGCATTCATTCGTTATAGTTAAAAAAAATAATTGCGCCGAGAGGCACTCTACAGCCCAGTATGAGGGAGATCTTCTAACGTGGATGTACCGTTACATCTAATAAATCGTAAAATTGTAGCGTTACATCTAATAAAATGTAAAAAGTTATAATATTCGGGAGATCTAATAAAACGTAAAAACTAATTAATATTTAGTCGACCATTAAAAGGGACGTGTATTTTCGATTGAAAAACACAGTTGACATCAATGCCTATATAAATAAACAAAAAACAACATAAAAAATGATAAAATAACGTTTTTGAAAAAATAAATGTAAAAAGTGATAAATTGTAAAAATTAATTGTATGAGGGAGATCTTGTAACAGATGTAACATGTAACGTTTGTAACCTTTGTCAGCTATTAATAAAATTTAATATAAGGTAAACAATTATAATATGAGTGAGATCTTTTAACGTTACATGTAACGTTTGTGATATTATTGTCGGTCATAAACAAAAGTGAATAATACAAACTAAAAAGAAATAAATATTATGTCGGCCGTAAACAAAAAATAAGTTAAAAAAATATTATAGCTAACATAAAATAAATAAGTTAAAAAATATTATAGTGGATATGAAAAGTATAAACATAATATTATACCCAACATAAAATAAAGAAGTAAACAAAAATGTAAAAAAAAATATTATAGTCGACATTAAAACTAGAAACATAAGAAGTAAAAAAATATATTATAGCTAACCTAAAAACTAAAAACATAAAAAGTAAAGAAATAAAGAAGTAAAAAAAATATATTATAGTGGACATAAGAAGTATAAACCAAAGAAGTAAAAAGAATATTATAGCCGACATAAGAATAGAAAAGAAAAGCAGCCATAATAATAGATAGATTTGCTAACTAATAATTAGATTTGATAACTAAATGAAACTCAAAGCAAAAAGAGATTTGAATCTTGGTCTCTAGGTTAAGACAAGCCCAATCACCTCACTACTTACCAATAGATCACACAGAAATGGTGTTAAAAAAAATGCCATAATAATAGTTAGATTTGATAACTAACTATAACTCCAAGAAAAAAGGGTTTTGAACCTTGAACTCTAGGTTAACACAAGCCCAATCACCTTAATTATGACCAATAGACCACACACAAATGTTGTTAAACAACAAAAGATGCATATTTATTTCAGCAATGCATTTTTTTGTTTTTTACATGTATGCATTGAATTTATCAATTTAATAAGTAAAAAAATCTTTCATTAATTTCAGCAATGCATTGTTTTTTGTTATTTACATCTATACATTGAATTTATCAATTTAATAGAAAAACTACTCTGCAATGATTTCAACAAATTAGATTTTGGTGTTTTCTATTTCAGGGTATATCGTGGATCCTCATGATAATATTGCAACTAATGAAGATATTGATTATCAAAGAAGAAAAGTACGACAAATGTATAGAATAGAAAGATAAAAATAATCTTTGTAGCAAGATTTATGTGGTTGTTGATTTCAGGAGGTTTTGGAGAATCCATAGTATCCATGTTCTTTAGTCAACATTTTGAATCCATAACAGAAAAAGAAGCATCAAAACATACAGAAGAACAAAGAAAACACGACCGTGAACTAAAGAGATTTTGAAGAAGGGTTATTTGTGCAAAGGGATTCTCAAAAGTATGAATGAGAGATAATTTCAGGGTTATATAGGAATCAATATAAATACCAATGAATATGACATACTTGGATACATGGAATGTGATAATAATTTATTCATACTTATTACTTACATTATTATAATCCTCATAATTCTTTCTATGTTTTCAACTTAACCTGTTCTTTACAATGTTGAAATTTTTATTGCATATTTTTCAGTGTAGATGTTATTCTGTGGACGCATTTATTTAAGTGTAGATGTTATTCTGTGGACGCATTTATTTAAGTGTAGATGTTATTCTGTGGACGCATTGAATTCATTGTATGCATGCATAGATTTCAGTGTATGGATGCATTGATTTAAGTGAATGGACGCATAGATTTCAGTGTATGGACGAATTGATTTTAGTGAATGGACGCATTGATTTAAGTGAATGGATGCATAAATTTCAGTGTATGGATGCATTGATTTCAATGAATGGACGCATAGATTTCAGTGTATGGGTTTTTTTATTGCATATTTTTCAGTGTAGGTGTTATTCTGTGGATGCATTGATTTCAGTGTATGGATAGATTGATTTCAGTGTATGGACGCATTGATTTCAGTGACAACAAAAGAACGAGAAAAAGACTTGAAACGAAAAGTAGAAGAACAAAAAGAATTTTGAAAAAAGAAGTTGGAGGAAATGATAGTACAAGAACTAGAAGAATGAAGAAAATGAAACACTGATTGACAAAAATAATATCGAAAAAGAAAGTTAGATGAATTGACAACAGAACAACGAGAGGAACAAAGAAAACGAAACGTTGATCGACAAAGAGTGTATCGAGAGAGAAGTTGAAGCAGTTGGAAGAACAAAGAAATCAAGTTGCAGAACAAAAAAAAATCAAAATGTATGAAATGGTGAAATGTCGGCAGAAGAAGGAGAAGAACGAACAAAACAAAATGCAGATCAACAAAAAGAAAATCGTAGAAAAAAGTTAGGTGAATTGACAGCAGAAGAACGAGAAGAACAAAGAAAACGAAATGTTGATCGACAAAGAGCGTATCGAAAGAGAAATTTGAATCAATTGGAAGAACAAAAAAATCAGTTTGCAAAACAACAAATAAATTAAAATGTATGAAATGATGACAGAAGAAGGAGAAGAACAAACAAAACAAAACGAAGATCAACAAAAAGAGAATCGAAAAAAAAAGTTAGGTGAATTGTCTCTATTTTCCAGTTTAACAATTTACTCAATCCTTAATACTTATTACTTACATTATGATAATCCTCGTAAATGTATCTGTGTTTTCAACTTAACCTGTTCCTTACAATGCTGATCAAACTCCAGTTTTGTGTCACCACCCACAACCGAAACCAGCATAGATCCAAATTCTAGGCTCTATCAAGCGCTGAGAGGGATAAAATCTCCCGAGGTGCAAACCTCTTCTCAGGTATTGCACTCGAGGATATTTTCGAGGAGAGGTTTGCACCTCAGGATATTTGATCCCTCTCGGCACTTGATAGAGCCTAGGATTTGGATCTAGGTTGGTAATTAATCACCCAAGGTGCATTCGTTTACACTCGTAAATGACAATAAGTGTTTTAGAGTGAATTAATGTAAATATTTTACCAAGTAGAGTATACTTTGTATCTACTTCGTTCTCAAACGGAGAAACATTAATGATGGTCAGGTTTATATATTTAGAGGATGGTCAGATTTATATATTTATGTTTGAAGCTTGTTTATAAAGAATGCATTTTCGATTGAGCTTATTGAATAGAAAATAATCTGTACTTGACAAAGATAAGAACCAATATAGGTTGGCAATGGTTAGAGGAATAAAGTACAATAGTAGGAGATGCAAATATAATGGAAATGATAAGATAATCCTTACCTCATTCAAATGGTTGGTTCAATCTACATATACCAAAGATAAGTAGAATTGATTGAAGAAGATGGGTATGTATTTCGATTTGCTACCATTAATGCTTTCTCCATTGAATATATACACAGCACGGCGTAGTGAGCTTCGCTCATCTAATCCTCTAATAAGTCAAATTCCAACTCCATTTATCTTCTAAATGGATGACCGATTTGCATCGTAACAATAATTATAAATATGGTGGGATAATCATGGCCGCTTGCATACTATCAAGAAATCTTCTTCTTCTTATGCATACTGTGTGGTTTGTATTGCTATGTAAGTTTTGTTTATTCTATCTTAAAAATATGGACATCAATGTCATCAATGTTATTAAATATTTTGGATTGTTTTCTCTTCGGTTATACTGTGACATGGTTTAATTAATATATAATGATATATAAATCTTAAATCATATTCTATATTTTTCAGAATTTAATATTTTTATTAAAATTATAAGGTTGCAATTATTTTTCATAATTCTTACAATTCCGTTTTAGTTATAGTTATCTTTATTTTTAACTAATTGGTTATCCAATGTTTTTAATTAATTAGTAAGTATTTTTTTTATAGTTTTGTAACATGGAGGAGGCATAATGGAGTTTTCACTAGCATGTGTAAAACTAGGTAAATAAGCAAAGTGTGTTAACAAAAATGAAGCTGATGAAATCTACAATGACTCGAAATATATAGGTACAATGAGAGGAATGATAGAGTACCTTTATGCTAGTGAAATTTTTCTAGGTGATCCTTTTCATCCACTAGGAGGCCAAGCATTCAATCTTGAAGGCTAGGATTGTGGGAAGGAGGTTATGACGTCAAATCTTTGGTCGTAAAATCTCTCCCTTTGTATTTCTTATTATTACATTTAATACAAGTTCTTTCTGTAAACTTTATTGTGCTAATGATGTTTAGGATTTTCTTCTTTGACTGTTAATATAGATGAATTCACATCCATGTTCTTTTACCACTTGTTTGTTTCCACATGCTTTGTATGGTTTTGCAGCTAAATATCTCAAGACTTGGAGCTTGGAGCAACACGGAGAGAGGAGTTGAATAATTGAGGTAACCCATCTCTTCTATTTGTCTTGAATTTCAATTTATCTAGGAAAAGTACTTGTGTTATGTATTCATTTGTTCTATATCTAAACCATTTAGACTAGAGAGATATATTTGAGTCCACTCGTACAGATTGTCTGTAAACAAATTTGGCGACCATGTTGGGGAGTAGTAATCCATGTTTTTTATTTCATTACATTTTGGTTTCTTTGATTTCTTTGCAATTAGCCTCTAGCCTCAAAGTTGCTTTTTATTTTTGGATATGACCATAAGAGATTTTTTGGGCCATCCAAACTATGTTTGGGATATTTATTGGGCCTTTTACCTTTTTTATTCTTTGAGAATTTTTTCTTTTTGGCATAAATCCTGCCCGACGCAGCCGAGCTATTCATCACCCGCACCACTGTAATTTTGATGCACTTATCCTGTTTGTAGACTGCGTCATTGACGCTCTCTGTCAATTTACAGCCTGCGTCACTGACATGGTTACCCAGTGTGCAGAGCGCATCGTTGGGTCTTCCAACGCTCTGGTGCACCCTTACAAGGCCCGTCGCCCTCCATTACTTTGTACTCAGTATTAAAAATTCTCAAAGTTGGTTTTTGGCATAGTTTGGATTTATGTGTGTTTTTAATTGACTACTACAAAACCTCCTAGACCTAGCATACCTCATCCTTGACTTATTTTTTAAGTTTGCATATTGATTTGAGTCCTAGCTAGTCAAGCGGGTGCATCCCTCGTTGTGGGAAATTTCAATCCCCCATGAGCACACTCAGTCTTGTGACTCCTTATTAGATCATCAGATCTGTTCGATTTGACTTCTAAGCCCTCCGACATTTGATTGTTGTGATTTTGCTCGATTTTTTGTGTTTCTGAGATTTTGGGTGATTATTTTTCTTTGAGAGTTTCCAATCAATCGAAGTTTACAGTAGTATATTCTATGAATTTCTGAATATAGACTTGAAAATTGGTGTAATTCTCAGATCTATTGAGTACATATGATTAGAAAGTCCAAGTTGTTCATTTTCTTCATTTCAAGCTTGCTTCTTGGAATTGTTGTAGAGAATTTGTATGCTTGGGAACAAGTATTAAGAATATCTTTGAAAAGTTTAAAGGATCATTATTGGCTTGCATTTTCTTGGTTTTTAAAAAGTTATTCACCATTTCCTCAAAAATATAGTGAAAATTCTTGCATTTTTTATTTTCTTCCCACTTTTTGATCATTAATTTGGAAATTAAGAGTAATCATGTTCAAAAGGAAATTCTTCTTTTCATTTTTTCATAGATTCGCTTAACTTGAAAGACAAAAAGGAAAAAAACATTTGGATTGGGTGTATTATTCATTTTTTGTTGGATTAGTGAAAAAGTGCTTTTGAGTCTTTTTGGTTGATTTTGAAAGTTTAGAGGTACTTGTTCATTTCATTATTGAAAACGAAACAAATTCTCTTTACCTTATCTAGTTTTCATCGAAAAGATTTGCATTTACATGTAGTTCATATTTTCGGATTTTTAAATTCTTGTCTACACTTTATGCATTCACCTAACCGTCAAGATAAAATTTAATGGTAGCACTAGTTTAAAATTGTATAGAAACTTGTGTGTTAAGTTAGAGACGTGTTCCAACGTCTTTAAGCGTGGAAGCTGTCATTATTTTTCTGCATTGCATCATGAGAGATTGTAGTTATTCCACGTACCAATCGGTATATCGAATGGCCTTTCACGTACCTTCGGGTATATAGAAAGGTACTTCACGTACTTGATAGTATATCAGAAGGGTCTTGTCGTGTGGTTGTGCATTAGAGAACACCACCAAGGATTTGAGATCCCGCATACCTTGAGTATATCAGGATACCCTACTAGGATTCATGTAACCATCTGAGTTAACCTATTGGTTGTCTTGGCGTGGCAATACACCGAGAAAAACACTCAGGGAGCTACTACGCATGTGCTATCAAGTAGTCGGGTTATACGGTCAGTGGAATGGTCCTAATCCTCCCTCGTTAGTGCTCTGAAATATTGGGTCAAGTATAAATGTTGGACCCTGTGGTATATCGCGAGTTGCATCGCCTTTATAATCCCATGAGATTCCAGACCATGAATCCACACATACCACATAAGTTTGCTTGCGGATTTAGCTGGTGTAGATTTTGGAGTGTATTTTTTTCATTTTGTATATAAAACTCTTAGGAGAAATTTTGGTTCAGTCATTTTGGTTGATCAACCTCTAAGAAGATCCGGCGGGATTTTGAACTTGCCACCTGAATATCCCCTTAATCAGGAGGAGAACTCAGGCGCAAATATGGATCAACCTACCACATCTGTGTCATATGAAGAAGATACTTCTACCATGGATTCGGGAATGAACTATTCACATCCTAAAAATCCACCTATCACTGACCTTATGGGTACGTTGATTGTTGAACAACCTCCTTCACATGGCACATCCTTTCATCAGTCGATGGAAGGACATCCTGGAGCCACAGACTGGATTTTTATCCGACCCCAGAATGACCCGGTATCAACAACTTTTGGTCCAACTGCATCATTTTGGGACACTTCTTAAGTCAACATGTTTCCGATTTTGAGTCACTTCTGACAGTGGAAACTCCATTTCATCGGCTTCCTCCATGGATTCATAATGTGTCTTTCTCCAACTTGTTTATGAGACTATCGATCATTTACGAACATTCGCTAATGAACTTAGACGACAAAGTTTCCCACCCAGGCCTAGTCTGGAAGTGTCAGCTATTGAACAAAATTCCCGTATCCATTCTTATTGTTTTCTTCACCAGGAACATCTACACCTACCTTGACCACTTATGAACCAGATCAACAATCGTTCCCGACGAGTACACCTCAAATTCAAGCGACCTCTTCAACACCTCATTTGACCTCAACTATTGGAGGGAAACCTTCTGCTACTGTTAACTATGTTACTAGAACATTACCTCCACCACCCCCACCTCAAAATTTGAGGGGAGGTTATAATCTACCTGTTAGTTTATAGGCGAGTGGAGGAAATCCCTTAGTTAGTAGTCAACAATTAGTTACGGGTCAACCTACGATTAGTGGTCAACATTCGATTATTGGGCACACTCCTATAAGTGGACAATCTTCGACTGGAAGGAAACCCCTAGCTAGTGGACCTAATCTAATTGGGGGGAATCACCCAGTTAGTGGACATAACGTGAGTGGAGAACATACTTCACATTTGAATTGTGGTATGGTTGGAATTTCTCTCCCAACCTTGGGACAACCTACGTGGACACATCACACGAGGGAACCATCTACTTGGACCCAAACCCCATGGGGGTATATCCATCTGGGTAATCGTAATGCTACTATAGGACAAAATTATCCAAGAAACCTTTTTCCTGGATTACCCTATCCCAGAAACATGAACACCCCATGGAGACAACATAATGTTCCACCGCTTGGACCTCCAGCCGGTGGACCACCCCCACCACCTCCACCACCTGTATCACCACTTCCTCCACCATTCGGTCCACCACCACCACCACCACCTCCTTATTCTGGAGGAGGAGGGTCCTCACATTCTGGCGGAGGCCCACCTTATTCTCGAGGAGGAGGACCCCCACATTCTGGCCCAAGGACCACCTTATTCTGGAGGAGGAGGACCCCCACCTTTTGGCGTAAGACCACCTTATTCTGGAGGAGGAGGACCCCCACCCTCTGGCGGAGGACCTCCTTATTATGGAGGAGGAGGACCCCTTCCTTCTGGTGGAGGACCACCTTATTCCGGAGGAGGAGGACCCCATTCAGGTCCACCTCCCAACATAGGAGGCCCACCCCCATATGGACAATTTCCTACGGGAGGACCTTACGATCAATCTATCCATGGTCCTACTAGTACACCGATGCCTTATCAGTATTACCAGTATCCACAGTTGAACCAACAATTACCATTTCTGTATACACTTGATCTGCCAGACTTATCTCAGTTGATTAATGATCCCATTTATCAGGGCCTAAAACGACACAAGTATTTTGACTTCTCTCCACTAAACTACTGCCACTCAAATTTATGATCATATTCATGAGTGGAGGAGGAGACAACGTCTTATTAAATCCCCATTCTGGATCAAATCCTTGCAGATTGGTTCACAAAGTCACTACTGCCTATCATAGCTAAAGACGTAGCCATGGGTGGGGCTGTCATAGAGGAACAAGCTATATCTTGTGCTCAGTATTTAGACCTTGTCTAGGCTCAATCTGGCACCTTATATGCTTCCAGCACATTCCTTTCTCGACTTTCGATCTTTGGCTATGTCATTTTTGACTCACTTCCAGCTACCGATCCGCTACGAAACCAACACAAGTATTTTGACTTCAGTCCGCTAAACTACTTCCACTCACATTTTTGATCATATTCATGGGTGGAGGAGGAGACAACGTCTTATTAAAGCCCCATTATGGATCAAATCCTTGCAGATTGGTTCACAAAGTCACTACTTCCTATCATAGCTAAAGACGTATCCATGGGTGGGGATGCCACAGAGGAACAAGCTATATATTGTGCTCAGTATTTAGACCTTATCTATGCTCAATCTGGCACCTTATATGATATCATTCCTGATGCCCCCCACCCTGCATATGATCCAGCAAAACCACCTACGGGACCTCATGCCGATGGCATCATTGGTTTTTTCCATACCCAGCCTACTACACAATCCGGTGGATCACAAATCCATCATAGCTCGACCCCACCCGCAACACAGGCTGGATATCACACTAGAAAATCACCCAGCCCTGTTTCCAATGAGGAAGTGAATTCAGTTCAATTTGCTTCACCTAAAAAATCCAGTGGTAAGAAGAAGAAAAAAGGTAAATCTAAAAAGTCTTCTAACTAGTAGGAGCCAATAAACAATCCTGAGACAATAAACAAAAGCGGAAGGTAAAATATCCTTGTTTATTTTGCGGTGATGATCACTTCACCAAAGAATTCCCACATCGGGAGGAAGTGCAAAAGTTCCTTAAAGGGAACCCCATGCCTGCAGTCTTAACTAATCCCTTCCCCACACAACAACAACAAATAATTGCACAGCAACAATCTCCTTCTCAAGGAAACCTGTCCACCACCGTTCATGTTCTCATGATGCAGAGTGAAACAATCAACTTAAATACTCGATCACGATCATATGACTCACCTTCTACAAAGGAATCTAACGGTGGTAATCCTAAAAAATACCCCGCATCTACATCCATCATTCCTTCACCTAAAGTCCTCTCGTCATAGAGAAACCTTTACCGGATTTAGTATTGCGTCCACCCAAGAACATGATTTGAAAATCCATTTTCAATCCAAATTCTTAGGCTGCTCAAAACTATAATATAGTAGAGGATTTAGCACGAACCCCTTGTGCTATGTCGATGTTAGAAGTCTTACAAAAATGTCTCATTCAGCGTAAGACCCTGTTATCCACGATTGGAGTTGTAGATCCAGATTCCTCCAACAACATCATGTTCAAGCTAGTGTATTTCAAGCCGAGACTTTCCCACCAACTTTTGTTTCAAATCGTTACTAAGGTTTCTGGGAAAAGCATCCGTCATACTGTCTTAGACGAAGGAGCCTCTACCTCGGTTATGTTGTTATCCTATTGGAGAGCCATTGGCTCTCACGAGTTAAACCGTTTCCCCACCACATTGAAAGCCTTTGATGGACATGGTTTTCAACCTCACGGGATGTTACAATATTTGGTCATTGAGTTGGGAAGTAAAACCATTTCCACTAACGTGGAAGTCGTTGCTGCCCCATTAGATTACAACCTATTACCCGGTCTAAACTAGTCCTATGCCATGACTGTGGTTGCATCATCCGTCTTTCGCTTTGTACAATTTCCCCACCAAGGGAAGATTGTCACTATTGACCAGTTAGAATTCTATACACCTGACACCACTATTAATCCCACGGACAATGTCCCTCTTTTAGGACACTCTACGCAGATATATGAGAGTGTGGGTGTATGAATCCTTAAATATTCATCCCTCATGGGAGTCTTTCCAACACCAGATACCCTTGCCCATGTTGCCATGGTAAACATGATTTCTTCCTCTCATTACTCGACGGACCAATGGATTGTGCCAGATCCATATCATTTGGATAAGATTGGAGATGTGATGCCTCTTAGCCCTGCAGAAACTACTTATGAGGCCATCGAATCAGACCCTGAATTACCATATTTCTACTTTGTCGTGGCATCTACCTCACATTCTCTGCCATTACAATGGACCTCATCCCTACCTAATACTCTACTCTAGACGTTTCATTTTGACGATTCAATCATGGATATTATGAGTGTGGATGAACCCCCATGGTAAGACCTCCACCATAGATTGTCTTTCCTTCCGCCATTAGATTCGATAGAGAACACCATTGAAACAATTGTTCAACCCTATGTCTTTCCTTACCCTCAATATCCTATCCTAACTGTGGATACAGTAACTGAGGGAAACTTGGATAACATTGCACCTACCTTTTTGATTGACATATCCATAAAACTTGGAGTCGTGGAACAAATTCACTTAGGCTAAATTTGTTCTTCGGAAGAAGTCACCACTTTCACGACCTTGTTTAAACAATTTTGCGATGTCTTTGCATGGAGCTACGAGGAAATGCCCAGGATTGATCCTGCTATTTTTATGCACGAGATTCAAACATATCCCGATGCAAAACATGTCCGGCAAAACTCAACCCTTTTCACCCTAGAAAAACTGCAGTTATTAAGGCAGAAATAGAAAAGCTATTGAAGGTTGGGTTCATTTATCATGTTCCCTCAACAGATTGGGTCTCAAATGTCATCCTTGTTACTAAAAAAAGGAACCATTAGGGTTTGTGTCAATTACAAGGATTTGAATAAGGTTTGTCCCAAGGACAATTACCCTACCCCCTTCATTAACCAAATCATCGAAAACTTTGCCGGAAGCATTATATTCTCATTCATGGATGGTTTTTCCGGTTATAATCAGATAGAGATCCATCCTGCCGATCAACATAAGATGGATTTGATCTTCCCATGGGGTACGTTCACATATCGTAAAATCCCTTTTGGCCTTAAAGATGCTAGTGCTACATTCCAACAGGCTATGTCGGATGATTTCCACGACATGAAGGATTTTGTGGAACCTTATTTAGACGATCTCCCTGCTCATTCAAATTGTCGAGACTTTCACATTGATCATTTGATGACTGTATTCCTTAGATGTCGACAGTATAATATCCGTCTAAATCCTCACAACTTTATCTTCTGTGTCGAGTCCGGATGCTTATTAGGATTCATCATTTCAAAGGATGGGATCCGCATCGATCCCCTCAAGGTGGAAGCCATTATTTCTCTACCATCACCCACATCTATTCTGGAAGTTCAAAGTTTGCAGGGGAGGAAAAAATACCTGAGGTGTTTCATGTGCAATTTCGCAGAAAAGACACAGGGATACATGTGGTTTCTCAAGAAGGACGCCCCATTCATTTGGGATGATTATGCTCAAAATTTTTTTGACAACCTGAAACATGCTATCACTCATGCACTCGTGTTACAGCCGCCAAATTACACCAAGGATTATATCCTTTATCTTGTTGCTTCCACTTCCACCATTTATATGGTTTTGGTACAAGAAGATAGTTACGCCTAGGACCATGTGATATAATACCTTAGTAAGGGTATCATTGATGTTGAAACATGGTATTCACATGTCGAGAAGCTAGCCCTCACATTAGTCATTGTTGTCCAGAAGTTTCTTCATTACATCCTCCTCCGCACAACCACCATCATCATCGACTCTAACCCCATGTACCACATTCTCACGTGCTGGGTACTAGGGGGAAAATATTCACGCTGGATTGTGATTCTTCAGGAATTCGACCTCTAGTTTGAGAAGGTCAAATCAAAGAAATCTTTGGTTTTTGCGGAACTCATTTGTGATCTTCCCCGTACTGATCCAGAAACTGAGCCCATGGACTCTCTCCCCGATGAGTCCTTGTTTCTTATCAGTACTTCTAACCCATGGTATGGATATATCACATTGTATCTCCAGACCCAACACTTCAATCCTTAACTATCTCGTGACGAATGCCATCGTGTGCGTCACCATGCAAAGTATTACTTCATCATTGGTGACACATTGTTTCCTCGTGGTGTCGATTCCATCCTATGACGTTGCTTAACTCATGAGGAGGCCGATCATGTACTGAATGATTGCAACTCGGGGGCATGTGGCGATCATCTTTATGGGATGGTTACAACCCAGAAAATACTACGCACTGGACACTATTGGCCTTCCATATTCAAAGATTGTATTCAAGCAGTCAAGAAGTGTCCTCCTTTCCAACCTTTTCATCATAAAAAGCGCTCACATCCCGCCCCATTACATCCAGTTATCGTCGTCAGTCCCTTTTCCAAATGGGGCATTGAATTCATGCACTATAATCCTAGCTTGGTTGGGGGGCATGGTTATGTTATTGTTGTAGTAGACTACTTCACCAAGTGGGCCGAGGCTATTCCTACGTATAAAGAAGATGGCGCAACTATCACACTCTTTATGTTCAATCATATCATTGCACATTTTGGAGTCCCTAAAGCCATCGTCACTGACCATGGATCATATTTCCAAAACAAGGTGGTGGATGAACTAAGCGCCAGGCTGGGTTTTCGACATGATAACTCAACTACCTACTACCCTCAGTGAAATGGACAAGTAGAGGCCATTAACAAGTTCTTGAAAACCATGATTCAACGTATGGTAGGGACACATAAGTCCAACTGGAATACCATGCTTCTTTCAACCCTATGTGAATATAGGACTTCCATGAAAACTACCACTGGTTTTACACCATTCCAATTGGTCTACAAACTAGAGGCAGTATTACCTATAGAGTGCAATATTTTGTCATTGAAACTCATTGTTGAACTTTTACCTAACACCACTTCCGAGGAAGAATGATTTCTGTACTTGTAAAAACTCAATGAAACCCATTGTGACGAAGCTTTGGCTAATGAAGCTCACAAGAAACACATCAAGGCCCAATATGACAAGTTAGTCAAACCTCGTATCTTCAACGAGGGAGATTTGTTCCTCACTTACGACCAAAAACATGATAAAATGGGGGCAGGAAAACTTGAGTCCATGTGGCACGATCCATATGTGGTTAAACGTGTTTTGGAAAAAGGAGCATATGAAATTGAGGATTACGACGGAATATATTTGGGGGAGCCTTGAAATGGGCTCTACCTAAAGTGGTACTATGCCTATATCATTTATGCATTAGTACTCTGTATATATTGTGCACGACGTGTGTTTTGCTTGGTGTGACACGTTATTTTTAGTGTGTTAGGATCTTATCATTACGCTTATACCATGTTCTTTCAGGATGTGTAGATGGAAACATGTTTTGGATTCGTAGATGGCTCTAGCTAGCACACCCGTAACCTCGCTTCGGCAACTTGGTTACTTTATTCCCCTACCGTCGAACTGATTAGCTCAGAAGGAACTTGCTTAGGGTTTGCGATCAACAATGTCGTCGAGTATCATGCGGTGATTGGATTATTGAACGACACTTGTTCCTTGGGTGTGGACCATCTTGTTATCTATCGTGATTCACAAATAGTGGTCTCCCATATCAACTGAATCTACGTTATCTGCGACCCCATACTACTACGCCTATTCCGGCAGGTATGTCTCTTGGAGAGGTCCTTTGAGTGAATTCAATACCTACGCATTCCAAGAGATATGAACAGTGTTGTTGATTCCCTAGCCAATTTTATATTAGATTGGTACATTGCACATTCATAAGCATTTTCATCAAAAGATGCATAAAATGACACAACATGTAAAATACACATAGTATGTAAGCAAACATCCATAAGATCCTCAATCATCATAGAACACATAATGTATAAAACCACAAAATAGTGTTTTTATATATATAATCATCATGTACAAAAATGTGGCATTGATACAAAATTTGAAGCACATAAGTTTTCAGTAGGTCCTAGCTACAAAAATATGAATCCTATGGTTTTCAGTACATATACATCACACATGAGATATCCCCGTGGATGCTCATGATAGCAGATAATGGCCCTAGCTAATATATGGAGCAGTGGACAAAAGTGTGCCGAGACTTCAGTTCTCTGACGTTGGCAGCAGAGAGGTAGGTCATCTATAGATACGTTAGGTATGTCCAACTTCAATCTCTAGAGGTTCTCCTCCATCTCGCTCAATTCCTCTGCCGCATCCTGATGAGCAGCTGCTAAATCCTGTACCACTCCTCTTCTCTCAATCGTAGAAGCACCTCTCGATCAAGACAGACCAACATCTACATCAAACATGTGTGAACCATTAGTACTACTCCCAAAAACATTTAAAATTTATAAAATGAAAAAACACAACAAGAGTTTCGTTCTTATTTGGGTCTCCCCATTGCTCACCCTCGGGAAGGGCCAAGTCTGGTTCTCCCCTGAAATCTGTACACGTGTATGCATAATCCTCAATCACGAGGAGATTCCTACGTAACCACCTAAAGAAGGTGGGACCAAAACTAATGATGGGACCCTCGCCTCCATGGAAGGCCATGAACTTAGACCACCTGACCATGTGAGGATCTCGAGGATCGAGATCATCTAGCTCTACCTGTGGCCGCAGCAATGGGACTTGTTCCAAGAAGAACAAGACCACGATTGATTTGTAACCAAACTGTTTCATCTCACCTCCGCGACATTTGGTGAGTTGTTCCTTGAAATTGGTGAGGAGCCCCTCACACCAGTTGAAGACAATAGGTGCCATACACTCAATGGCATAAAACATATGGGCCTTGGTGGCTTGATGAGCAGCCCTGCTGCCCGCCACTCGCTCTATGGTGAAGAGCACAGTACGCAGGGGTCAGTCTCGGATGTTCTTGATGGTATTTTTCCCAGCAAGTATTTGCGTCCCCGGTGTGAAAAATTGATCCACCAAGCTTTCAGTAGATTGGTCACTATGTCACAGACCGGATAGTGAAACCGTGATCCCGCCTGGACAGCCACGTCAGAAAATAGACATACTACACATCCAGAGTAAGAATGTGGGCACCCACACGGAAGTGCTGCTGATCCAGATCCCATAATTCGATCAGATAATCTAGTAATTGTACCTAGGCCCTCATTCCTTGTACGTGAAAGAACTTTAACAAGCCACATCGTTGCAATGCATTCATTGAATTTGGGTCATTTGTCACTTGGGCATCTTCCATTTCGTGCTCTATTTATTTCCATTAGACCATGGTCCAAGTCAAGACCTGCATAAACATCAAATAAATGCATATTAGAACCTTTCCCAAGCTTTGGATTGGGCTTCTTTGGCCCCATTTTTTATTTTTCCATGTGAATATGTGCCGACGCACCCTGCCTTTGCAGACAGTGCGTCAGCGACTCACTTTCTCCATGTGAGAAGCACGCCAGAGATCCCTCAATGCACTTCCCGCAAGGGGAAAGAGTGTCACCTAGGGTGCAAGCAATCCCCTCTGTTACAAGCCAAAAAACCCTAAAAATTGACCATAAAGCAAAAAACTAATCCACTAGAAAGGTAACAAGAAGGGTTAAGGCCTACATGTTGTTGGCATGGAGAGAAACAACTGACCCTAGGCTCCACAATCGACATTTGAAAATCGGCTCCAAAGTGGTGTTTTTAGTATTTCCAACTTGGTAAAAAAACATTGGTAACTATTTCTTGCTATTTGACTTTTATATAAAAGAAAATGGAATATTCCCTTTTTTATTTTTATTTTATGGGTCTTTTTTGCTATAGTTGGTCATTTCTTTACGTCTAAACACCTTATTATCGTTTCTGACTTAGTTTTTGGAGTTCGCAGATGAAGTGGACCAGTGTTCCGACTTTATTAGGCAACCATCGTTGACGTTTCATACTTTTCATCAAGTGTGAGTAAGTCGTTGAGTGTTTTTTATGCTATTATGTCGCTCATTAAAATAAAATATTAATGGCATCAAGCTTACTTTTCTCCTTTCTCGTGCTTGTAAAACTATGAGAATAAGTCATTGAGTTACATTTTATAAATTTTTCGGGCTCGTAAAACTCCCACGAAAAAGGAACCCCTTTGAGTTCCTCTTTGAGCTCTTTTCATACTCCCTAAATATGAAAAGATCTCCAAGCGAACTTGATTTTTTCACGCTTGTAAAAGTATTTGAAAGGTCGTTTTCCTGGTGATATTTTACCCCTTTTTCGGACCAGGAGGACTATTTATGAAAAAGGAGCACTCCAGTTAATCAGGACTGGAAGAGTTCTCTCTCATGTTGTTTTATCATTTTTTGGATGAGGAACTAGCTTTTACGAAAAAGAACCATTTGGAGTATTCTTTAGTTCTCTCCAGACTCTCTAAACATGAAATGACATCGAGTTTTCCTTCCCTCGACTCGTTAAAATCTGACATTGAAGGACCCATTTTGGGATGAGCCCCTCCTATCTTAGGTTCGTAAAACATATGAGATTGGACTCGTCCGAAGGATGAGCTACACTGAGCATCTGATACCCTCCTCAAGCTCTTTAAAAAATAAAATAGGTACTCACTGATCATGATGGGGATAAGGAAATAGTTTGTGTTTCATTGCAATTGTGGAAGTATTTAGTCACTATTGCACATGGAACTCGTTTGCATGTGCATTCAAATACCTGGATAATATGCTTGTCTTCGAGTCCCACCAATTTCATGAGTATTTTCACTCCTTTGATTCATCAAAGAATGATTCCACCATCAGTTGCATTAGGAGTCGGTGTCATTATCGTTATGTCAATGCTTCCAAGTCATGCCATTCCCATGTTCAAGAGAGGTCTGTTCGTCCAAGTCAATCTCTGCAGTCACTCTACCTTCTTGTAGAAATCCTTACGGTGGATCCAAAGAGATGATGTAAACCTCACAATGAAAGTATTTAGGAAAATAGAAGAAGTATAGTGCAGCAGAACATAGATCCAATGGAACTCAGATAGAGGCAGAATAATTACACATCTTACATTAATCTGAATAATTAAACAATAAATATACAATGCTCAGGATTTGAATACACTAGGTGTGATTCGAATTAGCCTGCATGGATAGATCCAAAATCAGTGGAGAGTCATCAAGCACAACTAGAAGTCTTATCTCATCATCAGTGGAGTCATCAATGCACAAGTAACTATCAACCATCAGTCAAACTGAGTCTAACTGAGTGTGGTAGGTGTAAATGGCACATGGAGGCACTAACTGAATGAAGAAGGCTCAGTGGAGGGTGCATGAGGAGCTATCTGGAGTCAGAAAGGGCAGTCAAGTCTCATCGGAGGCCCATTAGAGTGATACAGTCAGTTGAGAGTCAGTATGGCCTTAAATCAAGGAAGGAACTGATGATAACTCAACTAGCTGAAGTACAAAAGGAGTGGTAGGTGAGAAAAGGCACCCTTCTCAAGTGGTGGGTGAGAAGTGGGCGCATCATTGGATAGGAGGGCTCAATCTGAGTGCAAATAAGCTCCCGAGTGCTGGAAGACTAGGGACTAGGTGCTAAAGGTGTCAACCTGATGATTGGGCAGCATGCAGATGCATGCTGCATGCAAGATTGATAATGAAAATAACTTAAAGGCTGGTAGGACTAGGATGGAGTATAGGAAAATCCTAACACCCCCCCTTAATCCATCCTGGGCCCTGGTAACTAGGACAAAAGGTCACCCATACAATTAAAATAAAAAATAAGAACTGTCCATAAATCGAGGAAATGGGGAAAACCTCATGGGAAAAATACCCCCCCTCAAAAGAACAGTAAAATAACTCAAGAACCATCATACTAAGCAGAAAAGAAAGAAGCTTTCATCAGTGAAAACGTTTGCAAAAAACTTGGCAAGTTGATCCTCTGTAGGATGCCAAAGCAGGTGCGAGATCTGGATCTAGTCTTCTGATGTGCCTCCCATTGTGTAGAATATCTATTGGATGAAGCAAGTATTTCAGGAATACTTTCTGCAACTGGAACGAATGGATAATGATGAGTCTTCCCAAGGGATGGAAGAGAGAACCCCACCATCATGCTGCATCTCTCATGGAGAGGTAGATGGTACAATGCAAGGTTGGCATGATGTTGAAGTCTGGTAGTTCTGTAATCAAAAGAATCCTCAACTGTGTTCTCAGTAGGTGCAAGGACTGTGTGAGCCCATATTGTCCTTGGCTCTGGATTGAGAACATGTGTTGGTTTTGGATCTCAATGTTCTTGAACTTCGATCTCAAAATCAAGATCTTGATCTTGATCTTCATTATAAGAAGAGTCACTTGAATATTCATTAGATTCCAAAGGAGTAGGAAGAGAGAAGGGTAGAAAATGAGAGAACTCATATTCCTTGGAGGCATGATTTGCAAACCCTTTCACTATAGTCTTCCCAGTAGAGATATCTGTAATCTCAACTGTGTCGGGACCAAAATTCACCTTCCTAGGTGATCCAGTGTGAGTCATCTGATATACAGACAACAAATTTGCTGTCAAGGAGGGAATGAATAGAACATTCTTGAACTTGCCATGCTCCATATGTACTATACCCAATCCTTTGGCAGAGATCCAAGAGTTGTCTCCCATGTGAATAGTAGGCCCATCTTTGAGATCTAAAGAGGCAAATGATTCTTTAGAGGCAACCATGTGGTTGGAGGCTCCAAAATCTATGAGGAGGGCCTTTGATTGTGAAAAACCAGCCATCAATGCATGGTAATCCTCATGACCATCATATCCACTTCCAGAATCAGACATCTTTGCATCTTTTGGAATAGCAATTTTGTTCTGTTCAAGAAGCTTGGTTAGTAGGTCTATTTTCTTGTGCATGCAAGCTTTCTCAGGATCGTATCCTCTCTTGCAGTAGGGACATTCAGATCTCTTGTGTTTGTCCTTCTTGGAGCTGGAGTCTCCTTTTGATGGACTTGACTTATAATTCAATTTGGATTTAGATGACTTCTTATCCTTGTCTTTTTGCTTCCCTTTCACATTCGTCCTACTGGCTTCTACAGCTAGAAGAGCTAGATCTTTGGAGGCCTTGATGGCACCCATTTGAATCAATTTGTCCTCTTCTTGAATGAGGGGTGCAGTAAAGACTTCTAAGGTTGGCATCTTCCATCCAGGGATTGACATTCGCCAAGAGTGGAAGGTAGATACAAAGACAAAAAATGGAGATCCTAGCTTACTTAGAATGGAGAGAACCAATTGCTCATCCTTTTTCTCAATGCCACACTACTTGCATTGCATAACCAAGTATTTAAATTTCGAGAAGAATTGCTGAATGCTCTCAAAATCACTTGCTTGTAGGGAAATCAATTCATTTTCCAGAGCATGGCCTCTTATTTCATCTTATTTTCCAAAGAGATCCTCTAATTTCTTCCATACCTCTTTTCGGGTCTTCAACCCTTCGAGATGAAACAGTAGATCTCTAGAAATATAAATGCACATGTAACCAAAAGCGACATCTAATTGATTTAGATATTTGGATTTCTCCACAGCTGCATGTGGTTCGGCTTCTTTCCCCATTGTTACTCTGTATAGAGATTTCTTTCTCAATAACACTTCCATGTCAGCCTTCCAATCAAAATAATTGAAATGGGTGAGAATTCTAGGAGAGAGAGGATCATTCGAATTGCTCATCTTAACTGATGGAGCAAATGGAAGGATGAAACTGCTGCTACTGTTGGAAATTTGAATTAACTGCAAAAAAATCTCAAGAATGGAGGTAGAATATACTCTCAAATGGCTCTGATACCATGTAGAAATCCTTACAGTGGATCCAAAGAGATGATGTAAACCTCACAATGAAAGTATTTAGGAAAATAGAATAAGTATAGTGCAGCAGAACATAGATCCAATGGAACTCAGATAGAGGCAGAATAATTACACATCTTACATTAATCTGAATAATAAAACAGTAAATATACAATGCTTAGGATTCGAATACACTAGGTGTGATTCGAATTAGCCTGCATGGATAGATCCAAAATCAATGGAGAGTCATCAAGCACAACTAGAAGTCTTATCTCATCATTATTGGAGTCATCAATGCACAAGTAACTGTCAACCATCAGTCAAACTGAGTGTGGTAGGTGTAACTGGCACATGGAGGCACTAACTGAATGAAGGAGGCTCAGTGGAGGGCACATAAGGATCTATCTAGAGTCAGAAAGGGAAGTCAAGTCTCATCGGAGGTCCATTGGAGTGATACAGTCAGTTGAGAGTTAGTCGAGCTTTAAATTAAGGAAGGAACTGATGATAACTCAACTAACTCAAATACAACAGGAGTGGTAGGTGAGAAAAGGCACCCTTCTCAAGTGGTGGGTGAGAAGTGGGCGCATCACTGGCTAGGAGGGCTCAATCTGAGTGGAAATAAGCTCCCGAGTGCTGCAAGACTAGGGACTAGGTGCTGGAGGTGTCAACCTGATGACTGGGCAGCATGCAAGACTGATAATGAAAATAACTGAAAGGTTGGTAGGACTAGGATGGAGTATAGGAAAATCCTAACACTTCTACCATGTCGGTCATTCCCGAGTCAGTCTCAAATGTCACTCTACAGTCTGATCTACTCCAAAACAAATTTGTTCGTGTTTCTTGTCGATGATGGGGGAAACATCATGGCCCTCCTTCGACCGGTTTATCCTTGTCTACTTCAACACATCATCTGAGGATTGGACCTAGAAACTATTCAAGTACCTTAGGCTTTCGTGTCTCAATGGCAGGTTATCTCCCTTTCAACAATAAGTTCACATCATTGACTTCTGATTGAAAGATTCCATTGAGTGTTCAAACTCAGATCATTGATTCACATTCAGTGGTATGTACTATGATACCTTGGGGAGCATTGACATCAATGGTGATTTCCCTCGCACTTTTTAACTATATACATCAATGACCGGTAATCAAGTTGTTTCTACCATGTTCGACTTCAAGACATTGTAATCACATGGTTAGATTTGTATCATTGCGGGTTCGGCTTGAAGACCCTGGGTTAAGTCATAAATATTACCCAGGTTGAGATGGAGATTGTTTGAGTCATATTAAACAGATCCAATTTTGTATTGGTCATGGTTGTGTTATCACCTCATCATGGATCTATGATTGTGTCTAGTAGTCATGATTGTCATGGTTCGTCACTCCAACCGACAATCCTTACTTCAATTTTTTCCCTATTTAAAACCATTTCACCTATCTTATTTTTCCAGCTTCATGCTTTAGGGGGCATTTTATTACACCAAAATCTCTTCAGCATGACTGATGTGTCATCTGTATGCCCTGATCCCTAAAGTCCCTGAGGTAAAAAATTGAAACATAAGTTGTTGTCATTCCCTTTTGACCTTTTGTTGTCACTCTGATGTGCCCTGTTGTCCAGCAAGGTGCGTCAGGTTCAAGGTGACGTGCTTTGCAACTTAGCAGAGTGCGTCATTGATGCAGTGTGCCTTTGTACAAGGTGCATTGATCTCTCTCTGGCACATGTTTCCCTTGTGCAAGGTGCTTCAGAGTTGGTTAACGTGGATAAAGAGAAGCTTCGAGTGGCTTCTCAAAGCTTGAATGGCGTGGAGACTTATCCCTACTTACCTGGAATGGGCATGCGTGATTCCAGGCCGAACGAGCAAGGAAATCGACGTGTGGAGAGTTGACATGGAGGTAGGATGTGCTGTCAAGTTTAGCAGGCCTGGGGATGAATATTCCAGAACAAGATCTTATCAACCGCAACCATCACGTGGCTAACAAAACCCACGTGCCCATTTTTGTCTTTAATGGCCCAAAGCATGCCAACCGTGGATTTTGTTAGCTGAACGCAAGGCTGAATGAGGGGCTGGACATGGATGAACATTTAGCAACATAAACATGTAGTTTGAACGAATGACCATTTGAGAAACCGCAGCCTGTAGAGCAAAACTAAATGCCATGCATGACTGGAAATGTCACTTCAATCATTGATAAATCACAATATAGTGAGATTTGACCAAAATTCAGATGATAAACGAATACATGCATACCTAGTCTCTTTGATGAGCTGAATGGCTTAAATAATAACTTAATATATCAAAAATAGTGAGAATGACACCATTCAGAGTAGATTTAATGATTAAAAATAATGACAAAATGGACACCAACATTCCCCCAAACCAGAGATATGCCAGGTCCCACTGAGCAAAACAAAGAAGTTCAGGAGAAGGCTGAGCTGCAGTAGTAGCGGCCTTCGACTGGGATGATGAAGATATAGATTTGGCCTGGAGCTTCTTGATTTGGTTCTTTAAGGAATTATACCTCATCCACAGGGAAGTATGGGATGTTGTTTTGGCGTTAACCAAGCATTCAATGCTTTTTACTTGTGTACACAGTGCCTTGTTTTCTTCATGAAGCTCGGAAATTGTTTCCACATAGCTTTGATTCCGGTCTGTCAATAGTGCTATCACTTGGATCAACTTATCCATCACCTGCTGAGTCAGAATGAGTTGTTCTTTATGATGTTCAGGACTCTTTGGGGGACTCAATTCTTTTGAAAATGTTTCACACTCAATAGTATGATCTTCAATAGTTTTTCCTTTGTTGTGTGCAGAAGGACTTTCAACAGCAGAGGCCTCACTCATACAAGCAGATACGTTAGCTAACGTGAGGAGGGGTGTTTCAAAAGTATGGTCGTCTGATTGGACATTTGAACGCGATAGCTGAACGATAGTCTGAATGACAGACTGGTCGACGGACTGATCACAATCTGTTCTCATGGATTTAGTGGGATCTGAAAAGAGTGGAGGTTCCAAAGTAGGGTCACCAAGGGTAAGTTTAGGAGAAGGTGATGACTAGACAAGGTGCTCATCACCTAAGGGATCCTTATCAAATCGCACATGCTTAGTGTCTCGTTCTGCTTGCGTAGAGGATTGGGTTTGATAGTAGACTTCTCAATCAAATGAGGGTTCAATATTTCAAAAACAAAATGATCCCAGGTTTTCCCTCTCTCTTCCAACTGGTGAATGATCAAGAGTTTAATGAGACAATGGTGATACAAGCTACCAGAGGGATTAACAGTATTCTTCCTGACTTGGATATACATCTTCTCCAAACTTTTCAGGACATAAAATGGGAAGTTGAGGGTATGATTGTTAACAAAATGTGCTAGCAATCTAAAATGGAAAACTTTAAAAACAGTAAACTTAACCTCACAAGTGATCAAATGGATGACGACAGTCAAAAGATCTAAGTATTCTGGCTTGACCCATTCCTCGTGGAATCCTTTGGTACCAGCAACGTGTTGAAAATCGGCCTTCAAGTCAAATTTGTGAGCCTCCCGTGGAAGGAAGAGATGCTTGTGCCATCAGGCACCTTCCCTCGGAAGCTTGGTGGCCAATGAAATGGATTCTTCTGTCATGGAGAAAGTGAGATGGCCAACTTTGGTCATCTTGCCATCAAAACCCTTAGCAAATAGTAATGAAATTTTATGGTCACGGCCTTTGAGAAGGTGGAGAAATGGACACCAACCCGCTCGCAAAAACACTTCACGACAGGCTTTAAACTCAAAAATGCGGAGGAGGTCCTGGTAGCTACTAGGCTTGTAACAAATTGGCATTGTTGACAGAGGATGGGGGATGCAAAATGGATACAAGAGGTGCAAGAAATTGCAGAGGATGCAACTTAACACAAAGATGGAGAGCAAACAGACTGAGGTGGACTTCACACAATCATCAGTTTAAACTAAGGTCCGTTTAAATGTTTGAACGACAGTGGATGAGGACTTAGCATGCTTAAAAAATTGCACCTGTCATTCGAAGATCTTGAGTCAAGTGCCAGCGTAAAAGTGCATGAATTCAGTAAATACATGTGGTTTATAATATATTCAACCATGTCCAAAGCCGAGCTTTGGACAGGTTGAATGTAATTCACGTAATGAGAATAGATTACACGTGAGAGATCATGATTCGATGAATATGGTGGTAGGTTGTACAACAGGATTAAGTAATACCAAATGACGGTCATGCAATGATTCACAATGATTCATAATCCATTCGTTTAATGGAGGTGAGGTGGACAAGAGAATGAAGCCATGTGTGAAATCGACATTTGATTGATCCCTGTCATAATTAACCAATAAAACTTATCAATAATATTCAAATTTGGACACCTTGGCATATTAAATAAAGCTGTTATAAACTATGGTTTCATTTAGCACTCCATTCAGAACGTTGTTTATTTGCCTCATTCGGATCGACATTTGACCCGTCATTCAATCCTTCATACATAATTTTGTTTATACAAAATCTTATTGTTGATGCTGACCGAAACTGATTTTTGCAGAGAATTTCTAAAGCTGTTAGTGCACAAAAGATGCTGTAAACTTTGCTTTTCTGGATCTTTTAGTTGCGTTCCTCTTTTGTTCTTGATTAGATCAATTTTTCTTCTACTTTCGCATTAACCTGAAAACAATTGTCATTGTATCAGAGATAAATAAAATTTTCATAAATATTCAACAAGTAAGAAAAGTTCTAATCTTTCCCCCAAACCAAAAATATGGCGTGTCCTCAATCCATCAAAGAGAAAATGATTAATATTAAAAAATTTCAATTGAATTCTTATAGATAGCTTTTTAAAATATTGTGATAATTTTCATAAGGAAATGAAATATTAACTAATAAATGTAGATGATTAAGATATGTATATTCATCAAAAATAATATAACAGTGCTTAAAAGACCATATGAAGAATAATGATGTAAGAGATGCGAAAAATGCCATAGGAAAACTAGTCATCCATGACTCATTGTAAAGATCTCTTGTCATCCAAAGAATATAGATAAGGTTCACCGTAAATTTTGTGAGATCTACTATAATTATAGGTCCCATTTCTAGGATAGTCATATCATAGGTATTTGTTTGAATTAGATGACAGGGTCCAAGTTCAACTTACAACCATTATCCAATGACAGTATAAATAATTGGCCTAAACATGTGTTTGTATACTCAGGTTTTTATGAGTTATGTGAATAGAAATGCATTAATCAAACCTATTTTACCCGATATTGACCTGCTTCCAGCATGCCTATTCAGTACCTCAGCGGGTTTATCTTGGTACCATGCAAGCATAGCCTCGCTGCCAACGAGCCTGTTCAGTACCCCGACGGGTTTACTTGCATTTACCAAGCTTCCTTGTTTAAGATTTTATTTAGCATGGACCCGCTACCAGCGAGCCTGTTCAGTACCCCGGTAGGTTTGCTTCGTATAATGATATATATATATATATATTTTGTAAGGAAGCCGGTTGGCACTAGAGTGTGCTAAGCATGTTAAACACATAATTCAAAATTTTAGCACAAACCTTATGAGTAACTTTATTTATAATGACCTAAATTACAGATCATGTCAAAAGATAATAACCTAAAGCTGTTCCTTGACTTCATAGTCTATCTTCTTCATAAAATATCAGTAATGTTCCCCACAAAATAGAAAATATCACCCACTTTTAGGCTACCTTTTAAAGGTGCTTTAGAGTCAAGTTTTGATAATGAGTCCAGGATGAACTAGCAGTCCATAGGTGTAAGATAGAGTTTTATGGAGATACTAATAATTAAAGTAGGTCTTTTAAACAACTGTTCTAATGATAAATCAGAAGTGTGCATGTTTGAATCAAATACCATATACCTAATCATAAAAGAAAGTGGTTACAAATGATATCAATAAAACTTTATCCTTCACTATAAATTTTCAATTTTTAACAAGAACCAAAAGAGAGGGAGAACTATAAGTATTTCTTTTTAGAGCACTTCCCTTTTTGAATAATATAGCATGAGCTGATTAAAAAGATAGGGTTCTTGTGATTAAGTTGCAAAACCACTAATCAGATGATTCAATTTTTTTCAAAACAAAATCATATGTACAAAGAAAGTTATGTGAAAAATTCACAATTAATGAAAATAAAAGAGTCTTCATGTTTTATTGACAAACATGCAATCGGTTGTTAGAAAAGAATCTTTATTATTGAAAATAAAAAACATATTTACATATATACAAAAGAAGATAACCCAAAATAATTCAAGGACTAGGAGGAGGAGGAATGACTTCCTCTTCTACCGGCTCCATTTCCTCTTGTTGTAAGGCATTCTGCACAAAATCTTGTTTAGATATTGATTGATGATAAAGTCTAAGTCTATGTCCATTTACAACAAAAGAAATTTGTGAATCATCAATTGTCTTAATTTTAACGGATCCATTATCAAAGGTTGTGACAATCTCATATGGAACCATCCAACGAGTAGTTAATTTACCTTTAAAATTTTTGTATCTTGAATCAAAAAGTAGTGCCCAGTCTCCAGTTTTGAATTGTTTTTGTTTAATGTATCTATCATGCCACTTTTTGCATTGGTTTTGTATTAAGATTGTACATTGAATAGCATCTTGCCTAATCTCGTCTAATTCACTTATCTGCAGGATTCGTTCTCTCCGTGCTTCTTCTAGGTTCATCCCTAATTGTGCAGCCATACAAAATGTTTTGACTTGAAACTCAATAGGTAGGAGAACTTGTTTACCATAAATGAGTTCATAAGGTGTGTGTCCAGTAGTGATACTCCAAGTTATTCTATAAGCCCACGGAGCTTGGAGAAGCCTATCTGCCTAGTCTTTGTGGTGTAACTAGATAGTCTTAGTCAGGATGGCTTCTAATACTTTGTTGGTGGATTCTACCTCACCATTGGCCTGTGGGTGATAAGGTGAAGATTTACAATGTCTAATACCATATTTGTCAGTAAGCTCTTTCATTAATTTGGAGGTAAACTGAGATCCTTGATCGGTTACAATTTCCCTAGGTACACCAAATCAGGTAAATATTTCTTCATAAATGAATTCCACCACAGATTTCTCTGTGGCTCGGAATAAAGCTTTGTATTCTACCCACTTGGTAACATAATCTGTACAAACTAGGATGTACTTCTTCTTGCGAGACATAGGGGAAATTGGTCCAACGAAATCTAGAGCCTATTTTTCAAATGGCTCAATCATAACTTGGGGTGCAATGGCATCTCATCGGATGTTGTAGGTCTACCCATTCTTTGGCAGCTGTCACATCCCTTGAAATATTTGGAAGAGTCTTTGAAGATGCTTGGACAATAATACCCAGAGTGCAACACTTTGTATGATGTTCTCTTATCAGAAAAATGCCCACCACAAGGTCCACCATGACATGCATGTAGGATCTCTACCATCTCATCCTCCCGTACACATCGTCTAATAATAAGGTCAGGACCAATACGAAAGAGATCATTATCCACCCAAGAATAATTGGAGCTTTGAACTATGATCCTACGTTTCTCAGGTGGGGAGAGATGGTTAGGTAATTTTCCAGTTTCTAAATAATTGGCTATATCTGCAAACCATGGGGTTCAAATAGATACAGCGAACAAATGTTCATCTGGGAAGCTATCATCGATAGGGATAGCATTATCGTCAGTTTGAATTCGAGAGAGGAAGTCAACTACTACATTCTCTTGAGCAGGACGATCAACAATGGTGATGTTGAATTCTTGCAACAAAAGAAGCCACCGAGTCACTCTGCCATTGGTGATGGGTTTATTCATCAAAAATCTAATGGCAGAGTGGTCAGTGTGTATAAAAATTTCATATCCTGTGATATAATGACGAAATTTGTTGATGGCATAGAATACTGTGAGAAATTATTTTTCAGTAAAGGTATATTTCGATTCCGCAGGAGTCAAATTTTTACTAGCAAAGTAGATGGCATGTGATGTCTGTCACTCTTTTTGACCTAAAAATGCCCCTATGGCTATGTCAAAAGCATCAGTGGATATATGGAAAGGATGGGACCAATTGGGGCCCCTAAGTATTGGTTCCACTGATAACTTTTCCTTCAGAGTTTCGAAGGCTTGTTGACACGGTTCAGTCCATTGAAATTCTGTGTCTTTCATGAGTAATTTGAACATAGGTGTGACTATTTTAGTGAAATTTTCAATGAAACGCCTATAATAGCCGGCATGGCCAAGAAAATTTCTTACTTCCTATGGAGTTTTTGGAGAAGGAAGATTAACAATTATTTCGATATTGGCAGGATCTACCTTGATACCTTGAAGAGAGACATGATGTCCCAAAACTATGCCCTCGGTCAGTAACATCTTACACTTTTCATGACTGAGGGCTAAGTTCATTTCTTGGCACCGAATAATAACTGTTTCAAGGTTATCAAGGGCTTGGAATGTATTACCATAAACTATAAAGTCATCCATATAAACTTCTACACAATCATGTATGAGATCAGCAAAGATTCCTAGAACTGCACGCTGGAAAGTAGCAGGTGCATTACATAGGCCAAATGGTAACACTCGATAGGCATATGTTCCCCAAGAACAAGTGAAGGTTGTATTGTCTTTATCCTCAGGTGCTATCAATATTTGATTGTATCCACTGTACTCATCAATGAATGAGAAATATTGTTTTCCTGATAAGGTGTCTAACACCTGATCGATGAAAGGCAAAGGGAAGTAGTCCTTAAGAGTGGACTTGTTTAGTTCTCGAAAGTCAACACAGATACGCCATTTCCCTATGAATTTCTTTAGAACTACCACCAGAGGAGACACCCATTTACCATTGGAAATTGGGTAAATGAATCCAGCATTAAGGAGTTTTTGTAGTTCATCTTTTACTATGTCTTTTAGTGCGGGGTTCATTCTTCTCCGGGGTTTCCTAACAGGAGGTATGTTTGGGTCTGTGTAAATGTGATGGATACAGGTATCTTGGTGTATACCTTTCATATCGATATACTCCCATGCAAATGCTCTAGTTTGACTCTTGAGAACTTTTAGTAATTGCTTTTGCTGATTCTCATCTAAACCTGCATTTACATATAGAAATTTGTCGGAACTAACCTCACATGGTATGGTATAGGATCCTAGATGTTCTTCGATTGCAAAGACACAGGGTGTACTCTTGAATGTTGAGAGGCTCATGTTTTCTTGGAATTCATCTCCAAAGATATGGTCAAATTGGGAAAAATATTGAGGAAAATCTATACATGTTGTGGAAGAGATAAATTGGTTCAACACATTCTCGGTATTCTGTTCTTGAAGTGCCCAGGAGAAATCACTGACGAGGGAAAGTTCTTCCAAGTTCTCATCCCCGAAAGGACAATCTAACCAAAATAGGTTTTCAGCTATTGGTTGAGCTGGTGGGTACAAAGCTAATTTTCTTGTAGATAACCCATCATAGATAATCATCTCTCCATCCCTACATCCTATAAATGCATTGGTAGTAGCCAACCAAGGTCTTCCCAAAATAATGGGGTGACCTTTGGAAGGATCTTTTTATTCAATTACCATGAAGTCTACGGGATATTCCCAAGAAGCTAATGATACAGTGATGTCATCTAAGATCCCAGTAGGTTGCACCATTGTGCGATCTGCTAATTCTAGCATTGTTGGGGTAGGGCGAAGAAATGGTCCTAAATTGAGAGTTTCTAGAACGATGGTAGTCATCAAATTGATAACAGCTCCTAGATCAATAAGTGTGTTCCCTATGGCCGTGTTATTGATGATAACAGTCACCACAAGGTTTCCTGGGTTTGAATACTTTGGTATCCTAGGTTGGTTTTCTATGCAATCTGATATTTCTCCCATTACATGAATCGTCAAAGGGTCTTTTTGTTTTCTCCCTGGTCTCTTAATACAAAGTTCCTTTATTACCTTACTATAGATTGGGATATCCTTAATGGCTTGTAACAAACAGATATTAATACAAATATTTTTTAGTTTGTTAATTATATCATATTCTGGATAAGTTACAAGTTTTTCTTGTACTAGACGCTCCGGATATGGGGGTGATTTTTATCTTGAATTTACTTCTTTACGTGGATGGTTGTGTGCTGAAGGTTTAGAAATAACCACATCTTCAAGAATGGCCTCATTCAAGACTTCACTAGGTATGTCTTCTTCATTCTCTTCTTGAATAAAAACTGATGAGTTGGGCTTATCTTGCAACACTCTTCCAGACCACAGTTGAATCTCATGTATTGGTGTGGTTGAAATGGCATATGATGGAAGAGGTAACAACCCAATGTTATTAAGAGCTTGGGTTGTTTTTTTGTTAGGATTCGGTATTGGTTGTGCAGGTAATATTGTGGGTATTGGAGGATTCATGTTCTAGAAATGGTGAGGTTGATTCGGTATAGGGGGTAGTGAAGGAGGTACAAATCTAGGTGGAAGTTGCTGAATATTAGGTGGGTAAGGATAGTTAGGCATAGGAGGAGGTGTTTTATCATAAGCTTTCCCTCTTCATCCACGTGGCCATTGTTGTTGTTGAGTATTCTGAGGAGGGTACTGCGGTGGCCAATTTTCCAACCTGAAGTATTCCATTGTTGAAGAGATTGATAAGGATAGTAATAGGGTGGAATTTGTGATGAGTCTTGATATGATGGTTGATCTCTAGGTTGCCAAGGCCTCCTAGGTATTTCACCAAAATTTTCACTTTTGTATACAGCTTGCAATCCAGGAACGATGGACAATTATTAGTTGGATGTTCTTCTGTACATAGGTGACAGACTGAAACATTATTTAATGGACATTCTCGTTGAGGGTGTTTATTTCTACACCTAGGACAGAAAACATTCATTGCTGCACGCTCTTCATCTTGTCTCTTTTTAGCTTGTAGTGCATCTAACTGAGAACCCATGGCTCCTAAAATATCTGTTTTGAAATTTTCCAATAGGTTTCCCAACTCTACCCTTGTAACTGCACCAGAACCAGATATGTTTCCTTTGGGATTCCTAGCATAAGATTCTCGAAAGTGTCTTCCACCTTTCCCTCTGCTCGTAGAGTAATTCCTACATAGTTCACAAATCTCTGAAAAAGACTTATGAGAAATGTTTCCTGCTTCCATGAGATTAAGGTTATCTAAGAATTATTCTGAGATTCCTTTGAGGAAGAGTGTTCTTACTGCATCTTCTCGAAGATCACTATACTTGGACTTGTGTAGCACATAGTTAAATCTCTTGAGATAGTCTTCCAGGCTCTCATCTTCAAGTTGTTGTATTTTAAAAATATCATTGCGAGAGTCCTAGGTCTACAGTAATCCTGATATTTCCGAAGAAATGCATTCTTCATGTCTTCCCAAGTTCTAATACTAGATTCTCCTAATCCATGAACCATCGAAGAGAAGAATCTTTTAATGTGGTAGGAAAGAGTTTTAGTTTTTGACCATCTTGTAGGTAATTATAACTCCTACACAAAATTTCAAACTCGAATAAAAATGTGTCAGGATCCTCGCTACTCTTCCCATAAAAGGTTTGTAGCGAGGAGGAGGGATGTTTTTCATAGTAACATCTTGTGCAGTGTATAAGATACCCGAAGGTACCTTCAGTTCTAACTTCTCCATCTTCTTCATCTTGTCGGACATGATCTTCATTTTCATCCCCCATAAATATTCGATTGCCAATGAGAGAATATCTAGGTGGTTCCTTTCTTGGTGAATATGGGATGTCCCAACGTTCTGTTTCAGGAAGAGTATTCTTCTTTTTAGGAGGCGAATTACCATCTATGTGGGAGTCCAGTTTTGGAGGTCCTACTATTGTTGTATCAATCCGTGAGATAACTATGTTCACAGAACTCTCAAAAAGAGTATCCACTTGTGCAGGATCAACAAAATCTACTAAGTTTGAACCACCCACTATTGAAAAAGTAGTGTCTTTGGGTTTTTGTGCTAATGGAGAGTTGAGAGGTCCTGAAGTTTTATATTTGTGAGTTTCCTCTTGTCTTAGTTCAGTCTCAACATGAGCTTGAGGTTCTTCTAGTGGAATTTCTTTATGAACGGACTGTTATGATGTCCCTATGTTTTCTCCTAATTGATTTCCAGAAAGGATTTCCTTTTCTTTCCAAGTAGAACTATCCCCTTTATGTGTTTTCCGATACCTTTTTGTTGAGTTAGTAGTTGGGGTGGCATGCCCCCCATATAGGTTAGTAGGAATTTTAGTGGGAATTTTAGTAAGAGAACTAGTTTTAATAAATCTACCTTGTGAGTCTTTAGACCTATTCATAAAAACAAATTATAACATAAATAAGTTCTAATTGCATAACTCGATTGCTAGGTTTTGGGGATGCCTGTTATAACAGATGCACAGGTTCTTACTGCTCACTTGCCACCAGCCTATTTTCAAAGGGAAGAATATAACTAAATTTCAAAAGAGAGTTCAACTTATCTATGACTGAATTCTACCTATTTAGCTACAACTCCTCGGCAACGGCGCCAAAATGTTGGGTGTGTGATCTATCTCAAAGAAAACACCTAATATTTAATTATTGACCGAGGTTGGTAATCTTAGAGTTGAGGCAAAGTATATGCTAAGGTAGAATGGTACCTAAGTTTCGGTTTGTCAGACCTTAAAAATACTTAATAAAGAAAATATTGAAAGATCTTTCAAAATGAAAAACCGAGTCAAACTTCAGAAAAACAATAAAGGAACTAATTCAAACCTAATTAAACAACATACTAGAATAGTATCAAATCATACTACTCTACTTTATAATTAAATATTGAAAACTGATTAAAAATCAAACTATTAACTATAAAAATGGAAACTACCTAATTTCAGATTCTAATCTAGTAATTAGAAAACACCTGTAAATAAATTAGAGATCTATCTATGAAATGACTTAATTCGATGATAAATTACATAAGCATAAACTATGCTAATCAAAGCAAATTACAAAGTAATTAGTAATTTCAACAACTAATTCAAGAAAAGTATCTAATCCCATGTAACAAGAACTGGAGTAAATGTATCGTAATGACTTTCAAATGTAATAACAAAACAAAATGGAAGTAAATCTAATCTAACTTCAACAAAGAGATGTAAACTACAAATAGACCAATTATAGTTAACTTTAAACATTATGATCTATCTACTATCCATAAGCAAAATAATATAAAACTAATGAAAACTAGAAGGAAGTAGAAAACTTGATAAAGATGTTAGTATAGAAGAAAGTAGAAAACTTGATAAAGATGTTAATATAGAAGCAAGTAGAAAACTTGATAAATATATTAGTTAGCGAATCCAAATTGTATTCCATGAATATCTTCATTATGTGTCTAACTAGGAAACTGATTCTATTCTCAATGAAGGAAATTATCAAAACTAGAATACTTGAAGAATGAAATTATTAACTCTAATCGAAACTAAATCTTAAGAGCATGTAATAAACTAAACTAGGAATAAAACTGATAATTTCTGAAACAACAACATATTAGCAAATTAAATATGAAAGACATAATTTAAAAGACAGTTAAAGCAAACTAAGAATGATAGCAAAGCTTTAATTAAAACTTTATGGAATGTAAAACAGGAACCTAATTATGGTTAAGAATAATTAAGAGAAGGAAAGATTACAGTTAAGAAAAACTAAGAAACTGAATTCAAATGAGCATAAAAATAGTGCAGAAAGAATGAAAGTCCGAATGACGATCCGAATGACTGTCTGAATGGAAGTCCGAATGAGGAAAAACGAGTTAAACTAAGGAAATGAGTAGTTTTGATGATCTTAACGTCAACTGGCGAATGCAGATGAACCTACAATGCAAAGAAATCAGTGAGAAGACTTGTTCAGAAGCTACATTAATAGAGAGCAACCTACTCTAATTATTGTTTAAAGAAAATGAATTATTCCTATTCTATGCTAAAGCTGGAAAGCAAGCTTGAGATGAGAGATAGAACTAACCTACAGCTACAAAACATAAACTAATAAAACTAATTCTAATTATAAACTAAGCTGGAAACAACAACTAACTAAGTTCTATTTAATTGCAGGAACTAGAAAACAACTATTTAATTACAAAAGACTGAAATTAAACTATCAAAACTATGCTTTGGTTGACCATGTATTAATTCTGTAAACACAAACTAAGTTAGCAACACGACATAAATTATAGAGAGGAAAGAAATAGAATGTACAGGAAAACGAAATTAATTACATATACAGGAAAAATAAACTAACTATTTGCAGAAAAGAAAATGCAGAAAACAGAAACGAAACCTCTCGTTGATGAGGGGTGTAACGTACCCACCCATCCATCCAAGGCAAGGAAGGGAACATTATGCCAATCTAGGGGGATTTTAAAGCAAACTCAACCCATTCATTTGATTCATACAATTAAAAACCCATGTGTGCATATGTAAATTCAACAAACATGCACAACAAAGATAAACTCATCCACACACATAATTTCATATGCATTCAATATATCAAAACAATCATCAATCCAAACATTGTAGAAGTAAATGCATAGACAACAAGACACTTATCTTTATGGTGAAATGGCCCCAAACAACTAGCTATGTTGCTGCAATGTTCCTCCCAACCGTAGGTCTCTGCCCAGCCTGTATTACTTCAGCACTCAGAGACCACCCCCGAGCTAGGCATGATCTCTACAAGGAAAGGGGGATTTCGTGCTCATACATAGCCAAATAATCATTTGCATTTAAGCCAAGCCAGTCCATAGTTGGGTTTATCAGGCTAAATCTGAACCCTCTTCATTTGTGGATGCTTCCACTCAAGCTCAAGCCAAAACAATGAAAACCCATTTCAACCCCAACAATCTTCTACACACAGAAAACTCATAAACTGGGCATGGATACACATAACAACAAAATCCCAAGTGTTGGTTATGAATGGAAAATGTGGGCAACCAAAACAAAATGGGAGAAGGGGAAAACAACCCTGGGAGAGCAAATCGTTTTCAGAAAAAATGATTATGGGCATTCAGAAAATGATTTTGGGCATTCTAGGGCCAAAAACGGCCTTCACACAGTCATACAATTCGATGTAAACATTCAAACACGATTTCTGAGGTAGGAGATAACTACTGGGTTCACAAAAATGATTTTTCCATAATAAATACCAATTCTGGAAATTCAAAAATGATTTCACAACAATAAGGAAACAACAAGCTATCAAACTTATCTATTGAGCTTCCCAATGGATTCTCTTCCTTCCCCACAGTCCAACCATCACAAAAACGAGATTCTCAGTTTGAAAACCAGTGAATTTACAACGTACTCCATGAGAGAAATGCCCAGCAAGCTCCAAAAATGTGAGAGAGTGAAGTCTAATCGTGCATAATGGATTGGGAAGGCAATTCGTGGGTGATTTCTTGCCCAAGAAGGAGAATACGAATTTTCATGAGGGTGGATTTCCCATACTCGAATTTGGACAGCCATACCTCCCCAATCCCCAAGGCATTAACTATTTCACCCAACTCTTGAGAGAAATGAATGATTGGGCACCAAAGTCAACATAAGTAGTTGATGGTTGATGGGTTTTCTCATTGACACTTGGCTTGACTTCATTGGCTCAAGGGTTTGAATATTTCCCTCCTAATTTCCTTGTAACATCATGCCCCCATCTCTTGTTGCATTGCATAGCTAGTTGTGGGATTTTATATTAAAATGCATATTTACAATTCCCATGGTTCACTAGCACATGGGTAGCATAATATCAAATACTTGCCTCTTCTAGATCGAGTGTTCACTAGCGGGGCCTTGGACTTGAGCTCCATGCTAGGAATCATTCATAATATGCATACATTATTTATATTATAGCCCAAAATATTACAAGGGTCAAAATGGGGGACATTACATCCCCTCCCCTTGGAATAACACCATCCTCGGTGTTCCAATACCTAGGAATACATACACGCTATATACATGTCCAAAATTCACAAAATATGGCAGGTCTGTCCTGCATTTCACTCTTTTCTTGGGTTTTTGGGATCAAGTCCTTTGGCCTTCACAAACTGTTCCTGCTGGCCGGGGCCTTCTAGCTCTACATGAGGGCATTGTTCCAAAACATTCCCTTCCCTTTCTTGACCTTCCCGCTGATCTACAAGTCTGGAAACTTTATGGCGGCTACCCTCTTGATGCTCCATTGTTGGGCAGTCACGGAGACAATGATTTCCTCCACATCCCCAACATTTCATTGGTTGTTTTACCCTTTCATGTTGATGTATATGTAACTTCGGAATGTATTTCATATATGTATATTGTACTCCTATAGAGATGGTATTATTCCTCTATACAGAAGTGGTTGTATTCCTATAGAATGTTATTATTCCTCTATACAAAAGTGTCGTCATTTATATTGTAAGTGTCGTAACTTATACTTGATGGATTATTAGACCACCTTGTTGGGGTCGGCCCTATATAAGTCATGTGGGTCGAAGGGTTATTAGGCCACCCTATTGGGGGTCGGCCATGTGGGTCAAAGGGTTATTAGACCACCCTAATAGGTGTCGGCCCAGTAAGCATTATGTTATGTAGTTAAGTTAAGGCCGACCTAGTAAAGGTTATTAGGCAAGTCAAGTCAAGTATAAATAGAGTGTGGGAGGCACACTATTTCATTATTCTATTCTCTCACACACTCTTTGGAGAGTGGCTCACTTGTGGAGGAGGAGAAGTTGCTGCTAGGAGATTTCTATCTCTTATGCTTGGGTTGTATCATTGCTCTATCTATCTCTGAGGAAGTTATTGTGGTTTTTCACCTTTATGGTTTTCCCTAAGTAAACTTTGTGTCTCTTGTGTGCTTGCATTATTGTGTCCATGATTGATATGCTGTACATGTTGTTCTCTTAGTTAAGATCCTATATCAGATTGAAGGAAATTCTGAAAAATTAACATGGTATCAGAGCTAGCCTAAAAGAAGGCATGGTATGGCATGTATGACACTTGTTGCACTAGTGATGCTAGGGCTTGATATATAAAAAACAAGTCATCGTAGAACTTTCGCTATAAATCCATTTTGGAGAAGTTCTCGGATCTGAAACTTTTACAGTTCGAATGTAAGATCCCTATGTACCTTGTATCCAAAGAAAAACTTCTTATTCATTGTACTTTGTGTTTTATGATTTGTGCAATCTAGGGTTTCTGCCTCTTCCATATTTGAGTCATAAAGAGGTAACCTAGGAAAAAAGTCATAACTTGGGCTAGGAAGCTCCAATTGAAATTTCATAAAAAGTGACAGGTAGTGCATGGGATGTATTTTCTTAGGTAACTTTTTTCAGAGGCCGAAACTGAACCAATGACACGTGGAACGCCGTACAAGTTCTCTCTCCTGTTTTATCCCATAAAAAGGTCACGTTACGACACTTGGCATAACTATCTTTCAGAGAATCCATTTGAGGTTAGATATGTGGGGTTGGAAAGACGACAGGTCGGTCTATCACAAGAAAATTTTTCAGACCCTGTGAATCGAAAAGTTCAGAGTTACACCAGAAACAATCAAGTACATATTTATGTCAAAACATAATTATTTTTGAGCACCTTCATTCATGGCTTCTGGAATTTAGGGTTTAAGAGAAAGTTGGAATTTTTGTAATCGAAGACTACGGCTGAATGCTACTCATCAAAATCAAAATTTAGAGACCAAGATGAGAATTTTTGGTTGGGCAGAAGGCCAGTTTTGATCAGACCCTAGTTCGAGACTTTGATCGGAAAAGTAGAAAATTAGGGCTTCTGTAAAAATGGAATTTTTTGAAATCTGTGACCACGGTTGGAAGCTCCTCAAAAAACTAGAAGCTTAGAGCTTTGGATCGAACCTTTTGATTGGGCAGAAGGGTGGGATTTATCAAACCCTAGTTCGGGGTCATGTCAAGTGAATCCAAAGTTTCAAAGACAAATTTGAGGGGTGAAACTTTGCAGTTTTCAAATTATGAGTATACTAGCTTGATCAGCTCATCAAGGCGCATATTTCTATCCTTTCAGAAGTTTAAAATTCAGAGTTTGTATTTCTAGGGTTTCTCTGAAAAACCCTAATCCAGTTCCAGATCCAGTTCCTGCAAATCAAGTGGATTGGGTTAATCCTAGAAGAGAATGGATTGGTCACTTGCATAAGTGAAGAAGTTCCTATTTCAGAGGGAGATGAGGCTAAGGCCTTACATAAGAATATTACAAGCAATATCAATAGGTATGACTCATCCAGGTATGTTTCGAGATTTGTTCATGATTAAGTTTATGGTATGTTTGTCTCCATGTTATTACGGTTAGTACAATCTTGATTAAATTTAGACTTGTCGTATCAGCTTAATAAAATTATGAATGCATGATAGAAGATATTCATTGATTAGGGTGTCGACACTTATGATTGTACTAATGCATTATGGTGTTGTATGAGGTTTATGTTGTCCGCTAACATGAAAGGTACACCAAGAAAGACAAATCATGTTCTAGTCAAGAACATATGATCATGATGACATGAAGACAAAGATTAATCCATTGTCATGAATCACTTAGAAGATCTATTTGCGAGGTATGTATAACTTGGTTCTATAATGGTTAACCTATGAGATATGCAGGTTACTAGCACAAGTCATTGAAGACAACAAGAAGACATCATGTGGGTATGTTAGACATAACTAGCTAACATACCAATCCAGGTATGTTTTTCCTATATCAAGTTAGAATCCTACCTTGTGTTAGGATCCCTTATATAAGTATACTTGGTATGGTTGGTTATGTTTATTCATAAAGTTAGAAATATAAGTAATCAAGGGTTTATGCATTTTATGTCTCTTATCTTGATTGATGATTTAACTAACTAGAAGAGTCCTATGATCAAATAAGAATATGCATGAGTAAAAGAAGACTTCCCTGAAACCTTAAATACTAATGTTTATTATCTGTGTTTGAAATGATCATTGTGTTTTGATAGTATTAAGATTATACTAATGAATGTGTGATTATGTATGAGACCTCAAGGATAACACAATGATGATACTAATAAGCATGCATAGTGATAGATATAAGTTCAAGGATAGGTAATCCAGGAAGAAAAGATCAAGAGGGAGCACACTCCAGTTGTTCCTGCAAGGAAGCAAACATCAAGAGGGAGCACACTCCAGTTGTTCCTGTAAGGAAGCAAAGATCAAGAATGAGCACACTTCAGTAGTTTATGCAAGAATGTAGATATTTAGAGGGAGTTGACCACTTCTCACAATCCACATCAGAATGGAGTTGCAGAAAAGAAGCAAAGACTGAGAGGGAGTCAACCCAACAAACAAACAAACATAAGTATTTGAATTATCATTCCTTGCATATTTTATTGTTTAAATAATAATGTTCAATAATGTATATACTCATGTTCCTAGAATTAGGTTGTGTATTATGCATATTAGAATAGTTGCATTGATGAACAGTATACCACTAATATACATGGGTAAGTGGCCTATGGCACTGTACAACAATCCATTGCTACTTATCTAGAATGAAACCTCTTTGCTGACATGTTGGGAGATGTGCAAACTCTTAACAGTGTTCTGGTAGAGATTGGAAGGCATCTAAAAAGTTACGGGATATGGATAAATGTTGTATTCAAGCATTGGCTAAGATAATTGCATGACTGTGACATATTTCTTTATGTGTAAGAATTTGTTCTGAAAACTATGAGATGTTTTCTAATCATGAAATTTAACTTGTTGTGTAGGAAAGATCGTATGCCATCACCTACAAAAGAAGGACTACAACATTTGTTCAGCAACAAAGTTATCTATTGAAAATATTGAAGTTCCCAGGATCTGGGAAGAATGCCATGATCGAGGAGTACCAGTCGATCATGAAGATGTTTGGGATGCAGTCCCAAGACCTGAAGAGGAGTCTGTAGTGACTTCCAAGAGGATCTACAAGATCAAGCATGCTGCAGGTGGTAGCATAGAGACTTTTGCTCCTGTAGCCAGATACACTTCCATTAGATCCATACTTTCTCTGGCTGCAGTGATGAAATGGAAGATACACCAGATGGATTTCAAGACAGCTTTCTTGAATGGTGTAGTTGAAGAAGAAATGTATGTGGAGCAGCCACTTGGTTCTGAGACACATGACAAGGAGTCATATATGTGCAGAACTTGGTATGGTAGGGTAGACAGCTTTCTATCCAGTTTGGGCTTTACCAAGAGTAAAGAGGATTCCAACCTTTACTACAAGGTTGAGGAAGGCAATCTAGTGATACTACTTTTGTATATGGATGACCTGTTTATTATAGGTGAAGATAGATTGATTGTCGACACACAGCGAAAGCTTGCTGCCGAGTTCGAGATGAAGAACTTGTCGATGATGCACTATTTTCTAGGTATGGAGGTGTGGCAAAGTGCAGATGGAATCTTCCTTGGACAAGGGAAGTATGTAGTAGAGATCCTGAAGAGGTTCGGGATGATGGACTGCAAGGCCATGGACACACCTATGGCATCAAACCTGAAGCTTCTGTGTGATGCTGCATCTGAGCTGGTTGATATCACTATGTATCGTCAGATGATTAGGTCCTTGATGTACCCGACGAACAAGAGACCAGATATTTGCTTTACGGTGAACACATTGAGCCAGTTCCTGATGGATCCGAGGAGTGTTCACCTGGTTGCTGTAAAGCATATTCTGAGGTACCTGAAGGGTACAGTTTATTATGGACTCAATTATGATGCGAATCAAAAGTTTAACCTACAGGGTTATGTTGATTTAGATTGGGAAGGCAGTGCTGCAGATAGGAAGAGCACTTATGGGTGCTGCTTCAGTATGGGATCAGGTGCGATCTCATGGTTTAGCAGGAAGCAGTCTTGCGTAGCACTGAGTACAGCTGAGACATAGTATGTTGCAGCCTGTTCGGCTAGTTGTGAGGTAGTATGGCTTCGAAAGCTAATGTCTGAGTTATTTGATATCCCGTTGGATGCTACTGGTATCTTCTGTGATAACCAGAGTTGTGTGAAGCTGTCTGAGAACTTGGTGTTCCACGATAGGTCGAAACACATTGAGATAAAATATCACTATATCAGGGATATGGTGCAGAGAGGAGCAGTGAAGCTCCTGTATGTTGCGACGAATGAGCAGATTGCAGATGTGCTGACGAAGCCACTAGCCAGAGTGAAGTTCGAGCACTTTAGAGAGAGGCTTGGTGTTCTTCAGATCGATGAAACTTTGAGGAAGAAGTGATGGAGACATTTTCTGAAGCCATTCCAAGCATGTTGGAAGGAGGATCCTTCATATGGCTGTGGATGTAAGCGCTGGATGATGAGCATCAAGACGATGCTCTAGTTACTGCTCTATATATGCATCGAGACGATGCTGGATATGATCAGTTGGATCATCTATATGTATATGTATGTACACATCATGTTGGATGTTGGATATGATCAATTGGATCATTTATATGTATTTGTATATGCATCATGATGGATGCTTGGACCATGCATTTGTATACGTATCAGGTGGATACTATGTATGATCAGGTAGATCATGTATGTTGATATATATTAGGTGGATACATTATGTGGATCATGTATCTATGTATGTATCAGGTGGATCATGTATGGTGATATGTATCAGGTAGATACTTGGTATGCATCAAGTGGATGCATTGTATGATCATGATGACGAGCTTCAGGATGTTGCTCCAGATGGTATGTATCAGGACGGTACAGTGATGATTATCATTATGATCATGAGCATCATAATGATGCTTCGTGTGATGATGATCAGTTAGATCATGAGTATCAGGTTGATACTTGGAGGTCAGAGATGATATGTGGCAGGTTGTGAAAATAACATGTAATCAATCCTTAGAAATCTGATAGGTTGAGCTGTGTGCTCGTAATCAATCCCAGGATGAGGTATTGCTATGTAGTATGTAATTTGTCCTCAGAGATCCAATAGGTTGAGCTGTGTGATCGTAATCAGTCCTGGGATGAGGTATTACTACAAAGACATGTAATCAGTCCTGGAGATTCGATAGGTTGAGCTGTGTGCTTGTAATAAGTCTTGGGATGCTCTTTAGAGATCTTTCCAGTTGTGCTGTGCAACATAAATGTTCCTGGGATGATCTTTAAAGGTATTGTCTATTCACATGTAATCAGTCCTGGAGATCCGAGAGGTTGAGCTACGAGAGGTTGAGCTATGTGCTCGTAATAAGTCCTAGGATGCTCTTTAGAGATCTTGCCAGTCGTGCTGTGGCACATAAATGTTCCTGGGATGCTCTTTAAAGGTATTGTGAAGGGGATGCATGTAATCAGTCCTGGGAGATCTTGCAGGTCATTCTTAGGCACATAAATGTTCTTGGGATTGTTCGGATATCCATCATCTATTTCGGGATACATCATCTATTTCAGGATCTTGCATGATCTATTTCAGGATATGATCTATTTCAGGATCATCTATTTCAGGATATGATCTATTTCAGGATCTTGCATGCACAGGCATGCATCCCAGTCACCAGTTTGATGCCTCCAGCACCTTATCCACCTTCTTCTAGCACCCGGGAGCCACTTACCACAGAGTTTTAGCCCTCCCAAGCTGAAAGGCGCCCTCTTCTCACCTACTGCCAGAGAAGGGCGCACTTGCTCACCTACCACTGCAGATTCACTCCAGTTACATTCAGTTAGCTCTGATTCTCCCTGATTTGAGGCTAGTTTCACTCCCGACTGACTGTATCACTTCCGTTTGACCTCCAGTTTGATTAGGTGACTTGTTCTGACTTCAGTTAGCCTCCCATGCGCCCCCACTGAGCCTCCAGATCCTATATCAGTGCTACACACTTCAGTTACATTTATTACACTCAGTTAGACTCAGTTTGACACCTGGATGACTGGTTGTTGTGATTGATGAGCACCACCGATGATTGATGAGGACTCCTAGATAGAGTCAAGCTACTCCATTTAGTGATTCGAATGGCCTACTTAGTCAATTCAAATTGCTCATTGACAGACATTGTAATCTATTGTAATTCATTCACCCTTTCTGGGATAGAGAGCACTGCTGCATGTTTTGCACAGTTTTGCACCATATTTTCTATGTTCATCTGTTGTGATTGATTTACTTGTTCATTAGATCTGCTGTGACTAATTTTACATGGTATCAGAGCCATTGCAGGGACAAGATCTCTTTTCTACAGGTGTTTATACAAGAAGATTTGACTGAATTGCTAAAAATTGCAAAAAGTTTGGCATGAGATATCTCAAGGGCATTCGCTCCTGTGCATGCAAAGCTTGAAAAATATTCCAATACCACTCCAGAAGCTTGAGTTACCACATAATTCCTGGATCTGATACATTGGACCTATTCAACATTGCTTGAAATCCAATCCCAGGTGTGATGCAACTCTCAAAGGGTGGATTGTTCGACCCTATTGTGGTTGTTTTGATGTGATTTGCAGGTTTATTGTCTCCTTCAAGTGCACTCGCTATTTTCTGCATGCAAGGTTTCCTCCTTCAATTGCATTCGCTATAGTCTGCATGCAAGCTTCCTCTTCATCAGTTGACTCAATCCTTGCAATGGAATACTCTTCTTCAAAGCCTATCCTCACCCCATTCAATTATTTTGATTGGAAAGATGATATGGAGATCATATTACGTTCAAAAGGTTACTACCGAGTCACTATTGGTCTTGAATTGGAGCCAAACAATGTAGCAGAAAGAACCAAACACTACAACAAGCTTGATGAAGCTTACGGTCTTCTTTGTCTCTCCATCTCCAAGGATCTTCACTTCCATCTCAGCGGATTGAAGACTCCAAAAGCCATATGGGAGCAACTTGAAACACTATTCGGCAAGCAGGATGAGCTTAGGGCTTTTCAATTAGAGAATGAATTGATTGGCCTTAATCCTGAGAATTTCGAGACCATCAATGAATTCTTCACAAAATTCAAGAACTTGAACTTGCAATTGAAGAACAGTGGTGTTATCAAAGAGGATAAACAGTTGATCCTCTCCATTCTAAGCAAGCTTGGGAAAGATTATTCGGTATTTGTCTCTACTTTCAATTCCGGTCGGCTAACTACCCCGAATTGGAAGATGCCTACCTTGAATGCCTTCATTGAGTCCGTTACGAAAGAGCATGACAAGTTGATTCAAATGGGGTCCATAAGCTCCAAAGATTCATCCCTATTTGTTCAAGGACCCAAGATCTCGAATGGTAAAGGAAAGCTAAAGAAGGAGAAGCCCAAATTCGAGCCTCACAAGCAAAAAGACAAAGGCAAGCAAACGGATGCACCATCCAGTTCGAAATCCAAGCAAAATGGCAAAGAAGGTAACCAAAAATCTAAATGTACTTATTGTAACCGTGGCTTTCATCCCGAAAGTTCATGTATGAAGAAGACTATAGATCAAATGGCCCTCCTTTTGGAAAAGAACAACATAACCCTTCCTGACGGTGCAAGGAAGAAGGATCGGAATGACGATCATGAAAGAGGACAAGCACTCATGGCAACGGTTTCGAAGCCCACTCTCTTGATAGATTCGGGTGCATCAAATCATATGGCTGCAAATATTGATTCTTTTTCCTCATTCGATCCAAACAGCTCCATCCCCATCCATTTGGGAGATGACTCAAAAATTTCTTCAAAGGGCAAAGGTACGATTCATGTAGAACATGGATGCTTTCAAAATGTTCTCTATGTGCCTTCCTTAGCTTCGAATCTCCTTTCTGTGTATCAAATGACACATACTGGTGATCCAAAGAAAGTCACATTCAGCCCTAATATAGTTGAAATTTCTGATATCAAAAGTGGAAGACTAGTTGCGGTTGGAAAGGCAAACCACACTGCAAAATGTTATGAGTTTTCGCACTTTATTCCGCTTGCAAAGCCCACTGCTCTTCGCACACATGGTAATGAGGTTAGTAGGCTTTGGCATGAAAGATTTGGACATCTAAATTATAAGTATTTGCTACTGCTATCAAATAAATCCATGGTAGATGGGCTTCCACAACTCCGTTCCTCGAAGGGAATATGCACCGGTTGCATTATTGGGAAGCACCCCGAGCACAGATTCGACCGCGGCAAGGCTAGCAGAGCCTCTACTATTTTGGGATTGATCCATTCTGATATCAGTGGTCCGCTGCCCCATATGTCATTAAATGGTTCAAGGTATGTTTTGACATTTATTGACGATTTTTCCCGCTTTACATGGGTATTCTTTCTCAAAAACAAGTCAGAAGTGCTTGGAAAATTCAAGGATTTTAAGGCTTCTGTCGAGACCACCACTGAGAGCAAGATCAAAGCTCTTAGATCTGATAATGGTGGGGAATATATCAAGTCCGAGTTGCTGCAACTTTGTGCCCAAAGCGGAATCAAGATCCAACATACAGTTCCCTACACACCCCAGCAGAACGGTGTAGCGGAAAGGAAAAACCGGTCACTGAAAGAGATGGCTACATGCATGATTGAATCAAAAGGTTTGGCTGCAAATCTTTGGGCTGAAGCAATCAATGTTGCTGCATATATACAGAACCGAGTTCCACATTCATCCGTGAAAGGTATGACTCCTTTCGAAGCATTCTTTGGTCACAAACCGGATGTGTCAAATTTGAGAGTTTTTGGCTCTACTGCATGGGCTAGAATTCCTTCTGAGAAGAGACGAGCTTTGGATCCACAAAGTATCGAGTGCATATTGATAGGATATGGGGAAGAATCAAAAGCATATAAACTCATGGATATCAGATCTAAAAAGATATTCATAGAGCGCAGTGTGCAGTTTGAAGAACCGCTTCAAGAATTGCAACTAGTTGAGGAGAAAACTGCCGATTCACCGCCTTCACCAGAAGAAGATTCGAGCAGCGATAATGAAGGTATGAGTTCTGATATTTCTGATATTGTAGCAGCATATGATGATCATGACATATCAGGTTCGGAATCCGATCATTTAGATCCCCCTCAGTTACCAAAGTGGGCCCAAAACACTCTACAATCTGCTGGTTCTAGTCTTGGAAATCCTGCTGATCCGAGACGAACAAGAGGATACTTTCAAAGGGCAGGTATGGCTCTTTCTATTGCTGATCCATTTCTTCCTGAGATTTTTTATTTGATGGCTGGTTCAGATCCCCAATCATACTATTCAGCCCATCGAGATCCGAGATGGAAAGATGCCATGGATGAAGAGTACAGTTCTCTTCAAAAGAACAATACATGGGAGCTAGTTTCTCTTCCACCTGGAAGAAAATTAGTGAAGTGTAAATGGGTCTACCATACTAAAGTTGCTGCTGATGGCACTATCAGCAAATATAAAGCAAGGTTGGTGGCAAAAGGTTTTTCCCAAGTCCAAGGAGTGGACTACACAGAGACCTTTGCACCGGTTGCAAAGATGGATTCCATCCGCCTTGTTTTAGCTATTGCCGCATCCAAGCACTGGGAGGTGCATCACATGGATGTGAAGAGTGCATTTTTACATGGAGACCTTGCTGAAGAGGTCTATATGCAGCAGCCAGAGGGTTATACATCAGATCCATCATTGGTTTGTAGATTGAAGAAGTCTTTGTATGGGTTAAAACAGGCCCCAAGAGCTTGGTACGCAAAGATGGACTCCTTCCTTCTTTCTCAGAATTTCCAAAGATGCAAATCTGATCCGAATGTCTATCTTCAGCGAGTTAAAGGTAATTTGTTGGTTATTATACTTTATGTTGATGATCTGCTTATTACTGGTAGCACACTTACTTCAATAAACAAGCTAAAATCTGCCTTAAATCTAGCTTTTGACATGAGCGATTTGGGCTTGCTGAGTCACTTTTTGGGCTTGGAGATAGCCCAAAATTTCGATGGGATCACTATATCTCAGCAAAAATATGCTTCCGACCTGTTATTGAAGTTTAATATGGCTGAATGTAAGGCAGCCCCGTTCCCATTCCTCTCAGGAATCAGTCTTGAGGAGGGAGATTCCACACCGCTTGCAGATTGCAGTATGTATCGACAGTTGATTGGTTCACTACTTTATTTGACACATTCACGGCCTGATATCTCATATGCCGTGAGTGCCGTGTCAAGATATATGCAGCAGCCACATGAGCTTCATTGGAGAGCAGCCAAGCGGATCTTGCAGTATGTGCAAGGTACGAGACAGTTTGGCATACATTATGCTGCAGATTCTGAGCTAGATTTCATTGGTTTTACTGATTCAGATTGGGCAGGTGATAGCATTGATCGGAAGTCCACTTCCGGTTATGTTTTCATGATTGGTCATGGTGCTATTTGCTGTTCCAGCAAAAAGTAAGTAGCCATTGCACTTTCTTCAGCAGAGGCAGAGTATCGAGGGGCAGTCAATGCCTGCATTCAGGCAGTTTGGTTGCAGGGTATTCTTTCCGAGTTTGGTTTTGGTGGCACTACTTCGACTGTCCTATTTTGTGACAATCAAAGTGATATCAAGATCTCCACAGATCCAGTTCAGCGGCAGAGGACCAAACACATTGAGATTCATATGCATTACATTCGACAGTTGGTGCACGACCGCACCATCATTCTGCAATATTGCCCTACTGATGAGCAAATTGCAGACATCTTCACCAAGAGCTTCACTGAGAAGAAGTTCTCTTACCTCCGTTCACTGTTGGGGGTGAGTTCCATCATGGTGGAGACAGATTGATTCATTATTATGCTTTAGCTTGAGGGGGGGCTTTCTTCCCACTGGGTTTTCCCTCTTTCCTCACTTAGTTTATTTTCAGCATTTTTTGGATTATTGTATTGGGGTGACCTTTGGTCTTAGTTACCAGGGCCCCACATTATTTAGTTGGCACATCATAGTCTAGCTTGAGGGGGGGTGTTCAGATATCCATCATCTATTTCGGGATACATCATCTATTTCAGGATCTTGCATGATCTATTTCAGGATCATCTATTTCAGGATATGATCTATTTCAGGATCTTGCATGCACAGGCATGCATCCCAGTCACCAGTTTGATGCCTCCAGCACCTTATCCACCTTCTTCTAGCACCCGGGAGCCACTTACCATAGATTTTTAGCCCTCCCAAGTTGAAAGGCGCCCTCTTCTCACCTACTGCCAGAGAAGGGCGCACTTGCTCACCTACCACTGCAGATTCACTCCAGTTACATTCAGTTAGCTCCGATTCTCCCTGATTTGAGGCTAGTTTCACTCCCGACTGACTGTATCACTTCTGTTTGACCTCCAGTTTGATTAGGTGACTTGTTCTGACTTCAGTTAGCCTCCCATGCGCCCCCACTGAGCCTCCAGATCCTATATCAGTGCTACACACTTCAGTTACATTTATTACACTCAGTTAGACTCAGTTTGACACCTGGATGACTGGTTGTTGTGATTGATGAGCACCACCGATGATTGATGAGGACTCCTAGATAGAGTCAAGCTACTCCATTTAGTGATTCGAATGGCCTACTTAGTCAATTCGAATTGCTCATTGACAGACATTGTAATCTATTGTAATTCATTCACCCTTTCTGGGATAGAGAGCACTGCTGCATGTTTTGCACAGTTTTGCACCATATTTTCTATGTTCATCTGTTGTGATTGATTTACTTGTTCATTAGATCTGCTGTGACTAATTTTACAGGGATGCTCTTATCAGGTATTGCATCAACACATAAAATTAGTCCTGAGAGACCACCTCTATCAGACCGTTCACACAAATGATGAAGACCTGCAGGTGGCGGGCCTACATCTAGTATGAAAAAGGACTGGCTCTGTATAACTTCCTATGACGAGTAGATTCAGAGATTGATTGAGATGGCAGCAACAGTGACGATGACGATGACTCGATGATGATTATCCAGTGACGATGATCCAGAGAAGAATACCTGTGCTAGAAGACCTGTGTCGATAAATACCTTCCTAGTTAAGAGGGAGTGTTGATGTATATGTAACTTCATAATGTATTTCATATATGTATATTGTACTCCTATAGAGATGGTATTATTTCTCTATACGGAAGTGGTTGTATTCCTATAGAGATGTTATTATTCCTCTATACGAAAGTGTCGTCATTTATATTGTAAGTGTCGTAACTTCTACTTGATGGGTTATTAGACCACCTTGTTGGGGTCGGCCCTATATAAGTCATGTGGGTCGAAGGGTTATTAGACCACCCTATTGGGGGTTGGCCATGTGGGTCAAAGGGTTACTAGACCACCCTGTTGGGTGTCGGCCCAGTCAGCATTATGTTATGTGGTTAAGTTAAGGCCGACTTAGTAAAGGTTATTAGGCAAGTCAAGTCAAGTATAAATAGAGTGTGGGAGGCACTCTATTTCATCATTCTATTCTCTCACACACTCTTTGGAGAGTGGCGCACTTGTGGAGGAGGAGAAGCTACTGCTAGGAGATGTCTATCTCTTATGCTTGCGTTGTATCATTGCTCTATCTATATCTGAGGAAGTTATTGGGGTTTTTCACCTTTATGGTTTTCTCCAAGTAAACTCTGTGTCTCTTGTGTGCTTCCATTATTGTGTCCATGATTGATATGCTATAGATATGCTGTACATGTTGTTCTCTCAGTTAAGATCCTAGATTAGATTGAAGTAAATTCTGAAAAATTAACATTTCCTGCTCAAATTCCTTTGAGTCTTACCACCTGGAACGTTTTTTAATCGGCCGATTGGATGAATGCTTCTTCATGGATCCACTTTCCTTTTCTTTACTGATTTCTCCTATAATGCTTTTTATCTCTTTTTGTAGGCGAATAGAGTCCTGGAAAACCTTGTGGTTCATCTCATTATGTTGCCTCTGTAGCTTGAGCATCTCTGCAAGATTTTCTTGGGTCATGGCAATTGTTTGAAGAAGACTTTAAGATAACTCTAATAGCCCTCGGTCTGCTTCCATGGTCAATGGAAACAACTGACCACACTTTGCTTACTATCAACACTTTCTTGTGCCGGCTGCAACCGATTGTTTCACCTTCTTACCTGTGAAATTCATCATGGAAATCCTTTGTTAGGACAAGCATAACATAAACATTAAAATTAGTCAATTATTTTCCCAATTGACATGGAATGTCCACACTTTATTCATGGGACTTCCACACTTTTCATGCTTTCCCAACATACACATGAACTCATTCATGTTCATCCTTTCACAGGAAATTTACTATTTCAGCATTCACAATTCATTTCAATCAATTAAACACAATCTATTTTCATCCATGACATGCACTCAACAATATTTTGTTTTATAAATGCATCAATCGAAAGGAAAGAGAAGAGTAGGAGTTTCTCCCTCTTAGTCTTGTTCTATTATGGAGCTACACCATCACTATGGTTTCATGCTCCTTAGTCTCTTTCACTTCAATGTGAATGCTTTGACTTTCCTTTCTTGGCTATGACACTTAGTGTCTAAGGTCTGTCTAAGGATTTTCAACTAGGAACATAGTTGCCTACATAACCTTTGGTTGCTATGACCCACTCATGTCCACTAGCACCATCTTTCATTACTGCTCATACTGATCTCTTTAGGTCGGTCACATGTCCATCTGCATCCCTATGATGCCTTCCTAGTCCTTGCTTCGAACAATACCTACACTCAAACATTGAATCAATTCACATGTTTAGTTTATTTTCATAGGGTTTATCTCTAAACAAGAGTTTAGAAAATCATAACCAAATCATACACACACACACACACACACACACACACATATATATATATATAAGCAAGAAGCTGCAAGGTATTCAAATACTTATCTGTATTGGATGTCTTCACTTTATTCCATGGGATCCTCCTTTGCTTTACGAGCCTTGGATTTCCCATGGATACAATTATGAATGTTGGGCCAGCAAGTAGGCTACTCCACAATCATTTGAATAGGAAATGCCAGGCCAATACGTCGACTGGGTTTATCAATCATTTCCTTTAGCAATATGCTAGGCTAGTGCTCCGACTAGTTTTATTAATCAATTAAGGAATGTTGGGCCAGCATACACGTTGCTTTACAATATCAAGTAGTTAATGCCCAACTAGTCACTCTCTGGACTTATCAAGAACTTTATAGCGTTCAACCAGTTACTCCCTGGATTTCTCCATAATTTATATCGCCCACTCATTTACTCTCTGGATTTACCAGTAACTTATAGTTCTTTTAGGGTCTTTCTTTCCTGCAATGACCAAGGTTTCCAACAAAGAAACAATAATGTATTAGCTTAGCTATTAGAAGACTTATACCTGAAATCTTCATTATTCCAAACAAGACATAAATGAAAACAAATACTTATCTGTATTGTGCGTTTCCCCTCTGGTCCACAGGATCCTGCTTCGCTTTGCAAGCCTTGGGATTGCCTATGGACTTGGATGTAGTTAATTCTTCACCAGTACACCTTCATGCCGACAGGATTTACCAAGAATTTAGTGGTGCCCAACCAGTCCCATACCTAGTTGGCCCTCTCCATTGCCGAGCCAACACATTCGTCTGGGTCATCGACCAATGGAAGGAAACTGCGCCACCTGACCATTATAGGTCAAGGCTCTACTATGGAGCCATAGGCATCTCAGGGTTTTCAGTCAGTCTTGGCGCCCGCCCTCCTACTGCTGTCCCACTAGAGATTTTATGCCTTCATCAATGTCACCACGCCTTTCTTGCACCACAACCCTTCACACACATAACTATTCATTCATACAAGGACGCCACTCCTTCTCTGGTGCAAATCGGTGGTTCCTTTTGGGAAGTTTATAGGTGAATTTCTTGACTGTAGGTTAGCATGACCCCATTCACACAAGGATGATACCTCTTCTTAGTACACAGCTCTTTGGGCCTGTCCATCCCTTCTGGTAATATTTCGTGTGAGCATAGAAAGGTTACCAATTCCTATACAGTCCTTTTGTGTACCCTTCTTCACTTTGCCTCTTAATGTGCAGTATCAATCTGCATCTGTGTAGGCTGACAACACAAGAAGGATAAGCAAGATCATCAATTTGCTGTTCAATTTTGTAACCATAATCCATATCATTCACTATCAAGTATTGAAACACTAGGAATGCGTCCATTCCCTTAGGGTGTAGTCAATATTGAAAACCCTATCATGACCCAGCACCAGAAAAGGTGTGCACCCCCTTTCCGATGTGCACCATGTAGGCCCTAATCATACTCAAGCAGTATGCAATGATATAAATAAGATAGAGCATGCTCTGCATATTAACCCCAATAATTTAGACATGTATGTTCTTGTCTAGGCTCACATAATACTCATTCATTTTGCAGATGTATCTCACATGCCTTTTGGGCATAACTTTACCATCTCACTCTCATGGTTTACCGACATGCGGTTTGGATGAGATATTATCAATGGCGTTTCGCCCGAAACCCATTTCCAAAGCATGGGGTCTTTCCCATCTAGTTTGGCTTTTGCACACCATCACTCCTGGTCTTCCTGCAATGTGTCTTCTTGGCACATTTATCAAATAGCCAAACAATTAGCAACATTTATCAAATAGCCAAACAGTTAGCAACATTTAACACTAAAATTCAAATCTGATTTCTCTAATTAGTCAATGGCATTGATAATTAAATTCAAGTCTGAATAGAAATTATGTCCTCTACGGAAATTGATTCGCTTAGCCATGAGTTTGTTCTCATATCGTTTGGCTCTTGCTCATGGTAGATTCCCATCTTCATCGTGGACTTACACATATTTACCATGCCCAAAACAATTTACCTGAAATCTGAAACTTCCATCAGCCAAACGCTTTGTAAGTCTCTATGCATATAATATTTCATTGCCGCCACAGTCACTGAAGCATTTTAATATCACCAAAATCATCTACTTCATGTGAATCATTACCATACTAGAGTTGCATGGTTTAATTACATCATTTTATGCAATCATTCTCTTGCATTCACAGCAGCTCATGAAATGCTCTTAGAATTGACAATAGTTCACCATTCCATCTATTATCTAGTTGTAATGAAACGTACACCACCATCATGCATTCACACAATGCATCTCAACATGTGCACCTATACATATGCATGCACTTTTACATCACTCACATAATATTTTAGTGTGCAATCACTCAATGTATAACCACAAGATTGTACATAATATTTTAATGCACATATCCTCAATGCAATCCCTGCATTAATTTATGAGTACTATGCATTCAAACATATTATGGCCTAACCATGTACTACCATGACAGGGCCATAAGTCCTCACTTGATTTGGTTGTTAAAATCACAATCGTCATGGCATGACATAATTTCATATGAATGCATTGAGATTTCTAAGAAATTATAGGGTGTAAGGATCATTTCCTTCACTTACCCATACCTCACCATACTTGGTAGGTTAACAGTCCCATTCGGGCACTCAATACCATATGCAAACCAAATCATCATAGTTCAAAACATAGTTGCAGGGGTCTCACCAAATCCTCTTTCAACATTCATGCAATTAAGCACAAATAAACATTACTTACATGGCTGTTATTAACATCGCTTGATGTTACTTGATCAGTTGGCCTATTACCAAGGTTACTCAGTCCTTTTTCCAACATCATGATCACGGACTTGTTGCACCATCCTCTCTTCATAAGGTCGTTGCTCATGTGCAACAACGTCTTCAACTTCTGTAGCCATGCTTTGATTGTATTTTTCCTACAACCAATGCGGACACAACTAATTATTAGCAACCACCATAATTATCTCAATTGGATCATTGCATATGTGAAACCTCACTATTTTACCAATATGCAATATCATATACACGCAAAACATTTTCACTTGCACTGTGCAATGTTTATTGATATGCCATCTAGTGCATATTCATCTATGTAATCTCTTTGCATTTTCAACATTCCTATGCCATAGTTTATATGCATGACAATCTCATAATTATAAATACGATAGCAAAATAGGGGTTAATGAATTCTACCTTTCCAATCCCTCATTATAGCATGGAATTTCCTCTTACACATCATAGATGATCCAATTTCATGGGCTCTCTACCATGCACACAAGCAATTATTAGCTATGATCTTCTCACAAAGTAGAAATTCAATATATGTATTCACGTGTATAACATTCATTCATGATATTTTTCAAGCATACAATTATTATGTTATAAACATAAATGGTTTAAGGTGAGAGATCTCCCTTTCATCAGCGTTGCCTTACTGCTCCCATTACTTTCCCCCATTTGGTGCAAATATTAAGGGTAACATGGCTGCGGGTGTCGTGAATATTTAGCTTAAAAAGCGCCGCCCTTGTCACAAAATTTTAAGCTAAAATTCGTCTCCCTTGTCGCCACCCTTGTCATGGATCTTAAGGTTATTTTCATCGCGCACCACGCGCGTTGTAGATTTTAACATTAAAATTGCCGCCACCGCACTGTGCGCATTGCAGATTTTATCCTTAAAATTGCCGCCGTCATTCCGTGCGCATTGCATATTTTATCCTTAAAATTGCCGCCTCCGCGCCTCGTGCATCGCAAATTTTATCCTTAAAATTGCCGCCTCCGCGCCTCGTGCATCGCAAATTTTATCCTTAAAATTGCCGTCGTCGTGCTGCACGCATTGCAGATTTATCCTTAAAATTTCCGCCGCGGCGCCGCACGCATCGCAGATTTTATCCTTAAAATTGACGCCGCCGCGCTGCGCGCGTCACAGAAAGTTAGCTTAACTTTCACTGCCATGTCACGCAAAGTTAACCTATTTTTTGCTGACACCACAGCCTTAGCAGAAAACTCAGAAAAACAGTTAGAATTTTTTTTGCAAATTTTCAAAGACAGTTAGAATTCTTCTGAAAATGTGCCCTTCGTTTCTTTACAGAGGTAAGCTACTACAGATCAAACTCGCATAAAAATAGTAAAAGAATGCCAAGAACTTGCACCTCTACTATGCCAAAATAAAACAACAAAATAGTATAAGGATAAGAAGAGGTTGTGCCTCCTTCTCTCCTTCATGGGACAATCAACAAATACAAAATTGAATGCTACTGCATTGGAAACAATTTAAAGCAGGCATTCAACCTGAAAAGGGATTTTCTCCCTCCTTCCTCACTTTCATAGCATGAAATTAATGCAACAGTTTTGCAAGAATCCCCAAAACAGTCATGAAAATGATTTCCCATTCTAATCAATAGAAGCCATGAGATATTCAAGTTTCTCTAATTCATTTTAACTTCAAATACTACATACATACACGCAATGAGTTATATCTCTATGAATGGCCCAACAGCCGTAGTGCTGAACCTTAAGCTCTGATACCAATTGTAACGTACCCACCCATCCATCCAAACCAAGGAAGGGAACATGATGCAAATCTATGTGGCTATTAAATCAAACTCATCCCATTCATTTGATTCATACAATTAAAAACCCATGTGTGCAGATGTAAATTCAACAAACATGCACAACGGAGATAAAATCATCCACACACATAATTTCATATGCATTCAATATATCAAACAGTCATCAATCTAAACATTGCAAAAGTAAATGCATAGACAGCAAGACACTTATCTTTATGGTGAAATGGCCCCAAACAACTAGATATGTTGCTGCAACGTTCCTCCCAACCGTAGGTCTCTTCCCAGCCTGTGTTACTTCAGCACTCAGAGACCTCCCCTGAGCTGGGCATGATCTCTACAAGGAAAAGGGGATTTCAAGCTCATACACAGCTAAATAATCATTTGCATTTAAGCCAAGCCAATCCACAGCTGAGTTTATCAGGCTAAATCTGAACCCTCTTCATTTGTGGATGCTTCCACTCAAGCTCAAGCCAAAACAATGGAAACCCATTTCAACCCCAACAATCCCCTACACACAGAAAACTCATAAACTGGGCATGGATACACATAACAACAAAATCCCAAGTGTTGGGTATGAATGGAAAACGTGGGCAACCAAAACGAAATGGGAGAAGGGGAAAACAACCCTGAGAGAGCAAATTGTTTTCAGAAAAACGATTATGGGCATTTAGAAAACGATTTTGGGCATTCTAGGGCCAAAAAAGGCCTTTGCACAGTCATACAATTCGATGTAAAACACGATTTCGGAGGTAGGAGATAACTACTGGGTTCACAAAAACGATTTTTCCATAATAAAAACCAATTCTGGAAATTCAAAAACGATTTCACAACAATAAGGAAACAACAAGCTATCAAACTTATCTGTTGATCTTCCCAATGGATTCTCTTCCTTTACCACAGTCCAGCCATCACAAAAACGAGATTCTAAGTTTAAAAACTAGTGAATTTATAGCGTACTCCATGAGAGAAATGCCCAACAAGCTCCAAAAACGTGAGAAAGTGAAGTTTGATCCTGCATAATGGCTTGGGAAGGCAATTCATGGGTGTTTTCTTGCCCAAGAAGGAGAAATACGAATTTCCATGAGGGTGGCTTGCCCATACTCGAATTTAGACAGCCATACCTCCCCAATCCCCAAGGCATTAACTATTTCACCCAACTCTTGGGAGAAATGAATGATTGGACACCAAAGTCAACATGGGTAGTTGATGGTTGATGGGTTTTCTCATCGACACTTGGCTTGACTTCATTGGCTCAAGGGTTTGAATATTTCCCTCCCAATTTCCTTGTAACATCATGCCCCCATCTCTTGTTGCATTGCATAGCTAGTTGTGGGATTTTATATTAAAATGCATATTTACAATTCCCATGGTTCACTAGCACATGGGTAGCATAATATCAAATACTTGCCTCTTCTAGATCGAGCGTTCACTAGTGGGGCCTTGGACTTGAGCTCCACATTAGGAACCATGCATAATATGCATACATTATTTATATTATAGCCTAAAATATTACAAGGGTCAAAATGGGGGACATTACAAGGGGCCCTTCCCAGTAATCAGAGATGGAAAACTAAATTGGTTTAGTTACTCAGAACATCAACAAACTGGAACTTCCATTAAGTTGATAAAATTACAAAACGTCTGATATCTGCTCTTGATTATTTCTAACTCTAACTCTGTCTAACTCCGTTTCTCTATACAAAGCGTCTATTTATAAATTACAATAGATGAGAAGGTCTACAGAGTCGACCTCTCTAATAACAGAGGTGTTTATGGCTGTAATCGGCTGCTTTAAGTGATGTGTGACAATGCAAGGAGCATCAATCAATCTTCATGGGTTCGGTTCCTTCATGCAGCTTCTTGGAGCGTTGATCTTCCTTTGACATGGAACGGGTAGTGTGTTGGTAGACTGAGCGTGGACAGACGAGCGCTTCCAAAACACCGGCATGAATGGGCGTGTGTGATTCCAGGCAGGACGAGCAAGGAAATTGGTGCGTGGAGAGTCGACGTGGAGGTAGGATGTGTTGTCAACTTTAGAAGGCCTGGGGACGAATCTTCCAAAACAAGAGCTTATCAACCGCTAGCATCACGTGGTTAACAGAACCCACGTGCCCATTTTTGTCATTAATGGCCCGAAGCATTCCAACTGCGGATTTCGTGAGTTGAACGCAAGGCTGAATGATGGGATGGACGTGGCTGAATGTTTAGCAACATAAACACACAGTCTGGATGGATGACCATTTGAGAAACCACAGCCTATAGAGAAAAACTAAATTCCATGCATGACTGGAAATGTCACTTCAATCATTGATAAATCACAATATAGCGAGATTTGACCAAAATTCATATGATAAACGAATACATGCATACTTGGTCTGTTTGATGAGCTAAATGGTTGAAAGAATAACTTAATATATCAAAAATAGTGAGAATGACGCCATTCAAAGTAGATTTAATGATAAAAAATAATGACAAAATGGACACCAACACTTGGAGGCTAGGATTGTTGGAAGGAGGTTATGACGTCAAAGCTTTGGTTGTAACATCTCTCCCTTTGTATTTCTTACTATTACATTTAATACAAGTTCTTTCTGTAAAATTTATTGTGTTAATGATGTTTAGGTTTTTCTTCTTTGACTGTTAATCTAGATCAATTCACATCCATGTGATTTTACCACTTGTTTGTTTCCACATGCTTTGTATGTTTTTGCAGCTAAAGATATGAAGACTTGGAGCTTGGAGCAGCAAGGAGAGAGGAATTGCATAATTGAGGTAAGCCATCTCCTCTATTTGTCTTGGATTTCAATTGATCTAGGAAAAGTACTTGTGTTATGAATTCATTTGTTCTATATCTAAACCATTTAGACTAGGGAGATTTATTTGAGTCCGCTCATACAAATTATCCGTAAACAGTTTGGGAAGCATACAACATTCTAACTTCAAGTAGTTGACTTTTGAAGACCTTTTTTAAATAGATGATGCACTTAGTTTAAATTGGCACATTGGTGTGTTTTATATACTATGTAGCTAGGTTATTCACGCTAGATAGTGCAGAAATACACTTACTACTTGAATTATGGAAATCTTAGTAATAGTTCAGAAATGGTGGTGCATACATGTAGTTAAAAATTAAATGACAAAATGTAGAAAATAAAACTAAGATAAATGTTTTTGCATCCTTTCATACATACGAGAGAGTAAGGAAATAATGTTTTGGATTTTATTAAATAAGTGAGGAAATACAATGAGAGTTACCTCAAGTGGAGTGAGTAGGGGGCCATTGAAGAAGGTTGAAGTACTGATTCCTTGGTCTCCACGTAGCTTTGGGTGTTCTCCACATAAGTGTCACTAATGGTGGCCAAAAATCACAATGGGGAAACTAGAAGTCAAATGGAGGCTTCAAGAGTTTCAGGTGAAATTTCGACAGAGTGACAGTAAGGTAGTGAGTGAATGTGTGATATATAATGGGATCCTTAACCATTTATTTATACTAATTTTTGCCCAATTTTTTTTCCCATGGTATTTGGCAGACCAAGGTATTGGCTCGTGGTTTAGGGTGGCAGTTTAAGGTTTTCCCTCTTTTTTTGACTTATTCAATGTTTTTCCCCTTTTTTATTTTTTATTTTTTGCCTTTTTTTGGGGGGGGATTTCCTTGTTTTGGGGGACTTTTTGCTTTTTTGGAGGAAATAAAGCCACTTTTCCCTATTTTGGAGAGGGAAAAATAATTATGAGCCAACTTTGTGGTTTTTTGAATTAGGCTTTTGTGATTAGTGAAGTATTTTAATGGGGGGTAATAAGGAATGTGGTGTTATCATTAGGGGATGAACATGATGAGGATGTTTTGGTGTTAACATACTAGATGCACCAGTGCACTATATCTTGATGCACAACAAAAAATACCTACGCTAAAACATCCATAGGGTACTAATTGTGGAAGTTTACACTTCTATTTTCTCCAAAAATTATTACTATGGTGCATTTACATTACATTGGTGTGCTTAAATGTGAGTGGCACACAACATGTCAATTTGTTTTTTGAAAGATAAAGCATGTATTTTTCATCAATGGTAAAAATTCAAATGAAAAAGGAATGGAATTTGTTTTTTTGTAAAAATGAGTCAAACAAAATCCTAATCCCTAATCCATTGTTTTGTCGAAAGTTAGAGGGGAGACTTGTGTAAGAGAGATTTACCAAGTAAGACATCATAGTGGATAGACAATTTTTAAGACTCAAATTTGTAAGAGGTCACCATGTGTCACATAAAAACTTTGCGTAGGAGAGATTTAAGACATGTATAAACTTCATTCTCTTCATCTAATCAAATTTTACCTTGTTCAAAAATTCCCATATTTTTTGTATTCCTCTTCATAATTATAGTTCATTTAAATTAAATGGAAGGGTTTTAGATTCACTTGAAATGTTGGAAACCCTAACTTTGTTGTTGCTTCTCTTTTGTTTTATGTTGTTGCAAACCCTAGCAACAAGATTTTAGTTTATTCACACTTTCACAGAGACATTTTTTTGGGGGGGATTTGGGTATTTGTTGGACTTAATGGTTATTTTGATGTAAAATATATTTTAATGGATTGAGGTCATTTATTTCATTAGATTCAAAAACCTGTCATTGTCACTTTAAAAAATATTTTTGGGTTTCGCAGTGTGAATTGTATAGGAAATACATGGATGTGTTTATTATTGTATAGCACAATTTTTTTTTTTCGAGTTTTAAAATATGCATTATATAATAAATATGGTAGATGTGTTTACCACTGCAGAGTACACCACTTGCACTTGCCAATATATACACAATGGTTTCATGGTGCAATTTATACAATATATACACAATGGTGCATCTATTACTATACATCACACCACTAAACATGAGAACCTACAAATGTATTAGTGCATGCAAATTTTGTGTTGTTGTGCATTGGCTATGTGGTTCAGAAGACATAATTAAAAGCACCAATGCATATCACTGTATAATGTGCATTGCTTAACTTGAAAACAATTTTGGATTGAAATTCTCTACTTTATTTGTATAACACATTTCATAATTTGTATATTTCATTATGTAGGCATTTTAATGAATGAAGATGGCCAATAGAAGGCCATGTAAAAAAACTTATCAACGAACATGAGGGAAACACATTCCAAGAAGAGAACATGTCAATTTATTTCAAGTTTTAATATAAAAGAAATATATTTGAATTATATGTAGGTTTAAATAATGTGTATTTCTTAACATGTGTCATGAAAGGACAAAAATGAAACAATTCAATAAGATTGTTCGTGATCGAAGTGGAAGGGAGCATAAAATATTTACGGAAATGTTGCAAATATGGGAATTAGGTGGTTAAAAGTGACCAACCTAAAGTTTTTCCTTGACTTTTTAGTATTAATGTAATTCTTTACAAATATAACTAATGGGTTTCAAACATTTTATTTCTCATAATATGTTGAATTTTGTGTAGGGAATGACAATGAGGGAACAAAAGTCCCTCCTAAAAAACAAAAATTATGAAAGATGTAAATGATGATGAATTGGTCCTTACTTCATATAGAGTGACGTTGAAACTTAATGACTACAACCAAGTGTTTCCAAAGAAATAGTCAATGATACCTATAAGACTTACACTTATTTAATCATACAATAACAAAAAAGATCATTTAGAAAGTATTATTGCTAAACACTTTCTATAATATTTATATACTAGTCTAAAAAATTACCAAATCAATATGTCTATGATATTTGATTTCATATAAATATTGGTTGTTTTTTAGGAAGATAAAGAAAATTAAAGACTTTGAATGAGATGATACATGAAACATGCCACCAAGGATGTCTAAAAAAATGTAGAAGGTGATGCTCAAAGAAATAAGAATATTTGAATTGTGGGATGATTTATTTAAATAACGACGTGCATGAAATGTATGTAATCACTTATTTTTTATGTGTAATTAGAGAGTTTAATTATTGCATGAAATACGAATTTTCAATTTTGTTTTTGTTGTAGAACAAAAACCAAAATGGGATCCATTCAACACATAAAATGGGATGACAGGACAAAAAAGTGTTGATCACAAATTTTGTCATTACTTATCTTTTCCTCATATAAAATTTCATATTTGTTGTGATCTTTATTTTTTAAATAGTTTACAATTATTCATGGATGCTTTCTACAAGGTGCTAACACACAAATAAGAGCCATGTGAATATTTGATTAACATTGAATTACATATGTGTTGTGAGTACATGTTGGAATGTCAAGGGTTAGCTGAACTATTTGTAAGTAGTTATGTTTTTTTTTAATAGTAATGGATATATTTTTATTATAAAAGAGTTGTGGGAAACCCAAATAACCTGGATTTACAAAAATATGCACAAAATTTGGTCTTCTGAGTTGAATTAGCATACAAAAAAAAACATATAAGGAAACATTATACTATTTCTATAGGCCTTCCTACCATATTTAAAAGTGTATTGCCTAATAAATTGTCCAAGTAAGCAAAAACAAAAGAAGTGCATAAGATAAAACATTAACCAAATTTGTGCCATGAATGGGCCTCCTCCATACACACATCTTTGTGCTCCATACCATACCCCTCTTGGAGATTTGGTTGCTATGTTAAATCCATTGTTGTTTGTTGCACAATTTATTATTCACTAGCCTTCTCTTTCATAGAACCCATAGATAATATTGGGTGACCTACAATAGATTGTGATCCTCTGGTGAACCCCAATATGATATTATAATTCATTTTCTAATCATTGGTAAGTTTCTCATACTTCAAAGTTTGATATTTTAAGGTTGCTTCCATCTCCTCATGCTTTTTTTCTTACTTATCCATATCAAAAATTAAGTATTTGATTGATTTCCTAATCCCTCTAATTGATTATTCATTCTCCTTAAAATATTTTTCACTTTAGCAATGCGATACTCCCCACTCTTCCTAGAACTGGAGGGTTGCACCATAATACAAAGCGATATAGGAAATATCATTCTTACTCGCACCATTAAGCTAGAGAAATGACTAGAAAGAAACCAAATCCCATTAACCATACCCTCCAATGTATGCAGACTCGTGCCTCTAAGACAAAAAAATACCTGTAGGAATTTGTTGGCTCAAATGCAAAGTGCAAGCTATACACTAGACCATGAGAGTTGTCACCTGAGAAAGAAATTATATTATACCTCTATCAAGACTAAGGCCTCAGGACCACGCCAACAAAGGAGGTTGAATCAACAAGAATGCAATCCCATTCCCGACACCATGCTGTGATGGTTCATGCCATAGAAAAATAGTCTCCAATCCTTAACCTTCACCTAAGCCACCTCCTCACATCATAAAATTTAGGCCAACTATTCCACCTCTGCAAGATAGCAATTGCAAATGGGGTTTTAATTTCTCCATGCTGCAAATGGAATGGTAAGGAAGGGAGGAATAGAAGGCACAAGGGAGATTAATTTATCCCTCATGTTAGTCGTTAATGATGTGACCTATATGCATATCCTTGATGTAATTTTTCCAAGTGGTGACCTATATGCATATCCAAGTGCAAATTCAAAATTAATACAATTGATGAGGTTTGAGCACTCAATTGTGTGCTTCATAACTCTTCTAGGGGATCTAGAACCTGTTGGGGGGTCCTCATTTTTAACCAAACCCCCTTGTCTAAGTATACAACCTCATTTTCCTTGCAATAAACCATTTCATTATTGCCTCTTAGGACATGGAAAATTTTGACATCATATATCCCTTTCAAATTATTGATAATTCTTTGAAAGGTCTTGTAAAGTAAAGTATCCTCCTTAAGATCCTTCTTTCGCATTTGCTTAATAACAAAGAGGGAGTCTTTGAGAGTTATTACCTTCTTCATTTTATAGACCTGCAACAACAAAAATCTAATGTACAATGCATAGAGTTCTACCTATTTATTTGAGGCTATTCCTATCCCCCATGGTAAGCTTATTTATAGAATTCCTTCTAGGCTAATGAAAACCCCTCCCATTCCTATGACCCCTGTAAGTAGCTATATTGTTTTACTTACGAAACCTTCAATTATTTTTATACTTTGTTATGGCATATGAAATTTAAAGGAAACAAAGTATGGAGTGGAGCCACTAGAAAATATGTTGAAAGATGGCATGAATCATGGTTTTGAAAGAATGTTTGGGCTGGTAGGAGCGGGAGGAGTACTCTATGACTCCGAGGGAATAAAAAAGAAAGATTATGCATGGGGCATAGGCAAAAAGACCAACAATGGAGTTGAGTGGCTAGCTCTCATTAAAGGACTCGAGCTTTCCAGAAAGGAGGAATTTGAGAAATTGACTGTCTTCGGCGATTCAATTATGGTCATAGAGGAAGCAAGGAGCCTCGCAAAAGGCAGAAAGAAGCCCACCAACAAATTTCAGCATATCCTAAAGCACATTGCTCAGGAATTCAAGGAAATCAACTTCCTCCACATTCTTAGATACAACAACAACTGCACAGAGAAGATGGAAAACTCTGGAGCTAAGTTGGCATGTGGTGTTTTGTTTAGCAATGATCAAGATATAGGAATTGCATGGGTCCCCTAATCCTTAATTGAATTTTGGTCTCTTCTATGGTAAAAATATGGTATTTGTTTGGCTTCTTCGAAACCATCGAATGGCACCTTATTAGCAGGTTTAGTGCATCAACCAAGGACAAAAGGAGGATACAGGATCCGCACACACAAGCGTCCCACATGGCCTCCATGCAGGGATTAATGGCGACCATTCCCTGAGGTTATTTTGGGTTTAAACTTGGCAGAGCCGCCACTTCCAATTATGCATCGAAAAGATTTTATTATGTCTATCCTACTGCTAAATCCGAATAGCCTGTTTCATACTTTGATTTTCCTGTTCTAAGCTCCCTGGAAAGGCATCGCGTTTGCATTTTCAGGATGGCAGAGAATCAAGCTACGTTTTCCTTCCACGGTGGGAAGAAGGTGGTTTCACTCATGGGAGAGCTCTCTACCCGAATCTGGGCTAGAACGAACCATTGGTATCAGGTGCAGGTGCTGGAGTCAAGAGTGCACATCCATCATTGAAAACTCATGGGAAAGCTGCCTACTTGGGACAAGGGCTCCATTCAACAAAGGATGGGCTGGGGTTTGATAATTTGTCAACAAATTTTCAGACATGTTTGTGTGATTTAGAGGCTCAGATTTGGACTATCAGCAATGAGAATTATGAACTTAAGAAGGCTTTCACCCATCTATTTGCCCTGGTGAATGAAACAAACATCGAGGTTTGCCGGCTCAATACCAAATTTCTAGACCAGGTAGCCTCGTTGGTGGAGGAAAAACTTGACAACTTGGATGCCAGAATGCTCGCAATTCATGGCACTGCAATGGTGGCCGTAGAAAATTTGAAGGATATGCGTAAGGAAATCAGTGAACTAGCCGTGGAGGCCAAAGGAAATAAAAAATGCATTCCTGAGTAATGCTGCGACCTGGTGCATCTGGCTAACAGGTTTTTTGGTGTGCAGTCTTCTAGCGAAAGCCATGAATCCTTTTTTGTAAATACAGTCCTAGTTTACAAGCTCAAAACTTCTTAATCTATGTCTTTCAAGTATGTTTTATTGCTCGGTCAGTTTGTAAGAAGCTATAAGAATCCTAAAATAGGGCTTAATTTTGAGCAAATTAGCACAGCTGATACAAAGTTTGCAGGCATGGCTCTGCTTCTTCACAGAGAGCTGCCCTATTGCAAGTCCTTTTTTGTACGCCCTGTTTCATTTTTAATATAAAGTTGATTAAACATGTCTGTAAAAAAAAAATGGTTTTGAAAGAATGTGTATTTTGTATGAATCAATAGATGTTATGTAATGCTTTTCAATTTATACACAATCACGTAAATTATACTATACATGTCGATTTAGTCATTACATTTTATTTTAATGTTTGTAGATGGAATATGAAGAGATAAAAAAACTCAATCAACTCAACAAAACATTGCAAATAACCCAAGTACAATATCCCCTACAAGAAATTAGGCATGGAAGTTTTTCAAGCAATAGCAACAATTGAAGGTATGATGATTATCAATATAATTTAATGTTAAAAGTTTTATGTTTTGGAATATTTGTTTGTAAAATTAGACATTTTGTTTAATGTGGACATATTATCTTAATTGGTATAACAATGGGTTACCATATATTGTAACAATTATTTATGGACAATTTGATTATTTTGGACCTTTAGGTTGGACCATTTTGTATGATAAAGATTCCCTTATTCATATATAATGAAATGAATTTCTTATTCAATTATATCTAGGATGTTGTAAAATGTTACATTGCAATGATTTACATATGGATGATTTATAGTAAATTATGATGAACAAAGGTGTAATCAACAGGTATATTTGTTTCAGTCATACAATAGATTAATGCAATGTTTATAGCCAAACATATAACTTAAAATATAAACATTAATATTATTATAAAAATTATTTTACTTTTTTTATGAGTAATTAAAATTTTATATTTAAAAAAAATGTAATATACCGATCTCGATCCTTTGAATTTGACCTTGTTTATGTTGTAATTATGATTTTCATTACTATGTTTTGCTTCATGCCATGAGGTAGACTTACCTTGGTGATTTTAAATACATATAAACATGATCATTTTGAATTTAATAAAAGGTTCCATGATGGACTAGTGGGAGAACATCGACGGGTATATGAGTCCACCAGAAGGGAAAGATAAGGGTGCCCAAGGGGGGACTTGACCTATGTCTCATAGTTACTACTATATCCTATCTACAACCTCTTCCATGTGATTGTCCTATTATCATTACACCCTAATGTTTATATTACGACAATTAAGAGCCAAATGAAATGATTAATTACTTTAAGTAATTATTTCTTACCATTAAGTACGTACCTCTTATATTAAAACAACTAATTCCTATATTCATGCATTCAAGGAGAGATCAACTAAGACTCTTGACCCTTATCATTAAGGAAGTGGAAGAGTTGGATTATGACTCTTCATTTCCCTCTGCTTCATTCATGCAAAAGAGAATTTGAATTAGGAAGTGATGATTGAGAAGAAAAAAATGATTTATTAAGGAATTAATAGATTTATTGACCAAAAAACAGTATCCCATCTATCATAGGATCCATGGAGAAATGAAAGAGGCATTGCCATGTAAAATTCAATACCATTATAGAGTAGGGAAGTATCTTCTTCAACCTCTACACTTTTGTTTGATTTCTTGGTTGGTTTGGGAATCTTAGGTAAATATAAGAGTGATTTGGAAGCCTTGGAAAATATTCTTCACCCTTATGGTCTCATAGCCTAGCATGAGAGTGGCATCCATAAAGGATTTGTCTATGCTTTGGACTAAAATAGTTCACCCATAATTAGTTGCCTTGGAACTCAATTTATACAAAGATAAGTTTTTTTCTCTAACTTTTCTATGAATTCAATCATGTATATAAAGAATAAAAATTCATTATTTTTTATGAGGATTTTCATTGAAATTTCCCATAATTTGATGAGAAAATGAATTTGATTTTATATTTTATGCCAACTATGTGTAGAAATGCATTGTGCATACAATTCTAAAAACCAGTTCATATTTTAAGTGCAATGGTTTCATATGAATTTTTTTTCCATGAAAAAAAAACATATTTTCATTCATTTCAGATAAAAAATACAATCCTTGCTGCTTAAAAGAAAAGTATAATCCTCACATAAGTACATAGATCTATAAAAATTGGAAACCAAGTTCCCACTAAGTCTAAGACTATCAATCCAAAAGTAAATAACCAACAAGATATCATTTCTTATTCATCACGGAAATCAACAAAGGAAATAGAAATAGGAGGCAAGGAAGTGCCCTCTTCGAATTCTTTGAGGCTCAATGCTCCTTCATGAAGAACCGAACTCTTCTTTGAGAGGAAATCAACTTGTTCATTGAACTCCTGATATATATGACTGAAGCTAAGCTCCTGAAAAGAGTCTATGATCCTTCACAGTTGATCCACTATAGAGGTTCAATCAAAGTTTACAACATCCACTCACCCCTGCATACAACTGATAACAAGCATTGAATCTCCATGAACCTGAAGCTGATTGATGCCACACCTGACCGCCTGACGGAGCAAAAATAAAATTCCACTGAACTCAGCCTTATTATTTTTCCCATGTCCAATAAAACCCTTACCGAGGAAGAAATTATCTTTTGATATGTACAGACTGAATCCAAATCCACTTCTGGGGTCCTGACATGCTCCATCGAAATAGGACCATGGCCTGCCTTCCTCAATATATAGAGGTTCCCTAATCCGATTAGACCTGCCTCTAGGATATGACTTATAGAACTGAAGAATCGAAAAGGATTGAGAGACAACCTGAAATACTGGTAGAAGACAGTCATTGAAAATAGCCTTGTTCCTGGCTAACCACAAGCCACAAGCGATGACGAGAGGAAGCGATCTAAGGGGTCTAAACTCCTGGACTTGGAAAAAAAACTTGAAACAAACTTCCATTGATCCTCTAATCCATAGAGGGGGGTGAAGATATAAGCTTTGCAATTTATCCCCAAACCTCCTTGGTATATCCACAGTCCACGAAGAGGTGCATCACTGATTCATTATTTGATTTGCACAGATAGCATAAAATGGGACCATAAAAATTGTAATGTTGCATTATATCCCAAGTTAATACTATGTTCATCAACATTAACCAGAAATGTAGGATAACCTTTATAGGAGCTTTCAATTTCCACAGAGCCCTCCATCGCCATTTGCTCGGGCCTGGCATTTCAGGGCAGATCGAAAAATATCCCAATTTTGTAGTGTATATACCTCCGTAGGAATTATAAGACCATCCTAGATCATCTTTCTTGTTCTGAATGAAGATGTGATCCTTAGTGAGGTTATCTCTAAAATTATCCCATTTATTCAACCACTCCCTACTCATACCAATATCCTCTCCTGAGAGCCACCCTTGTTTCCATAGAGTAGTCCTTCCTGGAGTGGATATCCCATCCAAAGTAACCAGACCTCTCTCTTGTAAATGCGCCACAACACCAGGACTAAGTTGAGCTCCCTCTGTCAGACCAATGATAAAATTACACCCAACAAAAATTTATTTCCCATTCCCCACTTGCCAAACAAGATAAGGGACCAACACCTCAAATGCATTCGAAAGGTATTTCCAGTGATTTGAATCCTACCTACAGCTCTTCTTCCTTCTTCTAATGTAGTCTATAATAGAGGCAGGAGCTATATACTTAGCAATTAGGATATTCCTCCAAGCACTATATTTTGTCAACAAATTCCATAAGGTTTTAGCAGCCAGAGCCTCGTTGAAGAGAAGAATATTCTTCATTCCCCACCCTCCCTATTGCTTAGGATCCACTATCTTTTGCCATTTCACCAAGTGGAACCCCTGATATTTAGAGTTATGCCTCCATAGAAAATTGAAACAAATTTTCCTGATAGAGTTAAGGATTGTCACCTGAATGGCAACCAACATGTGCCAAAGCACAGTGATTGCTTCTAGTATTGATTTAAACAACACCAATCTACCTCCCCTTGACAACAACTGGTTACACCATAAGGTTATTATGTCTTCAATTATGTCCACTAGCCAGCTCCAGTCCCTCTTCCCATAGTTGTTGGGATTTAAGGAAAAGACAAGATATTGATTACCTTCCTCCATTATTTTGTAGTCGAAAGGGAAGAATCTCCTCCAAAAGACCATGTCACGCCACTAGTTGTCCAATAGATAAATAATAGACTTATTCAAGTTAATTTCCATTCCCGTTTCCCTACAAAACAACTCCAGATTTGCTTCCAGTCTCTGACATTCCATCTAAGAGTAGATACAAAACAAGAGAATATCATCCAAAAACATTAGATGAGTCAAGTTTTCTCTACCATGAAAAGATACTCATGTAAGTCTTCTTATGCACCTATCAACATTCAATATCCTAATGAGCCCTTCCATAACTAGAAGGAATAAGTACGGTGAGAGAGGAAAAACCTGCCTAAGTCCTCTTGAAGATATAAAGAATGTTGACCCTGCACCATTAATCAGAATTTCAAAGTGGGGGGGACGTCACACACCTCATAATCAAAATTTTTCAGCTCCAAAATGAAAGAGATATGCAGAAGAACTAATCACAAGAATAACCAAGAGGATTTATCATAGGATTTAGACATATCTAACTTCAGAGCAACCATCCTGAGGTTACAAGTTTTGATAGTATGAATACCTTCTTGAGCATAGCCTACTGCCTCATGGATTAACCTCCCATTGAGAAAAACAAATTGTTCTCTAGAGACATACTTGGAAAGAAAAGGATTTAATTTGACCACTAGGATTTTGGCAACAATTTTATAGGCACCATTGCAAAGGGAAATTGGCCTAGAGTCTCTAAAAGACTCAGGCTTGTATTTCATAGGAATCAATTCCAAAAAGGTTTAGTTCAGGGAAGCAGGAATGATGCCAGAAATCCTAACCTCTTCCACCATTTTAATAAGATGTCCTCCAACATTGTTAAAGAAGTCCAAGAAGAACTTCATGGGCCACCCATCCAGACTCGGAATTTTATCTCTTTGAAATGCCTTAAGTGCACTCTACAATTCTTCAATAGATACTTCCTGGTATAATATCTCATTATCCTCTATAGTTAGCATCATAGGAAATTTCTCAATGACTTGCAACATACCCATCATATCTTGGTGCTCTGGTTCAGTATAAATTGTTTTGAAATGGTTGATAGATAACTCTGAAAAATTATTGAACCCTCTGACCAATTTATCTCCCCCATCCTTCAACTCCCAAATGGAATTGTAGTTCCGTCTATGGGCCACCATCTTGTAGAAAAAACTTGTGTTTCGATCCCTTGCCTCAAGCCAAATGGCCCTGCTTTTTAGGGTCCATTCCACCTTCACATGCTATAGAATCTTATGCTTTTTCTTTTCAAGATCCACTATCTCCCTCCTAATTTCCTCCAAGGATAAAAAAATTAGGTCTCTGGCATATAAGAGTTCTAATTTCGTCTCAGTCTCTATAAGCTAGGCATCATGCTCCCTTCCCATAAAGACATTCCAATTCACCACAAGATATTTAAGCAATCTTAGATTATCCATCATCTAAGAGCATACATAACCATTTCCCTCTATAAGATGCCTCCAATTATAGTGATTTAAGTCTTGAAATTGAGGGAATTTGGCCCAGTCATAATTGTGCTTAAAGGGAGAGCCATGTTTAGGATCCGACAGACCAAATTCGAGATAGATAGGAAAATGGTATGAGAAAATAACATGCCAACCTAGGATCTAAACAATTGTAAACAGGAAGCTAGATCAATGCTAATAAAGAAATGGTCAAGTCTTTTAGAAATACCTTGTGCACCAACGTACTTGTTACACCAAGTAGGATTGATGACCATTGGCTTTAAATCCATCCAATCACACCGATCAAACAGTTCCCGTAGGTCTGACCCTAAAGGGTCCTCTTGAACCATCTCCCCCCATATCTAGTTATTGAAAGAGTCAAGTTCAGGTCACCCCCTACTACAAAATTATCTGCCTTAACAATGCCCTATGACAACAAAGAGGACCAAAAGTCCAATTTTTCTCATATGGACCATAAATATTAAGGATAAGAAGTTGTTTGTCCAGTTCAGCGCAATGCACCTCTACCCCCAATACTGACCTTCTGGAAAAAGAGTTTAAAATTTGAACCTTTCTCTCGCAACCCCTGTGATCAAACCACACGACCTACCCTCCGTATCCACTAACAAAAAAGAGCATATATGGAAAAACCTTCTCCGGAATAGAGACCGTCACCGAACCCCTCAACATAGTTTCCTGAAGCAACAAAAATCTAGTCTCTCAGCATCCATTAGACGTTTAAGGGTGTTTATCTTGGCCTTCCCACCAAGGCCATGAACATTATTGGAGGATAAATTCATTAAGGAAACCCCTGCCGGGGTCTTCCTGCTCTAAGAATCCCATAAATTTTCATCTGCCTTCCTTGAGAAATCTCCCTCTTCGCTAATTCATCAGTTGTAAACATCTTATACTTTCTTCCTACTTTAAACAGAACAACATCCGAAATATTCTCCAACTCCAATCACCCTACCAAGGATACACCTTTCGACCTTGAGCGAAGAAAATAAGGGCCCCTCGAGCTATTCCTTGAAGCACTACTAACTTTCGAAGTTGGGGAAGACTTAATAGACAAATACTAAGAGTTCTATGAACCCAATTTGATAATTTGGTCTTCTTCCTTCAGACCTCCAACATGCCCACTCAAAGAATGGAGCCAGGAAGATTTCATCTCGATACCAATCCTAATTTCACCAATCGGCTCCAAATCTGCCATTTTAACCCCTTTTTAGGCTTATTGAGGTCTCTGCTACTCTACCAAATTTCTGCAAACTTTTCAAGTTAACTTCTAGACAATTCCAACGCTCTCATAAAATCAGAGCTGACAAGTTCTTTCTACTGCGGAATCACATCCTCTTTCGCCAATATTTCATTCAAAGTGATCTCTTCTCCTTGAACCGCCTTCTCCGTCACCCCACTATTACTACCATGCATGGTGTCCTCCTCGTTGATGTAGAAGGTCCTACTCACATCCCCTACAGGTGCTTCCTTCCACTTCTGAATCTTCTTTTTAAATTGCAGCACACATTCTACCACCACATGTCCATCGAGGTGACAACCATCACACCTAATCGGAACATTCAGGTAATCCATATGTTGAGTGAAAATGCAATCCCCCGCCACTAAATCAATGGATTCAAAAAGTCCTTGAATTGCACCAATCTCTACCAGGATCCTTGCCACAGACCGACATTGTGATTTAAATAGATTCGCGTCTACAAAATAAATTTACCAATCGAATTACTGATTGCTTTCAAACCCTCTTGAGACTAGAACACCAAGGGTAAACATGGAAACTTAACCCAAATCGGAAAAAAGGCTAGAGAATCTGAACTAGGATCAATTAACGAATGCCAAGGTGTGATTGCAAGCAAGGAAGAACCATTCAACCACACTCTATGAAGAATGCAGTCTACCGCCTCCTGAATTTTAAATTCGAAACCAATCCAGTCCCTTGCCAACAATGATACCTATGGAAACTCCTCCGCTACCCTTCCCCGTGTTGATTCTACCCACCACTTCACCACAACTTCAGAGAACCTTATACCACAGAATTTCCCGATTAGCATTCGGCTAGAAAATCATGGGATCTCCATCACCTGTATATCCTTGATAATGACCAACTCCAACCCATATCCTTCGTTCAAAATATCTTTCTTCATTTTTCGCGTCACTCCACCACTATTCTGCTAAAATGCAAAAGCATGCAATTCCTCCAACTTCAATCCCTTACCAATAAAGCCACCCCCTTTCAGTTCAGAACTAGAGAGTGGAGAAACAACTCTAGATCCTGACTTCGTAATCTTACCTTTATCAACATGTTGGGGAGTACAGGACTCACTCCCAATGAAATTATGAAATAACAAGGATTTTGAGAGTTCTACATCATGCGAAACTAGGTGAGTATAGGTGGTAAGCGTACCATGCAAGGAGGATTTTTTCATCCCTCACATGGGAATGATATCCTCCAACCACCCACATGAAGGAACCCTGACATGGATCCATTACTACTCGTTGCCGTCATTGAATGATTAGGTATTGGATTCAATGCAGTCATCCATCCTTATTGTGGGAATGATCCAAAATTGTTGAAAAGACTAACATCTGACAACCCTTTTTTGCATCTGTCTCCGGACTCTGGAGTCATACTCCCACTCACTATCGAACCCACGAATTCATTGTGAATGCTCCAAAGATGATTTAACCTCGTCATCCCCACAGAAAATACTATTGCTTTGACCGGAATCGTCAAAATAATCAACCAGATGGCCAAGGATTACCTCCATTGGTAAGGAGGACCCTACAAAAATCCAAACCCTAATGATCTTCAACTGAAACCATAGCCTTCATCTCTCAAGGACCCCATCAATCCTTCTCGGGATGATTGGTGGACATCTAACTCCATCAAGATTGACAATTATGAGGTTGGTCCAATGGTTTCATATGAATTTGAATGAATACCAAAGTTTTAACGGGGATATATGGAACATATATCCATGTGTACACCAAAAATGAGCTTCTTATTTAGATAGACGACACTTACAAACAATAGATAAAATTATACTATAACTTGGTCATATGGTGTCCGTTGGCATTTGAAATTTAAATTAAAGTAAATAACATAAATATCTACATTATCACAAAATTTTAGAGTTATATTCATCCATTTCAATCTCCATGAGGTGAAAATACAATCATTTAAAAAATAGTTACTCAAACCCCCCATACCCTAGACAATATGTGTTTGTTTTGTATGGAAAGATTTGTCATTTAATGTAAAAAAAAATTAAGGGATTAGGTGAGATGGTTATAATTTTTATGGATTGGTTTGAGACATGATTAGTATTACAATGATCTCATGAAAGAAGGAGGAGGCTAGACTCGGCAAGCAATATGCACCCCAAAACAGACTAATTAAGTTTGTTGCAGGGCCTCTGACACACAATCTTGGTAGGAGTACTTGCCATTCCAGTGAGCCATTTTCCATGCGTCTCCTCAACCCGAAGCTGTCTCTGTTAACAACAAGTCATCTCCGTTAAGAGCACACACATAGACGACTCCTCCATCCCATCATCTATGGTCGTCCATGGCATGCATTAAACAATTTGAATGAATAGTTGTGTTGATAGTGTAACAAAACAATGAGCATGCATACAAGCATGGATCGTTGTACCTTCCAATCTGTCATGGTGAACTGTTACTGAAACCAATGCCCAGCGCTAGATAAAGGGTCAAATTTTTTGAATTGGCTGATCAGATCCCGATGGCTATCTCCACCGACAACTCCACTCAATATTCTGATGGCCTCCTTCAACCAGACATAGTTAACCCACGGTTCCGTTATAATGTTCCAGGGTGGTACGCACAACAAGTTGGCTTCTGCATAATCGAATTTAATGAAGGTACATGCATTTAAATTTAAAATTTGAACTGAAGAAACCCGTGCCATTTCCTTGCCAATATGATGTAAATTTAAATTTGAAATCAAGTTCTCTACTTTCTGAGCTTTCTGGTTGTACAGGTACACATAACTAGGGCATCTAAAGTGCTGAAAAAGTTGACTTTTGACTTGTTTTGAGATGAATTGAAGGCAAAATGAAGCTCTCTACTTTCTAAGATTTCTGGTTGTATAGGTTCACATAACTAGGGCATCTAAAGTGCTGAAAAAGTTGACTTTTGACTTGTTTTGACTGAGTCTTGAGTTTTTTTTTGTAAGTTTTGCATTGATGTGCATTGATAGTCCTCTTTTGACTAAATACTCTTTCAACCTAGTTGGAATTGACAAGTTAACTAGTGACTGATTCATTTGATCTAGTTGATTGAGTGGTTGACTGTATCCATCATTATTGATTGAGACCCATCAGCCAGTAAGAAATTGATTCCAGTGAGTGAGTTTGACAAAGTCGACTCTAAATGAGAGACTGTATTGACTTGATATTATTTTAAGATTGTATTGAATAAGTTACAGTGGTGTAATACTCTGATAGTTTTGACGGGTTGATTGTAAGTTTGATTGCATCAACTTAGTTTAATAATGGTATTTTGATCCATCATAATGTGACAAGTCTATTCTATTGACGTTTGACAATATGACCTAAATATTAAGTGTTGGACTATAAACTTCTTGATAATGCTCATTTGACAAGTAGATTGTATGGCAAAGATTCTCTTGACCTAGTTGACAAATTAACAAGAGACTCAATTCACTAGGTTTGACTGCATTTTCTGTGTTTTGTGTTGATGTATATGTAACTTCGGAATGTATTTCACCCATGTATATTGTACTCCTATAGAGATGTTATTATTCCTCTATAAGGAAGTGTCGTCATTTGTATTAACAAGTGTCGTAACTTGCAGTGATGGGTTATTAAACCACCAAATGTGGGGTCGGCCCTGATTAGTTTAACCATGGGTTATTAGACTGGGTTAGACAAGTCAGCCCTGCTAGGTTATTGGGCAAGACAGGTCATGAATAAATAGAGATCGGGAGATCTCTATTTTGATCATCTCATTATTCACTCCTACATCACTTAGAAAGTGGCGCACTGGTTGAGGAGGAGGAGTAGCTGCTAGTAGAAGACTATCTCTTGTACTTTGGTTGTATCATTGCTCTCTCTATCTCTAAGGAAGTTGTGGGGTTTTTCACCTTTATGGTTTTCCCCAGTGAAACTATGTGTGTCTATTGTCTCATGTGATTGCTTGGTGTGATTGATATGCATTGTTATACTTGATATGCTGTACATGTTATTCTCTCGGTAAAGATCCTAGAGTATGTTGAATTAATGCTCAAAAATTAACATGGTATAAGAGCTAACCTGAGAAGAAGACATTGTGCAGTGGCGGAAACTAGGGTTTCTTGTTTATTGGTTTTCTCTCCACATATTTTAGAAAAGCATCAAGGTAGATTGACTCTACTCATCAAGGAGAATCTTTATGTCCAATCATAATTCATTCTGGGCACTTTCATTTTTGGCCCTAAAAATTAGGGTTTCCACAAAAATAGAAATTTCTGAAATCTGAGGACATAGCTGGAAGCACCTTGGAAAAATCGAAGTTTAGAGCTTTTGATCGATATTTTTGGTTGGGTGAAGCTCCGAGAAACTCAAACCCTAATTCAGGGTCCTCCCTAGTGAATTTGGGAAGACTAAAAGGCATTTATGAAGGGTGAAACTTTGCAGATTTCAAATTCTGAATATACCAGGCTGATCATCTCATCAAGGTGCATATTTCTATCTTTTTAGAAAGTTGAAATTCACATTTTGAATTTTTAGGGTTTTTCTAACAAACCCTAATCCGACACCAGATCCAGATTTCTGCAAATCAAGTGGTAAGACCTAAATCTTTTCTATTTCCATTTGAAGTATTCTTTAAGATGTCTCACCACACCAATCTTGAGGATAAGCTTGAAGGGGCTGATAACTTCTGAGCATGGAAGTATAGGATTGGGTTAATCCTGGAAGAAAATGAATTGGAAACCTACATAAGTTCTGAGGTCCCTATCCCAGAAGAAGAAGAGGCTAAGGCCTTGCAAAAGAAGAACTTGGTCAAGGAAAAGAGGATTATTGCTGATTCTATAAAAGTACATCTCATACCACATGTGTCATCTCTAAAGACACCCAAAGAGATGTTTGATTCCCTGACCAAGCTATTTGAAGGGAAGAACATAAATCGGAAGATGAATCCGTGGAATCAATTGAAAGGGGTAAAGCTTAAGAATGGAGAGACCATTCAATCTTATTTCTCTAAGGTCTCTCAGATCAAGGAATAACTTGAAGCTGTGGATGAAGTAGTGGACAATGGTGAAGTTGTCATGACCACGTTGAATGGCCTACCTAAGTCATGGGACTCCTTCATCCAAGGAATCTGTGCAAGGAGGAAGTTGATCTCATTCAGTAGACTATGGGAGGAATTCTCACAAGAAGAAGAAAGGCTTGTGGCCCAAGAAGAAAATATGGGGAATGAAGATCAAGCCCTCACAGCACACACCAAGGGAAGCAAGTTTAAGAGGGAGAGATCTCATAACAAGAATCATTCTCATTCTCATCAAAGAAGAAAGATCTATCTCATGTTCGATGTTTTGATTACAATGAATTAGGACACTTTGATTCAAATTGTCCCAAAAAGAGGAAAGATAACAACAACAAATTCAACAAGAAGAAGAGGTACAACAAGAAGAGGTTTCATGCTCATGCTGCTAAGGATGACAAACTTCCCAAGAAGAAATCTAGGGCAGAAAGTGATACTTCATCAAGTGAAGATGACTATGTTCTAATATCTGTTCTCACAGGTACTATCTCTCATGGATGTAATGATTGGTTTATTGATAGTGGGGCTTCCAAACACATGACTGGGTTTAAAGAATCTTTTGTAAATCTATCTGAACATGAGTCACCCCATAAAGTGAAACTTGGGGATGACTATCAATATCCTATCAAGGGAAGTGGTGAAGCCTCCTACAACCTAGACTCTGGGAAGTCCTTGAAGATGAAAGATGTTCTATATGTACCTGGGATAAAAAAGAACCTACTCTCCATATCTGCATTGGATGTAAAAGGCATGAGGGTTGCATTTGTAGATTGCCAAGTCCTAATGTGGCCAAAGGGTAAAACTATAGATGATGCAGTAGTGATTGGAGAGCAAGAGGGAGGATTGTACAAATTGAAGGGACAACCTGAACATGCCATGGTACATGAATCCATGGAACCAAGTGAACTTTGGAATAGAAGGTTTGCTCATGTGCACTATAGAGCACTACCAATTGCAAGCAAAGCTGTAGAAGGTCTTCCTGAAATCAAGACAAAGCATGAAGGTGTTTGCAAAGGATGTGCAAAAGGAAAGAACATTAAGAAGGCATTTCCAAGCAGTGACAGCAAAGCAAAAGGAATCTTGGAGATTATCCACTCTGATGTATGCGTCCCGATGTCATCCAATTCTCTGAGTGGGTATGTATACTATGTCTCTTTCATTGATGATTTATCTAGGAAGACTTGGGTTTATTTCTTGAAGAACAAAGATGAAGTGTTTGATAAGTTCAAGGAATTCAAAGCTTTGATGGAAAATCAAACTGATAAGAAGATCAAGACCTTCAGATCCAACAATGGCGGAGAATTCACTTCAGGTTATTTCAAGAAGCTATGCAGTGATTTAGGGATTAAGAGGGAGTTGATTGCTCCCTACAATCCACAACATAATGGAGTTGCAGAAAGGAAAAACAGAACAATCATGGAAGTAGCACGGGCAATGCTGCATGACCAAGATCTACCTATGCATCTTTGGGCAGAAGCAGCTAGGACAGTTGCATATGTGCAGAATAGAACACCTCACAAGATATTGGACAACAAGACACCATAAGACGTATTCTCTGGTAAGAAACCTGAAGTCAACCATCTTAGAATTATCTGAACTGTTTTGATTTGAATTGGATGTTGTTCAAGTGTGAGTACCTCTACCCACATTTTGTCAGATTTGTTGTTTAATGTTTCATCTCCTTGCTGCTGACCTATGCTAAGAAAATCTTCAAACATATCCTGATTAGAAGAAGCATTTTGGATAAACCTATGTAAATGACTATCTTCGTCGATGGCTTTTAGTGATAGGGTAGCTTCAATGGTAAGGATAGGTCAGATTTTTTGGTCTTTTAAGTCATCATAATTATCTGTCCATTTTTTATATTCTAGGTCTGAAGACTTCCTTGCTGGAGGATAAGTCGTGATTTTCTTTCTAGATTGGCCACCGGTGATTGTCATGTTGCCCGATCTGCACCCTATGTAAGCATCTATAGTTTCCAGCCAGGGTCTCCCTAGTATTATGGGGTATCCACTAAGTTTTCTCTTTACTTCGATGACTATGAAATCAGCTGGGTATTCCCAGGATTCTATGTTGATAATTATGTCTTCGAGCATTCCTTCAGGTTTTACTGTCGATGTGTCAGCTAGCTGTAGGATGGTAGTTGTTGGTCTAACCATTGATTGGAGTCCTAGGGATATCATGGTATCCTTAGTCATTACGTTTATTGCAACCCCCAAATAAATTAGGCTGCTGGGGATATGTTTGTTGTTTATGGTCATGTTTACTACTGGGCTACCCGGATCGAGGTATTTGGGGTTTATAATCACGCCTAACATTAAATCTGCTAACTGACCTACTACGTTTATCGTGGGTGGGTCACGTCTTCTTCTACCAGGTCTTTTCAAACAATTCTCTTTGATAAACGTGTTACAGATTGGCACATCCCTTATGACCTATAGAATTGGAATTTGGATGTTTAAGTGCTTTAATTCGTTCAGAATCACATTTTCCTCTTCTCCTTTAGTGTTTCGTACAAACTTTTCAGGGAACAGAGGGTTTCTATTTTGTGCTTGTGGCCGAATTTCTTCTTCTTGAGGGCTTGGCTCATCTAGATGTTGAATTTCAGGTTGTGTTGTTTGTTCTTGAGATTCATCTCCATGATCATTCTGTGTGTGTATGTTTTGCAATGTTTTCCCAGACTTGAGATTAATTTCGTTTATCTCCAGCGTATCCACAACATAAGTTGGAAACTGTACCATTTAAGTATTGTAGGCTTGTTGCTGTCCTGGCCTGTTGTTGTTAGGGTTTGGAATTGTCTGGGCAGGGATTGGCGGAGGTCTGGGGGGTGTTTGGTTTTGTGGTGGCAGCATGATTAGTGGTTGTTGCTACTGCAATGGAGCCCTCCAATTTGATGAATAAGGATAGGGATTTCCATAATTAGTTGTTGGCTGAGAAAAATTGGGGGGTATGGAGAGTAAGATTGTGGGTAATAAGGTTGTTGATATGGTTGGATTTGCTGCCGCTGGTTTGGAGTTGGTTGATATGGCCATGGGGCATGTACTGAGTTCCAATTCTGCTGATTATTTGCTAGGTTAAAGTAGGCTTGGTTGTTGGGTTGGAAAGGCCTGACAAAATTATTTCTCCTTTGATTTACAAAACAGAGTTGTTCTATTGCTCCTTCAGTTGTGGGCTCTTGGATAGCAGCTTTGCATGAGGGAAACTGAGTACATTTATCAGTGGAGTGATCGTCAATGCAGAGGCCACATATTTCTATGGTTTTTAGTGTGCACTGCCCCATCTCATGTTTTTTTCTGCAGCGTGGACAAAAGACTGCCAATGCTTGGTTTATTTCGTCATGTTTCTTCTTGATCTGAAGTGCATGAATTTGCATGGCCAGGGATTGTAGGATATGTTGGTTGTGGAGCCAGATATTCCAGTCTCATAGATGATATTGTCTCAGTCATGAACCTCATAGGACTGTACACTCATTCCCTTACCTTGGGGTTCAGGGAAAATTTTTTTGGGCTATTTTCGCCAACAAATTGTCGGGCCCATGGTTTTGGGTAACCCGTGGTATTTTCCCATTGTATTTCACTTATAAAAGAAAGACATTGTAACACAGCTAGGGTTGATGTATTAGGTATTATGCATTGTAAAGATATTTGAGATCAAGAAGAGAGACTGTGAAATAGTGAAGAGGAAGTGCAGCAGCTGTGCTGCAAGTTGTATCCCTTCACTTTGTTAGACAGTATAATAATAAGGACTGGCAAATTCAGTGTGGATGTATCCCATATTGGGGTGAACCACGATATATCTGTGTCTTTCTTGTAATGTGTGTGTGATTATATTTGCATTTATGTTTATTGTTATTGCTTTGCGATCCTATTTTTCTAACAATTGGTATCAAAGCTGAAGGTCTATTTGGAAGATAAACCCACTGGAAGCTAGGGTTTTTGGTTCGAGTGGGAGCAATAGAAGAAGAAGGAAAGTTTAAGGTCGAGAAGTTTAACGGCCAAAACTTCCAGTTATGGAAGATGCAAATGGAGGACTATTTGTATCAGAAGGATCTATTCCTACCGTTGGGATGAAGAGCAAAGCACCCAACGACTATGAAGGACGAAGAATGGGAGGTTCTTGACAGAAAAGCTCTGGGAACAATACGGCTGAGCCTAGCTTCGTCGGTGACTTTCAATATCTCAAAAGAAACGACAATGGAGGGGTTGATGAATGCACTGAGTAAGCTGTATGAAAAACCCTCAGCCTCCAACAAGGTATTTCTAATGAAGCGTTTATTTAATATGAAGATGTCTGAAGGTGGATCTGTTACTGATCATTTAAATGAGTTTAATACGGTTACAAATCAAATAAGTTCTGTAAGTGTGAACTTTGATGATGAGGTTAGGGCTCTTCTAATCTTGTGTTCATTGCCAGAGAGCTGGAATAGCTTGATCATGGTTGTAAGTAACTCTATCTCTGGTTCAAACACCTTGAAATTTGATGATGTTATTGGTGTTATTCTTAGCGAGGAAATGTGAAGAAAAAGAACAAGTGAGACATCAAGTAATGCGTTGACCATGGAGAGAAGGGGAAGACAAAAGGAGAGAGGAAAGAGCCAAGGTAATCGTGGTAAGTATAAATGGGCAGATCCAAGTCCAGACTGGGAAAAATAGAGTGCTGGAACTGTGGAAAGAAATGACATCTGAAGAAAGACTGAGATCTCTAAAGAAGAAAGGAGATGCACAGTAGGAAACTACCCAGGAAGCAAATGTAGCAGGTGATGTGTTACAAGATGCTTTGATTCTTGCATTAGATAATACTAGTGATTATTAGGTAGTAGATTCAGGGGCTTCATGTCATGCTACACCCCATAGGAAATACTTTCATGATTATGTTCCAGGATATTTTGGACATGTTTTATTGGGTGATGATGAGCCATGTAAAATTGTTGGAATGAGTAAGGTATGGATAAAAGTTAAGAATGAAACTAATTGGTTGTTGAAAGATGTAAGGCATATTCCTTCTATGAAAAGAAATCTAATCTCAACTGGGAAATTGGGAGATGGCGGCTGTCTATCTACATTTGGAGAAAAGTGGTGGAAGATCACTAAAGGATCAATGGTGATAGCAAAAGGATACAGGGTAGGTACGTTGTATTTATGTCCTCATAATACTGACCATTCTATCTCTTTAGATTCCACAGGAACAGATATAGCATTGTGGCATCATAGGCTTTGCCACACGAGTGAGAAGGGGATGCAGATTCTCCACTCAAGGAAGTTGCTGCCAGATTTGAAGCAGGTAAGTTTAGAATTCTGTGAAAACTGTGTTTATGGAAAATAGAAGAGAGTTAGATTTCTTAGGGTAGGGAAACAGAAGAAGATTGAGAAGTTAGAGCTTGTGCATATTGATGTATGGGGATTGGATCAGGTACAATCTCTTGGTGGCTCTCATTATTATGTTACATTTATTGATGATGCAACTAGGAAAACTTGGGTTTATTGCATTAGACAGAAATATGATGTGTTTGCTACTTTTAAGAAGTGGAAAGCTTTGGTTGAGAATGAGACAAGAAAAAGGTTGAAGTGTCTCGTATCTGATAATGGAGGTGAGTACTGCGGAAAGGAATTTGATAGTTACTATTCATACCATGGGATTCGTAGAGAGAAGACAGTCCCAGGAACACCACAAGAAAATGGTGTGTGTGAAAGGATGAATAGAATGATCATGGAGCGTGCAAGGTGTATGAGATTGCATGCAGGGTTGCCCTTACAGTTTTGGGCGGATGTTGTAAATATTGTTGTTTATTTAATAAACATAGGACCTTCAAGTGCTTTGGATGGTGGTATTCCAGAGGAGGCATGGACAGGTAAAAAGGTAAACTATTCATTTCTGAGAATGTTTGGTTGTGAAGCATTTGCCCATATTGATAAAGATAATAGATCAAAGCTTGAAGCTAAATCCAAGAAATGTACCTTGATTGAATATGGGGTTGATGATTTTGGTTATCGCTTATGGGATTATGAAAATAACAAAATAATTAGGAGTAGAGATGTGATATTCAATGAAAAGGTCATGTATAAAGATCAGTTGCAGGGAAAGAAACAGGAAAAGGAAAACACAGAGTACATAGTACTTGATGAAATTAAATAAAATGAAGTTCCAAAGGTGCCAGAAAATCAAGAACAATAACAAATGCCTGAAACTCCTGCAATTGCAAGAAGATCTACCAGGTTAAGTAGACTCCCTAAACAATACTCTCCTTCAATGTATTATTTGTTGATGACTGATGCCGGTGAACCAGAATGTTATGAAGAAGCAATGCAGGTGGAAACTAGAAAGAAGTGGGAGCAAGGCATGAATGAGGAGATGGACCCATTGGTAGGAAACTAGACTTGGGATTTGGTTCATTTGTCTGCTGGTAAAAGAGCATTGTAGAACAAATGGATTTACAGGTTGAAGGAAGAAGAAGGAGGCAAGAAGCAGTACAAGGACAAACTTTTTGTAAAGGGGTTTGCATAGAAGAAAGGTATAGATTTTGATGAAATATTTTCTCCTATTGTTAAGATGACTTCAATTAGGACTATCTTAAGTCTACTGGTGGTAGAAGATTTGCATCTTGAACAATTAGATGTAAAAACAACCTTTCTCCATGGGGATTTGGAGGAAGAGATATATATGCATCAACCACAAGGGAATAAGGTCAAAGGGAAGGAGGATTTGGTATGCAGGTTGAAGAAGAGCTTGTATGGCTTGAAGCAAGCTCCAAGGCAGTGGTATTTAAAATTTGACAGGTTTATGACAGAACAAGGTTATAGTAGATGTCATTCTGACCACTGTGTTTATTTCAAGAAGCTAGACAATGAAATATATATTATCGTGTTATTGTATGTGGATGACATGCTTGGTGCAGGGTCTAACATGAAGGATATAAATGTACTCAAATAAAATCTAGCTAATTCATTTTTGATGAAGGATTTGGGTGCTGCAAAGCAAATCCTTGGTATGAGAATAACGAGAGATAGAAAAAATCACAAATTGACATTGTCTCAGAGTGAGTACATACAAAAGGTGTTGAAGAGGTTCAGAATGCAGAGTGCAAAACCAGTAAGTACACCTTTGGCCAGCCATTTCAGTCTAAGTAAGGAAATGTGTCCCAAGACACAGGAAGAGACAGATTACATGTCCAAGATTCCCTATAAATCAGCAGTTGGCAACTTGATGTATGCCATGGTGTGCACAAGACCAAATATTGCACATGCAGTGGGACTTGTGAGCAGATATATGAACAATCCAGGTAAAGAACATTGGAAGGAAGTACAATGGATTCTCAGGTATTTGAGAGGTACTACCACTCAGGAATTATGTTTTGGAGGTTCAGACACTGTTCTATAGGTATATGTTGATGAAAATATGGAGGGCGATAAGGATAGCAGGAGGAACACCACGGGGTATGTGTTTACTATAGGTGGAACAACAGTAAGTTGGATTTTGAGATTGCAAAAGGTTGTTGCACTTTCAACAACGGAAGCAAAGTATGTTGTTGTTACAGAGACTAGTAAAGAAATGATTTGGTTGCAGAGGTTTATGGAGGAAGTGGGTAAGAAGCAGAAGGATAGCAGGTTGTATAGTGACAGCCAGAGTGCCATTCATCTCACAAAGAACTCAGCATTCCATTCCAGGACTAAACATATACATCTCAAGTACCATTTCATACGCTCTGTTCTGGAAGATGAACTGTTGAAGCTTGAAAATATACATACTAGCCAGAATCCTGCAGACATGTTCACAAAGGTAGTGACCAGAGAGAAACTAAGTTCCTGCTCGGTTTTAGTTGGCCTTATAGCATGAAGGTGAAGATGAGAAAGTTGCCAATTCCAAGGTACAACAAGTACAGCAGCGATGGAGTTGTTGTGATCAGTCTCCAAGTGGGAGATTGTTGGTTGTGGGGCCAGATCTTCCAGTCACATAGATGATATTGTCTTAGTTGTGCACCTCAGAGGACTATACACTCATTCCACTACCTTGGGGTTCAGGGGTGCGAGGGCGGATCCCTCGCGAATGGGGGTTCAGGGGAAGCGCCCCTGAGAAATGGGGGTTCGGGGGCAATGGCCCCGAGAAATTTTTTTGGGGTTGTTTTCACCAACATCTTTTCGAGCCCATGGTTTTGGGTAACCCGTGGTATTTTCTCATTGTATTTCCATTATAAAAGAAGGACATTGTAACACGGCTAGGGTTGATGTATTAGGTATTATGCATTGTAAAGATCTTTGAGATCAAGAAGAGAGACTGTGAGACAGTGAAGAGGAAGTGCAGCTGTGCTACAGGTTGTATCCCTTCACTTTGTTGGACGGTATAATAATAAGGACTGGAAACTTCAATGTGGACATAGCCTATCTTGGGGTGAACCATGATATATCTGTGTCTCTCTTGTAATGTGTGTGTGATTATATTTGCATTTCTGTTTATTGTTATTGCTCTGTGATCCTGTTTTTCTAACAGGATATTGGTCTTCATGTCATCTAAAAGGTTCCCTAAATAAGACTTTGTAAGGTTTGGTCCTGAAGATGATGATCCCCCAGTAAATGGGTGTGAATCCCTTGTCCCACTTTTACCTTTCCTAGATCTAGAGTAGTTTTTGAAGATTTGCAGGTTTTGGCCATAATTTTTATGGGATATATATCCATCTCCTAGAAGGTTCAAAACTTCTATATTTTCCTCTTTTATCCCTCTTAGAAGGACAAGTTTCGGTGATTCTTGATATAAGGTGCAGCGGCTAGATCATTTGTAGCTGAGTTGTAATCATTGTGCGTAATCTTCTAAGGATTCTCTTTCTCCTTGTTGCATTCTAAAAATTTCATCTCTTGTATCTTTTGCCATACAGTATTCTCTGTACTTTTCTAGGAAAGTTTGTTTCATCTGGTCCCATGCAAAAATGTTGTTCCCTTCTAGGCTCATAAACCATCTGAGCGATAGATCTTTCAATGTAGAAGGAAAGAGTCTCAGTTTTTGTGCATAAGTGGTGTAGCCAAATGACCTACAGACTACCTCAAACTCAAATAGAAATGTATCAGGATCCTATGAAGTTAACCCATGGAAGTTTGGCAGGTTGTTAGGGTTGATATTATTCATCCTGGCATCTCCAAGAGGTACACTGATGGGAAAGGTGAACAATTCACTAGGTTCCTCATCTTCTTCTGCCATAGTAGTGTTGGAGCTAGAGCTAGCAAAGAAGTTATCTCTGTGTGGATCATAGCTATAATCAGCTTCTTCCTCTAAGTTAAGGAATTCAAATTGAGAATGATCAGAGTTGTTGTTACTCATAGGATGGTTAGGAAAAAAGCATCCAAATCTATCTCTTTGTCGTCTAGGCATTCATGGCAAAAATTTATATTTTCTGGTTGTTTTTGTGTTGTTTTTTTTCAAAGATGTCTCCTATGGATTAAGCACCTCCCCTGCAATGATGCCAAAAAGTGGTGGACTCCAGGAATGGATACCTAATTAGGGTATCTAAACTGGAAGCATACTTTAATTATCGACTAGGGAGCGTACAAACTTAAGAGGTGCTAAGCACTGTATGTGCTCTATAAGATAGTCTTCATCGTTTTAGGATGATGGGGTGTGTCTTGAAGGTTTCTCGAAAAGGAAATGGAAGTGATCTACTATTAAACAACGAATGAAGGAATATGAAAATATGGTAAATTTATAAACTACAAATGCTAAAACTAATAGATCTTTTGTGCTGAGAATTAAATGCTGGAAGACTGTAAATATAATCTAAGAAATAGAGTGCTGAAAGCTTGGGAAACTGATCTAGAAATAAAATACTAAAAACTGGAAGTCTAACTAGAAATTTAATACAAAAAATTAATCAAACTTAATCTATTTGAATCCAATGCTGAAAGCGATAATCAATTACTCTATTCAAATCCAAAGAACTAAAACAATTGACTCCTATATCACTGAACTCTGATAAAATAAATATTCATGGCATCGCAGATCTAAATCATGGTCTAAAATTAATATAGCGAGCTGGAAAATAGAGGTACTTACGCCTGCACAGAATGTGTGTACATGACTACAGGAAGCGTATCGTAGAACTACAGAATCAATGTTGGCAAACTACAAATAAAAAGTGCTGAAATGAAATGATCGCTAAACTGAAATAAAACCATGTCATTCAAACATTACCAAAGTACTTCATATACGATAAGGATTTAAATCAATTCACAGTGCATATGAAAAATACCTAAAATGGAAACGAAGCTCCTGACCTACGTGTTGAAGGGGCCCTCTCCAACTCGTATTTCAGGAGTGCGAAAAGTGTTATAAACGCAAAGCTTGAATCAACATCCCTTCTTCCATTAAAATTATAACTTCATGTTCAGAAAAGTCTTAACACAGAATTGTCTCGAATAACATATACTGAGTGTAAGTTCTACAAAAATGCCAACAGGAACCTCTTGCTACCCAAGAGGTCCATATATATATATATATATCTCAAAACATAACCTAACTCTATGTTTTAAATGTCGATTATGCTGAATAGGATTTATCTCCTACAAATCAGGAAAAAGGCACTGAGCCACTTATGGTATTTCAATCCTCGAGCTGGAATCTGATGGTCGTCTCTTATATTACATGCGCCTTCTCATACACACTCATTTCCATATAATTAGCTCATAGAAAACGCTTTCAAACATAAAAGAGTAATCTCTAAACTGCTCTATTAAATAATCAAAACAAATTTGTTATCCCCCACAAACAGAGGTATTTCCTTATCCATTATTGTGCTTGTATGGCATAAAAAGGATATAGAGTACCTAAATTTAGGACTCATCACCATTTACATGAATAGAGAATTGATTATATAACCACAGAGAATGCATGTGCATACGAATGATCAATAACTTTATGCATTTCTGAATTTCTGGTGTTGTGTTGAAGACGGGAAGGTATTTCAGGTTGAGAAGGGTCAAATCTCATAGATCCACAAAATCAAACTTCCATTCCTCGTGAACTTTTCTATTGTCTGGCACGAAGAAATTCATGTATTCCTTGAGTTTCATGTTAGGATACATGTTACCTTCTGTAAAATCAATGTCTACATCTGTGTTTGGTCAAATTTCCCATTCAGGTAACCCACGCCATGGATCCTTAGGTCTACAGGGTCTAGTTTTGCGACCTCTTTCTGCTTAGATGAAGCCTTATGGGATGCAGCTCTCATGGTGGCCACTTCCCCCATTGCAAATGATGTTCAATGCTGACATACAAATTTGATCATAGGATTATTTCTTCCCGAGAGAACCAGTTTGACAAATGCTCACACCATGCAATAGACTAGATATTGCCATCCTTTAATAGCAATTTTTTTCCCCAATTGTGACATTAATGGTGAGCCATTGTGGAATGGTTCTATAAATGTGGCATATAGGTGACTGTTGTATTCACACGAGCAAGTTGTTTTGAAAAGACATGGTCACTACTACTAATAAATGGTATTGAGACAACTATATTGCTTTGTAAATTATCTGTGGTAACAAAGTGGAAGGTGGGCCCCTCCCCGACCACAATGGTGCTAACTAACTTGCAACTGAAATAAACTGTGGAAACAAATTGAAGACTTGGAAAGAAACATCAATAAACTAAAAACAATAAAGAAACAAACTCTAACTCCCAACTAACGCACTCCCGCAAGCATGAGTGGTCTCTTATGGAATTACTGATCAGAAAGATAGGGCTTCAGGCATGTGCCATTCACCCATCCTAGATGCAAAATACCATGAAGTTACAAAATCTTCACAACACTCAAGTCTTTAATTTCCACAACAAAGAAATGTCCTAGCCAATGCACTTGCAGCTTCCCTGGGTGCTTCATAAAATTGTTGTCATACAAGAGCACTTTGTCACCTATAACAAAGTGTTTCTGCTTAATGTGGTGATCATTCCATGCATATATCTCCCCGTTTATACTGTTGCATGGTATTCTACCATAAATCAAGATTCTTCGAATTCCAGGAGTTATGTTAGATGTTCTGCAACTGATTCGTCCTCTTTCATCCGGGTTGCATTTGTAATGTATAGATTTGGGACAAGGAACTCAGGAGGAACCACTGCTTCTCTACCATAAACCAACTGAAATGGAGTCTTATTATGAAGTTTCTTGGTGGTATTCCTGTAATCCCATAACACGACTCATACCAATCATCTATGTTTGCGCAATAGACTTTGCCCAATTCTGTATCCAAAATCTTGTTGAATGCTTCAATCATGCTATTCGCATGAGGGTGATATGGACTCCACTTATGATGGTGAATCAAAAACTAAGTTTTCAATTCTTCGATTGTATTATTGAGAAAATGTTTTCCTTAATCACTTGTGAGACTTCTCAGACGTATAAAGCGAGTTATAATATTTTCATAAATGAACCGAGCAGTTGTTTCTGAAGAACAATCTTGGACTGCTATAGCTACAACCCACATTGTTAAATAATCTTTCACAATAATAATGTACGAGGATTTAGAGTGTTTTTCCGGTGGATGAATGGTCCTACAAAGTCAATTTCCCATTTCTCAAAAGGTTGTAGTGCTCGGAATGGGTTCAATGGAATTTCATCTCTACAGGACGGTCGGTCAACACATTGACAGACGTAGCATTTCCTTCCATACGCCTTAGCATCTTTTAATAATGTAGGCCACCACAATATGACTTGTAGCACCTTTATTCCTATATATTTTCCTCCAACATGTCCTCCTGCAACTCCAACATGGAATTCCCATAAAATACTTTCGCACCCATGATCTAATACACATTTTTGTAAGTTGCCATGAATCTCCAATTTATACAACTGCCTTGCAACTAGCTGATTCCACCTCTCTTACCAATAAATGTCTTTTCTCTGTGGGATAAAAGTCATCTGGAGCCTTCCCTGTAGTGAGGAACAATGCAATATCTTCTAAGTGATCTGGAACAACTTCTATTCTAAATAATGCAGTGTCTAGTAGCTGAACATATACTAAGCCATCAGTTTCACCAGAGTCAATGTGAAATAGATGATCCAGTCCATGGTTATGTATCCCAAGCTTAAAGATAATTTCAAATCAGAATTCCTGAAATAAAAATAACCATCTACAGATTCTTCCTTCTAATACCAACTTGTTCACCATGAAATTCAGGGAAGAATGATCTGTGTCCCAAAAGATAATGGCATAACTTCTATAATGCATAAATCATAGATAATCCCTCCCGTTTTGTGGTAGTGTAGTTGTATTCTACTTGTGATATATTTTTGCTAGTGAAATACATGAGATGGTCATCTCACCTACGCCAAGTTAGGCTGGTATATCTCCCAGGTAAATTCCTGGTGCATATACATGAACATGGAATTCCTTTTTCCAATTAGGAAATGTGATGATTGGGGCATTTACCATTCTTTCTTTGAGAGTGTTGAATGCTTGTTCACATTATTCATTCCGTTGAAAAAGATCGGTTTTCTTTACATCTTTCTTCAATGGTGCAGTAATAGATGCATAGTTGCGGATGAATCTTCAATAATATTTGATATGAACCAATGTGGATCACAAATGATTTACTGTCATTGATGCTTGCAGATTTGCAATAGTGGCAATTTTCACAAGGTCAACTATCACACCATCTTTATAGACAATATGTCTCAATAGGTTACCAAAAGGTATGTAGAATATGCACATCCATAGATTTAATGAGATTCCTATCTGTCTGCAATGATCCAATATGAGCTGAAGGAGAGAAACATGGTCTTTGAGCATATTGTAAACTGTCCATTCATTAGATAAACTTCTAAGAACTTGTGAAGGAACTCGTGGAAAGATGCTATCACCATCCTTGAGAAGACTACTGGTGCATTCTTGAGCCCAAATGGCATAAAATTGTATGTGAATTATCCCCACTTAGTAGTAAATGTGGTCTTCTTCTTATCTTCTTCCGCAATCCTAACTTGGTGATATTCAAAGAACCCATCTATGAAATAATATGCTTCGTTTCCCACCACTTGGTCTAATACTTCATCATTGAAGGGCATTGGAAAGGGGTCATGGACGCAAGCAGCATTCAGGCTATAGTAATATACACAAACACAAATATCCTTGGTATCCTTCTTGCTATGGATCATAATGGGATTGATATACTCAGATTCATTAATTGGGAAGATTAATCTAGCATTCAACATACAATCAATCTTCTTTTTAACCTTTTGTTTGACCCGAGGGTTCAGCCGATACAGACAGTGTTTGATAGGCTTTGCATCTTGTTTTAATACTAACTTCATCTCTCTTATTTCTCCCTAAATTCCCTTAAGTTCTGTGAAGCTTTGCGAAAACAATTCTTCATACTCTTTTAGAAAAGATGCAATTTTCGAGACCGTCTAATCGTCCTAGTGATCCCCAATATCTTCCATATTTGGTTTATCTTCAGTTCCAATATTCATCTTCTTCAACTATAGAGGTTGGGTGTATATAGCTCCAATATCTCGAGGTTTGGTATGTCTGACTTCTAAGACACCCTCGAACTCCTGGAAACTGAGGTGTCGCAATTGTTCTACTTCATATGGTTCTGGCTCTCCTTGATTTATTTTTATGCAACATACAAGTTGTCTCATCTCTACATGGAAGTCCCCCAATTCTTGATGTTCCAAGCATATGTATTAGTGGTTTATCTTCCACAATCAGTCAATAAATAATGCATCGTTAATAGCAATTAATGATTATGTTACCATGTCGATTATTGTAGAGAAGGAAAAGTCTTGACAGAACTTTTCATGCAGCTTCTTCCAACAATTAGTTTTCCTTCTTGTTTCTTTATGCAGATACCAAGCCTTTGAGATAGGGACAATCTCTTGGAAGAATTGGTGGAACCAAAATGCAGTTGTAATCCTCTTGATTCCCACTAGTGCTCATAAAGTTCAATATGTTGATAAGGATTAGACTCCCCCATGTAGATTTATTTCACCATGTTAGCATGCATGTACAACTTGAAATTGATCATCAAAGTAATCTGCGTGGTATCCTAGTCAGGAAATTCATCTCTATGCATTTCCCATCATCATGCGGGAGTGCCTTTAAGCACTGTATCTAATACATCCATGTGGTATTGCTCCTCGACCATGGCTTCCATATTTTGTAGGAATATATCAAGTCGATTGATTCCATCCTATGTTGGTGCTTGACTGAATTCTACATTGATCCTCTTGATAAAATTCACCATTGCTTAGTGTCTGGATGAGATCTCATGATGTCTGTTTTTCCATTTGTCTCAAGCATCCTCATAATCGCTTTCGAAGGACTTAATTATTCTCCCTATCAGGGAAGCTTCTATGGTTGGGTTCACATAGTCATATCTCTGTCTTGCAGTTAGAGAGTAGATCCCATCTAATACATCTCGTTCCATGTTCTCCTGAATAGGATCAATGTACTATGGACCTTGGTGTGGATATGATGGCTAGGTTACCTTCATACCATCTATTGGTGCCCCAATTTTTCCATAAGTTTGACCTATGGATGACTATACGTTGACTAATTATGAATATTATGAAGTATCAAGCTGTATTTCCTTCACCTTTGACACTCTTTATCTATCCATTCAATTAACGTAATTTCCCTATGATTTTCAAAGATTTATTATTTTATATGTCGAATTAACAATTTGGAATCTATTTGGCATGAAATTTTGTTTAAGCAGGTGAAGGTTTTCATTTGGATGCCCATTCAGACTGCCATTCGCACACAGGTAGTCATTCGAACTGCCATTCGCACCTTGAAAATCGTTGGTTTGACTACCTGGGGGCATTCATGGCACAAACAAAAGCATGGGTTTTTCTCCTAGCATATCCAATTGGGTCAATTAAAGACGGTTTTCCAAAAATCCAAATATTTCAGGAGATATTGAGGGTTCTTTAACTCAAGTTTGCCCAAAATAATGGTAAACACATATTTTTAGCAGTGAATATTTCTGAATTGCCATATTGCACCATGATTTGCGTGTACGTGGTAGCAGATCTTGCCAAACGGTCTAATGGGTTTGAAGAAAACCTATCCAGCTACAAAACTCAGAATTTGTTTCGCTAAAATCGCAACCACCATGAATTTATCGAGGGGTTATTTTTCCAATTCATGCCAGATTGCGTTTTCTAAGTTGGTCATTTTCCGAGTTTGTTTCGGATCATAAGATAGTCTATTTTTACAAAGGTTGACCATTGAAAGGGTCAAACCTCTCTTTGATGTATGAATCTCTATATATACAGGATTTTGCCTCACTCAAAGGGGATCATGTAATTGCTGATAGAAGAATTACGCTGCATGAAATGTTGGTTTTCTGAATTGAATGGAGATTGAACTTATATGATGTTGTTTTTATTATTTTAAGAAATGTTTTATATATCATTTTAGACTGTAATTTGAATTGTTTTTGTTTCTAATGTTTTCTTCATTTTATTATATGTCTACAGTTTAGAGTTTTACTCTGCAAGTCATTTAAGGACTTGTGGTCCTGTTGGCAAGGATCCACTAGGAGGACCATAAGTCCTTCCCCCTTTAGTTTTAGTTTCTGTTAAGAATAGATTTTTTTTTTTATTAGATGTGAGAATTTAATTTAGTAGAATTGGAAAGCAATTATAAAAACAAATTTGCATATGCTTTGATTATATTTCTTATTGTTCTATCATTGTTGAATTAATGTGCACATTGTTGATAATTTAGAAACGAGCTCGGATATCTGTGTAGACTTACTTGAAGCATTGTTTTGAATTTCTAGTTTTATAGATTTGAAATGTATTCATCTTACTGTAGCCTTAGATTCTAGTTTAAAACATGCATTTCTTTATGCAAATTTAGGTTTATGACTGAAATAGATTTAGTTGTATTCTTCTTCAATTTTAGGATCTGCAGATCTCATTTATCTTACCATAGCTTAGATTCTAGTTTAATTCGAGTATTTATTTCTACATGATTGGATTTTCGAATGTAGCTTAGACTTAGCAGTAGTACTCCTTGAGAATTTTAGAATATGCAACTTTCATTTATTTTGTTGTAGTTTTAGATGTGAGTTTAATTTAGAATAGTTCCAATTCTAGTAGTGGTTCATCTTAAGATTGAATTGAAATTGAATTCTATGCTGGTATCAAAATTATCAAAATTCATGCTAAGGCAACTCATTAATTTGGTAAAAGCATTGAAATATTAAATGAGAAATCAATTTCCCAGTTCACTTTCTATCACATATTCTGTTTTTTGTGTCACTGCATAGTTTTCTGTTTACTTGAATTAGTTTCTGACTCATATTAGAATGAATGGTTTCCATTTGTTTATTTCATTTGCAATGATATGCTTTAGAATTAGCATTGTATTGAAGTATTAGAAAAGTATTCATTTTTTGCAATTATGTTAGAGCTTGAAATTTGAATGCTTTGTAGATTTTAGATTTGATTGTATTTAGTTAGCATTAGGATCTTAGATTTAAATTGAATTAATTATCACTAGATTAAGAATATTAGTATTAAACATTTCGAATGATTTCTAGATTAGATTAGATCAGATTAGAATAAGTTTTAATCCTGCACATACAGTGCTTGTGCCTCAAATGTTACCTCCCCGAGTTGACATTTTATGAAGGCTACTTGTAGTGATATATTTAGCTCAACACCATCCACCTTGAAGGTCATAATTATGTTCTTTAAATCAATTATGCCATATTTCTCATAGGCCCATTCTATACCGAATAGTGTTGGATAAGGATATGTTTCTACCATGATCTCACTGGCTTCGAAGTTTGTGGTTGTCTTGACACTGCCTAAATCCACTTCAACATTCTCTAGACGATCAATGGGTAACATAAGGTATTGGTTCACCATCCACAACTGAATGGGGGAATATACAAGCTTGTGGGAACCCATTGCCTCCTAAGACTTATTTGGTAAGATGTTCACATCGGAATTGAGGTCCAACATTACATTCTTAATATCATAACCGTGTACCTACGCATTCAAACAAAACTCTTGGTATGTTCGCTTCCTTCACCATCGTCACATCAACTGGATATTCTGCTATGGGAGTGGAGTGTATATTTCTTCATCGTTGTATGCAAAATCACCCAAGTTGTGGAGTGTACTTCATTATTTATAGGTATCTTTCTCATCTTCGCTAATACCTTTAAGCAATTGAAACCACAGAAAAATAGAATATTTTGTCTGATCAGTACCTGATCCATTTCCCTCAGCTCTGGTGTTATCCGACTGGTATTGTGTATGGGGTCTTGGAATCTCTCGGGCTATAGGGGTTAGTATTTGACCAAACATATATGTAGCTTCCCTATATCTCCTTCTACTACACTGAGACGTATTTAGTCCTTTTAGGGGTCGCCTTCTAGATCATTAGGGAGTTTGGTCGTCTCTGATCTGTTCCATCTTTTACACTTTCTTGAGTGACCACACAACCTACTGTTGTTCGATCTTCTCGGGGTTTCCATTTTATGAAATTGGTCGGACTTCTTGCGCAATCCTCCCATTTAGCAATGAGCTTAGGGAATTCTTCTATTGTATGAGTGTTGATGTGGTAGTAGGTACACCACAGTCTTTTGGGAAAAGGACAATCATGAGAAAAATGAACCACTTCATTAGAATTATAGCATCGCAGTGGCCTTATGCGACCACCTCTTCATCCAGCTCCTAAACCCCCTCCTCTTCCATCTCCTCTTCCTTCTCCTCATGTCCCTTGGGATTGATCAACTACTCGAAAGATAGATCAATATAGGCTCTCTGTGAGGGCATCCAATGCTCTACACTTCTCAGTACTATGTGTAGTAGATTTGCAAAATTCACAGTAGACCGTGTTAGGTACTACTGAGTACTTATGGTACAGAGGAAAAATTCGCAGGTGATGATCGAATGAATTACAAATTTCACAATAATCATTTGGAGAACCAGTTGGAGGCTCTGGATAAGATGGTCATCATATGGAATGAAATGGATTTTCCATAGCAACTTGTGCAATTGTTGCACTAGTTTCAGTGTTGAATGGTCCTCCTAGCGAAACTTTCCTACCTTGTGTAATGTACTCGACAACCTCATTCGACCATAGATACCAAGGGGTACTCAATTATGTTTTTGAATTTACTCATTCATATCCAATTTCATTTTTCTTTAATTTAATAGTGGAATTTAAACTTATATGGTGACCCAAATGATCTAATGCATTCATCATTAAATAATTACAAGCGATATATATATATATATATATATATATATATATATATATATATATATATATATATATATATATATATATATATTTAAGTATAAACACTCCCAATCCATGCCAATCAATTCCATGCATTTCAACATTCATTAAAACATTCGTAAAACAATAATTTAAACAAAGACCATAACACAAATATATCCATGGCATTTATACATAGGTAGATACTTATCTTTTAATTAAAGCGATCTCCAACTAGCTAACGGTGAAGGACGTTACTCCCAGCCATAAGCATTTCCAAGCCAAATCCTACTTTGACAGGCCACCCCCGAGATGGGGCTATCAATCCACAAGGGATAATCGTTTTCCACAACTTCTACTCAACTAAATATATCATCCAACCCATTGGTGTAGAAAACCCCTCCACAACTATCCCAATCCTCAATTCTCCTTCCCCATCAACCTGCACAACGCTAGGAACATGCTCCCTTCACTAAGTTAACATTCCCTCAAGAAGCCTCCAGTTCCCTTCTAGTTCTCCAACACAGGTTAGACATGAATTCTCTGAATTGGGACTCCAGGACACTAGCTGCAATCTAGGTTCCTCACACATACACCATTCTACTCGGGTTAATGGCATGAAGAATTCATATTCAGCCATGGCTTCTCGATTCTATATCACAAGTACCAAGCCATGCAGTTCAAGGTGATGGAAATGAAGAAGAAGAAAATTCGAATGGTGGAAATTGGATGAAGGAACAAACCCCTCTCAAGCTTAGATTCTCTCTTTTATAAGCATGGTTTATATTTCCATGTGGCTTTTCCACATGTGACCACTTTTTCCCCTCTTAATCCTCTTCTTAAGATAATTAAATAATGCTTAATCAAATCATGGCTATTAATCAAGGTTTAAGTACTTGGTTTAAATTTATAAGGCTAAGAAGATAAGAGAAGGCCCACTATCATTTCCCCACTTGTGGAATCATAGCCCCCATCTCTTCTCCATCCTTCTTCCTCTACAGCCATTAAGAGATTTTATGTTAATATCAAAATGTACATATTTACATAGTCTTGGTCATCCTGACCATTTGTTTATGGATTCTATCCTTTTACATCAATATTTACAAATTTACATTATGGGGTCAAACTGGGGTATTACATTACCCTCCCCCTTAATTTATGCACTATCCTCAGTGCATCATCAACACTATGTACATTTAGAAATTTTTTATGAAAGTTTCAAAATAGTTGTGGGTATGCCTCCTGCATCACATCCTCGATTTCCCACATTGCTTCTTTAGGATTGTAATGGGTCCATTGGAACTTTACCTGTCTGATGGCCCTATTTTTCATCAACATGAATTTCTGATTGAGGATATGCACTGGTTGCACCGGAATATTTCCTTTCGGTTCCACCTGCATCACAACCTAATCAATTATGTGGTCAGGATAAGGCACATATTTCTTTAATAAATATACATGAAATACATTATGCACACATATGCAAGCAAAAAATGCTAATGCATAAGCTACAAGCCCTATTCTATCAAAAATTTCAAATGGCCCACAAAATTGGGCTGCAAGATTTGGACATATTCCCAATTTCACAGAACTCTTCTTGGGCCCGACTTTCAAATACACATGATACCCCACTTTAAATTCTTTTACTGCTCTTCCTTTTTCTGCATAACTATTTTGTTTGTCCCGTGCCACTTTTAAATTTTGCCTAATTTTCACCATCTGCTCTTCCATTTCTCTAAGTAATTATGGGCCAATTATCAATATGTCAACTGGATTGTCCCAACTAATTGGAGTATTGCATTTTCTTCCATACAAGGCGTCAAATGGACTCAACTTTAGATAAGCATGATGTCCATTATTATATACATACTCTACTAAATATAGGTAGTCTTCCCATTTTTATGTATGATCCATCACATACATCCTTAGCATATCCTCAATAACTTGGTTGACTCTCTCATTTTTCACATCTATTTGTGGATGATATGATGTTCTTAAATTCAGATCTGTTCCAAATACCTTGAATAAGCCCTTCCAAAATTTGAATTAAACTTTGGATCTCTGTCTGAAACTATTTCCTTAGGTATCCCATGGAACCTGGCAATCTCTTTCATATAAATATATGCTATATTAGCTTCCTTATGAGTTGACTTGACTGGTATAAAGTGAGCATATTTGGTCAACTTATCCACCACCACCATGATGGAATCATGTTTCTTTCTTGTCCTAGGAAATTTAGTGATGAAGTCAATGGTCACCATATCCCATTTCCACTCAGGTATTGATAATGGTTGAAGCAATCTTGCTGGATGTCTATGGTCAACCTTTACTCTTTGACATTCAATGCAACTTGCTATATAATCGACAATATCTCTCTTTATTCGTAGCCAAAAGTATTGACTTCTTACTATTGCAATTGTTTTTTGGTATCCCGGATTCCCTGCATATGGAACATCATGCATCTCATTCATTACCAATTTCATTAATTCCCCTGAATTAGGAATATAAACTCTATTTTTGTATACAAGAATTCCATGATATTCCAACCTATAACCTTCATATTTATGATCTACATTTTCCTACTGTAATTCTTGTTGTACATGAAGGTAATGTTCATCTGATACAACAACCTCAAGAATTCTGTTTTTTAAATCTGATTTGCACATACTAATGGATGAAGCATGCATAGCATGAACTCTTATACTGAGTGCATTAGCAAATTTTTTATCCTTGCCTTTAATATGTTTGATATCAAAGTAAAACTCACACAAAAATTCCATCCATCGTGTTTGTCTTGCATTCAAAATTTTCTTCTCAAATAAATATTTCATCCCACTATGATCTGTTCTCAACTCAAATTTCCTACCCATGAGATAATTCCTCCACATCTTTAATGCATGCACAATAGCAACAAGTTCCAAGTCATGTGTGATATAATTTTCTCATGCTCTTTAAGCTTTTTTGATTCATAACAAATCACAAGTTCATTTTCCATAAGGACTCCACCAATTCCTTCTTGGAAAACATCTGTACATACTACAAATATTCATTTGGGTCAACAATATTGAGAATTTGTGTTCAAGTGAGCAATTTATTTAACTGCTGGAAACTTTCTTCACACTATGGTGTCCACTGAAACTTGAATCCTTTCTTCTATAATGATGTAATTGGATGTGCCAATATGAAGAATCCCTCTATAAATATCCTATAGTATCCAACTAACCCCATGAATGACCTTACTTCTGATACATTCCTGGTTGTAGGCTATGCCATAATAGATTATATCTTCTTTGGGTCCACTGCTATTCCTTCTTTAGAGATGATATTTCCCAAGTAATGAATTTGTCTCTAATAGAAAGAACATTTATTCATCTTGGCATAAAGCTAATGTTCTCTCAACACTTGTAGTACCAATCTCAAGTGTTCTTCATGCACCTATTTTGAATTTGAATAAATAAGAATGTCATATATAAATACAATGACAGACTTATCTAAATACTTCTTGAATATCCCATTCATCAAGCACATAAATGTAGTTGGTGCATTTGTTAACCCAAATGGCGCCACCACAAAATCACAATGACCATATTTAGTCTTGAAGGTTGTCTTACTAATGTCTACACATTTTATCCTCAACTGATGATAACTAGATCTCAAATCTAACTTTGAGAAAATATTTGCTCCTCTGAGCTGATCGAACAAGTCATCAATTAGAGGAAGTGGATATTTATTCCTCACAGTGACCTTGTTCATGTTAGAACAGTAATCCACACTTAGTACCATAGTCCATAATTTTTTATTGAGCTCATGTGCTTAATTACACCATAGTTTGGACTAGGTGACTTAAATTGGTCAAATATCCACTTTTAAGAGTGTTCACACCCACTTCCAAGCAAACCAGTTCACCCAGCCTCCTGTTTTGTCCACAAGTGCGCCCTCATTAATTGTTGGAGCACCCTCTCTCCTTGATTTGGGGAATTTCAGTTGACTAGGGGTGCTAGGGTGGATTTTGCCCAATTTTGGCTAGATTTGGAGCATTTATTGCTCCCTTGGTCCCCCCAAACTCCTCTACTTGCTCACCCACACCTTCCTTGGACTCATTAATGACCCAACATGCTTCAGCCACATTCACACCAGAATTCGTGACTGTTTGGGATGATTGGGATTGAGTTGGACCCACCTAAGGGGGATTGAGGCCCATTTGGCAATTTTGACTTGTACACTCATCTTGAGCCATCTAATGCTCTCGAATTTCTCATGGATGTATATAAAAACCTGTTACTAACATTTTCACAGGTTAGACAGTCAGTTAATGAAAATATTCAGCTTACATTGTGTGTAAAATTATCTCCTTTTTCAAAATTTTCCACTGTTTTTGCAAATTAATTCGATTTTGTGAGGTTCTCCATAGCTCCTAGATCTTTTGTGATAAAAATAATCACATGGTATCAGAGCCATCGTGGATTTAGTGAGTTGTAGGTCAATATTGAGCATTGAACTGCATTCTAGAGAGTATTTCCAGATAAAAATTGAGTGTTTTTTGTAGGTGTTTCAGTAGTTTTCTCACCATTAACGCAGCAGTCATGGAAGCAAACCAAATGTTGCTCACACCCTTCAATTTTTTCGATTGGAAGGCTAAGATGGTTATCAAGCTGAGATCTAAGGGTCTCTATAGAGTAACCATGGGCACAGAAGTCGAGCCAAATTCTGCTGTGGAGAAAGCAAAGTACTACAATTGACTTGATGAAGCTTATGGATTGATATGCCTGAGCATTTCGAGGGAGCTCTTGTTTCATTCAGACAGTTTGACAACCCCCAACGAAGTATGGGTGAAGCTAGAATCACTCTTTGGGAAAACTGATGAACTGAGAGGCCACCAACTTGAAAACGAGCTCATTAGCTTGAGCCCATCGCATTTTAAAACCATCCAGGAGTTCTTCACGAAGTTCAAGTCACTAGTGCTTCAACTGCAACAATGTGGAATTGTTAAGAAGGAGGAACAACTGATTCTATCCATCCTTTCGAAGCTAGGCCCATAATTCTCTGTATTTGTTAGCACATTTCACTCAGCCAAAATGACCCTTCGAAATTGGCAAATGCCATCACTAGCTACCTTCATGGAGTGTCTCACTCAGGAGCAGGACAAACTAGTTCAGATGGGCACCATAAATTATAAGGACCAAGCATTGGCAATGGGTGTTTCAAATGCCAACAAAGGCAAGCAGAAAGCCAAGAATTCGAAGCAGCAAGAGAAGAGGAAGTTTGACAAGACCAAGTCTGCAGATGGGGGTTCGAATCTGTCAAAGGAGAAGGACAAGAAGGGAAAGGAAAAGACCAAATGCACCTATTGTCATAGGGTATGGCATCCAGAGAGCTCATGCATGAAGAAAACCATTGATTCAATGGTGCAACTGCTAGAGAAGAACAACATCCCAGTCCCTGAGGGCGCAAGGAAGAAAGAGAGCACCTCAAATCCTGACAATAAGGAGAATTGTCATGCTTTGGTAGCAGGTATTTCGAATCCCTCATCCTTTATCATTGATTCAGGAGCTTCCAGACATATGGTTTCATCCAAAGAACTCTTCTCCTCTATGCATTCGAATGGTGGCCCAACAGTTCGAATGGGAGATGATTCAGAAATCCAGACCAATGGGATTGGTAGGATTGACATGGAACATGGCTATTTCAGTGATGTGCTCAATGTACCTTCATTGGCTGCAAATTTGCTATCAGTTTATCAAATGACCCATACAGGAGAAGCCAAGAGAGTAACATTTACTCCAGATTTGGTAGAAATCTCAGAAATTTCTTCAAATCAAGTTGTGGCAGTGGGGTATGCTGATCATGACGAGAGAATGTACAAATTCTCCAATTTCATTCCACACTCTAGTGATCATGCTCTTGTCTCTCATGCCAATGAGACCTCCAAGTTGTGGCATGAAAGATTTGGCCACATGAACTACAAATATCTCCAGACATTGCACAAGGATGAGATGGTGGAAGGTCTTCCAGAAATCAAATCTTCAAATGCTGCATGCATTGGTTGTGTAGTTGGAAAGCATCCTGAGCGCAGCTATGAGAAGGGAATGGCAAGGAGAGCCACTCAACCACTTGGGTTGGTAAATTCAGACCTCATTGGTCCTCTTCCCACTCCATCATATGGTGGATCAAGGTATGTACTTACATTCATAGATGACTACTCTCGTTTCTGCTGGGTTTACTTCCTTAAATTAAAGTCAGAGGTGTTTGAGAAACTGAAGATTTGGAAGGCCTTAGTGGAGAATCATAGTGGTCATAAGATAAAGATCCTTAGGATTGATAATGGAAAGGAGTATGTGAATAATAACATTCAGCATCTTTGTGAGGAATGTGGCATCCAAATGCAACATTCAATCCCCTACACACCTCAACAAAATGGTGTGGCAGAGAGGAAAAATAGATCTCTCAAAGAGATGGCCACTTGCATGATTGAAGCTAGGGATCTAAGCCCTAAGCTATGGGATGAAGCCATCAATTGTGCTGCTCATATTCAGAACAGAGCCTTTCACAAATCAGTCAAAGGAAAAACCCCCTATGAGGCATGGTTTGGCCAAATACCAAATGTGTCAAATTTCAGGATTTTTGGGTCTAGAGCATGGGCTCGAATTCCATCAGAAAAGAGGAAGGCTTTGGAGCCACAGAGCAGAGAATGTATCATGGTTGGATATGGTGAAGACACAAAGGGATATAATCTCTTTGACACATCCACACTCAAAACTTTCATTGAGATAAGTGTGCAATTCGAAGAAGAACCAATTCCAGATTTTGAGCTTGCACCGAGGGAAAGCTCTTCTCCTCCACACCTTAATGAAATTAGTGATGATTCCACTTCTGATTTTTCTGATATTGGTGAAGATGACATGGCTGAATATGAAATTTCTGTACATGAGTCACCATCAAGGCCCAAGTGGGCGGAAAAACTCATACAAGCTGTAGGTGAATTGGCAGGCAATCCCCAAGAGCCTAGGAAGACTAGATCTCAAACAATCAATGCTTCCTTTGCAAATGAAAGTGAAATTGCTGATCACTGTTATATGATGATTGGATCTGATCCAAAATCATATTAGGAAGCTCATCATGATCCAAGGGTAATCCACACTTAGTACCATAGTCCATAATTTTTTATTGAGCTCATGTGCTTAATTACACCATAGTTTGGACTAGGTGACTTAAATTGGTCAAATATCCACTTTTAAGAGTGTTCACACCCACTTCCAAGCAAACCAGTTCACCCAGCCTCCTGTTTTTTCCACAAGTGCACCCTCATTAATTGCTAGAGCGCCCTCTCTCCTTGATTTGGGGAATTTCAGTTGACTAGGGGCGCTAGGGTGGATTTTGCCCAATTTTGGCTAGATTTGGAGCATTTATTGCTCCCTTGGTCCCCCCAAACTCCTCTACTTGCTCACCCACGCCTGCCTTGGCCTCATTAATGACCCAGCATGCTTCAAACACCTTCACACCAGAATTCGTGACTGTTTGGGATGATTGGGATTGAGTTGGACCCACCTAAGGGGGATTGAGGCCCATTTGGCAATTTTGACTTGTACACTCATCTTGAGCCATCTAATGCTCTTGAATTTATCATGGATGTATATAAAAACCTGTTACTAACATTTTCACAGGTTAGACAGTCAGTTAATGAAAATATTCAGCTTACATTGTGTGTAAAATTATCTCCTTTTTCAAAATTTTCCACTGTTTTTGCAAATTAATTCGATTTTGTGAGGTTCTCCATAGCTCCTAGATCTTCTGTGATCAAAATACTCACAGTTCAACTATCTAAAGTCAATACAAAACCTTAGAGTGTCATCCTTTTTCTTTACAAATAGTAGTGGTGCTCCCCAAGGAGACACACTTGGGCGTATGTACCCTTTCTTCAATAATTATTCGAACTACATTTGTAACTCTTTTAACTCTGGTGTACTCATTCTGTATGGAACCTTAGAAACTGAGGCAGCTCCCAAAATCAAATCAATAGAGAAATCAATATCTCTTTTCGGTGGCAATCCTGGTATTTCTTCAAACACATGCAAAATATTGCAATATTGGGAAGTCTTCTAAGCTTGGGATTTTACACGTTTTTGGTTCTTCCACATGAGCTGCATACAACTAACATCCTTTTCTGAAGCACCTATTTAATTGCAAAGATGAAATTTCTCTTATGGAAATAGGCCTTGGAATTCCTTTCACTATCTTTTGCTTCCCTTATTCATCAAGGCGAGTAAATGACTTGTTATGAAAATCCAATATCCCATGGTGTGCATCTAACCAATCCATCCCAATAAGTACATCATATGAACCAAGTGGTATTATATTCAAATCTGCACAAGTGTTCATTCCATTCATATCCAATGGAAAACACCTTACTAATCCATTAATATTCCTTTTTGTTCTAGTAGCCAATTGAACCATCCATGATCTATCATGCATACTTTTATTTAGCTGAAAATTTTCAACTAAATTAGGATCCATATGACTATGAATTGCTCTAGAATCAATGAGAATAGCAATACATTGATTGGAAATTTTACCTGCAACCTCAATCATGTGGGACTGATCGTTTGCATGTCTGTTATCCAATGCTGCATATATTCTGGGAATGTTCCTGCCTACGTCCTCCATAGTACCTGCTTCCTGTAAATTGTGCACATTTCTCATTTTGTCTCTCCTTTGTGTACAATATTTATACATATGGTTTCCTTCACATCCCCAACATTTTACTTGTTGCTTGGTTCCTTTTCCAACATATTATGTAATCCTGGGTCCATTTTGAATTGGATTATTTTGCTGATATGAATTCTGTTGGTTGCTGGAGAAATATGGTTTAAATCCTTTCTTCCTTTCATCCTACTTATCCTTCCTCTTATCTCTCCAAGACTTATGAATATTTCATCTTCCTTTGTTCTGATCATACATGTGCTTGTCCTTCCAAATTATTTCTTGAAGAGTCTTGGGTTCATCATATTGAATTTTATCCCAATAGAATGAAGGAAAACCACTTAAAAACCTTTGTATCTTTACCTTCTCCTCCTTGATAAACCGAACATATCTTAACAACTTCATTTCATACTCATCCATGCTCATGCTTCACAATTTGAGTTCAAAGAACTCTTCCATCTTCTTATCATAATAATTATGATAAGTACTTTTTCTGGAAGTACTTCTTCAATTGCCTCCATGAAATCCTCTTTTCAATAATATGTTTCACTTGAACCAATTGGTCCCACCAAATGGAAGCCTTGCCCTGTATGTTCTAAATAGAAATCCTAGCTTCCATGTTAGAGGAGTAATTATGCAGCTGAAGATATTTCCTCATTTCCAAAAACCAAGCTTCAACATCTTCCCCCTTCTTGTTCTCACTATCAAATTTGGGAGGTTTAACTTTCCTAAGTTCACCTTGTAAGTCATCTTTCACATGCCTTCTTTTATGATGTCTAATTGGAGACATTTTTGGGCTACTGCTAGAACTCTCAAATATATATGGCTTCCTGATGTTGATTTTACCACTTCCAGATCTAATAAATATTTCCCTTATGAATTTTATCCAACAAACTCTTCATAAAATAATTATACACTAAAAGATTCAACCATATGTTACACCTTAAACGTTTTATATAAAAGATGAATGATTGATAAAAAATGAATGAATACAATACAATACATGGACCATTAAATAGGTCTCATCATTCCTTTTCAAATGTAAAAGACACATCCTTTTACTCTTTATTTAGATTCTTAATTAATTAATTATTATATCATCGCCTCTCTCATGGTTTCATAAAACCATGATATTTTCCCATGGTATTGGCCCATGCTATTTTATTTCTTTATCTTTTTCATTTTAATGTTTAACTCATTATTTTCTCTTATTTATATTATTTATATTTATTTATTTGCACATACCCTCAACTATTCTTTAATTATAATTTGTGTACATAACAAGATCTAGAAAATTCGAATTCATATACCAAGAAGGATTTCCATGAGCTTGCTTTACATGCACGTCCATCCATGTCAGAAGAGATCTAGTGTGTGGGCACCCACACTAGAGTAGACTTGACCATTCTAACAGGGGTAGCTAATCCCCAAGAATGGAAAAGTAAAATACACTCTATTCTGACAAGGAATACCAGACCCAGGAAGGCATGTGATGGGAAACCCAAGTCCTATACCACTTGATCAAGTACCATGATCAAGAAGGACTATACCGGGGCCTCCCAAAACCAGGGAGTAGATCTGCAAGAATCCAAGCACCATGAAAAAGGAAGGATACATCCATGGGACTCACATACACCAATGAGTGAACCATCATCATCCTCCATAGGTCAAATCACCATGACCCATTGAGCCAAGGACCATGGCTATGTCTAGGAGGATTTTTTCGCAAAGCTTCCCCAAACATTGTTGGGCCTAGTAAGTTTTGGCTACCATTTTTGGTAAAGCATTTTTTGTGTGGATAGAACCAAGGAAAAGTGATTTGACATGGTGGTCAACTCCGATGAAGCGACCTAGAAACCAAGAAGATGGTCATTTTAATTATGTCAAAGGGTGGGTTGAGGTGGGGTTGAGTCAGTTAGTTAGAGTTTATCCACTTACATTAATGAGTCGAGTAGTTGGTTAGTGGGGTAATGGGAGGGGGGCAGGCTGTGTGCACCTTATAAATATGTAATAAGTGGGAAACTTTGAGAATGTTAGTGAATACTAAGTTTTTCAATAAATTGTTGGTTTGTGTCTGTATGTGGCCAACTTCTATGTTTTTGGCATGTCGAAGTTTTTGTGAGAATCTGAGTCGCATGATCTACAGGCAGTGTGCGTAGATCCATTGTAAGTGAAGAGAGAAGTTTGTAAGTATGTAAAACATGAAGTGCTTATCTATTGGATGTGACTCATAATTAAAAGGAGTGCTTCCATGGTTTTTCCCATCTTGGGTTTCCACGTTAAATCATGGTGTTATTTATGGTGTGATGTTTTGTGATGTGTTATGCGTTGTTTACTTTTCTTATGATTTGCATAAATTGATGGATGAATATGCTTAGATGAATGCAAAGTATATGACACGTCATAGAAATTATGGTTAACTTAGATATCTGCCGAAGTGCATGGTTTTTCTAGTTTATTGATCTATTGGAGTTATGGGTTGTTTGTTGAATGGTATGTTTGTCAATCTATTCCCCTTCCACGATGCATAAACCCGATTCCTGCAGTATCCATAGGTACTTCATGTGATACTTCATCTGCTTTGCAGGTGTTTCTGAAAGGGATAAAACCCTTTTGGGATGGTATTTGTGGTATTTTTTGGTGTTTTGTTGTATGTTTGAACCCTGGTCGAAGTAGAAGTTAGACAACAAACATCAACACTCCCTCTCAACAAGAGAGACATTCTCCACCACACCAAGCTTGTCTATGAAGTATATAAACTTTTCCTTGGATAGAGGCTTGATCAGAGTGTATGCAATCTGCTCATCTATGGATATGTGTTGCAGTTGAACCGCTCCCTTTTGCACTATGTCTTAGATGAAGTTATATTTAATCTCAATGTGTTTCAACTTGTTATGGAAGACTGGTTTTTCTGAAAGCTTGATAAAACTTTAATTATCACAATATATCAAGCTAGTGTCCAACATTTGATCAAATAGTCCAACAAGTAACTTTTGAAGCCACACTACTTCACGACTTGCATAATTGGATGCAATAAAGTCTACCTTTGTTGTACTTAGTGCTACAAAAGTCTATTTCTGGCTAAACCAAGAAACCATGGATGATCCCTAGTTGAAGCTACACCTATAGGTTCTCTTTATGTATACTGCACTACCTCCCCAGTCATAGTATGTATAACAATGCAACCACACATCACCACCCGAGACATATTTGAGACCATATCCAAGTGTACCACACAGGTACCTCAACACATGCTTTGTTTCCACCCAATGCAACTGTCGTGGATCAACCATGAACTGGCTCAAGGTATTTACTGCAAAGAAACTATCTGGCTTGGTGTTAACCAGGTACATCAAGGATCCAATAATCCGTCTTTACATATCAGGATCCACCAAATCTAAATTTGAAGCAGAATTTCCCATCTTCTTTAGATGTGTCACCATCAACGTAGTCATGGACTTGCAGTCCATCATACTAAATCTCCTAAAGATCTCAAATACATACTTCCCTGATTGAGGAAGATCTAATCTAATCTCTGCCACACTTCCATTCCCAGGAATTAATGCATCAGCCCTAGATCCTTCATCTTGAACTCCGAGGGTAACTCCCTCTTGCACTTAACTATGAGCTGCTCTACTATGGTAAGAAATAGGTCATCAACATATAGTACCAAGATCAGAGGATCGTTGTTTAAAAAATTGTAGTAAAGGATGGGATCTGCAACACTGTTGGTGAATCCCAAACTCATTAGGTATCCATCAATATTGGAATACCAAGCCCTAGGTGCCTTCTTGAGTCCATACAATGCTTTCTTCAATTTGCAAACATGCGACTCCTTCCCATGTATCACAAAGCCCAGAGGTTTCTCTATGTACACCTCTTCCTCAATTTCACGATTGAGAAACATGGTCTTTGCATCAATATGATGTAATCTCCAACCCATCACTGAATCAAGTGAAATGATAGTTCTGATAGTAGTGTACCTATCCACTGGAGCAAACATCTCCTCATAGTCCACTCCCTCTTTTCGAGAGAATCCTTGGGACACGAAACTTGCTTTGTGTTTCTTGATGCTACCATCTTCTATATGCTTAAGCTTGTAGATCCACTTGGAATTCACCATAGAATTACCCTTAGGTATTGAAACAATATTCCACACATCATTCTTCATGATGGACTGATATTCCTCCATCATGGCATCTCTCCAAACCTGTTGATCAACAACTTCCTCATAATTGGAAGGATCAGTATCAATGATGTGAGTCATAAGTGCCATGTAATTTGGGAATCTAGGAGGTCTCTTACTTTCCTTGAAGGTACCACTAGGAGCTAAATGATTCTCTTCCTCCTACAAAGTGTTACAAATCCAGGATGGTATTTTCTTGACCATTGCAACATCTTTTGGATTATCCACAAGCTCTGTTGGCTCTACTGGATCCTCCCTCTGGTCATCTAGAGGATGAATATATGGAGTATAGTGATCCATATATCTGGGAGCCTCCTTATAGTCACAATCAATATCCATGTGAGATTCTCTAGATCTCTTGAAATCTACCTCCTCATCAAAGGTGACATCCCGACTGACCTCAATCTGTCTTTGACTAGGGATGGATATCCAGAAATCCTTCGATGTTTCACTATATCCCACAAAGGTCCCTTTCTTTCATGAAGGTTACAGCTTCAATCTCTTATCCTTGGGTACATGAATGTACACCAGGAAACCAAAGTTTCTCAAATGAATGAATTCATGTTTCATACCTATGAATTCCTCCTCTGGAGTCTTGTCCCCCAATATCTGATGAGGGCTCTTGTTCTGAACATAAACCATGGTATTGGATGCCTATACCCATAATTCCATGGGTAAGCCCTGCTCATAAATCATTTCTTTAATTGGGCATCCTGTAAACCTATACAAGCTTCCCTCTTGGACACCAACCATTTTAGTTGAATCTATGCTTGAGTCCTTATGCCATACCAGAACCCGACCATCCACAAAGGAAACTCTAAATCCTTTGTCCTCCAAGACTAAAATAGATAGGAGGTTCTTCTTTAGTCTTGATACGAACAATATGTCATTCATATGCATAGTGTCTCCTAAATCCAACTGGAAGGATGTAGATCCAAAAACCTTCACTTCATATATGGAATCGTCCCCAAGTTCCACGGGAAGTGAAGAATTTTCTTCTAAAAAATTTGTGAGAGTACTTTGATATCCTATGATATGACTGGAAGTGCCACTATCTACCAACCAAATCTCATTATTGTTGGTACTAGATCTTGAAAGTGCGGAGATAAAGTAGTACCCCTTCCTAATATGAAAAACAAGCTCATCAAATTATTAGTCTTTGGTCCTCTTCTATGATTGGTCCTCTACTGCAACAAAAAATGCATGTTTCTCCCCTTTTCTTTTGTTCTCGGGACATTTGCTAGCAAAATGGCCAAAATTTTGATTGTTATAGCACCTGATATGAGAGAGATCCTTTGTCTTATGTTCATGAGTTGGAGCACAAATTTTCCCTTTGTTTTTTTTTTCTATAAGGAAATTTCCTTCATTTCCCTTTCCTTGCTTGAACTACAAGGACTAAATTTTCTTCATCCTAATATTTGTTTGAGGACCACTTCAAGACATAATTCTTCCTTCTTCTTGGGAACAGTCAGTCCACAATCAATCAAGTGATGGTAGTGCATCCTTGGAAAAAACAACCTGAATAAAAGGTTCCCATGAAGTGGTAAGACTATTGAGAACTAATGAGATAAGCTCTTCATAATCACCTTTTTCTCCAATAGCCATGCCTCGATCCCTTGTCTGAGTAATCTTCATAAAGTATGTAGAAATAGTGTCTAACTTTGTCATCTTGATTTCATGGAGTTTATTCTTCAATGCTAAATTTATGGTAGGATTATTGGTTTCAAATATACCCGTGAAAGCATCATACATTTCTATAATTGTCTTTGATAGTGCAATTTGTGGGGTAATGTGATCTTTTACTGAGTCAACTAGAATCCTTTCGGCCTTAGATTCATTTTTCTTTTGCTTATATTTCTCTTCATTATCTGTATATATAGGAATAACTTTGATTACATAATCATTAACCTCATTTTCTTCCAGGATGAACTGTATTTTGGTTTTCCAGGATCTGAAGTTCGTAGCACCGTCAAGTCTGTCTTCAACCCTGAGCGCAGTCACCATTTTGACCCTAGTGCACAACCATGGATTATTAATAGCTACAAATGAAATTGTTCTGGTACACTATTTAGGACTGTGTCAACCTAATATGTCTTCAAAACTGAGATTTGAAACCTTGCTGCTCTGATACCATGTTAATTTTACCACTTTCAAATCTGATAATTATTTCCCTTGTGAATTTTATGCAGCAGATTCTTCATAAAATAATTATACACTGAAATATTCAACCATGTATGTTACACCTTAAATGTTTTATATAAAATATGAATGATTGATAAAAAATGAATGAATACAATATAATACATAGACCATTAAATAGGTCTCATCGTGCCTTTTCAAATGTAAAAGGCTTGTCCCAAGTTACTCTTTATTTAGATGCTTAATTAATTAATTATCATATCATCACCTCTCTCATGGTTTCATAAAACCATGGCATTTTCCCATGGTATTGGCCCATGGTATTTTATTTCTTTATCTTTTTTCATTTTAATGTTTAACTCATTATTTTCTCTTATTTTTATTTATTTACTTGCACATATCCTCAACTATTCTTTAATTATCATTTATGTATGTAACAAGATATAGAAAATTAGTCTTCATATCCCAAGAAATATTTCCATGAGATTGCTTCACATGCATGTCCATCGATGTCAAAAGAGATTTAGTGTGTTTGCACCCACATTAGAGTAGACTTCACCACTCCAATAGGGGTAGCTAATCCCTAAGAATGGGTAAGTCAAATCCACTCTATTATGACAAGGAGTACCAAATCTAGGTAGGCATGTGATGGGAAACCCAAGTCCTATACCACTTGATCAAGTACCATGTTCAATAAGGACTATACCAAGGCCTCCGAGAACTAGGGAGTAGATCCGCAAGCATCCAAGCCTTCTACCACTTGGCCAAGCACCATTACCAAGAAAGGATACATACAGGGGCCTCACATACACTAGTGAGTGAACCATAATCATCCTCCATAGTTAAAATCAACATGATCAATTGAGCCAAGAACCATGGCTACACCTAGGAGGATTTCTGCCTGAATTGGCCCCAAACATCAACACCTAACTATATAGTGAGGTGAGTTGTGCTTCTTATGTCTTATGGAAGCACTTTTAGAGTGCTCAGACCTATCATGTGATCTCTTCCTTGAGCCTTCTATTCCTTATTTCTCCTCAATTGAGGCTGAGCCCATTTTCATTTTCCTCTATAGCATATTTAAACTCTGCACCAGCTGAGTACTTAGCTCATTTTGTTGTTCCTGGGATCTAATCATCATTTCATTGTTTTCCCTATAACTCTATACCTCCATCCTCAAACTTCTCATGGTTTATACAAATTCTTGTCGATTTATATCTTCTCTATGCCCATTTGTTTCTATTTCTGCATTTCCCACACTGATATCTTGACCTCTAGGATCTTCTTCATGGATATATGGAAGCTCCCCTTCTTCCATTTCACTTTGCTGTATTTTTTTAAAAATATTTCATGTGATTGTTTAATTTCAAAATGTATCTACAATGTGTTCATGTTCTTTCATTTGTTAGACAAAAAAAATTCAAAAATTCAATAAAAAATTCTATACACATATAAATATATATCCATATGTTTCTAAATTATGAAAAATGCCATTTGACATTTTTTTTTGGTCAAATAGAACCTACATGTCCCTTTCTTCTCATCTCCCAAAAGGATTTGTAAAACCTGTTTATGAAGTCTTGTTTGTTTTTATTCTCCTTTTGATAAGCTTTCCAATGATTGTATCCATATTCTATTATGATATTGGAGCTAAATATTACAACTACTTATAATCCATGTTGGAGGAGCCTAGGAAATCCTGTCGACTAGGTCCTCCACCAGACCAGTTGTAAAACATGTCGACAATTGTGTCGACTATTATAGGTCGGGTTGGTTGGTTAAACCAACAAGAGGTTATATAACTGTAAGTAAAATATATATATATGTTGGTGAGACGACGTATGGGGTTAACTTAGATATGTTCTCATGTACTGTTCTACATCTTGCTGAGTAATAAAAGGCTTGGGTTCTATCCATCTTCTTGTCTCTTGTATCTGCATCGTGTGTCTATTTTCTTATAATATAATATGTATCACTGGTAACAATGCAACCCCCTCAACTACAACATTAGTTCTGTTTCCGGTGATGCATACAAAAAGTGATAGCGAGCATGATCAATGATATCAGAGAAAGAGATTAAAGAATGGTGGGAGAGAAAGATCGCTAACTACTGGTGGAGTCCAGGAATGTGTACCTTTTTGAGGTAGATATACCAGAAGCATACTTTAATTATTGACCATGGAGCGTACAAAATTAAGAGATGCTAGGCACTATGTGTGCACTATAGGGTGATCTTTGTCGTTCTAAGTGTTTAATGTATCCGAAAGAATGTTCTAAGGGAACATGAAGTATTGTTCTAGAAAAAATAGGAAGCAGGAAATATGGAAGCATGTAAATCCTATCATTAAGAAATGAAAGTAGATCTATTTTATCAGAACAAAAAATAAATCTAATAATGTAGAAAGTTGATACATCTATTCGATTAATTGAATGTTGAAAACTGATAAATCTATTCTAGGAATTGAATGCTGAAAAACTAATAAATCTATTCTAGGAATTGAATGCTGAAAAACTAATAAATCTATTCTAGGAATTGAATGCTGAAAAACTGATAAATGTATTCTACTGATTTCAATGCTGGAAACAATTAAATTCTTCCTACCAAATCAAATGTTGAAAGTGATTAAACCTTGTTCTATTTAAATCAAATGATGGAACATTTAAACTCTATTTCATCAAAATCAAATAAGGGAAGTATGCATGAAATCATGGTTCTGACTTGTTATCTGGAAAAAGGTATGAAAATACTGGAACTCATATATAAAATATGCCTGCGCGGATGGCACACACAGAACTACAGACGGTGCATTATAGAATTACAAATGCAGTGTTATCAAACTACGGAAGAAAATCGTTTGTGCTGAAATCAGAATCTGATGTCTAAACAAATACCAAAGTAATTTCATGCATCTTGATGATAGAAACAATAAATAAAATGCATGATAAATACCTGTAATGAAACACAAAACTCCTTATATATGTATTGAGGGGGCCCTCCCCAACACGTATTTCAGGAGGGGAAGAAACTTATGAACTCAAAGAATTAATATAATGCTGGTATTTAATTATCAATTCATAACTCCATGTTTCAAGAAAACGTAAAATAGAGTTGTCTCAAATAAAGAAAATATGATGAAGATTGTTTTTTGAAAATGTCTCCAGACCCCCTACTATTCAAGAGGTCCCTATTTATTCTTATTTATAACCTAGCTGTACATTGTAAACATTGATCCTGGTTAACAGGAGTTCTTCCTATAAATCAGGAGAAAATGGGATTGTTGAGTCACTCATGATCTTCAGTTCTCGTGCTTGGTTACTTGTTACTTCTTCAGGTCACCTACACCCTGCTCACACATGCATAAATTCGTATGATTAGCACATAAAACGCTTAAAGCATAAGAAAAGATAATTGCTAAACTACTTCATTTAATATTCAAACAAATGCATTCTCCCCTACAAAAAAAGGTGTTTTCTTATCCTTTCTTGCTCGTGTGTGGCATAAAGGGGGGTCTATGGAGTACCTATATCCTGGGCTCATCATCCCCCCCAGAATTGAAGATGTCACCCATCCTTGGGTGACACATCCTTCTCCATGATGGCCTCCCTGATATCCCAGGCGAAAACTTAAGAAGTTCCTACCTGTCTGTAATAACCTTGGGTCTGATCTTCTTTATCCCATGCTCTCATTTCCTCCTCTTCATCGATCTGCCCCTTAATATCCAGAGGGATAAAGAAAGGTGGGATTAATTTCATACTTATCCACCTAAGTTGGTTCTTTATTAAAGACTCTCCATACAACTTTTCTCTGGTGAGTGCAATTTCTAGCCTAAGGGGGGAGTGAGACTCCCACATTTTCAAATCCTTTGAGATTCCTGTCCACCTCTCACCGGTGGCTTCCTAAACTTCCCTATAGGTGCATTCGGTGGTGATGTAAAAATGTGAGACTACTTCCTGCTACTTTTCGAGAAGTATGGGAATTATATCTTCATATGAGGTGATGGAAAAGTGATCCTGAATTACCTTCTTGGGATGTGTTGCTTCAACTCTGATCCACAGTGGGTTCTGCCATTCTTTTGCATGGTAGAGATGAACATCTTGGGATCTTTCTATTTCATGATTCATCCAAGAGCATAGTGCTCTTAATTGGAATTCATCCATGTAGGGTTTCGGTGACCAATTGGGTGAGTTTGGTACCACAAAATTATGCAAGAAGAATTCACATAATTGATCTTTTTCTAACTCAGTGCAAACAAGGGAGGTGTCTACAAAATCCTTAGGAGTGGTTAATTCCAAGGGTAGGCCTTGCTTCAGCCTATGTAATTGGAACTTACCCCATTTCTCTTTCAGTTAAACTGTGTAGACCTTGGATGGCGGTCTGAACCCCAATATATCTTCATATATCCTAGCTATGGTGGTTAAGGTGTCTTCTAACTGCAGAATTCGTTGGTATTTCTGGGCCAATTCTTCCTGGGCTTGGCCTAATTTTTCTTTAAGTGCCAAATTCTGCTGCTTCAGTTGACCTACATGTTGCATATTTAAAATTTGGGTCTTTTCATGCATAAATGGTGGCAAAGTCGGTGAAACAGGTTGGCTTCTGTGGAGTCATGCTTCTATCTTCAAGGAAACCATCTCTTCTCTAACTTTTTCCAGCTCAGCCAATGCCTCAGTCAACTGATCATTTTTTCCAGTGTTTATATTTTCATTCATAGGGTTCCACTGGAAGGTATCTTCTTTTACAGGTGTATAAGGGTCATCATGCTCTGCCCCGAAATATTCAGAGTAAGACAGGTTTTGTACTATGGGGTTGGCCTCTTTTCTTTCTTTTTTGTATGCTTGTCTTTGTTCTGCTGTGCCAACCTTCTGCTCTGTCATTTTGACCCTTGTTTGCTAGCAGAAACCCCTGAGGTTTTCTAGTGAGAGGCATCCTTAGAGTGCTTTATTCTGATAAGAGTGTCAGCCATGACCTCGTTATCACTATCCAGGTCTATTTTCCGTTTGTCTCCCGACATAAAGGTGGATTTATCTTCCTTTGATCCCGAGGCCAGGGTTATTCCTAGATTTGGCATGCCTCTCATCCTTTGGATGTCTTCAGCCGAGACCATAACGAATTCCTCCCATGAGAGCTATGGGATTTGAACCTTCAACTCTTTGCAAATAACTAACTTGATTAGTCCATGGTGAGCCAATGCATCTTCATTTCCTTTCACTACCTTCTTGCTCATTTCCCAGAGGGATTGCAGAAGGTAGAAGGGAATACTGATGATATTGTTTGATCTGATATGGCCCCTATGCCTTAAGAGGTCCATAATTCTGAAATGGAAGGTTGGGATGTAACTGAGCCTTCTTGTGCATGTTATATACTTCATGATAATGTCAGCCACCTCGTCCCATGGTGTAGGCATAATGTATCTTTTAACCCCGTTTTTGTCTTCCTCGTAGTTTTCACCTTGCTCAAAGAAAGTTGCTTTATCCCTCTAGTTGGATTCTCTATCATCTCTCTATCATCTCTTCCCCAATGTATCCCCATGGGAAATCCTGTATATTTTGAAATTGCTTCTTCATCGAGTCTGATGTGCAATCCCCTCACCCGAGTGACATATTGTTCTTCCTTTATGTGCTTCAAGTTCTGGGTAAATTCTAAGACTACTGCTGTGTCGTATCCTCTTAGGGCCATAATAAATGGCATCCATCTTGTTGTGCAGAGGATGGCCAACACCTGCGGTTTTTCATATATAGGTGTATGGTCTTCTAACTTACTCTTCTTGAATCCTTTTGTCATTTTTGAGTTTGCTAAATAACATCAAACCACAAATCCTGGGGATGGATGACTTACTCGTCTATTTGGGATTGATTGCCGGCTTGTTGGAAGCTTGTTGGCTGAGTGTCAAGTCCTCCCTTCAGTATTCTTCCTTTCTAAGAAACTTATTTCACTAATTGGATAATCTTGCTTATCCTTCTATCTTATTTTGCTAGTTGCATGCACTCATTCTCATTATTGCGCATTGTGTTTGTCGTCTTATGCATTCTTTTACATCATTGCACATTCCGTTGGTGCTTTGATCATCGTAGGATATGGTGGATATGGAGGTCATCATTCTCCTAACATGGCTAAGGTAGGTCATCATGACCCAATAAGGTTATCTTGAACCGTGCCGTCGAACTGACTGAAAATATGTCCTCAGCTTGAAAAATAATCATTTTTGTGGGGATAATGATTTGATTTGAAGATGAAACAAAGAATTTAGTGATTACCTATTATGCTTAGCATACCTTAGTGGATGATGTGGGCTTGTTCATACGGGTGTGGGGTTCCGTAGTATATTTTGTCTGTCTGTAGTTATTTTTGGCATATCAGTAGTTATGCTTTTTATCTTTTGCTAGCCTGCGTTTCTATGTTGTGTTGCTTGATTTGACCTTTGATTTTGTTGAATATTGGTTTTGTGTTTTTCTTCTAGCTCGCTTGATTGGATTTCTGCTTCGCTGAATTTTGTATTTGTATTCTTTTTTCTTGTTGATTTCATGTGTTGGCTCGCTTGATTGAATTTTGATTTTCTAACTATTGTTTTTTGGTTCTTCTTCTACCTCGCTTGATTGGATTTGATTTTCTGAATATTGCTCTTGTATTCTTTGTACGGGCTCGCTTGTAATTTTTTTGATTTTTTCTTTTGTTGGGTTGCTTGTTTTAGCGTTCTTTGCTTCCCTTTGATTTCAGTTGCGTGGCTGCTGACCTGTTTTGGTTTTTTTCTTGTTTCTTTTTTCTCTTTTTTCTCTTTTTTTTCATATATATATTTTTTTCTCTTTTTCTTTTCATATATATATATTTTTTTCAAAAATAATCAGTGCGTATCTATGTTCTCTATCAACATTAGATTTTTCTGATAAAGTGTTTGTGTGAACTCCTCTCTGGACTGTGGTTTGTTGTATAGCTTGAGTCTATGTCCATTCACCAACATGGGGAATTTTGTTTCATCAATTGTTGTGATTTTCATGACTTCGCCATTGTCATAGATTGTGTCAATGATGTAGGGTCCAAGCCATCTGGTGGTGAGTTTGCCTTGAAAATTTTGGAAGCAAGAATCATAAAGCAGTGCCCAATCACCTTATTTGAATTCCTTCTGTTTGATTTTTTTGTCATGCCATTTATTTCTCTGTTGCTGGATGATTTCAGTGTGGGCAAGGGCTTGTTGACGTTGCTCATCCAACTGATTTAGTTGGAGCATGCGTTCTTCTTGAATTTCTGAAATTTCTATGTTTAAATTGGCTGCAATTCTCAATGTTTTGATTTCAAATTCATTGGGGAGCATTATTTTCTTCATATACCAACTCAATGGGGGTAAAGCATGTTCTTGTTTTCCATGTTGTGTTATAATCCCAAACTGCTTCACTCAACCTGTCTACCCAATCTCTTTTATGTAGTTGTACTTTATTTGTAAAAATCCTTCCAAGTTCTCTATTTGTCACTTCAGCTTTACCATTAGCTTGAGGGTGGTAGGAGGAGGACCTTTGATGTTTGAAATTGTTTCTTCGAAGTAGGTCCTCGATGAGGTTGGATGTAAACTGCTTTCCTTAGTTAGAAACTAACTCTCTTGGAACTCCAAATCTGTGGAAGATTTGTTCTGTAAAATTTTTTGCTACATTTGTTTCAGTTTCTGCTGCAAGTGCTGCTACTTCTGCCCACTTTGTAAGGTAGTCAATACATACTAAAATATAGCTCTTCCGATTTGATGGGGGGTTGAATGGAACAACAAAATCAAATCCCCATTTCTCAAATGTTTCCAAAGATATTTGGGGATGTGGAGGCATTTCTTCTCTTTGTGTAGGCTTCCCCATTCGTTGACAATCATCACAATGTGATACATAATCATAGGAGTCCTTGTGTAGTGTTGGCCAGTAATATCCAGTTTGCAGTACTTTATAAGTTGTTCTTTTTGCAGCATAATGGCCTCCACATGGCTCATTGTGAGTAGCATGCAATATATCATGGACTTCGTCTTCTCTGATGCATCTTCTTAATATTTGGTCTGGCCCTTTTTTAAAAAGCATTCCTTCTATCAATGTATAAGTTTCACTTTGTCTTATGATTCTGCACTTCTCTTGGTAGCTATAATGTTGTGGAAATTTTCCAGATACTAAGTAGTTTTCTATGTCGGCAAACCATGGGATTTTTGTTGATATTGCAAAGAGGTGCTCATCAAGGAAGTTATCATTTACCAACTCGATGTCCTGTCCATGGGTCAGTCTAGACATAAAATCAGCTACCACATTATGTTTTCCTGGCTTATCCAGGATTGTTATGTTAAATTCTTGCAAGAGGAGTAGCCATCTAATAATTCTAGCACTTGTATTAGGTTTATTCACAAGGTACCTGATTGCAGAATGGTCGGTGTTGACAAAGACTTGGTATTCAGTGATATAGTGCTTGAATTTGTTTATGGCATGTATGACAGCCAAAAATTCCTTTTCTGTGATTGTATAATTGAGTTTTGCTCCTGCCAAGTTTTTGCTAATGTAATATATGGCATACGGTCTCTTTTCTTCTTCTTTCCCGAGGACTGATCCAGTGGATTTATCTAAAGCATCATAATGTATGTGGAATGGTAGTGTCCAGTTGGTTCCTTGAAGTACTGGGGATGTGATTGTCTTCTCTTTGAGTTTGTCAAATGTTGACATACAATGCTTGGTCCAGATGAATTCTGTATCCTTTGTTAGAACGAAAAACATAGGTGCAACGATTTTGCTATAACTTTCTATAAATATTCTGTAGTAGCCTGTTTTCCCAAGGAAACTTCACACATCTCTTTTTTTAACAGGTGGTAGAAGTGTCCTAATGACCATGAATTTTGCTTGATAAACTTCAATGCCTCTTTGTGAGATATGGTGTCCAAGCACTATGCCCTCTTGCCTCAACATCCTGCATTTATCATTGCTCAGACATAAGATCATTTCAATTCATTTTTTAAAGACCGATTCAAGATGTTGTAATGCCTGGTGAAAATTTTTCCCATAAGGTGTGAATTCATCCATGTAGACTTCCATCTGATCATTGATAAAGTCAAAGAATATGCTCAAAATGGCCCTTTGAAATGTTGTTGGGGCATTACAGAGTCCAAAGGGTAGCACTCTGTATGCATAAGTTCCCCATGGGCATGTAAATGTGGTTTTATCCTGATCAACAGGGTGGATTAGGATCTAGTTGTATCCATTGAATCCGTCCAAAAATTAGAAGAATTTATTTCCAGCCAATGTCTCCAATACTTGGTCAATGAATGGTAGAGGGAAGTGGTCTCTTTTAGTTGCCTTGTTGAGTTCTCTGTAATCTACACAGATCCTCCACTTCCCTCCTTTCTTAGGGACTATTACCAATTGTGAGACCCATTCACTATCTGAGATTGGGTAGATGAACCCTACATCCAATAACTTTTGTAATTCCAATTTAACTATATCTTTCAATGTTGGGTTCATCCTTCTTTGGGGTTGTCAGATGGGTACAATGCCTTCTTTGATATATATGTAATGCTTTCAAATGTCTGGGTGGATGCCCTTCATATCGGTGTATGTCCATGCAAAAGCCTTTTTTTTTCATTTTTAGAGCACTTTCATTAGTTGTTTCTCCTATTCTAGCTCCAAATTTGAGTTGATATTGATTGTTTTTCCAGGCATGATCTCGACGGTTTTGACCTGTGGTGACTGTTGTTCAAGTGAGAGCACTTCTTCCCACATTCTATCAGAGTTGTGGGGTGAATCCTTAACTTCCTGCTGCTGATCTGTTTCAAAAAAATCTACAAGAATATCATGATTAGAAGATGCATTTTGAATAAATCTATATAAATTATTGTCTTCATCAATAGCCTTTAGAGATAGGGCAGCTTCGATGGTGAGAACATGTTGTATGTTTCAATCATTTATATCATTATAGTCATTTGTCCAATTATGATATTCTATGTCTGTATATTTTCTTGCTGGAGGATAAATTGTGATCTTCTTTCTAGCCTGCCCACTGGTGATTAATGTCATGTTGCCATATCGACAACCTATATAGGCGTCTGTTGTTTCTAGCCATGGCCTCCCTAGGATGATTGGGTACCCACTGAGCTTTCTCTTGACCTCTATAACTATGAATTCAACCAGATACTCCCAGGATTCTATGTTGATAATGATATCCTTGAGCATTCCTTTTGGTTTTACAATTGAGGTGTCAGCAAGCTGTAGTACAGTACTGGTTGGTCTGATAATCGATTGGATTCCTAAGGCTATCATTGTGTCCTTTGTCTTCATGTTGATTGCAGCACCTAGATCAATTAGGCTGCTTGCAATAGGTCCGTTGTTAATTTTTACGTTGACAATTGGATTGCACGGGTCAAGGTATTTAGGGTTGACAATGACACCCAACAATAAGTCTTCTAATTGTCCCACTAAGTTTATAGTTGGTGGGTCACGTTTCCTTCGGCTAGGTCTTTTTAAGCAATTTTCTTTAATAAATTTATTACAGATTGGCACATCTCTTATTGCTTGTAAAATGGGGATTTGGATGTTCAAATGTTTTAATTTGTTAAGGATAGTGTTCTCCTCCTCCTCTTTGTTGTTTCGTGGGAGTTTCTCAGGGAAGGGGGGGTTTCTGTTTTGTATTTGAGGCCGGTTTTCTTCTTCCTGAGAGTGTGTCTCAGCTGGGTGCTGTGGTTCGGGATGTGTTATTTGTTCGTGATTGATATGTTCTTGATTATTCTGTGGATGGGTGTTCTGCAATGTTTTTCCAGATCTGAGATTGATTTCATTTATTTCAAGTGTATCCACGACATAAGTACAGAATTGCACCACTTCATTGTTATAGGGTTGTTGCTACCATGTACTGTTGTTGTTTGGGTTTGGAACCAGTTGGGCAAGGATTGGGGGTGGTCTGGGAGGTGGTTGGTTCTGTGGGGGCGTGGCCGCCCTGCTATGATTCGACTAAGTTAATAGTCGAATCCGACTCTCATATTGGATAATAAGATAAGAATAATATATTTGATTGATGATAGGATAAAGATAATATGTTACAATGATGGCCCTACTTTAAATATGGCTCGGGCATTTGATGTTGAGGAGACGCCTCATTTCATAACCTAACTTTAGTTAACCTAATTATTAATTATTTAATTATTATGTTATTTTATATTCGTAGCATTGCCACTCTCTTAGAAAGGCTTTGTCCTCAAAGCCTTATAATGTTTCTGTATCATTTTATGTGGTGTCATAGATGACGAAACATGTCGATACAAATTGCTAAGAGTCGAACATAATTCTGATATGTCGACGGATCAATCCATCCCAAGTTATTTATAAACCTTCTTTTATAAATAATATATAATCGATGATTAATAATTTACAATGAGGCTCGCTTTTATAGGCTTGAGCGTGTATAGTGAAGGGTTACACCCTTTCACTTAATAATTAATAACTTTAATTAACATACATATAATAGTCATAGCATTGCCACTCTCTTAGAAAGGCTTTGTCCTCAAAGCCTTATAATTTTGTCGCATTGTTCTTTGCGATGTCATGGCTGATGAAACATGTCGATACGAACTGCTAAGTGTAGAGAATAACTTCCGATACGTCGACGGATCAATCCATCCCAAATTGATTTGTTGTGGACTGATGGGATTCCCTACTGATGTGTCGTCAGGAGATTTGATCACATTAGTACCATTATCTTTCGACATTTCCCACTTTTTCAAATATCGGTTTTTATGGTTGGGGTGTCGATAAAGAACTTTCATGATGTCATTTTCGTTTACGACTGTCGCCTTTAGAGCATTGATCTGAGTTGGAAGTTGTATTTTCGTCTCTTGAGGATTTAAGTTTTTGTTCTGTATCTTTTCCAAATTGTTTTCTAACTGCCTAATATCATTTTGAAACTTCTTAATCAATTCGACTTGCGATTTTCTGTCATCTTCAGATGTCTTAAGTTGTTCCTTAAGATCTTCATTATGACTGCTGATACAACTATTTGCTTCCTTCTTATCTAGAAGTTTCCCTTCAATGTCGTCCATAGATTGTTCTATCTTTCGGCTATTTTTCAACTTCTTAATTTTTGTGACTAGTATCTTGTTATGATTTCTTAGTCTAAAAATTTCTTCAGCATTGTTAGATAATGCTTTATTACTCTTCGCTATCTCTGACTTATGTGTCTTTTTAGAGTCGTCATTTTGTTGTTGAAGAACTTTTATCTGTTGTTGACACTGGCCGACCTCTGATTCTTGACTTTCTAATTTATGTCGTAACTGCATTAGTTCTTCATCTTTGTCGCTAACGATTTTGTTCAAGCGTATTATTTCTGCTTCGTAATTATTTATTTCCTTCTTTATATCTTGATTTTTCAATCTCTGATTGAAATCACTTTCATCTTTTAATTCCTTGATTTGCGCACATAATTTTTCTATGTGATTTTTCTGGTTGGACATTGTTTGTTCATTGAACCGTTCTTGTATCTTACGTAGTTCAATCTTTACTTCTGAGTGTGTATTAATGTCTCGTAATTCTTCATTGTCTTTTCGATAACGCTTTAACTTGGCTTCTAATTTCTCTATTTGTAGTCGCAAATCGGTTGCCATGGTTTTTAATTTCTTTGATGGTGGGATGATCTTCTTTGATTTCTTTGATGAGTCTTTCTTAAACTTGATCGTCTTCCTTTGACTTGACTTATCCAACGATGGATAGTCTTTGCTAGATATTCACTTCTTGTCTTTTTTCTTTGATTTGTCTTCTTTGTTTTTTTCTCGATTTTGTCTTCTTAATACTTCTTATCTCTCTCTCTTTTTTTTTCTTTTCTTGTTTTTTTTCAAAAATAATTATTATAAAATAATAATAATAATAATTATTTTACTTTAACCCTTTTTGACTTTGTAATTTTTGCTAGTGTAAAAAGAAGGTTTATAAATAACTTTTTAAAACAAGGTTTATAAATAATCCTCCATAATTGGAGGATTATTCGGTTTTTGAATTAATAATAAATGTATTTATGTGAATAATAAGTACTATTATTATTAAAAGAATTTTTAATTGGAAATATTTAGGGTTTGAAGCGGGAGGAAGAATGGAGGAGGGAAGAGATCTGAGGAGGAGGATCGTAGTGTGCGGGATGGAACGAAGGATTGTGGGGGTCAATGGCGCTAGGGGTAGATGCAGCAGCGCGATGTGGAGCACAAGGGGAAGGCTAGGCAGAGGTAGAGGTGGGCGCGAGAGGTTCTGATGGAGTTGTGCGAGCGCAGGAGGGAAGCGGCGTGAGAAGGAGGGAAGATGGGAGGCGTGTGAAGGGCGTGGATATGGCGGTGCATGGGAAGGGATAAGTGGGCAGGCGTGCGAGGGAAGGGAGCGGTGGAAGCTGGTGCGAGTGGTGGAGGATTCGTCTGGCGAGGAGGGAAGGGAGTCGAAGGGAGCAGGTGATGGGCAATGATGTGGTAACGATGGTGGTGCAGCTGGGGAATTGGAAAGGAGTGAAGTGGAAGGAGAGTGGCGCGGTGCGGTGAGATGGGGAGAAATGCACGAGGGAGAAGGGAATGAAGGGAGGTGTGGCGGGCGTATGGGAGAGAGTGCGCAGAAGGATTAGCAGGAGCATGGGAAACAATGAGGATGGGGGCGAATGGATGAGATGGAGGCGTTGGAGGGAGGACGGATGAGAGGGAGGTGTGACGAGCGTGGGAGTGGGGATAGGAGAGGAGAGCTGGCGGGGGAAGGAGAGTGCAGAATTCATGGAGGTTGCAGGAGGGTATGTGAAGAAGAGAGCCAAGAGCCCGATATCTGGTCAAAGACCAAGTAGCTCAGAAATTCTGAGAGGATGGCTACCAGCCTGGGATTAATGAGGCTCGAGGAAAGAGTTGCTCTGATTTTGAGCTGAATCCGAGCTCAGGTCGAAGGAGCCGAATCCGGCTCTGATACCAAATGCAGTGAACGTATCCGTTCACTAAGTTAATAGTCGAATCCGACTCTCATATTGGATAATAAGATAAGAATAATATATTTGATTGATGATAGGATAAAGATAATATGTTACAATGATGGCCCTGCTTTAAATATGGCTTGGGCATTTGATGTTGAGGAGACGCCTCATTTCATAACCTAACTTTAGTTAACCTAATTATTAATTATTTAATTATTATCTTATTTTATATTCGTAGCATTGCCACTCTCTTAGAAAGGCTTTGTCCTCAAAGCCTTATAATGTTTCTGCATCATTTTATGTGGTGTCGTAGATGACAAAACATGTCAATACGAATTGCTAAGAGTCGAACATAAATTCTGATATGTCGACAGATCAATCCATCCCAAGTTATTTATAAACCTTCTTTTATAAACCTTGTTACACCCTTTCACTTAAGTGAAGGGCTATGAGTGACTATTAACTTAGTCAAATCATAGCAGGGCGGCCTAATGAGTGGCTCTTGCAATGGAGTCCTCCAATTTGCTGAATATGGATACGGATTTACATAATTCATCGGTGGTTGAGAAAAAGATGGGGGGTATGGAGAATAAAGTTGTGTGTAATATGGTTGTTGATACAGTGTTTGGCTTTGCTTCCATTGGCTTGGAGTTGCTTGAGGTGGCCATGTAGTTGGTGCTGAGGGGTTCCAATTTTGTTCATTACTTCCTTGATTAAAATATGCTTGGTTGTTGGGCTGGAAGGGCCTAACAAAATTGTTTCTTCTCTGATTAACAAAATAGAGTTGTTCCATAGTACCTTCAGATGTGGGATCCTGTATGGAAGCTTTGCATGATGGCAGAAAAGGGAATTTATCAATAGTCTGATCATCAGTGCAGAGGCCACAAATTTCTATTGTATTTAATGGGCATTGTCCCTTTTCATGTTTCTTTCTGCAGCGTGGGAAAAATAATGCCAGTGCTTGGTTTATCTCATCCTGTTTCTTTTTTATTTGGAGTGCATCTAATTGCATTGCTAGGGACTGAAGGATATCAATGTTCATATCATCAAGAATATTTCCTAAATCATACTTTGTGAGGTTTGGTCCTGAAGAGGATGATCCTCCGGTAAATGGATGTGTATCCCGTATCCCATTTTTACCTTTTCTGGATCTAGAATAGTTCTTGAAGATTTGCAGAATTTGGTCATAGGTTTTCTGGAATATATCCCCATCTCCTAACAGGTTCAAGACTTCTATATATTCTTCTTTGATTCCTCTAAGAAGGACAAGTTTCAATGATTCTTGATCTAGGGTACAGTGAATATCCCGTCTGTAACTGAGTTGAAAGCATTGTGCATAGTCTTCAAGGGACTCTCTTTCTCCCTGTTGCATTCTAAAAATTTCATCTTTTGTGTTTCTTGCTTTACAGTAATCTCTGTTTTTTTCCAGGAAGGATTGTTTCATTTGGTCCCAGATGAAGATATTGTTTCCTTCCAGACTCATAAACCATCTGAGTGATAGATATTTCAATGTAGAAGGAAAGAGTCTCAGATTTTTTGCATCAATGGTATAACCAAAAGACCTACAAACTACCTCAAATTCAAATAAAAATGTGTCAGGATCTTCTAAGGTTAAGCCATGGAAGTTTGGTAGATTATTAGCATTAATATTCTTCATTCTGGAATCCCCCAGAGGTACACTAATGGGAAAAGTAAATAGTTATCTATGTTCATCCTCTTCCTCATCCATAGTGTCGTTTGAGCTAGAGGTAGCAAAGTAGTTATCACGGTGTGGATCGTAGCTGGAATTAGCTTCTTCATCAGAGTTGAGGAATTCAAATTGAGAATGCTCAGAATTGCTATTGCTCATAGGGTGGTTAGGAAGGAAACGTCCAAATTCATCCCTCTTTCCTCGTGGCATTCATAGTAAAAAATTTATGATTTTTTTTTTAAGATGTCTCCTATAGATTAAGCACCTCCCCAAAAATGGTGCCAAAAAGTGGTGGACTCCAGGAATGTGTACCTTTTTGAGGTAGATATACCAGAATTATACTTTAATTATCGATCAGGGAGCGTACAAACTTAAGAGATGCTAGGCACTATGTGTGCACTATAAGGTGATCTTTGTCGTTCTAAGCGTTCAATGTATCCTAAAGAATGTTCTAAGGGAATAGGAAGTATTGTTCTAGAAAAACTAGGAAGCAGGAAATATGGAAGCATGTAAATTCTATCATTAAGAAATGAAAGTAGATCTATTTTATCATAACAGAAAATGAATCTAAGAATGCTAAAAGCTGATACATCTATTCCATTAATTGAATGCCGAAAACTGATAAATCTATTCTAGGAATTGAATGCTGAAAAACTGATAAATCTATTCTAGGAATTGAATGCTGAAAAACTGATAAATCTATTCTAGCAATTGAATGCTGAAAAACTGATAAATCTATTCCATTGATTTAAATGTTGGAAACAATTAAATTCTTCCTAGAAAATAAAATGTTGAAAGCGATTAAACCCTGTTCTATTTAAATCAAATGCCGGAACATTTAAACTCTATTTCATCAAAATCAAATAAGGGAAGTATGCATGAAATCATGGATCTGACTCGTTATCTGGAAAAGGTATGAAAATATTGGAACTCAGATATAAAAGATGCCTACGCGGATGGCACACACAAGACTATAGACAGTGCATTACAGAACTACGGACGCAATGTTATCAAACTACGGAAGAAAATCGTTTGTGCTGAAATCAGAATCTGATGTCTAAACAAATACCAAAGTAATTTCACACATCATGATGATAGAAACAATAAATAAAATGCATGAGAAACAACTGTAATGAAACACGAAACTCCTGATCTACGTATTGAGGGGGACCTCCCCAACACGTATTTCAGGAGGGGAAGAAAATTATGAACTCAAAGAATTAATATAACGTTGTTATTTCATTATTAATTCATAACTCCATGTTTCAGGATAACGTAAAACAAAGCTGTCTCAAATACAAAAAATATGTTGAAGATTGTTTTTCGAAAATGTCTCCAGACCCCCTGCTATTCAATAGGTCCCTATTTATTCTTATTTCTAACCTAGCTCTACATTGTAAACAACGATCTTGGTTAATATGATTCCTTCCTATAAATCAGGAGAAAATGGGATCCCTGAGTCACTCATGATCTTCAGTTCTTGAGCTTGGTTACTTGTTACTTCTTCAGGTCACCTGCTCCCTACTCACACTTGCCTAAATTCATATGATTAGCACATAAAACGCTTAAATCATAAGAAAAGATAATCGCTAAACTACTTCATTTAATAATCAAACAAATGCATTCTCCCCTACAAAAAGAGGTGTTTTCTTATCCTTTCTTGCTCATGTGTGGCATAAAGGGGGTCTATGAAGTACCTATATCCTGGGCTCATCAACTACCTCCAAAATTATGCACGAAGGAACAAGTTGACGATTGCTCAAGCAAGGGAGAAATTGTTTTCTGAGACTCATGAGAAGTTTGTGGAATCTGTGTCGCTCGCACTAAAGAAGCTATTGGGTGAGAATACAAATAGATGAAAAGGAGCACGAGTTGATTACAAAGCTGATTAATGAAGGTTATACAAATCTGTCCGAATGGTGCAAGAACATTTCCAACGAGTTCTGTGAAGAATGCACGGTTGAAGAACGAGTGTCTATTGATGACGTGAGAAGAATATTTTTCACCGAACTTACCAATCAATTCTTGTTTTCCTTGCCAAATATTTTATTCAAATTCTTGATCGAGAAAGGTGTTGTTCACATTGTCGAGACGCAACCACTATTGCTCCCGCCACTTCCAAACTCAAATTGGGAGGAAAAAGAACGTCAGTGGAAGCAATTCATACAAGAGCGAGAGTGGGAGTATTTTCTGAGCAAATGAAGTCCCGCACTTCCCCAATTGCCTAGAGAAATTTGGGCCGACATTGGGGGGGTGAATAAACATGTTTTGATGGAGTAGATGCACGAAAAGATCGACATAAGAAAATACGACATGACCAGTGGTGAGAGATCCAACAGACTCGACAAAGATAGAGAAATGATTCATAAAAGCACTCCGGACATCTAGAAGATTGAGCGGGAGAAGAGAAGAAAAATACGAGAATAAATGAAGGAGTAGGCCAGTGTGCTCTGGAAGAAACGAGGACTAGGTATTGTGACAGATGTAGAAGGAAATATTCAAGAGTCGAGTCGAGCCTGCGAGGATTGGGGCGTCGATGAAGACATGTCACCAATGGACGAAGAATTGTGGATAGATCGAGGTAGTTATCTCCAAGTTGATATACTTGAGGTAATAACTCCCCCTTCTCCGCTTCATATTACTCAGAGCATCCGAGTGCAAGACATTGTCGAAGAAGATCTGGGAATCCACGCTAGCCAGTCAGGAATATCGAGTCGACGAAGTAACGAAGGTGATGAAGTCTACAAACTGTTGATTCATCGACCAGAAGAAAAAAATTGGGTGACTTTTCAGCCTGAGTTTTCCAATAGTAGTTTCCATCTACTCTACTCATTAGAGCATGCAGAAGCACCCCCCCACCACTACCAGCATTGAACGAATCATTTAGTTCGTTGGAACTGCTGAAGATAAGTGAAACCTTGATTATGCAGAATTTTTCCTGGATTTCGACAGGAGCAATAGAAGAAAGCATATTTTTGACACCCAATGAACCGACAAAAGTTCCAGACCTGGGAAGTGAAGGTAAAGAACCTATTATCAATAATCAATTGTAAATTGTACCCATCTAAGTCAACTCAGCACCAAATTCTATCTCCGGTAATAATCCACTAACCCCACCAACCAATTTATCGATCGAAATAACAGACATGTCGCATACGACAGCTCACCTTCCATTTTACGAGGGTGATGGAGATCCCCGAAGACATTGGTTCATGTGCGAATCAACATAGGAAGCCAATTTAATTACCAGTGAAGAACGTCAGATGGCTTAGTTTGTAGGCTCTTTGCAGAAAAGAGCACTCACATGCAGGTACATGGGATACATCGATAAAACACCAAATGTGACGAAGGCATAAATCAAGCAAACCTTCCTATCTTTCTTCAAAACCTCGGATGCAAAATACTTGGCTGCCGAGAAATTAAAGACAACAGTCCAAAGACCGACAGAGACTGTCAAATAATATGACAAGAGGTTTAAATATCTCTTGATCCAGATTGATTACAACATTTAAGAAAAACTCTTAATCAAATGGTTCGTTGTTGGACATATATGAGAAATCAAAGTGCACGTTTGCTGGCAGAACACCAATTCATATGAAGACGCCTTGACAAAGGCCCTAGAAATTGAAATGGACGATGAATATCTTTTTGTACCTGTCGATAGACACATTGAAGAGAGACTGGATAGTATACATCAATCTATCTGACATATAAGTCTGAGAGGACCGGAAGTATGGTGTACAAAATGTTCTACTTCAAGACATACAAAAGACAATTGTTGTATGGAGGATCGACGACAAGATGTCTAACGTGTTCAAATAAGATGTTTCTAAGATATCTGTCAAGATTATGACTTACATACAACAAATGACTGTCCATACAATTTTAAGAATAAGCAATCCAAATGGTGTCAGATATGTGAATTCAATACTCATTCTATAGCAGAATGCCATCTGAATCTTAAGAACAAGCAGAACTATCATGCGGTGTACCAGACAAATTATGTCGAGCAGGGAAACGATAGAAATGAAAGAAACGATAGATACGATTGAAACGATAGGAATGAAAGAAATGATCGTTATGAATGGAATGATAGACACGATAGATATCCATGGTACGATGGAAGAAGATATGATCAGCGGAATAATAATTACAATCAACGAGGAGGATACCAAGGACGACGTCATGGCTATGGAGGTAGAGATGTCCGACCACGATGACCTGGACAATTTTATACTTGACTTAGTGAAGACCATCGTCATGTTGAATTCCCATATAAAGATCGAATGGATCTTAAATTGTGTACTAAATGTGGAGTAGGCGACCACTTTTTGGAGTATTTCCCTAGTATGATTGAAAAAATAACGAACACAAAGAATGTTAATGTCTTGTCGTTCATTCCAAAATCTGATGTGATTAGAACCAATAATTTCCAAATTGTAACTAGATAAGGTACTCGCATTGGTCAAGACAACCCTCAAATAATAAAAGTATTAAGTAAAGAGGATTATCTATATCCTACTAAAAAAAAATCTTTGTTTAAAAATACATCCGACATATTTTCTGAATTGGAAACACAAGAATATCACGAAGAAAGTCGACATGAAACACTTGATGAATTGTTTAATTTAATCACTAAAGAAGAAGCTGCTGGAAAACTAATTTACTTGTTGCATAATATCAAGAATAAATATGTCACGCAAAGACAAGCTAAAAACATTTTCCGACTAAATAAAAAAGATAAAAATGATGCCGACCCTCTCGTCGACCTTGAGATACACGGATACCATGTCCGACAAGTCGTACTCGATTTTGGTTCACAAGTTAACATCGTGACTCATGATACTTGGGATCAATTAGGTCGACCACAACTGCAAGAATCGGGCATTTATTTGAAGCTCGTTGATCAAGGACTGATTGAACCGATTGGAGTATGGAGAGAAGTTGAAACATCCATAAAAGGCATCAAGACAAAAGTAGATTTTGAGATCATAAACCCAAAGGATGGAGCTAGTTTTTTTCCATCCCTGTTTGGTTGACCATTGGGCCAAAAAATGAAAGCCTCGATCTCACTTGATAAGGGTCGCATTAAATTGAAAGGCAACAGTCAAAAGACGATAGTACCAATCTTCCCATCTCAGGGAGAACCATGGTATGAACCTATGGAGGATGAAAAATGATATAAGACAAATATATCAAGTACATAACAATGGTGATTATGTTGAACCAAATGCACAGAGAGAAATCTACCTCAGAGACCCTGCATCAGTTGGATATAATTCCGATGCAGAACTTTACGACTGGCAAGTGGAAAATTTTGAACTTAAGCAAAAGAATGTTGGACAATAGAATCCATCTATAAAAAGAAATTCAAGCAATTCTTTTCGATCTCGACCATTCCGAAGATATCCGAGAGGAAAATCCATGAATATCCGACTCTGGCACCAGGGAAACATGAACTGACACATACTCCTGCGCTGCGTTACAAGGAACGAGAATCTCCGTCAGCACATGTCGAGGAAGTTTCAAAACATGTCAGAGGAGAAGGAAGATTCCAGAGTCTAGTCAAGACATTTACGGGTCAAGTTGCGAGATGGTGGGACACACACCAAACTAGACTCCAAACATGGACTACCACGTTGACATACTTTGTTAAAATATTTGGAGGCCAGAAATTGACAACTCAGGAAGAAATCCTAACTTTTACACAGGGACAAGATCTTGAAGCTCATATTTACAAATGCAAAAAAGAGTGGAGAAGACTGGGGTATAAATATGAAAGATCTTGGCCACATCTATTTCCAAACACGCTCGATGAATTTCCAAATAAATGGTATAAGATGGAAGAAGCAAGAACCGAGACATTCATTTGGAAAGAACTCAAAGAAAATTTCATCAAAGAATTCCAGTTCTTCCCAAAGGAAGAGCGGCTGACTGAGGCGAGCAACCAAATTAAAAAGTTTCTGCAACCAATAGAAAATGAAGTAGCAGCAGGAAAGAGGCCAATTGCTCAACAAACAGTTGTCTTCCGTAATATTCAGTCGAAAGATATCCAACATTCGACACGACTGAGATTAGAAACAAAGAAAACAATTGGAAAGAGTTTCAGTGGAAAAAGATCACCCAGCTATGTCGAAGCTAGTTAAAACAACTTTTAAAGTGGAGACTATAGAAAAAGAAGAACCATAAAGATTATCAGAAAAATATTTTCCGCCAGCAATCATGCAAATGAAAGAAGGCGAAAGACCAATCAATGAAATCTGATCCCTAGAGTGGATGGACACAAAGTTCAAAATAAAAGAAATTGACATATCAACCGATGACATACCGAAAATGGAAAAAATTGGTGATTACTAGAACGAAGAGCAGACTGCTGAGATCACCATCGTCCTTAAATAATTTCAGGATGTATTCGCTCATGCCTACAAATACTTGAAAGGACTTGTGCAGGAGATGGGTGAAATTAAGATTAGTATCAAACCTAATGCCAAGCCAGTGAAGAAAAGACCGTATAAGCTCACGCATAAATATAAAGACATTGTTAAAAAAGAGATTGATAGTATGCTTGTAGCTGGAATCATATATCCTATTGATCAGTCAGAATGGGTGATCCCGATGGTCGTTTAGCCGAAGAAGCATGACCCAAAACGACTGGGAATTTGTGTTGACTTTCGTGAACTGAATAAAGTAACACTCACTAACGAGATTATTAATGAAGTTGCATGGCATGAGTGCTATTCATTCACGAATGGATTTTTTGGGTACAACCAAGTACCTATTGATAAAGAAGACCAGAAGAAGACCACCTTTGTGTGTAAATTCAGATCGTTCGCATATAAAGTCATGCCTTTTGGAATCAAGAACACACCAGCTGTCTTTTCTCATATTGTCGTCAAATCCTTTCAGAAGTACATCTACAAAACTATGGTTGTCTATTTTGATGATTGGACGATTTAATCCATGTTGAAAGATCACTGCAAGTGGCTCTGATTAATGCTTGAACGTTGTCGACAAATTCAATTGTTGCTGAACATAAAGAAATGTATTTTCGCGACTCCTATCGGAATACTATTAGGCCATGTAGTATGTAAAGAAGGTATCAAAGTCGACTAAGCCAAAATCAAAATCATTCTCGACTTGAAGCCACCAGTCAATCCTAAACAAGTGCGAACCCTGTTGGGCCACACGGGATACTACGTAAATTTTATTAGACATTATTCTGACATGACGTATCCCCTAGAATAACTATTGAAGGAAAATCGAGAGTACTAGTGGACTGAGGAGTGTAACACATCCTTCGACATCCTGAAGAGAAAACTTGTTGAAGCACCCATCCTCCGATTCCCGAATTGGTCGAACAAATTTCATGTTCATATCGATGTGTTTGGCATAATATTCAGTGCAATCTTGACACAAAATGGCGATGATGAAATGGACTACCCTAATTCCTTTAGCAACAAAAATCTAAACAAAGCAGAGCAAAATTATTCCACAATAGAAAGAGAAGCATTAGGCATGTTCTTTGCACTGCAGAAATACCGTCATTATCTATTGGCTAATCCATTTTTCTTCAATACAGATCATCAAGCATTAAAGTACTTAGTCAATAAGCCATTGCACCATGGAATATTATGTTGTTGGTTATTGCTATTTCAAGAATTTGAATTTGAAGTCATCATTCGACCAGGGAAGGAAAATGTCGGACCAGACCACTTGTCAAGAATCGACACCGGAGAGGAGCCGACGGGAATAGAATATGATCTACCATATGCGCACCTGTTTAGAATTGAAGTTGTCCCCTCAAAAATCTCAGAGATTGCAGAATTTATTGAGGATGGACAAGCCCCAGAAGGAATGCCAGAAAAGAAGAAGAAGATTATTGCAATGAAAGTTGCACCTTATACTCTCATTAATGGATTCCTTTATAAACTTGGCCTAGATGACATATTACAATGGTGTACACTTGAACATGAGCGACAGAAAATACTTTCAAAAGCACACTCTGGACTGTCAGGAGGACACTATCACGCCGACATTACAGCGAGAAAAATTATGTAGTCTAGACTTTGGTGGCCAACAGTTCACAAATACTATCGAGACTTTGTAAGCAAATGTGATAGATGCCAACGAATGGGTCGACCTCTTCCAATCACAAAAATTCCTCTTGTTCCCATAAATCCAAGTCGAACATTTGAAATATGGGAAATTGATTTTATTGGACCTTTCCTAGTACTTGGAAGACGAATAGGTGCACGTTACCTCATCACTGCCGTGGAATATGTCACCAAATGGGTAGAGGCAGAACCAATTTAAACATGTTGAAGTGAGGTAGCTGCTAAATTCATAAATGAGAATATTATCACTCGATTCAGATGCCCACTTACAATAATCAACGACCAAGGAACGCACTTTGTCTATAGAACTATTGACACACTCACAAAGTAATTTTCAATTGAGCACATAATAAGTACATCTTATCACCCACAATCAAATGGCGTCGTTGAAGCATTCAATAAAACACTCACCAAAGGGCTGAAAAAACTGTGCAATATTGATAAAGACGATTGGGACGACAAGATACCTTCCGTACTATGGGCATACAGAACGAAATATAAAAGAATGACATGCCAAACTACTTTCACGCTCGCATATGGTCAAGAAGTAGTCGTCCCCTTGCACTTCCGATGACAAGCTCCAAGAATTGACTAAGTTTTACACATTGATGTCGAAGATGCAATAAAAGAACGTTTTGCTCAACTATCAAAGCTCGACGAGACAGATAGCGATACATCACCAAGAAATACAAAAACAACAACAGAAAGCATGGCATGACAGAAATATCAAACAAAAAAATCTATCAGTTGGTGACTTGAATTGCTATAAAACAACCACGTTAAGGGAAAACCAAAGAAGTTGCACAGAGAGTGGATGGTCCCATACATTGTCGAGAACATAAATCCTAACGGCTCAATCCGACTGAAAATGTTACAAGGGAGTGTTTTCAAGAAACTTGTTAATGGTGCCCGACTGAAGCATTACAAGGTGTAAAGCATTCAAAAAAAATGGTTATAACTAACCTGAGAGAGAACCATTATAAGCAATTTTTCAAACAAGAAATCATATCAAATACATAATGACAAGAGACTAGAAGAAAATCCCTGGAAAAAACAATGAACAAAGCTGCAATGAAAAGAGACCGACGCATGACCAACGACATGATAGGAACCAACAACAAAGGTCTAGTCGACACGTACTAGATGAAAGCGTTCCACGACCTCGATAGCCCAATTCTGGATAACACATGACGAAAGAAGCACACTAACATGTCGCCTATAAAGAAGTAGCAGACAAAAGCATTCATGACGGTATACAAGTAGAGAAGAAAATTCCTAATACACCCGACGAGGAACCGACAACCTGTCATTCAAATTTAATTTCCTCATCAAATCAACCATTAATGTAGCCATTTACTACACATTCCCCCGCGCAAAGACTTCCCACTATAAATCCCAAGCTTGAGAACTCCTGGGTACTCTTTTGCCAAGAAATTGAAAACCAGACCTCAGATCCTGCTAACCTATACCTTGAACCTAAGAAAATCGCTACAACAATGGTGGCCAAGAAATATCAGGCCACAACCAGGTCCGCCGCATCGAAGGGTAGAGAGATGGAATGCACCTCTACTAGACAACTTCGACGGCCTAAAATACATCATAGCCCAGTTTATAGTTTGCAGGTACCACAACGGTAAGTTTTACTTTGATGTACCTGTAGAAATAGATGCCGAACTCATTTATAAGATTACTGGTATGTTGAACAAAGGCGATGATGTACTAATGTGCCCAAATCCATAATTGGTCAAAGAATTCACAAACACAGGTTCCTGAAAGAAATCCCGAGGGATAATGGTAAATCACATAGTCTTTTCCAACTATAAAATAGTAGCAAGGATAGTGTCGAAAGAAATATCAAGCTCTGGTCGAGGATCTGATCTTAAAATCGACATACTAGAGGTAGTTAAAAACACGATGATGCGAGGAAAAGTCTACAGATGGGCTGCACATTTGGACAAGATTGTAAAATCCATATGTTACAAGTGCTAGGAAGAGGGGTCGAGCATTCAATACCCGTATTTGATTATTTGGATCGCTATGGTTCACATCATACCAACTGAGGATGCAAGGACTTTGCAGCAGAGAGAAACATATTAAGGGAGAACTTTCGTTGTTTTTCACAAGGAGGAAGTCAGCTTGGACCCTCGACAGTCAAACTTTGGCTGGAAAGTTGGTTCCAAAATCTTAGGGTTTAATCAACAAGATGGAGAGTGCCTCAAAACATCCAACGAAGTCTACCGCCGACAACCCACATCCAAATGGTGCTAGACCACACTTCGGTCTGATATTTTAAAGGTGCAACAGGTGCAACGGAACCACTCGAATATTACCTTTCGGCTGCAGAAATTTTCACAGAGCTAAAAAGACAGTCAAACACAACAATGGAAGTTCCTCCCAGGATCAAAAAGTTGACTTAACCATAGTCGAACCTTTGATGAATGCGGATAAAGAAGAGGACTATGAGCATTGACTGTATATGAACACTTTCGCTCTCCAAGTAGAGTCGACTATCGGAACAGCTCCCCTTGCGATCACAGTGACCGCACATCAAGACCCCCCAGAGACAACTGAACATTCAGGGGAGAGTACCCAGTCATACAATCCAGAGCATGTTATCACAACAAAAAACATCCGGCGGTTAGTAGAAGAATTGTCACAAGCACGACAAATTAGGGAGGATAAAATACAAGGAAAGGGAAAAAGAAACATCATTATCTAGGATCCGACAAAGGAGGACGAAGCTGAACTCTTTGATGGTGCCACTTAGATCATAGCCAATGTAGCCAAGAAAAAGATACCTGTCGAAGACTAGTTCAAGAAATATTTGGAAGTAGAACAAGCTTAAATTCACTTACCACTCAGAAAGAAACTCAAGCTCACGGTCGAACCCCATGTCGTCCTAACAGAAATTCCTCCTCCCCCTTCATCGACTATTGTTATGGAAGATGAAAATATTTCGAAACTTCCATCTCCCCTAGTACCTTCCCTCAATCTTCCAAACTTGGTACAAAATCTACCACAACCACTTATAACAAAGACACAACAGGATAACGATCTGAATCAATTCATTTCTCAACTCTCATCCCTATTTACCCACTGACAAGAACTAGTCACAAAGAAACCAGTCATCGTCGACACACATTTTTTTACTGATTAGCCCCCCCCCCCCCCCCCCTGACACCTCTGTTGCCAACTTTCCTTCACCACCAATGGCCTTAGAACCGCAAATTATCGGCTATAAAACAACCCATCTAGAATGAAACCCTGATCAGTCTGGTCCCATCTTTTCATGAGAAAATTCATCCTTCCTTCCTTTACCAGTCGGACCTTTGGTGGAAGACCCGAATCCACCCCGACCTTTCATCGAACGTCCATAGAATCCACCATAAACTAATTATCCTGAAGATGTCGAAACTTGTTGGCGGGAAATACTACCCTATAGTAAGGAAACAAATACTATCAACTTAAGGGGTTGACAGGTAAGCATATTACTTGCATTACAGATATGTTTATGAATGGAAATAGATTATAGGTCTTGAGGACATACCTTTTGAATGAATTCTGATCCTATCTCTTGTCCAATCTTGCGCTCAATCCTCAACTCAATATCCCATTCAGTAAACCTGCAACACAAAGACCTTTCTCAAGGTATCTTGGCCAATATAATAATGATGCAATAGAATAATGATTCAAACATCAAACATTAACCAACATAATCCAAATAAATACATAGTCCAATAAGTACTTGATTTGGGACGAGAAAGATTCTTAAACCTTTATTGTCAAAAACAAGTGAATGATACACAATATACCTGACTTTGTAGCATGCTCATGCAACCTGATCTTGGGCTCCTGCTCTTCTCTGGCTTGGAAATCTTCCAGCATAACCTCCTCCAATACAAGCTTCTCTTATGAAAGAGTCTCTCTCTATATCTCATGTCTCACCCCTCTCTTCATTCCTCCTTGTATCTATAGGCCAAGGGAGGCAGTTCAGGTCGAGAGGTGGTTGTAGAGGAAGTTGGGGAAGTTGGGAAACCAACTGCAACTAATCCTCATTCATGAAATTAATTATTTTTTAATCATGTTTTGAGGTGTACGCTACTATTTCACAGTGGAGTAGCGCCCAGGGCACTATTATAGTGTTTTACAACAAGCGCTCACCCATTTTTAAATGTTGTACGCTACTCTATTGGAGAGGAGTAGAACCCATGAGGAGGTGTACGCTACTATTGTACACTGGAGTAGGGTACAGGCGCTAGTTTGTTGAGGAAGAGTAGCGCCCATGTCTCAAAACAATGTTTTTTTAGGGTTTTTCCAGCTTGCAAGGAGGTGGAGTAGGTCAAGGTCTCATCTAAGGTCAACATGCTCCTCCATCCAAGTTGTCCTTTTGTGTGATTGAAAACTCAAGGTGATCACGGACGGAGAGGTGCAAGTTTGACCTATAATAGATGCCCCCTAATGTGTGAGGTCATAGGGAAACGATGGCTGAAATACATTACAATCCAAAGCCAGAGGAGGAGCAAGGAACCGTGGAAGAAAGTCACAAGAACACCTAAAACAAAGATCAAGGTCAGCGAGCAATTACATTCTTGACATCATACAGATGTGCAGTGTGATACAACATGATCTTCGATACATAACAAGGAGATGTATATATAGCATGGCCACTTAGAATACAAGCGTGGATCCATATCAAACTGAGAGATCATAGCCATAACAACAAACTGGATCTATGTCTCATGGAGAGCCGAATATAAGTGAGGCTCATTCTTGCGCAACTTAGGTGATAACATAATGAGGTAATGTCATCCAAAATCCCAAGGTCTTCATCCAAAAAAACCTGAGGTACAAACCCTAACCATGTGAATAGATGAGATGATAGTCGAACATGGGGGGTATCGTTTGATTACCGGTCATTGATGTATATCGTTAACAAACGCGAGGGCTTCCACCGATAATGATGATGGGGCCCAAGGTACATAGTACGATCCAACAAGTGTGAATAAGTGGACTTGGAGTCGAACACTTGGGGATCTTGTCGAAGAAGAGACATTGATGTATTCTCGACATTCAACAGTGAGGAAAATTGCCACTGGTGACTGCAATCTCCAAGGTACTAACCGAAACTCTAAACTTCATTCCCAGAGAAAAATGAGTTGATGTCGATGGGAAGAAGTCCATTGGAAGGGAGGCCTTAAGGCATCCTCCATCATCCAAATCGAGGAACACTCAACTAGTATGAGCTGATATGGAGTAATATGCAACAAGACTGACACTAGGATGGCCGACACATGAGGTCAAGGTAAACTGCAGAATGGCCGACACAGGGTATATCCTTGAATAGTGAGCACGACACAAAGTGACTCAGGAAGTTTCCGACATAATGGGGCAAATGATAAGCTTGAAATGTAGGAGACATTATCAGACCCTCCATATGGTTGGAAGAATAACTAACCGGGGGAGTAAACAACTCGGAGATCAGGTTCACCCTGAGGTCAAAAACTAAACCCAACCGACATGATAGACTCAAGTAGGTGCTGTGTTCAAGGATAGAACTGACTAAACTGCCTTTGACATTGAAGATATGACACATCCTTCCATCCCTTATTCTTTTTAGATAAAAGAATACCTTTCTTGTTGTTTTAAAGAGTCCAAGAAAGAATGAAAACTCAATAGATCCAACCATGTAAAAATTTTAACGACCCCATGGGAGGAAGACTCAGTACCTTCTTCATTGTTTACAAAGTTCGAAGAAGAGATAGAAGATTACTCTATGTTACTGATCTCTGGATTTTAATATCGAGCCGAGATCTGTTCCTACTTGTCGGTGTTTTCAATTTTAAGGAGTCTGAAAAACTTAAACAATAACTCCATATATGTGCTCATGAATTTTAGTATCGAGCCCAAGCAGATTAATGCTTGCCAGTGTTTTCCTATTTATAGAGTCTGAAAAACTTAAACAATCCTCTTTACACCTATCTGTGGATTTTATATCGAGCCCAGATTGGTCTGTGCTCAGCGGTGTTTTCTTGTTTATAGAGTTGAAAAACTTAAACAGTCCTCTACTTACTCTCTCGTGCATTTCACATGGAGACCGAGTAGGTGAATGCTCGCTTGGTGTTTTCATGTTTAGAGAGCCTGAAAACCCTAAAGAAAGGCTCCAAAAGGTCATTTTTTCGTAAAGTTAGTCTCCTCCCCCGAAAAAGTATAAAACAAAGGAAGAAGAACTGTTCTAGCGCATACAGGAGTATACCTAGAGTATACATTTTCCATAATTTATCCACCTAGGACCGGAAAAGGGGTAATTCTATACCTGAGTGGATGTCACTTCAAATCCTTTAATGAGTCTGAAATGACAACTATACTCGGCAATCTTGTCATATTTAAAGAGTTTAACAAGAGCTTAGAGAGAACTCTATAGGAATCTTTTTCGTAAAATTTTAATGAGTCTGAAAAAGTAAACTCGTGACCTCCTTACTGTTTTTAACGAGCTCAAAGGAGAGATGGAAGAATGCTTATAGCCTCCTTACTGTTTTTAAAGAGCTTGAAGGAAAGGTAGAAGAATGCTCAAAAGACTCCCTCAAGTAGGGTCGATGCCTATAATTTCCTCATGATATCAGGAAAATATGTCACGGAAATCATTAAACAGATTGGTGTACGAAATGATCTCATCAAGATAACATCCTGTTTCAATAAAAATGTTTTTTGTGACCCCGGGTGCAGTGGAAATGTTGACCAGAATGGTTCTTGATCTATTCCCTTCAGCAAAACCAACTTGTGAAGTGGAAGGGATAGAAGTGAAATCAACATTCTCACTGAGTGTCAGATAAAACTCACCCCTCTCTATCAAGTTTAGAATAGGAATCAAGAAGGACCTGGGATCTATATGTTCACGAGGACGGTCCAGGTCAGTCATGGCTTCCAAAATTGATTCCTTGGAAGGTAAAGTAGTATCCAAATTGTTAAGAGAGTGAGTCAGATCGGATGACTGTGCAGCAACACAGTCCATATCTAACTCAACAGAGACCAATGGATTCAATATATGTTCTGTTGCAGTTTGATGTGAGTCCAAGTAGGTTATCTCTGCAACAGATGTAGGCACAGAAGGTTCTGAATCAGTTGGGAGAAACCCAAGATTAGTCTTTGAACTGGATGTGGAAATCTCAGATGATGAACATTCCTTAGAACCAACAAATAAGGTAGGAGCAGGCAGGTCAAAAGTTCCTATTAATGACCCGTAAAGCCCTGCTCCTAAACTATCGCTTATTGGGGTAGATTGATCAACTAAAGGAATCGTGGACTCTGAAGAAGTCTGGTTGTTTCTCTGAGTGAAAGAAATTTGATCGACTGTAATGACCTTACCTTCAAACGGGAACATAACAACTCAAAAAACTGTCGATGCAATAGCTCGCATGGAATACGTCCAACTCTTGCCTAATAACATGTTGTAATCAAGCGGAGCGTCCATAACTTCTACTTCTACAGCAACTGTCTTATCGGCCAATGTGACATCAAATGATGGAAAAACCCTGTGTGGGCAGAAAGTCCTGCCATCAAATGCAGTAAGCAGTGTGTTAGAAGGGGCTAACTCGGGAGAACCCAGAGCTTTCCAACAGGAAATTGACATTATGCACGTCGATGCGCCCTCATCCACGACAGCTCGTCTAATGGTCATTGGGCCATGGACGACTTCTATCTGAAGGGAAATGTGGTACGAAAAATGGTATTTGATATCAGCCATATCAAATCACGCATACATGTTAGAGGATTCCATACTTCCAATAGATGCCAAAAGTGCATTTCGTTGTAAAGGACAACTTTGCGGGACTTCTAAGGTGGACATGGCACAAGGGGTCTGGGCTAGATCTTCAACCACATTGTAGTTGGAAGCAGCTCGAGTGTTGGGATTGTGCGATGTCCGCTTCAAGACACCTTTCGGGATCTTGGGAAGTGGGTCCATAGGTATGTGGAGTGGAGTGGAAGATTCTGGAATCTCCTTATCCTTCTTCTATGTATCCGGGGTGTAATTCCTTGCTCTCATTTGTAAGAGTGCGTCCGAGCTAACCATGTTAATAAAAATTTGATCAACCGAAGCATGTGTGGTGCCCCCAGTATTGGAGGTGCCAGAAGCTAAACCCTGCCCCTTAGGGAATGGATCTTTAAATACAACAGGTTTCTTTTCTTGAAGTAGCTTCTGGGATTCTTCGAGTAGAGGGCATTGGTGAGTGAGGTGGTCCTGCTTGCAAAGTTTACAAGGAAACTTAACCTTCTTCTTCTCTTTCTTACCCTCCTAGGCATTCTCTTTTTTGGGATTTTGATGGTTCCCCTCTCCTTTCTTGCCCTTCTTTTTGTTGTTGGGCTGCTGAGGGCCCTTTTGATTGTTCTGAACCTGGTTAACAGATTCAGAAGTAGAAGGAGAGGTTGTGATGGAAGTAAATTCTGTAGTCGATTGTTTGACAAATAAGGCATGAACCTATTTGGTCAATGCTTCGAAAGCTACAGATTCAACTGAACCGACTATGCTGTCAGCATGCGGTCTAGGTTTAGGTTTGCTCATATCAGTATTTAATCGCGGTGCATTAGGTATGATTTCATAAAGTAACCCAGATTGTGCGTAAATAAGGTCTAACTGTTGGGTCCGTAAGATGGCTTCTTCCTCTGTAGACACTCTAGAAGTAGCTACTTCCTTAGAAATATAAGGAAGGAGTGATTTCAAATACCACTCAAGAAGGAATTATGGAGGTATGTTGGCTTTAATGAGCCTCTTCCATCTTTTCCACTCCTGAATGTGATCAGATAAGTGAGTGGCTTTATTTTGCCTAAACGTAGACAAAAGGTCTGTTCCGACATCATATCGAACAGGAAGATGGAAGTGATTCAAAAAGACAGTCGCGAGATCCCCAAAATTAAATAATGTAGCTGCAGGTAACTCAATGTACCATTTGGCTACAACACCGGTTAAGGTCCTTTGGAACAGTCTCAACCTAATGGAATCTTCATTTAATGAGTTCGAGGAACACCATAAATGGAAGGTAGTGACATGGTCACCAGGGTCCTCGCCAGTTTTGCCTTCGAATTTTGGAATTTCCGAAGGTAACTTGGTAGGAACTGGTGGCCATGTGGCATTGTGATACACCAGATCGTTTGTCAACTTGGAAAGGTCTGGCAAGTTTAGAGTTTCCAGAAACAGTAAACGAGGTCTGCAAGACAGAATTTGATAAGTTGGGGTCATAAAGGGGGAACCACCCATAGTCTGACCCATGAATTGTTGGTAAGGGTTTCCCCCGACCATCTACTAGTAGGGGTTGCCCCCAGCCATCTGCTAGTAGGGGTTGCCCCCAGTCATTTGCTAGTAGGGGTTGCCCCCGGCCATCTACTGGTAGGGGTTTCCCCCTGCCATCTATTGTTGCGCGAAAGTATTATTGAAATTCCCCCACCCATATGAAAGTGGGTTAGTGCTCTTTGGGTTCATCCATTATGGCTGGGTGTTAGCCCCACCATATTTCTGGTTAAAAATGTTACCCCCCTCCTCCCAAGAATAGAGAGAAAGGGACGTTTCCTACAGGAATATTAGCTTGATTCAAGTTGGGACCTGCAAAGGTATTAAAACCAGTAGTAGCTGACGTAGATGGTGCAGTCATGGTACTCATGACAGTCACAGTTGCAGAAGCATTTGGACCTACAGCGGGTGTGGAAATCCAAGTACTGGGTATGTGATATGACGGTTGAGTTACGGGAGGTGGAAAAAGATTCATGGTATTGCTAGGTCCAAAAGTAGGTGTAGAGGCATATGCCATAGTTGTTGAACTCGACATGCCTAATGCACTAGTATTAAAGCTGAAAGACGGAGTCGGAACAGAAGTTGTTTGTGCTGAACTCGGTGTAACAGTAGGAGGAGGATTTATAGTATTTGTATTCATACCTATTGTGGAAGTCTGTGGAACTCCCAGTTTGCCTCCCGGGTTAGTCATAAAATGATCAGGTGTGAAATGATATGCACTATAATCTGGTTACTGGAAACCAACGAGTATTAGTAGTGGAATTCTAAGATTAGTCAGAGGAGGATTAAAAGGAGTACTGAACTCAGCAGAAGTGAGATCTTCAATCTCAACTGAACTAAAATGTCGTTGATCTGGAGTTCCCGGTTGTGGTTCCTCAGGAACCTCTATTTCAGGGCTTTCTGTTGTAGTTTGTAGTTCTTCAGGAAACTCTATTTCAGGTTGTAGTTCCTCAAGAATTTCTATTTCAGGATTTTTTGTTGTAAAAAGTTCCTCAGGAAGTTATATTTCACTAGTGGTTTCCAAAGGAACACTGGGGTCTACCCTCTGTCGTCTAGTTGGCGGTAGTGATTTTGTTCTAAGTGGAGGAAGGTTTTGCAACCTTCTCAACCTACGAAGTTCTTGGTCTTCCACGATTATATATAAAATAAAGCTAGAAAAAACCTAGTGGCCACTAAGACTAGGGGGCAAACAGCACACCACTAAAAAAATCCTAAGTATGCAAACCAAGCAAACAAGCTGCCTTCTGTAGAAGAGTCTAGGATGATGAGGGCCCAGAACATATCAACGAAGGATGAAGAACAGTTACCCGAGGTCCACAATACAATGACTAAGGGTGCAAGCGCTGGAATCACCCAACCGCCCTCCCAAAGACCTACAAGGGATTTCCTCCCACATCTGTCATAGGTATAACAGATATACCCTCCGCTGTCACCTATGTATGAACCTATGGTCAGATACTAAGGATACCACAACACCGAAAACTCCTGGGGGAACAGTATCAGGTTGAATTGGAAGGCGTGGGCAGGGTAACTGAGCCCAAAACTCAAAAGGATCCCCAAACGCGATCCAATCTTAGTATATGCTCGAAACAGAAAGTAGGAGGAGTATTCCCAACAATCTGATCTCACAAGATCTACTGCATAGATCCCAAGCAAGCTTTGAATGAAGTGGGTTTACCTGTGATAGTCGAACTACGATTTTTGCGTAATGTGTGACCTTGGGTGGTTTAAGGTGATTTAAACCCAAGATCCTAACCAAGACTAGTTGGTGTAGTGTATCCCTAAAAAAAAATTGTTGCTATTTAATTTTATAAAATTTTTAGGGCTATTATTACTCAAAAGGTAGTGCGTTTGTGTGGAGTGGTTGCAACAGGAAAGCAAAGTGCATAAATTATAACTTTCAACAAAACTTTTTATTTTTTCATTTAATTTTCTTTCCAAATTGAAACTGAAACCAATATAAGCAAATTTTCTTTTAAAATTATGAACAAAACAAACTATGCTTATTGCAAAAGATATAAGCCTCACTATCCTTAAGCTATCAATTTTTTGCTTTTTCTGTTATTATGAACGAAAAAGAACTCTAAAATTATGAAGCAAATAAGACTCATACAAGATGTGTAAGTATGGAAAAAAAGGGTCCTAAGCTCACAACTGTCAAAACAATGGTTTGACAAAGGCTTGTCCTACAAGTGTTTTTCAAGAGAAAAAGCCCTCACACTTGGAAACAAAGCAGATAGAAAACAAAGAGGAAAGATGCTACAAACTGGAAATCAAACTCAAGAGGAATGTCCCAAAGCACCAAACCCTAATAAGACCACTAAGCCAAGCAATCGGTAGGAAAGCGAGTTAACAACCACCCTACTAACACAAAGACTGAAAGATGAAGCAAACTGAAGTACTCCAATCTCACTTGATACTGGAAAAAGACAAAGAAGTCAAGAAATGTTGGAACTCAAAAGTTTGGAAGACACCCTAAGGGCTCCAAAACGGACCAAATGTTGAGATATTGTAACTTCAAAGAATATTATATTTGTACTTTATTATTCCGGAGATGATTCATTCCTCCGTGAATATCTTATTGTATATCCGGAGATGTTTATTCCTCCGTTGGAATGTGGTAACTTGGGTTATTAGAATTCCCTAGTGGGGGTCGGCCCTATATGTGTTATGTGGGTCAAAGGGTTATTAGACTACCCTAGAGGGGTCGGCCTAGTGAGTTGTAGTGGGGTATTTAACCCATTGGTTAAATACGAGCCTACATGATTTGTGTAAAAGACAAGTCGGAGTAGTGTATAAATAGAGGAGGTGTATTCCTCATTTTACACACACTCACTCACTTGAGAGTGGCGCACTTATGAGAGAGAAGTTTGCTATGGATAAGGAGGAGCTCATGCTCAGGGTTACATCTTTTGTATTTGCTGGTCATCTATATTGAGGAATCTTTGCTGGGTTTTCTACCCCATGAGGGTTTCCCAGGATAAATCTGTGTCTCTTGTGTTTATGTTGTGCTTGTTGTTTCTTCAGTGATCCTATATATGCTATTATTGTGAAATGGAATGTAATGTTGCTATTTTATGTCTTAGAATATTAAATCTTAACATGGTATCATAGCTAACCTGAAGGAAGGCAATGTATGGCACTTACGACACTTGCTTCACTTGCGACAATTTGAAGGTTTGGGTTTTACATAGCAAACACCAGTCATCGTGGAAATTTCGCTATAAATCCATTTATGCGATGGTTCGGGATCTGAAAAGTTTACAAGTCGTAGATGACATCCCTAGGTACCTTTTGTCCAAAGGGAACCCTTAGATTCGTTGTACTTTGTGAGTTATGATCAGTACAAGTTAGGGTTTCTGCCTCTTCCAGATCTCAGTCAAAATCAGGTGACCTAGGAAAAAAGGTCATAAATTGGGCTAGGAAGCTCCAAAAGAAATTTCATAAAAAGTGACAGGTATTACATAGACTGTACTATCGCAGGAAACTTTTTCAGAGGCCGAATCTGAACCAGTGACACGTGGCACGCCGTACAAGTTCGCTCTCCTGTTTTATTCCATAAACAGGTCACGTTGCGAAAGTTGTCATAAATCTCTCTCAGAAAATCCAATTGAGGTTAGACCTGTCGGGATGGAAAGATGATAGGTCAGGATACCATAGAAAAAAAATTTAGACCCTGTGGAGCGAAAAGTTCAGAGTTACAGCAGAAACAATCAGGTACATATTTCTGTCAAAACATAATTATTTTTGGAGCACCTTCATTCATGGCTTCCGGAATTTAGGGTTTCGGAGAAAGTTAGAATTTTTGGAATCGGAATCCATGGCTGAATGCTACTCAGGAAAATAAAAATTTAGAGTCCAAGATCGAATTTTTTGGTTGGGTAGAAGACCGGGCTTGATCAAACCCTAGTTCGGGATTTTGATCGGAAAGATGGAAAATTAGGGCTTCAACAAAAGTTGGAATTTTTTAAGTCTATAACCATGGCTGGAAGCTCCTCAGAAAAATAATATTTTAGAGCCTTGGATCAAACCTTTTGATTGGGAAGAAGGGTGGGCTTCATCAAACCCTAGTTCGGGATCCTATCCAGAAGATCCAGAAGTTTCGAAGGCAATTTTGAGGGGTCAAATTTTGGAGATTTCAAAATTGAAGTATGCTAGTTTGATCAGCTTGGAAAGACACATCCTTCCATCCATTCAGAAGTGTGAAAGTCAAAGATAGAATTTTTAGGTTTTTTCTAGCAAACCCTAATCAAGCTCCAGATCAAGCTTCAGGGGGAGTTGAGGCTAAGGCCTTACATAAGAATACTACAAGAAGTCTCGACAGGTATGACTTAAGGAGGTTCAGGTATGTCTTGAAATCTGATTCCTGATTAAGTTCATAATGTGTTTGTCTTCATATTATTTATTAGTACAATCTTTATTAATGTTAGAACTGTCTTATCACCCTAGTAACAGTATGAATGCATGTGAATGATTGAAGACATTCATTGATTAGGGCTATATGATTGTAATAATGCATTATGGTGTTGTATGAGGTTGATGTTGTCTGCTAACAAGATACAGGTACATCACGAAAGACAAATCAAGTTCCATGACCATGACAACATAATATTTGATCACATAGAAGTTCTACTTATGAGGTATGTATGACTTTGTTCTATTATGATTAACTTATGAGATAGACAGGTTCCAGCATAGGATCTCTAAATCATCGAAGAGAACAAAGAAGATATTGATTAGGTATGTTAGACATAACTAAGCAGATATACTAATCCAGGTATGTTTTCCTATGTCATGTTAGAATCTTACCTTGTGTTGGGATCCCTTATATAAGTATACTTGGTATGATTGGTTATGCTTATTCATAAATTTAATCAAGGGTTTATGCACATTATGTCTCTTATCTTGATTGATGATTTAAATAACCAGAAGAGTCCCATGATCAAACAAGAATATGCATGAGTAAAAGAAGACTTCCCTGAAACCCTGAATACTAATGATCATGACTATACATATTCAATATTATTTAGAATTATAATGTTTTTGATAATATTGAGAATATACTAATGAATGTATGTTTGTGTATGAGATCATGAGGATGACACTAGTGCACACTTGAGCATGCACAGTGGTACAGAATGAATAGAAGTTCAAAAGACATATAGAAGATCAAGCGGGAGGAAACCACATAGACATAAAAGATAAGTATTTGAGTTGTTATTTCAAATAGTAAATGATATTGCTTGTATGCATATTTGTATTCCTAGAATATATCATGCTGAGTGTAAACATTCATAGAGCATTGAACAATATACTACTAATATGCATATGATTGGTAAGTTGGACAAGCATTCCATTGTCGCTTGTCTAGAATGAAACCTCTTTGCTGACATGCTGAGAGTTGTGCACACTCTCGATAGTATGTTCTGGTAGAGATGGAAGGCATCTAGATAGCCACTGTATGCATACAGGATATGGAAAAGTGTTGTGCCAAAGTATTGGTCAAGATAGTTGCATAACTATGTAAATGATATCTGTATGCATAATAGGTTATCATGTCAACATGATTTCATGATTATGAAGTATTACTAATCATGTACTTAATTTTGATATGTAGGAAATATCATGAAGAATGATGAACACCGAACAAGTGATGGATGTTCAACGAGAAGATTTACAAATCAAACAAAATATAGAAGGCTCATTGCTAGAAGATTCTCTTAGAAAGAGGAAGAGAATCATGACAAGATGTTTGCTCCAAGTGGATAGATAAGACCATTCTCTTAATGGTGTAATTAAAGAAGAAGTGTGAATCAGGTTATGTATGGGTACCCAGGATTGGTAGTCAATTGATGAGCTTAATGATCATCATGGGTGATGTGGATCTCAACCTTTGCTACAAGGTTGAATATGGCTTATATACACATATGACATGGATGCAAGAAGGAACTCACCATAGAGTTCGAATTATTTTGAGGCTCATATCAGTAGACCCATCTGACGAGAGATGGCATAGATAGATATGCAGAAGATCACTCAATGCAGAGTGTGAATGATGGACAATTGACAGCTTCTTGACAAAACTTGGGCTTTACCAGAAGTAAAGATGATCCTAACCTTTACCTTAAGGTTGTGGATGATGAACCTATCATACCATTATTGTATGATGATGATCTCTTTCTGACAAGGAATGAGAAACAGATCATGAAAAGAAAGAAGAAGATGGCCGCAGAAATGACAATGAAAGATCTCAGATTGATGCATTACTTCCTAGGTTTGGAAGTATGGAAAGACTCAGAAGGAATCTTTCTCAACCAGGGAAAGTATGCTGAGAAATATTAAAAGGACTTGATGTGTTGGAATGGACACTCTCATGGATTCCAACTTGAAGTTGTTTGCAGATGACTCATCAGAGTTAGTGGATATAACTCTGTACAGACAAATTATTGAGTCATTGATGTGTCTAACATATGCTTTTCTGTGAACACCTTAAGTCAGTATCTAGTGGAAACTAGATGTGTTCACCTGTTAGTTGCAAAGCATGTGATGAGGTACCTAAAGGATACGATAGACTTTGATCTATGTTATCTTAGATATCATAACTTTAGATGGCTACACAGATGTTGATTGGGAAGAAATTGTATCAGACAGGAAGAGCACATCGAGAGGATGTTATTGTCTAGGATCAACCATGATCTCGTGGTTTAGCAGGAAGCAATCTAGTGTGGCTCTCAGCACAAGCGGAATATATGGTTGCTTGCTCTGCTAGTTGTGAAGCGGTATGGCTTCAGAATTGTTTGACATAAAAATGGACCCAACTGTGATCCTATGTGACAAACAGAGTTGTACCAAAATGGCAGAGAATCCAGTGTTCCATGATAAGTCAAAGCACATAGAGATCTGACATTTCTATATACAAGATATGGTGCAGAAAAGAATTAAAGTTCGAATTTGTAACAAGTTACCAATGTACTAACCAAAACTCTACCGATCCGATGTACTAACCAAACCTATACCTCAAGTAAAGTTTTCCGAGACAAACTTAAAATAGTTCAGAAGGACCCTCCTCGAAAGGGGGAGCGATGTGATCACTTATGATGAGATTGCCCGCATCGTCAGTAAGGTCGATGATGTGGATACCTATATTGGTGATGCCGACAGAGAGATTGGTGGATGGTACTTAGACAGGGTCTAAGGTGACAAGGGGATTGCATCATCCTTGAACACATGTTCTAAAAGGAACCGTAGATAGGTGTCTCCGAGAAAGAAGGGGGATTGGATCATCCCTATACTTCATTCCTAAAGAGAGCCGTAGACGTATGTCTTTGAGAATGAAGTCCTTGGTGGACATGAGGGGATTGGATCATCCCTGGACTTCAGTCCTAAAGAGAGCCGTAGATGTATGTCTTCGAGAATGAAGTCCTTGGTGGACATGAGGGATTGGATCATCCCTAGACTTCAGTCCTAAAGTGAGCCGTAGACAGATGTCTCTGATAAAGAAGAGGGATTGTATCATCCTTGAACACTTGTTCTAAAGAGAGTCGTAGATGTATGTCTTCGAGAATGAAGTCCTTGGTGGACATGTGAGGATTGGATCATCCCTGGACTTCAGTCCTAAAGAGAGCCGTAGACATGATGTCTCCGATAATGAAGTCCTAAATGAACAGGTAGGGGATTGTATCTTCCCCGGACTTCGGTCCCAAAATTGAGCCGTAGACTGGGTCTTCGATAATGAAGTCCTGAATGAACAGGTAGGGGATTGTATCTTCCCCGTACTTCGGTCCCAGAACTGAGCCATAGATTGGGTCTCCGATAATGAAGTCTTGAATGAATAGTTAGGGGATTGTATCTTCCCTGGACTTCGGTCCCAGAATTGAGCCGTAGACTGGGTCTCTGATAATGAAGTCCTGAATGAACAGGTAGGGGATTGTATCTTCCCCGGACTTCGGTCCCAGAATTGAGCCGTAGACTGGGTCTCCGATAATGAAGTCCTGAATGAATAGGTAGGGGATTGTATCTTCCCCGGACTTCGGTCCCAGAATTGAGCCATAAACTGGGTCTCCAAGAATGTAGTCCTGAATGAACAGGTAGGGGATTGTATCTTCCCCGGACTTTGGTCCCAGAATTGATCCGTAGACTGATGTCTCTGAGAATTGAAGATAGGATTGCATCGTCCCTAGACCTCGGTTCAAAAGGTATGTGTGAGGACTGCATCATCCATGAATTGGGTTCAAAATGTACGTGATGGGATTGCATCATCCCTAGACATGAGACTTGTCTTAAAGGTACGTGTGAGGACTGCATCGTCCATGAAATGGGTTCAAAATGTACATGATGGGATTGCATCGTCCCTAGACATGATACTTGTCTTAAAGTGATAAGGATTGATCATCCTGGAACTTGATCTAGATTGTATCATCCATGGACCTATGTCCTAAAGAGAACGGGATTGATCATTCTGTAATATGATCATGTGTGTTGCAGGGTATGCTGCTATGTATTGATGAGTATACTTGTATGTATACTTGTATTGATGATATGTATTGATGAGGATACTTGTATGTATACTTGTATTGATGATGATACTTGTATTGATGATATGTATTGATGAGGATACTTGTATGTATACTTATATTGATGAGGATACTTGTATTGATGATGTGTATACTTGTATTGATGAGGATACTTGTATTGATGATGTGTATACTTGTATTGGTGTGGATACTAATACTGATGATCTAGATGAAGATGTTGTAGATCGAGATGATCTAGATGCTGTAGATCGTGATGATCCAGATGCTGTAGATCGAGATGTTCCAGATGCTGTAGATCGTGATGATCCAGATGCTGTAGATCAAGATGATCCAGATGTTGTAGATAGTGATGATCCAGATGCTGTAGATCGAGATGATCTAGATGTTGTAGATCGAGATGATCCAGATGCTGTAGATCGAGATGATCCAGATACTGTAGATCGAGATGATCCAGATACTGTAGATTGTGATGATCCAGATGCTGTAGATCGAGATGTTCCAGATGCTGTAGATAGTGATGATCCAGATGCTATAGATCGAGATGATCCAGATGCTGTAGATCGTGATGATCCAGATGCTGTAGATCGATATGATCTAGATGTTGTAGATCGAGATGATCCAGATGCTGTAGATCGAGATGATCCAGATGCTGTAGATCAAGATGATCCAGATGCTATAGATCATGATGATCCAGATGTTGTAGATCGAGATGATCCAGATGCTGTAGATCGTGATGATCTAGACGCTGTAGATCGTGATGATCCAGATGCTGTAGATCGAGATGTTCCAGATGCTGTAGATCGAGATGATCCAAATGTTGTAGATCGAGATGATCCAGATGCTGTAGATCGTGATGATCCAGATGCTGTAGATCGAGATGATCCAGATCCTTCTCGTTAAGGGGGAGTGTTGAGATATTGTAACTTCAAAGAATATTATATTTGTACTTTATTATTCCGGAGATGATTCATTCCTCCGTGAAGATCTTATTGTATATCCGAAGATGTTTATTCCTCCGTTGGAATGTGGTAACTTGGGTTATTAGACTTCCCTAGTGGGGGTCGGCCCTGTATGTGTTATGTGGGTCAAAGGGTTATCAGACCACCCTAGAGGGGTCGACCTAGTCAGTTGTAGTGGGGTATTTAACCCATTGGTTAAATATGAGCCTACATGATTTGTGTCAAAGACAAGTCAGAGTAGTGTATAAATAGAGGAGGTGTATTCCTCATTTTACACACACTCACTCACTTGAGAGTGGCACACTTATGAGAGAGAGGTCTGCTATGGAGAAGGAGGAGATTATGCTCAGGGTTACATCTTTTGTATTTGCTGGTCATCTATATTGAGGAAGCTTTGCTGGGTTTTCTACCCCATGAGGGTTTCCCAGGATAAATCTATGTCTCTTGTGTTTATGATGTGCTTGTTGTTTCTTCAGTGATCCTGTATATGCTATTATTGTGAAATGGAATGTAATGCTTCTATTTTATGTCTTAGCATATTGAATCTTAACACCAAACCCTAAAACAAAGGATAAGATGCCTAAAGAGCAAACAGATGTTGCCACAAACAGCAAATGCAAAGCATACAGGTTTGTAGGTCAGCAACACAATGTCAGGGTATAGGTAAGCAAATGTGTTCGCTAAGAAACAAAGCTTAGTCTCCAAAGAGAGTAAAAAGTGAACCAAACACTATAAAAGCAAACAAGTGACCTAAAGATGGCAAAAAGACTCAAAGAAGGGTACTAAGACTCAAAGAAAAGTTGCAGACCTCAAAAACCAGTCAAGAAGGCCCAAAACAAAGTCAGAAACCTACCCAAAAAGGAAAAAAACTCAACCAAAACACCAACAGAAAGCTACAGGAATGTACTCTACTGTACAGTAGGGAAACTAGCGTATCTGGAGAGGTGGGCGCTACTGTATAGATACAGACTAGCATATGGGCGCTACTATATGTATAACAGAGTAGCTCTTAGGTCTTAAAGAGTCCAAAAACTGACTTTGAAAAGATGAAAAAAGATTGAGTGAAGCAGGGAGAAGCAAGCAGGGGATACCTACAAGGCTTCCAAGCAAATTAAATGGATTAAGAAGTTTTGGAAAGACAAACAAGAAAAGGTTTCCTAGAGAAGAAAAGACAACTTTCCCCAGCGTAGTCGCCAGTCTGTTGGAGGGAAATACCGCCCTATAGTAAGGAAACAGATACTATCAACTTAAGGGGTTGATAGGTAAGCATATTACTTGAATTACATAGATGTTTATGAATGGAAATAGATTATAGGTCTTGAGGACATACCTTCTGAACAAAGTCTAATCCTAGCTCTTGTCCAATCTTGCGCTCGATCCTCAACTCAATCTCCCATTCAGTAAACCTGCAACACAAAGACCTTTCTCAAGGTATCTTGGCCAATATAATAATGATGCAATAGAATAATGATTCAAACATCAAACATTAACCAACATAATCCAAATAAATACATAGTCCAATAAGTACTTGATTTGGGACGAGAAAGATGCTTAAACCTTTATTGTCAAAAACAAGTGAATGATACACAATATACCTGACTTTGCAGCATGCTCATGCAACCTGATCTTGGGATCCTACTCTTCTCTGGCTTGGAAATATTCCAGCATAACCTCCTCCAATACAAGCTTCTCTTATGAAAGAGTCTCTCTATAGCTCTCATGTCTCACCCCTCTCTTCATTCCTCCTTGTATTTAAAGGCCAAGGGAGGCAGTTCAGGTCGAAAGGTGGTTGTAGAGGAAGTTGGGGAATTTGGGAAACCAACTGTAACTAATCCTCATTCATGAAATTAATAATTTTTTAATCATGTTTTGAGGTGTATGCTACTATTTCATAATGGAGTAGCACCCAGGTCGCTACTATAGTGTTTTACAACAAGCGCTCACCCATTTTTAAATGTTGTACACTGCTCTATTGAAGAGGAGTAGCGCCCATGAGGAGTTGTATGCTACTATTGTACAGTGGAGTAGGGTACATGCGCTAGTTTGTTGAGGTAGAGTAGCGCCCATGTCTCAAAACAATGTTTTTTTAGGGTTTTGCCAGCTTGCAAGGAGGTGAAGTAGTTCAAGGTCTCATCTAAGGTCAACATGCTCCTCCATCCAAGTTGTCCTTTTGTGTGATCGACAACTCAAGGTGATCACGGACGAAGAGGTACAAGTTTGACCTATAACAAAACTGTTAGTCCAAAAGTCATGTCCCCTTTGGTCAGTCCAGTTTCGTCTTGCAGCCCCATTCCACCACCACCATCTTCGACAGAAGCAATGCCATCTACACTACCAACTACTCCACCCACTTCACCTATTCATGTCAGTCCTCCAACATTACCTCTGCTGACAGTTCCAAGTCACATTCAGTAGTACAATAGCAAGAAAATGAAGCATCCGTAGTAGAAACAATTGAAGCAACTGCAGTAGATGCACTTGATGCAGCAACAAAAGAAGCACTTGAGACAACTTTGCCACAAGACAACAGTACAGTCGCAGCCGACGCAACCACCACAACAACAACTGATCAAGTCAGCACAGTAGCACTTGAACAAGCAAACACAGACATAACAGAAGTAGAACAATCAAGCCAAGAACAAGTAACATAGGTCGCTACTGATAAACAAGCCATTACATAAAACCATCCAGGAGAGACGGGCCAAGAAAAAGGGTCAGATCAACAAACTGAGGCCAAAGGAAAAGCATCAGAAAAGAGCGAGAGAAATAAACAGAAAGAGAAGAGGCGAAGGGAAAAAGAGCTACATAACCAAAATCAACAGCAACATTTACAGTATATACAACGAGAAAGTTGCTTATCAGTTCACTTAGACCAATTTGGGCCTATAGCCACATATGATCCGTAAAGAGCGATGCAAGTAGAGATCGACTTACTCACTGATGCAGTTATCAGAGAGCAGAGACTCCAACAATAGGAAAGTGAAGAATGCATCCAGAAGCTGCAAGAAGACCACAATACATTTTTGGCTAAGTGTGAAAAGTTATCACAATAAGTCGTCCCACTACCGTCGAGCTCCGACACAACGAGTGCGCTCGATGGGGTATTTCAATTTTTTTAAATTATCGTGTCTACCTTGCAAGATGAACTAGCCAAGAACTGACGGGATCAGGCTGCTGAAATCTCATCCTTAATGTCAAATCAATACATGAAATTCACAACAGCCTATGACCTACTCATAAAGTATACCGATGAAGCCTCTACCATTGTTGAAGTACTGAGCAATTGGTACACTCATTACGACAATGTGTTTAAAGAACTGCAACAGACGCACATATTACTCGACACGTTACATGAACAGTGTCAGTCCACCGATGAAACACTTATCCAAACCCTCAAAGAACAAATGATCATGGAGAACCAAAAGCTAGAAAAGTTAAAAAAACAGGAAGACCAATGGATGACCCAGGCTCGCCTCAGTCTCTTTAAACTGGAAAATATCCGATAGTCTCTTCACCAACTACTTGCAGAGTCCGATGACAAGAAACAATGTTTTGGCTGCGACCTGATAAACTTACAAAATACATCTACCCAAGATAAGATAGAAAATCTATTGAGCTTGACCACATTAACAATTGCCATCCAAAACATGCTACGTACTTGGTAAGAATTTCAACATCAAGTCTCTGTCTCAACTGAGGCCATTGTCAAGGTATGTGTCCAGCAACAAGCAATCACCAGTACTAGTCAACGATCGATGTGATCACCAAAAGTATATTTTTGCACAATTATCTTTCCATCTCCTCATTTATTCGGGATGAAGAAAGGTTTTGTGGTGGGGGAGATGTTAGAGGATTCTAAGTTGGCCTGTCGACTAGGTCCTCTGCCTGACTAGTTGTAAAACATGTCGACAGTTGTTTCAACAAGTATAGGTCGGGTCTTTCGGTTAAACCAACAAGCGATTATATAACTATATGTAAAATATATATATAGGCTGGTGAGTCGACGTATAGGGTTAACTTAGATCTGTTCTTATGTACTGTTCCGCATCTTGCTGAGTAATAAAAGGCTTGGATTCTCTCCATATTATTGTCTATTGTATCTGCATTGTTTGTCTGTTTTCTTATAATATAATATGTATCACTGGTAACATCGCAAACCCCTCGACTACAGAAATCCATAATTCTACTAAAATTTGTACTATTCCTGTAGCTTCCCTCAAACTCAGAAATTGATTTTATTGTTTTATAAAAAGAATGGGGGTCAAGGGGGATTTCCCCCTTGCGGCCTCCATCACTACAGGGCAGGTTGAGGGAAGCACCCTCATTTTTTAATTATAAATATTTTGATTTGGCGCAATCTAGCGCATGAGTTCCACTGTAATTTTTTATTTTCAGCTCCTAAGAACAAATACAGAAATCACTACCATTTCCCGTCCATTCCTTTGCATTTACGACGCTAGAATAATTTTTCGTCATCGATTAATCAGTTTTTGGTTAATCACTTCCTCTTTTATGGCCTTTCACACATCTGCTAACATGCCTTGTGCGAACGGTCATGATCTCATCTCCCTGCGGTCCTAGGTTAGATCTCATCCGTTTGCGACATGACCCCTTACGATAACCACATGCATCTCCCCTTTCCATCCATGGCCAAGATTGAAAGTTTAATATTTCCTGATTTAATCTTAGCCATTAATGGCAGAGTACCTTTATTACCTCCCCATGCAATTTCTTTTTCACTAATGGTAAGGATTGCATGAAGGAATTTGTGTGATCAAATCTCTATCATTGACGACATGATCCTTGGATTTAATCTCATGTATGTCCCTTTATTGCTAATGGTCATATCTGTCCTGATCTACCTTGCTCGATCAATCTAAACCATTCGCTCCATGACCCTCAAATTAAACCTTGGACACGTTTCTTTTGCGTGAATGGATCATATTTGCTCAATGGAACCTGCTCACTCGATCTGGGCCATTGACAACATGTACAAACTTTTGTCTATCCTACGTGGATGCTACCCATGGATATGCCCCTTCGAATGCTGCCAGCTTTACTCAGTATACACATGGCTGGTCCACATCATCCTTCCACGTGGCTAATGTGGGGTCCTCGTCAAATTTTTGGGAAATTTATATAAATTTTTAATTTCTTCATAATACTTAGATTTAGAAATTTATATATATATGGACCTATGGTTTTGTAATCAAGTCACACTTAGCATATTTCCACTTGAAACTCACACTTGGAAAACAAAAAATTACACTTGTCCATTAGATAATTACGACACCCTTTTCCCTTGATGGAAATTTTCATGTCAATTCATAGAGACTATAATGTTGGCACATGTTTGAACTTTCACCCGAATTTCATAGGGATATTTCGTCAAGCAGTTAGCATGCAAGATGTAAATTTTCCCAATTACACAGAACCATCTCAAACATTAACAATTTTACTGTGGCTGCTCTACACTTTCATCCCATTGCATAATTCAATCATATATATTCTGATAACTACTAAGAATTAATCCATTGGTATGATTCCATACTGTTTTTCTCAGAAATTTCCTTACACACCTTTATTCAAACACTTTCTATGCAACCTTTGAACTTCCTCGGAGTCAAATTCTGGCCCATTCAGTCCCAATGGTGAAAATCTTGCCTCTGATACCACTCTGTAACGTACCCAACAACCTCATTCGACAAAAGAGACCACATGGTACTCAATTCTGTGTTTTAATTTACTAATTCATATACAGTTTCATTTTTTTGTAATTTAACAATGGAATTTAAAATTATATGGTGACCCAAATGATTGCATTCATTCATCATTAAATAATTCAAGGTGATATATATATTTAAGTATAAACACACGCAATCCATGCCAATCAATTCCATGCATTTAAACATTCATTCACACATTCGCAAAACAATAATTTAAACAAATACCATAACACAAATACATCCATGGCATTTATACACATGTAGATACTTATCTTTTAATTAAACTGATCTCCAACTAGCTACAGGTGAAGGACGTTCCTCCCATCCATAGGCACTGTTAATCCAAATCTTACTTTGACAGTCCACCCTTGAACTGGGGCTATCAATCCACAAGGGCTAAACATTTTACACATCTTATACTCAGCTCAATATCTCATGCAACCCACTAGTGTAGAAACCCCCTCCACAGCTGTCCCAATCCTCAATTCTCCCTCCCCATCAACCTGCACAATGATAGAAACAAGCTCCCTTTTCTTAGTTAACGATTCCTCAAGAAGCCTCTAGTTCCTAGTTCCCTTCTAGCGCTCCAACATAGGATGGAAAAAAAGTCTCTGAATTGGGACTCTAGGGCACCAGCTGCAGGCCAAGTTCCTCACACATACACCAATCTACCCGGGTTAATCGCATAGTCTATAATTCATATTCAATAATGGATTCTCGAATCTCTATCACAGGTACCAAGCTATGTGGTTCAAGGTGATGGCAAGGAAGGAGAAGACAATTCGAATGGTGGAATTTGGATCAAGGAACGAACCCCTCTCAAGCTTGCATTATCTCTTTTATAAGCATGGTTTAGATTTCCATGTGGATTTTCCAAATGTGACCACTTCCCCCCCTCTTAATCCTCTTCTTACGATAATTAAATAATGATTAATCAAATCATGGCTATTAATCAAGTTTTAAGTACTTGGTTTAAATTTCTAAGGCTAGGAAGATAAGCTAAGGCCCACTATCACTTCCCCACTTGTGGAATCATAGCCCCCATCTCTTCTTTGTCCTTCTTCCTCTACAACCATTTAGAGATTTTATATTAATATCAAAGTGTACATATTTACATAGTCTTGGTCATCCTGACCATTTGTTTCTGGATTCTATCCTTTTACATCAATATTTACAAATTTACATTGTGGGGTCAAACTGGGGTATTACACCTCGCATCCATGGTCATTCTGAGGTGTGATGTCCTTATGTTAGGGAGCCAATGCACCATACCTGCGGTCATTGTTCCTTTGGTGTATTAAGGTCCTAGAGTCTCTCAGTGATCTCTGATAGGTTTCGATGCACTTGTGTTATCTCACTAGTCGGTGATGAAGTTCCCACTCCTCCTCCCATTCCTATTGAGCCTGGATAGTTTTCCATAGCTTCAATATTCATTGCTTGCTCCATAGCAGCCTTGGTAGGGTCTATTACTTGTTGCGATAAGGGTATATTTGTGAGATGTTGTTACAACAATAAATTAGTAAATAAATAGGTTATAAACTATTAGTAATAGTAATTAATTATTATTATAGTTATGAAGGGGAATGTCTCTTCAATAGTGGATGGCCCAGCCATATTTAAGGTGGCCATATCCATTGTATTTTATCATCCATTAATTATTATATATTTATACATCTATTTATTTGAAGATGGAACATCTTCCTCCCTAGACCTGCATACAGGCTAGCTTAACCCGGATATGGGTTAGCATATTACACCAGATACGGTTGTATTAAGAGTATAACCGGATACGGTTGCTGCATTTGGTATCATAACGGATTCTCTCCTTCATCCTGAGCTCGGATTCGGCTCATCCTCCCTCTCTTATCTCCATGTTGTTGTTTCTACTATCCTTCTTCGTCTTCGTTGCCACTTCCCTACACTCCTGCACTTCCCATCTCCTCGACCTCTCCTCTTCCGTTGCTCCATTCTCCTGTCCCGCCACTCTCTGCACTCCCTATTCCATTTCCCTCCATCTCCTCAACCCAACGTACCTCCTTCCAAGAGTGCTCCCTCCTTTTGACTCCTCCTTGGTTGCAGCACCCTGCGATCCTTCTCCCCGCAGTACTCTCCACGCCACTTCCATCCACCCTCCCCAAATTCTCGCACTTCCATTCTCCATTGCTTCCTCGCACTCACCCTCTCCTCCATCGACAGTCATCCATACCTATCTCCTTGCTTCCGCCTGCACCCTCGCCCTTCTCCACATCTTCCCAAGCCGCCTTCCCTGCACACATTGACTCCCCCACTGCTTCCTCACCATGCCCTCGCCCTGCATCCTTCCCTCGCATCCCCACACTCCATCTCCCCTCTCACACTTCATACGCCCTCCACCTGCCGCGCCCTACCTCTGCGCTCCTGCCCCCGCGCCCCTCCACTTCCGCCAACCTTCTCCCGCCCCCTAGTTTCTCCTCCCTTAGCTCCCTCCAACCGCCACCACGACCGCCCCCATCCTCGTGCATGTCCCTTGCTTCTCCTCCTGCAACTGCCTCCACCCCCATCGCCCACGCCTTCCCTTCCATCCTCCTTCTCTACGTCCTATCGCCCACCATCCTCTCGAACGCCCTCCATTTTACCATTCTGCAACGGCTATCCCATAAGCTCTAGCCATAGCCCTCCATCCACGTGAAAGTCCATCAAACCCTAATTCCACACAAACAAAAATTATAATATTATAATATTTCAAAATTTTCAAATATTATTAATAATAATTATTATTATTTTTAATATTGTTAAAAATAATAATATTATAAAAAAATATATATTATTATTATTAAATATAATAATAACTTCTTATATCTGAGGCCAAGTCCCTTGTTCAAACATCCATAGCATCTTATAGTGACGAATTCATAGATATCCTTGAGAAAATCCTTAAAGATGTAGATGAAATAAAGAAATCTATTGACGAAGCGTTTAAAGAAAATGAAGATGGATGTGAAAATAGGGTAGAACAAACCACCCAAGCTAGTGTAAAAGGTGAAAGTACATTAGACTATTATGTCTTTCCGAAGAGAGTAATAGCATCAATAAATATATTGTGCAAGACAAAGATATAGCACATCATAGTAATGAAGAAAATGACAATGAAATATTTGACAAGAAAAAATATGACCCTCGCCAAGATTGTGATAAGAGACAAGCCGATGTTACTAACAATAACAATGATCAATGCATTGACAATAATATCACAATAACAAATGCACGAAGGACATATGCCAACACAAGGAATTCTATAAAGAACATCAAGGAAAGCAACTATAATATCTATCAGACACAAGATAAGACCGGTGTTCTTATGAGCATTATAAGCACAAAGAGCCTGTTCAAAGGAACTGACACAAAATGTGTTGGGAATAACAACACAAAAATACCAAGACAAAATAATCAAAAGGAGGCAATGGTCGTAATCAAAATCGCATCTCTCAATTCATCAGTGCGACATAGAGCTAGAATAAAAGACGTCATGAGAAAACTCAGCTTTGAGGACAAAGCTTTCCCAAGGGAAAGGCAATGTTACAACAATAAATTAGTAAATAAATAGGTTATAAACTACTAGTAATAGTAATTAATTATTATTATAGTTATGAAGAGGAATGTCTCTTCAATACTGGATGGCCCAACCATATTTAAGGTGGCCATATCCATTGTATTTTATCATCCATTAATTATTATATATTTATACATATGTTTATTTGAAGATGGAACATCTTCCTCCCTAGACTTGGATACAGGCTAGCTTAACTCGGATATAGGCTGGCATATTACACCGGATACGGTTGTATTAAGCGTCCAACCGGATACGGTTGCTGCAGAGGAAATAGTCCTTGAATAAACCATTCTTTGTGATGAGCCTCGTGGAATGGTTAGGTTAACTTTCACTAGCAAATTATGACTCAAAATCTGACGAGAAAATCCAACGAAATTGACCATGTCGTCGGATTTCACCTTCAAAATTATGAATTTTGATCAAATTTTTTTTAATTGATACATGGAATTGTCGAATATCTGAATCTTTGATTTTTTTTTAACATGTCTCGGAATTTTTGTGCATACACCCATGTGGATTATCCAAGACTTTGTTGAATTTCTCTTAGTTCCACAACACGCCGCTGTTTAGATTTTGGCCTTGCAAATTCATCTAGAAAACAATTCTTAGTTTCCGCCAAGGTAGGAGTTGGTGCATTTGGGACTCATTTTTTTGACTATTATCATATACCAATGTAATTCCCTTTCTCAAAGGGTCATCCGAAATTCCACCAACTTGGATGTCGTCGGGGTTTCCCTGGCATCCAAAATTGATTCACAAAGAAACTTGTGTTGAGTTGCATCATCTTCTTCGTTCCCACAAAAATCAGGGAATCTTAAGGACGGTCCTGATGGTGCCCCTGCCATTCGTGCGAGTGGGGTACTTACTAAAAAATTCCTTGTGGTACTAGTTGCGAAATAAATTATTGCTACTTAGCTAAGAACCATTGCTACTTCCTCCTACTAGTGAACTGCTTTGGGAAATATTACTACTATTGTTCATCTAACTATATCAAGGTAATTGTAAAACTATATTTTGAGAATTTTATTACCATATTTTACAAGGGCACCTGGGGGTCAACAAGGGGGGGTGATAACTTCCTTGCTTCCAGTTTCTTGTTCAATCAGGGGTTCACTTTCTGGAGTACTTCTGTTTTTATGTAGGTCCTGATAGTTCTTGATGATCCTCTCTTGCATCCAGGGTTGAGTCTGGCATATGATAAAGCACTTTGTTACATGGAAACCAGTCTTCATGATCATGCCTCCCACTCATGCCTTCCCCCTAGATCCCTCTTACTGGGTTGTTTGGAATGTCCATCCCTGCTCTCCCAATTTGGTGCTAGTTAATTCCTCTCTCTACTTCACATGGCGTAGCTCCTCTTGGTTTTCTTCACTTCTTTCCCCATTCCTTATGCTTTCTTCCAGTTTCACTCCTCTCCTCCGTGCTTCTCTTAAATGGTCTTTCAACCATTTTTCTTGAATCCTTGATCTTCATTTTTCTTGCTCATCCCTAGCTTCAACACTGTCAATCCCCTCCATTGATGATAGATCTACCTTCCACAATGTAGCATCATCACCCCGAATTTTCCCTTGGGCACAAGGAGTTTACTTCTCCTTTCTAATCCAGTCTAAAGGTAGAAACCCAAATTCCACCAGCTAGTTCTTAATCCTCAGAGGAACTTCCTTCAACAATCTTACTCTTATGCCTCTCTTGAGTTTGTCTTCAGCTTTCAGTGCGGATTGATTGTTTTCAGCTAAGAATTCCAAAATATAGCCAAACATAGTGCTTTCTACCCATAAATCAACATCTCTAGTTAGGGGTGAGTATAGCTTATTCAACCAAACCATATCTCTTACAGTCCACCCCACAATTTTCCTTTGTATTTTTCGATACTTAGGTGCTTCCACGAGTTGCCACAACCACTTTGCTAGGTTCACCAAAAACTCAACCCACAATAGTTCGTACTAATCTAGAAGTGGTCCTCCATAGAAAAAGTACTTCCTGAACTTTGTCACTTCCCACCCTCATAGTTCAGTTTCTTGGGTTGTGAAATCATCAAGCTTCTTTTCCCACCAGTATTGAATATGATTTGTTATCACCAATTCAATCATACAGTTAACAAAGTCCTATTTAAGAACCAGGTCCCGAAAATGGAACCATTTGTTGGCACAAATTGGATACAGGGTTCTTGCGCATGGGCCAACAAAAGGGTGTCACTATAGTCTAGTGTGATAGCATTTTCAATCCCCTTAAGGGGAAATGTCTCACCCGAAGCACATCCAAGACCAGTGTAGAATATGGATTATTTAACTATATGGTTGCGAAGGGTTTTACAACAATAAACATTACAACAATATTCATTATATCATAACGATACTTAATCAGATTCACCATTCATCTATCAAATCAATACAGTAAACAGAAAGGAATCATCATAGAGACATGCATAATACAAACATTTAGAGGGGGGCCAACAATCTATTTCCTTATATCAATGATTCTTCATTATAGTAGTAATATTATGGCCTCAATCCTTACATTGATTGTGGAATTACCCATCGTGAGATACAACAAAACCCAAAATCCCCATTATAAAACCCATATCATAGATCTATCTATATTTGTATACAACTAACTCTTCTAATGCTTGGGTCTTCTTAGCTTGGATACTTTTTCATGGCTCTTCCCTCTTTCCCCTTCGCATTCCGCTTCCTTTTATACTTCATGCTGGGTCCAAAATGGTTGTCGTTGTTTCCTTTCTTCCACAACTTCTGGTACTTTCCGTTAATTCTGGTACTCTTTCCATGCTTCCTTCCTTTACAAAACTTTAGGTATTCTTCTGCAACTTTCTTCCTTTGACTTCTCTTCTTCCGCTTCCTTCTTGGTCCACTTCAAAATGAAGGATCCAAAAAAACCTGTGATTTGCTTGCATAATTTGTAGATGGTTTTCATCTAAAGAAATCCATAAAGAAGATATAAAGTATTGGAGGAGACATATTCCTCAGCTAATGTGTCAAATGAAAAAGTATATACCTCTGGCATTTTTCAAAGCACAATAAGACTACCTCATACACCAAGTTGATGAGATTGAAAGGTGTGTACATGTACACACAAGGTCAAAGTGGATGGTGGAGAGGCACTTGAAATCATTGAAGGCTTTGGTTAGACAAATAACACATCCTGAGGGTTATATGGTGGAGAGATATATGGTATATCAATCCATGGTTTATATTAGTCAGGGTATTCCTAAATTAACCTCAAATACTCAAGTGGATTGCATTTGGGATGTGAACTTGTTCAACTTGTAACCACCCCCCCATTATTTCCTAGGAAATTATGGGGGACCCTCCTTTTGAATTTCCTTACCTTGAATCATACATAGTTTCTTCCCAAAAGTTAGTTAAGTATTATTTTGATGATTGATACATCCTTAAGAGAGAAAAGGGGTTAATTTTTTCATTTTATTTTTTTTAACTCAGTGCAGTGAGTCTTGTCGTTCCACGTCATGAGGGATAATTAAATGGGTTGGTCGATGAATTTTTGAAATATCACCACCCATTTCAAGGATTTTTTAAATCTCATCACCTATTGCGGAAAATTTTGGGAATCATTCTACCCATTGTGATGACTTTTTGAAACTTCATCGCAATGGTGCACTTAGACAAAAAAGAAAAAGCTTTAAAAAACTTAACCCCTTTTCTCTCCCAAGGATATATCAGTCCTAAAAGGAATACATAACCAAATTTTGGGGAAAAACCAAGTATGAATCAAGTTAAGGACATTAAAAAAGATGGGACCACATCATTTATTGGGAAATAATGGACTAGGTCGCAACCAGTGAAACCCCAAAACCAATGAATGGTAGCCAAGACATAATTCAGATGGGTTCCCTATTCCAAATGGTTTAAGGTTTTATTTTAAGGGATGAAATGAAAGATGAGAGTAATCTAAGATGCAATCCTATGCTAAAATAATCTATCCTATCTAGGAGCGGGATTAGGAGTGAGATTAAAGGTATGAGTGATAAATAGTATTAAGATACATGTTCTGAAACAAATAACTGCATACTAGAAATGTAAAACAACCACAAAATAATATGAGCGCATTATAATAATCATAGCATTATAGCATTCTACATTTACAATTCGTAGAAAGTAAATGTAGCATGAAATTACATATAGAACAAGACAAAAAAATGTAAGAGCAATCTAACGGAAATTAGGAACACTCATACTACATATAGGCAAGGGATAAAACATGAAACAATTCCATGACATTCATCCACACCATAACCATAGTTCCATGCCAAAATTTGAGTTGAGCAGAAGCTTTTGTATTCATCCACATAAATAATTCTTATATCAAATGAGAATCAAAAGCTCCCCCTAACCAAAAGTGTTTTTCCCTCTTTTCTTATATTTCTTTTTATAACTTTTACAAAGTAACTCCGAAGTGACTTTTCATATTCCAAAGGTCAATTATGACCCTTGGGCACTTGTCAATTTAATTTTATATTCTCTCCTAAAAGAAATAAAAGCAAATTTTAAATTACATAATTCTAAGAGGGGTCATTTCCTTTGGAATTAAAAAATTGATCCCATAATTCAAAATCATATGAAATAACATTCAACTGTCTAGGTTCAAACAAATGTAAAGGGACTTCATGAGTCACTGCCTCATTAGATAATGAGGTCAACCCTTTAGTGGCAAAAGTGTGACATGTCGTCATGAAATGAGCCTTTCGCATGGGTGACCCAAACTAATCTTGTAATGCTTGTGTAGTGACCCATGATGTACTTCTAAATGTTTCGATGTCTTCTTCTCACTAGACACAAAAACAGAAATTAGTGACTAAAAAAAGACTAAAATTAGCATATAAACGACTATTTTTTAGTCGGTGACTAATAGTAGCTAATTTCCAATATCTTATAGCTCAACTAACTTAGTCATTAATTGGTTGCCTTATTTAGTCGTATATGTGGTCATTGATTTAGTCGTTGATTTAGTCATTAATTGCCACAATTAATGACCAAATATACAACTAAATAAACTACTAGATGATAAATCAAAGAAACCTATTAATGACTAAGCTAGATATGACTAAAAGTTAGTCACACTATAAGATACTAGAAATTAGCTGCTAATAGTAGTGTATATGCAAATTTTAGTCATTTGTTTAGTCACAAATTTATGATAGGGCATGAAGGAATCAAACCACCAACCTCCTGCCTGTAAGGAAAGTGCTCTTCCATTGAGCTAGCACCCTTTAATAATTGAGGTATAAATATGGGTTTAACATAAATGTGTCAACGACTAATTAAAAGTATTACAAGAGCATTCCAATTGGAAAAATGATCTAAAAATTGGGAAAGGCACCAAACTCACATTCTTGCAATTTCTTGGTATGTGCTTATAATGGTGAAATCAACATTATTCATTGGAAGAATATCAACAATGAATTGGCAAGAGAAATGATACGTTCTATTGAACTTTTTTCCAATTTAGGTCTGAATTGGCATATTTGGTATTTTCCAATGCATGTACTATGTTGCATTGATACAAGGGTTAGTAAAATAGTTAATGTTGTTTCATGAATTGTTCTATTAAAATATTAGGCAGGAAAGTAGCATATACTATTATTGTTAAGTACATTGTGGTTAGGAGCTAAACACCTGAATGATCCTGAGTTTGTTTGCAACCAATGAAGCCAATAGATTCCCATCACTATAATTCCCAATAATTAGGTCTAGTTTCCCCTGCAACACTTCAATTATTTCATTTGCTACATCATGATTATATATACATAACAAGTCCATAGATGGGAAAACTAGGTATTCAACATAACATGAGGAAAATGGTAACTACATATTGTTGAACTTAAATAAAATGTAATGCATCGCATTTTAAGCTTAAAAATATTTATATGTTGAAGTGAAATCTTTCAATAGTTTGAGAAAGTTTTTCATTTCATTTTTTTTCCATTTAGGGAGTTGTGTGCATAATGGACATATAGAAATGGAAAATAAGGGGAAAAAACTCTAATAGGCATGGGAATTGCCTCTGCAAAGTTTTCAAGATAAGGCCAAACATTAAATCTAGAAACCCAACATTGCAGAACCCCTTTCTCTATTTTGAAGGGTATGCACAATATATGTGAATATTGTGTGTTTAGAAAATCCTCAATTTTTTGGTTGCATTTAGTTCCTTGGGCCTCATGGATAAGACAAGTCACCTAAAATACATGAAAATGATCAAATCAAGGTACACAATTATGCACTCACAAATAGATATAGTCGATTTGGAGTTTACAAGAAGAAATCTACCTTTGCATTCTATTGCCAAATGAAAATTTATTTTCTAAATTCTGCAAGTAAAAACTAATACGTTATGGTAGTACACAACAACATCTTACCACAAGGATTCGAGGTGCGATTTCCAGTCCTTGTTGTTCAATTCTGCTAAGCAATTCTTCTTGCAGTGCTTTAACTTGATCCAACATGTACACAACCCGTGTTTGGAAGAATAATAATATGAGGTTCTTAAGGGAGGATAAATGTTGTGTTTGGTCTCATGGTGCATTCCTTTATATCTCTACATTTTGTAGTGATTTAATATCATGAAAGCAATTATTGGAAACCAAATAAAGAGGATCATTGAATCATTTTCAATAAAGTTTTTTTTTCAAAATAGAATGGTTTTAATGTGAACTAACAAAACAACAACAACTATGATTGTTATGAAAATTATATGAAGAAAATGTTTTATAAAAGAAAACATAAGGTAAAAATTACATGTCCACCAGTGTTTGGACTCTGGTAATCCCAAAACATATGGTTGGATGAAATAGCCATGAGGTGAGAATATTGCCACGTTGAATACATTGGAAATTTTTCCTAAAAAATTCTCCAAAGCAATTGCATCAAGTTCCTGCAAAACCTCCAAGAGTAAATGTACTGTGTCAAGTGCATTATGTGCATTATTTCCCCATCCTTTCTCTAGTCCAATGCCCTGTAAACTGTCCAGTTATAACAATAGAAATTTTTAGCCAAATAGGAATGTTGAGTTTACTTAGCATGCAATTGATAATATTTAACTAATCTTGGGTAGTTACTTCCAATAAGAACTGTGCAAGAAACAAAGAATCTAATGGTACAAATGAAAGATTAAGAATATATTTGGTCTTTATCAAAACCAATATTCCACAAATGATAGATGTCATTGTTGGAAGCTCAAGGATTCCATTACTTGTGTTCAAATTTCTTCATATGGCACATCCTTTCATAGATCAGACAATATTTCCTCTGCCTTTCCCAAGGTTGTTTGAAGCTGGCAAATGGTATTTATCATATCACTCACCATAAATTTATGTGAATCAAGTGAAATGGATTAACGCAAACAGTGCATACACTAAGCATGCCAATGATAGAAACACTAAACCATGGTCAATGAGAGAAACACTAGCTATGCAGCTTCCCAAGATCTGAAGTGATTTGAACAAAGTAAGAATTCAAAAGAAATATTAAATCAATTGAGTAAGCAGAGGATTTATACTATCCTATTCCTTCCCACTGTTAGTGAGGTTGTCCTTAACATCAAATTTGAGCTAATACTTCAATTAATCAAATTTTGAGTAATTCATTTTTCAATTGTAGGGAAGCAAGAGACAAACAAATTGATTCTACTACTAATGGAATCTCTTGTCTACCCCAATCTGCTGCCTATAGAGAGCAATTGATTTGTGTTTATGCTCTTAGCCATATAAACTACTCAAAGATGTTGACTTAGAATTGAAATTTTCACATGTGCTTGATCTTTTACCTCAATGATGTTTTGCAGATATGTATGTGGATTTCAGGTCCTTGATGTTGCCTCAAATAAAGTTTGATTGCTATAACTTAATTATAGATTGGATGGGATTTTGAAGCATATTTGAACATAATGAAAATGTGTTTTTGCAAAAAATTCCTTTATACATTTCCCAAAGTCAAGAGTAGCCCCCAATGCCTCAAAATATGTGAAATATGATAAGAGAGTTCGCCATCTCCTAAAGGAGACAATAGCTAGGAAAGTGTTAAATCACCATTAAAAGTATCCATATCATCTAAAGAGCTCATATACCAAGCTCTACATCATATCATAAAATGTCAATTCCATGGATGATACTACCATAGACACCATTAATAAAATTACACTCACCCTTCGAGAGGATTCTCGATTAAGAAGCCTCTCGAACGGGCACAAAACAAATACAGTTGCCTTGGTTCCTATGCAACGGTATGTTGATGGACTTTTTAATGAGGGTGCAGAAAAGGCACAAGGTTTTATCGGATTTAGATCACGCACATGAGCTATATTTAGTCTGATTTAGTAGGCAACACCTTAGGCATGAATGAGATTATAAAACATTCACAAATAAGTAGAAAATGGTACATGACAATCACACAAAAAAAAATATCTCAAGCATAAATCGACTTGTGTGGATGTAGTATTGCATTTATATCATTACCTTAATCAATTTCTACCCTTTCCTTGGGTCTAGGAGCAACATTATTTGAAGCAAGATCTTACTTAAATTATCGTTTTTGCTTTCTGACAGCATTAAATGCCTCAGAATTGCCGTTTTTGTCTGTTTTTCCTGGTTTTTCTTCTTCGCTTACTTTCCGACGTGTTGGGGAAACCTTCTGCACCTTCTCATCCTCATATGGATCAAAAGAATTCATAACTGCAGAATATGACTTTTGAATTGTAACAGGACCATCAATACCCGCTCTCATATTAACTCTATTGTTTTCAACCATACTTGAAAATCCACTTTCCTCTCTGCTAGTAAAGGCGTAACTCAACAACAACAAAAGAAGGATGCCTTCCAATTTCTTCAAATTGATGTATTATTGTGGATTGTCCACAGAACTTCTACCAACATCTGTATTTTCTATAGTTTGATTATAGTCAGAAATCTCCTTACATCCTCCAGAGGCAAAGGCGGGGATGAAGACGAATCCTTAGGAGGAAGCGCTAAATTTCTTGCACTTTGATCCTTTTTCAAATTACCGCTCTTTGAAATCCCTTTAACCTGTAGTAAAACCACCATTTTCAACATCGAATTGTTTCAGCACATTATAAATGAGAAGAGATGAAAATGGTTTGGTTGTTGGTCAAAACAGTGACATTGCAATCATGGAACATCCCTAAAGAGAAAAAAAAGCAGACCTATCTGCATATCTCAACGTATTAAGTGTATGCTCAAAAGAACCCGAATTAGGGGAAGTGCATGATATCATAACCATTTGTGAGTTCCCTACAAAGGAATCACGAATCACTTCTGTCAGCTTGCTTCCTCGAAATGGAATATGGATTTGGTCATTATCCAAGGCCCGTATACAATCTTTTAGAGCCATAAGGCTCTTGTTGATTTCTACTCCCTCCATCCTGTAGAAGCAACACAAACATAAATAAATAAATGTAAGGATTCAAGCACAAGGGCAAAAAACCACCACACATTCATTAAAAGAAACAACCAAATTAAATCAGATTCATACAAACCTCATTTGGCGATCATTGTCTGCCCCACGTTCACTTCCATCAAGGTCAATAAATGATAGCTTCCCAACTATTCTACCACCCTTTGACTCTTTCCCTTCGCCATGCTTCTTAATCGTAAGTTGCAAGATAGCATGAGAACTCAATGACTCTTCATTAGCTCCAGTCGAACCTGTGCTCCGGGATGCATTACCTTTCTCAATATACTCCTTCACACAATGTATGTCTGAGACTTCAAATTCTTGCAAACCAACAATGCAAACTTGTTGTCTGGCATCCTCACTCATACACAATTTCCTGGTGAATTTTACGATAGACAAAGAATTAGTGATCCATTCATATATTTGTATATTGGAACATTTCAGATTCTATGAAGCAAGGGATACCACTGATAAAGGTATTGTACTTAGACATGGGATAATCATCCAATAAAGTTGTAATGTATCCAAGTATCCATTAGGAAATTCACAAAATAACATACAAATCCATAGATATGTGTGAAGAAAATATTATTGAATAATAAATGGTTGAAACATAGAGCGTTTGCAGGGAGACATAGAGGTCGAGGTAGTGGCAAAGTCCACATCAGGGAGCTGACCAACAACTGGCAACAAAATTGGGGAAGCAATTCACAAAATTCTGACGGTTATTCTTGACATAGGAAGCCCAAATATTGTAATTTTGTGAAAAAAATAATTACACAGAATAAAATATTGTAATTATTGTGAAAAGAATAATTACACAGAAGAAAAAAGTTTTCTTAAGCAAATGCATGAAGTTCAGAGGACTAGAACTCGAGAAGGAAGTAGAGGAAGAGGCAGAGTTAGTAATCATTGGAATATCTTTGAAGAAAATAACTAAGGAAAACCTGAAACACTCTCCCAAACATATGACTCGAAAAAAGAATTATTTTTCAAAAATTGAAAATTTTGAAAATGAACTAATTATCTTGCAAGCTAATAGAATGCATCCAGTAAAAGTAAAGTAGAAGTTCCGATCAGATTTGCAAGTGACCCCACACACATATAATGTGCTATTTTATAAATAAGCAAAGAACATTTCAAATTTAAATGACAAGCAATGTTCCACCAATTCATATATTGAGATCCTCATCATTATTATCACCCTTTGCTTCCTCATCTTGTCTATTCCTTTACCTCGATCATCCAGGGACATCAACTAACACTGTCCAAATTTGATGAAACTACATAACCCAAGCCCTAAAATATGGTAAAAATATCTTGACATGCCTAGTCAAAGATTTTGGCTAGAGTGAAGGGTACATTCTTGATAAGGCCATGATAGAGGAGTTCAACAATCAATGCCACCAACATCAGGGTACATGAAGGGCTTGGTTCCCTTGATTAAATGTCAATCCCATACCCTCATACATGATAGAATCCAATGAAAATGTTGCAATCCTGCCAATCCTAAAGCCTTGAAAACTGTTAAGTCTACTAAATTTTGAATGGAATGTGAAATTCAACTTTCTTTGTATGAAGTCTAATGAGGTTGGAACCACTCTCAAACATCCTGAAACAATAAATGGTACTGTTAAAAATTTAAGTAAAAGAATAGACCTTTTCTATCCCTTTACCTAAGAATATAAATTACCATTAATTGCCAGCATTTTTTGTCAACCCTAGTACAAAAACAAGTCAAACCAAGTAAAAATAGGTATATTTAGTGTTGGAAACGCATCATACAGATGTAGATATGGACTAAAGATTTGTTTCCGTCCATAGGGAACGTGTTTCCCACACATGGGATGCGTCTATACACCTGAAAACACATTTCCAGACCATACATAACGTGTTTATGCATTTTGGTACATAAACACAAGGGGTATAGCACTGTACCCCACGTTTCCTGCAACATAGCATTAAACATATAAAAATTGTTCATTATGTCCAAGGTTTAAAGGAAAATTTGCCTTCTGTTAGCAAAATCACAAATAACAATTCTATTGTTTCCTTTGGCGCTTAATTAAAGATGGAAACAATAAAATTATAGCTATAGGAGTCCACAATAATGACATGTACAAATTTCAAGGTATTCCCAACAAACAACAAGCATTCTTGACAAATTCTAGTTCACAGAAACAACTTTGGACTCAAGCGATGGCTATCTGAATTACTAGCAGGGACGCAAGACGATAAAGGTCCCTGTGATGCATGTCTAGTTGGGAAGCAACATCCCCTCATGTTTGAGAACTTAGTCCTTGAATCCATTGTAGGTGCAAAGTATTTTTTACCTTTATTAATGAATTTTCAAGAAAAAATTGGGTGTATTTTTTTAGAAACAAGTCACAAGACTGTGAACCTTATAAGCAATTCAAAGCAATAGTTGAAAATTTTAGTGGCCAAAGTATTAGATGTCATGGATTGATAAAAAAGGTTAGTATGAATCTACATAATTTCATCACGTTTGCTACAAACAAAGCATGAAAAGATAAATATCAGTTGCATACACATACATCGTAGTAGAATGGCAAGCAGAGCATAAGAATATATCAATATTGGATGTGTCTAGATGTATGTTGAAAGGAAAAATCTAACCAATAAATTTTAAGCCGAAGTAGTTTAGACTACACTATTTTTGTTGAACTGGAGTCCTACAAAGGTTGTGCATGGTATGATACCTCAGATTTGGTCAGGGCATGAACCACATGTAACAAATTTGAGATTTTTTGGTTGCTTGGGATATGCTTATGGTTCTAACATCGGATAAGAATAGACATAAATTGGAGGCAAAATGTAGGAATTTTATACTCATTGGTTACAACATTGAATCAAATGCATTCAAGCTATGTGATCGATAGAGATGTAATTTTTTATTGGAAACCTTTACAAATTTCCAAATACAAACAAGCTTGCAGGCATGGTTAAGTTTCACAAGGAGAATATTGGATGTGTCCAAATGTATGTTGAAAGGAAAAATCTAACCAATTAATTTTAACCCGAAGCAGTCCAGACTACATTATTTTTGTTGAACTGGAGTCCTACAAAGGTTGGAAAAACTCTAATGACATTGGAGAATGAGAAGACAATAAAATGAAGAAAGGTAGAATTGGAGTTAGGAGAAGAAAAAGAAGAAAAAACTCCACCAAGCAATTCTAAGAGAAGGTCAAAATGGCTTTGCAAAATGATTCAGGATGCAAAGCCAGATGAGATGCAGCATGGAAAAAGAAGAAGGATGTCTAGACCACCCTACAAGGGAAATCTTGCTTTTACAAGTAAAATTGCTAGTTTCCATAGTCATGTTTCTTTTGAAAAATCTAGTAAAAATCCAGGATGGAGTGATGCAATGCAAGTAGAAAATGATGCTTTAAAGAAGAAAAAAACCTTGGAAGTTAGTTGAGTTGCATTCAGATATGAAGCTGATAAGTTGTACATGAAGGCATGAGACTAAATTAAAAGGAAATGGACCAGTTGATAAATAAAAACCAAGGCTATTCACAAAAGGATATGCAAAACACAATTTGCCATGTCAACTTCATCAAAGAGGTGTGAATAGTGTCTTTTTAGGGACATTTGGAAGGGGATTTGATCACGGGGGCTTCACTCAATAAACCGCTACCATAGCATGTTAGATCATGGCATATGAAACAATACCCCTAATTTCACTAAATATTGGAAAATACCTTCCAAAATCGTTTTTTTAACCCCCTCCCAATATGCCTTCCCAATTTAGAAAAACCCTTATTTTCACTAGATATTGTATGTATAAATTTTTTCATTAACATTTTTTATACCCATTTATATTTCTACCTAGTATATTGATATGATTCCCTTCTTATGATCCCACATGCATTCTACAATGCACCTTGCTTCTTTCGATGTATATTTTGGATGCACATTACTTCACCCACAATGCAATTACTCAACCACATATCATTATGATTTGCAACATCTAATGGTCTAATGAAGAGATAGGAGATCACTTCTTGTATCTCACTAGAGCCAATGCACATAGTACAACATTTAGATTGCATGTTACAGCTCCCCAATCACTAACTAAGCCTGTTGTGGCCTAGGTATCCAAGCCCCCAGGGCTTGTAACAAGCTCTAGGAAGCTGACTAAACCTCCCAAGGCCTGTAATAGGCACAAGTGGTTGGGTATTCAAGCCCCCAAGGCCTATCAAGGGCCTATAACAAGCCTTGGAGGCTTAGAGCCTCCCAAGGCTATTGGTAACAACTGGCTGAGTGCTATTGGTAACAATTGGGTGTCAATGACCACTATCTCTCGATTATGATAGACTGGAAAACCACTTCACCATGAAACCCCCTGGCCTCAAGCATGCCTCAAGACGTGATTTCCCTGCGTACTGGTAAGCCCGAGCCTTGCCTCAACCCGATTTCTCATCCGACCGTGATCCCACCATCTCCATTTGGTGGATATTTGTTAGCCCGCCCATATAAAAAAGACCCCAAAGTATTTTTGTATTGTTACATTAAATAAAAAAAACCCTTTGCCCCTCAATATATAAGAAATATAATTTTTAGGTTTTCATGAATATTTAATACCGCAATATGAATGAACATGGTATTATATTGCCTTCTAGTGAAGCCCCTATGGATTTGATGCCAAAGGGAAGGAAATGCTAATATGCAGGATGGTCAAAGGCTAAAGCATTGTATGGATTAAAGCAAGTCCCCGAAGCATGACACAAAAATAAAAACCATAAAACAATGAGCCATCATCTTGTAGAGTTTAATGTATCTTAAAATAACCAGACCATATATAAGTTTTGAAGTTGATGTGTATCTTAAAATAACCAAACCATATATAAGTTTTGAAGTTGATGTGTACCTTAAAATAACCAGACCGTACATACCAAAAAAGGTCTTATCATGAATCATCCAACAAGGACTAAGGAGATCAATAATTATTGTCAAACTAATAAACAAAAACTTACTGCCCTCAAATATAAGCCTATACATGTGAATGACATTTCCCATAGCGGCATTCCACAATCATAAAATCTAATAGATATTAAATAGATTTAGGTCAACCTATAATTGTTAAAAACCATTGGAGGCACTCAAACTGACAAGTCGTTGAATCTGATAATTTGCTTGACTAATCTATAATTTTCCCCTTTTTGAAAACTGTGGTTGAAATCATCATTTTCTAGATCTCATGATCTACCACCATTCTAACATCACCAGACACTAAATTCATATCACGATTTTTATGATTTCTAAGGTGTTATATATGTTCCTCATAAATGACAATTCTTTATAAGCTTTCTATGCTTGGAGACATCTTTACTAAAACTCATTCACATTGGATCAACCCTGTTAGCATAAACTGCATTTAATCTTTTTAATGCAAAAATTTATCATTTGAGCTTGATTCTGAATACCAAAGCTTCCTTTTTTGAATGATTGTAAATACCTTTATTGGGAGCAATTGTAAGTAAGAATTCAATTTTTAAATTACAAATCTATCTTTTCTTGGTTACAAAATGTTTTATAACTTTCATTACACCATCCTAAATTGAACATTTTCTAAGCATATTATATCAATATCTTTGATTCTGCAAAGCATCAACAATCAAGGGAGTACCAATGATTACAGTATATATAGATTAATTAATCAAATTAATCCTGGTCACAACATCAAAATGATTAACCCTAAATAATATTCACGATTTATTCAGAAAAAAAACACACTTAATACAAAAAAATCACGAATAATTTGAAATAATTGTGAGCCAATGGGTATTAATCACCACTACATGGAAAAGTACCAAGGTGGAAAACTCAATTTGTGGGGGGTTATTGTTCTTTCCAGCTGTTGGGTTTGGGAGCTAAGAAACTAGAGAGAGCCAAGCATCGATAGCAACTCTTAAAATTAAATATCCATCCAATATTGATCTCCATATATTAACCAAGTACTATTATGTCTAATAACCTCTATTATGCAGGAAATATCAGAATGGATGCCATTGTTGTGTTTAAATACTAAGCTGAATCATTTAGATGTTCACCCTATCATCCCATTCAAAATAACATCCCTCATGTATAAACTTCATTGAAATATTGTGAAGCTCAGTTGAATCTATTACCATCTTTGTGGCCATCCTAGTATAAATAGCTCTCCTTAAAATCATATTTTTAGAAGCAAATGTAAGAGAGATTTGTGAGATTTAAGGACCCAGGAAAACAACTGAAGTAAATAATCAATCAAAACCAACCAACAAAGGATAACTAGTCACAAGAAATGACTAACAAGGGGTTGTGTACAGAAGCCATAGGACCCTGTAGAGACCACAAGAATGGAGCCTATATTTCTAAATATCATTATACTAGAAGTTAACTTGTATATATGCATGGTCATGTACATACTTCCTGTCACCCATCAGATGATATAGTTTGCCCCCGTATATCTCAAAGAAACTAAGCCACAAGTGAAACCCTTGTTCTTGATAGAAAGATCTATTCATCATCTTAAGTATATTATCCTCCGAGGCTTGTAGTGGAAAGGTTGCATTGTAAATGTATTTACACTACCTGGAAATATAAAAACCCAGTAGATTAGTGATTACCAAAGTAAAACATAATGATTAATCATAGGTTCAACAAGAACCACCAAATCACAAACTAACAATTTCTATAGTGAACACTGAATATTTCATAGCGGCTATCATAATGACCTATGACTTCTACCAATATAAATACCTACATAATATTGACTTAAGCTTGCCCGTTTGACTATATGCAAAGCATGTAGCTTTTGTACGCGCTTATCCATATAAACTACTCAAATATGTTGACTTAGACTTGAAAGTTTCACATGTGCTTGATATTTTACCTCAGTGATGTTCTGCAAATATGTATGTGGAGTTCAAGTCCTTGATGTTGGCTCAAATAAAATTTGATTGGGCTAGGATTTTGAAGCATATTTTAGCAGAATCAAAATGTGTTTTTTCTATAAAAAAATGCCTATATGCATTGTCTGATGAATGCCCAAAGTCAAGAGTAGCCCGCAATGCCTCAAAATATGTAAAATATGATAAGAGAGTGCTCCATCTCCTAAAGGGGACAATAGCTAGGAAAATGTTAAATCACCATAACAAGTATCCATATCACCTAAAGAGATAATATACCAAGCTCTACATCATATCATAAAATGTCAATGCCATGTATGATACTACCATAGACACCATTAATAAAGTTACACTCACCCTTCGAGAGGATTCTCCATTAAGAAGCCTCTCGAACGTGCACACAACAAATACAGTTTCCCTGGTTCCTATGCAGCGGTATGTTGATGGTGGGGGAACAGTTAATGAGGGTGTAGAAAAGGCACATTGTTTTATTGGCTTTAGCTCATATGTGCATGATCTATCCTTTGTCTGATTTCATAAGCAACACCTTAGTTAGAGTTGCCATCCATATTTAGAATTTGTTTTTTAGGAGTTGTTTTATCTTTAGCAGAGTGATTTTTTTAATTTAGTAAAAGTTTCATTTTAGGAGTTCTCTTGTTGTATATTGTGTTATAAAGGTGGAAGGTTTCAACTTTCCTCAAATTAAAAAAGTGCATATACCTATGAAAGACTTGCTTGCATGCTTGTTCGCTTCCTTGTGGGCACTTATCCTTTGATTGGATCAAGACCTGCATGATAGGTCAACCTAGGAGATCTAGAATTAAGGTTTGATATTTATCAAGTGTCCAAATTCATTGTACATCCCCTCTTCTTACTCTATAGAAGTGAGAAGGCACTCTAATTGTAAGGAACTGAGAGTTATCTAGTGATTAGGAGTTGCAGTTTTAGTAGTGCTGTGTATTTCATCTTTTCTGAGTTAATGGGAAGCAAAAGTGCTTTGATTGATGAGTTCTTCATTGCTTTCATAACTTCCAGAAGTGATTTATATGAATATTTAGTAGCATACTGTAGGATTTCCCGATTCATAACATTATGCAGTTTCTGCACTTGTGAAATATACAACTAGTGCTTTAAAACTCGACCAATTTGGACTCAGACCTGGCCAAGTTGACCCTTGAAGTTACCGATTCGACCTTCAAACCAGATCAACTACCAGTTTGGTACTGATCTGGTTGGGTTTGATACCCAACCAATCCAACAAATCCAAGTATGTACCTTCTTATCGAAATTCGATACCAGTTGAGTTCCCTACATACCATGGCATGGGTTTTATTTTTCCTCTCTAAGGGACCTTCCAAAGGAAAATGTGATGGACCCTTCAGATGGAAATCCTTGATAGATGATGGATAGATGCAACCAATTTCATTGACAAATCTTGCTAGACAATGATTGGCCCAATAGTAATACCCACTAACCATTTCTTCTCATAGACAACTTGAATTTTGACACCAGCAACAATTGCGTTGATTAAAGAGAGTTCCATAACTTTTAATAATGCCCTGTGTGCCATTGTTTATACCCTTAATGATTTATTCACACCAAATTTGTCATATTTCAGTGTAATTCCTTGGTGATTACAGAAGGGCATTACAATTTTCATTTCATATTTACTCTAATGCAGTGATTTTGTTCATTGCTACATTGATTTATGCCCGAATCAAGTTTTGAAACACTATATTAATGGAAACTACAATGCTATCATTAAGTTTTCTTTTTCTTCCTGACACTTGTCCATGGATGCAAAATTTTAATATTTTATGTATTTTTTAGTAAACCAAGTCGGCAAATTCAAACTAGTTCATTCCAAGCAAAGTCCAAGTTTTAAAACAATGTACAACCCAGATTTGTGAATCTTAGCAAAATGCATGGTTGAGAAGTGTGTAGTTAGATTCAGTTGTATTTGTTCATAGAAATTGAAAATCTATGTCAATTTCAACAAAGTCCTGGGCAATTTTCAGAATAAATACACTCCACTCGCCACTGCTCAACCAAAGGCAACAAATTGAATGGTGTGAATAGTTCCCCCATAATGTTAATTCTGAGCACATTAGAATCATCATGATAAGAGGAATCTAGTCTAAAAAAGAAAGTTGTCACTGAAGCAAACATTTATAATCCAGTAACAATCTATGCATGTCCACTTCCCAAGCCAACATAGCTAGTTGTCAACTAATATACTGTGATTTGAAGCTACAAATTTGTGAACACACATACCAAGCTTGTAAATCTCTCTGGCATGGAAAACAGGCAACATAAAATTGTCTCATGGTCTTTAATTCCCCAACATAGAAAGTATGCATTGCACCACTATCTTAAGCATGCATTTTTCTCCAATGTTGCAACTATGTAAAACAATCATTATCACTTTGTACTAAATGAAAATCTGGGCAAGCACAACTCTTAGTACACTAATTCTAGAAACACTACAACATGATTGTCCAAACTAGTGACTTATCTTCAACAAACTATTTGTTTTTTCTTGCTTATGAAAGACCAGTGCCCTGCTTAATATTATGTTGCAATATAATTGTGCCTAGTTTCATGATTTGGAAAATTCAACTTAATAGACGTTCTAATCCTCTCAAATTAATTAGTTTCTTAAAAGAAGTAACAAATTTCATGATGTGAAGTTATACAGAGCCAGGCCATCTTACTTATCCTCAGTTCCTCCAATAAGCCTCACCCATGACTCTATACAGCCTAAATTTCTTTTGACACTCTGCTACAAGAAAAAGTTAAAATTTGAAACTTAATTTTCTATCATAGAGATATCTAAAAGATGTCATATTTTACCATTTATATTATCATCTCTACTTTCTACACTACAGTTGGAAGCTTGTTCTATATATCCTACAGAGAATCCTACCCACTGGATTTTGAAGAAAAGATCGATTTCCAAAATTTATACAGACATCATGAAATTTGGTAAATATAAGTAATTCAAGACTTTACCGGAGGAGATTTATAGCCCATAGATATTCTCTGAAGTGCAAACCAATTGAAAATTTACATGTACTCTTTGCTCTCTTCCATAGGTTGTAGCTCAAACAAATCAAATACATATGCATATTTGAAACAATTAACAACAAGAGATTCACATGTTTAAATAAAAACCATCTATATATGTGACAAATATCCTTCATTGCCATGACTTAAATGCATTTAACATTAGTTTCAACAACATTTCTTCATGTTGCCAATCTGCATTTGTATTGTCCTCTTCTTTCATGGGTAGCATAGCTTTAATTTTTCTTTATTTTAAAACAATTAACAACATGAGATTCACAGTTTAAATAAAAAACATCTAGATATGTGACAAATCTCCTTCATTACCATGACTTGAATGCATTTAGGATTAGTTTAATAAACAACATTTCTTCATGTAACCAATCTATATTCCTATTGTCCTATGCTTTCATGGGCAGTATAGCTTTAATGTTTATTTCATTTTTCCATATCTAACTATAGTACACCTTTATTCATGATTTATCTTCCTATCTCAATCTCAGGAAATTATATTGTTTCCTCCTTCAACACATGAAACGTCTCTTCATATCACAAATAAAATGTGAATTGTGTGCTTCCCTTTTCCACTCTCCTAAAATGTTCTAGCACACCCTCTTTCTTTGCCTCTCTCCTCTCCCCCCCTAACCTTAACCCATGCTCCATTTTTTATCATACTTCATCTGTCTATGATGTTCCTGGGAATCCCTTGATCCAAGTTACCTCTCCTCCCCCATTTTTTTTTCCTATTCTCTTATCAATATATCCAGGAGGTAGTTAGAGTGACGAATACCAACAAAGCAACAAATGAGGGCTTCCAGGACGAGTTTTTCAAACACAGCCTCCACACTCTTGATGTCCAATACCACATGGAAAATATCTTCAACAATGTTGTCAATATATGGTTTCTTTAGACTTGGTCCCAACAGACTATTCACCCTATCCACAATTTAGGTTCCAATGCCAACCCTAACAATTATAGGAAGATCACGGTTGGCCACATATTCTTGAAACTTTATAGCACTACCTTTCGTATGAAGATTTCATATGAATCTTTCAAATGAGTGGATATGCCTTAGAACTAGAGGAAAAACAAGCTTCAGACACATTCATCAAACCATGTATCACATGCTTAGACTGTGAGCAATATTAAGGAGATGAGATATCACTCTTCGCATTTCTATTGCTATTTTGTAGACTTATTAAAAGCACAAATCTATCCTGCAAGAGGCCCCTCCTATTCTAGATACAAATAAACTTATTAGAAATATCAAAGAAAATATCAAAAAATATCGGCCAGAATAAACTTGGCCTTGAAAAACTCGAAAAATATTTGACACATCGAGAACTTGAAAAACATGGGAGACATCATAAATATCAAGAGAAATTGGAGATATTTGCAACACTACTTTAGGCATGGGTTAACAAGGGCTATCGTTCCTTAGCTTTGCTCAAAGGACAATGTTTCTAGCACCACTTCCAAGAGATATTGTCGAAGATGTCTCTCGTGGACTCCATTATCCAAACCTATAATACTTTACGTGTCAGAGGTTTGGGGGCCTTGGTTGCTCGAGACAGACTAAGCTACTACTAAGAGTGTCCATACACTTTTCCTCCTATGGATGATTTGGATGCAAACAAATAGTCTCTTAGCCCATTATTCTTACAAAGTTTGGGGCCCGCCCCCTCCATCTTGACACTATGTTCAATGTGGTCGTACTCCTCCATCATATTCATAGTTTTGTTCACTCAATGATAGGTTTGGATCTGTGTAGATACTTGGCCTATTTCTCATTACAGTACATTTCTTTAGCTACCCCCCCCCCCAAATGGGCACTTTATTGGTTTGTAGGTGGAATCGATGGGTGTTGCAATGAAACACCTCCATCCATTCAATCACTCCTTGGATGCACCTAGCCACCTCTTACCTACTAGGAAAGGATTGAAAATAATGGCTTGGCATGACATTTACACATAGTTCATACATGTCACTTGGACTAATACCCCCGAGCAGGTTACATGTGAAGGATGGCCCTGTGTGCAGATCACTTCATTTGAGTTGAGGGATGAACTCATTCCCCAACCTTCATACATGCATCAACACTAGATGCATGCTCTTTGCATTTCCTTGCGCCAATTCAAAGTGGGTTTACAATGACTTCGGATGGAGGCCAAGCCCCAATTTGACCATTCAAGCAAGATATACCAATTGTGTCATCTCCAATAATATGAGATGAAGGAACACTTCATATTCCACTACCTTGCTTATTACGAGATCTAAGGGAGATTCCATTGTCTATTTAGGGAGTCACAAACACTTCCTAGTTTCTTTTGGTATCCCAACCAAAGATGCATGACCTAATACATGAGGTATGCCCTCAAATTTTGTTATTGAGTCCTCCAACTACCCCCTCAGCCAATCTCCACCTATACAATTACTTCCTTTTTTACAATGCTCCCATGCACCGAGGGGACCAAGCAAAAAACGGATAGCAACATGTCTTTTGATCCCAATATTAGTGAGGAGACGAGGAGCCATTCCTTCTCCCTAGAGACCCCATCGTAAGCATTGTTACAGATCCCACACTAGCAGTTAAATAGCTCCTTGGAAGCCTCCATGGTGATCTACCTTATCTAAGAAATAACATATTGTGTGGTCTAGCTCTTCTTACAGATCCTCCTCCAGGAAACCCTCTGTTCAGACTCCAGAGTTTTCTCTATTCATCCTCAAATGTTAGGGGAGATAACCCTAATGAACCCTAATATGATCACATTACTTGTATTCAGGGTTTTGGATTTACTCTCCTCGTACATTTTTCTTCCAATACCACTCTCCACTCTTAGGGTTCAAACTTCAAGTTTTAGTTTAGGTTAGTACTTTATATTCTATATTTTGTGTCATATAGGAGCCATTTTGTTCTCCCATGTTCAATCAATGCTATTGTAGTCAGCAAACCCATTGAACAACTTTTGTGATCATTTGTTCGACATTACGAAAATTACCTCACATTATCTTGTCTAAACATGATTTGTATTAAATTAGATGTAATTTAGGTTTCTTACCATTTCTATCCACGTTCAACATGGTTTAACTAGCTGATTAAAAAACCTATTTTCCTGATTTGTTTGGTCATGATTATAAAGGCCTTGCAAAATAATTTTTTGGGCCAAAACCTAAACAAACTTTAGAGGATATGGATCAACAAGGATAGATTACACAAATAAAATCAACAAGGAGTGATCCAAATAGTTTTAATGTGGAATGATGCCAATTTATAGAGTTCATAATCTAATTTCCCAAAAGTCATGACCACTATTGACTTTTTTCCATAGATTGCATTATCTAGTGAAGTTAGACAGATGGATTTCAAGACTGAATAAACATCTAGGATCAGTAATCCATACAGAGTTTGAAGATTCAAAAATAGAGTGAAACCTCTCAAGCCAACTTATATTTGATGAGGTGAGGTGCTTTATAATGGTTCCAATCAATCAATTAATCCTCTCGAATAGTTGGAAAGCGAATTAAGGCACAATGGAGAAAGGATAAATCCAAAGCTGACCTTATAAGGATTTGCTAGGACAACAAATGAATAAACAACAAACCTTAAAGACCCCTTCAATCCATGGTAAAAAAATTAGGTGATATCTATAGCAAAGCTCTTTCCATGATTCAAGGTTTCTAGCATATCTAACGTACTCAAGATAAATGGCTTGGATCATTGAGTTTAACACAACAGGTTGTCAAGATTATCAATTATCGACTATCATTATGTACCACCCTTTTTAATATTATGTGAGTGTCAATTCAACTTATATTACTAAGTGGGAATAATGGTAAACACTATTTGTATATCTGTTGTAGAAGTACATTCACAGACCCAAAAAAATAGTTTATATTGTCACTTGTGGCAACCTACGAATTATGTTCCATTAAGTCTCTTGTAGATTTATTCTCAACCAAGAAGATTTATTCCCGTTCTGTGCTTTCTTGTTCATAGCACAACAAAACAAAAAAATGGGTGTTGCCACATCTAATATTATTTAAAAAAAATTGAGATGGAAAAGATTAGGGCTAAAGCATAACTCATCCATGCTTACTAGGAACCCATGTTCTCACCGTGTCATGGGAGATCTACAAATTTTAACTATCACAATTTATCCATTTTCATTTCATTCAAAGAGGTTCCAGTGATACAGGTCACTCTACAAATCACCTCCCCACCCAAAAAATGATCCAATAAAACCATCTTGAAGAGGGAGTGGAATTTTCTTCCATTTCTCGATTTGTACTTTGCATCCTTGTGCAACAGGGCATGCTGATCTTCTCTGTACTGTTCCAACTTTATTGGGTGGTACAAGGAATCTTTGAAATTGCCAATATTTAGCCAATGACTTGGAAGGAAGATAACCTAACAGATGTAAGGCTTAAGAACAAAGTTTAATCCTAGATACATACCCAAACATAAAGCTTTGAAAAGCACATAACAATGAATCTGAGAAGAACTATTGTGAAATTATTGCACACAAACATTGGCTCCAAAAATGGCATTGCATTTTTAACTTAATTCAACTACTTTTAACTTTGTTTTGAGTTGGATGCAAACATAAATCAATTTATTAGACACACACATTCTTCAATATCTTGGAAAATTCACCACCAGCAACTTGAAATTTTTCAATCATCATAATTTATACACTTACAACTGTACAAGTGAATAAGTGATCTATTCAAACTAGACTTTGATGGCGTATATGGACATACATTTCCTGCATTTAGTCCCTTGGACCCTCAACCTAATTTTATTCATGTTTGGGTCCATCTTTGAATGCTTGCATACAAAGAAAACAAAAACAATTTCCTCCAAGGCCATAACATAGTAGTTATAGAATTGGTTTATGTAAAGCACTAAGGTTAGAGGAAAAAAAGATGAGGCATTAATCCAAACATATATAAATATTATCGAATTGGTAAACCTAACAATAGAGATCCCCATCAATTGAGCAATAGAATTTAAAGTTTAAAGTTCAATATTTTTAGAATCCAATGGGTAAATGATAAAGATAACATAAAAATAAGAGGTACCAATGCCCTGATAATGATCATAATAAAATACTTGTTTATGCTCTTCGTATGTCATGGCATCCTCATAGCTAGCTATATCTTCAATATGTGTAGAGACCGAGGGGGTTTCCTCTTCCATTCCTCCTTCGTTGGAAGTCTCTCTCCCTTCGGCTTCCCTAACTGCATCCATGTGACCCTCCACTTCTATGTCTTTCCTAAGCTCTCTCAGGGCCCATTAGATTGTAGGGATTCTGAATAATTTAATCCCTACGGATTCTATTTGTAGGAATTTGGTTTAATGGGGATTCCCTAATCTATTACATCTTCAATGGTGGTCTCAATGGTCACCATTTTTGTCATGCTAAAAACCAAATTCATAGGAAAATACTTCATTTCTAAGCCCTTGCAGTCCTTTGAGTTGTCATAAATGTTGATGATTCTACCCTTTCCGACCACGGAGAAATTTTTTGTTTGAATCTAATTGGGAGAGAGCGATACTATCCCTAGACAGAGAAGAATGGATATGGGTGAATCGGTTCCTACCATTATCTCTTTTGGTGGTGAAAAAGCACCGATCTCCTCCAAACCGTAGTTTACCTCTACTTCCCCTCAACCATTTTACCACGCAAATGGCAGTTGCATTGTTCAGTCTGTCCGAGTGGAAAGGACCAAAGAGCCTCCACCTAGTATATAGTTTTGTATTTTAAAATGATTGTAATCATCTATTGTATGTTTTATTAAAATGATTCAATGTCTATATTATATGGTTTATTGAAACAACTTCCATAAGTATTTATTTGTTTTTGGCCACACAAAAATTATTTTCTTTTGTACTAAAAAATATTGTTGAAATTTTTAGATGAAAACAAACTCTTAACCAATCACAAGTAATTTTAAGATTTTATTTCATAGTTAAACTTATATTTAATGTTAGCCACATTTAATTGTAACATTTGTAAATATTATATTATAATTACTAAAATAATTAACCTTGTAGAATCTTAGAACTCAATTTGGTGTCTCGATAGGACATCGTGATCACTAGCACTAAAGTGAATATCTATAAAATATATTTAGACCCTCTAATAAAAAATTGCAATTTTCAAATGTCAAGTGACACAGGGGGTCTTTGAATCCCTCTATAGTGTTACAATTTACTAAATTTTAACATTGTAGAAGGGGATCTATATATTGCTTGTCAAAATTGCAATTTTACATTGCCAAGTGACACAATTAACATCACACGGGTCTCTAAATCCATCTACAATGTTATAATTTACTAAATTTTAACATTGCAGATGGATTCAAAGACAATTAACATCACTCAAGTCTCTAAATTCATCTATAGTATTAGAATTTAGTAAATTGTACAAATTCATGGTCAAAATTGTAATTTTCCATTGTCGGGGTGACACAACTAAAAATGACTAACATAAATGACTAATTCATATTCTTAGTCATTGTTAGCTAGTCATATTTGTATTATTGTGACTAAATTAGTCGTTTACGTTAGTCATTTTTATTTTAGTCACTTGTTATCTAATCGTATATTTTATCCCGTGAATAAATTAGTCATTTATCTTAGTCGTTTTTAGTTGGATCACTTAAAATTGCTCAATTTTGGTCATTTATCCCTTGAAAAAACTTTGGTGACTAACGTTTTAGTTTCCTAGTCACTTATCTCTCATTTTGTAGTAGTGTTTCTAATTGTTCTTAATTCTGCTAATCACTGCTCCTTTGGGATGGGTTCTTCAAAGGTCCCTGGGGGACGGTAATTGACACCTTTCAAACACTTTCTCCATGGTAGTGTGTATGCTTTGACATATCTTTAGTGAAGTAGTAACATTATTCTATAGTGTTAATCCAACTTTATGGCAATTGTCTAAGGTGGCGCAGTTTAACTGCATGTCCTCTAGATTCCTTTTTGGCAATTTAGGGGGAACCTCAACATTTGTCACTTCCATGATGCTATTCTCTTCATTTTCCCCTTGAATTCCTTGACTTTGAAATCATGTTCTTGGGCTCTTTCAATTACAACCTTGAGTTTGGCTATGACCTTTTGAAATTCATAGAGTTGTTCTGTGACTAGCTCCCATGGACGGAAGTACTCATGTTGCAGCTCAAAATAACAAGAATGGAACTCTCCTAGGAATTTATTTTCCTCTCTAAATGTATCTTCCTCATCTGTTAGTACAACCTTTTCCTTCTGCAGGCTCTCTAACTATGTCATCATGGCCAACTTCTAGGTTTCAAGATTTCCAACCTGAGCAATTAACACATCCTTATCCAACTGCAAACATTATGCTAATATTTATAAAGTTCTCTTATATGTATGGAGGGAATCATAATCATGTTTTAACTCACTCCCCTCTCTCCTAGCCCCAAGGAGACGATATTCTAGCAAACTTATCTTCTGTTTGGCTTGTTTTAGTTCTTTGGACAACTTCTGAATGTTTTGTTCATTTGCTAGGGAAGTGGCCACATTTGTGGATGCCATAAACTATGATGCTTTATCAGTGTGTTTGAACACGAGGGTCTCTAAGGTGACATTCATATTAGGTTGCACAGGAAGCCTATGTTTCTCGTGTGTTCTTTGTACAATTTTCTTCTTTTTCGAATCAAACACAAAGGTATTGATCTTGGCAACTGCATATTCCTTAGATGGCATGTAGTGCTGATACCAAGTACTTTCAGAGGGAAATTCGCTCCATTGAGTGAGATAATAGAACTAGCGATAGGTATTTATACGTCCATGTCCTATGGTCCACTATCTCATGTTTCCTCATTATGTCTCTGTTCTTCTTTTGCTTTATTCGGAGCTTCCCCCCATGCTGTGAGCTCCTCTTCAGCCTTCTGCTGAGCTTCTTGTGTCCATCTCTTCTCTTTGGATTTCCATTGTATCTTTTCTTGTCTATCCTTTTGTTCTCGTTCCTTCTTTTCCCATGTTTTTGCCTCGATTTTTCTTTGTAAATATTCTTGACGAACTTCTACTTCCTATTGCTTCTACGCATGAGCTATTTCTTCTTCTTTCTTCAACACTTCTAACCAATGGGATTCTACTTCACCCTTTATTTTATTGTCTGCTTCGATGATCTTTGAATCCCTTTATGTTAGGCTCAAATATTCTTCTTCTTGCGTTCCTTCTTGAGCTATTTATGTTTCTTTGATAGTGGTATTTTTTTCTGTACGTTTTCCCTTCTTCATCCTTTTGTCTAAGTCCTCAAGACTTTGCGCTCACCTCTAAATATCCTCTTATGTGCAAAATTTATCTGTATATGGATAATGGAGCTTAATGGCCATGCAATGGTTGGAAAATTTCCCATGACCATTTTCTTTGGTACTTCTCTTCGCCAAAGTGAAATATTTCCAATCTATTGGAAATGTATTCATCTTCATTCACTTTAGTCACCATGTATGCTCCAATGACTATTGGAAAGGGTGGCCATGTTGCCTTTTTTGTTTTGGCGAGGGCATCTACGATCCCATTGATTAACATTTTCTTGACAATCTCCCCAAGGACCATATGATATGTGATATACTTGGGAAGAATGTAGGGATCCTTCGATCCTCTATAGATTCGCAGATAAGTACCTCCCCCAGTCAGATACCAATCCCCCAATTGGGTCATTGTATCAATGGAATTATCCGATATACATTTGGTCGGTGATCCATATATGATTGTGTATAGGGGCATAATGAACTCATCATAAATATACTTATAATAACTAACATGCTTCTGGGACCATAAATATTGGCAACAAACATGTATAGGATTCTATGTAGGGTTCCAATGCCATCCCATGCTGGGAAAACTATTTAGCGTGCAGACCACATCCAAAAGGTATGAGGACGTGTGAAAACTAGATTTTCGCATGATAAGGCCTTCTTTTTCTCTAAGAACTGCTTCTTATATATTGGTCGAGAGGATAGCTTCCCAGTTAAATACAATGCCTATTTCAGTGACATGATACAACATGGGGGTTCATTCTAACTTGAAATGCGATGTGTACGATTCCCCATATAGTCAACACAAGAGAGTTACAACCATTCAAGGCATTTGATTCACCCATTTGACCTCATATATGGGGCCCAAATAAACAGTTTCACTACAAATATAATGTCATTTGACCTCATATATGCCACTATCTTTATGGCGATACTATTTATCTTGGCCCCATGCCTGCTTGAGGAATGTTGTGTAATCAAGCTTAAGGTATTTTACATCCCGGTTGACTGTCATGTTGATCTTGTTAGGATATTCCTATACTCCATCCTAGTCCCACCAGTATTTTGATCATTTAAATTTTCAGTCATGCATGCACTTTTAGGGTTTGCATGCATCATTTAGGGTTTGAATGCATTCCAGTCATCAGTCCAGCACCTAGCCCTCAGTTAGCCAGCCCCCGAGAGCTTCTCTTAGATCATTTTTATCCCTCCTAGAGCTTAGTGCGCCCTTCCTCCTTGATTTAAGGAAGCCACTCCTCCCTTCTCATCTACCAGTCCAATTTACTTCAGTTAACCACCAGTCTTTCCTTGATTTGAGGACAAACTGACTCCTCACTGTTGTTATCACTCCGATTGACCTCCGATGAGACATGACTACCTATTCTGACTCCAGTTAGCTCCTCATGCACCCTCCACTAAGCCTCCTTCATTCAGTTAGTGTCTCCATGTGCCAGTTACATTCAGTTATACCTACCACACTCAGTTAGACTCAGTTTGACTGACGGTTGACAGTTACTTGTGCATTGATGACTCCATCGATGATGAGATAGACTACTAGTTGTGCTCTGATGACACTCCAGTGATATTTTGATCACTCCATGAAGGCTAATTCGAATTTCCACCTTGGAATTTGAATCCTCATGCATTGTACTACTTATTGTCCATATTGCGATTAATTAATTAGTGTGTGTGAAGTATTTTTTCTTCTATCCGAGTTCTACTGTATTATTATTCTATTGCTCATTATACTGCATTGACTACTCTTCTTCTATTTTCCTGCTTAATCATAATTACTCTGGTGGGGTATACATCATCTCTTAGATCTGCTGTGGGGATTTTCACATGGTATCAGAGCATGTTGAGAGTATTGTTTATCTCCATTCTTGAGAGTTTTTTGCAGGTTATTACCAAGATTTCAAGTGCAGCAGTAGCAGTTGTAGATATTCTCTATTGCTTTTGCAGGTTGAGTCTACAACTTCCATGTATTCATCAGGAATTACTCCTCTTTCTCAATTCAACTATGATGAATGGAAACCACAAATGATAGCACATTTGAAGAGACATGGTCTCTTTTATTATTGTTTTGAAAGAGAGTTCGAATCCTATGCTGAAGAGTATGACTGGTTAAGTGAAGGTGAACAAGCTTGTGCAGTCATGAGTTATGCTATGTCTCCTTGCATGATATATGACCTCCCTAATATTTCATCTCCAATAAAGATATGGGCTTACCTGGATGTAATATTTGGAAAACAGAATGAAGGAATTGGCCTAAACCCTTTCGAGAACAAGCAAAGTGATGCATTCACTCCCCTTGATGGTCTCTCAGATCATGAACCAGTATCATCTCATATTGAAGTTGTCCACAAATAACTTGCAGATTCTACACTCATGCTCCAACTTTCTTCTCTTTCTGTGCCAGCTCACACTCTAGATATTGCAGAAGGTCCTAAATCCTCTCTTGCACCAGAGTCTGTTGGTTTTCATCATGATCACATGATTATTTCGGAGGAAAAATCAGCTATTAGAGGTAATGCATTCGCTCTCCTCAAGCAATCACCTCTTATTTATTACTATATGATCATTATCTCATGCTTTCAGAAGTTCATTGAAGAATATGGCCATTGCCACCTGCTTGATATAATTTCGCATGCACTTACTGGTTTTGATCTCACCTTTTATGGTTCAAAGGAGATCTCAAGAAACCATGATTCAAGTCTTGGATCTAATTTGGATTCCAAGCAAACACTACTTGAGATAATTTCTCATGCATATGATAGTTTTGATCTCACCCCTGCTGGTTCAAAGGAGATCTCAAGAAACTATTCATCAAGTCTTAAATCTGATTTGGATTTCAAGCAATCATTATTATTTGATGGTTCTTTTTGGCATAATCTCACCCATGATGGTTCGAAGGAGAAGACAAAAGACTATCTGCATATTCATGTTTTTGATCCTACCTCAACTGATTCGAATCACAAGTTCAAGGATCATCCTCATACTTTTGGATTTGTTCTCATCACATTCAATCTGAAGAGCAAGTACAAGCACATGATTTTTGAGCATGATCCACTTCTTCCCAAGAAGAATATACCTCCAGACATATGACCAAGCATCACACCTGCTTGAGTTTGGAGCATTTATTTTTGTGTGCCTTACAGTCTGTTTTGAGGGGGGGGTATTTTTCCCATGAAATTTTCCCCACTTCCTTGGTTTATTGACTGTTATCATTCATTGTATTGGGTGACCTTTGGTCTTAGTTACCAAGAACCAGGATGGATTAAGGGGGGGTGTTAGGATATTCCTATACTCCATCCTAGTCCCACCAGTATTTTGATCATTTAAATTTTCAGTCAAGCATGCACTTTTAGGGTTTGCATGCATCATTTAGGGTTTGCATGCATTCCAGTCATCAGTCCAGCACCTAGCCCTCAGTTAGCCAGCCCCCGAGAGCTTCTCTCAGATCAGTTTTAGCCCTCCTAGAGCTTAGTGCGCCCTTCCTCCTTGATTTAAGGAAGCCACTTGTCCTTTCTCACCTACCAGTCCAGTTTACTTCAGTTAGCCACCAGTCTTTCCTTGATTTGAGGCCAGACTAACTCCTCGCTGCTGTTATCACTCCGATTGACCTCCGATGAGACATGACTACCTGTTCTGACTCTAGTTAGCTCCTCATGCGCCCTCCACTGAGCCTCCTTCATTCAGTTAGTGTCTCCATGTGCCAGTTACATTCAGTTACACCTACCACACTCAGTTAGACTCAGTTTGACTAACGGTTGACAGTTACTTGTGCATTGATGACTCCACCGATGATGAGATAGACTACTAGTTGTGCTCCGATGACACTCCAGTGATCTTTTGATCACTCCAAGAAGGCTAATTCGAATTGCCACCTTGGCATTCAAATCCTCATTCATTGTACTACTTATTTTCCATATTGTGATTAATTAATTAGTGTGTGTGAAGTATTTTTGCTTCTATCCGAGTTCTACTGTATTATTATTATGTTGCTCATTATACTACATTGACCACTCTTCTTCTATTTTCCTGCTTAATCATAATTACTCTTGTGAGGTATACATCATCTCTTAGATCTGCTGTGAGGATTTTCACAGATCTCTACTGCCCAAAACATGTAGTATTTGTCCATAGTAGATGGTTGAAACGAAGCAAAGGGTTCCCCTGCAACAGTTTTGATGATATGTCTTTTGGCGCTAGAAGGAGGGTAGCCAATGCATAGTTGGCAGAGGAAGCCCCCTTCCATGTGGATATTTCTCTGCATTCCCACCTAAAAAATTTCAGCCTTAAATTTCAGTCCCCCAAATGGTGGAAGCTGGACATGATACGAATAACTTTCAAGATATTAACCTTGAGTTAGATCAACTTGAATCTCCCCCTGAGCATTTGTTTATAGTTCTGCATCAAGAGGTTAATATTTTTCAGTGAAATACTAGATCATATGCAAAGTATATTAGACAATTACTTGTAGCTCCTTCATTACCTAGGCAAAGTGCTTCGCGAAGGAAAGTTGTAGAAAACTAAGACTCAATGTTTGTTGATTCTCTAGAGGGATTAGATTATTTGATATTACAAGAGATCCCCACTAGTAGAATTTCGCAAATAAATGACTAGGTGACTAAAAAAGTTAGTCACGATACTGTTTTTAAGCTAAATACTACTAAATTTGAGTAACACAACTAAAAATGACTAATTTAGTAAGGGGATAAAAAATACCACTAGATAATATGTGACACAACAAAAAATGACTAATTTAGTCTAGGGATAAAAAATGGGACTAAATGACAACTAAAAATAGATTAATATGACTTAGTCCAAACATGGAGAAACCTAATCATGGAGCATATTCTTCCCTATGTTTCCAACAAATTTTTTTTATAATTTCGACATAATTTTTGACTGATTATAAAAATTTTCATTTTTAATCACTGAAATTGCATTAGAGAGGTGCTCGAATGAAAATGGAAAATTGAAAATTTTGACAATAAAATTTTCCAATTTCATAAATTTTTAACACTGTAGATGGATTTGGATATCCTAGAAGGGTCCCTTATGGAGTCTCTAAATCCATGTGCAATGTTAAAATTTATGAAATTTTAACACTGGCGCTATTTTAACACACTTAAAACAACAAAACAACAAAATAACAAAATACAAAAACAAAAAAAAACATAAAAAAAACAAATAAAATAAAACAAAACATAATGAAATACTTATGGGCCATTTGAACCCTCATACAAGAACCCTCGACCTCGACTATGCGAAGAATAGAAACGAGCAAACTGGACAGGGAGACGACTAGTAGACCAAGGTTTACAAAGGATGGAGGCTGGAAAGTGAAGAAAATAAGCCCATCGATCCAGGGCTCCAAATGTCAAATCTGTTTTCTAAGGGAAAAAACCTTGTAAGTACACTATAAACCCTTGCCATGTTTAGGGTTTGATTCAGGGTTTGTATGATTTTTTTACTATTACGTTTTCTGAAATTTTGATCCATGTGAAATGTTGACAATATAATGCAATAATGGGCTCCTATAAGCCCTTTTTCTCTTTCAAGAAACTTCAATCTATTACAAATATATTTAATTCCATAGGAAATTATATTTCTAAAGTGAAAATAATGGGTATTTCCATTATTACAATTTTGAAAACCGTGCAAAATCAGTCTCAGGTGCCTAGGGCCACAGAAAAAGATGGCCTCAAGAATAAAATATGGTTCTTTGACATTTTTAGATAATTTCATGGCTTTGTAGAAGGCACCTGATGTTCAAGTACTTTTTCTGCCTGCAAAGTTGTAAGAATCAATAAACTAGGGTAATCCAGAGAAAATGTCGAGGAAAGTGATGAAGGACCTTGGTATTTCTGGATTTGAGGTCGATTTCCATTTGCACTAGTCATGATTTCTATTAAATAAATTTAGTTTGTATCCACATGTAAATTATTGTAGGAAAAGAAGTTTCAGTTTCAGTTAATCTTCAAATGGTTAGACCTGTTCCATGCAACAAAAAGTACTTATGGTGAAAGCAAGGGGTGCTTTTCTGGGGAACATCCCATGAATCCAGAAGTTTACACATGAGGTTCTTGTTTTTTATTAATTGCAAGAAGCGAAGGCTTCCAACCTGGAACACGTTCTGGGACTGTAGGTTTAGATAATGTAGAGCCGACCCCATCTTCGTTAAGCCAGAACCTCTATCAACAAAGTGGCATCTCTTTCTATGAGTTGTTATGTCTACATTGTGTGTAAAGGAGGAAATTTTTTGTAGAGGGATAAATTATCCACGAAACTCAATCGTTCTAGTTCAATGTTTCCCATGATGGAAAATTGAGAGATATTGTAAACATAAAACCCATTTGTATACTTACAAGTAAGCTTGTTGCTTCAACCAGTGGGAGTATTTATGATAAAATCCAACGTGGTTTGGCATGAAATCAAGGTACCCACCATTAATCTTCTTTCTATAATGGATATTATACAACTTTTCTTGGTACCATAATTCTCTTTCTTCTTGATCTTCAGTTGGCCTTTAGAAGTATTATAATATTTGGGTGCATGTTTATATCTAAAAGATTGGAAACTAGAATTGTATCACAATTTCTTTGGATTGAATTGAAATTGGGAGTTTGAGTTGTATCCTTTTGGAAGGAAGGAGAGGATGGTAATTATGATCATTATCGAGGGAAGGTGGTAGAAAGCACTCTGTTTGGCTATATTTTGGAATTCGTAGTTGAACAAAATAAATCCATGCTGGAAGCTGAAGACGAACTCAGGAGAGGCACAAGAGGAAGATTGCTTAAAGAAGTTCCTCTATGGATCAAGACCTGGTTGATGGAATTTGGGTTTCTACCTCTATACTATATTAGAATGGAGGACTAAACCCCTCGTGCCTAGGGGAAAAGTCGGGGCGATGGTGCTACGTTGTAGAAGGTATATTTATCATCAATGGAGGGAATTGACAATGCCGAAGCCAGCGCCGGCAAGCAAAATGAAGAGAAGCAATTAAAGGAAAATGGTTGAAAGACCAGTTAAGAGAAGAACAGAGGAGAAGGAAGTGGGAGGATTATCTACCAACCAAGTGGGAGGATTATCTAGACTTGGTAGAGTTTGCATATAACAATGGGCAGCAGGATTCTTTGGGCATGAGTCCATTTGAAGCTTTGTATGGAAGGAAGTGTAGGACACCATGACATGGGACAATCCAGTAAATAGAATTGTACTTAGGCCATAATTTCTTAAGGAAATGAAACAAGAGCTTGCAAAAATTAGGCAAAATTTAAAGGCAACCCAAGATAGACATAAAAGCTATGCAAATAAGAATATAGTGCATTACGAATTCAATATTGGGGATCATGTTTACCTTAGAGTGAATCCAAGGAAGAGTTCCTTGAATCTTGGGAGTTGTGCCAAGTTGTCACCAGGATATTGTAGGCCATTGGAAGTGCTTGCAATAATAGGGATAGTTGCATATAGAATTGCATTTCCTACTAACACTAGAGCTCATAATGTTTTTCATGTTTCCTTTCTTAAGAAATATGTACATGATCCTAACCATGTGATTGATTGAGATGTGATTTAGGTGGAACCCAAGGGAGAGTTCCAAACCGAGCCACTGTGCATCCTAGACAAGAAGGTAACATTGCTCAGGAACTAAGCCATCAGATATGTAAAGGTGCAATGGAAGCACTTCGTTCCTAATGAGGCTACGTGGGAGTTGGAGGATGCCATGAAATAGGCATGCCCATTTTTGTTCTGATTTTGAGCAAACACAAAGGACAATGTTATTCCAAGGGGTAGGGGATTGTAATACCCCCAATTTTTTCTTGGAATGTATTTAATCAAAATTATGTAAATGATGTAAATATGCTAGTATGGATTCCTAGCGTGGAGCTCAAGGCCAAGTCCCGACTACTGAGTGGCTAGGAATGTATGATGTATATATTTTTATTTGAATTGTATGGTTGGATTATCATGCCAATTCGAAATATATGCAAATATTATGTTAGAAAATAATAAAATGGTCTAAGATGATTGTGTAAAGAAAACTAGAGGGGCTATGATTCCACCAGAGCGGAAGAGGAAAGGGGGCCTATGGGAAACTAATTCTTATGTTGCTAAGTGTCAACCTTAGAACTCATCCAAAACCTTCCATATGATTTAAATGATCCAATTACCTTCATCTTGACTATTAAACCCAATCATTGAATGCATGTGTGAGGTTGGTGAGAAAAGTCACTTCATGCAGTTATTGAGTCATGGGGGTTGTGACATTTATGTCAATTTTTAAGAGTCCTTATTCTATGGCCATAAGCTATGCCGGTTGTATTTTCACCATTATATCATAACCCTTGGATTCAACACTCATTCCATCATGCAAACTTCTATACTAAGTAGATCTTTCCTAGTGTTGTTCATGACCATTTTTTACTAGACTGTTTTTAACCCAAAAATTCGTATTTAGAGATAGGGTTGCATATTTGAAGGAAAATTAGATGGTTGTAGGTGAGAAAAGAGGTTGGGAAAGATAGGAACCCTTACCCATTGAGTTATACTACTTTTGTATGCGTGAGAATACATGGATTAATGTTGCAGGAGGTTCTCGAATAGAATACAACAAGTTAGACTCTTACTGCACACACTGGTAAGCACTGTAAGGGTGGGATTTCCTAAGAGAACTGTGGATAAGTGAAAGGAAATTCCTTCCTTGTGTTTTGTGGGGTAGGAAGGAGTGCCAAGACTGTTATGGTTGAGTGAGATCCCTATAGAGCTCTATAGGATAATTTGGTTAAGCATAGAGAGGAGAACAGGTTGTGGGATGAGAGAGAGAATCCTGTAGGCGTTTCCTTCACTCTGGTGGCCTCATAGCCTAGCTTTGGGGTGGCCTCTCAGTAGAAAGAGTATATTATAGACAGAGTGCCTACGATTGGGTGAAAAATTTCTCTTACACAGCCATTTGCTTGGATCTTCTTTGTTTAAAGATAATATTCTTTTGTATTTGAATTCTGCAATGTTTATTTGATGCTTGTAATGATTAAGCTTGCATATGCATGTTAGATTTGTGTAGATATTTAATTTCCATAGTGTATTTTTATTATGCGTCTGCACACATGTTTTTATTATTATGAATTGTAATTATGGTTATGGGTGAAAATTAGAGGCCCCAATTTAGTTAATGTCCTCTTCTACTGGTTGGAAAGAGGGATGGGGTTACATTTTAACTTGAAATTACATTCAAATCCTTTTTATATTAGGTGTCCGTTCTAAAGGAAATATTCTCATGATCAATTCAATAAAACTTGTACCAATCAAAAGTATGGCCATGTGTTTACGGACAATGCCTTTTACCTTCTGCCTAGGGCCTTCGAACTTCTGCTAGGTCTATGATGATCCAAATCACCTATTGCTCATTTTTTAATTCCATCTCAGTATTGCAACATGCTAGATTGGATTGTCTGGGTCACTAGGCTAGATCTGTCTATGTCCTAAAGAGCCACCATAGTAACTATAAGTGCGGACACAAATAGATCTCCCTAGTCCAAATGGTTTGGATCTAGAACAAAACAAATACACAATACATATAACTTTCGTAGATTGATCAAATTGCAAAGTAAGTTAAGAGATAACTCACCTTATGAGCGCAATTCCTTTCTACTTGCTTCATTCAACTCCTTGATCTCCAGATCTTCAGCTACAAAACAACATGAAACAAGTGGAAACAAACAAGTAGTGATTGCATATAATCATAAATCAAGCTAGATTAGCAATCAAAGAAGCCAATCATAAAATCTGTAATGATAAGATGTTTATGGAAAGAATTTGCATTAATGTAATTACAGAAAGTACAAGGAGAGTAGTTACAACCAAGCTTTGACATCGTAACACCATCTGAATGATCTTATCCTCAAAGATCAAATCTTTTGCCTCCTATGGATAAAAGGGAACTCCTAGCAGAATTTCACCAGCATGTAGGTACTCTATCCTCCCTCCCTTAACCATGGAGAGGGGGTTTATATATATAGGCCTAAAAGGATAGGAGAGGTTGAGGATTTGTGGGAGAATATTAAGGGATCGTCCCACTAGGTAAGGAGATCAAGTCCCACCTTTCCTAACATGTAGGGATAAGCCTCCACGCAATCAAAGGTTCGAGAAGTCGCTCGAAGCTTCTTCTTTTTTCCATTTTAACCAACAATGACGCACCTTACACACTAGAAAATCACGTCATTGAAGGGTAATGCCTCTTGTGCAAGAGAAACTAGCATCACCGACATGCCCTGTCAATGTGCAGAGCGCGTCACCTAAGGTATGACGCACCTTGCCAACGAGCAGGGCGCGGCAGGGTGACCACAGAAGGTTAAAAGGGTTAAAATAAATTCTCCATTTAATCATTTAGCCCAAGTTCTTTAGGAATTGGGGCACATAGAGGACACATAACTCATGATGACGAGATTTTGGTGTAACCGAATGCCCCCCAAAGCATGAAGCTAGAAAATATGGCAGGTGAGGTGCTTTGCAATATGAGGGTTCGACGCAAGGATCATCGGTTGGAGTGACGAACAAAGACTCCTGCAATACAACAGACTCTGAGATATATGTCTCAAATGACTCATAACATGGCTACTGACCAATACAATCCAGATCCATGGTAGTATCGACTGATTGAACAAAATCATGGCTACTAGACACAAGTGTAGATCCATGATGAAATAATTACACAGCCATGACCAACACAAAAGTCGATCCATGTGATTTGACTCAAAAAATCTCCATCTCAGCCTGGGTAAGATACATGAGTTAACCCAAGGTCTTCAAGCCAAACCCGCAATGATATGAATCTAACCATGTGATTACAATGTTTTGAAGTCGAACATGGTAGAAACCACTTGATTACTGGTCATTACTGTATACCGTTAATAACGACGAGGGAAATCACCATTGATGTCGATGATCCCCAAGGTATCATAGTACATATTACCAAATGTGAATCAATGAGTTGAGGTTGAACATTCGATGGAATATTTCAATTAGAAGCCAATGATGTGAACTTACCGTTGAAAGCAAGGTAATTTTCCATTAAGGCATGCATGCCCAAGGTACTTTATTGGTTTCTAGGTTTAATCCTTGGATGATGTGTTGAAGTCTACAAGGATAAACCCATCAAAGGAGGGCCATGATGTTTCCCCCAACATAGGCACGAAACAAGATCAAAGATGTTTTAGAGTAGATCGGATTGTAGAGTGATGTTTGAGACTGACTTAGGGGCGACCGACATAATAGAAGGTATAATGACTACAAAGATTGACTCTATCAACAGACTCCTATTGAACATGGAATTGCATGACTTGGAAGCATTGACATGACGAGATCGACATTGAGACCTAATGCAACTGATAATGGACGCATTCTTTGGATGTCTCAATGGATTAAAATGAATCAGGGAATTGGTGAGACTCGAGGACAAGCAGATTATCCAAGTGGTTCAAATGAAATGAAAACGAGTGCCATGTTCAAGAGTGACTAAGTACTTCCATTATTACAAGTAAACACAAACTCTTCCCATTATTCCCCATCATGATTGATGAGTACCTCTTTGTTTATTAATGAGCATGAGGAGGGTAACAGATGCTCGATATAGCTCATCCTCCGGACGAGTCCAATATCAAATATTTAACGAACCTGAGATAGGAGAGATTTTTCCCTAAAAGGGCCCTTCAATTTCATATTTTAACGAGTCGAAAGAAGTTAAAATCAATGATGTTTTATATTTAGAGAGTCTTGAACGGTCGAAAGAAGACTCCAAATGGTTCTTTTTCGTAAAAGTTAGTCTCCTTATCCAAAAAAGGATAAAACAATATGAGGGAGAACTCTTCTAGTCATGATTAACTAGAGTGCTACTTTTTCGTAAATAGTCCTACTGGTCCGAAAAAGGAGTAAACTATCACCAGAAAGGTGACCTTTCAAATACTTTTACAAGTGTGAAAGAATGACAAGTTCGCTTGGCAATATTTTGTTATTTAGGGAGTCTGAAAAGAGATTAACGAAGAACTCCAAGGGGTTCCTTTTTCATGGGATTTTTATGAGCCTAAAAAATAGATAAAATATAACTCGGTGACTTATTCTCATGTATTTACGAACAAAAGAAGGAACAAAGACTCAACTCGATACCTTTAATGTGTAATTTTAATGAACGTGATGATGGTATAAAAAATGCTCAAATACTTGTTCACAATTGGTAAGAAGCACAAAAAGTCTATGATGGTCACCAACATAGTCAAAACACCATTTTCCACTATATGCAAGCTCCAGGAACCAAGTTAGGGTCCATTACATGGTTTTAAAACACAAAAATAAAGTCAACTATAGTAAAAAACCCATAAAATACCAAAAATTTAAAAAATTTAATATAAAAAGGGGTGAATAGTAAAATTCTTTACCATTTCATTTTTTACCAAGTTGGAATAGTGTAAAAACATATTTGGAGCTCGATTTTTCAACGACGATTTTAGAATCCTCGGTTAGCCTATCAACCTCCTGTCAGTTGCAGGTAAGCCTAAATCTCATCTTCTAGTTTTTCAATGGTTTGAATTTTGGTTTAAATGCAAATTTTATGGTTTTTGGGTTCATTTTGGAGGGGAATTTGCATGCCTTGGGCGACTCGCTTTCCCCTTTCGGAAAGTGCATCGCTAGGGCTCTGACATGCCTTCCTTATGGAAAAATCATGTTGTCAGTGCACTATCTGCACATGCGGGATGCGTCGGCGCAATTTGACTTCCAAAATTAATAATGGGGCCCAAAAGACAAATTCCAAATATTTAAAAAGGGTCTAATATTTATCTTATTGATGTTTATGCAGATCTTGGCCACCAAAATGGTCCAATGGAAGAAGTGTGAAGATGAACAAGCAGGAAATGACCCACACTCTGTAAATTCTTTGTGGGGGTGTGGATTGATTAAATTTTTTCATGTCCAACGGATGAGGGAGCAAGTGCAGTTACTTGACTACTTGATCTGATTATGGGACCCGGATCAACAGCTCTTCAGGGTAGGTGCTCACTTCCTTACTTTGGATGTGGAAGGAATCTATTTTTTGACGGGATTGTCAAGATGTAGGGCCTCTGTATCATTATCCAGACCTTGGGGTAGTGACTAGTCTATTGAGAGTCTCATTGCACAGTTTTGTACGTCAGGCACACAAATGTTAGGTGGGAAAATTCCCATAAAAAATATACATGACTGACCTTTGAGGACTACGATTTTTACTATTGAGCGAGTGGCGTGCAGTAGGGCTGCTCATTAGGCCACTAAGGCCCATATGTTATATGGAATCGAGTGCATGGAACCGACTGTTTTCAACTGGTGCAAGGGGCTTCTCGTGATTTTGAAAGATCAACTAACCAAATGCCGTAGGGGTGAGTTGAAACAATTTGGGTATGGCTCCATCGTGGTATCCTTCTTCTTGGAAAGGGTTCTACTGCTTCATCTGCATGTTGAGCTTGATGATATGGATCCACGAGTTTTTCATATGGTGAGGTGGTCAGCGGTGTTGGCTCGCCATGGAGGCGGTGGGCCTATGATCACATATGGGCCAACCTTCTTCAGGTGGTTATGCGGGAAGCTCCTCATGGTTGAGGACTATGCTTATGCGGGTACTGATTTCAGAGGGAATCTTGATCTGGCTCTTCCAGAAGGAGAGAAATGGGGAGACATTTGTAAGAAAGATACTCTTTTTGTTTTTATGTATTTTTTAATTTTTATTGTTTTTGTGTAGTACTAATATGTCATATCTGGTTCATGAAGATATTGGTCCATCCCGACCAGCGGGTTCCTCTCCTATAGAGAGGAGAGGAGTTGTTCAAGAGATGGCAACAATCGATCAGGAGGAAGTGGAGGAACTAGATGAGTTGGAGGAGAACCTACAGAGGTTGATTTTCGATATACCATATATCTCTATTGATAATCTTCCTCGGCACTACCAGTGCAGGACAACTAGAGTCTCTGGACGATTTGGTCAGCTACTCTGTCTAGTGGCTAGGACCATTATATGTTATCATGAACACCCTCAGGGATAGGATGCATGTATGATGATGTACTGAAAGCCATAGGATTCATATTTTGTAGATATGATCTACTGAAAGCTTATGAGCTTCATATTTTTGCATCGGTACCACTTTTGTATAACATTTTTCCATACATGATATATATATATATATATATGACATTATCTAGCGGTTTTATACATGTGTTTCTATGATGGATTTTGGATCTTATGCATGTTTGCTTATACACTATGGGTAATTTACATGTTCTATTGATTTATGCATCTTTGATGAAATGTTTATGAATGTGCAATATACCAATCTAATACAAAATTAGCTAAGGAATCGACAACTGCATTCATACTTCTTGGAATATGTAGGTATTTAATGGACTCAAAAGACCTTTACAAGAGACATACCCACCGAAATAGGTGGAGAAATATGGGGTCACGGATAGAGTAGACACAGTTCAAATGAGAGACCACTAAATGTGAATCAAGGTAGATAATGACGTGATCCACACCAAGGGAAAAAACGTCGGTCAATAATCCAACCACCACGTGATACTCGATGACATTATTGGTTGCAAAACCTAGGCAAGTTCCTCCTGAGCTTATCAGTTCACCGGTAGGGGAATAGAGTACCCATACTGCCAAGGTGAGGCTGTGGGTGTGCCGGATAGCGCCATCTTTGAATCCATATCAAGTTGTCATCTTCACATCCATGCAGAACATGGTATAAGTGCAAATGGAGATAAGATCCTAACACACTAAAAGAAAGTGTCACACCAAACAAAAAACACATGTCATGTATAGTATATACAAAGTACTAATGCAAAATGACTTAAGCATAGTACCCGCTTTAGGTAGAGCCCATTGCAAGGCTCCCTTAGGTATATTCCATCATAATCGACTAATTCGTAGGCTCCCTTTTACAAAACATGTTTCACTACATATGGACCATGCCACATGGACTCAAGTTTTCCTTCCCCCAGCTTATCGTGTTTTTGGTTGTAAGTAAGGACCCAATCACCCTCGTTGAAGATACGGGGTTTTACAGATTTATCGTACTGGGTCTTGATGCATTTCATTAGCTAGAGTTGCATCACGGCGGGTTTCGTCGAGTTTTTCCAAGTATAATAATCGTTCTTCCTCAATAATTGTGTTCGGTAAAAGTTCAACAGCTAGTTTTAGAGACAGAATCTCACACTCAATAGGAAATACTGCCTCTAGTCCACAAACAGAATGGAAGGGTGTGAAACCAGTGGAAATTTTAGCAGAAGTCCAATATTCCCAAAGGGATGAAAAAAGAATCGCATGCCAATTTGACTTGTGTGTACCCACCATGCACTGAATCATGGTTTTCAAGACCTTGTTAATGGCCTCTACTATGTCCATTTGATTGAGGGTAGTAGGGGGTTGATTTTTCATGCCGAAAACCCAACTTGGCGCTTAGTTCATCCACCATCTTGTTTTGGAAATGTGAGTCATGATCGGTGATCATGGCTTGAGGGAATCCGAATCTCGCAATGATATGATTAAACATAAAGAGTGCGACAGTTTCGCCATCTTCCTTGTATGTAGGCATAACCTCGGTGTTGGGATTAATAACCTCGTTCTTTAGCTTTCTTGTGTTGACCCAAGTTCTGTGCAGTTGTGGTCCAACAAAACCCTTCATCACCGGCCCTTTCGGCAACAGCATGCGAACAAGCTGAGGTCTCACTCGAGGCGAAGTTTATGGGGGATTAAAGAATCAGTTTTTTATCAGGTGATGCGCGGTTAACAGGCTGGGGGACTACGTGAAGTTTCACCTACTTGACGCCTATCACTTATACTATAGCGCACACTAGGACTACACACTTCAAAATGGTCATTTAACAATATGACAATGCAACTCAAGACTTCGCTACTTCTTTAAAAATCACACATCTGCTACAGACTTCACTTAGTGTAAATTATGCATTCAACAAGCATATTGGACTGTATACTCTGCGGACTTATGCAACACGATGAAGTACAATGCCATTGTGCACTTCCAGTACTATGTTTTCAAGGAATCGCACTTAACACAGACTTTGTTGACTTAGTGTTTTACCCAAATAACTCATGCATTCATCATATCAGAATTACTTACACATTCAACATTCAAGCATATATGTTCGACACTTAACATATTATTCTCATCACTCATTCATATGGAAAATACATATAAAAGCGAAGATACATATAACTATAAGCATGTACTTAACCATAAACACAGTAAACACACAGATTCAATCACACAACACGGTATTTATGTGGTTCACCCCACGGATGGGAGCTACGTCCACGGGAACTGTTCATTAGATTAATGGGAAGGGTTCAACAGTTCCAGTCTGTACACTCAGCTGCAGACTCTTCTCTCTACAATAGGTATCTGCGCACGCAGCTGCAGATCTTCTTTACAATGCTCAGTCTCTCAACACAAATCAACAAAAACAACTTAGAGATAAAAAATCAACCCTTCCCCTTACAAAGTTTGCCCCTTTTATAAATCGTTCCCTTAGTTCACGTCTTTACAATGAATATGGGCCAAAAACCCTAGAGTTACCAAAATTGGTGTGGTTACCCCGCCAAACCGGCCTATCGTAGTCGACAACTATTCCACTCACCTCTGACCACCTTCCTGTGCCACTCCTAGCTCTAACGCCCTTCTGACAGCCGTAGTACTCATGGAACGGCTGTAATTGCATAGTGGTGTGTCCCTTTCCACCACTCTGTCTTTCTTGTCTCTATGGACTCGTGGCTTTTCTTCCAACGGTTTCTGCCACTCTGGCTAATAGGTTGCTTTTAAGTTGCTCCTTACCCAACTCTCGGGAATCATGGAGTCGCTTACCCAAAATAGGTCACTACTGGACCTTACATTACTTATATTCTTTGCCAAAAATAGTTGTTGCGCTGGAACTGCACATCAGTAAAACTGCACCACTTCTTTAGGCTTCGCTTCTCCAACTGCGCATTTCTGAACTTTGCTTCATCAAAATTGTGTCAACTTGGGCTATGCCCAACAGGCCCCTAACACTCACCTGTGGCTCGTCCCCGAGCCACTTCGACCTGGTTGTTCTGCCTACGCATCCGCTAAGATGCTTGATCGCGTAGTAAACTCTTGAACAGTTGTGCCAAGCTTCACAACTATTTCCTTGGCCTCTTGCTCGCATCCTTTGAATATGTCGAGCATTTCCTCTGAAATGGGTTCCAAAATTTGCTCCTTGAAATTATCCTCTGTCGCCCGAAGATCTTGCAACTTCATCTCAATTTCTTCGGTTAAGGTTAATACTTCTTCCTGCAGCAGCTACAGTCTTGAGGAAGCTTTAGCTTCCTTTGCTCTTAATGTTTCAAGTTCTTTATGAAGTTCCCTTCTCTCTGTGAAATTATGCATCTTCTACCATGTGGGCAAGTCATTTATAGCAGCATAAACAGAATCCAGATCATGTTGCTTCCGTTGCACTTCACCCTCGATGCTTTGTAATTATGGTTCTTCTTGTAACATGGCCCAGACTTTAGAAACTTCCTTTAGTAGGCTTTGGAATCTTGCCACTTCTGCATAGATGCTTTCTGTAGAGGCCTTCAGTGCTTCTTCTCTTGCTTCAGCTTCTCGCTCTGATGTGCCTGCTTGTTTTTGGGCTGCTAGCTCCGCAATCTTTGCTTGATGGGCAACTTCCATCTCAGCAATTCTATCCTTATGGGTAATTTCTAGCCCCCTCATTTCGTCCTTCAGACCGTCAACAACAACGCCAATCTTTAAGATAGTTGCCTCGATTTCCGGCGCCTCATCAAATTCAGGCATCTCCGCGCAGACAGTTGAAACTATTTCCTTTATCTTGCGTTGTTTTTCTTGTGCATAGTTAAGCTCCCTTGTCTTCAGCTCACAATGTTGTTTGATGGTGAACTCTTCCACTAAAACTCTTGTGATGCATAGAGGATTTTAATCAATGAATTTTTTCTTATTCACAAATTCTTGAAGTCATTGTACCCTAATCACAAGCAAAGTTGAGTCCCCTAGCATAGAGAATCTTGAAAATATATAAAACTTGAAATTAAATTGATCCTCTCACCAATCCAAGTTGGAGTGGTGTCCCAACTAGCTCACTCATAATGGGTTTCCCTACTGACAAGACCCACACCTTAATTGAATGAGCTAGCTAGAATTGACATGTATCTCTTTAATATTGATTTGTTCATAAAACCTTAATTTAACTTAAAGGCCACTCTCCTATCTCTTTAATATTATAATAAAATCTCAATTTCTTTAAATAGAAAAGAATTAATGAAACAAATTTATATATGTGTGTTTTTTAATAATATTTCTAAAATTATACATAATAATATTTGTAAAATTATACAAATAAGTGTGTAGATAACAATGTATCATTGTCAGATAAAAAGATAGAAAAATTATAATAACCAATTATTTCTTATGAATTTTTTTAACTTTTTTTCTTTTACAACGTGCTTTATTATATTTTTACATATTTTGTGAAGGTTTATTCTTCTTATAAATATATTAAACACTTTCAAAATATAGATTTGTAATTTTTTATTTTTATAATAGAATGGTTATCACCAATAATTAATAAATTATATTAAAATAAGACCTTGTTGAAATTATTCCTATACATTGTTTTGAACATAAAACTTAATGTATAACATAAAACATTTTTTTTAAGCAAAAAAAAAAGGACTTTCATTCTATTAATAAAGTGGCAGAATTACAAACTTCAACATTACATTCAACCTGGTGTTGACATAGCCTCAAACAGACCAATTACATCCCTTTTAGTGCTAACAGATCCACCATAAAATAACATTACAACCCCCTTGGTGTTGACAGAGCCACCACAAAATATCAGATAGACCTGAAGCAACCGTCTCGGTGCTAACATAGCCACCAAAAAATAGCAGAAAGACCCAAGACCCAAGACCCGAAGCCAAAGCTGCACAGACCATAGCAGAGTCTCCAAGGCCATTACGCAACAAAAAAAGGGGAACGCAGGCCAAGCCCGATAGTTAAAGCAACTGAACCCATAAGACCCATAGCAAAGAAACCATAACAGAGGCCATAAATTAAAATTTAAAAAAAAAAAAAAAAACCATACGGTAATCCAACATTCACCCTGCCAAAAATCATAAAGCCGCATAGTCTCCATACCAAGAGAACCAGACAAAGCAGTTAGCTGGACGGACCAACCTCATCTTCAATGATAACCACCGGGGGAGTCACCACCGCCTCCTTATCTTCAATGATAATCTCACATGGATTCTCCACTTTCTTGGACCGAGCCAGAAAAGAGATACTCACATCACTAGCCAGAGCATCTAATTTCATGTGAATCCATTTACAATTCTCAACAGTATCCTGACACAGGTCCTCCAATTTTTTAAGGCACAGAGATCCAGACAGAGCATCCCGCCTAGTTTCCAAGCACTGAGCAATCAGATTCTTTGTCACCCACAGGGTAATGACAACCCGAATTTACAGGGCCATCCACCCCATCGTGTTTCCTAGGTCATGAATCCAATTTGCCATAGCCACCGCTTCCTCAAAAAATTCCGCCTCCCCTATAAGGCTCCAAAGGTCCATTTTGATTTCCTCTATCTCCTGTTGCACACTCGGCGGGAAGAAACGTCGAAAAAATACCGTTGTTGCAGTAGCGTGCCACTATTCACGACTAGGTCTAGTCTGTAAAGGATCACCCCCTCCCACATTACTGTGCTCCCCATGCATACGTCGGCCTCTCCTCAGATTCCTACCTCTCGGTGGCATAGTTCTCACCCTCTTGCACTCACTCAACACCTTTAAAGAGGAATTATAATAGCTCTGCCCAACACAGACTTGAAACAGGCGACAAACTCTGTGACTATAACCATTCCTCCCTTCCAAATTTAAAGGAGAGCCGCCCCCTACCTTCATGCCCTTCCTCATCATGTCCCAAACTCTGTAATGATGAATCTTGTCCTGATCCTTCGTCACCACCAACCTCCGCTGATCCTGATAGTCCCTCCGGATCGTGCGAAACCGATCTCCCATGTCAGTCTCACACTTCAAATCCCTTAACTTAAAATCCCCAACCGAGATGAGAGCCCCGAAACACCATACAACTGTCCTTACAGGCATCTTCCCATAACACCATCTGTCCAGACGATAAAATACGGGTACCACCATTTCCGTTAATATTGATCGGAGGACAGGTTTTATCATCATCTTTTGACAGTGTTTTATCATGATCACACTCAGCGATCTTAATGCAATTAAGACGACACATATTAACAGGCAAGTCTAAAGCATCCCCGTCCCATCGCTCATTACATTTACTGGCACCTTGGTTTGAAGCGCATCCGCCAAACGGTTGGCACTTCTCCTGACATGCTAGAAGACGATGACGTTTAAAGAGGTTGTGAGGTTGCTCATACAGGTAAGACACCACGCAAGTCGCCACAAAGTTTCCAGTTTGGAAACCTGCATACCATTAATCATTTTGGTAACGATCTATATCAGCATATTTGAGTCACCTTCCACTATAATACTGTTAATGCCACGACACGCCACGTTGCTCAATCCTTGCAACAGTGCTTCACATTCCACGACATTATTTGTTTCACGCCCAAGGTGACCATAATAGCTGAACAAAACCCTTCCCTGATCATTCCGCACAGCTCCACCATACCCTACCATGTCGGGGTTTCCTTTAGAAGCTCCATCAAAGTTCAACTTTAGCCACCTCTGTTGAGGCGGCGACCACACAGTCGGATTGTTCTATTTCCTATTGTCGATACTGTTTCACCCAATGAACTGTGGAAGCACCATGATGCCCCAAGTATGGAGAATTTGTAATTCATTGTTCAGGATGCTCAAATCTTGTTCAGTCCACAAGGTTAATTTCAAAGTTTCCATAATCCCCTGCTGGATATGCCCCTAGACGATTTTCCACGGGCTTTGTTTTTCCTGGAACAGGCGTTTATTGCATTCCTTCCACACCTCGAAAAGGAGAAAACTAGGAAAGAGTTGCCAAATACGGTTCAGAATTCTCTCATGGAAAGGCTCCCCTCTCCAATGTCTCACCGTTTGTTTCGGTATGGTCCTTACCCTCTAAGATCTTCGGAAAATCCTAGCTCCTTCATCCCACAGAGCCGCAGTAAAATGACACTGATCTAAAAGATGCGCTATAGTTTCACTGTGTTGGCCACAGAGGATACAGATGGATGGACCCTCAAATCAATGTTTCACAATGTTATCCCAAGTTAAGATCCTACCTCTTAGCAGCAGCCACAAGAAGAGATTTATCTTAGGCCATAATTTGGCCTCCCATAAGTCTTTCCACGTATTACCTCCCACATAAAATCTAGACCTGGTCTAAAGTTTATAAGCTTCTTTCATTGAGAACATACCTTTAGGACTGTAACCCCAACGAAGAATATCCCTCCCCTCCTGAGTTTTTATCTGCCTGTTGCTAATAATTCCATGGACCTGCCTACCTATATCTTCCCCATAGGAGATGTATAACATAAAACTTAATGTAACTTAAAATTATCTTTTTATTTTAGTTTCTCTCATTTTATTATATTTATTTTAAATTTAATTTCCCTCCTTATATTATATTTTATTTTTATTTATCTTTTTTTTTAATTTAATTTCCCTCCTTTTATTATATTTGTTTTGGTTTTATTGTTGTTTCTTTTAATTTGTTAATGCTAATATTAACATATTACATATATTAACTATATAATATATTAATATTATATATATGAGTGAAAAAGGGAATGTTAATAGGGATATAGGGAAAAGAAGGGTTTTTAAGAATTTCTTTATTTTAAATGGGAAAGGGAAAGCGAAGAGGTTAGGGATTATAAGGGCCTAGAAACTATTATTATTATTATTCAAGGAGATGGGAACGAAGGGATTTTTATAAAAGGGAGGCATCTTTTTCTTTTCAAAATGGAGGATATTGGTGATTTTTTGCAGGGAAAGGGCCCAAGGGGGACTTTCAAACTTTCTGAACTCGGGCACAAGGAGAACCATGATGAATCGATGCATGTGGAGAATTAATGGAGGTTGTGAAATTGACAAGTTTTAGCATGGTTTTAGCTAACATGACACAAAACAAATGAACTTTCTGAAACTTTAACAAACTGCCAAGAGGGTCAAACGACAACAGTTTTGTTCAACCAGAATATGAATGTGACCAATATGATGAGCCGAGCATAATGAAACCAACTTCGTGGCATGACAATGTCGATAGGGAAGGACGACAAATATCCAAGACTCGACTCAACCACGCTATGATGACGCACATGATGCAACTTGGCGGATCTGTCGAAGGGATAATATGAAAGAAAAAATGGTGAGATAAGATATGGACATGCACATAAGCACATTGAACTAGATGTGATGGTACATATGGAATGATCTTGCAAAAAAAATCAATAGGTTCTCCTATGGAGTCATGTTTTGACACTTCGGAATGATTTCGATGTTGAGCATCAACACTATACTGCCAAGTAAATGGAGTAGGATAAATATATGCATGGATCATTCTTCCCTTTCTGCTCATTAATGCAAAATAATTAGTCATTGCAAACTAATTAGCTCTAATACATCAATTACACTATTGACATATCTAGAGACGCATAGAACATGTTATATATAATTATAAAACCCTATATTAAATATTATATATAGACACTCTTAATTTTTGTGTGACATATAAGGAAATATTTGATAACCAGGACATCTTATATAGTTATTAACTTAGACTATCTAGTTGTATTTGTTATCCCATGACTATAGTCAGATTTTTATCCCATGACCAAATTAGTCATTTATTTTAGTCATTTTTAGTTGTAATCACTTAAAATTACTCAAATTTGGTCATATTTCACATAAAAAGACTGTGGTGACCAACGTTTTGGGTGGTTTAGTCATTTATTTTGCATGATGACCAAATTTTTTGGGCGCCTAGTCATTTATCACCCATTTTTCTACTAGTGGTTACAACTTCCCCAGCTGGCATATGTTAACTATTCCTAACTGTCTTCATCAACTATAAGAAAAGTTGTAATGAGAAAAATGAGGTAGGAATTTTCATAGTAATGTTATGATTGAGGAATTGCTTACCTTTTATTCTCATTTCCCTTCATGTTATTGATCTTTATCATTGATCCTTATATCCTTGTGTGTTGAAACCACTGCCCTCAAGTGGTTTCTACTCATTATGCATTCGAATTTTTGGAGTGGGATTTGTGGATTACATGAGTGGGAGTGACCTTGAGCTCTAGTTTCGATAAGGTGATGAACATAAGAAGGCATGATTTATACTATTTATGTTGTTTAATAAATATTAGACATCTTTCCCTTCCCTACATTCTATGTTAATCATTGTGTAAGATTTGGAATAAGAAATTATTGTACCTTGATTTAATGAGTTTGATTTACGAGTTTCATATGCATGTCATGTCTTTATTTCAATAATATGTTTTTGTTGCCAAATTAGTTTGAGAAAGGTACCTTGTTTGTGTTGCAGGTCCTTGGATTGATAGCAAGGAGCATATCTGAAGGAAACAAGGGAGTGGCTAGGATCAACCTTCATAAATAAGGTACATAAAGTTATTCTCCTTTATCCTTTAGTATAGATTTGCTTGATGTTAATTTGAAATTAGGAATTTGATCTCCTTGCAAATAAACTCTTAGATGTCAGTCTTGTTTAACCCAATATGTTAATGGCATACCCCCCTCATAGGAAGTTTTCCTTAACAACACAACTAGAGCACCAACAAGAAGTTATCTAGATATTGAAGGGCAACGTGGTTATATAAAAAAAATAGGATGAAACAACAAGTAGATCAACATCGCAGTGAAAGGAGTTTTGAAGAAGGGGAATGTGTATTTTTGAATCTAAAACCTTACAAATAGATGTCCCTCAAGAAACTAAATAAGGATAATAAATTAGCACCCAAGTACGATGTTCCTTATAAAGTGATGTAGAATATTGGTAGTATGGATTACAAATTGGAGCTATTTTGAGTCTTCATCTTCAAGGGTGAACCCAGTTTCCATGTGTCTTGCTTAAAGAAGGTAAAAGGAAACAAGACCTCAATTCAAACTATCTTGTTGGAGCTTGATGAAGAAGTAAAATTCATATTGGAACCTGAAAAATCACTAAAACAAGGATCAAACAACTACAAAATCAATATATTACTGAGTACCTCACCAAGTGGAAGAAATTACTAGTATAAGATTTGGCATGGGAAGATGAGTCTTTCATACAGAAGCATCCACAACTAACCAAGCATTGAGGACAACACTTTTTTAAAGGGGAGGGGCATGTTAAACACTAAATTGTGGCCCATTCCCCCCTAAATTGGGCACGTTATATTAGTATTGTTATATTATTGATATTTGTTTGAGTCCATTAGTGGTAATTGTACCTCTTTGTCTCCTATATATATCAAGGAGACCTTTTCATTTGAATCATCTCGTTTTTTCTTTTGTATTTAGTACATTGTATAAGAAGGTTTCCCCCTCGAATAGGCTTTTTATTCATCTCGTTTATTCATTATTAAGGTGTGGATTACTCTTTCTTGTCTATTTATTCTCTTTTGGGGATTTTTTTGCATAACATAGAGCTTGTTCTTCCCCCTATTAGTCTAAGTGCACGTTCTAACATATATTCCTTCAAGGATGACATTTCTTTGGATAATCCTCCTAGATTGGTCCTAGTTCCAATCAAATCCAGTCTTGATTTGCATGTTGATTCTTATATCACTATCAGTGGATCCTCACACTTTGACCATGTTGAGTCTCTAGACTCGGTCATTGAGATGCAAGTTGGTGTTCCTAGTGATTTTGATATCTTGGTTAGATATTTAGACTTAGGAAAAGATGAGTAATTTCTAGTAGACTCTAACCTCAATTTTAACTTTGATATTCCTCATGAGTTTGATCTTCCTGTCTATAAATCCTCTGACCTTGGTGTTCTTGAGTCTTCACTAGTAGACTCGGCCAAGGTAGAAAATATTGGGGACTACATCAAAGTTAAATATACCCTCCCCCAAGTGACCTATACTAGATTTATTATCTTTGATTTGTTGGATATAGTCATGGTTTTTTTTCTTGGACACGGGACTTTAATTTGGATGTCTAGTTGGTTCAGGTTCATGTTTTCACTCTTGGAGCCTCGCATCGGGCTCTACCCCATGAAGTAATATGTTTAGGACACAGTGTCGATGGGTACTTTGTATATTATTTATTTTACTTTGGTGTAGTGTGAATTTTCACTTTTGTGTGCAAAAAAGGAAAAAATACAAATATATATACATGTGCATTTTTCTATGTTTTTTGGGTTACTAATAGTTGTTTTTGGAGCTAGTTTTAGCCATTTGTGCGTGATGAAACCTGGAATATTGGAGACATACACCTATGGTATGTAATTTACACCTTTGGAATATAGGGATAGGTTTTAACATATTCCAAATTTCATCTTTTAAACCACCATTATTCCTATTACTTCGCCATATGGTTGATCCTATCATGCTGCGATATTAGCCATTCTTTCTTTATGCATGTCATAACTTGAATGGAAGTTCCTACATCTTATGGGAATCCTAGAATAGCACCCTCATTGCATTTTCTCTCCCATTCCATCTCTCTTATAGGGCAGATAACCCTCTTTAATATCGACATAACTTGAGTTTGAGCCACATTTTCCCCTCTTATCTATATTTTTTTTGGCCTTCTCGAAGAACTTTTTGAAATTTATATGATTAATTGTGTGGTTGCATTTGCTTAGTTTCTCACGTCTAGTTTCTTGTTACATTGTTTTCGGATCTCCCGCCTCAACCTCTATACTCACACTCGACATATTACCCGCTATACTCGGATTTCCCCCATACAACATCACCTTGACTCATGGAGAGAAAACTCGCAATGAGTGATCCCTTATTTCCTATGTTTCCGTATTTTAATCTCCTATCACTTAATTGGTTCCAAGCACATGGAACCTAGCATCCCCTAATACCACTCTCTCTCCAAACAAGCATACTTTTATCTCTTTTTGTGCTAGTTAAACCATGAAAAAGACACTATCAAGCGTACTTTTATCTCTTATTCTCGCTCATTAAACCATGAAAAAGACACCATCAACCATACTTTTATCTCTTATTAGTGCTCATTAAACCATGAAAAAGGAACTTTATCGAGAACACTTTTATCTATTTGTCGCGCTTGTTAAAACATGACAAAGACACCTGTCGAGTATAATTGTATCCCTATTTCAAACTCATTAAAATTGAACGAAAAGGCACCTCTATCGAGCAGTCTTGTATCTCTTTCTCAATATCATTAAAAAAATGAAGAACGGACATATGTTTAAAAAGAGAAAATATTTGGGGGGGGAATCATTGTCTATTGATTGAGAAAATGGTAGCATTCCTTTGAATAACCCTTAAACATGGAACCTGTTTGCGTCACATTACAGTCTTACGATTAGGTTACAGCTTTCTTAGGGACCATACCATAATCGTGATTCACAGTACTTCTCTAATTAGTTACCCTTCCAGACATTATGGGGATACTTTGATGCCACTATCGTTGTATCATGATCTATATAGTGTTCTTGAGTTTATTTTGTAGAGTTCTTCATGTGTTGTGTTATACGTTTAAGGCAATTTCAACCTGATTCGACTGTTTTGTAGTCCCATTGACCTTGTGTGTCGACCATCCCTATGTATGTTCTACTAAGTTATCTTTTATCTTTATCTCATCGCTTGATATATGTTTTGTGTCAATTGATGGGGGATACATTAAGGCCCTCCTTCAGCAGATTACTCCCTATCGACACTAGATACTTATCTAGGAAGTGGATCTAGAAACCATCCAGTACCTTGGAGTTTGTAGTCCTTAGTGACAGGTTTCTTCGCATTCGACAATGGTTTTCCCTCATTAACTCCTGATCGGATGATTTTGTGTGTGTTCAACATCATCTCATCTATTCACACTCACTAGATTGTACTTGGTACCTAGGGAACCATTATCATCATCAGTGGTCTCCCTCATTTCTATTAACAATAACCATCATTGACTAGTAATTAGATCGTTTCTACCATTCTCGAGCTCAGCTAATATATTCATGTGTTGTATATTCGTACCAATGGGGTTGGAACAAAGACCTTGGGTTTGGGGATGCATTAACTACCCCTATTCCCATCCCAAGTTCCGTTGTATTTTATATCACCAATCTTGGCCATTTATGAGGTCCATCTTAGCACTTTCAGTGGTGTTACTTGGTTGTATACTATGACATAGATTGTATTTGCCAGTGGCTATGATATTTTTATGACATGGATCCACCATTTATTTATTCATCACCATGGTTCTAGAATTTTATTACATGGATCCGCGGTATATTCAGTAGGTGGCCATGATTTGTTATTATGTTATCGAGCATGGGTATGCCTACCTTGGGGATGATATCTATATACATACTTGGTCGATGATTGATGCAAGTGTACTTTGGTTCCTTGATCTGCAGTATCTTTCCTTAGGGAAGATTATTATTATAAAGTGTTTCTTCCATCAATTTCTCTTTTGACCTGACACTTTAGGGGGCATCTATTATACCCTTATTTACCATCCTTAGAGCTTAGAGGAGACATATATTATTTATCATGGTCAAACACTACCTTTCTAACCCTTGAAATTGATTTTTCTGGTAAAAATGAGCCTTATCACTCCTTTAACATTAATAAGAGGTAATAATCTAATTTTATCACTCCTTGCACCACTATAGGGATGGATAAAGTCACTTATTCTTCCATTATGGGGAATGATATCTTCTAGAAGTCTCATTATTTCCTTATCCATTAAGAAAATTTGTGAAGTGAATTGGATCCGTGTGTCTTAACCTAGGAACTTTCAATATGGGAACTCTCAATCCCACGTGAATGTGAGAGGAGTTAAGAGTCTAGCTTCATTTCATTCTCTTCCTCCATTCATCCATATAATAGAGGCATTTCAAGGGAGAAAGGGAAATATTAGGGAGAATTATTATGCTAGTGCATTCTATCAAAGAAGGTATGAAGCAAGGTGATCCGTAGGAATCTCATCATGACTTGAGAGATATATGTCATGTAATTTCTCTTTTATTATTCATTATAGATATATGATTTATTCCCCCTCCAATTCTCTGTTATTCTTATGTTTATTTGTAGTTTATATCTGACCTTAAACATATCTGGTTAGATCTTGTTTGGATCTTAAATGTTAGATATGATTTATGCATCAAGCAATTAGATCTATTTTGCATTTGGATTCAACATTATATCTTGTTTATGTTTATGTATGAAAGGTTTGAGGAAGGTTTTTCCATTTGATTATGTGTAGGCTATGGATATTCAAGAGTTGGAGTAGAGTCTTTCATATCTATATCTGGAATCCACACCAACGAGATCCCTCCATATTAAGGTAAGTACTTCCCCTTTTTCTTTCTATGTTTGTGAACTAACAATATTAGATATAGTGTGAAGCTTTTGTATTGGTCTACCCTACTTTTTGTCTTTGGTTTTAAGAAAGAGACCCAAGGGAATTCTTCTCTTTCTGCAGAAGGGAAAATCCCTACAACATTGATGGCCTTATTCTTACTAATAGTGACCCTAAACTTTTAACCCATGCCAAATCAATCCTTAAGAATAAATTTCAAATGAATGACTTAGTACATTTCAATTGTTTCCTTGGTCTCCAAATCTTGCAAACCTTCTCAGTCTAAGTATGCTTGTGACCTTATTTGTCGCTTTCACATGGATGATTGTAAACCAACACCATCTCACTTCCATCCTGGAGTCAAACTTACTGCCACTTGCACTTCACCTGAAGTAGATGCCACATTGTATCGTCAACTAGTTGGAAATATCTTATATCTGGCTCATACCCATCTTGATATTTCCTTTGTTATTGATCTTATTTTGCGATACATTCAAACACCCCATGAAATTCATTGGAAAACAACAGAAATGATATTTCGATATATCTAAGGTATAGTTCAATTTGGAATTCATTATAGTTTAGGGGGGACTCCTTTGTTAGTTTTCTTCACTAATTCAGATTCGGGTTGTCACCATGGTGATCATATTACATGTTTTTTAATAGTCTTGGTTCTGGACATGTCACTTGGGCTTGTAAGAAACAATAAGTTATTTCTCTTTCTTCAGTAGAAGCATATTATTGAGTTGCATTTAATGCAAGTCAGGAATCCTTGTAGCTTCAATAGATCCTATTAGACCTTTGATTCAAGTAGCAGCATCTGACTACCCTTTGGTGTGACAATCGGAGTGCCATATATCTCACAAAATATCTAGGTAAACATCATCACAACAAACACATTTAGATGTAGATGCACTTTATCAGAAAGCTTGTTCATGATCACATTCTCGAAGTACTCATTTTCCCTACAAATGATCAAGTTGCAAACATCTTCACCAAGTCTCTTACATAAGAGATTTTTTCTAAACTTTGATATATGTTAGGAGTTCAAAAAAATTTCGTTAAGGGGGGATAGGCTCTAATGCCTCCTTTTTTCTCCTATTGTGTCACTTTTTTAAATCCTTCAATCCTATCCAGATTTGTTCTTAAGGGCGATTGTTAGGATATTTAGACACTTAGGAGTTAGTTAAAATCAACTTGGTATAATGTGTATTTAGGTAAAGTGTGTTTCTTTAGTATGAATATGTACTTAACAAGTTATACAACTTGACGAGAACTCGACATTTTTCTCATTTTTTTATAGGTGTCAAAACCACCAAAAAACAACCCCGAATAGAAAAGTGGTGCTATCGGTAGCACCACTTTTTTGGGGGGGCTAAAATTACAACTTTTTGGTAACCACCAGTAGTGAAGCACAGTGTCGTTGTAATAAAAACTATAAAATTAACCCTTGAATCGAAAATGGTAAAACACATTTTTTTTCGGGGCTAAAATTATAACTTTTTGATGTCGTCGCCTTAATAGCCAATAGCTTTGCAATGCAAATGCTAAAATAACCTGGCGACTTCAAATGAAGTGCTACCAATGACACCCCTTTCCTTTATTAGGTTACATTTCCAGGCATTTTATGCCATGGCTTAAAAATATTTAATTTTTTTTTTAAACATATTTATACAAAAAAATAAGAGAAAAAAAACAAAATTTTAACAATTTTTTAAAAAATAAAATACATTTACAAAAACCCAAAAACATTTAAAAAACACATTTAAAACAAATTTTAAAAATAAAATACCAAAAATCACACATTCTAAACAAATTTTAAAAAGATAAAAAAACAAACCAAAATACAAAAAACAAACCCAAAAAAACAAAAAAAATGAAAAAGGGGTTGTGGAGTGGTGGCAGGAAGGTGGTGAGGGGGGTTGGAATGGTGGCATGATTCTGAGAATCGCGCCACCATTCCACCCTCCACCTCATCACCCTCACACCCCCATTCCACACATCCCTCCCCACCAAAACCCCTTCCTCCCCCACCGACCTAACTCCCCACCCATGCTACCAAATCGCGCCACCATTCCACCCTCCACCTCATCACCCTCACGCCCCCATTCCACACATCCCTCCCCACCAAAACCCCTTCTTCCCCCACCTACCTAACTCCCCACCCACACTACCCCTCCCATGTGACCCTCACTATTCACTCCCCTTCCTCCTCACTCCCTAGCCATGTGACCCCACCCCCTAACTACCCTCCCTTCCCACCACATGCTCTCCTTTTTAAATAAACCTCCCTCCCTAGTAAGCCATATTTTAATCATTTATATTTGTTTACTTTTTTTAAACTTTTATAAATACCCCTTAAACTATAATTTTTTTAAGTTAAATTTTTATAATTTTTCAAAACTTTTTAAAAAATATTTTTAATTAACAATTTAAATTTATTAATTATTACAATATTTTTATTATTTTTATTTTTTATTTATTTTAAACCTTTTCTTCTAGTTAGTTTTTTAAAATTGTTTTCGTTTTAAACATTAAGTGTGCTCCAAATTATCTTATGTCATTGTTTTTTGTTTTTTTTAATTATTTTCATGAATATATTTTTTTATGTTATTTTTTATTTTTTAAGTTAAAAATAAATAAAAATTTGTTTAATTTCTGGTTTTTTTTGTCTTAAGATGTCATATTTTTTCTATTTTTACAAATATTTAGAAAAAATTAAATTAAATATTTTCAAGTTATGGTTTAGAAATTCCTACAAATGTAACTCGATGAAGGAAATGGGTGCAATTGGTAGCACATTTTTCGAAATGGATGCAATTGGTAGCACATTTTTCCTAGTACTAGGTTTATTTAGGCATTTTTGTTGCAAAGACATCGTTTGTTAATGCGACATCATCAAACAAGTTGTAATTTTATCCCTGTAAAAAAAAGTGGTACTGCCGGTAGCATCACTTTTCGATTTGAGGGTCGATTTTACTATTTTTATTGCACTACACTGCCTGGTGTCCGTCCGAGGTTACCAAAAGGTTGTAATTTTAGCCCCCCCAAAAAAATTGGTGCTACCGGTAGCATCATTTTTCAATTCGGGTTTGTTTTTTGGTGATTTTGATGCAAAAATATGCATTTTTATGGCTAGAGTTCTCGTTTCGAGTATAAAGTTCTTGTCAAGTTGTATAACTTCTTACTTATGTAACTCGACGACCGCGATATGTTCTAGACATAGAGTGATCTGACAGTTCATCTTCACCTCGATCTTAATGAATATTGATATGTGGCTTAACACCGGATTGGTCCATGATCTATTTTTAAAGAGAATTGAAGGTCATTTGTTTGATGTTTGATTGTGAGAAAATCGTATGTAAAATATGGTTTCCTTTGCATTAACATATTTTCTCAAGTAGCTATTTGATTGGGGTCATGGATTATTTCTCTCTGAGAGTTTTAACCACGTAAAACATCGGTGTCTTGATCTGTGATTTGTTTGTGTGAGTGGTTTATTAAAATATTTGATATTCTAGAAATACCCTATTTTAATTGAACACTTAATTGTCAAAATTCTAATTAATCTTTATATTTATATAATTACAATTATTTAGAAAAATGGTCATCCCAAATTATTTTGGAAATACAAGTTATATAATTAGTGGTAATGTCACAAACATGTTTAATAACTATACAAGCATTATTGGCTATCGTCAAGCTGCAATAATTTTAAAAAAAATACATTTCAAAAAACAAATCTACATTTTATTATTTTGGATGTAAAAAATCAAACTCTTTAATAAGTTATGAATCACATTTAATTATAAAATGTGCATGTTGTCTATTTTTGTAAGACTAATATTAACAATTATTATTGTCAATGTCACTTTAATGAAAGGCATTTTTTATTTCTTTTTATATTTAATATAGAAATTTAGAATTATCATCTTGATTTAATGGAAAACTTCATTTAAAAATTAATCAAATCTAATTTAATATTGTTTTCATAATTTAATACGCAATATTTTATCCCTATTTGTGAGATTAATTTATTAACAATTATCATTGTCAAGGTCATATTAATTGAAAGGCCTTTTTATCTCTTTATATATTTATTTTAAAATTTTAGAATTATTTTCAATATCTAATATAAGATTAATCAAATAAATTGATTTAAATAACTAATCAAATATGATTTATAATTTTTTTCATGATTTAATATGCAAAATGCTATCACTATATAAGGAATAAAATTATATTTTGTAAGATTTAACTATCATAATTTTAATTTTATCAATATTAATTATAAGTGTTGGAACATTTAATAATAAATTTTAAAAATATGATTTATAAAGAAACAAATTGATTTAAAAATAATCAAATGGTGCAATAATTGATTGAATCATTTAATTAAGACATTTGTAAAAATGTTTAATAAATGCATTATATTTTCATGAGCAAAAAATTCACCTTGAAAAAGAGTTAAACAATTTATGGCATTAAATGATTGTAAATTTTTGGAATCACAATTCAAGTAAATGATTTGTATCACTAAAAATTAAACATCTCAAAAATAGAAAAATCATTAACAGTGTTAAACATTAATATACATATAATACATTTTATAAATCAAACAATAGCAATGTGATATGACAAGACATCATATATAGAAACAATAATATCAAAATCAACATATATGTCAAATATACGTCACAAGTCAAATATATATCGCAACAATCAATATATATGTAAACTATCGATAAGTTTTCTATCAAAGCTAAAAGCATCAATAGCTATACTACCTAAGAATGAAGCTATAGTTTCACATATCTCTTCAACAAGATCTATATTGTGTGATAAGATCATATTTCCCATAGGATAAGAGGTTGTTCTATTAGATGGATTCATAGGTAGTATATTGGTGATGGATCAATAGCTAGTGGAATTGGTGGCACGGGTGGAGAAGGAACACGGGAGGATATGATAGAGGGGTAAGAGGAGGTGGATCGATAGGAGCATCCTTAGACGCCTCATCATATGAAGACAAAGCAAATGAAGCAAATGAATGAACATGTCTTGTATCTCATTGCTTTTTGACCCTCACCCTTTAAATTAGGATAGGGATATCAATAACATGATATTGCAAGGAAGGATCGTATATATCTATACAAGATCAAGGCCTTGCATGACCACTAGAGGTTATATTAATACCACTTCAAAGCTATTGATTAGTATACATAATTGATTTGTGACCATCGGTGACAAAATATCTAACATGGTCTCTATGGTAGGCATGTCTTTATTCCCAAGATGGCTCATCAACCTCAACCATATTTGCACCATGTTGGGGAGGCCTATCAATAGCATATGATCCAATATCCGCAAATTAGTAGGCAATGATAATTACACAATTTAAACAAAATCTTATAATTAATTACACCTGTGCATTAAATAAAACAAACAAAAAACTACAATAATCAAAAGGTGATGATAATATTACTTTTCACGTTTGGTGGTTCGCCTACAATAAAAAGTATTTTTGGATATCCTCATCAATCCATTCCTTCATATGATATTGTACAACATTGAGGACATAATATTGTACAACATTGAGGACATAATATTCCTCACTAGATAATAGAACCAAAACCTATACACCCACTAGACTACATGGTTACTCTAACTAGTCCCTCTTTGGTAACATTTGCCTCCACATACACATATGCACATTAGTTGTCGACCTAAGAGGATCGGGCTCAAATGTTGACTAAATCACAAAAATATCCAAAAAAAAAAAAAGATCTAAATTAAATGTGAATATCATCTCCCCTCGAACACCTTACAACAACAATCCAACACAATACAAAATTGTCATTATTTGAATTGTCATAAAATAATGGCAAACCACCTAATTAGTAAAGGCGTGTGAAATAAGCTATCTACGTAATATATTAGAGGGGAAATAATGCACTTCCCATCATGGGTATGGTGTGCTAGTTTCAGGATGATAAGGCACAATCACCTAACATCCTCTACTTTTAAAAAAACTTTATATCAATTGGCCATTAAAAACATGGAAGTGGTTGGAATCAATGATTTGGAAACTGAAATATATTTGCATGTATTCGAGTTAATTCTCACTTGTAATTCTAAGAAATAGATTGAGGAAATGGGGAAAATAATCCCCCTCCTAGATAGCCTCGATAGCCTAGTGATAAAATAAAAATCCTCCTATGTGAGGTGGTACCACAAATCAAGACCAACCCTAAAGGTTTGTCTACCATGATCCTAGAGATGTATCAACTACATCAATAAATTTGTCTTCGCATTGAGGGAGTTAGGCTCCTCATAGAACTTGTAGAACTTGTAGAGTTCAACATCCATCAAAATGAGATAATTATGAGTTGTAATAGGAGAGGTAACATATCCCTCTCCATCTCCTAGTATTTTTATGTACACACGAAGGTATATAGGTCGACTTGACATTGTGGTAGTTTTCCTTGATTCACATATAAATTCATTCGGAAAATATATAAAAATAAACAAGTTGTACTAAATAACCATTTATAATATTCATTACATATTAAAATTAAAAAAAAAAAATTCAGAAAGAATGTGTGAAATTAATTAGTGAACCTATTTTAAACAAGTGCATTGACACCTATGGTGTTCCATTTGTAATAACACATCGGTAACAATGTTATTCTTAAATATTTAATGTTTTGATTAGATAATTACTCCATAGGCATTTCACCAACAATAAGCATAACCATCCACGAAATATTTAATGTTTAGTCATTTCACCAACTAGAAGTATAACCATCCACGTCTAATACATTCATCCCTCTATTGCTAGAGCTACCACCGCGAGGATGGTGCCGTGAAGGTTCGGAAGCGGCATTCGATGGCATCGTTGAATGTATTGAAATGAATTTCTTTTTCGTGGCGTTGGGCTCGTGTCGGAATCCTGCCAGTGGAAGTTGACAACTCTTCCAGTGCATCAATGGTATTATTATACGTTTCACATCAGCTGTGATATCCCCTCCCCAAAATATGATTTAAGCAGGATGCATCAAAATTTCTACGACCAGAATTGTGAATTACTTGTGCCTCCACGCAAAGCAACTGTGTCTGATCAGAAGCGTCATTAATGGAAGAATTTGTAAATCTTGTAACATGTTTGAACATTTTCGTACTAGGATTATTATGTGCAACAAACTTAGCTTAAGCGCAGAGTAATAAGCCAACCAAGCGACTGGTATCCGCCATGTACATATTTGGAGATTCGCCTGTAGATCCAGGTAACAACAATGGACTTGCAACGATTGGGAAGGACAAATTTCCTCCATACGGAAGAGATTTCGTGGATCATAAACCCACTGGTCGATTTACCAACGGAAAATTAGTAACATACATCATATGTATGACTCGAAGAACAACTTAATTGTTTGTTTAAGATTATAAGAATAATTGTAATGTTGGATTAACAAGTGCATAGTTGTCTTCTGTTATACTTCAAATTCTCCTACAATTTTATAAAATCATTTATTTTGGAACAAAGGATTAGAATTTCGGAATGTAGCTACAATTTGATGTATTATACATGTAAATAATGGCTAGGTTTAACAATTTCAAGCTTGTGCAGCGGGTCTAGCAAGACTTCCTGGTATACTTCCCGCATATTTGGATCCTCAAATCCAAGGACGACAAATTCTTACAGGCGCCAGCTTTGCTTCTGTTGGCTCTGGATACGATGACATCACTGCACTCCCGGCTGTGAGTATATCTTATCCTATTTTTTAATTAAATTCATCCCAACACATTCATTTTAGATCTTTCAATTTATTATCTATCCCATATTTTTCACTCTTCATTGTGCAGAATGTTCTACCTTTGGGGAAACAATTGGAGAATTTCAGGCATTATAGAGAGCGTCTTGCAAATATGATTGGCACGGAAAATGCAAGAAAGATCATATCCGGAGGGTTATTTGGGATAAGTATGGGAACTAATGAATTTGCCCTCAATTATTATAGCAGTTCTCTCATGATCAGGAAAATATACACAGTTAGGCAGTTTCGGGATCTCCTCCAACGGTCTCTCTCAGAATTTATACAGGTAATGATAATTTGTTTACACCAATGTAATTAAAAAATTGCAATTTCAATGGGCATTTAATTAATCTATATGCCGATAAAATTGTGATTGGAAATTCGTTTGTGACAACATATTTACAAAGAGGGTGCCACTAAACTTTTCATCGTTGGCCTTCCTCCATTCGGCTGTCTGCCTTCACAAATGAATATTCACAACTTGATCGAGAATACATGTGTTGAGGAGTACAATGACGCTGTGATTTCTTTTAATAAGAAGATTGTATCCTTATTAGAGATGGTGAAGCAGTGAATTATTTGACATCAGATCTCAGCAAAGGGCCTCACAGAGGCTTTGTTAAAACGAACTGTTGAAATAATGGTTGGTGACACGAAAGGGGTTTACCAGGAGGGCCAAATTATTCATGTGTATATACTGGAGTGTCCTCAAACACTCCTATAATCAGAAAACACACATACACTCAACATAATACCAAATTCATTGATGAATACACAACCCCTGTAACATAATAACAACATTGAATATAAAATATACGTGAACCGGGAACAAATAAGAGCTCGCCTTAAAGCCCTCTCTGAAGGAAGGAGGAGGACGCGTGGAGGTGGAGTGATAGGAAGAGGACGCGTGGAGGTGGAGTGATAGGAAGGTAAGCTAGGTTTTGTTGCCTAAACATTGTTCAATTAAAGTTTAAATTTTAAATTTTAATATATATATATATATATATATATTTGTCCATTGGTTGTAGCTTGGTGGTTGGGAGGAATATATATATATATATATATATATATATTTTTGTCCATTGGTTGTAGCTTGGGTGGTTGGGAGGAATATATATATATATATATATATTTTTGTCCATTGGTTGTAGCTTGGGTGGTTGGGATATATATATATATATATATTTTTGTCCATTGATTGTAGCTTGGGTGGTTGGGAGGAAAGATTGTTGCCCTCCCCACCTAGGTTCAATTCTTGTAAGTGACATGATGCTTTTGTTGAGCCCTATTGTAATGATTGTATTTCAAGCCTGACTTTTCCGTTGGAAAAAATATATATATATATTTTAATATTCTTTTATATATATATATTTGAAAATCGTATCGGAACTGTGCGCTTAGTGCTCCTTTGATCCAACTTTACACGAACAAGAAACTTAGATTGAATTTAGTGGTGGCCATCTGTAGTTCCTAACTTAATGATTAGCATGCCGTTAGTTATTGTTATAGCATTCTGATATTTAGATTTATGAGTTTGCCTACGTATTTGAACACTAGCTCATTGGTCTTGAGGGTAAATGGTTTCATCGTGCCAATGCTTTCACCCGCGTCGTTGCCCATTGAGCTAGCAGTTCTTAGCTGGGATGGATACACAACTAAGTTTTATTGTTATAACGGTTTAAAATTATAATCTTCTTTTGGTAGTAAGAATCCTATTTTATTTTTGTTGTATAAACATGTTTTTTTTTATTATTATTATATTGATTAATAAGGGTATTGTCTTTTCTGGTTAGAGTAAAAAAAAAATTAATATAAAAAAATTATTATTTGACCATATATATTATACTCTTTACTTACAGACATGTGTTATAATTATATGGGTTATATAGTATAGAGTTCTTTCAAATTGCATAAATATTTTATGTAATAACAAAAGAAAGAACGAAAGAACTAATAACAACCGTTGATCTTAATAATTGTTGCGACTTGAGCTAACGCCACGTGTACCCATAGATGTGCTCCCCAATATGCTCCACCAAGCCAAGAGCTTAGTTTGTAGGGTTTAAAATTAACCAAAATATAAATAAATAATTATTATATAATAATTATGGAAAGCCTTATGGACAACGTGTAATACTAATAGAGTATGGCTCATGATTATTTACAATTGTTTAGAGTGTGGCTCATGATTATTTACAATTGTTTAGAGTGTGGCTCATGTTTATTTACAATGGTTTAGTGCGTGGGAATAATATTTATGTGTTTATAGGAGAATTATATTTAATAACAAGCAAAATAGATGTAAAGCAGTTAGTCTCTGCTTTAAAATTATAGTTTTAAAAAATTATTTGACAATAATAATTTTATAAAATGTGTTAAATAGAATATTAAATTTTAATCAAATTTATAAAAATATTATTGTTATTTATAATTATTTTCCAATAATAAATTTATGAAATGTATTAATAGAATATTAAATTTCAATCAAATTTATAAAAAATTATTTAATAATAATACATTTATAAATATATTAAATAGAATATTAAATTTCAATCAAATTTATATCATTAAATAAAAACATAATTCATATGTACAAAAGACATTGTTTAAATACAAATTTTTTAAAATGTATTAATTTTGAAACATATAAAAATATATATTAAATAAAATATTAAATTTCAATCAAATTTATATTATTAAAAAAATACATAATTTATATTTACAATAAATATTGTTTAGATAATTCTAATTTTGTTAATCTTTAAATTGATAAAAAAATTGAATAATAAAATATATAAATGAATTTAAATTCTATGTAAAAATATTTCATAATAATCTAGGTGTGATTAAGTAAAATGAAATAAAAGAAAATTGGTAAAAGATTTATATCAAATTTAAAAAAATAATAAACCAATTGCAATATTTTTTATATAAATATTTTGTAGAAAATCTATTTTATTTTATATAAATATCAATATATCATTTAAAATAATAATTAATTAATTAATTAAATATGACAAATAACCTACTCCGTGAATTTATACCTGTGATAAATATATACTAAAATATTCTCGGGAAACATATATATATATAATTATAAATGAAACTTTCATCGATTATAGTGGAATAAAAAAGTAAAAATCTGAAGCCGCCTACATGCTAGCGTGCCGTGCCTGACAACCCTGACAAAGCATTTATAATTTTATATAATTTTTATAAAAAAATTACTTGTAAAATCTCTATCGACATGATGTGAGTGGGAGTTCTAAAATAATAATGCAATTTTATATAATTTTTATAAAAAAATTACTTGTAAAATCTCTATCGACATGATGTGAGTGGGAGTTCTAAAATAATAATGCAAACTAGATAATGATAATCAACTTTTTTTTCAAAAACAAATTGTGCCAAATACCTTTGGTTTGGTACCTTTTGCGAGCACCAAATTAAAAAATAAAAAGAATAATGTATGGTATTCAACTTTTGAAAATGAAATGACAATCGCAAAAGAAAAGAATAAATCATGTTTAATATTTTTCTTTTCTAACAATGCTTGTCGTTTTTTGCACGAATGGACATTTAAAAACATTAAATAAAATTAATGTAATGTTAACATCAATGAGTTACCAAACATTTTTAAAAGATAAAAAAAATTAAAAAATACACCTTAGAAAGGGAAGTTAGTGATATGGTAAAAAACCATACATTAAAAAGTAAAAAGATAAAAACATGATTTTCGTCGAGGGTTATGGATCGAAACCATTCGGAGTCCAGTCACCAATCCTACGCGTTTCTTCTGTTTGAAACCTCAATGCAATATAAACATCTTTCAACAATCTTTGTCACCGTTCGACCTCAGGAAAAACAGAAAAATAGTAAAGAGGATGGGATTTCGATGTCCGTTCTGTTGCACATTAAATGAATCTGCAGATGAAAAAGACTATGTATAGAAATTTGACTACGATTACTGTATAGAAATTTGACGGGAAGCTTACGGACGGTGGACTTGTGACTAGTCCCAAAAATTTAGGAAGAGCACCTCGTATGGGCATTTAATTAATCTATATGCCGATAAAATTGTGATTGGAAATTCGTTTGTGACAACATATTTACAAAGAGGGTGCCACTAAACTTTTCATCGTTGGCCTTCCTCCATTCGGCTGTCTGCCTTCACAAATGAATATTCACAACTTGATCGAGAACACATGTGTTGAGGAGTACAATGACGCTGCGATTTCTTTTAATAAGAAGATTGTATCCTTATTAGAGATGGTGAAGCAGTGAATTATTTGCCATCAGATCTCAGCAAAGGGCCTCACAGAGGCTTCGTTAAAACGAACTGTTGAAATAATAGTTGGTGACACGAAAGGGGTTTACCAGGAGGGCCAAATTAGTCATGTGTATATACTGGAGTGTCCTCAAACACTCCTATAATCAGAAAACACACATACACGCAACATAATACCAAATTCATTGATGAATACACATCCCCTGTAACATAATAACAACATTGAATATAAAATATACGTGAACCAGGAACAAATAAGAGCTCACGTTAAAGCCCTCTCTGAAGGAGGAGGACGCGTGGAGGTGGAGTGATAGGAAGGTAAGCTAGGTTTTGTTGCCTAAACATTGTTCAATTAAAGTTTAAATTTTAAATTTTAATATTCTTTTATATATATATATGTATATATATTGGAAAATCGTATCGGAACTGTGCGCTTAGTGCTCCTTTGATCCAACTTTACACGAACAAGAAACTTAGATTGAATTTAGTGGTGGCCATTTGTAGTTCCTAACTTAATGATTAGCATGCCGTTATTTGTTGTTATAGCATTCTGATATTTAGATTTATGAGTTTGCCTACGTATTTGAACACTAGCTCATTGGTCTTGAGGGTAAATGGTTTCATCGTGCCAATGCTTTCACCCGCATCGTTGCCCATTGAGCTAGCAGTTCTTAGCTGGGATGGATACACAACAAAGTTTTATTGTTATAACGGTTTAAAATTATAATCTTCTTATTTTTGTTGTATAAACATGTTTTTTTTATCATTATTATATTGATTTACAATTAGGGTATTGTCTTTTCTTGTTACAGTAAAAAAAAAATTAATATAAAAAAATTCTTATTTGACCATATATATTATACTCTGTACAGACATGTGTTATAATTATATGGGTTATATAGTATAGAGTTCTTTCAAATTTTATAAATATTTTATGTAATAACAAAAGAAATAACGAAAGAACTAATAACCACCGTTGGTCTTAATAATTGCTGTTCCTCATCCATGGCCAGCAACGCGACTTGAGCTAACGCCACGTCTACCCATAGATGTGCTCCTAATATGCTCCACCAAGCGAAGAGCTTAGTTTGTAGGGTTTAAAATTAACCAAAATATAAATAAACAAGAGCCATGAGGTAGCAATGTCCCCGCAGTTGCTAATAGCAATAACAACTATTGGTATAAGCGAAAAGCTATAGAAATATGATACTCTTGCCACAAAATTATAGCAAGGAAAAATTTCTTTTGAGATAAAACGAATTAGCCAGTGAGCCTCAAGTTTTCAATAGCTTATATCAGCACAATACTGAAAACATATAGTAATACAACATTTGGATTGGTTATGGTTATCCACGAGTACTAGTAAACAAACTGATATACTCAATAGATAATACCATTTGGGTTTAGAGGTCATTTTTAGGGACAAGATTATCAGAATATGACCTTTAAAAAAATGTAATTAATAGAAATTAAAAATTACTATAATTTGTATATAAATCAAAGTTAAATAATATATTAAAATAAAATTGTCAAACGTATACACAACTGAAACAATTTTTATTTTTAAAGATTAAAAAAGCAATACATGTTTTTTGGTATGAATGAGGCTTTTATGAAAGAAAATGTATATTTTGTCATTAATATATATATTTTGCCTTTATTCATTTTTTTGGATTTATGCATCAAGTAATGAACATTTAAAGGCATGAATTGAATTACAATGATTGTCAATAAATTTGTGATACAGTTTGCATTTGTATTAAAAGAAGGATATTTGCATACCATTGCATATATATATTTTGCTCTCAAACATTGGATGATATAGATTACTTAAACCAACATTGCTACAAACAACCACCAGCAAATGCAACATTTCCTTATCTTTTCCATAGTAATAAGGATGTTCAACAACATAACTCAAAAATGTTATCAGGTATGCAAACAGAAACATTTACACTTGTAGCACATGATAGCAAAATTGATTCAATTGGAAAAAATGACCATAAACAAAAGACATTGCAATTTTCCTCTACGATAGTAGTAAAAAAGGATATGCTTATTGAATTAGTTGGAGGCAACTACTCAAGTCAGGATGGATTGGTTAATGGTGCAGAAGGTGTGTTTAAACACTATACTCAAACAAACTAAGATATTGTCTGGATTGAGTTTGCAGATCCAAAAGTTGGAGACAAGCAATGTGCAATGATGCAACATCTTTATATGCCTACCGTAAAGTCCAATTGGACATGAATCAAAAGGATTGTGATACAAACAAGAGTTCAAAATAAAATCAATGTTATGTGAGCACAATTCCCAATTTAGTTGGCATGTGCAAGGACAATTCATAGAGCACAAGGATTGACAATGAACAGATTGGCATTTGACCCAAAAGGAATTAAGAGACATGGCCTTGTTTACACTGCGCTCTCGCGTGTCAGAGATATGGATTGTCTTTATTTTTTAAACAAATTGGAACAAGGAAATTTTATAGCTTGTCCAAAAGTCACCACTGAAATAGATAGATTAAAAACACAAGCAAGTTTGCAATTTGAATATGGTCTGCATTCAATGCCAAACGCTGAACAATTACTCATTTCATCGCTAAACACACGCAGCTTGCTTTTGCACTATGACGATGTTCTAAATGATCATGAACTTATGCAAGCAGACATTCTATGTTTGCAACAAACTCACATGCGCACACTTAGCAAAGAAACAACAATGATAGAGAAATACAATTTCTTCTCAACATTTTCAGTGCATGGAATCCTTATATTGATTAAAAAAAACATTGCTATTATCAACTCTAAAAACTATACAGAAAACTTCACTGAAGCAATTTGCGTAGATGTCATGAATTAGCACAAATGAATGCCACCAAGTTTTTTTAATTACCAGATCATAGAGATTCTGGTTGGTTTCAGTAGTTTGTTGCAAAAAATATGAGCAACTACGAGAGTGTATTTAAAGAATATTGCATGTTCATATTGATACAGGTTTAATGTCACCATTGATATTATTAAAAAATATTGCTCACGTCACTTCAAATTGACAGAGAGAGACCGATTTTAATGCAATTGATTATGTTCTTCAGCAAAATGACTGCCATCTTGCAGGAACCCTATGCATAATAACTTATCATGAGTTCTACATGTCAACTAGGGAACTATAATAATAATAAGTAAGTTACCTTAGGCAAAAATAATAAACAAGTCACCGCATTACTTCAACCTATGTTCAGTAAGAGACTGCTTCATTTTTCAGTTAAATGATAAAAGATCGCTGTCAAAATTAAAAATGTAATTAGTGTTCGATTAACTAAACATATACTCGAAGTATCGGTGAACTATAGCTTTGGAACGCCAGCGACGATGTAGCTGAGAGAGTTTTAACTCAAGTTGAGTTAACACTACATTAATCATTGCAGTGGCCGAGATATAGTTGACAGATCAAGGTATGGCGGGGCCACATATCAATGCTAGCTACATTCATGAGAAAATTCACAATATCAAATGTTGAGTATGTGTCTGCAACGAAAGGGAAAACATTGAGATTGTGCATCCGAAATAAATGTTGGCAGTCAACAGAAGGCTTATTCATTCATTTACTCAGGACATCTGCATTTATTCGAGTGGTTTCATCCCACACTATGTATCTTGTTCAATTGATTAGAAACAATAACAAGGGTTCTTATGCGTTAGTTGACGCAGTCGCTGTTGTGAGACTAAGCAAATTAATAAAAGAACATGGCAATGTAGTTAGCAGTGGTGGAGTTTAGTGCTCCTTTGAAATAGCAGAAATATAATTAATGAATTGATATGCTAGAAGCGGAGACAAGTGACTCGTTTGCTACTAGAATGGAATACGGGATTTAGAATTTGCTTCACTATTCAGTATTGACAGAAATGGAGTTTATGAATTTTGTTATTATGCTTTTTATTTGTGAAGTTGGATGTATGCCACTGCTACAGTGTGCCATTTGTTAAGCCAACTGGTTTTTTTATCGCAATTCCAAGCATTAGTCATGCCACTCACATTTGAGCTCGGTCGCGTGCCTACTGCTAATAAGTTGTACTAGAAGTACATTTTCTATCTTTCAATGTTGGCGGGCAAGGGTGTCCTGTCATAGTATTAACTCTGCTACTGGCTTCTCTAACTCGAATATCTAGGTGGTGACTAATGTGGCTTGCAACCTGTGATGAAAAATGGTGAGTGTTTTCGCAATGCTGAGCTGTGCTATCAAATAAGCTGGAAATTCTGCTACCTGGACTTCGTCGTAGAAAAGAATAATAAATGTGATATTAATGTATTCAGTACCTCGTAAGCAGTTGTGCTATAATGTCAAAATATTCATTGTTGATGTTATATTCCCTTGGGTTTTGGTGCTTTAAAAAGTCTAATCCCACACTACGTATTCATGGAGGGATGGGCCAGGGTTATACACATTATTTCTATTAGCATTGCATGTCATTCATAAGCGGATCCCATGAGACCTGTGACTAATCTATTCGAAGAAGCTTAGGTGCATAAACTCAGCGAGGACTATATATGATCTTTTTTTATAGCCAGGATATGGAAAAATGCTACCCAGTAGTATTGACTATTCAACATGCAGAATACCCTTTGGCCAATAGAGGGAACAAATCACGGCGTATTTCTCAACATTAGATTGCAATTAAACAATGTAGAGGCACGAGAATTCTCAAGCAGAATCAACGTAGGTTGGAGTCTCGTTAGCAAGTGGTGGAAGCAAATCAATGTGAATGATCTGTGGGATCTGCAAAATAAGCACCACGTGCTGGAGCAACATGAAGGGAGACCACATACTCAACTATCCCATAATTACGTTAAATTTACAATATGTATTCAACACAATAGACAAGACACAATAAAGAAGTTAATTAGATGTGCACCAGTTTGTCAAAACACTTGTTGCAGGAATGAAACCTGTTTGTCAGAACCCTTGCCACATGGCTGAATGTTGATGTCACCTCACCGCCTGTCCTTGGAGCACAAAATCCCAGATTGGCATCAGAGATAAATGTGTTTTTAAATAAATTTTAAATAGGCATTAATTATATATGACACAGTTTTCGCCACCGAAACAGGAAGGGAAAATTTATAATCTTAGATACAAATTAATAGATTTGCATGATATATATATATATAGTTCCTTTCGGGGACATAATAATAAGGAACAGACTATGGTAGAAAGAACCACAGGGAGCAAAAACAGGAAGCGATTACCGAGGTTGATGTTATCAGCGCTTATCCAATGAAACCTTAACAAATTAGCACTGTTTAAAAATTTATACAAACAATTTTTTTTCCAACTATTTACAAATAACCCAAAACCATAGTATGGAGGAAAAATTTATAGCCGTAGGTGCAAACTAGGTGCAAATTAATAGGGTCTGCATGAAATATATAATATTCTGTTCGGGGACATAATAATGAACACATCATGATAGGGAGAAACATATTTAATTTGCAACAGAAAGGAACATATTGCTATGCAGGAAATATTATACTATATATCTAAATCTGTGGGAAGCATATTTGTCTACTTAGCAAATGACAAAAAACTATGGAAATGTTAATCATAGAAAGTTCTAGTGTATTTTTTATATTGTTTAAAGCCATTACATGAGCAGGAAAAATAGCTCTTTGATAGTTTGATAAAGCAGAGGACAAAAAAGGAATAATCCCAACACGCTGAGTTTTGTCAACAAACCAGAGGACAAAAAAAAAGGCAATAAGTCTAACAAACTGCAGTTGTGCTTTTGCATGAGCAAGTGGATGTTTGCATTTTTTTTTTTTTTTTTGCCAAAAAGCTGTGTAATATCAACTCTCGTATTGATTGTAGTCCCAGCGTCATTGTGGTGGTTTTTTATTTTTGGTGCACCTGCCAATAGCATTCAAGCTGTAGTCAGAATAATTGGGAAAGAGTAGCAAAACTGCAACTATTTCTAAAGACTAGATACTATTTGGACTATGATGTTGGAATTACTTATAGTTTATCTCAAGTCGCAGAGCTTCAAAGCAATAAATCTGTAGGAACAATTTAGCAAGAGCAAAAATCCTATCAAGAGTAGCAAATTATTCTATTAGGTTATGTAATAAATTACCGGAAATTATTTTGTAATAGAGCTGCTATCAATAATTAGAGTATTAAGCTACTGAAACTAGCATTTCATCAAATGTTCGTATTTAAATCGACACTATTTAAATCATGCCATTCTATCATTAGATTTTCGAACTTTGCAACAGGTAGTCAAAGTCAAACGTGAAGCAAAACCTTGCGAAAATTGTTTAAGCAAAAACTGAGCAAAAAAAGTTCATAAATTGAAAGATCATTATATGTTAAACTAGACATATACCAAATGTTTTGAAGCTGCAAACTATCAATGTAAACTGAAGAAATAGCAAAGTGTTTTTGTTTGTAGCTAATGCAATTGAATACAATTTTCAAAACATAGTCTGCAGAGGCCGGCAATATTATTTGTAGTACTATAATTGTCAATGACTATGATTAGACTATATGAATAGATGTTGTTCCATCGAAAACCATAAATGAAGTATAATGATCTAGAATCTAGGAATCCATAAATTCAAAGCACTGTGACAATGCTATATTGGCCATGATACTTATTGTTTAAATGGATTTCAAATTTCAGGATCATATTCAAATTGCTGGGAAAAATTATCCAATGCAAACTTCAATTTAATAACATGACAAAAGAACATGGTGGCCCGAATCTGTTTGACATATTACATATTAGTATTACAACCTAATTTTCACTGACATAAACTTCAATTTGATAACATCACAAAAGGGCACAGTGCCCTGGATCTGTTTGACATATTACGCACTAGTATTACAACGTGACTTTTACTGCCATAAAATGTGGTTTTCACTGCTATATCAATAGCTAATTTCATAAAGGATGGCTTTTTTCTATTGATAAGTGTCTAAGATCTTTCTAGATGGCTACAATGGCGAATTTATTTAGCAAGTGGAATATATCACGATTTCAATAATATACACTTTATTATTTCTGGTTGACTTTTATTGGCATAAAAATAGCTTTTATTATTCTTAAGCGTCTAAGATCTTTATAGATCACTAAGTAAGATCTTTTTAGATCACTAAGATGGAATTAGGAATTCGATCTTAGTGATCTTAAAAGATCTTACTAAGATCTTACATAGTGATTTATGAAGATCCTAGACACTTAAGTCCAGAAACAGCGATGAAACTTGATGGGTCAAATGTTTGTCATGAATGAATTTAACAGTTAAATACACGCAATTTCACTCTTTAGAAACTTGAACTCTTCAAAACAGAAAATAGATTTGTGTACCTGGAAGTCAATTTCTTTTCAAGTTGATGATTCTGTCGTCCAGGGCCAATGTAAATAGTCCTTGCTGGGAAAACTTTCGAAGATTGAAAACTGTTGATGATATGTTTTTTTAGTATTCTTCAAATGAAATATTTGTTACTTCTGGACAATACTCTTTTAGCTGTGGGTTGCGCACTGTGCATTCTATCAGCCCATCATTTGTGTCCAAATTGCATTCCAGATTATGCTCATATATAATTTGCATTTCTTTTTTGCAAAATGCACAGACCACACAGCTCTGAATCAATGGTTGTTTACATTGAGCACAAATGCATCAGTACGGAGGTGCAAATGTATTTTTTGCTCTCAGTATTCCATGTATCTGTCAAAGTCACATGACAAATGACCATAGAAAATGCATATAATATCAGCCTATTTTTACATAGAATTATGTTAGTATTTCTTTTTTATTTAAACAATAATTAAATTTAGATTCAAAGCACTATTACTAATTACAATGTTAATGAGCAATGTAGCAATTGACCAAGTGTCGTTAGTCAAAAGGGTGAAAGCAAAGAGACATTGCAAAAAACAATCGCTGGAAACTGATGAATAAGAATGTTGTGAATAGAGTTGCAGGCTTGAATTTAAAATTTGTTGCAATGCAAACAGTGTTCTGAAGCATTGCTAGGAAGAGAATAAATTGTACTTTTCCAGTATGCAATAAATATTGTATAGGCAAAGAGTATTTTCATTTAATTGAGATACAATGTTGTATTCTCATAATTTTCCCTCAGACATCGAGAGTACAGACACAGAATGTAGTTTTTGCGAGAAGCAAAATAGCCAAATCTCCAATGGCGTTGCAAATGCAATTTTGAGGAGTTAAACAAATATAAAATCTTTCTTGTGGCACTCTAAGCATCGTGGATTCATCTTCCGATCACAAAAATCTAGTCATGCCATTGTCATGTTATTTGCCATTAATAGTTTTAGATGATGTAAATAACATGAATTAATTGGATGCAGTTTTGGTAGTTAAAAGCCTTGTTTGCAAAGAGAGCTTGATATTGATTAGATCTCGACATGAAAATGTTCTCATAAGTTGGGGCCTGGAAACGTCATCGATTTATAAAACAATTGGCCTCAATTCACAATACTCCCAAGAGCTCTTGTGATCACATGCGTTCAAATGATTTTTCCCAATCATACTATTTGAATCTTTGGATAAATTCTTAAAAGCTTATGATCGATTGCCTTTATTTTTAAAAGTATTTGGGGTGCTTGTCTATGGCAAAAATGACATGCCTTGTTGGGAACACCAATTGGATTAGGCTTAAACATATGATTCGAAATAAGACTCAAAGAAAATTTAAAATTAGTTATGATGTGCTCAAATAAATCTAACAGCTAAACTGCTTTTATAGAAAAGCAAATACTCCTGTCTGAAAGGCCAAAAGAGCTTAAAATCCATAGGTTTAAGCAACATGTGTTTCTTTGCAAAATCTATATCAGTTTTGATGACAATATTCTCAAGAGACTACAAGAATTTAGAAAGGTTTTTAACTGAAGCCTATTATAATTAACAAAGTCAATGCTACTAGACAATGAACAATAGACGAAAAAACAGAAGAAGGTGTTAATCAATGAAACTATTTTGCATGAAAGTAGATTGTGTTTTTGTTGTTCTTTGTCCATGAAATGAGAAAGAAGCAATTTTTCAATGTACCTGTGTCTTTGAATCAATGATTGGAAGCAAATTTTGAATTGCATAATCATCATTAAGAGGGTCAATAAAGGTAGCTGCACAGGTCCGGAGCATGTGGTTTCCTTTAGTGTCATTTCGGACAATGTTTTTAAACAGATAGAATGGAGAATTATCAAATGCAAGTTGTTCTTGACTTTGCAAGAGCAGTTCTTTGAAGCCTTCATCGACCTGTAACTGCAATAGTAGAAGACAGTAGTCAATGAGCATAGGTTGCAATTAGAGATCGTTAAATCTATTTGTGTTTGTTTTTTTTTTTCTATTTTGTTGTTTATGTAAAAGAGTGGAAATTTTATTTAGTTTTAAAAAATAGCAATTTCAAAAGAACATTAGCTATGCAAATGGCATATTTACTGTTGCATGGTCGTTTGTCGTTCCACCGTCTTTGATATACAAGTCGAATTGCTTGTTGTTGTATTCACATGCAACAACAATTGCTGCGACAGAGCCAACAGAGTAGGAGTCGTTTGATGACGACAAATCACAAATTGTCATGTCTGGAGCTAGCTTCCTCATTTTGCAAACTTGATCAATTGTCTGAATTATTGTATGCGGGAATATGACTATTGAATACTTAGCATCGCCTCTGTCATATTGGCCTTTTTTCTTGAGGCCAAATCGAGTGATTCTTAGACTTTTGTTGGTTGAGAAGTAGCTACCAAAACGTTTGATCAAATTGTCACTTATTCCAGCAGTGATTGTCACTAGCCCATCTCTATCAACAAAGTCTGCATGCAGTATTTGTGCCTTTACAGGAGAAGTTTGGATTTTGTTCTGTGCGGGCCCATATACAGCCAAGATGTCTCCTTCAAAAACAATTTTCGGTGTTATTGTGCATAGCTCTATAATAGTAGCTGCTTCTAAAGGTGTTTCTTTGAACCTGTTATTGTTATAGTTAGAGAACATGGCCAGGGAGAAAATTATCAACAATCAATAGCAGAAAAGTTGAAACTTGGATCAAGTTTGAGAATGAGAAAATACTTGTCAATGCAATAGTTATATTATGTTGTTTCGTGCGCTAGAAAATCATAAAAGAAGATGGAGAAGTTTTGTGTATTAAAAATGATGTAAAAAGCAATTAGAATCAAAATAATTGCATACCTTTTTGGACTTTCAGCAGTTGACGTTTTTCCCATTGCCAGGTTGTTTGGTGCTGATGTTGTTTTTGTTGTGTTGTGCAAAGCCAATGAACTATCTTCCATTATTTTGCAATTTTGGGTTTGAGTTTGAAAAGCTGCACATGCGAGAAGGATTAAGCAAATCAGATGTAACTGACATTGTTAATTAGGGTAAAGAGTAGAAAAGATTTATAATAGATGGGAAATATGGGAAAAACAGACAGCATAAAAACAAAGAAGCAAAAAAGAACAACAAATGTCTATAATTCTTTGACTGGATTTTTGACATATGCATAGCGCAAAGTCTATGTAGTGTCAAGAATTTCAGTTAAACAAGCGCTGGAAACTATTTACAATTAGATATTGAACAAATTTTGATCTAAAATTATTTTGAACATAAGAATTTGTTATTAAAACATTTTATGTCACCTATATATGCTCTGCATTATTATAAAATGGAGATAGCACATGCATATTTTTTATAAAGAGTGTCTACATATGTTGTCGCATAATTGCTAATTTTTTAGATCTGAACTGTGGACAAAATAAAGTGTAAACAACTATCAATAGCAAAAAATAATCAAGATTTGACATCACAAAATAGATTATAAAAATATGAGAAAGTTCAACAAAATTTAAGCTCATAGCTATGACATGAATATTGCAGATGCCGAAGGCTGATCTAAACCTAGCTCACTATGAATACGCAAAAACCAAATTGCCGTAGTTTTAAGTGCATGAAAGTTGCAGGGGAAAGAATAGTACCTGGTTTTGATTTTGTGCAAATATGATATCATGAATCCGTTCATAGATAGGAAGACAATAAAATTAGATAATGCAAAAGTGAATGGACTATGCATTTTAATCAAAGATCGATAGGAATGTTGAATAGTGATCAGTCCAATAAGCATCTGAAATATTGAAAAGAATATCTCTGTGTTTCAGATTTGTCCAAAAGTGATCAAGCATTGAACCGGTGTTTGTTGTTGCTTTTGTTGTTTTTAGTGTCAAGCCTTTCATTTGCATAAACAATTGCAGTTTTCTTTTTGATGTTGTTTCTTGCAACATGTCAATGTTCAGGTCACCAGCTACTAGGATTTGAGTGGCTGGTGTGCAACTTGACAAAATGCAACTCAATATATGAAAGAGATCATCAAGGACACCACACGGTCTATTGTAAATGTTCACTACTTTCAATACACTGGAGCCTAATTCTAGATCTACGCAAATTGCTTCAGTGAAGTTTTATGTATAGTTTTTAGAGTTGATAATAGCAATGTTTTTTTTAATCAATGTAAGGATTCCATGCACTGAAAATGCTGAGAAGAAATTGTATCTCTCTATCATTGTTGTTTCTTTGCTAAGTGTGCGCATGTGAGTTTCTTGCAAACATAGAATGTCTGCTTGCATAAGTTCATGATCATTTAGAACATCGTCATAGTGCAAAAGCAAGCTGCGTGTGTTTAGCGATGAAATGAGTAATTGTTCAGCGTTCGGCATTGAATGCAGACCATATTCAAATTGCAAACTTGCTTGTGTTTTTAATCTATCTATTTCAGTGGTGACTTTTGGACAAGCTATAAAATTTGATTGTTCCAATTTGTTTAAAAGATAAAGACAATCCATATCTCTGACACGCGAGAGCGCAGTGTAAACAAGGCCATGTCTCTTAATTCCTTTTGGGTCAAATGCCAATCTGTTCATTGTCAATCCTTGTGCTCTATGAATTGTCCTTGCACATGCCAACTGAATTGGGAATTGTGCTCGCATAACATTAATTTTATTTTCAACTCTTGTTTGTATCACAATCCTTTTGATTGGTGTCCAATTGGACTTTACGGCAGGCGTATAAAGATGTTGCATCGTTGCACGTTGCTTGTCTCCAACTTTTGGATTTGCAAACTCAATCCAGACAATATCTTGGTTTGTTTGAGTATAGTGTTTAAACACACCTTCTGCACCATTAACCAATCCATCCTGAGTTGAGTAGTTGCCTCCAACTAGTTCAATAAGCATATCCTTTTTTACTACTATCGTAGAGGGAAGTTGCAATGTCTTTTGTTTATGGTCACTTTTTTCAATTGAATCAATTTTGCTATCATGTGCTACAAGTGTGCATGTTTCTGTTTGCATAGCTGATAACATTTTTGAGTTATGTTGTTGAACATCCTTATTACTATGGAAAAGATAAGGAAATGTTGCATCTGCTGGTGGTTGTTTGTAGCAATGTTGGTTTAAGTAATCTATATCATCCAATGTTTGAGAGCATGTTCTGATTGTATTCAAAATCGATATGAATATTTGATCTCTTTGACGTACAACTATTGTAAGTTCATAGCATTTTATGGCATCGAACCAAAATGTGTAAGGAAATGTCTGTTGTTGGAATCTTGGTTGTTCAAAAATCCAAGAATCATGAACGGGTTGTGCTTGACACAAATCACCACAGAATATGACATCAAGGTTTCCAAATGCTTTGGTTGGTGTGTGCATTATTTCACGTAGTCGTTTGTCAATGTTGTACAGCATCCGAGACCCTATTAAAGAGACTTCATCAATCAACAATACTCGAAGTTGTTCACAATCTTTTGTTAGAAGATCTAGGGTGTTTGAATTTAGTGGAAGCATGTTTGAACTTAATGGCAATCTAAAGGCAGAGTGGACTGTAATGCCACCTGCATTATATGTTGCTTTTCCAGTAAACGCAACTATAAGACCTTTTTTCTTTAAAGGATCACTACCAATTTCTTTGTCATAGTAATGTAGCAGACCATCATAAATAGCTTTTGCGGTGTAAGTTTTACCTGTTCCTGCGCCTCCTGTCAGGAACAAGCGAATTGGAGTGAGGGGATTGTTTTTTTTCCTTGCAATAACTTCTTTCACAATTGATTGTTGTTGAGTATTTAGGTTTCTTCGAATTGCATGGTATTCATGCATGTCCAAAAGAAACGGCTTTTATGTCAAGTTGCACACAATCCCAGGTTTTGGTGCACTGGGCATAGTTTTGCGCATTAGATCATGTTGAATGTCATATTGTTCTAATCCAGGCATAGCTGTTGTTTTTTCTGTTGTTACAGGAGGCATACTTATGTCTTGCAATTCAATTGTTTCAACGGCATTATCAAGGTCACCCCACTTTGTCGTTGTTGATGCCATGAACTTTTGTTCTACAATGTCTATTTGTTCTTTGAATGTGGCATATGCGTCAGACCATGTTTTGAAATTGCTCTTTAGCAGATTGCAATTGTCTCTATATGGCATAAAAAGCATGATCTTTTCTCGAAAAAAATTCTCAGGGTCTTTTTGTTTGTTGTAGTGAATAGATCGTATGATACATGGTCTATTTCTTTTTCTTGTAATTGAGTGTATACAAGAATAGAAAGATGCATATTCTGCCAAGGAAATGTTTTCAAGCTCAACAGGGCGTGTAATGTATTTGTCCAAAATTGATGGACAAATAATGTCATCAAAGTCATCTGGTTCTGTTTCCAAGAGTGATGGTTTTTTCAAGACAACTATTTTTTTGTCATCTGGAGCAGTGTTAATGAAAATAGTCTTCCTAGAGGATGAATGTAGAGGAAATGAGAGTATGATATGTACTGCTTGTCTAGTAGACATTTGTTGCATGTTCAGAAGCGCATTTCCAAGCTTACTTATCGTTTCAATCTTTCCGTCATTCTCAATAAGACATTGTTCTTTGATGTTTTTGAATGCATTTGTCATGGATCTATCAAATTTGGTGATGTAAGAGCTTACATATGTTGCTGTAGCGTAAGCATTTAAGATATATTGTGCATCTGTATTTGCCTGCCATAACTCTGGTATCGCTTTGGCAAATGAATTGATCCAAATGTCAGCAGCATCTCTTTTTAGTATTAGTGTAGAACGACAAAGCAAAGACCGCAGCAGCAAAATGTATTCATCTCTGGTTAGGCCTAGCTCTAGAATCAATTGTGCAAATGACGTGTTTTTAGAATATTCTTTATGTTCGATAAGAACAAATACTTTTTTTGCTCTTTGAATGAGATCATTTGAAGCATTTTCCAATGGCTCTAGAATGATGGTATTATCCATAGGAGGCAATGGGAAATTGAATCTGCATGTGGAATGTCGATGTTTTCTACATGTTTTTGTGTGACGATGTGTTTGAATTTGAATAAGATTTTGATCAAGTAAAGACAAGTCTGTGGATATATAGCGATCAACAAAAGTAGTAATCTCCTCGTTTGAGTTTTTTCCATAGACAGGTGCATTTTGAATCCAAATTAGTCCATGTTCATGCTCATTTCCTCTTTGTTGAAATTCGGTTGTAAAGAAGAAATCTTGTATTTTTCCAAATAATGTGTTGTTTTTTAACATAAGAGACTTTACTGCTGCTATTTTGTGTCTATAGTAGCGAGTACAAAGCACTGGATGTCTTCTTATCAACATGCCAATATTTTCTTCCAACGCACTGTCTTGCAAGTCTCCCAAATGTTTTTCCTCAATTTGTTTCAATGCATTGCATAAAGGTGCCCAAAGGTGTTCAGCACTTGTAAATGTTAGAAAGAACGTAGGAGGACCAAGCTGTCGAATCATTGCAAATAGATCTTTTTTCATATTTTCAAAGTAATCAGGTGATGTTCTGATTGCTTTCAATGTACGAAACCCAATTGGAGATTGGAGTATCTTTACAAGATTGTCTCTTGACTTGACATCTTTTGCCAATATTTTTTTGTCCTTTAACTCTCCCATGCGAATCGATATCCAAGCAATGTTTTTTACCTGTTTTATTATGATTTTAATTTCTTTGAAGAAAATGTTCGTGCCATGCATTTCAAAGTCTGTACTTTCATGTTGTAGCTCCCACTGTGATACTTGTTGATAAGAAAAGCGATCAAAAATTTCATTGGGTCGATTGAATCCGTAGAAAAGTGTAGGAAAGTTTAGCTCTTCAAAGTATTTGTCTTGGAAAATGCTCAATGGTCGGAAGCTCTCAGAAGGTGCAATTTCTATGATTTTGTTGTCTAAATCATCTACTAGATGTGTTTCTCCATACCCATGTATCAATGTTTCTGATATTGGTTCTATGTCTATTTCATTTTCATCATCATCTAGTTGTTCCGTTGTTTGTTGAGTATTTGATTCTTGTTTGGATGTTTCATTAAATAGTTTTTCCCAACTAGTATTGATTACAATGCCTTCAATTTTATAAAGTTCAGTTTTGCATAAATCACTTAGCGCAGTCATAATGATCTTTGGCCGAATATTTCTAGATAGATATGCGTTTTTGTATTCCAATTTTCGCTTTAGCATAACTGCAACGGTCAAATTGTCATCTAGACTTCTAGGCAATGCTATCTGAACTCTATCCAAGTTTGCAGGGACATTGATAATTGAGCCAGTTAGCCCAATTTGTGCTCTTTTATAACCAAGCTGTCTTATTTGTGCAAAAGCTATTCTTGGTGATACCAATCGTTCTTCCAAAGGAGTTAGTATAGCTACAGATGGCAATATGTTATTGCGGCAGATTCGTGTAGGCGATGCAAACGTAGGCAATTTCCCATTAGCAATTGCTTTCTTGCAAGGTCTACAAATTTGAACAAGTACCATTGGACATGTCATAGCTTCTGTATTTGCTAGAGTTTTGAAGGCTAATTTAATTGTCTTGTTCATACAACAAATGTCTTTTTTAAAATGCAATTGCTTACAAACAGAACATGCATGAATAGGTGTGTCTTGAATAGCTTTTAAGTATGTAACAGCTGCTTTCTTTGCCTTTGCAGATTCTTTTTGCTTTTCACGAATGTCCTTTCCTTTTCTACGCAGACTGTGTTTCAACAAGCGCAAGTTCTTTTGCGCATTGCCATCAATGCATGTTTGCATGCTGGTTTTGGTTTTTGAAAATTGCTCAGCAATGCAATAACTGTTTTTTTCTATGTTTGCTATCTTTTGTTTTTGTATCTTTGCTTTAATTGCATCTATGTATATTGGTTCGTTCAAGGATCCCTTGTTAATGTTCTTCTCTACAATTTTTTCTGTCGCTATTTTCTGTTTGCTCTTTTCAAAATTATCCATTGCAATTGCAATAGAAGTATTTCTATTGCAATCGAGCGGAAAGGGCATTTTATTTTCATAGTGTTCTTGTAGCAAGGGTTGGAAATGTGAATGCATTCTATCTATTACATGTTGCATCAGGCATAGAACTTTTGACGATCTATTTGTTGCATGGAATATGGAAATATTTTCTTGCAAATTATTGCTCCATAGATGTATATCAGCGTTTAGCAACTCACATAACCATTGAAGGGCAAATTGATCTCCTTCTATGTGGCCAATGATATATGGCTCTGCCAAATGGACAATATAGGTTCTCCATCCAGAAACAAGAGATGTATCTGCTAATGTGTTTTTATTAAGATATATGTCCAAGCATTGTGTTGCTCTAATATCGTTTGAAGCAATAGAGTTATAAAAAGTTTGCGCAATTGCTTTTCTAACACTTTGTCCATCAGCGAACAGTGTCAATTTGGAGATTGATTCAAACAAGGAGTCATGGCAATTGCCTCGAAGTTGAAATGACGTTTCAACTTCGCTATATACACATTGATTTACATATGCGCTTTGAGAAAGCATATCGGTCGCTTGTCTTTTGGATTGCATTGTTTTATACGACAACAATGGTTCGAAATGGCCAGAAGCTGGTGTGTGGTCATGGAACAATATATTGTAGCAATATTCAAATTCCCCAGGATTGAAATGAAGGTATTTTGTTCCTTTTGTTAATGACCAAACAGCGACTGGAACATTCAACCATTTTGAAAACCACTTGATGCAAAATATATCAACCCATAGTCCATATACACTTTGATCATCTGGTTGCGAAGCAGATTGCGACATGCAATTGAGATATTCATTGACATTTCCTATGCTATGCAATTCTTGCAAGTAGTCAATTGTCAATTCTGTGCGCATTGATAACAATGCAGAGGGATCTTTTTGGTCTAGACAAACACGGAAATGATTCACAATCCCTTCCCTTATCTCTATTGATGTATATCGGAAATGCAATAATACTGCAAGTGCATCAAACAGGCAATTTCCTGGCTCATAGTGGAAATTGTCTAGTCGAAACAGATTGCTTGTAGCCAAACTCTCATCAATTTGTTGCCAATTAGAGTATTTGATCCCAAGGCCATCTGCTCTTAAAACATAGTCGCTTTTACTTTTGTCTTTTTTCATATTGCCTACAAAAGCATTTGCAACAGCATATATTTTTGTTGCCTTTTTTTGTTGTTCTTTTTCTATTCCCCTAGTCATCTATACAGGAAAACTTGCAGGCAAGCGAAGAGAAGCAGATCCTAAGGAAAAGAAAAGAAGCAAAGGGCATGGTTTTTTCTAAAATCATAATGTTATAAACATTGTAAATTGCTGTTGCCATTGCAAATAACCAAAGCAAAGGGAACAACGTATTCATAACTAAATTTTTTCAAATGAAATGTATTTTGCCCTCCTAGTAGAATAGGAAAAAATGACATGTCGATTGCTAAGTTGAAATTATCAAATATCCAAGATTTGATATCAATGAAAAAAGTCTTAATGTGCACAATATTAACTGGTTTATTGTTATTATATATATAATAATTAAAAAGAACATCTATAACTATAACTAAATCTTCAAACTTTTTATCATAATAATATAATGATGCCAAGTTGCCGAGACCAGACACTTAATCCATTTGCTCTTAAAAGAATCAATATAAGCCTAGAAATTCTATTCATGAATCATATCCATGTCTGGATTCAGATGCATTTCACAAGCAAAAGCATGTGTGTTCTGCAATGAATGGAATTGAAGGAACATAGCAAACGAGGAAAATACCTGTTCCTGAGAAGGTTGAGATCTAGCTTTGCTAGCTATCATTGACAGAGATGATGCGAAGTAAGCCTCCAAACAAGCACAAAATAGAAAAAGCTTTCCTGCAATGTTTCCATATAGCTGGTAAAATATAAGCTAGGGCACATGTACATCATCTTACATAATATATTTATTGGATAAGCCTAGTTTAAAACGATCTTTGAAAGGTGAAATCAAGGTATATTTTTATTTTTTGGAAAGCAAAATATTGCAAACTATAATTTGCCAAGTCAAAATTTAGAAGATTAAACAATGTAGCGCTTTATATGACAGAAAGAAAGAAATGAATTGTTTAGCACAAATAAGTTTTGATGCTATAGTTCAAAACTCATGTCTAATAAAACTATATGAGAGCTTGATGGAAAAGCTTTGAAAAATAGACAATATGAATTAAACAATGGCTATGAAATAATGTTATGGCTATGTGGATATTCTCAATGCCATGAATGTATGCTATTGCAAATATATATATCCATATTCAACACACATGAATACCTCTATAGCACCCAAACTATGCAATTTCCACAACTAATATATGTTATTCTAACATTTTTTAAAGATTTCCAACTAATGTCTTACAAAATAAAAGAAAAAAATATGCTTATGTATAAAAACTATTTTCTTTATGATAGGTAATTGGAAGCAAAAATTAAATTTGGGAACTATGGCAAAAATTTGTTATAAGTTAGGCAAATTCAATTTTGGTCAGGGTTTACTTGATGTCAAAGTCATAACTCACTTCCATTTGGATTTTTGTTGAATCCTCAAAGCCATAACTCACGGGAGTTTTGATGCCAATGTTGCTAAGTAATAGGGGCAATGCCTAAGAGGGTAAAGTACAAAAGAAATAAAAAGATGGACGCAAAGTTCAATGAGACTATTGTAGAAGCATATGAGACTCTTTGAAACCAAACAACATTGACTATTAAAGTAAAAAAAATAGTAATGTTGTTCATGTTTGATACAAAGGCATGTCTTTTTAATAACATACCTCTATATTATGATTATCCTATTTATCCTTGTATATTATTACTACGACAATATTATTATTTACCTTTTCTTACTATGTTTAAATATAATTTGGACATTACATGAGAATATATATTCTTAATATTAAATCAAAAATGATAAAACTAGATGCCAAAGCATGGGAAAAGAAACAAATTTAACATCTATTATTATCTAAACAATTTAAATTTTCAAGTAAACGCAATTTGATTCGGAAAATCTGAGCTTCTTGTTTTACAAAGTGATACAATGCCGAAATAAAACCATTTGTCAACACTTCAAAGTTTCAAAAATATGATGCTTAACTTTTGTCTAGATTATTGCTTCTCCTTTGTACTGATTCTGGAAAAATTTGTTATTCCTCTCGTGCTAGATCTCCCATAGAAGAAACTCTGAAAATAGTTGCCAGTCTTGATTCAAATAACTAGTGTGAAAGGCAATGTCTCCCCAATCTGTGATTTTTTTGCTTGGGTTATTCTTAATTTTGGACGTTTGCTGGAAAATCATGGCAGCTTGGTCGCAAAGCTTCAACACAAAAAGACAAAGATCAAAGAGATGATCAAGAGTTTCCTTATGCTGTATGCATAAAGAGATTGAGATGGACCTTCGAACAGACTAGGATAAAAGGCATATGGTAGACATTGATAAGGTGTCTAGGGCTAAGATAAGGAATCATAGCTATGTTTTCTAGGATTCCTAAAAAGGCATAAGAAGGGATATGTCACTACTAAGATTCATTCAAAATTGGTATAGGGAGAACAAGTGTTAGGCCTCCCTTCTATAGGTGGGTAAAGGCATTTCGTAAACATTTGACTTCATAAAAGGGTTGAGACTCAACCAATTAGGATGAGAGCAATAAGTGAAAGTATGATAGAATAGGTGGATAACTACAATATTTAAGCATGAAAAAAAAGTGTAGGTCTATTTCTAAGCAGTCTAGTGGATTCTAATTACTTAAGTGTAGATTGGCAAGGCTTGGCCGAAGCAACTTGACCAAGGAAAAATAGCCATAGTAAGTTCCGAAGCAACTTGACCAAGGAAAAATAGCCATAGTAAGTTGTACAAAAGAAGAATCCATTAAATGAAAACAAGCATGATTTCAAGAACTACGTATATAAAAGCGACGAACAAAAACTAATAACTAAGTTTGGTGAGACAGTGCATGTAAAAAAAACACTTTGTTCATTCTCTTTACTAACTTAAAGCTTTGCTTTTCACTTTTGTGCCTCGCCGCTTTAGATCTGGGACTTTTCTATATGTTATTTATCTATGAACACCTTTCTATTTATATATGTAATATCAAGCGGGGTTTAGACATCTTCTTTGTCTATCTTCCTTGTATTGATTCACTATGTACCTGGACTTCAAGAGATTTGATCGGGGTGGCCACTTAGAACATCGCCATTTACCATTGCTTGTGGGAATATCTTTTTTTATGTTCTAACCTATATAAACAATATAGTGTTTTAACCATCGTTTGTATACTGGCTCACTTATAAGACTTAAATATTGCACAAGCCTTTTGCAAGCACTTTGAATGATATGTTGAGCAATTAACAATGATCGCATCAATTTGTTACCACCTATATGTTTGGTGACGACTATTCTTATGGACAATACATGCGCATGCACAGTATAATAGAAAATTGCTACGAACCACCAAACATTTTATAGGTGCATATCATGGCAACCAGCAAGCTTTTCCTAGCATCATGTGTTGTGATTGCAACATAGGTAAATAGTCCTTTAACCCATGTAGTAGAGCGTAGTAGTCCTCTTATCCTTATTATCACCAATATAAAATATTGACTCTGTGTACTACATTAGATTCTTTATCATGGCTACAATATAAATGCAATTGTTTCCAAGCCGGGCAGGTTCTCACTTTCCAACCAGCCCCCAAATCGATAGTGTTTCAGAGCTATATTCCATCAAGTAGCAACGTCGATATAAGAAACTAAAATTTAATTTTAATAAATATACATGGCATTGCATTTAATTATTTTCATCATAGCATCTCTTTCACTATTCCCTTTTTTGCTTTATCATGTTTACTTGACTTTCTATTAATTTTATTTTTCATGCTAGTGTTTTTTCATATCCCATGAAGCAATTGCTAGTGTACAAGTGCGAAGACTCAAAGTTTCACTTCTTTTTAGCTCGTTTTATAAGTATAGGAACTTAAAGTTTTATTTCTCTCTACCTTGTTTTAATTTAGGAATCTTAGTGCAATGCCTTTGTCTAAATAAATGCTTTTTCCTTTAACATAATAATGGGTGGCATATTAATTCATATGCACCTTTAATAAAAATATTATATTCAAAAAAAATTACGAACATTTGTTATGATTGTAGATATTGATCAACTATTATTGTCATTGCATTTCATTAATCTATGTTTAGGTCATTGAAAACAATAACAATGTTGAGGTGCAACATTGGTTTTCGATGTTTTTATGGGTTATGTTATAAATTCACGAGATATTTTTACACCCAAAGAAAACAATGACCCACTACTAATGGATTTGTGAATCAAGGTTGGAGGCCTCATGTTGTCAAACAAATGCACATATGCAGGCTTCGTGTTCAAGGTTGTTGACTCATGGTTCTTTTCTTTTTCTGAATAAAGTAAATATCTCCATGCTTGTATGACTAAAATATTTATATGGTTACATCCAAGATAATATCTTTTTTTAAAATGATGACCCAGCATTTGCTAGAGGGCTACATCTACTAAGAAATTTCCAAGCCCTATTATTCCGGAAAATTAAGGTCTGACTAGCATTAAAATCATTGCATAGCCAAAGCCAGTTCCCAAGGAGCTGATGCCACAAAGCGAGATTTGAACCTGGCTAGGGAGAACAACAATATTTCTCTGAACCACCCAAGCCAGATTCAATTGTCTATCGTTATACATTCCACCGAGCCAAGGGATAAATTATAATCAACACTTGTTATTCCGGAAAATTAAGGTCTGAGTAGCATTAAAATTATTACATTGTCAAAATTGGCTTCTAAGGGGCAAGTGTTGCAAAGCATGATTTGAACCTAGCTGGGGAGAACAACAACATTCCTCCCAACTACTTGATCTACACCCAATTAACTACCCTTGTACATTCCTTCAAGCCAAGCGATAAATGATAATCAATTTCCCGATAGGTTGTTCACACATAGAAATGAATTTTTTAATTAAATGCAATGAAAAAGACAAACAATGCAAAGGCAAAATCCATCAATCTCACAGAAAGCGGATTTTCCCAACAAACATATGTTGAATTGGAAAACGCCATTCCTGAACCATACGGCTGCACCCTTCAGCAATTTAATCACTGACAGGAGAGTTAAGAACCGGTCAAACAATCGATACTCTCATCCTTTTGTCAACATCTTAAACCAAAATTTAAAGCTTTTAGTGTCATTTAGATACATTTAAACGTCCATTATAGTTTCAGCTCATTCTCTTCCACAAATGACCGATTGATAGAACAAAACGACAGAGCTTGATATTAATTCGTGACTTCTAACTTATCCATGACAAGGAAGACGCTTATCATTCAAATTTCATCTAAAACAAGGAACTATTCCATTAGAAGCAGACCTATAGTTAAAACTACAATATGTAAACCATTATTCATGCTATTCATTTTTCATCAGAAATGTCGGAGGTTGAACCTCGCAGGCAGTATCATAAAATGCTGCAAACACAAGAATAGCAGAGAGATAGGACAACGCAGATTGAGAATCATGTTCTCTTCACATGCCATACAGGATACCAACAAAAACAACTAAAACTGTCTCCCAACACCTTTGACGAAAGTCTCGGCCAAGGCAGACTTACAACCAGCAGAGTCAGCATAGGAACCTCCGAGGCTTACCAATTTGAATGCTTGTTCCACTGCTACTGCAAAGAAGAAAACCAGAGACATCGTTTTACCTGCCACAAGTATAGCATTTTGGTTAAACCATTGAAGAAGTTAAAACGTGAAAGCAAACACATTCAAACTAATATCTTTAACCTACTGAAAACTGGATCAAGACCTGACAACTTAAATTGTTGAAAGTAGACTTCGAACCAAAATCCAAAACCTTGTTGAAAGCTTGGATCAACAACAACATCAGAGTGGTTCGACTCTGAGAGCCATGGTGGAGACCTGAATCACAGGTTATAGGTTTAAATCACGGACGAAAAATGCCACTTCTGAATCTGAAACCTAATACATCGCAGGTCTGTCGACCAATTCTTCAAACCATTCCCAAACACGAAAGAAACAATGCCATCAATACACAACCTCGATGAATACGCAGTGGAGGATTAGGATTTTTAAAGCGCCAAAACCCAACGCAATATAACATCAACGACGAAGATTTTGACATTATAGCACAACTGCTTACGAGGTACTGAGCACATTAACATCACATTTATTATTTCTTTCTACCATGAAGTCCAGCTAGGAGAATTTCCAAGCTATTTGATAGCACAGCTCGGCATTGCGAAGACACTCACAATTTTTCATCACAGGTTACAAGGCACATTAATCACCACCTAGATATTCCACTTAGGAAGGCCGATAGCAAAGTTAATACTGTGACAGGACACCCTTTCCCCCCAGCATTGAACCATTAAGATCTTAATAATTATCCTATGTTACTGTTGTTTGTCACTTCTGCCACCTGTCGGGTTATTATTATATATAAACAGGTTAGAGTTTGAAACCTCTATGCAGCATTAACTAATTATCAACAAATGTTGAAGTTGTTTTATGATAACCATAACTATCGTGTTGTTTCACATCTTATAATAATGAAAACATTTCCCTAACGCAACCTATGTTTGAATTTGAAACGACACCATACGGCTATACCCTTCAGGAATTTAATCACTGATAGTAGAGTTAAGAACCGGGCAACTGACCGATACCCTCATTCTTTTGTCAACATGTCAAACCGAAATTTAAAGCTTTTAGTGCCATTTAGATACATTTAAACGTCCATTACAGTTTGGGCTCATCCGCTTTCACAAACGACCGATTGATAGAAGAAAACGACAGAGCTTGACATTAATTGATGATTTTTAAGCTATCCACGAGAACGAAGACACTTATCATTCAAATTTCATGTAAAACAAGGAACCATTTCAGTAGAACCAGATTTATAGTTAAAACTACGATATTTAAACCCCTATTCATAGTATTCAGTTTTCATCACAAATGCCAGAGGTTGAACCTCGCAGGCAATATCGCAAAATGCTGCAAATACAAGAATAGAACACAGATAGGACAATGCAGATTGAGATTCATGTTGTTCTCACATGCCATATTGGCCATCAACAAAAACAACTAAAACATTTCCCAACAGCTTTGACGAAAGTCTCGGCTAAGCCAGACTTAGAACCAGCAAAGTTACCATAGAAACCTCCGAGACTTACCGATTTGAATGCTTGTTCCACTGCTAGTCCAAAGGAGAAAACCACAGACATCGTTTTACCTGCCACAAGTATACGATTTTGGTTAAACCATTGAAAAAGTTAAAAGGTGATAACAAATACATTCAAACTTATATCTTTAACGTAGTGAAAACCGGGGCAAGATCTGACAACCCACATTGTTGAAACTAGATTTCGAACCAAAAGCCAAAACCTTTCTGCAACTGACGAGAATCAGGTTGAAAGCTTGCATCAACAACAACATCAGAGTGGTTCGACTCTGAGAGCCACGGCGGAGACCTCAAACACAGGCTATGGGTTCAAACCACGAAGGGAAAACGCCATTCCTGAACCTAAAATATAATACATCGCAGGCTGTCGACCATTCCTTCAAACCACTCCCAAACACAAAACAAACAATGTCGTTCATAAATAATTGAAAAAAGCATAGGCTAAGTGATTTTGGATCATTTGATTCATGAACAAGCTCGATGAATAGTTACGAGCGACATAACATCAACAACGAAAATTTTGACATTATAGAACAAGTGCTTACCAGGTACTGAATACATTAATTCCACATTTATTACTCACCATTTTTCATGACAGGTTGCAAGCCACATTAATCACCACGTAGATATTCCACTTAGGGAAGCCCGTAACAGAGTTAATACTATGACAGGACACCCTTTCCCGGCAGCATTGAACCACTAAAACCTTAATTACCCTGTCCTTACTCTGGTTTGCCACGTGTGCCACCTGCCCCGTTAAACTTGTTCCGTTTTTCTATGATAACCATAACCATCGCATTGTGGAGAAAGTGCCGAAGACATTTCCCGGAGCAAAAAACTAGACGGGCTTATATGCCATGCGTTGCTATGCCCACGAGCCAGACATAGACACGCTAAACAAGGAGGGGTATGATCGTTCACGTGTCATGGACCCACCACATGCTATATTACACTAAGCAGCAAGCAATACTATCGTTATAGAAAAATCAAATTTTGATATTCAGAAATGTAACATCAAACATCGAAAATTAAATTTTGATATTCCGAACTGTAATATCAACAAACATCAACAATAACCCACATTAATATCACATTTATTACTCACCATGCTCCATGACAGGTTGCAAGCCACATTAGTCACCACGTAGATACTCCACCCAGGGAACTCGCAGCAGAGTTAATACTATGACAGGACACCCTTGCCCACCAACATTGAACCACTAAAACATTAATTACCCTGTCCTTACTCTCGTTTGACACGTCCGCCACCTGGGAGGTTAGACTTGTTCCATTTTCCTATGATAACCATAACCATCGCATTGTGCAGAAAGCGTCGAAGACATTCCCGGCGCAAAAAACTAGACAAGTTTATATGCCACGCGTTGTTACGCCCACCACCTGTTATTTACACTAAGCAGCAACCAAGCCTTAACTCGGATGACGCACCTTCCACCGCCAAAATAGGAAGTGATTACCGAGGCTGACGTTATCAGCTCTCATCCAATGAAACGTTAACAAATTACCACTATTTAAAAATTTATATAAATAATTTTTTTCCCAACTATTTACAAATAACCCAAAACCATAGTATGGAGGGAAAAAATTTATAGCCATAGGTGCAAACTAGGTGCAAGTAATAGGGTCTGCATGAAATATATAATATCCCCTACGGGGACATAACAACCTCGATGAATAGGTAGTGGAGGATCACGGTTTTTAAAACGCCAAAACCCAAGGCAATATAACATCAACGACGAAGATTTTGACACTATAGCACAACTGCTTACGAGGTGCTGAGCACATTAATATCACATTTATTATTCCTTTCTACCATGAAGTCCAGCCAGGACAATTTCCAAGCTATTTCATAGCACAGCTCGGCATTCCGGAGGCACGCACAATTTTTCATCACAGATTACAAGCCACATTAATCACCACCTAGATATCCCACTTAGGAAAGCCGATAGCAGAGTTAATACTATGACAGCACACCCTTGTCCCTAGCATTGAACTATTAAAACTTTAATAATTATGTTGCCCTTACTGTTGTTTGTCACGTCTGCCACCTGCTAGGTTATTACTATATATAAACACGTTAGAGTTCGAAACCTGTATGCAGCATCAACTAATTATCAACAAATGTTGAAGTTGTTTTATTTTTATGATAACCATAACCACCATATTGTTTCACACCTTATAACAATAAAAACATTTTCCTAAGGCAACCTATGTCTGAATTTGAAACGATACCAAACGGCTATACCCTTCACGAAATTAATGACTGACAGTAGAGTCAAGAACCGGCCAAATGACCGATACTCTCATTCTTTTGTCGACATCTTAAACCAAAATTTAAGGCTTTTAGCGTTATTTAGATACATTTAAACGTCCATTACAGTTTAGGCTCATCCCCTTCCACAAACAACGGATTGATAGAACAAAACAACAGAGGTCAACATTAATAGGCGATTTCTAATCTATCGACGACAAGAAAGACACTTATCATTCAAATTCCATGTAAATCAAGGAACCATCTCAGTGAAGCTCGCAGGCAATATCGCAAAATGTTGCAAATACAAGAATAGCACACAGATAGAACAATGCAGATTGAGAATCACCTTCTGTTCACATGCCATACTAGCTACCAACAAAAACAACTAAAACTATTTCCCAACACCTTTGACAAAAGTCTCGGCTAAGCTAGACCTAGAACCAGCAAACCCACTATAAGAACCTCCGAGACTTACCGATTTGAATGCTTGTTCCACTGCTACTGCAAAGGAGAAAACCAGAGACATTGTTTTACCCACCACAAGTATACGATTCTGGTTAAACCATTGAAAAAGTTAAAACGCCATAACAAGTACATTCAAACCTATATCTTTAACCTACTGAAAACCGAAGCAAGATCTCACAACTTACATTGCTGCAAGCAAAAGAATGAGAGTATCGGTCATTTGGCCGGTTCTTGACTCTACTGTCAATGATTAAATTCCTGAAGGGTATAGCCGTATGGTATCGTTTCAAATTCAGACATCTTAAACCAAAATTTAAATCTTTTAGCGCTATTTAAATACATTTAAACGTCCATCACAGTTTAGGCTCATCCCCTTCCACAAACAACGCATTGATAGAACAAAACAACAGAGGTTGACATTAATTGGTGATTTCTAAGCTATCGACGACAAGAAAGACACTTATCATTCAAATTTCATGTAAATCAAGGAACCATCTCAGTAGAACCAGATTTATAGGTAAAACTACAATATTTAAACCCTTGTTCATATTATTCATTATTCATCACAAATGCCAGAGGTTGAAGCTCGCAGGCAGTATCGCAAAATGTTGCAAATACAAGAATAGGACACAGATAGAGCAACGCAGACTGAGAATCACGTTCTGTTCACATGCCATACTGGCTACCAACAAAAACAACTAAAACTATTTCCCAACACCTTTGACGAAAGTCTCGGCTAAGCCAGACCTAGAACCAGCAAACCCACCATAAGAATCTCCGAGACTTACCAATTTGAATGCTTGTTCCACTGCTACTGCAAACGAGAAAACCAGAGACATCATTTTACCTGCCACAAGTATACGATTCTGGTTAAACCATTAAAGAAGTTAAAACGTCATAACAAATACATTCAAACTTATATCTTTAACCTACTGAAAACTGGAGCAAGATCTGACAACTTACATTTCTGTAAGCAGACTTCGAACCAAAAGCCAAAACCTTTCTGCAACTGACGAGAACCAGCTTGAAACCTTGCATCAACAACAACATCAGACTGGTTCGACTCTGAGAGCCACGGTGGAGACCTGAAGCACTGGCTATGCGTTCAAACCACGAAGCGAAAACGCCATTCCTGAATCTAAAACCTAATACATCGCAGGCCTCTCGACCATTCCTTCAAACCACTCTGAAACACAAAACAAACAATGCCATTCATAAAAAACAAGCTCGATGAATATTACCAGGGATATAACATCAACAACGAAGATTTCAACATTATAGCACAACCGCCTACGAGCTACTAAATACATTAATATCACATTTATTACTCACCATGCTCTATGACAGGTTGCAAGCCACATTAGTCACCACGTAGATACTCCACCCAGGGAACCCGCAGCAGAGTTAATACTATGACAGGACACCCTTGCCCGCCAGCATTGAACCACTAAAACATTAATTACCCTGTCCTTACTCTCGTTTGACACGTCCGCCACCTGGGACGTTAGACTTGTTCCATTTTCCTATGATAATAACCATAACCATCGCATTGTGCAGAAAGCCCCGAAGACATTTCCCGGCGCAAAAAACTAGACAAGTTTATATGCCACGCGTTGTTACGCCCACCACCTGTTATTTACACTAAGCAGCAACCAAGCCTTAACTCGGATGACGCACCTTCCGCCGCCAAAACAGGAAGCGATTACCAAGGCTGGCATTATCAGCTCTCATCCAATGAAACGTTAACAAATTACCACTATTTAAAAATTTATTTAAATAATTTTTTTCCCAACTATTTACAAATAACCCAAAACCATAGTATGGAGGAAAAAAATTTATAGCCATAGGTGCAAACTAGGTGCAAGTAATAGGGTCTGCATGAAATATATAATATCCCCTACGGGGACATAATAATTATTATATAATAATTATGGAAAGCCTTATGGACAACGTGTAATACTAATAGAGTATGGCTCATGATTATTTACAATTGTTTAGAGTATGGCTCATGTTTATTTACAATGGTTTAGTGCGTGGGAATAATATTTATGTGTTTATGGGAGAATTATATTTAATAACAAACAAAATAGCTCCAAAGCAGCTAGGCTTTAAAATTATAGTTTTAAAAAATTATTTGACAATAATAATTTTATAAAATGTGTTAAATAGAATATTAAATTTCAATCAAATTTATAAAAATATTATTTAACAATAATAGATTTATAATTATTTTCCAATAATAAATTTATGAAATGTATTAAATGGAATATTAAATTTCAATCAAATTTATAAAAAAAATTATTTAACAATAATACATTTATAAATATATTAAATAGAATATTAAATTTCAATTAAATTTATATCATTAAAGAAAAACATAATTCATATGTACAAAAGACATTGTTTAAATACAAATTTTTTAAATTGTATTAATTTTGAAACATATAAAAAAATATATTAAATAAAATATTAAATTTCATTCAAATTTATATTATTAAAAAAATACATAATTTATATTTACAACAAATATTGTTTAGATAATTCTAATTTTTAAAAGAAATAACTCTAATTTTTTTAATCTTTAAATTGATAAAAAATTGAATAATAAAATATATAAATGAATTTAAATTCTATGTAAAAATATTTAATAATAATCAATGTGTAATTAAGTAAAATGAAATAATAAAAAAAATGGTAAAAGATTTATATCAAATTTAAAAAAATAATAAACCAATTGCAATATTTTTTATATAAATATTTTGTAGAAAATCTATTTTATTTTACATAAATATCAATATATCATTTAAAATAATAATAAATAAACAAATTAAATATGACAAATAACCTACTCCGTGAATTTATACTTGTGATAAATATATACTAAAATATTCTCGGGAAAAATATATATATATAATTATAACTGAAACTTTCATCGATTATAGTGGAATAAAAAAGTAAAAATCTGAAGCCGCCTACATGCTAGCGTGCCGTGCCTGGCAACCCTGACAAAGCATTTATAATTTAATATAATTTTTATAAAAAATTACTTGTAAAATCTCTATCGACATGATGTGAGTGGGAGTTGTAAAATAATAATGCAAACTAGATAATGATAATCAACTTTTTTTTCAAAAACAAATTGTGCCAAATACCTTTGGTTTGGGACCTTTTGTGAGCACCAAATTAAAAAATAAAAGAATAATGTATGGTATTCAACTTTTGAAAAGGAAATGACCTTTTCCTTTATAGGACAATCGCAAAAGAAAAGAATAAATCCTGTTTAATATTTTTCTTTTCTAACAATGCTTGTCGTTTTTTGCACGAATGGACATTTAAAAACATTAAATAAAATTGAACGAGGGTTTCGCTCTGCAACCCCTGGAACATGGTGGAACACAGGGCCGAACGCAGCTGACAAGCAATATTCAGGGCTATGATGGTGACACAGCATGTAGTTGGTGCCGGCTGTGTTATGGTGTGGGTTTCGGGGGGATGTCGTGGTCTACTGTCCCTTGAATAAGCTCGCTCTTATCCATACATGTGCAGATTTTGTTCATACTTTTGGTTAAATAGACTTTCTTTGGGGTCTACCGACATACTGGGGACAGCAACTGTTGTTGCATAATGGGGGCTTTTATAGTCACTATTTGATAGCTGGGTTTTGTTCCGGTTGATGCACACGTCTTGGGGGTTCGGTTTTCCGGGTGTTTCTGCTCCCGACCGTTTGTGAAGAGTTTGGTTCCGGCTTCTTTAACTGGGGTTTGTTTTCCTGGGGACACATTCCCCTGTCAGGTGACTTTTGTTATTATGGGTCCATTTTCTTGGCTGTTGGGTCTGGTTCCAGTCTTATGCTGTGTAGGGTGTGTCCTCCTGAAACGTGCGGGCGTCATACACTCTTGGAACTTCCTGGGTTTTTCGGTGTCCGGTTTGTTGGACGGCTTGTGATGATTTTGGAGGTTTTCCTGGGGCTCTCTTCTTCCGGTCATCTGGGGTTCCGGCATTCTTGTGAGTCTTTGATTCTGTCCGTGATTTTTGGCATCATTTCCCCTTGGATACTGTCGGGTTTCTCTTCCGGTTTGACGTGAGCTGGGGTTTGTCCCGTTCTGTGGTGGAACTGCTCGGTTTCCCATCATCTCCGGTTTCTTGAAGCTTCTTTTGGTGTTTAGTGTGAATGGCACACACCTGGCAATGGGTGAACATGTGGCGGAACCTCAGGCTCTGGCGGATAACTCTATGACCGCCTCGGAATACCGGATGGAAGAGGCAGGTTGTTTTAAGCCGGAATCTTACTTCCGGGATAAGCTGCATGGCAAGCGTCAACACGCCTCGGGCAGCCGGCAAAGGGTGCCACGCGCCAGACATGGGGCTATGAAAGGCCATTTGCCTTTGACTGGTGCTCCTGGGATGACTTCGGGATTTGACCCTTCCGTTGATAGTATGCGGGCTTGTCCATCTCATGTGCAGGAGAAGAATACCAGACATACCTCTCGAGCTGCTCACCGTTTGAGTGAGAAGTTCTGCTGTCGTCCCGGGGAGGTTTGGCTAACTATGGGACGGGACCTCGGCTTGGAAGAGCTCGTTGAGTTCAACTTGACATTTCTGGTGGGGAAATTCTCATATTTTGCTATGGACCGTAAGGACATTGTGGGTTGGGTTACGAAGAAATGGAAGCCCATTGTGGGATATACACCACAGGTTTTCGCTATGGCTCATGGATGGTTTGGCTTCAAGTTTGAACAAGAAGCACACTATAAGACCATTTTAGCTCAGCTGTGGTTACATGGTGCGGGTAGCCTCATGCTACAAAAGTGGTACACTAATTTTGACCCGGATTCGGCCACTGTGCGCATGCATCATTTGTGGGTGCTCATTCCTGGCTTGCCACTTGCTCTCTGGAACCGGGGCGCGTTTGAAGCTATTGGCAATAGCTTGGGTCGGTTTCTCCATGTGGAGGAGGAACATCTTACTAGTTTTGACAGACGTATGGGTCGGCTCTTGGTGGAAGTTGACATATCTTTGGGTCTCATTGATGTTCTCCACATCAATTGGCGCGGTCGTCGGCTGGATTTGATCATCGATTATTGGGGCATCCCTTTCCGGTGCTCCAACTGCAAACAAGTGGGTCATCTTTGGCGGTAGTGCAAGCAGCGGTTTTCTTCTGGTCGTCCGGTGGGGGTGGATCCCTTTTGGTCCTCGGATGATGGCAGCGACAAAGACGCGGATACGAATGGTGGACTTGATGGATACTCCAACAGGATATTGCCTCCGGCCGCGGGTTTACTAGGTAAGCTGGAATCCAATGATCCTTCTTTTTATCATTCTTTGAATGATTTGGACATTAAATTTATTAATGCATTGGAGCTTAACAATGGGAACAATGGTAACTATTTGAGTCGTTTATATCCAAAGCTGTCATCTGCCTCTGATACTGAAAAGGATCTTATTGTCTTGTCTGATATTGCATCTCCCGCCTCTGATGTTCCTCTTCCTGTTTGTAATTCTTCCCTGGGGACCACGTCGGACTTGCCCATATCGCCAGTGGCGTCGGCCTTTACTCATAGCCCTACTGTTATCCTTTCCTCGGATTGTGAGGAGACTTTGCCTGTTTCTACGCCTATTGAGGAGGGGCCATTGTCATCGGTCCTCCCGGCCGTCACACAACCTTGTGAATTGAAGACTCTGGATCGTATATTACACATCCCATCCTACTCTGAGATGGTCCAAAAAACACCTCTCCCTGTATTTTTAAATAACCGGGTTGTCGTTGATGTTGGACCTTGTAATACTACCATGGTTGATCCCCCGGGTGCCGTGACTTTGGTCCCTGATTTGGTGGTGAATAACAACCCATCTGCTAACATTTTGAATACGTTGGGTGACCAATGTATTACGAAGGGGGCTCGGTTGGGCGGGTTGGCGGCAGATTTCTCCCCATTAAAAATGAGGAGCGCCAGGAAAAATAAAAAAGTCAACACTCTGGGGGGTCCTGACAAAATCGTTCCGAATACTCCCATCTCTTCGGATACCAGGGCTCTTAGAGGAATCAAAGCCCTAGCCAGGGGTCGCTAATGATTTTTCTATCCCTAAACATCAGGGGTGTGGGGGGGATGCCCAAACAACTGGCCCTCAAAAGAGTCCTTCAAATTGTTAATCCCGATTTGGTTTTTTACAAGAAACTATGGTATGTGGGGAGAAAGCTCGTATTTTCTTCAATAAAATTAAGCCTGGGTGGTGTATGTCTTCTATGGATGCGGTTGGTCTTTCTGGTGGGCTCCTGGCTGCATGGAACCCGGGGGTCCTTAAGCTGGAGCCTTTTAATACTTCGCTGGGCATACTTCTGACTGGCAAGTTTAGGGGCTCTGAGCAAGTTATAAATATTGTAAATTGTTATGGGCCCTACTGCAACAGGGAAGCTTTCTGGGATCTGGCATGTTCGGGACACTTATTGGCATTGGATAATTTGATACTCGCTGGTGATTTGAATTTTACATGGGGAGCCGAAGAAATCTGGGGTTGTGCGGCCAGGAGAGACCCTCTGGGGACTTATTTCAGGAACCTTTTTTCCACAAACTCTCTGATGATGTGGAACCGAGACCATTGGCCCCAACATGGTCAAATGGCCAGCTTGATGAGACTTCGATCTCCAAACGACTTGACCGTTTTCTGATATCTGAGACACTTTTAAGTTCGTTTCATACATATAGAACTTGGAGTATGCAGACCCATATCAGCGATCATACTCCCATTATATTGCAATTTGAAACTGATGCGAATCACCGCATATACCCTTTCAAATTCAATTCTGTATGGTTACAAGATCCAGATTTTGATGTGGGTGTTCGCTCTCTTTGGGCAGATTTGGATGTTTCGGGGGAGCGGTCGGCCATGGACAAGCTTGCGGTCAAATTGGGGTCCTTAAGGGACTTTACTATTAATTGGGAACGTTCCAAAAAAGCTGAACATACCTCTAAACTCAACTCGCTGGATTTCGAAATTGATGATCTTAGGGGCCTATCCCTGAGAACGGGGATCTCTCCATATGCTCGTGTTCGACTTACAATGCTGGAGGAAAGGAAACTCAAGATTCTCCTTAATCAGGAAGAGTCCTGGTGTTTAAAGAGCCGGGCTATTTGGCTCAAAGTTAGGGACTTAAATACGAAGTTCTTCCACCGATATGCTGATGGTCGCAGAATACAAAATAACATTTGGGATCTAAATGATCATGATGGTCGACGGATCCGTGGTGATGGGGAATTGAAGTCTGAGGCTTCTCGTCATTTTCGTGATTATTATACTGATCCTGAAACTACTTCCCTGCTTGTTCAATTTAAACTTATTAAGGAATATCCCCGGATGTTCTCTGATGCGGAGGGTGACAAAATTTTTAAGACTATTTCCTGTTTAGAAGTTCAGAACACTCTTCGGGATTTTGCTAAGGACAAATCTCCGGGGCCTAATGGTTGGATGGTGGAGTTGTTCATTCATTTTTTTGATATCACGGGGAGTGACCTCAGGGATGCTGTAGATGAATCTCGATCATTGGGTTTGGTCTCTGGGGCGTTAAATTCCATTTATCTGGCACTGATTCCTAAATCAACACATCCTGAGAGTTTTAATGATTTCCGCCCGATTGCTTTGTGCAATTTAGTATACAAGATCATTTCTAAGATAATTGCACAACGTATCAAACCGATCTTGTCCTCATACATTTCTATGGAACAATATGGGTTCTTGGAGGGGCGTTAGATTCATGATGCGATTGGTGTGGCACAGGAGGTATTCCACAGTATTAATCAGAAGAAGATGGAGGCACTCATCCTACAATTGGACTTGGTTAAAGCCTATGACCGTGTCAATTGGACTTTTCTCAAATTGATCCTTATGCAAATTGGTCTTCCATGGAAGGTTATGAAGTGGATTATGGCATGTGTTTCATCTGTCAACTATGCAATTCTTATTAATGGTCAGCCGACTGATTATTTCAAGGCATCTCGAGGACTCCGGCAGGGGTGTCCTCTATCTCCCCTTTTGTTTCTGCTGATCATTGATGGGCTGAGCCTCTCTATTCACAAAGCTAAAAGCGAGGGTGCTATTGAGGGTATCAAAATCTTGGCTGGTGTAACAGTTACCCATTCGCTGTTTGTGGACGATGTGATGCTTTTTGGGCTGGCAACTCTGGTTGAATGGCTACAATATAAGAGAATTCTTGATTTCTTTTGTCTGGTAACTGGTATGCTCATTAGTATGGTGAAATCTTTCTTCCTGAAAAACTCATTGGAGGTGACTGTGGAACATGGTGTCAGGTGTATTCTTCCTTTGGAATTTAAGGAGTTATCAAAGGGCTCCAAATATCTGGGCTATTTCATAAAACCTGTAAATTATAGGACCAATGACTCGCTGTGGCTTGTTAAACGATTCGATAAGCGCATTAGTCATTGGAGCCTGAGATATCTTTCACTGGGTGGCAGGATTACTTTGGCAAAGGTTGTTCTCCAGAACTTGGGTGTATACTGGTTCTCCCTCTGTAAAATACCGGCTTCAATTATTCGCATACTTCGGGGGAAATTCATCCGCTTCATATGGTCTGGTGGGGGTGAGAAGAATAGGTTTCATTTAATTAAGTGGCAATGTATGGCACAGCCATATATTCTTGGTGGCTAGAATGTAAAGAATATGGAGCTGTTTGTGATGGCTCTCCATGCTAAGAGCCTGTGGCGTGTATTATTCAATAACTCTATGTGGGGTTGTATCATTCGGGCAAAATACCTTAAACATGCTACAGTGGCGTCCTGGTTTCGGATTGACAGGCATTCTGTAAATGGTACTTCAAATATATGGCGTGGGCTTATGGGATCTTTTTCTGTTGTGGCAAAATGGTTGTCATGGATTACTAGCAATGGTAGAGATATCAGACTTGGAATGGATCCTATTTTGGGGGCATCCCCCTCGTATTATTTCACTCCAGAACTTCTTGCACACCTCCGTGCTCAGGGGCTCTTTAACCTGTCACATTTTGTCTCTTGGCATTCATGGGGCGATGGGATTGGAATGGACAGAATACACGAAGCACCTCTGTCAAGCAAACATCCATTTATGCGACTCCCCGGACAGGTTAGTATGGTCATGGGATGTTGCCCGTGGAGTGGTCACTTCAAAACTTGCTTATGATTCATTGTTTGCTGAATGTAAACCGAAGGTGGAATGGTGGCACCCTGTGATCTGGAAGCTTGCCCTTCCTCCGAGGATCAGATGTTTTGTTTGGTTGGCAATGGGCAACTATATTCTTACCTGGGATAACCTCTGTCGTCGTGGCTTCTCTGGTCCTGGCCGGTGTTCTTTATGCTGTTCGCACCTGGAATCGGTTGATCATCTCTTCTCCTCGTGCCCATTTATTAATGAGCTCTGGACGCTTATTGTCAACTCTGTCGGTATATCTGTGGCTTGGCACTCGTCTACTTTAAAGGATAGCTTTGGCCGGTGGCTCCGCGACTCCCGCTCAATTCGATGGTTGGAACTCCTGTGTTATATGATGTGGGAGCTATGGAAGGCCCGTAACTGCTACGTTTTTTATGGTATAGCTATAAATCTGCATTGGTTATGCAGTCGTATCATTGCTTTATTCATGGAGAAGCATACAGTTTCAGTCCATGCGGGTGGCAGGATTGCTTCACGCTCTGGTTACCATAATACTCCTCCGGTATTGATGTATCCATGCAGGTTCTTTGATGGGGCTACGGTGGGTGGGGGTGGAATTTGTGGGGCGGGTGTGGTGCTTCATCTAAACTGTACTGTTTCCTATAGAATCCATTTAAATTTGGGTGGTGGATCAAATACTCGCAGTGATTTGTGTGCCCTCTGGTTACTTTTACACTTTGCTCGGCGCTTACAGGTCTCCTCACTTGTTGTTATGGGTGATTCTTCATCCATAATATCATGGGCTTTGGGTTCTTCCCCACTTAATGTGTTGATCCTCACTAAATGGATGGCTGTTGTTCAGAAATTCATCAGTGACTTTCAGCATATTCACTTTGTCCATGTTTACCACGAGTTGAATATGGAGGCAGACATCCTTTCCAAGAAGGCTTTGGGCTCACCGACTGGCATTATCTTGTGGGAGGAATGGCATGAGGATCTTCTTTTCTCTCGGGGATCGGTTGATCTGCTTTGGACCTGACTCTTTTGATCCGGACTTGTGGCTTGTTTTGTTTTTTCTCTCATGTTTATATTCGGCTATATATGTGCAGGTACATAGTTTTCTTCCTCCAACTACTTGTTGGATTTTTGACTAGGTTGGCTTATGCGGCTCTATGCTTTATGATATTTGACACTTGCGTCCAGGCCATTAGCTGTTTTGGACATTTTTGGACTTATTATATATGTATTTATGTCATGGCGATTTGTTACTATGCCATTTGGGGACTGTTTGGTTATTGGTTATGCAGCTGTTGGGATACTGATGTGGCATCCTTTCTGGTTATGTTTGGGATTTGGGTGGGATCCTGGATTCTGTGATGTTATCTTGGGGCTTAGCATGTGCCCGTTTATGTTTTACTTTCATGCCTTTATGGTATGATGACCTGATGTATGTTTTCCTATTTACTATTTCGCGGTATTAATAGTAAGATATATTTTTATGTGAAAAAAAAAAACATTAAATAAAATTAATGTAATGTTAACATCAATGAGTTACCAAACATTTTAAAAGATAAAAAGAAATTAAAAAATACACCTTAAAAAGGAAAGTTAGTGATATGGTAAAAAGTAAAAAGATAAAAACTTGATTTTCGTCGAGGGTTATGGATCAAAACCATCCAATCCTAGGCGTTTCTTCTGTTTGAAACTTCAATGCAATATAAACATCTTTCAACAAACTTTGTCACCGTTCGACCTCAGGAAAAACAGAAAAATAGTAAAGAGGATGGGATTCCGATGTCTGTTCTGTTGCACATTAAATGAATCTGTAGATGAAAAAGACTATGTATAGAAATTTGACTACGATTACTATATAGAAATTTGACGGGAAGCTTATGGACGGTGGACCTGTGACTAGTCCCAAAAATTTAGGAAGAGCACCACGTGTGGAATAAATATATGATTCAGATTGTACTAAAAACTATATATGTGTCTCATCTAGATTTTTTATAAATTTTAATTTTTAATTTTAAAAAAGTCACATCTCAACGAGGCTTATTAGTCAAATCAAGCTTACTAACCAATCAAAAATATAAATAGCCAATCAAATACAAGAATTATATAATTTATAAAATTTAAAATATGATTTTTTATTTGTTTTAAAATTAATTTAATAATTAAATTTTCTAAAACAATAGACAACTATATAAAAATTTAAAATGAAAATTTGGAAATTAATTAAAAGTTAAATGCAAATAGATTGCTATAATCCCTGTCTTGGCAGGGACTAATAAAATTGATGAGCGCAAAATTTATATAGAGAGAGTAAATTAGTGCAAGTAAAGATGCAATGCATGCAATTATATATATATATATAACCTGGAATGGAGTTGAAATAAAATTTATATTTGTTTTTGTTTACTCAAACCCTTTTTATGAGAAATCACATTAAGGGAGGATCTCTAAAACATGGATCATAAATAGTCAAAGCACATTGTTAGCTTTCATGTGAGATCATCTAAAATGAGAAATTAATTCGTTCTATTATGTGACTTCCTAACTTTATTAATTATAATGAAGTAGGATCACATAAATCTAATCATAAAAGGACATATAGCTATTAAAGTCTTTAATTGATAAGGTATTGAGTGTTGTTATTTTAGATGAGTTTTTTCTTTATAATGTACAAGGTATTAAAATAATATTAATCGTATATTTACAGTTTCATTTTTGTGTAGAAAAAGAAAAAAGAAAATAAAAAGGGGAGTAGTATGTGCTTATGTTTTGTAATAAAAGATTTAAAATTTGTATTTCAACAGTTGAGATATAGTTATTTTAGGAGATCCTCAAAGAAAGAAACTATGAAAGATAGGATCTCCCTATGAATCCTACCACAAAAGAGAGCATTATAAAGTTAGCACTTGTGTTAACTAAGTCTTGATAGAATACAGTCAATGAACCTTGAGTATGTCATTCCAATTACACATATAAGATGTAGAATGTAATATGAGAACACATCCCATGCAATTAAAGAAGTAGAATTTTAGGTGCCATCAACATGTGGATCATGTGAAGGTCCTGCGGGACCAGCGTGGCCAATGGATTATGGTAAGAATCCATAAAGTTACTAGATCGTAGGGTTCGACAGCTCCGTAGTCGCCACGTGGACCAAGTTAAGGTCCAGTGGGACAAGTATAGCCCAAGACCTGCTACTTTCGAGAAAGCAAAGACTATGCGCCGATATTTTTCCGCATTATTTGACCATAACTTCAGGACAAAGTTTCTCGAAGGGTGGGTGTATGTAACGTCCCATATTTTGACTAGGCATGTTTATCAGTCAGACCCCTTGCACTTTATTTGCTTATTATCTGTTCGACTTAGCTAGACTAAGCGAACTATATTTTTGGCACATAAGACCTGATTATACGTTGTTGCTATGTTATGATGTTACTGTGCTTATGATGATACTAAGATTATGATGATTAGGATGTTATTATTCTCATAATGTTATTATGTTATGCAGTTATGATGTTATAGTTATCATGAGATTCCTTTCTTTTCATACTGACAGTGTGTGTTTAATTATCATCCTTGACGAAATGTGATATATATGATGTAGGACGTGGATGCCAACCCATGATGTGATTGGTTCAAAGATTTTATGTGATGAAATGAAATGATGTTGATAATATGGATCAGTTAATGATTGAATTGAAATATTTGTTATGTATGTATGGTTGCAAAGTGCTAATCCACGGGACACAAGGGCTATGTAATAGTCAGATACTTGATATGAAGTATGGGGTAGTACCTATTTTACAGAGAGCCTTGTTTACCAAAGTTGATGATACGATGACACATGCCAATAATCTCGATAGCAGCATAATATGGTTTGATAGGGTATAGACCCAGGATGTTGAGAGGGATGGATGTATGTTCCACCCTATGTTTCTATAATACCCGAGGTCGTGGGAGGGTCGCACTGAGACACGCTCCCCAAGTTGTTGTGATGACGACGGTCGAATTCCTGCTAGGAGAGGCTAGGTCCGCTAGTTAGCCGACGCTACCCTTCTCAGGTTATGTGTGGCGAGGTCAGTATAGATGAAATCCACTTTTGTACTAGCAGAGGAAGGATAGGGAGGATGTGGACGTCATCAAAGAGACGAAATGGAAAAATTGCAAAATGAAGAAGCTCATCATGCAAGAGAAACTAAAGAAAATGAAGCTCTGGAAGAACATATCAACAAAGAAGCGCAAGAAAAGATCCAACCAGCTATGCACAAGGAGCCAACAAGTCCACAAGTCAATAGTCCAGAACCCATGGACACAAACGTGCTAATCCCACTAACTGGAGGTCACTTTCCATTTCCAGAGCTTTAACTTACGTCGTTTACCCCATCCAAAGAACATATAGTGGCACGATTGGACACGATTTTTTTTTTTTCAAAGAGAAAGACCATAACACGACGATCATAAAAAGAATGAAAATGATCGCTCAACCAGATATTGTCACCGTCACAGAAAACACACTTGTAAAAGGCACCCAAAAGGACCCCAAATTCACATCCTCCGTGAATGTCGCAGCTGCACAAGCAAGTGTTGACAATGTCGACAAGATGATTACCACTATTGAGAGAAACAAAGAAAAAATGTTGAAACTCAAGGCCACCTTGGTAAAGGAACGTGGAGAGACCATTGAGTTAAACACAAAATTACAGGCCACATTATTTGAGAAAGACAATTTACTAGTTGCGTACAACAACCTTAACACGGAAAAGGAAGCATTGACTGTTCAGTTAATGATAATGGAAGGGGAGACAAATGATTTTCAAGCAAAGCTTACAGACTTTGAAACACGTGCATCAGTGGAGAACGGCAAGGCCAATGAATTGAAGACTCAAGTAGATAAGTTGTTGAGAGATAAGGAATCACTCATGGAACCGTTCTGGGCACAAGCATGTAAGCTTCAAGAGCAAGTCTCAAACTGTCAAAAAACACTCTTTCAACAAATCTACAATATCAAACAATTCATGGCAAGGATGCTGGAAATTACTGCAAGCTCAATAGAAATGCATCAACATTTGATTACTACTGGAAACAAGTTAAACAAATAGTTAACTTGGAGAGAAAATAACCCATCATTTCCTCCTCACCTTCCTCAAAAAACACTAGCGACCCTGAAGCTGGATATTGCACTCCTTGAATTTTGCAGGAAAGCCACTAATTGACTAAATGCCAAGATTGATAAAACTCTTGAAAAGTGCACAAACTTCTATGAGGAAATCCATCAGGTTCACTGTAAATGTTATCTCCCTATGGCAGCCAATATCGATGAGCTCCCCCCCAAGGATCAGTAGATGGGAGAACTCCATCAAGTGTTGCAATCAAACCTGGACTACATCAAGAAAATTGATGCTCTAACAAAAGAAGACATCGACTTCTATGTGAGGCAAACATCTACACATCTCATTTTCCTTGAGGATACCTGCAAGGCTGCACCAACCAAAGTTGAAAATATGGAAACAAAACTGTCTTATCATGAAGTGTCTCTAAAACTATTAAATCCTGACAAATATAATATCATAACTGAAGAAGCTACTACATGAGCAGACTATATTTCCAATTTAGAAGCGTCCAGCTAATTTTAATTGTAAATATCATTTGTATCTTCTCATATGTACAGCACTCAAATGAAACTTTGCCTACTATTCTCATTTTTGCAATTTCACCAAATAACAAACTCTTCCAAGGCTATATAGTGGTGAACCAACCCTTTTTGTTGTTCATCTATTCTTCTTTGTCAATGAAAACAAATTTCCCTTCTTTAGAAACTATTGCAGAAATGTTTATATGTAATGTGTACTTTTCAATGGATATTATTGGGATTCCTTTTCTCTAAAAAACCTAAATGCTTGTTCATATTTTTGTAACAGTGTTATATTTTACTACGTTTTTAGTTCAATGCTCTGCAGTTTCCTTGTTGGCAATGGCTTTTCAAGCTAAGCTCATAATGGATTATCCCAAGCAGTAGTGATATAAATAGTAATCTTAGCTGATTTGTAAACTGTGTACTCTCTTTTACATTCATAAAAACAAAGCAGCCAAGCAAAGCGACCTCTCCTATCTACCTCCACGTTGAATAAATACAACCTTTATATTGAGAGCTACGACCACTCCTATTGTATTGTAAGTCTGCATTTTATTGTGCTTTGTTGTGAACTATCTATATTGTCAGAAGACGTGTGAATCCTTGATGCGGTGAGAGTCATTGATAACCAATTACTTTCCTTGGTTTATTAGTGATTTTTAGAAGATTAATTCATATAGTGACAAGTCTATTTGCCTTTACATGGTTGAGAAGCATGTAAAGTTTTTATTGTGGACTTCAAATCCTTAATGAGAAAAAAGAAACATATCTGGGTTTCCCATTGTATCTTCCATTCTTGAAGCAAGAATAACGAAGATTCACCACTCCTATTGTGTTGGAAGTCTACGTTTTTATTGTGCTTTGTTGTGAACTATCTATATTGTCAGAAGACGTGTGAATCCTTGATGCGGTGAGAGTCATTGATAACCAACTACTCTCCTTGGCTTATTAGTAATTTTCAGAAGATTAGTTCATCTAGTGACAAGTCTATTTGCCTTTACATGGTTGAGAAGGATGTAAAGTTTTTATTGTGGACTTGAAATCCTCAATGAGAAGAAAGAAACATATTTGGGTTTCCCATTGTATCTTCTATTCTTGAAGCAAGCATAACAAAGATTCATTTACAACTTAGATTGTGGCACTATCAAGAGCTGGTCCATGAAAGAGTTCTATACCTATACTTGTATATGAAGATTCCTAAATTTATTGCTACAACACATGGCATGAAAGCAAAATTTTGTTCACAAGTAGTTTGTGCAGTTTAGGAGCTATTATTTATAATCATTGTTTTCATTGATATTATTGCAGAAATATTTTTTCAAATTGCTTATATATTCCAGATATAGTAGTAATCTATAGTGTTGAGATTACTACTACAGAGATTGTGAGAAAAATAATTGTAGTTGGCTCACTGTGTTGTTGAACTTAACATTTTTTTTTGTTATGGGTTGAGTGCCTATGTCTTTGTAATCTGAGATTGTTACAAACTTTGCTCTTTTCCTACCAGTGTCCTTCACTGCCTGTGCCTATGTTTTTATTCCTTCTAACTTTCCTCTTTTCCTACCGACGTTCATTTTTTCCCCTCAAGGGGAAAATGCTAGTAATAAAATATGGTTATCAACTATTAGTGTGATTTCAATAGTGGTTGTCGACATTCATGTGACCTCTCATATTCAATGTGTCACAATTTTATTCGGTGCACCCATAACTACAATACACTAAAAATGACAGAGAGCATTTCCATTCCTTGAAGTTGTTTCCAAGGGTGTGTTGTGTGTCAAGTCTTACAGGGGGCACCAATATCAATGCACCCATACATTTAGTGCAAGTGTGTTGTGCATGCTATCTTTTATATTTCTAATACACTTAGAATGCCTTAATGCACCACGCACTAATGCGAACCCTATAGGTACCTTATGTTGGTGCATGCCTATCTAGTGTTGTTTTGTATCGATATGCACACCACCAACTTAAGTGTTGTTACCACATATTTATGATGCATCATATATTACTAGGAGAGCCGCTCCTAGTATATCCATACATTTATTAGCTCATTGGAGAGTGTAGAAAAAATTTGCACATTAATTGTAACTCTCTAGCATGATTCTAATGAATTATAGGTTTTTATATTTTGCCCCGTGGGCCATAATACAAATTCATAAATAATAAATGTATATGCAAATGTAGAAATGCAAAACAAAGCGGAAATAAAACTATGTCCACACATACATCATGCATAAACAAACATAATTATCATAGAAAGAAAATGAAATCATTCCACATTCATATACAAAGAAAATACTTATCTTTTAACAAGAAGATCCAAGTAATTGGCTATGTAAGAGTGATTTTCCACCCAATCGTAGGTATCAGCTATAGATACCACCCCCAAGTCAGTCTATGAGGCCACCAAGGCAAAGTAAAACACTTACATGATTCTCTCTCTGATCCCACAACACATTTCTCTCATGCTTAGCCAAATTACTCACCTTTGAGCATTTACAGGTTTTTCACTCGACCATCAAAGCCATGGAACTCTTTTCTAATACCCCAAACAACACAAGAAAGGAATTTCCCTTCATTGATCCACAGTTCCCTCAATAAATCCAACCCTTACACTACTTACCAGTGTGTGCAAAAAAATACAACCTACTATTTGCTATTGAAGAATCTCCTGTAACATTAATTCATGGCGTCTCGGGCATTCAAGAGTAGAAAAAATAAATGGGTAAAGGTTCCTATTGTTCCCGGCCTCTATGCTCACCTACAGCCATCTCTTTTCTCTAATGTATGCAATTTTTTGTTAACAATTCCATTTTTTGGTTGTTTCACAATTTGGTAATGGTAATGGAAATGGTATGAACAGAAAGAGGAAAACTCTTCCTGGTGTAAAGTCTATTGTAAAAATATGCATGAGAATAATTGGTAGACTCCAAAGGAGATGAAAGGATGGTAAAAAATACAACTAACATAACTTCTAACCATAGAAGAGAGGACTCTTACAACTTTCATAAAGTATATTCATCCCATGCTTCCATAACTACATGAGAATACTTTCCCCACTAGCCTCACACATGCATTCAATGATTGGATTTAATATTCAAAAGGAATTAATTAGCTCATTTAAGGCATATGGTACAAAATTGATGATTTCTAAGGTTGACACTTAGCAATAAAGGATTTAATCTCCCATAGAACTCCTTTCCTCTTCCCCTCTAGTGGAATCATAGCCCCTCTAGTGCTCTTTACATAGCCATCTTGGACCATTTTATTATTTTTCCAACATAAAATTTGCATAAATTTCGAGTTTGCATGACAAGCCAACCACATGGTCCATATAGAAATATTTACATTATACATGCCTATCCATTCACTAGTCGAGCCTTGCCATTGAGCTTCGCACTAGGAATACATACTAGGATATTTACATAATTTACATTATTTGGTTTAATATATTCCAAGTCAAAATTGGGGGTATTATAGTAGGGTTACTCACTGGTGTCATTATATAAATTTGGAACAACAAGGCAATCTCTTTTTGGAAAAAAATGATAGTACTAGCATGGTGTGCATGATTTGTTATGCACTAGTGCTATTGCATGTATTTGGCACACTGATAAGGATTTTTTTCTACATAATGATCAATATTTTTATAAAATGTTTTAACATGCATCAATGTGTGTGGTATGTTTATGTACAAATGCGGCTTAATATATATGGGGCACCAACAAGAATTGTTAAAAAAAAGCCCTTTTTTTAATAAAATATTTTAACTTACCTTGGTGGACCTCATAGGTTTATGCACTTGTGCTATTGATATTAAAGAACATTGGTGCAAAACGAAAAAGAAAAAAAAGTACTAAGTATGCAACACCCCAAGGGTGAACAACCTAAAGATTCAAGGAATATTAGCAATATCCTTTCATATTAAAATTATTCATTCAAGGTTGTAGCAAAACTTGAAATACCAAGATATGATAGTCAAGTTAATGCTGAGAAACACAATATATAGTTGAAAAAACTAAATATTTTTGTGTACCCCACAAAAGGACCTCACTATTAAGGTTGTTGATGGACATCAGGTCAACAATAAAGGAAGATGTCAAAAATGTCAGTTCAAGTACAAGGACTAGAACTACAACTAGGATTTTATGTGCTACTGCTTGATGGGATGGATATGGTGTTAGGTACAGAGTGGTTAATGAAGTTGGGCACTTATACCACTAACTTTAGAGAACAGTTTATGGAATTTTACTAGCAAGGACAACATTATAAATTGTATGGTATTGAAGGGTCTACTATAAAAAAGGATCAATTACCATTGATGACAAAAGTGCAAAAATCCCATACTAATACACAACAACATAAGCAAGGAAAGTGTGTAAATAAGATTCCTCGAGGTTTTAAGTTAAACAACCAAGTCAAACAACTTCAAGGTATGACACATATTTTAAAAATAAGCCTCACCAACACTCAGACGAAGGACCTAATCAAACCCCCAAAACCAAGCAAGGACAAGTATGATGCCGCCATGGGAGCATGATCAACTAGAGAAAATCAAATTTATTATGCTTTTAGGACAAAGCATTCCTTAAGGGGGTGGTAATGTAACAAATATAAATGAAATACTAATATTAATAATAATCATAATAATAAATCCCAGTGGGTTAGCTCGAGTGGTTGAGAGCTATAAATTACAAGCAGAAGGTCTCGGGGTCAAATTCTCAAGCGGCTATCCGTAAAAAGGGCCTCACTTGATGTCCCCACCAGGTTAGGTTCTGTAATCAAAGCCAGCAGTTTACCCCAAATACCATCCATAAAATATGGGGAAGTATTTGGTGGGTTTCCACGCAGGGTATTCCTTGTAAAAAAATTCATGATAATAATAAATAATATAAGTAAATAACAATTAATAAATACAATTGGTATTTAATGAAAGGTCAAGAGACATACATGTTAATCTTTGTGACCAGTCAACACCTATATAGCTATACGATCACGAAGGTATTGTATCACCATTCATTCAATCAATTATTTATCATTCATATATATTTTGCAGATTATTTATGTCTATTGTAGCTTTCACTGCTACATTCCACTATGGGGTGTGGACTCTTGTGGTTTTTGGATTTTGATATGGATGATTCTATGATGGTTTGATGGTGCATTTCATTCACAAGTGTCAATTAATCCGCTTCCTCATGAGAGCACTTGTATTTTGTCACTTGGATGGATTGTATGGATGATACCATGACATGTGGAGCCTTTTCTTGTTTAATGCTATTGCTCATTTGATAATATGCATGCCTATGGGTGCTTTATGATGTTTTTCTTAAATAGTACACTCGTGTTCCTAGGCCCTTGTTTGGATCATAACATGGTTTTCCATCACTTTCTTGTGGAGCACTCTTTATCCTTGGCTCATAAATGGAATCGTAGTTCTTTTGGTATCATGTTTGGTTGAGCCCTCCTTATTTCTCTCCTATGGAAAGTGTGATGGAATTATAGTGGATTGTAGAAGGGATCATCCCCCATAGGAATCCCATATTATTACCCATAGGTACATTAAATTCCATCCCCATTCACAAAGTGTTTCCCTCAATGCTTGATGTAAAGAGGTACAACCATAAACCAAGGGTCCATTAACGAGTGGTGACCACAATGTTGAAGTAAGCTAGGTAACCAAGGTCCCATGTACAAGTGTTAACCATGCTGAAGTAGACAAAGAAAATCCTCCATAAACTTGGGTCCCATGTATAAGGGCTAATTGTTTCAAGGAAAATCCTGTAATGGCTATGGGTTGGAGCCATCACAAAAAGGCCCATAAAATAACTCAAACAAACCTTTCAAGAAATAAATCAACATACAGATTTACAGTTTATTCGGAAATTAAACTAAGAGTCCAAAGGACCTACCTGTAATCCAGCGATTGTTGAAGATCCCTTATGTAAATCTTTAATCCAAGATATTCTTGAAAACCTACAATCACAAATAAAACAAGAACACAAACAGAAAGCTACAAATATAAAGGAAATAACTACAAATGAATGTGTCAAACTATCAAGATTGAACAAAACATAATTTAACACAATATAGAACATAAAGAGAGTTATTTATATAATAAAAACAACAAGATACAAGAATGATATCACCCACTCTTGGTTGTGGCACTGTTCTAAATTAGAATCTGATTTCCTCCACTCGAACCACACACATGCACAAATACTCTATGCCCCAGAATAAACAAGCACAAAGAAGCAATGTTATAGTTTCTTGACTAGATAAGAAGTGGAAGCTGTTGGAAATGCATATTTCCATATATGGGGTAATGATTTGTAGACCTGGGACTAGGATAGTGGATTCAATAGGAAAAATTTCAGCATAAGTATGCCCAATGCTCTCTCCTCCTTATCATCCTTCCCTTAGCCCCTTTTATACTTTTGGGGAGGCAGTTAGGGAATTTATGGTAGTTATCTACGGGAAGTGATAAAGCACATAAGAAAAATCATTTTTCCTTGTAACTCTGAATCTAATGAACCTTGCAAGGAGGAGGTAAGTTGGAAATAGCTTAAACTTTCAAAGGATCGACCATAATCCCTTTATTGGATACTGTGAAACCCAAAAGACGTCTTGACTTGACACAGAAAATACATTTATGTGGATTCAAATGAATCTTATAATGTCTATCTTGCTCAAACACAAGGAGAAGATGACCATGATTATCCTCTCTCTTTCGAGAATGAGCAGCAAGATCATCTAAGTAAGCTTCAACAATGTGTTTGATGTCATGAAAAGCGAAACACATAACCCCCTGGAAGGTAGCTCCAACATTTTTAAGGCCAAATGGCATTTTTTGATAAGCAAAAATTCCCTAAGGACATTTAAACACAGTTTTATGCTGATCCTTGAGATGGATTTGAATTTGGTTATAGAATGAGAATCCATCCTTAAAAGAAAAGATCTCACTCCCTACACATTCATCAATAATTTGATCAATGAATGGTGTGGGAAAATTGTCCTTAGGACAAGCCTTGTTCAAATCACGAAAATCTATGCACACACATAGATTACCATGCTTATTTTCTACAGGAATATTGGATATCTATTATGTTAAAGAAACGGTATAAATAAAACTAGCCTTAAGAATTTTTTCAACTTTAGCTTCAATAGTTGTCACTTTCCTAGGATTAACCGGATAGAGCTTTTGTCGACTAGATTTAACGTTCTCATAGGTTTTAATCTCATATCCGACAATGCAGGGATCGATGCCTGGAATATCCTCATATGACCAATAAAATACATCACGGAATTCTCTAAAAAGACCAGTATATATACAAACTTCTTCCAGAGAACAGTTCACACCAATATACATGTTTTCCACATCATTAGGATTGCTAGAGATATTGATTGGAATGGTTTCTAAAATATTATCCATATTACCTTCGACATATACTCCTTGTTGATCAACATCTTTAGGTAAATTCAAATGAAACTCTCCACTCTCTATTTTATCAATGGATGAAAAAAAAATAAGATCAATCATGCAAATCACCCCAAATCTTATCAGGCCCTATTAGAGCTTCGAGGTTAGAATCATTTGAAGGAAAGACCCTATCAAGACAATAAAAAGAATTGGAGGAATCAAGATCCCAAACCAGCTCAGTAATATGATACGATTCTTCAACAAGTAAAGAATTGATGTCTGCAATAGTATGTTGAATTAATTAGTAAGACACTTCGGCTGCAAAACAACAGTGAAGTCATACCAGAATGTTGATATTTTTCCACCTAATCCAATGGAGTAGAAATAACCTAATGATCATCAAGATATGATGTCTCAAAATAAGCTACTCATGAAATAAGGACTTCCTCATTAGTCGAAACTGGAGTAGAACTAATAAAGAAAGTATGAGATGGGATATTAAAAGTTCCCATAAATGAAGGATACATGACAACTCCTATATTCTCAGTTGTCGAATGAGATTTACCAATCCATGGAACATTCGAGCCTGGAGGTGCATTAGGATTAGTTGAAGTGAATGATAATTGGTTGATAGTAATGATTTTTCCTTCATGAAGAAAACATAACACTCGAAAGGTTGAAGATACAATGGCAGTCATTGCATAAGTCCAACTTCGTCCTAACAAAATATTGTAATCGATTGGTTCATCGACCACTTCCACCTGAACACAAACAATTTTTCCTCCTAGTTCAACAGGAAAGGAAGGAATTATTCCATGTGGTCTAAAAGACTTCCCATCAAAAGTTGTAAGCAAAGTAGGTGATGGATCAATTTTTGGAGAGACAATAGCTTTCGAACAAGATAGATCCATGACACAAGTGGGTGCACCTTCATCCACGACAGTCCATCAAATAGTCTTTGTGGAGTGAACCACATTGATTCGGAAGGAAACATGACAGGGAAGGCAAGGTCTTACAATAGATACATTAAACATGATAACCTGAGCATTCGAGGAATCTTGACTTCCGATAGCAAACAATAAATCACTCCATTGAGAATGAAAATTTTAGAGTACTTCGAGAGCCGACATGGCATAAGGAGTTTGAGCCAAGTATTCAACAATCAAATAGTTATATGCAGCTATAACATTTGGATTGTTCGACGCCTTCTTCTAAACACATTTCAGTATTCTAGGAATTGCCTCTCCCACAGGAATCTCTATATGAAGAGGGTTCTGCGATTTAGGATTATCCTTGTCCCTTGAAGAGGACTCAAGGTTACCATAATCTTTGGCTCAATTTGATAACAGAAAATTTGAACCAACCATACTAGTGAATGATTTATTATATGAGGGTGAACTTTTCATGCACCCTTACATGTTTCCAACATTATTGGAAGAACTAGAAGCCATTTGTTTTCCTTGTGGAAAAGGATCGATTAAAACAACAAGTTGTTGCTTCTGATTCAACAACTTCTGAGTTTTTTTCATCAAAGGGAATTGATAAGTAAGTCGATGGTCTCCCTTGTAAATCTTACAAGTCAATTTAACTTTTCTTTGTTCTTTCTTATCCCCACCAACATTATTATTTGTTTTTGGTTTATTAGTATTATCCTCTCCTTTCTTGTTCTTCTTATTCTACCTTCTGTCGGGATGCTAGTTACCCTTTGAATTAGCCTGCATAGTATGTACAAAGGTTGTTTGAGAAAAAGGACAAGAAGTAGCATTAACTGATCCTGCTACATAATGTTAAATAGACACATTTTTCATATGATTACTAACTACTTCTACAGCAAAACTTTGCATAGAACCAACTATGCCACCAGCATGCACTCCTGGTTTAGGTTTCGAATGGTTTGAATGAGATCTCGTTGCATCTGGTAAAATTTCTTATAATAACCCACACTAAGAGTAAATCAAGTCTAATTGTTGGGATTTAAATATGGACTCTTCTTTCGTGGTCACCCCTAAAGTAGAAACATCCTTAGAGATATATGGCAACAAGGACTTTAAAAACCATTCCAACGAGAATTCAGGGGGAATATTAGCCTTTATCATCCTCTTATGCCTGTTCCATTCTTGGATATGATCCAAGATATGGGTAGCTTTATTCTATCAAAACTGTGACAATATATCAGTACTGGCATCATACTGAACTAGAAGCTGGAATAGGATGAACTGGGAAATTCAATGTACCATTTCACAACCACTCCAGTGAGTGTGCATTGAAACAGTCTTAATTGAATTGAATCGGCATTGAGTGAATTGGAAGAATACCATGAATGAAAAGTAGTGGTGTGATTTCTTGGATCCTCTCCATTCTTTCCTTCAAATTTTGGAATGTCTGAAGGAATCTTGTTTGGGACCACAGGCCAACTTGGATCATGACACAGCGGTTCTTTCATCAATTTTGACAAGTCTAGAAAATTCAAAGTTGCCAGAAAAGGAATCCTAGGTTGTGTGTAAATAGTATTCTCATATGACTATGCGATCGGAAGTTTCCACTTGCAGGGTTCCCAAAAGACTAGTAGGGGTTGCTCCCTACCATAACTTGTGAATGAAATGCTCCCTAAAATGGGTTCCATTGATTTTGTAAAGGGTTTCCCCAGCTAAATTACCATGTAACCAATTCCATTGCGCCTGGAAGTAGTTTCCCCTTGTTGGCATTGCAGTTCAAAGGATGAAATTACTACCGCCTCCACTAAACAGTGATAAGGAATTAAATATAATGGGCATAGAGGATGATTGAAAACCACTGCTCATTTGAGTATTCCATCCTATAAATGGTTTTTCTCTTGATATAGGTCCATCGGATTGGAAATTTCCACTCCCTATTGTAGGAATGGATGGGGGAATATACCCCCCATTCCAAGGCAAACCTTGGAAATATATCGAGGAACCTCCTACTCCAATATTAGGATTTGAAAAAGTGGGTTAGAAGTCATAGGAAACTTAGGAATGCTCACCATTGACATCTCGGATGTAAAAATACTCAACCCAAACTATGAAGACAAGGGAGCACTCAAATACTGAGTGACTATCGATCCAATAGGAAATGTACTATTTACAAATGTAACAATAGCAGTTGTACTAGCTTGCGTTGCATTTGAAATTTGGGTACTAAAGTGAGGAGGAGATCATCTCTATTAGAACTATGATTGGGTAGGAGTATTTAGATCACCATATCTTGACCCTTGGTGTATGCTTGGCTATGTGTGAGTCTGTTGTTCCCTGGTTCCTTGTAGAGATCATGCCCAGCTCGGGGGTGGCAGTTGTATCAAGAGGTTGATAAGCACAACTGGCCTATGGTTGGGTGGAACGTTGCATATGCATAGCTGGTTGCTTGGGACTACTTTGTTAAGATAAGTATTCTCTTGTGTTAACTTTGCAATTATTTATTTCATGAATATCTTGAATGTATGATGGATGTGTAATTGATATTACTTCCATTGTGTTTTTTTTTCTTATAATTATACATTTCCATATGAACTTTTATATTATGTGAATGCTATGTAAAAGTTCATGGGGCTAGATGCCCAATTTTAGCATCACGTTCCCTCTATCATGCTAGTATAATGGGAGGGGACATTACAATAATTTACCATCGAAACCTACAAAGTAGGGTTTTATTGCAAAACGTAAGGTAGAAAACGTTAGCACGTAGCCATTTTTAAACATACAGTTTTCAAATACAAGCAAAATCGATTTTTATAAACATAGAAATCGTTCATAAAACCATTTTTAGTTTCATTGCAAACTCAGTCCCATTCTTCCATTAAAAACAAAAGTATAAGTATGGTAGCACGAAACCTTCCATTTGACAGAAATGAGTCAGTCCATGGCTTTCAACTCTCACCAAAACGATGTATTATTTATACAAACATCAACATAACTAAACTTATACATTGCATAGAAAGACCTTACAAAGTTTCTTAACACCGTATTTTTTTTATATTAAAATGACGAGGGTTCATCCCTTTAGCAGTTACATTCTAAACAAGTGTACTGCTGCAACAAAATTACAGTGAAAGGCTACGAAGCAAAGTAACAAGAAAAGCCGAGGATCTCATCCTCTGGTGCTTTGCCTTTTGGTTTCCAAAAACATATCAACAACTTAAACCTCTGCTAGGAACTTTCCTCAGTCTCGTCAAACATCAAGATTCGGCCAACATTCCAGGAGAACCTACAGGTATAGGAACCAATCAGGCTTACCAGATGGCATGACAGAGTGTTTCCCTTAAGCATCAGTCCAGGTATACACATAGGCGAATGAAGGTACCTGCCAAGCAAATACAGAAAGTGGTTAAAAACCATAGTATCACATTATTAACTAAAGTAGCAGGAAACTTATTTTATTTTGAAACGAAGACATTACCTCGTAAGAGTTTGCAAAGGATCGAAGTTTGAACCATTGAAATCTTCCGATGCCACCCAATAGCGATGCATTACTGTATTATTTCCTCACCTCTCAACACTCGACCCTCAAACCTTCTTAAAACCTGGGAAAGCATCAAGTTACAGTCGTAGGTCACACCATCGAACCTGAGGAAGGATTCCTCAGTCGAGCAAACACCAAACCCTAAACTCTTGAAAATGGTTGGCCTCTCCACCGAGCCGGTATCACCAAATGAATGCACAAAAACAACTTCAACGAAGACGTAGTGGTAAGATTAGGGTTGAAGTCCCAAAACCGAGATAGATCTAGATCAACAGGCGAGACCGAGCCAACATAACACCACATTCTACGAAGCATTCCAGCATTTAAACTTCATTTATGACCTTACAGTTGTAGAGTCCAGCTCAAAGGCATCTCACCAAGTTAAACATGCACAGCTTGGATCGTTAACAGCTTTAATCACAAGGTTTCCACGTGAAGTTGGTTATGTGGACAGACAGCAGTACATTCCACCGTGGAGGTTGGCTAGGAGCATTTAATGCTTGGATTGGACACGTTAAATCTACCAACACACCACTGCTACGAATTAATACCGATCACTATCCATATTTAATACGTTGATCGGGTTTGCAAAGTGTTATATCATATAATATAAATGTTTATAGTCGTAATTATATAGGGTAGTAGTTAGGGTTCCTAAGTATAGTTCATTTCATTCCTAAGTTTTAATCATCGAATGCTTGGTTTATATACATTGTATTTTGTTCCTCAAACGACTAGGGTCGCACTTCATATAAGGGTTTTGAGACTTAGTACATAGTTTAAAATGCATTATTTGGTACATGGTAACGTTAGTTTATATTACCATATATTTTCACAAGGTTGTACATTATATCACGACCCACAAATAATAATTTAGAAGTGTATAATCCTATAGTTAGAAAGGTTCAACCCTATAGGGTAGCAAATTCACATTATAATCATCATAATTGTGATGATAAAATGATAGTGAACATTGCTATAATAATATGATTTTTCATGCATATATAAAATGAGAAAATGCATAAAATTACTCTAGTTATAATTATAATTTCAATTGTATTCTTGTTTTCAAAATAAACTATTTGTTTCATGTTGCCACAATATAGAGCTTTATACAAGTTGAAACACACACGATATTACCAACCGTTGCAAATTAGCGAAATGACGACGGGATCAAATAGCAGTGACACATGATAATCTAGCACACATCTGATAATTCATAGTGTAAGTATAGTCAAGATGATCCTTACAGAAATAGGACAGAGATGCATACCATTAACAACTCTCTTGTTTGGAAGTACTTAGAGTTACAATAAGCATTGACGGCTAACTGAAAAGTTATTATTAGAATTGCTTGTAACATTTGATTTTGTCGTAATATTCTTACCTGCGTATCTACACAAAGAAACAAGTTCAAATGCTTTAGCTAAACATAGCTAAGTAAGCCTCAAGGTACCCCGTAGGACCCCTTCATCATCATTCAAAAGCAAACTGTCAGTACATTATCTAGAAAATATATTATAAGATCAACTTAATTACAGCATATAGATTACAATTAAACACACGCAGAACTAAAGATGTATTTTGTGTTATGATGTATAAATTGTCGTTATTGTAATTTGTCATTAGTTAAAAGATTTGTATCTAATTTATTTTCCGCATTATAAATTTCAGTATTTATTGCTACTTTTAAAATTTTTAAATTTTTGTAAATTTTCGGGATGTTACAAATCTGCAACCCCCGATGCGGAAGTCGGAAGTTGGAAACCCTAAATTCTCAACTTCGATGAATTACTCCTCTGACATCCGCAATCCGTAATGCGGAACTCGGAAGTCGGAACACCAAACTCCGCCACTCCGGAAAACTTCACCTCCAACTTTTGCAATCCGCAATCCACAATGCGGGATTCGGAAGTTGGAACTCCAATTCTATGTTCTGAAGAAATATCCTCTCTGACTTCCGCAATCCACAATGCGGAACTCAGAAGCCGTAACTCCAAATTCACCAATCCGGAAAAATTACCTCTCCGACTTCTGCAATCTTCAATCCACCTTATGGAAGTCGGAAGTCGGAACCACCATTTCACAACTCCGAAAAATTTACTCTTCCGACTTCCAGAATCTGCGTTGCGGGAGTCGTAAATCGAAACCACTACACATAACTCCATAGAATCACCCTTCCGACTTCCGCAATCTGCAATCCGCATTGCGGGTTCGAAAAGTCGGAATCCCAACTGCACAACTTCTCTCGCTGATAACTTTCTCATCCCAAGTCCATTTTGGGAAAACTCGGTACCATTGGAAATCTCTCGGCAAGCACTATGCAACTACATGATCTTCTACCACATACGTTGATTCTGATCATGTCCTTCATCCAACCTATAAGGTGGCCCCAAAATTCCTCAAGGCCTCTTCCCCACTCTGCAAGGCTCTTATCCCACTCTGCCATGGCATATTCCCTTCATCTGATCCACAGGGGGAAACATGAACACCACAAGGGGTGTTTATTTCCTCCCCAAATCCCTAACTGAACCTTCTGAGCATCCTTTCCTTTACATCACCAAGTCCTATTCATCAAGGCACAAATTCATATAAGTACAAATATAAGGATGTAGATGTGTAGGAGCATGGTGAGTAACTCATGTATGCAGATTTATACACTGATAAACACAGGGGAATAAAACATCATACAAGGGATTAATCCCCTTCTCATGCAATTCACAAACTTTATCATCTAGCATACATCATTTAGATCCCACAATACAGTCAATAATCAAACATTGCAGAACACAGAATGAGCATGATTCAAAGCACAAAGAATACTTAACTTTGAGATGAAATCACCAAGCAAACTGGCTATGGACTGCAACGTTCCAACCCAACCATAGGTCTTTGCCTAGCCTGTAGTATTTCAGCACTCAGATACCACCCCCTATCTGAGGCTATGTATCCACTAAGGAGTACCACTCAGGTTCACTCACAGCCTTGGATTCTCAGTCATTCAAGTCATCCAGCACACAACTGGTCTGTCAAGCAAGTGGGGGACATTTCAGGAGTTTTCTAGGTCAATGAGCTCATCCACAGAGCTGTAGTCGTACCCAAATGGCCTTAGACAGTACAGGCACGCCCATCACCCCCACTCTCAGCCTAAGTAAAGTCCCCTTCTCTGCCGCACAGTCTCTCGGGCGCCCCTTCCCTCAGCACTAACTTGGGAAGATATGGCTTGTCCCAACTACTAATCCAAGGGTAAATGAGTCCATGTATTAGAGGAAATTTGGGAAAAAAATGGGCCTTCTAAGGAAAATAATAAAATAATAGTAGAGAGAGAATAAAAAACTACTTTGTTGGATGGTATTTTCAACTTATCTCCTTGTAGGTTTACTCAAATTTCAAGCAAGAGCACTCGTTGGATGCATAATTAAATTAGGAATCCAATGAGTATCCATGTTGCATACTTTTAACAACATCCACACCATGAAAATTTGAAAATACATTAAAAAACGTGTTTCTAGTGAGAGAAAACACGTTTTTTAATGTATTTTCGATTTTTCATGATGTGGATGTTGTTAAAAGTATGAAACATGGGTGCTCGTTGGATGCATAATTTAATTATGCATCCAACGAGTCCTCCCTCTTGAAATTTGAGTAAACCTACAAGGAGATAAGTTGAAAATACGATCCAAAAAAGTAGTTTTTATTTTTTCCCTCCAATTTTTTTAGGTGCTCCCTTGTTGAATTTTAAAGCATTTTGATTGGCTAATACATGATGACATGGAATTTGTATTATTTTTGGAAGGCCAATTTTCAATTGAAATTTCCTCTAATGATTGGCTCTACCACGCAGTCTAAACCCTCCTGGTCTCTTCCCATTGCGACCCGCACTCGGATCTTCTTCAACGTTGCGGTCGAATGGCTCTGTCTCGCAATAGGATTTAGGGCTATGAGATCTGGGTTTTCTCATGAACTTCTTGGCATCTCATGCTATCGGATTTGCCCGATGGTTTGGGTTTGTAGATCCCCATCGGATTCCACTTTCCACACGAATTTGTTGTGTGCCTTTGGCTCTACAAATCACGGCCTCCCTCAGGATCGTGATTCCGGGTCCTCCCTCCACTACTGGGTCTGCGTAAGGGTCCAAATAAATCTAGAATGAATCACCAAGGCATGGGGATGAGCGAAAAATTCCTCCCATGAGGTGGAGTGACTTATGGGGAAATTCAACAGAACCCCATACCCAGCCTTACGGATTTCGAGGTTGCCCCATACTCCATCGACCTCATGAATAGTCCTCCTGCAGTACTACCTTACAGCATAAATAAATGGCAACTAGGACAGGTCAAAGGGGTTCTCATGGTGACTTATGGAAATCTAGGGTTCAATCCCCCACACCCCCTTGCCTCTCCCTAGTGGATACATAGTTCCCCCTCATTGATTTGCATCCATAGCCAGCCCCTTAGTATTTTTATTACATGATATTTACATCATTTTACAATTTCCATGTCTTAATAGCACATGGATAACACAATGTCAAATACTTGCCTCTCAAAGCTGAGCATTCACTAGCGAGGCCTTGGCCTTGAGCTCCATGCTAAGAATTATACATCACATACATACAATGTTTACATTAAAATCCAATATGTTCTAAGGGTCAAAGTGGGGGTATTACACCTCCATGCTCCACAAGAAACAAGCCCAAAGAAACAGTGCTATCTTTTTTTTACTAGATAAGAAGTGGAGTCTACTAGAAATGCAAATTTCCAGATATGGGGGAATGATTTGTAGACCTGGGACTAGGGTAGTGGATTCAATAGGCGCAATTTCAACATAAGTATGCTTAAATGTTTTCTCCTCCTTCTCATCATTTCCTTAGCCTCTTTTGTGCTATTTGGGAGGTAGTTAGGGAAGTCATGGTAGTTATCTACGGGGAAAAGAAGGTTAGAACCCGTGAAATTGATTTCAGTTTTCTCGAGAATTATTTTTTTTAACTTCAAAACAAGGCATATGCGGGCTATACACTGGTAGTGCGTGTATATGTGTGCTATGCATTGCCAGGGTGCGTATGTACATAAAAAGGTGTTTTTTAGGGTTTTACTGAGAAGGGATAGTTTTCTTGAACCACAGGAGGACAAGGAAGTCTACAAAGGGGATGAAGATCATATAAATAGCCAAAGTGACCATTTCACAATGATGTGGAAAAATATGCTATAACACTAACCACAATGCTAAAAAATTCAATGTCCCTCCTGCAAGGAATAGCTGCAATATTGAAGTGATCCAAAGGACTTGTCCATAAAATCGAATCCCATGTACACAAGCTAGCACCCCAACTGACGAAACCTAAGCTCCATGAATCGTTGAGTGTTAAGATTCAAATTTCCATCATGGTCATGTGGATCCAAATAAGTATAACCATCCAAATCTAACAAATCCTCCATGTAGCAGTAAAAGGATGGCTCTAAAAGGAACTCTACTACTATAGAAGAAGCACAATGCAAACCAATAGGCACAACCTATCATTGTCTTTTTTCCACGAGGTTCTCTTCATATGGTAGCTAAGAGTTATCAAAAAGAAGATGAAAGTAGTTGTCTTCCCAAAAATTACAACTATTTATATATCAATCCTCGTAAGCATCTTCTAACCATACCATGCATATTTTTCTTGGTTATACTCTTCAATGAGAAAAGAATATGTGGTATTAATCATGCATTCCTCAAATTTATGGTTTACCTGTTTCATGGCTTCTAAATTTGCATATATATCTTGTAAATTTTTTATCATTCACCTTGCCATTCTTCAATTCCGTGAGTGTTTGAAGGTGAAATTTATAATCGCTATAGAATACTCCATGTTGATTGAAAATATATCATGTGATATGTCAAACCAAATCCCTAAAAATTATTTATCCAATGGCATTGATCTAGTTGCAATTTGATCTCCCTATCAAAATTTATGTCCTCTGCAACCGTGGCCATCACCAGAAGCCCTAAAAAAAATCAAACTACAATATATCCTCTATCCAAACTCTGATTTGAGTGAACATTTTTTGAAATCCTCTATTTTTTCAAGAGGAAATCAGATATTAGTCTTTTCACCCTCACGGCTCCCTATTTTACCTCGCATCTCTTCATCCCTCCTTCTACCTCTGTGGCATTATCTTCTCCATCCGAGCCCACTCGCCTTCTCTCCTAACCCGCGCCTCTTCCATCACGCTGCTACTCCAAACCCACGGCCATGTTTCCTTCGCAGCTCCCTCAAATCCGCGCCCTACCTTCATCTCGCTCCATTCTCCATCCCTTCCGCGACCGTATCCTCCATCCGCCCCAACTCCCTTACTAACCCGTGGCTGCTCCCTTCTACTCCACTTTTCTTCATGGTCCCTTCCTTGCGCTGTTTCGGCCTCCTCTAACCCGTGGCCTTCACCCTCAATGTCATTTTTCATTTCTTGTTGCTCTACGCATCCCTCCAATCCAATATACCAACCTACTACTCCTTCCACCAACTTGCCACTCGAGCTCACTCCCTTGCCTTTTGAGGCCTTCCCTCACTCCACCTTCCCTTACCCTTTCTCATCTTCCCATGCCCCTTACACAGGCCTGCCCTATTTGGAAGCCCTCGTGTGACTTACCTCTGCCTACAACACCTGTAACATAAAAATGAGAATAAAAATAAAACCAAATTACATTTCAGAATCATTTGAGTTAGTATCTAAGAACTTTTTACATATGTTGCAAGGGTATTTTCTGTGCTACATCTATTATAATCTCAGTCGAGAATACTACATAAAAATTGCATTTTTTATTAAATCAGTTTGGTGATACTTGATGAACAAAATTATAACCAACACAGTTCTGATCTGTTTAGTAAATTTCTGCTATTAGTTTCAATTCTGGAAGTTTACATGTATTGGCTGAGTTTTGGAACTTATTAACCTAGTTGAGTGTGAACCATTTTGGGGTTTCTTGGGTTGGCGTTTGAGTAATTTTGTATACATAAAACTCTAAGTGTGGCTACTATAGATCTGTGTACATGCTAAGTGCTTATATTAAATGATAAAAATTGATGAGTGTTTCTAGTATTTACTTCAGCTACCATTACCGTGATAAACACAAATTTGGAGACTACCTTGTGGATGAATGATTTCATAAGAAAACTTTTACACTTTAGTGGTTAATCATTGTTGTGATAAATGGTTCAAATTGTCATTGATACATATTTGATTATTGGTTGGGGTTCGTTTACAATATAGTATTTTGATCCAATATTGATTATGGTATTACATTTGATGATCTATGCAAAATATTGATATTGGTCATAACAACACTGACTCCATCTAGGCATTGGTCTAACTAAAATATTGCATAGAATATAGTTTGTGGGTTTCTCTAGTGTCTTTACAGGATTCCATAAAGGATACTTCTCCTTGGAGGTTTCGAATTCTGAATAAGTTAGAACGGTGACCGAGGTGACATTGGGTCACTATTCTTATTTGTGCTTACTAGGAATTAGCCCTGCTAATTTGCTTGGTAACATGCGGAGTAAGGTTTAAATAATGCTCTTTTGAATGCATGGAGTAATGCTATCTTATTTTGTAATGCTCTCTTGATGCATGGAGTAATGATATTTTTTACTGTGTGGAAAGGAATCTTAATTGAGTTGCATGTGGGGAGTGTACTATGTGAAAGTTGCATTGAACTATGTGAAGACCTGCAAGACGACTCCCTTCTACCTGTTATCACCAATCTTGTAGTTGCCCCTATAGATGGATCCAGATGTGTGGTAGAGGGGATAGGAAACTAAAGTGGTGAACCAAGAGATCCCTAGTTCCAAAATGGATGGTTGTCACGCCAACCAAGGCACTCTTCGCTTCTGCTACCAAAGCCAAGGTAGCAAGGGGGAGACCCAGATCTACTCTCGATAGGAGAGATCAACCCAATCACCAGATCAAATCAATCAAAGGAAGTACGTAATGTGATAGGTATGGAACCCTAGATTTAAGGAAAATGAAGCATTGCGGAGGCTTAGAATTGATATGACTTGATGAATAGATCTTAAGCACAGTGATTCGAATATAAGGTATGATTCCAGGATTCAATACTGGTGTAAAATGGTCAAATTTAGTTGCCTTGGGAAACGTGACCCTTAAAATAGGGAAAATGTCCCAAAGAATAGATCTGACAGTTAGGGCTTTCTATCGATGCTTGATAGAAAGATGTGACAGTGTCAAAATATGCAAGCACTCAAAAGAGGATCAAACCACAAGGAAAACCAGCAAGCCAGGAAAGTCGTGAAGGTAGAGGAGAGGCTAGTGCCTTGAAAAATGGGCCAATGGAGTCCCCAAGGGTGACACCCTTGAGAACCCACCTTGGGATTTACACTAATCCAAAAACCCAGAAATGCTTTGCTAGTTGATCAAGGGGTTTGATCAAGAGAATTTTCCAAAGAATTTTAATGAGGGTTTTAATTAAATTGGACAGATGGGTAGTTTAAGCAAATAGAAATCTTACCTTGAGAACATACCTGATTGATGGAAATGGTTGCTATGATGCCGAGGAAAATTCCCACAAAGATCAAATGAGAATATTTGATGAAGACCAATGCCAAACTTGATGCCCTTGTACCACATGTGCACCTTCCTCTCTCCTGCAAAACCAATGATGAAATCAATTAGCAATACAGAAGCCAAAGGAAATGCAAATGACGAAATGATACAGAAAGTAGAAGGTCATAGACATTAATACTCCCTGAACCAAACCAATTTGACGAAGAGAAGAGCAAGGAGAGTATTACCCAACCAGTGCGCCCTCCTTGAGAAAATCGGCCTCCTCACATGCAGATGAAATCGTGTGGAAAAAATATAGCAATGGAAATCACCAATAATCTCAGTGCAATGGAAAGATATTTTCAATCAAACATCAATAGCATTCATTCCACAACACAAGTATCTCCAAGAGAAATATTCTATTCCAGAAATCCAGATCCAAAAGTGACTTTACAATGAGAAGCTCTCTCCTTTAAATAGGATGGAGAGATACCAAAACTCTAACCACCTTTTGAATGGATGGCTAAGATTAAAAGATCAAAATGTTCTAATCTACGGTTGAGATGAGCTCAACATAAAGTACATGGATCAACTCAAAAATATAACATATCCATGGACAAAATCGCCCTAGGAGAGGGGGTCCCACTCAATGTGATAAAATAAACATGAATAAAGCTCATGGTGGGTCTAGGGGGTAATGTATAACACCCCTAGTGTGTCCCCGTGGCACAATATCATCAAATGACCAACACAAGCACCAAATCGTGCTCCTCTCGGAAAGTCGTGAGCCTCCAAAGGCTCCAAAAAATCATAAAATGTGTCAGAGAGATTGTTGGAACATTTAAAAAACCCACTATGTCATTGTAGACTTAGGATAAAATTAATTAGTCATTTATGATTAATTTCCTGAGTTTTGACTAGGTAGAATAGGCCAGTTTTATTTTTTAGTGGACCACATGCTATCCTCATTCACAAAAACGAATTTGGATAGATTCTGGATAAGATTTTCTTGGATTCTGTCTAATTTTATTCCATTCTTGAATTAGAAAGACACTATCCAGTGTTAGTTAGCTTTGTCCTGTTTTTTATGCTTTCTAGTGGAAAAGATAAAGCTAGTTTACTTGGAATCTTTTGCCACTTGACCAATTCGAACTCCACATCATATCTAACCTTATAAAGCCATCATTACATTCCATTTACTTCACTCATGAACTGCCATACCATACTTTCCAAATTCGTGAGCCTCTAGCACAGTTTTGGAAACTGCTTTTGCCACTTAGGGGGTTTTTTGTCTTTTCTAAGCCTTTTCTTTTTGCTCTTTCCATATTGCTTCAAAGCAATTCGATTTTCTCCATGGAGGATGTATTATATATTGTTACAATATCAATTAATAAGATACAGAGTGTTTTCCATATTTTATTCTCTCTATTCTTCTTCTCTCATTATCTAAAATATTCCATGGTGAAATTGTCTTATGAATCTAGTTCCTAGTAATTGAAAATCTCACATGGTATCAGAGCTAGCTTGATTCAAAACAATTCCAAGAGTGTTTTTTGTAGGTATTACCATTACCAGGAGCACATCAGTATGGAGCAAAATCAGGCCAAAGCTGTGACTCTCACTCCCTTCAATTTCTTTGACTGGAAGGCGCATATGATCATCCAGCTTTGGAGCAAAGGATTGTATAGAGTCACTATGGGGCCTGAAACTGATCCAGGAGCTGTTGAATTAAAATCCAAATGGTTCAATAGGCTTGATGAAGCTTATGGGTTACTTTGTCTCTCTGTATCTACAGATCTTCTATTCCATATCGATTCTCTATCAACTCCAAATGAAGTGTGGACAAAGCTAGAGTCTCTCTTTGGAAAACAGGACGAGCTCAGAGGTCATTTGTTGGAGATTGAGCTGATCTCTCTTAGTCCAAGTAATTTCGATTCTATGGAGGAGTTCATCTCAAAATTCAAGAACCTAGTGCTTCAACTCAAGCAATGTGGTATAGAGAAGAAGGATGAGCAATTAATCCTTACCATTCTGTCAAAACTGAGCTCTGAATACTCAGTATTTGTGTCTACTTTTCATTCTACAAGACTTGCAGTTCCCAAGTGGAAGATGCCAACCTTGGATGCATTCATTGATTCGCTCACTCAAGAAAAGGACAAGCTGATCCAAATGAGGGATCAATCACCCTCCAAAGACTTTGCACTTGTTTTTCATGGAGCAAAGAGTTTCAAGAATGACAAATCTAAACAGAAGATATTGTCAGATGAAGAGGATTTTGATGGAGATTCCAAATCCAAGAAAATGAAGAAGGAGAAGCCCAAGTGTTCTTATTGCTGCAAAGGCACTCATCCTGAGAAATCTTGTTTCAAGAAGAAATTGGATATCATGGCCAAGATGCTTGAAGAGCATAACATAGATGTTCCTGACTTTGCAAAGAAAGAACAAGGCAAGTTTGTTGTAGAACAAGAACTCTGTCTCCAAGCCTCTCCCAAAGGTAATAATGTTTATGCTTTGAGTGCTAGAGTGAAATATAATTCTGATGTCTCTGATATTGATTCACATTCTGATATATCAGAATCAGAAACCTCCACCTCTTCCTTGGAACAATCTTCAGTCAATTCATCCAAGTCTACTCTCAAAACTAGTCATTTTTTACTAGCTTCTGACTTGTCTTCTGAAAGGTCTTTCCACCATCATTCAAATCTTTTAGATTCTGATTTAGAAGATGATTTACAGTCTGATATGCAGGTCATTAGATATCCCACATCATATTCCCAACCTTTGGACAGCCATTGTTTTGGCATTATTTGGACTGATATTCCACACATCTGGACATGACCCCATCACTCATGGTTCAAAAGTCAAGTCCTCACACTCTCCAGGCTCACTCAGCTGTCCGGGTGATCTAGTTTCTCAAATTTTTTCTACTGAAATTATGTTCGATCATGGAGACTCCACATCTTTACTGGTTTATGCTCCATATGACTTACATTCTGATATTTCAGAGCTGCATGATCTTATTTTAAATATCAGAAAGGTTCTACATCAGTTTGAGAAGAAAGTACAAGAACTAGTACACCACATTGCAGCTACAAAAGAAATTGATCCTGTTGAGTTCATTGTTTCTCCTTGGGAAGGAGTATGCATAGATCTTCTTTCCATCATTGATTATGTTTTCAGATTTGATTATGTATGTTACAGCAGCAAGAAAAATTCATTTGATGCTCCTCCATCATCAGAAGATGAACTTCATAGAGCTTCAACACATGGTTCTTGCCTACACAACATCGATGCACTGATGCATGATCATGACATCCACAATCTCTTCATCAAGTCAGTTACTCAGAAGCAACCCATTCAGCTCATTCAAATGAGCAACATGACAGTATCAAGACATCAAGCATGTCCATTTTTTAGGAAGTGTTTTGTTCCCATGAGATTTTCTCTATTTCCTTGGTTTACATGGACTAGTTATTTTTGTATTGGGGTGACCATAAGCCTTGTTGCTTGGGCCCTACATTTATGATATTTTTCTAATTCCCATCACATAAAGTCAGGCTTAAGGGGGGGGTGTTGGAACATTTAAAAAACCCACTATGTCATTCTAGACTTAGGATAAAATTAATTAATCATTTATGATTAATTTCCTGAGTTTTGAATAGGTAGAATAGGCCAGTTTTGTCTTTTAGTGGACCACATGCTATCCTCATTCACAAAAATGAATTTGGATAGATTTTGGATAAGATTTCCTTGGATTCTGTCTGATTTTATTCCATTCCTGAATTAGAAAGACACTATCCAGTTTTAGTTAGCTTTGTCCTGTTTTTTCTGCTTTCTAGTGGAAAAGATAAAGCTAGTTTACTTGGAATCTTTTGCCACTTGACCAATTCGACCTCCACGTCATATCTAACCTTCTAAATCCATCATTACATTCCGTTTACCTCACTTATGAATTTCCATACCATACTTGCCAAATTCGTGAACCTCTAGCACAGTTTTGGAAACTGCTTTTGCCACTTAGGGGGTTTTTTGTCTTTTCTAAGCCTTTTCTCTCTGCTCTTTCCATATTGCTTCAAAGCAATTCGATTTTCTCCATGGAGGATGTATTATATATTGTTACAAAATCAATTAATAAGATACAAAGTGTTTTCCATAATTTGTTCTCTCTATTCTTCTTCTCTCATTGTCTAAATTATTCCATGGTGAAATTGTCTTATGAATCTAGTTCCTAGTAATTGAAAATCTCATAGAGATGGGTGTGAGCCCCACTGAATGTTGAAACTGCTGTGGAAGGTGTGGAAGACATCACACTCATCATAAAAACTCATCCCACGCCATTTCCTTGCCTCAGTAGCCCAAATCGAATTCTTTAGTAGCCAATTTAACCATTTTTTATCCTCTGTAAATCCTCTAAAAGGAATCAAAATTCCTGTAACTCTCTGCCTAGTCACCTAGGGCCAAATTTGACTGTACCAATGTGTCTGGGAACAAATCAATATAGTAAAAACAAGTGGCTACACTGCATGTCCCTCTGTAGCGCCATAGGAAAACCAATCATACCATCACTCTGCTCTGACAGGCCATTTAACATGGCAAAACTACACTAGAATAATCAACTGAGGAAAATAATAACTGTAACTGCCCAAAACCGAAAACCAACTATCTCAATGGACTCAGAGAGCCCAAATCCACTAGAGGTGTGTACTCATACACCATATGGATCTCTGCATGATCATATAAAATCTCCAATATATCAAGACAGATAAAATAATAATAATCTGTAAATGATCAAAAATGATGAAAATCACAAATCATCATCATAAACCTATAACCAATGCATGGAACCATCTGGTGGCCTGTCATAGACCATATATCATCCATCTGTATCATTTGAGGTCTATCCACCTCATGTCATGTAGTTGACTTTGGTCAAACTAGGTTTGACCAAGTCAACATGACCAATAATATGACCCAAACTGAGAATAAATTGTTGCAAGTGTTAAAGGCTAAGACATGCTTTACGAATCATTCAAATAGCAATTATAACAAATAGTAATCATTTCTCTAGCGATCTAAAACCAAATATAAAGAGTTTTCAATATTAATTAAGACTCAGACTAGACTTTCAAGACCATACTCACTTCATAGTTGTGACCAATTTGCTAGTGATGGGTGAAGGCTAAAACATTTAAGGCTACGCTAAAGGATGACTACTGACTTGACACTATGACACTTTGGAAATGGAAAGGGGATACACACCCTAGCATATGTTGGATAAGCAGTAACACAAGGGATGGCAATGTCTCACAAATGGGTAAGTTAATTCAGAAGTGCTTATTCACCTTGACAGATGCCTACAACTCACATCCAAGTTGATGCATCTCTGTGAGGATATTTTCTAGAGACACCATCGCTAGGTGCCCGACAAACTGTAAATTGAGACTCTAGAGGACATAAATTGAGTTGTCCCTAACTCCATCTCACATGATGACTCGCAATCTAGTGAGGGATAAATCAATACAAGTGAGGCCAGCAATCGTTTAGATATAACATTTAAGAACCATTGCTTTTGGGGCCTTTGATTTTCCATAGCCTTGATCCACGTGTGTTCAAAAACACTTGTTACATGGATTTACATTTATTGGGATTTGTGACCTATGTGTGTTCAGAAACACAATTCCATAGATTTACATTTCACATTTCACATTTACATTTCAAAGCCAATTTCATTAGGCTTGCCTTGCATTCATGTGTGTTTAGAAACACTTGTTACATGAATGGGATTTCATAAGATATACATTTCATTTCCATATATACTGTACTGATGGTAGCACTATCTGTTTCAGTTTTAGCCAACACAACTTAGGCAACTCAGATTCGAGACACAATAAAACAGGGAAGCTCATCCAACAAAGAGGCTATAGTGGGGGAAGGTCCTCCATGCCACTAGTCAAGTAGTAAGTCAGGGTCATCAACAAACTGAAAGGTAATGGATGGGTGGAGAAAGTGGATAATGAAACCAACACTAGCAAGCCAAAAGATGGTGGGAATGATCACCTCTATTCTCCCTAAGGAGGGTAAACCAATGAGTATAGGTCAAGAACTTCTAAGTCTGAGTGAGTACATATACATATATAAAAGATACAACCAGATCCAAATATCTGTATGATCGCCAGATCATGATACTAAGTGCTAAGACATGCCACAAGAATGAGTATAAAAGCAATAATAACCATAACACAAGATAATACCTGTTGGGTCATATACCTGTGCATAATAATCTGTACCATCATCTGTCCACTGAGAACCTGCTGTTGCAACTCTGGGAAATACCAACTACTCTGTAAATGGCTAAATGGCTACATCAGTCATCAAATCTGAGTTTCCTGAGACTTAGTCATGGCATGGGAATAATACTACTGTCCATAATCAAATAGTGATCCAATGTAGATGCTCATCTCGGCATCTCAAATGTAAGAGAACTGGCTGAAAAGTGTACTGGAATCTGAAAATAGAATATGGTAGCCCGGATACTATATATGTGATAACATCTGGCTCTAGCTGGGACAAGTGCTTTGCTAAAAAGAGTGCTTGAGAACCTCAGAATCTCTGGTCCTCCCACTCTGCTACTCATATCCTCGATCCAGCACTCTAGCTCTGCAGCAGCTACCAAAATGACACCTGCTATCTGCAAAATGTCCAGAGCTATACCAAACTCACAGATCGGTCGTCAGAACAATGCCTGTATATACATAAATCTCAAAAATAAAGACAGTACTGAAACTGAAATGCAGAAAATAAAGCTAATCTACTAACATAACTTAAAAAATTTTATTATTATTGTGCAGGAAAAGAAAAAGGGCAAGTACTTAGGGCTAAACTAAGAGCTTCAAAAAGTGAGCTTAGAAAACGACAGAAAGGGCCAAACTCAATAGCTGAAAAACTAACTACTGCCCAAGAAGGCTTATTCAGATCCTACCTATTCTAGTATACCAGGCAAGTCATTCAAGATTGATAGGAGGAAAATAATGTTTCAGCATCCTCCCATTCACAGGAAATTCAACTTCATCACCATCCTATGTTTCAGGAACAAATGACCCATTTCCAGCCAACCTATTTATTTTGTATGTCCCCATCCATAAACTTTCTAGCTTTGCATGGTTTTCTGGTTTTTCTTTGTGCTTATCCCACAATAGCACCACATCTCCAACACCGAAAGTTTCATTTGGAGTACTTTGATCAAAAGTGCCTTTTGCCCTTTCTTGCTCAATAAGCATTTTATCCAGTGCATCCCTTCTTTTTTCATCAAGTTCAACTAGTTTATCAATTCTAGCCTGAATTGCTTCTTCATCTGTGGTGCATTGCTGTAGTAAATCATAAATTGGTATTTGCAAATTTATTGGAAGCCTACAATCTTGCCCATATACTAACTTGAAAGGAGATTTCCCCGTAATCCTTTTAACTGTTGTCTTATCTGCCCATAGCACATATTTCAACTTAATGTCCCAACTTCTTTTATTTTCACCCACCATCATTTTTAATAGTCTAATCAAAATTTTATTGCTATATTCTGCAAGACCATTTCCTTGAGGATAATAATTTGAAGAATGAGATAGCGTAATTGCATGATTCATGCAAAAAGTTGACATTTCTATTTTACTGAAAGCATTAGCATTATCTGTAGTTAACTTTAGAGGACAACCATATCTAGACACGATGTTCTCTTCCAAAAATTTTACTACTACTTCTGTTGTGGCCTTCTTAGGTTGAATAGCCTCAACCCAACAAGTGAAGTAATCAGTGCAGGTTAACATGTATTTATATCCATTACTGGAATTTTCATTAAAAGGCCCTACAAAATCCATGCCCCATTGTTGGAAAGGTACCTCAACTACAACCAGGGTTAAAGCCAAAGGTAAAGCAGGCACTCTAGGTTTTCCGGAGAAAAATTGACATTCCTGGAAAATTCTAACATATGCATGCACATCTATAAATAATGTTGGCCAATAATATCCTGCTCTCATGATTTTTGCAGCAGTTGTTCTTGGAGCATAATGTCCCCCACATAACCCTAAATGCATTTCCTTTATGATGGCTTTTGTTTGTTCAAGATTAACACATTTCAAAATTATCCCATCGGGATTTATCCATCCCAAACCATCTTGAGTTAGAACATACTTTTATGTTTTTAATCTTAATGCTCTCCTTTGATGATCTATAAGGTAATCAAGGCAGGATAAGTTTCTCAGAAAATACACAATGTATTTATACCATTCGTGTTCTTCGTCTCTATTTAGAATACACGGCCTCTATTCACTTATAATGTTAACTGCATTATTACCTCCTTTCTCAGTTAAAAATTGATCCAAACCTTGTCCTTTCACAATCTTGATAGGCTTGATTTCCAAATCATATTCTTGGATGCGTGAAATCCAGTTTCCTATAACACCTATACCATCTGCTTGTGATGAGACATCCCTCACCGCTTGGTATGGCACATATGCTTTAATTTCAGAATATACCACATAGGTTCTGAAATGTTTTAGGGCTTTGACTAAGGCATAAACTTTTTTTTCAGTAGTGGTGTATTTTAATTCAGCATCTCGTAAATTCTTACTCATAAAGGCTATGGGTTGTTCATGATTCTCGATGTTCTTCTGCAGCAAAACTCTAGTGATGGTATCTTCAGAGGCATATGAATATATCATAAATTCCTTTCTATAATCAGGACATGCTAAGACAGGAGCGGTTGAGATGGATTTCTTTAGTTTGGTAAATGGCAGTTCGCAGGTTTTGTCCCAGACAAATTTCACATCCTTCTTCAAAAGAGCATTTAAGGGTTTGGCCAACTCTACTAAATTTGGAATGAACCTTCGGACAAAGTTTATTTCTCCAAAGAAAGATTGAAGGGAGGCAACATTATGGGGTGCAGCAATGGCATTAATGGCTTGAACACGTTCAGGATCAATTCTAATACCTTCCTTAGACACAATATGTCCCAATAATTTACCTTCATCAATTCCAAAAGTGGATTTTTTCGGATTCAGAGATATACCAAACTTCCTACATTGATCAAAAACTTTGCTTAAATTGTTTACATAATCATCCCCTTCTTTGGAGAAAATTGTTAGGTCATCTTGATAAATAGCAATTATCTTTCCAATAAGGTCATTAAAAACTTGATCCATTGCTCTTTGAAAAGCTGATCCAACATTTAATAATCCAAACGGCATTCTTATGTACTCAAAAGTTCCCCATGGAGTTGTAAAAGTTGTTTTTTCTCTATCTTCTTTCTTGATACGCACCTGATTATATCCTGAAAAACCATCTAGCATTGACAACATTCTAGCCCTAGTAACACTTTGCAAAATATTTTCCATATTTGGCAGAGGGAATTGTCCTTTAGATATGCTTGATTTAAACTTCTAAAGTCTATGCATATCTGAATTTCCCCGCTTTTCTTTCTCACAATCACAGGGTTGGACACCCAAGTGGTGTGTCGAACTGGTCGGATGATTCCAGCAGCCAACGTCTTTTCAAGCTCTTTCTTAATTAGGGGAGCTAACTTAGGATTAACATTTCGTAACTTTTGCTGATAAGCTTTGGATCCCTCACTCAATGGGATTGTATGCTCAATAATTGCAGGATCAAAAGTTTTGAGGTCATCATACGTCCAAGCAAAGACATCCTTGTATTCCCTAATCAAATTTTCAATAGTTTTTCTTTCCTTTGGGGAGGCATTCTTCCCGATCTTGATCATTTTAGGAGAAACTGGGGATCCAATGTTGATCTCTATGATCTCATCTATTGGTTCAGCTCTTTTTCCTTTATATTCATCATGCCTATTGAAATTCTTCGCTAAAGGGATTACTAACTTCATAACATCAACATCTTGCAGAGACAAACCATTTACTTTATCTTCCAAGTCAACATTGCAATTTTGAAAATCATCTATCCATTGCAAGAATGAAATGATTTGAGTGTCATCATCGAATATTTTCTTCCCTTGGAACTGCCCTAATTGAGAAAGCATCAAACATTTCAATTGTATCCCAAACAACGTTTCTATAATCTCTAAGTCTATTATTCTTAGCTGCAAATTGATTTTTAACTTAGGATATACAATTAGATATGAATCTCCTGTAACACTTAAGCATTTGATTTTATGATCTCGTGCAACTTCTAATCCTAAAAGCAATGCTTCGTATTCGGCCACATTATTAGTGCATTCAAACTCAAGGTGAAAAGAGAATAATTTCTCTTCACCAGAAGGAGAGGTGAGAACAATCCCAGCTCCCGCACCATGCCGAGACTTAGCTCCATCAAAATGCATTTTCCAAACTTGGCTGGAAGGAAAAGGACGTTGTTGAGGTTCTTCCCAATAATTTTCCAGCACCATATAATTTCCAACTTCATCTGAGGGGGGCATGGCCTCTTCAAACAGATACTCGGGAGTCTCTACATGTTATGTCATAGGCTTTTCATTCATTAATTTATAAAAGGCATTTCCTCCAATAGGGATGGTTGCATATGAAAGGTCCATCTAGATGATTCCTCCTAACTTAGCAGCCCATTCCCTTGATAGCAACATTCCCCAAGCATCAGGTATATCAAGAACCAAAACATTCATGTTTATTTTAATTTCAAGGTATGCTGCTAGTTTCATTTCAAAATTTTCAATTACACCCTTTGACCGAACATGTCTAGAGTCCATCCCACACACATTCTTAAACTGTCGAGATGCTTTAGCTCTAGCTGTTCCATTACCTTAAGTGGCATGATATTTACCTTCACTCCCGAGTCTAACATGCAGTTGTGTAGAATCAATTGGTTTACTTGTAAGGCTATGTAAAAAGGAGGATGACCACTACCATTATCAATTACACTTTGAATCATAACTAGAGGGTCTTCTCCTATTGTCAATTGTTTGGGAGCTTTAGTTTTGGGTTTGATTCCTAAAAATTGTGTAGCTTGATTGAACAATGAAGGAATCTTTAATAATTGATCAAGAGGGACGGGATTATTAGGTTTGGAGAAGTAACTGCTTAAGCAACTTTTACATCACAAGGCTTTTCTTGATCCTTGCCATTTGCCTTTAATCCTAATAAATTAATTACTTGTGCTCTAACCGAAGGGATAAGTATGAGTTCTTTCAAAGACACCATGATTGAAGATCCAGAGAGCTTCTCTACTATATTTTTATTTAAACCTTCTTGTATTACAGGAGAAACTTCTTTGCTAGGGAGACTTACTTGCTTTCTTTGCATTGGCTCTTTAGTTTGAGGCCTAGCAGGACTTGGACTCATTGTCTTTTTGGTCTCTTGAGATGCTATCTTATGAGATTGGTCATTATTCTTCAAGAGACCCTTGAGAGGAGCATTGGAGGATTTTGAAGGAGCTTTGCGAATGAAATTCCTTTGATCGGGAGAAATTTCTTTTACAACAGGCTTGATTTTTCAAATTATTCTTTGCTTGAGATCTTGTCACAACCTCACTATCTGAGGGCTTCCTCATGGATCTAGTTTGAGGGTAATCGTTGGTATACACATTCTCAGATAGTTTATGCAGATGTTGATCGCGTCTTATATTTTCTTTTTGTTGATTTAAAACCAAACCATACAAACTTTGTATTAGCTTAGCCATTTCAATCATCATTTTTATGATCATATTGTTTTCTGAATCGTTCTCCCTAATGCAAGGCATGACTCTAGAAAATACGTTGGGTTCGGTCCTCAATAGAGTCACGGGGTGGAGTCGCTAGGTGAACCACACAGGTAATTCACCAAAATGATATATGTCGTAGGAGAGGTGAGATGAGTGAAAAATTAAGATGGTGATTGATAAAATCATGAATTTGGAAATGAAATCACCAAGGCAAAATACCGGATGCGATAAGATATAAAATAAAGCACGGACACTCACAGACACCGAAGGTAAGCCTCTACCTCCCCGGCAACGGCGCCAAAATGTTATCACCAATCTTGTAGTTGCCCCTATAGATAGATCCAGAAGGATGGTAGAGGGGATAGGAAACTAAAGTGGTGAACCAAGAGAGCCCTAGTTCCAAAATGGATGGTTGTCATGCCAACCAAGACACTCTTCGCTTCTGCTACCAAAGCCAAGGTAGCAAGGGGGAGACCCAAATCTACTCCCGACGGGAGAGATCAACCCAATCACCAGATCAAATCAATCAAAGGAAGTACGTAAGGTGACAGGTATGGAACCCTAGATTTAAGGAAAATGAAGCATTGTGGAGGCTTAGAAATTATATGACTTGATGAATAGATCTTAAGCACAGTGATTCGAATATAAGGTATGATTCCAGGATTCAATGCTAGTGTAAAATGGTCAAATTTAGCTTCCTTGGTAAACATGACACTTAAAATAGGGAAATTGTCCCAAAGAGTAGATCTGACAGTTAGGGATTTCTACCAATGCTTGATAGAAGGATGTGATAGTGTCAAAGTATGCAAGCACTCAAAAGAGGATCAAACCATAGGGAAAACCAGCAAGCCAGGAAAGTCGTGAGGGTAGAGGAGAGGCTAGTGCCTTGAAAAATTGACCAATGGAGTCCCCAAGGGTGACGCCCTTGAGAACCCACCTTGGGATTTACACTAAGCCAAAAACCCAGAAATGTTTTGCCAGTTGATCAAGGGGTTTGATCAAGAGAATTTTCCAAAGAATTTTAATGAGGGTTTTAATTAAATTTGACAGATGGGTAGTTTAAGCAAATAGAAATCTTACCTTGAGAACATACCTGATTGATGGAAATGGTTGCTATGATGTCGAGGACAATCCCCACAAAGATCAAATGAGAATATTTGATGAAAACCAATTCCAAACTTGATGCCCTTGTCCCACACGTGCGCCTTCCTCTCTGCTGCAAAACCAAGGATGAAATCAATCAGCAATACAGAAGCTAAAGGAAATGCAAACGACGAAATGATACAGAAAGTAGAAGTTCATAGAGAGTAATACTCCCTAAACCAAACCAATTTGACGAAGAGAAGAGCAAGGAGAGTCTTCCCCAACCAGTGCGCCCTCCCTGAGCAAATCGGCCACCTCACCTGCAGATGAAATCGTGTGGAAAAAATATAGCAATGGCAATCACCAATAATCTCAGTGAAATGGAAAGATATTTTCAATCAAACATCAATAACATTCATCCCATAACACAAGTATCTCCAAGAGAAATATTCTATTCCAGAAATCCAGAGACAAAAGTGCCTTTACAATGAGAAGCTCTCTCCTTTAAATAGGATGGAGAGATACCAAAACCCTAACCACCTTTTGAATGGATGGCTAAGATTAAAAGATCAAAATGTTCTAATCTACGGTTGAGATGAGCTCAACATAAAGTACATGGATCAACTCAAAAATATAACATATCAATGGACAAAATCGCCATAGGAGAGGTGGTCCCACTCAATGTGATAAAATAAACATGAATAAAGCTCATGGTGGGTCTAGGGGGTAATGTCTAACACCCCTAGTGTGTCCTCGTGGCACAATATCATCAAATGACCAACACAAGCACCAAATCGTGCTCCTCTGGGAAAGTCGTGAGCCTCCAAAGGCTCTAGAAAATAATAAAATGTGTTGGAGAGATGGGTGTGGGCCCCACTGAATGTTGAAACTATTGTGGAAGGTGTGGAAGACATCACACTCATAATTAAAACTCATCCCACGCCATTTCCTTGCCTCAGTAGCCCAAATCGAATTCTTAGTAGCCAATTTAACCATTTTTTATCCTTTGTAAATCCTCTGGAAGGAATCAAAATGCCTGTAACTCTCTGCCTGGTCACCTGGGGACAAATCTGACTGCACCAATGTGTCTGGGAACAAATCAATATAGTAAAAACAAGTGTCTACACTGCATGTCCGCTCTATAGCGCCATAGGCAAACCAATCATACCATCACTCTACTCTGACAGGCCATTTAACATGGCAAAACTGCACTAGAATAATAAACTGAGGAAAATAATCATTGTAACTGCCTGGAACCGAAAACCAATTGTCTCAATGGACTCAGAGAGCCCAAATACACTAGAGGTGTGTACTCATACACACTATGGATCTCTGCATGATCATATAAAATCTCCAATATATCCAGACAGATAAAATAATAATAATATGTAAATGATCAAAAATGCTAAAAATCACAAATCATCATCATAAACCTGTAACCAATGCATGGAACCATCTGGTGACCTGTCATAGACCATATATCATCCATCTGTATCATCTGAGGTATATCCACCTCATGTCATGTAGTTGACTTTGGTCAAACTAGGTTTGACCAAGTCAACATGACCAATAATATGACCCAAACTGAGAATAAACTGATGCAAGTGTTAAATTCTAAGACATGCTTTATGAATCATTCAAATAGCAATTATAACAAATAGTAATCATTTCTCTGGCAAACTAAAACCAAATATAAAGAGTTTTCAATATGAATTAAGACTCAGACTAGACTTTCAAGACCATACTCACTTCATAGTTGTGACCAATTTGCTGGTGATGAGTGAAGGCTAAAACAAATAAGGTTAGGCTAAAGGATGACTACTGACTTGACACTGTGACACTTTGGAAATGGAAACGGGATACACACCCTAGCATATGCTGGATAAGCAGTAACACAGGGGATGGTAGTGTCTCACAAATGGGTAAGTTACTTCAGAAGTGCTTATTCACCTTGACATATGCCTACAATTCACATCCAAGCTAATACAACTCCGTGAGGATCTTTTCTAGAGCCACCATGACTAGGTGCCCGACAAACCGTAACTTGAGACTCTAGGGGACATAACTTGAGCTATCCCTAACTCCATCTCACATGATAACTTGCAAGCTAGTGAGGTATAAATCAATACAAGTGAGGCCAGCAATTGTTTAGATATAACATTTAAGAACCATTTCTTTTTGGGCCTTTGAGTTTCCATAGCCTTGATCCACGTGTGTTCAAAAACACTTGTTACATGGATTTATATTTATTGGGATTTATGATCTATGGGTGTTCAGAAACACGATTCCATAGATTTACATTGCAAAGCCAATTTCATTAGGCTTTCCTTGCATTCACGTGTGTTCAGAAACACTTATTACATGAATGCGCTTTCATAAGATATACATTTCATTGCCATATACATTGTACTGATGGTAGCACTATCTATTTCATTTTTAGCCAACACAGCTTAGGCAACTCGGAGCCAAGACACAATCAAACAGGGAAGCTCATCCAACAAAGAGGCTATAATGGGGGAAGGTTCTCCATGCCACTAGTCAAGTAGTAAGTCAGGGTAATCAACAAACTGGAAGGTAATGGATGGGTGGAGAAAGTGGATAATGAAACCAACACTAGAAATCCAAAAGATGGTGGGAATGATCACCTCTATTCTCCCTAAGGAGGGTAAACCAATGAATATAGGTCAAGAACTTCTAAGTCTGTGTGAGGACATATACATATATAAAAGATACAGCCAGGTCCAAATATTTGTATGATCGTCGGATCATGATACTAAGTGCTAAGACATGCCACGAGAATGAGTATAAAAGCAATAATAACCATAACACAAGATAATACCTGTTGGGTCATATACATGTGCATAATAATCTGTACCATCATCTGTCCACTGATAACCTGTTGCTGCAACTCTGGGCAATACCAACTACTCTATAAATGGCTAAATGGATACATCAGTCATCAAATCTGAGTTTCCTGAGACTTAGTCATGGCATGGGAATAATACTGTTGTCCATAATCAATTAGTGATCCAATGTAGATGCTCATCTCGGCATCTTAAATGTAAGAGAACTGGCTGAAAAGTGTGTTGGAATCTGAAAATAGAATATGGTAGCCCGGCTACTATATATGTGATAACACGACAATTTACAAGGCTCGTGGATACGATGAATTTGCGTGGGAGAATACGTATTGTTGAGACAAAAGGTTAACTATTTTGTTTCTTTTGAATGTTATTAGTGGTAGAATTATGCACATACATTTCTTGTTTCTTGGTGAAACTAGAGGTTATTTGTTTTCTCTCTCGACTAATGGAGGGCATACAATGACCAACATGTAAATTGTAAAGTTTGTAATGTTGTGAGAAGAATATCCTTGCAACATGAGTTATATATATTTTCATTTATAGATTGTATTGTAAAGAGATTATTGCAAAGATTGTATTAAAAAATGTGGCAGAGACAGAGACATAGACCTGTACTTGATTTTGTTTCCAAAACATTGTTTACTTACAAGTGAAAGTCGCAAAAGATGCATTCTTTTGCATCTACAGTTGAATCAATAGAGACCCTTTTCCTTGCTCGGAAAGAAAAGAACAAATCAAAATCCTCTTCCAAGGGAGAGAACAACGGAAGAAGACAAGGAAGAAGAAAGCTCAAAGGAAAAGGGGGCAGAAACAACTCAAAGAGAAGGCCAGACTTATAGTGTAAGTGTTGTGGAAAGAATGGACATGAAGCAGATCAATGTTGGGCCCCTTGGGACTCCATCAAAGAAAGACATAACCAAAATAAAGAAGACAAAGTAATAGCGAAGAGGTCGGTAAAGCTCCTGAATCTTCTCATTGTATTGTTGCACATTGTGATATTGGAATAAATGATCACGTCTTTTTCATCTTATAAATATGCTTGGTTGCTTGATACCGGTGCAACATCCCACATGACATTTAGGAAACAATGTTTTGAAGAACTAAATGACAATGTAGATAGCATAGTGTATTTTGTAGACAAATCCAAACTCAAACCAAAGGGAATTCGTTCCATAGAGCTCAACTTTGTATGGATTCCCTAACTTTTTGTGTAGAATGTTCTCTATCTTCCAAAGTTGCAGAGAATCATGTTGTCCTTGGTGCAGATTTGACTGCAAGGCCATTCCATCCACATGTTCGATCAAATCATAGAGATTAGGAATTCCTCTGACAACCAGGTCATCATGACTGGATATGAAGATGGAAAGTTGTTGAGGCTGAAAGGCTCATCTGCAAAAGTTCAGAACTTTTCCTACCTCTCTCAGCATGGATAAGGTAATCTATCATCCAGTTTGTTATGGAATGCTAGATATAGTCATCTAAATTATAACAGTATTCGTTTGTTGAGAAATAATGGTGTCTTTACTATTTTCCCACCATTCCTAAGCAAATAAACAAATGTGATGCGTGCATATTAAGAAAACATAGTAAGCAACCATTTCAAGAATCAAAATTCAGAGCATGTAGAAAGTTAGAGTTGATTCACTCTAACTTATGTGGCCCCATGCTTGTTCCTTTTTCCAATGGTAATAGATGTATCATGACTTTTGTTAATGACTACACCAGAATATGTTGGTTATACTTGTTAAAGACAAAATCTGAAGCACTTCAAATATTCAAAAATTTTCATGCATGGATAGAAATCCAAGCACAATCTCATATTGGCGCACTTTGTATTGATAATGGAAAAGATTACACTTCTAATGCTTTTGAAGACTGTCTTTGTCAACATGGGATTGCACATCAAACTACAGTTCCTTACAACCCTCAACAAAATGGTGTGGTAGAAAGAATGAATAGAACCATACTGAATATGGTATGCTCAATGATGTTTTTCTAAGAATGTAAAACTGATGTTTTGGGGTGATGCAATGTTGTGTGCGGTCTATTTGGGAAATGGAATTCCATCTCGTACTCTTGAAAACAAGACTCTGCATGAGATTTGGTATGGCCACTTCCCTTCGGTGAGGCATCTCAGGGTTTTTGGTTCCACCTACTATGCCTTAATACCAAAGGAGCAAAGAGACAAGCTTGGTTCCCGAAGTCAAAAATGCATTTTCTTGGGGTATTCAAACACCTCCAAGGCATATCATATTTACAATGAGGTAAACAAGAAGTGTATTGTTTCCAGAGATGTCATTTTTCTTGAAACTAATAAAAATGACGAGTATTGATAGACAACTTGATCGTCTGGAGAATTTTTCCTATGTAAAGACTTATTATGAAGTTGATAATTAAATTACACATCTTGAAGGGGGCATCCCTATCTTGGATCAATATATGGAATTTCCTTTGAAACACCAACACCCCCTCATGAAGAAACTCGTGAAGAAGAAGTTCCTGCCACTTCACCTAAACAAGAGGTTCAATTGGATGATGTAATTGAGAAGATTGGAAGATTGAATCTTGAAGAAAATGAAGCACCGCCAGTTGATCAACTTGGCCCATCACGGAAAGTTCTGAAATGGGTCATAAAGACACTTGAAAGTGTCCATTTGAATGAAGTTGGAAAGATGGGAAAAAGAAGCTCAACCAGACAAGAAGATGGAGGAGATGTAGATAACTCAGGTGATGACATGGATGCCTCATTTGATTGTGAATTTAATTTATCTGCTAACTTTGAACCAACTTCCTTTGAAGAGGTTGTTACTCATGATCCGTGGAAAGAAGCCATGCATAATGAGCATGATGCGCTCACAAAGAATGGAACCTAGAAACTGGTTGACCCTCTAGTTGGAACCAAACCAATTGGCTACAAGTGGGTATACAAGAACAAATATAGATAAGATGGCTCACTTGAAAAGCACAAAGTGAGGCTTGTGGCAGAAGGCTATGCACAGAAGGAAAGAATTGACTATGAAAAGATGTTCTCCCCCACAGCAAAATGGGCTGCCATCTGCACCTTGTTGTCTTTGGCTGCACAAAATGGGTGGAAAGTCCACTAGATGGATGTAGAAACAACTTTCTTGAATGGAGACTTGAAATAAAATGTCTTCATGTCTTAGCTAGAAGGCTTTGTTGTGAAAGGGAAAGAACAAAAGGTATGAAAACTCGTCAAGTTCTTGTACGACCTAAAACAAGCACCTCGAGCATGGTATAAAAATATAATCGAGCATCTTCTGAAGTTAAATTTCAAACATTATAATCTTGATGACGCAACACTATTTGTCAAGAAAGTTGGAAAAACTTTTGTGTTTCTTGTGGTGTATGTAGATGACCTTTTGATGATAGGGGACAATGAAAGTTATATTGCATACATAAAGAAATATTTGAAGAAGGGATTTGAAATGACAGATCCGGGACAACTTCACTACTACTTGGGAATTGAAGTGACTCAACAACTCAAGTACATATTCATCTCCTAGAAGAAGTATGTTGGAGAATTGTTGAACAAATTTTGCATGATAGAATGCAACCCTCTCTCAACTCCAATGGAACAAAAGTTGGAACTCACATTGATTGAAGGAAAAAAATTTGTGGATGCGACCAAGTACTGACAGCTTGTGAAAATCTTTATCTACCTTACCACCACTAGACCAGATATTTCATATGTTGTTGGCATTCTTTCAAGGTTCATGCACAAGCCTTGTGGAGGACATTGGTTTGTTGCAAAAAGAGTTCTAAGATACTTGAAGGGGACTCCAAGTACTCTAAGGTGGATGATTCCAAACTTATTGGGTACTCTAATTCAGACTTTGATGGCGACAAAGAGACAGGAGGGTCTACTTCTGGATGCACAATGAGTCTTGGATCAATAGTTGTCTCCTGGAGATCACGCAAACAGTCAATTCCAGTAGATTTGACAATAGAGGCGGAATATGTGGTTGTTGTTGAAGCAACGAAGGAGATAGTGTGGCTCGGGAGTATACTTGAAGATTTGCAGGAGAAACAAGAGAACTCCACTCCCTTATTGATCAACAACACTTCGGCAATCAAGTAGGTTAATAATCCCATATTCCATGATCGAACCAAACACATCAACACAAAGTACCATTTGATTCGACATCATGTGGAGTCCAATACAGTCCATCTATGACATTGTTCCCTGAATGAGCAAATTGCAGACATCTTCACCAAAGCACTTGGATGAGAAAAGTTTGAAAGGTTTAGAAACATGCTCAGACTTACGAACACCCCTTCGGATTAATGGGGGGGAATGTTAGAAACCTAATCCGAACGAATTCAGGTTTTATAAAAATGTAAATAATTAATAAATAGGAATATGAAGTCCAATGGACTTCAACGGACCTCTTGACAGCTGAAGCCAAAGGGTCACCTACTCATGTATAAAATAACCATTCTCGTTCAATGAAATTCAACAATCTAGGAGTTATTCAGATTCTAACAATCACAAAAAATATAGAATCTTTAAACTCTATAAATAAACAAAACATATTTATTAAATAATAAACACAAATACATCCACAAGAAAGCGAACACAAGAATATGAAAACAACCGTTCAGGGAAGGCAATACCATTAAATATTCATTATGGAAGGAATCACTCCACAAGCCATATGATTGCTACAACTATTACATCCAACATACTCCATATGACATCTCATTACATTGCTTCTACTTTATATAGTTTTTGTCTAACCTCTTAGGTGCTTTCTATATAATGAACTTTCTTGTCGGTGGAACCTTCTAGATACTTCTTAGAGAATGAATATTTTAGGAGGCATGACCTTCTAGTAAGTCTTATTACAATTATTACTTCACACATGGGCCTTATTTAATAAAAATGACCTCAATCATAGTATTATCCTCTTTGATACCTTTCTTGCTACCTCATATTATCCCCCTAGGTACATTACACAAATTTTGATTTATGTTTGAGTTTAATTTTTTATCTAAAGTGAAATATGTTATGTTACTATATCTGATAAGATTAATTGATGGATAGATTATTTTTATATAGTTTTAAGATGGAAATGAAATGATTCTTTTCCCTGCATAGAAAATCTTATATTTTGAGTTTTTATGTTCTATTTTTCGAGTTTCATAGAGTCTTGAGCTGAGTTATTGTTGAGTCCCAAGCTACCCAAGTTTTTGTTGAGATTGATTCTCACAACATTAGTCTCCCCCCACTCGAGTGATTAACTCGCATAATAATGGAGAAGCTTCTCAAGAAGTATGCTCAAGAAGCTATTATTGGGGTTTATTCTATCGAAGCTCTACAAGGAATAGGAAGTGTTCCCCAAACTTGCACCATATCTTGGACAAACACAACAAACTTCCAAAATATTTCCTTGGAGCTTCCCCAATATAGGGTTGCAAGCATGTCATTGAACTTATACCAAGTAGCACCCCTCCCAACATTGTATTATGCTTCACACTTATGGATTGGATTTAACATTTTTTCCCTATCGAGGTTTTGAGTGCTTCTAGCATTACAAGCTAGGTCTCGCTCCTTCCAACAGTAGCCTAGACTTTGTAGGTAAGTTGATCCCCCACCCTTGTATTTCCCTCTCCCTTTCATCATTGTTTTGGCAAAGAAAATAAGGACAGTGTCAAGGACTCCCCTACTCCCTCCATGCTAGTTATTGTTGAAAGTGTTTCAATCGATGATTCCGTGAAGGTGTTTTTCCACCCTAGTCCTCACCATCTGTGGTTTCTCCCTTTTTTGTGGCAACAAAGCTCACAGAGTACCACCAATCCTTCAAAGATGTGTTCAGCAATCCAAGAGTCTATCTCCGCATGAAAGAAAGCGACTCCACAACTAGCCAACATCATAGTAAACCTAGTGAAATGCACCCTATCCTTCAAGCCTCTTCTCCATGGTTACAAGGATATATTAAACACTATGAAGAGCATGCTCTAATCAAAATATTTAAATTTAAAATGGTTTTTCCTTCATCCTTAGTACCAATGCACCAGAGTAAGAAACAATTGGACATTAGATTAGAGGGTAGGCTTTTCCTCTAGAGGATTTTATCTTATATTCAAAGAAACTAGAAGACCGTAGGAAGGCCGTGGTGGAGGGACCATGGTTTTGGCTCAAAGTTTAGGACTCCTCTTCAAACCTCAATTTTTTCTTGAATTTAACATTGCATCAATGATTATCTCATCAACCCTAGTTTGAGTGACACTATCAAACCTCTCAATCTACTAGTAGAATGAGGAGAGATATTGCAAGAAAATAGAAATTCATTAGAAATATTCATTAAGATAGATCCTAGTCAAGAGGATAAAGGTATTTTTACCTTTGTCGGGCATTTGTGTTCAACTTGCTCAAAGGCCTAGCAAACAATATTATTATGCACAATGGAGACATTCATTGGATTCAACATTTAAATTATAAAAATATTATCTCTAAGGCTAGAGGCAAGATAATTTGAAGGAAGTTTGTCCAAAAGGGATAGTTAATGAAGCTTATGATACTTGTCCTTCAAGCCATGATGGATTCCAACAAATCAAATTAATTATGAAAGAAAATAAATTATGGATGAGCAGTGAAATAGTTTGAACCAAAACTAGAGGTTAACCACCACTAACAAAAGGAATCACCCTAAAGATAGTTCGAACCAAAACTAGAGGTTATATAACCAACAACTAACAAAAGGAATCACCCTGAAGATACTTAGTTGTAGACAACTATCACTGAGAAGTACAATTTTAGGAAGGAATGCCCAACTTTTGTTGAGTTAGCAAAGCAAGGAATTCCTTGTATTAAGATACCGGCTTCAAGCTCTCAAAATATAGAGCCAAAGAAAAAATGTATCAAGAAACAAAGTTAGATCTCAAAGTTATAGTTTGCATTTGCATGAGCCTTTTAGTCTTCACTGCCTACAGTGATCACAGTGTGCACTATCTACCAATCAATTTAAAATAATTTTGTTCTCATTTAAAAAAAATATTGCATCATACTTGTATAGGTATTTCAAAATCCATGCATTTGATTATCATCTTCAACAAGTCATAAAACGCTACAAGAACTTGAAGAAAACCTTCAATTGGCTCTAAATAGGATGAAACAAGAAGCAAATAAGCAACATGGTGAGAGGCAATTTTAATTTGAAGGGCTTATTTATGACTTTTGTGTTATAAGCAATCCACCCTCGAATAGAAGAAAAATAAAAAAATGACTCCAAAATTTTATGGAGCTTACAAGGTCCTTGACAGGATTTGAGGTAGCTTATGAGTTGGAGTTGCCTTCCTCTTCACACATTCACAAGGTTTTCCATGTCTCTTGTCCAAAGAAATAATTGTGTTGGACATTCTAGTACACACTAAACTTCCATAATTGGAAAAGAAAGGTTAATTGATTCTAGAACCTAAAACAAGTCTTGAAACCAAAACAAGTCTTGAAACCACACTGGTCATCTTAAGGACAACAAACCAATCACAAAGTACCTCATCAAGTCAAAGAAGATGCCTCTAGAAGAGGGCCATGAGGATATGAGTACTTTACACAACGACCACCTCAATCACCTCATCAAGTCAAAGATGCCTCTAGAAGAAGAGCCCCCCTAGGAAATGAGAACATTACACAGTGACCACCTCAATCACAAAGCTTTGAGGCCAAAGCATTTTGAAGGGGGTATATTATGGCCCTTAACACTCGTTAATGTTATTATCTTCAATACTCTCCTAATAATACATCTTCTCTCTTCTCTCATTCTTCTACTTTAGCTTTCTAAGATGAAGGCCACCCACTCTTCATGTGCATCCGCATAGAGTGATGGTATGGGAATAGCTAGCGCTAATCTCTTCTCGTGTCTATAAGAAGACCCATTGATAATCGTTTTGTGATGTGTAGAACTCTATTGTATTGGGAGGTTTCTATTTTCCTTCACTATTTTGCATACTATTAGCAAGGGATTGTTTCTATTTTAGCTTTTTGAGATGAAGGCCACCCACTCTTCATGTACATCCGCTTAGAGTGATGGTATGGGAATAGCTAGCGCTAATCTCTTCTTCTGTCTATAAGAAGACCCATTGATAATCATCTTGTGTTGTGTGGAACTCTATTGTATTGGGAAGTTTCTATATTCAGTCACTATTTTGCATACTATTGGCAAGGGATTGTACAAAATATCATAACAAGTGGTATTTGCTGTTTTATTACACTATGTTGGGTCATTTGAGTCATATAACAATAAACATCCACCTAGAGTGGTGGTATAGGAATACCTAGTGCTAATTTCTTCTTCTGTCTGTAAAACGACCCATTGATAATCGTCTTGTGTTGTATGTACATCCACCTAGAGTGGTGGTATGGGAATACTTCGCACTAATCTCTTCTATCTATAAGAAGGGCCATTGACAATCATCTTGTGTTGTTTATTGCTCTATTGTAATTGGGAGGTTTCTATTTTCATTCCCTATTTTGCATACTATTGACAAAGGGATTGTTTGAAATATCATAACAAGTGGTATTTGCTGTTTATTGTTTTGGGTAATTCAAATCATATAACAATAAACACTGACAAAATGAAAAAAAGTCCATATTAATTTTTACAATTTTCAAATTTAGTAACATGAACTTCAAATCACTGCCTAAATAAAGAATCCACCGTAAACTTCCTTCAAGGAGGTCAAACTGTCTACTTCAAGGCAAAACACATCAGAAAATTTAGGCAATAATAGAGCAAGTATTAACAGTTCCTCGTTAAAGCCTACAAATAATGACATCTGATGAATAAAATAACAACAGAAAATGGCAGCTCGGACAGATCACACAATCACTCCTTATCATTTATATGAATTCCATTATCAACTCGCTTGGACAAAGATCGTTCTGTTGGCAAAAGCTATATGTTAATACATGGGAAAATAACAATGAAGAAACTCCACAGGACAAGCAAAACTCCAATGCTCCATGCCTTGCGCACAACAATTTCCGATAAAGAATCTTCCTCAATACTTATCTCTCTTACAAAGCAGATGCAACAAAACATAAACCAATTCCAAGCAGAAACAATAAGTTTGCTTCACATCAGTCCCCGGACTTGATATAGACTGTAACAAATCCTTTGACAACCAACCAATTAAAGATGGATAAATAAACAACACAATCTGAATGAAGTCGGTTTATGAGTTTTGACCATCAAACAACTCAAATAGGGATTTACGTTCAAATAATCGAGATACATGTGCAATGTCCAAACTAATATGAAGCTTATATATCCATGGTAATAGTTGAAACTCTCAGATTCTAAGAGCTTCAGTCAAATAGATCAGATAATAAATTATCGATGTTTTGCCTGTATCATGGCAACATTTCTACCAGACTTGACAACTTGGATCCCTCTCACTTCTATACACATTTCAGGCTGGATTCAACAAAAGAATCAAACTTCTTTTCAAATCCTTCAAGCTACTTCGAGCCTACTGCAAGAACTTGGCAACACAAAAATAACCAATTGTGTACCCGTCTTTATGCAAACGATGTGACTGCACAATAATCAATTGTATTGTGTCATTCTTCACCGAAATGACAACCGAAGAAACAAAATGGGACTACCGAGGCACACACCTTGAGCATGTATTGCTACCAAAGATGGCCAATGTAGTCAATAAAAAGAATTGTTTGAATGTACAGCCTGCAACAAGCTTCTACTTGAGAGGCACTCTTCTTTTATACATTTGCATGCGTCAAGAAAGAATCGGGCATTACTGCCTTATTTCATATTGATAATTGTAGTTAATCATGATAGCAGAGGTATTATTGTTCATCTTCTCCTGGAAAATTTGGAGTGCCATCGGGAGTACTTTCAAGATTTGCATGCTCCGAGTCACCTTTACTTCCACTTCCTGTTGGACTTTCTGGGTGATCTCCACTGTTGGAACCCTCATTTGAACGGACTCTAGGGTTAGCACCCATTGGGAATGGCTCCTGAAAATAAACAATGCAACTGACCTCTCAGTCAGTTTCCCTAAAAGGATTCTTGTTCCTAAAAACGGTAGGAATAACAAATATTTGATTGCATCAGATGGCGAAGAAATTACCAGATCTCCGGCCTCTGGACCATCAGAGTGAAAAAGAATAGGACGACACCGCTTATCCTCATTCATCAAGCTAGAATTTTGAAAATGTGTTATCAAAGCAGATTTTCCTTGTATTCGAGCATATGCAAGGGAAGCAACCTTTTCACTGTTGAACTTCTCCCATTTCTTTCCATTGAAAGCCTGTCAGTGACAAAATATTATTGTTGGGAGCCTGAATTTTTGTCATAACCTAAAGACAAAGTGCAACAACGATCCCTATGCTGATTGGTGCATTGATAAGCGGAAAACATAATATTTAACTGGAATTCAAACAAATGATGGCTCTATGAATGAATAAACTTGATTTAACATAACTCTAAAAGCGTTTGCCACACATCTACACAACTGCAAACAATTAGTATCCATTCTCAGAAATAGCTAGATGTCCTGGAACTACGCTCAAAATATTTCCTGAATATCCACGAGTATATCTATATCCTCAAATATTCTTAGGATCTCCTTTTACTCACGGGTAGGAAAGGTTGATAGCTTGGTTCAGGATGGAGAAAAAACAATATTAATTAAGCTTATATTTGAAAACATTCATCATCAAGGAAAAAAAAATGATCCATTACGATACATCATACCATCTATTTCATTCATAATTCTTGAAAAGTAGAGACAACAAACCTGGTAGAAAGGAATGATATGAGTTGGGGAAATCATATTTATAAATGCATAACCAACATTGCATTTATTCTGCACAAAGACAGCAAATATTAAAAACGTAACTCCCAAATAAAAACCAAATTGGCCTTTAATGAACATAATCAAATGAAAATGTTAAATAGCTCTGGGGCTACCTCAGTTGCTCAAATATTTTACCTTAAAATCAATAGGCAAGTAGAGAAAATCATAACTCCCGCGATGATTTTCATCAATAGCTGCTAATAGCATCTTTGAAGTATACCTAAAGAACATTGCAAGAAAGATTGAAATGTCTCAATGAAAAAGCACCAAAAACATCTTTGTAGATAGAAAACATCAAACAACAGCTACCTATACAACTCCTGTGTGATTATATTTAAAAATTGCGAAGTAATACTTATTACATTCAGTATTTTTCTTATCAATACTTGTTACTAAGTTACTGAAGATGGAAATTCACTGAACAAATACTTGATAACAGCTAATGATGTAACACATCTCTTGCTAATATTGGATAAGGTTATTGATATTCCTGATCTCTAGAGGAAAACTATGACATATTTTTGCTTGGTACAAAGTCCTCCCAATCAACAGAATTTTTTAGTGATTGATTGAATACTAATGCACTCTAGATGCTACATAAAATTCTAGTGTTAATCACAATCCAAACTTTCTGCAGTAGGTTATAAAGCAAAGCTTACTTGTTTGGAATGTTTTTTATCATTAGTGTTGTCCGAGAATCTTCACCACGCATTAGCTTCTCCAAGTCAAGTTGATATTGCTTCTTGTTATCTATTTGACTTGCACTGTTCTCACTACGCCTATTTCTTCCTCGGTCATTTAGTCCATCTCCAGAGTTACCTACTGATCCTGGTCACAGGGAAAATTTGAAGGAAACATAGTTTTTTGGTAAGAGTAAAAACCTTGGCAAATCCTTAGAATCCTCAAAATGTTAACTATAAAAAAATTTGTAAGATTCCAAGGATTTCATATCGTATTATAGAAAACAGTGGCAATTTCAAAAGTTGAACAAATTTACTGTTTAGAACTTTGGGCTAATAGGCATATTCAATTGGTCAATCTTTTTTGGCAAAAATTGAGAAAATTGGCCAAATGGCAAATATTAGCCCTTAAAATTGTCTACAAGACTCCTGGAAACTCACCTGCAAGAAACATGTGATTCATGTGCTGGGGAGACCTCATTCCAAAACTTGGAGACCCGTTTTCAGGAACACCATTGTTTGAAATACCAAGACCAGAATTCGCAATGCCATGCCCACCAATATTTATCATGGGACTTCCACTGGCACAACTGAAACCCATGCCTCCAAATGATCCAGGGTGCATATAAGACGTCTCTGGTGAACCTGTGAAGTAACCAAGGTATGAAGGATCTCCTGAGGGAGCAGATCCAACATGTTGATGGTGTGATGCTACAACAGAGTTCATATAGGAACCTTGTCTCCCAGAATAAGAATAACCTTGGGGATGAGGAGGACCAGTTGCATTGAATGAGTGCCCTAGAGATGGCGTCGGCCATGCTGAATTTTGAATATGACGAGGATAGGGATTTGGACTGCCCCACAAAAATTGAGGACCTGACAAAGTGCTGATTGCACTGGAGCTTGAATTTGGATGACCAAATGATCCACTTTTAGAAATACTCATTGCTGTATAAATGGTCCCAAGAAAATGAATTAGACTGGATGGAAGATGCAATTCTACTTGTACATAAATACCTGTTTTCATCTATATGCTTTTTATAGAAAGGAAACAGGATTAGTAATTGTACTATTCATCTCTTTCTGAAATTTAAGCCATGAACATGGTTGCAAAACTTAAGAACACTTAGTAGTTGTTACTCCCTATAACAGATCTGTGTTACTCCAGCAATGGGCATAGAATGAAAGCGGCCAATTACCTTCACGAGGTCCAAAAGAAGTAGAGCTTCCTAGTACAGGCCCAGTTCCAGATGAACTATAATGTGATAACTGCATCAAAGAACCATTCTTCTCTGGAAAAGAATGTGGGTGGTGGAATTGGCCTCCCTTTCCCAGACTGTTGACAGGGGAGATTGGATCCATCTGATTAGCTCTTCCTATGTCATTACCAATAGGTCCAACTTTGGCAGAAGGTGACACCAGAGGTGGCAGGATTGCAGCCAAACCCTGTAAAGGCTTGTTTATCATAGAATTCATATTTCCAATGGCTGGTGATTGATGAATACTTTGAAAAGAGCCATTCTCACTTGGACTGCTGAAATGTGGCCAACTGCCTATTTGTATGCAAAATAGAAATAGAAGGTCAGCACAGATTTGCAGTTCACATTTATAAGCCACATCTAGACAAAATGTTTTTAATTTTTCTGCTTGTTTCTTTGATCAACAAACTTGTTATAAGCATGTCGAATGTACATGCAGAGAACTACAGATCAGCATACCATACTACATAGAAACTTCTACCTTTCTGGCAATTTCTTCAATCAACCAACTTGAAATAAATTGCCCATCAAATGTACATACAGACAAATACAGATAATATGTGGAACATGCCAGACAATGATTAAGCTTCAAGCTGCACCTTCAGAAATAGGTTCAAACAACATTCCCTATCTGGATAAGATGAATGTTTACTTACAGAATACATTGTAGACAAGCAAGATTTCTCATCTTCTCATTTTGTTACTAAAGCCAAGTCTTAAAGATACCAAAATCTTACACCAAGCCACCTTGTATATAAATTCATAATCTAGGAACAAATTCTGATCTCTAGGCATTTTAAATGAAATCATCAAGTTTGTCTTGACAGTTGCTAGTCATGTTTATTTTTGCTTGAATGAGCTTGCAGAAAGAAAAACATTCTCTGGCGATCTTCCAGTAAAGAACCTCTGTAAGAATGAAACTAACCTGGAGGTGAATCAGTCAATGGGGAACCGATTGGGTGCCGGTAACTTCTAGTTTCTTCTTGTTCCAGTTCTTGGCTAAGTTGTTGCATCAAGCTGGAAACATTACAGATTTACAAGTATGCTTAAATTACATGAATCGTGCACGCAGAATATGAAACTAAAATCAAAAATCCAATACCCCCTTATTATTTATTCCGTATCTATTATGTACAACACACTTACATGAAGGAAAGCAGGAAACAAACATAAATGATTTCACCATAAGGATAGAAAGAGAAAAAAATTCTTAGAAGGTGGGAAATCTAAAAGAAAACTAATTTAGAAAAAAATGACTAAATTAATTAATTTGCAAAGCCACATGCCAGCTAAAGGTAAGCTATTTGCTTTCAGAAGCCATCCTCTACCAAAGTGAACTCTCCACAAACAGGTTTCTTGTCATGCACTAGCTCCTTGCGGCATGCAACCATTCTTTTTGCATTGACTTATTTTTCATACTGTAGCAAAGAAGAAGCTATCTAGGAGGTTTATTGATGTGCCTCCAAGTTCTGAGAGTTATATGTCAAAGACTCCTTTGGATCTTGTCAGTTCTTTGATGTAGAAATGAAAGACAAAATTATTAGCCATTGATTGTTATAGTCCATATATAAAAACCCCAAGTCCTAGACTATTCCTTGAAATATTTGTCATAAAGGATTAATTTTGCTATGATTATGGAAAATAAAATTATTTTTTAGTCTAAATTGCCACATCCTACTATCAATGATATGATGGATATAAGGTGTATAGGGCAGATTTGGAAAGACTTCTTTCAAGCCCTCAATTTTAAAATAGCAGTGGTGATCACTGTCAAACCAATAGACAAAAGAGCTGGAATATGGGCGATATGTTGAGGGCACATAGAGATGCTGCAAAAATTTCCAAACCATATGGGAAGAGGTACTTCCATTTGCAAACTTCTTATATGAACAAGAAAAGTTTCAGCATCGATGAGTGAACTTGGAACACTGGACCTGTATCATCCTTCAATCTCTAGGCAAAGGATTTCTAATGCATGAAAGAAAATAAGTAAACAAAGCCCATGGTATGTAGTCTTGCAGCAGATTGCACAGTGATCGTTAAAGCTAAGACCCAGGTTTAAAATCCCCCAAATGGGTGAAACCAGCTGCAAGTCCTGGATGATTTGACAGCATGGCCGCTTAGCTGAAGTACAGTTGTGAAGAGCACTTCCAAAAAAGAAAAAAGAGAGAAAAATAAAAGCCCAAGAAAAAGATGAGTTGCATGCAGAGCAGAATAAGTCTCCTCATTCTTTCAAGGTTAAAGACTAAGTCAAATAGTTTCTTATCAATGAAAAAATAACAGATATTTTTGTCCAACTTCCAAGGTATTATAGACCTTTTACAATTTTTGAGAAAATCAAGAAAGCAGATTATTAACTACAATTGCTGCTCATTTCTAAAAGTTTAAGTGCATCTAGTTTTCCATATTTTCTTTTTTGGAAAAGGTTTTGTTACCCACATTTGTCTCAGGTGTCCACATGTGATTTTTATCACACTTTCAGCAAGGGGGTCACAGGTTGATGATGGTATGGATGGCCTAGTGTTGATGCTTGCCTTTGTGGTGATGCCTTGGACAGTTTGTTTGGTGGATCTTCATGATATATTTGTGTTAGTAGCTATGGGGTGTGGCCTCTCGTGATGTTGCACTTCACTCATATGACACTTGTTTATGGCACATTGATCATCTTCTTGTGGAGTGCCCTAGTGCTTTGGTTTTGATTTGCCATTTAGATTACATGGATTATCTCTCTCATGGAGCACTTGGAGTGCTCTAGCTTTTGTATGATGATATACATGTATGATGCACCATGGTATATAATGCATATATTATTGGAGAGCCCTTGTTCTTAGGCATGTGGTTGTCTTCTTGGCATGATTATCTATCATTGCTGGTTGAGCACTCTCCTTATTTTTCTCTCTCTTGTCACGTGTGGAGGCATGCTAATGTCTTGTAGATGGGGCTATCCCCTTCTTCATGGAGATTATTGGCTATTGTGGACACCTTGCTCTTGGGTTTGATATTTTGTTATTGATTAGTGGTCTCCTTGTTACATGGATCTATCTTCCACATATGTGTTGATGAGATGGCACATTGGAGGTTGGGTTTTGGTTGATATGTGGACATTTATTTGTGTGTTTTGAGATCTTGACCATTGATGATGTCAAAATAAAGTAGTACCCACTCTTGGAAGCATTCCACATGGGATTTCATGCCATATTTGGAGTGTTCCACTTTTGCAGGTTGCTTTCATACTTAGTCATGTGTTATGATGGGAGCATTCACCTTAGAGAACCACTTTGACTCATCCCTAGCCTATTGTGATGAATGCTCCACTTGGAGGATGATTGGGATTCGTTTCTATTCCTTTTTGGTGGGACGCTTTGGTTGGAAAACCCTCATTTCACATCTTCCTATGCATTGTTGAGGGAGGTTTCACCTTTTTGAGCTCATTTGATGGAGGGCGTCCACCTTGGAGGTGTCCTACTTGTCATCTTATGCTATATTTGACTTGGCATTTGTTCCATTTTTTATGGAGGCGCACTATCTCCCTTGATTGGAGGCATGTACATGTGGTTTTGACCACCTTAAGATAAGAAGATAAGATAAAATAATTTTATTAATGTCCAACAAATGACCACATGAGTAGGTCAATGGGACTACATGATACATCCAGTATGGATACAATGTGGGAGTGCAAATGCAGCTCCTAGAAAGTGCCGAAACTAAGATGAAATAAGATAAAATAAAGATACAAGCAGTAGTAAAGCCTCATAGACGTGTCTAAAACCGCATCAAGGGTATGAGATGCAAAATACAAAGTGAGTTCGAGGCTAGGCAACTCAAACCACTCAAAAACCTGTCAAGAGAGGGGGGGAGTGAGGCGCCTGCTCGCTATCACTGTCAGGGCTCTCTAGAGCGATCGGGATGTTCAACTGTATGAACCTGGGGGGGGGATGTAGGAGCCAGGGATACTCCTAACATTCGAGGTCAAGGGAAATAAACTCTGGATAGACCGTTGGTTACCCTGTTGGGCCTGAGAGGAAGTCTGGCGGGTGGGGAGCGCCCTGCTTTAGGCCTGATCCCTCTGGTGCTCTGCAAATGAGTAGACTAGTGTATAGTTTGGCAACTCCGAACCGATCTCGATAAAATCAATCGGTCTCCCAGAGGAAGAGGCTGAGGGGAGGCTTAAGTCACCACTCTACTGTCAGAGGTACTCTGGGACTCTACTCGTCGTTTGTTGCTCCAATCCGACGGATCAACACTAAAATAAGAGGTTATCATCCTGGTCCTCCCAAGGTGGGGAGGGGTGTGTAGGAGCTGGGACCTGTGGCTGAAAATTTCCCTGATGAAGAGGGCGAAGCATCGCTGGTCCTAGTATCGAAAAAAGGTAGAGAGGGATACCCCTGAGTTCCTAAAAAGGCATTGGTATCGTCCTCTGATCTCATAGTATAAAGGGCACCTAAATATGAGGTGCATCTCTATCTTTGGCTCCTTGGTTCATGTATTTGATTGTGGTAGTTAGAGTATTTTGATTTGTTTACTCCATCCTATGCTAGATATAGCATTGTATTCATATTTTATTGTAGGAGGTCGATGAGCTAAAAGTAATATAAAGCCTTGCTCTCTTCCTCGTTTCTCATGGTTGGATTTGTGGAGTTTTCTCTCCTTGGAGCTTAATGGATATATCTTTCTTGGTGCATATTGTTGTTCTCCTATCAATGTAAGGCTTATATTCTTATTACTAAATGTTGCTAATGATGTGTAGAATCACTTGAACTTGTTCTTTTGGGGCCATGTGATAAGGGTATATCTACCTCATTGGAGAGGTTTTATGTGAGAAGTATTTCATCTAATTTCCCTTTGATGCCTTGTGCATGATTGTATTAACTTGCTCCTATCATCTTTAAAGAGTTGTTGCTTGTAATACTTCATTTGTATAAGTCACCCTAATTGGCAATGTTTTGATGTGGCACCATTTTGGCCCTTGTAGTCTAATTTTTGCACTCATTTTTTAGCATGTTAGGGTTTCGTGGTGGCATGCTTTACCGACCCTTGTTGATATAACCAGTCATGAACTCGCCCTCCTGGATTGGTCCCTTGACTCCATTTGCCCTTGTTTGAATTGGCACCAGTCTCTTGATCCTCCCATCACCCTTCTTATACTACAAAGACACAAAAAAACGTTTTGCTAAAGCTACTCCCTTATATCACGTTCTATTTTAATGTCCAAGCTTTAGTAATCCTATTTCTACGGAAAAACTCCTTGAGTTGGAGGAGGACCAACCTAAAGTGAGAGAGGGAGTTATTGAGGTGACAATGGAGATCCCCTCTAAGTTGCCTTTGGATTAGCATTGTTCTTTGGAGCTTTGATCACACATGCTAGTTGAGGAGGTAAAAGACATAATCTAGATTCGACAATAAAACCACCAACATATATGGATGTTCAAGAAGTGAGACAGAACGCAAGGCAAAAGGCACGGGACTTGATTAGAGAGATTGATGAGAAAAACAGAGAGCTTTGGAATAGAGAACCAGAGAATACTTTGCTGATTAGATTTACCAATCAAAGAAACTACTTGAAAAAAAAATCCACATTTGTTAGAGAAACAAATCCCATTTAGATATCAATCTCCTGAGGGTGAGAAACAAAGCTCAATTTGATATCAATCTCCTAAGGGTAGCGAGAGATGTTAGAGACACTAACATAAAAGATTAAGCCTCCATTAAAATTTTGGTGGGTTGCTATCAAATCATTGAAGAAGCTCGCAAAATTATCTTAGATGATTCGAGACCTACTCCACCTCGAGGCACTGGAAACATGTTTCCACATTTTGGAAATATTTCCTTGTGTGAAACACCTCCAAAACACAGCTGAAACATTTTAATGACATTTCAGATTTTTGAAATGTAGTATTGGTTGTACTGTGAACATTTCAGTTGTTCTGGTCGGTGTATCAATCATTTCAGCCAACAATTCAGTCACTAAAATGGAAAAAATAAAAACATTAAAAGAAAATTGGAAAAGAATGCAAACAAAAATTTCTTACAAAACAAGTCATAAATAGAGGGCTTGGACCACTCTTAATGATAACTCTCTTTTTGACTTTATGAAATTTGTCTCCTTGAGAATCCTGTAGAAAGATTGAACAAATCCAGAAGCATTTCATAATGTATAACCTCAAAATTAAAAGCAATGCACCCTACCCTATTCTCTTTAGGTTGACACTGTTTCAGTTTTGTCTCAAGCCATCTATTTTTTTGCATACTATGAAAAGTCATAATAGACAAGTCCTAGTCCAGAATCAAGAAAATGTACTTAAAATGTAAAAGCCAGCTCGGTAGGCTCCAGATAGTCCTCCCTCGGCAGAGGCTTTTGTAATATTTTGTATTATTAATCGAATTTTCTTACTTACCCAAAAGAAATGACATGGTGATTACAAATAAGGTTGGAATACCACTTCAGCATTATATATTTGCATTGTCAGAGTAGATTAGACCCAGCCCCTGCCCCTAAGATGTGGAACTACTTGAGCTGCCCACCAACAACCCATGTCAGCATAGGCCAACCACTAAGGGCTTACAAGCATATGATTACTGCTACAATACTCAAGTAAATCAGCTTCAGTACTAGTTAATCAATCAGGCAGTCTAATTTTTGTTAATCGGTCCAATTTCAAACCGAAAAAAGTCAGTCGGTTGGTCAATCTAATTCAGTCAATTAGTCTAATTATGTCAACGGCCAGTAAAATTAACACAAATAGTGGGAGTTTTCATTATAAAAAGACCTTGTCAGTGGAAAACTGGTCTTTACCAAAGGCAGTGCCCATACGGCACTCGAAGGTTATTCAGCCTGAGTTGGCACTCACAGCTTCTCAAGAAAGTTTCTTTATCTTTTGTACTATATTAAATTTGCTATTTTTAATAATAGTGAGTTCCATTTTGAGGTTACAGTTACTCTAGTGCTGCTCCATGTTGTTGTCCAAGAGTTGGATCTGTTTTTAGTAAATTCCAGATTAGTTTGAGAGAAAAATGAAAAACAAATTCAAACCTATAAATTCAGCCTTCACATCCCATATTCTAAATGTTTTGAATTAGGTCTTTTATTAAACAGATTCCAATTTCCATCCTTTATATGAGTAGATAGAGCATTGAAATGTTTGTTAGTAGCAGATTTCAGCATTCACATTCAGTTTCTCAGCCCAGATTCAAGAAAAATTCAGATTCCCGGTGCAGAATTGTTTCTATCGATAATAGCAGGTTTCTATTGGAATTTGGAACATAACACGGGGCCACTAGGGCCACCCATTAACAACCCATGTGACCATAGGCCAACCACTAAGGGCTTAAAAGCATATGATTAACCACCATAACACTAGCATGCCCTCTTAAGCTTGACTTGGGGGCACAGAAGAAAAGTTGGCATAACGAGACAACCCTTGAAACAACCTGTGAGTCACTAAAGATGTCAACAAATAAACACACATATATTTGACCAAGTAATATGTGCTAGGGAAAATAAAAAATGACCAAATAAATTAAACATTACAATAACAGAGATGTGTTTTTGCAGGTGGAGACTGCATTTTTTCACATGGAGAGTGTTTTTGCCGCTGGACTGTGTTTTGCAACACTATTTCTTGTTTGCTTTTCCACTTTTGATGATTGATGTAATAATCCCTTTTCAAACTCTAATATATCAAGAAAATATTTCGTTGTGTATCCATAATACATATTATCATCTATGTTTTCAATTTGAAGTTATTTGAACAGTTGTATCTACTATCAACATATTTTAATTCTATGTAAATTGCTTTAATTTTTGAGTTTTTAACTTCTTTCTATATTTGAAAATATTTATGAAAAGTATTTAGAGTTTTTATTTTTTGACATAATACATTGTTTCCCCATGTCCTAAACTTTTGAAAATCTTGTTTCCAAAACTCAGACATGTTTCAGAAACTGAAAGCATTTCCAAGTTCCATGTGACTTTGAAATCCAGTAATCTACTTGCAATATATGACCCTATAACTGACATTGTCATATTCTTCAAATATCCTATTGATTGTTTCTTGATTCATCCTTCACATAGAAGTGGACGAGTTTTTACACAAGGTTCAAAAAATCAAGTTTTACACTAACATTAACATTTTACAGTACCAAATTGAGAGAATACAGAAATACTCACATGGGAAGAACAAATTGGAAATGAAAGTTTAAACTATATTTAAAGCTACTTGAACATTCTACATTACTGACATGAAAATAAAATATTAAGTTTCACATAAGCATTCAAGTGACAATAGTTTACTATCCTTAGCTGTGTGTGAAAGTGGCCAAAGTACAACAGCTTATATTAATCATTGTAATCTTCTCTTTCTTTTGTTGTGTCTCTTCCCCCAGATCTTTCAATATTAGCAACATGATAGTTTCTTGGTTCCATCAAATGCAAAGTACATAATCTATCTCTCTACTGGGCATGAATCACATCATTATAGTTGATTTAGTTTTAACAAATCATTATTTCCAAAATTGGCAAGGTAATATGCCGATATCCACAGAATGCTACTTTGCTTAATTCATCTTCTAATCTTGGTTAAGCTACCAGGTGAAACATTCCAATATAAGACCAATACCTCCGTCTTGCTCCCCCAGGACGGCTGGGTTCAAGCTTGATGCGTTTCCCAGCAATATCACTCCTGTTTAAGCAACGAAGTGCTGCCTCAGCTGCCCTTACATCGTAAAACTCAATAAACTTGTGATGTCGCTTGTGGGGAGTCTCTCTTATCTGTTTGTTGCAAAAATCAGATTTTGAAATGCACGACTAAGTAGCTCAAAACATATACTTTATTTGCCAATGAAAACTAGAGGTTTACCTCTTTGACTTCTCCATAAGCACCAAATATTTGTCGGAGATCTTCATTTGAAACTGATGGATCCAGGTTGAATACAACTAGAGTCCCCTGATTTACATCCTTATCTGAGGGATTGTCCTAGAAATACATCAAAAACAAATTTGGGGAAATATTATTAATATGATAGAAAAATAAATTTGAAGGATTGTCAAGCTTGAAACCACCAGGGAAGTGAAATTAAAGCAGACATTAAACAAAAGTCATATGCAGTTGACATAGCTAAACTCTACAAGAAATATGTAGTTCAACAAATATAAAAGAGCCCTTTGCAGAATTATATCTTTGCATCACTCTATGCATTAACAAGCACAATAGACCTTTTGTTTATTTGGAAGCCTAGCTATAACTGTTAAGTGGCTATTGAATTTATCAATTGATGTCATCAGGCCTTTCAAATTTCGAACATTAGGAGAGATCACATAATGATGGCATGCAACATCATGACACTTTGACATAGTTGTGTCTGAAGGAGAATAAATCATTTTATCTCATACAAAGGCTGGATATGCATTGTCTTCCTTTGTTATAAATATAAAGGGGAAGAACAAAAAGGCTACTTCCTTATCATGCTTGGAATAAAGCGTATGTATCTAATATGCTCTTCCCACAATAAAACACCTATCCTATAAGATGCAAGAGCAAGGATTGGAATTTAAAATTGAAGCTACCAGAAGGGCATCGAAGCTATGCACTGTACAGTCATAACAGGCTTGGGCCAATAACTTAAAAGTGATATAGGTATCTCGCTAGCATCAACATTCCAAAGAAAAATATGGTAAATAAAATAGAATAATGGAATGCAACATCATGACACTTTGACATAGTTGTGTCTGGAGGAGAATAAATCAATTTATCTCATAGATAGGCTGCATATACATTGTTCTCCTTTGTTATAAATATAAAGGGGAAGAACCAAAAGGCTACATCCCTATCATGCTTGGAATTTATATCTAATATGCTCTTCCCACAATACAACACCTATCCTATAAGATGTACAAGCAAAAGGATGGGAATTTTAAAATGAAGCTACCAAAAGAGCATCGAATCTATGCACTCTACAGTCATAACAGGCTTGGGCAAATAAATTATAAGTGCCATAGGTATCTCACTACCATCAACATTCCAAAGAAAAATATAGTAAATAAAGTAGAATAATAAAATTCTAAAAGAGCCATTGTTCTACCTTTAATAAGATGAAATAGATGCCAAGTCCAAGCATCAAGCACATTATGTAGCAGGAGACACCATAGTTTAAAGTCAGTCTAACTAATGTCAACAGATGACTCTTACCTATCAGAGGGCACATCCATGAGACCAGGCCTGCTGCATGCTATAGATTTGCATCCATCATGGCAGTCGAAACAATGAAATTTTGAACAAGGAAAAATAAGGTATGGTCTATGTTATTTCCTGTAACAGAGTGTGTTTTAATGGGCTGTGTTTTGTTTTCATTTGGTTTTTTTCTGTGATTGACGGCATTTTTCTTGTACCGTAGTTGTTGGTGGGTGTAGCACTGCCCAATGTTTTTCTTTCCTATGATGGATAGTTTTTTTAACTGTATGTAGGTGTAACGCTGCTAACTTCTGACCACTGAGTTCTAACTTTCTAAGTACTCAACATTATCTCAGATTTTCATTTCCTCTGGCTGAAACAACAAAACATAATGGCCTCTCAACCTTCTAGATCAAAATATATTGAATGGAAATACCTCATCAAAAAAGATGGGAATATTGCTTGCAAACTATACCTCATCAAAAAGATTGGTAAATTGCTTGCAAACTATGTGACAAAAGTTGTGGGACCTCCATGACCCAAGGAAGAGATCATTTTCTCATTATTGTGGAGTCGGTAGAGAAGTGAAAGGATGTAAAAAGATAGTAACAGATATGAGAGAGTCTAAAGATAGACACCAAAGCTATGAAGCAAGCACAAGACACCCAATTAGAAAAAAGGAAAATTGTGCAAGACACACTCATGGGACGAGAGGTTCCACCTCATTCCAGTTCAATACCAGGAACAACTTCCACCCCATCAGTAACATCATCTAGTGGAGTAGGACCGTGGAGTAATCTTACTCTACAAGATTCAGATGTGGCCCAAGTTCCAAACAAACACTACAGTAAGCTTGGAAAAGATTGGAGCAAAAGGAGGTAGGTGACATTGTTTTTATCTTTTCATTGGCTCCAATATCTCTTTTATTACTATTTAGAAGCCATTTGTTTCATGACTTGTTAAAGGCTGCAAATTTTGATCCCACATACAATCCTTCAAGCCATGAAATGTTTAGTACCATAAGACTTGAAGACAAGCTAAGTTAGAATGGAAGAAAGAATTAAACCTAGAATTCGTGACCCATTACCAGACACACTGTAGTGAGTGATAGTTGAACCGATTGTCACTCTAGAGCCCCCTTGTGAACACCCTTGTTTGTTTCCCTGAGGGAGTGATCCGTTTGTCCACTATTGATTCAAGACAAATAATGTTGAATATTTGTTGGATATGAAGGACAACATCTTGCCCATAGGAGAGGACAAAGCAGTCCAAGTGGTGATTGATAATGCATCCAATTGTATCCATGTTGTGAGCTATTGATGGAGAATTTCTTGAGGTGGTTTGGACACCTTGGGAAACACATTGTATAAATATATCCCTCCAGGACATTGGTAAAATAGCTTGGGTGCAGGAAAATATAATTCAAGCAAGAAAAATGGTGAAATCAATCCTTAACCATCAGATGACCTAAAGTATTTTTAGAAAATATAAAAATAAAAATCAACTCAGACACAGTGACACTTTCCCATCCAGTACATTGCATTACAAAGGGTGGTAGAGCAAAAAACTCAATAAGTCAGAATGGACGATTATTGGAATAAATGTTGGATTAAACTTATCCCCAAGAACTCTACTAGGGATATAGCTCATGGCGATCGATCATTTTACTCAGTGTATCCTACAAAATTCTTGCTATGGTTTTTGCTTTAAAGATCTAATGTGTTGCTGCACGGTTCGTCCGACCCGAGAAAACTAGATTTATCCAGGGATGGTTTATTCTTGACACAATGTTGATAGTTGGGGGCCAAGGGATCAAGATTCAAGACAACAGATTCTTTTACTCGATTGATTTCAACAAGGCCACTGTCAAAGTAGATTGGTCCTTCGTCATAGATATGCTTACTTATCTTGGCTTTGGTGCGTGGTTTGTGTCTATGGTAAAAACTCTTTCTCTAATGCATTAACTTCATTTTTGTTAATGGTGTTTTGTTAGACAGAATTGTCTTGCATAAATCTATCAGGCATGGCTACCCTCTTTCTCCTTACCTTTATGGCATTGCCACTCAGTGCTAATGCTCTGAAGTTTGAACTATCTCCTAGACATTGCCAGAGCTCAAGGTCACACTAGCGGTATCTCTATGCCCAACAGGGGAGAAGTACTTAATAATCATTTTGCTAATGACTCCTTTCTATCGATCTTTCTCAAAACTCATCTGATGTAGTCCTGGAATGTTATGACCGTTTTTTGCACTGAACCTAGAATAGTGGTTAGTGATACCACGTCTAATTATTTGCTGATTGGTGTGGATGACAACCCTGCATGAATGACTCGCCCTGGCAACATATGAGAGATGGGAATATCATTCTCTATTTGGGGGTGCCCTTTGGAGTTAATGTTTCCTTCTCAGCTCTCAGCTATGTGGGATTGGTGCTTGCAAAAACTTCAAAGTAAAATCAATAATTGCGAATTCTGATATCTACCTACCATTCATTGGTATGCTGACAAATCTTGGCAAAATTTTGCAGGCTAGTCATTTTTATTATGTTTCTTGTCAGCTTCATTATACTGCCAAAAATTTAATCGGCTTGAGAAACTGCTTTTTGTGGACAAATTTTGGCAGTCATCATTTATTGTCAATGGTACCATGGCATATATGCATGGTACCCAAGCTTGGGCATGGTTTGGGCTTTTGATTGATATTCACCTTCAAGGAGCCATTTTGTCTGCTAAATGGGTGGTACATTCAACATTGTATCTTTATGGAGAAACCTTGGAAATTTTTGCAGTGGTTCTCCTGTACTATAAAGAATTTAGGAAACGTGGAAAAATTGGTTCCTGCACTTATTTAAAATTTGGGATGGTATTTTAAGAGGTTTTGATCTTGCTTCTCATTTGATTTGGTCCTAAAAATATCGTGCCTCCTCCATAGCCCATGTGGATAGGTGTCTTCCTAAGAGGTTAGCCCGGAAAGGGCTTTTCTTGTGGCAAAAGATTTGGTATTGGGCAATCGAAAGTGGAAGACCTCAATTGATCTAGCCCATGAGTTTAGTTTGATGTGCTCAGATCGGCTTGCTATTCTAGAGGTTCACCTGTTAATTCCATCTGGGGAGTCTTATAAGCTTAATATGCACACTTCAGGACCTATTTGGCAGGATTGATTGGGGTCTTGTAATAAATCCATTTGGTTGTACAAGCCCAGGTGGCTCTATCAGTCCTTATGTGCTCCTCTTTCCTTCAGGGACAAACTAAATAGGAGCTGCAGTCTTTCAAATGAGGAAAAGAAGTGGGTCAATCATCTTCAGAAAGTTTGAACTTCCGAGCTCTCTTTCAAAATGAGGGTGGTTTCTTGGTTGCTAATCTAACAACGTTTACCATTAAGGAAAGATTGTCAAGACGGGTTTTACAGATGGCAGGTGTCTTGGGGTCTTATAATAAAGTCATCCAGGTGTACAAACCCAGGTAGCTTTATCAGTCTTTATGTACTCATCTTTCCTTCCAGGTCAAACTAAACAAGAGTTGCAGTCTTTCAAATGTGGAAGAGAAGTGGGTCAATTGTCTTTAGAAAGTTTGAACTTCTAGGCTCTTTCAAAATGTGAGTGTCTGCTTAGTTGCTTATCTACAAACGTTTACCAAGATTGTCAAGACAGGTTTTACAAATGGCAGGTGTCCACATTATGGTGAGGTTGAGATAATCTGTCATTTACTTTGCAGCTGAAAATATGTCCAAGAGTGCTAAAGCTTTGTTTGGAACATCTGGCATCATCTTTTCTTCAGTAAGCTTTCTTGGAAATAGGCATTGATAGGTGATGTTGACTCCATTGAAACTCTTCATTTCCGAGGTCTTCGGTACAATATTAGAGTTGCTTCTTTGTACATTGTATGGAAGCTTTGATGTGAACCAGTGTTTAGTGGCACTGTGTTTTCTCTTGCTTCATTTACATAGTGTCTTCTTAGTGAGATCAGGTCACTCTTTTGTTAAGGGAAGCACGATGTGGTGCTGTAGTCAGACCTAAATACCTTTCTCTTGGCCTTTAGGTAGTTTTGTGTTAAGTTGTATATTATTCTTGTAGTATATTTTTTCTTTGTTAATATATGCAAAATTTTCCCTCAAAAGAACCACATTAAGATCATTGTATGCAATGAAAAGTGGGTGAATAGGAGGTTGTCAAAGAGTGTAAGTGATAAAATGGTAGAACATGAGATCTTAAGTGAGAATTGTATTTATTTGTCAGCCTATTGTAAAGTATTGAGGATGGTTGATTATGATAAGACAAAAGAACACATAGCAGTAGCATGTAATAATGATGAATCATAATATCAACCAATATAGAACATTGTGGATAGTAGATGTAAGATGTTGCATGTGTTTTCCTAGCACCCAATTATTTTCATGTATATAAGGATGCTGATATCATGGAGGGATTTTATTATTGTTTAGAGAGGATGTATCCTAACCCAAACATGCAGCAACAGATACAGTTACAGTCTCTATCATACAGTCAAGGGACTGGCCATGCTTTCACTACAGTTAGGCCAATACAGGATATGCCTTACACAAATAACACCCCCACTCAGTGGTGGATACTCCAAGGATATGAGATGCCTCAGTTGACACAATTTGCAATCAAGTTGTTATGTCATGTAGCACTTCAAAAAAATTTAGTTTTGAGACTTTGACATACCTTTGTAGATTGCTACATGCAAATACTTTGAATAGTATAACTATAATTCCATGTGTAAAAATTAGGTCACTAGTGAATCGGCCTACAAGAAGAGTTGGCATGAGTTTATCTGTAGCAAGAAGAGAAACCTACTGGGAGCTAGCAAATTGGCAGATCTGGCTAGTGTTCATTGCAATTTACATTTGTGGATGGATTCTTTGGAGGGGAAGACATTCGATTTGAGAACTGTACGAGAAGCTCATCCTGCATTTAGGGCAACTTCGGGAGCATCAATAGTGGGATCATTTTCCACATCCACACATCACATAAATGAGGATGTCTTGCTTAGAGATATTCCAGAGGAGTGCCAGCAGTGAAGATGCCTCTATCATGAGTGAGTTTACTGATACAGGTAACAGTGATGGAGATGAGATCAGCAGCAGAATCTGAGTCTTGACTCTTAATTTATGATTTTTCAATCATGATGTTTTATCTGTAATTTTGTATTAACAACTTGAAGTTTAAACGTTGTTATGTTGTTATCAACATTTGTCCATCTACTGAGTTATTCTCATAATAATGTTACTGATCTTACTTTCAAGTTCAATAAAGAATGGTTGTTATTTAATTTTGACTTTATAGATTCTACATTTTTTATTTTCTGAAAGTTTGAAGAATTTGCATGTTTTTCATGTTCAGTGAGATGTATACTCATACTGCTGTATATTTTTGTACTAGATTTTTCCCATATGATTATTTTGTATCATGCCGAATCCAAATCCAAATCTGTAGATGGTAGCTATTGTTCATGTTTGGCGTCTTTGTACAGTGTCCTAGGTATGTATGCTAAATGCAGGAGTTTAGAGAAGCAGGAGACGTATTTTGGCAAAAATCTGATTAGGACATTGTCTCACTGTCCACTATAGTTGTTGGATACGCACATAGTGGAGAGTGTGGAGGCACTTGAGTTTTTGACAAATGCCAGTGATGGATTTGAAGCCAGATGCAACACTCTTTGCCAGAATAAAGAATTAAACTCTTTTTTCTATGATTTGCAATAAGTTGTAAACAATAGCAGTCTTCGACAATTTCGCATAATAGAACCCAGTACTGGGTTTGCAACTTTGCAGAAAATTGTTCTAAACTTTGAACCAATCTGCAAGGTTACCACATAAGCAATATTATGTGACAGTAACAAATCTTGTGATAGGTGTAAGGCATGTATGAGTTATTATCCCTCTGGGTAACAAAAGGGCCCTTGTTCTGTACTTCTAAATGTAAGTCTACGATTTATAAACTGTCAAAGATATGTTCTATGATTATTTTAGTGTCTTTAGTTAAGTCATAAAACAGCCCATATGAAAAGTAAATATTCAATCAAAACTGAAATCAGCAGTTCTCTGCATCTATGTACAGACGAAAGAAATTCTATACCTTTGGAATTGAAAAGTGAATGTCAAGTTTCCGTCGTCGTAGTGGTTTATTCTGAAGGGCACGCATTGCACTCCGAGCAGAACGAATATCATAGTAAGATATCATTACAAAACCACGATGTTTGCATGCAGTGTAAAGGGTTCTGATATCACCATATTGCTGTTCAAAACAAGCAGATTTCATTAGAGATAATATTATCCGCATTCAAATAAAAATGTTCACGGGTGAGAAAATAAAGTACACGAAAACAAAAATCCAGAAATCCATGAAATGGGGTAATAACAAGAATTGGATTTCCTGGAGAAAAAACAATGAAAGGGAATTTTACACTTTAATATTAAGATCTTAAAATATTTTCTGAAAGTCAACCAAAGCAGTTAGTTTTGAATAGTTCAATGAAGCCAGTCCAACTAAATTTACTTCGATCTGCCGAATTCAATTCTCAAAAATAAAACTCAAAGAACTTGATGTATGCCCTTGTTGCCCATGCTTGAATTAGAATATCTATCATGGAACAGTCTGGGAAAAGTGGCTGTGCATCCAAAAGTGCAAAAATGTTAAGAAAAAGAAAATAAAAAGAGGAAAAAGAGCATGCCAGGGATGGTAAAAGTATGAGAGAGAGAGAGAGAGGAGGGCATAAAAACTGGGAAGATACTAGAGAGGGCACTGGCTGCAAGTCAATAAATCAAAAGCACAACCTAACCAGACAGAAAATCCTCTATTTGAAGTTATTTTCTGTACAGTCTACTTGAAAGTGTTTGACATTAGTCTCTGCACTTATGTGGTGGGCACAGTATAAATACAGTTTTCAAAGAGAGATCTTTCTTTCCCACGATCGCAAAAGATGCAATGCTGTCTTACTCAAAAACACTTCCCTGACACTGTAAAATCAATCTTGGATTTTTTAATTAACATTTCACAATACAAAATAACAGAGTCAACGAGCATATGTCCTTTTTTAATTAATATCTTAGTTATTTCCCTTATAACATCCAACTTTAAAACTCAGGAAAATTACCACAGAAGCTGCCTGGGATTGTTTAGAACTTGATTACATTATATGTAATCATCCACATTATCACAATCAGTGTATATCATTGAAGTCAGATATAACAAGAATTAAATTCCATTTCATTACTCTTAATGATATGAGGCACCCAGATTGTTTAAGAGATGAAAACTGTTCAGTTACAAAAAACTTAAAAGGGCTACATTGCCATTATTGAGTTTAATAAAGAATTTACTATTTACTGCACAAAAGCAAAACCAAGCATTTTACAAAGAAACCATGATGCTGAAAATCCCTTGGAAAAATGAGAAATAACCAAGTAAATAGCCATGGAGAATGGAAAAGAGGCATCTGCACATCATTACCTCAAATAATTCACGCAATTCAGAGTCCTCCACATTACTATTAATATTTCGCACAAATAATGTTCTGGAAGGATGTTCACCATAAGGATGCTCTCCCGGAACAGTACCAAGGCCATTTGAAATTCCATAGGTGACATTTCCATTTCCTGCAAAGTTATCTAAGATTGACCTGTTTATGTTCCCATTCAGACCTTCCTGAGAATCAAAATCTAATTCCATGCCCCCTCCACTGCTAAATATATCACATTCTTCCAAATCTTCAACCTGGGTAGGCAATCCACTCAAATCGAAATCATCCATGATTCCAGACAAAAGCTCTTCTTCATCATCAGGAAGATTTCCTATGGTCTGGGACTTCATGTCCTGAAAAGGCTCCAAAGCCACTGCTCCTTGATGTAATTGATTTAGATGAGAAGCTGTCGTACCAACATATTGTCCATCACTCTCCTCATCTGTAACATTCACTGTAAACATCCAAGAATAATAAGCATAAACAAAATTTTCATATTATACATCCTCTCATTCCATAAAATAATCATAAAATTTGTACAATTGTAGGGAACATTAGACCTTACATTTTTCTTGGAACATTACAGGCAATGAACTTGAAAACAGACTTGTGTCACTTGAGGCATGAAATCCATCAAACTTAGTTTCACGACCCTTTGTGGATCCCTCCTTTGATGGAGGAATTGCCATTGTTAAGTTCTGTACTGGATGACCTGAGCTCAAAATCATTCTTGATCAGGATTTTGTCAAGTTGATAATACAATAAATGATTTGCAGGAGAGACATAAGATTGGTCAAAGACAAGTTACCAACTTACCATCAAAAGCCCTTGACTGGTCTGTAGAGTGATCCATTGCATCGCCTTAATCGTAGCACCTGTAAGAAAACTGAGACAAATGTCAAATCCATCATATAGTGATGGTAAGCGGACATGAAAATAATAGCAAGAATGCAGAACGTAGTGACAAATGGTAAGTGCACATGAGGCAATATTGACAAATGGTAAGTGCACATGAGGCAATAGTGACAAATTCGAGCATTAAAAATTTTGAAATGACTGAAAAGAAAAAAAGGTGCATTGGCATCAACCAATAAATCATAATGAAGTACAAACAGACAACCATCTCAAAATAGAACATATCAACAAAATAATATTGTCTACAGTTCCTGCATACAGCATATACAAAACTTTCAAGAAACAAAAATGTGTAAACAGAAAACGTTGCATTTTGTGGTAAGAAACATCAAGCTGACACCAATACAACAATAAATCCTTTAAAACAAAAGTCTAATTTATCTTCCTACAATGTTCAACTACAGAAACATGTTTCAGTTTAACAGTTTACAACTCAGCAGTAATAAATTTAAAATATTGTATGTGATATCTTTGCGCCCATTACCATTACACTTTCCTATTCAGGCCTCTAGAGGATTTCCAATATCTGAGAACTAAAGATTCAAGAAAGACATGATTCCTCTGAGCCTACCACATACATTAAGAGGAAAAAGTATTTGTAGGTACCTATTGGTGCTGCTGGCTAAGAAAGCAAAAGTTTCAGAACTCCAGACCTGGAAATTGAAATTAATGTTAATGTCTACAAGGAGCTGAAAAGGTTTATGGGCCTGGAAACAACGTACAATTATAGGATAAAACAAGGGGAGTACCTATCGTAACTCCCACTAAATTCTAGGAGAAAAGAAAAGAAAGGTAAGGAGCAAAACAGGTCCAAGCAATACTACAAAAAATGAAGGAACGAGGAATGCAATGCCATAGATACAATGGAGGTCAAAAAGTGCTGCTAGCCACAAATCCATGGCCAATCTCCCCAATCATTCAAGGACAAAGGAAGGAAGAGAGAGAACTGCACTGTTGAACAATCCTTTTAGAAATGACATGCCCACTAGGTCTCTCACTGTTCACATCCTGAGTCTGGAAGTAGGATGTAATCAACAAATGGCAGAGAATGTTGTTAGACTCATGATTCAGCTCTAAGAAGCTTTTGTCTATCATGAAGAGCTTCCTGAATGAACATGGAAAGACTTCTTTCATCATTTTATTGCATGAAGGTCCTCAGTGAGCTGTTTTGACTCCTGGAACAATCAAATATCTTCCATGAATCACCAACAGTAGTGTGGTCTAGTAGCAAGTTTTGAGGTGATTGAATGTGTATTAAGTTTTAACACTAAGACAAGGATTAAAAACACCCTGAGTGGGCATGGACAAGACCAAGTGCAATCCTGGGTGATATTGACAGCATAGAAATGCCCCTCATAGCACAGTCCCTTGGCCAAAGGACAGTTGTAAGCAACATTTCCAAAAAGAAAAAAACTACCATGAATCTCATAGTACATGGGGCATCTAAAAATGAAATGCTACTTACACTTGGGCTTTGAGTTGCAAAGTATAGACATGCTTTTATCATCCCATGGAAGGTGTTGATCTGTCTGAATGAGAATCTGATGAGAACAAACCGAAAGCTAGGGCAGTAGAAATTTGAGACCAGATGATAATCATGATCTCATGTACCACGGGATAACAATGAAGCTACTTTGCATATGTAGAAAATGATTAGATAAGATTATTAATGTCCAACAAAAGACCACAAAAGTAGGTCAAAGGGACTAATAAAGTACATCCTGTGTCAAGACAAAGTGGAAGTGCCTAAGCATCCCCTAGAACAATGCTACAAGCAGAAATATAATAATAATGTCCAAGATCTATGGGCCAGCTAGAGACTAGCCTCAACATGTCTAGCTAAATAAAAGTTAAACGAAAGAATATAAGATAGATGTCAGTAGTAGTACAATAGAAGTATTGTGTGTGCTATCACTGAAAAGCTTTGGAAAGATATCGAAGACAACTGAAGCTAGCGACCAAGGATGAGTGAGGAGACTGAGACTGAGAGGCAGGCTCGACATTGCAGTTGTCAAGAACTATGTAAGGGCCAATGCACTGCTTAATGATATCCTCCACGGAGTAGCCGATGCTAAGGGCACCTGGCTGTATAATCTTCGGGAGGTACAAGAGTGAGAGAGCCCAACGCTCCTAACATCCAAGACCGATGCGGGAAACTCTTGATGGAAACTTGTGTACTGCATTGAACATGATGAGTAGTATGCTGGAATGAGGAGCTCCTTAAAGTGATATTGATCCAAGTTACTTTCAAGTTTCAAGCAACCTTATATATTTTGTCATGAACCCCTCTATCTATGTCTCTTTTAGCTACAATTGGGGTCACGGGTGTTAATAGAGAATTCCAAAGGGGGAGGTCTTTCAAAGTCTAGATAAAGTCAATGAAGCAAAGAGATGGTTTTTGCATACCAATTTGAAATCATGACCTTTGTCATGAATTACATTGAGGATTGGAGAGGCAAAAAGGACATATACTATGACTCCACTGAGTTTTCACCATGCATCAGACATTATGAAGCATGACAACCACATGAAACATAGGAACAATAAACAAAGTATGTGCTCCAAACTAAATTAGGATGATGAAAGATGAAATAATCCTTTTAGTTCGAATGGTCTTCTATAGCATTGTCACCAAAACTCTCCTAACGAGGGGCCCAGCCTAGCTATATCTCAAAATGGGGTCCCAATTTCACAGCCATAAAGTAGGGAGTTGCAACCAAAGTATGGAAGTGGTGGATCTTTGTTTCGATATCTTGAAACTAGAGTTGAAAGCATTTCCTCTCTAATGTTTTTTTTTGGAGAAATACTTCTTATATTTACAAGGCCATATTTACAAGGCCATATTTACAATCACACCCACTCAGGGATTTGAACCGAGTCTCCGCGTTAATACAACCCCCTCATCACACTGCTTGCCAATAGACCACATTCTTGTGGGTCAAATTTCCTCTCTAATGTTGTGAAAGCAGCATATACCCTTTACTCACTTGTGCTTCAGCAGCTAGAGCAAGTAGGGACAAAAAACCACTATTCCAAGGTAAGTGCATGTTGGCACGACTTCTTCTTGTGGACCTTTATAAATGAGGTTCATTGAAAGTGACTCATTTTTAGACATTAAATGTCATGATTTTCATGTTGCCAAGGTTGGCTTATAACCCATGCTTGTTATGGAAAGAGCTAAAAATATCAAGATGCCTTTGGAGACCTGCAACTATTTGAGCGTAAAATAATATCTACAAAAAGAAGAACAGTAATGCTAACCCCAAAGAGGATGCAACTATTTATGTCACCAAGGGACTCCTAAATGAGATCTTCAAAGCTCATCGATGTAGAGATCAATGAGTGTAGGAGAAAGAGGACAACCTTGCTTTACACCTATGGTGTTGTGGATATCATTAGTGAAATCAGCACTATACTAGTCTGAGCTTGAAACTACCTACCTACCTGATCATCCAGTTAATCTTAAGGAAACGCAAGTTAATATTAAGGTGACCCAAATGTCTCTACCTGCCTACCTAATCAGTAATCATCCATCTGTCTCCAAAAATAACCGCTTTCCAATAGTGGGGGGAAAATAACAAAATGTGATACTTTGTAGGAACCATTCCTAAAAGTTTCCAACTACCTTGCATTCCCACAACAAATGTTTGATTGTTTTTTCTTTTTGACAAATCACACAACCATTCATAAGACTTGTGCAATGAGTTCTATCTTTGACCACTTAACTTTCATAGAGGATGAACCACCCAAGCACTCTAGACTTAATGGACATGCAAGCTTTCCAAATGCCTGGAAATCTTCAAATCAAAGTCACCAAAAACCCCTGCTCCACCCCACCCCCACAGGTACGGTCTCAAACTTTTGTGGTCAACTCCTTCCTACTCCCCTCCCATGGAAATTTGCCTTCATAGGAAGCAAAGTTGCCATAAGCAATGATTTTCATGTTGCCTGGCAATTTTTTATAATTCAGGTTCTTTTTTATCAAGAAAAGAAGGAATGGTTTTTGTTTAATCAAACCCCACTAAAAAGTTTTTATCCTAGGTTGACACCACTTTCATATGTGTTAACCCTCACTGCATATTACAGTGTAAGTGAAAAAGATAGAGTTGGATGTGGTACACCTGCACCAACTCCTAGATTAATAGGGAGGGGTTCCATGCAGAGAACCTCCTACTACATCCCCAACTGCCTCTGCTAGATCTCAAATGTCACAACAGGGTGAGAGAATGCCTAGGCAACAAGCTAGCCAAGTCACAAGGGAGAGGAGAGAGAGTCACCACAGTTGCTGTTGGACACACAGCCCTCCTGCATGGACATTAAATGACAAGCTTTCAACCCTCCAGTTGGCAAGTTTTGAGGAGAAGCAATGTGAAATTGATGGTTGTTGTACACCTCACGTGGAGCCAATAAACAAAGGGTGGGGGCCTTCCAAATTTCAAAATTGATAAGGATGGTCCTCCACCTGTTGCAGGTCTGATCCCGATGCCTGCATGATCCAGTTTATTTATTGCTATGATGCATATATTTGTGTGCCTTAATGGTAATCCGTCTTTATACACTCAGCTTCTGTTTTCTATTGCCGAGTGGCATTATATTTATGGCGGATGATCTAAGTGCAATTTTGACAGATATTATGGCTACTAAGCCAAATCTTCTTAGGCTTCTGGTGGCCACCTAATACACACAGTTCGAGTTCGAGTTTGGGTTCGGCAACGATTTGGCTCAGTTTGAATTCAAATTTTCCGATGAGGTTCAAATAAGGTTCACCATTAGGTTCGTCTATATACATTTTTCAAAATAAAATAAAACACACACACACACACACACATATATATATACTTTAAAATGAAAAATACCAAAAAACAGTAAGAAATCAACATCAATAAACATAATCAACATTATGACAGACATGGAAACTGCCAAGATAGATTACGAGCTTGAGCTCTGACATGAGGTTTACAAGGGATAGGGAAAAAAATGAGGACTCAGTCGACGGCCATGAGGTTCGACGAACCTCAAAAAACAAATTTAGGTTCGCAGAATTTCGGACCTCACGGTTGAAGTTCGGCAAACCTTGTGACATAGGTGGCCACCTTTGTGACCCCATTTTTTGTAAAAAAATGCCCTATATGTATATATACTTACACATATTAATAGTTCAAGGAAACATTATTTGCAACAAGAAAGAGTTCCAGAATATAGTTGACATTAAAGGAGCTTTCCCAACTTGGGAAATCCATCAAGCATAGATTGTAATATAATGTAACTCATTAAACAACAAATTGAAGGTGAAATTGAAGAGGTCGTAGAAATTATTAACAATGCAATGAACAGAAATTAATTTGAGGAAAAAATGATTTAATGGCATGAAGTTCTGAAAATTTATTTAAAGTGAAATCACCTACTGAGGTTGTGTCACCAATGTACTTTACCATATCACTACCAGTGGATTGGGTATTTGATGTTGCATTCTCAGAATGCAAGTGGAAAGCAACTACCACATGTGAACAAGCACCTCTTCAGCTAAAAACCAAACCATCCCATATATACATTGAACAGATTAGCAAAGGCTTCTCTCCAACATACCATAGGAATTTCTAAGCCCTTGAAGGAAAATTCTTTGTGATGTAAGTACAAAAGAAAAATTGTCTAGTCCATATACTGCTTGTGCTTATGCTGTTCATGGATACATGATTGCATAATGGATCTTAGAAGCTAAATAGTGATCCATATTTCACTGTATGCAAGCTGCCACACTGTTCAGAAGATGGTAGGAATACATGTAAGATTTAGGATCCTAGCATGGTGATCTCATAACTTGTGTGTCTAGTATATTATCCCATCATATATGCATTTAAATTTAACAGGTATTGTATTATGCTATATAAAGTATAAACATTAAAAAAATTCTCCCAATAATCTTAGTCTTCAGATTTGTCTCCATTTCTCTGCGGTTTCCAGCTTAAAGATACTAAAAAACAAATCATCTTAATAAGCTCGTATTTGCCTCCATCTCTCTTTGATTTCCAGCTTAGTGGAAATTCATCAAATGATAATCAATTTTGTTACAACACTGAATGTTGAATCCATCTGTGAATGATTGTTAAGAAATTTATGATAGTGCATTGAATTATCAACTTTGCAGCTTTGTAAACAGTGTTTAAAGTCATATGAAAAGATTTTCATCAACAAAGAATAAGAAACAACAGAGAGAAGCAAAACATGGAAGCAAACTGAAGAAAAATAATACTCCACGAGGGACAAAATCTACCTACTAATGTAATTTAAATTGCTGTTAGCAGAAATAAAAAACGAACACTACAAATTTTCAAAATCTTATGGTCAATACTTACAGCGCAGCACTGGTAAACGTGTAAAATTGTGAAATATAAGCAAGGACAGGCAAGAAACAAAGGAGGAATGCATATTTTTGGAACCATTGACCGAATGCATATTCTCAGAAGCATTGACCGAGGAAGTAATTTCCAAATCAACATGACAACACAGATTGTCAAAAAACGAATGCATGATCCCAGCCTCCAGGTTACTTCACATGTGACAAGTGATTGCTTTCAGGTAGTTTGTGAAGATCAAAATCTCATGGGTGGCACACTAGACCGCACACACATTAGCCCAATTTATAGATAACATTTACATTCCAGGGAACCAGACAAACTGCTGAGAAAAGCTTAACTGCAGTCGGGATTTTTTTTAAATAATACAGTAAATAAATAGTCTTTTCTTGAAAAAGTGGATTCTGCCTTTGGCTTTAGAATGCCATGACCAAGGGGTATCTATTCTATCAAAATCACCCATGATTCACTTTTTCCAGAAAATCTGCAAGTGTGGATCGTCAAGGTTGTAAAGACTTTTACCTGATGCAGAAAGTTGAACCATGTCTAGAGGCTAATTAATCTGAGTGTTTTGCACAACAAGCCCTCCAACTTACCCGTAGACTACAGCCCCACGAACTTATTGAGACCAATAATAGATATAAACAGTATAAATAAAATGAAACAAAAACATCTATGACCATTTCTAGGCTGAATTCATCCCATCTCATTCAAAATCTAGGTCCTATGAGGGGAAATTAAGGATCCACAGTTTCAGTGCATGTGTAGAAAGCTTGGCAAATATTTATAGTTATCAAAATTTCAACAATAGCTATGTGGCAATATATTTGTAAAAGATTATAAAAATTCTAAAAGATTTTATGCATATTATAGAAAATTGGGGTAAATTCCAGAAAAAAAAATGATCCTATGAAAATTTGTGCAAGTGTTCATATTGAATTAACGATTTTTTTTTTTAAATTAGCCCCTGAATTTTCCTTCCTTTGTGATCCTGCCTTTTCACCAATGTAGACACTGAGCCAGCGACTAAATCAGGATATGGAATCTAAAGAATTATACTTATATGTACATTATAATATAAAATTTCAAAGACCTCTTGGTAGAGAACTCAATAACTCAAGACCTACAGGGTTCTTAACCAAAACGCCAGACCTCGGCAAGGTATCATGTCATTGGTAGAAATTCAACCCATAGAGCTGTGTGTGGTTGTGTGGAGTTAGAGTTGCAGCGGTGCAGGAGCACTGCGGAGGATGGAACTCGTGACGATGAAAAGGTGAAAGACACCAATAAAGCCCAAAATTCAGAAATTGAAATGAATTCACCTTCTTAAACCAATAAAGGAGCATTGCAAGAGTTAATCATAATTAATTAGCCATACTGCAGCCGCAGAAAACGAAACAAAATTAAGAGGCCCTAGAAAATGAAAGAACAAATTATCCAATTTAAAGCAATTGCATAAAATCATATGTTTTCTGAGGTCAATTGCTATCGTTTTCATAATTCGCAGCATCGGAGAAACACCTCAAATTAAACCCAAAATACAAAATTTCGGAGACGAGAAAGAACAAATCGGTACGGCAAGACGTAATTAAGCATTATGCAGTTGATTAAACGCAGCATGACAGAGAATTGCTTACTTTTGCCGTGATTTCTCTCAAACGCCAGGGCTCGAAACCCGTCAGACCCGACACATTGAACAGCACAGAGGCCTGTGCTAGATATTTCTGCAGCAACAAAGCTCAGTGTCTGAGGGGCCCTTCGGTCCACAGTGGAGAATTAGATCGGAAACCGGATCTCTGCCAATTATTGCCTGACGGACATAGAATTTAATCAATCTCTATGTCTGAATTGGGAATTGGGGTCTATCCAGCACAGTTACAGCTACTGCCCAGGAAATGGAGGAGGGGATTTAGGCCATGAGGAACAGACGATCAATGAGATAGATGATCATGTGCCTTGGATTGGAATGACAATTCGAGTCCGTTGACACAAGCATCCGGGCGATCCGTGTTAAATCACATTTGTCAATATTATATTGTCTTGTATTTCGCTGTTTTCCTCGTAATTTAAAACCAAAATACTGAATGATTGATTGAGTGTACTTTTGTTTTATCATATTAATAAGTGTTGGGGCTACCCCTGTCTCCCAAGTTATCTATATCCTCTGGCCAACCGTACGTTGACACGTATAGAGATTACCGGTACGACACGTTTCCCACCGGATTTCTGTGTATTGTTCTTTGCTTGCTTCCTTTAAGCATGTGTCTGTACCAGCTCAGCCAAACGTAACGTAACCACCCTCTCTTTATACGTATTCCCTAGTCACTTGTTGCAGTGGTGGGAAATAATGAAATTTGATTTTCAATGCATGGAACCGGAGTTGGGAACTTCATAAATAATTTTATTGCTACCCCCAACTGGCCCCACCACCAGGTTGTACCTTCCCACTAGACCCCACCCACTTTATCAAGTTGATTAACCTACATTCAAATATATATATTTGTGTGTTTATGCTTTGACCTAATCATATTCTTTTTCCTCTAGTGGGATATGTCAATAATTTCATTAAGTTTGTAACAAATAGATTTAATTTTTCAAGAATTTGATATATGTGATTAGAGTTTTATTATGGAGTGTGAAACAATATTTTTATAGGTTTTCTTGAATCAATTTATATAATTAAAAATTTGATTGGAATTCTAAATCAATGAAAATTGTGATTTCTTACGTTATTGTATTTTTTTAAATGGTGGTTTACATCATAGCTATATCTACCAAGAAATATGTTAACATTTGATATTCTGAAGAATCAAGGTATGGCCAAAATTATATAATCCACTTAATCATTACATAGGAGTTCAACAAGAGCATCATGTCTTTTACAAGAATTGAACCTAGATGGGGAGGGTAATAATTATTCCTCCCAACCTCATGTCATCGTATTCTAATCATTGAAGGGAAGTTTGCTACAATATTAGAGAGCTCCATCGTTTAAAATGTTAATTTCTTAATTTTTTCTTGGTTTTTTAATATTTGATTATGTTAATCTTTTTATTTTTTAGGTATTAGAGAGAATTTAACACTATCACTTATTTTGTTGTGGTTTATGATATTATAGGATTCAGCTCCCTAACTTGGTTTGAAGAATCTAATTCATGTCTACTCTTCCTTTTGTTGTGAAAAAACTTCTTACAATGAAACCACCAAAAAAAGAAGTTGTTATTAGAATCATAAACATATCAATAGTTTAAATTCTAAAAAAATGATCTAAATGATATTAGAACATTTTTTCATCACATGATCTTAGTTCAAATATTTTATGGGCTTATGTACATCTAAGAGCTTCCACCTTTTCACTAAAAGTGTTCCCAAATAAATAGCAATTCTTAAAAGTTCCATATAAATCTAATCATATTTACTCACCATATTAGATAATGGAGATTTGACGCTCTTTTTCTCTAGGCAACAACAATTCACAATATCGAAGAATTTCAACAAGATTGGTATCGTGAGTTAGTCGAGCCATCTAATTTATACCTAGAGTTATATCTTTTTAGTGTGGACAAAGAAACAAGTGTTGTTATTGGCATGGTCACGTTATTGATGTTTATATATTCCTACATCTGTATCATGGGATGAATTTGGATATCCAATGTACACGTTATTGATTGAATAGAAAGAATTATTTAATTTTGATTATGATTATGAATGTAAACAAGGTGGAACTTTATTAATTGTTGGAGTTGTTGGCCTAGTTTTGTTGAAGCCTTATCATGTTCCCCCAAATGGTGGCCTATATTTGAATATTTCCACCGGGGAATCTCTTTGTATTTCCCTTTAGTAGTTTGTAAAGATTTTGTTTATGGGCATAATACCAATTACTTAATAAATGTTATTCGAAAAACAATGCTTTCATAGTTTAAAGGTCATGTTAAGATTCTAGCTTCATTCTCCAACATAATTTGTCTTTGGTGTAAATTATTGTAAATACATATCCAACCAATACAAAACACTCATCCCTATTTTTTCTAGGTAATTAAGAACTTCCCATCATTTCGAGGATGGTACCTAGGGTAAACCCTAGATTCTTTAGGGCACAATGGCAACTCAGTAACAAGGCTTGAAGTTGATATATCAATATACTCATTACAAGCTCAAGATGTCACTTATAGGATTAGAACATGGATGGGGGAGGATAACATTCCATCCCATGACCACTTGAGCTAGACCTAATTAACAAAACATGCATACCTACTTGCCTACGAAATGTGGGTATTTGTCTGACTAATAATGTTTTTATAATAATCGTAGTGTATACTTCGTGCTTGTCGCAAATATAGCTATAATTATAGGAAATATCCTTATTTGCATTCAAAGAAGCAAAGTGCATTCTAGAACCTAATATTGAAGAGATTGTAACATTTAACACACTAACTACAAAAATAAAATTATAGTGATAATTACTTGAATGTAGGCCAAGGCATGAGGGTTAGCTCATGCAGTCATGAACTAGACATGATACCTCTCCCTCCAATGTTGGGGAAGTCACAAGTTCAACTCTCTTAATCACCTCAAGGTTAGGCTCGGTAATCAGAGCCAACGATTTACTTCATTTACCATCCATGAATCATGAGGAAGTACTCGAAGGGTTTTCCGTGTGGTTGTTCCTTGGAAAAAAAACTTTAATGTGGGCCAAATAATAATCATTCACTAATCTTTGTTATATAAAAATAACACTATAAAAACTGTATCAAATAAATAGTTATAAGATGAAGAAATTGATGTAATATTATTTGGCACCATTCCTCACTGTTTTTAATCAACCTAAAGTATCCACAATTAGTTGCATGATACCAAGCGTAAATCCATCTTAATTCAAGATGTTTAAGCATAGAGAGATTTGCATCTCAATTGTTTTTTTATCATCTTAGTGCTTAATAGATTGTAATGTAACTAAGGAGGATAATATGGGGTACCTAGGGAGGTACCCAAGGGAACAATGCTATGTATTGCGACCATATTATTAAATAAGGCATGTGTAGTGTGAAAAACAATAATTGTAATAAGGCTTACTAGAATGTTCTTTTTGCTAGAATATTCCTTGTCTGTAAAGTATCTAGAAGATTCCACCTACTAAAAAGTTCCCTATGTAGAAAGTACCTAGAAGGTTGGATAGAAACTATATAAAAAGGTAGAAGCAATGGAATGAAATGTCTTGTGAAGTGTGTTGGGTGTAATAATTGTAGCAAGCATAGTTTGTAGAGTAATTCCGTCCCTAAGGAATAGTTAATGGCGTTACCATACCTTAAGGGTCTTCTCTACAAGTTATTATCTTGTTGTGATTGTTTATTATGTGGATTTATTATGTTATTTGCAAGTTAATTTCTATATGTATCTTTAGATCTATTAAGGAACATGACATAAATTCAAAATTAAGATGAATTGATAATGCTCATAAAACAAATATCATACACTTAACATCTTTGCCTTTGGAAATGTTTTTATCATATAAATACATATTTATTCAAAAAAATATTATATCAAATTAAACGAGGGAATAAATTCAAATATTTATGTGTGTGAACACATTAAATTATAGTCTTATTAATATAATGATTGATTAGTTAGTGAGAAAATATATTTACTCACTCTCATAAACTTTTAATATTTAAAAAAAAAAATTATATTTAAATAATAATAAATACTTAAAATACCTAAACCAAACTCAACATATTTCAAACTCATTAAAACTTATCTTTTTAGTAAAATTATATATATAATAATAATAATACATTAAAAAGACATAGAATGTCAGAAACCAAACTCAAGGATCATTCAAGTTTACTATATATTTAAAGAACGGTATTAAAATATATATAAATTTAACAATACATAAATTTAAAAATTTACTTATCTAACAATAAAATTTTAATTTTAATAACCAAGAATGAAAACACACAATGTCATTGCATGGGATTTTGTATTTTCCTGATTTCCCTGGCTTGATAAGCTATATAGATAATGTTGTATTCAATGTATGGTGTGACAAATTAATTTTACCTTTCACTATGTTGTTTTTATTATTTAAGAATTGTTATTTGTTTTATGTAAACCTTGAGTATGTGATTGAATTTTGAAATGGGTATTATGTATTTTATGAAATAAGTTAATATATAATTTATTAATAATTGATTTATTAAGAGTAGAAATATTATAAAGTAGAATTTAAATCCCTAGATGGGGTGGCTTCTTGACAAGATTAATGTATTAATGATGATGAGGTGGTGGAGGGGCTAGTGGTGGCATTTGATTTGATGATGCATTCATCCCACCCTCTTTCCAAAGACAAAACAATACAACTTCACCTAGATCATTAATCCTGTAGTTATGGAGGAGGGAGAGAGTGAGAGATGGGTGCAATGCCACTTGTGCTTGGTGGGAGAATGTTAAATGAATGCTTTCCCGTAGACCATAACAAAATTTTCACTATTGCCTAAGCATACCAGCAAACCGAGCCTCGGGACGACGAAGGTGGTGAAGGTGATAAGATGGTGAGAGAGCGTCACCGTGCACAAAGCTAGAGGGGACGCTCAAGTCACTAGCAAAACAGGGGGTCGGGAGAGGCTGACATCGCTTGGCACCTTGCCTCCATGACCGATATGTTGTTGGACATTAGGAATGACATATGGGATCTAGAATGATACACGAAGACTAGTCCTATGCAAGTTGGAACATAGAGTCCAGGTGGTGATCGAATGGTGTGCCAACATTGTTGAATTATTCAACCTCCCTTCTCCGCTCCTTGCGGTGGTTGTTGAGTCGGAGGTGACGGACACAACACCGATGGAGATGGGGGGGGAATGCAAAACATCAAAGAGGAGGCCGAACACGCAGTGGAGGTGAAAATACTCGAGTCCTGCTCATAAAACACTAAGCATGAAGCCCCAGAAAGCATTGGTATGCCAGAGATGAAAGAGGAGCCTCCATAGCAATGACGACACCTGGACATTGGTTGCTCAAAGCCTCTGCATGAATGAGTTCTCACATGCATCTTAGCAATTTGCAATGATATACATTTCTAGAGTTTTGGGTTTTAAGATTCAAGTCTGTTGTGTCTATGTTTGTAATTGTCAATTAGTCATTTTTTGGTCTTTACCAGCCTGTGTGCATGGCGCCAAATAGTGGAATTAGCAAAAACTTTCTAGTAGTTACCCACAATTTTCTTTTGACCATAAGCCTAGGTGTTTCTCCCTTCCGGAGGCCTGGTGAAGACTTTCATAGTTCTTTTTTTTACTCCGAGCCTGTGTGTTTCTCCCTATAGGAGGTTTAGTGCAAGCTTGACTTGTACATTTTGTAAATTTTGTGAAGTATTAATGTAAAATATAATTTTAAAAAAGAAGAAGTAGAATTTAAATCTAAATAAAAAAATAACATTTTTTCCTCACAACCATTCAAATTATACTTAATTAACAAGTTATGAATAATAATAATTATTAAAAAAATTGACATATATAATTTTCAAATCAAATAATACCATATATATATAAGCTTGCTTTCAATTAATCACATATAACTTTCTTTCAGCTAATCACACCCAACTTTCTTCAATACTAATGCATATTACAATCTACACAACCTTTATAAAAAATACATTTCTTTTTATATAAACATTGCAATATAGAAAACCTCAACCTTAATCTCCAAAACATCATTACACTGTGATCTTCAACAATGCACAAGTTATTAAAAGAGAATGTCAACCATTGTTATATAGAATGTGTTGATGATGATAGTTATTAATGTTCCTAAGACCAATTTTAATCTATTGGACCTTAAAAAAGGTGAATAGTCACTTGATTTTCTTTAGAATTTTATTTCTATGCTTGAAAAGCTTTAAGAGAAGCATTCCTAAATCACCATAATTATGATGAGTTAAAATGTTAGAAAGGTCAAAATTGTAGCAAATATTTTGAAATGCACTCCCATGTGGGTGTATGCAAGACATTTTATGGGAAAGTAATTTTCATCTTCAACCCTCTTGGTGTCACGAAGATGACAAATTATTTCATCCCAAGGCATTTTAAGAATTGTCTAGTGCCATGTTTCACTATGGAGCTCATGAAAATTTGTTCTTATTTTAGCAAATGTTGATTTTCTTCTTTATGCTAGTTAAAACAAAGATATATGTTTGAACTTCTAGATTATGGTTGATCACCTCCTTATAATATCTTAATTTTCTCTTATCCTCTAACTCTTCATCACACCACATCTTTTCCTTAAATTTAGATGTAATAATACTTTTAATATTATCACTATTTTGCAAAGTGGCATCTTCCTTGATTCACAAATGACTTAGCCAAGACTTGACATCTTTATGCTAACCCCGCTTAAGTCTTAGGTGGTTTTGGCTAGAGTATGAAGCAATCTTAGGAAGCCTATTGTCTCTCATGTTATTTATTGTGTTCTTATACATTATGTACCAAGTCATAACCATGCTCTCAATCGAAAAGAAACTCACTTTAATGATGAAGATAAAATAAGGTGTATTGCCTTTAATTTTGAAATTATATATTATAAAGCATATTTAAATATACTCTATTTTATATTATAGAAACTTGACAAACTCGTAATAATAATTTGTAAATATATTTATATTAATAAATTAACATAAAATAAATTAATAAGTTAATAAAATAAACTTTTAATTATATTATCAAATGTTAAATTAAATTACAAGGTACATAGAATTGGTTCCGAGCATGACTCTTTAATCACATAAGAAAGTTACAACTCTAATGGCTAACAGTGTTTACAATACCATGACTTATTCAATAATTTTAACACTTCAGTCATGGTGTAATCAACAATGATTTTTTTCTCACAAAAAGAAACTTTTATTAAGTGAAAGATTGTGTCAAAATATACAATCTGTCAAGGAAGGCGAGATGCCAACTCCTTTGGTGATAAAATACACTCAAAAAACATATTTAACTAAATATAAACCTTAGCTTCCTTCCAAAGTAACATCCCACTGCTAACCATAAGTGACATACAAGCATACATGAAAAATTAGCCGCTGACATCGTGGCACATGAATAGACCATCATCAAAATTGAAGAGTGTCAAAACTAATCAGTGATCCATCTCTAAATTCTTCCAAACAAATGGAACCATCCATGGGCCCCAGTAATCTCTTAGAAAGTATATCCATATCCATATTGTGCTCTCTAAAGATATGATAGAATGAGATGGAAGAGAAAAAAGATAAGAGTAAATGAATTCGCTTCAACCATCCATCCAACTCCACCAAATGTAAAGCATCTCTACCATTCGCCCAATTGAAAACACACCGTGAATCTCCAAAAATAGAAAGCGAATGAATTCCCTTAAGCCTAACAAACCATAACAGCCCCCAAAGGGAAATAAGCTCAGCTCTGGTATTAGATCCACTCCCATCTCTCATATAAAGATGATACAAGTGTTCCGGAAAGAGTTTTGGAATCATCCCTACTCCACATAGTCCATCCTGGGTTGCTCCATCAAAATATCCAATGGAAAAGTAAGTCCAATTCAAAGAAAGTATTGATCACACGATGATTCAAAGGGGGAGGCATGTAAACAACAGGGAAGTAACCAATTATCCGTGAACAGAGAATATGAGAAGAGACCTTCTGATCCTGAAATAAGAATCGGTTTCGAGCTTTCGAAACCTCCCACATTGCATAGCAAATAAGAGCAGGATCAACAGGGTGGATATCGAACCAGTGCTTGAGATTCCCTTCAAAAGTGTCACAAACCCAAGAAAAATGAAATTTAAAAGTATGTTCCAGTCCCTTTCGAAGGTCCTGGAAAAAAATACAGTTCACAAAAAGATGATCGACCTCATCCAAAGCGACGTAACACATGCAACAACAACCAAGCCCAATGAAACCACGTTTAGTGAGGTTTTTCCAAGTGAGGATTTTATTATGAAGCAGTAACCACATGAAGCATCTAATTTTCAAGGGGCATTTGATCTTCCAGATTATTTTTAACCACCATATTGGAGCATCCCCAGCACCCGACTCCTTCACACAAGTATAAGCAAGGCTAGCAGTAACCATGCCTGTCGACTTATTGAAAACCCAAATTAATGTATCTTCCTTGTGAGTCAAAGTAATGCCAGCCTGAAATAAATAATTAACATACATCTCCCATTATGTGTGAAGACTTGGATCCAACATAATATCTGACGCAGAGAACCAATGAGTAGAACCACCCGCTTGTGGAAGGGAAACCTGCTTCAAGACAGAGATATTGCGTCTGTGAAGTGCTAAGAGAAGCTCTAGAGATAGTCTAAACGCAAATCCAAGCCCCGCAATAGGATCAACTCCCACATAAACTTGTGTACCCCTACCTACATCCCAACCAATGGTTTGATTTATGATCAGGGACGATTTCAACAAGCTCCTCCAAAGGTAAGAGCCATGCGATTCTTTTTTATCATTACACAACCAAAACACTGGAGATAATATTCCGAGGTACTTTACTCTCACCACCTTACCCCATAATCCAGTATCGAAAATACTACGCCACAGGGACTTTGCACACATATATAAATTGAAAGCCCACAAATATTTGATGCCCCAACCATTTAAATGCTTTGGCCGAGTAAGGTCAGCCCAAGAAACAAGATGAAACTTGAAGGTACCACCATTGTCGACCCAAATAAACTGGGAGAAAATATTTCTCAGGTTAGTCATCACCGATTGGGGAACCAAAAAGAGAGAGAACCAAAAGACCGAGATACTCTGTAACACATAACATAGTAAGGTGAGTCGTCCTCCTAAAGTTAAAAATTTGAAAGCCCAAATATTAAGCCTTTGTTGGACTTTCTTAATGAGCCAATGCCAGTCTGCTAGGGTATAACCGTTGGGCTTCAAGAAATAACCCAAGTATTTGAAACCACCACCAAGTTCCTTCAGCGGGTAAGGTAAGAGTAGACTAACCTAAACCTTCAAACCTGGATTTATCTGCCAAGACTGATCTCCATACCAGCAGCATCACAAACAGTATTGATGATGCCTTTAAAATGTTCCCATTCTGAGATTTTACCCCTTCCAAATAAAAGTACATCATCAATGAATAAAAGATGTGTAATTGAAAGAGCATTTGCCACTTTAATACCTTTAATAAACCCCCCTTTCCTTGCTTCACTAATAAACAGACTTAATCCTTTGATGGCCAAAATAAAGAGATAAGGTGACAAAGGGCATCCCTACCTAAGTCCTCTGTTCCCTCTGAAGTGCGGTGAAGGTGAACCATTGATAAGAACAACAAAACTCATAGACGGCACGCAAGACATAATCCATCCAACAATCTCCACTGACAGTCCCGTTTGCAAAAGGATAAACCTTGAGTAAGACCAGTCTAACCTGTCATATGCCTTGACAAGACCCATCTTCAAAATTAAAGCATCCAATTTTTTTTGCTTAATCGAATGTAAACCCTCTTGAGAAATTCCCACTGCGTCCATAATTTGTTGATTATGTAAGAAACCAAATTGTTCAGCAGAGATATGGCATTCAAGAAAAGGCTTAATACTTTTTGAGATGACCTTAAAGATGACTTTGTACAAAATGTTACAAAGTGAGATTGGTATATAATCACCAAAAGCAGACGGTTTGTCTTTCTTAGGGATAAGGGTGATATAGGTGGAGTTCAAAATACCAGGAATTTGTGCCCTCTGTCTAGAGTCATCAATAGCCGCAGTAAGCTCTTTTCCCAGTAAATTAAAAAAATGTAGAAAAAATTCTACAGTCCACCCGTCCGATCCCGAAATTTTGTCCTTAGAAAAAAGTTTAAGGGTCTTCAAAACCTCTGCTTCGGTGATTGACCCTCCAATAGTCTGACACAGTGACAAGCATCTTCATAAAAAAAATGAGGAAAAAGTTTTAAAATCAATAATTGACCTTCTAGATTATTTGCATTTTTTGTCCTGTAGATATCCTAGAAATACTTAATTGCTTCATCTTTCAGTTGAGAATTATCGCAAATAACATGACCCTGTTCATCTGTAATCTCCCATATAGAGTTAATCAACCGCCTTTGGTTTTCAAACCAATGGAAAAACTTTGTATTATTATCCCCTGCCTTAATCCAAATTGCCCGACTTTTTTGTCTCCAAGTTTCCTTTAACTACCCCAGTATCTTCCTTTTTTCTCCCTCCAAAGAAGCCATTTTATTCAGTCTATTCTGACCGAACATCTGATCATCCACAAAAAGGGAGAGCAATTGTAGTTCTTTATCAATTTCCATGAGAAGTTTGGAATTCTCCCTTTTCTTATCATTTTCCCACATAATGACTTCCTTTCTAAGCCGAGAAAGTCTCTTCGTCAAACATAATAGTGGGGGACCCTGAAAAGATGTGCAACAAAATTCCCATCCTTCCTTGACCAAATCACAAAAAGTGGTATCTTCCAACCAAATAGGATTGAATTTGGAGGGATACAAATAAAACCTATTATCAAAATCCAACTGTAAGGTAATAGATTTATGATCAAAGAAGCACACAGAATAAGCCCACGAACGATAGCTTCCCACAAGATCACAAAGGTTTTCTGCCCTGAAGAAACGATCAAGCCTTTTGGCAATTCCCGCTTTCCCACACCTACCATTAGACCATGTAGGAACTAGAACATTAGGCACAATATCCAATAACTTGGCTTCATCTAAAATGGAAGCAAAATAATCAGCAAGTGGGTCCAAAACTCTTCTAGCCCACCAGTTTTCATCGGTAGAGAGCATAAAATTAAAATCACCAGCTAGTATAAGATCGGGATCCTGTAGAATATCACAAGTACTAATCTGATCCCAAAAAACCTTTTATGTTCAGGTAAAAAGCATAAATGTTTATTATTTGAATAACCCTGGAAAAACCATTTAGCTTCCCCTCCACCATTATTCTTGCAAAAGTTTGAAAGGCCTTTAATCAATAACATCAGGGTTCCAAGCAGTCAGAGTACCACCCGAGAGCCCCGAGGAATCCAGAGCACAAACCCTCTAGCTAGGTTTGATACAAAGGAAAATTTTCATAGCATCTTCAACAAACAACATTGTTTCCTGAAGTAGAATTACAGTAGGCTTAAACTGGTCTAAAAAATGTTTCAACGCAGCTCTCTTAGGGCCACTACAGAGCCCTCTCACATTAAAAGAAGAAATAATCATGGGGGAACACATTCAAGGGCCGCTGGATCTCTAAGGGCCGCCAAAGTAGAAGGGATAGTTGAAACATCTCTACGAAGACCTTTCTCAAATAAAGAAGTCACTCTCGGGTTACTACAGACATGAGGTTTATCAAGGTCAACCCCTTTCCCTCATTTAGGTTTTCTAGACTTCTGTATCATCACATTCCCATTCATAATAGATGAAATGGGAGTGACATCCAGTGAACCCGAGTCTTGAGCAGAATAAGTAGGTAAAGGGAGTCTAGCCTCTAAATTCAAGTCAAGGGGACCAGTCTCAAAGTCAGAAAGAGGTGAGGGAGATAACTCAATACCCAGTGTGTTCTCTCTCGGAGTTACAAGATGAAACAAAGTAGAGGGAAACAGGAGGGCCTCGTAAATACTAATAGGCTGATCAATAATTGAAACCTGGTGTTCACCAATCAAAACATCACCCACACTAGGACTAATATTCGACGGCAAGGAGGAGTTGGGAGTAGGAATAGGGTTTGAGACCGGCACCACCCCAGAATCCATGACATAGGGAAATAAGGAATCGGAGGTAAGGGTCAAAGAGTTTAAAATTTCAACAGCTGGTAAATATTTAACAAATTAGGTAAAGTTTTTGCAAACATACCTACACAATCCTTGGCCGAGTTGTAATCCAAAGGGATTTGGCATTGTAAGATACCGTCCACCCCCTCCTGAGCAGATGGACTTTTCGATCTGTTAAAATCCTTCCTGCCGGGCGAACTAGACGAACAAAATACCTTGGAATGTCCAACCTCTCTACAACGATGACAACAAAAAGGAATACGCTAGTAGCCCAATCTTTGGACAAAGGAGCCCCCCTCCCACACTATCTCTAGTTCACCAGGTAATCCCTCATCGTAATCCAAGTATACCAGCATCATCGACAAGTTTCGATCCGACCCAATTAACGTTTCTTCTTCAATAAGAATGAGATGCCCAATGGAGTTAGCGACCTCAAAGAAACCCTTAAAATTCCAGCGTTGTTAAGGGAAATCTGGAAGGATAACCCATAAATGCCATCGGGCTAACCTTTCTTTCTGGGGGTCAAAAGAGGCGTGCCATCGAGAAAGAACCAATGAACCAGATCCCAGGGCCCAATATTTGTTTTCAATATTCCTCCTATCCTCTTCATACAGAAAGAGGAAGACCATCCAACCATTTGTGAGCATTAAAACCCTCGACATACTGTCAATGTGCTGCTTCCATTTACACCGTATCCATGATAACACTTCAGAACGAGAAATTTGTAAGTACTCGAACTGACCAATTAAGGCCCTTTGAATCAGAGCAGACACCATCTCAAAAGTTACGTCTTTTCCAAGGACGCAGAGCGACCTTCCCTTCTTTTCTCTTTCAAAGGTTAGTCAAGTACCAGCATAGGCAACCTTCTTTTCGTTGAAGGGTTTGTGCCCAGTTTTAACAAAAGACGGTTCCGTACCAACATGGTTCATCCCAACCCCATCCCCAGATCGAGAATCTTGTGAGGACACATGGGGGCCCTGCAATACCGAAACTTTCGGCCAGGGTTCAAAGTCCATTGTAGAGAGAGGATTAGTCTTGACATTGCCAAAAACGAACCCTCCACGAGATAGTACCGAGCTAGAAGACCCCCTGATTTTCGGACCATTTGACAAAGATGAGAATAAGGTGTCAGCATCACCAACAATACCCATCAGCAGGTCAACGAAAAAACCCTAATGGAGCACGTGAACCCACCAGTTTGGAGAAGAGTGTCACATGATTCACCAAATAATAAAACAGAGAAAACCATGTTCTCCACACACTGTTTGAGTCAAACAATGGATTTACAACAAAGGTTCCCACTTATTTTTACCTGGTTGGTACTGGGTTTGTCTCCGAAGAGGCAAAGTTGACTCCATGACCATTATTTGACCTCCAGAGTACGCCTGAGAACTAAGTAACCCCGAGAAACGAAGGCTTGGTTGAGTCCACCATGCCTAGGAGCATACAAGGATTATAGGCTTAACAAACATATGTTAGGGTTTTTTCCAGGCCGCCCTCAATATAAGAACTATTTCCCATAAAATGATATCAATCAACAATGAATTCATTAGATTTAAGAGTGATCAAGTTCTTTTATATTTTTCATAAAATTTTATTTATCAATCAACTAACTAATGATTAAACTTAATTATAATAATTATTTCAGTGTTAATTTTTTACAAAGTTTCAAAATTTCATATCGAAACATTTATACCTTGTATACCTTTTTTTTTTCACACTTGTGAGACACGGGGGGAATTGAACCCTACCCCACCCCCGTATGCCGGGCGCCTTCACTCCAATCGAGCTACTTATCATTTGCCTTGTATACCTTGTACTCATTCAAACTTATAACGAGTTATACATAAACCTTTCCATTAATATTTTCAAACAAAATTATTTTTATCCAAAGTACATTTATAACTTTACCTACCTTTATGTGAGGGTTACCTCAATTCTCATCTTTCTTCCCATATTAAAAATGGAATGGATTACACTCTCTTAATGTAAAGTTGAAAGTCATATTCACTATATAATAATGATATATATATATATATATATATATACACGAAAAAAACAACTTTTATTAAATCAAAAGTTGTATCATAGTTACATAATGTCTATTGTCCAGTACATCAAAAAACACATATCAACTGCCAAGTCATCAAACAAAAACCTAACAACCCCGTTTGCAAGCATCAAAAACATCTAAACTGAGAGTACTTAAACGCTCCCCTACCCAACATTAAACATAGCTCAGATTATAGGATTCTGCAAGGACATTCTCACGGAACTTTTGGATAAGAATAGATCCCCCCATATCCCCCAAAGCCAACTTAGATAGCTTATCCGCCTCCATATTAAATTCACGGTAGATGTGTGAAAATGAAAGAGTAGTGAAACCAGCTATAAGAGACCGAACCCTACTCTTCCACCCATTTAGCAGCAAAGAAGATAATCCACATTCACCTTTTTCCCATGAGATGATAATCTTCGAGTCACCAAAAATACATAAGTTGGACAAACCCAATGATTGAGCCAAGAACAGCAACCCCCATAAAGCCAATAGTTCATCCCTATTATTTGTGCCTCTGCCCGCTCCCATTCGGAAATTATAATATAAGTTGTGGTTCACTTTGAGCACACCCCCAGAGCCACAGCAACCATTTTGTGCCGCCCCATCAAAATATCCAACAGGAAAGGAATACTCACTCTCCCTATGCTAAATAATACAACGTAAAGACTTCCTGACCGGAACCGAAGAAGTAGTGAAATAGCCTGTGATGCGAGCACAAAGGACAGGTAAAGGAATAACACATTCTCTGAAAATGGCACTGTTCCTGGCTTTCCACAGCTCCCAAATGGTAACACACAGCAAAGCCGGATCAAAGATACGTGATCCACACCATTGCCTAAAAAATAGAGTCAATGGTAGACCCGTCCATAAGAAATGAAAACCCAAGTGATGTTGTAACTCCTCCCATAGCTTGCCAAAAAAAAGACACTGCCTGAATAAATGATCAACATCTTCGTTCTGTAATTTGCAGAAAACGCATATCCTTGGGCCATAAAACCCTCTTCGGCTTAAATTACTCCATGTGAGCACTTTATCATTCAATGCCAGCCAACAAAAACAACGTATTTTGGGTGCGCAGGCCAGATCCCAAATCAAATTGTTAAAATGTTTTCTAATATTACTATAGGTCTGCTCCATAAAAAAGGAGTAGGCCAGCTTCGCCGTAACAGCTCCAGTACCCAGATTATAACCCCAACACAAATGATCTTCCACGTAAGTAAGGGTAATCCTGACCTCCAGAAGATGATGAACATACCTGTTCCATGAATAAGCCAAACAAGGATCCAACTCTAAGTCCTCAGCGGACTTCCATTTGAAGTGTCCATCCTCCAAAATATGACATGCCTGTCGAAGAACAACTATATTCATAGAATGAAGAGCCCGAACCAATGCAGAATCCAGCCGATAATGCTGTCCAATACCGACAATGGGATCAATACCCACGAATACCTGGGAGCCCCTCCCCACATTCCAATAGAGGCCAGCATTAATAACGTAAAAGGATTTCATGAAGCTACCCCAGATGATAGACCCCGGTCGCTCCCAATTACCCGAGCGTAACCAGAGAGGAAAAGGAAGACGACCCATATACTTAGCCTTGATCAATCGACCCCATAGACCTGGTTCCGAAAAACATCTCCAGCAAGATTTAGCAACAAGTGAAAAGTAAAAACTTTTTAAATCTTTAATTCCCCATCCATTAATCAACCGTGGCCAAGCAATCAAATTCCAGGCCGCTAAGTGCCATTTTCTATCCCCCACAGCACCACTCCATAGGAAGTCAGCAAAGAGGCTTTGAAGAATCCGAACAATGGATGTAGGAATGATGAACATAGAGAACCAAAAAACAGGAATGCATTACAAAATAGAACATACCAGGGTATGTCTTCCGCCCAACGATAGATACTTATATCCCCAACCAGAGATTCTTCGCCTGACTTTCTTAATAAGCCACCCCCAGTCAGCGAATTGGAGGCCATTCGGCTTAAGGAAATACCCCAGATATCTGAAACCACTGCTCAACTCTTTCTTTTGATAAGGTAGCAAATCATCAAACTGAGCCAATAAATCGAGTTCAATACCATAGTGTAGAATGGTTGACTTGGGGATACTAATCCCCAACACCGTAGCATTACAAAAACAAACAGTGATAGCCTTAAAATGCTGCCATTCTGCTAAGGTACCCATTCCAAAGAATAACACATCGTCAACAAAAAGCAGGTGAATAAGAAACATAGCCGGGGCAACCTTTATACCTTTGATAGTACCAGTCCTGCGTGCATCTGCAACTAGCAAACTTAACCCTTCAATGTCAAGGATAAAGAAGTAGGGTGATAAGGGGCATCGCTAGCGTAAACCCCTATCCCCACCAAAGGCAACAGATGGCGAACCATTCACTAAGACATAGTACTTAGTGATCCATTATAATTATAACATATAATAATAATGATATACATGGCACAATTATTACATGGGCTTTTTCTTTGTTGTTCATAAAACTTTAGTTAGCATCTCAAAATATACTTTAATAAAATACGTTTTTTTAATGGGTTGAAAAACATAGTGATCCATTATAATTAAAATTTTAAATTAATAAAAAAAACATAACGATTCAATGTAACACAGAAAAAAATGTATTTTATTTATTAATGTATTTGACACCCTCGTAGAAACTTCATTCTCAACACTTATTTCATGCATGTTTCCTAAAGGTAGACACAAAGCTGTATAAACCTATAGAGTTGGACCACACTACAATAAACATGACGCAATTATTTACTTAGATTTCTAGAAGGATTATATTTCCATAATTAAAAAATATCACGATGTTAGCAATCAATGTTTTTTAATATATTAATTTATTCAGAGTGCCATGTGACTTCTACTTCGTTAAGAAAAAACAATTAATTTAAACATCTTTAATCATATTCATCTACTCAAACTAAACAATTAAAAGTAGATACATACTTTTAATTTTAAATATTAATGTGAAACTAAAATTTACCAATAAAAAACTATCTATTTATAATATATATAAGGCCCACCCACCATGGCATTAATGTAGAAAAATCATCTAATTGTATTACCACCAATATGCCATGTAGTTATAGTTATATATATGGCAACGAGGTCCACACAACATTACATTATTACACTAAATGTTATATCTAAAATCACGTTTATCTAGTAGATGACAAGATTATTTGAAAGATGATCTGAATATAGGTACAATTTTGTCTAAGCAAGTCAGATCCAATGGAATGATAGATGAGAATTCAAATAGAAAATTTTCATTATATATTATTATTAGTTTATTGTACAGTAAAATAATTGTGATATTAGTTAAAATTTTGACAATAGTATTTATTTTTCATGAAAAAATTGCATTTCTATTTATTAGAGAGTAAACCAAAATTCATTCTTTATGTGCACTAAGTAGTTATTCAAACATGTTGTAAATTTTTACCTTACCAAAAAATTAAAAAAGACGTAAGATGTGAAGTGAAGGGTTAAAGAAAAAGTGGAAAGAGATTGAATTTAATATTTTTATTTATTGAAACAAGTGTATAATTGAATCAAAGGTATAATGGAAAATCAAACGGTCATAAGATACACATAGTTCAAAATTTGATAAAAAAAGGTTTTTATGAGATGAGCAAAAAAACATAATCCTTCTACGTCATACTTAAACAAACTTTGACTGATTACTTCCCTACAAAAATTGAGACTATATTCCCTTACATATTGGCCGAGCAATAAAACTCAAGTGAAATACATATAAAAAGACATATTTAACCAAATAAATGCCCATTGTGGGCGTCCTCCATGAACTGGTCGACGTGATTCAATCTTTAGTCATCTTGAGGATGATGTTGCTTTATCATAGCTACAACAATACGTTAAGCAGTTTCCTCTTCAATTTGCTTATACATAACTAAACTGGTGGAAACAATTGGGTGACCAACAACATACCGAGAGCCACAAGCAAATCCCGGAATAATGTTGTAGCGCATCTAAGAATCACTAGCCAATTTGTCATATTTTATGCCATGTTCCTTCAAAATAGCCTTTGTTCCTCCTGTTTAACTTCATGTTTCTCCATATGAATGTTAAGATATTCGATTGCCTATCGCATACCTTCCGACTTTCCATTCATTCTTCTCAATATATTCTTAGTCTCCCTATCCCCTCTCTTATAGTCGAAGTCGAACTTGAGGGATTGGGTATTCTAAAAGACAATTCAAGAGAGAAAGTTCTTGTGTATTATCCCTAGTCTATGCGCACCCAAAACTAGAGCCAGATTGGGGCTAAAAGAGCACTTGGAAATAATTCTAAACCTCAAAGAAGAGAATTCCCATCCACTATAGGAAAATAGAGCATCTAAACTCCCTAAGACCGAGAAGGGGAGAAAAGCTTGAACTTTATACGACAATGAATCTAGGAAACCAAGCAACACAAGACACACGCACTTATCTCCATCAGTCTCATAAAAATGTAGGGATACCACCTCCGTCCTCCATAGACATCCACTTTACACTAGAAACCACTTTCTCCAGTGTCACCATCCTTACATGTTGCAATCCGAGTATGAAATATCACACCGTTTAAATTGTAATTGTGTACAAGCACCATAAAGAAACACATTTCGGGAACAATAAGCAAGGATGTGAAGGATCTTGGAGCACAAGGGAGTGTTAAGGCTCCCTCGTGTGGCTTAAAAGCAATGTGACTTGCATCGCATGCCTTAATTATAAGGGGACAGGTGTGTTGCTTCCCATTAATGCCATGAGAGAGGAAGATTAAGATAAAAGAATCCTTAATGTTGCTTGCTATCATATTCACTAAGGGAGCCAAAACCTTTCAAAGGGGTTTTCATTTTTTACCTAGACCCCCTTGTTTAGATATGCTTCATTCACTTGATGATTAACTATGCTATTATTTAATTGTCGAATGTGATACAATTTTACATCAACCAAGCTATTAGATTCCAAGAGATTCTTTCAAAGATTTTGCACTACATTGTTCCTACCCTTGGTAACCTTTTCCTCACCTATTTTATACATAGAGGGAGACACCAAATATCATAACATTATTGATTTGGTGTTTCTTTAAAAACATTATATTCCCAACAACAAAACGTAAACTTAGGCTTGATTGCTTGATTGTTCGTTGATAATCCTATACCCCTAAATAAAATACTTATATATTTCCCTCAAAATCTAAGAGAACCCCAATCCTCACCACCCCTAAGAGATTGAATTCAATTTCAAATAACAAAATATTTATGAAACTAGTGATTAAATATATGAAGCATGTATATCATTATTTTAAAACACACACACACACACACAATTCCATATAATTTAATAATTGTTAATGTTATTTAAAAGTTATATATATATAGGGGAATCGACAAATGGGGTTGGGCTAGTACTCGTGTGACACGGGGTCCAAGAATCCAATCTCACTATCACTATTCCTCTATGTGCATCCATAGGGCCCGAACCATGGCGCACAAGTAAGTTTGGGAGATTGAACACGTGACCTTCCATTTACAACTGATTACAACTTCATCTTTACCACTTAAGTTGCCCCACAAACAAAAGTTATATATTATTTATTTTATATATAAATTTAATAGTTGATAATATTATTTAAAAATTATAATCAAATTATAATATATTATTTATTTTGAAATAATTAATATATCAAAAATTGATTATAACTTATATATATATATATATAAAATCGTATGAAATGATAGATGAAATTCCAAACATCTTACACATGGGTATGAATACAAATCACCAAACAAATAAAGTTGGAGTTTTAACGCTTTATTAAATATTATTATTAATTTAGTCATGATTTTGATATCTTGTCATGGAGCATGGTGTTCTAACAAAAAAAACCAGATAAGATGTAATATTAGTCAACACAGAACTCTCTCTTTATGACGTAAAGCATATCTTATGCACTTTGATGACTCAAGGTATCATATCCATTAGTTTGGAATGAAGATTTTTTAATTATTGATATTGTATGATAACCAAGGTGATGCTTAAACGTAGTGGTTAAATGTGTAAAATATACATATAAGTGCATCAAAGATCATTCCTTTTATTGAGATTTTTCATTTTTTTTAATGATATTTAAAGTTTTAGAAATAATTATTGATCATATTAGGTAGTATTATATATATATAAATTTAGCCTCGTGGGGTAGTTTAGTTAGTTGAAGTTTTTGGGATTAAGTTGTTACAAGGTCAAGGGTTCAATTCTTTGGGTCCTCCAGGGTTAGGCACCCAAGTGGTGCCGAGGATAGGCTCCAAAATATCTTAACAAGGCGAGACCCCTTTGGATGGGCCCCTTGAATGTTTTCTGTGGATGTAGCGACTTGATCTTTGGACGTGAACCCTATATATATATATATATATATATTAAAATTTATTTTATACATATTTTAAATTATTTAAAAATTAAAATTTCGATATTTTAATTGGAGAAGTGATTAGCATCGCTAAAAAAAATTATGAATTTGAATTTCCTTATCCCTAACTTTTTTAATAGATAAAAATGTTCTAAAGCATAAAGAACTTCCTATTTTTATATACCGAGGGGTTTGGAAAACTAGAAATTATGTTATTTTTTATAACCTTTCTCTAGTTGCTTTGATCATTGGTACACAAATATTGGGATATTACAAGGAACACTATAAGGAATTAAAGCAAAAAATATCGGGATACTACAAGGAACACTAGTAAGGAATTAAAGCAAAAGGTTCCAAGGACAATTTTTGTCCATTCTCTTTCTGATGACTTCCCTATTGGATACTTTGATGGAGCATCACAACAGGGATGTTGTGGTGGTGGTGGTATATGGTTACCGTTGAGCAACAAACAATGCTTTCTCTTGTGGATGGGAGTTGGAAAACAAACAAATACTAGGGCATAATTATTGGAATAACGGGGCCTTTTTTACTTTGCTTCTTAGAGGAATTTGTTGTGTCACATCCCCTTCCATCAATCCAGTGCAAGGGAGGAAACATGACCAAACATACCAGGCTTGTTGGACAATCTCAGCCCCATACATTACTAGAAAATTCATAATAAATAAAAAAACTTTTGTGTGCAAATTCATACTCAATATAAACACAACGGAATTAAATCATATTTGCACACACACAATTGTAATGCATCAACATATCTATCACAAGTAGATGATGATTCAATATGCAGAGAATCAATCCCCTTCTCATGCTATGCACAGACTTCATATCAATTCCATTAACATGAATAATTATCATTCCGAATTAACACATTGCAAAACACAGAATGCATATAATTTAAACACAGAGAACACTTATCTTTGAGATGAAGCTGTCCAAACAACCGGCTATGTGAGAGCCACGTTCCACCCAACCATAGATCTCTATCCAGCCTATATTCTTTCAGCTGAGAGATCACCCCGAGCTGGGTTGTGTATCCACTAAGGAGGAACTAAATGGGCTCACTCATAGCCATGGTTTCACTCAACAGCTATGCTAAGACAACACACAGTTGGGTTTATCAAACATACAAAAGACAAAGGAGGGCAATGCTAAGCCAGTGAGCTCAACCACAGAGCTATAGGCATCTCAAGGTAATTCAAACAATCAAGGCACCCACAGTACCTACCACACCCAACACAAGGAAGGTCCCCTTCTCTGCTGCACAGTCCCTCTGGCGTCCCTTCCCTCTAGTGATCTTTAGGATGGGCATAGAAAGGTCCAAGCTGCTAAATCCTTGAGATTCCCGCCTTCATTGGGTTTATCAAGCATTCGCAACCTTTGTTCATTAATTCGCACTTGGAATTTCCCAATTCGGTGTTCAAATAACTCAATCCCGTCACTGGACTTCTGGGCTATAAAAAGTGGGTTTCTCTATGGATTTCGGGGTATCTAATACTCTCAAATTCACCCCAAGGTTCATATCTATGGATCCCCTATTGGATTTTACTTTCAATACCAAATTCTGGGCGTTTATGGCTCTTTAAAACGTGGGTTCTTGCAAAGTTGCGATTTCTGGTTTTTCTCACTGCTGGGCATTCGTAATGGATGCAAATTGATGCTGAGATGTTCAACAATGGAATGAGAATGATGAAGAACCAACTCCCATGAGGTAGAGTGATTTGTGGTACAAGAAAACAGAGCCCATACTCTGCCATATGAATTTATGGGCTGCCCATGCTCCATTGAAGCCATGGATTGAATTCTTCAACAACTTCCTTACAACAGAATTAAATGTCAGCAAGGAAAGTCAAATGGGTTCTCATAATGACATTTGGCAGCATATGGTTCATCCCCACAACCCCCTCACCACTCCCTTGTGGAATACGCATGGCTCCTTCTCATTTGTTGCTTCCAGAGCCAGTTTTGGTGTTTTATTGCAATATTAATATTACATCAATTTACAATATTCCATGGCTTAATAGGACATGGTTCACAAAATGTCAAATGCTTGTCCATTTTAAATAAAATCTGAACATACACTAGCGAGGCCTTGTACTTGAGCTCCACGCTAGGAAAACATACATTGCATGTATACAATATTTACATTAAAAGCCAATATTTCATAAGGGTCAAAATTGGGGTATTACATGTTGCCTCTACAGGTTTTTTTAGACTAAAAAATGAGTGATGTTCTCCATCGTTCCAACATCGAGCAAACATTCTGCAAATCATTCTCCCAGATGGGTTTGCAACCCAGGTAGAGAATGGCCCTATCGTACCCTAATTAGTCATATGTATTGACTAAGTGTCTGGAGGCTTGACTGCTTAGCCTTTGTCCAGTCATGTGGATTTGGCTGGAGTGATATAAGGCTAGAAGTCACATTGCATTCTCTGAGAAGGAGTACTCTTGATGAGTGATCTATTCTTATAGAGTGAGATGACTTGTCTATATTGCAAATGGATCTTATCCTTTTGTATATTAGACAAAGTCTAAGACTCTAATCTAATGTTGAATTTGACATTAGATTTAAGATGTATCTGGGACTTCTGAGTATGGTCAAATCAACATTAGATCTCTATGGAAGAATTTGACCTGCATGTGAGGACATATCAACAAGGAGAACCTTTCTATGATAAAGAAATAACCAAGAAATCAAGAAAATCCATTGAAGAAGTCCCAAAGAAAGTGGAAGGCAAGAAAGAGCAAAACTACCCCAACAACAGGGGTAAATTGACCCTAGAAGATAAAGATAAATAAAATATAAATATTAAAGTAGCAATTCAGCCCCAGTGGAGAAAAGACAAGTTGATCCCATTCAAGAATCTTCTAGTCAATTGAAGAATATACATAGAAGTGTTCTCACACTTCATTTGCACATTCAAGCAAGCTTATCTCTCTCAATTTGTGTGCACTTGTCAAGGAGGACAAGTGAAGATCACTAGAAGTAATTTTGGGGTTATATTATTATCTCTACAAGTTTGTTATCTCTCAAAGGTTTGCTAGGGTTTCTTGTGGAAGAAGGGCACACTCTAGAGCTAGGGCTTAATCTTCATGATTAGTGAGAGTGTTTTTTTTTTTTTTTTAATTTTTTTTAATTTTAAAATTTTAATTTGTTTACAATTTTTTAATTTGTTAATTTTTTGTCCTTTTAATTTTTATATAAAAGTTAAAACTTTGATATATATATATATATATATATATATATTTTTTTTTTAATTTTTGTTTGTTAATTTTAATTTTAAGTTTTTTTTTTTAAATAGTTAATTTTTTTTTATTAATTTTGAATTTGTTTAAAAAAAATTAAATGTTAGAAAAAATTAAATGTTAGAAAAAATTATTTGTTTTAAAACAAAATGGTTTATGGGTTTTGATATTTTTTAAATGTTATTTTTTTTTTAACTTGTAATTTTTGTTTTTTAATATTTTAATTTGTCTTTCAGTTTTTTTTTACAATTTGTTTTATTTTTTTAAATTTATTTCTTAAAAATTTTTGTTTAAAAAATTTATTGTAGATTTTTATTTTTTTAATTTGGTTTTTGAATTTTTTTAATAAATTTTATTTTTTGAATTTTTACATTTTTATTTATTTTTAATTATGTTTCATTAAAGTTATTGTTTTTAAAATTTTAACGTCGAATAAAAATGACAAGGATTCTAGGAAGTCCACTTTTCTATCCGGGGATCAATTTGAGGTTTCGATTGCAACAATACTATCCTTGGTTTCCAGAAAGTTGTAATTTTACCCCCTCCAAAATGGGTGATATTGTGTTTCCTCTCTTGTGCATCCAAATATCATAACTTCAATGTTTTATGGTTTAATATATGGTTTTATTATGAATAATATCATAAATTCTTTTATTTTAGATGGAATGAGTGGTGAAATAGTGTCTTGAATAATTTGTGTTTAACTTAGTGCTACTTTTATATAGTGTTACTAACCGTTTTAATAAATCCAATTTGAAATTATGATACAATGATATAATAATGTCATTTTTTGAAAAAGTGTGCTACCGGTAGCATTAGTTTTCAATTCAGGGCTTGATTTTAAGATTTTTGTAAATACCAATAACTTTTGTTTTGGTTCATGTCTATATTTTTAACCATAAAAAAAGTGGTGCTACTGGTAGCACCACTTTTTTATTCGGAGCTATTTTTTGGTGTTTTTTATGCAAAAATATGAGTTTTTATGGCTAGAGTTCTCGTTTTGAGTATAAAGTTCTCGTCAAGTTGTATAACTTGTTCAAGAAAGAAGAGGTGAAGACGATAGCATTCAAGAGATCTAGAAGGCTTTATATGGAGTTTGATAGTGAGGAGCAGGAGACTCTGAAGGATGAGTGTCCCTCTAGTACAATGATCATCATTCTATAAGGATGAGCCAATATAACAAGTGAATATGCCAAGAGATGATGCATTGATTAGGCAACAGACCAGCAGGAAGCCATGATGGAAGAATGTTAGTCCATCATGAAAAATGATGTGTGATAATGCCTAGACCTAAAGAGAAGTCAAGGATGACCTCCGAGTAGATCTATAATATCTAGCATGCAGTCCAGATTAACATCCGAGATTGCACACAATATAGGATATGGAGGTAGCCATTTTTTCGTAGCTCCTGAGGAAGTTTTGGATGGTATCCAGTAGACCTACTTGATGGGAGGTGACACAGATGGATACACAGGGGCAAACAATCTTCCATGATCCTGAGCTATATGATGTGGGGAGAATGGCCCAAAAGTATAGCGTCTAGATGCAGTGAGTGCAAGATACTTAGATACAGGTAAGAGTAGAGTGTCCAGATATAGAGGGAGCATAATACTCAGGTGCAGAGGGAGTGGGATGATCATGCATATAAGGAGTAGCTACAACACAACTTGTTATAAAATAAAATAAATATATTGTACGAACTCAAACAGCCCCCTAGAGCTTGGTATGCCATGATTGATTGATACTTGATGAGCTTGGGTTGCACTAAGAGTGATGCAGATTCCAACATTCACTACAAGGTTGTTGATGGTGACTATTTGATCTTGGTATTGTATGATTGATGATCTATCCCTTTACGGAAATAAAGAAACTCAGTGTTGAGTGTAAGAGGGAGTTGGCCTCTTAGTACGAGATTATTGGGATTGGAGGTGTGATGAGATCTTCCTTAGGAAGAGGGAGTGAACAATAGAGATATTGCAAGATACAACATAATTGTCTATAAGTCGATGACCACACCTATGATGACAAATACATAGAAGTTGAGTGATTTCGCTTCATATTTAGATCCAGTGGATCCCTTGATGTGCAGATCTGGAGAAGATGAATGATTATACTTCATATTCATATTTGTTGGACAATTGACTAGGTCATTGGTGTATCTAGTTAACACTAGACCAGATTTTTGCTTTGCAGTGAACACCCTCAACCAATTTATGGTTGAGCCAAGGCATGCATATTGGGTGACAACAAAGCATGTGCTAAGGTGCCTGCGTGGTACAAGTTGGATATAATTTAAGAGATGTCTCAAGTGATGAAGTGAAGCTTCAAAATATATGCAGATTCTAACTAAGAGGAGTGTTGTGGACAAAGATGAATCTTGAGGTGTTGCTTCAACTTGGATTAGTTATGATATCCTGGATTAGTTGGAAGCAGGATTCCGTGGCACTTGGTACAACAAAATTAGAGCAAATTGCAACCAATGTCATAGGACTATTTGATATGGAGATCAAATACCATTTCATTCAAGACATGGTGTAGAAGGGAGCAGTGAAACTCTAGTACATATCCACGAACGACCATATAGATGACATTTGCACCAAGCCTCTATCCAAGGCAAAGTTTTTATACTTTAGAGACAATCTTGGTGTGATGGAGAATGCCTCTGTGAGTGAGAGGGAGTGTTGATGGATGTGTAACATCGCGATGATGAGCATAAAGACATTCATGAGAGATGAATGGCCCAGACACTATGATGGCCCTGCAGATGAGCAGGAAACCATTCATATGAGAGATGAATGGACCATACAGCGTGATGGTTTTACATATGAGCAAGCATACATTCATATGAGTTGAATGGTCCAAACATGAGCAGGAAACCATTCATATGAGAGATGAATGGACCATACATCGTGATGGTTTTACATATGAGCAAGCATACATTCATATGAGATGAATGGTCCAAACATCGTGATGATTCAGTAGATGAGTGGCAGACACTCACAAACAGTGAATGTCCTGGCGGTATAGATGCAGTTGCAGTACAGTAGTACAAATGCAGTTGTAGTATTGTTGCCTCTATATATGTTCTTTAAGTTTACAAGATAGAATCAGGTTCTGCGCGGTTCAGGGAACCAACAAAACCCCTTTTCACCGGCCCTTTTGGCAACAGTCTGTGAGAAGAATGAGGTCTCACCTAAGGCGAAGTTATGGGGAGGTTGCGGAATCAGGTTTCCAAAACTGGGTGATGCGTGCTTCAACAGACTGGCGAGCAGCGCGCTACAAGGCTCACGCTGTGGACTGGGGGATTGTGCGAAGTTCCACCTACTCCGCGGTTCACACATATGCTATCGCGCATCCAAGGACTGCATGAGCCGGAACGACCGCTTAACAACAGGACAATGCAATCGAGGACTGCGCTTCCTCTTCAACACTTACACAACTTCAACAGACTTCACTCAGTGTAACTTAGGCATTCACAAGCATGTCAAACCGTAAACCTTGCAAATTTATACAATATGATGAACTACAATGCCACTGCGCACTTCCGGTGCTACATTAAGGGATTTGCACTATACAAACTTCGCTGACTTAAGTGTTACCCATTTACTTATGCATTCATCATGTTCAGAAATACTTCCGCTTTCAACATTCATTCATATGCATTCAACACTTATTAGCACATTATTCCTATCATTCATTCTTCTGGAAAATACACATGAAAGTAAAGATACAAATTCTTATAAACATGAACTTAACCATTCAATAGAAGCAAATACACATTCAATCACACAACACTGCAATTTAATGTGGTTCACCCCTAGGATGGGAGCTACGTCCATAGGAACTATTGTTATATTATCAATGGGAAGGGTTCAACATTTCCAGTCTGCGCACACAGTTGCAGACTCTCTCTCTCTTCAATGGGTCTCTGCGCACACAGCTGCAGAGCCTCTTTACAATAAGTCTCTTAACAGAGCTCAATATTCTACATCAAATATTATCCGAGATTAACCCTTTCCCTTACAAAATTTGCCCTTATATAGATCGTGCCCTTAGGTCACGTCTGTTACAATCATGGTGGGCCCAAAACCCTAAGCTTACCCAAAATTGGTGCAGTTACCCCGCTAACCAGAGCCGTTAGGCTCTGATAGCGAATTCACCATTGTGGCCACCCTTCTGCATTGTCTTTGGATTCTAACATCTTTTGACTACACGTGGTCACATCGCTTTCAGCCCCTTTGCTGAACGCATGCCGATGGGTTGCTTTCGTCTCGTCGTTCCTTCTCTAACAACTTCGTGCACCTGGTTCACGTAGTGCTGCCTTTGCTCATGCGACCGATCGCTTTCCTTTTCCGCCACTCCTTACCCGCCTCTTGGGAATCTCGGAGTATCTTAACCAAAATAGATCTCCAATCGATCTCATTGTAATTTATACCGTTTTCCATCCAAAACTCCACCATGCTGGATCTTTGCGGAGCTGGCATTTCGCAGCGCTATCTCTCTGCAGTGCAATAACTTCGTAGCACTGGCTCTTCTGCTTTGTCGATGCTTTGCTATGTTGTAACTTCATAGCTCCCAAAATTGACTTGTCCAAAATTGTCTTAACTTGGGCCAGGCCCAACAGGCCCCTAACACTTACATGTGGCTTGTCCTCGAGCCAGTCTCAGTAGGTTCAGTGGGATTTTCCTCTCCTTGCTGAGCTATCTTCGCAACAAATTCTTCATAAGTTGCGCTTAGCTTCACAACTGTGTCCTTAGCTTCTTGCACAACTGCTTTGACAGTTTCCAACACTTATGGTGACACGTCTTCCTTAGCTTGTTCTTGGACTGTCGTCTCCGATTCGCGGAGTTCTTGCAATTTCACTTAAATCTCTTGCGAGATGGCAAGAGATTCTTCCTGGAGGGGCTGTGACTTTGCAGAAGTTTCAGCCTCCCTTTCTCTTAATACTATAAGTTCCTTCTTTAGTTCCTTGACTTTTGCAAACCTTCAGAGTCTCTCTATGGCCGGCAAGGTCTTCATCTGCGCGTTCAGAGAATCTAACTCTGCTTGTCTTTGCTGTACGTTGTTCTGAACCTGCAACAACTGAGAGTCCTCTTGTAGAATAGTCCATACTCTAGTTGCTTCATCCAGCAAGCTCTGACACTTAGCTATTTCGCTGGATATGTTTTCTGCGGCAGCTTTCACTTATGCTGCTCTAACTTTTGTCTGATCTGGTGGTGTCTTCAGGAGATTCTGTGCTTCCAAAGTGGCAATATTTTCTTTGTAATTAGTCTCCATATCTACCATTTCAGCCTTAATATCACTGACTATCGAGCCGATCTTAAGGATGGTGTCTGCAAGCTCTAGCTGCTCGTTGCACTAAAGTATCTCTGCGCAGACCGAAGCAATAGTTTGCTCTATTCTTCTGTGCTGGTCACGCGCACTTTCAAGCTCCTTAGCCTTCCATGCACTCTCTTCCTGCAATTGCCTATAGTTTGCTTCGAGATCCTGGTGTTGTCTCAAAGTCACTATATCTTTGTCATGGATTTCCTCCACAACCTGCAAGTGCAGATTATGTAGGCCTTCTAGCGGTAGCATCGCAATATCAATGTCCACATGTGGTAGGTTCTTCACGCCTTCGACTAACTCATCACTTGGAAAAATTATACTGAGTGGGTCCATGTGGACGACGCGCGGTCGCGGTGCCATGGTTAGAGCCAAGGGATTTTTCTGCTGCTGAGATGTGGCACCGGATCTTCCTTCTGAATCAGGATCGCGGACCAAGTATTTCTGGACTTGTTCCATCTTCGCTGCGATGTTTTGCAAGGTGGTCAGATTTTCTTTTAGTCTTGCTTGAATCTCTTCATTTTTGCTGTCTTTTAGGGAAAGCATGTCGTCTAGATATGCGCTAACCCTACCTGCGATGATATCATAATCATCATCATGCAATATTGCTTCCAAGGGGAGCTTTGTGGCTTTTTGCTTCTTTTTCGTCCTTTTTCTGGTACCGAGCTTCTGGCTCCTTCCTCTTTTCTCCCGGTGTACTCTGAACTTCTCCGGCTCCTTTATCTTGCTCTTCGTCGGTTTCTTCAATGACCTTTGTTGGGGTATGAACACTTTCATCGGAATCACTGTCGATGACCATTGGCCCTTTGACCTTCCATTCGTCTAACCATTCCTTCATGATCAGGTCAATACCCGCTTCATCCAGGTGATAGTTTCTTGTGAACCATTCTGGATTCTTTTTCTGTGCCTTTGCTGAAATATAAATGAAATGCATGTTAGATCTAAAATTTAAAGTGCGGATATATTTGTTTGTTACCTCCTTGGAGATGCATGGTGTGCAAACGATGACATCGCACAACTGCTCGTAGTATGTGAGGAATAATTCATTTGAGGAGCGCTATTGTTCTTTCTTCAAAGTTACCCAGAGATTTGCATATTTGGGTCCTCGACAATCCCGGATGAGACCCGCAAGACCAACATAATGCTTTGGTTCCTTCCAACCTACAAAGGCGATCAACACCATCAGCCAACTGTAATGAAAGGCGGTGCCATTGTTTTGAGTGTCGCGGACATCGTCCAAGAACTCGTTGAGCAAATATTGAGACCAGTTAAACCTTACTCCCTGTGCGACCTTCGCAATGAGGAGAATTGCGCTTGTTGGTACTTCTGTTAGTCTTGCCTTCCGCAAGACTTTTCCTCCAAGCAGTTGTACTACAAACCGCGTAGCATCATCTTTTAGGTCTTCAGTGATAAAACCTCATTTTCCTTTGGGAATATGATATTCTTCCTTCATCTGCACGACGATCTCTTTGTCTCTTGTTTTTCCCGCAAAGAACATTTTAGGGTCGTCACCTTGCTTACTTATCCCTCTGATCCTATGGATCAAGTATATGGTGAGATCAACATTCCTGTCCATCCACAGGTAGCCTTGGTGTGTGCGCGATATCAGTGTGCACACAACTGTGTTGAGTTCGGGACTCCTGTCGAAGTGTGGGATCCACAATAGGTTCAGAAGCCCTGATTCCACAACTTCGAAGAGCTAGCTCTGCGCTACCAGCAACGGATTGTTCTTCACGTCCATCTTTTGGAACATATATATGTCTGGTTAAAATTGAGGGTACTTAGGCTCGTCTGGCTCCTTTAGCTGTTGCAGTAAGTCAAAATCTTCAAACTTACAATATGCGATCTTCCCTAACATATTTTCTTGTGGCTTGACATGGCTGGAGATAGGTGGAAGCGGTATCTCATACTTTGCATTTCTGGCAATCTTTACTGTTGGTGCATCTGGTGCGTGCGGAGTAATGTATGCTGGTCTTAGGTATATGGGAATTTCCTTGTCTGCTAGTGGAGTATCCTTCATCTTAGAGCCCATTACTTTTGGCTTTACTGTTTCAACTATAGGTTCTTTTCCCTTTCTTTTCCCTTATGCTGCATTGTTGTAGGGTGGCATGGTGAGCGGCGTGAACCCTGGCCTTTTTCTAGAACGGACTTCTTGGCAGGGGTTTTCATGAACCCTTTGGTCCTAGATGGTGTGAATTCCCGCATCACTTCGTCTGGAGTAGGCTCTTCAGACATTCACTTACAGTGCGAAAATGAGCTCAAGAAAATCTATGAATTCTCTGTAGTACTTAGCTTGAAAATTGTGGTAATCGAATCAGTGTGCAAACTGCGGTATTTATAGGCACTGGAAGCCTTACCCGCGCCCAAAATCAACTAGATAAGCATTAAATGTCATGACCGTTGGCCAAATACACCGAGGATTTTAGTCCTTTCCTTCCTTAACTGCTTTAGAATGGCTAATTTTGCGTTAAATGCTCAAGCGACGTCGGTAAAATAACTGTATAACAGCTAGTTTTAAGCTCTAACGGATATTTGGAGGTGTTGCGTTGAACTACGCGGACGAGTGTCACCACTCCCAGTGCAGTGAACTGCGCGGTGTCATCTTAGAATTTTGCATTATTCGCATTTCCTTTGAGCTGCGCAGCTGCATTTTGAACTTCTCAACTGCGCTTGCTTTTTTTTTTTGCGCACTTCATTTCACTGAGTGTTCTATGAAGTAGGACTATCCCTATAGGGTTTTATTCTACCTCCATTTATTAGACCAGGTATATTTTATCCAGCTAATGTGGCTAACTGAACTGCACCACTGTTAGTAACATGCATAACAGTATATGGACCAAGCCAATGCATTTTAAACTTTCCTGGAAATTTCATGAACTTGCTATCATAAAGGAGGACAAGGTCTCCTACTTGGAAGATTTTGTGCTTGATATGGAAATCATGCCATGCTTTTTATCTATCCTTCTGCACTTGCTAGTGAAAGCCTGCAATGAAGCGATCTTCCTCCAATCCAACCAAGTGTAGAAGTCTTTCTTGCAATGTCCCTTCATCTGCCATGTTTGTGAATGCAACAATCCTTAAGCTTGGTACAATCTACTCCATAGGCATCACAACTTCCTCTCCATAGACAGACCTAAAAGGTGTATGGCCTGTCAAATTCTTACAAGTTGTTCTATATGCCCATAATACAGCTGGAATGCGTAGATCCCAATCATCTCTGTTTGTGTTGCATACTTTGGTTAGCGCATTCTCCAACACTTTGTTAAATGCTTCGACAGTTCCATTGGCTTGTGGATGGTACTGCGTACTCCTCTGATTATGTATTTGAAATTCTTCAGTCAGTGCTTCAATGGTTCTGTTCAGGAAATGAGTGCCTTGACTACTCATTAAGAATTTTGGGCATCCAAATCTGGTTAGGATATTCTCAAAGATGAACTACACGACAGTAACTGCGCTACATGCCTTCACTGGTTTAGCTTCTGCCCATCTGGTGAGATAATTCGTCGCGGTTATAATGTATCTCGCACCAGTCCTCTTTCCTGGTGGGTTAATAGGTCCCACGAAATCAATTTCCCATTTGTCAACTGCGGTCTTAACGACATTTCATCTCTGTGCGATGGCTTTCCAGTCCTTTGGCACACATCCCAACTTTGGCAATGTTCCTTTGAGTCTTTGTGTAGTGTTGGCCACCATAGCACTGCTCTTAATATCTTCTGCACAGTAGCTCATCCTCCGTAGTGACCTCTGGACACACCCAAATGTGCCTCAACCAATATAAATGGCTTCTCATGCTCTAACATGCATTTGCGTAGCACTTCATCTGGTCCCAACTTGTATAGCTGTCCTGCGATGATAGTGAAGTCTGCTGCTCTGACTACCAGTAGTATAGCTGTCCTGCGATGATAGTGAAATATTTGGCTCGATATATGTTCTTTAAGTTTCCAAGATAGACCCAGGTTCTGCACAGTTCAGGGAACCAACAAAACCCCTTTTCATCGGCCCTTTCGGCAACAGTCTGCGAGCAGACTGAGGTCTCACCCTAGGCGAAGTTATGGGGAGGTTGCGGAATCAGGTTTCCACAACCGGGTGATGCGTGCTTCAACAGAATGGCAAGCAACGCGCTACAAGGCTCACACTGCGGACTGGGGGACTACGTGAAGTTCCACCTACTCCACAGTTCACACATATGCTATCATGCATCCAAGGACTACGCAAGCCGGAACGACCACTTAACAACAGGACATTGCAACTGAGGACTGCACTTCCTCTTCAACACTTACACAACTTCAACAGACTTCACTCAGTGTAACTTAGGCATTCACAAGCATGTCAAACCGTAAACCTTGCAAATTTATACAATATGATGAACTACAATGCCACTGCGCACTTCCGGTGCTGCGTTCAGGGATTTGCACTATATAGACTTCACTGAATTAAGTGTTACCCATTTACTTATGCATTCATCATGTTCAGAAATACTTCCGCTTTCAACATTCATTCATATGCATTCAACACTTAGCACATTATTCCTATCATTCATTCTTCTGGAAAATACACATGAAAGTAAAGATACAGATACTTATAAACATGAAATTAACCATTCAACATAAGCAAATACACATTCAATCACACAACACTGCAATTTAACATGGTTCACCCCCACGATGGGAGCTATGTCCACAGGAACTGTTGTTATATTATCAATGGGAAGGGTTCAACAGTTCCAGTCTGCGCACAAACTCATACTCATTAATAAGATGAATTTTACAAAATTGTTTATCTGCTTCTGCGGAAGGGATGCAACTACACCCCATATTTTTCCTGCTGCTACAGACAAGGATGCTACTACACCCCATATATTCTGCCTACTGCTACAGACAAGGATGCAATGACACCCTGGATCTTTTGCCTGCTGCTACAGATAAGGATGCAATGACACCCCATAAATTTTTCTTGCTGCTATAGACAAGGGTGCAACGACACCCTATTTTCCAGCTTCTACTGGAAGGAGGATACGACCCCCTGCAGGATTTATGCCTGCCCCAGCACCACCCTACCTCCCTAATCTGACTTCTTCAGATCATCCAGAACATCCTTTCTTCAGTCCTGGAACTTCATTGGTCTCATCCTGTTCTTGCTGCTAATTCAACTAAGACACTGAAGACACACTTCTCTTCCATGTCGAATTTTCATTAAATATCTCATTCATGTCTCTTCAAATTGGTCATGCCTCTTCATTTTGGACAAACACATTCTTTCATAAACATGCCTTTTCAAATTTATGTTTATCACTGATATTAATTAATTAATTAATATTCATGATCATCTTTCAGGCTACTGGATTCATCATTTCTAGTTGCGGGCTTCATAAAAAACCATGCCTGTGGACTTCCTCTATTCATTACCTGTGGGCTTCATCTTTCTCAAAGAAACGAACTCTTCCTCTTTTTCATGCTTGCGGGCTTCTTAATCCCTTGCTAGCTCTCGCTTAGCCCTTGTGGGCATTTCTTAGCCCCTGAGGGCTTCTCAAGCCCCTGTGGCTTTTACCTCTTATCCCCTGTGGGCATCTCAAGCCCCTGTGGGTTTAACTTTAAGCTCCTGTGAGCTTAACTTGTCCCCTTCGGGGATAACATAAACTCTTGCGGGCTTACCTAAGCCCTTGTGGGCATCCTTTTAGTCCCCATACACTAAGCCCCTTATGGGAATACCAGAAGCCCTTGTGGACTTGACTTTAGCCCCTGCGGGCATAATAAATATCCTGGGAGCTTTTATCTCTTAAGCCCTTCGTGGCCATAATATAAGGTGTATTGACCTTAGTTTTCTCTATTTTGGCAGGTCTCTTTTTCACATGTGTGGACACCAGATGGAGATTTGATTTCATGGCTGGATAGCCAGTTCACCAAGCACCAATATCATGCTTCTACATGAATTTATTGACACAAACACAACCATTGGTGGGCATTTGCAAATGGCCTTCTGAAACTCTTGTTCTTTAACACTTAGCCAATTTTCTTGTGTTTCTCAATATGCAAAATAATATTTTTCTTACTTTTGGCAGATTGGTATTTTGCATATGTGACCATTGTAAGTCAACCTAAACGTATGTCTGGATAGCCATTTCACCAAAGAACAGATCCATGCCAATTGATGAACCTATTGACATAAACCCAACATATGGCAAGCATTTGAAAGTGGTCTTCCAAACTGCTTATTGACACTTAGACAAATTTCTTCAAATCCTAGGTCACCAAGGTGATTTTACTTTTTCATCAAACTTGGAAAGTGAGATATCCACAATGTGAGGAATATCATACTTACTCCAACCATGCCACTCTTCCCTTCTGCAACCTCATCATCAAACCTTGGCGGACATTTTACTGGGACAGTGCAAACTATGGGCCAGATAACACTTTTGGAAGATTTATATCTTCTTCCTCAAACCCCTTTTGCATAAGATAATCATATGGTCAGATGCACAACTAAACACTCTAAGTCCCTGTGCCTTTAGAATAATTTTATCCATCATATACAGGAGGTGGCAGGTAGTTTACAAAGGCTACTTGGGTAGATTTACAAGGAGCTTTTATACTGAGACAATTTGTCCAAAACCTAAGGTGGATTTTTCTTTTCACCAAAACCATGAAACAATGATACCAGATGATGTAGGACACCTCACTGAGTACAACACAACTTGTTTCACCTTCAGAATCTTCTTCATTTGCCCTAGGCAGGCATTTTACTGGAGTAGTGCAAATATGACTGGGAGGCACTTTTGGCAGATCATATCTTTCTCCTCAGAGACTCTTTGGACCATCTGATACCATGGTTGGATGCACCAACCAACATACTATATCCTAACACTTTCAGATTATTTTTCTCATCATCCTATGAGAGGTGGTGGGCATTTCCCTGAGGCCACTTAGGCAGATTTTAACATTAATTCCATACTTAGGCAAATTTCTTAGTCTGGTCCAGTTTGCCTAAAACACTGTTTTGGTAGGCCCATAACTTCTTCCTCAGCGACTTCCAAGACAAGATGAAGACATGGTCAGGTAGGCCAAACACCAACCTATAAGATGCCCATATGGTGCAGACATTTCCTTCAAACCACACATGTGGCGAGCATTTTACTGAGGCCACTCAGGCAAATTTGTCACTTTGGTGTACAAGCAAACTGAAACCTAATTTTGGCAGATCCATATCTTTGTCATCCACCATCTTCTTTGAGAACTGATACCATGGTGAGATAGCCTCTTCAACAAGCTATAGGATGGTAGTTTCAGATAATTTTTATCATGCACCTATAAGGTACGACGGGCACCTATAAGGTACGACGGGCATTTCCTCAAGGCCACCTAGACTAGTTTTTCAAGTCATTTTCAAGAATTTCCTCCAAGTTTATTCTAAAACCCTAGTTTGGCATACTTGTAACTTTCACCTCAAAAATTATTAAGGCAAACTGAGACCATGAATAGGTATCCACACCAACACACTACAACCTGACCATACGTTGCGGGCATTTACTTCAACCCATAATTTATGGTGGGCATTCTTCTGAGACTACTTGGTCTTTTTTACTTGTTTTGGTGCAAAACCCTATTTTGGAAGACCTAGAAATTTCTCCTCAGAAGTGATGAAAGCAAACTGAGACCATGACCAGATAGCCACTATAACAAGCTATAGCCTGGTACCATGGTGCGGGCATTTTAATCAAACCATGAATTGTGGCGGGCATTCTCTTAGACCCTCTTAGTCCAGTTTTGACTAATTATTCCATACTTAGTCAATTTCCTAATTTTCACCAATTTTCCATATTACTCCAGAATGACATCTATGCCATGCCATGTCATCATATCTTCCCAATCATCATCCATGCCATGTCATCACTTTCTACCATGCCGCATCATCATACATGCCATGCCATCTACTTTGTTATTCCTTTGTCTTTTACTGAGTTTGCCTTGCCATCATGTCCTTGGTTATTCCTTTGTCATTACTGAACTCCTTTGACATTAATGACAACCACATTCAACATTCTCCCCCTTTGGAATTAATGGAAACACCTAAACATTCTCCCCCTTTGACAACAATGACGAAGGATAACCTATTATGCCCTTGATGTAACCATCTTGACATAGAATTTCCAATCATTCTCCTTTTAGAAAACTTCCCTTCTTTTTCTTCTCTTCCTCTAGTTAACTTGGACTTGGTGCTAATCATCTAGTTAGAATCCTTCTTTACCTTCTTGTAGTGAGTCTTTGAATAAGAACTTGGATGATGAGTTTATAGACTCCCCCTATCACAGTGCTTCTCCTCTTGCCAACATCTTTCTTCTCCTTATGATAGAATTTATACTCATCGGTTTGTCTTTGAGTTCTTTCATTCAACCCTTAGTTTTCTTCCATAGTTTTCTTTTTAATTAGGATACATCATAAAGCTTGTCCCTTTTTAAGGAGTCTTCAATGCCATACAAGCAACTTCTCAGACTTTTTTGCTCCCCCTTTTTGACCAAATATCAAAATGATATGCTTTATTCATACTATACTCTTCTTCCAATGTTTACTGAGATCATTCTCTTTTCCATTACTTTTCATCAGGCTTTTATTTACACTTCAGCTTTAATCTTGTGCTTTTGTCCTTCATTTGTCACATGGATGGTCTCTAGACAAGTACTCTTATGACTCTTCAAACTGACACTCTACGTTTTGTTCTTCACCACAATTCTGCTCTTGGTTTTACTATACTTCAACTTTTAAGTGTTCTTCACTTGTCATATAGATGATATTTTATCCTTACCAAATGATATTTATTCAAATATCTATTGTAATTCTCTGATATTAACTCCCCCTGATCATATGATTCCTTCTAATTCTCATTTCAAGGTTCTCTTCTCGGTCATGAGAGACTTTTAGAAGACAATTTCATAATTTCTCTCTTCATCGGTGAGTTCTTTTACATCTCCATCATCATGAATGTCATTTTTATCTATAACACTATTATGTTCCTCATAATCTTTGGAAACTTCTTTGATGTTTGAAGTCTTTGTTTCTTCTAAATCTTTGGAGTCTTCCTTTCTTCTCCACATTTTTCCATGGGGTACTTTGCTTACTGGTTTCCCATTTCTCTGTCTCTTAGTTTTCATCTTCCATACCTTTTCTTGGATTTCCTTGGATAGTCCACATGTATTGTTCTTGCAATGTTTTGCAAAGTGTCCAACATTGTGACATATGAAACATATAAGAAGTCTTTCACCATTCGAGTTGTTAGTGTCTTCTTTCCTTTTCAGACCTCGATCTTCTTCTTTGATCCTACAATCATCAACCTTATGACCACAGTCGTGACAACAATGACAATATCCATAGAATGTTCCTTCATATTTGGAGAAACTATGGTTTTTCTGCTTGTAATGACTTTTTTCAATGGCATATCTTCTGAATTTTTTTTATTTTGGGAGGATGAGCAGAATTCTGATGACTAGAATTCATTTCTTTGTGATTATTTTGCTACCTAGATATATCATTTGAAGCATCATCCCAACTTTTAACCTTTTCAACATCTTCTTGAGTGATGGAGCTACATCCTTTAATGACACATTTTTGATCATATACAAGACCTATTTTATCCCTAGGGAATCTTTGTAAGATGAGGAATTTATTAAGTGCTTCGGTACTTTCCTTGAACTTCTCACTAGCAGTCAATTGATCTTTTAGCTTCTTTACTTCTTCCTTCAAATCAACAACTTCTTGTTTTAAGTTCTCGGCCTCTTTCATGCTATTCATCACTTGTTGTTTTGAATTGTGCATCTCTTCTTGGTATTTTGACAGTTTCTCTTTCAAAGATTTGTTCCTTCTTCTAAATTTTTCAATTTTCTCAAGAGCACTGATTAATTCATCCTTTTTATCTACTTCTCCTTCTTCCACGGATTCATCATCTTGATCTTGGGATTCTATTCCCATGAATAGGATTTATGTTTCCTCATCTTCACTATATTCCATGTTGTAAAAGAACTTCTTCTTTTCATTGAACTTATTTTTTTTTTTTGTTTTTTCCTTTTTGAACTTCTTTGAGGTTTCTTTCTCATCATTTCCATTTTGCTTAGGATAAGGGCATTTTGAAGAAAAGTGTCCAACTCTTCCACAATTAAAACAATTTAGAGGTAACTTTCCTTTGTACTTGCCAATACCTCTCTCAAGTTTCCTGATGAAAAGAGCTTCTTCATCATCTGAGTTTTCTAATTGGTTCTTGGATAAGGCTTTAAATGCTGCTTCTTTCTTTGATTGTCCATCTTCTCCTTTTCTCATCTCGTAGGTAGTGATGATCCCATGTAGTTCATCTACTGTCATGTATTTAAGATCATATCATTCTTCCAGAGCAGATACCTTTGAGTCATACTTCATTGACAGGGTTCTTAGTAGTTTGTCAACTACTTCTTTCTCTTCTAATTCTCCTCCAAGGCCTCGAATAACATTGACAATTTCATCTACTCTTAGAAGATATTCTGCAATTTTTTCTTCCTCTCTCATTTTTAGGCTTTCAAACTGTCCCTTGTATGTCTGAAGTTTTGAATGTTTGACTTTGGATGCTCCTTCATAGACAACTTTTAATTTATCCCAATCCTCCTTGTCTATTTTGCATTGCATGACTTTCACAAACATTGAGTTTGTTAACCCATTCAAGATTGCATTTAGGGATTTTTCATTGGCCTCATATTGATCAATTACTTCTTGGTCTATAGGTAGATTGTTTGCTATGTTATAGTTCTTTTCAACTGCTCTCCAATCCTTCCATCCAAGAGACATTAGGTGACACTTCATGCTTGCACTCCAATATGCATAGTTAATTCCTGTGAAAAGTGGAGGTCTTTTGGTAGCTAATCCTTCTTGCTGATCCATTGTGGTGTTTAATTAGCATCCTCCTTCCAGTGTTTAGACTGTAGTGAAGAAGCCTACTTTGATAACAATTGTTGGAATATCCAACAATACTGAGAGGGGGGGGGTGAATCAGTATTGCCTTCTTTTTCCTTTTATTAAAACAATTAGTACAAGACACACAAATAATCAAACAAGTTGGGACACAAGATTTTTATCGTGGAAACCTCAAAGAGAAAACCACAAAGTCATACTCATTAATAATACGAATTTTACAAAATTGTTTATCTGCTTTTGCGGGATGCAAATACACCCCAGATTTTGCCTGCTGCTATAGACAAGGATGCTACTACACCCCAGATCTTCTGCCTGCTTCTATAGATAAGGATGCAATGACACCTTGGATCTTTTCCCCGCTGCTACATACAAGGATACAATGACACCCCATAACTTCTGCCTGCTACTACAGACAAGGATGCAACGACACCCTATTTTCCAACTTCTACTGGAAGGAGGCTACGACCCCCTGCAAGCTTTCTGCTTGCCCTAGCACCACCCTACCTCCCTAATTTGAATTCTTCAGATCATCTAGAACATCCTTTCTCCAGTCCTGGAACTTCATTGGTCTCAACCCGTTCTTGTTGCTGATTCAACTAAGACACTGAAGGCACACTTCTCTTCCATGTCGGATTTTCATTAAATATCTCATTCATGTCTCTTCAAACTGGTCATGCCTCTTCATTCTGGACAAACACATTCTTTCATAAACATGCCTTTTCAAATCTCTATTTATCACTGATATTAATTAATTAATTAATATTCACGACCATCGTTCAGGCTACTGGCTTCATCATTTCTGGACGTGGGCTTCATCAAAAACCATGCATGTGGACTTCCTCTATTCATTACCCGCGGGCTTCATCTTTCTCAAAGAAACGCGGGCTTCCTATTTTTCATGCCCGTGGGATTCTTAATCCCCTGCTGGCTCTCCCTTAGCCCCTGCGGGCATTTCTTAGCCCCTGTGGCTTTTACCTCTTAGCCCCTGTGGGTTTAACTTTAAGCTCCCGTGAGCTTAACTTGTCCCCTATGGGCATAACATAAGCTCCCGCGGGCTTAACTAAGCCCTTGCAGGCATCCTTTTAGTCCCCATACACTAATCCCCTTATGGGAATACCACAAGCCCTCATGGACTTAACTTTAGCCCCTGTGGGCATAATAAATTTCCTGGGAGCTTTTATCTCTTAAGCCCTTCGTGGCCATAATATAAGGTGTATTGACCTTAGTTTTCTCTATTTTGGCAGGTCTCTTTTTCACATGTGTGGACACCAGATGGAGATCTGATTTCATGGCTGGATAACCAGTTCACCAAGCAACAATATCATGCTTCTACTTGAATTTATTGACAAAAACACAACCATTGGTGGGCATTTGCAAATGGACTTCTGAAACTCTTGTTCTTTAACACTTAGCCATTTTTCTTGTGTTTCTCAATATGCAAAATAATATTTTTCTTACTTTTGGCAGATTGGTATTTTGCATATGTGACCATTGTAAGTCAACCTCAACGTATGGCTAGATATCCATTTCACCAAAGAACAGATCCATGCCAATTGATGAACCTATTGACATAAACCCAACATATGGCAGGCATTTGAAAGTGGTCTTCCAAACTGCTTATTGACACTTAGACAAATTTCTTCAAACCCTAGGTCACCAAGGTGATTTTACTTTTTCATCAAACTTGGAAAGTGAGATATCCACAATGTGAGGAATATCATACTTACTCCAACCATGCCACTCTTCCCTTCTGCAACCTCGTCATCAAACCTTGGTGGGCATTTTACTAGGACAGTGCAAACTATGGGCCAGATAACACTTTTGGAAGATTTATAGCTTCTTCCTCAAACCCCTTTTGGATAAGATAATTATATGGTCAGATGCACAAATAAACACTCTAAGTCCCCGTGCCTTTAGAATAATTTTATCCATCATATACAGGAGGTGGAAGGCATTTTACAAAGGCTACTTGGGTAGATTTACAAGGACTTTTTATACTCAGACAATTTGTCCAAAACCTAAGGTGGATTTTTCATTTCACCAAAACCATGAAACAATGATACCAGAGGATGTAGGACACCTCACTGAGCACAACACAGCTTTTTTCACCTTCAGACTCTTCTTCATTTTCCCTAGGCAGGCATTTTACTAGAGTAGTGCAAATATGGCTGGGAGGCACTTTTGGCAGATCATAACTTTCTCCTCAGAGACTCTTTGGACCATATGAGACCATGGTTGGATGCACCAACCAACATAATAGATCCTAATACTTTCAAATTATTTTTCTCATCATCCTATGAGAGGTGGCGGGCATTTCCTTGAGGCCACTTAGGCAGATTTTAACATTAATTCCATACTTAGGCAAATTTCTTAGTTTGGTCCAGTCTGCCTAAAACACTGTTTTGGCAGGTGCATAACTTCTTCCTCAGCCACTTCCAATACAAGATGAAGACATGGTCAGGTAGGAAAAACACCAACCTATAATATTCCCATATGGTGCGGGCATTTCCTTCAACCCACACACTGTGGCGGGCATTTTACTGAGGCCACTCAGGCAAATTTGTCACTTTGGTGTACAAGCAAACTGAAACCTAATTTTGGCAGATCCATATCTTTGTCATCCACCATCTTCTTTGAGAACTGAGACCATGGTGAGATAGCCTCTTCAACAAGCTATAGGATGGTAGTTTCATATAATTTTTATCATGCACCTATAAGGTACGACGTGCATTTCCTCAAGGCCACCTGGACTAGTTTTTCAACACTTAGTCATTTTCAAGAATTTCCTCCAAGTTTATTTTGAAACCCTAGCTTGGCAGGCTTGTAAATTTAACCTAAAAAATTATTAAGGAAAATTGAGACCATGAATATGTAGCCACACCAACACACTACATCCGGACGATACGCTGCAGGCATTTACTTCAACCCATAATTTATGGCGGGCATTCTTCTGAGACAACTTGGTCATTTTTACTTGTTCTAGTGCAAAACCTTGTTTTGGAAGACCTAGAACTTTCTCCTCAGAAGTGATGAAAGCAAATTGGGACCATGACCAGATAGGCACTATAACAAGCTATATCCTAGTACCATGGTGCGAGCATTTTAATCAAACCATGAATTGTGGTGAGCATTCTCTTAGACCCTCTTAGTCAGGTTTTGACTAATTATTCCATACTTGGTCAATTTCCTGATTTTCACCAATTTTCCATATTACTCCAGAATGACATCTATGCCATGCCATGTCATCATATCTTCCCTATCATCATCCATGCCATGTCATCACTTTCAACCATGCCACATCATCATACATGCCATGTCATCTGCTTTGTTATTCCTTTGTCTTTTACTGAGTTTTCCTTGCCATCATGTCCTTGTTTATTCCTTTGTCATTACTGAACTCCTTTGACATCAATGACAACCACATTCAACAATCTTATTATCTCTAGAAGTTTGCTATCTCTCTCAAAGGTTCACCAGAGTTTCTTGTGGAAGAAGGGCACACTCTTGTGCTAGGGATTAATCTTCATGATTGGTATTGTTCTTGTATATAATTTCTTTTGAGAAAAGTTTGTTGAGTTTTCTCCCATTTGGTTTTCCCAGAATAAATCTTTGTGTCTCTCATGCATGGTTATCTTTCAATGATCCTTATTTTAATTTCTGCTACAAATGAATGATGTTATAATTGTGCGATGGAAATAAATTTGAAAGAGATGAAAATTATACTGCCAAGTTAAAACTTCAACAAAAACTCATCATTGATTGGGTTGATAAGAAGATTTCACTACATGTTGTTGTCCTTGCTCATTGGTTCAACAAGATCAAAGATTTACAGTCTACTTTCCATGATCTATCATTCAAACATCTCTTTCATCAAACAAATATTTTGACAAATAACTTATCAAAAAGGGTAGTTGGTGCCCCAAAAGAAATATTGTTTTATGCAGAAATGTTGGACAACATTAGGGTGGCTAAATGATCTATCAAGGCTTACTAAGATGTCTATGCTCTAGTATTTAGTTGTCTTGTATTTTTTTTAATTTCTAGATGAAAAATATGTGATGGATGAGTGTAGAAAATCAAATCCTATTGTGAAACTATAAAATAGGGAATGTTATAGTATTGCGAGATTGTCTAACATAGTTATATTTTGGGATTCACAGTATTGTACTATATTGTACATGCAACCAATAGAGTATGTATGTTTTTGAACAATTAACTTTGATTCAAATGAATAACAAGTTTATGGTTTTTTTTTTTTGTGTGGAAAAAAAAACCGAATTGACAAAATTCACGAATAAACTTGAAAAATATCCATATTCAACCTATAATTTTATTTATGTTTAAACTATGTAAATAAAAAAATATAATATATACTATAGTGATGCATTGTGGGATTGATAGCTTTAAAAAGAAAAAATATATTTGCCAATACCAAAAGTATAAATCCTTGAGAAGCAAGTATTAACATAGTCAATCCCAAAGGGGTGGTAGGTGTGTGTGGGATCTTTAACCCCAAAGTAGAATCGATCAAACATTTTGCTTGGGGACTCGAAGTCAGAACAAATAACTAGGCATAAGAACTTGCTCTTCTTCAAGGCTGTAAACTTCTCCGTAAGGTTGGAATCACCTCTGCTATTATTCTAGGGGACTCCTCAATGATAATTGGTTATATGAACAACAATAACAGGCCATAAGACCTCCATATTCAACATATATTAGCCCGAACCAAACATGAACTAAGAACTATGTCCAAGGTGCAATAAATTCACATAATGCGAAATCTAAATGAAGAGGACGACTTTTCAGTCAACCAAGCAACATTATTAAATGAACTTATACTCTGCATTAATCAAACAGAGGACACGTGGGATCCAATCCCATAATAAATGGAACATGGGGTCTTCAACACTTGGGAGGTTTTCAAATCCCATGTGCTCTCACATGCATTGCATAAGGTGGAAAAATATTGAAAGCATGTTGACAACATGCCCAGATTAGGGTAATAAATATGAAATTCATTGCCACATGAAAGAATTGAAGGGTGCATACAGAATATCTTTCTATCAAGTAACCAAGAAAGAGAGAAAGGTACGAGGGAAGATGATAGCTGACATCTTAGCAATCATGATTCATGTAGGGGGTTGGGATTTAATTAACCCACAGAATCAGGTAAATATGATTGTCTTCAGCAGTAAATATCAGTGCATCAAGGTTGTTCATAAGGTGAACAAGGAACAAGTGTTATCTCAGCTCAAAAAATTGGTAGCAATGCCCTGACAAGAGGAGCATGGATGGGAAGATGTTTGCATTTTCCACATCCTGCTAAGAATGGAGGAAGATAACAGTCACACAAGATGATAACTACGCCAACATATCAAAAGCTACGAATGAGAATTCGAAGCATTAAATCAATAGCTAGATTAGGAGGAAGAAGTCAATGACCAAGAGTTAGTGATATCCAGACAGAGGGATCATGCCCTGCTATCCAAATTGGAGTAGGAAAAAGAGAAAAATGTAGCCCTAGCAGCCAAAACTGCAACTCTAGAATATCAATTCGCAATTATACAGATCAAACTGTGTAGTTTAGAGTTGGGTGGAGTCGTCGTTGTGCATGGGTTCGATTGCTCTTCCATCCCATTGATGGATGCGGGTTTCTACCTTGACCCCCGATGATGGTCCCACCAAAGGTTGAAGCAGAGGATCCATAGGCCCTGTTTTAGGTTTTTATAAATTTTGTATTTTGATGTCCTTCTCAGTTCTTAGTCTAATGTTAGCATTGATCTCTCGAGACAAGATAATGCTGATAGAACTTTTGGCTCGCTCTATGTAAATTTTTTTCCATTGTAGTTTTGTATGAAAATGCAGTTAGAGGCCAAATATAGGAATGGACATTTTTGTAAAAGTTTTATGAACTATGAAGTAAATGGAGCAGGTATGAAAAAGAAACATCAAGATTTTAGACTAGACATGTACTCTTTCTACTTGGGGTCACCCATAAGCTTTTTAATATAAAAAAATGTTGTTTTTGTAAAAAAAAACATTATCAAGCCCACAATGCATCAATATTTGGCTTATATATTTGGTTGTAATGTGTATGGTATTTATCACATCTCCGATTCAACTTTGCAATGAAAACGACAGAACCCTAATGGGGAACCCTAGTGGCTCAATCCATGGAACTGTCCGATGGAACCCTAATGAGAAACCATCCGAAACCTCGAGGTTTAACTAAATGTAATACAACTAGAGGTCAATGGCAGGTTTCAAGATGATGGTTTTGGAAAGGTATACATTGGCAATGGAAGTTATTTCTAACGTTAGTGGAGATTAAGATACATTTTTAGGAGGTTGTCAACCCAGTATAGTTGCTTCTCGGTAAAACTTCATGATTGGGTAGTTGGTCACACTTAATGTAAGTTATTGCACCTCAGTTCTCTGTCCTCCTTTTTTTACAGTCCATCAATGAGCATATGTCCATCCCATTCCTTGAGTTTAGTTTTTCTCCTTTTGGGACACATGGCACATGGTTAATCTTTCCCAGACTCTGAGCAGAGGCTACTAGAGGGACCTCAAGAAGGGAGTTAGGGTAATAGTTCATTTTCCATTACTTCGATGGAGATTGGTTCTTTTGAGGGCATACCGGGGAAGGAAAACATCATAGCAACTAACAAGAAGGGAGGGTTCAGGTCTCATGAGACAAAAACCAGAAGGCCAAAGAGTGGTGATATATATAATTTACAAACCCAATCGAGGAGGGTTTTAGACATTGGAGAGACATTAGAAGACAATGAATCACTGAGTGACCATGAACGCAAGGAAAGGATCAACAAAAAAGCTGTGAACGTGCATTCGAAAAAAAACCATCCCCGTTAAATTTGGATTTGGAGGTAGAAGTCAATATGCATGAAGTTTGCACTCTTTTTGAGATGGCGCTCGTTGGCAGTTTTGTTGGGAGGTCAATAAGCCACTCATCCTTCAAGAGGTGGGTGACCGACTGTTGGGAAGTCCCTTTGGGATATTTCCCCCATATTTTTTCCCTTGCAAAGGGATGGTTAGGAGTTATACTCGAGTCGTCGGAGGATGCAACCAAGATTATGCAACGAAATTGGCTATGGGGGATATACCCTTTAAAGTTGAAAAGGTGGACGCATTTTTTCAATGTGGGTAAAGAGAAGTAGTACACAAAATCCATATATTTTTAGGAAATTCGATGATGCTATTGTGGTCTTCATTTATGCAGACTATAGTTTCTCGGAATCGAGTATTATGACGATGACGTGTATATTGGTGGACTTGGACCTTAGAGAAGGGTTCCACGCTGAAATGGCTATTATAGTGGGGCAGGTCACACATGTCCAAGTGCTTGACTATATAGGTGTCCCCTTTTTCTGCAACAGGTGCCATGCCTATGGCCACTTGGTGCATGAATGCCCTAGCCATTTAAAACATAGGCTAGGATGGGGTCTTCTAGAGAGTGGCCATATTTAAAATTGGAAAGTACGTTAAGAGAAAAGACAGGGAATACGATATCTACATACCAAAGTATCGTCTCCATTCCAGACCAATAAGTGAATGAGGAGAAAATTAATTTAGAGGAGAAAACAATGGGTGGTCAACATTTTGGTGAAGCATATGGACGAGGGAAACAAATGTACATGTACATTATGAAAAGGAGAATTAGGCCATTGTAGATGAGGATAAAATAGTTGAAGAGGAGTACACTTCTACTGGGAAAGGTAAGCATCTAGGGGTAGATTTTAATGGTGTTGATTTTAAGGAATTGTTGGGAAAATTGTGTCCACTTTCTTTTATGTTATTATGTCTTTCCGGTCCTAGTGGTAAGGAAGGTGAACTTTTGGATAGTTATTGTATTTCTCTGTAGAGGAGGGGAGAGTATATGAGTTCCTTGATGGGGTGGGGCTTGAAATGGCTATGCAAACCTCAGAGAAGGTCCCCTAAACCCTAGTTTTAAATCCTAATTATTCTCATTTGGGATTTGATTTGAACAATCGTAGGGAGGATGGGGCCTCCATGCCTTTCTTTAGTTTATTCTCGGGATTGACTTCACACAAGGAAGTTTCTCATCCCTTTAAAGAACTTATTTATCTATTGGAATCTCCATAAATCATGGAAAACCTAGGCCATATACAAAAATCTCATATCTTCTCTTTGCATCATCAATATTCTAGTATGGAGCGGGTTACTGCGTCGTTGAATCTAGCATGTCTAAGTGAGACTAAAAGTCAATCTATAACAAATCGGGGTATGAGGTCGGATGATACACAATTTGAGAAGCAAAAGGTCCTATCTGATTTGGTTCTATACCCCCACAATTGTCAGCTATAGTTTTCTCCTCTTGCTCTTGAGAATACTTTTGTTGGTGGAGAGAAGTTACTCTTTGCCTCTCTAGAGGGTACGAGGTACCATTTTTGTCCTCGAATCAATTCAAAATCATTGATGTAGCCCAAAATTTGTGGGGGAATATGCCGAAAGACAAAATGTTCTATATACATGTTAAGAGGGAGGAAATCCACTTTAGAATCAGCTCGTGATCAAGGAGTCCTTGACATGAGGGTTGGAAAAGAAAAAACCCTAAAGGGATCACTTAGATAAAGGAACCCAAAGGTGAAGGTTTCCTTATGATCATAATGACCTTCAATATCCACAGGATGGGGCTACTCGCTAAAAAATTAGCCCTTAAAAGAGTTGTGACTTTACAGAAGCCCGAAGTTTTATTTATACAATAAACTATTGTTGTTAGAGAAATTGTAGTCGAAGACCTAAAATTTTTGTTGTTGGTATGGGATTTTGTATGGATTGATTCCTTTGGTAGATCGAAAGGTATCATCACTAGCTGGATAATGTGGTCCTATCACAGTACTAACTGTTGGGTTGTTGCATCATGGTTGGAAACTACTCTTTTTTCAATGGAGATCAGATAGGAGTACACTTTTATTAACATATATGGCCCTTACCAACACAAGGCTCAATTCTGGGACAGGTTATTTTAGTCGGGGCTATTGAATCAAGACAAGGTTATATTAGGAGGAGACCTAAATTTCACATTGGGTGAAGCAGGTATATGGGGGTTCCATGCCCATAGGGATACCCTATAATATTACTTTATTCGAAGACTTGAAGAAAATAAGTTCTATGATATCCCTGCTACAATATTAAGGCCCACTTGGAGAAACATGGGAGTTGGTAAAGATTAGATCACCAAGAGACTTGACCGAATACTAGTCAATGAAGGGGTTCTACAATCAACAGTCAATATTAAGTAATGGGTTGGAATGGGGGGGGATCTGATCACTTCCCTGTCTTGTTGGATATCCACGTAGGACAAGAGAATCTCCCTAGTCCATACAAGTTTAACTCCACCTGGCTGGATGATGAGGGTTACCCACATATGGTAAAAAAATTATGGATGCCATATGATAGCACTAGCAGAGAATCAACAGGTTTATAGTTTTTGCATAACTTAAAGATTATTAAAGCATAATTGATTTCCATGTTAATAATAAGGAAGGGTTTTGGTCAGTGGAACAAAAAAAGGGATAATGGACCTAGAAATTAAAAGAAGGAATATTTTGGAAGAAGCTGAGGCCACATGGAGGTTAAAGAGTAGGGGCATATGGTTACAGAAGGGAGATGAAAACACAAAGTTTTTTCACAACTACGTCAAGTACATAAATAATACCAACTCTCTGTAGCAATTAGAGGATGATGAGGGAGATATGGTCATTGGTTTTAGGAATCTTGTTGAGGTAGGAGTGAATCATTTCAATCGGTTATTTAAGGAAGATGAGAGGGATTCAATGGCACAGATGATGAGATTGGTTTCCCTATATACATCATTTGTAAATGAAGAGAAAAATGTTGAAATCATGGAGAAAATCACCCAGGGGAACTTAATGAAGCATTACAGTCTATGCAGAAAGATAAAAGTCCTGGCCCTGATGGATGGGTAGTGGAGTTTTTTATTGGTTTCCTATAGATGTTTGAACAAGACCTTCTAAATTTAATTAAATAACCTAAGAGGAATGGAATAATTTTTGCAACCTTCAACTCAACTTTTATAGCTCTGGTTCTTAAATCAGATAGTGCTTCAAACCTGCATGAGTATAGACTAGTATATCTGTGCCATTGCATCTATAAGATAATTGCAAATGTAATTGCTAGAAATATCAAGGAAATCATGTATGGATTGGTATCTCATGAACAATTTGGTTTCATGGCAGGTAGACAGATCCATGATGCAGTAGGCACTATCCAAGAAGTCATGCACATTGTCAAGACAAAACATCTCCCAACTGTGATTGTTAATGTGGATTTATCCAAAGCCTATGATAAAGTCATTTGGATATATCTGAGACTGGTGTTGTTACAAGTGGGTTTTCATCTCCAAATAGTGAATTAGATCATGACTTTTGTTTTAAATACGTCTTTTGTTGTCTTGGTCAATGACTCAGCTACTAATTTTTTTAGTTTTGGAAGGGGGTTGAGACAAGGCTTTCCTTTAGCCCCTTTACTGTTTATTGTAGTGGTGGAGGGGCTTAGCTATCTCTTTTATCAAGCATATAACAATGGCCCTTTTAGAGGTATTCACATTGGTGGTAGAATCAATGTGACTCACTTACTATTTGTTGATGACATCTTGATCTTCTCCAGTGGGTCTAAGAGAGAAGTTGCCACGCTACAAGGGTTTTTGGAACTTTTTGTTGAAGCCTCATGTATGATTTACAATGAAAGAAAATCAACACTGTCCTTTATGAACATGTATCATGAAATAGTCGATTGGATATTATCATAGTTTGTTTTTGCAAGGGTGGATATACACCAAGGGATAAAATATTTAGGATTCATGTTGAACTCGAATGCATTTCACAAAAGGGATTCATAATAGCTTGTTGGTAAGATAGAAAAGAGGTTGATGTTGTGGTGCAATAATGGCTATCCAAGGGAGGCTGGTTGATTCCAGTTAAAACTTTATTAGATGCTATACCATTTTATTGGGTATCATTAGCCTATGTACCTATAGGCATCTTGGACCAGATTATGAAGATGTGCTATAATTTTCTATGGAAGGGCATCCAGGAAGGAAATTCATACCATTGGGTGGATTGGAACAAGATAGCTAGGCCTAAGGAGTTAGGTAGATGGGGTCGAAAATATCCCTAATGTTTTGCAAAGGCACTGGATGCAAAATGTGCATGGATGATTTTGAAAGGTGATGGATTGTGGGTGAAGGTTGTATGCACCAAATATACACACCCTCTAACTATTGAAGAATGATTCAGAGAAGCAGAAAAATCAATTAGGATTGTCTCCACTATGTGGAAATCCTTAATATTGGCATTTTATCTTATTGGGGATTGGATGGTGTGGGGAGTTGGCAATGGAAGGAAGGTGAGGTTGGGACAAGATACCTAGATTGGTTTTAAAAGGAACCATATTCTAGCACATGTGTTGGTAGAGTCTATAATACCCCCATTTTAACCCTCAGGATATATTGGATTTTAATGTAAACATTGTATATATGTGATGTATGATTCCTACCGTGGAGTTCAAGGCCAAGGCCTCGCTAGCGAATGCTTAGACTAGTATTTCATATTGTGCTATCCATGTGCTAGTAAGCCATGGAGATTGTAAAAACATGTAAATGATTATAATGCAAATAAAATACTAAGGGGATGGCTATGGATGCAACTAAATGAGGGGGCTATGCGTATCTAATAGGGAGAGGTGAGGGGGTTGTGGGGTTGAACCCTAGGCTTCCAAATGTCACCTTGAGAACCCACCTTTGACTGTCCTAGCTGTCGTTTAATTCTGTTCATGTAAGGATGTACTTCATAAATCTGTTCATGAGGTTGATGGAGTATGGGCAGCCCTGAAATTCGTAAGGCAGAGTATGAGCTCTATTTTTCTTGTCCCATAAGTCACTCTACCTCATAGGAATATGTTTTTCGTCATCCCCATTCAATGGGGGGATCATGGAAGCATCAGTTTGACCCATTACACAGACCTAACAGTGAGGAAGAAGGAAAAATCACGATCCTAAGGGAAGCCGCATTTGGATGTGCGAATATCGCTCATAAATTTGTGTGGGAAGTGAAATCCATTGGGGAATCCATAGAACCGAACCTTGGGGCGATTTTGAGAGAGTTGGATGTCCAAGAATCCATAGAGAAACCCATATTTGAATAGGCATAAATTCAGTTGCGGGACAAAGCCTTCGGCCGCAACGCTGAGGAGATACAAGAGTGGATCACAGTGGGAAAGATACCAGGGGGTTAAGAATTCATGGTAGAGCAGTCAAGGATCATTTATGCTTGTTTTAGCAGTTGGGACCAGTTATACCTGCCCAGGTCAGTGCTGAGGGAAGGGGCGCCCGAGGGACTGTGCAGCAGCGAAGGGTACCTTACTTAGGCTGAGAGTGGAGTTGATGGGGTTACCTGGATTGTCTGAAGTCAATTGGATATACTTGTAGCTCTGTGGTTGAGCTCATTGACTTAGAAAACCAATTCCCTATCTCCCCACTTGCTTGAAAGAGCTAGATGTGTGCTGGATGACCTTGATTGACTGTGCCTAAGGCTGTGAGTGGACCTGAGGAGTTCCTCCTTAGTGGATACATAGTCCTAGCTCGAGAGTGGTCTTTGAGCGTTGAAAGAATATAGGTTGGGCAGAGACCTATGGTTGGGTTGGAACGTTGCAGTCCATATCCAGGGTCTTGGGGATTTCAATGAAAGGATAAGTGTGCTTTGTGGTTCAAATTATGCCTATTTTACATATATGCTTGTTTGTTTGTTTATGTCAGGATACATAGATTGATCCAGCTGAGTAATAGGACTTAATGCTTATGCATTATGTTTTATATGCCTATGATGATATGTTGGTAGAGGCATTCTAGGTGTGTGTTAATATGGTTTAATTCTGCTGTGTATGTTATTTTACCATGCTTTCGCACCTCTGCATTCTTATTTGTAATGCTATGAATTTATACCTTGATGAATAGGGATCAGTTGGTAAAGGCCCATAATGTTCAGAAGGTTCAGTCATGGCTTTGGGGGAGAAATAGACACCCCCTGCTGTGTTCATGTTCCCTCAGAGGGTCTGGATTGACGGGAGGAGACATGGCAGAGTGGATTAGAGATCTTTACAGAGAGGTAAAGAAGTCTTGATGAAGTTTGGGAAAAATTTTGGTTGGATGAAGGAAAAATGCATAAGTCTCAAGTGTGGCATAGGATCACACAATTGCATGGGGATCGCCGAGATCTTTCCAACGATACCAATTTTTCCAAAAAATGGACTTAGGATGAGGAATATATTGGCCTGAGAAGTTGACAGTAACAAGAGCATATGACCAACTTCTGACTTTTCGAACCCGCATTGCGGAGTGCAAAAGTCAGAGGTGTAATTTTCCCAAAGCTATGAATTCAGAGTTTCGAATTTTGACTCCCGCATCATGGATTGCGGATTACAGAAGTTAGAGGCATGAATCTTCGAAGTTGTGAATTTGGCGTTTCGACTTTCTGACTCTCGCACTGTGGTTTGCGGAATGCCCAAGTTAGAGGCGTATTTCTTCGACATTGTGTATTTGGCGTTCCGACTTTTCGACTCCCGCACTGCAGAATGCAGAAGTCAGAGGCATATTTCTTCGGCGTTGTGTATTTGGCGTTCCGACTTTCCGACTACCACACTGCGTATTGTGGAATGCGTAAGTCGGAGGCGTATTTCTTCGACGCTGTGTATTTGGCATTCTGACTTTTCGACTCCCACACTACGGATTGTGGAAGTTAGAGGTGTATTTCTTCAGCTGGAAGAACAAGGGCAAGGACTCTATTCTTTAGGTAAGAAAACCTTTGATTATAATCTTTAATTCTTTCTTTACCTTTCATCTTTATGGAAGATAACTCCAAAACTAAGTCTTGTGGTGTTTTTTCATCTCCAAATTTTTGGATAAACGGATTTTCAAAATCATCCCAAGATGTAATCGATTTGGCTTCCAATGCGAAATACCATGTAGATTCCTTGCCCTCAAATGTGTAAGGGAAAAGTTTGCAAACTACATCCTCGTGAATAACATTCCTAAGCCTAATGGCTTGCATGAAAGTTTTAATATGATCAAGCGCAGGTGACTTGTCATCTGGGTTATATTTAGGAATCCATTTTTCTAGGTTCTTAGGTAACTTGTGTTGATCACCAAGTATCCACACAGCATCTTGGTCAAGCCAAGGTCTGTTCTGGCCTTCCCCAGTCATAGGTAGTTCTTCTTCTTCTTCGGACGAACAGTCAGGAGAACGTTCACTTTCGGATGAGGAGGATGAAGATGAAGGAGGAGACGGTGGTGGTCCACTTGAAGGAATTACTTGTGAAGCTGGTGGGGTTTCAGTGAATAACAAATCAAGATTGAATTCAAGGGGTTGTTGCTGGTTTGACGAACTATTTTGTTCAGTGTTTTGTTCACCTGAATCTTGACTAAATTGATCAGCTACCTGTAGATTGGTCTTTTCTTGGTGAATTGCCGCTAATCATTGACTTCTCTGTAAAGAGAGTCTTTGCTGCAATTTAACAGCACTATCACTGGACCTCTTGAGTATCTATTCAAGTAGAATAGGTCCTCTAGTGGGTGATGTTATAATGATATCTCCTGTTGTTGGATCTTGGTGAGCTATTGGGGTAACATGGATAGTAGCAAGTTGTTGTACCAGTTGCTCAACAGAAGTAGATGCTTGAGTGTGACTACAGGTGACAATCGGTATTCTTGCTGGAGGAGGTTTCTAAGTGTTCTGCTTAGGCCTATTTAACTACTGGCCCTCCTTCTAGCGCCATTTGTTGAGGCCTCGGGGGTGTAGGGTAAAAACTTGGCGAATCTTTCAATAAATTATAAAACCTTGTAAAGTCTTGGCGAATCTTTTATTAAATTATAAAACATTATGAATACTTGGTGAATTTTTCAATAATGCATAAACCACATATAATAATAAAACAACATATTCATTAAACTATAATATCCTAGAGAAAGAGCCATTATCTAGTACTTATTGAATTAAGATAATTTTTATTTCATTTCTTACCTATTCACATAGGATTTCTTGCATGTTCACATATGATTTCTTCAATCAATTCCATTATGATACAATTACATCAAACTAGGTTTGGCTAAAATCCATGTTTTTCCATTCTCCTAAGTAGCCAAAAGATCAGCTTACCAGTTGTTATTGCAATCACATGAAATACCATCAATAGAGTACTTTGAAGTCTCAAACCCTTTGACTAATTCATATGCATCTAAACCCTCAAACCCTAGTCATTAAGGTAAACAAAGGTGATGAAATTAAGAAAAATCCATGTGGAAGCTCAAAGAAGGGAGTAGAAACTAGAAAGAACAAGAGTTACACTCAGCTTGGTCACTGCCTTGTAGAAATACAAACAATAATAATATTACAAATATATACAAAACAACACTAAACAATAATAAATTGATGTCTGTATTGAAAAAAATGTGGGGGTTTAAGCCAAATAACCAACTTCCAGATTATAAACTAAGATTATATACTGCGAATTTCCAGTTATTATTATGTACTCAAAAGTGAGGTGTAAAACAACCAAACATTGTTAGTAATGCCAAAAATGGCACCATATTTTGCAACACTTGTAAGTCCAAATATATATGAGAGCATGCTTTACACACAACTTCTTACAAAAACATTTACTTTATATTATTAAGTTTTTTTATTACATTTTGATGTCTAATAATAATAATCACATAGAGGCCAATAATTGGCCTAGATTTGGAATACACAACTACCCCAATCTATCTAGACATGTAAGTAAACATATCCATCCATTTATTTACCTTTACCAATCCTTTAAAGAATAAGATCCAACCGAATTCCAACAACTGCAAACTTTATTGCAACAATGAACCAAAAGATGGATTGTATTGTAGAAACATATTAACATAACCAGCAAAGAAGGATTGCAAATAGATAAATATCAAGTTCGTTTGCTTTGGCTATTGCTTCATGTTTGCATTGAGGCTAAGAGATTTCCTCCATATAAGTTGTTTAATATGTTTCTAAGTAAACGATCCCTACTCAAAATCAAAGTTGAAAGGAGTAAGGCATCTAGGTTCTTCATTGATGCCATGAATACTTGTCAAATAATGGTGACTTAAGGCCTCTTCAATTGACAGGAAACACAATATAATAAAAATGCATCAGTTGACAAGAAAATAAAAACTAAAAGCGTATATCATAGATTCAATGTCCAAGTATTCCCCTTCTCCAAGACTTAAAACCATCCTCGAACACCTAAAAATAATAAAAACTAACCAATTATAGAAGTTGAGCCATATAATACCTATGATACACTTGCTTGGCTCGAATACAAGCATTTTTCAAGTAAATCTACAACACCCTCATGCAAGTTAGGAAGATTTGGAGCAAAAGGTTGCTCAAGGAACTGCCAAAATATTGAGTGCATGCACCACCTACAATATGGTACCTCAATAAATTAGTAAATTTGTTTTTCAATACATTAAAAAAAATGTGCATATGTGCCTCTAAAGTATATGTGCCTCTAAAGTATATGTGCATAAGGATATAGAAATATTTTTTTAGAATATTGGATATTGTAAAAGAAAGAAAATCCAACAGGTGGAGAGTTTCCCAAGAGATTCTGCAGTCTAGACACATGAGTGTATCACTATTTTGGACCAATATCTTTCAGGGAACAAATCTGCATAACAGTTGCAACGAGTTCTTTCCCCTCATCAAATCTAGCCTTGATCTGAATCACGTGAAAATAGGAGTAAATAGAAATAACATGGGGTAACGGCCCAAAAAACTGATTTGTCCTAGACTAGAATATCCTAGAGACAAGTAAGGGCCCTAGCCACATGCTAGGGACTTTTCCATGGCATCAACCTGCTTGGTCCCCGACCAAGAACCCCAGGATACAGATGGGGGCCCTAGGGTACCTTCTAGGGACTTACTATGCCTGGTAAACTGATCAAGAACCCTAGTTAACTAACTAGGGTACCACCCTCTCTGAGAATGGGTCTCACAACTGCACTAACTTTAAACAAAACTTCTCTTCTTTTGGAGCAATTGTAACAACAACTAAAAACTTGCTTGGATCCTTCAAGGAGGCACACCAAATTAATCTTGAATCTTCTCTAAAAGCTCACTTCTGTCAATTAGATGTAGGATTACTGATGGCTAGATAAATAGTTGTTAATCTGGCATATACATAGTGCATTTTAAGAAGTCATGTGCACTATGCATGTCTGCATTCTGCAACACCATTAAAATAATTCTACAACAAATATGCAAATATATTTTGCAGCAGCATGGACATTTAATTCTACAACAAACTAGCAGCTTCACACATTGTAGAAAAGTGTCCTTTCCAATGAGGACATCTTTTGCATCTTGAATCTTTTAACCTGCAACTTATGTAGGGTCTCTCTACGTAAGTAATAAATTTTTATTTTATTTTATTTACAAGAGATCGATTTCATAGTCACATAGAATTAGTCCATCCTTAACTCCTAACATGAATTAGATTAGGATTTTTCCCAAATAGCCCTAAATAAATAATTGTAAAACCAATCCATAGACTCATGATTATAGGCATAACATAAATCTTTGCAAAAAGGAGGATGGTGGTGTCAAAGTAATGAGGTTTATAAAATAACTAATTTTTATCATTCTTTCATGACAAAAAGTGTTTTCATAAGCCAAAGATATAAATTCAAGACTTCTATCCAAGAAACATATGCATGTTACTTACTTGAAAAACCCTTTCATTTGTAATTAAGTCTTTTTATACCTTTTTCACAATTTAAACCAGTGTTCCTCATACCATCACTCTTAAGTAAATGAATGACATGGGATATATCTGATTATATATATTTATATATATATGGTATAACATAAGTAAATTATAGTATTCATATCATGAATTTCAAATTGTGTCCATTCGATTCATAGTATATATATATAATATATAACAAATATAAAAGTATAGTGTTCATAAGCATCTATCGGCACCTTAGAAACAAAAGTAGTCTTTAACCTTATCCTTCCTCATCCTAAACATAAGACTTGTTCCCAATCTATGACATTGAATAGATTCGAATACAAAAGTTAATGCATATCTCATATGAGGCTTGGAAACTGTATTTAATCAAGGCATGATCGTAACTCAAATTATACTTTACTAATAGGTTCAAGTAAATATGATAATAAAATATTATGCATTCAATTCCATTCTTTATTGCCATATTCTATATCATTTACATGCATCCTAATTGATGTGCTTAATCTATCATACCAATTACAATTTGAAAAGAATATTAATATAAACATAACACAATGTTCAGGATGTATTTAAATTGAAATAAGATCATAACACAACCATATTTTCTAACACAATCAATTAGATATACTCTAAGTATAATGCTTTCAATTTAATTTTTTTTATCAACATACCCCATATTATTTGCATGCATAAGGATCTTGTACTTAATTTATAACATCAATTACATTTTAAGGAATACTAACATAAACATAAACATAACATAATAGTTAGAACTTATGTTAATTAGAACATAATACAACTATACTTTTCTCAAACATATATGAGGGTTTAGACAATAAAATAATCTGAATATAAACTTGACATAACTATACTTCCCTCATGTATTTAAAGTAAAAGTACTTTATATATAATACTTCCATTTTAATCTTTCACCTACACATTCCATATCATAATAAGAATCCACAGTGATGTTTATCCACCTACAAGTAATATTAAATTAATTTTTTTTTTACTCTAGGCATGACATAAGTTCATATGCAAGTTTGTTTTTTTTTTTTTTTTTTTTTTTTTTTTATGCTAGAACGAACGAAGATTAAGAAGTACGTTCTGTATCTTTTGATAGTGGTGAAGTACGATCTGTATCGTATGGAGAATTACATGGAGGGTTATTAAGCGGACACCTAGGAGGAGCTATGGATGCATCGGGAGAAGGATTGATCGGTTCCCAAGGAAGGGAGAAGGTTTTTGAGGCTGGTTTCATTACTACTCAGAGGGTTGAACATCAACGTGTAGAGGATGCCTATGGAGAACTCAAGAGTTTGACAGATGAAAGGGTTCCATTTTTGCTCCTGCTACGGGAGAAAGGCACCAAGAAGATTAAGAAAGTTATAAAGAAACGAGATGGGGTTAAGTTAACAGTAGGGGAAGATATCAGGGTTGCAGGGATAATGGCTTTGGTTGGAAAAACCCTGATCGGAAGGTTTTATGGAGTCCGAATAGAGGAGGTGCCGTTGAGGGAGTGGCTTCTTTTGCATTGGGGATCGGTGCTTCAATACGTGCCGGAATTCTACATTATGACGAAGGGCTGGTTAGGTTTCAAGATGAGAAATGAAGCGGATGTGGCAAAGGTTTATGGAAGGGTCTGGTTATGGGGGAAGACTGCCTTGAGTCTGAAACCCTAGAACCCATGTTTCGACCCTCGTCGTGAAAAAAGAGGTGTGGCACCGGTCTGGGTAAAATTGCCGAGGTTACCCTTAGAATTTTGGAACAAAGATTTTATTACGGCAGTGGGTAACAGGATTGGAAAAACCTTACTAGTGGATGATTCTTATAGGTTCAAAGCTCAAAGAACGGTGGCCAAGGTACTGGTGGAGGTAGATATTGCACTGGGTCTTCCGGATGTTATTGAAATCACTGCCGGCAGTTTTTGTCTCTCTCAGATAGTGGATTATGTCAATATGTCGTTTCGTTGTAGACGCTGTCACGCATACGGGCATCTAATATCGGACTGTGCTTTACCTTTCTCCAAAAAGAAATGGGTGGTGAAAGTGGATGGAGTTTCAGAGGAATTAGGCAGGAGGAAGAAGGACCATATTTTAAGCTTACCGGTGAGTTCAGTTTTTGGGGGTAAAAAACCATCGGAGAAGGATTCTGGAAAGAAAGATTTAAGCGAGGTGGATGGGGATAATTTTCTTAGCCCTTTGAATGTTAGCTTGTCTTAGGAAGAGGGATCTTCAAAGCTCGGAGTGACAGCATCTTTCGAATCTTTGGCTCCTCAGAGAGGGGTAGAGGCCCTGAACAAGCCTATGGATTAGACGGAAGCGGTCCACTTCTTGATCTCGCCTAGTTCGATGTCTTCTCCGGGTAAGTTTTCACACCCTCAAACTCTGGTTTCGTTAAAAAATTTACAGTCGAACTTAAGGAACGAAGCGTTTAGCCCTTTGGCCCGTGTTGGGTTGGTTAGCCCGGGGCTTTCTTTAAGGAGGTGCAAGAGATTTTTACGCAATCAAATTCCGGACCATTCTCCAGGGGTGGGTAAGACTAAAGGGTCCTGGGACCCCGATCACCATTATGCTTTGAGATCCCAGGTTAAGCTGGGTCGGGGGGTTTCAGGCATAGAGCCGGGGGCAAATATTCAGTATTCTAAGGAGGAGGCTCAGTTCGACATCAGGGAGGACCTAAGTTTTCGTTTTTCATCATCCAAGGGTTCAAGGGCGCTTAGAGTTTCGCCGGGTGGGATGGTGAACTCATGAATCTTTTATCTTTTAATAAACGGGGGTTATCCAACAACCCAAAATTGCAGGCTTTAGGGAGGTTAGTGGAGTTAAACCGCCCCGATGTTATAGTTTTGCAGGAGACAATGTGCAGGGGGTTAGGTTTAGTTAGCAGGATGTGCAAATTGTTTGCAGGGTGGTCCTTTGAGTGGGTGGACAGTGTTGGTTTATCGGGGGGTTTGGTCACTAGCTGGAGGGTGTCGTTGCTTTTGAGGAACAATTTTGCCTTTCCTTCTGGGTTAGGAATGCCTTTCGAGAGCAAGGAGCTTGGATTTTGCTTTAATATCCTGAATGTTTACGGACCCTACAATCGTAAATCTTCTTTCTGGAATGTGTTTTTAAAAAAATCTTTTTTATAGGATTTTCCTTTCATAGTTGCGGGTGACTTGAACATTACTCTTAATAGAGGAGAATTTTGGGGTTTGGGGTCACGGGTGGACCAGTTTCAGGCATGATTTTTTAGGCTTTTGTTGGAGGGAGATGTTTTGGACCTTGAACCAGAGGTGCTGAAACCGACTTGGTTCAACAAACGTTCTGGTTTTGCAGCTTTAGCTAAAAGGTTAGATCGTTTCCTCGCAACGGGGGAGTTCCTGCGAAGGGTTGAGAGGGCCCGTTCTTGGCGAGAGACCGGGGGAGGGTCTGACCACTTACCCATTCTTTGTAGTTTCGAAAAAGGGGGGAATAAGCCTGGAACGCCCTTTAAGTTTAACCCTCATTGGTTAGTCCATGATGATTACAAGGAGCTAGTTAGGGTTAATTGGAAGCAATTTGATAACTCCTCGCTTGATTCCTGTGCAGATCAATTTATGGATAATCTTAAAGTTCTAAAGAAGATTAGGGTGACTTGGTTGAATATTCTGAGGGAAAAGGTAGACGACGGTCTAAAGGCAGTTGAAGAGAGGATTAATTCTTTTTTTGAAGGCGATCTGGATCTTTCGGATCCTTTCTGCATAGCTGAATTGTCTAAAATGGAGGAATCAAGAAATTGACTGTTACTGGAAAGGGAAGCAAAAGCTAGGATGAAAAGCAGAGCGGTCTGGTTAATGTCAGGGGATGATAACACTGCTTATTTTCATAAAGTCGTAAGCCACCGGAAAAGAGTTAATTCCATCCGGGATCTCCAGAATGAGAGGGGAGAATCGCTTCATGGTTTTCAACAGTTGGCTGATGGAGGAGTGGAATTCTTCCAGGATTTCTACAAGGATACTCAGGACAACAACTTATTAGAGATGATCTCGACAGTTACTAAATTCAATGCTTGGGTATCGAAGGAGGATAAAGTGCTTCTGGATGGGCCTGTTTCAATGGAAGAGCTAAAATCAACACTAAACAAGTTAAAGAAGGAAAAAAGTCCGGGACCTGACGGTTGGTTGTCGGAGTTTTTTATAGCATTCTTCGATCTAGTTAGTGAGGACCTGTTAAGAGTGCTGGAGAAGAACAAAGTTTCTGGGAACCTATCTTCTAACATCAATGCCACTTTTCTGTTTCTTTTACCAAAGGTTGATATACCAAAGACTTTCGGTGATTTTCGTCCTATATCTCTGTGTAATGCAATCTACAAGGTAATTTCAAAAATTTTGGCTGAGAGGCTCAAGCCTATTTTGGCTAGAAACATTTCTTCGGAGCAGTTTGGTTTCTTACCTGGTCGAAGTGTCCATGAGGCAGTTGGCAGTGCACAAGAAGGTATTCATACATTGAAGTAAAAAAAGATCCCGGCTAAAGTTTTGAAGTTAGATATGTCCAAAGCGTACGACCACACAAGATGGCTTTACATTCAGCTGGTCCTCATTCAAATAGGATGCAGGATGTAGTTCGTTAATTGGGTCTGGTCCTGTATCTCAACCATCAGCTTTTCAGTTCTATTAATGGGGTGGCCTCAGGTTTTTTCCATCCAGAAAGGGGCTTGCGGCAGGGATGCCCGTTATCTCCTTATCTCTTTTTATTGGTCATGGATGGATTGAGCTGCTTATTGGCATAGGCTGTGGATAACAATGTCTTGGAGGGTATCAGGTATGGAGACACTAGACTTACTCACACATTTTTTGTGGACGACGCCCTCTTATTTCTGGGTAATTATCCAGAGAAGACGAATGGAATCAAAGATTTGTTCTGAAAGTTTAGTAAAGCTACAGGAATGCAAGTCAACCTTAGTAAATCTGCATGTTATTCTAACAATTTGAGCATTCCAGAGCTGGCATATTTCTTGGAGCTTTTTCCTATGGATATCTAACCTTTAGATGAAGGTTTTGTGTATTTGGGATTTCATCTTAAGCCTACTTGTTATTATAAGAAAGACTGGGAATGGTTGATATTGAAAGTGGAACATCGTATTCAATTTTGGTGTAATCGATACCTATCCAAGGGAGGGAAGACTGTTCTCATAAAAAGCGTTCTAAGTGCAATACCGATGTTTTGGTTGATTCTGGCGAAAATCCCTCAGGGGGTCTTGCAGGTAATCCGTAAGCTTTTGTTCATATTTTTATGACAAGGTAAAGAGGATCATGGATTGCATTGGAATTCTTGGGAGTCGATATCTAAACCTAAGGCAGCAGGCGGGTGGGGGGTTAAAGACCTCTCCTCTTTCAGTTTAGCATTGGCTTCAAATTCGGTTTGGCAGTTGATCTCTAAGGTTGGAAAATGACAGGATATTCTTCGCTTCAAATACATGGCTATTGATCAGGTTATCACTTGGGTGAGACAGTCCAACAAAAGTAGTAAAGGAGAATCACTGTTCTGGAAAAACATCATAGCTTCCTTCCATGTAATAGGAGACCGTTTGGTATGGCAGGTAGGTAACGGGTGCGTCGCATGCATTGGAAGTGATCATTATAAGGGTGTTTCTCATAGTAATGAATTTCCCCAGGAATTATTGATTCTGTTAGAAGATAAGGGATTGGTGGTTCTGGCAGATATAGCGGATGGGAGAGTTCAGTTCACTCATAATTGGAAATCAGCTGCTTCTTTAGAGTTATCAGGGAGATGGACTGGGTACTGGGATCAGTGGATATCAGCATTAAAAAAAGGATTCATTCTGTTGACTAATGAATCGGACGTTATTCAGTGGAAGGGAAGCGAGGAAGTAGGAGTTTTCTCTGTGAAGGAGGCTTACACATCGTGATGGAGCCAACATTTTATCGAGGATCCTTGGTGGTGGAAGAAGATATGGGCTGTTAAAACAATGCAGAAGAGTAAGATACGTATTTGGGCCATTCTTCAGAACAACATTCCCACGTGGGATTGCCTACAAAGAAAATTTCAAATTGGTCCAGGAAGATGCAGCTTATGTAGAATGGCCGAAGAGGAAGTAGAACATCTCTTTCTATGCTGTCCCTTTATTCAACAGGTTTTGGCAGACCTTCGTCAGAATCTACACTTTTTTCAAGTGACTGAAGCTGTTTCCTTTGTAGGCCTTTTGAAATTATGGTTTGAAGAACCGAGGTTGAAAAGGCTTAGATGCTTAGTGTTTCTGGTTCCATGGTACGTTTGGTTAGTACGTAATCAATTGGTGTTCGAAGATAATAACCAGCCAAGTTTCTATGTAACATCACAGATTCTTTCAGTTTATCTTTATTTCTAGAACAGGAAAAAGAGGTTCAAGTAAGATTGCCAAAGGATTTTCCTACTGAGGTTGGGGGAATAGTGGGCTATTTCGATGGAGCATGCTCTAATAATGTTTGTGGTTTGGGTGGTCACCTGAGTATTTCGGATTCAGTTTACAGTTTCCAAGCGAATGGAGGTTTCGGTTCCAACAACCGAGCTGAAGGCCTTGCGCTTCACATTCTCCTTATTCTGGAAAAAGAAAAGCAGGTGGATACTTTAAGAGTTTTTGGGGATTCCAAGCTTTGGGTTAAGTACATGAACAAGGAGAACGATTTCCATATCCATTCACTTCAAACTCTAGGAATAAATGTGGAACTACAGGCAACAGCTTTCAAGAAGGTCTATTTTGCTCATGTCTTTAGAGAACAAAATACTTAGGAATATATCCTATCTAAGGTAGGATTGCTCATGGACAAAGGACAATGCCAGATAATGCATACCAGGCAGGCATTTCAGGAATCAAGGAGGATAAACTTACTATCTTTAAACTAAAAGATCCGATCAATAAGATCTTATGCTTTTTGAATATTTGTTCAGTTTTAAAACTGTAATCACATCTTTTATATCATTGTGACAGATCATAACATTACTATGGGAGATAAATCTCTCAGTATTCTATTTTGGCTATCATCGTGCTTTTTTGCACTTGTGGAATGTATTTTTGTTCTTTATGATCAATGAATACGACTTTTTCTTTGGAAAAAAAAGTAATATTAAATTAATATCTAGAGAAACTCCATTAATAAAATCCTTATATATATATGACCACGTATGTCATTCATTATACTTACCCAAAATGGATACATTAAACTAAAATGGAAGCAACCGATACTCCTCATCCATTAAATACATTATTTAAAACCAAACCCGAGAATCATTCCAACTCTGCACATTAATTTTAATCTCAATAAATGATATAAATAATATTGAACATCAATCAATACTCAAATCGGGAGTGATGCTAATTTTCGTAATTTCCATTTAATCTTAAATAACTAACACGTGATTTAGGCAATTCCTCCCCATTTCGTGACTTCTGTGAAATCTTTATAAAACAAGAAAAATAGCTGCAAAGTAGCTAGTCCCTGCTATAAGAAAGTGTTTATAGAATGTTTAATTATATTTGAAATAAAATGCATGAATTACTCTTGAGGTAGCCTTAGGCATGAATTACCCTCCACAGTCTCACGCACAATATTCTGAGAAAATATTGTTAAAAGTAAGCCTAAATGGGTGAGTTATTACAAGAGGAATAACAACATTGGGTAGGTGATGTCAAAGCTAGTATGATCACAATTGAGTAGAGTTGTGAAGAGAAGGAAACTCTAGCAAGAGAGTTTTGTGAAGAGTAATAGTCTCAATAGAGAGAGATGCTAGATGCTATGAAGGATTTTCTCAGAATAGAGAGAGATGTTAGATGCTATGAAGGCTACTCCTAGAGGGTCATACGTTGGGTAACAAAAAATAGAATTCGCCTCGATTTTCAAATATTCAAAAATCCAAATAGCTAAATAATTATCATACAAGCTATTTAATCTCAAGAGGTATTTAAGGCTTATATAGCCCTTCATATTTTCACATATTTTCATGAGCGATTTTTTTGGTAAACATTATCGACCCACTAGAAAAGTACAAGTATTAAATATTGCATAATTGTAATTAAGAAAATTTACTTTGTTGTCTTTAGTATGCTTTTTATACAAAATAAAATTTAATAATAAAAAAAGATGCAGTTGAAAATTCTTAAGTTCTATTTAAGTTGTTCTATTTAAGTCATTGTTTTATCAATCAAATATATTAATTTTAATAAAATATGAAAATGTTGCAAGTTTGATTTAGGTTTAATATTTAAAAAATTCCTTAAAATAATTTATTTTTAAGGAAATATAAAAAAAAAATTAAGCATTTTAAAGTGAAATTATTATTTTAAATATGTTTTAGAATTTCACTAATATTTTGGAATCACATTAGAAAATACTAAAATATATTTTTTATATAAAAAATGCAATCTACAAATAAAACATATAAAAAATTATTCATTCTTTCGTGTTATGGTGTGGTGTAGCTCTCCATGTGAATGTTAGTTTTGTTGAGCCACATCTCCATGGGCCTTACTACGATCACATGTCACTTGTTTGATGTAAATTTTAAAAAATATTTCTAATAATAACAAAATAAATAGAAAAATAAAAATTACTTTTTCAAAACAAATACAAACAATGAAAATTACTTTTTAAGCAATCCATCGAACTGAGCAATGATAGATTTTTAAAGCTATACGTTAAACAATGCATACACCACTTGTTGAAATGCATGTGATACGTGTTTATTTATTGGCTTATATTCTTATGGTTTTACCGAGATTCAATTCTATAGATTAGAAAAATGGGAAATGTGGGTTTTTCAAAAAGTACACAGAAAGGATTTGAACGGATTTCAGGTTACCCAATTTGTTTCGCAAGGAGGAAGTACCACAGGCTGAAACAATAAATCCAACTGCAATCGCCTCCATTAAAGCTAGAGCAAGCAATTGTAAGGGATTAATATAATTGATATATTATCAAGTGTAGTTTAATGGCGTCGACTACTCATTTAGATGCGAGACAACCTTCAACAATAGTCTTCATCCGCTCATCTCTTCCCTGCGGGTATCTTCCAGAAATGGATGCTGGGGAATGGGCGCAACACATCACCGCAATGGGGAAGGTTGAGGGGACAAGGTACTATGCCTTTCCTTGGCCATCATGAAGAAAGAATCCCCAATGTGAAGTCCTACAGGCAACCTGCCATTTCACAAGCTCTACTAGTTGATTATTCCAGTTTCCTAGCCATCATGTTCAGAGTTCCAGGGGTGATGTTCTGGGACAAGTCTATTCAATTGTTACATGCATTTTCTTTGGATTGTAGTATATTATATTATATGTATATTTTGACTCTTACATGACTGATTTCCATCGATTTAAGAAATTGGTGTTGTTGTCCTAAATTAGAGGCGAGAGACAGAGTTCATGTCCATTTGAAAAAAACTTTTGTTGTTAAGGAGACCCATTAACTGGATGAAAAACAACGATGACGAAAATCATTTCTGCATGCTGCCATGATTCCTCGTAACAGAACTTATGGTTACGAACTTATGGATGAAAATGTAAGGATACTCTGAATTATTCTCAACTCTTTTCCCTTTTTTTAATTCATAAAGAAAAGAGCTCTAAAGCAAGTTTTACCACAAAACAAACAAAGGGGATTTTATTCTGCATATTCTGAGCTTGATTCTACAATGAAGGAACCGTGTGCATAAGAAGGAGAATTGTTGCGAAAATATTTCTTCTTCTTTGGAAGAAATATAAGCACAGAAGAAACAAAACAACCATTTATATGGAGTTTACCTCTATGGATTATGATCAATGAGTATATAAAGTTATATGACGTCTTTAGCTTAACTATTCAGAGTTAAGATACAACGAACAACAGGAAGGTGGCCTCCTCTGAAATTGCTACAACAAACAACAGGGTAGGTGGTTGATATTTCTTCCATTGACTAGTGGAATAAGACTTTCCACACAATGGTGTAGGTGGCATCTCTAACAAAGGTGGATACATTTCTCAATTTTAAATATATTCCAAGTTAAATTAACATATACATACATCCATTACTGAACATTACTGAAACCTGTACACATGACAAAGTACTGCATGCAAGGAAGCTAAATAGAATGCATAGAAGGTTATGCGGGTGGTTGGACTAAAAAATAAAAAAACCAACACATAAGGGCATGCTCTACGGAGCCTCCTTCATGGATGATTTTGAATAGTGCAGGGGTAAGTATTGGTCACAAATTGCAGTTTGCTTGTGTTTTCATTTGAAATATGATATGAAGAAGCACTGACAACAAAACCCTTATAGAAGAAATATTGTCTGGCAGGGGACGAAGGCAGGTAGAGAAGCATAGCACAACAAATATTGGGACTCGTCCACTTACTTGCTTGGGTGAGTGGATTTGGTCATCATCCATGTTTTTTCGTAAAAACCCAGGAAGTTCTGATGCTTTTTGATTTACTAGGTAATAGGAACAATTATGCCATAAGCCATTGCAGCTATTAGAACCTTATTGCAATAAGAAAAAATATGTTTGTCAATTTTATCTCCTACTTTCTGTCAGGGAATAACACATTAAATTTCAGTTGCCAATGAAGGACAGAGGTGGTGGATAATGGCACTAACCCATTCTAAACAATATTGAAGGCTTGAGGCCAAGCTGCTTCCTTGACAATAGTAGACCCATTGTTGGGGATTAAGTTAGCACTGAAATGTAGAGGAAGCAATGTGTTTTCGTTTATATGGATGATGAGATTTTGACCTTCTTTAGCAGGAAGTAGGACATGGACGGTCGGAAAAGGATGAGTTGCATCGGCTGTCCAGTTCTGCGTAAAGGTTGCAGCGATACTTGCATTCTTCAGCCTTGTCTACAATGGATCGAATCCTCGGAAGCCCAGGGGCACGCCACTATATTTGTCGCAAAGTTCTTTGGCCATGCGGGTCTCATGGCGTTCATTAGCGATGTGCCGGATCATCAGAGGCCTGGTATGTTTGAATTCGGAGATTTAAGTCATCAATTTCTTGAATATTTAATTAGTACATTCGTAAGGCAAATAAATATTTTTTCCAGAGGTCTTGTCCGATGTAAATGAAGCCTCGATTTTTTTTTAACACAAAATTAAAGCCTCGGCTTATCAATTATTGTTTATTTAAATCAACAGTGAAATATTTGCTTCTTTGAAGAGATAGTCGACATAATGCTTCAAATGGTGATATATCTTTTTTCCTTAAAAGGATTATCAGAAGGGCAATAAATTACAGTTGAAGACTTTAAACTATGGATCGATTCTTTACAGGATGTTTTGAACTCTGTAAAAAGGATTATTCAAATGCATTTCAGGTTCTTCCAATTTAAAGGCACAATCTTATAACGGTTATAAGGTTTAGAAACTTGAATCTAGAAATGTAAACCCAACTAGCTTACTTCAACATTTTTACCAGTGTGATTTAAAGAACCCTATAATTGGCATAATCAATCTTAACAGTAGATCTAGTAACTATACATAAACATCAAAACTATTTGTGCAAATCTAACATATATTTGAACAGTCCTGTAACTTCCATAGCTCAATCTTAACACAAGACCTATTACAACAGTGAAGAATATAAAAACTCAAAGTGCAAAGCCAGTGTCAGAGATCACAGATAGAAATCTCTTGCACCAGATGGCAGTGAGAAAAATTGCAAATTGGATACAGAGACACATTTCCTCCATCCATGCAAAGATACATACAGTCACTCTTGTATATAAATATGAGTGACGACTCCACTTCTTCAAAGGGGGTGGTGGGTATGGGAGATCTTACCATTTATAGGAACATCAAAGACAGAACACTGGTCGTCCCGGCATTGATCACAAAACACATTGCCTACTATTGTGGCAACTGCATCAGCATACCTTGCAACTGCCACAAGAACCAGAACTGCAAACAGGTACGAAGTTCGAATCCCAACCATTGCTTGCTAGCTCGTGTTAGTAAGTCATTTAAACAACTTTTGTGTATCATTCCCGAGGAAAGAGTATAAGTAGATATTTATATAGAGGCATGACTGAGAATATTAGAGAGGCAGATGGATTTCTATTAATCTATTGCAGCTACTCCCATGCATTTAAGAGTAGACATTAATGGCAACAATGAAACCGTGTTGAATACATAATACTTACAGGTGTTTTGAACCGACTCAAATGTAATGTAACTGGGTCCACTGTCCTCAAATCACATTAAATCAAAGCAAATGATGCAGAATTGAATTTGTTGGATAGGGCAGGTTTTTTTTTTAATATTTAATGTCAAATCTGTTGATCACATTAAATTGATTGAATTAATGATCAGTGCCAAGTGTTTACTTGGCACATATATATTAAATGAATGACTGTGGCCAGAGTTTACGTGGCAAGTTTATATTGTTTCTCAATTTTATATTTTTAATTAATTTTTGTAGTTCAATAATTATTATGAAGTTTATATTTTTTCTCAATTTTATATTTTTAATTAATTTTAATTGTTCAATAATTATTTTGCATAGCAGGACAAAATTGTCAAATCTCTGCAGTGCACCAATCAGAAAAATGATAAATCTAATTTTAAAAATTTCTAAAAATATTTTTGATATTTAGAAAATTCATTTTAATAATAAAAATTTGGAAAACTTTGGTAAACATTGGTTTAAAAGTTTGAAACAAATATGGGTCAACGGAATTTGGCGACCAGTCGATCGCTATAATCCCTGCAGTGCAGGGACTAATAAAGAATATAATTGAAACCATCGTTAATCAGCATAAAGGGAATCTATAGTTTAAACAAATATTAAGTAAATAAAACATGATTAAAAGCAACTACTCCCCATTGGCCATTTCAGTGAAATCTTTTTATAATAGAAGAATATAATTTAAACAGTCGTTAATAACAAATTAGGGTTTCCACCCTTTGGAGAGAATGTGCAACAATATTCACAAGAGAGATAATCAATGGACACTTGGAGTCTTCTTTGGACGTAAGTCTTTGCAACACATTCTCATATAAATAGAGCTTTAACCACGAGGTACAGGTTTCAACAAGAAGGGGAGCCCGCAGTTCCACGCTTCTCAACGCAGTTCCAAGCAAACAACACCACAACAATAGTTTTATGTTCCATGTTTTGGAAGAAGCTCACAACTTAGCTCGCATTCTTCTTCTATCCTTTTGAAGATTGAAATTTTGCTCACTAATGAAACTCTAAGTGCATGCCCTTGGGTTGTGAAAGATTCATCCAAATATTTTCTTGATCTAGTCCTAAAAGGAGAGAGGTCGTATTCTGTTATACTTCACTGCACCACGCTCACTACAATAGAAGGATAGTCATCAAAATATATCGACACAAAAACCAAGATTAGGGTTTCTCCACCTCAAGACTTCCATGAATGCCTGTGATAAGAGAGAGATCAATGCAGTCTTCACGGTGAGTTCATATCACAACATTATCAAGAGTTCAGGTTCCATGGATAAGAACATGAGTTCTACACTAGTGTTCCAAATGCAACTCGTGTAGGTCTCTACATAGTGTTCAAGACTCCACCAACTCCACCAACACAACTCTCCAAGAGAAGGTCACAGATGACACTTGAGGCAACTTGCAGTAGATATGAAAAACATGCATAATTCCATAGTAGTCTTTATGAAGAACTCCACACTCTGTGGTTCTCCTTCAAGTCCTCCACCAGTCAATCGCATCAACGTTCCAAGCATTAGTTAGCAAAAAATGTATCTTCACAATGATCACGATGTAGCACGTAGAGCAGAGAAGTCTTGGCGCATAGTCTTGAACACATAGTTCGAAGAAGTGATTAGGATTCTCCATAAATTGATATGCACTAGTTGTAAACTGTCATTCCAATGCACCAGTTGTAAACATTCATTCCAATGCAGTCAGTTACCATCTATGCGGTCTTCCAACATTCAACAACTAACTCTCACCATCGACCTCTGCAAATCAACTTTCTTTCAATCTAATATCACCCATATGAAGATTGCATCAATCGTCCACATGACCAGATTTCTAATCTGTTCATAAATTCAATCACCCATTTAGCATTAATGGTCTTCAAACTTTGATAATGGTGTAGATGTTGTCAATCAGTGGATGCATCATTTGCTTTGATGCGCAAGTGTTCATCAGCAATTTCATTGGCATGCAGGCCTTCATGAGATAAGAGGGCACTCCATTGAAGGCCAAACACAACGTTTTAGAAGATAACTTTCAATTGAATAAACAATCGTAAGAACAATAACTTGAAGTTGTCATCCGTAGATCCCACACATCTTGTTAGAAAACCATAGATTGAGCAACAATAATTAACAAGTCATGTTGCAATAGCTCGTGGAATAGAAAAACTCCAACGAATAGGTAATGACACGTTTGGCTAGTAGAAGGCAAACTCTTTGCTCAGATTTAAAGTGTAATGACAGTTGACAGAGTCAAAAGGTAACGGCCAAGGGGAAGATGGAAAAATTAGGGTTTTGCATATATAAAAAATGTAGAGGGCATTAAAATGCATAGAGAAACTTAGCATTAAAATATTCCAAATATGGCAGTATAGTGGCAGGCCTGTAGGGTCAAATTCATAACATATCGAGAATAAAAAACTGTATGGTAGAAAATAAAAATGCAACATAGAAAGAAATTGATGATAGCGCTCAAGAATGATTACCTTCATAAATTCATAGGAGGATAATAGCTACTCGAGAAACGTTAGAGCCAGTATTTCAGGGCTTTGCGAGAATATGGCTGGCAGACATGCATGCGGGTTGACAGGGATGGCAGCACACAACACTGATTAAAAAGGGAAGACGATAGGGATGAAACACAGGAGAATATAGCAGATTAGCACATGAGTAAATCGAAAACAACATATACATAGGGCGATTTAAAACTAAAAATAGATTTCAATCCATAATATGTGGACGAAATTACTAAAAAATTGGATTTCCATGATCACCAGAGGGCGAATTTACCCTTATCAACTCCCATTTCTATAAATTTGGGCGAATTAGAGAGAGCGGGTTGTTTTATTGGGCGATGGGAGCTTGAAATCCTATTAGAGAGGGGCAAAATGGTTCAATCTAGTGTCCCCTTTATATATTTTTTGGGGCTAATGTGTCATTTAGTAAAAATAAATACATAAAAATTGGGCTAATCATAGTAAACGTTGGTTTAATTAAAAAATAGCACACTAAAAAATTAAGACCTCTAAATTTAGCCCATGGGCTAAGATTAGCCCCTAAAATTTTCCCTGATTCAAACGACGAACTAAGTGCTTCATACCTGCGGCCATATTTAAGATAAGTTAAAGAGGATCAAAATGATTGAATATGATGAGCTGCAATGATTAAGATCATGCGAATTTGAGGATTACAATCATTTGAACTGGAATGAAACGACGTCGCCGCATGTCAATCCGAAATGGATCAAAACAAGTACAATTTCAACAGAATTTAGCATAATCTAACGTCGCATCTGAAAACTATCATTGCAGGTCAATCTTATCAGGCAATCATATCTTGAAGGATGATCATGCAGTGCGAAGTGAAGTGAGAATCCCAACCGCGAGAATAGTGAAAACAAGACATTGCAACGTAAATTCGAATGATTGAATTTCATCCATTGGATCAACTAAATGGACGGTGAGGATTTAGCAATGCAGGATGCGGGATAAGACTTCGGGGAATTATTCCCGAGTTTATTCACGATTCCCGAAAGCCACAACCCGAAAAATTGCTGGTTTCGGGATCGCACACCTGAATCAAAATACAAAACGCATTTCTGAAAGCTACAACCCAAAAATAGAGGGTTGCGGGTTTCAGAAACATACTACACAACTTAAAAGAAAAAGTGGGAATCCGAAATCCAAAAGCCGCGACTACGGGTTTCGGGTTTCAAGGTGACGATTCCCAAACTTATTAGCAAGAAGTTCCCGCATCCGACACCTTTCGGGTTGCGGGTTTCAGGATCACCAAATTCAAAAAATTGAAAATTGGTTTCCCGCAACCCGCAACTGTCGGGTTTGGGATTTTGGGATGTCGGAAAGTCGGGTTTCGAGTAGGTAGAAAACAAAGAGACTTGAATTTTGAATCTTTTTGCGACCAAAACACTTGGAATTTTTTTAAAGGAAAACAGTATGATCGAGCTAAACAAAGGCATAAGTACAAGATTGCAGAAACCAAGCTCAAAATTCATATTCACAAGAACACTTGCACGAACATCCTTGTGCTAATTTTAAAATCGGGGCTCTCATGCTTAACCGAAGCATGGGATCTGTTGTGGCTACAACAAATGGCGACTGGCTGGGAAGAACTAGTTATCTCTGCAAATAAACTTCAGTCAGAACGGTGTACCAGTCAAATGCCTTTTCCAACCTGAAATTTTTAGAAAATATTGGTAAAGAGACAACCAATAAGCAGAAAACATAAGATTAATACGTTCCCATCAATGATCATGTTAAAAGTAATGCAAATATGATAAGGAGGATTAGGAGACAGTACGACCTCTTTATCATTATGCAATCATTGAATCAACATCTTATGATAAACCTGGGACAAACTTAAAACTACTGGTGGATATCCAATTTATACATCACCTTGATTTATTAATTGGTTTTATATACAATGGTCCTTCTTACTATATACACAGATTTTTTCTTTTTCTTTTTAATTGATAAACAAATTATAAGACCTTGCTGATACAAGACCGCTTCCCTGACTTGGGAATCAGATATTGACAGCGCCATTCACAGACCTAATCCAGAAACTGATCAAGCTAGCTCGGTAAGGAGACCCCTTGTCCTTCAACTGTGACACTAAAGGAAACTATCATGGCTTGGTGACCATATGATGATAGATTCAGTCCATATTAAACCCATGATCATGGTAGGGATGGCTTGTGATAAGACCCCCCTATCCTTGTACACAACAGGGATCTTGTAAAAGGAAAATACAGGCATTATTCAAAGGATAAACTACAAGGCACTGCCGGGGCTTGGTAACCTCCTGATGACATCGTTACTCACTAGTGTTCTGCAGATCATGAATGGACCGACCTGTGATAGGATCTTCCACCTCTCAGGAGAACTGAGAGTCATCTTCCAAGTGTGGTGGCTTGATGTGAAGATGTCATTCCACTAAACACCTATGAACCTAAAGGGATGGCTTGTGATAAGACCCCCCTCCTTGTAGCCTATCATTATTCAAGAAAATTATCAACATGGTGACTGTAACAGGATTCAGAGCAGATAAAGCTGACCAGGTTATTATGATATGCTGTGAGAATTAGACATAAGATAAAAACATTCCAACCATTTCCCGCATCTCAATTAAACAGATAAAAATTTTAAAAGGTAATGACCACAATGGAAAGATATCAATATCGAGGTCCTACATCATTTGGCTGTGCATTCTTTACAAAACATATTCTGATATTAGCCGAAAGAGGTTGAGACCATCATACCATCCTACAAGTTCAGTTAAAGATCAAATTAGAACTGGCTTCAAATCACTTCCAAATGTATGGAGCTTATTATTCAAAAGAAAACAATCCAATCAATACAAAAGAAAACACACACCAAACCTATGTACACAAGTATCATATTTTTCAAACAAAGTACTTTTGAGCAGGGCAACATTCACTGGATAAGTGTCTATGACTCCCTCCAGTGTTTGTAATCGAACAGTGCTAGGACCCATCTTTTCTGTAATAATGAAAGGTCCTAGCCGAAGGCATTGGAATTTGGTATACTGGTTTTTATCCTTATGCTGTTTATCCCACCTTAACACCAAATCCCCAACTGAGAATTCTCTGTCGGATGAATATTTGTTGTCAAACCATCTCTTCACCATCTTCTGATGATGATATAACTTATTCTTAGCCACTTCCCTGTCTTCCTCCAGCTTGAGCAATGTGTCAATTATATGCTGAAGGGAAGAAGAGTCATCTTCTTGGATAGATTGGGCTAACTGCAACGAAGGGATGGTGAGGTTAGCAGGAAGGACAACTTCCTTTCCATACACCAAACAATAGGGTGAATTCTCGATTGCTGCCTTTGGGGTGATTCGGTTTGCCCAAAGAGCATTATAGAGCTGTGTGTGCCAATCTTTATGATGAGAAGCTACATTCTTTTTAAGAATATTTATCAGATTTTTATTTGAAGACTCAGCCAACCCATTACCCCGGGGATAATAATTGGCAACAAACTTTAGCTTAATCCCTTTTTCAAGGGCATAATGTGTCAGATCGACCGAGGAAAAATAAGATGCATTATCAAAAACAAGATATTATGGGACACCAAACCTGGTAACTATCTGACTGTCAAGAAAAGAAATTACCTGGTTTGTATTACATTCTCTGAGTGGGATAGCTTCTGTCCACCTAGTGAAGTTATCGGTGGCTATAAGAATATACCTATGTTGCAGGGAAGAAGTGGGGTTTATTGGTCCAATGAAATCTAGTCCCCACTGCTGAAATGGGAACTGAATTGTGACTGGCTGCAAAGGGAAAGTAGATTTCTTAAACTTCCCTATACATTTCTGACATGGTTCACACTTTCTTACATAAGAATATGCATCTTTAAACAATGTTGGCCAGTAATACCTTGCTATGAGAATTTTATGAGCTGTAGTTTCTCCTAAGAAATGGCTTCCAGCTGGTCCTGTATGAAATTGAAAGAGAATATCATTAGTCTCATGCTTTTCTTAACACTTGAGGAAAACCCCATCATATTTCTTTCTAAAAAAGACTTCATTAATGAATTGATAAGGAGCAGCTTTCAACCTTAATGCTCTACGTTTATTAAAGTCAAGGGTTTCAGGAGCAAACCCATGGTTCAGAAAGAATTTGATATGCTCATACCATTCGGATGTAGAAGTATCGATAGCATTGACAAAACCTGTTGGGACATCTTCTTCCTGCTCCCATTCACTCTGCTGCTATGCAGAATCATTCAACTGAGCAGTGAGAAGGCAGAGACCTTGTCCTTTTACAATTTTGGCTAGCCTAATTTTTAGATCATACTCTTGCAGGGATGTCATCCAATGTGCCCTTTTCTCACCCAATTCCTTCTGGACTAACACATTTCTAATGGCAAAGTATGGGACAATAACCTTAGTTCGAGATTTTAACAAATATGGCCTGTAGTGTTTAACAGATTTGTAAACTGCATAGGCTTGTTTGTCAATTTGGGAATAATTAATCTCTGCACCTTTGAATGTTGAGCTCATGAAGGATATCGGGATCTCAGCATCATTGTCATGCCTCTGTGTCAAGATAGCTGCATTAGAGAAATCAGTGGCAAAAGTATAGAGAATAAAATCTTTATCAAAGTCAGGGGACATAAGACCAGGAGCTTCAGCAATGGCTCTTCTGATTTCAATGAAAGCATCTTTCTGTTCCTGCAACCAAGTGAACTATACATCCTTCTTGACTAATTGTTGTAAAGGTTTAACTATCTGTGCAAAATTAGGCACAAATCTATGAACAAAATTGATCTTACCTAAGAAAGATTGCATGGCCTTGCGCGAACCGGGCAAGCCAATTTTTGAGATAGCATCAGTACGTTCTGGGTCAATAATCATACCTTCTTTGGACACGATAAAACCGAGAATTTTTCCTTCTGTGACTGCAAAGATGGATTTCTTTGGATTGAGTGAAATCCCGAACTTCCTGCAACGTTCGAAAACCTGTTTCAAGGCAAAAAGATGTTCATGTCACTTCTTAGAATATATAGTGATATCATCAAGATAAACTACGACAGAGTTATGCATTAAACCTATGAAAGCTATATCCATATCTCTCTGAAGCGTGGCCCCAACATTTATCAATCCGAAGGGCATTCGTCTGTAGGCGAAAGTGCCCTAGGGGGTTCTAAACGCGGTTTTCAACTGGTCATCGGGAGCAACCATCACTTGATTGTATACCGAAAAACCATCCAGGAGTGAGAACATTTCAGAACCTACCACCTTTTGCAGAATCTGTTCCATGGGTGGAATAGGGTAATTGTCTTTTTCGGAAGCTCGATTTAGAATTCGAAAATCGACACACAGTCTGATTTCACCACTTTTTTTACGCATGGGCACCAAATTGGCAATCCATTGGGTGTGTCTGACAGGGAAAATGATTCGGGCTGCCAACAATTTTTCTAATTCTTTTTTCACAGAAGGTTCCAAGCTACGGTGCATTTTGCGCAATTTCTGCTGATAGGGTTTGAACTTCAGCTTCATAGGTATGTTGTGGTGCATGATGCTTGTATCAAAAGTTTTCAATTCATCGTAAGTACAGGCAAAAACGTCCTTGTAATCTTTACATAACTTAATGATAGCTCTTTTTTCTTCGGGAGAACAATTAAATCCAATATTGATAAAGCAAGGTTCTTGCTCAGTACCTAAGTTGACTGGCTCATAGATTAGGGAGGAACTCTGAGTTTTGCAATTGGTCTTGTGTCTGAATTTATCCTGTAAATCATAGAATTTCTCTAGATTGATAACGGATTTCGGGAAAACGTTTGAAGGATCAGAGAGTGATTTTTCATGCTCTTCCTCCTCTATGGCCATATTTTGAAACGTATCCTGTGTAGTGAGGAAGTCAAGTATCTGTTGATTGTCGTCAAACACTTTCCAATTGCTCACATTGTCAGGTATGGAAGGCCTATACATGAGTTCTATAGAAAAATTCCAGGGAGACAAGCCTTCTAGTGGTATCAATGTAGATGCTGTGTTTGCTAGGAGATCAGCATCAAAATTCTGTGACGTAGGGACTGGATTGATGTTAAATGCAAAAAAGGAGTTGGTGAGATCCCTTACCAGTTTCTGATAATTCATCAGGCAAGGATATAAGTAGTGTATCTTGTTCCTTACATGTTTGACAATGATCTTGGAATCACCAAAGCAATGAATGACCTGTACCCCCATATCAATAGCCTTTTTAAGTCCTTGAACAAGGGCTTCGTATTCAGCCACGTTGTTGGTACAGTCAAATTCCAATCTGCATGTTATCATGATTTTAATCCCTTTTGGGTTGATGAGGACACAACCAGCACCAGCTCCTTCCTTAGACCTGGAGCCATCAAAAAATAAAGTCCAAGTTGTCGGATCTATTCTAAAATTTGTATTTACATTAAAAACATTATGTACAACATCTCCAGTGAAAGGTACAGTGGTAAGCTGAGTGATCTGAGATTGTTTCTGTAAATTTTTATTTGGAGAACAGTCAGCAGGAAAATCTCCAAAGAATGTGTCAAACGTGAAATGTTCAATGTGTGAATTGAGATAACCAACAGGTTCACTAGAGTCATTCAGATTTGTGACTGTTTGTTTCATGAATGGTTCCCTACTAATTTTGATTTTGGAAGGTTGTCCATTATAGGGTAAGCATAGATGAGACTAGTCAGTGGAAAAGTAGCCTTTAAGCTTCTCTGACCAGTCCCTACTTAACCACATACCATAAGATTCAGGAATGTCAGCCACAACTATGTCTATAGTTTGGTGAATACGTGGATCGACAGATAATGTAAGCAAGATGTTTCTCAACCTTCCTACTACTCTGAATTTTGATCTGTCAAGTTGGACGATCTGAGTAGGGCAGGGTTCCCATGTGGCATTAAGTTTTCTATAGACAGACAATGGAATTACATTCGATGAGGAACCGAAGTCTATCATGCAGTTATGCACGTTCCTGTTGAAGATCTCAAAAGTCAGAAGAAAAGGGGGTGTTCTTTTACTTCCAGTTTTTTGATCATCAGATTTGGTAAGGGAGTCAAAGTTATTATTCTGAGAGTCTCTGGTTTGTTTGACTACCGTGCTTTTGGGTAAGGTATCTCTCATAGAAGGAATCTTCAATAGTTCAAATAGAGATATATTAGCCTTAACTCTTTTTAGATCATCAACTAGATTATACTCGATCTCTGGAATAACTATATCCCTTTGAGGAACAATTTTTCCTTTATTAAGAACTGTTGTTGAGGATGAAGGTTCCTAAGGGGGTTGTGGTCTTGACCTTGTGTTGTAAGGGTGTTGGACGTTAAACACAGTCTGAGGTTCTTCTTCCTCTTCATTCATGGGGAGTTTGGAGAAATAACTAACAGTGTTTACCTGTAGGTCCTCTTGTTCTTCATTCTCTTCAAGCGACCGTGAATCGTGGTTGGTATGATTGTTGGAGGTTTCAGGAATAGTTTGGGATTCAGTTTCCAAGGCTCTAAAAATGGAATATATTTCTTCATTTGAAAGTCCTTCGGTAGGGTCAGGAAGTGGTGGATTCTGAGGAGGCTGATAAGGTCTCCTAAAAGGGGGCCTTACAAAACCTCTGTTTTGGTTTTGATTCTCATTGTTATTTCTTTTCAGATCAACCATCTCATTTAACATTTTCTGAAGAAATTTTTTTACATCAGTCATGTCAAATGGATCCTTGTTTTGGGTAGAAGTCTTGGGCACAATGTTAGTTTTCTTCCTAGATGCGGAGGTAGAGGGCTGTTCTTCTACTGCATCGAGGCCATCCTTAAGACAATAAATATACTTTTCAACTTGGATAGCTTCAGTGTAGGCTTCATATAAAGTGTTTTTGCGTGCCCTTTTTACCCACATTGCAATGGGGGCAAAAAGACCCTTTTCATAAAAGCCAACTAGAAGCTCTTCGGCTGGAAGAACAGGGGCAGGGATTCTATTCTTTAGGTAAGAAAACATTTGATTATAATCTTTAATTATTTCTTTACCTTTCATCTTTATGGAAGATAACTCCAAAAATAAGTCCTGTGGTGTTTTGTCATCTCCAAATTTTTGGATAAACGGATTTTCAAAATCATCCCAAGATGTAATCGATTTGGCTTCCAATGCGAAATACCATGTAGATTCCTTGCCCTCAAATGTGTAAGGGAAAAGTCTGCAAACTACATCCTCATGAATAACATTCCTAAGCCTGATGGCTTGCATGAAAGTTTTAATATGATCAAGCGTAGGTGACTTGTCATCTAGGTTATATTTAGGAAGCCATTTTTCTAGGTTCTTAGGTAACCTGTGTTGATCACCAAGTATCCACATAGCATCTTGGTCAAGCCAAGGTTTGTTTTGGCCTTCTCCAGCCATAGGTAGTTCTTCTTCTTCTTCGGATGAAGAGTCAGGGAATGTTCACTTTCGGATGAGGAGGATGAAGATGAAGGAGGAGACGGTGGTGGTCCACTTGAAGGAATTTCTTGTGAAGATGGTGGGGTTTCAGTGAATAACAAATCAAGATTGAATTCAAGGGGTTGTTTCTGGTTTGACAAACTATTTTTTTCAGTGTTTTGTTCAATTTTTTTAACACCTGAATCTTGACTAACTTGATCTGCTTCCTGTGGATTGGTCTTTTCTTGGTGAATTGCCGCTAATCCTTGACTTCTCTGTAAAGAGAGTCTTTGCTGCAATCTAGCAGCACTATCATTGGACCTCTTGAGTATCTATTCAAGCAGAATAGGTCCTCTAGTGGGTGATGTGATAATGATATCTCCTGTTGTTGGATCTCGGTGAGCTATTGGGGTAATAGGGATAGTAGCAGGTTGTCGTACCGGTTGCTCAACATAAGTAGATGCTTGAGTGTGACTATGGGTGAAAATCGGTATTCTTGCTGGAGGAGGTTTCTAAGTGTTCTGCTTAGGTCTATTTCACTACTGGCCCTCCTTCTAGCGCCATTTGTTGAGGCCTCGGGGGTGTAGGGTATTTGCACGGTGCTGGAATGGGTCCAAGGCTCCCAACATAGGGTGAAAACCTAGATTGAAAGGCTTCGAAAGACCCCACGCAAGGGAAGTTATATCCCCAACATGTTTGGTGTGGAATTCTCCCACGGATATTCGACCTCCGCTGGCACTCTATGAGTTGATGGGTTTGATCGATAGATCAAAATTCAATACGAAAAACAGAAGCTTAAAACTAACTCTACTCTAAAATAACTTGTTTAAAACAAAAGGATCTATTCTAAGTTAGACCTATTCTAAGGAAAAGCTTGTTGTTGTGCAGATCAATCTTGGTGTGAAAGGAACAAGTGTGTTTGCCAACTTCAACAGAAATGTAAAAGATGCATGTACTTGTTTACTTAAATCATAATCAGTTTAATGAAAATTAAATGATGATAACATAAGCATGTAAACCTGTTCAAGATAAATCTGTAATCACTAGGTTAATTGAAAAATTAACAATGATTATTTGGACGTTGATCACTTGCAGAAATCGATAAAGAAAGTAATTTAACTGACAGAAATTCAATTAAACATTTTTTCACATAAATCAGCTATAAAGAGAAATCGTTATAACATATATTTATATGAATCAATTGCTTACAAAGATCAAATACTGTAGATGAAAATTTAAAGTAAGAAATCAGGCATTGTTAAAGAAACTTGAACAATAAACAAGAGATGATTGTAAAGATTATTTCACTGGATAAACAAAGTCTGTAAACAAAATTACAAAGCCCTGTAAAGACAGAGTATCTCTAGTTCGTCTCCTGCTGATTCCTTAACCAAAAATTCCCAACCCCCTTTCCTTGAGAGGTATTCTTCCTTAAATAAGGATTATAAAAGAGTACAAAAAGGGGAATCCCAAAAGATAGGGATTACAGAGTTTAAATCTATCTATTAATCCAGGGAATTCAACCATAATAATCTAAACAATTTTAACTCAGCAGATTCCCTCCGCTTCGAGGTGAATTTTAAACAAAAGTCATCTTAGAATTTCGGGAAAATCTCGTAGCAAAATTGTATAATTTTCCAACAGCTTAATAGCTACGACGACAGGGAATAGTCGGTCCTCCAAAACTTCTTGTTGAATCGCTGCAGAATCTCTTGGCTGATCCATAATGCTATCAAAAACAGAAAAATCGGACAACGGGTCTTGTTTCATGGGAGCTGGTGATGTATCGGGTTCTTCATTAATTATGAAATCTTGGATAATCGATTCATCTTGATCATGCAACTTTTCAATTCTTTCTTCTTCGTCCCTTTGAGGAGGCGGTAAACAAACTGGCCGAATTTCAGAAACTTCTTCCCTGCTACCACTATTGATATCAGGAACGCTTGCATCAAAAGCCAGCGACATAAGTTCATGAAACAACAAAGAGTGAAGCTCTTCGTGCATGGAAGATTCATCGAAGGTTTCACAACCTGTCTGCATGTTTATTCACCAAATCTTCAGAAATAAATTTCCCAAAACATGAAATCTTTCTAACAAATTCAAACGACGAACTAAGTGCTTCATACTTGCTGCCATATTTAAGATAAGTTAAAGAGGATCAAAATGATTGAATATGATGAGCTGCAATGATTAAGATCATGTGAATTTGGGGATTACAATCATTTGAACTGGAATGAAATGACATCGCCGCATGTCAATCCGAAATGGATCACAACAAGTACAATTTCAACATAATGTAGCATAATCTAACGTCACATCTAAAAACTGTCATTGCAGGTCAATCTTATCAAGAAATCATATCTTGAAGGATGATCATGTAGTGCGAAGTGAAGTGAGAATACCGGCCATGAGAATAGTGAAAACAAGACATTGGAACGTAAATTCGAATGATTGAATTTCATCCATTGGATCAACTAATCGAACAGTGAGGATTTAGCAATGCAAGATGCGGGATAAGAATTCGGGGGATTATTCCTGAGCTTATTCACGATTCCCAAAAGCCGCAACTCAAAAATTGCGGGTTTCGAGATCGCACATCTGAATCAAAATACAAAACGCATTTCCGAAAGCCGCAACCCGAAAATAGCGGGTTGCGGGTTTCGGAAACATACTACGCAACTTAAAAGAAAAAGCGGGACTACGAAATCCAAAAGCCACGATTGCGGGTTTCGGGTTTCGGGGTGACGATTCCCAAACTTATTAGCAAGAAGTTGTTGCATCCCACATCTTTCGGGATGTCGAAAAGTTGGGTTTAGGGTAGGCCGAAAACAAAGAGACTTGAATTTTGAATCTTTCTACGACCAAAACACTTGGAAATGTTTTAAAGGAAAACAATACGATTGAGCTAAACAAAGGCATAAGTACAAGATTGCAGAAACCAAGCTCAAAATTCATATTCACAAGAACACTTGCACGAACATCCTCGTGCTAATTTTAAAATCGGGGCTCTCATGCTTAATCGAAGCATGGGATCTGTTGTGGCTACAACAGGATTCTTCCAACATGTTGGCTAGATTTGATATGTCAAATGTCAAACCCCGTTTTCCCTATCACGTAGCTTTCCAAATCGAAGTATTCCATGGCTCCAAAACTATTGGATGAACTGTAGTAGATGAAGGTGCGTCAACGTGCGTAATGTGTATCTCTTGTTGGCAAGCCCTCATCTCTCCTGAATTAGATCCTTCGACCACATTACTTACTGTGTTTGATGGAAGATCTGTTCGTACACATGGAATCTTACCATCATTTGAAATCCAACTACCAGATAAAGTAGTGTCAGTAGAGGTGGAAGTTGTAGATGCTTCTCTCGATTACAATTTGTTGTTGGGAAGAAGTTGGCGTATGCAATGCAAGCCATTACTTCGTCCATTTTTTGGGTGCTTATGTTCCCTCATCAAAGAAGGATTGTCATGATTGACCAACTATACTTTGCCCAAAAAAACAACACAACTCCTTCGGATTTGAATATCCCTTGGATTGATCAACCCCCTCCGCCCAGTGAGAACTTAGGAGTAGGTATGTACTCATCATTAATGGGCACTTTTGAATTACCTGCTTCTGTTGATTATATTGGTTCAACGAGTCATGCTAGCATGTCATCTAAGGAAGTTTTCACCATCACGAAAAAAATTGGTCCTTGGATTCTTCCTACTCAAGAAGAACCAACCGTTCCCTTATCCATCTTAGAAGAATCACAAAACTCTGATATGGATTATATCTCGATTCCTTTGGTCTCTATTGAGTCAGATATTGATTATGCACCTACATGGGCGGTTGACTCTACCCATTCGTTCGATTGTTTAGACACCGTGTTTCCATCCGATGATGCTATTCTGGAAGCTATGGTGGGTTTGGATCATCCTTGAGAACATATGCATCATCGTTCCTACTTCCTTCCAGATCTAAACAAAATCAAGAATGGAGAGTTTCATTGAGACCAGGTGGAAATGTTGTTTTTTCCACTACACCTTTAAGGAAACAAGGGATTTTCGCTGAAGGTAATATGGCAAATATTTCAACAACTATCCCTATCAATATTTCCATCAAACCTTGTTAAAATTCAATATGCTAAGACATAGAATATTAGTATTACATTCCATTTCACAACAATAGCATATACAGGATCACTGAAAGAACAACAAGCACAACATAAATACAAGAGACAGAGATTTATCTTGGAAAACCCTCATGGGGTAGAAAACCCAGCAAAGCTTCCTCAATATAGATGACCAGAAAATACAAAAGATGTAATCCCAAACATGAGCTCCTTCTCCTCCATAGCAGATCTCTCTCTCACCTATGCGCTATTCACAAGTGAGTGAATGTGTTAAATGAGGAACACACCTCCTCTATTTATACACAAATCCTACTTGTCTTTTACATTAAGTAGGTCGGCCCCAACTTAACCACTTTACATAATGCTGACTGGGCTGACCCCTCTAGGGTGGTCTAATAACCCTTTTACCCACATAACACATATAGGGTCGACCCCACTAGGGAAGTCTAATAACCCAAGTTACCACAATCTCCATGGAGGAATAAACATCTCCGGATATACAATAAGGTCTTCATGGAGGAATGAAACATCTCCGGAATAATAAAGTACAAATATAATATTCTTAGAAGTTACAATATCTCAACCCTCCCCCTTAACGAGAAGGATATTATAACAAAATCTCCAGGAGCAAGGATTCATCAACATCATACATGATACATCTATAAATCATTGGAAGCTTTCTTTATACATCATCAGTAACTCAAACAGTTACTGGAACATCTTCAAGATCTTCAATACTGGAACATCAACATCTTCAGGACTGAGTCTTCATCTTCTGCAGCACTCGAACAACTATAGTAACATCATCATCTGGATCTCTCGATCAACAACCTCATCGTCTGGATCTCCCGATCAACATCATCATCTGGATCCCTCGATCAATAGCCTCATCATCTGGATCTCCCGATCAACATCATCATCTGGATCCTCACAATCAACAACATTGTCATCACACGATCATCAGCATCGTCATCACACGATCATCAACATTGTCATCACACAATCATCACAATCAATAGCATCGTCATATAGATCATCACGATCAACATCATCGTCATCTAGATCATCACGATCAACATCATCGTCATCTAGATCATCACGATCAGCATCATCGTCATCTAGATCATCACGATCAACATCATCGCCATCTAGATCATCACGATCAACAACATCATCATCTAGATCATAATGATCAGCAGTATCATAGCAGCATACCTTGCAATACACATGATCCATTTAAGACACCATAACATGTCTAGGGACGATGCAGTCCACTCATCAACTTAGACAGAGTCTAAGGACCTCTTTTTCGAAGACATATGTCTACAGATCAATTCAGGGATTGAAGTCTGGGGATGATACAATCCCCTCTTGTCCACTAGGGACCACTTCTCGGAGACATCTGTCTATGGATCAATTCAGGGATCGAAGTCCGGGGATGATAGAATCCCCTTTCGTCCACTAGGGACCACTTCTTGGAGACATCTGTCTACGGATCAATTCAGGGACCGAAGTCTGGGGATGATACAATCCCCTCTCGTCCACTTATAGGGACCACTTCTCAGAGACATCTGTCTACGGATCAATTCAGGGACCGAAGTTTGGGGATGATACAATCCCCATCACGTACATTTTGAACTAGTGGTTCCGTGATGATCCAATCCCCATCACGTACATTTTGAACCAAGCATTCAGGGATGATGCAATCTCGACCACAGTGCCAGTCCTTTTCCATATTGGGTGTGACCTAGATTAAATCTAGGATTTTATCATGTGTGAATGATCACCTTCTGCTGCACTGAGTAGTCCAGGAGTGAACATTACATCATTTATAGGACCTGCGAATGATCACCTGCTGCTACAATGAGCAGTTAGGAGCGAACATTACATCATTCCAATCAACCACATAGCTAGTAATTTTTCAACCGGGGTGTGACCTAGATCAGATCTAGGATTTACAACCTGTGAATGATCACCTGCTAATCCAGGAGCAAACATTACATCATTACGGGTTTTGTGAATGATCACCTACTGCTATGCTGAGTAGTCCAGGAGTGCACATTACATCATTACAGGTTTTGTGAATGATCACCTACTGCTATGCTGATCAGTCCAGGAGCGCACATTACATCATTCACCAACATCTTTCTCGAAGACAAGAGTCTACGGGTTTGTTCAGGGACCTAAGTCCAGGGATGATACAATCCCTCCTTGTCCACTTAGAAAAAGTCTAAGGACCATATATCGACCTCATTGTCAAATCCAGTAACCTCATCATCGACCTCACCGTCAGAACAGGTAACCTCATCATCAATACATGCATCCTCATCATCGATGCAAGTATCCACATCATCGACACAAGTATCCTCATCATTGATACAAGTACCCATATCATCAACACAAGTATCCTCATCATCGATACAAGTATCCCCATCATTGACCTTACCGTCAATATAGGCAATCTCATCATCGATATAGGTATCCACATCGATATCAGTATCTAAATATCGTCATCGACCACATAACTCTCCCTTTCGAGGAGGGTCCTTCTGAACTACACCAAGCTTGTCTCATAAATACTCAAACTTTTCTCGAGACAGAGGTTTGGTCAATACATCAGCAACTTGTTCGTTAGTGTTCACATACTCGAGCTTGATAGCTCCTTTCTTCACCATATCCCGTATATAGAAATATCAGATCTCTATGTGCTTTGACTTATCATGGAACACTGGATTCTATGTCATCTTGATACAACTCTAGTTGTCACACAGGATCACAGTGGAGTCCATCTCTAAGTCAAACAATCCTGATAACAACTTTCAAAGCCATACCGCTTCACAACTAGTAGAGCAAGCAGCTATATATTCCGCTTCAGCTGTGCTGAGGGCCACACTAGACTACTTCCTGCTAAAACACGAGATCATGGCAGATCCCAGACAATAACATCCACCCGATGTGCTCTTCCTGTCTGATACACTTCCTGCCCAATCAGCATCTGTGTGGCCATACAATCTGAAGTCATGATCTCCATGATAACATAGACCAAAGTCTATTGTACCCTTTAGGTACCTCATCACATGCTTAGCTATCAGGTGAACATACCTAGGTTCCACTAGATACCAACTCAAGGTGTTCACAGCAAAGCATATATCTGTCCTGGTATTCGTCAAATACATCAATGACCCAATAATCTGTCTGCACAGAGTCACATCCACTAACTCTGATGAGTCATTAGCTAACAGCTTCAAGTCGGAACCCATGAGAGTGGCCATGGTTGTACATTCCAACATATCAAATCTTATCAAGATTTCCACAGCATACTTTCCCTAGTTGATAAAGATTCCTTCTAAGCCTTGCCATACTTCCAAACCTAGGAAGTAATGTATCAATCCGAGATCTTTCATCTCAAATTCTGTAGCTAGCTTCTTCTTGCTTTCCATGATCTGTTTCTCATTCCTTGTCAGAAAGAGATCATCCACATACAGTAATAGTATCATCCATAACCTTAAGGTAAAGGTTAGGATCAACTTTACTTCTGGTAAAGCCCAAGCTTGTCAAGAAACTGTCAATTCTCCCTCTGTGATTGAACATCATTCACACCCTGTATTGAGTGATATTTTGCATATCTATCTGTTCCATCTCCCGTCAGATGGGTCTACTGATATGAGCCTCAAGATCATTCGAACTATGTGGTGAGTTCCTTCTTGCATTAATCTAAGTGAAAAATGTCATATGTATATAGAAACCATCTTCAACCTTGTAGCAAAGGTTGAAATCCGCATCACCCATGGTGATCATTAAGCTCATCAAATGACTATCGATCCTGGGTACCCATACAGAGCTTTCTTCAATTGAATCCTAGGATTTTTCTCGATTCACACTTCTTCTTCAATTATACCATTAAGAGAATGGTCTTATCTAGCCACTTGGAGCAAACATCTCATCATGATCCTCTTCCTCTTTCTAAGAGAATCTTCTAGCCATGAGCCTTTTATAGTATAGTTTGATTTGTAAGTCTTCTTGTTGAACATCCATCACTTGTTCGGTGTTCATCATTCTTCATGATCTTTCCTACAAATCAAAGTTGATTAAATGATTAGTACTACTTCATAATTATCAAATCATGTTGACATTTCAATGATAGCCTATCATGCATACAGATATGATTCACATAGTCATGCAACTATCTTGACCAATACTTTGGAACAACATTTTTCCATATCCTGTATGCATACAGTGGTTATCTAGATGCCTTCCATCTCTACCAGAACATACTATCGAGAGAATACACAACTCTCACCATGTTAGCAAAGAGGTTTCATTCTAGACAAGCAATAATGGAATGATTGTCCAACTTACCCATCATATGCATATTAGTAGTATACTGTTCAATTCTATATGAATGCTTACACTATGCATGCTATATTCTAGGAATACAAATATGCATACAACTATTACAAGCAATATCATTAAATATTCAGAGATTCAAATAACAACTCAAATACTTATCTTTTATGTTTGTGTGGTTGCCTCTCACTTGATCTCTATATGTCTTTGAACTTCTATTCATTTTGTACCAATATGCATGCTTAAGTGTGCACTAGTGTGATCCTCATGATCTCATACACAAACATACATTCATTAGTATAATCTCAATACTATCAAAACATTATTAATTGTCATGATCATTTCATACATAGGCATACTTATCTAAGATCCTAACACAAAGTAGGATTCTAACTTGACATAGGAAAACATACCTGGATTATCATGCTTGGTTATGTCTTAACATACCCAAAAAATATCTTCTTTGTTCCCTTAAATGATTTAGAGACCTTGTGCTAGAACATGCATATCTCATAAGTTAAGCATAGTAGAACAAAGTCATACATACCTCGTAAGTAGAACTTGTATGTGGTCAAAGACTATGGATGAGTCTTTGTCTTTATGTGATCATAGTCATAGAACTTGATTTTTCTTTCTTGATGTACTCGTGTCTTGTTAGCAGACAACTTCATCCTCATACAACATCACAAGTGCATTAGTATAGTCATATGTGTCATAAACCTAATCAATGAATGTATTCTATCATTCACATGCATAAACTATCATAATTGTACTAACCTCAATGAAGACAAACATATTATGAACTTAATCAAGAATCAGATTTCAAGACATACCTGTATCTCCACAAGTCATACCTGTCGAGATTGCTTGTAGCATTTTTATGTAAGGCCTTAGCCTCATCTCCCTCTGGAACTGGAACTTCTTCACTTATGCAGGTGTCCAATTCATTCTCTTATAGGATTAACCCAATACACTTTGACTTGCTAAAACTGGATTTGGAGTTGGATTAGGGTTTGTTAGAGAAACCCTAAAAATTCAAAATTTGAATTTCAAACTTATGAAAGGATGGAAAGATGCTCCTTGCTAAGCTGATCAAGCTGGTATACTTCAATTTTGAGATCTCCAAAATTTGACCCCTCAAAATTGCCTTTGAACTTTCGGATTCATTAGACGGGACCTTGAACTAGGGCTTGATAAATCCCACCCTTCTGTCCAACCAAAAGGTTCGATCCAAAGCTCTAAACTTTGATTTTTCTGAGGAGTTTCCAGCTGTGGTCACAGACTTCAAAAATTCCAACTTTTGCAGAAGCCCTAATTTTCCATCTTTCCGATCAAAATACCGAACTAGGGTTTGATCAAGCCCGACCTTCTACCCAACCAAAAAATTCGACCTTGGTCTCTAAATTTCGATTTTGATGAGTAGCATCCAGCCATGGTCTCCGATTTCAAGAATTTCAACTTTCTCCGAAACCCTAATTTCCCACAGTAGTGACGATCCAAAAAATGGAGGTGCTCAGAAATAATTATGTTTGGACAGAAATATGTACCTGATTGTTTCTGGTGCACCTCTGAAATTATGAATCCACAGGGTCTGAAACTTTGGCCTGTGGTAAACTGTCCTGTCATATTTCCAACCCCACAGTTCTGACCTCAATTGGATTCTCTGAGAGAGAGTTATGCCAAGTTTCGCAACGTGACCTGTTTATGGGATAAAACAGGAGAGCGAACTTGTACAGAGTGCGACGTGTCACTGGTTCAGTTTCGACCACTGAAAAAGTTACCTGAGACAGTACAGTCCGTTCCCTACCTGTCTCTTTTTATGAAATTTCATTTGGAGCTTCCTAGCCCAAGTTGTGACCTTTTTTCTTAGGTCACCTGTTTATGACTGAGATCTGGAAGAGGCAGAAACCCTAACTTGTACGGATCGTAAATCACAAAGTATAGTGAATTAGAGGTTGTCCTTCAAACAAAGGTACATGGGGATGTTATCTACGACCTGTAAAGGTTTCAGATCCTGAACATTCTCCAAAATGGATTTATAGCGAAAGTGACACGATGACGGGTTTTTGCTATATAAAACCCCAACCTTCAAATTGTCGCAAGTGAAGCAAGTGTCGTAAGTGCCATACATTGCCTTCCTTCAGGTTAGCTTTGATACCATGTTAAAATTCAATATGATAAGACATAGAATATCAGTATTACATTCCATTTCACAACAATAACATATACAGGATCACTGAAAGAACAACAAGCACAGCATAAACACAAGAGACAGAGATTTATCCTAGGAAACCCTCATGGGGTAGAAAACCTAGCAAAGCTTTCTCAATATAGATGACTAGCAAATACAAAAGATGTAATCCCAAACATGAGCTCCTTCTCCTCCATAGCAGATATCTCTCTCACCTATGCGCTATTCACAAGTGAGTGAATGTGTTAAATGAGGAACACACCTCCTTTGTTTATACACAACTCCAACTTGTCTTTTAAATTAACTAGGTTGACCCCAACTTAACCACTTTACATAATGCTGACTAGGCCGACCCCTCTAGGGTGGTCTAATAACCCTTTTACCCACATAACACATACAAGGCCAACCCCACTAGGGAAGTCTAATAACCCAAGTTACCACAATCTCCATGGAGGAATAAACATCTCCGGATATACAATAAGATCTTCACGGAGGAATGAAACATCTCCGGAATAATAAAGTACAAATATAATATTCTTAGAAGTTACAATATCTCAACAAACCTAATGTCGTAAAAAATATTTTCATTGGAGCAAACTGTTCTCCTCAAGGGATCAGTTTGTATACCAACTTATTTAAAGAATTTCGAGATGTTTTTTCCTGTTCATATGAGGAGATGCCAGGCATTGACCTGTCTATCGTTGAACACGTTATTACGACATATCCTAATGTGAAACTAGTTCGACAAAATATTCATCCAGTTAATCCTAGGAAAGCTGCGACCATCAAGGGTGAAGTTGAAAAGATCCTTAAGGCCGGTTTCATTTATCCTATCGACATGACATAATGGGTGTCCAATGCAGTCCCGCTTGATCAAAAGAAAGGTATTATCTGCGTTTGTACAAATTTTAGGGACCTTAATAAATCTTTTCCAAAATACAACTATCCCACACCATTTATTGATCAAATTATCGATGCGTGTGTAGGCCATGAAATTTTCTCTTTCATGGATGGTTTTTCAGGATACAATCAAATTCAAATTAAGCCTGAAGACCAATATAAAAATGACTTTCATATGTCCCTGGGGTACCTTTTCCTATAGGAAAATGCCATCCGTATTAAATAATGCTTGGGCTAATTTCCAGTGAACAATGAACTTCGCTATCCATGATATCAAACATGTGCTTGAACCTTATTTGGATGATTTACCTGTGCGATCTTGAAATAGAAGAGGTCATCATGATCATTTACGACTAGTGTTTGAGCGATGCAAATATTACAAGATTCAGTTAAACCCTAACAAATGTGTATTTTTTGTTTAGTCTGGATGATTACTTGGTTTCATCATGTCTAATCAAGGCATTAGGGTCAATCCTTTGAAAGTTGAGGTTATTGTAAAACTGCCTCCATTTCGCACTATCAGACAACTTTAGAGTTTACAAGGCATGTCTAATTTTCTAAGGCGCTTTATTATCAACTATGCTAAGATCACTAGAGGCTTCATGCAGTTTCTTAAACATGATACCCATTTTTTCTTGGATGAGGCTGCACAAAAATCATTTGATGCTTTGAAAAAGGCACTCTTGTCAGCCCCCTTGTTGAGCCCGCCTGATTATACTTGAGATTTTTTGTTATATCTGGCCGCATCTGTTTTTACCATTGGCATTGTCTTAGTTCAGGAAGATGACAAACTCCAAGAGCATGTTGTTTATTACCTTTCACGAGCGCTTATAACTCCTGAACTTAAGTACTCTCACGTCAAGAAATTGGCATTAGCTACAGTGTATGCCGTTCAAAGACTGCACCACTATATTTTATTATGAACTACAACCGTAATAATAGAACTCAATCCATTTCAATATGTCTTAACCCGACGGGTAATCAGGGGAAAATTTAATGAATGGATTGTCATCTTGGAAGAGTTTGACCTTACCTTTCAGTCTTCTAAGAAAAAATATTCCTTGGTGTTCGCGGAACTTATATTTGAGTTTCCTAATGATGTGACATGTGATGAAGAAGATTCGTCATTCCTTGATAAACATATCTTCCTCATTGCAACCTCTGATCTGTGGTATGGAGACATTCTAATATATCTCCAGAATTTGAAGTGTCCACCTACTTTATCTAGAGAGAAACGACAGAATCTTAGGCATCATGCCAAGAACTACCTCATTATTTCTGATACATTATATAGAAGAGGGGTAGATTCGATATTATGCCGTTGTTTGAATCTGGATGAAGCTGAGTCAGTATTGAATGATTCTCATAGTGGAGCCTGTGGGGGTCATCTTTTAGGATTGGAAACAACCCAAAAAATATTGCATGCTGGGTATTTTTGGCCCACCATATTTAAAGATTTCTTGGAAGCCGTGAAACACTATCGTCCATGTCAGTTTTTCGCAAAACAAATGTGAGCACAAACATCTCCTCTTCACCCTGTTATCACAGTGGGTCCCTTTACTAAGTGGGGGATTGATTATATGACTTGTAATCCAGTTTCTGCTGGAGGACATCAGTATATCATTATTTGCCATTGACTACTTCACAAAGTGGGCTGAGGCAATACCTACTGTGAAAGAAGATGGAGAAACTGCAACATATTTTGTTTTCAATCAAATTATTTATAGGTTCGGCATACCTAGAGAGATTGTCACTGACCATTGTAGACATTTCCAGAACTACATGATGTCCGATTTGACCACTATGCTAGGTTTTTGACAAGAACATTCATCTCCATTTTTCCGCAGGCGAATGGTCAGGTTGAAGCGGTAAACAAAACTTTGCAAAATATTCTTCAACGTACTGTTAATGCCGGTAAGTCAAATTAGCACATTATGTTGTATTCGGATATTTGGGCATACCGTTCTAATATCAAGACTGCTACTGGTTTTTCACCTTTTCAACTCATTCATGGGATAGAAGGAGTTACATCGATTGAATGTGAGATTCCATCTTTGAAGTTGGCTATCCAACTATTACCCGAAACTTCTGCCTTGGAAGAACGTTTACTTCATTTGGAACATTTAGATGAACAACGTTGTGATGCGCTCACTGCGAGTGAAGCTCACAAGAACTGAGTTAATCATCAATATGATAAGTCTGTTAAACCTACAGTTTTTTCTGAAGGAGACCTTGTGTTGGTTTATGACCAGGACAAAGATCCCTTGGGGGCATGCAAGTTCAAAAGTATGTGGCTCGAACCTTTTATTATTTCTAAGGTTTTGAAGAAAGGTTCATATGAGTTGATGGATTATGATGGTTTTAAGCTGCCTAAGCCTAGAAATGGGCTCTACTTGAAAAAGTATTATGCCTAGAAATATATGCTTTTTCTTGTACTATAAGCTGTAAATTTTTGTAGAGTTAGTTCTTGTTTGATTTTGCTTATATGTCTTCTGGATTGTGTTTTCAGATGACCACCGATTTTTTCTTAGGATTCGCTGATGGCGCCATTCGTCACACTCGTAACTTGGATTTAGCTGCTTGGGTTATTTATTCAACCACTAGCCAATTCATTTCCTTGGGAGGTGCTTGTTTGTGCCCTACGACGAACAACATATATGAGTATAGTGCGGTTACCGAACTAATCCGAGATGCTAGTCATCATGGTGTTAGAACTATCGATATAGCTAAACTAGCTTACCTATCTTAGCAATCAATAACATGTCAAAGTAAATAAGAACATAAAGAGAAGAAGGAAGAGAATACACCATATATACGTGGTTCACCCAATTGGGCTACGTCCACGAGAAGGATGTTTTCTTATTATCTCCAGAAATATCCTTCAATCTTACAAGAGAGCAACTACAAATAACCCAAATACAATATGGCAGAGCTTTTGATCACAATACCATGTGTTGATACTATCTATGAGCGTATACCACTATACCATCATATTATTCACTATGTCACTGTAATAGTGATGTGACTCCCTTGACCCTATTATATACCAAGAGATGTGGAGGAATTACTCTCACATATTGCATGTGGGATAATATCATTCTCTATAATAACATTTCTTTATATAATGATGGATATCAAGAGTATACTTTACCATAATGAATATGAGATATAATGTATAACTATTTTACATAATATTGTGGATAAATTTCGACGTAATACAAAGACATTATTACCTTCCAAGGGATATAATTAATATATTCCAACACATGGAATTTCATGTTTGGAGGTACGCCTTGATTCGCAGTTAGTTGTACTTCAATTATCGAGTGAGTATAGAGTTAGAGATCCTTCTTTGCTACGTCAGGTTTTGCACGTTAGATTACTTGAGAGACATTTTAGTTGTATTTCATATCACCACATTTCAAGGAATCACAATGTTAAATTTTGAGCATTAATTCACAATACTCTAGGATCTTCACTGAGAGAATAACATATATAGTATATCAATGCATAACAATCACAATAAGCATGACAAGCATCACAAGAATCAAAAGTATGAGATACAAGAGACACAGAGTTTTCATGGGGAAAACCCTAAGGTGAAAAACCCCACAACTTCCTCATAGATAGAGAGAGCAATGGCTCAACCAAAATACAACCAAAATACACTTGAGATAGTCTCCTAGAAGTAGATGATCCTCCTCCTCACTAGTGCGCCACTTTCTGAGTGAGAGAGAGATGACTTTCCGAATAATCTAAATAGAGATCTCCTGATCTCTATTTATACTAACCTGTTTGCCCAGTGACCTTATGGGGCCGACTTGTCTAGCTAGGTACATCCACAATATAATATATAATTCAAGGCCGACCCCACACATAATGGTCTAATAACCCATCGGCAAGTACACACACTTGTGACACTTGTCAATCCACATGACGACACTTCCTTATAGAGGAATAACACATCTCTAATAAGGGTACAATAAATATATATGAAATACATTCCGAAGTTACATATACATCAACACTCCCTCTTAACTAGGAAGGTATTTCTCGACACAGATCTGCTAGACAAGTCTTCTTCTTGGGATCATCGTCATCGATGCATCGTCATCATCATCGTCACTGCTGCTGCTATCTCAACCAATATTTGAATCTACTCGTCATAGGAAGTTCTACAGAGCCAGTCCTTTTCCATACTGGATGTAGGCCCACCACCTGCAGGTCTTCATCATCACTGGCCATACTATGGAAATCTTAGGACTTATTACGTGTGTCACAAAACCTTAAAAGAGTCTCTTGACTAGAAAGAACCCTAAAGAGCATCTGAGGCCTTTTTCATCCTATCCATATCTCCAGGACTTATTACATGTGACCCCACCACAAAACCTCGAAAGAGAATCCTAGGACTGATTACGATCTCAAGTCTCAACCTATCGGATCTCCCAGGGCACAAATTACATGTGGTCACCACAAAACCTCGAAAGAGAATCCTAGGACTAATTACGAGCACAAGGCTCAACCTATCGGATCTCCCAGGGCACAAATTACATGTGGTCATGGAAAAACCCCGAAAGAGCATCCCAGGACTGATTACGAGCACACGGCTCAACCTATCGGATCTCCTATGGCACAAATTACATGCCATAGGACAAAATCTCGAAAGAGCATCTGCCAGATATCCCAGGGCACAAATTACATGCCATAGGAAAAACCTCGAAAGACTATCTGCAGATCTCCCAGGGCACAAATTATATGTCCTCCCAAGAAAAACCTCGAAAGAGCATTTGCCAGATATCCCAGGGTACAATTTACATGCCATAGGCAAAACCTCAAAAGACTATCTGCAAATCTCCCAGGGCACAAATTACATGCTTATCTGCACAACCTGTTCCACAGCCACAGAGTATCAACCTGATACTCACTATACATCATCCTGATATACACATGATCATCCTGATCATCATCACTGCAACATCCTGTTGCATGTCATTTGGAGCAACATCCCGAAGCTCGTCATCCATGATCATCCTGATCATACAATGCATATACCTGATGCATACCAAGTATCTACTTGATACATATCATCATACATGATCCACCTGATCACACAGTGTATCCACCTGATACAAATATAAATACATGATACATATCAACATACATGATCTACTTGATCATACAATGTATCCACCAGATACATATACAGATACATGGTCCAAGCATCCAACATGATGCTTATACAAAATGCATACACATGATCCAACCGATCATATCCAACATCCAACATGATGCGTACATACATATAAATGATCCAACTGATCATATCCAACATCCAACATGATGCGTACATACATATACATATAAATGATCCAACTGATCATATCCAGCGTCCAACATGATGCATACATACATACATATAAAAATGATCCAACTGATCATACAAAGCAGAAACCAGAACATCATCCTGATGCTCATCGTCCAGCGCTTACATCCACAGCCATGTGAAGGATCCTCCTTCCAACATGATTGGAATGGCTTCAAAAAATGTGTCCATCACTTCTTCCTCAAAGTGTCATCAATCTGAAGAACACCAAGCCTCTCTCTGAAGTACTCGAACTTCACCCTAGCTAGTGGCTTCGTCAGCACATCTGCAATATGCTCGTCCGTCGCAACATACAAGAGCTTCACAGCTCCTCTCTGCACCATATCCCTAATATAGTGATATTTGATCTCTATGTGTTTCGACTGTCATGAAACACTGGGTTCTCGGACAACTTCACACAACTATGGATATCACAGAACATGCCAGTAGCATCCAACGGGAGATCAAATAATTCAGACAGTAGCTTCTGTAGCCATACTGCCTCACAACTAGCTGAACAGGCTGCAACATACTCTGCCTCAGCTGTACTTAGTGCTACACAAGACTTCTTCCGTCTAAACCAAGAGATCACACCTGATCCCATACATAAGCAGCACCCAGATGTGCTCTTCCTATCTGCAGCACTGCTAGCCCAATCTGAATCAACATAACCCTGCAGGTTAAACTTTTGATTCGCCTCATACTTGAGCCCATAATCCACTGTACCCTTCAGGTACCTCAGAACATGCTTTACAACATCCAGATGAACACTCCTTGGATCTGTCAGGAACTGACTCAATGTGTTCACCGCAAAGCAAATATCTGGTCTAGTGTTTGTCAGGTACATCAAGGACCCAATCATCTGACGATACATAGAGACATCAACTGGCTCAGATGAAGCATCACATAGAAGCTTCAGATTTGATGCCATAGGTGTGGCCATGGCCTTGCAATCCATCATCCCGAATCTCTTCAGGATATCTACTGTGTACTTCCCTTGACCAAGGAAGATCCCACCTGTACTCTACCACACCTCCATACCTAGGAAATAATGCATCATTCCCAAATATTTCATATCGAACTCGGAAACAAGCTTCCTCTTAGTATCTGCAATCAATCTGTCATCTCCTGTTACAAATAAGTCATCCACATACAGGAGTAGAATCACAGGATTCCCTTCCTCAACCTTGTAATAAAGGTTGGAATCCGCTTTACTCTTGGTAAAGCCCAAACTAGATAGGAAACTGTCCATCCTACCATACCAAGTTCAAGGAGCTTGTTTCAAGCCATACAAGGCTTTCTTCAATCTGCACACATATGACTCCCTATCATGTATTTCGAAACCGAGTGGCTGCTCCACATATACTTCCTCTTCAACTACACCATTCAAGAAAGCAGTCTTGACATCCATCTGGTGTATTTTCCATTTCATCGCTGCAGCCAGGGCAAGTAATGTTCTGATGGAAGTATACTTGGCTACAATTGCAAAAGTTTCTTCATAATCTATTCCCTCTTTCTAAGAGAAGCCACAAGCTACGAATCTTGCTTTGTATTTCTCTACACTGCCATCTGCAGCATGCTTGATTTTGTAGATCCATTTATAAGTCACAACAAACTTTTCTTTAGGTCTTGGTACAACATCCCAAACATCATTCTTCATTATTGATTGGTATTCCTCAACCATGGCATCCTTCCATTCTTTCTTTTCCGCTGTTTCTTCATAACTGGAAGGCTCTTTGTTCATAATGTCACAGAGTAAAGCAACATAGCTGGTATGTGATCTGGTTCTCTTCTTTGCTCTGTGTTCTTCTTCTGGAATGCCAAATCTTTCTGCATCTTGAATGAGCTCTCTATCCCATGCAGGTTTCCTCTTGTGAGAGTTATCCTCACGGGGTGGATCTACAATTTCTTGCGGATCTTCAAACTCACGAATAACTTCTGGAACTGCTTCAGTCATGGTAGTGTCTTGAAATCTAGTTTCCTTAGGTTCTTCATAAACTTCGATAGGTGCCTTCCTTGATTTGATGAATGATGAGTTTTCATCAAATGTTACATTCTTGCTGACATCAATCTTCTTGAACCTTGGAAAGTATATTCTGTAAGCCTTCGAGCTTTCACTGTAACCCACAAAGATACCCTTCTTTCCTGAAGGATCTAGTTTAGTCCTCTTTTCCTTTGGGACATGAGTGTATACTGGACAACCAAATATTCTGAGATGGCTGACTTCAGGTTTCTTACCAGAAAAGACCTCTTTTGGTGTCTTGTTATCCAATATCTTGTGGGGTGTTCTGTTTTGCACATATACAACTATTCTAGCTGCTTCTGCCCATAGATGCATAGGTAGATCTTGGTCATGCAGCATTGCCCTTGCTGCTTCCATGATTGTTCTGTTCTTCCTTTCTGCAACTCCATTCTATTGAGGATTATAAGGAGCAGTCAAATCCCTCTTAATCCCTAAATCACTACAAAGCTTCTTGAAGTCACTTGAGGTGATTTCTCCACCATTGTCGGATCTGAATGTTTTGATCTTCTTGTCAGTTTGATTCTCCATCAAGGTTTTGAATTCCTTGAATTTATCAAACACCTTATCTTTTCTCTTCAAGAAGTATACCCAAGTCTTCCTGGAGAAGTCATCAATAAATGAGACATAGTAAACATACCCACTCACAGAGCTTGATGACATAGGACCACATACATCTGAGTGGATGATTTCCAGGATGTCTTTTGCCTTGCTTTCACTACTTGGGAAAGCCTTCTTAATGTTCTTACCTTTTGCACATCCTTTGCAAACACCTTCATGTTTGGTCTTGATCTCAGGAAGACCATCTACAGCCTTGCTTGCAATTGGAAGTGCCCTATAGTGCATATGAGCAAGTCTTCTATGCCAAAGTTCACTTGGCTCCATGGATTCATGTACCATGGCATGTTTAGGTTGTCCCTTCAATTTATACAAACCTCCCTCTTGCTCTCCAATCACTACTGCATCATCTATGTTCTTTCCCTTTGGCCACATTAGGACTTGGCCATCCACAAATGCAACCCTCATACCTTTTGCATCCAATGCGGAGATGGAGAGTAAGTTCTTCTTGAGCCCAGGTACATAAAGGACTTCTTTCATCTTCAAAGATTTTCCAGAATCTACGTTGTAGGAGGCTTCACCACTTCCTTTGATTGGATATTGATAATCATCCCCAAGTTTCACCTTATGGGGTGATTCATGTTCAGATAGATTCACAAAAGATTCCTTAAACCCAGTCATGTGTTTGGAAGCCCCACTGTCAATCAACCAATCATTACAACCATGGGAGATAGTACCTGTGAGAGGAGAAATTAGAACATACTCTTCTTCACTTGAAGAGTCATCATCACTATCACTTTCTGCCCTAGACTTCTTCTTTGGGGGTTCATTATCTTCGGCAGCATGAGCATGATATCTTCTTTTGTTATTCTTCTTCTTCTTGTTGAAGTTGTTGTTGTTTTTCTTCTTCTTGGGACAATCTAAACCAAAGTGTCCCTTCTCATTGCAATTGAAGCATCTGAGATCTTTCTTATCTTTATGATAATGGTGGTGTGAGAATTTCCTGTTATGAGATGATTCCTTCTTGGAATTTCCTTTCCTGGCATGTGCTGTGAGAGCTTGATCTTCATTTCCCATCTTTTCTTCTCGGGCCACAAGCCTAGCTTCTTCTTGAGAGCATTCTTCCCGCAATCTGTTGAAGGAGATCAACTTCTTCCCTGCACAAATTCCTTGAATAAAGGAATCCCATGACCTGGGTAGGCCATTTAGAGTGGTCATCACCACTTCAACATTCTTCACCATTTCATCCACTGCTTCTAGTTGTTCCTTGATCTGGGAGACCCTTGAAAAATAAGATCGAATGGTTTCTCCATTCTGAAACTTTACTCCTTTCAATTGGTTCCGCAGGGTCATCTTCCGATTTATGTTCTTCCCTTCAAATAGCTTGGTCAAAGAGTCAAACATCTCCTTGCGTGTCTTTAGAGAAGACACATGGGGTATGGATGGTCTTTGATAGAATCAACAATGATTCTCTTTGGATTGACCAAGTTCTTCTTATGCAATACCTTAGCCTCTTCATCCTCTGGGATAGGGATGTCTTCTTTTACATATGAGTCCAACTCATTCTCTTCCAGGATTAACCCAATCCTATACTTCCAAGCTCAGAAGTTATCAACTCCTTCAAGCTTATCCTCAAGCTTGGTGTGGTGAGACATCCTAAATAGTACTTCAAATGGAAATAGAAAAGATTTAGGTCTTACCACTTGAAATGCTGAAAATTGGATCTGGTCCTAGATTAGGGTTTGTCGAAAAAACCCTAAAAATTCTAAATGTGAATTTCAACTTTCTGAAAGGATAGAAAGATGCACCTTGATGAGCTGATCAGCCTGGTGTATTCAGAATTTGAGATCAGCAAATCTTTACCCTTCAGATTTGCGTTTTTGTCCTCCCGGGTTCACTGGGGAGAGCCCTGAATTAGGGTTTGAGTTTCCTGGAGATCTACCCAGCCAAAAATCTCGATCCAAAGCTCTAAACTTCGATTTTTGCAAGGAGCTTCCAGCTATGTCTTCAGATTTCAGGAATTCCCATTTTTGTGGAAACCCTAATTTTTAGGGCCAAATATGAAAATGCTTAGAATTGAATTCTGATTGGACAGATAGATTCTCCTTGATGAGTAGAGTCAATCTACTATACTTCTTTTCCAAAATCCATGGAGAGAAACCCAATAAACAAGAAACTCAAGTTTCCATCACTGCAAAATGTCTTCTTCTCTAGCTCTGATACCATGTTAAATTTTGAGCATTAATTCACAATACTCTAGGATCTTCACTGAGAGAATAACATATACAGTATATCAATGCATAACAATCACAATAAGCATGACAAGCATCACAAGAATCAAAAGCATGAGAGACAAGAGACACGGAGTTTCCGTGGGAAAAATCCTAAGGTGAAAAACCCCACAACTTCCTCAGAGATAGAGAGAGCAATGGCTCAACCAAAATACAACCAAAATACACTTGAGATAGTCTCCTAGAAGCAGATGATCCTCCTCCTCACTAGTGCGCCACTTTCTGAGTGAGAGAGAGATGACTTTCCGAATAATCTAAATAGAGATCTCCTGATCTCTATTTATACTAACCTGTTTTCCCAGTGACCTTATGGGGCCGACTTGTCTAGCTAGGTACATCCACAATATAATATATAATTCAGGGCCTACCCCACACATAATGGTCTAATAACCCATCGACAAGTACACACACTTGCGACACTTGTCAATCCACATGACGACACTTCCTTATAGAGGAATAACACATCTCTAATAAGGGTACAATAAATATATATGAAATACATAGATGAAATACATTCCGAAGTTACATATACATCAACACACAATACATTAGCTGATGCATAAGAAAAATATATACTTGAATGGCATTTGTATCATACACAATAACGTTAACCATTCACACACATAAGACAAACATGTATATAAACCGGTACTGTATGTATATATTAAGTCCAAAAAATATGAGTTTGACTCAACATATGTGAATGTCACAATATACAAAAATGGTCATAACAAACTCAAAAATAAAATTTCACTCTCTCTATGGAGAGGTAGGAACCTCAACTAGCTCTGCTACGACCTCTCGATAACAAATGACTAGCCTGGCTACTTTTCTAAGTAACCGAATCCATGTTGGGGGAACTCCTACTACATGTTCCTACATCTCTAGTGGCATCCACTCTATCTTGTATGTAGGAATATCGTGAGTCAACTGACTCATCTTCCCCTCAATGCTCCCCATCATGGCATCAACGCCACCTGGCTCGATTGGTCGTATGTATAATCTAGGATTCCCAACAGGTCTCGTTGGTCCCACATCTGCATAAGTTATACAATGTTAGTACTCACACTCATCATAAAATTATATATACAAAAAATTAAAACTTAAATAATTTTTTAAAACAAAAACACATTTTGGTACCTATGTCTCCCTAGGATGACCCTAGCAGTAACATGAGCTCGGGATCTCCCCGAAAGTCCATGCCAACATAAGAAAAATTCTCTAGATCTGGTACCTGACGAATTCCACCATCCCAGATAGTCCTCATCAGAGTATGATGCATTCGTCTCACCACCTCCCTGACGAAGGAATATATCACCCCATTGAGTCATCAGTGGCTCACGGGGGTTCAACTCTGGTACAACCATCCTGAGACTAAGGGATGGGACTCTCTCTCTCAAAGGTGTAGAGTATACTACCATATCCGAAGTTCTTCTTCTTCCCTGTCTTGCATTCTGTAAGCTGGTGCTTCATGTTCACTAGTAGACCAGAGCACCAGTCAAAGATAACATTTCGCAAACATTCTACGCCTATCTGCATGTAGTTTCGTGATGCCAAGTGTTTTTTCGCCCTTCCCCCAATCCTGTTTATCGTACTCAAGATCACTTTCAATGGGAAACTTGCTATTTGACCAATTGGCACTTGGATCCCACTCTTTTTAGTGTCGGCTACGTAGTAAGTGTTTATGTAATCCTGAATGGATAGAGCACCAACTCCTCAGAATGTTCCTTTGAGGTTTACAACCTCACCTCGGTGGGATAACCCGATTATGAAGTATATGTCATCAATTGTGATTTCAAGCATTTCTCCTCGGAGATTAAACATGCCATGATCGGCATCCCAATATTCCACGAGCATTTGGAGGAGTTGCATTTGCGCACTCATTTTTGTGGTGCAGAAAATGTTTAGGAGCCCACATCTCCTTAGTGCATTCAAAGTGAGAGTATCCCCCATTGCTATCCTGTCCATAGCTTCATGTTCCCTCTCTCTCCAAGTCAACACCATCCCGTATCAAAAAATTTCCATTTATGCATTAGTTTGAAGTTTTTTACTTTTGAACTGTGCTACTCACGGGTTCACTCTTTCAACAGCGGCGAGTAACCACGAGTATCTTTGAAGTAAACCCGCGCACATTTTACGTGCCTATGACTTCTAATCAATTAGACCCACGGGTACACGACCCTAATTTTAAACTGTCTTAAAAAAACTCAAAAAAATCAAAAAAATCACTAAAAATATAAAATAATGGATCAAAATGATAAAGAAGGAAGAGATAGGTTACCTGCAAGTGACGAAGTTTGATTTTGCTTCCTGGATTGACCGCAATCGACGTTTGAAGTAAGAGGGTTTTGTCCTTTTCTCCAATGGTAAAATGGTAATTGTGAGTTATGTTTTTAATTTGTTACTATTTATACAAATTCTTTTCAAATTTTTACCCACTCTATATAGTTTCAAATTCTTTTTTAATTTTATTTAATCCTAAATGACCTTTTTGAGTTGTTTTGATTAGGTAAAACTTTAAAAGGCACTTTTCTCACTATCAGTTTCAAAAGGTGTTAAATACAAAGGTTTGTTTTCTCTTCACATGTCAGTTTAGCTCAAGACATTGAATATATTTTGTCATTTTATGTCACTTGAATATCCTTTGTTCACTTTGGACTACTATTTTCTGCTATCCATTGTCATTGATTATTTCTAAGGTCCATACCGTCACTTGATTCAGGAACTTATACATTATATATTATTCTTTACTTAATATTAAGTTTCCTTTCCTTATGGAGTTTTTTATGTTCTTGTTAGAATATTTCAAAATTAACAAGATTACCGAGCATTCTTGTCTTGTTCAGAATCGTTAAATGAATTGAACATATATCCACTTAGGTATAAGTTTACCCCTTTTCCGGCTCTTTGTGGATTAATTACGAAAAATGTATACTCTGGTATTTTTGACTAGAAGATTCCTCTCTCGCATACTTTTACAGTTTTTTGGATGAGGAGGCTAAAATTACGAAAAAACACAGTATGGAGTTCTTGTTTATGTTTTTCAGACTCCTTAAATATGAAAACACCGGCGAGTATGAATAGATCCAGGCTCAATATTAAAATCCATGGATCAATACTATCGAGTATTAGTTTATCTCTTCTTCAAACTCGTTAGAACATGAAGAAGTTCATGGTTTTTCCTTTCATGGACTCGTTAAACTACACATGGTTGGACATCAAGCATTCTTCTCCCTCCTCTTCAAGTTTGTTTTCAAAAAATGAAGATGGATTGTTGAGTTTAATTTCTTGGACTCGTTAAAATTTCAAAAGAGAGACAATATCGAGCTTTCTTTTCAACCTTTTCATGCTCGTTAAACAAAGAAAATACATTTTCAAAAAGAGAGGGAAGGGAATTTTTGTTATTCATTCATTGTTTGGTAGTCAGTCTTAACCATCCTTGAACACAACACTTTCATAAGTCACTGGGTTTTATTTTTTGCTTTAGGATTTAACCTGATTCCATATTTGTTTCCTCCACCAATTGGTTACTCTTCCGATCATATGGAGAGTTGGTTATGTCTCCTACATAGAAAAATTATATCATGTTTCCTGTCAGTCTAAAGCTGCCTCAAGTAATTACCTTTGGTTCCCAATGTTCAAAGATTACCCCTGTGTCAGACTTTATGTAGTACATCTTGACTCCTCATGTTGGACATCCCTTATATCCTTCTTGTTTCAATTCAATATCAGTGTTCCTCGTGCGAGATGATGAAGGCTACCTTACTGCCTTCTTTCTCACGGGTCTCTTCCTATCACATTTTTCTATAGGAAGTGGCCTTACAGTTCCCGGTTAGTACTTGGAGGTTTGCAGTCATTAGTGGCAAATTCTCTCGTTGTTGAGTTATGGGAATACATCAATGTCCCTTACTCGACGGATTATTCAAGTGTTATAATTCAAGACCTCTTATTCACACTTGTAAGGATGTATTAGGTACCTTGGACCCCATTTTCATTATTGGTGGGTGTCCTCGTGTTAGTTAACGGTTTTCATCATTGACTGGTAATCAAATGAAATCCTCCATGTTTGAATTCAACTCCTTTTATTCGCATGGATTAGGGTGTGTACTATCGATGGTTGGTTTGAAGACTTTGGGTTTATGATATAGTTCATTTGTTATCACCCAAGTTGCACAAGACCGAGCTCTACCTATGTTGGCTCATCATGATACATATATCTAGTTTGTTGCTATGGCTATGATCTCCTTTTTGTTGGAATATTTAAAAAACCCACCTATACCATTCTAGACTTAGGATAAATTAATTAATCATTTATGATTAATTTCCTGAGTTTTGACTAGGTAAAATAGGTCAGTTTTGTCTTTTAGTGGACCACTTGCCATCCTAAGTCACTAGGGCACCTTAGAGAATATTTTGGATAAGATTTCATTGAATTTTGTCTGATTTCTTTCCATTTTTGGTTCAGAAGGTGCTTTCCTGATTTAGTAAGCTTTGTCCTGTTTTTTCTGCTTTCTAGTGGAAAAGGTAAAGCTAGTTGACTTAGAATATTTTGCCTCTTAACCAATTCGACCTACACATCATATCTACTCTCCTAAATCCATAAATACATTCTATTTAACTCACTCATGAGATTCCATACCATACTTAGCCAATTTGTGAGCCTCTAGTACAGTTTTGGAAACTGCTTTTTGTAAAATTAGTCACAGCAGATCTATTGAACAAGTAAATCAATCACAATGATGTAAAACAAATTGGAGTAAAAACTGTGCAAGAGAGATGCATCAGTGCTCTATAATCCAGAATGGTAGAATTACAATACAATACTGTCACAATGAGTGAGCAATTTGAATTAGCCAAGGAGGTCATTCGAATAAACTGCATGGTGTAGCTTGGCTTTAACTAGGAGTCCTCATCATCAATCAGTTGTGGTCATCAGTGCACAAGTCACTGTCAGACAGGTGTCAAACTTAGTCTAACTGAGTGTAATATGTGTAACTGATGGTAAGTGGCACTAATGTAGGGATGGAGGCTCACTGGAGGGCGCATGAGGAGTTAACTGCACTTAGAATAGGTAGTCAAGGCTCATTGGAGTGGTAACAACAATTAGGAGTCATTTTAGCCTAAAATCAAGGAAAGACAACTAACTAACTGAAGTGAACTGGACTGGTAGGTGAGAAAAGGCTCCCTTCTCAAGTGGTGGGTGAGAATTGGGTGCCTCCCTGACTAGGAGGGATAAAATAGAGTGGAAAGTGGCTCCCGGGTGCTGACAGACTAGGGAATAGGTGTTGGAGGCATCAAAATGGTGATTGGGCAGCATGCGGATGCATGCAATGCATGCATGCATGCAAAGTGCATGCAAAGTACATACTGAATGAGGAGATATCCTAACACCCCCCCTCAAGCTATACTATGATGTAAAAAATAAAATGTAGGGCCCTGGTTACTGAGACCAAAGGTCACCCCTGTTAACACCCAAAAAGTGCTCACTAGCTCATTCCCTTATTCACATGACCCATTTGTCCACTTTTCCACCATCTGAGCCTCTGAAGCCAACAAAAGGTCACCCAAAGACCTTGGTACACCCCTTTTTCCCACTCAAAAAGATTATTTTTCCTAAAAAGTATAAAAAACCCTAAAAAAGGGTCCAAAATTCCCAAAATATTAAAAAGGGAATAAAAATATTAATTTTATTCAAAAAAGGAAAAAGGAGGGAAACGTACCTAAACCATGTTGGTCAATACCATTTGGTTTCCACAAAACCACAAATGGTATTCCCCACCACCAAAACCTATAAAAAGGTGGTAGGGGCTCCTCATTTCACATCCATCCATATTCCTATCTTCATGCTACCAAAATCTCCCTTGAGTATTTGGCCATTGTAGCAAGCCTTGGAGAAATGACCCATTGGAGATTGGAGCTGCTCACCATTGGAGCCATTCAAACAACCTTCATCACTTGGAGGTATTTTTCTTGCAAGCATTTGCTTGCCCCATTGTCAATACAAAAATTATTTTTTATCTTTCTTGTTCTTGTTCTTTAATTCAAAATGCACATGCTAGTTTAGTTTAGTTTAGATTTAGTTTATTGTTATTTATTTCTATTGAAACTGCTGCTACTAGTTAGCAGGTGCCCATAGCACTAAGCTTGGTTGCAAAACCAAGCCAACAGTTTTTGGCGACTCCGCTGCTTTTGAATCTTTAGATCTCACTTTTGCTTTAAATCTTACTTTTTGATAGTATTTGTTAGTTTAATTCATAGATCTGCCACCCTAGACAGCAGATCCATTGCTGTTCTAGATCTTGGCCCATTTTTTAGCCATTAACAACCCGAAATTCTCAATTTTTGGCGTCGTTTTTCGGCATCCGCGTACGGCTTTTGCCTCGCGGCTTTATGCCCAATAGTCGCGCGGCCCATCGTGACTGCGCGACTTTTTTCCGCGCGGTTCACCGCGGCTTCGCGGCCATTTAGTGCGCTGCACATCGCGGCTTCGCGGACCTCTTCCGCGCTGCACATCGCGACTGTGTGACGAAATCCCGCGCTGCACATTGTGGCTTCGCGGTCAAAACCCGTGCTGCCCATCGCGACTGTGCGACAGAAACCCGCGCGGTCCATCACGACTTTTTTGTCAGAACCCGTGATGCTAATTTTTTCATTCGGCCGAATCGTTTAAAAAATTAATTTCTTACTGTACTTTCTGCCCACATAGCACATTTTCCAGTATTAGAAATTCTGCATATTTTATAGCGATAGAAAAATTTTGACTATTTAGAATGCCCATGTGAAAAAGTCTTTTTAAATATTTTCAGAAATTGAAAGAAGGATTTGATTGCATTTTATCTAGATTAAAATTTTTACTGTTTGCTTCTTTAATATTTTGCCCATAGCAATTATTGAAAACGAAATCCATTTATTTCGAAAAGAAGTTATATTATTTGCTTTCCTGTTTGAAAGATCCTTTGTTTTTGAATAGTCCCTGAAAAGCATTTAATTTCCATTTATTGAAAAAGTCATAATATTTGCTTTTTATTTCACAAGATCCTTTGTTTTTTGAATACTTAGCATTTACTTTTTCAATTTCAGTTTAAAATATCACACGTGCACTCACTCAAACACTAATTTTAAACTGAGCCTTAAAACTTACCCTAATTTCAACCCACTTTTAACCCCACTTGGGGAACACTAAAAGAACTTTGTAGCTAGGTAGTATTGAGGGGATAGGTGTTCCAATAACACCCCTCAGTTATTACATCTGAGACATAGTTGTTGTCCTTTAGGGAGCTAAAATCTCTTAGTATTTATTGGCACGGTCACAACCGGTTTATGGGAAGGCCTCTCCCCTAGGAGGGTTGAAGTCGCGAGGATGGTTCTGGAAGCCTGAGTGGAATACCGAAATCCATTCAGTAACTGAAGGGCTACCATTCGCAGTTCTCGGGATATCCCTGTATAGGGGTATTGCGATCAAGGACCAAACGGCAGATTTACCTTTTCTCGACGTGTCATGAACGGAGTATCCTAGTAGCCATTCTTTAGGATTGCTTACCCGGTGTCCCTCCCGGTAGGGGGATATCTAGCCGTGGATTCAACACTCAATATTGTCTGACTTGGATTTTATCACCTTGCAGAGAATATAGTTTGTTGATTCACAATACTTTTAGTTAGGTGTTTGCATGATTCAACCCACCTTTGGTCTAGTTACACCTATTTTTTCTAGAAGCTGTTTGCATGTTGGTACTCTGACCATTTTTTTGCATCCCTCCACTTATTGTAGCACAGCTGCTAGAATAAGTGCCTTTTTTGAGGTGGATTTTTTGGCCTGAGAGCCTTCATTTTCACTCCCCTTCTTGCACCCTTGGTTGCATTAGGGTTTTGAGTCTTTTATACATTACCATTTTACACATACAGATTTTTACACAAAAACTTATTTTCTCACCATTGAGAATTTTAGACGCTCTCATCGTCTACAGGGCGAACTCCCAGAGTTCAGTCTACTTGGCTCGCCACGTCACCGACGCCGAGCCTTATCTCTTGACTCGACACATCATCGATCATCCAGACAGTCATCTGATTCTGACACGCCTCACTTCACTTCTGATTATGAGGCAGAATCCGAAAACCCCACTGCGTTATTCCCAACCAACCTTATGGCTGGAACACCTTTTGACCCACTCTTTACCAGCACCATTGGAGATACGTCTACAGACCCCTCTACTGCGGTGCCATCCATGGCAAGACCCACCCCCCTGGGTATGCCTAATATGGACAACACTCCACCCTTAGGAATGTCCAACACAGGGCCACCTCCTGTTATAGGAATCCCCAACACAGGGCCACCACCTGTTATGGGTATGCCCAACATCGGGGTCACACCCCCTCTGATTCCCACAACCCAGATTCCAAGAATCACAACTACTATTCCTAACCCAAGTGTAACCCATGTTGCACTTGGAAGCGCTGGCCCATACCAGACCACACCTATTGGAGGACACATACCTGCAATACCTAGCATACCTTTAGGCGCTACTGGAACCCTACATCATACCACCATGACTAGGCATGTCCCAGTCCCAGTCACTACATCTGCTAGCTTACCGTACATGGCAAGTATGAACTTGCCAGACTTAGCCAGGCTCACCAATGACCCTATCAGACACGATCCTGCGTGGCCTCACATGCCCACCAAACTCCCCTCTGACATCCCTAAGTTTGAGGGCAAGGCAGGTGAGGACCCCCAGAACCATATCATGTCCTTCCATCTATGGTGTTCGTCCAACTCCATAGTGGACGACTCTGTCTGCCTCCGTCTATAACAACGCACCTTCACTGGCTATGCAGCTAAGTGGTATATCGAGCAGCCCCATGGGATGCATGCCACCTTTACATCCCTTGCCTCGACATTCCTGCAGTTCTTTCAGTTACCTGTCCGCTATGATGCGGGCGTCGAGATCCTACTGTCTTGCAGACAGAACACGACCACCCACATCACTGACCACATTCATGAGTGGCGTTGATGCCGAAGCCTCTGCAAAATCAAGTTAGACGACCGTATCTTCCTAGATTGGTTTCTAAAATCCATTCTCCCTCTCATTGCGAAGGATGTGGCATCCGAAAGACCCCAGTCTGAAGAAGAGGCCATCCTCAAAGCCCAACAGTTTGATCTCATTTACGCCCAGTCGGGTTATCTGTATACCATTATACCAGATGCCCCTCGGGGCGAGTCATCCCAACATGATGCGCCGGGGGCATCCCATGCCGCTGATGGCATCATTGGTCGTATGGCCTCGCATCCCCAACCCTTTTCCATTGCACATCCTAGCCATGATCCCGATCTTTCGCGGGCTACATCTCAGTTTGGAGCAACCAGTTCATATGCTCCCATGACACACCACCACCATACCCATGGACCTTCATGTCCACCTCAGTGTTTTGGTCATGCAACACCTGCATACGCCCCCCCAGCTGCATCTCAACCAGTATACTACCCACAGCAAGCTGTGGCAGCTAACCCAACACCTCCAATAGCTCAGGGTTACCAGCAACCCTAGCAGGTATCTGGTCCACTTCCAACTCCACCGGTGTATTATCCACCACAACCTCCTCCCGCACCTGCGGCGAACCAAAATCCTCCCACTACTCAAGGGAAAGTGTACACACAGCACAACCAGCCCCAGAACCAAAACAACCAGCGCAACAGAACTGTGGTAGTGGTCGTAACCGCGGTAATAACCAACAACATCAGCAAGGTCCTCCACCTCCCAATCCTCCGTAGAATAACGATGCTGCTCCTCCCAACCACAATCCGGATTGGAATCCCAAGCAGCCTAGAAATAATAACCTCATAAAAAACCACCCCTGTTCTATCTGCGGGGTTTATGGTCATTACACACATGCCTGCCCACATTTGGAGCGAGCTTGGCAACTCTAGACTGACGATGCTCATCGTCAGGGGCAAGCGGCTCCTCAGCCGCCACCCAACCCTCCACCACCACAGCATCAACCTTTGGTGTTGCAAAATCCCTTTCCAACCCAAGGTGTAGTGAACACTCAGCCGTTATCCCCCCTCAGGGCAACGCGCCACCACAACAGATCACTTATGCCGCTCCTGATCAACCCATGTTCGATTCAGGTACTCACCACCTGTTGATGATGTCAACTGTCGATGCCAACCTCCAAACACGTCGGAATCAATATGGATCCACCTCTGAAGCCCCTCCTGCTGACAAGAACACTAACGTTAATCACACAGATCAGACGTTACGTATACCCCCGACTCCGCTTGATGGCGCTCCCAAAGCACCTCGCTTCCCACTTCGTCGCATCAATAGTAATCCCAATGCTCGCGCTGCGTCAAATTACAGCATTATCGACGACTTAGCCCAGTCTCCTACAGCCATGTCTGCTTTGGAAGTCCTAAAAAACTGCCCTTCGCAGCGCAAGACTTTGCTCTCTGCCATTGGCGCAATTGACCCCAATGATTCACAACTGATCGCATTCGATTCAGACCAATCTGAACCTCGACTGCCTTCCAGTTTAGCATTCCAAGTTTCCGTTTCCGTTCAGAATCTTGTCATCCATCAGTGCATTATCGATGAATGGGCCTCTACATGCGTCATGTCCACATTCGTTTGGCAGAAGTTGGGTTCCCCTACTCTCCAGCAGTCCACCACTGCATTACGAGCCTACGATGGCCGTTCAGCTCAACCTCAAGGTCTCTTAGCTAATGTCCCCATCCAGCTGGCGGGTAAAACTGTCCTCATTGACATTGAGGTCATCAATGCCCAACTAGACTATAACCTTTTACTTGGTCGCAGCTACATGTATGCCATGCGGGCTGTTGCCTCATCCGTTTTTCGTACCATGCAGTTCCCCCATGAGGGACGCATGGTCAAGGTCGACCAACTCACCTACTACGATCCCAAGGCCCCCGCCACACCTGAAAATGCTCTCCCCATGGTTGAAAAACCTGTTTGTGGTGCAACTACCTCATTCATTTCCTCAGTAGGACCCCGACTTTACTCCGAGGTGCCCATGACCTCTACATTCCAGGCCATTCCACCACCGTCACTGGAGACCCACGTTGCCAACCTCTGCACTCTTTCACAACAACCCGGTAGTCAACCCTCCTTGTTGCCTAAACCACCATTGGTACCTAGTCACATTGGGGTTACACCAATCCACACAATCCCCTTTCTATTCCCTCCTTCGGGTGTAGTAAGTGCTCCCATTATGGATACCCTCAGCCTCCTCGGGTTAACATTGGGATTACCCGTGTGGTATATTTCGCCTCCCGTTCCCCCGCCGACACCAAATGTCATCCTGTAGCCGGTGCAACCCATCGTCACTTCTACCCAACCACCTCCCGGTATCGCGAATCCTTCGTCATCTACAAATCCCCCTCCTCCCATCAGGCCCACTGGGGGCAGAGGCCCACAACCATACACTGCGGTACCTCCACCCAAAGCAGTTAAACCTCCTCCCGTATTTTGTGCTCCTCCCAAATGCTCATTGTGTGATGAGTTAGGCCATCCAACTCATCAGTGTCCAGAGTTACCGGCATTACAGGAACACATGCAAATGCTGGACGATGACCCCAACATCCCGGTTGTCAAACTCGACCCAAATCCCAAGCCTCGTGATAAGTCACTGCGCACTAACCACCCTTATGCCATATGCGGTGTTTACGGCCACTACTCATATCACTGTCCTGATATCCCAGATTACAGAGAAGCGTTGTATGAGTTGAATAACGTCGACTTAGAAATATCTCCTCCCCTCATCGAGGAGATCTACCCTCCCCCATCATCTTCATCCGGAGAGATTAACACCATCTATATGATCTCTTCGACCACCACTACCTCGTCACCCGATTTGACCACTCAAATATCCCACAGTGACGATGAGATTCTAGAGGCTCCTACAGCCCCTGATTATCCCTGGGAAGACATGCACCATCATCCATACTTCCTCCCGGAAGAGACTTCATCCACTACCGCTACCCAATCCGCGTTTGAGTCCCAAGATTTCCTTCCTACTGAAGTCGACTGGTTCAAGGACCCTATTCCTACCCCTGACGCTTCCGAGGATAATAACATGGCCAATATTTCTCCCATCATCCACATCGACATCTCTGACCCACCTGGTGCCCTTCATACCATTACATTACAAGCCTCCCACAGTGAGCACGAGATTGGAGAATACAAAAAACTGTTCCAAGAGTTCACTGATGTCTTTACTTGGTCAGATACCGAAATGCCAGTCCTTGACCTCTCCATCTATACAATCTCCACTAGATACCCCTCTGTCTAGTTGGTCCCTTCCACCAATCCCGTTCACACACATATTCCACTCTGCTACGTCGGTTTCGCCGATGGAGCAAGCCGTTGGTCCCCCAATCTAGCTTCTGCAGCTTGGGTAATATATTCCCCTTCACATGAGTTGATCCACATCGACGGAGTGTGTTTAGGTGTCGCCACCAACAACCAGGCTGAATATGATGCTGTGACCGGTCTCCTGGCCGCGGCTCTCCAAATGAGCATACGTCACCTTAACGTTTTCTTGGACTCACAACTCCTTGTTTCCCAACTCAACAATGATTACCAGGTACGCGATCCCTGGCTTTTCAGAAAATTCCTGCGCACTAAACAAATGGTTAGACAGTTTGAATCCATTTCATTCACACATGTCCCAAGAAACCTCAATAGTGTAGCAGATCATATGGCCAACAATGTACTTGACTGGCACACCAATCGCATCAGACCATAACAAATAATGCATCCACGTGCATAACATGTGCCTCCACAGGCATTTACAAAAAAAAAAAAGAACAAAAATGTGCATCCACGTGCATAACATGTGCCTCCACGGGCATATACAAAGACCTAATGGGCATCCACATGCATAACATGTGCCTCCACGGGCATATACAAGAAATCAAAATGTGCATACAAGTGCATAAAAACATGCCTCCACGGGCGAAAATAAAGACAACAAATGCATCCATGTGCATACACGACCATATATCCAAACATGAATGGGCACCTGTGGTCGCAAGGTCGGCACCCGCTCGAAGAAAAAACAACATAGAAAAGAGGCATAACAGAACTCACCTCCCTCTCGACTGGCCTTGTCCAGATCTCTCCAGACACCAGCTAGAAACATCTGCCCCCAGGCATAATAAGTCCCCCGAAGAACAGAGTCCACCAACATTGTCTGTCCCCCAGACAAACGATGTGGCGCAGCAACACCCAATATCCGTATAACACATGCCCCAACGGTTCGCATATCCCACTCACGTAGTGATCGCAGACTAATAGAACTGTTTTGCAAAACGACATCATCAACACAAAAGGTCTGTAGCAAATCCTCCATATCTACACCTGGCGGGATCCTCGGCAGCAGATCTCCCACCTCCCCTAACCGAGGCAACCCAGTTAGAAAATAAACATCCGTGAGGGTGATCTCTAACCTCTCACCCCCAATAATAAAATCACCCTCCGCCGGCACCCACCAACTCACTAACTTGTTCAGGAGCCGTCTCATTGAACGAATAGGTGGGATCTGAGCGAACTTCAAGAGTCCGCTCACCGCCAGAGTCTGCCGCACCACTGGATCAGTCTGAATCCGCAGCATCAAATCATCATCTATCTCCCGCTCTCGCCACGAGGCCAATGGTCTCCTTAGCATCCTACCAGAAAACAGAAGGAATTTTTAGCCCCAGCAAATTTTTTTGCAAAATACACCATCGCCGCTTTTCCATTAAAAGCTGCGATGATCATCGCGGCCTCCAGTCAAGAACGCGCAATGAACATCGCGGATATTTGCCAGATAGTCGCGATGAACATCGCGACTATCTCCCATGAACACGCGATGAACATCGCGAGTTCCAACCTCACAGTCGTGATGAACATCGCGACTGTCAGCCTAAAACCCGCGCGGTTCATCGCGGGAAGAGACCCGAAACCCACGATATTCCACGTTGGGAGGTCAACGTGGAATTTCACGGTCTTCGGGGGCCCGCCGCCAAACAAAAAAGACATAATTGAAAAGGCTAAGGCAAATAGGGTTACCTGAAACTCGTAGAATTGAAAACCAACGGTCAAATCTCCCAGAAATCAAGAAAGAGCTCTGACTGCTCTGCCAAACTCGCGCGTAACAATGGCACGTCATATGGGCCCCACGCCCTATTTATAGAACTTCCACCATTTTTCCAACCGCCATTCCAGTCTCATACGACATCCGTTTCTCAAACTGTTGGTACCATTGGAATCAGCGCAGCGAGAACTTCATGATAGATCTTTCCTTTTCCTGTTTTCATCAGGTCTATTTTTGACCCTTTTTTGGGGCATCCTCGTCGCCTCGATTTGCGTGCCACATCAGCCGTTGTCCATTTTTGACGAGTTTTATATGGCTAGATTCAGTTTTCCGCGCTCGTGATGATGCTTGAGATCATTTCTCGCTCTCACGCCCAGATTTTTTGGGCATCTTTCCATGCCCCCCTCGTCGCCTCGGTTTGTGTGCCACATCGGCCGTCGTCCATTTTTAGCGAGTCTTATATCGCCGAATTCAGTTTTCCGCGCTCGTGATGATGCTTGAGATCATTTCTCGCTCTCACGCCCAGATTTTTTGGGCATTTTTCCCATGCCCCCCTCGTTGCCTCGGTTAGCGTGCCACATCGGCCGTAGTCCCTTCTTGACGAGTCTTATATCGCCGGATTCAGTTTTCCGCGCTCGTGATGATGCTTGAGATCATTTCTCGCTCTCACGTCCAGTTTTTTTGGGCATTTTTTCCATGCCCCCTTGTCACCTCGGTTTGCGTGCCACATCCGCTGTTCTCCATTTTTGACAATCTTTATATCGCCGGATTCAGTTTTTCGTGCTCATGATGATGCTTGAGATCATTCCTCGCTCTCACGCCCATACTTTTCGGCCATTTTTTCAAAATGCCCTCTCATTGCCTCGGTTTACGTGCCACAAAGCCGCAGCCCCCTTTTGACAATCTTTATGTCACCGGATCCATTATCCCACACACATGATGACGCTTGAGACCTTTTCTCACTCCCATCTATCCATTTTTGTTCGGTATAATTTTACCCCTTTTTCGGGCCGAGCAATCCCTTTTACGAAAAAGGCACTTAGGGAGTTTCTGTTAAGCTCTTTTCTGACTCCTAAAAACAATGAAAAGATCACCGAGCAACCTTGATTCCTTTCATGCTCGCTAAACATATTTGAAAGGGCGTCTACCTGGTATAAGTTTACCCCTTTTCCGGACCTTGTAGACTAATTACGAAAAAGGAATACTCTAGTCACATCGGCTAGAAGAGTTCTCCATTTGCATCATTTTATGCTTTTTTGGGCCTTGGAGACTAAACTTACGAAAAAGAACACCAATGGAGTCCACTTACCTCTTTCAGACTCTCTAAACATGAAAGCGACCACGAGCAATCACCATTCTGGGCTCGTAAAACCAACAGGACAGTAGTCACAACCATTGCAGAGTCTTCTTATCGCTTTCAGACTCCTTAAAATTGAAAGCACCAATTAGCACGAACAGTCCTGGGCTCACAAAATCCACAGGACAGTACCATTGCAGAGCACACTTTTATCCCTTCTTGGAGCTCATTAAAACTACGAAGAGGGACCCAATGGTGCTTCTCGGTGCCACAACAGATCACGTCTACTCATATGGCAGCTTCCCCATTTGGTCGCCTTTGTTCAGAGTATTCTGCAATATGTTACCCTAAGAATCCCTCGACAACACCCATCAGCTTGACCCCCCCAGAGTCAATACATACCCTTCAGTCCTTAAAAGCAATGATACCCACACCTACAAGTCAGTTCCCTACGCTGCCAGGTCAACCATGTCATCATGCTCTGAACAAAGGAAGTTTGAGTCTACCCACTATATGACCCCAGTTACTTCCCATCCCCACAAGTATGTCAGTCCTACCATCAGTACTACAATACTTCAGTTCTACACCTCGCGCTCCTATCAAGGAACATCATTGTCTTGTTAGTTGCCGGTTTCCCTCTGTCGACGACAACCACATTTATTCCAGAGGATAGACCTAGAGGTCCCTGTGTCTTGGACTCATCACCATATATGATGAGTGCCTACGAATCATTTCGAGAAGAGTCCTTAGTGCCTCTCCAAATGGTTGTTTCTCACATGCTCGACTTCAACACCTTGATCGCATCGTTGAGACTCGCACAGGGCATAGGTCTGCTCAGTTATTAGTCGAAGACCCCAGATACCACCTGACTCCTCCACATTTGAGAGTCTACCTATGGATACAACCAGGTTACAATTTTTCTATAAATATCCGGGTTGCGCATGGCAACAGTATTCAGATGTACACCAGTTTTATGCTCCCTCGAGTATACAGCTACATATACTTCCCAGAGATGGCTCACAGTCATTACGTCCCTACAGATGTTGGATACCTTCAGTTCCAGCAGTTCATCAGTTATCCAGTGTATCAGTTATTGAGATCAGTCATGTCATGATCATGAGTACATCCCAAAATAATGTACCCTCTGGACCATTATGATGTACCAGTATATTTTTTATGTATTAGATCCCCCTTCTTGGGACTAATTGTTATGTATATGTCTTGATACGAGCATGGGTATGCCTGCCTCGTCCATTATCAGAGATTATCCCTCATTCATATTGAGGCCATGTAATATTTGTTTATTTTTGCAGCTTCCATGGGATGTGGATCCAGTCTCCAATCGGTCTCTTCTCCTCCCTACATCCCCAGAAAAAAGACGAAAGAACTATGATGTCTATCGGCCATACGATGAGCTCCTGCCCTCACACATCAGGGGGCAATCTGTTAACACCCAAAAAGTGCTCACTAGCTCATTCCCTTATTCACATGACCCATTTGTCCACTTTTCCACCATCTGAGCCTCTGAAGCCAACAAAAGGTCACCAAAAGACCTTGGTACACCCCTTTTTCCCACTCAAAAAGACTATTTTTCCTAAAAAGTATAAAAAACCCTAAAAAAGGGTTCAAAATTTCCAAAATATTAAAAAGGGAATAAAAATATTAATTTTATTCAAAAAAGAAAAAATGAGGGAAAAGTACCTAAACCATGTTGGTCAATACCATTTGGTTTCCACAAAACCACAAATGGTATTCCCCACCACCAAAACCTATAAAAAGGTGGTAGGGGCTCCTCATTTCACATCCATCCATATTCCTATCCTCATGCTGCCAAAATCTGCCTTGAGTATTTGGCCATTGTAGCAAGCCTTGGAGAAAGGACCCATTGGATATTGGAGCTGCTCACCATTGGAGCCATTCAAACAACCTTCATCACTTGGAGGTATTGTTCTTGCAAGCATTTGCTTGCCCCATTGTCAATACAAAAATTATTTTTTATCTTTCTTGTTCTTGTTCTTTAATTCAAAATGCACATCCTAGTTTAGTTTAGTTTAGATTTAGTTTATTGTTATTTATTTCTATTGAAACTGCTGCTACTAGTTAGCAGGTGCCCATAGCACTAAGCTTGGTTGCAAAACCAAGTCAACAACCCCAATACAATAATCCAAAAAATGATGAAAATAAGCTAAGTGAGGAAAGAGGGAAAACCCAGTGGGAAGAAAGCCCCCCCTCAAGATAAACATAAAAATGGATCTAATCTGTCTCCACCATGATGGAATTCATCCCCAATAGTGAACAGAGGTAAGAGAACTTCTTCTTAGTGAATCTCTTGGTGAAGATGTCTGCAATTTGCTCATCATTAGGGCAATATTGTAGAATGATGGTACGATCAAGCACCAACTCTCAGATGTAGTGCATATGAATCTCAATGTGCTTGGTACTTTGCCACTGAACTAGATCAGTGGAGATATTAATAGCACTTTGATTGTCACAAAATAGGGCAATTGAAGTAGTGCTACCAAAATCAAACTCAGAAAGAATACCCTGCAACCAAACTGCCTGAATGTAGGCATTGACTGCCCCTCAATACTCTGCCTCTACTGAAGAAAGTGCAATGGTTGCTTGCTTTTTGCTTGACCAGAAAATAGGGCCATGGCCAATCATGAAAACATATAAGGAAGTGGACTTTCTATCTATGCTATCACCCGCCCAATCTGAATTAGTAAAACCAATGAAATCTAGCTTAGAATCTGCAACATAATGTATGCCAAAATGTCTAGTACTTTACACATACTGCAAGATCTGCTTGGATGCCCGCCAATGAAGCTCATGGGGTTGCTACATATACATTGATACAACACTCATGGCATATGAAATATCAGGCCTTGAGTGTGTCAAGTAGAGTAGTGAACCAATCAACTGTCGATACATAGTGCAATCTACAAGCGGTGTGGAATTTCCTTCCTCAAGACTGATTCCTGAGAGGAATGGAAACGGATCAGCCTTAAATTCTGCTATATTAAACTTTAGCAGGTCTTTTGCATAATTTTTCTGAGATACTGTGATCCCATCAAAATTTTGAGCTATCTCCAAGCCCAAAATTGCTTAAGCAAGCCCAAATTGCTCATGTCAAAAGCTAGATTTAAAGCGGTTTTTAGCTTGTTGATTGTAAGGAGAGTGCTACCAGTAATGAGAAGATCATCAACATAGAAAACAAAAATCAGAAAATTACCTTTAACTTGCTGTAGGTACACATTCGGATCAGATTTGCATCTTTTGAAATTCTGAGAAAGAAGGAAGGAGTCCATCTTTGCGTACCAAGCTATTGGGGACTGTTTCAATCCACACAAAGATTTCTTCAACCTGCAAACTAATGATGGATCTGATATGTATCCTTATGGTTGCTTCATATATACTTCTTCATCAATGTCTCCACGTAAAAAAACATTCTTCACATCCATATGGCGCACTTCCCAGTGCTTGGATGTGGAAATGGCCAAAACTAGGCGGATGGAATCCATCTTTGCAATCTGTGCAAAAGTCTCACTGTAGTCCATTCCCTGGACTTGGGAGAAACCTTTTGCCACCAAACTAGCTTTGTATTTTCTGATAGAGCCATTAGAAACAACCTTCATGCGGTAGATCCAATTACATTGGACCAATTTTCTTCCAGGTGGAAGAGAAACTAGCTCCCATGTATTGTTCTTTTGAAGAGAGCTGTACTCTTCATCCATGGCGGTTTGCTATTGTGGATCTTGGTGGGAATGATAGTATGATTTGGGATCTGAACCAATTATCAAATAACATTTCTCATATAATAATGGATCAGAAAATGAAAGATCCATACCTACTCTTTGATAGTCTGCTCTTGTTCTCCTTGGATCAACAGGATTTCCAATGTTTGGAGCAGCAGATTGTAGAGTGTTTTGGGCCCACTTTGGTAACTGAGGATGATCATTATGGTCGGATTCTGAACCTGATATGTCATGTCCATCAAAGTCTGATAAAATATCATAAATATCAGATCCAATGCTTTCTTCATATTCTCTCAAATATTCTTCTTGTGGAGGTTGCGGATCGGTAGTGTTTTCCTTGACTAGTTTCAGATCTGGTAGCAGTTCTTCAAACTTCACACTTCGCTCTATGAATATCTTTTTGGATATGATATTCATGAGTTTATATGATTTTGATTCTTCTCCATACCCTATTAGGATACATTCAATACTTTTTGGATCCAAATCCTTTCTCTTATCAGAAGGAATTCTAGCCCATGCAGTGGAGCCAAAAACTCTCAAATTGGACACATCCGGTTTGTGACCAGTGAATGCTTTGAAAGGAGTTTTACCTTTCACGGATGAATGTGGAAGTCGGTTCTGAATGTATGCAGCAACATTCATGGCTTCAGCCCAAATATTTGCAGCCAAACCTTTTGACTCAAGCATACAAGTAGCCATCTCTTTCAATGACCGATTCTTCCTTTCCGCTACATTGTTCTGTTGGGGTGTGTAGGGAACTGTATGTTGGACTTGAATTCTGCTTTCGGCACAAAGTTGCAGCAACTCAGTATTGATATATTCTCCTCCATTATCATATCTAAGATCTTTGATCTTGCTCTCATTGGCAGTCTCAACAGAAGCCTTAAAATCCTTGAATTTTCCAAGCACTTTTGACTTGTTTTTGAGAAAAAATTACCCAAGTAAAGCGGGAGAAGTCATCGATGAATGTCAAAACATACCTTGAACCATTCATGGAAATATTTTGCAGTGGACCACTGATATCAGAATGTACGAGACCCAAAAGAGTAGAAGCTCTGCTAGCTTTGCCGCGGTCGAATTTGTGCTCGAGGTGCTTCCCAACAATGCAACCGGGGCAAATTCCCTTTGAGGAACGGAGTTGCGGAAGACCATAAACCATATATTTCTATTGTAACAAAAACAAATACTTGTAATTAAAGTGTCCAAACCTTTCATGCCAAATCCTACTAACCTCATTTCCATGTGTGAGAAGAGCAGTGGGCTTTTCAAGCAGCACAAAGTGAGAAAACTCATAGTATTTTGCAATATGGTTTGCCTTTCCGACTGCAATAAGTCTTACACTTTTAATATAAAAAATTTCAACTTTTTTAGGGATGAATGTAACTTTCTTCAGTTCACTAGTATGTGTCATTTGATACACAAGAAGTAGATTTGAAGCCAAGGAAGGCACATAGAAAACATTCTGAAAACTTCCATGCTCTAAATGGATGGTACCTTTACCCTTTGAAGACATTTTTGAGTCATCTCCCAAATGGATGGGGATGGAGCTATTTGGATCGAATGAAGAGAAGGATTCAATATTTTCAGCCATATGATTCGAGGCACCGGAATCTATCATTGAGTGGTGGGTTTCGAAACAGTTGCCATGAGTGCTTGACCTATTTCATGATCATCATTTCTATCCTTCTTCCGTGCACCGTTGGGAATACATATGTTATTATTTTCCAAAAGGAGGGCCATTTGATCTTTTGTTTTATTCATGCATGAACTTTCAGGATGAAAGCCATGGTTGAAATATGAACATTTATATTTTTCCTTACCCTTTTTACCCTTTTTCTTGTTCCTTGAACCGGATGGTGCATCCGATTGTTTGTTTTTCTCTCTTTGCTTATTAGGTTTGAATTTGGGCTTCTCTTTCTTTTGCTTTCCTTTTCCATTCAAATTCTTGGATCCTTGAACAAAGAGGGATGAATCTTTGGAGCTTATGGACCCCATTTGAATTAGCTTGTCATGCTCTTTGGTAACGGACTCAATGAAGGCATTCAAGGTAGACATCTTCCAATTCGGGGTAGTTAGCCGACTGAAATTGAAAGTAGAGATAAATACCAAAAAATCTTTACCAAGATTTGAAAGAATGGAGAGGATCAATTGCTTATCCTCTTTGACAACTCCATTTTTCTTCAACTGCAAAGCCAGGTGCTTAAATTTTGTGAAAAACTCATTGATGGTCTCGAAATTCTCAGGACTAAGAGCAATCAATTCATTTTCCAATTGAAAAGCCCTAATCTCGTCCTACTTGCCAAAAAGTTTGTCAAGTTGCTCCCATACTATTTTTGGAGAGTTCAATCCGCTGAGATGGAAATGAAGATCCTTGGAGATAGAGAGGCAAAGAAGACCATAAGCTTCATCAAGCTTATTGAAGTGTTTTGTTTTCTCAAGCAATGTGTTTGGCTCCAATTCGAGGCCCATGGTGACTCTATAGAACCCTTTTGAGCACAATATAATCTCCATGTCTCCTTTCCAATCAAAATAATTGAAAGGAGTTAGCATAGGCTTTGAAGAAGAGTATTCCATCACTGATGGTGAGTGCAATTGATGGAGAAGAACCTGCAAATCACAAGATAGCGAATGCACTTGATGGAGATGATTAACCTACAAATCACAATCAAAACAAGAATAGTAAGGTCGAACAATCCACCCTTTTAGAGTTGCATCACACCTGGTATTGGAGATCAAGCAAGCTTGAAGATCCAATATATCATATCCAGGAATTATGTGGAAAACTCAAGCTTCTAGAGTGGATTGGAGTGTATTTTTCAGCCTTGCATGCACATGAGCGAATGCACATGAGATTTTCATGCCAAAACTTCAGTAATTTTGAGCAAATTCACTCAATTCTTTATGTGGAACACCTGCAGGAGAGAGATCTTGTCCCTGTAATGGATCTGATACCATGTAAGGTTTTCCGTTACACCAAAACCTGTAGACGTTGATGAACATTTGAAACCAAGCACAAGGTCCTATTACCAGGAGTGGCGGTTAGTCCACATTTTTATATTCCCAGAGGTGCGGCGGTTATACCATGCGGTTGTACCGATACTTCAACACTCCTCCTCCGGCGTATCTTGGGGGAATTGAACCTGAGACCTCAGCTCTGATACCATGTAAAATTAGTCACAACAGATCTATTGAACAAGTAAATCAATCACAATGATGTAAAACAAATTGGAGTAAAAACTGTTCAAGAGAGATGCATTAGTGCTCTATAATCCAGAATGGTAGAATTACAATACAATACTGTCACAATGAGTGAGAAATTCGAATTAGCCAAGGAGGTCATTCGAATATACTACATGGTGTATCTTGGCTCCAACTAGGACTCCTCATCATCAATCAGTGGTGGTCATCAATGCACAAGTCACTTTCAGACAGGTGTCAAACTGAGTCTAACTGATTGTAATAAGTGTAATTGATGGTAAGTGGCACTAATGTAGGGATGGAGGCTCAATGGAGGGCGCATGAGGAGTTAACTACACTCAGAATATGTAGTCAAGTCTCATCGGAGGTTCAATCGGAGTGGTAACAACAGTTAGGAGTCAGTATAGCCTCAAATCAAGGAAAGACAACTAACTAACTGAAGTGAACTTGACTGGTAGGTGAGAAAAGGCGCCCTTCTCAAGTGGTGGGTGAGAAGTGGGCACCTCCTTGACTAGGAGGGATAAAACAGAGTGGAAAGTGGCTCCCGGGTGTTGGTAGACTAGGGACTAGGTGCTGGAGGCATCAAACTGGTGACTGGGTAGCATGCGGATGCATGCAAAGTACATACTGAATGATGAGATATCCTAACACTTTTTCCACCTAGGGTTTTTTTTTGTCTTTTCTAAGCCTTTTCTTCTTGCTCTTTACAAATTGCCTCCAAGGCATTTGATTTTCTCCATGGAAGGTGTATTATATATTTTTATCATATTGATGAATAAAATACAGAGTTATTTCCACAATTTATCTTCTCTATTCTTCTTCTCTCATTGTCTGAAATATTCCATGTGAAATTGTCTTATGAATCTTGTCCTTAGAAATTGAAAATCTCACATGGTATCAGAGCTAGCTTGATTGAAAACAATTTACAAGAGGTTTTTTTGCAGGTATTTCCATCACCAGGAGCGCATCAGTATGGAGCAAAATCAAGCCAAATTTGTGACTCTCACTCCCTTCAATTTCTTTGACTGGAAGGCACATATGATCTTCCAGCTTCGGATCAAAGGATTATATAGAGTCACTACGGGGCTTGAAAATGAGCTAGGATCTATTGCATTAAAATCCAAATGGTTCAATAGGCTTGATGAAGCTTATGGGTTACTTTGTCTCTCTATATATCTAGATCTTCTATTCCATATTGATTCACTATCCACTCTAAATAAAGTGTGGACAAAGCTAGAATCTCTCTTTGGAAAATAGGACGAGCTTAGAGGTCATTTATTGGAGATTGAGCTGATCTCACTTAGTCCAAGTAATTTCGATTCAATGGAGGAGTTCATCTCAAAATTCAAGAACATAGTGCTTCAACTCAAGCAATGTGGCATAGAAAATAACGATGCACAATTAATCCTTACCATTCTGTCAAAACTAAGCTCAGAATATTCAGTATTTGTGTCTACCTTTCATACCAAAAGACTAGTAGTTCCTAATTGGAAGATGCCAAGCTTGGATGCATTCATTGATTCGCTCACTAAGGAGAAGGAAAAGATGTTCCAAATGAGGGATCTAACACCATACAAAGACTTTGCACTTGTTGCTCATGGAGCAAAGAGTTTCAAGAATGACAAATCCAAACAAAAGATATTGTTAGATGAAGAGGATTCTGATGGAGATTCCAAATCCAAGAAGATGAAGAAGGATAAGCCCAAGTGTTCTTATTTATGCAAAGGCACTCATCCTGAGAAATATTGCTTCAATAATAAATTGGACATCATGTCCAACATAACGTAGATGTTGTTGACTTTGCAAAGAAAGAACAAGGCAAGCTTGTTGTAGAACAAGAACACTGTTTCCAAGCCTCTCCCAAAGGTAATCATGCTTATTCTTTGAGTACTAGAGTGAAATATAATTCTGATATATCTTATTTTGATTCACATTCTGATATATCAGAATCAAAAACCTCCACTTCTTCCTTGGAATAGTCTTCAGTCAATTCATCCAAGTCTACTCTCAAAACTAGTCATTTTTTACTAGCTTTTGACTTGTCTTCTGAAAGGTCTTTCCACCACCATTCAAATATTTTAGATTCTAATTTAGAAGATGATTTAAAGTCTGATATGCATTTAATTACATCTCCCACACCATTTTCCCAACCATTGGATGCACAAAAGACCATACAACCGCCAAGTTCTCAAGTTAAGAAACTACACAATTCCATGTTTTCCTATACTATGTCACTTGCCTTTGTTGCACTTTTGTCTTTCATATATTTCATTGGTTTGAAAGCCATGATTTTGGACATCTTTGGACTGATATTTCACACATCTGGTCCTGACCCTATCACTCATGGTTCAAAATTCAAGTCGTCACACTCTCCAGGATCGCTCAGCTGTCAGGGTGATCTAGTTTCTCACACTTTTCCTACTGAAACTCTATTCGATCATGGAGACTCCACATATTTACTGGTTGCTGCTCCATATGACTCACATTTTGATATTTCAGTGCTGCATGATCTCATTTTCAATATCAGAAATGTTCTACATCAGTTTGATAAGAAGGTACAAGAACTAGTGCACCACAGTGCAACTATAGAAGAAATTGATCCTGTTGAGTTCATTGTTTGTCCTTGGGAAGGAGTATGCATATATATTATTTCCATCATTGATTATGTTTTCAAATATGATTATATATGTTACAACAACAAGAAAAATTCATTTGTTTCTCCTCCATCATCAGAATATGAGCTTCATAGATCGTCTCCACATGGTTCTTGCCTACACAACATTGATGCACTGATGCATGATCATGACATCTACAATCACTTCATCAAGTCTGTTACTCATAAGCAACCCATTCATCTCATTCAGATCATTCAAATGAGAAACATGACAGTATGAAGACATCAGGCATGTCCATTTTTGAGGGAGGGTTTTGTTCCCATGAGGTTTTCCCTGTTTGCTCGATTTACATGGACTAGTTATTTTTGTATTGGGGTGACCATAAGCCTTGTTGCTTGGGACCTATATTTCTGATATTTTTCCGATTCCCATCACATAAAGTCAAGATTAAGGGGGGTTGTTGGAATATTTAAAAAACCCACCTATACCATTCTAGACTTGGGATAAATTAATTAATCATTTATGATTAATTTCCTGAGTTTTGACTAGGTAAAATAGTCCAATTTTGTCTTTTAGTGGATCACTTTCCATCCTAAGTCACTAGGGAGCTTTAGAGAAAATTTTGGATGATATTTCATTGGATTCTGTCTGATTTCTTTCCATTTCTAGTTTAGAAGGTGCTTTCCTGATTTAGTTAGCTTTGTCCTGTTTTTTCTACTTTCTAGTGGAAAAGGTAAAGCTAGTTGACTTAGAATCTTTTGCCACTTGACTAATTCGACCTCCAAATCCTATCTAATCTCCGAAAGCCATCAATACATTCTATTTACCTCACTCATGAACTTCCATACCATACTTAGCCAATTCGTGAGCCTCTAGTATAGTTTTGGAAACTGCTTTTGCCCCCTAGGGTTTTTTTGTCTTTTCTAAGCCTTTTCTTCTTGCTCTTTCCAAATTGCCTCCAAGGAATTCGATTTTCTCCATGGAAGGTGTATTATATATTGTTATCATATTGATGAATAAAATATAGAGTGATTTCCACAATTTATCTTCTCTATTCTTCTTCTCTCATTGTCTGAAATATTCCATGTGAAATTGTCTTATGAATCTAGTTCCTAGCAATTGAAAATCTCACACTTTTGACATGGATACATGCTTGTATTTCAGTGGCCATGCTATATACATCACTTTCGTTATGTATTAGATACCATGTTCTAACATTCTGAACATCTGCTGATATCAAGATTGTAACTGCTTGCTGACCTTGTTTATGTTTCAGGTACTGTTTGCAACCTTGTCCCCGTGGTTCCTATGCTCCTCCACTTCCTGGTTTGTAATGTATTTCGGACATTATATTTTCCTATGACCTCATACATTAGGGGGCATCTATTATCATCCAAAATGGCACTTCTCTGTCAATGACTACATTGCCTTGTTGGTCACACAAAAGGACATTATGGATGGAAGAGCCTATTTGATCATAGATGCTTTGGCCTAGACTTTGCAATGTTCTCCTCAACAAAAATATTTTTTGTGACAAATTCTAAGACTTAACCGCAACTCTACCATCATAGACAACCAGCGACAATATATATAGACAACCTGTGAGTATCACCCTAGAAGTTGTATTCGCGTGTTGCTGGATATTATACTTGTGAGTCATTCGCTAGTTGTTAAGAGAGACACTCGCGGGTATCTATAAATCATGATAAAAATTATTTAAATATGATTAGGGATTAATTAAGGGAAGTTATTCTAACTACCCTAACCTCCCCAACCAATTCCCCTTCGAGTCTATCCTCCCAGCCTTGCTATAAATACAAGGGGAAGGCCTTGAGGAAGGGAGAATCAATTTTTGATAAAGAAATGTTGGAGAAAATTCTACTGAAGGAAGAGAAGCATAAACCCAGGGTCAGATTTCAATGATGCCACTTGCAGTACATGTTTGGATGATTTCCTTTAATGCTAATAATACAGAAAATTCCTTTCCCATAAATGTTTGTCCATGGTATAAATGTATGTCTTTGAATCTTTCATGTTTTTAATATATGATTTTCTTATAAGGCATTCATTTTATTTGGGTCATAAGCTTTGAGAAAGGTATGTGTTTTATTGTAGGTGATCTCTTTGGAGCAGTGAAGCAGGAGTTTGATGTTTGAAAGCTTGGATCGAACGCCAGTCATTTAGGTATTTAATTTCAACTTTATATTTTAGTTCTTTTCATTAAAAGAATGGTTTCTTGCTATACCTATGTGCTTTCCTATCTCTGTAACTAAATTACATGTACGTTGATGATCTCTTGAATTCCCTATCATAGGTAGTTTTACTGCACAATAGCAGGGTAGACCTGCCAACTTTTGTGAATTTTAGACATATATAAACAATGTGTAAGTATTCCTAAGTATTGGAACACTGAGGATGGTGTTATTCTAAGGGGAGGGGATTGTAATACCCCCATTTTGACCCTTAGGATATATTGGATTTTAATGTAAACATTGTATATATGTGATGTATGATTCCTAGCATGGATTTCAAGGCCAAGGCCTCACTAGTGAATGATTAGCCTAGTATTTCAAATTTTGCTATCCATGTGCTAGTAAGCCATGGCAATTGTAAAAAAATATAAATGATTATAATGCAAATAAAATACCAAGGGGATGGTTATGGATGAAACTAAATGAGGGGGCTATGTGTATCCACTAGGGAGAGGTGAAGGGGTTGTGGGGTTGAACCCTAGGATTCCAAATGTCACCTTGAGAACCCACCTTTGACTATCCTAGTTGTCATTTAATTCTGTTGTAATTCATGAGGTTGATGGAGTATGGGAAACCCTGAAATTTGTAAGGCAGGGTATGGGATATGTTTTGGTTGTCCCATAAGTCACCCTACCTCATGCAAATACATTTTCCCTCATCCCCATTCGATGGGGGGATCATGGAAGCATCAGTTTGACCCATTACACAGACCCAACATTGAGGAAGAAGGAGAAATCACGATCCTGAGTGAAGTCGTGTTTGGAAGTGCGAAGATCACTCAGAAATATGCATGGGAAGTGAAATACGTTGGGGAATCCATAGAACTGAAACTTGGGGCGATTTTGAGAGTGTTGGATTCCCACGAATCCATAGAGAAACCCAAATTTGATAACCGAAAATCTAGTTGTGGGAGAGATCCTTTGACCGCAACACTGAGGAGATCTAAGAGTGGATCGTAGTGGGAAAGCTACCAGGGGGTTCAGACTTCATGGTAGAGCTAGTGAAGGCTCATTTATCATTGGTTTAGCAATCGGGACCAACTATACCTACCCAGGTCAGCGATGAGGGAAGGGGTACCTGAGGGATTGTGCAGTAGAGAAGGGGACCTTACTTAGGCTGAGAGTGGAGGTGATGGGGGTGCCTGGAGTGTCTGAAGTCAACTGGATATACCTGTAGCTCCGTGGTTGAGCTCATTGACTTAGAAAACCCATTCCCTATCTCCCAACTTGCTTGACAGAGCCAACTATGTGCTGGATGACCCTAATTGACTATGCTTAAGGTTGTGAGTGGACCTGAGTAGTTCCTCCTTAGTAGATACATAGTCCCAGATCGGGGGTGGTCTCTGAGTGTTGAAAGAATATAGGCTGGGAAGAGACCTATGGTTAAGTTGGAACATTGCATTCCATATCTAGTTGCTTGGGGATTTCAATGAAAGGATAAGTGCACTCTGTGGTTAAAATTATGCCTATTTTACATATATGCATGTTTGTTTGTTTATGTCAGGATACATAGATTGATCTAGATGAGTAATATAACTGAATGCCTATGGATTATGTTGTATATTCCTATGATGAAATGCTGGTAGAGGCATTCTAGGTGTGTGTTAATATGGTTTAATTCTGCTGTGTATGTTATTTTACCATGCTTCTACACCTTTGCATTCTTATTTGTAATGCTATGAATTTATGTCTTGATGAATAGGTGTTGCTTGGTTTTGCAACCAAGTTTGTGCAATGGGCACCTATCAACAATGTGATAGCAGTTTCAATATAGAAAGTAAAAACGATTATGAATCAAATCTAAACTAGCATGTGCATATAACAATAAACTTAAAATGATTCATAGAAAGAACAAGAAATAAAATAATGTTTTGTATTATAATACCTCAAGTGGTGAAGATTTGTGGTGTTGAGCAGCTCCAAGGTTGAGATGCTCCAGGCTCCAATGGTCTCTTCTCCAAGATTGTTACAATGGTAAAGAACTCAAGAGAGATTTTGACAGCATGAGGATAGGATGATGGATGGATGGAAAGTGAGGAGCCCCTATCACCTTTTTATAGTTTTTGGTGATGGGGAATACTATTGTGGTTTCGAGGAAACCAATGGTATTGACCAACATGGTTTAGGTACCTTTTTCCCTCTTTTTTTCTTTTTTGAATATTTTGAATATTTTGATTCCCTTTTAATATTTTTGGGAATTCTGGACCCTTTTTGAGGAAAAATATATATTTTGATGGGAAAAAGGTGTATTATGGTCTTTTTGGTGACCTTTTGATGGCTTTAGAGGCTCAAATGGTGGAAAAGTGGACAAATGGGTCATGTGAATAAGGGAATGAGCTAGTGAGCACTTTTTGGGTGTTAACAATAGGGATAAGTTGGTAAAGGCCTAGAATGTTCAGAAGGTTTAGTCATGGCTTTGGGGGAGAAATAGACACCCCTTGATGTGTTCATGTTCCCTTTGAGGGTCTGGATTGACGGGAGGAGACATGGAAGAGTGGATCAGAGCTCTTTACAGAAAGGTAAAGAAGTCTTGATGAAGTTTGGGAAACATTTTGGTTCGATGAAGGAAAAATTAAGAGTTCTCAGGTGTGGCATAGGATTACACAGTTGCATGGGGCTCGCCGATAGCTTTCCAACGATACCAAGTTTTCCAAAAATTGACTTAGGATGAGGAAGATATCGGCTTGAGAAGTTGGTAGTAACAAGAGCATATTTCCGACTTCCGACTTTCCGAACCCGCATTGCGGAATTCAGAGGTGTAATTTGCTCAGAGCTGTGAATTCAGAGTTCCGAATTTCGACTCCCGCATCACGGATTGTAGATTGTGAAAGTCAGAGGCATGAATCTTTGAAGTTGTGAATTTGGTGTTCCGACTTTCCAACCCCCGCACTACGGATTGTGGAATGCAGAATTTAGAGGTGTATTTCTTCGACGATGTGCATTTAGTTTTCCAACTTTCCGACTCCCGCACTACGGATTTCAGAATGCAGAAGTCGGAGGTGTATTTATTCGACGATGTGTATTTGGCGTTCCGACTTTCTGACTCCCGCACTGCGGATTGCAGAATGTGGAATTTGAAGGCGTATTTCTTGGACGCTGTATATTTGGCATTTCGAGTTTCCAACTCCTGCACTGCGGATTGCAGAATGTGGAAGTCAGAGACGTATTTCTTTGAAGCCGTGTATTTGGTGTTTTGACTTTCCGACTCCCACATTGCGGAATTCGGAGGTGTAATTCTTGAAGTGGTGCACTGGGGTGCCGAATTCCGACTCCCGACTTGCAGATTGCGGATTGCGGACCGAAGCTATTGCGGCTGTGCGAAACTACATAGTTTGAAAAAAAATTAGCAGGTTGTTTATAAGAATTCCCCCCATCACCTCTAAAGTGAATAGAGGGGATCGAGGACATTACATAGTCACTTAGGGATCATGGATACATCTTTATGGAGTAGATAAGAGATTGAGTCAATACCACATTTATGAGACAGGAATGGGTTAAGGAACAAGATCTAGGAATTGCAGAAGAGGGGGATATAGATTAGTGGGATAGATACTAAAAGGCTCTCCGAAAAAACCATACGAGATTAGTGGACAAAGAAGATACATATATATGGTTTATGAATGCCACAGGGGGGGAATTACACACACAATATTGGTTACAAGGTTACGAGGGAGGAAGAAGACAATCCTAACCCAGTTTGTTGGCATAATTCTGTTTGGAAATACAAGTGTCCACCAAAGTCAAAAGTTTTCATCTGGTTGACACTTTCCAACAAGGTATTAGTATGGGATTCTTTGGTTAGTAAATATGGGAGTGGACATAGGATCGTGGTGAGAACATCTATCATTTATTTGTTCAGTGTTCTTATACTAGGGCTATGTGGGAATATGTTACATGGGTTAGAGGAATCCAATTTGTATGGGATGGACATAATCTAGAAGAAGCTTTGGAAACTTGGACCAATAATCCAGACTACAAGGACTATAATCCCTCCCTTTGATTCTTATTTGGGGGGTATGCATTTCTAGAAATAAATCTATATTTGAATATTTAATTATTCCTCCATCTATTTTTGCAATGAAAGTTCTATCTATATTGAGTTTATTCCCCTAAAGAGAAGAGACGCAAAAGAAAAGGAGGGTGGTGGCGGAGATAATATACATGAATGGTAGCTGAGCCTATTTTGATGGTGCTTCATAGGAAATGCCACCAATAGGTTGGGTAGGTGGTATTTTAGTTTTAAATGACACCCATTGGATTAAATATGCTATAGAGATTGGAGAAAGCACAAATAACAGAGTAGAGTTATTAACATTAAAGATCATTATAATGACGACTATTATGAAGGGAGTTCAAAAATTGCAAATATTTTGGGACTTCAAAATTGCCATTGATTGGCTGCGACATAGAAGAAAACCTAGGAACCTCCTTCTCAGACTCGTATATGAAGATATTGACATGCTATCTACACAGATCCAAGATATCACTTATGAACATATATACAGAGAAAGGAACTAGTTAGCAGACCAATGATCAAATATTGGACTACAAATTGGTCTGGGCACTTGGAATCGATGGGAGATGGAAAATAAAACACTTACATAACATGATCCGAGACCAAATCCGGGGTAATGGTAGATGAGCATGATCATCTCATCACAATGTGTATATGTTTTTGTTTTATTGAATCACGAAAACATTTTGTTTTTATATATGACAACATTCCACACATGGTTTGAATAACTATGGACAAGTAGATGATATCTACTATTAAAAAAAACTGTATAATATATAATGTCAGATCTATTTAGCTGAGAATGAATGAATGTAATATCTATATGCAGAATCTGAAAGGATGTAAGGCTTGTGGGCCTATAAACAATGTGGTTTTTTATAATATAAAAAACCATGCACTTTTTTCCGAAGAAAAAAAAACACAGTCAAGCCCACCCTTGCCTTATTTGGTATTCTTAATTTCTTACTTAGTTCATTCCTAATATCAATCCAAATTCTTTATAAAAAATATAAAACAACTAATCAACTAGTTATAAAAAAGGTTAAAAGCAAAAATAATATACTCAAAATAAGGATGATTTTTAAATGAGAAAATATAAATAGTTTAGATATTTTTCTATCCAATACCACTATCATCTTACTCACAAATATGTTGTTCCAAAACTATTTTTTAACAATTATTAGGACTTTACATGAAACGTCTAAATAAGGGAAAGAACACACTCCACTAAAGTTTTCAACACAAATAGTTATTCTAGTTTCCAAATTAATAAAACTTTTTACTTTACTTTCTACTCGAAAATTAATAACTTGTTTATTATCCCTTTTTGCAAAATTTAAACCGACTTTCTTTACCATCATAACATTTTAAACCAAATTTCTAAAATCTCAATTAAAAAAACATCAAAACTTTCTTTAAACCTTACAAAACACTCAAACAATTACTCAAAAACATGAAAAATAAAATGATCCTCTTACATTGGTCAAATATATATATCTATTCAAATTGCTTTAAAGAACATATGGCCAAAAACATTCATAATAACTACACATTAACCTTCATCTCATTTTTTAGTTCTTCCTTCTTTTATAATAACAAGAGCCACGAGGTGGCAATGTCATCGACATTGAACCTATAGGGGTTGGTCGCTTGCAACTGCAAAGCAAGATTTACATGTTTATATTCGATGAAGTAGAAAAACATTATAGGAGAGTGAAGATGAAGAAAACAACATTTAAACAAAAGTAGAAAAGGTTTGTGTATGGGAATTAAAAAGAAAAATTTAGAGCATAGCCAATTAGAAGAGAAATATAAATGCATTTGAATAAATGAATTGAATGATGCGTTTTCAAAGGGAGACTATAAGTTGAAAAACATATTTAGAAACTTAAAAAGCAATAATAGAACAATTTGGTAATTGAAACAATATACATTTGCGAAACTTGAAACTCTCTTCATATTAATTCCATGGCGTTCCATAGTTTTAAAATCCATGTGCAGTTCATGTGCAACTACAAACGACTAGAGTCCAAAATAACCATCTTACACATCCAATGCATCCATCGAAGATCTATTTTAAATTTGATATAGCATTAGGAATAATTGAGTTTCGTTCGCTTTGCTGCCAAAACAAAATATAATGGATGGACAAGATACTGTGGCTGCAATGACTTGAAATATCTTAAGGAAAATTATTGTGCATCAATAACGCACAACTTGTCTATCTAGAATAGGTGGCATGTATTTGAACAAGAAAAAATGGTAGCCGTCTTCAAAAATGCATTTGACAATAGCATAGAAGGTGATGCAATAGCATTGGGTAGCCTTTTTTCTTGGACATTGCAAATAGATTGTAAGCAATTTTGTTTCCATGATATTTGCAATTTAGTGTAAAATGAATTTGCAATGACCCTTACCTTTTTTTCGTTCAATAAGTTGTTGACATATTCTGCAACAAACATTGGAATGCAATTTAAATAAACAAGTATATAATAATGAATAATCTAATGATCAAGTATGTTGACTTATATGTAGTTTAGGTTAGCTTGCTTTGTGTTTCAAAATCATGATGCAATGATTTTTATGGTGTATGAACAGACCTACCTAAGTCGATTTAAAATCCATGTATTTTGACAATTGAATTTTACACAGAAGCATAGATGTTGCACATTGCAAATGCTTTCTATCAAGCATAGACATATAAAAAAATAATTTTTCTAATATATTATCATCTACTTTAATTATAGAAAGTGTTTTCAAATGCCGATTTGAAAGCTAAAATCTGAAATAATATGCAAATTAGGAAGATATGTTTTGTATATGTTCACCATAGTCAATTCATTGAAAGGAGCAAAGCTCTAATTATTTTTTTAATGCATATGTGAAGGAAATGTTTATTGCAGCAACCATGGCTATGAATATTTTAAAACCTGTATATCAACTATTGAAAGGGAAATTTCCATGTGGAAAAGTCTGGAGCTATGGAGATTGAGAAAACTGCATGGTTTGAAAGCTGGGAATTTTGTTGCCAAATTTCATTCTTTCAAAGAATGGAAAAATAGAAGAACTTTAACTTGAACCAATCTATGTAAGATGTGCATGGTGTCAAATGTATATAAAAAAAAGAGCATTGGGTCTGACATCATGGGACAATATTCTTGTGTTCAGGGTTGTTAGTAACAAACAATTGTTGAACTATGTTCAAGAGTAGCAGATTTGTCTATAATATTTTAAAACTCAAATTAGAATTGTTTGGAATTTTTCTCAATGCCTAATCATGTCTTTGTGCAATATACATGATTAATAACATTGCCTGTAGTGAGCATGTTCCTTCGATTTGGCTTTGTGGTGGAACAAATTGTAGTTAGATCATGGTATTATGAGTTTATATTATTGAATATGTGTATTGAAGTTAAATTTTCTTGTAATTTGTCTATTTACAAACACTTTGACATGACATTTCAACGCTATGGAAAATGTTCAAGATGATTCCATGTGGACAGTAGCAATGCAAAGAAAGTGGTGCTGTGAAGTAACCAAATACATAGAAATGAAGGACATGGAAATTTTCAAAGAAGCTTCAAGAAGTTGATTTTGTAACATAGACTATACCTTTTTCAAAAAAGAATATGTTGCAGGAAAATGGTTGTAGGAACTATAAAGTGCACGATCCATGCATGTAGGATGACACTGAGCAAAAAAATAATGTTCTAACCAACCTACTGAGGAATTCAAGGTTATTACGTCTTTATCTAGGATGAGTGCAAATAGTTTTTTGTCTAATGGATGATTGTTCATAACAATGGCTTATCATTTAGTCCAAAACAATGGAAAGGAAAAAATGAGTTATGGAAATGCATTAGTCTAGGTGATAAAGAGTGCAAGCACTAAGTTAAACAATTGATAGTGAGCAGATTCAATGATTCACAATGAGATGCAATTGTTTATTTGCTTGGATTTTGAGCATGCCCGTGCTAGAATTCTAGTTGTAGCTATTGTAGTGGTCAACATCCAAACATCATGAAACAAAGTCAACATTTGTAGCTAAAGCAGTCACCATAAATGGAAGCTAGGAATCCTTGACAATACAACAGGCACCTGCATGGAAGATTGGTGCAGTTTTTTTACAAAATGGCAGTATTAAAAAGAGGAAAAAGAAGTTAGGCACAATATTAGGAATGAATTTTGAATGGTCTGTTCAAAGACCATGAACAAATCCAGGGCAATTGCACAACACATATGTTGACCAACAAAGAGTTCTATGGAAAATGTCATTTCGACATAAGAAGAAAATGTTTGCAGATTGTACTATGATTTATATAGAGATAATGAGAGTCAATGGCAACGTATAAACCAGGTGACTTACTTTGGAAAAATATGAAGGCATTGACTTGCAAAGGTATGTATAGCCAACAAAATATTTGAACACAATGTTGCAATAGAAGAGATTATTTTTAATATGCTAGTTTTTGTATTTGATTTCAATAGAGTTGCGAATTGCCTATGGAAATTGCAAATGTGCAAAGAGAAGTTTGAAATGAAAAATGGAAAAAGTCAAAAAGCTGTCAAAATTTTGGAAGAGAAAAAATATTTATCCATACCTTTTGGTCAGAAATTTTTACAATCCAAAATTCTATTGTTCATCACCAAAGTGAAGAGTCCTTTATGGCTAAATCTACAAAGACTGTAAATTTTTGATGACATTGTTTTGCAATATTGTTCATATGATATGGCTGCAATGGGTGGGATAAATTCTTTTAGTTGCGTCCCTTGAAGTGTGCATTGGGTCACCCCCTCTTTTGTTTCCATTTTTCAATACAAATTATGTTCATATGTTGGTGTATCACGATTACAAAATGAGCAGAATTTGGAACTTTGAATCATTGGAAGTTTGCATTCTCAGCACGTTGTTGGCGGGCAAATCTACCCTATAGCAAGGAAACTAATGCTATCAACTGGAGTGGGGTGACAGGTAAGTGTATTGATGATACTACAGAGATATTTACGAAAAGAAATAAGTTATGGATCTTAAGAACACACCTTTCAATCGAAGTTTGATCCTAGCCTTAACTTGATCTTGTGCTCAACCTTCAAATCCACCTTCCTTTCAGTAAACCTGCAATAACAATACCTTTCTCAAAGCATTTTGGGCAATCTATAAAGCTTGAAAGAAACAGAAACAATGTTTAACATTCAAAATTGACCAAAACAGATCCAAATTAAGATGTCATTTCAGAACACATTTAAATTGGAACAAGAAAGACACTTCAACCTTTATTGTCAAAAGTAAATTGATGTACAAGTATACCTGACTCTATGACAGGCTCCTGCAACTTGATTCTGGGTTCTGGCTCTTCTCTGGCTTGGATATCTTCAGCATCAACTCCTCCAAATGCAATCTTCTTCTTTAGATCTCTATGTCTTAAAGTTTCTCCATTAATCCATCTAGCCTTTCTCTTTTGTCTTCCTTGTATTTATAGGATTTAGAGAAGTAGTTCAGGTCGATGTGTGGTAATGGAGGAAGTTGGGGAAGTTGGGAAACTACCAGCAACTAATCCTCCTCGAGAGATTAATTATTTTTTAATCATCTTTTGATATGTACGCGACTCTTATTCAGTGAAGTAGCATATAGGGCGCTACTTTAGTGCTTACCAACTAGCGCTCATTCAATTTTAAATGTTGAGCGCTACTATGCTGAGAAGGAGTAGTGCCCATAAGGATTTGGGTGCTACTATTGTTCACTGGAGTAGCGTATGGGTGCTAGTCTCTCTAGGTAGAGTAGCGCTCATATCTCAGAATGATATGTTTAGGGTTTTTTCCAGTAAAAATAGGAAATGGAGTAAGTCAAAGTATCATCTAAGGTCAACATGCTCCTCCATCCAAGTTGTCCTTTTGTGTGATCAACAGCTCAAGGTGATCACGGACGGAGAGGTGCAAGTTTAACCTATAACAGATGCCCCCTAATGTGTGAGGTCAGAGAGAAACGATGGCCGAAATACATTATAATCCAAAGCCAAAGGAGGAGCAAAGAAACCCCAGAAAACAAGTCATAAGAAACCTGCAACAAAGATCAAGGTCAGTGAGCAATTACATTTTTGACATCATATAGATGTGCAGTGTGATATAACATGATCTCCGATACATAACAAGGAGATGTATATAAAAGTATGGCCACTTGGAATACAAGCGTGGATCCATGTCAAACTGAGAGATCATAGCCATAACAACAAACTGGATCTATGTCTCATGGAGAGCCGAATATAAGTGAGGTTCAGTCTTGCGCAACTTGGGTGATAACAAAATGAGGTACTATCATCCAAAATCCCAAGGTCTTCATCCAAAAACAACTCTAGGTACAAACCCTAACCATGTTAATAGATGAGCTGATAGTCGAACATGGGGGGTATCGTTTGATTACCGGTCATTGATGTATACCGTTAACAAACGCGAGGACTTCCACCGATAATGATGATGGGGTCCAAGGTACCAAGTACGATCCGCTAAGTGTAAATAAATGGACTTGAAGTCGAACACTTGGGAATCCTGTTGAAGAAGAGACATTGATGTATTCTCATCATTCAACAGCGAGGAAAATTTCCACTGGTGACTACAATCTCCAAGGTACTAACCGAAACTCTAAACTTCATTCCCAGAGTAAAATGAGTTGATGTCGATGGGAAGAAGTCCGTGGAAGGGAGGCCTTAAGGCATCCTCCATCATCCAACTCGAGGAACACTCAATTGGCAAGAGCTGATATGAATAATATGTAACGAGACTAACACTAGGAAGGCTGACACATGAGGTCAAGGTAAACTGCAGAATGGCCGACACAGGGTATACCCTTGAACATTGAGCATGACACCAAGTGACTCAGGCAGTTTCTGACATAATGGGGTAAATAAGTCTGAAATGTAAGAGACATTAGCAAACCCTCCATATGGTTTGGAAGAATAACCAACCGGGGGAGTAAACAACTCGGAGGAAAGGTTCACCCTGAGGTCAAAAACTAAACCCAACCGACAAGATAGACTCAAGTAGGTGCTGTGTTCAAGGATAGAACTGACTGAACTGCCTTTAACAATGAAGATATGATATGTCTTTCCCGTTCCTTATTCTTTTTAGATAAAAGAATACCCTTCTTGTTGTTATGAGTCCAAGAAAGAATGAAAACTCGATAGATCCAACCATGTAAATAGTTTAACGAGCCCATGGGAGGAAGACTCAGGACCTTCTTCATTGTTTTTAGAGTTCGAAGAAGAGATAGAAGATTACTCTATATTATTGATCTCTGGATTTTAATATTGAGCCGAGATCTGTTCTTGCTCGTCGGTGTTTTCAATTTTAAGGAGTCTGAAAAACTTAAACAATAACTCCATATATCTGCTCGTGGATTTTAGTATCGAGCCCAAGCAGATTAATGCTCGCCGGTGTTTTCCTGTTTATAGAGTCTGAAAAACTTAAACAATCCTCTTTTCACTTATCCGTGGATTTTATATCGAGCCCGGATTGGTCTATGCTCAGCGGTGTTTTCTTGTTTATAGAGTTGAAAAACTTAAACAGTCCTCTACTTACCCTCTAGTGGATTTCACATCGAGCCCGAGTAGGTGAATGCTCGCTTGGTATTTTCATGTTTAGAGAGCCTGAAAACCCTAAAGAAAGGCTCCAAAAGGTCCTTTTTCGTGCAGTTAGTCTTCTCCCCCGAAAAAGTAAAACAATGAAAGGATAACTCTTCTAGCGCATACAGGAGTATACCTAGAGTATACCTTTTCCGTAGTTAATCCACCTAGCCCCGGAAAAGGGGTAATTCTATACCTAAGTGGATGAGCCTTCGATTACTTTAACGAGCTCGAAGAGGACAAGCTTGCTCGACAATCTTGTTTAGGTTTAAATAGTCCAAACAAGAGCTTAAAATGACTTAAAGGTCAGCTTCTAGGATCATAGCTTCATAATCTGCCAAAACTAGGTCTTCAACAAAATATTAGTCGATGCGGCAAAAAATCTCGAATGATATATGAAATTGAACTATTTAACTAGTTGACAAGGTCTATCAACAAGAGTTTTTAAACTTAGGAGATGAAATCGACAAAAATTAAATGAAAATTGCGCTTGGATTAGTATTGTACCATATATGTGTTTCAATTGATTAATTAGGGATTTTTTGAAAATTTTGAAACTATAGAAAATTAAACAATGGTGGGTAAAAATAAAAAACCAATATATATATAATTTCATTTAAAAAAAATCAATTTTCAATTTGTTTTGTAGGGCAAAGATTGGAGCAACCTTTTGCAAATTTCAAATCTCCGTGGCGATCAAACCAAGCATCCAAACGTCGTTATTCCTCCACCAAGTAAGTTAAAATCCACCTGACTTGCATTTTCATGGTTTAGTTTTCATTTTTTGAGCAAAAATTAGCTTGCAACGTGATGCTCACAAGCCTTGCTACGCGGGCGCTATTGTGTAATAGTAACAGTAGCGTGTAAACGCGTTGGGTGCTACTGTGCTTAAGCAGAGTAGCGCCCATACGTGACTGTGTAGTATACACAGTAGCACTCATACTTGAAAACCTATATACAAGTGCCGAGACTCAAAAAATTTTCATTTTTTGTGCAGGATGGTTCTTCAATGGAGGGAGAGAGAGCATTAGGGCATGGATAGGTTGGCCATGCAAGATCCGACCACTCTCCATGCTCTCCGAAGATGCGGCTTATTGAAGTTTTACCGAACCGTAAACATGAGGGCTTTAAACAAACTGTTTCGAATACTTATTCAGTATTGGGATGTGGATACCAATACTTTTGTCATCCATGGGCAAACTTTGGAGCTTACAGTTGATGACATATATTTCATTACTGGTCTCTCACGGAGAGGAGATGCAATCAATCTGAAAGGGTCTTCTCTTTGTGGGTGCAAGGTCTGTGCAAGAGTACGTGAATACATATTGTATTGCCGGGGCTGAGAAATCGGGAAGCCAAGTCTTGATCTCAACCATTGATGGTCTCCCTTTGAAAGTGATAGTGAGCATGATCAACCGAGTGGCAGGTAGTGCATCACAACACTTAGCTTCCAGGCACTCTATGCATATTGGTGTACAATGCTTACACGGTCATGTCTATGATTGGAGTACTAGTTTACTAGCAAATATGAAATCTCAATTGACATGTTGCAAATCCGGCACAATGAAGAATTTTTGGTACGGTAGCATTTTGTGTACTTTCTTCTTTGAGAGGATGCCTGCTATTAGTTTGGGGATGCCTCTACCTCAAGTTAACCCCATGAGCCCAGACTAGGCCATTGGGGTGACATATTCCTCCGCCAGGGTGGCGGGGAAATTCACTACTGTTATCATACTGATGATTTCTGGGGGTGGTGGGAGAGGCAAGTGCCCGCTTTCGAGCAGTTTCCATATGCTGGATTGGATTTCCGTCATGATCCAGAGCTGGTGCTTCCTCCAGGTGGAGCCTGTGGAGATATTGGTATGTTTAAATTTTGAGGTTTATTTAATTTTTTCAAACTTTTTCAAGTATTTGATTTTTATGAATGAGTTTTGAAGTTCTAATCAAGTGTCATATGCAGATCTGGGGCCTGTTCGTCTTGAGGGACATCCTACCATCTTTGTGAGGCTAGCTGATATTGCTGCAGCAGATGCTATGTTGGGGACCTTAGAGAGAAAAATGAGTCGGTTTACTCATGAAATTCCTGCATGCCATATGGATCAGATACCTATTGATATGCAGGAAGATGTTGGCTTAGGGTGCTGCGGAAGATAGCTAGGCTAGTCATATGCTATCGCAATACAGTAGATGATGATGATGTCCCTCCTTCTCCATAGGAGAGGGATACATTCTATGTATCTATTTTTGAGGCTACTATGTCCAGTTTTTGTACTTTTATGACTTGACTTGATAGACTTGTGACCCAAAACTCATATATTTTTTGATACAGTATCGGCTATACACAATATCAATTATTTACATGTGTATGTGTTTTAATTTTATGTGTGCAATGTTGTTTATGAAATTGTATGATGCAAATGCCAGTCTAACACATAGTTTGCTAATGAATCAGCTAAAGTGTTTAAACTTCTTGGAATGTGTTCATATATAATAGAATGAAATTGTCTTTCCAATGGTCTAACTCGTAGGAATTGACGTAGCAAACCTGAATCCCTGATCGGATAGACACCTGTTAACTGAAATACAATTAATTGTGAGTCAAGTCTTACCTCCAAATGTGAAATGCCATGACTGAGAGCATCTCGGAGAAGTTCTATAACTGCACTGTATTCAACCACATTATTCGTGGTAGGACCCAAACAAACCCCCCCCGAAGAGACAAGTTGGCCAGTGGGTGAATAAATGACCCAAGCTGCTGCAGCCAACTGACAGGTGTGGCGACTGGCGCCATCAGCAAATCCTAAGAAATGTTCGGTTGACATTTGGTACGCGAAACGAAAAACGCACATAAGATTAACTAACGAGCATAACAAAACTAGCTTTAAAAAAAATACAGCTATATTACAAGAAAAAGTACTTCAGCCTAAGTGTAATACTTCTTCAGGTAGGGTCAATGCTTGGATCCTCCTCATGAGGCCGGGCAAAGGTGTTATGGAAATCACGGAAAAGATTGGTATACAGAATGATTTCATCGAGATAACAGCCTGTTTCAAAAAAAATGTTTCCATTGACCCCAGTGAAAATGTTCACCAGCGAGGTATGCAATCTATTCGCTTCAACAACACCAACTTGTGAAGAAGTGGAATTAGTATTTTCATTGGGTGTTGGACAAAATTCACCTCTCTCTATCAAGTTAAGAAAAGGAACCAAGAAGGACCCGGGATCTATATGTTCCCGAGGATGATCCTGGTCGGTCATGGCTTCTAACATTTCCTCCTCAGAAGGTAAAGTAGTATCTAAACTGTTAAGAGAGTGGATCGGGTCTAGTGAATGAGTAGTGGCACAATCTATACTTGACTCGACAGACACCAATGGAGTCATCATATGTTTTGTTGCAGTTTGATAAGAATCCAGATGGGTAACTTCTGCAACAGGGATGGGCACGGAGGGGTTTGTATTAGTTGGGAGAAACCCAGAATAAGTTGTTAAACTAACCATGGAAGTTTCAGACGATGAACATCCCTCAGTACCAACGAATAAGGTAGGAGCCAACAGGTCAAAAGTGCCAATTAATGACCCGTAAAGTCCTGCTCCTAAACTCTCACCAACCGGGGTTGTTTGATCAATCAATGTAATCGTGGCCTCCGACGAAGTCTAGTTGTTTCTCTGAGTGAAAGAAAGTTGATCGATTGTAATGATCTGACCTTCAAATGTGAACATAACCACTCGAAAAACTGTCGATGCAATGTCTCACATGGCATATGTCCAACTCCTGCCTAGTAACATATTGTAATCAAGCGGAGCATCCAGAACTTCTACTTCAACAGCAACTGTCTTACCGGCCAAAGTGACATCAAATGATGGCAAAAATCCATGTGGATGGAAAGTTCTGCCATCAAATGCAATAAGCAGTGTGTTAGAAGGGGATAACTCAGGAGAACCTAGAGCTTTCCAACAGGAAATTGACATTACGCAAGTCGACGCACCCTCATCTACTACAGCTCGTTTGATGGTCATTGGACCATGAACGACTTCAATCTGAAGGGCAACGTGATAGGGAAACCGGTACTTGACATCAGTCATATCAAATCGCGTAGACATATTAGAGGATTCCATACTTCCAATGGCTGCCAGAAGTGCATTCCGTTGTAAAGGACAACTTTGATAGACTTCTAAAGTAGACATGGCACAAGGGGTCTGGGCTAAATCTTCAACCACATTGTAGTTGGAAGCGGCCCGAGTGTTCGGATTGTGCGATGCCCATTTCAAGACACCTTTCGGGATCTTGGGCATTGGGTCCACAGGTATGTGGAGTGGAGTGGAAGATTCTGGAATCTCCTTATTCTTTTTCTGTGCGTCCGGGGTGTAGTTCTTGGCTCTATTTTGTAATAGTGCATCCGAATTAACCATGTTGATAAAAGTTTGATCAACCATAGCATGTGTGGTGCCCCCAGTATTGGAGGTGCCAGAAGTTGAGCTCTGTCCTTTAGGGAATGGATCTTTCAGGACGACAGGCTTCTTTTCTCTTAAGAGCTTCTGGGCTTCTTCTAGCAAAGGGCATTGGTGAGTAAGGTGGTTCTGCTCGCAAAGTTTACAAGGGAACTTAACCTTCTTTTCCTCTTTGTTACCCTTCGACATTCTCTTTTTTGGGATTTTGTTGGTTCCCCTCTCCTTTCTTGCCCTTCTTTTTGTTATTGGGATGCGAAGGGCCCTTTTGATTGTTCTGAACCTGGTTGACAGGCGCAGAAGTAGAAGGAGAGGTGGTGACGGAAGAAACATCTGCAGTCGATTGTTTGACTGATAAGGCATGAACCTGTTTAGTTAGTGCTTTGAAAGCTACAGAGTCAACTGAACCCACTATGCCGTCAGCATGTGGTCTAGGTTTGGGTCTACTCAGATCGGTGTTCGATTGTGGTGCATCAGGTATAATCTCGTACAATAACCCAGATTGTGCATAAACGAGATCTAACTGCTGGGTCCGTAGGATGGCTTCTTCCTCGTTTGCTACTCCAGATGTAGCTACTTCCTTAGAAATATAAGGAAGGAATGATTTCAAATACCACTCAAGAAGGAACTCTAGAGGTATGTTGGCCTTAATGAGCCTCTTCCGTCTTCGCCACTCCTGAATGAAAGATTTGGCAAATTTAAAGTTGCCAGAAATGGTAAACGAGGTCTGTAAGACTGTACTTGATAAGGGGAACCACCCATCGTTTGACCCATGAACTATTGGTAGGGGTTGCCCCCAGCCATCTGCTGATAAGGGTTGCCCCCGACCATATGTTGATAGGAGTTGCCACCTACCATCTGTTGATAGGGGTTGCCCCCAGCTACTTGTTGGTAGGGGTTGCCCCCTGCCATCTGTTGTTGTACGAAAGAGTTATTAAAATTTCCCCACCCATATGAAAGTGGATTAGTGCTCTGTGGGTTCGTCCACTTTGGCTGGGTATTAGCCCCGCCATATTGCTGGTTAAAAATATTACCCCCTCCCCCTGAGAATAAGGAAAAAGGGACATTACTTGCAGGCATATTACATTGATTCAGGTTATGGCCTGCAAAGGTATTGAAACCAGTGGAAGCTGATGTAGACGGTGCAGTTGGTACTCTTGACTGGCACGGTTGCAGAAGCACTTGGTCCCACAACAGGTGTGGAAATCCAAGTACTAGGTATCTGATATAACGGTTGAAAAGAAGGAGGTGATGCAAAGTTGGCTGTATTGCTAGGTCCAATAGTAGGTGTAGGGATAGATGCCATCGTTGTTGAACTTGGCATACCTAATGTACCAGTATTAAAACTAAAGGACGGAGTAGTCACAGAGGTTGTCTGTGCCTAACTCGGCGTAGCAATAAAAGAAGGATTTACCGTGTTAGTGTTCATACCTAAAGTGGGAGTTTGGGGAACTTGCTGCTCACTTCCTAAAGTAGACATCAGATGTCCGGGCAATGAATTATCTGCACTGAAATGGGGCTGCTAGAAACCAACGGGTGACAGAAGCGGAATTCTAGTGTTGGTCAAAGGAGGATTGAAAGGAGTGCTATACTCCGCAGATGTAAGATCTTCAACCTCAACTGAACTAAAGTGTCACTGATCTATGGTACCTGGTAGTGGTTCCTCAGGAACCTCTATTTCAGTGTTTTCTGTTGCAAGAATTTCCTCAGGAAAATCTGTTTCAGGAGTAGTTTCTGAAGAAATACCTGGGTTTACCCGCTGTCGTCTAGCTGGCTGTAAAGGTTCTGTTCTAAGTGGTGGAAGGTTTTGAAACCTTCTCGATCTACAAAGCTCTTGATTCTCCGTGATTATATATATAAAAAATAACAGACTAGAACCTAGTGGCCACTACAACTGGGGGGCAAACAGCACGCCAACTAAAAAGTCCTCATTATGCAAACCAGGCAAACAAAGATGCCTTCCGGAGAAGAGTCTGAGATGATGAGGGCCCAGAACAGATCAACAAAGGAAGAAAGACAGTTACCCAGGGTCCACAATACAATGACTAAGGGTGCAAGCGCTGGAATCACCCAACCGCCCTCCCAAAGACCTGCAAGGGGTTTCCTCCCACGTCTGTCTTAGGTACAACAGATCTACCCTCTGCTGTCACCTGTGTATGAACCTAAAGTCAGATACTAAGGATACCACAACACTGAAAACTCCTGGGGGAATAGTCACCGATCGAATCAGAAAGCGTGGGAAGGGTAACTAAGCCCGAAACTCGAAAGAGCCCCCAATACGCAATCCAATCCTGGCATATGCTCAAACAGAAAGTAGGAGGAGTATTCCCAACAATCCGATCTCGCAATGACCTACTGCATAGATCCCAGGAAAGTTTTGAGTGAAATGGGTTTACCTGTGATAGTCCAACTACGATTTTTGCGTAATGTGTGATCTTGAGTAGTTTAAGGTGATTTAAACTCAAGATCCTAACCAAAACTAGTTGGTGTAGTGTATCCCTAAAAAGAAAAAAATGTTTCTAGTTTATTTTATTAAAATATTTTTAGGGCTGTTATTACTCAAAAAGGGTAGTGCTTTTTTGTGGCGTGGTTGCAACAAGAAAACAAAAGTGCATAAAATCAAAACTTTCTACAACAAAGCTCTTTTCATTTTTTCATTTACTTCTTTCCAAAACTGAAAATCTAAGTAAACCTACTAAATTTTTTTTTGTTTTCTTTTTTGAAATTGTACAAAATATCCTATGCTATATTGTAATAAGAAAAATAAGTCTTATTAAACTTAAACTACCAAATTTTTTGCTTTTTCTATAAACGAAAAAGAATTGTAAAGATAGAAAGCAAAATAAAACTTATGTGCAATGTGTGTAAGTATGGCTAAAAATATTCTTAAGCTTATAGTTGTCGAGACACTAGTTCAAAAAAGACTTGATCTACAGGTTTTTTGCAAAGAAAAAGGCTCTAAACTTGGAAACAAAGTGGGAGAAAACAAAGGAGATAGATACAAGAGGACTGACCTAAAGCATCTAACCCTAGCAAGACCACTATGCCAAGCAAAAGTAGACAAGCAAGCTGCCAATTACTAACACAAAGAACTGAGAAATGAATCAGCCTACAACACTTTAAATGCACTTGAAACCAGAAAAAGACAATAAGTCTAGGAAGGTTGGAAATCAACAAAAACGGAAGACACCCTAGAGGCTCTAAAACGGACCAAACCCTAAAACAAAGGATAGGATGAGCAGAGAGCAGACAAGCGTTGCCACAAACAGTGGATATAAGAGTATGCAGGTTTGTAAACTAGCAACAAACAGTTAGGGCCTAAAAAAATGGAAGTGCTCACCACAAAACACAACCTAGTCTTCCAAAAAAGTCATAAACAGTCCAAACGTTCCAAAGGTAAACAAGCGATTCAAAAGATGGAAAAAACTCAACGAAAGGTCCTATGACTTAAACAAAAGTTAAAAACCTCATACACCAGTCACGGAGACCTAAAAGCAAAGTCAGCAAACCACAAAAATGGCTAAAAAATCAAGCAAACCACTAACAGAAGGCTTCAGGAAACGTACCCTACTGTGCAGTAGGGAAACTCGTGCCCCTGTAGAGATGGGCGCTACTGTATGTATAGCACAGTAGCGTATGGGAACTACTGTATGTACAGCAGAGTAGCACTCATATCTCAAACGCTTAAAAACTGACTCTGAAAGATACCAAAAACTGATGGAGGTAGAAAGAAACAGGCAGGGCATACCTATAGGGTTTCTCAACACATCAAAGGAGTCAAAACAAACTTGGGAAGACAAACAAGAACAAGGTTTCCTAGAGCAAAAACTCAACTTTCCCCAGCGGAGTCGCCAGTCTGTTGGCGGGAAAATCTACCCTATCGCAAGGAAACTAATGCTACCAATTGGAGTGGGGTGACAAGTAAGTGTATTGAGATACTACAGAGATATTTACGAAAAGAAATAAGTTATGGATCTTAAGAACACACCTTTCAATCAAAGTTTGATCCTAGCCTTAACTTGATCTTGTGCTCAACCTTCAAATCCACCTTGCTTTCAGTAAACCTGCAATAACAATATCTCTCTCAAAGCATTTTGGGCAATATATAAAGTTTGAAAGAAACAGAAACAATGTTTAACATTCAAAATTGACCAAAATAGATCCAAATTAAGATGTCATTTCAAAACACATTTAAATTGGAACAAGAAAGACACTTCAACCTTTATTGTCAAAAGTAAATTGATGTACAAGTATACCTGACTCTATGACAGGCTCCTGCAACTTGATTTTGGGTTCTGGCTCTTCTCTGGCTTGGATATCTTCAGCATCAACTCCTCCAAATGCAATCTTCTTCTTTAGATCTCTATGTCTTAAAGTTTCTCCATTAATCCATCTAACCTTTCTATTTTGTCTTCCTTGTATTTATAGGATTTAGAGAAGTAGTTCAGGTCGATGTATGGTTATGGAGGAAGTTGGGGAAGTTGGGAAACTACCAGCAACTAATCCTCCTCGAGAAATTAATTATTTTTTAATCATCTTTTGATATGTACGCGACTCTTATTCAATGAAGTAGCGTATAGGGCGCTACTTTAGTGCTTACCAACTAGCGCTCATTCAATTTTAATTGTTGAGCGCTACTATGCTGAGAAGGAGTAGCGCCCATAAGGATTTGGGCGCTACTATTGTTCACTGGAGTAGCGTATGGGCACTAGTATCTCTAGGTAGAGTAGTGCTCATATCTCAGAATGATATGTTTAGGGTTTTTTCCAGTAAAAATAGGAAATGGAGTAAGTCAAAGTATCATCTAAGGTCAACATGCTCCTCCATCCAAGTTGTCCTTTTGTGTGATCAACAGCTCAAGGTGATCACGGACGGAGAGGTGCAAGTTTAACCTATAACAGATGCCCCCTAATGTGTGAGGTCAGAGGGAAACGATGGCCGAAATACATTATAATCCAAAGCCAGAGGAGGAGCAAAGAAACCGTAGAAAACAAGTCACAAGAAACCTGCAACAAAGATCAAGGTCAGCAAGCAATTACATTTTTGACATCATATAGATGTGCAGTGTGATATAACATGATCTCCGATACATAACAAGGAGATGTATATAAAATCATGGCCACTTGGAATACAAGCGTGGATCCATGTCAAACTGAGAGATCATAGCCATAACAACAAATTGGATCTATGTCTCATGGAGAGCCGAATATAAGTGAGGCTCAGTCTTGCGCAACATGGGTGATAACAAAATGAGGCACTGTCATCGAAAATCCCAAGGTCTTCATCCAAAAACAACTCTAGGTACAAACCCTAACCATGTGAATAGATGAGCTGATAGTCGAACATGGGGGGTATCGTTTGATTATCGGTCATTGATGTATACCGTTAACAAACACGAGGACTTCCACCGATAATGATGATGGGGTCCAAGGTACCAAGTACAATCCTCCAAGTGTGAATAAATGGACTTGAAGTCGAACACTTGGGAATCCTGTCGAAGAAGAGACATTGATGTATTCTCATCATTCAACAGGGAGGAAAATTGCCACTGGTGACTGCAATCTCCAAGATACTTACCGAAACTCTAAACTTCATTCCCAGAGTAAAATCAGTTGATGTCGATGGGAAGAAGCCCATTGGAAGGGAGGCCTTAAGGCATCCTCCATCATCCAACTCAAGGAACACTCAACTGGTAAGAGTTGATATGAATAATATGTAACGAGACTGACACTAGGAAGGCCGACACATGAGGTCAAGGTAAACTGCAGAATGGCCGACACAAGGTATATCCTTGAACATTGAGCATGACACCAAGTGACTCAGGCAGTTTCTGACATAATGGGGTAAATAAGTCTGAAATGTAAGAGACATTAGCAGACCCTCCATATGGTTTGGAAGAATAACCAATCGGGGGAGTAAACAACTCGGAGGAAAGGTTCATCCTGAGGTCAAAAACTAAACCCAACCGACAAGATAGACTCAAGTAGGTGCTGTGTTCAAGGATAGAACTGACTGAACTGCCTTTGACAATGAAGATATGATATGTCTTTCTCGTTCCTTATTCTTTTTAGATAAAAGAATACCCTTCTTGTTGTTTTAATGAGTCCAAGAATGAATGAAAACTCGATAGATCCAACCATGTAAATGTTGATGTATATGTAACTTCGGAATGTATTTCACATATATGTATGTTGTATGTACTCCTATAGAGATGGTATTATTCCTCTATACGGAAGTGTCGTCATTTATATTGTAAGTGTCGTAACTTATACTTGATGGGTTATTAGACCACCTTGTTGGGGTCGGCCCTGTATAAGTCTTGTGGGTCGAAGGGTTATTAGACCACCCTATTGGGGGTCGGCCATGTGGGTCGAAGGGTTATTAGACCACCCTATTGGGGGTTGGCCCAGTCAGCATTATGTTATGTGGTTAAGTTCGAGCCTACATGAGTTAGGTAAAAAGGCAAGTCAAGTCAAGTATAAATAGAGTGCGGGAGGCACTCTATTTACTCACTCACTTCTCACACATGCACTCAAGGAGGAGTAGCGCACTTATGGAGGAGGAGGATCTGCTGCTAGGTTGTGTCTATTTCTCATGGTTGGTTGTATCATTGCTCTATCTATCTCTGAGGAAGTTATTGGGGTTTTTCACCTTTATGGTTTTCCCCAAGTAAATCTTTGTGTCTCTTGTGTGCTTGCATTATTGTCTCCATGATTGATATGCTGTAGATATGCTGTACATGTTGTTCTCTCAGTTAATATCCTAGATCAAATTGAAGTAAATTCTGAAAATTTAACATGGTATCAGAGCTAGCCTGAAAGAAGGCATGATATGGCATGTATGACACTTGTTGCACTTACGATGCTAGGGCTTGATATAGCAAAAACCAGTCATCGTAGCACTTTCGCTATAAATCCGTTTTGGCGAAGTTTTCGGATCTGAAATTGTTACAGGATGAAGATTAAATCTCCAGGTACCTTGTGTCGAAAGGAAAACCTCTAATTCGTTGTACTTTGTGATTTATGATTTGTGCAATATAGGGTTTCTGCCTCTTCCAGATCTGAGTCAAAATCAGGTGACCTTGGGAAAAATGTCATAACTTGGGATAGGAAGCTCCAAATGAAATTTCGTAAAAAGTGACAGGTATTACATAGACTGTACTATTTCACAATTTTTTTTCAAAGGCCGAAGTTGCACCAGTGACACGTGGCACGCCGTACAAGTTCGCTCTCCTGTATTATCCTATAAACAGGTCACATTAGGACAATTGGCATAACTCTCTCTCAGAGAATCCAATTGAGGTCAGACCTGTCAGTATGGAAAGATAACAGGTCAAGCTATCTCAGAAAATGTTTTCAGAGGCCGAAGTTCAAACAGTGACACGTGGCATGCCGTACAAGTTCGCTCTCCTGTATTATCCCAAAACAGGTCAAGTTGTGACACTTGGCATAACTCTCTCTCAGAGAATCCAATTGAGGTCAGACCTATTGGGATGGAAAGATAACAGGTCAGGATATCTCAAGAAACTTTTTCAGACATTGTGGATCAAAAGGTTCAGAGTTACACCAGAAACAATCAAGTACATATTTCTGTCAAAACAAAATTATTTTTGAGTACCTTCATTCATGGCTTCCAGAATTTAGGGCTTTGGAGAAAGTTGGAATTTTTGTAATCGGAGACCACGGCTGGATGATACTCATCAAAATATAAATTTAGAGACCAAGATCAGAATTTTTGGTTGGGCAGAAGGCCGGGCTTGATCAAACCCTAGTTCGGGACTTTGATTAGAAAAGTGGAAAATTAGGGCTTCTGTAAAAATGGGAATTTTTGAAATCTGTGACCATGGTTGGAAGCTCCTTAGAAAAATAGAAGCTTAGAGCTTTGGATCAAACCTTTTGATTGGGCAGAAGAGTGGGCTTCATCAAACCCCAGTTCAGGGTCACGTCCAGTGAATCCAGAAGTCTCAAAGGAAAAATTGAGGAATGAAACTTTGCAGTTTTCAAATTCTGAATATACCAGCTTGTTCAGCTCATCAAGGCGCATATTTCTAACCTTTCAGAAGTTTGAAATTCAAAGTTTGAATTTTTGGGGTTTCTCTGACAAACCCATATCCAGCTCCAGGTCCAGTTCTTGCAAATCAAGTGGATTGGGTTAATCCTAGAAGAAGATGGATTGGTCACCTGCATAAGTGAATAAGTTCCTATTTCAGAGGGAGATGAGGCTAAGGCCTTACATAAGAAGATTACAAGCGATCTCGATAGGTATGACTCATCGAGGTATGTTTTGAGATTTGTTCATGATTAAGTTTATGGTATGTTTGTCTTCATGTTACTACGGTTAGTACAATCTTGATTTTAGATTTGTCATATCACCTTAATAAAACTATGAATGCACAATAGAAAATATTCATTGATTAGGGTGTTGACACTTATGATTGTACTAATGCATTATGGTGTTGTATGAGGTTTATGTTGTCTACTAACATGAAAGGTACACCAAGAATGACAAATCATGTTCTGGTCCAAGAACATATGGTCATGATAACATGAGGACAAAGATTCATCCATTGTCATGGATCTCATAGAAGATCCATTTACGAGGTATGTATAACTTGGTTTTGTAATGGTTAACATATGAGACATGCAGGTTACTAGCAAGGTTACTAGCACAAGTCACTGAAGAGAACCAAAAGACATTATGCGGGTATGTTAGACATAAACTAGCTAGCATGCTAATCCAGGTATGTTTTTCCTATATAAAGCTAGAATCCTACCTTGGTTTAGGATCTTATACTGTTGTGTTGTTGATAATGATTATTCATGAAGTCATAAGTTTGAATAATCATGGTTGTATGCATATTATGTTTCTTACCATAATTGATGATATGACTAACTAGAAGAATCATGAAGGTATAGGTTTGAATAATCACAGGTTTTATGCATATTATATCTCTTATCTTGATTGATGATTCAACTAACCTGAAGAGTCATAGGTTTGAGTAATTACAGGTTTAGACATGTTATGCTTCTTATGATTTGACTAACCATAAGAATTCCACATAAACCTTGAATGCTAATGCTTATTATTCTGTTTGAAATGATCATGACTATACATGCTTGAAATTATTGTGTTTTAATAGTATACTAATGAATGTATGATTTTATATGAAATCACAAGGATAACACAATCATGATACTAATAAGCATGCATAGGGACCAAGGATGAATATGAGTTCAAGAACAGGTAATTCAGGAAGCAAAGATCAAGAAGGAGCACACTCCAGTTGTTCCTGCAAGAAAGAAAAAGAGCACACTTCAGTAGTTTCTGCAAGGATGCATATATTCAGAGGGAGTTGACCATCTTTCTACATTCCACAACAGAAAGGTGTAGAAGAAGCTACTTCAGATTAGGACTCCAACAACTCCTGCAAGGAAGCAAAGACTCAGAGGGAGTCCACCCAACGAACAAAGAAAGATAAGTATTTTAATCATCATTTCTTGCATATTTGTTTGTTTAAGTAAAATTGTTCAATGATGTATATGCTCATGTTCCTAGACTTAGGTTATGTATTGTGCATATTAGAATAGTTGCATTGATGAACAGTATACTACTAATATACATGGGTAAGTGGCCTATGGCACTGTACAACATTCCATTGCTACTTATCTAGAATGAAACCTCTTTGCTGACATGTTGGGAGTTGTGCACACTCTTAACAATGTTCTGGTAGAGATTGGAAGGCATCTAGAAAGTTACAGGATATGGAAAATGTTGTATTGAAGCATTGGCTAAGATAATTGCATGACTGTATGACATATTTCTTTACGTGTAATAATTTGTTCTGAAAACTATGAGATGTTTCTAATCATGCAATTTAACCTGTTTTGTAGGAAAGACTGAATATCTTCACCTACAAAAGGACTACAACATTTGTTCCAGCAACAAAGATATTTATTGAAGATATTGAAGTTCCCAGGATCTGGGATGAAGAAATAGAATGCCATGATCCATCGATCATGAAGAATGATGTTTGGGATGTAGTCCCAAGACATGAAGGGAAGTTTGTTATGACTTCCAAATGGAACTATCAGATCAAGCACGTTGCAGATGGCAACATTAAGAAATATAAAAGTGATGAAATAGAAGATGCACCAGATGGATTTCAAGATAGCATGGTGTAGTCATATATGTGTGCAGAACTTGGTATGGTAGGATAGACAGCTTTCTATCCAGTTTGGGATTTACCAAGAGTAAAGCGGATTCCAACCTTTACTACAAGGTTGAGGAAGGCAATCCAGTGATACTACGTTTGTATGCGGATAACCTGTTTGTTACAGATGAAGATAGATTGATTGCCGACATGCAGCGGAATCTTACTGCCAAGTTCGAGATGAAGAACTTGGGGATGATGCACTATTTATTTTTTGGCATGGAGGTGTGGCAGAGTGATGGAATCTTCCTTGGACAAGGGAAGTATGCAGTAGAGATCCTGAAGAGGTTTGGGATGATGGACTGCAAAGCTATGGCCACACCTATGGCATCGAACCTGAAGTGTCAGTGTGATGTTTCATCTGAGCCGATTCATATCACTATGTATCGCCAGATGATTGGGTCCTTGATGTACCTGACGAACACGAGACCAGATATTTGCTTTGCGGTGAACACATTGAGCCAGTTCCTGACGGATCCGAGGAGTGTTCACCTGGTTGCTGTAAAGCATGTTCTGAGGTACCTGAAGGGTACAATGGATTATGGGCTCAAGTATGAGGCGAATCAAAAGTTTAACCTACAGAGTTATGTTGATTCAGATTGGGCTGGCAGTGCTGCAGATAGGAAGAGCACATCTGGGTGCTGCTTCAGTATGGGATCAGGTGTGATCTCTTGGTTTAGCAGGAAGCAGTCCTGTGTAGCACTGAGTACAGCTGAGGCAGAGTATGTTGCAGCCTGTTCAGCTAGTTGTGAGGCAGTATGGCTACGGAAGCTACTGTTTGAGTTATTTGATCTCCCATTGGAGGCTACTGGTATCTTCTGTGATAACCAGAGTTGTGTGAAGCTGTCCGAGAACCTAGTGTTTCATGACAGGTCGAAACACATAGAGATCAAATATCACTATATCAGGGATATGGTGCAAAGAGGAGCTGTGAAGCTTCTGTATGTTGCGACGGACGAGCAGATCGCAGATGTGCTGACGAAGCCACTAGCCAGAGTGAAGTTCGAGTACTTCAGAGAGAGGCTTGGCGTTCTTCAGATCGAGGACACTTCGAGGAAAAAGTGATGGACACATTTGCTGAAGCCATTCCAAGCATGTTGGAAGGAGGATCCTTCACATGGCTGTGGATGTAAGCGCTGGATAATGGGCATCAGGATGATGTTCTGGTTTCTGCTTGGATATGATCAGTTGGATCATTTTTTATGTATGTATGTACGCATCATGTTGGATGCTGGATATGATCAGTTGGATCATTTTTATGTATGCATCATGTTGAATGCTGGATATGATCAGTTGGGTCATTTATGTATGTATGCATCATGTTGGATGCTGGATATGATCAGGAGGATCATGTATGATGATATGTATCAGGTAGATACTTGGTATGCATCAGGTGGATGCATTGATGATCAGGTGGATCATGTATGATGATATGTATTAGGTAGATACTTGGTATGCATCAGGTGGATGCATTGATGATCAGGTGGATCATGCAGCAGGGTGTTGCAGTGATGATCAGGATGATCATGGATGATGAGCTTCAGGATGTTGCTCCAGATGACATGCAGCAGGACGTTGCAGTGATGATGATCAGGATGATCATGAGTACATCAGGATGATGTATGGTGAGTATCAGGTTGATACTCTATGTCCGTGGATCAGGTTGTGCAGATGAGCATGTCTGGGAGATCCTATAGGTCGGAGTTGTGTACCCGTAACAGCCTGGGATGCTCTTTCGAGACATTGCTTTGGGAGGACAAGTAATTTGTGCCCTGGGAGATTTCAGGTCGGAGTTGTGTACCCGTAACATCCTGAGATGCTCTTGCGAGGTTTTGTCCTATGGCATGTAATTTGTGCCCTGGGAGATTTCAGGTCGGAGTTGTGTACCCGTAACATCCTGAGATGCTCTTTCGAGGTTTTGCCATGACCACATGTAATTTGTGCCCTGGGAGATTTCAGGTCGGAGTTGTGTACCCGTAACATCCTGAGATGATCTTGCTAGGTTTTGTGATGACCACATGTAATTTGTGCCCTGGGAGATCCTACAGGTCGGAGTTGTGTACCCGTAACATCCTAGGATGCTCTTGCGAGGTTTTGTGGTGGGGTCACATGTAATAGCGCCCTGGGAGATCCTACAGGTCGGAGTTGTGTACCCGTAACATCCTGGGATGCTCTTTCGAGGTTTTGTGACGCACGTAATAAGTCCTGAGGATTCCATAGTATGGCCAGTGATGATGAAGACCTGCAGGTGGTGGCCCTACAGCCAGTATGAAAAAGGACTGGCTCTGTAGAACTTCCTATGACGAGTAGATTCAGAGATTGATTGAGATAGTAGCAGCAGTGATGATGATGATGACTCGATGACGATTATCCAGTGACAATGATCCAGAGAAGAAGACTTGTGCTGTAAGACCTGTGCTGAGAAATACCTTCCTAGTTAAGAGGGAGTGTTGATGTATATGTAACTTCGGAATGTATTTCACATATATGTATGTTGTATGTACTCCTATAGAGATGGTATTATTCCTCTATACGGAAGTGTCGTCATTTATATTGTAAGTGTCGTAACTTATACTTGATGGGTTATTAGACCACCTTGTTGGGGTCGGCCCTGTATAAGTCATGTGGGTCGAAGGGTTATTAGACCACCCTATTGGGGGTCGGCCATGTGGGTCAAAGGGTTATTAGACCACCCTATTGGGGGTCGGCCCAGTCAGCATTATGTTATGTGGTTAAGTTCGAGCCTACATGAGTTAGGTAAAAAGGCAAGTCAAGTCAAGTATAAATAGAGTGCGGGAGGCACTCTATTTACTCACTCACTTCTCACACATGCACTCAAGGAGGAGTAGCGCACTTATGGAGGAGGAGGATCTGCTGCTAGGTTGTGTCTATCTCTTATGGTTGGTTGTATCATTGCTCTATCTATCTCTGAGGAAGTTATTGGGGTTTTTCACCTTTATGGTTTTCCCCAAGTAAATCTTTGTGTCTCTTGTGTGCTTGCATTATTGTCTCCATGATTGATATGCTGTAGATATGCTGTACATGTTGTTCTCTCAGTTAAGATCCTAGATCAAATTGAAGTAAATTCTGAAAATTTAACAGTAAATAGTTTAACGAGCCCATGGGAGGAAGACTCAGGACCTTCTTCATTGTTTTTAGAGTTCGAAGAAGAGATAGAAGATTACTCTATATTACTGATCTCTAGATTTTAATATTGAGCCGAGATCTGTTCTTGCTCGCCGGTGTTTTCAATTTTAAGGAGTCTGAAAAACTTAAACAATAAATCCATATATATGCTCGTGGATTTTAGTATCGAGCCCAAGCAGTTAATGCTCGCCGGCGTTTTCCTGTTTATAGAGTCTGAAAAACTTAAACAATCCTCTTTTCACCTATCCGTGGATTTTATATCGAGCCCAGATTGGACTGTGCTCGGCAGTGTTTTCTTGTTTATAGAGTTGAAAAACTTAAACAGTCCTCTACTTACCCTCTCGTGGATTTCACATCGAGCCCGAGTAGGTGAATGCTCGCTTGGTATTTTCATGTTTAGAGAGCCTGAAAACCCTAAAGAAAGGCTCCAAAAGGTCCTTTTTCGTGTAGTTAGTCTCCTCCCCCGAAAAAGTATAAAACAATGAAAGGAGAACTCTTCTAGTGCATACAGGAGTATACCTAGAGTATACCTTTTCCGTAGTTAATCCACCTAGGCCTGGAAAAGGGGTAATTCTATACCTGAGTGGATGAGCCTTCGATTACTTTAACGAGCTCGAAGAGGTCAAGCCTGCTCGGCAATCTTATTTAGGTTTAAATAGTCCAAACAAGAGCTTAAAATGACTTAAAGGTCAGCTTCTAGGATCATAGCTTCATACTCTGCCAAAACTAGGTCTTCAACAAAATATTAGTCGATGCGGCAAAAAATCTTGAATGATATATGAAATTGAACTATTTAACTAGTTGACAAGGTCGATCATCAAGAGTTTTTAAACTTAGGAGATGAAATCGACAAAAATTAAATGAAAATTGCGCTTGGATTAGTATTGTACCATATATGTGTTTCAATTGATTAATTAGGGATTTTTTGAAAATTTTGAAACTATAGAAAATTAAACAATGGTGGGTAAAAATCAAAATCCAATATATATATAATTTCATTTAAAAAAAATCAATTTTCAATTTGTTTTGTAGGGCAAAGATTGGAGCAACCTTTTGCAAATTTCAAATCTCCATGGCGATCAAACCAAGCATCCAAACGTTGTTATTCCTCCACCAAGTAAGTTAAAATCCACCTGACTTGCATTTTCATGGTTTAGTTTTCATTTTTTGAGCAAAAATTAGCTTGCAACATGATGCTCACAAGCCTTGCTGCGCGGGCGCTATTGTGTAATAGTAACAGTAGCGTGTAAACACGATGGGCGCTACTGTGCTTAAGCAGAGTAGCGCCCATACGTGACTGTGTAGTATACACAGTAGCGCTCATACTTGAAAACCTATATACTGTTAAGTTTAAACCAAATAGACAAACAAGATCTCTGAAAGAAACACAATCACAAGATAGACACACAATATACCCTGGGAAACCCTCATGGGGTAGAAAACCCAGCAAAGCTTTCCTCAATAAGATGATCAACCAAAATACAAGATGTGCTCCTTCTCCTTGACTCCTTAGCAGATCTCCTCAACTAGTGCGCACTCTTCCACAAGTGAGTGAATCATCTAATGAGGAGTTCACCTCCTCTATTTATACTTGACTCCCAACTGACTAAAAGACCTAATGGGGCCGACCTCTCTTGGAGAAGTCTAATAACCCCTAAAATATAACTGCAGGGCCGACCCACACATGGTGGGTCTAATAACCCTAGTTAATACAAACCCCTGGAGGAATAAACATCTCCAGATACATGATAGGGTTACCTCGGAGGAATGAAACATCTCCGGAATAATAAAGTACAAATATAATATTCTTTGAAGTTACAATATTCAACACTCCCCCTTAACAAGAAGGATATTATAACAACATCTGCAAGAGCAAGGAGTCATCACATATGATACATCTATAAATCATCGGAAGCTTTCTTCAATTCATCTTCATCAGTAACTCAACCAGTTACTGGAACATCAATGTCAACAGTGTCGATATCAATCCGATCATCGGCATCGTCATCCGCATCGTCATCATACGATCATCAGCATCGTCATCATACGATCATCAGCATCGTCATCACACGATCATCAGCATCGTCATCACACGATCATCAGCATCGTCATCACACGATCATCAGCATCGTCATCACACGATCATCAGCATCGTCATCATACGATCATCAGCATCGTCATCACACGATCATCAGTATCGTCATCGCACGATCATCAGCATCGTCATCACACGATCATCAGCATCGTCATCACACGATCATCAGCATCGTCATCACACGATCATCAGCATCGTCATCATACGATCATCAGCATCGTCATCACTCGATCATCAGCATCGTCATCAGTATCATCATACAATCATATTCCTAGGATGATCAATCCTGCTCCTTTTAGGACATAGGTCCATGGATGATACAATCCAATCTTCAGTTCTCGGAGACTTCAGTCTACGGATCAATTCTGGGACCTCAGTCCGGGGACGATGCAATCCCCTGCCTGTTCATTCAGGACTTCATTTTTCGAAGACCCAGTCTACGGTTCTATTCTGGGACCTCAGTCCGGGGACGATACAATCCCCTACCTGTTCATTCAGGACTTCATTTATCGGAGACCCAGTCTACGGTTCTATTCTGGGACCTCAGTCCGGGGACGATACAATCCCCTACCTGTTCATTCAGGACTTCATTTATCGGAGACCCAGTCTACGGTTCTATTCTGGGACCTCAGTCCGGGGACGATACAATCCCCTGCCTGTTCATTCAGGACTTCATTATCGGAGACCCAGTCTACGGTTCTATTCTGGGACCTCAGTCCGGGGACGATACAATCCCCTGCCTGTTCATTCAGGACTTCATTATCGAAGACCCAGTCTACGGCTCTCTTTAGGACTGAAAGTCCAGGGATGATCCAATCCCCTCAACTGTCCACTAAGGACTTCATTCTCGGAGACCTCACGTCTACGGCTCTCTTTAGGACTGAAAGTCCAGGGATGATCCAATCCCCTCAACTGTCCACTAAGGACTTCATTCTCGGAGACCTCACGTCTACCGCTCTCTTTAGGACTGAAAGTCCAGGGATGATCCAATCCCCTCAACTGTCCACTAAGGACTTCATTCTCGGAGACCTCACGTCTACGGCTCTCTTTAGGACTGAAAGTCCAGGGATGATCCAATCCCCTCAACTGTCCACTAAGGACTTCATTCTCGGAGACCTCACGTCTACGGCTCTCTTTAGGACTGAAAGTCCAGGGATGATCCAATCCCCTCAACTGTCCACTAAGGACTTCATTCTCGGAGACCTCACGTCTACGGCTCTCTTTAGGACTGAAAGTCCAGGGATGATCCAATCCCCTCAACTGTATTCTCATCAATACAAGTACAAGTATCCTCATCCATACAAGTACATAATCAATATCTAGCATCAACAGCATGTATACATCATACATCAAAAGCATGTATTCTTACTAATACATCTAAAAGCATGTATTCTCACTAATACATCTATCATCAAATCATGTATACATCTAATCATCAAAAGCATGTATACATCTAGCATGTATTCTCACTAATACATCTATCATTGAATCATGTATACATCTAACATCAAAAGCATGTATACATCTAGCATGTATTCTCACTAATACATCTATCATCAAAATCATGTATACATCTAACATCAAAAGCATGTATACATCTAGCATGTATTCTCACTAATACATCTATCATCAAAATCATGTATACATCTAACATCAAAAGCATGTATACATCTAGCATGTATTCTCACTAATATATCTATCATCAAAATCATGTATACATCTAACATCAAAAGCATGTATACATCTATCATGTATTCTCACTAATACATCTATCATCAAAATCATGTATACATCTAACATCAAAAGCATGTATACATCTAGCATGTATTCTCACTAATACATCTATCATCAAAATCATGTATAAGTAAAACTGAATGAAAATAAAATAGTCCTAAATCTAACTATTTCTAAGTGACTAGGTGAAGTCTCATTATTGATGAGACTTGCTTGCCATCAGGAATCATGCTACTCCCCCTTTCTAGGAGAGTCTTTTTGAACTACACCAAGCTTGTCTCGAAAGTATTCAAATTTCACACGAGACAGTGGTTTGGTCAGGATATCAGCAATTTGATCTTCAGTGCTTACGTACTCAAGCTTGATAGCTCCTTTCTGCACCATATCTCGAATATAGAAGTATCGGATCTCTATGTGTTTTGACTTATCATGGAACACAGGATTTTCTGTCATCTTGATGCAGCTTTGATTATCACACATAATCATAGTGGGATCCATTTCTAAGTCAAACACTCCAGATAACAGTTTCCGAAGCCATACCGCTTCACAGCTGGCAGAGCAAGCAGCTATGTATTCTGCCTCAGCAGAGCTGAGGGCCACACTGGATTGTTTCTTGCTGAACCAAGAGATCATGGCAGATCCAAGGCTATAACATCCACCTGAAGTACTTTTTTCTGTCTGAGACACTGCCTGCCCAATCAGAGTCTGAGTAACCATGCAACTTGAGTTCATGACTTCCATCATAGAGTAGACCAAAATCTAATGTACCTTTTAAGTACCTCATTACATGCTTTGCAGCTATTAGATGAACCTTTCGGGGTTCTACTAGATACTGACTTAGGGTATTTATAGCAAAGCATATATCTGGCCTAGTATTTGTTAAGTACATTAGTGACCCAATGATCTGTCTATATAAAGTTAGGTCCACTAATTCTGATGAGTCATTAACCAAAATCTTTAAGTTGGAGTCCATGGGAGTGGCCATGGGTTTACACTCCAACATATCAAATCTTTTCAGAATTTCCACAGTATACTTACCTTGATTTAGAAAGATTCCTCTTGGTTCTTGCCACACTTCTAAGCCTAAGAAGTAGTGCATCAATCCGAGATCTTTCATCTCGAATTCTGAAGAAAGCTTCTTCTTGCTTTCAATGATTTGTTTCTCATTTCCAGTTAGAAATAGATCATCTACATATAATAAAAGTATAACTGGTTCATCATCCATCACCTTGAGATAAAGATTTGGGTCAGCTTTACTTTTGGTAAAGCCCATGCTAGTTAAGAAATTGTCAATCCTTCCATACCAAGCTCTGGGAGCTTGTTTCAACCCATATAATGCCTTTTTCAGTTTGCATACATGAGTCCTTCCGTCATTTACCTCAAACCCTTGTGGTTGCTCTATGTATACTTCTTCTTCAATTACACCATTCAGAAAAGCTGTCTTAACATCCATTTGATGTAGTTTCCACTTCATCATGGATGCAAGAGCCATGATAGTTCTAATTGAAGTATACCTAGCAACTAGTGCAAATGTTTCTTCATAGTCAATTCCCTCCTTCTGAGAGAAACCTCTGGCTACAAATCTTGCTTTGTATTTTTCAATACTTCCATCCGCAGCATGTTTTATTTTAAAGATCCATTTGGAAGAAACCACACTTTTGTCTTTTGGTTTGGGAACTATATCCCAAACATCATTTTTCATTATTGACTGATATTCTTCAGTCATTGCTTCTACCCATTCTTTCTTTTGAGCTGCCTCTTCATAGCTGGTAGGAAGTTGATCCACAAGATCACACATCAGGGCCATATAGTTGGATACTAGCTTTGGTTTCTTCCTTTCTCTAGTGGAGCCTTCAGGAGCACCATATCTTTCTGCTCCTTGAATAATATCTCTAGCCCATGCCGATCTTCTTTTCCTAGACAATTCTGCAACAGGAGGTTCTTGTGGTTCCAGCATGTCATGATCCTCTGGTATGTCCTCTTCAGGAATGTGAGCATTCTCTGAGATTCTGGGAGATGTATCTTCTTCATAAACTTCTTCAAGTTGACACTTTCTAGATTTCTTGAGGGCTGCTTCCTCATCGAAGGTAACATCTCTACTTATTTCTATATGATGGAAACCTGGTATGTAGATTCTGAAGGCTTTGGAAGTTTCACAATAACCAACAAACATTCCCTTCTTACCTGAGGGATCCAATTTGGATCTCTTTTCTTTTGGAATGTGGATGTACACAGGACACCCAAATATTTTGAGATGACTTACCTCAGGCTTCTTTCCTGTAAAGACTTCTTCTAGAGTTTTGAAGTCAAGAGCACTATGAGATAGTCTATTTTGAACATATACTGCTGTCTTGGCTGCTTCAGCCCATAGATACATGGGAAGGTCTTGATCATGTATCATAGTCTTTACAGCTTCCATGATGGTTCTATTTTTCCTCTCAGCTACCCCATTTTGTTGGGGATTGTAAGGAGTGGTTAGTTCCCTTTTGATTCCAGCTTCTTTACAGAACTCTTCAAATTCCTTTGAAGTATATTCTCCACCATTATCTGTTCTGAGAATCTTGATTTTCTTGTCTGAGAGGTTTTCTATTAGAGCCTTGAACTCTTTGAATTTTCCAAAGACTTCATTCTTACCCTTTAGGAAGTATATCCAAGTTTTTCTTGAATAGTCATCAATGAAAGAGAGATAGTATTCAAACCCACTTAGAGATGTGGTAGGCATAGGTCCACATACATCTGAGTGTATTAGCTCTAGAGAACCCTTAGTCTTTGTTTCACTTTTCGGAAAGGGATTCTTGATATTCTTCCCTTTCTTGCATCCTTTACATGAGCCATCATGATCAACCTTCAAGTTTGGCAAACCTATAACCATCTTACTCACATATGGTAAAGATTTATAGTTAATGTGAGCTAGTCTTCTATGCCATAGCTCACTGGGACTAGAAACTTCATGAGCAAGGGCAGATTTTGGATGACCCTTGAGTTTATAAAGTCCTCCTTCTTCTTCACCAATGACAATTGCATCTTTGATTGATTTTCCTTTGGTCCACATGAGTACTTGACCATCTATGAAGGCTACTCTAAAGCCTTTCTTGTCTAGAGCTGAGATAGAAAGTAGGTTCTTCTTTAAACCTGGGACATATAAAATTTCTTTCATCTTCAAAGGTGTTCCTGAATCAAGCTTGTAGCTTGCTTCACCAATTCCCTTGATGGGATATTGATAATAATCTCCTAGAGATACCTTCTGGGGTGAAGACTTCTCTTCAATCTTGGAGAGAGTTTCCTTATGACCTGTCATGTGCTTTGAAGCACCACTGTCAATGAGCCAAGTTCCTTCACCAGGGGACACAGATCCAGAGAGAGCAGAAAATAGTACATATTCTTCTGGTTCTTCTTTCTTTACTTTAGATCTTTTCTTTTGAGGCCTTTCCTCCACTTCTTCTTCTTCTTCACTGTCATCTTCTGCCATATGAGCATGATGTCTTTTGTGAACAAACATTTTCTTCTTCTTCTCTGGTAGGGTACAGTCTCTCGCATAGTGTCCTAGCTTGAGACAATTGAAGCATTGGACTGTGGAGATGTCTCCCCCTTTCTTTTTGAATCTATGAGAGGGTTGAGGCCTTTTGTGGTTTACTTTCTTGAAGTAGCCTCTCTTTCCCCTTTTGGTGTGGGTGGCCAAAGCTTGGTCATCCTCTTTGAGAAGTGCTTCTCTGTTGGCAACCCTAGCCTCCTCTTGAACAAAATCTTCCCATACTACATCAAACTTCATACTTTCTTTTCTGGCACACATAGTTTGAATGAATGACTCCCAAGGTCTAGTGAGACCATTTAGAGCTGTCATCACAAGTTCATCTTCATCAAGAGTATCACCAATGGCATCTAGTTGTTCTTTGATTAGAGAGACTCTTGAGAAGTAGTCTTGAATGGATTCTCCTTTGTGCATCTTGGTACTTTTCAATTGAGTCCTTAGATTCATATTTCTGTTGATGTTCTTTCCTTCATACATTCTTCCTAGGGCATCATACATTTCCTTTGGAGTCTTCTTGGAAGACACTTGGGGAATCAAGTGGTCTTTAATGGAATCAGCTATGATTCTCTTTGCCCTAATCAGATCCTTCCTGTGCTTTTCTTTGGCTTCATCTTCTTCTGGTTCTGCAACTTCCTCTTTGATATAATGAGCAAGATCATTCTCCTCAAGAATGAGACCAATTCTGTATTTCCATGCCCGGAAATTCTCTATGCCTTCTAGCTTGTCTTCAAGCTTAGTATTTGGAGCCATCTTCTCTTGGGGGAGTCCAAGAGACAGAGTAGACTTACCTGGGAAGTTACTTTTCACTTTTCCGGAATCTGGAACAGAATTTTATCGCACTTTTGGTAGAATTAGGGTTTGACTTTCCCGGAGTTCTATCCAACCAAAAAGTTCGATCTATAGCTCAAAAGAATGCTCTTGAGAAGAGCTATCCAGCCATGTAATCAGAAATAAAAAATTACAACTTTTTTCTGAAACCAAAATCTGACGTATCGCACTTTTGGTAGAATTAGGGTTTGACTTTCCCGAAGTTCTACCCAACCAAAAAGTTCGATCTATGGCTCAAAAGAAAGGTATTGATGAGAGCTATCCAGCCATGCAACCAAAAATCAATAATACCAACTTTGGGCTGAAAACCCTAACTTCACCAAAGAGAGAGAAAGAGGTATTCTTACCTTGTGAAAGATGTCCTATTCAGTCTAGCTCTGATACCATGTTAAGTTTAAACCAAATAGACAAACAAGATCTCTGAAAGAAACACAATCACAAGATAGACACACAATATACCCTGGGAAACCCTCATGGGGTAGAAAACCCAGCAAAGCTTTCCTCAATAAGATGATCAACCAAAATACAAGATGTGCTCCTTCTCCTTGACTCCTTAGCAGATCTCCTCAACTAGTGCGCACTCTTCCACAAGTGAGTGAATGATCTAATGAGGAGTTCACCTCCTCTATTTATACTTGACTCCCAACTGACTAAAAGACCTAATGGGGCCGACCTCTCTTGGAGAAGTCTAATAACCCCTAAAATATAACTGCAGGGCCGACCCACACATGGTGGGTCTAATAACCCTAGTTAATACAAACCCCTGAAGGAATAAACATCTCCAGATACATGATAGGGTTACCTCGGAGGAATGAAACATCTCCGGAATAATAAAGTACAAATATAATATTCTTTGAAGTTACAATATTCAACATATACAAGTGCCGATACTCAAAAAATTTTCATTTTTTGTGCAGGATGGTTCTTCAATGGAGGGAGAGAGAGCATGGGGACATGGATAGCTTGGCCATGTAAGATCCAGCCACTCTCCATGCTCTCCGAAGATGCGGTTTAATGAAGTTTTACCGATCCGTAAACATGAGGGCTTTAAACAAACTGTTTCGAAGACTTATTCAGTATTGGGATGTGGATACCAATACTTTTGTCATCCGTGGGAAAACTTTGGAGCTTACAGTTGATGACATATATTTCATTGCTGGTCTCTCACGGAGAGGAGATGTAATCAATCTGAAAGGGTCTTCTCGTGTGGGTGTAAGGTCTGTGCAAGAGTACGTGAATACATATTGTATTGCCGGGGCTGAGAAATCGGGAAGCCAAGTCTTGATCTCAACCATTGATGGTCTCCCTTTGAAAGTGATAGTGAGCATGATCAACCGAGTGAAGGTAGTGCATCACAACACTTAGCTTCCAGGCACTCTATGCATATTGGTGTACAATGCTTACACGGTCATGTCTATGATTGGAGTACTAGTTTACAATTGACAGGTTGCAAATCCAGCACAATGAAGAATTTTTGGTACGGTAGCATTTTGTGTACTTTCTTCTTTGAGAGGATGCCTGCTATCAGTTTGGGGATGCCTCTACCTCAGGTTAACCCCCGTGAGCCCAAACTAGGCCATTGGGGTGACATATTCCTTCGCCAGGGTGGTGGGGAAAGTCACTACTGTTATCATACTGATGATTTCTTGGGGTGGTGGGAGAGGTAAGTGCTCGCTTTCAAGCAGTTTCCATATGTTGGATTGGATTTCTGTCATGATCCAGACTTGGTGCTTCCTCCAGGTGGAGCCCGGGGAGATATTGGTATGTTTAAATTTTGAGGTTTATTTAATTTTTTCAAACTTTTTCAAGTATTTGATTTTTATGAATGAGTTTTGAAGTTCTAATCAAGTGTCATATGCAGATCCGGGGCCTGTTCGTCCTGAGGGACATCCTACCATCTTTGTGAGGCCAACTGATATTGCTGCAGCAGATGCTATGTTGGGGACCTTAGAGAGAAAAATGAGTCGGTTGACTCATGAAATTCTTTCATGCGGTATGGATCAGATACTTATTGATATGCAGGAAGATGTTGTTGGGGTGCCCCCGACATGGCTTAGGGTGTTGCGGAAGATAGCTAGGCTAGTCATATGCTATCGCAATGCAGTAGATGATGATGATGTCCCTCCTTATCCATAGGAGAGGGATACATTCTATGTATATATTTTTGAGGCTACTATGTCTAGTTTTGGTACTTTTATGACTTGACTTGATAGAATTGTGACCCAAAACTCATATATTTTTTGATACAGTATCGGCTATATACAGTATCAGTTATTTACATGCGTATGTGTTTTAATTTTATGGGTGCAATGTTGTTTATGAAAATGTATGATGCAAATGTCAGTCTAACACATAGTTTGCTAATGAATCAGCTAAAGTGTTTAAACTTCTTGGAATGTGTTCATATATAATAGAATGAAATTGTCTTTCCAATAGTCTAACTCGTAGGAACTGACGTAGCAAACCCAGATCCCTGATCTGATAGACACCTGTTAACTGAAATACAATTAATTGTGAGTCAAGTCTTACCTCCAAATGTGAAATGCCATGACTGAGAGCATCTCGGAGAAGTTCTATAACTGCACTGTATTCAGCCACATTATTCATGGTAGGACCCAAACAAACCCCCCCCGAAGAGACAAGTTGGCCAGTGGGTGAATAAATGACCCAAGCTGCTGCAGCCAACTGACAGGTGTGGCGACTGGCGCCATCAGCAAATCCTAAGAAATGTTCGGTTGACATCTGGTACATGAAACGAAAAACACACATAAGATTAACTAACGAGCATAACAAAACTAGCTTTAAAAAAATATACAACTATGTTACAAGAAAAAGTACTTCAGCCTAAGCGTAATACTTCTTCAGGTAGGTTCAATGCCTGGATCCTCCTCATGAGGCCGGGCAAAGGTGTTATGGAAATCACGGAAAAGATTGGTATACGGAATGATGTCATCGAGATAACAGCCCGTTTCAAAAAAAATGTTTCCGTTGACCCCAGCGAAAATGTTCACCAGCGAGGTATGTAATCTATTTGCTTCAACAACACCAACTTGTGAAGAAGTGGAATTAGTATTTTCATTGGGTGTTGGACAAAATTCACCTCTCTCTATCAAGTTAAGAAAAGGAACCAAGAAGGACCCGGGATCTATATGTTCCTGAGGATGATCCTGGTCGGTCATGGCTTCTAACATTTCCTCCTCAGAAGGTAAAGTAGTATCTGAACTGTTAAGAGAGTGGATCGGGTATGGTGACTGAGTAGTAGCACAATCTATACTTGACTCGACAGACACCAATGGAGTCATCATATGTTCTGTTGCAGTTTGATAAGAATCCAAATGGGTAACTTCTGCAATAGGGATGGGCACGGAGGGGTTTGTATTAGTTGGGAGAAACCCAGAATCAGTTGTTAAACTAACCATGGAAGTTTCAGACGATGAACATCCCTCAGTACCAACGAATAAGGTAGGAGCCGGTAGGTCAAAAGTGCCAATTAATGACCCGTAAAGTCCTGCTCCTAAACTCTCACCAACCGGGGTTGTTTGATCAATCAATGGAATTGTGGTCTCCGAAGAAGTCTGGTTGTTTCTCTGAGTGAAAGAAAGTTGATCGACTGTAACGATCTTACCTTCAAATGGGAACATAACCACTCGAAAAACTGCTGATGCAATGGCTCGCATGGCATATGTCCAACTCCTGCCTAATAACATATTGTAATCAAGCGGAGCGTCCAGAACTTCTACTTCAACAGCAACTATCTTACTGGCCAAAGTGACATCAAATGATGGCAAAACTCCATGTGGACGGAAAGTTCTGCCATCAAATGTAGTAAGCAGTGTGTTAGAAGGGGATAACTCAGGAGAACCTAGAGCTTTCCAATAGGAAATTGACATTACGCAAGTCGACGCGCCCTCATCTACTACAGCTCGTTTGATGGTCATTGGACCATGAACGACTTCAATCTGAAGGGCAACGTGATAGGGAAACCGGTACTTGACATCAGTCATATCAAATCGCGCAGACATATTAGAGGATTCCATACTTCCAATGGCTTCCAGAAGTGCATTCCGTTGTAAAGGACAACTTTGCAAGAATTCTAAAGTAGACATGGCACAAGGGGTCTGGGCTAAATCTTCAACCACATTGTAGTTGGAAGCGGCCCGAGTGTTGGGATTGTGCGATGCCCGTTTCAAGACACCTTTTGGGATCTTGGGCATTGGGTCCACAGGTATGTGGAGTGGAGTGGAAGATTTTGGAATCTCCTTATCTTTTTTCTGTGCGTCCAGGGTATAGTTCCTGGCTCTATTTTATAATAGTGCATCCGAATTAACCATGTTGATAGAAGTTTGATCAACCGTAGCATGTGTGGTGCCCCCAGTATTGGAGGTGCCAGAAGTTGAGCTCTGTCCTTTAGGGAATGGATCTTTCAGGACGACATGCTTCTTTTCTCTTAAGAGCTTCTGGGCTTCTTCTAGCAGAGGGAATTGGTGAGTAAGGTGGTTCTGCTTGCAAAGTTTACAAGGGAACTTAACCTTCTTTTCCTCTTTGTTACCCTCTTCGACATTCTCTTTTTTGGGATTTTGTTGGTTCCCCTCTCTTTTCTTGCCCTTCTTTTTGTTATTGGGCTGCGAAGGGCCCTTTTGATTGTTCTGAACCTGGTTGACAGGCTCAGAAGTAGAAGGAGAGGTGGTGACAGAAGAAACATCTGCAGTCGATTGTTTGACTGATAAGGCATGAACCTGTTTAGTCAGTGCTTCGAAAATTGCAGAGTCAACTGAACCCACTATGCCGTCAGCATGTGGTCCAGGTTTGGGTCTACTCAGATCGGTGTTCGATCGCAGTGCATCAGGTATAATCTCGTACAATAACCCAGATTGTGCATAAACGAGATCTAACTGCTGGGTCCATAGGATGGCTTCTTCCTCATTTGCTACTCCAGATGTAGCTACTTCCTTAGAAATATAAGTAAGGAGTGATTTCAAATACCACTCAAGAAGGAACTCTGGAGGTATGTTGGCCTTAATGAGCCTCTTCCATCTTTGCCACTCTTGAATGTGGTCAGATAAATGAGTGGCTTTGTTTTGCCTAAATGTAGAAAAAAGGTCTGTTCTGGCATCATACCGAACAGGAAGCTGGAAGTGATTCAAAAAGACAGTGGCGAGATCTCCAAAATTAGAGAAAGTAGCCGCAGGTAACTCAATGTACCATTTGGCTGCAGCACCAATTAAGGTCCTTTGGAACAGTCTCAATCTAATGGAGTCTTCATTTAATGAATTTGGGGAACACCATAAGTGGAAAGTAGTGACATGGTCACCAGGGTCTTCACCTGTTTGCCTTCGAACTTTGGAATGTCCGAAGGTAACTTGGTGGGAACTGATGGCCATGTAGCATTATGACACACTGGATCGTTAGTCAGTTTGGAAAGATCTGGCAAATTTAAAGTTGCCAGAAATGGTAAACGAGGTTTTTAAGACTGTACTTGATAAGGGGAACCACCCATCGTTTGACCCATGAACTGTTGGTAGGGGTTGCCCCCAGCCATCTGCTGATAAGGGTTTCCCCCGGCCATATGCTGATAGGAGTTTCCACCTACCATCTGTTGATAGGGGTTGCCCCCTACTACTTGTTGGTAGGGGTTGCCCCCTGCCATCTGTTGTTGTACGAAAGAGTTATTAAAATTTCCCCACCCATATGAAAGTGGATTAGTGCTCTATGGGTTCGTCCACTATGGCTGGGTATTAGCCCCGCCATATTCCTGGTTAAAAATATTACCCCCTCCCCTTGAGAATAAGGAAAAAGGGACATTACCTGCAGGCATATTACATTGATTCAGGTTATGGCCTGCAAAGGTATTGAAACCAGTGGAAGCTGATGTAGACGGTGCAGTCATGGTACTCATGACTGGCACGGTTGCAGAAGCACTTGGTCCTACAGTAGGTGTGGAAATCCAACTACTAGGTATCTGATATAACAGTTGAAAAGAAGGAGGTGATGCAAAGTTGGCTGTACTGCTAGGTCCAACAGTAGGTTTAGGGATAGATGCCATCGTTGTTGAACTTGGCATACCTAATGTACCAGTATTAAAACTGAAGGACGGAGTAGTCACAGGGGTTGTCTGTGCCTGACTCGGCGTAGCAGTAAAAGAAGGATTTACCGTGTTAGTGTTCATACCTAAAGTGGGAGTTTGGGGAGCTCCCTGCTCACCTCCTAAAGTAGACATCAGATGTCCGGGCAATGAATTATCTGCACTGAAATGGGGCTGCTGGAAACCAATAGGTGACAGAAGTGGAATTCTAGTGTTGGTCAAAGGAGGATTGAAAGGAGTGCTATACTCTGCAGATGTTAGATATTCAACCTCAACTGAAATAAAGTGTCGCTGATCTGTGGTACCTGGTAGTGGTTCTTGAGGAACCTCTATTTCAGTGTTTTCTGTTGCAAGAATTTCCTCAAGAAAATCTGTTTTAGGAGTAGTTTCTGAAGAAATACCAGGGTTTACCCGCTGTCGTCTAGCTGGCTGTAAAGCTTCTGTTCTAAGTGGTGGAAGGTTTTGAAACCTTCTCGATCTACGAAGCTCTTGATTCTCCGTGATTATATATATAAAAAATAATAGACAAGAACCTAGTGGCCACTACAACTAGGGGGCAAACAACACGCCAACTAAAAATTCCTAAGTACGCAAACCAGGCAAACAAAGATGCCTTCCGGAGAAGAGTCTGGGATGATGAGGGCCCAGAACAGATCAACGAAGAAAGAAAGACAGTTACCCGGGGTCCACAATACAATGTCTAAGGGTGCAAGCGCTGGAATCACCCAACCGCCCTCCCAAAGACCTGCAAGGGGTTTCCTCCCACATCTGTCTTAGGTACAACAGATATACCCTCTACTGTCACCTGTGTATGAACCTAAAGTCAGATACTAAGGATACCACAACACCGAAAACTCCTGGGGGAACAGTCACCGGTTGAATCAGAAAGCGTGGGCAGGGTAACTAAGCCCGAAACTCGAAAGAGTCCCCAATACGCAATCCAATCCTGGCGTATGCTCGAACATAAAGTAGGAGGAGTATTCCCAACAATCCGATCTCGCAATGACCTACTGCATAGATCCCAGGCAAGTTTTGAGTGAAATGGGTTTACCTGTGATAGTCCAACTACGATTTTTGCGTAATGTGTGATCTTGAGTGGTTTAAGGTGATTTAAACTCAAAATCCTAACCAAAACTAGTTGGTGTAGTGTATCCCTAAAAAGAAAAAAATGTTTCTAGTTTATTTTATTAAAATATTTTTAGGGTTGTTATTGCTCAAAAAGGGTAGTTCTTTTGTGTGGCGTGGTTGCAACAAGAAAACAAAAGTGCATAAAATCAAAACTTTCTACAACAAAGCTCTTTTCATTTTTTCATTTACTTCTTTCCAAAACTAAAAATCTGAGTAAACCTACTAAATTTTTTTTTGTTTTCTTTTTGGAAATTGTACAAAATATCCTCTGCTATCTTGTAACAAGAAAAATAAGTCTTATTAAACTTAAACTACCAATTTTTTTGCTTTTTCTATAAACGAAAAAGAACTGTAAAGATAGAAAGCAAAATAAAACTTATGTGCAATGTGTGTAAGTATGGCTAAAAATATTCTTAAGCTTATAGCTGTCGAGACACTAGTTCAAAAAAGACTTGATCTACAGGTTTTTTGCAAAGAAAAAGGCTCTAAACTCGGAAACAAAGTGGGAGAAAACAAAGGAGATAGATACAAGAGGACTGACCTAAAGCATCTAACCCTAGCAAGACCACTATGCCAAGCAAAAGTAGACAAGCAAGCTGCCAATTACTAACACAAAGAACTGAGAAATGAATCAGCCTACAGCACTTTAAATGCACTTGAAACCAGAAAAAGACAATAAGTCTAGGAAGGTTGGAAATCAACAAAAATGGAAGACACCCTAGAGGCTCTAAAACGGACAAAACCCTAAAACAAAGGATAGGATGAGCAGAGAGCAGACAAGCATTGCCACAAACAGCGGATACAAGAGTATGCAGGTTTGTAAACTAGCAACAAACAATTAGGGCCTAAAAAAATGGAAGTGCTCACCACAAAACACAACCTAGTCTTCCAAAAAAGTCATAAACAGTCCAAACGTTCCAAAGGTAAACAAGCGATTCAAAAGATGGAAAAAACTCAACGAAAGGTTCTATGATTTAAACAAAAGTTAAAAACCTCATACACCAGTCACAGAGACCTAAAAGCAAAGTCAGCAAACCACAAAAATGGCTAAAAAATCAAGCAAACCACTAATAGAAGGCTTCAGGAAACGTACCCTACTGTGCAATAGGGAAACTCGCGCCCCTGTAGAGATGGGCGCTACTGTATGTATAGCACAGTAGCATATGGGCGCTACTATATGTACAGCAGAGTAGCGCTCATATCTCAAAAGCTTAAAAACTGACTCTGAAAGATACCAAAAACTGATGGAAGCAGAAAGAAACAGGCAGGGGATACCTATAGGGTTTCTCAACACATCAAAGGAGTCAAAACAAACTTGGGAAGACAAATAAGAACAAGGTTTCCTAGAGCAAAAACTCGACTTTCCCCAGCGGAGTCGCCAGTCTGTTGGTGGGCAAATCTACCCTATAGCAAGGAAACTAATGCTATCAACTGGAGTGGGGTGACAGGTAAGTGTATTGATGATACTACAGAGATATTTATGAAAAGAAATAAGTTATGGATCTTAAGAACACACCTTTCAATCGAAGTTTGATCCTAGCCTTAACTTGATCTTGTGCTCAACCTTCAAATCCACTGTCCTTTCAGTAAACCTGCAATAACAATACCTTTCTCAAAGCATTTTGGGCAATATATAAAGCTTGAAAGAAACAAAAACAATGTTTAACATTCAAAATTGACCAAACAGATCCAAATTAAGATGTCATTTCAGAACACATTTAAATTGGAACAAGAAAGACACTTCAACCTTTATTGTCAAAAGTAAATTGATGTACAAGTATACTTGACTCTATGACAGGCTCCTGCAACTTGATTCTGGGTTTTGGCTCTTCTCTGGCTTGGATATTTTTAGCATCAACTCCTCCAAATGCAATCTTCTTCTTTAGATCTCTATGTCTTAAAGTTTCTCCATTAATCCATCTAGCCTTTCTATTTTGTCTTCCTTGTATTTATAGGATTTAGAGAAGTAGTTCAGGTCGATGTATGGTTATGGAGGAAGTTGGGGAAGTTGGGAAACTACTAGCAACTAATCCTCCTCGAGAAATTAATTATTTTTTAATCATCTTTTGATATGTACGCAACTCTTATTCAGTGAAGTAGCGTATAGGGCGCTACTTTAGTGCTTACCAACTAGCGCTCATTCAATTTTAAATGTTGAGCGCTACTACGCTGAGAAGGAGTAGCGCCCATAAGGATTTGGGCGCTACTATTGTTCACTGGAGTAGCGTATGGGTGCTAGTCTCTCTAGGTAGAGTAGCGCTCATATCTCAGAATGATATGTTTAGGGTTTTTTCTAGTAAAAATAGGAAATGGAGTAAGTCAAAATATCATCTAAGGTCAACATGCTCCTCCATCCAAGTTGTCCTTTTGTGTGATCAACAGCTCAAGGTGATCACGGACGGAGAGGTACAAGTTTAACCTATAACACACGTGCATTGAAATGGTGGTGCAAAAGTATTTTTTACTTTCAGTGCTCCATATATATGTTCCAAATTGTGCTAGAGAAACATAAAAAATGTGGCGTAAATTATGAGGAGGGAAAAAAACCCTGCGTCTGTAAAATAAATAATATGACTATCAAGTTCTGGACTGAAGTGTACAAATCATAGTTTTGTAATTGTTCTTGTAAGTGTGGCAATTGCAAAAGGGTTTTTCTATTTTTTTTAAATGTTTAGACATAATACAGGTGAAATGAATTGTGCAAGGAAAAAATATTTACTAGACATGTTGGAAGACCATATTCAGACTACTTGCACTGTTCAAAGAATTTAAATCAGTATATCAATTGAAATGACAAAAATCCAGTCCATTGATAGAGGTTGTAGAAAAGGAAATTTGCTTGTTATATTAGATAATGAATGAGCTGAGTGAATACTGGATTAGTTTAGTGCAAAAAACGGGGAAAACTTTAGCCATGGCATATGTTGCAATGAGAGAAGATGTATAACAATATAAGTTTTGAAATAAAAATGCACAAGATATTTTACTGTTTTTTTTGCAAATTTACATGGTCTTTTTACATAAGTATGTAAATGGGAAAATTACATGGCAGTAGATTGGCTATTAAAAAACAATGCAAAAGTGGTTGATTCAAAGTGCATTGCAGGAGACATAGCTTGTAACTCACCTGTGTTTTTGATTCAATAATTGGAAGCAAATTATGAATCGTGTACTCGTCATTGAGAGGATCAACAAATGTTTCCTGGTAAGTCTTCATCAGATGGATTCCTTTTGGACTTGGCCTAACAATGTTTTTTAGGAGATAAAGAGGTGGCTCATCTTGTGCAAGCTGTTGTTGCACTCGAACGATTTTTTTTTATATAATTGTCATTAACATGAAACTGTTGACAGATGAAAGAGATAACAATTAGAAAAGGAAACCGTGTGCAATGGATAGAAACGGATTTCAAACTAAGCTTTTATTTTGTTTTAGCAAAGAACATACAAATATTTGTATTTTGGAAAAATATTGGAACAAAAAATGAAGTCTTTTATTTCCTTTAAAAAAAAAAGTGATGGACATACAGTTGCATAGTCATTTGCAGTTTCACCATCTCTAATATAAAATTCCAATTGCTTGTTGTTGTATTGGCAGTCGACAACTATGACTGCAACATAACCAACAACATATGTCTCATCCGATGACATCGGCTCATTGATTTTCATATCTAGAGGAAGAGAATGCATTTTGCATACTTGTTCAATTGGCTCAATGATTATGTTTGGAAATATTGCTATAGATTTTATAGCATCTCCACGATCATATTAACCCTTTTTTAAAGTTCGAAACCAATTATTCTTATGATTTTTCCAGGCAAGAGGAATCTTCCAAATCGATTTATCAGGCTGTCATTCATTGTGGCTATGATTGTCATTAAACCATCCTTGTCAACAAGGTCTGCATGAAGAATATTTTTCTTTACAAGTGAATTCTGATTCTGATTCTATGCAGGACCATAGACAAACAAAATATCTCCTTCAAAAACATTGCTATGTGCCACAGTGCATAGTTCTATAACAGATGATGGTTTAATTGCTACTTGTTTGAATTTGCAAATATGATATAAAAAATGAAAAAGAGTAAGCATCAGTTTCTTGCTATAGCTTCAAGCGTGTAGCAGAATCCCTATAACGAGATAGTTTTACAGGGGGGAAATCTTGAGCTCCATGGACAAAAGATTTAGTCAAATTGAAGAATATAGTATCAAATGTGGAAAAGGGAAAACAAAAAGAACAAGTGCAATGGAGCATCACCTCTTTGGACTGTTTCTTTCTATGTTTGTAACAAGTGGAGAGACAACTGCCATTGGAGGTGTCTCTACAATGTCTTGTGAAGAAGAGACACTCCTCTCAGCAAATGGATTGTTCGATGTCGATGTCATTGCAAAAGTGTTTTGTTTTGAAATTTGTTTAGGCTGCTATTTTTTTCATGGTGGAGCTGCAAATGCAAATGAACCTAAGGCACGAACATAGAATTACATTTTTTTTGGTTCACAAAGGAAGAAAATGGAATAGTATAGTAAAGGCATATGCAAAAAGCAAAGAAAATATGCTATATATGACTTTATTTTTTTTTATTTTTTGTAGCATATCTCTGAATTGAATCATTTAAACTGCGTAGAAGATTAAAAAAATTTGCATTTCCATATGGGAAATAGAGCCAAGGACAATGCAATTGACAATGAAAAAAAGGAGGTCCAGAACATTGGAACATGCTTCAAGTCGGAACTTGCTACAGGAAGTTTGGAAATCAAATCATTTCAATCCAGCTTTTCACTGAGCTTTGGTTCTTTGGAAGAGTAAGTTTGCTTGCTTGAAATCTCTAGGGAATTTTTACTGTGTGGAAACTTTTTATTTTGTTGAGTCTAGAAAGCCATAGGATTGTTTGATTTTGTTTTCAAAATTTTTTTAAACACATCATTTTATCAATATTCTTCAAAGTGGCTAATCTTCTGACCCACCAGTCACGGAGGCATAGAGGTGAGTCACCAGAAATTGAAGGCCCCGCTACATTGCGGAGACGGCTACAAAATACAAGGCACTTTGACTTTGAAACTAACACACTTCTAACTTTAATTATGAACAGTAGAGCAGAAACACATCAAACAAATACTGGAACACCACCTATCAAGGAAAACACATAAATTGTTGATCCTCTTGCTCCAATTGCAATTGAAACATTAGAAGACAACACTGCAAATCCTGTAAATCCACCTCTGACAAATCTTTCAGACCCAGTGGTACTTCACATCAGTGAACCATTGAACACCATCAATCCTCTTTTGGCACATTTGATACACATGCAAAATTCAACATCTAATCCCATGGCTTCATCAGGAGCACAAGGGACCCCATCATCACAACCTCAAACGGTTGTTGGAGGTAGCAATAATTCCAATATCCCTATGACTTCATCAGGAGAACAAAGGACCACATCAGCACCATCTCAAACAAGTGTTGTAGGTAGCCATACTTCCAACATCCCTGTAGCTTCATCAGGAGCACAAGGGACCATATCATCACAACCTCAAACAGTTAGTGGAGGTAGCAATACTTCCAATTTGACCTCTACCACCATCCCAACAGTTAGTTTACCTGTTGCTACCATAAGTTCAAATAGCATTTCAGTGCCAGTTGGTACAGTTTCGGGTCCCAATCCCGGAAGTCCATCCAATTTTCCTGTAGGAATCCCTACTGGAGGATCTGCTTTACCAAACTTGGGTTTCCCATATGGTTTGGCTACTTAAGGTCAAAACAATATAGGAGTAAATCAAAATCCTATTGGCATACCAAACAGTATTCGAAGTTCTACACCTGGGGGAAATCCTTCACTTTAGAATCTCAATATCCCTAATGGAATTAATGGACCATGGAACAATAATGCTAATTGGGGTAATACTCGACAAGTTAGTGGAAAGGCCTCAGGAAGCCAATATCCAAGCTTTCCTAGCATAAATCCTGGGGGCAATCCCATACCCCCAACAGGTAGCACACCAGGAGGTAACCCATCCACCAACCCCATTCCACCATGGAGTGGGCAGGTTCCAGGAGGTACCCCATTTTCTTGGTCACCACCCCCGCAAGGGAGAAATCAACCTTGGAACGCTTATCCAAACCAATGAAACATTCAATGGAGTGGTCCAATTCCAACTAGTAAACAATATAATTGGGGTCCACCCCAGCAAGGGGGAAATCCACCCATGAATCCCAACTAGAAATGGAGTGGTATTGTTCCACCAAGTAACCAATCTCAATGGAACATACCCCCGCAAGGGGGCAATCCACCCATGAATCCCAAACAGCAATGGAGTGGTAATGTTCCACCAAATAACCAATCTCAATGGAACATACCCCCGCAAGGGGGAAATCCACCCATTAATCCTATGCCACAATGGAGTGGCAATGTTCCACCAAGTAACCAAACTCAATGGAACATACCTCCGCAAGGGGGAAATCCATACATGCATCCTATTCCACAATGGAATGGACAAGCTTCAGGAAGTAACCCACCATTTTGGATGTAATCTCCGCATAGAGGTAACCCTTATTGGAATACTTCTCAAGCCCAAGGAAACCAACAGTGGATCCATCAAGCTTCACCTGGATATAAAACGTTTGCTCCAGCACCATCCAAGTCACCATTTCTAGCCACATTGAACCTATCAGATTTATCCCGGCTGACTAATGACCTTTTTCTACATTTGAATGGGTGGACAACCATACCAACCAAACTACCATCAGACATACCCAAGTTTGATGGAAAACCAGGGCAAAACCCATCCAATCATGTGATGACATTCCATCTATGGTGTTCATCCAATTCCTTGGTTGATGATAGTGTTAGGTTAAGGTTGTTTCAGCGGACCCTAACGGAAACTGCTGCGAAATGGTACATTGAGTTGCCATGCAATACATTCATAGATTTTTCATCTTTAGCTATGGACTTCTTGACACATTTTCAATTACCCATCCGCTATCAGACAGGAACAGATCTTTTAACTTCACTTAGGCAAACCACCACTACTCACATTTCATATCACATCCATGAGTGGAGGAGGCGCCGAAGGCTCATTAAAGCTGAAATCCTTGACCAATTCTTAGCAAATTGGTTCATTAAATCCCTATTGCCTACTCTAGCCAAAGACGTAGCAATCTTAGGAGCCATTACTGAAGAACGACTCATTCAGAGTGCCCACCAAATGGACTTGGTATATTCCCAATCGAACACACTTTATGACTTAATACCTCATGTTGTAAGACCTGCATCTGATCCAGCTAGGACACCCAAAGGACCTCATACCGATGGTGTGATTGGATCCGTTAACCAATTTAACACATATTTCATTAAAATTGGAAATATTTTATTACAAGAACAATGCCAGAATTGAGTTTTTTGGTTATTTTGGAATTCCAGATCCACTGTTTAATTCCAAATTTAATGAAATATGTGTTATTTGAACAGATTACCCAACAATTGGGACAAATGTCAGTTCAAAATCCACAACCCACAGCTGGCTAGGCAACTCAGCAATCTTCAACGCCTACCCAAACTTCTGAAGTACTTATGGTTCAAACTGCGGACCCTAAAGGAAAAAAAGAAAAAAACAGAAGAAGAAGCCTAATGCTAACCCTAGGACAAGAGATGCACCTAAGGTGAATAATCCTAATGGAGGAAATCATGAAAATCAGAAGAACAAGTACCCTTGCAAAATTTTCCAAAGGGACCATCCTACTCATCTTTGTCCTCATATGGATGATATTCATCGCATGTTGGAACAACAAGGAGGGAAACCACAACCTGACATCCTAACTCAACCTTTCCCCTAGCAACAATAGATGGTTGCTGTGGCACCAACACCTCCACCAGGAGGAAACCAGACAAACCCCCCACTAGGGGGCAATCCACCCAACGCTAATATCTTCATTATTGGTGAACATGACATTCATATCCAAACAAGGGCTCGATCTTACGACATACCTTCAAAAGATGTTGAAACAGTTGAATCTCAGCCTATTGGTTTTCTAAATATTGTAAAACCAACCATAGACATGGTGCCTCGACCTCCAAAAGGGGTCCTCCAAAAAACAACACACAACCCCAATACGCGAGCTGATCAAAACTACAATGTGGTTGAAGATTTAGCGCAAGCTTCTTGTACAATGTCTGCCTTGGAGGTGTTGCAAAGTTGTCCCGCTCAACGGAAAGCACTATTGTCTACCATCAGTGCTATTGATCCATCATACATTAATTTGATCACATTTGACTTAGAACATCCCACATGTAGGCTTCCCTCACAAATTGCTTTCCAAATTAAGGTAACTTCACATGGTAAGAACATTTTTCGGACCATTGTGGATGAAGGAGCCTCCACTTGTGTCATGTCACTAACTTGTTGGAAAGCTTTGGGATCACCCACCTTAGTACCGTCCCACACAATTCTCAAGGAATTTGATGGACATTCGTTCCCACCTCATGGACTTATCATGGCTTTCCCAGTTGAACTGGGGGAAAACAGTTCAGGTAGATGTTGAGGTAGTGGATGCACCCATAGACTACACTTTTCTATTGGGACGTAGTTGGATACACAAGATGACGGCTGTAGTATCTTTCGTATTCCGAGTCATTCGGTTCCCCCACCAAGGGAAGATTGTTAGAATCGATCAACTAGATTACTGCTCACCCGAAACTAGTCTCCACTCGAATGTACCTTTTGTAGGGGATGCAATGACGGTGATTTAGAATGTTGGGGTAGGAATTTTTAAAGAATCGTCCCTTTTGGGAACTTTTCCACTTCCACCACCAATATTGACCCCTAACACTGCTCCGATTTTCACCATTACATCGGAAGTGTACTTTCCATTAAGAGTTTTTTCTAATTCCACTTCGGAGGTTGGTTCCACCTCATCGGTTGGAACCTCCAAAGAAAATACCTTAGATGAAAAGAATGGTGGAAAGACACATAATTTTGCACACCATGAGGAAATGGAGAGTAGTGTTCCCTTTTTTGCAGTAGAGCTCGCTTATCAAGCTATTCAAATGGCTTCGGTAGAACCAGATCAAAACCCTCCCAATATGGAGGAATATGATCCTTATACTTCACCTGTTTGGGCCTTGAAATCTCATAATAGCCATGATCTCCTAGATCAGACTTTCTCTTCGGATGAAGCCATCTTAGAGGTCATGAACCTCTCCGAATGACCCTTGGAGGATATGCACCACAAATCCTCGTTTCTTTCTAAGATCGATTCATTAGAAGTCAAACCTGAAAATTTTTACTTCAATGATGACATCAGCAAGTACCAATGCCCTGTCCAAATACACAATGTGAGTTCAGAAGGAAATTTGGCGAATTTTTTAACTTTGATGATGACATCAACAAGTACCAATGCCTTGTCCAAATACACAATGTGAGTTCAGAAGGCAATTTGGCAAACATTTCGAAAACCATCCAAATTTATATATCTATCAAACCTGGCATCGTTGAGCACATCAACATAGGTGCGGATTGTTCTCCTGAGGAAATAGCATTTTACACTGCCTTATTTAAAAAATTTCGTGATGTGTTCGCATGGTCTTATGGAGAAATGTCAGGCATCGATCCCAGTATTGTAGAAGATGAAATAAAAACCTATCCCAATGTTAAACCTGTGCGGCAAAAAATACGTCCAATGAACCCTAAGAAATCCGTTGCCATTAAAGCAAAAGTTGAAAAGCTTTTAAAAGATGGATTCATTTATCCTATTCCTTTAACTGTTTGGGTATCCAATCCTATTCCAGTTAACAAAAAACAAGGAACTATCCGGGTTTGTACCAATTTTAGAGATCTAAAATTAGCTTGTCCTAAGGATAACTATCCCACACCCTTCATTGATCAGATCATCGATAATGAAATCTTTTCGTTTATGGACGGCTTCTCCGGTTACAATCAAATCCAAATAAAAAAGGAAGACCAACATAAAACAACTTTTATATGCCCTTGGGGGACTTTTGCATATCAGAAAATGCCATTCGGCCTTAAAAACGTCGGAGCTACTTTTCAAAGAGCTATGTCATATGCATTTAACGATATTAAGGATATCGTCGAGGTTTACCTTGATGATTTTGCAGCTAAATCTAAAAAGAGAGTTGAACATGGTGCACATTTACAAGCCATCTTCAAGCGTTGCCGCAAGTACAACATTAGGTTAAATCCACATAAATGCATGTTTTGTGTGGACTCTGGGAGGTTACTTGGGTTCGTAGTGTCCCAAAAGGGGATCATGGTTGATCCCATCAAGGTTGAGGCAATACTTCAGTTGCCTTCCCCGAAAACAATCACTCAACTTCAAAGCCTTCAAGGGAAAGCTAACTACTTGAGAAGATTTGTCGAGAATTTTGCTAAAAAAGCTAAAGGCTTCATGCGTCTCTTAAAACAAGATGCAATATTCATATGGGCTGACCAAGCTCAACATTCATTTGATGAAATAAAGAAAGCTTTGGTCTCTGCCCCGGTGCTTAGTCCACCAAACTATAATAAAGACTTTCTGCTATATTTGGCTGCATATCCTTCCACAATTAGAATGGTCTTAGCACAAGAAGACGAATCATCTCAAGAACATGTTATTTACTATCTTAGAAAGGGCCTTGCAGGTTCTGAATTGAGATATTCCTAGGTCGAGAAGTTGGCCCTGGAAATAGTACATGATGTCCAACGACTTAGACATTACATACTTCCAAGGAAAACAACCATAGTGGCTGAAATGAACCCCATGAGACACATTTTGTCCCGCCATATCATTGGTAGAAAATAATCAAAATGGATAGTAATTTTACAAGAATTTGACCTCGAATTCAAAAACGATAAAGCCAAGAAGTTGTTGGCATTTGTTGAATTAATGTTTGAGTTACCCATAGAGAAGGAGGGTACCATATCTATTGAAACTTGGGCAGATGAACATGTATTCCTCATTGCAACTTCTGATCCTTGGTATGGAGCATTCATTATATATTTTCAAACCCAAAGGATTGATCCTCAGTTTTCTAGTATTGAACGACGTCGTATTCGACACTGAGCTTGAAGATACCTCATCATCGGGGATACTTTGTACAGTCGAGGAATTGATATGATATTAAGACGTTGTTTAGTACACGAGGAAGCTGAACAAGTTTTGATTGATTGCCATGCTGGGGCATGTGGCGGTCATCTTTTTGGGTTGGTAATTGCCCAGAAAATCTTGTGTGCAGGATACTTTTGGCCTACAATTTTCAAAGATTTCATTAATGTTGTCAAAAAGTGTCACCCTTGCCAAATTTACACAAGAAAAATGCGCACACATCCTACTCCTTTACACCCTGTAGTAATCGTGGGTCCATTTTCAAAATGGGCCATTGATTATATGATGGTCAACCCACCTTCAGGCGATGGCCACCACTACATCATCGTAGCAGTGGACTACTTCACCAAGTGGGCTGAGGCGATGCCCACATTCAATTGCACGGGTAAAATTGCAACATACTTTTTATTCAATCATATGATAGCAAGGTTTAGTGTACCCAAAGAGATCACTACTGACAATGGAAGTCATTTTAGGAATTCCTATATGGATGAACCTACAAACCGGTTAGGATTGTGGCAGGACTTTTCCTCACCATATTATCCTCAAGCTAACCGACAAGTAGAAGCCATCAACAAGGTTTTGAAAACTATGCTACAGAGGATGATTAATACAAACAAGAATAATTGGCACTTGATGTTGTTTACTGCTCTTGGGCTTACTGAACAACCGCTAAAACCGCAACTGGATTCACTCCTTTCCAACTGGTTTATGGAGAGGAAGTTGTGTTGTCGATTGAATGCGAAATCCCATCATTAAAGATAGTTGTCGAACTCCTACCTGACACTTCTGCAGAAGAGGAAAGGTTTCTCCATCTCCATTCTCTTGATGAAACTAGAAGAAAAGCCTCTCTAAATGTAGCACACAAGAAGAGGGTTAAAACACAATACGACAAGTCTACCCGTCCCCGAGTCTTCTCTGAAGGCGATCTAGTTTTAGTTTATGACCAAAACCAAAATAAAATAGGAGAAGGGAAATTTGTAGCTAAATGATTTGGCCCACTTGTTGTCAAAACTGTGTTAAAAAAGGGAGCTTATGAATTGGTCAATTTTGATGGGGAACCCATGTCGGAGATAAAAAATGGTCTCTATCTGAAGAAATACTTCACGTAGGCACTGATGCCTCGCACCATTTGTTGTATTATGTTGTATTCTTTGTATAAAATTTTGTACATTAGTTATTTCGGGCACACAGTTATCTTGCTTGGCATTGTCACTTTGGTAGATGACACAAGAATCTTTCACATATTTGGGATATGCGGATGGCGCCAACCATAGTTCTCAGAACATTGCTTCCGCCGCATGGGTCATTTTCACACCTAATAACGAAGTTCTTAGTCCAGGAGGCATTTTTCTCGGATCTGCAACCAACAATGTTGTAGAATATAGTGCAGTCATTGAGCTTCTTGTCGAGGCTATCACCCTTGCCATCTGGCGAATAATCATCGAACTGGACTCAGAATTAGTTGTATCCCAGTTAAATGGTCCGTATCAGGTTCGACATCCTACACTGTTTAGAAAGTTTCTACGAGTACGTCTTTTAGAGCGTTAGTTTGAGTTTATTGAATATATATACGTTCCTAGAAGTTTGAATAGTTTGGGTGATTCTTTGGCCAACTATGTACTTGATTGGCATCTAAGTCATTAACATCATACGAAAAAGCAAGCATGTACATTATTTCATGGTCAATTTAATTGAACACATCATTTAAGGACATAAGTAAAACCGAAATAACCTAGCTTACATCATAACCCACAAAGTGTGTAAATTTTGCACACACCAAAAATAATAGTGTACATACTATTTCTCTTTTTTATTCTTTTTCTTATAGATAATACCCGAAAAAATGTTCATACAAACAAAAAAATGAAAAATTTGGAAAAACTCGAAAACATGGGAAACTGTTTCAAAATTTTCTAGTTCGACATCGAAACTAACCCACTACTGGCAGATCAAAGACTAAAGGTTTATAGCTTCTAGGAATTCAAGCTGAAAGGGGATGCTTACTCTCATACATCGGCTGCAAAATGAACACATATGGTAAATCATGAGTATTTTGACTTATCTTTTATTCATACATGTACAAACCGTATCCTTTTGAATGATAGAAAGATGCATAATTCGTCATTTTTTACTATCTTTTCAGATATTAAATGCACATATGAACCAGTGTCTAACTAAACTGTTGGGTAGTGAAATGGTTTTTGATTTTATGACTTGAAAACTTTGACAGCTCGAACTATTTGCTTCAGGTAGTTAAGACAGACCATGATTCATGATGATCTATGATTTTGGAATTTTTCACAAGACTCAAGCTGAAGTACACCTCATTGAAACATTCCTACTTGTCCATTTCACCAAATTGGATAAGCTCAGTCACATGGTATTACTTCACCGTCCATCGACACATAATCTTGCTTCAGATAGCCTACCTTGGGAGGGAACAGCTGTAAGAGTGTGCACAACTAGCTTAGCCCTTGTTTGCAAGATGGATCTTTTCCTTGGCCTAACCCATGCCCTTGAAAAATAGGTGTATGCCCATGCAACACTCGTTCCCTCCTATGTATCATAACATTCTTTATTCTTTAAAAAAAAAAATGAAAAAGCATAAACATTAAAAAACACAAAAATCCAAAAAGGGAGAGACTTGAATCACTTCATATTATAAACCTCGAAGAAAATGGCAACAATCAGTTCTTGTCACCCTTGAACATGGCACATCATTTTGTATCTGCTGTCAGTACACCATCTCCATTTTCCTTAGGAAACTGTACCAATATTTTGAACAGATCTCCACCGATGGTTTATCCTTCCCATCACCAATGGAGCTTTCGTTAATGTATCTGGCATTAGCATATTTCATTAAAGTCAGTTACTCAAATTCCTGTGTTGCCAAGTGTCCATTCTGCATCATGTTATGTGTTCAAGGGAAGTCCAAACTGAGTCGGTCATTCCTCAAATATTCCTGACCAATCATGTCGGCCTTCCTTGTGTCAGTATACAGTGTTAGATCTTGCAGTTATACCAAATTATATCATACTATTGATCTTTGTTTCGTATCAGTTGATGTGGGATGCATCAATGCCCTCTTTCCGATAGATCTATTCCTATCGAAATCAAATCATCATCTAGGACATGGATCTAGAAACCCAAGAGTACCTTGGATCTTGCAGTCATTAGTGGCAGGTTTCCTCGCAAATGACAGTGGGTATACATCAATGACCCCTGATTGCTTGATTCTACAAGCGTTCGACTTCAGAACATCTATTCACACTTGTTAGTTTGTACTCAGTACCTTAGAGTCCATCATCATTATCGGTGGGTCTCTTCGCATCTGTTAACGGTATACATCAAAGACCGGTAATCAGATGGTGTTTTATTATGCTCGACATTAGATCATCTATTCGCATGATATAACTCGTACTATTGTCGGTTTGTATTGAAGACCTTGGGAAAAATAGTTGTATCACTCATCGATGAACTGCCCGAGTTGCACAAGATTAGACTGCCATGTCAGAAGTTCAATAAAGATTTCGTTCTCGCACTCATCAAAGTGAATGTTTAAATTTTAGAAAAATTTTCTTTTGACATGGATCCACTGTGTATTGTTCGTGGCCATGCTTGTTTACTGCTGAGCATGGGTATGCTCGCCTAAGGAAAATATTATATATTTGAGAAATTGCTATGTTTTGCAAGTGTGATCCTCAATCCTACGCCTGTGAGTTTTCCTTCCCTTATCTTTGCTTTGAATGATAAAGAGTATCAGTATAAAGAGTATCAGTATACAGAGTATAAAATTCAGTAATGTATTTCGGCCCTTAGCTCTGCTTCGGACCTCACACATTAGGAGGCATCTGTTAACAATCAAATTAACACCCCTAGTCATGTGACAGAAGAAGCACATTTTTATTATGCGCCCGCAACATGAAGACAGAAACACAAGTACATTCAGAGACAAATCCTCTATGATCTAATCACTTCTCCCATAAATGGAAGGATTAGGTGAAGATAGTAAGAACCTAAGGAGAACAAGTTCGGCCATCGAACCACTCATTAAAGGTCCAAACTTAAACTACACCAATCAAAAAGTGAAGAGAAATGCATTAATTGTGCTTAATGTGGTGCAAAAAGCCTAAAAACTATGGAAAAGTGGGTTTTCAAGTTAAAATAATCTAAAAGGAGGAAAATGAGTAATCCCACATTTAGAAGAAAACCTTAAGGCTCATTTCCCAATGCTATATAAGAAATGCATGTGAGACATTGTAAAGGACACAAAGGAAGAGCACAGGCATGCTGAAAAGATTCTGAAGGAGGAAGAAGAGCTCAAATTCTTCAAAAGCAAGGGTGAAGGAAGGAAAGCTCATGGCAATGGAGGAAGGATTCACACCAAGGTCCATAGTAAGAATGTACTTCTTCATTGTTTTAATATGAATGGATTCAAGTTTCTATCATCTATGAGTTTGAATTGTGCTTATCATGTATGAATTTAATTCTCAAATGGATTTATATCTTAATGAGTTTTGATGAGTGAATATAAATCTTTAGAAACTTGTGATAATCCTTTCATTTGCTGATGTAGAAACTCACAATTTCTTAGTAAAATAGTTGAAATAGTGTAGACAAGTCCCTACATTAATTGATGTTATCAGTGGATACAAGTATCGTTCAAATATGTTGAGTGAAAGAAGACATTGTTACTACAATGATAATCATACCTCATTCAAGAAGCATAGATGAGAAATAGAGAGACCAGTCAAAGAAGTGTTGCTTAAAGCCTATCTAGTGGAGTCTATTGTTTTTTTAATTTGTGTATTTAATTATTTTTATTTTTTGTTTCTTTGTCAATTAAGGAAGTTATGCAACATTGGAGGATTTTTCTCCCTTTTCATCTACAACACTTGCGGCGACGAGCAATGCATTGAATAGGAAGGGAAAAAAATGTAGATTGCAACATTAATGCAATTGACAGGAGACACCTTTATTTTATAAGAGCATTAAAAATATGATAGCTACATGTTTTTTTTTGTTTTTTTAAAATTTCATGTTTGCTCAAAATTCTTGAAGAAAATGGCATATGATCCATTTGATACAGAAATATCTATTCCATATCTGTTGAAACCTAAAAATTTGTCAATGTGCAGAAGTGTTGATGACACCAGAGAAATGTAACAAAGAAGACAAGGACAATTACATAAACAAATACAAATAAAGGAAAACAAAGAAAGAAGATCATGTTGTAGCTAAAGGAATTGACAACAAACCAATAAAATGGTCAGATCAATAGGCATCATAAATAGAAAAAGAAAGCCTAGGAAGGTCTATATCTATCCAAAAGTGATTGATTATGGAGCCATAATTTGTTTTCGCTTTATTTGTTTTTTATTTTTATTTTAGATGGTTCATTTCCATGAAGGATTCCAATTTTTTTTTGACAATGTTTGATTCAACATATCGATATTGAAGTCACCAGCAACAACACTGTTTGTTTCGTTTATGTTTTTTTGACAAAATAAAATTCAAGACATGGAGCAGGTTGTCGAGAATGTTATTTGCTTTGTTATAAATATTCACAAGCTTTAGAGTGCTGTTTGGAATTTTAAGATCGATGCCAATTGCCTCTATTGATTCTTCGCTATAAATTGTTGTTTGCAATATTGCAATATCTTTCTTTACAACTATAAGAAGGCCATGTATGGAGTGAGTTGCAACACAATTGTTCAAATATAACCATTTAAAGATGAATATGTGGAAATATAACCATTTAAAATTGAAGTTATTTCATGGTTACTATTTGTTCAATAGATCGATGCATCTTCACTCCAAAGAAGGCCATGTTCATGTTCAGTTCCTCTTTGCTAGAATTCAATTGTGAAGTAGTCATTTACTTTACCAAAGAGAGAATTATTTTTCAATATCAAGGATTTCAATGAATTCATCCTATGTCTATAGTATCAACTACAAATCACTAGGTGTTGTCTTATCAATTTGTCAATGCCATCATTGGAGAACAATTCATAGGATTTATGGAGATTTTTATTTTTGAGATTCTCCAAAGCATTGCACAAAGGTTTCCAAAGATGTTCAACAGTTGTAAAGCTTACAAAAAAATTTGGTGGTCCCAATTGCCATATCATTGAAAAGAGATCTTTCTTCATGTTGTCGAAATAGTCAAGAGACGTTCAAATAACTTTTAGTGTTCGATATGCAAATGGAGATTTGATGATTTTCTCAAGATTGGTTTGTGATTTGACATCTTTTGCTTTTAATCGTTTCCCTTTTAATCGTTTCCCTTTCAAAGCATTGCACAAAGGTTTCCAAAGATGTTCAATAGTTGTAAAGCTTACAAAAAAATTTGGTGGTCCCAATTGCCATATCATTGAAAAGAGATCTTTCTTCATGTTGTCGAAATAGTCAAGAGACATTCAAATAACTTTTAGTGTTCGATATGCAAATGGAGATTTGATGATTTTCTCAAGATTGGTTTGTGATTTGACATCTTTTGCTTTTAATCGTTTCCCTTTCAATTCTCCAATACCAATAGATATCCAAGGAGTGCTTGAGATTTGGCCTATCAACACCTTTACTGTTTTGAAGAACAAGTTTGTAGGGTGTGCTTCAAAGTCCATGTTTTTTTGTTGTAGCTCCCATTGAACCAATTGTTGGTATCGAAAACATTCATACATGTCAGAAGGTTGGCTACATCCATAGAAAAGTGTTGGGAAATTTTCGGTGAGACAAGCCTCTCTTCCGAAGGCGTCACCATATCTATGGAGTGCAAGGAGGTGTTATGGTGAATGTTCAATGGTGTTGCAAATAATGGTATTTCTAATTTGGAAATATTTTTCTTGCAATATTTATAGATGCACATGCCCAATTCAAAAGAAGGTGGCATATTCATCCATGACAAGGATTCCAATTCAATGAAGGTGTTTTCATTAATGTGTCGGATATTTTTTTTAAAATGTAAACGTTTGTGAATATAGCACATGCATGGATAGGTGTATCTTCAATAGCCTTCAAGTATTGCATAGTTGCTTGTTCTGCTTTCTGTTTTTGTTTTTCTCTTTGAGAAGCTTCGAGCAAAGCAAAGCGCATAATATTTTCTATTGAACGCAAGCTTGTGAATGGTTGCTTCGCCTTTTCTTGAAATATGTCTTTGTTTCTATTCATGCATTTTTCTTTGACAATGGATGAATATATGCCCACAATTGAGACTTTGTTTTTTCTTAGGCAAGTTTTTTCCAATGGAAGTTTTTTTTTTTCTTTTGCGAGGTGTTTCTTGCATGGGATAGATCAGTTGATCAATCGCAATTGCTTGTCAATGACATTGATGGAAGGAAAATGATGTTGCTTTACATTTATGTTTTTCATTGGGTGAGAGCATAGGATTTTTAAGTTCGACTTTTCCATGGTGGAGAATCTTGGTCGAGGATTCATTTGGAATAATGGATGGAAATGTGAATGGCCTTTATCTATTTCATGATGAAAAATAAACATAGCTTCAACACATTTTTTGGTTGAATAATAACAATGTTCAAATTTGTGCAAATGTGTGCTCCAAAGGAAAATGTTAACTTCCAACATCTCGCACAACCATTGAATTGAAAAATAGCCACCATCTATATGGCCAATGCAAAAAGGCTCTGCCAAATTCATGACAAAGGTTTCCCAATTAGACACAAGGCAGGTTTCTTGTATTATTGATGCACATAGATATGTAGCTAAGATATGAAATGCTCTAGCATCATTGCATTGTATGCAGTTGAAGAAAGTCTGTGTTATTGTATTTCTAAGGCTCATTGGGTCAAATCTGTTTGTCAACTTCGAAATTGACTCAAACAAAGAGTCACAACAATGGCCTTCAATTGGGCATAGAATATCGAATCCCTGTTGCATTAACATATTTGTAAAAGCATCAAGCTCAACAAAGTTGTTTGAACAAGAGCTATTCAAAATTCCATATGACAGTTGATGAGGAGCAGGGTAGAAACATCGACTTGACTTGTAGGAAAGCAATGGCTCAAAGTGACTAGCAGATGGTGTGTGATCATGGAACAAGATGTTGTAGCAATAGCCTGGAAGGTCAGAATTGAAGTGGAGGTATTTATTTTTTCTTGTTAAGGACCAAATAACAACATGAGCGTTTAACCATTTTGCAAACCACTTTATACATAATATATCACCCCATAGGCCATACACATTGTGTTCATCTAGTTGTGAAGCATATCATGACACGCATTGAAGATAAACATTTTTCTCCACCAAGCCATGTAACTCTGACAAGTAGGGAGGTGCGAGTTGCAAGTTTGATGAATAAATTGCAGAAGGGTCCCCCTGTGCAAGGTGAAGACGAAAGTGATTTACAATTTATTCTCTTATTTCTATGGAGATATAACAAAAATGCAATAAAACAACCAACGCATCGAAGAGGCAATCCCCAACTAGGAATTGGAAAGTTTTCAATCGGAACAAGTGGTTTGCTAAAAATACAACATCAATTCCATCAACAAATTCATGTTTTATCGGTAGAGCTCTTGGTTCACCATCATGGGAATGGACAATTTTCACTTTCTCCATACCATAGGGAGATGAAAAAGGAACATCTGCAACAAAGAGACTAGGAAGAGAAGGAAAAAAAGGAAATGAGACAAGGTCTACAATGGGTAAAAGACAACAACATATTGAGACTAGCAATAGAAGAAAGACAAAAAAATAAAACGAAAAAGTGTGCAAACTGACAAGTAGCAATAGGCATAATGCATTTTACTTAAGATTGTAGCCAGAATTCAATTTCTCTTTTTGCAAGTCCATGCTAGATTTCTTGATGCTTTTACAATCAAAAGTTTGGAAGATGTACAAGGAGCAAGATCGCAGATTTTTAAGTCAAATTAATTGGAAGATATACCGATTTCCAATGAGACAGTGTGCAACACATTTCTTATTTCTTTGTCTATAGCTATGTTGAACATTCCAAGGAAAGTAGTCATAGATTAAATGTATCAAATTTCCATTTCTAGACTCCTTTTAAATCTGCTATTATAGAATCATAACTATGTAGTATTCATTTTTATGTGATGGCAAAACAAAGAAGATTGATACATGGCCTTGGAGGTTTCTTGTTCTTTCTTGTTCCCTACAACATAGGAACTAGTAAAAGAAAATGGACATGTCTTTGGGCTTGCAATGTTAAAGAACAAGAACATTGCATGGTTGAAAGTTGGACATGCCATATCCTTAGTAAGTTGTATGGATTTAAGATGCAAAACAAAATTAAGTTGTGGCTCAAGATCGACGAAAAGTAAGGTAAGTTGTATGTTTTTTTTAAAAGTTATTTCTTCCCTTAAAGCAAATGTTTTTGCACACATTCTAATCATGCAACATAACTTAGAATAGGTTACAAGATATTTCGGATCCATATGTGAAAGCATATCTCAATCCTTATAAGACAAGAAGGCCAAACATTGTATAGAGTGGTTCTTTTGTCCAATGTACAAGGATACATGATGTCCACCTAAAGCACAAGCATAAAAGTAGAAAAATGCAATTTTCAACACTATAAAATGACAATGGCATGCCATATACTCTTTAAGTTGTATGTGTTTATAATGGAAAATGAAATTAACTTGTGCAACAAAATTTGCAATAAGAAAGGTAAGTGGTATGTTGTTTTCAACTAGAGGAAAAAATGGGATATCCAAGAATTAAAAAGGCATGGAGTTGGCAAAAGAAGATGAGCATATAGACATTTAATGAGACTCATAAGTCACCAAGACCAAATCCAATGAGGGATGAAGCAAGGAAAAACAATTCTAATACAAGTGTCAAAGAGGAGTGTGCTTTGACTTGATATGCCATATACCCATCAATTTATATGGGTTAAAGTTGGAAAATAAAATTAGGCTATGGCTTAAAACCACCGATAAGGAAGACAAACCATAGGTTGTTTTTTTAAGCTTTTGTTTCAATTAAAGTGAATGGTTTTGAACAAATTGTAATGCAGTAACAGGACTTGGGAAAGGGAAAAATATATTGACGTTTCCTATGTGGAAGCATATCTAAATATTTACAAGCAAAGAAGCAAAAAAATTGTATAGGTGTCACATCTACCTAAAGCACGGCTTTAAAACTAAAGTATGCAAATCTCATCATTACAAAATGATAACGACATGGCATATTCTCATAGAGTTGTATGCGTTGATATTGGAAACGAAAATTAACTTATGGCATGAAATACGAAACAAGAAAGCTAACTTGTATGTTGTTTTGAACAAAAGGACAAAATGAGATATCCAACAGTTAAAAAGGCATGGAATTGGAAAAAAGATATGAGCATATAGACATTTCCTAAGTCTCTTCAGTTTCCAAGATCAAAACCAATGGGAAATGACCAAAGAAAAAACAATTGCAATAGAATGGGCAAAGAAGATTGTACTTTGACATGGCAGGCCATACCCTCACCAAGTTTTATGGGTCAACATTGCAAAATAAAATAAAGTGGTGGATGAAATCAACAACAAGGAAGGTAAGTTCTATGTTTTTTTTTGAAGCTGTTGTTTGCCTTAAAGTAATTGTTTTTTTACACAGACTCCAATGCAGTAACATGACTTGGAAGAGGGAAAAAGATATTGGGTTTCCCTATGCAAAAGCATACTTAAATCTTTAAAACCGAAGAAGCAAAAAAAATGTATAGAGTGATTCTCTTTTGTAATATAGAAAGAGACACGAAAATTGCCTAAAACACAAACTTAAAGTCTTGAGGTATGCAAATTTCAACATTATAAAACTACAACGACATGCCATATTCTCATTACGTTGTATGTATTAATATTGTAATTTTTTTTTACTTGTGGGTCAAAATTGACAACAAGGAAGGTAAATGATATTTTGTTTTCAATAGAAGGACAAAATGAGATATGCAACACTTGAAAATGCATGAAGCTGCTAAAAGAAAATGAGAATAAAGACATTTGTTGAGACTTTCCAATTGGAAAGATGAAATCCTAAGAAGGATGGACAAAGGAAATCAATTGCAATAGAAGAATTAAAGAAGACTATGCTTTGACCTACATTAATTTTTCATATTTTTATTGTCAAGGCAGATGCTTGCCTTAGAAACATGACAAAATTGTGCAGACATCACAATTGGCAGGGATAGCCATCAATGCTCTTCTATTTCTAGACAATATCGTAACAACGACAATATTACGTTGTATGTATTAATATTGTAATTTTTTTTTACTTGTGGGTCGAAATTGACAACAAGGAAGGTAAATGATATTTTGTTTTCAATAGAAGGAAAAAATGAGATATGCAACACTTGAAAATGCATGAAGCTGCTAAAAGAAAATGAGAATAAAGACATTTGCTGAGACTTTCCAGTTGGAAAGATGAAATCCTAAGAAGGATGGACAAAGGAAATCAATTGCAATAGAAGAATTAAAGAAGACTATGCTTTGACCTACATTAATTTTTCATATTTTTATTGTCAAGGCAGATGCTTGCCTTAGAAACATGACAAAATTGTGCAGACATCACAATTGGCAGGGATAGCCATCAATGCTCTTCTATTTCTAGACAATATTGTTTTTTAAACCAAGAAGGTTTTTATTTTTGAAAAACAATCCAAGACTTTTGAAGCTATTTGTACAATTTCGAGGCTGTTGTATTCCTATAAATATAGATAGGACAAAAGCAACAAAGATTAAATCCATAAAATAACAAAAGGATTAAATTATAATTACATTACTAGCATATTGTAGAAATTACATTTTTCTAAGTATCTTGAAATCATTTTTTTTTCAGAATCTAAAACAGAGTCATGGCAACGAAAAAGAATTGATGAAGGCCGCTCAGTAAATAACAAGAACTTCTATACCTTTAGGAAAAATGTTCTTGCACAAAACAAAAAGGTGCTCTTCGAAGCCATTGCTATCCTAGCAATTCTAAATAGTTGAGAGAGCTTGTTTAAAATCCAAAGCATGACCTTAAAATGAAAGTATGCAAATTTCAACATTATCAAACTTTAACAACATGCCATATTCTCATTAAGCTGTATGTATTACTATTGGAAAAATAAATTAACGTGGGGCTTGAAATTCACAATAAAAAAGGTAAATGGTATGTTGTTTTCAACACAAGGACAAAATTACATATCCAACACTTGAAAAGACATCAAGCTAACAAAGAAGGATGAGCATGCAGACATTTTGTGACACTTATCGATTGGCAAGATGAGAATCAATGAGGGATGATTAGAGGAAAGCAATTGCAATAGGAGGGTTAAAGAAGACGATGCCATGAAGTAGAATATTTTTTTTTCATACTTCTATTGACAAGCGAGATGCTTACCTAGAAAGAAGCACCAAATTGTCCAGATATCACAATTGGTGGGAATAGTCATCAATGATTTTCTATCTCTAGATGATATTGGTTTTTAAGAAGGAAGTTTTTTATTTTGATAAGCAATGCAACACTTTTGGATTTATTTGCACAACTTTTAAGATGTCTATAAATATAGATAGGACAAAAGCAACAAAGATTAAATGCACGAAATTTTGCAGGGCTTAAAATATAATTACTTTTAAGATGTCTATAAATATAGATAGGACAAAAGCAACAAAGATTAAATGCACGAAATTTTGCAGGGCTTAAAATATAATTACAATACTAGCATATTGTAGAGATCTTCATTTTTCTAAGTTTCCTGAAATCGATTTTTTTGGGCAGAATCTAAAATGGAACTATGGCAATGAGAACAGAATCAAGGGAGGCTCGAAAGTTTGTTCAGCAAATGAAAACAAATTCTAGACCCATGGAAAATGGTGTTGCTTTATAAAAGGGCATTCTTCAAAGCCATTGCTATCCTACCAATTCTAAATAGTTGCGAGGGTTTGACCGGAACTATTGTTTGAATAAATGTTGCAGAGATCCAAATAAATGTTGAAACAATTCACAACAAAGAATTTTAAAATAAAGTCTGAACACAGTTACCATATCATCCTCATAGATGTTGGGCATCCACTGACTAAAATAAAGACTGTCACTGTAAATTTTATTTACAAGGACAAGATAATGAGCATGAAGAATGAAAGGCTTCATAGTATGGCTTCAAAAACTAGCAAATGCGATGGAAAGGTGAAAGAAGGTTGTATTGTAGGTGCAATTAACATAAGAAGTATTATAATCCATTTCGAGTAACATGAAATAACCATCACTCTGATTTGTGACAACTACAAATTAGAGTGATTTGTTGCATATACAAATTATAACAACTAATTAAAAAAAACTGAAAAAGGGCTATTAAAAAATCCCAGCATCAACTTCTTTATTGAGCATCTTAAAAATAAATGCATATATATTTCAAAAATTTCAGTTTCATTTAAATCAAGTATAAATTTTCAGATAAAGAAAGTACCGAGCAAGAAGTAGTTTTTTTAACAAAAATAGAAACTAGAAATAAGAGAATTAAAACTTTAATGATCACAAGTTACAAATTCAAGACTATATTTTTTACTACTTGCAGATGAAGCAAAAAACCAGGTATTTCAAAGCTGAGAATCCTGACAACCACAATGAGTCCATAAATACCTTGCCATGCAAAATTCTACAAACTGTATTGAAAAAACAAAGTGGAAGATAAAAAACCGTTTCCTTGAAATCACCATAACCTAGAAAGGCATTAAATCCAATTTTTAAATATGTTTTTTTTTTAAAAGTTGCATTTATCATCAGTCCACAACATTCCAAAAGGAAACTCAGCAATGTCATTAACCAGGAAAACGAAAACACAATCTTTGAAAACATAAAGAATCTAATAAAACAAAAAATAATGGATCTTTAACATATACAGATGTTAAATATCGCTCTGAAAAATATCAATCCAACTATCGAGCTATTGTGCCCAGAAAACCCTTAAGATATTTTTTGAAAAGAGAAAGTATTATTGAGTAGTACACAACAAGATAGCTACCATACAGAGCAGAGCAAAGTCAAAATTTTCACCACAGAAGCAAACACATCAAACACGTGTGAACCGCATGCAATGGGGAGAGCCAAAACGATATCTAAACCAAGGATTTTTATTTTTTTACAGGTGACAAGCTCTACAGGCTAACTGCAATGAACCTATCATGTAAATACCATGTATTTATCTATGCTTTTGAGTTTAAGACCAAGTCTCTACCAAATATTTGCTAGACTTTTGTGGCTGGACGCCATGTTTTTGCAATGCAATGAATGAAAATGATGTCGAGGAAATGAGTAATCACACCAAACTATCAATGAAATAGTTCAACATCGCCAGCCTCACAACCAGGCAATATGGAAACACACGGGCATGGAAAATGACCCGAACCGTTTAAAACTTAATATAATAAGAACAACAAAACAAGTGGAGTTTTCTACAAGCGGTAAAATCCAGCAGTCTCTTAAAACCCTTGACCCGAACGAGAAATATTGAAAAAGAGCGACGCAACAATAAAATAGTGGGTTCAGGGTCCATTTTCTATTGAAAAACGACAGCTTTTGCTATGGCATACAGGACGACGACTATTGGTAGACGCGAAAGTCTTAAGAACAACAATCAACTTGGAAAAAAGAAATTGCAACATCGAACACAATGCATACACAAAACTCAGGAAACCCAGCCGAAACACAACATGGGCCACACCCAAAACATAGTCTACAAGACATATCCACGCCAACGACGAGCAAAATTCGATCTAGACATAGTACATGGCCACGCCCGAACAAAATTCGGGCTAAACAGAGAGTTGATGCCCATGCACAAAACATAACAAAACAAACGAGAACCAAGACAAACATTTGAAGCAAAAAACACAAGAACTCACCCGGTAAGCTCTCGCAATGAGAACAACCGAAAACCCATAGGAAAGTTGCTTTCTCGACAACAAATCTGAACCAGCATTTATCCAAACCACAGACCGGCCTCCTTTCTCTAGCGAAGGTTGCAACAAATGAAAGAACCAACAAAAGCAGTCAGAGCGAAACCCAAAACACGCGAAACCGCCCCGAGCTGGAAGAACTAGCATAAACACAAACAAATGTCGCGAAGACCTCTTCAAGGACGAGGCCAAAAGATAGCGATCCCCAAAGCAATTGCACGATGCAAGGACCTCTATAGAATACTGGGAAATGAGGACGGTCATACATACCCTTTCCATTACACGTCTTCATTAGAGCACTTGAGTGGGCCTAATGGTTAAGAACATGTGTTATTTTTGATGAGGAGGTTATAGGTTCAAAACTGGGGGGGTAGGGTTGCTCATTCGCCCATTATGACAAGGCTAGAAGGGCAGGCGACCCCTGGGATAGAGGCTCTCCCTTGGGATAAAAGGTCTTGGAACGTCTCGACCCCTATTGAGTCACAAGTTTCTGATATATCTCGCTTGCGGGCTGTTAGATATACCCGTGGGAGGTTGTTGTTCCCTTCACCATCATGCCAACACCCATCCATGCAAACAATCCATCTCTCGCATCAATTGCCAAAGGAAACAACTTCCAACAAGGTGAGTGTCCATAGAAAAAGGTCGTAGCACAGACACGGAGAAGTGGGACGAATCCGCCATACCACCGCAATAAATAGACGATCACGTGAAAAGACACCCAGGCCCCTGCATTAAACACAACCGCATTGAAACATCACCAAACACCAAACCCTTCGCCCATCAATTGTGGAAGGGAACCGTCTGGAACAAGGCCACTGCCCACAGCAAAAGGACATGGCACAGACGCAGAGAAGCAGTTTGCCATACGACTGAAATAAACACGCCACCATCTTAAACGACAACCAACCTCCTGCAATAAACAAATACCATGCAACCGCATTGAAACAACAACAACCACATTCATACCAGCTTACATCACACCACCGATGGGTTTTGGGGCACAGAACCCCAGGACTACGTCACTGCTAACCCAGCCAAAAGCATTCAAAAAGATAAATCCCATGGAAACTTCCAAACCTTCACTCCGACCTTTGAAAGAACATTGTCCAAAATTCTCCTGCGCCAACTATTGTCCCCAATGCAAAACTAATGTCAGGGACATAATAATAATAATCTATTTTTAAAATCACGACCTAGCTAGACACCAAGTTGGTATTTGAGACCCCCTTGTTTGTGGGACAAGAAACCTCCTTCACATAAAGTTTACAGAGGTGTACCTAACGTACACCTCTAATTGTACATAGGTGTACATAACCTACCCCTCTAAATGAACCAATAATTTTCTAAAAGAAAACACACATTCTTAATCATTAAACCTATTCAAATTGTACATCCTAATATTAATATCTTTACCAAAATATTTCATAAAACTATATCTTATAGTTTTAATTTCTTTAACCCTCTCCTTTATAATTTTCTAATTTTTAATACTTTTTAAAACTTAATCTAAACAATTCCTTTATAATCCTCCCTTAAATTTAAATTTATAGTTTAATAGTATTTTAAATCATTATTAATCCTTTATTATTATTATTATTATTATTCAACTTATCTTTAACATATATATACAATCAACTCATAAATAGTGAATATATACAAATTGAATATAAGGATAAATATAATAACATTTCTCTTCTCATCGAAAAAAAGCTCAATTAGTTTTTCTAAATTTAATTTAAATCATGCATTTTCCATCCTTTCCAAATTTATAATTCAATTATTTTAAATCATCATTAATCATTCTAATTTATTATTCAATCCCATCGTTTAACATTTAACCTTTCACCTTATCAATATTATTCATTAATTATTATGTCTGTGACATGTTGAATTCATTTTCCATGTATTAGTTTTGTTAGGGATGATTTTTTTTTGTAAATGGCATGGTTGAACTATGGTATGGATGCCTCGAAGTTTGGAGCATGGGATCCGGGTGCCACATGTATTGGTTGTCACTCTCACCCTCTGCTGCTATTATAGAGTGGTTCAATGTACTTTGGCGTGTGCTCCTGTGTGTCGTTTTCGTGCTTCGCTTTCAGGGTGCTTCTTGTTAGGGATTCATATAATGGGTTTGGCGTTGGAATTGTGCGACTATTACCTCAGGCCTACATGCATTCATGGTGATGTTAAAATGGGATTAATGCATTTTTATGGTTGGTGTACTCTGCTCCGTTTTGCGGCGACTGTGTCTATGCAAGAAGGCGAGTGTTCCCATGTTTTCGGTGTTTTTGTGTGGTGTTCAGATTTGATACTGAGTGTGTTTTTTCGTTGTGCTGGCTGGGAGTCCAGAGCTGGGTTTTTAGCAAGGATTAATTGTGGAGTAAATTCGATGAGGATGACATTTAATGTGGCTACGTGTGGATTTTCCGCCAGGACTTGCTATTTGTATTGGCTTGGGTGGTTTTGTGCTGTCATTGTTTCTTTCTCCTAGTTCATGATTTCTGATGTGAGTGGTCTTATGCAAATTAGCGGACGCGGGTCTCGTGGTGTGCAAGTTCCTGTAGGTGAGGTTTTCCATAGTGGTCACATTGTCGACGTACGAAAATATTCTCACCTTTGAATGGTTTTCTGCGTTGTATGCAATGAATTTGTCTTTGTTCTTGTTCGGGTAGGACGTATTTTAGTCAGTCTATCTGAAGAGGCTTGTGTTGGTGTCTTGGACCTAGGATTTTGAGTGGCGGAAAAAAATGTGCCTCTACTTCTTTGCATTTAACTGTCAACCAGTTCTGTCCTCTTTGCCTTGGTTCGGGGCCGATGGGTTTTGCTCAGAATATTTTAGTGTTCCAAATGGTGAAGAAATTTTGTGCATTCTGTGGATAGTTCATGGTGGCAGCTTGCAATCTGACAATGGGAAAATTTGGAATGAATTGGCAAATTATGTTTTGTTTGGGTGTTGGCATTTTCCTTTTGAGCAGTGATGGTCTCTTTTGGTTGGTTGGGGGCCAATGTGTTTGTCTCTTTGTGAGTGGAAGGGATTGGAAGTTGGGCTAGCTTCTGTATGTGCTTTTCCTTTTGCAAAAGGGTAGAACCCTAGAGCTAGGGCCTCGGGAAACATGCATATGTGTCTACGTTTCTGGGCAAAGTTTGATGGAAGGGAAAGTGTTGCAAGCTACCGGTGGGTTGAAATTGGTTTGGGTATTCGGCTGTTGTAAGGGGTTTTTTACTATGGCTTTATAATGTTTTCCTTCTATGATCTATGGAGAATTGTTGTTCTGTACCGAATAGAATTGCATGAACAATGATATGATAAGAAAAACGACAGTTTTGTCTTCGACAACTAAAGTTATATTTTAGGTTAAATCTGGCAAGTGTCATGAGATGGATGGTTAAATTGCGTTTGCAGTGGTTATCCGTATGCATTCGTTGATGCTGGTTGGAAGTGTTTTTCTCTTTGTATTGGACATGATTTCATAGTGAAGGATATGATGAAAATAACAATGTTCCATTGAACAATGATGGTTGTTTTGTAAAATTGAAGCTAAATTATGTCTAATTCAGACTAAATGTAATGAGCCCGTGGCCTTTTTTTTCCTTTTTTAACATTTGCTTGTCAGGTGGCCTGATGGGATGGATGGTTGTTTTGTTGTTTATAGTTATTTTTCCTGCATACATTTCCTAGGATGTAAGTGTTTGTTAACAATTACTAATTTGGAAGAAAATGCTCAGCTTCTAGATATTCTTTTGAATGGGTAGCGATTTGTCTTCGACCATTGGTTTTGATGTTTTCATATGCTTCTCAAATCAAAATAAAAAATGTTAGACATTTTATTATTTGTAATTAATGCATGGATGTCAATTCTGGAATTTGAATGTGGGAATGGAAAATATGATTTCACATTGCAAAACAATGTAACAAATCTTGTAGATTCCAATCCCGCATTGATTCTGATATAAATCCAAAATACATGAACACCATTAATTTCACATGTACTGTGTGTGTCGCCTACCAATACCTAGGAATTTTCCTGCACATGGATTCTTTCTGCCTTTGATACTGCTCTTGCAAGGAACATTGTTGTATTGTCCAGAGTTTGAAGTTCTTCAATGCTGAATATCACACATCCTTTGTTCCCTTGAAGAATCGTTGCAATTGTCACATTGATGTGTTTTTTCTCTTTTGAGAAAAGCACATCCCTTGTTGCATTCACTAGTAGAAAAATGGGTGATAAATGACCAGGCGACCAAAAAAGTTGGTCATTAAGTGAAATAAATGACTAAACCACCAAAAAAGTTGGTCACCATAGTGTTTTTAAATGAAATATGACCAAATTCGAGCAATTTTAAGTGATCACAACTAAAAATAACAAAAAAAATGACTAATATAGTCATGGGATAAAAAATATGACTAATTTAGTCATGGGATACAAAATATGATTAGACAATCTAAGTTAATAATTATATAAGACGTGCATTATTAAAATTTACAAAATTGTAATAATTTTAATTATTACAATTTCGTAAATTTTAACGCTACAGATGGATTCAGAGACCCCCTTTAATATTTTACTGTCAAAATTAGAATTATCCATTGTGCAATTTTGACAATAAAATTTTACAATTTCATAAATTTTAACGTTGTAGATGGATTAGATGGATTCAGAGACCCGCTTCTCTAAATTCATCTCCAACATTAATATATACGAATTTGTAATATAATTATTACAATTTCGATAATTTTAACAATAGATAATTGCAATTTTGACAATAGTTTTTTACAATTTCATAAATTTTAAGGGGTCTCTGAATCCAAATCCATATGCCGCGTTAAAATTTACGAAATTGTAAAATTTCATTCTCAAAATTGCAATTTATATCCATTGCCGGATTTCATCAAATAACTTAACATAAATGAAATATTTCTTCATGATATTTAGTCTCCCCTATCTACTTGACTATAGAGCATCTCGGTACTCTCAGTGCAATAACTAGACTAATCAAAACTTGAAGCCTCAATTTAATAATATATGGTTATTATATATATTGTAGTTAATTTGTAATATGAATATATTATAGTTATGTATATTAGTATAATCAGTCCATTGGATGTACCTTGGGTGGTTGGAAGGAATGATTGTTACCTTCCCCACCCAAGTTCAATTCTTGTAAGTGACATGATGCTCTTGTTGAGCCCCTATCTCCCGGTGGATGTAACCTTTTGGTGAACCACCATTTCAATATATATATATATATATAACAAATATTATAAAGAGAGATAAAATAGGGAAAAGAGGATGAGTAGGGCAAATGGGTAAATTAGAAAATAGATCGAGAGAGAAAATAGTTAAAAATTAATGAAAAGAGGACATTTTTCAAAAGAGAAATTTAAATAGATCTGTAGTGATAGACAGATTTGAGGATGTAGCCCTATATTGCCCACAAAGCTTCAAAGGTGAGTTTTCTTTGACCTTAATGCAAATCTGTTGATTTTATGGACTTTGTATTGTGAGCATTGTGATTGTGATTTTGATATAGGGTTATTGAGGGTCTTTAGGTTTTTATCTGGGGTTTTTTCTATTCTCTATTGTGTCATTTGTTTTGAATTGTATTGTTTGTTGTGTGATAGCTATGAAGGAAGATAACTATGGAAACTATGGTCGAATGACCCCTCTTGATGGAAAAATGGAAGTTCTTGTTATTCAACCTTGTGTGTGAGGTAAGCAATTTCAAATCCTCTCCATACCACCTGCAAGCTAATGGACAAGTGGAGTCCACAAACAAAGTCTTGGAGGCCATCCTCACCGAAGCAATACAATTGCATCATAAAGACTAGGTAGTTAGAATTCTATAAGTACTTTGGGCCTATCAGACCGCATGGAGAAACACTATTGGGTACACTCCTTATGAACTAGTTTATGGCATGCAGGTTCTCCTTCCAATTGAGCTCTAGGTAAAGACATTTAGAACAACAATACAATTGGGTATATATTTGTTTGATGCTCAAAAACAAAGGGTGACATAGCTGAATGAGTTGGGTGAGATCCGATAGGATTCCATCCAACACACTATGATTGTCTAGGAGCAATGAATGAAGTGGCATGACAAATTAATCAGGAAAAAGAATTTTAAACTAGGTGATTGGGCCCTCCATTTTTACTCAAGGTTTAAATTTTTTAAAGGAAATCTTACTATGTGTTGGTTGGTTCTTTGTGAGATTGAGCATGTGTTTGATAATGGATCACTTGGAATTAAAACAATTGATAAAGGTTCAGTTTCTTTTGTGGTGAATGGTCATTGGTTGCGGCTTTACCATAAGCCACATGTCACGAGAAGAATTTGTCCATGACATATTGCAACAGTCTGAGATGGAGGTTGTAAGTAGGGAGTATCCTTCTCCCTCTTCTCCCTCTACTTGAGTTCCTTTTCTTTTCATATTTTCAGATGTACACATGTAGATCATTTTTGTTAAAAGAAAAGTAAAAATTTAATAAAATGTAAAGAGAAAAAATATGTTTAACTGTGAAAACCAGCTTGTTGGCACAACTAGACTTGGGATTTGCTTGAATAATGGGTAACCAACGAGCAGAGTTCATTGTAAAAGTTCTATGTTGAGTTGGGGGTTTCATCTTTGTTCTTTAAATCTTTATATTTTGTTCTCATGTTAGATGATGGGGTATTCATTAAGTCCTTCCTTCTAGTAAACCTTGTCCCATCGACATCAACACATTATCTGGGTTAAATGTTAGAGACCTATTTTAGTACCTTGAGGCTTGCATGATTTAATGGAAATTTCTCTTGTTGATGATAGTGAGATGCATTAATTTCCCCTGATCATAAGCTCTTGCAGGTGACTCAACTTCAACTCATTCATTCATATATAGCAAGATGTACTAGGACACCTTGACTCTCATTAGCATTAATAGTGAGTAGTCTCGTGTTGGTTATCAACATTCATTAATGGCCGGTAATCCAAAAAATTTATTTCTATGTTCGACTTTAGAAAATTATTTTCACATAGATAAAAATTATGCCATGATCTGAAATTATGGTGAATACTATTTGGTTATGACTCTGAACATCGGTTTGCAAATTTTTGTCAGTTGGCAGTTTTCAATAGTATGAAAATAAAGAGGAAATAATATGCAAGGCATACAGACTATGAAGATTGTTTCAAAAAGGGAAAGTTCTTTGTTTCCTTAGCATGTATTTTAAGCATGATCAATCTTGTTCTTTGTTACAGAGCTTGAATCATAGTTTTTTTTTTACTTTTCAGTTCCTTGCTTCATTATTTCCGTTGCAATTACATTTCTTTTGTCTTTTTAGTTTCGGTACCATGTTCAGATTGTTTTCAGTAGATGATGTATTTCTATAGCAGTCTCAATCTTCAGTATTAGTTTATATTTTGCAATCAGCAGTGCATCATGGATAAATTAGATTTTCTAGTATTATCAACATTCTCAGTATTTCTAGCATTTTCATAATCCCCATATTTTTCAAGCATTTTGAGAATTTTCAAGTTTTCAAGCATGTACAAAGGTGAAGTTTCATTCATTCTTTTTTAGCACATCATTCATAAACCTCTATCAACATCAATATCTACTTTATCAGCTTCAGGTTTCTTCAAAATCAACATTGGTTCAGTTTGCAGAGTTTACGGTTATTCTGGTACTGGAATTGTATCGAGCGTACCAAAAAGCTTGTAGGTGCATTTTTTGTGTTTTTCATGACTTGAACAAGTATGGATGATGGAAAGATCTTAAATATCATTTTTTAGTAGTCCAGAATTCTGTTCTCATATCAGATGCACTTCATATGTTCTTGGTTAACCTTGAAGTTCAATCATTCACATCAAATTCTGAGCATGTTCAATGATCTTCACAGCTTCATATTTCCTGTACCTGCTTAGATTTGACATTCATATTCATGAGTATTGGTAACTGAGTAAATTTTGAGTTAAGGATTTTTTAAAATTCCTTTTGATTTATTAGAGGCAAAGGAAAGATAGGAATATGCAACATGTCCTAATCTTGTTAAAATTATCCTATGTTTGTATATCCTTAGTCCTTCCTAATTTCGCTTACCTTGCATTATCCTATTTTACATTCATTATTATTATGTTTTACCTTCTATTATCATGCTATACTTATCATTATTGGTGTGACTTATTCATTATGAACCACTACTTATCCTCTCATCATATGTTATGGCGTGACCACTCCATTAGTTATCCTAAGCTGTTATGCATAAGTCTCGGTTTACCTATTATTCATTTCATATGAGTTTTTTGTAATCATGATGCTTTTATATATCTGAAAACCTACAACTCATTTTGAATCATCATGGTGATTTGAACTGTTTTGATTATGAAATCGTGTATGGTCCATTAAATTCATAACCATTCCTCATTTGAAGTATCGAGGTTGATTTCTTCTCTGCCTAGAAATTGTGATTTTGCAAAAATGGTGGTCGACCAACATGAGCTAGTGTCCATACATGCCATACGATCCCTCTCAGAGTATAACGCTGGTTGAAAAAATGTGTCTAGATGCCAGATGGCATTCTGTTTTCGCTAATTTTAAGGGTTTTGATGACCGGGTCACTCTTCAGTTTGCTATGAGTTTTAATGGTTGAACTGCTCGCATAGGAGATTTAGTGGTAGAGGTTTCTGAGAGTATATTGGTCTGAGTCACTGGCTTGCCAAGAGAAGGAGAAAGATGGTTTAAAAATAAACTGATAGAGCACCATACCTTGATAGAGCACCATACCTAGACCAGTCGAAATTTCAAAATGTCGACTGGTCTAAAGGGATACCACGGAGTTGGCTCAAGGATGAATGGTTAAAACCTTTGATAATTATTCAAAAATATCTTACCTATACAGGATGGTACGCTCTCACATTCCTATGCCACATTAGAATTCTATTTCATTTTGAATCTGGCTTGCAGTTAAATTTTCCCTATTATCTTTGGAAGATCCTGTACAAAATGGGGAATGCTATATGATTCACCTTCTTTTTTTATATATGCATGTACGGTCTAAGAAACCGGATTCGTCCTAAACCCCTCGCGTGTCCCGTGGGGATCGAATTGGACACGATTCGATGTCAAATTGTGTTTGATTAGACTTTCGGTCGTGTCCGAAATCAGGACACAACCGAAAGTCAAATCGTGTCGGACGAGTCCCGAAAACAGGACACGCAAACGCAAACGGTGGAAAAGTGTGGCCAGGTTGGCTTTAAAACCAAATTTTGAGTTTCTTTTTGTCATTTGTGTTGTGAATCGTGATTTGTGAATGAGAAATGTGTTGTAAGTCGTGATTTGTGAATGACAAATGTGTAATCATTAATGTGTTTTGATTCTAATTTCTATTGAATATTTGTAAATGTTCTAGTTTCTAAAGATTTTTGGATCTATATGTCTATATTTTTAAATTTTAATATATTTTTAAAAAATATGTATGTATATAAAACATGTCCTTCATGTCCTGATTCCAGGGGTCACCGTGTCCGTGTCGAACACTCATATTTTTGTATCCGATGTCCCCGTGTCACCGTGTCGGGTGACATTAAGTGATCAAAATATAGATTAATGTTGTTAGCCTTCATACTCATGGTGATTTGTATCAATAAAGTGCTATAAATTGATCAATTCTTCTTAATGAAAGCTTGAGTTTCTAGAGAAAGTGTTTGATTTCATTGTGCGATTGTAAGTAGCTAGCTCACAGACGAGTTGAGAAGGGCCCACCAAACTGGAATGTGTTGCTATGTATTTTGTTTTGTTATCTTAGTTAATTTGTGAATTGTATTCTATTTCAGCCAATTTAGTCGATATTTCATGGATTATTAATTGATTTGACTAATTGCATATTTGCAATGTGTGTTAGTTGCTTCTCTCAGTTGCATTAGTTTAAATAATTTATTTCATATTAGTTTATACGTTTCCATAGATTGCCCAATTTTATTCATAAGTAGAGAATAATTGTAGTCTTCATAAGTAATTCATCTCTGTATTTAACATATGCAATCCCAATCTTGTGATTTATTAGCAGAAGCATACAACGTTTTAGAATTCATTGACAAATTAAATCAATCATCTCTTTTGGATACATGAATGCTTGATTACTCCAATGAAAGGTTGTGTCATGAGTTTATCAATTAGATTTGAGCGAATGAACTAATAACCGTGATAGATTTGATTTCTGATAATTAGATATTAGTTTTATTAAATACAGAAAATACTCATCGATTTGTACTAAGTTGACAAGATTCAAGAAGAACGTGAAGCTTAAAACTTGTTGAATTATCTATTACATCTGTGAATGCAAAAACAGAGTTGTCTAGGATTGGATAGCTTTGATTATTTGAGTTAGCTTCTGTATTTTGTTATATTTTAAACTAGCTTACGGATTTTCTCTTTATTCGTGTTGTATGATTTCTTAGTAAATATGATAGCTTAAACTTCATTCATGTACTTACACTTCTTTCACATCATTAGACCCTTGTGCACTTACCATTAAAACACAATAATTTCCATCTTTTGAAATACTGTATTTATCATTTTACAAAGTACATAAACAATTAATATTGGAGGAAAAGACCTTGATTTGATTTGTCTTAGAAATCAGATTCAAAAGGCTAATAAATTATCTTAGTTGGGCTGTAGTAATTCACTTTACATCATATATAAGAGAGACATAATATGTTCATAGATAAATTTAATATTTAAGATCTGATTCGGGTTATGTTTATACATAATTAAACAATATTAATATAGCATATGACATTATTTTAAGCTTATATACTCAATATCCATTCTATGAATATTGAATAGGAATGTTCAAATATTGAATATCCCTTATTTCTGAAAGTGAGTTCATGTACTTTCGTTCCTGCCCCTTTTCCTGTTTTTTATTTACCTACGGTTCATCTTCTTACTTTTAGGTTAACGATCCATAGTGAATAGAGTAGATCAATCTTCATCACTTTATCTGCACAAATTGTGTTTACAACTCATAAGTTTGTATGTCTCAGATTGATGAATAAATGTATACAAGGTTTATTATATGACAAATAAATAACCTGACAGGAGGCCATGCAGGACACTATTTAATTGGGACATGTTAGAGGATCAAGTGATTATAGGACTCTAGTTCGTTCAAGAGATGGAAGAGTAGGTAATTTAGATTAGAAAATGGTTAAAGGAAGCATAGGATAGATATAATAGTTATGTTTATGCTCATACAAATAACAAAAATTATAATGTTGGAGATGAGGTTTTTATTCATATTAGACTGAATAAGGTTACTATCTGATTTGGAAAAGGGACAAAGTTGTCACCCTCGATTTATAGGGCTAATTGAAATCCTGGAAAGAATTAGACTAGTTTCATATCACTTAGAATTTCCACCCCATTTGCATAAAACTAATGATATTTTTCATCTATCTATATTACACCATCCTATTGTTGATGAATCTCATAAACTAAATTGGCAGAAACTGTAGGTTTTGGATGAAGGAACCTTCATGGTCAAATCATTACACATATTGCATCATAGGTTTCAATACCTCGGGAACCACCTATTGGACTAGGTTAAGGTCCAGTGGGACAAGTATAGCCCAAGATCTACTACGGGGGAGGATGCATAAACCATGCGTCATGATTACCGCACACTTCTTTTGACTATAACTTCAGGACAAATTTTCCTGAAGGGTGGGTGTATGTAACACCCCATATTTGATTGGACAACTAAACAGCATTAAGACCTATCTTGTAGTTTTTTGTTTATTATCTATTGGACTCAACTCGATTGACAAAACTATATATGCATATTTATGAACCTACCTATATGCGGAAATTATGTTTTGAGTTTATCATTTATCTAATTAATTATGGAAGATGTGTGATTCACTTCCAACATGCAATGTTAAATAGAATGATAGGGTATGTGGATACCTATGTATGTTATGATTATATTAATAAATGGATGGCATGCACACGATGAATAAATTATCTTGTTTTTATTGACTAATAGTTGATAAATTGGTAATTACCTCGAAATAATGAAATCTTATGCATGATCTTATGTTTTGAATGAGACTATACCACAAGTTAAAGGGGACAAGTGATAGAAAAAATATTGTTATATTAAAGTTACCCTGATGTCATGGATATCAAAAGAGAAAAGGTAAGCTATGACTGTCACGTCCCCTCCCATCGATCTGGCGCAAGGAAGGGAACATGACTAAAATTATGGGCTTTTACGCAAACTCAACCCCATTCATCAATTCATAGCAAATAAAACACATGTGTGCAGATGCATAATCAAATAATCATGTACAACGGAAGTGAACTATACACACACATTTCACATGCATTCAACATATCAATAACAATCATTAAATTGAAAACATTGCAGAGTTTAGACACATAGAGAATACTTATCTTGAGGGTGAAGTTGTCCCAAGCAACTAGCTATGTAGCTGCAATGTTCCACCCAACCATAGTCCAATTGTGTTCATCAATCTCTCAACAGAATTGCCACCCCTGAGCTGGGCATGATTTCTACAAGGAAAGGGAACACTCAAGCTCATGCATAGCCAAAGCAATGGATACCCATCTCAACCACAACATTATCTCCCACGGACAACAATCTCAAATATATTGGGCATAGGAAAACGATTTCAACTGTGGGATTCATAAGTAAGATGTCCATAGGTTTTCCCCAAATCGTGGCTCCACAAAACGAGTTGGGGGATAAGGAAAATCGACCATAGGGAAGAAAACATTTTTCCCCACAGTATATGAGCATTCAAATGGCCAAAAACGACCTCAATGAAACCCCAGGGACCCCAAAAATGGATTTCTCTTCTTCCCCATTGTTCTATATCACAAAAACGCCCTTCTCCCATCTGAGAATGAAGGAAAACACGGAGAATTCATGGAGAAAAATGCCCAGCAACCTCCAAACTCGTGAGAGAGAAAAACCCATGCATGAAGAATGGATTGGGGAGTAATTTCACGGCTCTTTTCTTTCCAAGGAAGCCGAACACATTTTTCCAAAATGGTGGCTTACCCATACCTGAATTTGGACATTCATACCTCTCCAATCCCAAAGCATTAACTATCTCAACCAACTCTTGGAAGAAATAAATGATTGGGTGCATAAGTCAAAACGGGTAGTTGAGGGTTTATGGGTTTCCTCATTGACACTTGGCTTGACTTGATTGGTTCAAGGGTTTGAATATTTCCCGACCAATTCCTTATAAAAATCATGCACCCATACTCTTGTTGCATTGCGTAGCTAGTTGTGGGTGTTTTTATTAAAATGCGTATTTACATTATATTTGTAATTTTTGTTGTGCTTGGCTAGTACATAAACCATATGCATCAATTTTAACACTAAATCGATGGTGGTGCCTTGGCCTTGAGCTCCTTACTACGATTTTATAACAATATTACATCATTTACATTTGTAATGCAATGGGGTAAAAAATCAGGATATTACAATGACCCATTAATATGTGGATTTATTTATTGGTTCGATACTTTGATATGATATGTGGGCTAGTGCATGTTTATTCAAGAAACTAGGTTGGCCAGAATAGTCATTTGATTATGCAACTCTAAGAACAACAATAGTAAAATGGTGTGATTATTGATAGGGAATTGACCCTCGCTCCATTAGCAGGGGTGGAGGTATTTCCCAATGTTTATCCTCCAAACCTGGAGTCATGGGAGGGCGTTAAGCCATGCTCCCTAAGTTTGTTGATGGTGACTAACAGTTTCCTGTTGGGGAAGTTAGGTCAATTTAGTTGACATTTCTGCGTATGGGTTATATCTAGGGTTATGTCAATATAGTTGATGCTCTAGGATATTTCAACAAATGAACATATAGAAAGTGGAAGTTGGAAGTGGGTTAGGAAGGATGATTTATATTAGTAAGGATTTGAGATGCCACTTAATTTTTGCACTTGGTTCCTTTAACATGTAAATCATTGTTTAATTCATTAAGGTAAACCTAAGTATAATATTAATGTATTGTGGCTCAATTAGTAATATTGCGCAGTGGCATAATTAATGAATTATTGTCTTGCATGAGTGGTTGTGATCATTCAGGAGCAATGCATTAGAGGTTGCGATGTTTACCTATAGTACACGCATAAGATATGTGTACGCTAGAAACACATACATACCTTGCATGTGTACACTATTATTGGTTAAAAAATAAAATATTGATTAATTTTTTATTATTAATAGTTATTGATGCATGATGGATGATATAAGGGTTAAAACACATTATTATAATTAACATTTAATCTACAATTGTATTAATTCCATTTCATGTTGGTTCATTTACATTATGTAGTATTAATTACATAATGTTTTTATTTGTATTAATTATATTTCATTGCATTGCATTTAATTCTCATTCAATATGCATTAACTCTCATTTGCATGCCATTTTAGAACATGTTTCATTTAATGCTTACAAACATAGATTGATGAGTGATATTTGACTTCCCCAAGATTCTTTATGATAAGTAGATATTTTTTTATTATTATTTTATATTCTTATTTTCATGTCCCTTTACATCATTCTGACCAGAAAAAAGGGAGTATTTATGAATTACGGGTTTCTAACTTTTGCCCCATGGGACATAATACAAATTCATAAATAATAGTTGTATGTGTAGATGCAAAAATGTAAAAAACAATGAAAATAAAACTCCATCCACACACACACACCATGCATAATCAAACATATCACCACAACATAAAATAAAATCATTTCACTACATATACAAAGAGAATACTCATCTTTTAACAAAGGAGATCCAAGCAATTGGTTGTGTAAGAGAGATTTTCCACCTAACTGTAGGTTTCAATTGCATATACCATCCCCAAGTTAGGCTATGAGGCCACTAGGGTGAGGTAAGCACCTACAGGATTTTATCTCTCATCCCACAACCCATTTACATTCATGCTTAGCCAAACTACCCACCTCTAAGCATTTATAGGGATCCCACTCAACCATCCCAACCATGGAACTCTTTTCTACTGTCCCATATAACATAAGGAAGGAATTTCCCTTGATTTATCCATAGTCCCTTCATTAAATCCAACCCTTATAATGCTTACCAATGTGTGTAGATTGAGCCCAATTTGTTGTATGTTATTGGAGAACCTCCTATAACTTTAATTCATGGCTTCTCAAGCATGTAGAAGTATCAAAACACAATCACGGGTAAGGGTTCATATCTTTACTATCCTCTATGCTCACCTATAGCCATTCTCTTTTCTCTAATTTATGCAATTCTCCTTCCCAATTCGAACTTCTGGTTATTGCAAATTCTAGTAATGGTAATGGTAATGTAAAGAACAAAAAGAGGAAAACTCTACCTAGTGTAACATCTACTGTTAAAATATGCATGGGAATAATTGGTAGAATCCAAAGGATATGAGAGAATGGTGAAAAGACAACTGGCATAAATTCTGACCATAGAAGAGAGGACTCTTACAACATTTGTAGAGGTATATTCATCCCATGCTTCCATAACTACATGAGAATACTTTCCCTGTCTACCTCACACATGCATTCAATAATTGGATTTAATAGTAAAAAATGAATTAATTGGCACATGAAAAAAATGGATGAGTTTTAAGTTTGACACTTGGAAACAGAGGATTTAATATCCCATAGGTCCCCTTTCCTCTTCCCCTATAGTGGAATCATAGCCCCTCTAGTGCTCTTTACACAACCCTCCTCGACCATTTTATTATTTTTCCAACATAATATTTACATAACGTTCAAGTTAGCAAGACAAGCTAACCACATGGTCCATATAGACAAATTTACATTCTACATGCTTAACCATTCACTAGTCGGGCCTCGGCCTTGAGATCCGGACTAGGAAGCCATACTAACATATTTACATCATTTACACAATTTGATTTGATACATTCCAAGTCAAAACTGTGGGTATTACAAACCCCCTCCTTGGAATAACATTGTCCTTAGTGTTTTCTCAAAATCATAACAAAAATGGATATGCATCTCTCATGGAATCCTTGATCTCCCATGTAGCCTCATCGGGAGCAAATTTATTTCATTGCACCTTTACCTATTTGATGGATCGGTTCTAAAGAAATGTTACCTTCTTGTTGATGATGCTTAGTGGCTCTATTTGGAACTCTCCCTCTGGTTCCACTTGGATCACATCCCATTCAATCATATGGTTAGGATCATGTACATATTTATTTTAAGAAAAGAAACATGAAAAAAATTATGAGTTCTAGTGTTAATAGGGAATGCAATTCTATATGCAACTAGCCTTATACTCGCAAGCACTTCAAATGACCCACAATATCTTGGTGATATATTGGCAGAACTTCTAATATCCAAGGAACTCTTCCTTGGATTCACTTGGAGGTAAACATGCCCCTCAACATTAAATACCATATGCACTCAATTCTTATCAGCATAGTTTTTCTATCTATCTTGGGGTGCCTTTAGATTTTGCCTAATCTTTGCAACATCTTGTTCCATTTCCTTAAGCCTTTCTATCCCAAGCATAATTTTGTTCATTGGATTATCCCAACTATTTGGTGTCCAACACTTTTTGCCATACAAAGCTTCAAATGGGCTCATTCCCAACGATGCTTGTTTCCCAATGTTATATGAAAACTCTTCCAAGTGTAGATAATCTTCCCACTTGGATGGTTTTTCCATCACATACATGCAAATCATGTCTTCAATCAATTGATTCTCTATTTTTGTTTGTCCATCTATTTTTGGATGATAGGAATTACTAAACTTCAGATATGTACACAAATTTGCAAAAACACTTTTCCATAAGTTAGAGTAAATTTTGTATTTTAGTCAGATACAATTTCTTTGTGTAACCCATGCAACTTGAATATTTCCTTCATGAATATTATATCTATCTAATCAGCCTTGTAAATATATTTAACTAGAATAAAATTGTTTCTTTTGACAGTTTATCCACCATAACCAAGATGGGATCATGCTTTCATGAATTAATTGGCAATCCGGTAAAAAATCCATAGTTAACACTTCTCATTTCCATTCTGGAATCAGAAAAGGATTCATTAAACCTAATGGGTGTTGATGTTCAACCTTCACTTGTTGGCATCTCATGCATCTAGAAATATACTCAACAATGTCTTTCTTCATTCCCGACCAAAAATATTGTTTCCTTGATGTAGCAATTGTTTTCTGGTATCCTGGGAGGCCGTAATATGCCATTTTATATATCTCATCCATAATAATTCTCCTCAAATATTTGAATTTAGGAATATACATTCTATTTTATATCAAAGAATTCCATCATCCTTGAAATAATAACCTTTATACCTCTTCTCCAAATCATGTTGCTATAATTTATCTTTTATTTGCATATATGTTATAGCTTAAAATGACACTTCTCCGTCCGTGATGACACTTGTATCGCTTGGTCGCATGACGACACTTCTTGAGATCAAGTTTAATCACACAACATGAAATTTGTATATTGAAGGGTCATTTGGGACACTTAAAATGGTTGAAATTACCTCACTCCTGGTCTATTTGATGGTCATAACCCTTAGGAACACTTTTCCAGACCAAACCATCTCCTGAAAATCATTAGAAAATCTTGTTTTTGGCCATTTTTTCACAAAAACGCTGGTATCCTATGCATAGAGTAGGGCATACTAGGATGTGTCCGCTACTCTTATGCATGTGGAGTAGCGCACACCTTGAAAAATGTGTTGGTTTGCAGTAGGAAGAGTAGGGCATTTTCCTGAATCTGTCAAAATCTCAAATTTTGGTCGAATTGAGTTAGTTTGGGAACTTCCTAATCGGTTATAACTGCTTTTCCTCTCCTTCATTGACTATATAAGGAAGGTAGAAGGGCCATGTGAGGGGACCAAGCCCAATAATAATGTTATGCTAGAGGAATGGAGACCCTCATCTCCCTCTCTTGTGCCTCAGTTTCTGATAAACCCTAGCACAGCTGATTAGAGGTTGGGATCCTTGGAGAACAAAAGTAGGAGACCTTGAAGTTAGGTTTCGTGAAGTGCCAAGCTTGAAGGAAGGCATAATTTTATGTACTTGCTTCATTCATTAATAAAGATCAGACGTTCTTCCCTTTCCAAATATGACCTATTCATGTGTGTCTCAGATTTGATTACAATTTGCTTATAGTTTGATGTCTTCTTCTGTCATGAATATCAGTCTTATATATGTAGTCAAATGTATTTGAGAAAGGTATGAAGTTGTTTTGCAGGTGTGGGCCTTGCGACATTGAATAGCATTGAAGAGCAAGGAAGTGGAAGGCTTGGATCAACCTTCTTAATAAGGTACAAATCTTTCTAACTTTAAATATCTTTGCTTACTTGCAGAACATTTGTAGGTCTATCTTTCATCCCTGTAAGTTGGTAGTTTCTCCCCTAAACTATAGGTGTATTTCCCTCACAACAGAATGGGGACTCCACTGGGGAAAGCCTGTCTTCTTAGGGGTATCCAAGGTCATTTATTCAGTTTTGTTTGATGTTCTTTGTTCAATTTCTTGTTTAGAATCAGTTATTAGGCTCTGTTTGATCCTCCTTGGCTCTTACAGACCCTTCCCAACCCTTACAGACCCTTACTGGCTCAGGTGTGGGGGGTTTTAACCCTATTTTTTCATATTTTCCCACATGTGTGCTACTGTTGTGAATCATAGTAGCGCATTCCCCAGTTTGGGCGCTGGTATTCTTCATACACAGTAGTGCACACATCTTGAATTTGAGTTTTTGAGTTTTGACCTATTTGGGGGGGCTATGGCTGCATTTTTTGGGGTCCCTGATGACCCTAGGTCTGAGTTAAACCACTGTAAGTGGTCTCCTATCCTTGCAATGATCCTATATTCATGATTTGTACCTTCTTTGATCAATTTGGGCTTGTTTGGAAAGTTTTGGGGCTTGTTGACCCGAGTTGGGGGGTTGTGGACCAGTTTGGTGTTTTGTACTCTGATTTGAGTTCGACTAAATTTGTTTGCTCCATTTCCACTGGATTTGGAACCTACTGATTCTACTTGACCCTATTTGTATCTATTTGAGTGAAATTTCTCTTTAGATTGGTTTCTTATCCTCCCTTATGCTTTTAGTTTTCTTTTTGTAGTGAAAGCTCAAGTGTATTTGCTGCTGTTCAAGACCTTGACTGCACTTTTTATGTGCAGACCTGAATTTACCAAACCATACTTCTTTGTAGGTCATTTGTTTTTTTGGGTCTAAAAGTAGGTTTCGTACGCTTTTCCCAATGGTTGGCATGCTTACATCAATAAGAATCTGAAAGTCGTATTGGTAGCTTTTACTGTTTCAATAAGGAAACCTGAAAGTTCTTTGCTTTTGCTTTAATAATAGGTTACCTTCAATTTCATTTTTGTTTCTCACCTTTGAAAAGCATAAAAAAAAAATTATTTTATGAGTAGAGTACCTTGCAAGTGGCTTAAAGGATTTAAGAGTGCTTTGCATCAAAAAGAAGAAGTTTTATTTTACATACTTATTTGTTTGAGTAGCTGCATTCTTAGGTTTTGAGTTTAATTTTGTACATTTAGACTTTATTTTAACCTTTTTTTCATTCAAAAGACTAAAAATTGCATTTGCATATGCATTCTAGATCATATCTTTAGGACTTGCATTGAAAAGAAAAGATTTGTTTAGTGGTAAGCCTTTCATTTCAGTATTCTATCTATGTTATAACCACTCTCACACACCCACTACTTTTTTTAGTAAGCAAGTAACCTTTAAAATGAACCCTAATAAAATGTACTAGTAACATTTTTCATTTCTAGGTTACACTATTCATCAACTAGTCTTGGCTAGGATCTTGGGTTTAAAACACCTTAAACCACCCGAGATCACACATTACACAAAAATCATAGTTCGACTATCACATGTAAACTCACCTCATTCAAAACTTGCTTGGGATCTATGCAGTAGGTCTTGTGAGATCAGATTGTTGGGAATAAACCTCCTACTTTCTGTTTCAAGCATATACCAGGATCAGATCGCGTTTGGGGACTCTTTTGAGTTTCAGGCTCAGTTACCCTGCCCACGCCTTCTGATTCAACTAGAGACTGTTCCCCTAGGATTTTTTGGTGTGGTGGTATCCTTAGTATTTGACCATAGGATCATACACAAGTGACGGCGGAGGGTTATATCTGATGTACCTAAGACAGACGTGAGAGGAAATCCCTTGTAGGTCTTTGGGAGGACGGTTGGGTGATTCCAGCACTTGCACCCTTAGTCATTGTATTGTGGACCCCGGGTAACTGTCCTTCTTCCTTCGTTGATCTGTTATGGGCCCTCATCATCCCAGACTCTTCTCCGAAAGGCATCTGTTTGCCTGGTTTGATTTACCTACGACCTTTTTTAATGGTTTGCTCTTTGTGCTACTTGTCTTAGTTTTCCTTATAGAACTTCTTGCTCATTTGAGCAGGAAACTATGTCTAGCATTCCGACGAGCGCCAATCAAGGTACCCCTGTTCCAGGGGATCCTTGTGCTATTCCATTCATTGGAAACATTGGTACTCCCTTAATGGCTACTCTGAATCTTCCTGGATTCACTACAGGGCTGCCGGTTTGGTTGTTCTCCACTTCGAATGCCTTGCATGCTCCTGACACTTCTTTTGTAAGCACCTCAAATCAAGAGAATCAGAACCTTGGGCCTTCTTTGCCAGTAACATCTACAAATCATATAGGGGGAACCTACCCAGCCTTTGGAGGTCATGCTGGGATAAAACTTTTAGTCCCTGAAAATCACACTGAAAGTTTGTCTTCAACCACTGTCAGTCATGTTGGAGACACGTCATTGATCACTGCTAGTCATATTAATGACAAGTCACCAGTTCCTGTGAGTTATTCTGGAGACACCAGATCAACCACTGCAAGTCATGCTGAGGGAGTTGACATTGTCGACAAACCCAATAAACATAAGTATAAGTTCCCTTGCAAGTTTTGTGAGGGAGACCACCTTACTTATTTGTGCCTTGTACTTCCAGAAGTGAAAAAAGTGTGGTCCTTAGTTCAAAAGTCTTCTGCTTCTGAGCAACCAACCACTGCAAGTCATGTTGGGGGCAAGCTGTCAGCCAATGATAGTCATGCTGAGAGTACTGACGTTGTAAAGGAGTCTAAAACTATAGGACGGACACCAAAGTTCCCGTGTAAACTTTGTAAGGGAGATCACCTTACTCACTGATGTCCTGCCATTCCAGAGGCACGAAGAGTGTGGTCCATGTCAGAAGGAATCTCTGCTCCTGAGTTGTCTATAGATTCCCTACAGTCAGATCAACCTTTGGTTGATAAAGTGGTTGAACCAATGCAATCTTTGGTCAACACCACTCCCCCTTCAGAGAGTGAAGTGATCGAATCGATGCAATCTTCAACCGATCCCATCAGTCCTACAAAGATTGATGCACCTACTGCGAAAGTTTTCTGTATTACTAGTTTGGATGTTCCTGAAAAAGGGGACACTTCATTTGTGCCATGTAAATCCCTACCAAGCCCTAAGATCGTTTCCTTTGATTGGAATAGTCTAGCCGAGCCTCGTCTTCCTTCTTCAACACCTTTCCAGATAAAGGTTGATATTGGGAACCATACGGTTGATCGATGCATTATAGATGAAGGAGCTTCTATTAGTATCTTATCCGCTTATGATTGGAGAGATTTGGGTTTCCCTAATGTTATTCCAACTGTTAATTGGCCGTTGACCTTCGATAGAAGACCTAGTGAACCGATCAGATTCCTCCGTCAGGTACATGTTACTTTGGGTGGAAAAACAGTCTTAGTTGATTTTATGGTTTTAAAGGACCCTATGGAATTTGATATGATCCTCGAGCGTGATTACGTTTATGCTATGCATGCTGTGGTGTCTACGCTCTTTCGTGTGATGCATTTTCCTCATAACGAAAGCATTGTCACTATCGACTAGCTTGCATTCGTTGATCCTCCTTATTACCCAACTGTAGACCAGTCTGATCTCTCGTCATTAGGCACCACTATGTCACATGGGACTTATGTGGCATATTGTTCCCCGAGTTCAACTGCTACTAAGAAGAAGTCTCTGAGTTCATGCTTACATTCTCGGGACTTAGTCCCAGCTTTTGACCAAGTGACACCTCCATCTGAATGTTTAGATATGTGTTCTGTCTGGGACGATATACTTCCTCCTGATGAAGTTTTCCTAGAGTCCATAGTATAGTCTGCCATTCATTTGGATGTTGATCCAGTCGCAGTTATGTCTAGCCCCGGTTTGACCTTAAAGTCTGATCTTCCTACTGTTGAGTCTTTGGACTCTCCTATAGATCCGCAAATTGGTGTTCCTGCTGAGTTTGATTCTGCTTCTAGAATTTTCAACTCCCGTGATGATGAACTTGTTTCTGCAGATTACATCATGTCCTTCAACTTTTATCTTCATCCTAAAGTCGATCTTGTTGATTGTAAGTCCTCTGGCTTGGGTACCATAGAGTCTTCATTTGAAAACTCTACCTTGTTCATGCCTGCTATTGATGATAGTGAAGTTGAAAGTATTTCTACCATAGTGACTTGCATCGGATCTTTCTTTACATATGTTTTAGATATGATCTTGGTACTAATGTTTCTTGGAGATAGGATTCTTAGCTTGATTTATACTTGCTTACTGGTCCTTTTCGACACCTTGTGCAACCATGTTAGGTATATTCGGAACCTTTCATATAGGTTTAGGATTCCCTACTGTTATGTTTCATTTGAACCTTTTACCATCTGAATTCGCCATAGGGTCGAACCTATTGGATATCGGTGTGTTAGCCATCTCTTTATGCATTGTGCACCAGTTCGACATCAGAGCCTACCTAACATGGGTCACCCTAGTTAGCACCCTTATGCCATTTTGGTGCCCATGCTGAGTTTTTCTCATAGGCTCAAGAGCCTTTTTAGATTTACCATGACTTTGAGAAGAAGCCTTAGACCTTTCTTCCTCATATATTTCTGACCATCCCTAATAAGCCTCCCATCTTTGTGTTCAAGTTGCATATGCATCTGTTATGATACCACTTGCGCTAATGAGCATGATGCCAGCTTCCACGCTTTTAGCTCATTGTATAAGCCTCCATCTCTGATCTCATTTCCGCTAAGCTCTGTATCATTTTGCCTTCGCAATTTGACACCTTTTACTCGGAGGAGACACACCCTGAGTGTCCTTATCTTGCTCGTGTTCCTTGCATTAGGCATAGCTTTGTTCCATGCGCTTGGAGCTAGTTTTTCATGTCCCTAAACTCGTCTCCTCCCATTTCGAGCATTTCTTCCACCTTTACTTCGAGCTCGTTAAAAACAATAAGTAGGTTTCAAGCATTATTCTCCTTTACTTTGAGCTCGTTAAAAACAGTAAGTAGGTTATGAGCAGTCTTCCACCTTTCCTTCGAGCTCGTTAAAAAAAGTGAGGAGGCTATGAGCATTTCTTTCATCTTCACTTCGAGCTCGTTAAAAACAGTAAGGAAGTTATGAGCATTTCTTTCATCTTCACTTCGTGCTTGTTAAAAATAGTAAGAAAGTTATGAGAATTTTTCTATATCTCCTTTGAGCTCGTTAAAAACAATAAGAAGGTCATGAGTTTACTTTTTCGGACTCATTAAACCTTTACGGAAAAGATCCCTATGGAGTTCTTTTAAGCCCTTTTCAGACTCCTTAAATAGGAAAAGTTTTCCGAGCATAGTTGTCTTTTAGGGCTCGTTAAAATAATTGAACTGACATCCACTTAGGTATAGAATTACCCCTTTTCCAGGCCTTGGTGGATAATTTACGAAAAATGTATACTCTAGGTATACTTTGATATGCGCTAGAAGAGTTCTTCTTCCATTATTTTACACTTTTTCAGGGAAGGAGACTAACTTTACGAAAAAGGACCTTTGGAGTCGTCTTTAGGGTTTTCAGACTCTTGAAATGTGAAAACACCAAGCGAGCATTCACCTACTCGGGCTCGATGTGAAATCCACGAGATGGTTAATAGAGGACTGTTTAAGTTTTTCAACTCTATAAACAAGAAAACACCGCCGAGCACAGACCAATCCAGGCTCGATATAAAATCCACAGATAGGTATATGTAGTTTTCTTCTAGGTTTTTCAGACTCCTTAAATATGAAAATACCATCGAGCATGCTTTAGTTCTTTGTCAAACTCGTTAAAAAATGAAAAAGGAAAGGGAAGGGAATAATGTTAAAATATCTTTCAAAATGATGGCAGCAAGTCAACTACCTCCTTGAACAAAGCACCTATTTTGAGTCTATCAAACAAGTTGGGTTCTAGTGTTGGCCTTAGGATAAACCTGATCTCAGAGTTATTACTCCTTCGTTTGGTTAGTCTTCCAATCATATGGAGAATCTGTTAATGTCTCCTACATTGCAGATTTGTATCATGGTCTCTTTGTGTTAAAAGCTATCTAAGTCACTCTTGTGTCATGCTCACTGTTCAAGGATATAACCTATGTCGGCCATTCTGCAGTTGCCTTGACCTCATGCGTCGGCCATTCCTTGGTGTCAGTATGTTTCATCATGTGTTCAGTCCTACTCCAAATTAGCTCATACCTGTTGAGTGTCCCTCGTGTTGGATGATGGAGGATGCCTTAAGGCCTCCCTTCCAACGGACTTCTTCCCATCGAATTCAACTCATTGTGCTCTGGGAATGAAGTTTAGAGTTTCGGTTAGTACCTTGGGGATTGCAGTCATCAGTGGCAGTTTCTCTCGCTATTGGATAGATGGGAATACATCAATGTCTCCTATCCGATGGATTCTTCAAGTGTTCGAAGGCAAGACCACTTATTCGCACTTGTTTGAATGTACTAGGTACCTTGGGTTCCATTTTCATTATTGGTGGACACCCTCGAGTTTGTTAACGGTATACATCAATGACCGGTAATCAAACGATACCTCCCATGTTCGACATCAACTCATTTATTCGTATGGATAGGTTTGTACTTTGGGTTTTTTTTGGATGAAGACCTTGGGATCCTTGATAACATCACCTTATTTATGTTATTGCCCAAGTTGCGCAAGACTGAGCCACACTCCTTTTGGCTCTTGATGAGACATAGATCCAGCTTGTTCTCTATAGCTATGTTCTCCAGTTTTGACATAGATCCACCTTGTATTTATGTGGCTATGTTTATACTTATGTTTCTCATGGATCCACGCTTGTATTCTAGTGGCCATGATATATGCATCAGTATTTGGATTATTATTGTATCCTCTTGGAGGTCATGTTCCACTATTTGAGCATGGACAGTTACCCAAAGGATGAGTTTGTCTCACATTGCCTTTGCTTTCAGGTACTTCATTTGAGCCTATGATTCTTGGTCTCTTCGATTACCCCGCTTCCATGATTCCACTCTTTGTTATTTATAATGTATTTCAGCCATTGTTTCTCTTACTCCCTCTAACCTCGCACATTAGGGAGCATCTTTTATAGCTTAAAATGACACTTCTCCGTCCGTGACGACACTTGTATCGCTTGGTCGCATGACGACACTTCTTGAGATCAAGTTTAATCACACAACATGACACTTGTGGATTGAAGGGTCATTTGGGACACTTAAAATGGTTGAAATTACCTCATTCCTGGTCTATTTGATGGTCATAGCCCTTAGGAACACTTTCATAACCCTTAGGAACACTTTTCCAGACCAAACCATCTCCTGAAAATCATCAGAAAACCCTGTTTTTGGCCATTTTTTCACAAAAACGTTGGTATCCTATGCATAGAGTAGGGCATACTAGGATGTGTGCGCTACTCTTATGCATGTGGAGTAGCGCACACCTTGAAAAATGCGTTGGTTTGTAGTAGGAAGAGTAGGCATTTTCCTGAATCAGTCAAAATCTCGAATTTTGGTCGAATTGAGTTAGTTTGGAAACTTCCTAATCGGTTATAACTGCTTTTCCTCTCCTTCATTGACTATATAAGGAAGGTAGAAGGGCCATGTGAGGGGACCGAGCCCAATAATAATGTTATGCGGGAGGAATGGAGACCCTCATCCCCCTCTCTTGTGCCTCAGTTTTTGATAAACCCTAGCACAACTGATTAGAAGCTGGGATCCTTGGAGAACAGAAGCAGGAGACCTTGAATTTAGGTTTCGTGAAGTGCCAAGCTTGAAGGAAGGTATAATTTTATGTACTTGCTTCATTCATTAATAAAGATCAGACGTTCTTCTCTTTCCAAATATGACCTATTCATGTGTGTCTCAGATTTGATTACAGTTTGCTTATAGTTTGATGTCTTCTTTTTTCATGAATATCAGTCTTATATATGTAGTCAAATGTATTTGAGAAAGGTATGAAGTTGTTTTGCAGGTGTGGGCCTTGTGACATTGAATAGCATTGAAGAGCAAGGAAGTGGAAGGCTTGGATCAACCTTCTTAATATGGTACAAATATTTCTAACCTTAAATATCTTTGCTTACTTGTTTTACTTGCAGAACATTTGTAGGTCTATCTTTCATCCCTGTAAGTTGGTAGTTTCTCCCCTGAACTATAGGTGTATTTCCCTCACAACAATATACTGCTCATCTTCAACAAAAGAGTCAAGAATAGTTGGCCTCAAATATAGAAATACCGCACTCAATACCAATAAATAAACCCTTGTATACTGTATGGAAGGCTCACCCAACAACCTTCAATGATAGGTCTCTAGATTTCAACGATGGTCAAATATTTCGCATAGAGAGGTAATGCTCCACGCTTCAGTGCAACATAGTAATACCAACATTGCAATACCAATACTAACTCCAATGTAATGGAAGTCTTCTTTCAATTATAATCCAAGTCCAAGATATCAAGCCTTCATGAACCAGGGAAAATAAAAATGATCTAGAGAAAATGCCTGCATTACAATGGGTTTTGGAGAGCTCATTGAACCCGGTTGTCCATATGCACGAGTTTAATTTTATGTGATCTCACCTCCATGTTGTTTCGGTGAAACATCTACGTATATAGTAATAAAAACATATCATTCAAATTTACGAGAGAGAGTCCCAACTCGTCATTGACCAGAGGATTTCCATGCTCACCTCACTAGAAGAGAGGCCACAGGAGGAGAGGTCTCGACCTGCAATTTTTGGTATCCACTGATGGAGAGTTTGACGAGGGAGAAAGAATCCTAAGATGGATAGGACTCAATTCACAGAGGATACATCAAAATTCAGTGTGTCAATTGTTTTCCATGTAAACGAATAGACGAACGCATGAGATCCTTGTCCACGACATAGATTAGGGTTCGCAAGGATTTTAAGGGAGAGAAATCCGGGGATTGAGCTTGCATAGTGAATGGAGAGGGCTCACAATAGTGGAAAGAAACTCCTGTGGTAGTGGAACCCTTGCTTGAAACATTGGACATAGCAGAGGATTAGGGCTCGAGTAGAATGCATCAATGGAGAATGCACACAATAGGAAGGGGCATGAGGAGAAGACTGTATCTTCCAATACAAAGGATTGTGGTGGAGTATCATTCACAGGAATTAGGGTAACATCTAAATTCCAGGTTTGCAGAGAGAAAACGTGCAAAGCTAATGAAAATGCTCACAATATGAAGGAGGGCACAAAAAGAGAAGATAGGTTGGAGGAAAGAACGTGGGAAATATGCCATACCATCGTTGGGATGCTAAGATAGGAAGACAATCAAATACTAAACAAAGACAAGTAGAATTGGCATGAAATCACACTTTATGTCTTTAAGAATGTACATATAAATACAATGATGTGACTCTTGGGTTCATATTCCCAAGATGTGTATTGGACTTCTGAGATGACTCTTCATCTCCACCTAAACCTAACGGATCAGGTTCCAACAAATATGATTGAAAAATTCTAATGGCTACGACAAGCATTGCATTCTTTTTCTTAATGAGGGCATCAACCACTTTGTTTTATTTATCCTTTATGTGTTTGATCTCAAAATCAAATTCACATAAAAATTCCAGCCATCTATCTTTCCTTGCATTCAGTGTTGGTTGTTCAAATAAATATTTCAAACCACAATGGTCTGTCCTAAGATCAATTTTCCTTCCCCTCAAATAGTGCCTCCACATTTTCAAAGCATGCACTATGGTAGCAAGATCTAAATCATGGGACGTAACATAATTATTTTCATGTTATTTTAGATTTCTTGAATTATAACATACTACATGCTTGTATTGCATAAGAACTCTAATTCCTTGTTTATATCCATCGAGACACCACAAAATCCTATTCTAGATTTTCATTTTCAAAATTGGAGCACTTTGAAGGAGCTTCTTCAAAAGCTGAAGCTTCCTTTACATTTTTATGCCCACTCAAATTTTATTCCCTTCTTTTGCAAAGAAGTGATGCAGTGTGTAACCTTGGGGAATCCTTTAGTGAAACTTTTGTAATAAACATCAAGACCCATAAAGGATATCACATTTGTTACATTCTTTGGAGTTGGCCAATTCATAATGGCCTCAATATTTTCTAGATCCACTAATATTTCTTCCTTTGAAATAATGTGACCCACATAATGAGTTTTCTTTTGATTGAAATCACATTTGCTTAGCTTTGCATACAACTTATGGTCTCATAGCACTTGCAAAGTCATTCTCAAATGTTCTTCATGCTCTTCTTCATTCTTGGAATAAATAAGAATGTCATCTAGGAAAACAAGAACAAACTTGTCTAAATACTAGATGAAAACACTATTCATGAGACACTTGAATGTAGTTGGGGCATTAGTGAGCCCAAATGGCACCAACACAAACTCATAGTATCCACACCTTTTTATAAAGGCTATTTTTTGGATGTCTCCTTCCTTTTTGTGACTTGATGTCAACCAAACCTCAAATCAACCATTGAAAATACATTTCCCCTCTCAATTAATCAAATAGATAATCGATTGGAGGTAAAGGGTATTTATTATTTATTGTAACTTTGATCAACTACCTTTAATCAATACACAACATGAGTGTTCCATATTTCTTCTTAACAAGTAGCATTGGTGATCCCTATGGAGACACACGTGGTTGAATGTACTTCTTTTACAATAACTCTTGCAATTGCATTTCATCTATAGTAATTATGGTGTAATTTTTCTATAAGGTGTCTTGGACACTAGTGTAGCTCCTAGAACAAGATCATCTATGAAATCAATATCACTCTTCGGAGGAAGTCTCGACACTTCATTAGGAAACACATCCCTGAATTCTCACAAGACCCGATATTCCTCCAAGTTGGGAACTTTATTTTCTTCTCTATCTAGTACACAAGATGCATACAATTGACAAGCCTTTCTAAAGAGATTATTTAGCTGCAAGGCTGAAACCTATCTAATAGAAACCACCTTTGGAATTCCCTTTAATATGTTCGGGTACACAGGGTACTACCAAAGGATTGAACACCAAGAGCAACCACTTCACACAAATAGACAATAGATCAACACACCAATGTTTTGACGTGGTTTAAACCCTCTTGAGGGAAACACTCCATGGCCCCAACCAAATAGCTTCTACGGGAAAATTTATTATGCAAAGAAAGAAAGTTATAAATGAGCTTCTCATAATCGACCAATTAAACAATGACCCTCCATGCTCTTTAAATAGAGATCATGGACCAATCGGGTGTTAAGCCACGGATCAAGGTTAGGTATGATCTAAGAGAAGTTGAGCCATCAGATCACTCTGTGTCAGGAACATATCGTGACCATCGGATTAAGTATTTACAAATGCATATTAATGCATACTAAAGAAACACACATAACATATATATTACACAAGTTGATCTTAACTAACCCCTAAGTGTCTAAATATCCTAACATCCCCCCTTAAGAACAACTTGGGATAGGATTGAAGGATTTACAAAAGTGACACTATTAGAAGAAGGAAGGAGGCATTAGAGCCTATCCCGCCTTAATGACAAGTTCCTGAACTCCTAACATAGATCGAAGTTTAGAAAACTTTGCTTCTGTAAGAGACTTGGTGAAAATGTCTGCAACTTGATCATCTGTAGGGCAAAAGAGCACTTCAAGAACATGATCATGAACAAGATTTCTGATGAACTGCATATGTAGCTCAATGTGTTTGTTGCGTTGATGTAGAACTGGATTTTTGGCAAGCTTGATGGCACTTTGATTGTCGCACCAAAGTGGAGTAGGCTGCTGCTGCTCGAATCCAAACTCTGAAAGGATCTGTTGAAGCCATAAAGCTTCCTGACTGGCATTAACTGCGGCTCGATATTCTGCTTCTGTTGAAGAAAGAGCAAGAGCTTGTTGTTTCTTACAAGCCCAAGTGATAGGTCTAGATCCCAGACTGAAAACATAACCTGCAGTAGACTTTCGATCATCAGGATCGTCGACCCAATCTGAATCAGTGAAACCAACCAACAAAGGTGTCCCCCCTGTACTATAATGAATCCCAAACTGAAGTGTACCTCGAATATATTGAAGTATTCTTGTAGCTGCTTTCCAATGACTTTCATGAGGTGTCTGCATATAATAGGCAACGCGACGAACGACAAAGGAAAGGTCAGGACGGGAATGAGTCAAGTATAAGAGACTACCAACAAGCTAACGATACAAGGTGGCATCGACTTTAGGTGAAGTATAAGTGGCAGAAAGTTTGACTCCAGACTGGAAGGGAGAAGGAGCTGGGGACGAAGAAGGTCACAAGCATACTTCGACTGAGAAAGAAAGATTCCTTCTTTGGTTTGCAGGACTTGGAGACCAAGAAAATAATGCAAATGTCCTAAGTCATCAACATGGGTTATAATCTTAGGTTCACTACCAGTAAGAATAAGGTCATCAACATATAGAACACGTATGATGAGATGGTTTCCTACTTTCTTGGTATAGACATTGGGGTCATAATGGCATCTAGAAAAACCTGTGTTATCCATTTTGGCATACCAAGCTCTAGGAGCTTGCTTAAGGCCATATAAGGATTTCTTAAGGTGGCATACAAGGCTAGAGTTATTATGAACACATCCAGGAGGTTGTTCCATGTAAATTTCCTCCTGTAAATCACCATGTAAGAAGGCAGACTTGACATCCATTTGATGGACTTCCCAATTATGTAAGGCTGCAAGGGAAAGAACAAGGCGGATGGAGTTCACTTTTGCGACGAGAGCAAAGGTTTCATTGTAGTCAATCCCTTCAACTTGGGAAAAAACTTTGGCAACTAACCTTGCCTTAAGTCTTTCAACACTTCCATCTGATGCATACTTAGTTCTGTAGACCCATTTATATCTGACAAGTTTCTTCCTTTTGGAAGAGGTGCAAGATTCCAAGTATCGTTCGCCATTAAGGAACGATATTCTTCATCCATGGCTGCATCCCAATCTGGATTCGCTGAAGCTTCTGTAAATTTTTTTGGATCATGATTCTCGAAAACTTGAGCCAAAAGAGAAGAGGCTCGTTGAAACTGAGAACGTGTTCAATGTTGATCTCTAGGATCACCGGCAAGATCACCAGCTGCTTCACATGTTGAACGGACCCATCGAGGAAGCACTTGTGCTGGTGCAACTGGAGGAACATGAGCAGGAAGAGGTGGATTTTCATCCTTACTGTCATCATCAGAAACTGGAGTTGGAAACCTGTCAAGGAAGTTGGAAGAAGAAGAAGAAGACACAAACGCCGAATCAGGCTTGCAGGCCAAAGATAGCACAATCGCCGAGTTAGGCTCGCAGGCCAAGATATTTTCATCAAATTTAACATCTCTTCTAATAATTATATCATGATAATGTGGTTGAAGAAGTCTATAACCTTTTACATCTTCAGAATTTCCAACAAATATGCACTTTTCACTTTTAGGCTGCAATGCTTTCCATTTTTCATCCAGAATGTGATCCCATGCTTCACTACCAAACACACGGAAGTGACTTACATTAGGTTTGGTTTTACTCCATGCTTCTTCCAGTGTTATACCTTGTAATGCTTTAGTGGGGGTGCGATTAATTATGTAATTTGTACAATTAATGGCTTCAGCCCAAAATTGAAGATTTAGTCCCTTAGATTGGATCATACATTTAGCCATTTCTTTTAAAGTGCGGATCTTCCGCTCAGCTACACCATTTTGTTGTGGTGTATATGGAACAATGTGTTGTTGTTGGATGCCTTGTTCAGTGCAGAAAGTAGTGAACTTTTTGTTAAAATATTCTTCCCCATTGTCAGATCTTAACTTAATAATTTGATGACCAGATTGTTTTTCAACAAGGGCCTTATAGTCCAAGAACATGTTAAATACTTTGCTCTTAAGTTTTAGGAAATAAACCCAAGTGCATCTGGTGTAATCATCAATGAAAGTTAAGAAATATTTAAAACCAGAAAATGAAGCAGATGGAAGAGGACCACACAAGTCACTATGCACAAGCTCCAAGGGAACCGAGGCGTGTCAAGAGGTACGTTTGTCAAAACTGTCCCAATGATGTTTTTCAAGTACACAACCGGAGCAAACACCATCCTTGCAAGATACCATCGGAAGACCTGTCACCATATTGTCTTTACATAGTTGTTGCAATGAGCAATAATTTAAGTGACCAAATCGCTCATGCCAAAGTTTGCTCAAGTTATCACTTTGAGCAACAAAAACTGAAGGGAAAGGCGATGACCCAAAGTTGTTAAACTTGTACAACCTGGTAATATCATCAACAATTCCGGTAGCTAGGACCTGTTGAGGATCTTTAAAATCCTTGATTACAACTTGGTGAGGTGTAAAGGTCACAGTTTTACCTTCACCAAAATGAGTGATCTGATAGACTGATAACAAATTGCAGGAAATTCTTGGAACACATAGTACATCACTAAAATGACCATTATCTACTGGAACTGTTCCAGCTCCTACAACACTTAGAGATCTTTCATCACCAACAAATATTTGTTTGGTGTTACATTCATGCATAGTAGAAAAGATGGCTTGATCTTTAGCCATATGATAAGATGCTCCAGAATCAATGAGTCATTCATTTGAAGTAGAAGAAGAAGATGTATTATAAGAATAACCAGAAGCACAAAGTGCATGTCCATGAGAGGTAGATTCTGAAGGCGTATCTAAGCTAATGTGGTGCTTCTTCATTACTGCTTCCAAGGCTGTCATCTTCTTGAAACACTTAGATTCATCATGATTATCTTTCCCGCAATAGTTGCAATGATGCTCAGTCTTCTTGCCTTTTGGCTTGGATCCTTTGTCATTTTTTAAAGAAGGAGCTGACTGAGAGGGTTTTGGACCCTTGTTTGACTTATTATTGTGAAAATTTTGTTTCTTGTGAGGCTTGGACTTTTCTTTCTGTTGGGACAATAAGGCTTTCCCAGATGTATCTGCATTGTTGATTATTCCAAGATGAATGAGTTTATCTTGCTCTCTAATCAAGGAATCACAAAAGGATTCAAGACTAGGCTCTTGATAGCTAGTTGCATTCAAGGATTCTTTCATGGAGTAAAATGTAGATACAAAAACAGAATATGCAGGTCCAAGTTTGGAAAGAATATGATAAATGTATTGTTTGTCTTCCCCTTTTAATCTTACATTCTGCACATAAGAGTTTAAGAGTTTTGTATTTAGATAAATAATATTGAATGCATGAAAAGTCACTTGGATTTAAAGAAATCAACTCATTTTCAAGTTGGTGACTTCGAATTTCATTGTGTTTACCAAACATAGATTCCAACTTGTCCCAAGCAGCATCAGGTTCATCAATTCCAGATATGTGGAATCGCAAATCAGTAGAGATTGACATCCCAATCAATCCACGAGCTTCGTCACATCTATTTGCCCATTTTATTTTCTTATCATCATCAGTGGGTTCTGTTTCTTTCCCTGAGGTAATTCTGAAAAGTCCCCTACTTCGTAGAACATCTTCCATACGAGATTTCTATGAGAAATAGTTGGAACTATAAAGTAGAATATCACAAGGGGCGGCCATATTTGTGAATTATTGACTGTAAAAACAGAAACCAATAGTCTAGATGTGAAGAGCTCAAAAAAATAGGTGGTTTAAAAAAAAACGACACTGAAAACTGACTCTGTATGATGAAGTTATGCTTGAACAAAAAAACTGTTGAAGATGTCCCCAATAGTGATGTGGCAGCTAGAGAATGTCCAGCAAAATAAGAACCCCCCTCTTCCCAAGATGAACCTTCTGATAATCACTTTACAAGAAAGTTGCTTTAAGTGAACCACTTTTGTAAAATAAGTGATTTCACTTTTACAATTATATTACTTTTAAATAGTGCAACAATAAAAAAAAACTTAAGTGACTCACTTGTATTTTTATTTTTTATTATTTAAGTGAGATGCACTTTTACAATAAAATAACTTGAAAATAGAAATTGCATGCACTTTTTCTTTTAAAACTAACTTTCTAAGACTTGAACTCAAGAATTAATAAGGAATAAAGCAACTTTGAATCAAGTGAGCTAGATTAAAAGGTATGTAAAATATGGGAATGAGAAAGAAGTTTTTTTTTTTTTTTAACTCTTCTTGCTCGGTTTGCGTGCTTTCCCTTTTTCCTGCAAAACACACCACAAATCAAAACAAATTTTTTTTTTTCACACTTTTGGAGTTAGATCTTGTTAGCTTGCCCAAAAAGTGTACGTTTTCTCTCTGTTTCTGATTTGTCGAGATCGCGCAAGGTGCACGGCAAAGAACATACACAGCCGAGAAAAACCCTTTCCCTTTTTGTTTCTAATTTGCCGAGATCGCTCAAGGTGCACGGTAAAGAGCATACGCAAACGGGAAAGCAACAATCCGAACCAAAAAAAAAATCTAACAGTAAAAAATGATAAAATTTGAGATTTTTTTCTTTCAAAAACAAAAAATAAAAAAATGCGTCACTATAACATTATACCTTCAGATCTGATGAAATACGCGTTTCTGGAGCAACCAGGAACCGTTTTTGATCAAACGAAAACTATTTCCCAATGGAAACGACGCTCCAGACGCAATGGAACACCTTCCACAGCCCAGAAATCCACAGAAATACTAGAACCAAAAACCCTTTCGAGTTTCGGCAACAACAGTTCAAGATTTAGATCATAACCGGAAGCGGCTCTTCATAAAAGCTCTTATACCATGTTCGGGTACACAGGGTACTACGAAAGGACCGAACACCAAGAGAAACCACTTCACACAGACAGATCACAGATCAACACACCGATGTTTTGATGTGGTTTAAACCCTCTTGAGGGAAACACTCAACGGTCCCGGACAAATAGCTTCTACGGGACAATTTATTATGCAAAGAAAGAAAGTTACAAATGAGCTTCTCATAATCAATCAATTAAACAATGACCCTCCATTCTCTTTAAATAGAGATCATGGACCAATCAGGTGTTAAGACACGGATCAAGGTTAGGTATGATCTAAGATAAGTTGAGCCATCGGATCACTCTATGTCGGAAACATATCATGACCATCGGATTAAGTATTTACAAATGCATACTAAAGAAACACACTATCCCTAACGGATATATTACACAAGTTGATCTTAACTAACTCCTAAGTGTCTAAATATCCTAACATAATATCATTGGATTTCCTTCTCCTTTAATGCATTAGAAGGTCTTTCTATAGTAATCAAGTTTAAATTTATGTGCTTCCAACCAATCCATTGCAATGAGAACATCATAAGAACTGAGTGGAAAATATTCATATTTTCCCATGTGAAGAGTCCATCCATTTCTAATGGACATTTCTCCACCATTTCATTAACTTTCCTCTTGGTTCCAGTGGCTAGTTGGACCAACTATGATTTACTATGCTTTGTTTTCTTAAAAGCAAAAATCTCAACAAATTTAGGAGTGATATAATTGTGAGTAGATCCAGGGTCAATCAAAATAGAAACATATTGCTTAGCAATATTACCTTCAATCTCAACCACAACTGATTGATGGCCTGCTTGGAAGTCCTCTAGTGCAACATAGATTATAGAGATAGCCTTTGCTACATCACCTACAGTTCAGGCTCTTGGATGTTGTGAATATGATTGGCACTCCCATTTGACGTGGAAAAATCATAATAAAATGGCCCTGTCCACATCCCCAACATTGAAGTGGCTCTTTTGGCTTGTCTCCCTAAGTTTGAATTTCTGGTTACAATTTTTAAATCTTTTTTATGTTCGGCTGTCTCTTTCGGCCGCCGTATACCGTGTTTTTTCCCCCAACATTCGTGTCCCGACCTAACCGCGGCTCTCAGACTGTTTCCGGTGACCTGCCGGCGGCTTTCAGTCGGTTACCTGCGATTCGGCCGCGGCTATTAGCTTGTTTGATCCAGTCTAACTGCGGCTATTTCCCTGTTTTCGGCGTCCCGCCTGCGGCTTTCGGTCAGTTTCCCGCAACCCGCCGGTGCCTTTCGACGTCTTTTCTGCGTCCCGCCTGCGGCTTTCGGCCAGTTTCCCACAACCCGCCGGCGCCTTTCGGCGTCTTTCCTGCGTCCCGCCTGCGGCTTTCGGCCATTTTCCCGCAACCCGCCGGCGCCTTTCGGCATCTTTCCCGCGTCCTGACTGCAGTTTTCATCCCTTTTGCTGCGTCCCGACTGCGTTTTCCTACCAAAAACCTGCATCCTGTCCGTGCCTGTTTCCCTCAAACCCGCGGTCCGACTGCTCAGTTTCGCCATAAACCTGCGGTCTGATTTCTGCATTTTTTACAGTTTTGAGCCCAGAACTTTGCTGCACTATTTTCTGCACCAGCACAGCCCTCTGTCTTACTGCAGCCACCCTTCCTTACAACATTTTTCTGCAGTTTTTATTTCTGTTTCATTTACAGAATCGTTTTTACGTTTTCAGCACTTTACATTGGAAAAAGAAAATTGTGCATTTTAAAAGTTCATTTCTGTATTGTTATTGCTAGATAGAAAGTTGCCCTCCCTAGTGGCACTTTCTACTTGGGTTCATCATCATCTCACGAGCACACACTCTGTCACATAATTCAAGTGAGCCTTAAAAAACTATCTAACTCAACCAATATTCTAACTCCACTTGGAGAACACAAAAGAATCTTTGTAGTTAGGTAGGATCGGAGGGATAGGCTTCTAATAACACCCCTTGGTTACTTACATTTGAGACATAGTTGTTGTCCAAATAGGGAACCAAAATCCCCTAGTACTTTTTGGCACGGTCACAACCAGTTTACCAGAGGGCCTCTCCCCTAGGAGGGTTGAAGTCGCGAGACTGGTTCCGGAGGCATGAGTGGAATACCGCACTCCATTCAGTAACCGAAGGGCTACCTTTCGCAGTTCTCGGGATATCCCTGTATTGGGGTATTGCGGTAAAAGGACCAAACGACAGATTCACCTTTCTGGACGTGTCATGAACGGGGTATCTTAGTTGCCATTCTTTTAGGATTGACTACCCGGTGTCCCTCCCGGTAGGGGGACATCTTAGCCACTTGGCTTTCCTATTCATATTATCTGACTTGGATTTCATCACTTTGCAGAGGATATGTATAGTTGAGTCAGAATACTTTTAGTCAGGTGTTTGCATGCTCCCTTACCTCCCTTTGGTCTAGTGAGTTCACCATTTTTCATTTTTAGGAAACCTGCTGCTTGTTGGTATTCTGACCATTTTTGTTGGTACTCCACCTATTGTAGCACAGCTGTTACAGTGGGTGTTTTGAGTTGGTTGTTGGCCTGAGTGCCTTGTTTTTTGAGCTCTCCTTCTGCACACTCGGTTGCATTAGGGTTTTTGAGCTATTTTTTACTCACCTCAACCCACAGAGTTTCGACACCATCTGTCACCATTGAGTCCCTGAGACATTCTCGGCGCCTCAGGGGTGAGCCCCCACAGCACGGTTCACTTGACACCACACGTCATCGCCACAGATCATCATCACTTGATACCACTTATCACAGATCTAGAGCCTTGTCACTTGACTCCACTCGTCAACGGCATAGGACTCCGTCACCAGATATTGACGCCCCTTACTTTACCTCCGATTCTGAAGAAGAGTCTGAGAACGCTATTTACACTGCCCCTACTAGCCCCATGGCTGGCGCAACTTCCACTCCTTTCGCTGTAGGGACCATTGGTGGCACATCCACCACTACACCAGTTACCACACCTGCTCTGGGAATGCCCTCGATGGGGGCCACATCCACCATCCCGGTCACCATTCCCATTCCCGTAGCTGGCGTACATACCATTACTCCACCAGTTACTCACACTACCCATGGTGGTGCAGGCCCATCCTATACTACCTTAGTTCCCCCACTTGGGGGTAACATTCCCAACCCTGCCCCTCTACTTGGGGGCATGGGCCCCAACTTGGTCCAACCCACTCCTGTGTCACATCCTTCTTCTAGTCTGCCATTCATGGCTAGCCTCAACCTACCTGACCTAGCCAGATTGACCAACGACCCTATCCGACACGACCCTGCATGGCCTCATATGCCCACCAAGCTCCCCTCGGACATCCCTAAGTTCGAGGGCAAGGCAGGTGAGGACCCACAAAACCATATCATGTCCTTCCATCTATGGTGTTCCTCCAACTCCATAGCGGATGACTCTATTCGCCTCCCATGGGACCCATGCCACCTTTACTTCCCTGGCCTCGACCTTCCTGCAGTTCTTCCCGTTACCTGTCCGCTATGACGTGGGCATTGAGATACTCCTATCTTGCAGACAAAACACGGCTACCCACATCACGGACCACATTCATGAGTGGCGTAGACGCCGTAGCTTATGCAAGATCAAATTAGACGACCGTATCTTCCTAGATTGGTTCCTCAAGTCCCTTCTTCCTGTTATTGCTAAGGATGTCGCTTCCGAAAGACCCCAGTCTGAAGAAGAGGCCATCCTTAAGGCACAACAGTTTGACCTCATTTATGCCCAGTCAGGTTACCTCTATACCATTATACCTGACGCTCCTCGTGACGAGTCCTCCCATCACGATGGGATGGGGGCATCCCACGCTGCAAACGACATCATTGGTCGTGTTTCTTCGCATCCCCAACCCTTTTCCATAGCACGTCCTACCCCGGGCCCCGACCTTCACGGGCCACCTCACAGTCTGGGGCCACCAACTCATATGCTCCTATGACACATCACCATCATTCCCATGGACCCAGTTGTCCACCTCAGTGATTTGGTCATGCGCCCCCTGCTTACAAACCCCCGGTCGCACCTCAGTCCTATTACCACCAGCAGGCTGCACCAGCTCCTGTGCCTCCTTAGGCCCAACCCGCTTATTACCACCAGCAGGCTGCACCAACTCTTGCGCCTTCCCAAGCCCAACCAGCATATTACCCGCCATAGGCAGCCCCTGCGGCCAACCCACAACTTGCTCCGCAGACATATCAGCAACCTCCTCAAGGTGCCGCACCTGCGCAACCTCCACCTACATACCATCCACCGCAGCCTGCTCCCGCACCTGCACAACCTCAAAACCCACCCGCTGCTCAAGGGAAAGTTTACGCCCAAAACAACCCGCAGCAAAACCAAAATAACCAATGCAACCAGGGCCAACAAAATCGCGGCAAGGGCCGTAATCATGGGAACAACCAACCTACAGACCAAGGTGGTCAACCGGCTAATCCCCCAGACAACAACAACGCGGCCCCCGCTAACCAAAACCCTGATCGCCCGCCCAAGCAGGCTAAAAACCCTAATTTGAGAATGAACCATCCTTGTTCTATCTGCGGGGTCTATGGCCACTACACACATACTTGCCCACATTTGGAGCGAGCTCAGCAACTTTGGGTTGATGATGCCCATCGACAAGGACATGCGGCTCCTCAAGCACCGCCCAACCCCCCACAACCTCAGCAGCCACCTTTGGTGCTGCAAAACCCCTTACCAACCCAAGGCGTGGTGAACACTCAGTCGTTGGCCCCCCCTCAAGCCAACGCGCAACCCCAACAACAACAGATCACATACGCCGCTCCTGATCAACCCATGTTTGACTCAGGTACCCACCACTTGTTGATGATGTCTTCCGCTGATGTCAACCTTCAGACTCGCCGGAACCAATATGGCTCCACCTCTGAAGCCCCTCCCACTGATCAAACCAGTAACGCTCATCCCACTGATCAAGCGTTACGTATCCCTCCCCCTCCGGTAGATGGCGCTTCCAAAGTAGCTCGTTTCCCACTTCGCCGTATCAACAATAACCCCAATGCGCGCGCTGCGTCAAACTACAACATTGTAGACAACCTAGCCCAATCTCCCGTAGCCATGTCTGCGTTAGAAGTCTTAAAGAACTGCCCTTCCCAGCGCAAGACTTTACTCTCCGCCATTGGGGCTATTGACCCAAATGATTCGAATTTGATGGCATTTGATTTGGACCAGTCCGAACCATGCCTGCCTTCCACCTTAGCATTCCAAGTTTCTGTTTCCGTTCGGCATCTTGTCATCCATCGATGCATCATCGATGATGGTGCCTCCACATGCGTTATGTCTACATTCGTATGGTAGAAGTTGGGATCCCCTACCCTCCAGTAGTCCACCACTACGTTACGCGCCTACGACGGTCGTTCGGCTCAGCCCCAAGGTCTCCTAGCCAATGTCCCTGTCCAATTAGGTGCTAAAACCATCCTCATCGATATCGAGGTCATCAACGCCCAGCTTGATTACAACCTCTTACTCGGTCGCAACTACATGTATGCTATGCGGGCGGTCGCTTCCTCTATCTTTCGTACCATGATGTTCCCCCATGATGGACGCGTGGTTAAGATCGACCAACTCACTTACTATGATCCAAATGCTCCCGCTGCACCCGAAAATGTTCTCCCCATGGTGGAACAACCAGTCAGTAGTGCTGCTACCTCATTTGTTTCCTCTTTGGGACCTAGAGTTTACTCAGACCCGCCGATGACATCCACCTTCCAATCCATTCCGCCCCCGTCATCTACGCCCGAAGTGTCTGACTTATGTACCCTATCCCACGATAATCAACCAACCACCAATTAGCCACCCTTGTTGCCTAAACCACCATTGGTACCTAGCCACATTGGTGTTACACCTATCCATACAATCCCCTTTCTAGTCCCTCCCTCGGGAGTAGTAAGCGCCCCGGTCATGGCTACCCTTAGCCTCCCCGGGCTAACCTTGGGATTACCTGTCTGGTATCTTTCGCCTCCCGTTCCCCCGCCAACACCAAACGTCGTCCTCCAACCGGTGCAACCCATGGCTACTACCACTCATCCACCCCCCGGTGTCTCTACCCCGTCGTCCTCCACGAATCCCCCTCCTACTCCCAAACCCACTGGGGGCAGAGGTCCCCAACCTTACACTGCTGTACCACCTCCCAAGACAGAAAAAACCCCCCAGTATTTCGTGCTCCTCCCAAATGCTCATTGTGCGATGAGTTAGGCCATGCGACTCACCAGTGTCCACAGTTACCTGCATTACAGGAACACATGCAGATGCTCGATGATGACCCCAGTTTCCCGGTTGTCAAACTAGATCCCACTCCCAAGCCTAAAGATAAATCACTGCGCACTAACCACCCCTGTGCCATATGCGGTATTTACAGGCACTACTCACATCATTGTCCTGATCTCCCAGATTACAGAGCGGCTCTCTATGAGATGAACAATCTGGATCTTGAGACGGCACCTACCACTATTGAAGAGATTCACCCCCTGATCTCACCCCCATCCGGGGAGGTCAACACCATTTACATGATCTCTTCCACTACCATTCCCACGTCAACCGATTTGACGGCCCAAACTTTCCGTACTGATGAGGAGATTCTTGAGGCACTCACTGCGCCGGAGTATCCCTGGGATGACATGCACCATCGTTCGTATTTCCTCCCAGAAGCATCTTCCTCTAGCACCACTACCCAATTTGCGGTTGAATCCAAAGACTTCCTTCCCACCAAGGTCGACTGGTTCAAGGACCCTATTCCTGCTCCTGATGCCTTCGAGGAAGGTAACATGGCTAACATCTCACCTGTCATCCAAATTGATATCGCTGCCCCCGGGAGTGCCCCTGAATTCATCACTTTAGGAGCCTTTTGTAGTAAGCAAGAGATTGAGGAATACACTAACCTCTTCAGAGAGTTCCGTGATGTCTTTGCCTGGTCCTATACCGAGATGCCCGATCTTGACCCCGCCATCATAGAGGACCACCTTGACACCTCTGAGTCAAGGGGCATAATAGATTCCCTCGACCCTGGGATAGGGGGCATGATCAATCATTTTGAACCTTCCCCATCACATCTATCTCAGCACGTCAATGAACCCATTGTTCAAACCCACACATATGTGATCCATAATCACAAACCCCATGCACATAGCATGGGGGCAAGTCATTAACCCTGCTCACTTTTTCACACTTGTGATCTCAACCATTTTTGAGGTCACATATCACTTATAGATTTGATTTGATTTGATACACCTAGTATTCTTCCCCCACGGGTCATCATTTCTCCCTACCACTGCATCCTTGGCTTGGTGGGCTCACCTTTGACCATTCCGGAGTCCTTATAACCTTCGTTTTCGCACCATTTGCACTGCCGGATTCATATTTCCGTGCCCGTGATGATGCTTGAGATCATTTCTCGCTCTCACCAGAACCTTTATTGACATCGTGCCATGACACCCTGTCGCCCCGGTTTGCGTGCCACATCGGCCGTAGCCAGTTTTTGATATATTTTATATCATCGGATTCATTTTTCCAAGCCGGTGATGATGCTTGAGATCATTTCTCGCTCTCACCCCTAGATTTTTTGGGTATTTTTTCCAAAACGCCCCCCGTCGCTTCGGTTCGCGTGCCACATCGACAGTTCTCCGTTGTTGACACTCTTTATATCGCCGGATTCATTTTTTCGAGCTCGTGATGATGCTTGAGATCATTTCTCGCTCTCACCTGGTACAGTTTCAACATTATGTCCCGACACCTTGTTGCCTCGGTTTGTGCGCCACATCAGCCGCCATCGGATTGTTCCACATTTTACATGAGCCATCCACTCCTGTCATACTGCAAATATTTCGTTATTTTGCCACTATTCCATTCACCCCGCAAGGAGGCCCATCAGTGTTCCTCCCCACCCTTGTTCTTGGTCATCACACATGTTCCTCGATTGAACACTTCCTCCTTGCCTGGCCATTCCTTTTGTTCGGTATAATTTTATCCCTTTTTCGAGCCGGACAAGTCCTTTACGAAAAAGGCACTTAGGGAGTTTCTGTTAAGCTCTTTTCTGACTCCTAAAACAATGAAAAGATCGCCAAGCAATCTTGCTTCCTTTCATGCTCGTTAAAGTACCTGAAAGGGCGTCTATCTGGTATAAGTTTACCCATTTTCCGGACCTGGTAGACTAATTACGAAAAAGGAATACTCTAGTCACACCGGCTAGAAGAGTTCTTCATTGTATCCTTTTATGCTTCTTTGGGCCTTGGAGACTAAATATACGAAAAAGAAACCCCCTGGAGTCTTCTTATTTGCTTTCAGACTCTCTAAAATTGAAAGCAACCACGAGCACAAACTGTCCTGGGCTCGTAAAATCCACACGACAGTACCATTCCATTACTTCAGAGTCTTCTTATCACTTTCAGACTCCTTAAAATTGAAAGCAACCACGAGCATGAACTGTCCTGGGCTCGTAAAATCCACACGACAGTACCATTTTACACACACTTCTTCTAGTTCCTTAACCCATGAAGAAGTCATCCCGTGCCTCCAGGCACTATGATCGATCATCTCGGCAGCACCCCCAATCAGGTCGCCTTTGTTCAGAGTATTCTGCAGTCTCCTGCCATTTTACCCCAGCTTGAGTCTCCCTCAGCCCAGTCACCCTCCCCGATCCAATACAGTTATGATCCCTTTCCCCTCAGTTAGTTTCATATGCTGCCCGATCAATCACATTATCATACTCTGAACAAAGGAAGTTTGAGTCCACCCACTCTACTTGCCCAGTTGTCCCCCCAGTTTGTCAGTCTTACCATCAGTACTATCACATTTCGGTTCTCCACCTCGTGCTCCTGTCAAGGAAACATGATTGCCTTGATAGTTGCAGGTCTCCCTCTGTCGACGACAGCCCCTCTATTCCAGAGGATAGGCTCAGAGGTCCCTGCGTCTTGGACCCATCACCATCTGTGGTGGGTGCCTACGGACCATTTTGAGAGGAGTCATCATTGCCTCTCCGAATGGTTGTTTCTCACATGCTCGACTTCAGCACCTTGATCGCATCGTTGAGAATTGCGCAGGATTTACATACCTCCCATTATTTGTCGAAGACCCCGGATTTCCCCCGACTCTAGCACATTGGTGAGTCACTTTGGAACACCCAGTTGTATGTTCCCGTGGATGTCCGGGCTGCATTGGCGATTGTATTCGGAAGCCATCCAGTTCTATGCTTCCTTGAGTACCCAGTTCAGTCCCCGATCAGTTCCAGTTCAGTGTACCATTGTGAGTGTACCCCTTGTCCCTCTGATCCAGCAGCTCATCAGGTCCTTTGGTACCTCACTCAGTAGCACTGTTGATTGTTCCAGTGTATCAATTCTTCAGCTCAGACATGGTCAGCCCAGTAGTACGTCCCAGATTTGTGTCCCCTCTGGACCCTTATGATGTACACAATGGTTCTCTATGTATCTTACAGGTCCTCTTTTCGGGCCTCACAGTTCTTTTTATGTATCTTGATACGAGCATGGGTATGCCCGCCTCGTCCATATATTGAGATTATTCCTCATTCCGTTTTTGAGGTCATGTATATGTCAGGTCCCCATTTTTTGGACCCCATTGTTATTATTATGTTATATCCTGATACGAGCATGGGAATGCCTGCCTCGTCCATATGATCAGATGATTCCTCATCCATTATTGAGGTTATGTACTTTTAGTTCTTGCAGTTTGTTCGGGATCGTTGTTCCGAGCTTTAGTTTGTTTCTTCTCTTCTCTCCACACCCCAGGAAAACCATACATGACTTATGATGTCCATCGGCCATACGATGCGCTCCTGCCCTCGCACATCAGGGGGCAATCTGTTAACACCCAAAAAGCGTTCACTACCTCATCTACCTCATTACATGGCTCATTTGTCCATTTTCCTACCATATTTCCCTTAAAAACCTTAAAAATCCCACTAAAAAACCTCCAAAAGGCCTAAAATGCCTCTAAAAGGCCACAAAACCATCAAAAAAGCCTCAAAAAGGCTAAAAAACCCCCTTTTCCTCCAAAAATAGCAAAATCCCTCTAAAAATGGAATAAAAAATATAAAATAATGAGGAAAAGGAGGAAAAAACCCTATACAGCTGCCTTAAACCATATGGTTCCCAAAACCATAGGTCAGCACTCCACCACCAAAAAACTATAAATAGGTGATGGAGACCCCTTATTTCACATCCACAATCAAGTATACCCTTACTCTGCCAAAATCTCTCTTGAAACCCTAGCTCACCATTGAGCCACTTTCACCTTGAGAGCCCATTTTGGCCCATTTCCACCATTGGAGAAAGAGAAGGAGCACATTGGAGCTTGGAGAAACCCTCTTGGACATTGCAAGAGCTTCATCAACCTCCACATTGGAGGTAATATCAATACAAAAACCATTATTTATCTTTTGTTCTTTATGTTTCATGCATGTGTTTTAGATTAGTTTGCATTCCTGTTTTAGTTTAATAATTTACATTTACTGAACTGCTAGTAAGGAGTCCATTCTCCTTAGTAGGTGCTCATTTGCACAAGCTAGGGGTAAAACTCTAGCTACACAAGGTTAGGTATGATCTAAGAGAAGTTGAGCCATCGGATCATTCTATGTCGGAAACATATCGTGACCGTCGGATTAAGTATTTACAAATGCATACTAAAGAAACACACTATCCCTAACGGATATATTACACAAGTTGATCTTAACTAACTCCTAAGTGTCTAAATATCCTAACATAATATCCTTGGATTTGCTTCTCCTTTAATGCATTAGAAGGTCTTTCTATAGTAATCAAGTTTAAATTTATGTGCTTCCAACCAATCCATTGCAATGAGAACATCATAAGAACTGAGTGGAAAATATTCATATTTTCCCATGTGAAGAGTCCATCCATTTCGAATGGACATTTCTCCACCATTTCATTAACTTTTCTCTTGGTTCCAGTGGCTAGTTGGACCAACCATGATTTACTATGCTTTGTTTTCTTAAAAGCAAAAATCTCAACAACTTTAGGAGTGATATAATTGTGAGTAGATCCAGGGTCAATCAAAATAGAAACATATTGCTTAGCAATATTACCTTCAATCTCAACCACAACTGATTGAGGGGAAAAAGCTCATTACGTTATAGTTGGATAAGTCTGAGAAGGATGGGAATGTATGTGTATAGAGTTTAACGAAATTACACAATCATTGACTCTATATTTTCTAGGAAATCATTGTTAATGTCTTTGTTATCGATTTGTGTTGTGTATTATTCTATTTTGAGAGTGGATGACTTCAATTCCCTAGTGATTCATTGAATGCGTGAAATCCCTTATTTGATTTATTGAAATTTGTGTAAACCAGTTGTTGTAATATCTCGATTTTGACCCCATTGCATTAAGCATGTACACTGTACATGATGTAATATCATTATAAAATCATGGTGAGGAGCCCAAGGTCAAGGCCTCACGATCGATTTATCGTTCTTGTATCGGAAATTAAAAATCAATGCATGTGGATTGCATTCTAGCCTAGCACGATGGAAATTATAAATATGATGTAATTATATATTTTGATAAAAAATACCCACAACTAGCTATGCAAGGAAATAAGAGCACGGGGACATGATTTTTACAAGGATAGGGTAGGAATATCAAACCCTTGAATCCAATAACATCAAGCTAAGTGTCAATGAGAGAACCCATGAACCATCAAATACCCATGTTGAGTTATGCACCGAACCATTTAATTCTTCTAAGAGGTGATTGAAGTAGTTATTGTTTTGGGAAATGGAGAGTATGGCTGTCCAAATTTCTTGTATGGGAAATCCACCATTTTGGAAAATCATGTTCTTCCTTCCTAGGAAAAAAAAGGCTCACAAAATTGATCCCAATCCATCATTAATCCATTAGTGTTGTTCCCTTGCGCCCCTCTTGCTGGCTGGGCATTTTCCTCCACGAGTTTAGTGTGTTTCCCTTCATTTTCTAGCCGGGAAAGTCATTTTTGGTGTTGTAGAATGGTGGGGAAGAAGGGAAATCGAATTGGGGTTCTATGAGATCCGATTTTGCTATTCAATTTCTTGTGAACCTGTTGGGAATTCGAATTGCAACTTGCAGTTGTTGTTTTCCATCTCAAAAATTTGTTTTGGGTGTGCCCATGATTTTGACCACTCATGGAAATCGGGTTATGTGAATCTCATAGCTAAAACATTTTGCTATGCCCAACAATTGTTCCTTGCTGTGTGTGGGGATATTGTTGAGGATTGGGAGACACGCATTCCTTGTTTTGGCTTGAACTTGTGTATAAGCAACCAGGAGTAGACAAGGATTTGGAATTGGATTGATAAACCTAGTGAAGGGTGTAACCTCACTGAAGATGATAGGGCTTTGGCTACTTTTCTATGCACACCCTGAATAGTACTATAAGGGAAGGCATGGCCCGAGGGACTGTCGAGCAGTGAAAGGGTTACCTTCTTTGTGTAGGGTGTGTAGGTATTATGGGTTCCAAGCTAGCTAATCTTGTAAAGGTTCCGATAGTTCTATGGGTTGAGCTCACTAGCTTAGCAATTCCTTTCCCTCTACTGCCTTGACAACCTAATAAACCTGGTTGTGGACTGGCTTGGCTGAGATGTGGTATATACTTGGCTATGTGTGATTTTTTTGTTCCTTTTTCCTTGTGGCAAGCATGCCTAACTCGTGGGTGGTAGTTGTGTTGAGATATTGATGAGCACAACTGGCCTATGGTTGGGTGAAACATTGCACTTGCATAGCTAGTTGCTCAGGACAACTTCATTTCAACATAAGTATTATCTTGTATTTAATTATGCAATGTATTTAATTGATACTTGTTATAATTATGCTGGTAATTGCATGTTAGGTGTGTGTTGTAGAGTTTATTTCCGCCATGTTTATTTGGATTATGCATCTGCACACATGTTTTCGTTGTTATGAATTCATAAAATGATGATGGGGATAAATTTGGAAGCTCAAATCTAGTTCATGTTCCCTCCCTTAAGTTGGATTGATGGAAAGGGACGTGATAGTGTGGCATTACAGCAACAGGTTGCAACACCAAGCCTGAATGGGATAAATCGTGTGACTTGCAATGTTAAGTTCACTCCCTGATCGCTGGAGTTTCGTCGAAAAATGTTGAGTGTTGCCAAAGTGCATATCGGCGGTTTTGGGGGATTTGTGCCAAAGCGTTTCGACAAACTTAAACGATTTTCGTCGCTATGTAGTTTCAACAAGTTTTTTGAAATCCCGTCGATGTGTTTCTGTGAAGTTTGAAACATATGCCAATGAAGCGTTTCAGAAAAGTTTGAAAAAATTCACCGACAAGTGTTTCAGCGAATTTCGAAAAAAATCGTCGACAAGCGTTTCGACAAAGTTTGAAAAATTATCCGACACGTGTTTCAACGAAGCTTGAAAAATACACCGATGAAGCATTTTGGCGAACTTTTGAAAAATTCTCCGACATGTTTCGGTGAATTTTTGAGAAATCCGACGACGCATTTTAGCGAAGTTGGAGGAAGTTCGTCGATGAAGTGTTCGGCAAGTTTTGAGAAAGTTCGCTAATGAAGTGTTTCGAGGAGTTTTGAAAAGTGCACCCACCAGCGTTTCGGCGAGTTTTGAGAAGTTCACCGATGAAGTGTTCGAAAAGTTTTGGTAAATTCGCCAAAAACAAAATTGGTGATTTTTGAGAAGACTACCAACGAGTGTCGCATCACTTGGGAAAAGAGGTCGATGTATCAGAAGACTTGGGGAATGTCACATCCCCTCCGATCATCCCAGTGCGATGGAGAGAATGTGATGCTAAAACTGGGCATCTAGCCCCATGATTACTAAATAAAGATTCACATAATATAAAAAGACATGTGCAGATGTATAAATGTAAGAAACATAGCAGAAGTAAATTCAATTACACATCTATCATACATTCAAGATATTCATGATAGTTATCAAATAAATACATTGCAGAGTTAACACAAGAGAGTACTTATCTTATAACAAAGTAGTCACGAGCAACTGGCTATGCAACTACAACGTTCCACCCAACCATACACCATTTGTGATCATCAATCTCTCAACACAACTGCCACCCCCGAGATAGGCATGATCTCTACAAGGAAAAAGGAAACAACAGACTCACACATAGCCCAATATGCACCAAAATTAGCCAAGCCAATCTACAGTCAGGTTTATCAAGCTGCCAAGGCAATGGAAAAAGGAGAATTGCTACGCTAGTGAACTCCACCACATAGATATGGACACCCTCTGCAAGATCTATCTAGGTTGGTCCCCACAATACCTACACACCTGGCTCAAGGAAGTATTCCCTTCACTATTACGTAGTTCCTCAGGCCATACCTTCCATTCTAGTGTTCTTCAAGGTGTGCATAGAAGAGCAACCAACCCTTTTGATCTTCTTAAGGAGTTACCTCCTCACTAGGTTTATCAAGCAAATTCTAGTCCACTTCCACTCCTAATTCTTGCTCACAAATTCAAACCAAAACAGGGATGCACACAACAGCAAAATCACAAGTGATGGGTATGAAGGAAAACGTGGGCAACCAAAAACGAACTGGTAGATGGGGAATCATCCCTGGGGAAGGAAATTCGTTTTCAGAAAACGTTCATGGGCATTCAAGGGGCAGGAATGACCTCTCTAATCCCCCAAATCATGAATCCCTTCCTCCCACCCACCGTGCAATACAAAAACGAGTTCCCAGCTATGGAAAATGCAGGAAAAAGATGGAAAACATGAAGGAGAAAGTCCCAGCTAGCTTAGACTGCGAGAGAGAGCAAAGACCATTGGTGAATGATGGCATTGGGCACAATTTTGTGGGTGTTTTTTTTGCCCCAGAAGAAAAAATACGTTTTCCCAGGTTGATGGCTTTCCCATGCACGAAATTGGATGCCATACCTCTCCATTCCCAAGGCATTAACTACCTCAACCAACTCTTGTAAGAATTAAATGATTGGGTGCATAAGTCAAAATGGGTAGTTGGGGTTCATTCATTAACATTTGGATTAACACCATTGGATCAAGGGTTTGAATAATCCCCCCCCTTATTCCTTGTAAAAATCATGCCCCCATCTCTTTGTTGCATTGCATAGCTAGTTGTGGGTATTTCATTAAAATTTATATTTACATGATGTCTTAATTTACATTGTGCCTGTCTAGCACAAGAACCATAGGCATCTATTTTTAATTGCCGATACATAAAATGTTAAATCGATGGCGGGGCCTTGGCCTTGAGCTCCTCACCATGATTTAATAACGATATTTACATCATTTACAATTTTAATGCAATAGGGTAAAGATGGGGACGTGATAGGGAAGTCCGCCGAAACAAAGAAAAACCAATAAATCCCGTCAAACACAGAGAAATTGTGCATTTTTGCAGGTGAATTTCCATGGTTGTTTTTAGGTGCCAGAAATTGAAAAATTGCATCGAACTTACGTGCCAGATTGTGTGAAATCGAAGGATTTACAAAAAAAAATGAGGGCGCTGCCCTCGACCTTCCTTGCAACGGTGGAGGAAGCACGGGGGAAAGCCCCCTTGACCCTTGTCATCCCCTTGAGACATCGTTGATTTTGAGAAATTCCTATGGTGATGGCATGACTCATAGAAATGGAAATGTTGCACCATGATAAGAGTCCCGAGGACAATTAGGAAAGTTGTGGATTATAAAAGGGTGATTCAGATGTTTCTGTAATTGGCAATTTTTAAGGGCTATAGTTTTTTGCTCAATAATCAGAAATGGACAAAGTTATAGTCATTATAAAGATTATCTAGAGGATAATAAACAAATAATGTTCTTATCTTGAAACATATTTCTAGTTGTTTTAGAAGGAATCAAGAACGAAGCCTCTGGGCTTGATTGAGCAATAACATTCTCAATGTGGGTGACTTTAAAAGTAACCCAAAACTTTGGGAAAATCTTATATAAAGGTATAAGAGTGTCCCAGATATGAAGTGACTCAAAGTGAGTAAATATTATGACACCCATACCATGTGAATAATGGTCCCACAATAAAGTGGAGGCACAGTTGGGAAAACAATCATGGTAAAATTGCTTGTTAGCTAGAAATGTAAAGGAATTGAACCAAGTCTAGTTGGATGATTGGTAACAAGGCAGTACCATTAATGAGAAAGGATACTCAATTGAGAGTATTATTGTAATTTATGTTAACATGTGGGAAAACATGCTGAATGGATATGAATACACTCTTGTAGATTGAATTTTATAAACACTCACGATAGAAAAAGGGAACTAAGAAGAAGTGATGGTTCCTTATCCAGGATGCATGCAATGCATTGTCTATGTTCAGAATGTGTAATTTGAATTGCAAGAAAGAGACATGGGATCTCTTGATTATTGAAATGGATATTGTATTCCATAAGAGAATGTTGAGCAAGGTATGGAATATACTAGTAGGTAAAAGACATGCAACTTGTAAAGGTGATAGGTGAATCATCCTTGTGGGAAAGCGATTGCATGCTAAGAGAAGTTGTTGGATATGAACCAACAACTTATGAGTAAGTAATGAGAATGGGTAAGAAAATTTTTATTCATCCAAAAGCTGTCATTGGTAGAATAAAAAATTCCAGTATATGGACCTATCATGTGGCTCATGATAGTGATAGAGTGGCTATGCAAAGGATATCAATTAAGGAATGAGGCATTCCCATGTGTGAATCGATTATGTGGTTTAGAATTGTGGCAAATATTTCCATGAGAAAGGAAAGAAAGTATCGTCATTGAATGAGGTGCAAGGACATATAATGGACCTTGAAAAGACTCCTTATGGAGTTGGAATAGAATAAATTGCAACGTTGATTAGTGCTAGGAATTTTAAGAAATGTCAAGTTGGACTTGGCCAGAGTTGCTCCAAGCAATTGAAGCAGCAGGGAAATGTAAATAGAATGAAATGAGAGCTATTGTACTAACCAAGGAAAGCTACATAGGGATGACAAGATGGTTGCAGCAGAAGTTGGAAAATAATCTCCATAAGGCAATGTTGATAAAGAGGGAAATTTCTCACCTTAAACTATTTATGTTTATAACATAAGAATTGCACGCTTGGAAAGTAGCAAGTAGGAATGTTATACATGAGTATATGTATTGAATTGTTACTTGGTGAGAAAATCATAGTTAATGACCCCTAGTGTGTTTGGAAGAGAGGCCATGAAATTGGATCAGCTATGATGTGGAAGAGGAACTCCATGCTATGATTAGGGATTGGAAAGAGAGAATTACTTAACTCCTATCTTGCTATTGTATTTATATTTTATGAGTTTTATATGCTGAAAATTATGTCATATGAATGTTGAAAATGCAAGAGATTAGATAGATGAAATGAATATGCACTAATGGGAATATTAATAGATATTGCATAGTGCATGTGAAGATGTTTGTGCATGTATATGATATTTCATGTTGGTAAAATTAGTGAGGTTTTTACATATGCAATGAGCCATTTAAGATAATTATTGTGGTTGATAATAATTATTGGTGGTGGTATTGGTTGTAGGACAAAAGACAATAGAAGCATGGCTAAAGATGTTGATGATGTTGTTGCATGTGACCAACAACATTATGAAGAAAGGTTGGGGAAACAAGTCTATGATCAAGAGGTTGGTGGAAGGATGGCATAATCCTTTGCAGGAGACCAACTGATCAGGTAACAGCATAGATGAAGACGAAATCCATGTAGGTAATGGTTTATTTATGTTGATTTCATAAGTAAAAAAGGGAATTGGATAAGGATCCCTTGTGCCATATTTAATAATTGTAAATTGGCATGTATGTGATGTTGAATGCCTTTATGCGACTAACATCCCACTAGGTATGGTGAGGTATAGGGTAGTAAGGGAAATGAGCGTTATACTATCTAATTGTTTAGAATTTTGATGCATTCATATGAAAATATATCATGCCATGTGTGTATGTTGGTTATGAGTTTAATAACCAAAGCAAGTGAGAACTTATGGTCCTGTTGTGGTAGTGCATGCCATATGAGATAGTCATGGTTAAGGCCAAAATGTGGTTGGAATGGTAACACTATAGTGCTACACAAGTACCCCATGAACTCCCCATTGGTGTTAATATGGGATGAAACCTCATTTCCAACAAGCAAGGAGTGAGTGAGCTCCTGATGTGTTGTTCGAGTGAAGAAGGAAGGCACCCAAATAGTTGACCAAGTGATTGGGGAGATGGTTGGGTGAGGTGTCGAGGCATTAGCTAGACCGTCCAATACATCATGGTGTAATGCATGACATGAAATTATGGTATTCATGAATCAACGTGAGGATGCATTGAGTGAATGTACATTAAAATATTATGTAAATATTGTGATTGTGCATGCATATGTGTGGGTACATATGTTAAGATGCATTGTGCAAATGCATGGTTGTGATACATATTTCATTGCAATTCACTAATAGCTAGAATGATAGAATTATTGGCAATTCTGATATCATTTCATGAGCTGCTATGGATGCAAGGGAAATAATTGCATGAAGAAGGTAGCCATGTTTGATTGGCCACCGAAATACTCTATTGGGAGGATAGTGTTGCATGAATGGATATGATTGCGTAATTGCATAGATAATGTGACTGTACCTTGCAATTTTATTGTAATAATGTTGCACATAAAGTAAATGTATTTCATTGTCCTTGAGATATTAATAGTTGATATTGTTTGAATTATTGAGTATTATAATCCCGAGATCACTTCAGTGACTGTTATAACATCTACAATGAAAATATTATATGCATGGATACTCACAAATTGGATACTCACAAATTGTTGGCAGATTGAGAATATCATATTGTAGGTAGAATTGTCCTGGGTATGGAAATGTATGTAAATCCATAATAAAAACTTAAGCTACCATGTTCAAAAGACAAAAATTACGAGAAGGATCTCATGGTTGTGAAATTTAATTCATGTGGGGAACATATTGTAAATTTCAGATTTGAAATTTTACTAATAATTACTAATGATTGTTTGGCTTATCTAGAATTGTGTCAAGAGGAAATGTTGTAGGTGGATGTCTATGTTAGGGAAGCAAGTGTAAAACCATAATGGATAGAGTGCTCCCACTTACAAGAGCCAAACAATATGAGGATGGCCTCATGGTTAAATAAATCTAATTTCTGTAGGAGACAAAATTGTAAATTCAGATTTGAATTTGACTATTGATGGTATTGATTGCTTGTTTGTTTGTTAATTGTGTCACGAGTACACAATGTAGGAAGACCATGTGTTATGGAATGCAAGAGCTAAACATCATGAGAAGGAGCTCATGTTTTGGAAATCTAGTTTCCATATGAAACATATTTGAGAAATTCTAATTGAACTTATTATGATGAAATCTCATGTGAACTGCATGCTTGTGTGTAATGAAAGTGAGATGATGAACATATTCCATTGGGGAAAATGTTGGCTATTGGATCTGAAAACACAAAGGAAATGACAAGAGAAGCTTGGGTTTGAGAAACCCTGTAAAAATTCCTTTCATGTGCTTATCTCTTTGTAGTACCGTTAAACCCAATAAGAGCATGGGTACTCCAAAGGCTTGCATGGGCATTGGTAACCTTTCTACACTCACACTGAAGAGCACTAGAGGGATGGGTATGACTGAGGGAATGTGTATAAGAGAAGGTATATCATCCTTGTGTTGTGTAAGTGGTGTTGTGGGGCCATGATAGCCTGCAGTCAAGTGCGTTACCTATAGAGTTCTTGTATGGAACCACTGGTTTGCATAGGAGAAGAAGCCATGTAGTTGTATTTGTTTTCCTGATGAAACCAGTAGAGGTGTTGGCTTGGCAATGGTTTTTGTATGCTTGATAAACCTAGTCAAGGAGATGGCTTATCATATTGGTTAATGGAATGCCTGATAAACCCAATCGACGCACTACCTTGACATTGGTTATTAGAATGTTGTGGTGCAGCCAGTGTGTTGGCCTGACATTTGATTTATATGTATACATAGGTGATATGAGGCTTGCAAAAACTTGGTTACCTTATGATGCACACCCTAAAGTGCACTGGAATGGGTGGGTACACTCGAGGGACGGTATAGTAGAGAAGAGTTACCATCCTTGTGTTGGGTGGAGCAGGTCTTATGGGTGCCATAGTTGTCTTAAGTCCAAATGGGATACCTATGGAGCTGAAGGAAGATGCTTAAGAAAATAAGTATTTGGTTTAATTTGCATATTCTTGTTGATTTGATGTGAATATACATGTGTATATGCTTCAGCTATGGTTTTGAAAATGATGTTAAGGGATGAATCCTATAAGAATGAATTTGATATGTGAATTGACTAATTGTTTGAGCATATGTATTGTTGGATGCCAAAGACCTTGGAGGTGTTCCAAGGTAAAGCAAAGGAATGGTTGAGAATTTTCATCCAAGATAGATAGTAGCAAGACAAAGTAACCTTGAAGAGGAAGGCATTGTAATTGCAGCTGAAAATAAGGACAAGGAAATTTGTTGAAATAAAGAGAACATCGAGGACGATGTTATTCCAAGGGGGATGGGAATGTAATACCTTGATTTTGACTCCATTGCATTAAACATGTAAATGATATAATATCATTATAAAATCATGGTGAGGATACCAAGGCCAAGGCCCCACCACCAATTTATCATTCTTGTATCGAAAATTAAAAATCGATGCATGTGGATCACATGCTAGCCTAGCATGATGGAAATTATAAATATGATGCAATTATATATTTTGATACAAAATACCCACAACTAGCTATGCAAGGAAACAAGAGTATGGGGGAATGAATTTTATAAGGATAGGGGGGGAATATTCAAACCCCTGAAGCCAATAACGTAAATCCAAGTGTCAATGAGATAATTCATGAACCATCAACTACACATATTGACTTATGCACCCAATCATTTAATTCTTCTAAGAGGTGGTTGAAATAGTTATTATTTTGGGAAATAGAGAGTCTAGTTGTCCAAATTTCGTGTATGGGAAAGCCGCCATTTTGTAAAACCATGTTCTTCCTTCCTGGGCAGGAAAATACCCATGAAATTTCTCCCAATCCATCATTCATCCATTAGTGTTGTTCTCTCACTTCCCTCTTGCTCGCTGGGTGATTTCCTCCACGCGTTTACTGTGTTTTCCTTCATTTTCTAGTTGGGAAAGTTGTTTTTGGTGTTGCAAAATGGTGGGGAAGAAGGGAAATCGAATTGGGGTTCTATGAGATCCGTTTTTGCTATTTAATTGATTGTGTACCTTTTGGGAATTCGAATTGCAGCTTGTAGTTGTTGTTTCCCCTCTCAAAAATTCATTTTTGGTGTGCCCTTGATTTTGACCACTCATGGAAATCGGGTTATGTGAATCTCATAGCTAAAACATTTTTCTATGCCCAACAATTGTGCCTTGTTGTGTGTGGGGATATTGTTGAGGATTGGGAGACACGCATCCCTTTTTTTGGCTTGAACTTTTGTATAAGCAACCAGGAGTAGACAAGGATTTGGAATTGGCTTGATAAACCTAGTGAAGGGTGTAACCTCACTAAAGATGTGTCACGTCCCCTCCCATCAAACCAATGCAAGGAAGGAAACATGACTAAAATTTCTAGGGATTTTACATAAACTCAACCCCATTCATTAAATTCGTACAAATAAAAATACATGTGTGTGCAGATGTATAAATCTATTAAACACAATGGAATGAAATTTCTTCTACACACATATATCATGCAATTTCCAGCATATTGATAACATGCATCAAATAAAACAATGCAGAAGTAAAACACATAGAGTATACTTATCTTGATGTAATGTTGTCCTAGGAAACTAGTTATGCAACTGCAACGTTCCACCCAGCCATATGCCAGTGGTGTTCATCAATCTCTCAACGCAACTGCCACCCCCGATATGGACATGCTTTCTACAAGGAATGGGAACACTCAAGCTCATACATAGCCAAATAAACATCACATCTAAGCCAAGCCAATCCATAGCTGATTTTATCAAGCCAAATGTGATCCCTCTTCTATTTTGGATGCTTGCACTCAAGCTCAAGCCAAAACAAGGGACACCCACAACTCATGCCAAATCTATCTTCCAAACACACATATTTACACAACTATTGGGCATGAAGAAATTTTTTTTATCTATGGGGTTCCCAAAATGAGATTGCCATGGGTTTTCCCAAATCATGGAACAACAAAATCAAATTTTGGGATGGGGAAATAACCATAGAGAGGAAAACGATTTCTCCCATAGCTATATGAGCAGTCAATGGGCCAAAAGGGGTCTCTATGGACCCCAAATCAATTTTCCCTTCCTTTCCACAATTCTGCAACACAAAAATGACCTCCTAGCTTGAGAAAAATGGAGGAAAACTCAAAAAATCATGAGGGAAAAACACCCAGGTAGCTTCAAACTCGTGGGAGAGCCAAATGGTTGATGGATAATGGCTTGGGGAGAAATTTCGTGGCTCTTTTCTTTCCCAAGAATCCAAAACACATTTTTCCAAAATGGGGGCTTTCCCATACGCAAATTTGGACAGCCATACATCTCCAATCCCAAAGCATTAACTATCTCAACCAACTCTTGGAAGAAATAAATGACTGGGGGCATACTTCAAAATGGGTAGTTGAGGGTTTATGGGTTCTCTCATTGAAAATAGGTCGGACTTTATTGGCTCAAGGGTTTGAATATTTCCCTCCCAATTCCTTGCAAAAATCATGCCTCCATACTCTTGTTACATTGATTGCATAGCTAGTTGTGGGTATTTTATTAAAATGCATATTTATATGATATTTACAATTTCCATTGTAACTGGCTAGCACGCAAACCATATTCATCAATTTTTAACACTAAATTGATGTCGGGGCCTTGGCCTTGAGCTCCTCACCACGATTTTATAACAATATTACATCATTTACATTTTAATGCAATGGAGTCAAAATCAGGATATTACAATCCCCCCCCTTGGAATAACACCGTCCTCAGTGTTCTCTTTATTTTTAGCAAGGTTCCATGTCCTTCTTTTCAGTAGTAACAGCAATTCCCTTCTCTCTTGTCATCAAAACCCTTTGGATCTCCTTCCAATCTTTAGCTGCTCATAATAAGCCTTTTAAGAAAACCACATGTCCATTGCATCCTTAAAATGCATTCAAGGTTGTTGGATTGTATAACTATCTTGTTGGACTATATAATTGTCTTGATTTTTTCTATAAATACCCAGGTTCTACGCGGTTCAAGGAACCAGCAAAACCCCTTTTCACCAACTCATTCAGAAACAATTTGCGAATAGACTGAGGTCTCACCTGAGGCAAAGTTATGAGGGGGTTGTGGAATCAGGTTTCCACAACCAGGTGATGAGTGTTCAAGCAATATGACGAGCAGTGCACTACAAGACTCACGTTGCGGACTTTGGGCTGCGTGAAGCTTAACCCCTTCGCGGTGAACACTTAGTCTATCATGCATCCACGGACTACACGATGTCGGATGGTCTTTCGATGACATGACAACCCAACTGATAACTATGCTTCCTCTTCGGACTTAACCAACTTCAGTGACTTTACTTAAAATTTCCTATCCATTCATCAATTTCCTTCGGTTATTTATCTTATGACTTATGCAATATGACAAAACACAATGTACTGCGCACTCTCGGTTCTACGCTTCGTGAGAATCGCACAGTGCAAAATCCACTGATTCTAATGTTTACTTAATCAACTTATGCATTCATTCTGACTTAGATCTAGATACTTATGCATCTAACACTCATCCACATATGCGATACTTAACATATTATTCCCATCTTCATTCTTTATGGTGAATACATATAAAAGTAAGAACATATAAACTGATAAACGATATCTTAAGCATTCATTGTAAGCAAATATACATATTCAAGCACATAAACAGTCACACAACACAAAATTTAACATGGTTCACCCCTAGGATGGGAGCTACGTCCACAGGAACTTTTGTTATATTATCTTGGGAAGGGTACAACAGTTCTAGTATGCGCACTCAGCTGCAGACTCTCTTCTCTCTTTGTAGGTCTCTGCGCACACAACTGCAAAATATTTACAATCTTCTTTCAACAGAGATCAATGTTCAACAACAAAGATTAACAATTCATAAAGAGAAGATTAACCCTTTCCCTTAAAAAATGTGCCCTTTTATAGATCATGCCCGTAGGTCATGTATTTACAATGCATAGGCAAAAACCCTAAGGTTTCCCAAAACTGTCGCAGTTTTCCCCTAACCAGATGGTTAGGCTCTGATAGCGACTCCTCCATCGGGGCCATCCTCTACATGTGGTCACATCGCTTTCATCCCCCCTATCGACCTCATGCCGACTGTCGTTCCTTCTATAACGGCCTTGTGCAGCCGGTTCACGTCGTGCTTCCTCTGCTCGTGTGACTGGTCGCTTTCCTTCCGCACCACTCCTTACCCTCCTGCTTGGTAATCATGGAGTATCTTAACCAAAAATAGACCACCGATGGTCTTACCGAAATGTATACCGTTTTCCTTCCAAAAATATTCCTTGTCGGATCTCCGTAGATCGGGCTCTTCGCAACGTTGTTCTTCGCAGCGTTGTATCTTCGCGGTGCAAGCTTCTTTACTCTATCGATGCTGCATTGCGTTGTATCCTCATAGCTTCCAAAAATGTCTTTGCCAAAAAGTATTCAACTGAACTGCGTTCAACTTCGTAGTTCCAAAAATTGTCTTCTCAAAAATTCCTTACTTAGGCTAGGCCCAACAGGCCCCTAACACTTACATGTGGCTCGTCATTGAGCCAATTTCCACTTCTGCTTATCTGAGCTCCTCTTCCTCTTGCGGAGCTAACTTATCAACGAACTCTTGGTCAGCTTTGCAACTGTTTCCTTAGTATCCTACTCTATTTCTCGGATGGTCTCCAACACATCAGGTGTTATATCGTCCTTAGCTTGCTGTTGTACCGATTCTTGTCCTTCGCGGAGCTCCCTCAATTTTGCCTCAATCTTCTATGTTAGTTCATGGGCTTCCTCTTGTAGGGGATGTGATTTATATCTGAGTTCATCCTCCCTGTATCTCAACACTTGAAGTGTTCTTTTCAGTTCTCTGACTTTCGGATATGTTTTTAGTATATCTCTTGGCCGCATGGCCTTCACCTTCGCGTCCATGGTGTCTAATGCGGCCTGCTTTTCCTTCAAAGTGTTTTGGACTTCCAACAGCTCTGGGTCCTATTCCAGTGTAGTAAACGTTCTTGTCGCTTCATCCAACAAAGTTTGGCACTTAGCCACTTCACTGGCTATATTCTCTACTGCAGCTTTCACTTCCTTTGCTCTAAGCTCTGCCTAGTTTGTTGGTGTATTCGACTAATTCTATGCTTCCAAGGAAGCGATCTTCTCCTGGTAATCAGTCTCCATGCCTTTCATCTCAGCCTTAAGATCGTTGACCACCGATCCGATCTTAAGGATAGTATCTATGGGCTCTGGCTGCTCATCGCATTCTGGTATCTTCGCATAGACCGAAGCGACAGTGTGCTCTATTCTCCTTCGCCAGTCCTGCTCATCTTGAAGTGCCATGGTCTTCTTTAAGATTGCTTCCTGCAACTGCTTATAATTTGTATATAACTCATGGTGTTGGTTTAGAGTGACTACATTTCTCTCATGGATCTCCTCCACAACCTACAAATGCAGATTGTGTAGACCCTCCATTGGCAGCATCGCGATGTCGATGCCCACATGCTCTATGTCCTTCGCGTCCGAAGCTAGTTTTTTGCACGGTAACCTTACGCTTAGTAGGTCAAGTTGGACTATGCACAACTTCAGTGGAAAGTTTAGGGCTAGAGGTGTTTTCTTTGGATGTGAAGTGTCCCTTGACCTTCCTTCCGATTTCGAGTCTTGCGGTAATGGCAAGCTACGCTAAACTTGCTCGAACTGCTCTGTTATGCCTTGCAGCGTGGTAAGATTCTTCTGCAAACTTGCCTGGATCACCTCATCCTTTCTATCTTTTAGGTTCATCGCATCTTCTAGGTGCGCGGTGACTGTGGATGAGATCATCTAATAATCGTCATCATGGAGTTTTGATTCTGACTGTCCTTTTACAACCTTCTTCTTCTTTTTCTAAACTTTATTCGGTGCGGAGCTTCCTGTCTCCTTCCTTTTGCCTAACAGTGAGTCTTCAACAATGGGTGTTGGAATGGGATTACTTTCTTCAAACTCAATGTCAATGATCATAGGTCCTTCGACATTCCATTCGTCGATCTATTCCTTCATGATGAGGTCTATATCTACTCCACCCATGTTATAGTTCCCTTGGAACCATTCTGGATTCCTTTTCTGCACCTTCGCTGAAATGTGGATGGAATGCATGTCAGCGTAAAAATTTGACAGTGCGAATATATTAGATGTTACCTGCTTAGCTATGCATGGTGTGCGAATAATGACATCGCACAGGATCTCACAATATTTCTGGAATACTTCATTGGACGCGTGCTATCTCTCTGTCATCAAATTCGCCCAAAGGTTTGCATATTTGGCTCCTCTACAGTACTTGCTTACGGTGCTGAGGCTAACATAGTACTTTGGGTCCTTCCATCCCACAAATGAAATCAAGACCATCAACAAGCTATAGTGGAAGTTGTTGCCGTGTATCTGCATGTCACGCACATATTCTAGAAATTCATTCGACAAGTATTGGCACCAATTAAATCTTTCGTCCGTCACGACCTTCGCCCCAAGGAGCATTGCTCCGGCTGGTACTTCAGTAGGTCTTGCCTTTCGCAAAAATTTTCTTGCTAGTAGTTGTGTTACGAACCACATAGCATTATCAATGATACCATCTGTGACGAATCCTCTTTTTCCTTTCGGGAAGCTGTGTGTTGACTTCATCTGTGCGGCAACCTCCTTGTCTCGGCTCTTTCCTTGAAAAAAATTCTTAGGGTCCTCGCCTCACTTGTTTAACCCTATGATGTGGTGGATCAGGTCGATGTTCCTATCCAACCACATATATCCTTGGTGTGTGCATGAGATGAGTGTGCACACCACCACATTCAGTTCTGGGCTCCAATCGAAGTGTGGGAGCCTCAACAGGTTCAACAATCTTGATTCTACTACTTCAAATAACCAATTCTGCACGACTAGCACAGAATTTCCCTTCACATCCTTCTTCCAGCACATATACTGGTCTGGCTGAAATTACTGGTACCACGGCTCGACTGGCTCCTTTTGCATTTGAAGTAAGTCATGGTCCTCAAACTTACATTATGCGATTTTTCCCAATATATTTTTCTCTAGTTTCACATGCTTGGATATAGGTGGGAGCAGTATCTCATACTTCACGTTCCTCGACAGCTTAATGGACGGTGTGTCCTGTGCACGCGGAGAGATATATTGCAGTGTCAAAGTGAGTGGGATTTCCTTGTCACTGAGCGGCACTTCTAGCAGCGTGGAGCTCATCTTCGTTGGTTTTGTCTTCTCCACTGCTGGCTCCTCACCCTTATCTTGCATAGTGGTGGAATGTCATGGTGATCGTCTTGAACCCTATCCTTGCTAAGTAAAAACCTTCTTAGCGGGGCTTCACATCAACCCTTCGATCCCTTTGTGCTTAAACACCCTCACAGTCTCCTTGACTGTGAATTCTTCCTCAATAGAGGAGATTTCAGACATTCACTAGATAATCTCTTAACAGACTGACGGGATCACTTAGCACTTGCTATAAACAAATTCAAGCTAAGGCTTGCACGAAAATTTCATAGTCCTGTTCCATTTGATCTTCGCAGTTGCATTTTGAACTTCGCAACTGCACGGTTCTTCTTTTTCTTTTTTTCTTTTTTTGATCCGCGCAGCTTCACTTCTCGACTAGTGTTACACGCCCAATTTCAACTGTACTTGACACTTGGAATTTCCTTCTTTTCTGATACCTGAGGGTTATGTGAAGTAGGACTATCCCGATAGGGTTTTAGCCTACTTCCATTCACCAAACCTGGTAAGGTATCTCCGGCTAACGTGGCTAACTGAATTGCGCCACCATTAGTAACATGCATAACGGTATATGGGCCAAGCCAATGCATTTCGAATTTTCCAGCAAACTTCATAAACTTGTTATCATACAGGAGGACTAGATCACCTACCTGAAAGGTCTTGTTCTTGATATTGCGATCATTCCATGATTTTTATCTGTCTTTCTGCACTTGTTGGTGGAATCCTGCGATGAAGCAATCTTCCTCCAACCCAACCAAGTGTAGAATATTTTCTTCTAGTGCCTCTTGATCTTCCATGCCTGTAAATGTAGCTATTCTCAACCTGGGACAATGTACTCCATAGGCATCAGTGCTTCCTGTCCATAGGCCAACCTAAAAGGTGTGTGGCCAGTCAATTTCTTGCAAGTAGTCCTGTACGCCCATAACACAGCTGGAATGCACAGATCCCAGTCATCCCTATTCACGTTGCATAACTTTTTCAACACATGCTCCAATACTTTGTTGAAAGTCTCAACATTTCCATTTGCTTGAGGGTGGTACAGTGTACTCCTCTGATGATGAATGTGGAACTTTTCAGTCAGGGCCTCAATAGTTTTGTTCAAGAAATGAGTGCCTTGATCACTCATCAAAATCTTAGGGCATACAAACCTGGTAAGGATGTCATCGAATATGAAATGCGCAGCAGTAACTGCACTACAGTCCTTTACTGGCTTCGCTTCTTCCCATCTAGTGAGATAATCAGTTGCAGTGATAATGTATCTCGCACCAGTCCTTTTTCCTGGTGGCTTAATGGGTCCCACGAAATCAATATCCCATTTCTCAAATGCCTGAAGTGTCAGCTGCAAATTTAGTGGCATTTCATCTCTTTGCGATGGCCTTCCTATCCTCTGATAGACATCGCAGCTCTGGAAATGTTCCTTTGAATCTTTGTGAATTGTAAGCCACCATAGCCCTGCCCGCAATATCTTCTGTGTAGTAGCTCTTCCTGCGTAGTGACCTCCTGATACACCTGAATGTGCATCAACCAATATAAATGGATTTTCATGCTCTAACACACATCTGCACAGCACTTCACCTGGTCCCAACTTATATAACTGTCCCGCAATTATGTGAAGTCTGCTGCTTTGACTACCAGCTGCTTCTTCTGCTGTGTAGTGAAGTCTGTGGGTGCTAATCCTGCAGTCAAAAAGTTTACAATGCCTTTATAGTAGTCATATGTGATCTGTATAGCGAATAACTACGCATCAGGCAGATTGTCTTAAAGATTGGTAGGTTCTTCACCTGACTCAATCCTTGAGAGATGGTCAGGTCCTAAGTTCAATCTGCCTGGCTTAACTACAATTTCGAAGTCATACTCCTAGAAGAGTAACAACCATCTGCAGATTCTCCCCCCTAACATTGATTTATTGACCAGGTAATTCAAAGTTGAATGGTTAGTGTACATGGAGAAGTGCGCACCCAGCAAATAGTGCCTGAATTTCTGTAGTGTGTATACCATAGCTAAGCCCTCTCTTTCAGTGGTCATATAATTATTTTTAGTGGATGAGAGCTTCTTGCTCGAAAATGAAATGGGGTGATCAATGCCCTTTTCACCTGGTTGAGAAAGCACAATTCCCAACGCTATACATGAAGCATCAACACGGACATAAAACAACTTCTCCCAATTTGGAAAAACCAGGATCGGTGCAGTTACCATTTTCTCGTTTAGCGTGTCCAATCCCTACTCGCATTCCACATTCCAAATAAACTGCGCTTCTTTCTTAAGCATTTTTTTCCATCGACGCGGTTATCTACGCATAACCCTTGATGAATTTCCTGTAGTAACTTGTATGCCCCAAAGTGGTGTGAAGTTGCTTCACTTAGGTTGGTGCAGGTAAATTCACAATCACTGCGATCTTCGCAGGATCATCTATCAGACCTTGTCTGCACACAATGTGTCCTAGAAGAATACCATAAGGCACACATAAAACACACTTCTTTAAATTTAATGAAATTTGATGTTGCCTGAACTTAGCTAACATCATTCTCAGGTTTTCACAATGGTTTTTCAGCAAACCAAAGACAGTCCAATCATCAAAATATGCTTCTAAAAATTTATGCATAAAGTCTCTAAATGCTGTAACGACAACTCTGGAAAATATGGTAGGTGCATTCTTCAAGCCAAAGGGTATAACCATGTATTGAAATGAGCCCCATTCAGTAGAAAAAGTTGTCTTGTGTCTATCTACTGGATCAATCCTGATCTGATGATATCCAGAGAATCCATTAGTGAATGAATAGGCCTCATTTCCTCCAACATTGTCTTGCACTTAATCTGTAAAAGGAGTAGGAAATGGGTCATGCAGTGAAGCATCATTCAGCTTCCTGAGATCTACGTAGATCCTGATCTCACCTTTAGTCTTCTTGTCTTGGATAACCATAGGGATTATCCATTTTGATTCTTCAGCGGGCTCAATGATCCCTGCATCGAGCATCTTATCAAGTTCTGCCTTGACTCTTTCTTTATATCTAGGATTCAGTCTATAGGGCATTTGCTTAACAGGCTTCCCGCCTGGCTTGAGAGGTATCTTCATAACCCCCAAGTCACCCAAAATACCCTTCATTTCGATAAACTTTGTCGGAAATAAATCCTGATATTCATGTAGAAGGTCTGCGATCTCCGCAACCGTGGCATCATCCCAGTAATATCCAATTGATGTGAACTTCGGCTCTTCACTTGTGCCAATGTTCACTTTTATTGTCTTCATGGGTCCACTCATGTCTAGAATTTCCAGTGGAGGTGCCTCTACATCGCGTGCACCCTTTGGCTTAGGTATATTGATGTTGTGTGAATCCTCCTCATCACTTTCTTCTTGTTCTTCATTTTTAGCAAGGTTATAGCATTCAAAGGCATGTTCTATCTGTCGTCCATTCTGGCTATAGGTTCACAGGTACTTTTACATCTTCAAACAACCTCTCTTTGATTTCCTCCAATGCCTCGTTTATACTTAGGCATTTGGATCTGAATATCCTTTCTTTGATAGCTTGCCAAGCTTCATTTATGCTTGGGCTCTCATCTTCAAAGCTAAAATTTCTCTGGAAGTTTGCAGTCAACATAGCCCAATCTGTGGTTCCTCTGCGAAGCTCCATGTCTGTATACCAATATTCTGGGATCCAGTCTAATTTATGAACAAATAGATGGACCCAATATGTCTACGGTCTCTTTATTCATGCTTCTGAACAGATCTCTACGTGATCACTTGGACTTGTCTGTCCATTGTACTTTACCATGGTTAGCGCAGTGTTTTCCATGAATCTGATTTACATCATATGTATGCACTGATCCCATGTGGTCAAAGTATGCTTATGCGCAACCCACCATCTGACAGGAGTCTCGCGCAGTGCTATATTTAGTGCTAGTATGCGGTGTTCAGTTGCAACTGATACAATATATTCTTGAATAAATGTATAAACATTAGTCGAACCATCATAGGTGGGGATTGGACTTACCTCGGTTCTAATCCAGCACAGTGACTTTGTGATCTACGCGCATCTTCTTGCAGATACTTCATGCATACGGCTTTGCCAATTTTCTAGTCCTGCATTAGAGTTTGAGATGCAAGAACTGTCACATCGCCAACTAAGTGCTCCATCCGCAGTAGGGTTAATGTAGTCATCTTAATTCGCAGTCATCTTGTAAATGCGACCAAGGTCCTGTGCTCTGGATTCTTCCTTAATCGGCTCACTGTATATTTCTCCTTGTGAAGGGTCTAATGGTGCGATGAACCTTATATCTTGTCCTTCAAAGATCATCTTCTTGGTCTTCAAGTTTATGATGGCAGGGTTATCCATCGCCCAGTCTATACCCAACAGTGCTGGATAAGGCTGTCTATCATCCACAATTTCAATAACCTCGAATTCTGCATGACTTCGCACTCCATCAATGTCAACAATAATATTGGCTAATCTCCCAAAAGGTATGACTTTCTACTGGTTGGCCAATCTCAACTGTATGGGTGACCACAACAAATTTGGTCTTCCCATCTGCTGCCATGTCTGCTTAGTCAATACATTTACCTCTGATCCCAAATCAAGTATTGTCTCATCCATCTCATAGTCTCCTCTCTGCGCACTGAGCCTCATTTCTCTTCCTGTTCTTTTGTGGCTCTTGATGTGATGAACTGCGCTATGGGAAGTATCTGTCTGACTGCGTGGTTCATATTGATTTAACAATTTTTGTAATTCCACTACAGCATCTGCGCTCTTCAATAATTTCATACAACTCCTTAGGAACTGCACAACAAAGGTGCTTGTCTCTGCTGTAGGGCATGTTTTGTCATACGCGGCTGGCATATCTTCCATATGCGTTGTTTCACTTCGCAACAGAATTCTTGGTGATGATTCTTTGAATATGTCCCGAGCTACTTCAAATGCTTCTTTGTTCTTCTTCAGGTTGAAGGCAAGTGTTTTCCCAGTATCTTTTATGATCCAGATTGTTTGAACAGGGGTCTGCTTAGTTTCAAAGTCTCCAGAAGTTGAAGCTTCTGCTTGCCTATCCATTCCTGTGGCAGCACCACTTCATGTCACTGCATTGATACTTGAATCCGCATCCCTTCTCTCTATTGTGATCAACTGAATGTTTGGGTTAGGTACATCTTGCTTTCTCTTCTGCATTTCTGCCGCTAACACTGGGCAGTCTTCAATAACATGATCAAAATATTTACAATAATTACAAGTAGTACATGGATTGGTACAATCTCTAGATAAGTGACCTGGATGGCCACAGTTATAACAGATCATCTCGCCTCTTCCTCTTCCTTGTCCTGGGCCAGTATTTCTTCCTCTTCCACGGAATCCTCCACAGCCTTTGTATGCGCCTTGATCATATTGCGCGTTATCCTTGTTCTACGGAGTTTCTTCTTGGACTCTGTATACTTGTCACGTACCCACCCATTCAACCAATGCAAGGTGTTAGAACTGTAATCCACACTTAGTACCATAATCCATAAATTTTTATTGCTCATGTGCTTAATTAAACCATAGTTTGGACTAGGTGACTACAGTTGGTCAAAAACCCACTTTTGAGAGTGTTCACACCCACTTCCAACCAAACCAGTTCACCCAGCCTCCTGTTTTGTCCACAAGTGCGCCCTCATTAATTGCTGGTGTGCCCTCTCTCCTTGTTTTGGGGAATTTCAGTTGACCAAGGGCGCTAGGGTGGATTTTGCCCATTTTTGGCTAGATTTGGAGCATTTAATGCTCCCTTGGGCCCCCCAAACTCCTCTACTTGCTCACCCACGCCTGCCTTGAGCTCATTAATGACCCAGCATGCTTCAGCCACCTCCACACCAGAATTCATGACTGTTTGGGGTGATTGGGATTGAGTTGGACCCACCTAGGGGGGATTGAGGCCAATTTGGCATTGTTGACTTGTACACTCAGCTAGAGCCACCTAATGCTCTCGAATTTCTCATGGATGTAATAAAAACCTGTTACTAACATTTTCATATGTTAGACAGTCAGTTAATCAAGATATTCAGCATACATTGTGTGTAATATTATCATCTTTTTCAAGTTTTTCCACTGTTTTTGCAAATTAATTCGATTTTGTGAGGTTCTCCATAGCTCCTAGATCTTCTGTGATCAAAATACTCACATGGTATCAGAGCCATCGTGGAGTTAGTGAGTTGCAGGTCAATATTGAGCATTGAACTGCATTCTAGAGAGGATTTCCAGATAAAAATTGAGTGTTTTTTGCAGGTGTTTCAGTAGTTTTCTCACCATTAACGCAGCTGTTGGCCCAGTTTTGCAACCAGGCTTAGTGCTATGGGCACCTGCTAACTAGTAGCAGCAGTTTCAATGGAAATAAATAACAATAAACTAATTAAATAAGACTAACCATTGATCTGTGCAAAGATATTAAGCAAATAACAAAAATAATTTAAAATCAAGAACAAGATAATGTAAAATAATGAATTTGTATTGAAAGAATGGGGCAAGCAAGTGCTTGCGGAATCAATACCTCTAATGATGAGGTTGAATGGCTCTGAGGATGAGCAACTCCAATCTCCAATGGTCTCTTCTCCAATGTGGTTTGCAATGGCTAAAATGCTCAAGGGAGATTTCAGCAGCATAAGGATGAGATAATGGATGGATGTGAAATGAGGAGCCCCTACCACCTTTTTATAGGTTTTGGTGGTGGGAAATACCATTTGTGGTTTTGTGGAAACCAAATGGTATTGACCAACATGGTTTAGGTACTTTTCCCTCCTTTTTCCTTTTTTGAATAAAAATAATATTTTAATTCCCTTTTTAATATTTTTGGGAATTTGGACCCTTTTTGAGGGTTTTTTATGATTTTCTTGGAAAAATAATCCTTTTTAATGGAAAAAGGGGTTGTACTAAGGTCTTTTGGTGACCTTTTGTTGGTTTCAGAGGCTCAGATGGTGGAAAAGTGGACAAATGGGTCATGTGAGTAAGGGAATGAGCTAGTGAGCACTTTTTAGGTGTTAACAGCAGCAGTCATGGAAGCAAACCAAATGTTGCTCACACCCTTCAATTTTTTCGATTGGAAGGCTGAGATGGTCATCAAGCTGAGATCTAAGGGTCTCTATAGAGTGACCATGGGCACAGAAGTGGAACCAAACTCTGCTGTGGAGAAAGCAAAGTACTACAATCGACTTGATGAAGCTTATGGATTGTTATGCCTAAGCATTTCAAGGGAACTCTTGTTTCATACAGACAGTTTGACAACCCCCAATGAAGTATGGGTGAAGCTAGAATCACTTTTTTGGAAAACTGATGAACTGAGAGGCCACCAGCTTGAAAACGAGCTCATTAGCTTGAGCCCAGCGCATTTTGAAACCATCCAGGAGTTCTTCACGAAATTCAAGTCACTGGTGCTCCAACTGCAACAATGTGGAATTGTTAAGAAGGAGGAACAACTGATTCTGTCCATCCTTTCGAAGCTAGGCCCAGAATTCTCTGTATTTGTTAGCACATTTCACTCAGCCAAAATGACCCTTCGAAATTGGAAAATGCCATCACTAGCTACCTTCATGGAGTGTCTCACTCAGGAGCAGGACAAACTAGTTCAGATGGGCACCATAAAATCAAAGGACCAAGCATTGGCAATGGGTGTTTCAAATGCAAGCAAAGGAAAGCAGAAAACCAAGAATTCGAAGCAGCAAGAGAAGAGGAAGTTTGACAAGACCAAGTCTGCAGATGGGGGTTCGAATCTGTCAAAGGAGAAGGACAAGAAGGGAAAGGAAAAGACCAAATGCACCTATTGTCATAGGGGATGGCATCCAGAGAGCTCATGTATGAAGAAAACCATTGACTCAATGGAGCAGCTGCTGGAGAAGAACAACATCCCAGTCCCTGAGGGCGCAAGGAAGAAGGAGAGCACCTCAAACCCTGACAATAAGGAGAAGTGTCATGCTTTGGTAGCAGGTATTTCGAATCCCTATTCCTTCATCATTGATTCAGGAGCTTCCAGACATATGGTTTCATCCAGAGAGCTCTTCTCCTCTATGCATTCGAATGGTGGCCCAACAGTTCGAATGGGAGATGATTCAGAAATCCAGACCAAGGGGATTGGTAGGATTGACATGGAGCATGGCTATTTCAGTGATGTGCTCTATGTACCTTCATTTGATGCAAATTTGCTATCAGTTTATCAAATGACCCATACAGGAGAATCCAAGAGAGTAACATTTACTCCAGATTTGGTAAAAATCTCAGAAATTCCTCAAATCAAGTTGTGGCAGTAGGGTATGCTGATCATGATGAGAGAATGTACAAATTCTCAAATTTCATTCCAAATTCTAGTGACCATGCTCTTGTCTCTCATGCCAACGAGACCTCCAAGTTGTGGCATGAAAGATTTGGCCACATGAACTACAAATATCTCCAGACATTGCACAAGGACGAGATGGTGGAAGGGCTTCCAGAAATCAAATCATCAAATGGTGCATGCATTGGGTGTGTAGTTGGAAAGCATCCTGAGCGCAGCTATGAGAAGGGAATGGCAAGGAGAGCCACTCAACCACTTGGATTGGTACATTCATACCTCATTGGTCCCCTTCCCACTCCATCATATGGTGGATCAAGGTATGTACTTACATTCATAGATGACTACTCTCGATTCTGTTGGGTTTACTTCCTTAAATTGAAGTCAGAAGTGTTTGAGAAATTGAAGATTTGGAAATCCCTAGTGGAGAACCATAGTGGTCATAAGATAAAGATCCTTAGGACTGATAATGGAAAGGAATATGTGAATAATAACATTCAGCACCTTTGTGAGGAATGTGGCATCCAAATGCAACATTCAATCCCCTACACACCTCAGCAAAATGGTGTGGCAGAGAGGAAAAATAGATCTCTCAAGGAGATGGCTACTTGCATGATTGAAGCTAGGGATCTAAGCCCTAAGCTATGGGTTGAAGCCATCAATTGTGCTGCTCATATTCAGAACAGAGCCTTTCACAAATCAGTCAAAGGAAAAACCCCCTATGAGGCATGGTTTGGCCAAAAACCAAATGTGTCAAATTTCAGGATTTTTGGGTCTAGAGCATGGGCTCGAATTCCATCAGAAAAGAGGAAGGCTTTGGAGCCACAGAGCAGGGAATGTATCATGGTTGGATATGGTGAGGACACAAAGGGATACAAGCTCTTTGACACATCCACACTTAAAACTTTCATTGAGATAAGTGTGCAATTCGAAGAAGAACCAATTCCAGATTTTGAGCTTGCACCGGGGGAAAGCTCCTCTCCTCCACACCTTAATGAAATTAGTGATGATTCCACCTCTGATTTTTCTGATATTGCTGAAGATGACATGGCTGAAGATGAAATTGCTGTACATGAGTCACCATCAAGGCCCAAGTGGGCTGAGAAAATCATACAAGCTGCAGGTGAATTGGCAGGCAATCCCCAAGAGCCTAGGAAGACTAGATCTCAAACAATCAATGCTTCCTTTGCAAATGAAAGTGAACTTGCTGATCACTGTTATATGATGATTGGATCTGATCCAACATCATATCAGGAAGCTCATCATGATCCAAGGTGGAGAGCAGCAATGCAAGAAGAATTCCAGTCTCTCCAAGAGAACAAAACATGGGATTTGGTGCCTCTTCCTCCCAAGAGGAAACTTGTGCAATGTAAGTGGATTTTTTGAACCAAACCTGTTGCTGATGGTTCTGATCTGAAGTATAAGGCTAGGTTAGTGGCTAAGGGCTACTCACAAATCCATGGTGTGGATTATACAGAGACCTTTGCACCGGTTGCAAAGATGGACTCAATTAGACTAGCTCTAGCCATGGCAGCTAGTAAAGGTTGGGAAGTTCACCACATGGATGTCAAAAGTGCATTCTTGCATGGTGAGCTACAGGAAGAGATATATATGCAGCAACCTGAAGGATTCCAAGAGGATCCCACACTTGTATGCAGGTTGAAGAAGTCACTCTATGGACTCAAGCAAGCCCCCAGGGCTTGGTATGCCAAAATGGATGCTTTTTTGCTCTCAATTGGTTTTTGTCGATGCAAGTCTGATCCAAATGTTTATTTGCAGCATTGTGATGATAATTTGTAGGTCATTGTACTGTATGTTGATGATCTCTTAATTACAGGGAGCTGCACCAAACAAATTGGCTCAATTAAAGCTTCTTTGCACAGTGAATTTGCCATGAGCGACCTAGGATTGCTAAGGCAATTTTTGGGTTTGGAAATTGAGCAATCTGAGAGAGGTATATTGCTGAGTCAACCTAAGTATGCTTCAGACCTGTTATTCAAGTTTAAAATGGCTGAATGTAAGGCAGCCAAGTGCCCATTCCTTTCAGGCATAAAACTAGGTGAATTTGAAGACTCTCCATTGGTGGATTGCACTCTCTACAGGCAGCTAGTTGGAAGTTTGCTGTACCTTACACATACAAGACCTGATTTGTCTTATGCTGTAAGTGCTGTAGCAAGGTATATGCAGCAGCCACATGAGATCCATTGGAAGGCAGCCAAAAGGATCCTTCATTATGTCCAAGGAACAAAGAACTTTGGGGTACACTATGCAGCTGGTTCTTCACTTCAACTAGCTGGATTTTCTGATTCCGATTGGGCGGGAGATCCCATCGATAGAAAGTCCACTTCAGGTTTTGTGTTTATGTTTGCTGAAGGTCCCATTTGCTGGTCAAGTAAGAAACAGCATACAATTTCTCTTTCATCAGCAGAGGCCGAGTACAGGGCAGCAGTGAACGCAACCACACAGTGTGTTTGGTTGCAAGGCATTCTTCGGGAGTTTGGTGTTGCTATTGATTCTCCAACCAATATTTGGGTGGATAATCAAAGTGCCATCAAGATATATACTAATCCAGTACAGAGGCAAAGAACAAAGCACATTGAGATCCACATGCATTACATTCGAGGCTTGGTGCATGACAGGGTGATCTCATTGCAGTATTGCCCATCCACTGAGCAAACTGCAGATATTTTCACCAAGTGCTTTACTGAGAAGACCTTCACTCACTTGAGAGATTTTCTTGGAGTGAGTGATGGATGGTGATTTCTGCAATTTAATTGCAAGTTCAGCCCCATGTCCATTTTAGAGGGAAGTTTTTATCCCATGAGGTTTTACTTCTTTTCCTCGGTTCATATGGACAGATAAAATTTCTGTTTGTAATGAGGTGACTTGAGCCTTTGTTGCCAAGGCCTCCCACTTATCTTTCATGAGATGTACTAAGCTATGGTTAAGGGGGGGTGTTAGAACTATAATCCACACTTAGTACCATAATCCATAAATTTTTATTGCTCATGTGCTTAATTAAACCATAGTTTGGACTAGGTGACTACAGTTGGTCAAAAACCCACTTTTGAGAGTGTTCACACCCACTTCCAACCAAACCAGTTCACCCAGCCTCCTATTTTGTCCACAAGTGCGCCCTCATTAATTGTTGGTGCACCCTCTCTCCTTGTTTTGGGGAATTTCAGTTGACCAAGGGCGCTAGGGTGGATTTTTCCCATTTTTGGCTAGATTTGGAGCATTTAATGCTCCCTTGGGCCCCCCAAACTCCTCTACTTGCTCACCCACGCCTGCCTTGAGCTCATTAATGACCCAGCATGCTTCAGCCACCTCCACACCAGAATTCGTGACTGTTTGGGGTGATTGGAATTGAGTTGGACCCACCTAGGGGGGATTGAGGCCAATTTGGCATTGTTGACTTGTACACTCAGCTAGAGCCACCTAATGCTCTCGAATTTCTCATGGATGTAATAAAAACCTGTTAATAACATTTTCATATGTTAGCCATTCAGTTAATCAAGATATTCAGCATACATTGTGTGTAATATTATCATCTTTTTCAAGTTTTTCCACTGTTTTTGCAAATTAATTCGATTTTGTGAGGTTCTCCATAGCTCCTAGATCTTCTGTGATCAAAATACTCACACAAGGCAGGGTACATGATGCCAAATTCAGGGCTTTCACAAGATCTCATCCCATCAGTTAGATTCATATAAATAAAATATGAATGTGTAGATGTAAAACAAATCAATTATGCAGAGCAGAATTTAAATCTAATCCACACACACACTTCATGCTCATCCAACATATCAAAATAATCATTAATTAAACATTGCAGAAGTAAATACATAGACATAAAAACACTTATCTTCATTTTTCAACTGCCCAAGCAACTAGCTATACCGCTGCAACGTTCCACCCAACCATAGGCTCTTCGACAATGAAGGCCACCCTCGAGCTGGGCATGATTCGCACAAGGAAAGGGAACATTCCGACTCCCACGCAGCCCATTAACCATTTCATCTCAGCCAAGCCAGTCCAACTGGGTTTATCAGGCTACACTTGAACCCTGGAGGCTTACACTCATGCTCAAGCCAAAGCTATGGATACCCATAACCCATACCCAACATACTCTTCTTTCACATAGCATGCACAAATAGGGGCAGGGATACACATTTCAAACAGTAGGATTTACGAATGAGATGGCCATGGGTTTTCTCAAAAACGTTCCCAACCAAAAACGGATTGTGGGACGGGGCAAACAACCACAGGGAGGAAAAACGATCTCTTCCCTAATATCTCAGCCTTCAACAGCCCAGAACGGTCTCTATTGAACCCCCATTCGATTTCCCTTCTTCCCCACTGGTATACAACATAGAAAACGCCCTTCTCTACTGGGGAAAAGAAGAAAACGCTGCAACATGCCTGGAAAAACGCCCAGGTAGCTCTAAATTCATGAGGGAGGAAGGCTGATGGTTGCATAATGGCTTAGGGAGAAATTTCGTGGCTCTATTCTTGCCCAAGGAGACCAACACAATTTTCCAGGAAGGGTGGCTTGCCCATACCCTATTTTGGACAGCCATACCTCCCCATTCCTAGGGCATTAACTTCCCCAACCAACTCTTGGGAGAAATCAATGGTTGGGTACAAAAGTCAACATGGGTAGTTGAGGGTTTGATGGGTTCTCTCATTGACACTTGGCTTGACCCTATTTGTTGAAGGGTTTGAATGTTTTCCCTCCCAATTCCTTGTGAAATCATGCCCCCATCTCTTTGTTGCATTGCATAGCTAGTTGTGGGTATTTTTATTAAAATGCATATTACATGATGTTGAAATTCCAATGTGCCTGGCTAGCACGCAAAGCATATGCATCAATAAATCGATGGCGGGGCCTTGGCCTTGAGCTCCTCACCATGATTTCATACAATATTACATCAATTACATTTGAATGTAATGGGGTCAATAATGGGGATGTGACAATACTCCACCATGCATATGCTCCATATCTTTCTTTCTTTCCATCATGAGGTCATATGCTCTACAGTTGGAATCATTGTGTCCAACGGATTTATAGAATGTGCAATATAAATTCTTAGGAGTTCGCACATACTTTTGAATTAAGTAACAGTACTTTGGCCGGTGTCCTCTAGTTCTACAGATCTCACACCATTGCGCTTGGTTCTGATTTAGTGGGTTTGGTGCTCCACTGTTAAGGTATTCTGAAAATAAGGGACAGTGCTCTCTGGTGTGTCCTTCTCCTCTGCATCCTGTACAATAGACTTCTTGTCTTTGTTCTTTCCCCATCTTCATGTCATGCAATTGTAATGTCACAGTAGCTAGTTGGGTCTGGATTTGAGACATTCCCATGCTACTTTGTCCTATAGGTGAAGCTTCTAATTACATCGCAATCTCCAAGGCTTTTTCCTGCAAAGCCACCTTCTGTTGCATCAATGACAGTCTAAAATGGGGCAACAAAGCGGCTATAAACCACTCTTGGTGTTGTTGTGGTGCTATGACAAAACTGAATTGGTCTAACAGTGTCTTAAATTTCTGGTCAAATTCCTAGACTGGCTCATTAGGTTTTTGCTTGATTTCCTTTAATTCTGTTATAAATTGGGATTCTAACTTTGGTTTCTTGAACTCACTCAGTAGTGCATCCTTAATCTCCACTATGGTTATATGATGTCCCTGAGAATATTTCATGAACCAATTCAAGGCTCTATCTCTAAATGTAGTGATGAGTTGCGCTTGCTTCAAAGCGTCATCCTGAGCTTGCTTGACACTCCATACGGCTTCACATAGAAACCAATGTTGCTTAGGGTCCTCTAGACCTATTCCCTTAAATATCGAAAACTTAATATCGTCGGTCATCCTCCTTCTAGGTGGTATAGTAGTATTCGTGTAGTATTCTGAGTGGTGTTAGGGATGTTACTACACGGAATGTTCTGAATCGGAATATTCTGAGTCGGGATGGTCTGAGTACTCACTCTCGCAGTGTTACTAGTATTGATGCTCTGAGGATTAGGAATATTAACAACTGGAGGGTTCTGAATTGGTGGATTTTGTGCAATAGGAGGCGCGATGTTCACAACCGGTGGGTTCTGCGAAGTAATAGGCTTATAGGTGGCTGATGGAGGTGCGGTCTGGCTATCAGGCTTAGTTTCTAAGTCAATATCTACGTGGAGTCCATGTTCACTGGAAGTCTTCTTAGTAGTATACTTATATCTTTTTCCACTTCTCAAATTGTGTGTATCTTCGTCAGAATCATTATATATGTTATTGACCATTACAAATTCAAAATCTTCTAGGAGTTTTACTGCATTCTTAAAATGCCTTTCTCAGCTAAAAGCATTTTAATGTATAAACTCAAAATGTTTAGGTACTTATCTCCAAAACCTTTGAAAAAATTTGCTTTTGCTGCACTGTGGGATTTCAGCATGTCCACAATGAATTCTGTCACGACGCCTTCTAGTATACTATCAACCCAAAAGTCAACTGCTCGCGAGAGTGGACTATCTATTGCTTTGAGCTTCTCAATGAGATCTGGAGTCCACTCGGTCGGTACTCCTTCTGGTTGAAAATAATTTTTTCGCTCTGTGAGTCTTGATATCCACTCGTGCAACCCATTTCCGAAGGATTCCCAGAAAATTTTGTGAACGTCCTTCCACAGGTATTTATTTAACCAATCTACGTTGAAGAGATGCGGATGTCTATTCTCTTTTCTGGAAAAATCTCTTTCTGTCTTGTCACACTAGGCCTAGATTTCTTTCTTGTCTGATGCCAATTTTTAGTGCCGGTACTCATCGCTAGTTCAAGTGCGGCAACGGAACCATTTGTTGGCTTATATAACTGTCTTGAGGTTTTCTATAAAGACCCAGGTTTTGTGCGGTTCAAGGAACCAACAAAACCCCTTTTCACCGGCCTTGTTGATGCCTCGAAATTCATAGCACCAATCAGCAAGGGATTCTCCCCGGTAAGCAAGCCAAATTAGATTGCTCATCGTTTGGTGTGTGGAATCCGTTCGGTTAACGTCCCGGCTACCGTATAAGATTTAAAGATTTCGTGTCTTTCACCGGTTGCGGCCCAATCCACCGTTTATGTATTTTATGTTTAAATATGATATGCAAGTGACCTATCTAAATGCATGCAATTAAAACAAATCTAATCTAAAATTATCTAAGCTAATTAATCTATCCCTACAGGGAGCAAAACTGAAATATGAGTAATACACTGGAAATACACCAAAGAATCCCACAGATAGTTGTTCAATAATGTAGATGCATTTACAACAGAAAGTAAAAGATATCAAAGATAGCTTTGACAGAATTAAAACATTCCATTACTCATTTTTAACACATAAGTGTTTGCACAGGAAATGAAAGCATTCACAACTAAGAATTAATTCAAGATAGTTAAGAACGATCTCACAGTATATGTATGAACAGTGCATAAATAATTTAGGCAAAATTCAACACATCCCAAGCAAAACACAGTGATAGCTTTCCCAGGTAAAAATAGGTCCTTCTTTATTGATTCAACAAAATAATTCACGTATAGCACAAATCCGTCCTTTCACTTGCCAAAAGTCATCTCTCTTCTATTCTATTCCTATATTTATAGCTTTTACAAAAATTGTCTCTTCTCATACCCTAACCCTAGGGAATCAAAAACGTTTGTCTTCTAGTGCTTAAAGAGACAAAAGTAATTTCCAGCTGTCTTAAAAAACATTTATACAATAAAACAATCCCCAGCTGTCCCTTTTGGATTTACAATAAAAAAAAGATTTAATTTCCAGCTTGCACTGTTGCCTCAACTGGTCTTTCTACTTCAGTTGATCCAGCCACTTCAGCAGGATTGCTTACTTCAGCAGGTCTATCCACTTCAACAATGTAGCTGCTCCACTGGCTAATTTCTTGTAAAATAGTATTGGCCTGCACAGAAATCATCATTTTCAGTGCTATCTCATGCTTACGCAGATCTGATTTGATGTTTGCTACTCCTGCCACTGTTTCTTGGGCAATGTCCTCCAGAAAATAACATGGATGGAATTTTGTCCAATAAACTAGTGGAGGTCTTCCGGTGTCAGGACATCTATTTTATTCAGGTACTCAGTTTCTCAATTCAGGTCACCCTACAGATCCACCAAATGCTGATGTCTGTCAGGAAAATCATCTATGGTCTGAGGTAAAATCATGATGCATTTCTCGTGAGTATCCCAGATTTTGAGTAGAATTCGGTACATTTCCCGATGGTTTTCTGGATTGCAATACTTATCTTTGTACCACAGTCTCTACAAAACTCAAGAACTCCTAAATCCACATCTGGCTCGTCTGCGGACTTGATACGTAAGTGCCTTGGGAATCTTGATTTCCTTTTTCTCCACTCAAACTGTCCATTGAATTCATCTATGTGGTGCACATACCTTCTCTTAAGTCTTAGTGCCTCAGCCTCAATCACTTTCGTCCTTGCTATTATTCTTTTTACCTTACAAACCTCTTTCGTGATCATCTCTAGTGACTGATTAACTTTCTTGATCATATCGCATGCTTGCTCATGGAATGCAATTAGATCCTGCTTCTTCTCATTTGCAACCTTGAATTTCTCTAACAGCTGATCCTTCTCCTTTGTCAGCCTTTCAAATTGAGGCTTGAAGAACTCAATTTTCTGTATTTTGTTGGATTCACTCTTCTCCAGCACTTGTATGCGGGCTTCTAACCCTTTCTTTTCGCCTTCTGTGATTGCTAGTTGCACATTTAGAGCACTCTTTTCAGCTTTGAGCTTTTGGGTTTGCAAAGACATTTCTTTCTTTTCGTCTTCAAGCTTGCTATATTTCCTCTTTAGCTTGTTTCCCTGTTGCACCTCCTTTTGAAGATTATTTTTAACCTTGAAGCACTTTTCCTTTTATTGCTTCACCTTTTCCACCAACAGATCTACATTGTCGGCACTCACTTGAGACGAAGCCATAGTGCATGTTGCCGTGAACTGAGGATCGTTGTTGGTCCCTTGAAATAGCGGAACTTGAGTTATTTTGAATTCTTCTTGGTCGTCTCCAGTTCTCATCCTCTTTTTCGATCTACTCATGATAGCCTTCCTCCTACTATAAAAAAGATGGAATCCATCTTTGACACTTGACATTGCTTTGAGGGAGTGTATGGGGTGAGAGGGAGGTCTTGGGATGAGACAAGTCCCTCAAAGGTTGTGATTGATATATCTAAGTCCATATCTTGTGTTCCTGAGCCCCCTTGATCCACATCTTCTTTGGACTTCTCTGCCTCTTCTTTCTACTTTTGCAATTCTGCTGCTTCCTTCTCTGCTTTTTCCTTTATTTCCTGCAACTTTTCAGCCATTTCTTTCTTTATCCTTTTAGCTTCTTCTTTCTTAAGCCTTTCTGCTTCCTCCCTTATTCTCTCAGCTTCTTCCTACAGTTTTGCAGCTCGCTCTTGCTGAATTTTAGCAGCTTCTGCTTCTTGCTGCTACTTTTCTTCTTTTTCTTTCTCTGCTAGCTCCCTTTGAAGCCTCTCATTCTCTTCTTCTCGGAGTCTACCTGCCTCCTCTTGTTTCTTCTTCTCGGCCTCTTCTAGCTGTGCTGCAATTTCCACTTGGCGCTGCTTCTCCTCCTGTTCCTTTTGCATTAAGTCAACAGGTTTGGAACTAGAGTTGGTCCACTTTTAGGGTGGTAGCGCTTTCCCAACTCTGTCATATTTTTGGTGCTTCGAAAGAACTCTTCATCCTTGTTGAAATGGTGCACGTAATCAAAAGTGACCTTGAGGTTACTACAATGAGTAGCAGCTTTGCCTCCTAAAGCTCTTTGTTCCAAAATGGAAAGCCTCTAAGTCTGGAGAAAAATATATGCCATCATTCGCCTTGGGGTGCTGATATGCTCCGATGGTAAATGGAAATGGCGGGAATGCAACCTTCTTCTTATCATTGAGCACTTTACTAACTCCATCAATAAATAGTTGCCTCACAGCTTCTTTGTGCACAATGTAATCTGTGGCATACCGGGGCAACAGGGACGGGGCACAACTCCCTCCATACATTCTGAAGTATGTCCCTTCCATAGAGAAGTATTAATCTCCAAACACCTCAATGATAGGCATAGCATTCTCAGATGGGAAGTTGGGCTCTTCCTTGAAGAGTTATTGATATAGGGGCATGATGAACCTTTCACAGATTTGAGTATAGTAGATTGCATACTTTTGTGCCCACGTTATCTAATAAGCTACATGGAGGGGAGATTATTTACTCTTCCAGATGCATCCTAGATTAGGGAAAGGGTGGTTGACGAGTAAGCAGTCCACCAGATAAGAGGACATGAAGAAATCGGCCTTGTTTTGAGTCAATCCTCCCTGGGAAGCGGTTATAATTGAGGCCATGTAATCTGAGATAATATCTTCCCAATTGAATATTGCACCTTGTGTGGCCACGTGGGACATCATCAGCACCCAGCCGATTTTATATATGTTTCCATTGGGCATGCCGAAAACTCGACTTAACATTAGGGAATTGAGCCTGTATGGGGTCCTTAGATGTTAACTCGCATACTCTCCACTGGCCCTTGACCTTATTTGCTTTTCACCAACTATCATATTTCTCGCATATTCCAAAGGGTCCATCTTTAGTTGGGATAACCATTCATCATTTAGGAAGATCTTAGGGTGTGGCAGTTTGTATGCTGCCATGATATGTTCTGGTGCAAAGGATGCAAGACTCATCCTAGTGACATATGTGATGAATCCGGTGTTAGTATTCACCTGGGGGAGGATCCAACCGATGACCTCAGAGCATGGGAACAACTCAGGATGGGTTGTTTATTTGTGGAGACCAGACTTTTTTATGTTCTTGTAAACCATTAGTTCTTCCAAGGAAGCTTCTGGGAAGTTCTGGTCTTCTATAGCTCTGTATAGCTCGCCCCATTGATATTCTGGGGCAGATCCTGTAAAAGCTTTCATGTCGTCGAACATTGTTTCAAGCGAGGTGTCTAAGAGGATTTCTACGTCTGAGTCTGACCCGGCTAGCTTGGCTTTCTTTATGGCAGAATGCCTATGCATATTAGTTCTATGATGACATTGAGGGGACAAATGAGGGGTCTCGATTATTTATGAGCAACACAGAGTTCAAATACATGATACTAAAATGGAACTTGAATTGACATGAATGTTATTTTCCATTTAAAACTGCCTATTTATGGTTGAATATAAGGAGGAAAAATAATTATACAAGAATCACCCATGGGGTAGTTCAAAAAAGTGTGAGTTAAACAGAGAACGAGTGCTGCTAGCGATCATATCATCCTACTATCATCATCAATGAGCAAGCATTTGCTATTGGCACTATTTTGGAAATAAAACATGCGAAACACTTATGTCGTGGAACCAAACAATTTTCAAAACCAACCATATATCACAATTTTATCTTGTAAGCAACCATTTAACATTGCAGACGAAGCCTTCTCAAGGAAATAGAAACAGCCATACGAGCAACTAAAAATTAACCAAAACTGATACAAGCAAAAAATGCGTGTGTGCATGGAGAAGCAACGCATAGTGGCTAAGATGCAACTCTCCTCGGACAGAAATGACTAGACTGAGATGATAGACAACGTGATCGTCGGGGCTTGAGGCTTGGGCGAAGTCTATTGGTAGCACGCCTACCATGCTAAAGGCAAGGAGATTCCTAAGACTTTTCAGGGTTCCGAAATTGACAAAAAAAATCGACGTAAAAGGCAGGGACGGGTCGTGCTTGAACATGCAGCTCACTCTGACAGGGGTACCGAGTATGGGTTGACAAAATTCGAGGCGGAAGTAGCTTCTCGGCCGATAGGGTTTGGCTCTTATTTAAAGAACTCAAGCTATGAAACGACCTCAAACAACTGTACAACGCAACAAAAAACTAGACCGAGGTCTTAAACAGATAAAACAAACAGTAAAGGGGCAAAAGATCCTACTTGTCAATGCTGAATAGGTTTACCGGAGCCTGTATGCATGCCCTGACTCGTGATGGTTTGAAGCTTCCAATGGTGCTCGATAGCTGCTCGCTAATCGCAAATGGTGGTAACAGAACTAAAATCTCGTTATGTATGTATATATAGATATATATCGAGCATTTAATACTTTTGGGGTGGTAGTTGGGCAGTTAAGGTGCACGGGGCTCAATGAAACAACCAATAACTTCTCATGGGAAAGAATTAAAGTCCACACCTACTAACCTTTGCGCTTTCCAAAAAACCAAACTGCGTCGACGATCGGCGACCTAAACCTAACTCCTGCATAAGGATCAGTTTGAAAAGCGTTAAAAATTGCGACGAGGGGAGGGGAAAGGTTTTCGGCAAGATGACGATCAATGGAGATAAGACAGCCTTTGGCTTAACGGTCGGCTAAGTTAAACTAATTTCCAGCGCAACGGTCGGAGCTTTAAGCTTTAAGGCCACGATAGAGAACTGCGACGGGAAACAACAAACAAAAGATCGACGAAGATAAGACTCGGATAATCGCAACAGTCGGTGACGAAAGGTTTAAAAAGTGCGACGAGGACAATGCGACCGGTCGACACAATTAGAAAGGAGGCGGCGCAACGGTTGACACAAAAAAGGATAAAAACTACGACCAAAACACAAGAGAAATCTTTTTTAGAAGCGATCGATCGGTGGAGATAGACTTAAAACCTACGAAACGGCCGGCAAGACCAACAATAAAGACTACGACTGGTCGGCAAAGTTAGGCCTAAAAGATGCGATCGCTTGGCAAAGGAAAAAGTGAAGTTTGCCTTAGTCACAAAAACAACTTCTTTTGGAGAAAAGAAAAAGGGACAACTTAAAGGGTTACAAAGATCAACTTTTCAAGAGACCACAAAACTTTCTAAAAATAAAAGGAGGAGCCTTATAAATTTTCAGAAATTTATGGGGATCAGGTTGCAGTAGCAACAGGCCCTTTCGGCAACAATCTGTGAATAGACTGAGGTCTCACCCAAGGCAAAGTTAGGGGGGGGGGGCGCAGAATTAGGTTTCCATAACCAAGTGATGAGTGTTCAAACAAGCTGACGAGCAGTGCGTTACAGGACTCTCCCTGCAGGCTTCGGGCTGTGCAAAGCTTAACCCCTTCACGGTTAACACTTAGTCTATCGCGCATCCACGGACTGTACGATGTCGAATGGTCTTTCGACGACAGGACAACACAACTGATAACTATGCTTCCTCTTCGGACTTAACCAACTTCAGTGACTTTACTTAGAGTTTCCTATCCATTCATCAATTTCCTTAGGTTATTTATCGTATGACGTATGCAATATGACAAAACATAATGTATTGCGCACTCCCGGTGCTACACTTTGCGGGAATCACACAGCGCGAACTCCACTGGTTCTAGTGTTTACTCAATCAATTTATGCATTCATTCTGACTTAGAGATACTTATGCATCTAACACTCATCCACATATGCGATACTTAACATATTATTCCCATCTTCATTCTTTATGGCGAATACATATAAAAGTAAGAACATATAAACTGATAAACGAGATATTAAGCATTCATTGTAAGCAAATATACAAATTCAAGCACATAAACAGTCACACAACACAGAATTTAATGTGGTTCACCCCCAGGATGTGAGCTACATCCACAGGAACTGTTGTTATATTATCTTGGGAAGGGTACAACAGTTCCAGTCTACGCACTTAGCTGTAGACTCTCTTCTCTCTCTGTAGATCTCTGCGCACACAGCTGCAGAGCCTTGACAATCTTCTCTCAACAGAGATCAATTTTCAACAACTGAGATTAACAATTCATAAACAAAAGATTAACGCTTTCCCTTACAAAATGTGCCCTTTTATAGATCATTCCCTTAGGCCATGTATTTACAATGCATAGGCAAAAACCCTAAGGTTTCCCAAAACTGTCGTGGTTTTCCCCTAACAAGATAGTTAGGCTTTGATATCGACTCCTCCATCGTGGCCATCCTCTACGTGTGTCGACCACATGTTGATTGTCGCTTTCACCCTGTCGTTCCTTCTCTAACGGACTTGTGTAGCCGGTTCACGTCGTGCTTCCTCTGCTTGTGTGACCGATCGCTTTCCTTCCGCACCACTCCTTACCTTCTTTCTTGGTAATCATGGAGTATCTTAACCAAAAATAGACCATCGATGGTCTTACCGAAATGTATACCATTTTCCTTCCAAAACTCTGCCTTGTCGGATCTCCATAGATCGGGCTCTTCGCAATGCTACCTCTTCGCAACGTTCTTCTTCGCAACGTTGTATCTTCACGGCATTGGCTTCCTTACTCTGCCGATGCCGCGCTGCACTGTATCCTCGCAGCTTCCAAAACTGTCTTTGCCAAAAAGTCTTCAACTGAACTACGCTCAACTTCGTAGTTCCAAAAACTGTCTTCTAAAAAATGCCTTACTTGGGCCAGGCCCAACAAAGGTCCTTGCATCGAGCAATACCTATACTCAAACATTGAGGCAATTCATACGTCAAATACATTTTCATAGGATTTATCTCTTAACAAGAGTTTTAAAACCATATATGAATCATATACACATGTATATTCACATTAAATAAGCAAGAAGATGCAAGATAAACCAAATACTTATCCGCATGAGCATCTTCCTTTAGCTCCACAGGTATCCCGCATTGACTTCATACAACTATGGCACCCACAAGACCTTCCCCACCCAACATAAGGATGGTACCTATTCTCTGCTACGCAGTCCCTCGAGCGTACCCACCCCTTCCAGTGCTCTTCAGGGTGTGCATCGAAGGGTAACCAAGTTTCTGCAAGCCTCAGATCACCTGTGCATATGTATAAAGCAAATGTTATGCTAGCACACTTGCTGCACCACAAGATTCAAATAACCAATGCCAAGCCAGTACGTCGACTGGGTTTACCATGCACACAAAAAGCATTTCCAAACCAATGTCTCTATTGGGTTTGTCAGGAAATAAGACAAAATAATACAATCACATGGCTCCTTCTCGTATGCAAACTAGTGGTTCCTTCTAGGAACTCCATAGGTGACTCACTTGACTACAGGCTAGCATGGCCCCATAATACCCACTCACACAACACAAGGATGGTACCCCTTATTTGCTACACAATCCCTCGGGCATACCCATCCCTCCAGTTCTCTTCAGTGTGAGCGTAGAAAGGCTACCAATGCCCATGCAATATTCCTAAGTACCCATGCTCTTACTAGGTTTAACATCACTGCGGAGAGTCAAGCACACATACAGAATTCTGCAGGGTTTCTCAAACCCAATCCACTCTTGGAATTCTTTTTCATTTTTAGCTTTAGCAGTCAACATTTGCCCCAATGGCATATTTTCACCATCTCACTTGCATTACATACAATCATGTAGTTCACATGAGATGTCATCATAATAATTTCAATTAGAATTTCTCAAATATGTTTCATACATAAACTAGATTTCCAAAACATGAGTTCCTTCTCATGATGTTTAGATCTTGCATGTCATAACACATGGTCTTCCTACAATGTGTCCTCCCAACACAATTCACAAACAATCAACCAATCAATGAAATTAATAATCAAATTCAAATCTAAATTACAATTATGTCTCCTATAGAAATTATATTTGTTTAACCATGAGACCATCCTCATATTGTTTGGCTCTTGTAAGTGGTATCACTCTATCCATTATGGTTTTACACTTGGTACCATAACATGAACATCCACCTACAATAGGTCCTCTTGACACAATTCTAGACAAGGCAAACAATCATTAGTAATTATTAGCAACATCTCAAATCTGAAATTTACAGTATGTCCCCTACATAAATTAAATTTCACAACCATGAGACCCTTCTCATAATATTTTTGCTTTTGTACAGGGTAGATTCCAGTCTTTATTACGGACTTACCCACATTTCCATATCCAAGACAATTCTATCGGTAATCTGAAATTTTCAATCAGTCAAACACTTTGTGAGTATCCGTGTATATAATATTTTCACTATTACAACAGTCACTGAAGTGATCTCGGAATTATAATACTCAATAATTCAAACACTATCAACTATTAATAGCTCAAATGCAATGAAATATATTTACTTTATATGCATCATCGTTGCAATAAAATTGCAAGATACAATCACATTATATATGCAGTCAAATAAAACTTTCAATATTCATGATTACAAAATCATATCATTTCATGCAATGCTATCCTTCCAACAGAGCATCCTGGTAGCCCATAAAACATGACTACCTTCTTCTTGCAAGTATTTTCCTACATCCATAGAAGCTCATGAAATGATCTCAAAATTGACGATAATTCTATCGTTTCAGTTATTAATGACTTGCAATGAAATATATGCCACAACCATGCATTCACATCGTGCCTCTCAATATATGGACCCACACATATGCATAAACAATTACAAGGTTTACATAATCTTTTAATGTATATCCACTCAATGCCTCGTTGCATTGATTCATGAATACTATAATGCTATGTCATGCATTCGATTATGATGTGTTGGAAGGTCTAGCTAATGCCTTAACACATCACCCAACCATCTCCCCAATCACTTGGTTAACTTATATGGGTTCCTTCCTTCTCCACCTGAATAACACATCAGGAGTTTTCTCATTCCTTGGTTGTTGGAAAAGAGGTTTCATCCCAAATTAACACCAATAGGGGGTTCATGGGATACATGTGTAGCACCATAGCATTACCATTCCAACCACATTATGGCCTTGACCATTACTATCTCATATGGCATGCACTACGACAATGGGACCATAAGTCCTCACTTTTTTTGGTTATTAAACTCATAACCAACATACACAAATGGCATGATATAGTTTCATATGAAATCATTTACAATTCAAAACAACTAGATGGTATAAGGATCCTTTCCCTTACTACCAGATACCTCACCGTACCCGGTGGGATAATGTTCGCATAAATGCATTCAACATCACATACATACCAATTTACGATTATTAAATATGGCTCAAGGGATTCTTACCCAATCCCATTTTCATACCCAATCATAAATAAACCATTACCTGCATGGCTTCCATTAACATCTTTGATGTTGCTTGATCAGTTGGTCTCCTGCAAAGGATTACACCATCCTTCCACCAACCTCATGATCATAGATTTGTTGCCCTAACCTTTTCTTCATAAGGTTGTTGGTCACATGCAACAGCATCATCAACATATTCCACCATGATTCAGTTGTTGTTGGTCCTACAACCAATACCAACACCAATAATGATTATCAACCACAGTATAATTATCTTAAGTGGCTCATTGCATATGTAAAATCTCACTATTTTACCAATATGCAATATCATATACATGCACAAACACCTTCACATGCACTATGCAGTATCTATTAATGTGCCAACTAGTGCATATTCACTTCATCTATCTAATCTCTTGCATTTTTAGCATTCCTATGCCATAATTTTCTATACATAAAACTTGGAAAATATAATCATATTAGCTAGAGAAGAGTTAAGGAATTCTCTCTTTCCAATTTATCATCATAGCATGGAATTTATCTTCCACATCATAGCTGATCCAGTTTCATGGCCTCTCTACCAAGCACACAAGTAATTATTAGCTATGATCTTCTCACCAAGTAGCATTTCAATATATATATATATATATATATATATATATATATATATATATATATATATATATATATATATATAACATTCATGCTTGTTACTTTCGAAGCATGCAATTCTTATGTTATAAACATAAATAATTCAAGGTGAGAGATTTCCCTTTTTATTAACATTTCCCTTTGGAGATTATTCTCCAATTTATGTTGCAACCATATTAATATCCCTATGTAGTTTTCCTTGATCATTGAAATATCTCTCATTGCACTATGTTCACATGCCTTGCTACTCATATTGTTTTAAGAAATTATGACCAAGTTCATCTTGACCTTTCTTGGACTTCCCTGCGCTTATGAGCACTGCAATTGATTCAATATCGACTCCATAAGGAGTCTTTTCAAGGTTCATTATATGCCCTTGCACCTTATTCAACTATAATACTTCCTTTCCTTTCTCATGGAAATACTTGCCACAATTCTGAACCACACAATTGATTTGCACCTGGGAATGCCTCATTCCCCAATTAGTCGCCTTTGCATGACCACCATGTCATGATCAAGAGCCAATTGCCAAGTCTACATACTAGGATGTCTTACTCCCATGCATGATAACTTTTGGGAGAATGGAATTGCATTACCCATTCTCATTACTTACTCATATCTTGCAACTTCTCTAATCATGCATGCACTTTCCCACAAGGATGATTTACCCATCATCTTTACAAGTTACATGTCCCTTAACTAATAACCTATTTTGTTACTTGTTGATAATTCTTTCATGGAATATAATATCCATCTTTGATAATCAATATATCCCATGTCTCTTGCTTGTAATTCAAATTGAATATATTACTAACAATAGTACATTGGATGCATTCTTATCCAAGGCACCAATGTCCATTATTGGTCTCTTTCATCCTCCAATGATTATACATGACTATTACTCCTACATAATGCATATTACAACCAATTACTCTTAATGAGGCTTCCAAAACCCCTCTATGCAATTCATATTGCACGATCTGAACATAGAGAATGCAATGCATTCATTCATTTTGGCTAAGGAACCATCACCTCCATTTAGTTCCCTTATTACATCTCATGCTTATAAAATACAATCTAAAAGAGTGTATTCTTATCCATTCAAAATGTTTTTCCGCATGTTAACATGAATTACCATAATACTCTCAATTGAGTATCCTTGCTCATTAGTGGAACTACCTTGTCACCAAGCATCTAACCAAGGCTTGCTTCAATTCTTCACATTGCTAGCTAACCGGCAATTTTACCATGATCATGATCCCAAATGTGCCTCCACTTTATTTTTATAGAACCATTACCATGATGTTGATATCATAAAATTTACTCACTTTGAGTTACTTCCATATCCAGTATTCCTGCACAATCATGTAAGGCCTTTCCAAAAATGTTGGTTGCTTTCGAGGTCACCAACAATGAGAATTTATTGCTCAATCAAGCCTAAAGGATTTCATCTACCCGCTATTTGAAACAAATGGGAACATGTTTCCAAATAAGAACCTTATGTATTTTAGCCTCATTACAATATTAAAACAATTTCCATGCATTATGGAGGCAATCCATATTGACAATTTATGTCTACCACATAATTCTCTCACATTCAACGATTATCTCAGGGGGACGACGGGGGTCAAGGGGGATTGCCCCCTTGTTTTCTCCGACCTGTTTCGGTAGAATTATACCTTTGTCTCCGATCGACACACTTTCTAATTTGACGTCGACCCATTTCGGAGCAATTTCATTTTTTTGCCGATCGGAGCATTTTCGGTTTTGTCACCGACCTGTTTTGCCGCAAAGTTCATTTTGCCTCCAATCGGCATACTTTTCCATTTTGCTCTGAAATCCTTTTCGGCTGATTTATATTTTGTCTATGATCGGTGCACTTTCAATTTGTCATCGATCAGTGCAACTTCAATTTTTCGTCGGCCTGTTTCGGTGACCTTTTGAATTTGTCGTCGATCGACACAATTCCCATTTCTTGTCGATCCATTTCAATGAACTTTCTGCTCTGTCATCGATTGACGCACTTCCAATTTCTCGTCGATCCACGGATTTTTGACTTTTGCGCCAACCGTTTCAGTGCACCTTTCAATTTGTCGGCGACCTGCACAAATTTCATTTTTCGCCGAAACGCCTCTTTTAGACAACTTTTCTGATTTCTTGCTGATAGTTTCAACGTTATTTTCAGTTTTGCACCGACACATAATTAGGCAGAAAACTCAAAAAATTAGAATCATAGGTAGCCCACTTAGGCCCAATGTTGCAACCTTGCACTCTGATACCACACTGTCATGTACCCTCCCGTCAATCCAATGCAAGGAAGGGAACATGACTAAATTTTTTGGGGATTTTACATAAACTCAACCCCATTCATCAAATTCATACAAATAAAAACACATGTGTGTGTAGATGTATAAATCTATTAAACACAGCGGAATGAAATTTCTTCTACACACACATATATCATGCAATTTCCAACATATTGATAACATGCATCAAATAAAACAATGAAGAAGTAAAACACATAGAGAATACTTATCTTGATGTAATGTTGTCTCGGGAAACTAGCTACACAACTACAACATTCCACCCAGCCATAGGCCAGTTTTGTTCATCAATATCTCAACACAACTACCACCCCCAATCTGGGCATGATTTCTACAAGGAATGGGAACACTCAAGCTCATACATAGCCAAATAAACATCACATCTAAGCCAAGCTAGTCCATAGTTGGGTTTATCAAGCCAAATGTGAACCCTCTTCTATTTTGGATGCTTGCACTCAAGCTCAAGACAAAACAAGGGACACCCACAACTCATGCCAAATCTATCTTGAAAACACACATATTTACACAACTTTTGGGCATGAAGAAAAACGTTTTAGCTATGGGGTGCCCAAAATGAGATTGCCATGGGTTTTCCCAAATCGTGGCACAACAAAATTGAATTTTGGGATGGGGAAATAACCATAGACGGGAAAACGATTTCTCCCATATATATATGAGCATTCGGTGGGAAAAAATGGTCTCTATGGACCCCAAATCAATTTCTCCTTCATTCCCATAGTTCTGCAACACAAAAACGACCTCCCAGCTTGAGAAAAATGGAGGAAAACTCATAAAATCATGAGGGAAAAATGCTTAGGTATCTTCAAACTCGTCGGAGAGCCAAATTGGTTGATGGATAATGGATTGGGGAGCAATTTCGTGGCTCTTTTCTTTCCCAAGAAGCAAAAACACGTTTTTAAAAAATGGTGGCTTTCCCATACCTGAATTTGGATAACCATACCTCTCCAATCCCAAAGCATTAGCTATCTCAACCAACTCTTGGAAGAAATAAATGATTGGGGGCATATGTCAAAATGGGTAGTTGATGGTTTATGGGTTCTCTCATTGAAAATTGGATTGAATGTATTGGCTCAAGGGTTTGAATATTTCCCTCCCAATTCCTTGCAAAAATCATGCCCCCATATTCTTGTTGCATTGCATTGCATATCTAGCTGTGGGTATTTTATTAAAATGTATATTTACATTATATTTACAATTTCCATTGTGCCTGGATAGCATGAAAACCATATGCATCAATTTTTAACACTAAATCGATGGCAGTGCCTTGGCCTTGAGATCCTCACCATGATTTTATAACAATATTACATCATTTACATTTAATGCAATGGGGTAAAAATCGGGATATTACAAGATGATAGGGATTTGGATACTTTTCTATGCACACCCTGGATAACACTAGAAGGGAAGGCATGGCCCGAGGGACTATGGGGAAGTGAAGGGGTTACCTTCCTTTTGTTGGGTGTGTAGGTGTTGTGGGTTCCATGCTAACCAATCTTGTAGAGGTTCTAGTAGCTCTATGGATTGAGCTCACTAGCTTAGTAATTCCTTTCCCTCTGCTACCTTGATAGCCTGATAAACCCAGCTATGGACTGGCTTGGATGAGATTTCGTATATACTTGCCTATGTGTGAGTTTATTGTTCCTTTTTCCTTATGGAAATCATGCCCATCTCGTGGGTGGAAACTTTGTTGAGAGATTGATGAGCACAATTGGCCTATGGTTGGGTGGAATGTTTCACTTGCATAGCCAGTTGCTCGGGACAAATTCATCTCAAGATAAGTATTCTCTTGTATTTAATTATGAAATGTCTTTAATTGATGTTTGTTAATATAATTATGTTTTTAATTGCATGCGAGATGTGTATAGTAGAGTTTATTTCCACTATATTTATTTGGATTATGTATATGCACACATGTTTCCTTTGTTACAAATTCATAAAATGATGATGGGGCTATATTTGGAAGCCTGAATCTAGTTCATGTTCCCTCCCTTAAGTCAGAATGATGGAAGGGGACACAACAACTGCAATTAGTCTCTATATTAAAATAGAATTGAAAAAAAAAATCAAGGCTTCGGTAGGTGTTGACTGTCAAATTGGGGTTGGAGAAATCAATCATTAACAAATTGAACAAAAGATGAACAATTCAAACCCAGACCAGATCCAAAGTTGTCAATGATATAATGCTTTGTGTGAATGAAGTGTAGATAGAATACAACATTAAAATCTTTTGGACACTGACAAACTATATTAGATTGATCACTAAGTACCATCACTATAATAGCGTGGGAGCATAGTCATCGTTGAAGAGGGTAGCATTTGATAGATCACTGATTGATCTAGGCATTGTATATACCATTCTTGAGTTCATAAATTCCAGTGGCAGAGTAAATATTTGTTGTTGCATGGAAAAATATCCTATGACTGGGGTGGGGTCACCAACATACTGGGCAATGGGAAACTAACATATAAGACTCCATAACCAGACAAAGAGTATATCAAGACCATACAAAGCCTAATTAAGAGATATTAAAGGAACGTGATTAATGCACCTTATTTACGATGATTGACACTCGCTGATCCTAACTCTACTTCAGATTTGCTCCAACTAGCCCAAACTCTCACCTGCAAAACAAATATACACAAACTTCCTCAAACACTTTTGAGAATCAATAAAATTATTGAAGAATTGAAAGGAAAATAAGAACATAAATCTATGGATTTACTTTCAATGTAAAATATCAATTATTCCATCAATCATGTCATAAAAACAGTATTAGGGAAGGGAAAGATGTCAATTCTCTTATTAACAACATAAATAATTACAATAATACCTTTTCTATGTTCTGGAACCTCATGAAACCTTGACTTTGGATCTCCTTGCTTCTCTTCTCCAATAACCCAACCATTCTCCACGTATATCAGGGATAGGATATTAGATGCTCAAGGAAATAAGGAATGGAGATAGAATGATTCTTCCAGCATAACATTACTTGTGGGAAAAGAGGTCCCCCTCATGGCCTACCTTCCATGTTTTTATAGTAGGTGTAGATACACAAACTCAAATGAGGGGAAGTTGTAACTGATGGGGTAGCTACCAGAACCACCCCAACTTCTTTTAATTTTATTTTATTTTTTGGAAAATTTGGGGAAAAAAACTAGTGAGACAAGGGCATCATGCGTTTAAAACACCTTTCATACAAAAGCAACCCGTGTTTACAATTTTTTCTAAAAAATGATGGTGGAATGAAGGAAAGCAGGGTGTAACACACATGTTTCCATACCATCAATAGCGTTTTTGTCTTATCACTTAGTTACAAAAATGATCAATGCCGGAGAATCAGTAAATGATCAAGGCCATGTCATTAAATAAAAAATCAAGGATCTTCCATCCATAGTGTCCTTTTGTGTGAGTGACAGTCAAAGTATCGTCACGGGTGGAGAAGTATTAATTTGGGCTATAACAGATGCCCCCTAATTTATGAGACAAGAGGGGAACATGATGGTTGAAATACATTATAAACAAATTGGGATGTGGAGTCAAGAAACCCAAAAAATCCAAGAATCGTAGTCTCAATGAAGAACCTGAAACAAAGAAAGGATGTCGTATAATCTTATCCCTGGGATATATGTCCATGACCTCCAGAAAATATAGTGAGGATCCAATACATATGTATAACTGATGAAAATATCATGGCCATGTAAATACAAAGTGGATCCATGAGAGATAAATGGATCATGGCCACAACTAAACATAATGGATCCATGTCCAACAAATGATCATAGCCACAGGAATACAAGGTGGATTTATGTCAAAACTAGAGACCATATCCACAATAGAACAAAGTGGATCTATGTCTCATCAAGTGCCAAAACAAAGTCAATGATGTAAAAAATTAACAAACACGAGGGAACCCACCAATAATTAAAATGGGCCCCAAGGTATCTAGTATATTCTAACAGGTGTGAATAGATGTTCTTGAAGTCAAACACCTAAAGAATCCATCGAGTAGGATACATTGATGTTATCCCACTACTCGATAGTGAGGGAAATTTCCACTGTGACTGTAATCCCAAAGGTACTACTGAAACTCTAAATCTCATTTCCAAAGAAAAATGAGTTGATGTTGATGGGAAGAGACCTGTTGGAAGGGAGGCATTGAGGCATCCTCTGTCATCTAACATGAGGAACAATCAATGACTGATTTCATCTGGAGTAGAATTGAGTACATGATGAAACATATTGACACCAGGGAATGGTTGACATATGAAGTCAAGGAAACTACAGAGTGGCCGACATAGGTTGTATCCTTGAACAATGATCATGACCCAGGGGTGACTTAGGTAGCTTTGGACACAAAGGGACCAAAGATATAAATCCCCAATGTAGGAGGCAATGATAGAGTCTCCATATGATTGGAAGAGTAACCATACAGAGGAGTAATAACTCTAAGATCAGGTTTTATCCTAAGGCCAAAAACTAGAAACCAACCTGCTCAGAGACTCAAAATTGGTGCTTTGTTCAAGGACACATTTGATATGTTGTTGTTATATTGAGATACATTTGAGATTTTCCCCTTCCCTTTTCCTCTTTTTAAGTACCTTCTTCATTTTTTAACGAGATTGAAAAAGAGGTAAAGCATACTCGATAAGATCTTCTTCGTAGAATTTAACGAGTCCAAAAAAGCAAACTTGAAACTTTCTTCCTTTTTTAACGAGCTTGAAGAAAAGAGAGAAGAATGCTCAATAAAGTACTGATCCGTGGATTTTATATCGATCCTGGATCATTTCATGCTTGCCGGTTTTTTCAATTTTAAACAGACAAAAACTTAAAGACAACTTTATATACCATCTCGTGGATTTTTATCGAGTCTGGGTTAGTAAATTGAATCAAAAGACCTCCTAAGTGGTGGAAACCCCAAGATGATGCAAAGTCAACTAGATACCTAGTCTAAGGATGACGAACCCATGAACTTAAGAAGACAACTCAGTGAGGGGCATTGTTTATGTATGTAAAATTTTGATAGGTGGGGGAGCCTTGAAAATCTTTGTCGGCTAGTAACTGTTGACTGAAAATGCGATCAACAAGTTGCATTTGTTACCTAGAGCATGTCACTTGAGCTTTCATAAAACCTATGAAAGAACTAAGTGGACATTCTTCTGGGAGGGCATGAAAACAAACATCCAAAATTTTGTCACAACCTGTGACACTTACCAAACATAATAGGGTGAGACAATAATGTGTCAAGCTCACTGTAGCCACTACTAATCCCAACACATATATGTATTGATGTCTCTATGAAAATTATAGTGGGGATCCTAAGAGTTGGTAACAAATCAATCATCATGGTGGTATTCAATTGTCTTTCCAAGAATGCTCATTTTTGTGTCTTGTCATTCCCATTTACCCACTCATTAGTTTCCCAAGTCTTCATGGATCATATTTTTAAGTTACATGGCATGCCTACTTCCAATGTCTCAGATTGGAACTCCACATTCACTACCAAATTTTGGTAAGATCTATTTAAACTTCAGGGAAACCAACAGAACCTAAGCGAAACATATCACCCCTAAATAAAGGGTCAAGCATAAGTGGTCAATAAGTGCTTAGAAGCACATTTGTGATGGTTGGTTCGGAAAATCCACCCTGGTAGGCACAATGGATTCCCCTTGTAGAATGGTGGTATAATAACACTTATCATTGAGCCACCAAAATGATACTGTATGAAGCATACAATGCACAAAAAATATTTTTAATGGCTTCCTATTTACCAAGGTTCATGCAATGGATAGGACATTTTGCACCAAAGAAGCCATTATGTGCACACTCAAGGACAATTTGGTTATGGCTTAAACTAGAATGAATCTTCAAGCTAATCATCATCGCTCAAAGTGTTCCTTTACAGAAGGGGATCATGTGTTTCTTCACATGCAACCTTATAAACAAGCATCACTCAGAGATTAACTCCACCAAAAACTAGTAATGAAGTTCTACAGACCTTGTAAGATTATCTAGTGCATTGGATAGGTGGCTTGCAAGCTCAGTCTTCCATACTACTCCAATACTGATTTAGTCTTTCATGTGTCTTATCTCAATAAGGTCGTGTGATCGAATTACAAAATGCAAACCAAATTACTAGAACTAGATGAATAAGGATCCACTTGGCTCCAGTGGGAAGCAAGATTGGATAACAAAAAATCATCAATTGCACTGAGGTATGGTCTAAGAGGTACTAATCTAGTGGAAATATATGTAGCTAGAAGATGCCACATGGGAACCACTAATGATTCTGCAAGAATTCCCTCACCTTCAACCAGGGTATTTTTTAAGGATTATAATATTACACTTAAGTATAGTATTCTAGGCGATTATTTTGGATTGGAAAAAACATAGATATAGATAGGTAGGCGAATATTAAATACAAACCTACAATTTATTACTGAAACGTGTAATTTTTGGCAAATATTATGCTAAAAAAACAAATTTTATGTAAATATAGGCGATATTAGAGTCTAAAAATGAACAAATAGCGAATTTATTTTTTGAAAAAATGATCAAAAAATAGCCAATTGGCGAAATTTCACCCCTAAAAATTACCCTGCCTTCAACCTCGAGGACAACACTTCTCTTGAAGGGGAAGGGTATGTTAGGGTCCTACCCTCACCTCCATACTTTATGCTACCTAGGATTTAGTCAACTAATGTATGTGTCCATCTTCTTTGAATAAAGGCCCATTAGATAAAAATAGATAGTTATTGATTGTAAATGGGTCATCTTTATTAAATAAGTCCCATTAGATATCAATAGATAGTTATTTAATGTAATGAGTCATGTTTATTAAATAAGGCCCACTAGGTAGTTGGTACTCATTAATGACGGGACCATGAGTAGTTAGGTATTTTCTATTGAGAATCTATTTATAGAGCTAGGAGGATAAGGAATGTTTTATTAAGTATTGTTGTATTTGTAGCTAGATCAAGTGAAAGGTCACCCCACCTTAAAAGGAAAGTGAGCATTGTTTTTGTATTTCATTATCACGAGACAAGGTTGAGTATATTTTGCATTATTACATTTCAATTGTCTTTTGAATATGCTTTTAAGTATTTTAATCTTTGTATATATGTTTTGTGTTCTAAGTTTAAGGGTTAGGGAACACTACATCCTCTCTTCGTTCTTCTCTTCTCTTCTCTCCCCCTTTTTTCTTCTTCCCTTGTCTCCCTTCACTTCCTTAAGACTAACATAATACCCAATGCTATCTTTCTTCATATGAACAAGCTAAGTTTGGAATGAAAAAACATTGGACAAAATTATATCCTTAATATATCAAAGTGCATAATGGATTGCAATGCTATCTTTCTTCATATGAACAAGCTAAGTTTGGAATGAAAAAACATTGGACAAAATTATATCCTTAATATATCAAAGTGCATAATGGATTGCATTATTTGTCTGAATTCTATTTTGTTTATTTCATTTATGTTCTAATTATTTTTCATTAAGTCTTTAATTATGTACTTACCTTTTTATAGATATGAGTTTAGTAGATCTGAATATGGAGGTCATGATGACGATCATTGGTAAAAGGATTAGGCATAAAAGGAGGAGAAAACAAGTAGTTGTAAACATTAGAGACCAAAAAAAAAATAGTGAACAATGATCCCCTATCACATATTTTATTTTATTCATGAAGATTTAATCACTATGGATGGAGAGTCCTCAAATCACTAATGAAGTCTCTCATATGCTACAATTAGAAATACACTTCCATGAAAACACAATTTTGTATTTTCATGGTATTGTGACTTCATTACAAAAAATTAAAGATGCCCTAAGGAATGGTTATGGAATAATGATGGAGTATTTACATCCTAATATTGAGGTAATTAATTTTAATTATGTGTTTTTTTTTTACTTAGATTAGTTGGAAATAATCATTTATTGATTGGAATATATTAATTCTTCAATATTAATTAGGACTAGGGTGACTTGAGAGATCTAAGGGCATTGATAACTATCTAACCTAGATGTTTTCTATTACATCTTTAAATTAACAATTTTTTATTTTATTGAACTCATGTTTGATTATTATGTTTTTATAGATCGAGGATGAAGAAGGTTCAAAAGATAAGGGATTTGACAATGGCTCAACCAGTTTTTGATGTAAAATTAATTTCATTTGTGTGTGCGCACATTTTTTATGAGATATTGAAATTTCCAAGGGGGTGGTAGCATACCACTTGTTTATAAGCATAAAAAATGACATGGTGATTTTAGGGTTTAATTTAAATTTTCATCATTTTATTTATATATACATGCTTTTTGTTTAAATGGTGTGAAATTTGATTGAATGTTAGTGTGATAAAATTTTATAATTATGTTAATTGTTGCTCTCATGATGTGAAATTGACTAAATTTTAATAGGGTATTGTGTTTATATATACATGGTTTTTGCTCTCATTATTAGTATGTTGTAAAATAATCTTGTACTAATATTCAATCTTATAAATATTTAAGTATATAACTATATTAATTACAAAAAGAAATTATTATTATTATAAATAATCAATAATAATTAAACTTGATGCAAATATGATGCAAAAAGTTCTATATTTTGACATTATCATGACACAAAGATGATATAACATACCCAAATAACTGAGTTAGTATTTGTTGAATTTTGTAAATTCTCAAAACATAAAAGAACTCCACAATGAAATTTATTTGTGATAAAGTCCAAAAGTATGCCATCCTTGCATCGATAAAAGACGATTAGTTAAAAGGAAATAATCAACAAGCATAATCATTTATTTCCATCGTTCCTACAATTTAATATTCTTATAAACCTTGCTTACTTATGCAAGGGTCTTAGTTAATACTTACAACACTTATACAAGTCAGTTTACCTATCATATTAAGTAATACCTATGCAACTCCTTGTATCTCCCTTGAGACAATTATATGTAAGGGAACATTGAAACTGTATACTATAATAGTAAATTGCTTCAACAAAATTGATAACTACATAAGTGTAACAAATAATTTAAACACATCAGCTGATATTTGAATCTTACCATCTTTACCTTGAACATTTTCATGAAATTATTACCCATTAATGATGAACTTTATAGTGCCTAAAAAAACGTTAAATACATTTATATGATCATCTCATGAACAACATGAATAACCATAAATTACCTCTTACCAAATAATCACTTGTCAAAAGCATACACTTATACATGAACAACAAAACCATCATAATCATACATAAGAGGGAGACACATATACGTGGTTCACCCAAATCTATGGGCTACGTCCACAAGAAATGTCACATTACTATTTATCATCATAAATGAGGGATTACATCCTGCAACACAATTGTTGCAAATTTACTTTCCGATTTCGCAAAGCCGATTCTCCGAGTGAAATAATAACTTATCAAGGTTCCTTCCTGGTGCTCCAGGCTACATCAAAAATATTATAGAGAATCTATTTAAAAAAAAGTAATAACTTAACAACAATTCTAAACGGGATCAAGCTATTAAGCTTTCCCTTCCTCATGATGTGGGAACATATAACATGTAACATGAACATTAACGGGGATCAAGTTATTTAAATATCCCTTCCTCCGACGCTCTCCAGATTTATAATGGTAGAGTAATTTCACAATATATAAATATGTATATATATTACAGAACATTTACTGAGATTAAATTATTTAACTAACCCTTCCTCAAACACTCTCCAGATTTCACTATGGAAGAGTAAATTACACAAAGTATAAAACAAAGAAATTACAATAACTTGTATCGTTTTCTCCTTTAAAGAAAGGCATAGTGGAATATATATTTACATAATTTAAACCAATAGAAAACTACAATGGTTGTAGCGTTTTTCCCTTAAAATAAAGGCAGAGTATAATAAAACAAAATACAGATAACTCTGTCACATATCATCACGATTTCAAAAGACAGAAAGCTTAAAGAACAATGATGGACTCTTCCACGAATCTCCACACAGAGATCGTGATTTCAAGAGACATAAATAAATTAAAGAACAACTTTGGACTCTGCCACGCATCTCCACAAAGATCACGATTTTCAAAAGACAACATTAAAGAAAGGCAGAGTTTAATAAACAAAACACAGATAATTCTATTACATATCATCACGATTTCAAAGACAGAAAAACTTAAAGCATAACGATGAACTCTTCCACGAATCTCCACATAGAGATCGTGATTTCAAGAGACATAAATAAATTAAAGAACAACTCTGGACTCTGCCATGCATCTCCACAGAGATCGTGATTTTCAAAAGACAACATTAAAGAAAGGCAGAGTTTAATAAACAAAGCACAGATAACTCTGTCACATATCATCACAATTTCAAAAACATAAAAGCTTAAAGCATAACGATGGACTCTTCCACGAATTTCCACACAGAGATTGTGATTTCAAGAGACAGAAATAAATTAAAGAACAACTCTGGACTCTCCCACGCATCTCCATAGAGATAATGATTTTCAAAAGACAACATTAAAGAAAGGCAGAGTTTAATAAACAAAACACAGATAAACCTGTCACATATCATCACGATTTCAAAGACAGAAATGCTTAAAGCATAACGATGGACTCTTCCACGAATCTCCACATAGAGATCGTGATTTCAAGAGACATAAATCCAAACTAGACCCAGTCATTGGCATGAACAAACGTTAGCACAAAAATACAATCAACATATGCAAAGGTCTACACTAGTCGTGGTAGCATTCATCCTATGCATAGATCTACATGGATTACATTTTCATAGCTGCAACTATATATCAAAGATCTACCATTTCAATGCAACAGAAAACGTTTCTGGCATGACAGACAGTCCACATAGTTAGAATAAAAGATCGGCGTTGGCACTGGGCATAAATAAACAGAGAAATCAATAGGGTTCAACTGAACCCAATGCAACATAACCATCGCCGGGGATTATTATGATTTCAAGAAGCAACATTTCAAACAAAAATACGATTCTAGAAATTCACCAATGCAAGGTATAAATAATTATGATTTCTGATCTCTGTTCACACAGAGATCCACCGAAGTTGGGCGTTATCTAGCATTTTTCCCTTAATATAAAGGCAGAGTATAATAAAACAAAATACAGATAACTCTGTCACAGGTCATCATGATTTCAAAAGACAGAAAGCTTAAAGAACAACGATGGACTCTTCCACGAATCTCCACATAGAGATCGTGATTTCAAGAGACATCAATAAATTACAGAACAACTTTGGAATCTCCCATGCATCTCCACAGAGATCACGATTTTCAAAAGACAACATTAAATAAAGGCAGAGTTTAATAAATGAAATACAAATAACTATGTCACATATCATCAAGATTTCAAAGATAGAAAATATTAAAGCATAACGATGGACTCTTCCATGAATCTCCACACATATATCGTGATTTCAAGAGACTGAAATCCAAACTAGACCAAGTCTCTGGCATGAACAAACGTTAGCACAAAAAGACAATCAACATATGCAGAGGTCTACGCTAGTCGTGGTAGCATTCATCCTATGCAGAGATCTACATGGATTACATTTTCGTAGTTGCAACTATATATCAAAGATCTACCATTTCAATGCAATAGAAAATGTTTCTGGCATGACAGACATTCCACATAGTTAGAATAATGGATCGGCACTGGCACTGGGCATAAATAAACAGAGAAATCGATAGGGTTCAACTGAACCCAATGCAACATAACCATCGCCAGGGATTATTATGATTTCAGGAAGCAACATATCAAACGAAAATATGATTCCAGAAATTCACCAATGCAAGGTATAAATAATTTTGATTTCTGATCTCTGTTCGCACAGAGATCCGCTGAAGCTGGGTGTTATCCATGAAAGGGATCATCATTTAACAATGAAAATATATCGGGATCAAGCCATTCCTCTCTCCCATCTCCCAGAATACGATAGCAAGAGTAAGGTATCAAATATGAAAACAATGTATAGGATAGGGATCAAGCCATTCGGCTATCCCATCCCTACCTCAAACTTTCTACAGAACTTCATCGCCGCCAAGTTCTCATGTTAGCACAATACATATAACCAAAATATTTGAATAGGCAGCATGTAATCTTATGCGACAATCAACTCGCAATATCCATTCGAAACCCCCTTTTTCTCCACCGTCCTCCCTCTACTCCCACTCCTTCACCTGATGGAGGGTAACCACCAACAGATTGACAACCGTCCACAACTAAAACACCTGGCTCATCAAATGGGAACAAATGGCGACAATATGGTGAAAGGCGCTCCACTAAGGAGACGGCTTCCATTCTTCTCTCAAGGAGAAACCCATGATTTTTTTAATAGTGTTTGAGTGCTATAACTTCACTCCTTTTAATGGAGTAGGTGGTTAGTTTTTCATAGATGTAACTTTGCCACAGGAGTTTTCTTCTTCCCATTAGGGGACAATCTTCCTTAAGTTTTCTCGACCAGACCCTCGAGTTCCTTTATCATACTCTAATGTATTCATTTACATGCATTATTTTCTAGTTGTTTGTTAGCACAACAATCTTGTATATATATATAAGGGATAATTTTAAGGACCCATACTTATTTAGAAGTGTATAAAATTTGGCAAATCTTACCAATTCTCAAAATGTCAACTATAAAATATTTGACGATATTTTTCTAAAATTATTTAAATTTCTAAGGATTATATATATATATATATATATAACACATATTTCTATATGTAAAAATAAATACCCATCTAGTACTTTTTATAGTTATCACAACTATTTTGTGAATCTTTTATATATATATATATATATTATATATATATATATATATATGTATGTATGTATGTTTACTTCATTTATCTCTCTTTTAGGTGATGTCCTCTTTTGACTATATCTATATATATAGATATGAGATTCCTCACCCATGGTGAGGTTTAGCATTTGTCCATTGTAGGTCAGGAAAAACTTCTCCTACTTGGAGCTTAATATGGTTTGTGATAATTATGTGTGAAACATAATTTTTAACTTGGTTGTAACAAGGGTAGTTCAATAAAACTTTCGCAGATGAAAAGAATCATCTCGTCGTTTAGTTTATGTTAGACCCTACTTAAGTGGATCCTTTCGGGAAATTAAAGTGAACATCACTAGTGCCTCACCTTCAAATGTGTATGACTCTTAACAAAACAGAACTCTCGCGGATTCCTAGCCATCTCACCTTTCCCCTTGGAGGATTCAGTTGCTTATCGTTTAGTTGCATCACTGCTTTTAGTCTCCTAAGTTTAGGAGTTAAACCACATAATTTACAAGTTTTACTAGTGGGTCCTTGGCCTTGAGCTCCTCACCAGTAAACCAGTACAATATTTATTCACATTTAAAAAAATAATAGGGCATAAAATATGGATATTACATCCTCCTCCCCTTAAGAATAACACCGTCCTCGGTGTTCAACAATTTTTCTTTCGTTCTTACGTCAACTTTTGCTTGCTTTGTCATCTCCGTTTTGATCATTTTCAAATTTCCACGATTTCCGCAAGCTATTATCGCTCATAAACTGTACTTTTGTGCAACAAACTAGGTTTCCAAAGTGGTTTGGTAAAATATATCATTAATTTATAATCCAATTCAGAACATAAGAAATGAGTCCTTTTTTCGCAACACAACATTTTCTATTCATGGGACATCTTCTAGCCTTTCTTTGTATTTTTATCATTACAAGAAAACATAATACAAGATTATTTTTCAATATAAAACCAAAAGAATTCACAAGTAATTCAGCTTTACTTATCTTTTGGAGGACGTCTTTTACCTCCAATACTTGGACACTTTAACTAGCCCCCAGCTCGAGGTAAACCTCTCTTTCGTTCACAGGTTAGCATCATTTATTTCACATAATTTAAAGCAGTAAACTCTAAAATCTATCATGCATCCTTGCCCTTGAGGGAATTTCGTCTACTCAAGTTTTATATTAAAATCATGACATTCACACATTCAACAGTTTAGTTACTTGACGATTCTTTAATATGTCTCATAGTTATATCATGGAGATTTGAATTACTTCAAAAATACTCTGTTGAACAAAAATCTCTCGATCTGTCACCAATTTATACGTGGTCTTAGAGGATTTTAAACTTTTGAAAGTACTCCTCTTTTGATTGTTAGTCAAAATTTTTCCTTCTCAAAAACATAAAGCAGTGTCCTATCTTCCAGATTTTAAAAATTGTGTGCCTAGGTCTTGCCATTGATATCACAGACTCTTTCTCTTTCCACTCAAGTCCCTAGGCTTGAGTCCAGGAAAATTTTCCACTCAAGAAAGTTATTTGGCAAGGTAGAGTTGGATTATCAATTCTGCCACTTGGTGTTATTATTCATCATCCATGATCATATTATTATTATTACTATTTATTTGGTCTGCATTTACTGTTAATCACAACATTTGACTATTTGGGACATACAGATTTGGAACTTCATTTCCATTTTCAAGTTCTTATAATCTCATGCAACTTCATAGTTAGTTGCGATATAACATCATCAATCTATAACCCATAAGTTCACCTATTCACTTCATTACATTCCATGACTTTTAATGATTTGTACAATAATACGTACATCTATCATTAATCATGGTTAATTCCATCCTATAATCCATAATATAATAAGATGTAAAAACAATTCATCTCTCACTCTTGAGTGGTTTAACTCAACTATTCATACCAGTGGTTTTATAATCAACATTCCACTTCGATCATGACGTCAGTCGTAATCATGGATAAATCTTGAAATGTTAGTATATCACGTAAATAACGTAATCTACCATTAATTCCTGGTTCATACAATTTGAAATCCGACAAATATAATAAGATGTAAAATAAGATCATTACTCTCTCTTGAGTGGTGTAACTCAAATATTCGTACAAGTGGATTATAATCAACCTTCCATTTTGATTGTGACATTGGTCACAATCATGGTATAATTCTGCAATGTTAGTACCTTGGCAAAATATACGACCTCCATCTATTCAAATATTACTAACATCTAATCATCTTTTACTCATCTATCATTGGATAGTTACCAATAAATGAAAACATATAACATACCCATATTAGTATTTTTACCAGAAAAACAAAGGGTATAACATTTTCTTTAAACAAAGAAATCGTTTCCTTCAATTTATAATTGTCAACATCTATTCATAATTATTCAGTCAACAAAATCCTTGATTATACTTATCAAGTTTTAAGACGAAGAATATGCTAAATTCATTCTAGTTATTTGTACTCAAAAGTAGAAAAAAATGTTTAGGCTACGTTCTGGGTGGATTCTATAACTACTGGATCCACGCCGATGTGAAAGAGTGTCAATCATATATTAACGTAATAAGCAATACTAGTGTCTCTACGTGATAGTAGCTAAAATTAATCATTAATCTTAAAGGTATCCATGATGGACTTTACCTATTCAAAACATGTTCATTCCCTCTAAGAATAATAAAGCATTCTAGTTTGAAGAGAAGTCATAGGTAATGCACCTAACAAGATGTTAGTAGAATACATTCCAATCTTAACAAAGGATCTACCTGATACTCCCTTGATAATTGAGTATATATTCACATGCATGTCGAAAAACTTTATTCATAAACTTCAAAGACACTTTACGCACGTAACACCACTTTGAATTCGTATTATAACTTTATAAGAGGATTTCATATAACTTCAATTAAACCCAAAGATCGTAATACCAATATCCAAACCTAACGACACATATCCTGTTATGAGTGTTGGGTATATATCTCCAAATATTTTAACAAGATGGCTCATGCTAGGAATACACAAGTGTTCACAAACTCATAATTTATAAGGAACCCTAAAAAAATACTTATACGAGAAAGTAGACAAATATAGCTTAATGTTGGACTATTTTTAAGGTACTATTCTCTTTTTAATCCATAACTACTTCTTTCGCATGAGTTACAATGTTGGTACAAGCTACATGCATATTATCATTTATGGCTCCATCGAGATCCTTTTCCAAAATATCAAAAGGTTATTCTATTTACCAACTGAAAAGGTTTCAATCTTGCGTCTTCATAAGCTTTTGCTAAACATTTTCATAAATATATTTACATATAGAGAAAATTTTAACAAATATCTATATTTCTTCAAGAGTAAGGATTATAGTTCAACTTTCCATTTCTTAGCATGTAACCTAATACATGATATTGAAACAAAAATAAAAGTATAACTGGTATACTTACAGTTTTAATCCGACGAGTTTTATTGGGTAATGAAATAGCATACCTTGTCATGAACTTTCATATTTTTATCTCCTCAGTCACCTCTTGAAGGTTAACTTGGATAACAAAATCTCGTCCATTCCTCACTTATGTTTAGCCCTTATAGGCCCGAGTACTGAAACTTTCGCTTTGATACCATATGTAACATACCCAAATAACAGAGTTAGTATTTGGTGAATTTTGTAAATTCTCATAACATAAAAGAACTCTACAATGAAATTTATTTGTGATAAGGTTCAAAAGTTTGCCATCCCTGCATCGATAAAAGACGATTAGTTAAAAGGAAATAATCAACAAGCATAATCATTTATTTCCATCGTTCCTACAATTTAATATTCTTATAAACCTTGCTTACTTATGCAAGGGTCTTAGTTAATACTTCCAACACTTATACAAGTCAATTTACCTATCATATTAAGTAATACCTAGGCAACTCCTTGTATCTCCCTTAAGACAATTATATGTAAGGGAACATTGCAACTGTATAATATAATAGTAAATTGCTTCAACAAAATTGATAACTACATAAGTGTAACAAATCATCTAAACACATCAGCTGATATTCGAATCTTACCATTTTTACCTTGAACATTTTCATGAAATTCTTACCCATTAGTGGTGAAATTTATAGTGCCTGAACAAAAACTTAAATACATTTATATGATCATCTCATGAACAACATGAATAACCATGAATTATCTCTTACCAAATAATCACTTGACAAAAGCATACACTTATACATGAACAACAAAACCATTGTAATCATACATAAGAGGGAGACACATATAAGTGGTTCACCCAAATCTATGGGCTACGTCCACAAGAAATGTCACATTACTATTTATCATCATAAATCAGGGAGTACATCCTGCAACACCATTGTTGCAAATTTACTTTCCGCTTTCACAAAGACGATTCTCTGGGCAAAATAATAACTTATCAAGGTTCCTTCTCGACACTCCAGGCTACATCAAAACCATTACATAGAATCTATTTTCAAAAAAAGTAATCACTTAACAACAATTCTAAAAGGGATCAAGCTATTAAGCTTTCCTTTCCTCACGATGCGAGAACATATAATATGTAACAGGAACATTAACGGGGATCAAGTTCTTTAACTATCCCTTCCTCTAACGCTCTCCAATTTTATAATGGCAAAGTAATTTCACAATATATAAATATGTATATAGATATATATATTACAGAACATTTACCGAGATTAAATTATTTAACTAACCCTTCCTCATACACTCTCCAGATTTCACTATGGTAGAGTAAATTACACAAAGTATAAAACAGAGAAATTACAATAACTTGTAGCGTTTTCTCCTTTAAAGAAAGGTAGAGTATAATATATATTTACATAATTTAAACCAATAGAAAACTACAATGGTTGTAGCGTTTTTCCCTTAATATAAAGGCAAGGCAGAGTATAATAAAACAAAATACAGATAACTCTGTCACAAATCATCACGATTTCAAAAGACAGAAAGCTTAAAGAACAACGATGGACTCTTCAACAAATCTCCACACAGAGATCGATTTCAAGAGACATAAATAAATTAAAGAACAACTCTGGACTATCCCACGCATCTCCACAGAGATCACGATTTTCAAAAGACAACATTAAAGAAAGGCAAAGTTTAATAAACAAAACACGGATAACTCTGTCACATATCATCACGATTTCAAAGACAGAAAATCTTAAAACATAACGATGGACTCTTCCACGAATCTCCACATAGAGATCGTGATTTCAAGAGACATAAATAAATTAAAGAACAACTCTGGACTCTCCCACGCATCTCCACAGAGATCACGATTTTCAAAAGACAACATTAAAGAAAGGCAGAGTTTAATAAACAAAACATAGATAACTCTATCACATATCATCACGATTTCAAAGACAGAAAAGCTTAAAGCATAACAATGGACTCTTACATGAATCTCCACACAGAGATCGTGATTTCAAGAGACAGAAATCCAAACTAGACCAAGTCGCTGGCATGAACAAATTTTAGCACAAAAAGACAATCAACATATGCAGAGGTCTACACTAGTCGTGGCAGCATTCATCCTATGCAGAGATCTACATGGATTACATTTTCGTAGTTGCAACTATATATCATAGATCTACCATTTCAATACAACAGAAAATGTTTCTGGCATGATAGACATTCCACATAGTTAGAAGAATGGATCAGCGTTGGCACTGGGCATAAATAAACAGAGAAATCAATAGATGTAGCATAACCATCGCCAGGGATTATTATGATTTCAGGCAGCAACATATCAAACGAAAACACGATTCCATAAATTCACCAATGCAAGGTATAAATAATTATGAACCCCGATCTCTGTTCGCATAGAGATCCGCCAAAGCTGGGCGTTATCCATGACAGGGATCATCATTTAACAATGACAATATACCGGGATCAAGCCATTCGGCTATCCCATCCCTCAGAATACGATGGAAAGAGTAAGGTATCTAATATGAAAACAATGTACATGATAGGGATCAATCCATTCGGCTATCCCATCCCAACCTCAAACTTTCTACAGAACTCCGTCGCCGCCAAGTTCTCATGTTAACACAATACATATAACCAACAGATTTTAATAGGCAACATGTACTCTTATACGACAATCAACTTGAAATCTCCATTCGAAACTCCCCCCCTTTCTCCATCGTCCTCCCTCTACTCCCACTCCCTCTTCCTTACGAAGGAGGGTAACCCCCAACAGAATGACCACCGTCCACAACTAAAACACATGGCTCATCAAATGGGGACAAATGGCGGCAATATGGTGAAAGGTGATCCACTAAGGAGACAACCTCCATTCTTCTCTCAGGGTGAAACCCATGATTTTTTTAATAGTGTTTGAGTGCTATAGCTCCAGTCCTTTTAATGGAGTAGGTGGTTAGTTTTTCATAGATGTACTTTTGCCACAAGATTTTCCTTCTTCCCATTAGGGGACAATCTTCCTTAAGTTTTCTCGACCAGACCCTTGAGTTCCTTTATCATACTCTAATGTATTCATATACATGCATTATTTTCTACTTGTTTGTTAGCGCAACAATCTTGTAAATCTTTCATATATATATATATATAGATATATATATATATATATATATGTAAAAATAAATACCCATCGAGTATTTTTTATAGTTATCACAAATATTTTGTGAATCTTATATATATATCTATATATCTTAAATATGTTTACTTAATTTATCTCTCTTTTAGGTGATGTCCTCTTTTGACTATATCTATATATATATAGATAGATATGAGATTCCTCACCCATGGTGAGGTTTAGCATTTGTCCATTGTAGGTCAGGACAAACTTCTCCTAGGAGTTTAATCTGGTTTGTGATAATTATGTGTGAAACATAATTTTGAACTTGGTTGTAACAAGGGTAGTTCAATAAAACTTTTGCAGATGAAAATAATCATCTTGTCGTTTAGTTTATGTTAGACCCTACTTAGGTAGATCCTTCCGGAAATTAAGGTGAACGTCACTAGTTCCTCACCTTCACATGTCTATGACTCTTAACAAAACAGAACTCTCATGGCTTCCTAGCCATCTCACCTTCCCCCCTGGAGGATTCAGTTACTTATAGTTTTGTTGCATCACCGCTTTTAGTCCCCTAAGTTTAGGAGTTAAACCACATAAGTTACAAGGTTTATTGGTGGGGCCTTGGCCTTGAGCTCCTCAGAGTACAATATTTATTTACATTTACATAAATAATAGGGCATAAAAGAGGGATATTACAAATGACACATCACAACATACATGCTTTTGACATAAACTCGTTACAAAAGTGAGTTTATAAATGTTTTTTGCAATAATATGTGGCACAACTCGACACTAACATGACATAGGAAATATTTTTGTGTTGTATTCTTTATTGCTAATATGACACCTTCTAGAGCATGTGTTGAAAAAGGTGATGTAGAGCCAACACAAAGATGATATAAATTACAACACACCCACTAGCATCGTGTTTCACATCATCCAAACTTGAAATTTTTTCTCAAAAAATTACACATGGAGACAATGCTATTGAAGATTCTATGACCATATATTATGAAGATGCTATAACCATATATTGCAGTAGTGCTTTATCTGATTTGAAGAATCAATTAGACTTCAAAAATTGAAATTCATAAAAATGAAAATTTTAAACCATATTTAATTTGATCTCCTTTGTTTGTTCCATAAGATTTGATATTAGCCATAGCAACATGAAACACCATCAACATGAAACACGCCAAAATTATAAACTTTAGATGCGTGAAATTGGTAAAAAAATTGATTATAGTCTTAGAGATGATAAAACATCTTCATTCTCATAAACTTAAGCTTGAGAGCTTGATATTGGCCTTAGAGATGATAAACATCACAATTATCATAAATTAGAGCTCAATGCAATCTCAACAAATTATAATACTAAAAAAAAGGAAATTCCACTATGTCGAGAACATTTCAGCTATTTCTTTGGTAAGCTTTATTATAACTCTCATAAGAAAAAACTAAAGTACATTTAGTTTGATTCCTTTATTTGTCTCTCACTTTTGAATCTTTAGTTTTATTCCTTTATTTGTCTCGCACTTTTGAATCTTTAGTTAGATTCTTTTATTTGTCTCGCACTTTTGAACCTTTATTGTGATTCTTTTATTTGTCTTCCAGTCTTTATTGATTTTAGAAAAAATGTAAACATCAGCATAAATATGAACTTTTTTTTTATAATTTTTTTATTAATTTTAGAAAACAAATAAACATCTTCATCATATATATAAAATCAAAATCACTTTAAAATAATTTTCTATAATTAATTAATAAATTAAAAATTAAAAAAAAAATAACTTATTACTTTCACTTATTACTAACACATCAGAAAATATGTAATTTCACATATATATAGAGTCATTCGATCATGTTTATAACATTTAAATTAATTAATATCTATTATATAACTATTTTACAATACTTAAATTAGTTATTTCATTTATAATATAATGAAATGTAGGTTATAAAAAATAAATATATCTACTATTTTACTAAAATAAAGATATAAAAATCCAAAAGGAGGATAAGCGGCCACGTCTACGTTGTTCTAGAAGTTTTTATGTGGATTATAGTAAATTTGAATAAATGATTTTGAATAGTTATAACGCCGAACAAATGTTCCAGTTTTCAGCTCTTAGATCTGTAAATGTTAATTATTTGGAGATTTTTAGCGAGTATGAGTTTGATATATATGTATATACACATAAAAGGATCAGAATCCTATTTTCTTCAACGATTTGTTGTTTTTCTCTGTTGGTTTTGTTGTTGTTCTCTGTTGGTTTGGTTTGAATTGAATGATGGGATCATTTCTTTCTCTTGTAACGGGAAAGGCTGGTTCCAGTGGGTTTGGATCGGCCTCCACTGCCGAAGAAGTTACTCGAGGAATCGATGCTTCCAATCTCACAGCAATTGTCACTGGTAATTCATTCTCTTCACTTATTATAATTTCATGATTACGTAGATCCACTAAATTTCTTAGCAATATGAATTCCACTGCTTTCAAACAAATATTCCACTGGTTTCCAGAGAGACAGTGCATGCAAAATAAGTAGTTGTGATTGATTGGGTTTTTGAATGCAGGGGGAACGAGTGGAATTGGACTGGAGACAGCAAGAGTACTAGCACTCCGAGGTGCGCATGTGATCATTGGTGCAAGAAACGTGGAAGCTGCGAAGGCCGTCAAAAATGATATACTTCAGGGTGCTCGAGTCGACGTTTTACCACTTGATTTGTCCTCCATGGAATCTGTCAAGAAGTTTGCTAATGATTTTCAAGCCTTAAACCTCCCACTCAACATTTTAATGTAAGTATTTTGTTTTTCAGCTTAACCACTTGTCAATATCGATTGTTTTTGTTTTTATTAAGACCAGTCAATATTGATTGTTTTTGTTTTTATTAAGACCAGGCATTTTTGGACAAATCCGGAAATCCTCTCCGGAAAAGCTCAACTGCTCACTTAAGAGTAAACTTGTTACACTGGTAATAAACTTATTACGCTAGCAGGATTTGAATCTGGATAGAGTGGATAACAATCTGATAACCTAACTAACTACTCTGACTAAACCCAATTAATGCTGTGAATTGCATATTAATTACTATACTATACTAGTTTAGCATTGTGCACAACTAACTCAAATTCAATTCTAAGCACATTCCTATATGTGAGAAACCTGGAGCAGTGTGTCCCAAAGGTTACCAGTTTACCATTGTCCTCAACTAACTCAAATTCAATTCTAAGCACATTCCTATATATATATTATATGTGAGAAACCTGGAGCAGTGTGTCCCAAGCGTTGTGATCCTGCTCCAGCCAAAAAAATGGTTAGTTTCTATATATAAAGAGATAAAACGCCTGCTTTCTCTTATGCATTCGCTTATAAAGCTTCCTATACTTTTAGGATAGTAATATGGTGTTGAGCTGTAAATTATACCCTTGACTGCTTTTGTCCATTTGCTATTTGTCGTGTCACATTTTATTTCACAGAAAGAAACAGTTTGCGATACATTCATCACTATCCTTAGTCTGGGAATCCACTTGCGGAAGGACTACACAGCCTATATACATCATCAAAATCAAGGATAGTCAGGGCATTTACCCATTTTGATCATCAAAATTTCCTCAACAGGAAAAAACAAAAGCATCCAGTTAAAAATGGACTCATACAGATGTCCCATCCTGATTTCTGGGAATGGTCATAAGACCAACAAATTCTAGAAGGAAGATTTGAGGTCACTTCCTCGACAGTCTTGGTCATCTTCAATTCTCCAGCCTCAGTGCACTGCTGATTTTGGTTGAGTATCGACTTCTGCATTTTTATCCCTGTAAATATGAGTGAAGAGAGTTTAAGTCTAGCCTTCCATAAGCTCTCTGGCCCTCCTCAAGGCATCCGGAAGAAACGAAGTTCTGTCTCTATATCGCCCATTCAACGGGCCTATCACAAATTTTGAATCACCAAAGATTTGCAGCTTCATAATACCTCTTTCCTTCGTTATTGCTATCAGAAAATATACAACTCATACCTTTCCCAGTGGTTCGAACCTACTCCTAAACCAGAAAAGAAACTAATCTTATCCTCGTCAGAGGAATACAAAACCCCACTAGCTCCACAGGGTCCAGGATTACCTCTAAAAACACCATCGAAGAATTACCATGGGAAGGATTTATCAACGTTCAGTTCTTTCATTTTACTTACTTTTTCCTTCATCCTGGCTTTTGCCAGCTCCTTATATAGAAATTTTTCCCTATGAAAGTTCTGAATAGGGGATTGATCTTCATCTCTAAAAGTAGTACTATTCCTAGATAGCCATATATACCAAATCACAACGGCTAGCAAAGCAATATGATCAGCCACATCCTTGCCTTCTTTCCAGTTCATAAGTTCCATCACAGATTCAAGATGGTTACAGCAAAGGGTATAATAGGTTATCCTTTGTCATTGTTGTCAAAGGGGGAGAATGTTTAGATGTTGCCATCTATTCCAAATGGGGAGAATGTTGAATATGTTTGTCATTGATGTCAAAGGAGTCCAGCGATGACAAAGGAATAACTAAGGACATGATGGCAAGGCAAACTCAGTGAAAGACAAAGGAATGGCAACGGAAGTGATGACATGGCATGTATGGTGATGTGGCATGTGTGATGAAGCTGGAAAGACACATGATGGTGTTTTGGTGCTATCATTAAGTCAGTGTTGCAATCTGACATCATTTTGGAAAAAATTGGCAAGTTTGTGAAACTTTGGAAATTGACTAAGTATGGAAAAATTAGTCAAAATTGCTCTAAGAGAATGCCCGTCATAATTCATGGTTTGAAAAAAATGCACGCACCATCATACCAGGCTATAGCTTGTTGAAGTGGCTATCCAATCATGGTCTCAGTTCGCCTTAACCACTTCTAAGGAGAAAATTATAGGTCTGTCAAAACAGGGTTTTGCACCAGAGAAAGTAAAACTACCTAAGTGGTCTCAGGAAAATTCCCACCATAAATCATAGGTTAAAATAAATTCCCACAGCATATGGTCAGGTTGTAGTCTGTTGATTTGTCTACATGACCATGGTCTCAGTTTTACTTAAGCATGTCTTAAGAAAAAGTTATGGATCTGCCAAAATAGGGTTTCAGGATCAACTTTGGAGAAATTCCTGAAAATGACTTAAGTATTGGAAAACCGGTTCAGGTGGCCTTGGGAAAATGCCCGCCGTACCACATGGGAGAATGATAAAAATTATCTGGAACTATCATGCTCTAGCTTGTCAAAGAGGCTATCTTTCCATTTTCACAGAAGGTGTTTGATGACAAAGTTAACAGCCTGCCAAAACAGGGTTTCAGATTGCTTTTACATCAAAGTAGCAAATCTGCTTAAGTGGCCTCAGGGAAATGCCCACCATAGTTTGTGGGTTGAAGAAAATTCCTGCACCATATGGTCATCTTGTATGTGGGTATTTTTTCTACCTGACCATGTTTTCACATTGACTTGAAAGTGTCTGTGGAGAAAGTTATGGATTTGCCAAAACAGGGGTTCAGGCAGTTTTATACACCAAGATTAGTAAAATGCATGCCTAGGTTAGAGAAAGAAGAGTCTGAAGGTGAAACAAGTTGTGTTGTGCTCAGTGAGGTGTCCTACATCATCTGGTAACATTGGTTCAGGGTTTTGGTGAAATAAAAAATCCACCTTGAAAATGGCACAATTGTCCAAATCTGCCTAAATGGCCTCTGTAAAATGTCCACCATAATTTCTATTTGATGGATTAAATTATTTTGAAGGTACAATCCTCTAGATTGCTGATTGGTTCATCTAACCATATCATTAGTTTGTCAAAAAGGTATCTGAGGATGAAGTTATTAATTTGCCAAAAGTTCCTTCTGGTAGGTTTTTCACTGTTCCAGTACTAGTAAATATGCCTAAGCTGCCTCACGAAAATGCATGCCAGATATTATGTGTTAATGATAAAATTAATATGAGACTATCAGGCTGTAGCATGTTGATGTGTGCATCTATCCATGGTGTCATTTTATTCTCTGAAGGTCACACGTGCGAGAAATGAATTTGCCAAGTTAGCAAAACAAACAATCATATTTGCCTGTTAAAATAAATGGAATTTGTCTAAAACCAGTCATAAAAGGTCATTTGGAAATGCCCGCCACATGTTTCTTATGTGCCCATAAATTCATCTAAAAGCATGGATATTTTCTCTGATGAGCTATCCATCCACTTAGGGTCTTGGTTCTCTTTATGGTGATCACAGGTGTGAATATGGAACCTGCCAAGTTAAAAAAATAATAATACCTGCAAAAGTGAAATATGTCTGCACAAAGAGAGACAAGTGTTATTGAAAAATAATTAGAGTTATAATACACAGGAAGCATAAAGAAAAGGGCAGATTGTTTAACATTGTAAAAAAGAATGAAGTTCTGGCAGAGTGAACTTAATGACGAGCTACAGAAATAAAATCAAAAATTATTTCTGCATATTTTGGTAAGAGATCAGCTACAGGAAATTAAAAACAAAGTTTGGTTTTTAAACATAATTAAATTAAAAACAGAGCATGATTTCCAGAATGTAGAAGGGCGTGATATACAAAAAAAGGGGGATAACCTACATCGATTTATAAAACAAGCGATTGGGTTATAAACCGAGACATAGAATATATTAATTTGGTTATTATCTTAAAACATAATTATAAATTAAAAGATTAATTATCAGAGATGTGAAGAGGCACGATGATGGAAAGACAGGAGCATAGTTTGAAGAGATGTGAATGAAACTCATGAAGATATATATAAACATAAGATTAAATTGAAGAAAGGTGTCTCTACACATTTGAACATGAAGATCTGAAGTGTAGCTTCATTTTTAAGATGAGGATTTGAAGCTGTGTGCCTCTGCGTTTTCAAGATGAAGACATGGAGCAGTACAGAATCTAGATAACTTAAGTAAAGAACAGAGGTGTCTACTTGACTGATAAGAAGATTTAAAGCAGAAATAGAGACCCAAGGAAGAAAATGAAGAATAGCATGTTTGCAAGTTTAATATGAAGATATGGAAAAGTGCAGAATAAGAAGTCAGAGACTAAATGAGAAACTGAAGCTGTCTCTATAGACCAGATCCAAGCAGCAACAGTAAGAAGAGGCAGAGACTGGTGACATAAAGAATAATTTGTGACAAAGTTGAAGAAGAAGGATCTGGGAGATTAATAAAACATATTAGGGAGGTAGGGTGGTGCTAGGTCAGGCTACAGGCTTGCAAGGGGGTTGTATCCTCCTTCCAGTGGTAGCTGGTAAATAGGGTGTCGAAGCATCCTTCAGTAGTGGCTGATAAAACAGGGGGTCGTAGCCTCCTTCCAGTAGTCCTTGGTAAATAGGGTGTTGTAGCATCCTTGTCTGTTGTAGGAGACAAAAACCGGGGTGTTGTAGCATCCTTCAGTTGTAGCTGAGAAACTTGGGGATTGTTGTCTCTAGCAAGTGGTAGCTTGCAAAAACTATTGTAAATATAATTTTGCAGTATAGAAAGAGTTGGTGGTTTTCCCAATTTGGATTCCATGATAAAAATCTGTGTTCTGTGTATCTTGTTGATTCCGTCTTTTAATTAAGTTTAATAAGTGGTTTAAAATGGTAAAATGTTAACAATACTGATTCACCCCCCCTCTTAGTATTGACCAATATTCCAACACTCTTTTCCACCAATATTTTTTTTCGTGAGGGTCAAAACCCATGTGTGGTTGTAAATGTATCTTGTTATGCATTTTGCTTGTTCCACACACTTTCTCACCCACTCAATTTTCCCAATATCCTCAAGCATGAGGTCCAAACAATGGGATGCACATGGAATCCACCAAATGGTGGGATGTTTTTCCTCTAACAAACTTTTAGCTACAACATAGTTGGAGGCATTATCTATGATAACTTGTACAACATTTTACACTCCCACCTTCTCAACTACTTTATCCAAAAGAAAAAATAGTAACTGTGCATCCTTCACTTGATCAGATGCATCCATTAATCTAAGGATCATAGTTCCTTTTGGGAAAGCAACTAGGAAATTGAGAATGGTGTGGGATCTTCCATCAGTCCATCCATCAAACATGATTGTGCATCATGTTTTACTCCATGACTCCTTTAAATTTATGAGGTATTCTTGTACTCTTTCAACTTCATTTTTTAAAAGTTCCCCCCTAATATCCTCATAACTAGGTCCCTTGAAAGCTAAACCACATGAAGCTACAACATCCAACATAGGTTGATAATATAAAGACCTTGCAACATTGAAATATATGGTTGCATCATACCACCATATAACAATGCATTCCCAATAATCCTCCTTTTCCATCTTCTTCCATTTGGCATCAATGGTGCATTGAGCACAAGGGGTAGTTCAGGGTCTAAAGAATGAGGTAAGGTTACCACAGGGGCCTTTTCACATTGGATGAATTGCCACCAACAAGTTCTTCCTTAGGATGGCTTTTTTGGATAGGATTGGTATAAGGATCATGCATAGGGAAACTAGAAGATTCTTCAAAACTAGGGATTTTCTCATGAAGATCACTTTCAATTTGAACTAAACTTGAACTTCTCTCTATCTATGTTTGCTTCTTTTTGTTGTTGGATTTTTTTGCTTGGTAGGATTCAAGGTAACCAAGCATCTCAACTTTTAGGTCATCAGAGACTTTTAGGCATGGTCCTACATTCCCCTTGCACGTGATAAGTGTTGTTTGAACCTATGTATACTTCCCCCACCAACCTCCTTTTGACAATAATTGCAAACCATTTTACCATCAATCAATTGATAATGAACCCATGCATGATCCCTCTTCTCTTTAGGAGCCATGGCAAGAAATACAAATTTGCAAATAAAAACCCTATGTTTTTTTAATTACTAAGAAAATAACAACAATTTTAAACAGACTATTCACTAAGGTTTTAAGGAGTAAGTGCACATTTTTACATACCTGGAATAAGCACCTCCAAATCTGCCCAAGAAAATCAGCCTTAAATGAGCTCCAAATCAGCCTAGGATCAACCTTGAATGAAATTTAAATCTGCTCCAAATGATTCCAAGAAACTCAACCCTTAAACTCTTCAAATTAGTCCTTCAATCTGCTCCTCAAATCAGCCTAGCAACCTCTCCAAAATAGCCTTGCAATCAACTCTAGAAGAAACAAAGGCCCTCAGCTCAGAAACTCAAAATACTCAAATGAATAGTGTGAGAGAAATAGAGGGGGTGGGGTTACTTCTATAAATTCATTAGGGGTTTAGGGTTCTCTAGAACCTTCCCCACTCAACCACCTTTTTGTTTTTTTTTTTAATTTAAAAAGTCACCCTCAAAATCATTGATATACAGCTCTATATCAAACCAACTGGTTATGTACGAAACCAGTCGATTTGGGAAAAATAGGCCAGTTCCGTATGGACCGGTCGAAACGGGATGGTTCCATACGGAACCGGTCATTTTCGGTTTGAGATGGGCATTTGACCTGACAAGGGCTTGGAACCGGTCAGTTTTATAGATTTTGGTTCGGTTCTTGTAACACTAATTGGTGGTTCAAGTAGATTGACCATTTTGATAAACAATACATTAAGGGTGAACAATCTCAATGGCTGCATGCTAACCACAATAACTATGATATATTTTGGGTGAAGTTCTTAGTGGTACTATTCGAGTGGTTGAAGAGGCTAGGGGAGCATCTGTGACTAGCTTGGAAAAGGAGGAGGTAGATCTAGTGAGATATTTAGAACTTGGTTGTCTTACAGAGGTCATGAGGTGACAACCATTGTTGACTTTTGGGTGAAGAAAACCATAGAGGTATACATCATTGAATTTTCAATGGAGTTGAACCAGTGTTTTTTTAGAGTAGAGGAGACATTTAGGAAGGGAGTTTATATGAGATTGATAAGGGAGTTCGTGACATGGGTGGAAATTTTCCTAGTGGAGGAATATTACATGCCCTTCAACTTGAAATCTATGGCAACATAAATCTTTGGGCATGGGGGTAACCTGGGTTGAAGTTGAATGGGTTGAGCGAGTAAAAAGGACTTGGTAACATGGAGGAAACATAGGATTTGAAGAGAGAAAAACTTAAAAAGCATTGAGTAGAGATGCAATAATTGAAATTGGTGGTTGAACAAGATGAAATAGATCCAAAGGAGGGAGGAAGTGGTAAGGGAAGGGATTATGGAAGCATACTTGAAGGAATTAGAGAGGTTGCGAAAATGAGGAGAAAAAATCAGTTGATGGTTGAAATAGCAAGGATTGGTATTGGAAAAGAGTCTAGAGAGCACACTAAAAAGAGGAAAAATGCCTGGTGTGTCAAAGGAGTTTACAAATGGAGCGAAGAAATTAGGCAATAACGTTTAGTCAGATGGATCAAGAACCAAATAGTCAAGAGTTTCCTATAAGGAAAATGTATCCTTAGAACACTAAGAAGAGTGAATTCATTGAGTCGTAAGAAGAAGAAGCACTCGATGCCATTTTTTGGATATTTGAGATGGAAGAGAGGCAAGTAGTAGACATGTCATCGCTTGAAGACATCAAACCCAACCTAGAACATACACCACCCCTTGTGCATTCTAAAAAGAATGAGGTTCCATTGATCTACTTTCTAGCTCTGGTTTACTAGTATCTATTAGTAACATAATAAATCATGGTAATGGTGGGAAACTGAGTGGAGGAAGAAACATACGTATCAACGGAAGTACAATAGCAATTTTTCATTCTAGTTCAGAAATAGGAGTGGGTCTAGTTAGTCATATAGGCCCCCAATGTTTTCTGTTGATAAGCAGTCTAGTAGACAACATGTCTAGAGTAGATGACAACATGATGATCTTCCTACTTGAGTTTCCAGGTAAAGGTTATAGTGATGCAAAGCAACATTGGTTCCCATATGAATCAATATGAAGTGCAAAGAGGGTGAGGACCTTCAATATCAAATTGGTAGAGTTCCAAACCATTATGACGGGGAAGGTTGTCTAATGGCACATGAATTTCATCCAGATAGACCCACATGGTGTAGTCAAGACAATGGATGAGGTGAAGTAAATATTTGTAGCTGAATTTTAGAAGCCAAACTTAGAGCAACAAAGTTGTGCCAAGCTAAAGATGATTTAACAATGGGTGACTGAGAGTTCCTGGGAGTAAGATCAATGTTTTCAGGATTTAATTGGCGGTATCTCCTATCCTATTCATGAAATTCAACACATAGTGGTTCATCCAAGGATTACCATTGTTGAAAAAAATGCCATTGATGCAACAATAATGGGCTATGCAATGAGAAACCCTGGCAGTGGCATTGAAGATTGAGTTGAAGAATGGGTGTCCAAGCGTAGTGAGAGTTGGTGTTGTGGTCATGCCTTCAACTAGCACAATGGTCGAGCTTGCCCAGTTCCAGTTGCAATTTTCAGCTCTAATAGAGAATATCCAAGAGATGGACCATGCTAATATTAGGAGGGAGAATGTATAATGCATTCTATGCAAAATAGTAAGAAACACAACAAGTGGTTGTCCCTAGATGAAATTTGGGGTTGCAACACCCAACCTGTTGCTAAAATTGACCAGGTTCCTTATTAATGCGGTCGATGAAATTTTTTAAATATGAAAATCCTATGGCCATCCCCCACATATTTATCCAATGTTGTAGAAGTACATTTTGGCCCCAATCATCATTCTTTGTGATTTCTGTAGAGGGAACATACACACCATTGAGAATTGTCATCCCTTATAAATATTGGAAAAGCAATTTGAGAGGAGATCTTTCGAAGTAGAGGGGACTAATTCTAGAGTAGGGTAGGGAAGAGTCTGAGGCTATGGAGAGGGTACACAGGTGGAAGAAATGGTAGTATTTCAATGTTAGTTTTTCAGAATTTTCAATCTGATTTAAGATCTTAACTGAGAGAATAACATGTACAGCATATCAATCATGGACACTATAATGCAAGCACACAAGAGACACGGAGTTTCACAGGGGAAAACCAAGAAGGTGAAAAACCCTGCAACTTCCTCAGAGATAAAAAGAGAAATGATACAACCAAAGTACAAGAGATAGTCTTCTCCTAGCAGCTGATCCTCCTCCTCACATGTGCGCCACTTTCTGAGTGATGGAAGAGTGAGTAAAATGAGATGATCAAATAGAGATCTCCCGATCTCTATTTATACTTGTCATGTCCTGCCCAATAAACTAGTGGGGCCGACTTGTATAACTTAGCCTAATAACCCATGGTTACATTAATCCGGGCCGAACCCACACTTGGTGGTCTAATAACCCATTTATCCACATGACTCATACATGGCCGACCCCATCAAGGTGGTCTAATAACCCATCAAGTATAAGTTACGACACTTACAATATAAATTACGACACTTCCATATAGAGGAATAATAACATCTCTATAGGAACACAAACACTTCCGCATAGAGGAATAATAACATCTCTATAGGAATACCGTATACATGGGTAAAATACATTCCGAAGTTACATATACATCAACACTCCCTCTTAACTAGGAAGGTATTTCTCCACACAGATCTGCTAGCACAAGTCTTCTTCTCTGGATCATCATCAGCGAATCATCGCCATCGAATCATCGTCATCGTCACGGTTGTTGCTATCTCAATCAATCTCTGATCTACTCATCATAGGAAGTTCTACAGAGCCAGTCCTTTTTTATACTGGATGTAGGCCCACCACCTGTAGGTCTTCATCATCATTGGCCATACTGTGGAATCCTCAGGACTTATTACGTGCGTCACAATGCCTCAAAAGAGTATCCCAGGACCATTTATGTGCTGAAGCACGACCGGCAAGATCTCCCAGGTCCACTTACATGTGACTGTCACAAAACCTTAAAAGAGTGTCTCACTAGCAAGAACCCTAAAGAGCATCTGAGGCCTTTTACGTGATTAACACAACCTGTCCGGATCTCCAGGACGTATTACATGTGACCCCTCACCACAATGCCTTGAAAGAGCATCCCGGGACCTATTATGGGCACACAGCCCAACCTATCGGATCTCCCAGGTCTACTTACATGTGATCATGGAAATGCCTCGAAAGAGAATCCGAGGACTTATTACGGGCACACAGCCCAACCTATCGGATCTCCCAGGTCTACTTACATGCCATAGGACAATGCCTCGAAAGAGCATCCTAGGATGTTACGAGCACACAACTCTACCTGTCGGATCTCCCAGGTCTACTTATATGTCCTCCCATATCAATGCCTCGAAAGAGCATCCCAGGCTGTTACGAGCACACAGCTCTATCTGTCGGATCTCCCAGGTCTACTTATATGCTCATCTGCACAACTTGTCCACGGCCACAGAGTATCAACCTGATACTCACCATACATCATCACATGATCAACCTGATTATCATCACTGCATCATCTTGATGCATGTCATCTGGAGCAACATCCTGAAGCTCATCATCCATGATCAACCTGATCATATAATGCATCCACCTGATGCATACCAAGTATCTACCTGATACATATCATCATACATGATCCACCTGATACATACACAGATACATGATCCACCTGATCATACAATGTATCCACCTGATACATACACAGATACATGATCCACCTGATCATACAATGTATCTACCTGATATATATCAACATACATGATCAACCTGATCATACAATGTATCCACCTGATACATATATAGATACATTGTCCAAGCATCCAACATGATGCATATACATATACATGATATCAAACTGATCATAACAAGCATCCAACATGATGCATATACATAGCAGTAACTGGAGCATCATCCTGATGCTCATCATCCAGCGCTTACATCCATAGCCATGGGAAGGATCCTCCTCTCACCATGCTTTGAATGGCTCCTACAAATGTGTCCATCACTTCTTCCTCGAAGTGTCGTCAATCTGAAGAACACCAAGCCTCTCTCTGAAGTACTCAAACTTCACTCTAGCTAGTGGTTTCATCAACACATCTGCAACCTGCTCATCCGTCGCAACATACAGGAGCCTCACTGCTCCTCTCTGCACCATATCCCTGATATAGTGATATTGGATCTCAATGTGCTTTGACCTGTCGTGGAACACCGGGTTCTCAGACAGCTTCACACAACTCTGGTTGTCACAAAAGATACCAGTAGCCTCCAACGGGAGATCAAATAGCTCAGACAGTAGTTCCGGAGCCATACTGCCTCACAACTAGCCGAACAAGCTAGAACATAGTCTGCTTTGGCTGTACTCAGTGCTACATAGGATTGCTTCCTGCTAAACCAAGAGATCACACCTGATCCCATACTGAAGCAACAACCAGAAGTGATCTTCCTATCTGCAGCACTGCCTGCCCAATCTGAATCAACATAACCCTGCAGGTTAAACTTTTGATTCGCATCATACTTGAGCCCATAATCAACCGTACCCTTCAGGTACCTTAGAATATGCTTTATAGCAACTAGGTGAAAACCTCTCGGATCCGTTAGGAATTGACTCAATGTGTTCACCGCAAAGCAAATATTTGGTCTTGTATTCGTTAGGTACATCAAGGACCCAATCATCTGACGATACATCATGACATCAACCGGATCAGATGAAGCATCACACAGAAGCTTCAAGTTCGATGCCATAGGTGTGGCCATGGCCTTGCATTCCATCATCCCGAACCTCTTCAGGATCTCTACTGCATACTTCCCTTGTCCAAGGAAGATTCCATCTGCACTTTGCCACACCTCCATGCCTAGAAAGTAGTGCATTATACCCAAGTCCTTCATCTTGAACTCGGCAGCAAGCTTCCTCTTGGTATCAGCAATCAATCCATCCTCTCCTGTTACAAACAGGTCATCCACATACAAGAATAGTATCACAGGATTGCCTTCCTCAACCTTGTAGTAAAGGTTGGAATCTGCTTTACTCTTAGTAAATCCCAAACTGGATAGAAATATGTCTATCCTACCATACCAAGTTCTAGGAGCTTGCTTCAAGCCATACAAGGCTTTCTTCAGTCTGCACACATATGAATCCCTGTCATGTGTCTCAAAACCAAGTGGCTGCTCCACATACACTTCCTCCTCGACTACACCATTCAAGAAAGCTGTCTTGACATCCATCTGGTGTATCTTCCATTTCATCACTGTAGCCAGAGCAAATACTGATCTGATGGAAGTGTATCTGGCTACAAGAGAAAAAGTCTCTTCATAGTCTATCCCCTCTTTCTGGGAGAAGCCATGAGCTACAAATCTCACTTTGTATTTCTCTATGCTACCAACTACAACATGATTGATCTTGTAGATCCACTTGGAAGTCACAACAGACTTCCCTTCAAGTCTTGGGACTGCATCCCAAACATTATTCTTCATGATCGACTGGTACTCCTCGATCATGGCATTCTTCCCGAATCCTGGGAACTTCAATATCTTCAATATCTTCAATAGATAACTTTTTTGTTGAACGAATGTTGTAGTCCTTCTTTTGTAGGTGATGGTATATGATCTTTCCTACAAAACAAGTTAAATTGCATGATTTGAAACATCTCATAGTTTTCAAAACAAATTCTTACACATAAATAAATATTGTCACATAGTAATGCAATTATCTTAGCCAATGCTTCAATACAACATTTATCCATATTCCATAACTTTCTATATGCCTTCCAATCCCTACCAGAACATTGTTAAGAGTTTGCACTACTCCCAACATGTCAGCAAAGAGGTTTCATTCTAGATAAGTAGCAATGGACTATTGTACAGTGCCATAGGCCACTTACCCATCACATGCATATTAGTAGTATACTGTTCATTAATTCAATTATTCTAATATGCATAATACACACCCTAAGTCTAGGAACATAAGCATATACATCATTGAACAATATTATTTAAACAAACAAGTATGCAAGAAATGACAATTCAAATACTTACCTTTGTTTGGTTGTAGGGTGGACTCCCTCTCAATATTTGCTTCCTTGCAGGAACTACTGGAGTGTGCTCCCTCTTGATCTTTGCTTCCTGGATTACCTGTCCCTGAACTTATATCCATCCTCGATCACTTATGCATACTTACTAGTATCATCATTATGTTATCCTCGAGGTCTCATACATACATTCATTAGTATAATCTCAATACTATCAAAACACAATAATATTAAACATGTATAGTCATGATCATTTCAAACACGGATAATAAGCATTAGTATTCAAGCTTTCAGGGAATACTTCTTTTACTCATGCATATTCTTTATTTGACCAAAAGGACTTTTCTGGTTAGTCATATCATCAATCAAGGTAAGAGACATAATATGCATAAACCCTTGATTACTTACATTTCTAACTTCATGAATAATCATTATCAACCATACAACAGTATAAGATCCTAACAAAAGGTAGGATTCTAACTTGATATAGGAAAAACATACTTGGTTATCATATTTGCTAGTTATGTCTAGTAATGTCTTCTTGTTCTCTTCAATGACTTGTGCTAGTAACCTGCATATCTCATAGGTTAAGCATTGTAGAACCAAAGTATACATACCTCGTAAGTAGAGCTTCTATGTGATCCATGAAAATGGATGAATCTTTGTCTTCATGTCACCATGGTCATATGTTCTTGAACTAGAACATGATTTGTCTTTCTTGATGTACCTTTCATGTTAGCGGACAACATCAACCTCATACAACACCACAAAGCATTAGTACAATCATAAGTGTCAAAACCCTAATCAATGAATATCTGCATTCATAATTTTATTAAGGTGATACGACAAGTCTAAAGTTAATCAAGATTGTACTAACCTTAATGAAGACAAACATACCATAAAATTAATCATGAACAGATCTTGAAACATACCTAGATAAGTCATACCTGTCGAGATTGCTTGTAATCTTCTTATGTAAGGTCTTAGCCTCATATCCCTCTGAAACAGGAACTTCTTCACTTATGCAGGTGACCAAACCATTCTCTTCTAGGATTAACCCAATCCACTTGATTTGTAGAAACTGGATCTGGAGTTGGATTAGGGTTTATCAGAGAAACCCTAAAAATTCAAACTTTGAATTTCAAACTTCTGAAAGGATATAAAGATGTGCCTTGATGAGCTGATCAAGCTGGTATATAGAAAGATGTGAGCTGATGAGCTGATGAGCTGATGCCTAAGGCATCAACATGCACATGAAATTGTTTTGACTAGTTTGTGAATCTCAAAATGGGTGCTTCTACTAGATTTTTCTCAACAATTTTAAAAGATTCATTACATTCAACACTCCACTTGAAACCTGTATTGGCTTTCAACAATTTGTCCAAGGGGGAATTTATGTTTGACTAGTATTTGATAAAATTTATGTAGTATCTTGTATCCCCTAAAAATATTTTTATTTGCTTAGGGTTTATGGGTGGCTTTAGGTCAAGTATCAGTTTAATTTTTTCCAAATCGACTTTGATACCTTCCTTGCAGAGTACATGACCTATCGAAATTCCAATTAGTCTGAGAAATATACACTTCTTAATGTTTAGAGATAATCGAATTTGTCGACAACGCTCCAACATAAGTCGAAGTGTCTATATGTGGTTCTTTAGTAAATTGCATGTGGTTCTTTAGTAAACTGTAGAACGTATAGTCATTGAAGTTGATTTCCATTTTTCTATATATGTATTCTTGGAATGCTTTTATGACTATTATGGAGAAAATCATTGGGGCATTCTTCAATCCAAATGGCATGACTATGGAAACAAACAACCCAAAATTTGTCATGAATGTAGTTTTTACCTAATCCTCTTTGGCAATTGGTAGTTGATTATCTCTTAATAATCCATTTGTAAATGAATAGCATTCATGTCCTAAAACTTGATTAATTATTTCATCTGTGAATGGTATTGGTAAGGGGTTTATAAATGTCATTTTATTTAGTCCGCTGAAGTTGACACATATTTTGAGCTTCTTTCTCTAGAAGACCTTTGGGATAGCCCATTTTGATTTATCAATTTGGAAAATAATATCTGCTGCTAACATGTTTTCAATTATTTATGTACTATTTCTATGTATTTAGGAGCTATATTATATGGTATCTTCTTGACAAGTTTTACATTTATGTACTATTTCTGTGTATTTAGGAGCTATATTATATGGTATCTTCTTGACAAGTTTTACATTAGGTATCAATTCGATTTTCATCTCACCCATTTTGTTGACTAATTCTTTGAGATCTTTGTAATCCCTTGCAAAACCATCTTGATATTCTCTGAGCAAATCCACAATTTCTGTTGTTTGTTGTTCCAACCAGTAGTCACCTATTTTTTCCATTTTTACTCGATCTTCCATATTTACTTCTTTAATCTTATGTCCATGTCCATCCATTCTAGGGGCTTAGATTCATCTAGATATCTTTCTCCTTCTTTGACTTCATTGTGTTGTTGTAAATGTAACTTCGGAAGATATTCATTTGTATTTCATTATTATATTATTATTGTACTTTTATTATACCTCCGTCGGAGATTTTTTTCCTCCGTTCAGGGATGCCATTATTGTATTTGGTCATACTGGAATATCGAGTTAAAACCTCCATTGTAAGCCAGGGAAAGAGTTCCCCAAAGGTCAAATGTAAATTGTATTTTTGAGTCTCCCTAGGAGAGGTCGGCCTCGTTAGGTAAGTGAGGTCGGCCCCAATGATGAATTAGGTCACCCACACATAAAGTATAAATAGAGAGTGTCACTCTCTCATTTGCAACCACACTCACTTAAGCAAGTTCGCACCAAGTGAGAGAGAAGACAAGTTCGTTGGAGGAGAAAGAGAGAGAGCTGCATAAGACATCTTATATTTTGGGTTTTCCATTTTTCTTGATATTGTACTAGTGACGAATCTATCTTTGAGGAATTTTCAGGGTTTTCTCCTTAATGGTTTCCCCAAGGAAGATTCTTGTGTATTTTGTGTTTTGTTGTGCTTGTCTATCTTCAGTATAAAGATCTAACTAAATTGAATTGAAGTGCAAACTCTAACATGGTATCAGAGCCAATTTGAAAAGAAGGCATTGTGAAACAGTGGGAAACTAGGGCTTCCTAGTTCAAGGTCTTCTCTCCACAGATCATCAAGAAAATAGTGCTAGGATAACTCGCCCTATGAGGGCGCATTTTTTGGAGGAAGCAGAATCCAGTTTGGAGAAGTTTCATTTTTTGCGCTATCACTACTGCAAGGGGAAAACTAGGGCATCCATTATTTTGTAATTATGTCCATAGATTTGAGAAAAGGAGTACATTTATCAACTCGCCTTGAGGAGGCACATCTTTCTATCCAAGCAGAAGTTCAAGATTCCAAGTTTGAAAAAATTAGGGTTTCTCTATCAAACCCTATGCCAACGAGCTCCAAAACTGGGTTGGGAATCTCAAATTGGTAAGGCCTAATTCTTTACTATTTCCATTTGAGGTTCTCATTTCAAAATGACAAATCACACCAAGCTTGAGGATAAGCTTGAAGGAGCTGACAAATTCTGAGCATGGAAGTATAGAAACTCTCTTGTCCTAGAAGAAAATGATTTGGACAAGTATGTCAATGAGGAGGTTCCAGAACCAGAGGGAGAAGATGCAAAGATAATCCATAAGAAGAACTTGGTCAAGGCCAAGAGAATTATTGCAGACTCCATCAAAGATAATCTCAACCCTCATGTGTCATCCCTGAAGACTCCCAAAGATATGTTCGATGCCTTGACGAAGATATTCGAAGGGAAGAACATCAATCGGAAGATGACACTAAGGAACCAGCTCAAGAATGTGAAAATCCAACACTCAGGGACCATGCAATCTTAATTCATAAGGGTCTCTCAAATCAAGGAGCAACTTGAAGCGATTGAAGACAAAGTAGAAGGAGAGATTGTTATGACCACCTTGAATGGTCTCCCAAGATCATGGGACTCATTCATTCAAGGAATATGTGCTAGGAAGAAGTTGATAACCTTCAGTAGACTATGGGAAGAATGCACCCAAGAAGAATATCAACTAGTAGCAAGAGAAGAGAAGATGGGAGCTAATGATGACCAAACTCTAACTGTTCACACTAAACGAAATCACAACAAGAGGAAGGACCATCATCGCATAAGATCCAGAAGTCACCATGGACCTAGAAGGGATCTCTCTAGTATTAGATGTTACACATGTGATGAGAAGGGACATTACTCAAGAAATTGTCCCATAAATAAAGGATCCTCCAAGAAAACCAACAAGAAGAGGCATCATGCTCACACTGCAGAAGATGATGAACCTACACGCAAAAGAAAAAAAGAAGATTCTTCAAGTGATGAAGAATATGTATTGTAATAAATGAAGGTAACCAGTTACAAGGGTTCATTCAGAAGGTTCCACCTCATAAGGTGAAGCTAGAGATGACTTTCAGTATTACATGAAAGGGGTAGGATAAGCTCCTACAAAGTTGGACTCCAAAAAACAAATAAAGATCAATATGGAAGAACCTCTCATCCAACTCAACATTGATTAAGATACAGAAGTAGGGACACACGGATTCTACTCCAGTACAAAGAACAAGTGATCTACAATGTAGAATACTTGCTCAACATTTCCGATCATAAGCAAGAAAAGAACAGGTCCTCAGAATCAGACGATGAAGTAGAACACACTCTAGTAGTTCCTGCAAGGAATCAAATATCAAGAGGGAGTCCACCCAACAACCAAACAAAGACAAGTATTTGAATTGTCATTTCTTGTATATATAACTACTTAAATGATATTGTTCAGTTGTGTACATACTTATGTTCCTATATTTAGGATGTGTATTATGCATGTTAGAGAAGTTGCATTGATGCACATAATACTACTCATATGCAAGTAATGGGTAAGTGGTCTATGGTACTGTACAACATTCCATTGCTACTTATCTAGAATGAAACATATTTGCTAACATGTTGGAAGTAGTGCACGCTCTTAATAATGTTATGGTAGAGATGGAAGGAACCTATAAATTTACTGTATGAATACGGGATATGGATGAATGTTGTGTTGAAGCATTGGCTAAGATAGTTGCATGACTGTGTGACCTATGTCCTTATGCATAAGAATTTGTTTTGAAAATTATGAAATGTTTCTAATCACAAAACTAAATTGACTTGTAGGAAAGATCGTGTGCCATCACCTACAAGAGAGACTTATTTAGAAGAACAAGCAACGGTGATTCAACTATAAATAATTCAAGATGAAGAAACTGAAGTTCCCAGAACCAGAGACACGGTCATGGAAGAAGCAATTCAAGAGGATCATGAAGACCGTGACATGGCAGAACCACAAGAACCTATAGATCCACCTTGTGAGAAGGACTCCCACAAGAGAAGACCAACATGGGAATGTGAAGAAATACAAGATGCAGAGAAGTATGGTGATCCAGATGGGATACATAGAGAAAGCAAGAGACCCAGACCATACTCCAGCTATGTGGCCCTGCTATGCGACATCATTAGTAAATATCCTTCCAACTACGGGGAAGCAATAGAGAAGAAGGAATGGAAGGATGCCATGATCAAGGAGTACCAGTCGATTAGGAAGAATGATGTCTGGGAGATAGTTCCAAGACTAGTAGGGAAGTTTGTTGTGACTTTGAAATGGATCTACAAGATCAAGCATGCTGCATATGGTAGCATAGAAAAACACAAGGCAAGATTTGTGGCATGTGGCTTTTCCCAGAAGGAAGACATATAATACGAGGAAGCATTTGCACCTGTAGCAAGATACACTTCCATTAGATCTATACTTGCATTGGCTGCAATAATGTAATGGAAGGTACACCATATGGATGTCAAGACAACATTCTTGAATGGTGTAGTAGAAGAGGAAGTGTACGTGGATCAACCACTGGGATTCAAGGCACATGGCATACAGACTCATGTGTGCAAATTGAATAAAGAATTGTATGGCTTGAAGCAGGCACCCAGGACATGGTACGACATGATGGACAACCTTCTGATGAGCTTAGGATTTACCAAGAGTAAAGCAGATTCCAACCTTTACTTCAAGGTTGAGGATGGAAGACCAATGATACTACTACTTTATGTAGATGACCTGTTCGTAACAGGGGAGGATGAGCTCATTACAGATACAAGGAGAAGGATTTCCACAGAGTTCGAGATGAAGGAACTGTGTATGATGCATTACTTCTTAGGCATGGAGGTGTGGCGGAGTGCGGATAGAATTTTCCTTGGTCAAGGAAAGTATGCAGTAGATATTCTGAAGAGATTCAGAATGATGGATTGCAAGGCTAGGGCCACACCAATCGCATCTAACTTGAAGCTACTATTTGATGCTTCTTCAGATATAGTTGATTCCACGATCTACAGGAAGATGATTGGTTCGTTGATGTACTTGACCAACATGAGACCAAGCATATGTTTTTCTATGAACGCCCTGATCCAGTTCCTGACGGATCCGAGACATGTTCACCTGACGACTGAAAAACATATATTGAGGTACCTGAAGGGTACAGTTGATTATGGGCTCAAGTATGAGGCGAAACACAGGATTAACCTACATGGTTATGCCGATTTGGATTGGTCAGGCAGTGCCACAAACAAAAAGAGAACTTTGGGATGTTGCTTCAGTTTGGGATCCAGTATGATCTCCTGGTTTAGCAGGAAGAAGTTATGCATGGCGCTGAGTACAACTGAAGCAGATTATGTTGCAACTTGTTCGGTTAGTTGTGAGGTAGTATGGCATAGGAAGCTTCTGTCAAATTTGTTTTATATCGAGCTCGAGGCGACTTGTATCTTTTGTGACAACCATAGTTGCGTGAATTTGTCCGAGAACCCAGTGTTCCATGACAAATCGAAGCATATTGAGATCAAGTATCACTATTTCTGGGATATGGTGAAGCTCCAGTATGTGGCGATAGACGAGGAGATAACCGATGTGTTGACCAAGCCATTAGTGAGAGTGAAGTTTGCGTACTTCTGAGAGAAGCTTGGTGTTATCCAGATCGATGTTCCTTGAAAGAGCGAGTGATGAGACCAGAAGACGCAGGTGCACTAGGACTGGTTCTCACGTGGTGGAAGACGTAGGTGGTCCATGGGACGTAATGCACTTGGGGTGATCTTGGGATTTATCCACATGTTGGAGTCGGTGATAGGTCCACCGGTCACAAAGACACCTGGGGTGTTCCTAGGCTAGTTCTCACATGGTGGAAGACGTAGGTGGTCCTTGAGACGTAATGCACTTGACGTGCTCCTGGATTGTATCCACATGTTGGAGACGTAGGTTGACTGTGAGAGGCTCAATTCTCCTGGGGTGCTCCTAGGTTGTACCCACTAGGTGGGAGATGCAGGTGGTCTGTTGGACATGAGGTGTGCACCTGGGTTTCTCTCTATGCATGATGATGAGATGATATGGATACAATGAGATGATAGTAGGAGACATAGGTGATTGTTGTGGCAATGTAATATGTGGTACTGTGATGTACCTACTTGATGGCTTGCTCATAGAGATGATGAAGACCTAGATGAGAGCTAGGCCTACATCCAACATGAAAAAGGGTTGGCTCTGTAGAAATTCTCATGAAGGATAGATTTGAGAGATGTCACTAATAAATGATCAACGGGATGAGTATTACTGTAGCAGCGACTATGATAATCCAATTCCAGCATTGATGATGATCCAGCGATGATGACGTTGTCCAAAGTTTGTGTCTAGAGTAATGATGACTATGTCGAGAGAATACCTTCCTAGTTAAGAGGGAGTGTTGCTGTAAATGTAACTTCAGAAGATATTCATTTGTATTTTATTATTTTATTATTATTTTACTTTTATTGTACCTCTGTCAGAGATGTTTTTCCTCCGTTCGGGGATGTCATAATTGTATTTGGTCATACTAGAATATCGAGGTAAAACCTCCATTGTAATTTGAGGCAGTAGTTCCCAAAAGATCAAATGTAAATTGTATTTTTGAGTCTCCCTAGGAGAGGTCGGCCTAGTTAGGTAAGTGAGGTCGGCCCCATTGAGGAATTAGGTCACCCACACATAAAGTATAAATAGAGAGTGTCAATCTCTTATTTGGCACCACACTCACTCAAGAAAGTTCGCACCAAGTGAGAGAGAAGACAAGTTCGTTGGAGGAGAAAGAGAGAGAGATGCAAATGACATCTTATATTTTTGTGTTTTGTTGTGCTTGTCTATCTTTCACTATAAAGATCTAACTAAATTGAATTAAAGTGAAAACTCTAACACATTATATGATGGGGGGAAACGATTGTTTTATTTTCTTCATTTTCAACTTGTTTGGTTATTTTGAGTATATATTTTATCTCTTTCACAATTTCTGGATGATATTTCCTCCATTTGAAACTTTTAACATGCAAACTTTCTTTTTCCATCTCAAGTCGTGTTATATTTTGATTATCATGGCATGTTACTCTATTGCAAGTCAGAGTTGACCTTATGTTCCTTTCTTCTTTCCCTTGTTCTTATTATTTTTCTTGACCGACTTTTCCACAAATTGTTGAATTTTTTTTACTGCTTCTAATTTTGCTTCTGCTGGCACAAAGGAGAAATCCTTCACAAAATTTTCTTTTATACTCTCCCATTTCCATGTATCTCCTTGTGTTACCTCAATTTTATACCATTTATTTGGAAAGTCTTCCAAGGTATTGGGAAATAGATGCAGCCAAATTATTTCATCTTGTTATCCAATTTGAAGCCATTCATGCTCACATTATTTGATATGCCTCTTTGGATCATAATCGGGTTTGAACTTGATGATTTGTGTTGCAGCTGTGACTTTCTTGCCACCAAATATTTCGACAAAATAAGTGGTTGTTGTAGTCAATGTTTTAAGACATGGAATATGCACACCCCACCAACGCATTACATGACCTTTAAATGATTCAACTCAGGTTTGCAGTTGGCCTTGATCCTCAACATTGTTTGACACCTTGTCAACATGGGCCTGAGGGGAATACCTTTCTTTGTATCTCAATGTTGGCAAGTTAGTTGATTCTATGTCCATTGGTATCAAGCTGGGGTATTATTAGATTTTCTTTTCTTCGACTAGTGGGATCTACTGAATGGAAAAACACATAATAAAATTGTTTTTAGGTATGGCTTCATTGTCTAGTAGTCCCTTTCTCTTGCTTCATAATTCTTCATATGTCATTCATACAATTCTGTGTTGGAATTTTGTCCTATTGAAAGGGAGGTACTCTAGTTTAATTCTCCTTGATTGTTTGGTTCAATACTTTCTTCATTATCTTATATCACTTGGTAGATTTTTTGAATATCTACATCTTCATCGCATGCATATGAAAAAGGCTTGCCTTCTTTCGGATCCAACGAAATAACTATTCTTCTTCTATCCCATTTTAGTTTAATTGTTTCTTTTTCCAAGGATATGGTAGTTTTCATTTTTCTTCCCCACGGATGACTTACTAAAGCTGGATATGTTGTCATTCCTTTGGTCAAGTTGGCCACCTCAAAATCGACTTCTGTTATAATTCCCACAATAGTTGTTTTGACCTTTCTTAATAATCTGATGGGTTTCGCAAATATTTGATTTGCTAGCTTCAGGAAATTTCTTGACCTAATGAGGTTAGGTGTCCCCAATCTGATCCATGTTTATTTTGGTAATATGTTTACTTGAGATCTGAAATCAACTATGATTTCCGTGATAAAACAACCTTGTATTTCCATTTCGACCTGTGGGTCAAAGTTCTCAATGATTTTGTCATCTTTTTTTTTTTGTAAGCTAGTACCCACGAGGATTTGAACTTGTGACCTTCCATTTACAACTTCTCTTCTAGTGTAGAATAGAGATAAACAATTGCTAGAAACACAATATTATAGTGTAGAATAATTAAGCAAGAGAATAAGCAAGAGAAATGCAACAGAAATGGCTCTTGTATTATGATATTCAAATCTGGAAGTAATGTTCACAAGGTTGGGCAACTATTCACTTGAGTAGAGATACAATACAAAAATTCTTGACAAACAATCCATAGCCTTCTAGATTTTTAAATAGGCTTTCAATATCCAAAACCCTAACTACTTAACATGGTCAAATAATTGTTTGAATATTAACTTTGTAGTGGGACTTAATTAATTGAGAGACCCTTTTTACCTTGATTGTTCATTATTAATACTAACTACTTGAACTTATTCAAAAGAGATGATCGTATACATTACTTGACTAAATCCTAAAGTAAGGGGGTTAGGGTCAGACCCTAACATGCCCCCCCCTTCAAAATAAGCCTTGTCCTCAAGGGTAAAGGTTTGGAAATTGCTACCGAATTCCTTCTAGTTCCTAGGTGGCATCTTCTAGTTGCATATCTTTCTGTTGGATCAAGACTTCTTTGATTGTGGGTTTTGTGTAATTGAAGTTTATGGGAATCCAATACTGTTTTCGGATGGGTCCAAATGCATCCTTCCTCATTCAATTTAGGCAATTTAGTCTGTACTTTACATTTTGAGCCCACCACTTTTTGAGGTAGGAGACATGAAACACTGGGTGAATCTTGGAGTGATTTGGTAAAGCGAGTTTGTAGGCCACCTGTCCAATGGATTGGAGGATCATGTAGGGTCCATAGTGTAATTTTCCTTAAAATCCACACTAGAGTTAATGTATGCCAAATTAATTAATTAAACCCAATTGCCACAGTTAACCACAAATGGATTTCTTCACTATGCAACGAAAAATAAATACTGAAAGAAATATAGCATCAAACACATCAATGGAGACAACACAATCTTTTTGGGTATAAACCCTCGGACAAAACCCAATATGAGAAAATCGATGCAATAGTCCGAGAAGAAATTTTATTATGAATATATGGAACAAATACAATTCAGAAAATCGATTTATCCAACCTGGAAAAATAGAACCTATGCAAATCACTGAGAAAACCCCTCCTGGTCTATATGTCCCTCTGCGCAGCTGTACGGACTACTACATCAGTTGTACGAAATATGTAGGCCCACACGCGCGGAATTTTGTACGACGCTGTACAGTCGAGATGTGTACGAATGTTTTACAGCTGTTGTACAGACGACTCTCTCCAAACCAAATCGGCCTCCTCCTCTGTGAATCTATACGGCCCTGTTCTCTTCCTGAATGCTCTGTCGATCTCGGAATGATTGTTCCTTTGTCTTCTTCTCCACAAACTTCTCTCTCAAACTTTGTTGTCTCTCTTTTTCTCAATGTTTCCTCTCCACCAAATCGATCCTCCTTTTAACTCAATGGCCAAGCAAAAAACCTAACATCTCACTATAGATATATGGATGAGATCTTCCGGTGAGATCAATGGCCAAGATTAGATTATCCATCACTTAAATTATTTTCACTTGCACTTTATAAAAAGTGACTCCAAAAAGTCAATTAATAATTAGATCACTTAATGTACTTTTACTAAGTCTAAACTTTGGAAAAGACATCAAATACATTTGGCTTCCTGATTTAAGTCTTCTTGCATGCAAGGACACATGCAAAGCAAGAAGACCTTCCTTGTTGCCACTTTCTAACACTCCCTCTTAATGAGGAAGGGATTCGGTAGCAACCCCAACTTGTCTCTGAACTTCACAAACTTGAGTTTGCAAAGTGCCTTGGTGAACATGTCTTCCACCTGCTCATCTTCCTGAGTGTACTCCAACCGAATGGTTCCTCTCTGAACACAATCTCTGAGGAAGTGATACCAAATGTCAATGTGTTTGCTCCTGTCATGAAACACTGGATTCTCATAAAGGTTAATACGTGAACTATAGTAGTCTCCAACTCACTTTCGAATAACCCTGAGAGAAACTTCCTCACGCACATCCCCTCACATGCTTCCAAAATGGCTGCCATGTACTCAACTTCTATCAATCTCAATGCAAATGACTTATGCTTCCTGCTGAACCAAGAAACGACCCCTGACCCAATGCTGAAGCAGTAACCTGAAGTTCTCTTCCGGTCTTCTACACATCCTTCCCTGTCAGCATCTATGAAGTCTGCTAACTGTATACTCCCACTGTGCTCATAAACTAGTCCATACTCCATTGTGCATCTCATATAGCGAAGTATGTTCTTCGCAGCTGTCCAAGGCACTCTTTGAGGGTTCACCATGAACTGACTCAAAGAGTTAACCACAAAGCTGATGTCAGGTCATGTGTTGACCAGATACATAAGCGACCCGATAAGTTGCCGATACAATGTAGGATCAAACTCCTTTGATCCTGATGCATCAATATTCCTCTAGTTGGTAACTAGAGACATGGACATAGGCCTATAGTCCTCCATTCTAAATATCCTCAATATCTATACTGCATACTTCCCCTAACCAATGAAGAAGCACCCATCTCTCTGCCAAACTTCCAGAGCTAGGAAGTAATGTATCAACCCAAGGTCTTTGATCTCAAAATCCACTGCAAGATTGGACTTGCAGTCCTTGATCATCCTCTCATCTCCTGTAAGAAAGAGATCATCCACATATAATACCAGTATGAAAGGTACCTCACCTGAAAAGAAGTAAAGTTTATGGTCTTCCTCACTCCATTGGAAACCCATCTCTCGTAGATAGTTGTCAATCCTCGAGTACCATGATCGAGGTGCCTGCTTGAGCCCATAAAGAGCTCTCTGCAACCTACACACATGTGAATCCCTGCTCTCCACCTCAAACCCCTCTGGATGCTCAATATACATATCTTCCTCAATAACTCCGTTGAGGAACGAAGTCTTCACGTCCATATGATGAACGCGCCAACCCATCTTTGCTGCCAATGATAGGATAGTCCGAATAGAAGAATACTGGCGATAGGGGCGAAGGTTTTCTCATAGTCAATACCTTCCTTCTATGAATACCCCTTAGCCACGAAGCGTGCTTGTACTTCTCCACACTTCTATCTGCTACATGCTTTACCTTGTAGATCCATCTGGATCCCACCACCTTTTTACCTTCTGGCCTTGGCACAACCTCCCATACCTAGTTCTTCATGATTGAGTCATACTCCTCAACCATGGCCTCTTGCCACACATCATGTTGTGCAGCCTCCTCGAAACTAGAAGGTTCAAAGTCAATCAAATCTATCATCAGTTCCATATAGCTTAGTCTATCCATTGGTTTGCTCTGCCTCATGGAGCTCTGTGGAAGACTCACCTGCTTGGAATCCTGAATAGTGGACCTATACCACCTCGGTTGTGGCCTAGTGTCTACCTGCTGCGGTTGTTGGATATCCTCCTCCTGTTGTTGCTCATCCTCCACATCAATGATAGGAGGATCCTTTCCACCTGACTCCCTCTGACTACCGAAACTTGTGATCTTTGTCTGTACATGTAACTCCTCCAACTTGAATCCTGAGTCCACTATTGGCTGTTCCTATGCTGGTAAGTCCATAGATATTCTCAAGGATATGTCCTCATTAAACTAGACATCCCTGTTTACAAGGATCATCTTGCGAGATGGGACATATACTCTATAAGCCTTGGAAGTGTCACTATAACCAACTAGAAGCCCCTTCTCTCTAGAAGGATCCAACTTCTTCCCAATGTCAGCATGAATGTGACAATAACAGATACTCCCAAATATGCGTAAGTGACTCACATCTGGTCTAGTACCTATGAATACCTCCTCAGGTGTCTTCCTTGTCAATGCTGTGTGGGGACACTTGTTCTAGATATATATTGCAGTATGAAATGCCTCGGCCCATAGGAATAATGGTAATCCCTGATCAAATAGCATGGCCTTGGCTGCACTCACCAGTGTCATGTTATTCCTCTCCGCCACTCCATTCTGTCGCGGGGTCTGAGGAACAATGTGTTCCTTCTTGATCCCCTCCGATGCACAAGAATCCATGAACTCTCTGCGAGTGTACTCACCACCATTGTCAATCCTCAATATCTGAATCTTCCTCCCTGTCTGGTTTTCCATGAGAGTCTTAAACTCTCGAAAACGCTCAAATACCTCTGACTTGGCCTTTAGGAAATAGATCCAGGTCTTCCTGGAATATTCATCAATGAAAGTGGCACAATAATTGTAACCACTAAAAGAGTGGACACTCATCAATCTGCATACATCTGAATGCACCAAGTCTAAGGCCCCCTCATAATTGTTCTCACTATGTGGGAAAGGTCTCCTGATGTTCTTCCCCAACGCACAACCCTTGTAGTGGTTGTGCTTCTCCTCTTGTACTGAAGAAACTCCAATAACTTCCTGTCTCAGATGCCTCGGTGCACCATGATGTAAGTGTGCCATCCTCCTATTCCATAACTCACCACCACTATTGCTGCTATTGTCCAGAGGCTTTATAGGCTCAAACTGTAGTCTGTAAACCTTCCCACTCCAAACCCCAATCATCCTGTCCAATCTATGATCTAACCCATGCGGCCTGATATATAATTTCCTATCCCAAAAAGTCACTAGAAAACCCTTTTTTTCTAGTGTGGAAATTGGTATGAGATTCTTCGTCAAACCTAGGACATATAACACATCAGCAAAGCTGATGGGATTTCCAGATTCCCTTTGAAACGAAACAGTACCAACACCCTATGCTTGATACTACACATCATCTCCTAACTCAATATGGAGATTTACTCCACCCTCCTGCAAGCTCTTGAAGAACAATCTATGTCCTGTCATGTGACAAGATGCACTGCTGTCCACATACTAGATGTTGTTGATGATGGAGCTTACCATGCAATCTATCAAGCAAAATTTCTCATCAAAACTATTGCTGAAGTCATCCACCTCTGCTGAACCTTTCATCTTTGTGTTGTTCTTCTTTTTACTCTCTGGGCACTAGGAAACAAAGTGTCCATGCTTGTGGCATATGAATCACTTGAATTTTGACATGTCCAAGTTCTTCTCAACACCTTTCTTCTTCTTTTCCTTCTCCTTGCCTTTGCTTTCTAAGGCTAGAGCCTCTTCATCCATGATCTGTGGGGCACCTTTGGATGAACCTGAACCTTGAACCATACGGGTCTCTTCTTGCACGAATTCATCCCACAATCTCTTCCAGTTAGGGAGCTTCTCCATAGCCACCACACCTTTAAAAACGATGTCCCATGGCTTAGAAAATCCATTGAGAGCTATACGAAATATCTCCTCATCTTCAGTATTAGAGCCCACTGCTCCAACCTCATCCCTGATCTATGTGAGCCTTGTAAGAAAAGGCACCACTTCTTCACCCTTGGCCATCCTAGTGCTACGCAATCTCTCCTGTAGTACCATCGTCTTGTTTTCGTTCTTGATTTGGTAAAGACTTTCCAAAGCCTTCCACATCTCTAATGTTGTTTTCTTCCTAGACAGATGAGGGAATATGTGGTCCTTCACCCCATCCAAGATGATCAACATAACTCTGGAATCTATCTTCTTCCACTTTTCCAACTCTGTCGGATCTGTGGGAGCAACATTCTGGTCATCAATGTGCTCATCAACATCACTAACATCCAGGATCCTGGTGATCCTCTCTTTCCAAGTAGGAAAGTTCTGTGCCACCTGGAGTCTATTCTCAACTCTCAACTGTACGGACATAATGAATAGTACTTGTAAACCCTAGGATAGTTATGCCCTTGATCTATCCAACAAATGCTGCTTTCTCTCAGATCTGCTCAGAAGAGCTCCGATACCATGTAATTTTCCTTAAAATCCACAGTAGAGTTAATGTATGCCAGATTAATTAATTAAACCCAATTGCCATAGTTAACCACACATGGATTTCTTCACTATGCAGCGGAAAATAAATACTGAAATAAATATAGCATTAAACACATCAATGGAGACAACACAATATTTTTGGGTATAAACCCCCGGACAAAATCGAAGATGGGAAAACCGGTGCAGTAGTCTGAGAAGAAATTTTATTATGAAGATATGGAACAAATACAATTCAGAAAATCGATTTAGCCAACTTGGAAAAATTGAACCTCTGCGAATCACTGAGAAAACCCATGCTGGTCTGTAAGGCCCTCTACGTAGCTGTACGGATGAGCTATGTATGTCTATTGTATGAATGACTCTCTGCAAACCAAATCGGCCTCTTCTATGAATCTGTATGGCTCTGCTCTCTGTCTGAATGCTCTATCGATCTCTAAATGATTGCTCCTCCGTCTTCTTCTCCGCAAACTTATCTATCTCTCTTTTTCTCAGTGTGTCCTATCAACCAAATCGATCCTCCTTTTAACTCAATGGCCAAGCGAAAAACATAACATCTCACTATAGATCTATGGATGAGATCTTCCGGTGAGATCAATGGCCAAGATTAGATTAGCCATCACTTAAATTATTTTCACTTGCACTAAAAGTGACTCCAAAAAGTCAATTAATAATTAGATCACTTAATGTACTTTTCCTCATTCTAAACTTTGGAAAAGACATCAAATACATTTGGCTTCTTGATTTAAGTCTTCTTGCATGAAAGGACACATGCAAAGCAAGAAGACATTCCTTGTTACCACATGTCTAATATAAGGCTGCTCTAATGTCTGAGTGATCACAACTAACACTTCTCATCATAGCTGATCTCGTTGAATATGTGTAAAGGCAAAGCTAAAAAATGTGCAGATATCTGCTTTGTAACCATGGTAGCCCAACTACTATGGATGTGATAATAGGATGGTTGTAAGCCCTTTGGTGCCTCAAAAGCTTATTGATATTGGGAGAGAAATAGCTGTAACTCAAGGTGAATGTCCTATGTGGGACCGTGGGTGTCTCCATGAATTGGATGGCGTTGAGTTGAGCAATGATACCAGAGTGGCCTCTCTTCAACAATTTCTCTACGATGGGAGGAGATTATTTCGGGAGAATTGGAAGTAAGCTTATTGAGATGATGGATGTGCCCATTGAGATGATGGATGTGCCCATTTTGAGAAAATATGAGAGAGAGTTCCTTAAAATCCATGGTGACGGGTCCTAAATTCATGAGCCATTCTACCGCTAGAACTATATCACACCCACCCATGTCAATAGAAAAAAATGTGTGTTTTGAGATGGTAGTCACCCATTTGGAGTTTCACATTTTCACATTGACCACCACATTTCATCATACCCCCATTTGTTAGCATAATATGAAAATTGGATATAGATCATATATAGCAACATGTTTCATCAAACACTCTCCGATGAATGAAATTATGGGGGCTTCTACTCTCAATTAATACAATTTATTTATAATGCTTGATGTAGTTGATCAACTTCAATGTTTGAGGGGTGGAGAAACTTGATAAGGTATGGAGTGAAATTTAGGGTTGCTCCTAAAGAACTGGCATATCATGAGCATCTTCCAAGGGGGGATATTATTAGCCACTCCAGGTTCTTGAGTAGCCTTCATGGTGTTGTCCTCGAGGTGATAATGTAGGGATGCCTCAATTTGGAATAATTTATGGTCTTTGTATTTATGCCCTCATAAATATTTTTCATCACAATTATAACAAAGTCCAAGGTGTTGTCATTTGGCCATTGCATATCCCAGGTTAGCTTTTGGATTCATAATGGCGGTGTGGTGGAATTGTTGGAAGAAGTATCCAGGGGAGACACTATGCAAGTGGGAAAGGAAAGATGTTTGGGTTGGGTTTTGATCACCTTTTTTGCTTCTATCTTTATCACAATTTTCCAACTAAGTGGAGGGATGCTACATAATGACATGTGCTTGAATTGCCTCCTTGAGGCCATTGATGAAGCATTCACAAAAAAAAGAATCAGAGAAGCCTTCTTTGGATTTCCAATTGCTCAAAGGCTGTAATATAGTCCATAATTGTGCCACTTTGGTGTAATTTGGTCAACCGGTGCAGGTGGTGAGTGTCATGGTCAAAACAATCATGAAGGATATTCACAAATTGGCTCCAAGGTACATAATGACAATAATATTTATGGTTCCATTGCTACCATTAACACCCCAAGTTTTAACTTCTGGAGATCATCATCCTTAATGCCATGGAGAGCAAAATAGTGTTCCATTTGGGTAACCCAACCTAATGGATTGGAGCCATCAAATTTTCACTTGTCAATCTTTGAGAAGTGGTTCCATGAACTTTTATCTTCAAAGGTGTGAGGTTGTGTGTCATAGAAGAGAGTGTGAGAGCCCTAGTCTTAAATTCCAACTGCTTCATTGGTTGGAGCATCTTGTTTTGAAGCAAATCCCATGTGTTGAGCAATAGCATCAGCCACTAGTTGATGGTTAGCCATATCGATGTGGATACGATCAGTGAAAGTCCTCAATGGAATGATCTTGTTAATAGATTGCTTCAATTCCATGACCATGGATGTTAGTTCTTTAATGTCTTGAGGAAAATACGAGGTAGGTTCGTTCATATTTTTCTGGTGGTGGGTGTGTACCATCGGAGCTAAAAAGTAGGAACTCTAAATTATGAGTCGGCTCCACAAAAAAATGGCAGGAAGAGAGGTAAACCAACACAGTCATCATATTGTAAGGATTCTGTTGAGATAGGTGTCTAACAAGGGTGTCATGGGTCCACCCAAAAAGGGTTGTTAGAGATATATACCAAAATGATCAGCATGATGCAAGGATTCTTTTGAGATAGGTCACCAATAAGGTTTAATGTTTTTTTAACACTAAAAGGAGTATTAATCCTTGCAAAATATTACTACACTAATAAAATTCCCAAATAGGCTTCTTGATGCAAAAATGTAGGAATTTCACTAGTTGGTCATAGAGAATATTTTAACTGTATTGATAGAATGTCCAGATTCTTCCTGGATGCAAAGATGTAGGAATTTCACTTGTAGGTTACAGAAATGAGGGTTTCCAAGGTCCGAAGGACAAGGGATTGTCAAGTGTTATAGCTCTTTGATATATGTGAGGGATCCAATAGAAGTACTCGATCCAACCTCTTAGGGATCTAACTAAGGAGGCTCAATCATGCCCTTAGCCGTACAACCTGACTAGCCAAGTATGTGAATAATATATTGCTGAGTGTTGTGCTCAGTGCTACTATAACAACAAGATGGTTGACTGGATTATTTAGAGCTGGTTTTAGTTTATGTAAGGGACTTCCAATATACACAATGGTACATGGAAGTGATATTCCGTGTGCAAGTGTTGTCTGATGTCATACTACTTGAAGAGGTACCAACATAGGCTACAATAGTGTCCAACAAATGTGACTAAAGTACCAATTGTATTATTTGTGTGTATGCTTCCCCAATCATAGTTTTACCTGTTGAATGGAAAATATTTGTGGTTATTTAAAGACATTGTAACATGTCTCTAGCCTTTAAAAAGTTCTACGAAAATTTGAAGGCATGTTGGCTCAAGAAAGCAGCTTTGGTACCACTTGTGGTGAACTTTACCCTTGAAAGTTAGAGAAACGACAAGATAAATAGAGATAAATAATTGCCAGAAACACAATCTTAGTGTAGAATAACTAAGTAACAGAAATACAACATAAATGACTCTTTTATTATGATAATCAAAATTGGAAGCAATGTTTGCACGCCTATTAAGGTTGGGTGACCTTTCACTTGAGCAGATCTCCAATAGAATAATTCTTGATGAAACAATCCATATCATTGTAGCTCTTTAAATAGGCTTTCAGTATCCAAAACCCTAACTACTTGACATGGTCAAATAATTATTTGAGTACCAACTTCATGGTGGGCCTTAATTAAGAGAGAGACCTTTTTACATTGATTTTTCATTACTAACTACTCGATTTTTTTCAAAATAAGTGGTCATATACATTACTTGACGAACTCCTAAAGCAAGGGGGTTAGGGTAGGACCCGAACATGCCCCAACTAGTCTATTCACCTATCAAGCTGCATTCATCAAATCAATACAAGATATATCCCATCAGTCACCCAAAGGATGGGGAGGTTAATTTGGGCAACGTAAAGATAGTGGTAGATTTCTAGGTCATAGAAATCATTGACGAGAAAAACCTACCATTCCTTTTGTTGGGATTTGAATGGGCCAACAATAATGAAGCGATCATCAATTTAATAAAGGGGAGATGTCATTCAAGGTAGATGGGACCAAGGTCATCTAGCCTATTGAACTTGTAAATGAAGAGAGGTGCACCGATTCATGGTTGACCTAATGGATGGTGCTACAATAGATCAACTATATAATTTAATTGTAGGCATGAGTGTTGACTGCATCAATCCCACCACAAATGAAGCAATTAGATAGAGGAACATTTTCCCCTATGATTCAAACAACCAAGAAACATTCAAAGCGCAACCACGAGATGCCTTCTCACTGTTGCACCATGATCAAATATTTCCACTGGATTGGGATAGAACTGTATGACCCCCCCATCTTCGATGGGATGGGAGATGTTGAAGAATTCATAGAGGAATTGAACATTTCTTTGCTAGAGGAGTAGCTGGTTCAATTATGGATGTAACTTTGAGATCCACCCCCTCTAGGTGGTGGGTTTCCCACCAAGAAGACCTTGACAATTGGGTGTAGTTGGCCCTATGGCATAGGTTTATGCTACCATCCAAGTACTAGGTGATTGATATCTTGAGAGAAACAGAGGACTAATTTGACATTCCTAAAGTCTATAAAGGAATAATTGACCCTATCCTACATTCGAATGGGTGTTAGTAGAAATGGACTTGAGAGGACTCCCTGAAACAACTTTGGGTTCTAGCTTTATTCATTCTTTGGGGTCTGTCCCCAATGCCTAGTATTTACATGAGGAGGATTGAAGGCATAAGTAATTGGAATAATTTCAAAGAAGAGTTCTACTTCTACATGATGTTCTCCTACTTAGGTAAGACCCTCAGTATCACATCAACTTTAAAATCTATCAAGTATTTTGTATTTGATACTAGAGTGTCCAAGCCATCATAATATGTTTGCAAGGTGCATTAACACAAACAACCGTAGAAAGAACTAATTTGCACTAGTACATATCTGCTTTGGGATTTTGAGTGTTGCACCAAAGTGACAGAGGATCCTAAACAAGAAGATGATCCAAAAAATATGCACCACCTTTGCTTCCAAGAGACAAGGGGAGAAATAGTAGTTAGGGAGACTATAGAGGATCTACACGGGGGGATTTATTGATAACCCTTGAAAATAAAACAGTTGAATATTGACAAGGAGGATCAACCTCGATTGGCATTCATCAGGGACTACTAGGACAACTTGATAGTTTTCAAGGTTGTGACCTTTCTCAAAGAATATTCTAACCTTCCATAGAGCTTCACTGAAATGAAGGTGAGAAAATGGGAGTTAGGTGAAATGGTATAGATCTTAAGCCAAATTCCAAGCCTATAAAAAAGATTCCTTATAGATTAAATCTAGGGATCAAGGAGAGAGTGAAGGAGGTGATAATCAAAATGATGGCATCCAAGTTCATTTTCCTAGTGAAAGAGTTGGACCGGATCAATCCCGTTGTTATTCAAGGTAAGAAAGTTACCGAGGGTATACAGGTATGTGTGGACTTTTGAGGATTGAATGTCACTTATTGTTCATGTGTATTTCTCACCCCATTCAGTGATGAGGTTTTGGACTAGGTGGTAGGGAAAAAATCTTATTCCTTCATTGATGGCTTCTTGGGTTACCATCAAGTGAGGATAGCTAAAGAAGACGAGGAATGCCATATTTGCTACAAAATGGATCTCTTACAACTACAATGTGATGTCATTCGGATTGAAGAATGCCCCAATGGTGTTCTCCAGGATAGTTATTTTAGTGTTTCGAGAATATATACACATGTTCTTGGAAGTATATCTTGACAATTGGATAGTGTACAAATTTTTGAAGGACCATGTTGCAATATTGCAACTTATGTTTGAAAGGTGCCAACAAGTACAAATCTACCTCAACTTTAAAAAGTGCATCTTCTGCACACCTTTTAGCACACTATTATGTCACGTTGTTTGCAGAGATGGCATACTAGTGAATCTGGCCAAAATAATTGCAATTGTCAATTTGGAAGCCTTGACAAACATTCATAACCAAGGGCCAATTCTCAGCCACCTTTCCTATGGAATGGTTGTTGAAGAAGATTGAGAATTTCATTTCACTTGTATTGTGGAATTCCACAAGTCATTGGACCTGGTAAAAAAGAAATTGGTAAGTGCACCTTTACTAGTTTTTGTTAATTGGAATCTTTAGTTTGAGGTACATGTTGATGCCTTTGGTGTTGGACTAGGATCCATATTAGCGCAACTAAGAGAGGGGAAGTTGGACCACCTAATTTATTTTTCCAGCAGAAAACTATCATAGGTTGAATGCAACTGCACCACTATTGAGTGATAGGGGCTAGTGATGGTGCAATTGCTACATATGTTTCGACACTATTTGTTGGGAGGCCACTTCAAATTCTTCATGGACCACTTCTCACTCGAGTACTTAGTGAATAAGTTGGTACTAGATGGAGGATATACAAGTAGTTGTTACTATTCTAGGAGTTCAAATTTGAAGTCATAGTAAATCCAGGAAAAACAAATGTTAGGCCCATCCACTTGTCTAGAATAAAGACTGGGGAATTCATAGGGTTTCTAGATGATCAACTTCCTAACTAGGAATTATTCAGGATTGAAGCAGTCCCAAGCTATTTGGGGGATAAACCTATTTTTATCACCACAAGGCTTATGTCACAACAATATTCATTAGAACGGACTAAGCAATTGGTTTGGTTGTTAAGGCATCAACTATTAGTGGATCATAGGTCAACTTACAAATTGGGATTGAATGGAATTATTAGGCGTTGTGTGATGGATTGTAAGAGACCAAGAATTATATGGGAAATAAATGATAGGGTAGAAGGATACCACTACAATGGGAATGTGAAAACATGCAAAGAACTATACGAAAGCATATGGTGGCCAACGGTGTTCAAAGACACTAAGGAATATGCACAATATTGCGATATTTTCCCTAGAACCAAATGGTCATCTAGGAGGGATGGAATGTTGATATACCCAGTGATTGAATTCCAACCATTTGACAAATGGGTAGTGGAATTCATCGAATCCATCAATCTATCAACAAGACATTCAAGGGCTTGATACATCAACACTACATCACCAATATGGCCACAAGGTTTTTCTTCGAGAACATCATATCCAGGTTCAGTTTCCCTAGGATCTTGATAACTAATTAGGGTACACACTTCATGATTCAAACTATTAATACCTTGACAAAGGATTTTATGGTGTATAACCAAACTAGTAGTCCCCACAATCCACAAGCCAACAAGACCATTAAAGCTTTTAACAAGATACTAGAGCGTGGATTGACAAAGGTTTGTATTGTCAACAAAGATGATTGGGATGAAAAGATAAATTCCATTTGGGAATGCTAGAAAATAGCCAAGAAGCTCACAAAACATACACCTTTTAGTTTGGTATATGGTAGAGAAGCAATGGTTCTCGCAAAATTCCTAGTACCCAGTTTGTTCATTGCGCAAGCCACCTAGATGGTGAATGAAGAATCAATTCAGAATTGTCTTATGGAGCTAATGTCATTGGTGGAGGAATACTTCATAGCACGATATCACTAAGAGGTTGAGAAGTCAAGGTGGAAGGCATGACGTGATTGCCATATCGAATACAAGAGCTTCAACAAATACAATTTGGTATTGCTTTACAACAAAAAGTACATCATACACATTGTAAGATACAAATGCATTGGTTGGGCCCTTTCATGGTTGCAACAATTTAGGATTCAAGAGAAACGAAGTTGGGGGGTTGGGTTAATTGTTCCCACCTAAAATCTTTCACTCCTCCCCATCGCTAATTTTTGGTTTCATGGAAAGGAGTTGTTATCACACAACTTTTAGTTGTCCCAAAATGTTATCCTATCCAGGATGGTAGAGGTGTTGGAGAACTAAAGAGGTGACCCAAGAGATGCCACGGTTCCCAATGCAATTGGGTGTCATGCTAATCGAGGCACTCTTCACTTTAGATCAAGCCTAAGCAAGACCAAGGGGGATACCCTAGCTAGCCAATGAGGGCTAGCGAACCCACTCACGACCTCCTAGGGAAATGTGAAGATAAAAAAGGAGAAGATCAAGAGAGGATTAGATCTAGATCTAGGGTGGATAAGTGGACCCAAAGAGTTAGGTTTTGGTCGAAGAGGCTTATAGATAGATAAATGTTCAACCAATGAAATATAAAGGTCACTTATAGGTTTAAACTAGTATATCTAGATAGATCTAATGCCAAGTAAAAATATCCAAGTGGGACCCACCCTTAAATTAAGGAAAATGGTCCAAATGGGGCCCACAAGGTGAAAATCAAAGTGAAATGGAACTAGGGGGTTTGCTAATGAATGGTTCTAAGGAAATAATGAGGATCAAGAAAGACCCAAATTGGGATCTAGCAAAAGGTCACCTACCCAACAAGTGCGACCTCCCTTGGAGAGGCCCAGTGCCTTAGATTGGGGGGTAAATGGAGTCGGATGTCCACCAAACTTTAGATCGGAAATGTTTTAATTAATATTTAGGTGGGTTTTAATTATTAAGTACAATTGATTGCTAGATCTCCATAGATCTGAAAAATAAAAAATGAGGGTTTTAACTTTTAGGGTTTGAGTGACCAATGGGTGAAAATACATGAAAATGGATACGTACCTTGTAGATATTTACTCAAATGCTTGTGGCTACCTTGCACATCGATGATCCTTTCATTTAGTTACAATTCCAAGCTAGATCCAAGTGATTCCAAGCAAAAATGTCCAAGCCCAAGGAGGAAAAATGTCCTACTTCACCTGCAAAACAAACTACGAAATGTGAGATTTGGTTTACATATAAGAAAGATCTAAGCATGGCATATCAAAGAAATCAAATCAATGGACAATGCACAATTGAAAAACTCCCTTCAAGATGAAAACGTTTTTCCTAAGGGGGATGTGAGAAACCCCTACAATATTCCCTCCAAGCAAATCGCACCCCTGCAACAAATAAAATCAGCCTCCCTCTGTAGTTGTCAAAATCAGCCGTGAAAAGAAAATATGTCTAAAGCAAAAAATGTATAATCATGTACAAGATAATCCCAACAAAACAAGAGCAACAGATCCACAAAATAGTATTTTATTCCAAGTTTTCCAGAGCCCCAAAGGTGCCTTTACAATAGGGGGGCCTCTTCTTTAAATAGGAGGAGAGAGACCAAAACCCTAACCACTTTTCAAAATAAGTGGTGGAGATCAAAAGATAAAATAATTCAATCAACCGCTAATATGAGTCGATACAATATAACATAGATCACTCACTAGGGGGGGGTGCGCACTCACTAAAAGAATGCCCTAGGGGGGTGCGCACCACATCAAAGTGACTATAAGACAAGTGTGCCACATAAGATGAAAAGGACAAGTGACTAGGAGCACATAGTGGGGCTAGGAGGTTTTATTATCCTTCACTAGCATCACCCCATGTCACAATAATATAACATATGACTCAATAACATGTCCAAGTGAACAAATGATCAAATCCTGGCCCCCTCAACTGAGAAAAGAATGCATCAAAACTCAACCCGGAGATTGTGTGGATCCCATTGAATGCTTCAAAATGATCTGGAAGGAGTGGGATACACCATAGATGACCTCTAAACAGACCTCATGCCAAAAGATTTCCTCAATTGTCCAAATCGATTTCCTTAATGATCTTTTTATTCCATTTTTATCCCACCTAAAAAACCATCAAACTGCCCACTTCCTGGTGCCCGAGCACAAAATATGACTGTGCCATCATGTCCAGAGAGGGGTTAATATGGTAATGACAAGTGGTTGGACCACCCCTCTCCTTTGTAGTGCCCTAGGAAACGACTCTCATAAAAGAAACTGCTGGACATGCCAACTCAGCATGGCCAAACTGGTCAACATGTGAAAAATTACTCGTATCATCACTGAAAGTGCCTGAAACTGAAAACTGAGTGCCTCATGGATCCAAAAGACCCAAATATACTAGAGATGAGTTCTCATACACCTCATGGCAACCTGTAAGGTCATCTATAGCATCCATCATATATGGACAAATAAAAATATGATGGTATGGAAGTAACAATAATCAATAAAAAATGCATCAACCATCATCTGAAACTTGTGTCAAATATATGGAGTCATCAAAAGGTATATCAAAGACCATATATCAACATCATACTACATCACTGGTCCAACTCATCACGGATCCCAAGGTTGACCTTGGTCAAAATGATCAAAATATGACCCAAGCTAGAGAAGCCTACTGCTGCAAGTGAAAATGGTTAATACATGCTCTTTTAATCATTCTCATAGAAAGAATTTTAAGACATCAAGCATCATTTTACTGGCAGTTAATAGATAATTATAATTAAGCATAGGTTAAAATAATAATTTACTTTCAAAAGAACCTCAAGGATATACTCATTTTGTAAACATGATCAATTTTCTAGCAAATGGTGAAGGCTAAGGATGCAAGGCTAGGAAAAGGAGATTGACTTGACTAACTCAACACTGTGATACTTTGGATAAGGGAAAGGGTATTACACATTTAATCATATGTTGGATAAAGAAAAAATAGAGGATGGCAGTGTCTCACAAATGGGTAAGTTGTTTAGATAGGTGCTTGTTCAACCTTGGCAAATGTCTACAAATCTCATCATTAAATTTGATTTCCTTGGTCAACAATTCTTTAGATTTATCATTTGTTTACCCACTGCTTTTTAGGCCTATACAACCCTTTCGGGGATTTCACCTATGCTTAGAATCACAACTACTAAAGCTTTCATCCAGGGTGTTTTAATTTTTCCATTCATTTCATTTGGCAACCCTTTTGGGGATTTCACCTGTGCTTAGAAGCACAACTATTAAAGCTTTCATCCAGGGTTCTTCTGAGTTTCCATTTCATTTCCTTGGCCAGCAGTTCTTTGGATTTTGCATTTGTTTAGCCACTGCTTTTTTAGGCCTACACAACCCTTTTGGAGATTTTGCATGTGTTTAGCAACACAACTACTCAAGCTCTCATCCAGGGTGTGTTTATAATTTCACAAGATATGATGGTAATTTCCACATGTAAATGATGGTAGTATTGTTTGCTTCAGGTTTTAGTCAACACAAATCAAGAAACTATGGGGATTTTCCACAATCAAGACCAAACATCGGGGAAACCGACTAGAGTGATCGAGGTATCAAATCCAACTCACCAAAGGTAAGTTGTGTTTCCAACTCAGAGCCGAGACACAAACTAACAAGGATACTATCCAACATAGAGGCAAAAATGGGGAAGTCCTCCAAATCACAGGCTAAGGTGTAAGTCAGGGTAAAAACCAAAAGTGGGAAAGACAACAAATGGATGGATAAAGTGAAGGTGATGCCTAAGCTAGCAAGCCAAAAATGCGGGATTGATCATGTCCACACTCCTAAGAGGGTAAAACCAATGAGTATAAAACAAGAGCTTCTAATTGTCAGTAATACAATCATTTAGATAATCAATAATAAATAGTTTCATTTAATATAGATATACTGCCAAATCATAATCACTAGATGCTAAGTCAAGCTATCAAAATGACCAAAACAACAAGATAATAACATCAATGCACATCATATACCTGCTAGGTCATATACCTATATCTGCAATCTGGACCAACAGTAACCATTGAGAACATTGTTGTTGTCACGTCCCCTCCCATTCCACCAACTAGATGGAGGGGATCGTGAGGTTAAACCGGGCATCCAGCCCCATAAAATTATTGAAAAACAAGCATTCAAATTAAAATGAAAAATATACATATACAAGTACATAACAGATGTGATGCTGAACTGGGCGTCTAGCCCCATGAAACTTTCAACCATAAGCATTCACAGAAAATAACAGAGACATATGGCAGTGTATGATTTTAATAAAATCACAGCGGAAGTAAATTCATTAGCACATCCATAATCCATTCCAGCTATTCATCAAAGGAACAAGTGCAAAGTTACAAACACAAGAGAATACGTATCTTAATGAAGTAATCCCAAGCAACTAGCTATGTCGCTGCAACGTTCCACCCAACCGTAGGCTCTTCGACAGCTTATACTGAGTCCGTCTGAAGGCCACCCCCGAGCTGGGCATGATTCTCACAAGGACAAAGGGGACATTCATGCTCACACACAGTCTATTAACCATTTTATTTTAGCCAAGCCAGTCTAACTGGGTTTATCAGGCTGCACTTGCACAATGGATACTCATTCCCAATCTCAAGCCAGATCCAGGGATTACCCATCACCCATGCCCATCATACTCTTCTTTCTCACAGCAAAAACGATTATTGACAGGGTTACACATTTACAACAGAGGTGTTCACAAAACAGGGTCCACATTGGTTCTCCCAACTCGTGGTTCACCCAAACGAACTGTGGAATTTTGATTTCAACCCCAGGGAGCAAAACCGATTTCTCTCCACTGGTTAGGATCCCTTCCAATGGCCTAAATGACCCCCAGGAAGACCCAAAACGTTCTGCTCTCTTTCCCCACGGGTAACCAACACAAAAACGCCCCTTCCCCGCTAAAAGATGAAGGGAGACACAGAAAAACGAGGGAGGAAAACGCCCAGGCAGCTTGAGCTGCGTGAGAGAGCAAGGCCATGGTGAATAGTGGCTTAGGAAGCCATTTCGTGGCTCTATTCTTGCCCAAAAAGACCAACACGATTTTCCATGAAGGGTGGCTTGCCCATACCCGATTTTGGACAGCCATACCTCTCCATTCCCAAGGCATTAACTTCCCCAACCAACTCTTGAGAGAAATCAATGGTTGAGTACAAAAGTCAACATGGGTAGTTGAGGGTTTGATGGGTTCTCATTTTGACACTTGGCTTGACCCTATTGGCTCAAGGGTTTGAATGTTTTCCCTCCCAATTCCTTGTGAAATCATGCCCCCATCTCTTTGTTGCATTGCATAGCTAGTTGTGGGTATTTTTATTAAAAATGCATATTACATGATGTTGAAATTCCAATGTGCCTGGCTAGCATGCAAAGCATATGCATCACTAAATCGATGGCGGGGCCTTAGCCTTGAGCTCCTCACCATGATTTCATAACAATATTACATCAATTACCTTTGAATGCAATGGGGTCAATAATGGGGACGTGACAGTTGCTGAAACTCTAATCACTGCACTGTATTTGTATGGAACAAAAGGTCATCTCGGTCATCAAATTTGAGTTCAAGAGGCTCGGCCTTGGCATAAGGTCTATTGCATGTTTGATATATGGCTTCTTTGATGTGTGAGTGATCACAAATAACACTGCTCATCATAGCTGATCTCACTGAAACTATGCAAAGGAAAAGCTCAAAAATATGCAGATAACTGCTCCGCGATCATGGTAGCCCAGCTACTATAGGTGTGATAACATGAGGTTTGTACAATATTTTCAAATTGGTCTATTAACAAGGCTCAATGTTGTGAATGAGCCAATAGATCTAGTTGTGTCATTTTAATAAGTCTTAACCATGTGGTTGAGAAGTCTTGTGTTGAAGTCAATTTTGTGAATCTTTAGTCAAATTGAGTTTGTTATTTTTTTTAATAAAGAACAAACACCACCTTTGTAGTTTGTGAGGAATTTCTCATTTAATGTCATCAATCTTTGATCCATGTCAAGAGAAAGTCTTTGGGTTTCGTCAAGATCTATAGGTTGCACTAAAGGTAGAGTCTTGTAGTTGCAGTATCGTTAATTTCATAACTAGAAAATCCTAAAAGGTCATGTCAAAAGTTGTGGATTTGCCAATAATTGCATGCATTCCATACCTCGCTATCTCATAACAACAAAATGATTGATATAGGGGGTAATGGGGTAAGTTATAGGGGTCAAGTTGACAATCGAATGGGTTATGTCATGCTATAATTATGTTTTAGATAATGCCATCACTTCCCTCAACAATGGAGGTGATCTGGTAGTGTATGCACCCAAAAAAGGTTGTATTAAAGGTCGCATAATCCAATTAATTTTTTAGGGTTTTGAAAATATTTGGTTTATTTTTAAATTTATGAAGGGATTATTGGAAACTAAGATCTATTATTCATTGTTTAGTTTGTTTAAGCTAACATAGGAACTTTAGTTATTCTAATGGATAATATTTTAAAGAGAAAGACGGGAGCTTGCAGACTGGGAAAGAGCTAGTTGATTTATATATGATAGAGAGAAGAACAAAGAGTTGAGATTCAATAAATCATTAGAGGACCATTGCTAGTTTACAAAAGGATGGAGCCAAACATAGAAGGTATGGGCAAGTCGAGTATCAAAGTGACATTGAAAATAAAAGAGGTACTTCTAGATGAGCCAATGGAGCCTAAGTTCTAAAAACAAGGGACTTAAACAAAAAATTAAATAGACCTAGATTCTTGAGCATGAGTTCACCGATGCTGAACAATTCCCATATCTCTAGCATGCATACTATATGCATGAAGTTCATCTTAAGAATGGAGAGACAAGGGGGGGAATTATTAATGAATTACAGTCACTTCAAACATCTTCACTGCTAAAGATGTTGAGATTATTGACCTTTGGCACATTAACAGCTATACAAAAATGTATAAAGTTCCTACTGAGTGGGGTGCACGAAGGCAAGCTATGTCTAGATAAGACATACCCATTTACCTTATAACTTGTTTGAGGCCTTATTAGTCTATCAATGAATGGCTCATAGGTTAGTACAACCTTCCAACAACATAAGAGGGCCAAGAAAACAAGAGAGGATTTGTTTATGTGCTATGGGATGCAAAAAGGAATTAAAGGTGTTGAGATTGGCCCCGTCAACTCAATCCTAGTAAGAATGTTGGCAAGAATTCTTGCATGCAGGGTAATGAGGAAACAGAGAAAGGGAAAATGTAGCCTAGATATTCTCTCCATAGCAGAGGTTTGTGCATAGGGCCAAAGATTGAATTGGTGTCAATTCATTAATTCTTAATAAATTTATAGAGGCCACTCTAGAGGCCTACGAGAAGACATTTCCATTCAACTAATGTTATTTCTTGATGATGTTTGCAATGTTTAACTAGGAACCAAAACTAGGATGCTAACTTTTGAAAATAGAGAAGGGCCTAGTTTCAGTTGCATTTGTACCATAGTGTGTGAGGAACGAGGTCAATCATTTCCAATTTAAAGACAAGGCCTTTATGACCTAGTGTAAAAAAATGGTGGAGGCAACCTGAAATCGACCTCACTTCCCACTAAGATCATTAACCACTACCCAAAGTGGTTGAGGTTTGAGGCTAATAGGGATAACAAATCATGTCAAACCCATCATGGAGAGGACACACAAGATAAAGGTGAACCATTTTCCTTACATATTGACAGCTAAAGACATCCACAAAGAAATGCAAAATTGGATAGGAATCAATATTTCAGCCAAAAACAAAGGGGACACCTATCTCTTTTTGAAACATAAATAGAATGAGGGAGATGAGTTTGAGAAGGTTCTAATCCTCTACCATGATCCATTTCTCCTTCTAGCATTAGTGCAACAAAGAAAGAGAGAGGACATAGAGGTAGGAGCATCACCTAGTCACACAACAGAAGAAGTACAAACATATACAACCACACCAATGCTCAAGCAAATATTCTAGATGCCTCAGATTGTCATAGTGCAGAAGGTCATCTAGATAGGAAATGAGGTGCGGGAAGGAGTTACCCAGTTGGTATAAATATTCATGCAATGATCCCTTACAAAGAAGCTGAGGACCGATCCATCGTCCACAATAGATTGGACAAGTACAAGGGATCCACAACACCGATATTTCACAAGATTCATCGGTAAGCACCATTTCCATTCCTTCAAGTATTATTCCATTACAAGTGAAGCTGACAACATAGAGAGATATGGTTGACCATACCTAAGAGGAAAAACCACCATCACTAGAAGACACAATGCAAATAGATATGTACACGCAAGACTCAATAGTGGGTCAAAACATAGCATCCAAAAAAAACTAGATGAAGGCCATGACCCCATTGGTGGCCTTGTCCCAATGCATATACAACCAATTGCAATGGAATGGGATGCTAGGAGTCCCTAAGGAATATATCGCTGGTGGGATGAAGTAGTAGATGTTGGTATAAGAGCAACAATAACAACAATATAACAAAAAAAAACCCATAGAAGGATCAACAATAGGAAGAGGGAGGGGAAAAAAAGATGCATAAATGATTTATGTCCCCTTATATGATGGTGCAATCCCCATGACCAACAAATCTCCTACTTGACAAACCCAATAGTGCCATTAGATCAAACGAATCCTATGCAGTTGATAGTAAGCTTGGGGCAAGATAAAGAATACTAGTTTGCACTCATGCAAGAGTACCAAAAGAATTTTGACATTGTGCAACACATCTATATTGATGTGCAAGAAAGGATCCATAATATGATCATCCCCTTGGACACCAATGTCAAGCAAAATAACACAAAATCAAGTAACAGACCCACCACTACCGCAACGATGGCAATACCTCTTGCCTTATGAACTCGAAAGCACATTTACACTCTCAAGCATCACAACCATTAGACATCAGTTAGGTGTCGATGGATGACTTGATTAGACAACATTTCATCTCGGGCAATGAGATAGGGAACATATTGCTACAAGAAAAAAAAGACCTAATGCATTTAAAGGTCGAAGCAATTAGCTCCAACTATAGCTAGATGACATAGTTGAGAAGCATACAACTTATGACAAAAGAAGGTTTCCCTCAAAGACTAAGAGGGATCATTTTATGTCCAATTTATCCAGATATGATCGGTTGTTCAAGAAGAAGATGCAATGATTAGTGATTACATTTCAAACACTCTTTGACACACATAGTAGAGAAATTGCACCAAGCAATACATTAGATGAAGCAGGGAGAGAAAACATTGAAAGACATTTGGGACATTGAGAGGTTTGTTGAACAAGAGAAGATGGCCTAGATATTGTAAAAGTTGGATCCTACAATACAGTTAGCCAAACAAATAAAATAAAATATACAAGTAGTGGCTAACCAACATAGGGACATTGTCACAAGTACTCAGATTTAGGTACATATTGTGAAAAGAAGAGAGAAACCATCAAAGGAAATATCGAAAAAAGTAATAGCTTGCAACACGAGGCAAATAAAACACTAGACCTAATGGTGTGGGAGGAAACATTAATGGAGATCCAAAATGCCAACAAAGAAATGGACCAACTATTCATGTCCATTTAATAGATATAGTCCCAGTTGCACTAACTTAGACCAGTGGCACTAGGGCACTAAAACGCACTCGAACAACTGCATTAAACAAAGTATTCAGAGTGAGCAGTACAAGCGACAAGGTTTCAATTGTCTAACAGCAACCAAGGAAATGTCTACATTGCTGACCTCAACATTTTGGGTAGTAAAATGGTCCAAGGAGTTGGATGATTTCATTGATTTTACAAGCGAAGTTTTGAAGGTGGTCCTAGAGTTAGGCCCATCATTTGGAAAGGAAGTAGAATATGTTGATTCCAACAAAGGTTGTAGGAGTTGACTTGAGGGAGAGATAATAGGTGTGGTTAGGACTTAGGTGTGGTTAGGAATTTTTTCGTCCCTTGTTTTGAATTTTTGAGGATAACATGGTTGTGGCAACAAGGAGAATAGGGTGGTGCAAAATCCACAAACCGAACATATTAGAGTTGCACAAGGTGGAGCAAAAACCGTTGGGAGTAGTAAAGAGTATCAATGTTGAAGGAAGATTGGAACTAGAATAGTTGGCATGAATTTAGGTGATCAAGGATGAGGTGGTGAGATACGAAAGACGCCTGGTTGGAAAACAAGGAGATAACAAGGATTCCATCAAGCCGAAGACTAAAAGAAAACCAATGGACTTGTATAGTTTTGCATGTAACTTCTCGACCTTAGGTGAGGATATATATTGCAAAGGTGTAGGCATGGAAAAAGGTTGTTGGTACTTCTATTATTGATGTTGCTATAATTGATAGCTACTAGAATAAGGACAGATAGAAGAATGTTGTTGCAATCACCTAATTTAAAAGGGGTTTAGGCTAATATTGGATAGTCATTCTTGTTATATGATTTGTACTAGTCTTGCTCTATCTATGATCTGAGGATGTATCGGGTTATGGTGAATATTAATGGAATGAGACCCCCATTACAAATATTTTGTTTGTTCCTTTTATATTGTAATGATGTGTTCTTTTGTTATTCCACATATGTGTTAATGAACATATCTTATTTAGTCTAGTTGTGTCACATCCTTTAGTAGAATATAGTAATGACTATAATGGTTTATTTTTTCATGGAGATATGGGAATGAGTTGTGCCTCGGTGAATGGTGACTTGCATAAGTAGATAAGGGAACTACGTATTGTGGAGCGAATGTCAGTTGTGATGGCCATGTTGTGTGAGCCCCAAATAGACTTTATTCTAGACACAACACTTTAGGTGAGACCTTCCCTTCTCTGGGGATTGAATATGCCAACACTTGAACTGCAGCAAACTCCCTTTATTGGACACTGATGCAGAGCTTGGTCTGAGTGTGAGTCAAGTACACCATAGAAATCTAGTAAACTAGTATTGCCCTCAAAATAAATTTCACCAATGTCACCTAGCCACCTAAAGAGATCCACCTACTATAACATACCTTAAATATTTTTTTTCCATTGTTTCAACAAGCCACATCCATTCCCTTTTTCTGTAAGAATTAGGTTTGAGCAAAAAACCTAGGTACTTAAGTTGTGCATCAAGATCCTGAACCTAGAAAGGAAGAATCGCACTTATGGTATTTTCATGTCATGGAAGAGTATTATTGAAGAAAATTGTCGACTTTTGTGAGTGCCCTTCCATACCCATCAATTCACAAAATAATTTTAGGGGTTTTGGAATTGTTTAGCATCCTAGACCCTCATAGTTCCATCTCCATGGCATATCACATCATCCACAAATAACGAATGAGTTACCCACAAACTATTGAAGACCCTAGTCCCCTTGAGATATCCTGTAGACTTGAGATGACCTAAGTATATACTCAGGCCTTCTTCTACTAATAGGAAGAGTAGTGGGGATAGAGCACCCTTTCTTGAGTCCTCGAGAAGACTTGAAAAACAAAATAGAGGAACCATTAATTAATATGGCAAAGGAAGCATTCTTCAGCAAAAGTCTATGACTCTATCCAATTTACTAATTATATGAATTAGGATTAACCTGAGATATAGGTTGCTTACCCTAATGTATGTGTTCGACAAGTTCAATTTCACTATGAACGTTGGCCTTCTCTTCAATTTGATAGTGTGGAGGATAAGGTATTGTTTGAAAGTCTTACCCAAGCTAGCCAATAAAGAGTTTGAACACACTCTCTTGATTTAAACCAAGGGCTAGTTCTTCATGAGCAAAATATACCTTATCTGATAGGCTTCTAAGTAGAGTTTCCATTTAGAGTACTATCTACTAATCTGCCTTCAAAAGTGAACAATCCAACAAAACCCCTCAATGAATTTAGCCTTTAGGTCATAGTCTTTGGGCCCTTCAGAATGACCTTCACTTTATTTTTCTCTCGTATCATTACCATCCTCCATCCTCAGAAACATTCTTGCCAAGCTTGCCAAAATGATAATAAGAGGCAACCTTTACAAATTTGGATTCTTCTAAATCCAATTTCCTGATTGATCAATTACCATAGGTTGTTTGAACTCTTCTTTGACCGTGTTTAATTTAAGGTTCACCAAGATGTAGTATGGATTGTGTTATAATTAGGAAGCAGGTTTTGCAGATTTAAACTGAAGAATACGAGTTCATCTATCTCCCAAGTATGACTTTCCATTTAATGCTTTTTGTTAATAGTTTTCAGTTTTCCCTGGATGCCATGTGATCTTTTTCCTGTATGCTTTATATATTCATTACTATCTTTTTTGTATGAGATAATCTTATTTTCCTAGACAGTCGTTACGGTATCTACCTCTGATCTCCATAGATTCCCGAACAAACAATGTATTTAGTCTGGATTCTGATCTTATAGTAGACAAGAATGGATGATAATGCTCCTATATTGGTTTCTAAAATTCAGTTAAATTGGCAGTTATTTTGACCATGTACTGTGACATTCAACGTTGACCAAAGTGGGTGATTGTATACATCCAGTTGTCCAATTGTTCAACAGAAAAGCTTAGCGTGCATGATGTTTGGAGGCCTGAGGGTATGCAGCCTCCAGCTTCGAGTAGTATGCTTGGTGTTATGGAGGAAGTCCTATAAACATTGGTTTGGTGACTTTTGGATACTGCTGCTTACAGACTGTAATCCTAATTAAAGTTGGGCCGGAAAAGCATTACTTAGATGAAGGTTTGTTGTACGACATATAAAGAGGATGCAGTGCAATACCTAACGATTGTATATTTTGAAAGTACACTCGGTGATAAAGAGTTTTCTAATTTCTTCTAAATTCCCTGGGGCTGCCCTTACAGAGTTGATGAATAGTGAATTCTCCTTATTGGTATACTTCTATCTCCTTGTGATTTGGAGTGCCTCTACCAGATTCTGTATGTAGTTACTTATAGTGATTGTGAATTATGCATAGTTGTGATTATCTCACCTAGTATGTTGTGTTAGACTCAAGTCAGTTTAGCTCAACCAGTTGCTGCCAGTGTTGCTAGGCATTTGGCTAGTTCTGTGTCAGCAGGTGCCCAGTTCAAATCCCCTTGGGTGAAGGGCACTAGTCTACACTCATGGGTTTACTAAGGATGCTATCCACGAGTGTGGGGAAGCATCCCTTGGATTTTCCATGAGGTTTTCCTTGGCAAGAAAAGGATTCAAGTCAATGGAAAATACGGCTACTCATGTTGGTGAACTTTAATGTGCAAAACCAGATAAGAAAGGACTTTGCCCATCATTTAAGTATTGGCTTTTTGACTCTTGACCTAAACAGGGTTGATTTTATTTTCTTTTTCAAGTCCTCTATTTTTTATGTCTTTTGCTCATTTTGCTTCCTCTGGCATTCTCAGTGCATCCACAATAAAGCATTCTCTATCAGATACCATTCTTTTAAATTGTGTTCGAATTGTACTCTTTAAATCTGACTAGCCCTGGTGTTTTTTAAAGGACCTTGAGATTGTTATGATCGAAGTTCTGGGTCCAATAAATATAGTTTTCATATACTAGAGCAATAGGGAGTCACCATTATTTCCTTCTCATGTATTAACATGGGTCTCTTCCAATACCTTGTTGATATTACTGATCTGAGTCGGCATATATGCCTGAAGTATCAAATTGCTTATTTCAGAATTTAGAAATAGCAGAAGGATATTGATGTTAATAGCTTCTGTTTCCTTGTGAGTTGATTTTATTTGTTGGATTATACTCTGGATTTGTTTGGTTATACAAATATGCAATATCATGATACTTTTGTCATTGTTAGCTATCCTTATACTGTGAAATACTTGAACTTCTTTATGGAGAGAAAAGCTTCTTATACTAGCATAATCAATACATGCAAACTTCCTAAATGTTTAGAATACAAGGTGTGACTCCAGATGTGCCTTTCTAAAGTTTGCTCTTTTATTTTCAGAAATAACGCCGGGATTATGCTTTGTCCTTTCAAGCTTTCAGAGGATGGTATAGAGATGCAATTTGCAACAAATCATGTAGGTATGTTCCAGTTCTATATATCTTTGTGGCAAAACGTCAGATAGTTTTTTTACGGTACCCAGGGGATGCTAAATCATGTAAAGAGGGAAAAGAGAGCTATTTGAAATCAGGTAATGTCATAGCCATTACGTAGATAATATTCATGCTATTAACATTCCTCTTTAGGGTAGGGAAGGTTGGGTGGACAGTGGCAATTATGTCAACTAGCAGATCTCCACTATTGGATTGTGTTTCTATTTGTTTTATGTATTTGAAGCAATGCCTGGAAGGGAAGTGTAAGATGTTTCGTGTTTGAGGCATTTTAGGAGTTCTCTAGGTGATACAGTTGGTCAACATCTATTACTAGTTTGAAAAACCTGTAGAGAAAGCAGCCAGGATTTGGAGACAAAATAATGAAATTTAACAAGTGGCAACAATAATTTCATATTTCAAGAAACGATTCAATAGTTTTTAAGGGGAAAATGGAACCCTATTTTAAGCAATTGAACCAATTGAGTCAAACGTCAGTTCATGTTTGAATAATCTTCTTGTAAGAAGCATGGTGATTTATGCCAGTGCATCATTCTAATTGTAGCTTTTATAAATTAATCAACTTGATTCTATTATAGTTATACTTTGCAGGTCATTTTCTATTGACAAATTTGTTGCTTGATAATATGAAAACAACTGCAAAAGACACCGGAGTTGAAGGACGGATTGTGAATCTTTCTTCCACTGCGCATTCTTTTCCATATGATGAAGGGATACGGTTCAATAGGATAAATGATGAGAGTGGGTGAGGCTACTACTGAATGTGTTCTCAATTTAATTTTGAACTTGACCAATTTGTGTTGTGTACTTGGTATACAAAGTAGGATACCAGGACTATATAGAAAATCCTTTTACAAAATAATTAAGTGCCAAGATCCCTTCTATCCTTTGGCACAAACTTACAATTCTAGAGTTCCCTCTTGCTTTGAATACATCTATCTCACACGTATATCATGTTATAACTTTTAGAAATGTGTTTTTGTTCAGATATTCAGATTACAAAGCATACGGACAATCCAAATTAGCCAACATTTTGCATGCCAATGAGTTGTCACGGCGCTTAAAGGTATGGTTCCCTTTCGTAAGTGTTTATATACATGTAATCACTTGCGTGTTCAGGTTGTCTGTGCTGCTCCTCTTGTACAAACTAAATGCACTTCTGATAATTTGAAAGCCAATGGATGGTTGCAGCGTGACACTAATTTCTTATGTACACCTAAAGTTGAAATGCTAGACTGCTTACACTAGTGATTACTATTACTCTAAATAGTTTGCCACTTCACTAGATATAGAGAAAAGGGCTATGAACACTTTTGAAAGATCGAACAAGAGAATTTCATTACCAGCTAATCATATCACCTAGACCCTACATGTCATAATAACATAATTCGAGTACTAATACATGATTTGATAGGGAAAAAATACGTAATGAACAAATTTAGTATGAATAAAATATGGAAGTAGACTGTTTATATATAATATTTTTTAATGGAGTATTCAAAAATATAATAAATGTACATAGACATTTATATAGTAAAATCAAATATATTTAAAAAAAAATAAAAATTCAACAACTTGTCAAATTCAACAACCTGCCATATGGCAAGTGTGAGTGACGGCAACTAGTTATTAATAATTATTTTAATAAGAAAGTATAAATTGAATGGTATTTATGTTTTATAATGTTTAAGTTTGTTTTTTTTAAATTGGTTTTCAAACTTTAATTTTCCATTACTAAGAATCAGTATTGGTATTACACTTACACGGAATAGTCTGCTAATTCAAATTTGTTCCAAATTTAGGTATGTGAAATACCAATAGAACCAAATTATACTATTATACTACATGCCTACTGAGCTGAATTCCTTATTGGCTCTGATGCTACAGTGTGTAGAGAAACTGCTTCCTCTAGCACTGTAGAGAAACTGCTTCCTCTAGCTCAAAGGCAGTGCTCACTTCGATGTTCTTTGAGCGGAATACTGTGAGGGCCTCCACTATCTATCTTACCCTTGTATTCATTTCATCTTCCGAGTAGAAACTCTCTTGTAGTTTTCTAGTAGCTTCGAAGCAGTCACGAGGCATTCTATCGATGGCCCTTTTGATGATCTTAAACCAAAGAGCTTCATCATGCCTCTCTTCAACTGAGTTGTTGAAGCTTTCTGTTATTGTCAATGGTCTGAAACTGTTTCTGTTATCCAGTAGTGAATTGGAATTTACAACTATGCACAGTATCATAATCAAAAGGTTATTATTTTCACAACTATGCACAGTATCATAATCAAAAGGTTACTCTTTTAATGGAAATTTGAGCTATAATATTCTTGTGAAACTGAAACTCTGCGAAATTTTTATAATTCTTAAAATATCAACTATACATATTTGACCATATTTTTGCATTTTACTTTAATTTGGTAAGGCTTCTATATATTTTATAGAAAAAAACTGGTTCATTTTGCGTAAAGTAATTTGATACCATGGAAATATAGGTGAATATGTATTTTCAATGGATGAACTTTTTGGACAAATTTAAAAAATAGCATTTAAATTTTTCATCGATGAATTGCAAAGTCTGATTCCTCTAGCTATAAGTTTATCAAGGCAACTCATAAATTATTTCAGTACATATTTTTGCTGTGAAATGTCTGGTAGGTTCAGTTCACGAGTGCAAGGCATCATTTGGTGTCTTTTCTTCTACAATATCTAGATCCTTCCACTTGTCTCCTCTCTTCTAAATTAATTATATACTCTAATTTTTCTACAGGAGGAAGGAGCAAATGTCACTGCAAATTCAGTTCATCCGGGATGTATTATGACTAATTTGATGCGGTATTCTAAGAATCTAATGAGTAAGTTCCATACGAATCTGTCTCTAATCAATAGAAAAATGGGTGGATTCCCGTGGTGGATGTCTAATCTGTTTCCTGGATGGTTTGCTTTGATACAGGAGTTCTTAAGTTTTTCTCTGCTTTTTTATGGAAGAATGTGCCTCAGGTAATAATAAATATTGTCTTCATTTCTAGTTTTCTCTGTATCAGGAATTTGAAATAGGTGAAAATCATAACATCGTGATTTGTAGTTTCTTTTGACAAACGAATTGTAAGATGTGCAACACATATTTTAGGGATTTGAATTTTGGTTGGAAAATGTCACCACCTTTCGTCGCCATCCAACCAAGTCCCAGTTTTCTTGATTTGTAGCTTTTAATAAAATGGTTGGTTGAAATAAAATACGTAAGCAATCAGGTTCTAAACAAATTTGAGAAAAGATTTAATTTGATGATGTCAATTGTTTAAACTAATAAATTTTTGTTGTTGCTCTTACAGGGAGCTGCCACTACATGCTATGTTGCCTTGCATCCAAACCTAAAAGGAATCAGTGGCAAGTACTTTGCTGATTGCAATGAACTAAACCCAAGCTTGGTTGCCCAAGACAAAGATCTTGCAATCAAGCTTTGGGAGTTTAGTATGAGATTGGTCAATGAGTCTTGTATTAGAGAGAGCATGGAAAATGTTTAGCCTAACCCATGATATATGACACCATTTTGTATTGGTACTTTCCCTCAAATATAAATAATACATTAGTATATGGGAGAATATTCACCTTTGAATATATTAGAAAAATATTTTATTTTGTATAAATGTGAGATAATAAAATGGACTATCATTTTGTACTTTGAAGGAATACTTTACAGTATTGATCTATGCAATTTTAATCTTATCAACATAAATTTATACTTTTAATAAGTTATGGAGTTGCAATTATTTATTTGTTTTAAAAATTGAATTAATTTTTAAGTTACATATATTTATAATGTTATATTATTAGAAATAAAGATTTAAAGATTAAAAAATTATGTTTATAATATAAAAATATCACAGCTTTGTAAAATACATTAAAATATATTTTTAATGTTTTATGGTTTTAGTGGAAAACACAAATTATTAAAAACAAAATCAGACCATAAACACTAAAAATATAGAGAAATATTTAATTTTTGAATTCCCACTAGAAATATAGAGAAATATTTAATTTTTGAATTCCCATCATTTATAAGACTTTACACTAATAATAATGATAACAATGGTAAGCTTTAGATATTTATATGTTTTTTAACATTACAACTTATTTACAAAATGTACATTAATTTCTTTTTTTCTCTTACACCAAATTTTTAAATTAAATAAAATTCATACATATTGTGTGTATGTGAATGCTATTTTTGAGTTCTCTTGTAGGGAAATTGATCATATCACACATAGAGCATTACGATTTAGATTTGCAGAGGGCAAGATGTGGATGAAGAACGGTAGCATGTGTCAGGAGTACGTTAAAAGGTTTGAAGAAGTACATTAGCAATACTTTTTTCTAGCTGTCAGAGCATCTCCTAGGCCATAATAATATCAGGCCTGGAATTTCAAATTAGAAGTGCCTGTCAACTGGAAATTTGATGACGGTACCTTTTGGGTGACTGTCATTTAACGTTTTATGCAAGGTTATCGACTGCCATTTTATTTTGATTAAAAACTATTATCAACTCCTTTCTTAACCGATTCCCAAATCCTCTTTTCTCTTTCCCGAATCTTCTTTTCTCTTTCCGCTCGAGGCTGTAACACTTTGTTTCCAATCCGGAGCATCCCATTGCATTTTCTTCATACCAGCCTTCTGGTGCAAAGCAGATCCTGGTATTCTCTTGTATGGATAATAGAAATAAAATAAATAATAGAACATTGGATCGCCCAAAAAGCACATCTTTATGCACCAATTATGGAAACCAATAATTGAGATTTTGTTTCAAGGATCTAGAAGATGTATCTCTCCCGGATTGAGTCACGATAACTTAAATCACCAACACCTCCAATCCAAAAAGGGAGAAATCAATCAATATCATTATTTTACATTTGGAAACAGACAGATCAAAATATCATTATTTTACATTTGGAAACAGACAGATCAAAATCTCGATCCCTCATTTTTTTATTATCAGGAATTGAATTTTTTTATAAGATGTTGTGTCCTCGTAACTTGACTTTTTAATACAATATGAACATGGATACTGATCAGGTTTATTTTATTAATACGTTACACGAACTTCCTCGTTTGATCACATGACCTTCGCCTTCGAAAAGTTCCTTAGCTTGGAATTTTTCACTTAAAAGGAACAACTCTCAGATGCGCTTGTGATTGGAACAAAGAAGTCCCAGCCACTGCTAACAGGGAACCATGTTGCTTTCTTTGCCATACATCAGATTCAATAATGCCTATTTATATTCATATTTGGAGGCGTTTGACAGAAGTTTCAGGTTGTTAATATTGAATGGAATCTTGCAGAACATTCTATTAGTTTGGGGGGCGAAGGATCTGATCTTACTATGGGAAGAGGCATATTTTCTCCAGAGGTACCTAAATTTATTGATTCCTCAGTGCAAATGGACCCACTCGTCCATAAATAAAACCGTCTACTATGTAACATTATATTCTCCATGCAGAAGTTAAACTTTCTTGGATGTGATTGCAGGCATATTGGAGAGAAGGAAAAGGTTGTGGTGATAAACGGGTGTGGCCATGTTCCCTTGGAGAAACCCATAGAGTTGAATGAGACACTGCTCAGATTTCTGTCGGTGGATAATTAAAATAACAGAGGGGTTCAATGAGTGAACAACCAACGAGAATGAACAACATGGATCGCTTAGTTTATGGATAATGTATTGCCCTAATTTTTCGATTACTTTCTGTTGAATAGCTGGCCACCGTAATCGAAATAATTGAGTTATGACCACTTCGATTGATAATTTTCCATTCATTTTTCTTGTTTATGGTATGTCTAAAAGAGCTGTACATATAAATTATGAAAGAGGTTTATAAAATATATTTTTTCACATAACGGTTCATTAAATCACAAATACGATGACCACATATTTTGAAAGGTCCATCTCGGTAACAACACTTCTATCCTTCTAATCCCAGGGCTGTATTGTAAAGCATGAGATCACAATTACACATTGTAAAGCATGAGATCACAATTAGACAGTGTATGAATAGTGAAGTTACATTAATTTTGAAAAAAGCAAGAACTCATATAAGAAACCTAGTTATTATGTGGGTTTATTGGTTTTGATTTGATTTTTTTTATATAATAATTAAAAAGAGTATCTTATTCAAATATTTTTAATAGTTTCAAATTAAAAAAAAAAACTGATATAAGAAATCTATTATGAAATCTAGTTTTTATGTGGGTTTATTGGTTTTGATTTGACTTTTTTATATATAACAATTAAAAAGAGTATCTTATTCAAATATTTGTAATAGTTTCATTAGACAACACAATTTGATTAATCATTTTATTGTTATCTTTTATAATGATTAAAATTAATACTTAATTATTGCTAAGAAGGGAGTGATTTGTGGTTTTTAAAATCTTTTTTCAATTAGGGATTTATAAGTGTAGTAATGAAAATATGTTAAAAATGCATATCTTACTCCCTTTGGATTTGAACCTAGGAGGATATACATGTTCTGAACCATTAGGGCTAAATAAATTTAGTAGTCTTTAGAATGCTTTGTCAAGACTTCTTATTGTATTGGAGTTCTCTTAAGGGAGGTTGCCACCTTAAAGTGACATGTTTTTCAAATTATCCACACAAAGGAGTTGTATTTCTTATTTAATTTTTTCGTTGTCCATATTTCATAAGTAATTGCTCATTAATCTTTGTTAAAGTTGGTGAAGAATATTGCAAGTGGTATAAAAGCTCTTTCCTGTGTGCACATCCAAGTTTTAGCAAAATTATTTTAAGCTAGATATGTGTTCTAACATATTTAAACACATAGATCTATCTTTCACTAGGTCAAATTGTGGTTGGGGAAGCACACATATATGGAATACAAGTGAAGTCACATAGTTCGACACCATTCTACACCTATGTTGGTACCCGTTTGACTAGTACCACATCAAGTAGAATATGCTTATGGCTTATCTCTTCCATGCACATTTAGATATTGTGGAAGATGCCTAGGCATACCTGAAACTAGCCTTACATAAGTCTCTTGGTAATCTTGTTGCTATAATACATCAATAACAATACTCAAGGAGATCTCTCTATGTACTAGGGAATTAAGTAATAAAGTTAAGGGTATAGTCTAGATTGCTTAGTTGGTATCATGAATGATTTATCCAAGTACTATTTTTGGATACCCTCAAGTCTATTAGGGAGCGATAATGCTTGATAGTCCTTTATCATTAGAACCCTGCAAACCCTAGCCTCTACAAAATGACCAGTTGAAAAACACTTTTACTCTAATATCAAGAGTTTGTGAATTATATCAGTAGAATAATACTTAAATAAGATTAATACTCCTATTGGAGTTAAAAACTTTTTTGATAACCCAACAATACCATTATAGAAGACCTATCTGAAAATACTCTTTATGATGTTGATCATGTATTGGTACAACTCTCCAACAACCCTTTTTGTGGACCCAACCATACTACTGCAAACTACCTATCTCAAAAGACTTCTTGTGTGACACTACTTGCATGGGTATAAGTCTTTGGTAACCCTTTTAGTGGACCAAAAGGTCCATGGGGGCCATTAGAAACATGTCCATGTAGAATAGGCTAACTAACACATTTCTAATTTAGACTACCTACAAGCACACTTGGGTGTCTTGAAAGCAAATTTTGACAATGTGAAAGTAGATCTTGCTACAACAATAACCATCTACATTATATCTTTCCCATTCTAAATGTAGGTTTGTAGTGGTTGGATCTTCCATTACAATAGAAAGGGGTTGAATCCTCCATTGGAGGTGGGCCTCTGTCATCACCAACCATTTTCCATAGTCAACACTAGATGTGTCACAAACATCCTAAAGTTGACCTGAATAATTTTGATGACTCTAACCCTACATGTTGGATTCCCCAAATGGGAGACTACTCCCTCTGTGGTATTATTGATGACCTAATGAAACTTATATTAGGTTTATTACACTTGGATCAAGGACAATGGTAATGATGTCAATGTCATAAGAGGGACACATTACTTGGAGTCAATTTGTTAAATCCTTTTTTGTTTGTTTTGAAATAGACATTGATAATTTGGGTTGGTTAGCAATGTTATGCCAAACAAACATAGTGGAATTGTTATACTAGGCTTCAAAAGATTGGGAATCTACACAGAGGGCATGAATTTCAAATAATATTTTATCAATGGTTCGAAGGAGGATATTAGAGCATATTTCTTGATGGCTCACTCAACAACTTGCTTGGAGACTTCTTAATGATCTAAGGAAGCACATGTAGTGGGAAATGCACAAACTAAAGAATGCCCATGAACCTCCATTTATTCCCCTCCCCAATCCTAATTATGGATCTTAGGAAAACCCCATCCTCTTATCAACCCTAAAGAGTCCTTGAGTTTCCATTTTATCCATCGAAGAGTTTCCAAAGAAACTTTATATTTTGTCCATGCAACATATAATTTTCAAATTATGATAGCTAATGGATGTTTGATTAATTCAATGACAAGTGTGATGTCATGAAACTTCAAATGGGGGATTATCTGCTCAAATATCACTATGTTTTATATTGAAATGGTAGTGGTGATGTAGTTCTAGGCACATAATGGTTACACATTTTGGGTCTAGTTACCATGGATTTAAGGTAATTATGCATAAGGTTCAGTGAGGAGGGTCATAAATATACACTAAATGGGACCAGGTATGTCTCCTCTAAAATTATCATGTATCACCATATGGTGAAGCTCTTGAAGAAATGCCACTCATACATTATTTACCAATTCAATGCCATTTAAGTTATGGGCATCCCCCACAACAAATTCACACTAATTCGCAATTGATCCTAACTAAATGTCAATAGATATTTGAAACACCTCGTGGCTGTGAACTTCGGCATAGACAAATATTTTTATATGATGTAAACGTATTGGAACATATTGCCACATATTATTAAAGGATAAAAGAAAATTAAGATGTACCATAAAGGGGTTACTAACCATAATCTAGAAGATCAAAATTTAATTTTTTATTATACCTAGTGTAAAAAGGAAAATCAATATTAATAAAATAAAAATGAATTCTCACAAAATCCATAATGAAACAAGGTGGTGAATAACTCTTAAAAGATTGTGGGATGAAAGAATTTGTCTTCTTTGTGATACTAAGAAGGTGGACGAACAAAAACGCTTTCTCTTGAAATGTCTTCTCTTGCATGTGCCCACATTAAATCTCAACTTCAAAATATTTGACTTTAATCATTTTAAATCACTTAATAAAACAAACAATGACTTTAAACTTATACAACTTTAGCCTAAACATTTTGAGAATTGCTCATTTTCTTTGTGCTCAAAATAATTAGAAGGGAAAATTTCAAGGTACCCAAAATAACAAAAAGGAAAATTGACATTTTGGAAAAGAATTTCTAAAAGAATAATTTTAAAAGAATGGAGTAAAATGATATTGGAAGTTAAATCACATAATATAATACGAGTCTTAGATATTGGTGAACCCATTTCTGCATTAAAAACAACAATTATATCCATTCATAATTATTGTTTAAACAAAAGCATAATTGATTCTAAATAATAGAATTTTTAACCCTTTTCAATGCTCATGGTTCCACCGATAATGCTCATGGTTACACCACCTAGCAACCATTTCTCATGGTTCCACCACCAACACTCATGGTTCCACCAACAATGCTCATGGTTCCATAAACAGAGCTCATGGTTCCACCAACAATGTTCATGGTTTGTCACAGTCCATAAATAAATGCTTATGATATTCTTGGTTCCACCAACGTTATTCAAGGTTCCTTAATTACACATGGTGTTGTATGCATTTTACATGGTTCCACCTACATTGTTCACGGTTCCACCAACAATGCTCATGGTTCCACCAACAATGCTCATGGTTCCATAAATAGAGGTGGAACCATGCGCATTATTGGTGGAACCATGAGCTCTATCTATGGAACCATGAGAATTGTTGGGGGAACCGTGAGCTTTAGTTATGGAACCATGAGATCTAGTTATGGAACCACAAACATTATTGGTGGAACCATCAGCTCTATTTATGGAACCATGAGCATTATTGGTGGAACCATGAGCTCTATTTATGAACATTGGTTGTGGAGCCATCAACTCTATTTATGGAACCATGAGCATTGTTGGTGGAACCATGAGCTCTAGTTATGGAACCATGAACATTATTGGTGGAACCATGAGCACTATTGGTGGAACCATGATCTCTATTTATGGAACCATGAGCATTGTTGGTGGAACCATGAGCTTTATTTATGGAACCATGAGCATTATTGGTGGAACCATGAGCATTGTTGGTGGAACCATGAGCTCTATTTATGGAATCATGAGAATTGTTGGGGGAACCATGAGATTTAGTTATGGAACCATGAGATCTATTTATGGAACCATGAGCTCTATTTATGGAACCATGAGAATTGTTGGGGGAACCATGAGATTTAGTTATGAACATTGTTGGTGGAACCATGAGCATTGTTGGTGGAACCATGAGAATTGGTGGGGTAACCATGAGCTTTAGTTATGGAACCATGAGATATAGTTATGGAACCATGAGATCTAGTTATGGTACCATGAACATTATTGATGGAACCATGAGCATTGTTGGTGGAACCATGAGCTCTAGTTATGGAACCAAGAGCTCTATTTATGGAACCATGAGCATTGTTGGTGGAACCATGAGCTCTATTTATGGAACCATGAACATTGTTGGTTTGAACCATGATCTCTATTTATGGAACCATGAACATTATTGGTGGAACCATCAGCTTTAGTTATGGAACCATGAGTTCTATTTATGGAACCATGTGCATTATTGGTGGAACCATGAGCATTGCTGGTGAAACCATGAGCTCTATTTATGAAACATGAGAATTGTTGGGGAACCATGAGCTTTTGTTATGAAACCATGATATCTAGTTATGGAACCATGAACATTATTGGTGGAACCATGAGCACTATTGGTGGAACCATGAACTCTATTTATGGAACCATGAGCATTGTTGGTAGAACCATGAGCTCTAATTATGGAACCATGAACATTATTGGTGGAACCATGAGCTTTAGTTATGGAACCATGAGCATTATTTATGGAACCAAGAGCACTATTGGTGGAACCATGAGATCTATTTATGGAACCATGATTATTGTTGGCGAAACCATGAGAATTGTTGGTGGAACCATAAGATCTAGTTATGGAACCATGAACATTATTGGTGGAACCATGAGCATTGTTGGTGGAACCATGAGCTCTAGTTATAAAACCATGAGCTCTAGTTATGGAACCATGAAAATTATTGGTGGAACCATGAGCACTATCCGTGGAACCATGAGCTCTATTGATGGAACCATGAGCACTATTGGTGGAACCATGAGCATTGTTGGTGGAGCCATGAGCTCTATTTATGGAACCATGAGAATGGTTGGGAGAACCATGAGCTTTAGTTATGGAACCATGAAATCTAGTTATGGAACCATGAGAATTATTGGTGGAACCATGAGCACTATTGGTGGAACCATGAGCTCTATTTATGGAACCATGAGCATTATTGGTGGAACCATGAGCATTGTTTGTGGAACCATGAGCTCTATTTATGGAACCATCATAATTGTTGGGGGAACCATGAGATTTAGTTATAGAACCATAATATCTAGTTATGGAACCATGAACATTAGTGGTGGAACCATGAGCACTATTGGTGGAACCATGAGCTCTATTTATGGAACCATGAGCATTGTTGGTGGAACCATGAGCTCTATTTATGAGCACTATTGGTGGAACCATGAGCTCTATTTATGGAACCATGAGCATTGTTGGTGGAACCATGTCAAGCTCTAGTTATATTATGTGTCTAGATTTGAAACCTCTCCTCTCTGATATATCATGCCATTGGAGCCACAACCACATGTTTGCTGGAAGAAACATTGTGATTGTGGATTGCAGAGATATATTTTACATTGATTGCACATAGCTCCATGAGTGTGCAAAATACTATTGGATAGCTCTTCCAATAATTATTTTTCACTCAAAAAATTTTGAACAAGCGATCCAAGGATCAAAGGATTAAAACATCGTAAAGTACTCAACTTGAAGACCAATACAGCTTCAAATTCAACATCACTTTGTAACTTGCAAACAATGATTTTTTTGTAAGTTCACTTGTATTTTGGTACTTGCAATAGTTATTTGTGAGTGTAAAAAAAAAATTAAGTTGAATTGTTTTTGCATTGCGTGCATTCTCAGTTGTATCCGACACCCTCCATTTGTTGAGTTTGAAATAAAGTGTTGGGCCTTATTGTTAGCCTAGGTGGAGTTGCAAGAATCCCTCTACGGTGTAATTCATTCTTTAAATGGACATGATTCAAGAGATCTTTCATCTGCTACACACATTTCCCAACACAATTTCAGGATCTATAATTTCTATGAATAAGAGAATTTTTAACACATTTATTACTTGCTTGCAAAACATGCACATAAATTTGACAAGATCAAAACTCAAAACAAGTTGTTATCTAATGAATTGAGTCTCCTGCAACAACAACATTATGATTTTGGATTAGTTATTGTTAGTAGTGAAAAAGATGGCAGGAAGTATATTCCATGTATGAATGAAAATCCATTACTTGTAGACACTAGGATAACAAATGAAGATCCCGATGTGAATGAGGAACTTAAGAAAACTGAAGATGAAATCATTGCAATGAAAGATAACAACATCATGATACATTAATATAAGGATCATTTTGAGGTTGTGCAACCAATATTATAAGACCTTGGGAAGAGTTGTTAAAAATAAATCGGTATGGCTTGGGATATGAAAAGGATAGTGTTATTCCTGATTATAGAAAACCAATTAGTTTTGTGAGTGGAGGTTTTATGGATAATGCTAATCAAAATTTAGAACTTGTAGATCACTTTTTTCTTACAATTTTATAAGGGTTTGCATATTTAAAATTCAATTCTTCTTCTTCATCAATTCAATGATTCAATTCGCTCTTGATTTAAACAAGTGTAGTTCTTGATGCAGTACACTTTGTTGCTTAGCATTTTCTTGCTAAAGGCTAGACACAAAAACACCATTTTCGAGCATCTTGAAAAAAGTATGCACCATATACAACACAATCACCATCGCACACAAGATGTACCTAACATCACCTTATGCAAGTTTCATGCATATCTAGGACACAATCACCAAAACAAACTTTTATTAATTTGGTATCAAACTTTTAAGAAATTCTTTCAAATAAATCAAAGGAAAGGCTTTAGAAAACTTTTTATTAGACATTCACAAGCCATTTTAAGGATTTTTTAACTTATCTTTAAAATTATTTTGTAGTGAACCTTTCTCTCTAATATTGCACAAATAGAAATTATTTCAATGGGGTTTGACATTATTTGTGGGAGGAAAATTATAACACATATGAGTTCCCATGTTACACACACAATTATGGCATATGGAAACCATTGAATCTGAATTCCCTACCTCATTCCAAATTTGAACTCCTAATCTCTTAGGACAAATCATATATTCTTAATTGTTAGGCCCACTAATTATAGACGTAATGAAGTAGTATAGTTCAATCTTAAATTGGCAATAAATCAATGTAACTAAACTAAATACATTAACCCAAGGTGAATTAATCTAAATAAATAATATGACTTGATTCTTTTATTAAATCTTTTTTAGTAATTTTGTGTCAAACTATTTGTGTCATTAATAATATGGCAGATGATGGTCTCCTTCCCTGGGATGTAATGCTTCCAACCACAACAAGGTTGCACAATTGAGTACATATCCTTGTCATAGGTGGGATACCTACGAATAGAATCAAAGAGTTCCTCACTATGATATCCCACTATATATCCATGCTAAGTCCAGAATGCACTGATAGCATAGTCAAAGGCATATGTCTCAATCTCAAAAGGTTGTTGCAGGTTTGGCAGAGTGAGGACTAGCACCAAGTAGAGGCATCGGTTCATATACTTAAAGGATTTTTATTGTGATGAACCCCCAAAAAACTTATCTTTGGATCCACCCTTGGTCACTTGGCCTAAGGACCAAGTGATATGAGAAAACCCCAATACAAACCTGAAGTTGGTGAGGCCCAAGAAGTTATAAACCTTTGTTAGAGTTGTTGGGGTGGCCAATCGTGAATGTCTTGGATATCTTTTGGGTCAACATGTACCCTATGTTCATTCATGATGTATCTTAGGAATTAAATTCTCTCTATGTCGAATGAGCATTTCTCCAAATTGGTGTATAAATTATGTTGATGCAATATACTAAGGATTTGTTAAATGTGCTACAAGTGTTCCACCCATGTTCTATTGAATATGCTGATGTTTTCCAAATATATGACCACAAAATAGCTTATGAATGGGCGCAAGGTATCATCATCATCCTCATAAATGTTGTTCGGGCATTATTCAAGCTGAAATGCATGACCAACCACTCAAAAAGACCTTCTGTATACTTGAAGGTTGTCTTCCATACATTGATTGGCCTACTCAATCAGGACCTGGTGGTAACCTGAATTCAAATCAATCTTACGAAAGAATTTGGAACCCTTAAACCGATCAATAAGATCATCAATTTGAGGGATCAGGTATTGATTCTTGACAATTATTTTGTTCAGGGATCTGTAATCAATACAAAGTCACCATGTCCCATCCTTCTTCTGTACCATCACAATTGGGTTTCCACAATATGAGGAGCTCAATCGAATGTGTCCTTTTTGGATAAGATCTTGAATATGACACTCTATTTCCTCATTATCCAAAATATAATTTCTATATATTGGGCCATTAGGTAAATGAGCACTATGTTGAGCTAAATATATCACTACAAATAGACTTCATAAAATGTCAACCCAGGGAGGTAACCTTTGAGGCACAAGCACTATATGTGCAGGATCATAGCTTAGCCTAACCTGATCCAATCTAATCTAGAAACCATTTGAAATGCTTAATACTAAGATTCTTAATTCATTGACCATCAATTCTACTCAAACCTCTATTTTTCTCGAAAATATTTTCCAATTGCAATAAATAACGCAGGGTTAACTTATTTTGCTCATGAAATGATGTGGGGTTAACTCACAATTTCAAAATTTTCATGAAAGTAGGTAACAATGGAAAAATCCCTCATTTTTACTCCTCTTTTATTTACCTAAAATTTGTTTTTAACCCCAAGTCACATGCTCTTCTTGAATGAACTTTGTAAGAGATCACTGTCAATAGGCTAGGTTAGATCCTCTTCCTAGGAGAACCTAACAAGAAAATATTTTGAAAAATTGAAGTCTAATGCCTTGCTTGAATAATCATTATGAACAAGGTGAGAGAACCATTTTAACAAACTTCTAGGTAGTATGTCTTACATTAACAAAAATTAAATAAATAAACCTTAAAGTAAATCATATAGGATGTGATCTATGATAAAATTAAATCATATTGCATGAAATGGAGTACATCTTCTTGTCATAGGTGGGATACCTACAAATTGAATCACAAAGGTACAGTAGCATAGTTAGAGGCATAGTGATGACCGCACTGGTAGCATAGTTAGAGGCATCTATCTCAATCTTAAAAGGTTGTTGTAGGTCCAAAAGAGTAAGGACTGGTGCCGAGTAGATGTGTAATTTCATATCCTTGAAGGTTTTCTATTGTGATACATCCCAAAAAAACTTAGCATTGGGTCCACTCTTGGTAACTTGGCTTAAGGGCCAAGCGATATGTGAGAACCCCAATACAAACCTGCAGCAAAATTTTACGAGGCCCAAGAAGATGTGGAGCTTTGTCAGACATGTTGAGGTTGGAAAATCGTGAATGAATTGGATCTTGTTTGGGTCCACTTGCACCCCATGTTTCATCCATGATGTATCCTAGGTGCTAAATTTATGGAACCATGAGCATTATTGGTGGAAAAACTAGGAATTTTTTGTGGGTTCAAAAGTCTATACGGATCTTAGTGGTCATCAATTGCAATGGGACCTAAATTCTCTTTAGGCGAAGGAGAATGGAATCTAGGAGAATTATCTAATTGTTCCTCAGTAGCTCTAAAATGTCCTCCGTCAGAAGAACACTCCTACTCACCTGACCTAGAACTGTTTTCTTCTACTGGTTTAGGGTTCTACAATAAGAAAAATAAACAAAGAGTCTGAAGGATAAGAGGGATGTGTACCTTTTTCTGAAGGTTGATCCTAACCTTCTCCTTGAATCCTTGAGATTTACTCTTGATATCCAATAAAAAAACCTACAAAACCACTTCAAAAAACTCCCTCAAACATATTTGACTACCAATAAATGATTGAAGTTTAAATAGAATATGAAAAGTAAATCTAATGAACAACAACTAGCAATCAAGTTTGAGATAAACAAAGACACAACTGTTTGGAAAGGGAAATATGTCTATTCTTTTATTAATGAATAAATCAAGTGCAATATTACCTTCCTTTTATTCAAGCACCTCACGAAACCTTTGATTCAGAGTCTCTTGCTTCTCTTCTCAAAGAATCACATCCCGAGATCAAATACATTAGGGTTTGATAGCGGTTAGGGAACAAATGATGGGGAAGAGAGTGCAAATTTATATTGAATAACATTACTTGGGATAAGAGTCCTCTTCATGGCCAATCTCCCTCTCTTTTATATGGAATAGGAAGGTTGGGTTCCACCAACAATGCTCATGGTTCCACCAACAATGCTCATGGTTCCATAACTAGAGCTCATGGTTCCACCAACAACGCTCATGGGTCCACCAACAACGCTCATGGTTCCATAGCTAGAGCTCATGGTTCCACCAAAAATGCTCATGGTTCCACCAATAATGCTCATGGCTCCACCAACAATGCTCATGGTTCCATAACTAGAGCTCATGGTTCCACGAACAGTGCTCATGGTTCCACCAACAATGCTCATGGTTCCACCAACAATTGTCATGGTTCCACGGATAGAGCTCATGGTTCCACCAACAATGCCCATGGTTGCATAACTAGAGCTCGTGGTTCCATAACTAAAGCTCATGGTTCCATAACTAAATCTCATGGTTCCATAAATAGAGCTCATGGTCCCACCAACAACGCTCATGGTTCCGCCAACAACGCTCATGGTTCCATAACTAGAGCTCATGGTTCCACCAACAATGATCATGGTTCCATAAATAGATCTCATGGTTCCACCAACAATGCTCATGGTTCCACCAATAATGCTCATGGTTTCATAACTAGCTCTCATGGTTCCATAACTAGCTCTCATGGTTCCATAACTTGTTCTTTTCTGGCCCAAGCCTATACTCTAGACTTGACCTTCTATGCTCTACGACACATACAAATGTTTAAAGATTTGGGTTTCATGCCCCCACATACAACAGGGATAATATATATATAGCATGCGGATAATAATAAATACAAGTATTATCTCAACAACACCCTATTCCCAAACACAATAGGGATAATCATACCAATAGCCACGACATGCAGCATAGATATACATGCAATTAATGAAATGTACAAGGAACTTTCTCCCATCTCTGCACAATGGATAACGTGCAGCATGCAACATACTTAATATACAGGGATTTTCCCCACCCTCGGCACAACAATACAACCAATGCATAAAATATATGTAACATAACCAGTGCATGAAATATCCTACATAATCATACACTACGGGGATTTCCTCCCATCTCTATGCAGACATCCAAAATGAGTATTGTATATAATAATATATCAACAACAGGGTTTGAGGGAGCGTCCCCAAGCTCTGCGCAAGCACAAAAGAAGCATGCATAACACATTAAGCACATATGTATACTTAATATAACAAACCATAGCCTTCCATCGGGATCAATCTCCCCAAGTTCTACGCGGACAACAATTCCACCATGCACACTTCTTATCAAGCCATCAAAGAACTGTAAAACGGAAAATCCTTTCCTAGGCTTGTGCAAGCACAATAAAACCTTCAACAATTAATATATATGACCTTTGGAATGTAAATAGGAATCAACGATTTATGTGGCAGCATAAATGCATAAAGAAAGTCCCAACAGGAATAACACGAACTCGGTGGCAGCATAAACGCATACAGAAAATCCCAACATGAATAGCACAAACTCAGTGGGTGCTCGGTGGCAGCATAAATGCATAAAGAAAATCCAAATAGGGATAAGAGGAACTCGGTGGCAGCATACATGCATAAAGAATATCCCAACAGGGATAACATGAACTTGGTGGTTAGCATAAATGCATAAAGAAGATCCCAACATGGATCCATTCCCAAACGCCACAGAATTTACCCAGGGTGTCACTTTCTCCTTCCACGAGAAAATAGAGAAAATGGTTTCATTGCAGAAGTATTCGTGACAACATATATAAATATATATAATATATACATCTAATCTGAGGTCACAGGGATCGGGTTACTTCAACCGTCCCTTCCCCAAACTCGAAACCAATAGAAACATTAATACCATTAATCAATAGAATACTAATACCATTAACATAACCGCCATGATTTTCTTTACAACACTTGCATTCAAATAAAGAAAATGGTATCATTGCAGCAGTATTCGTGACAACATATATAAATAGATATAAACATGAACTTGGGATCGTTGTGATCCTGGCAGCATATCTTTTCCAAACCGAAAACATCCTCCCGGTTTAAGCTTCTTCCCAAATCTTCTCGCTAAGACCAAGAAAACCAAGAAAACGTTAAACCAAAAAACCTCCTCTTCTTTCCCCAAAACTGAAGCAGTCCCAAAACAAAAATGCCTTCAAATTTTTTACCCCCAAATACTCACAATTCCAGCATTGAATACCACGTGGATCCCTAACTAGAACCACGCCCCACCGAATGGCAGTCATTAACTGTATTAATTAACAACCTCCCCAATACATCTGCGTGAGGGTAATAAGAAGGGTGCCAAACTAGGTTAGAATAATCATATACATTTTCTCAAATAAAAACATATACATATAAATAAAAGATACGCATTTCTATATATTATCATTATCTCACATATATTTATATAATCTCATATAAAACACACACACACACATATATATATATATATTATAGAGGCAATACATATACATATGTATTTAGATAGAAATGGTTATGAGGCTTTAATTAAAATCCACCCAAAAGGATACTCCTTTATAAAAATAGGTATATATGTATATACATATATGTCATAAATTAATTAACCTAAAAACCAAAACACGGCATGGTTAACTCATGCTCAAAGGCTAGTCAAAGCCAAAGAATCCTGAAGCCTCATCAACCTCAAAACTCTCCCCCTTGTGGTTCACCGTGCCCTTTTTCCACTCTAGGTTGCATTGCCTGCTCTAGTATAGGTTTTTAGGTAGTGTCGCTATGCAAATAAACAAAATTGAGTAAATAAGAATTTTACCAGAGATGGGGACGTTACACCATCAATGCTCATGGTTCCATAAATAGAGCTCATGGTTCCATAAACAAAGCTCTTGTTTCCACCAACGGTGCTCATGGTTCCAACAATAATGCTCATGGTTCCATAACTAGAGCTCATGGATCCATAAATAGATCTCATGGTTCCACCTTAAAGTAGATCTAGAAAAACAACCACCTTCAACTCATAATATGGATTTGTATCTTGAATTAAAGAGATCAATCATCCATCCAACCCAATATTCTAGATCTTGATCTTGAAAAAAATTCCCTTCGACTACAAGTTCATGCAGTACTATCATATTCATGATGTTGATGCCACCCGTCCATGGACGGAAGCTCATGGATCACCTTCCAAGCTGATGCAATATGTTTTCACTTTTTCATTGCCAACGTTTTATTACATGAAAACCCTAATATTAATCATCCATAAACCACACAAAACCCACAACAACTATACTTTTGTAACTAGAAGAAAGGCTTCCACAACTACATAACATGTGCAATAACAAGAAAAAACACATAATAACCAAATAATTAACTTGGATCTACTTTATTCATAACATAGTGACTAAATACGTAAGCCTCACCTTAGTCCTTTGACTTCACAAAGTACCCACAACTCCTTAGAACCAAGAGCGGTTAGCTTTTCTCTCTTACCCTCCCATAACTCCTATTTATCCCATGCCCAACGAAGGTGGGCAATAAATGCTCCACCACCTCTTCGACAATACTTTTGGGGTAAAACATTAATGAGCTTATCTCCTAGTATCTCAACATTGTTTTACACATCAAGAGATTTCAAACAATGAAAAAATGGCCTCAATTGGAGTTTATATGCAAAATTTATGCTTCGTGCAAGTTGACATATCTTATTAACCATCGTGTAGTGAGTGGATGCAATGTTAATTTCTATCACACCCATACTCATGGTTCCACCGATAGTGATCATGGTTCCATAAATAGAGCTCATGGTTCCACCAACAATGCTCATGGTTCCATAAATAAAGCTCATGGTTCCATTAAGTTTGTTTGAGATTGAACCACCAAATGTGCAAGTTTCTGCCACCTAATATGTTCATGATTTCATTAAACCACCAAAAGCATCATATATAACCAATATCAATCTACCTCAAATACGCCCATTAAATTTATATGAACTCCAAAGAACTTTCTCACATAATAAAGGGAGGATGTTGGGAATCTTTAAAATTAAAATAGATAATAACAATCACATGAAATTTTAGTCATGGATTTGGTGAAATAAATTCTCTCTTCAAGTAATTTTTTTTAAATAACATTTAAAAAAAAATCAACTATTTATATTAATTTAAACATTATAATTTATAAATTAATCAAAAATAAATAATATGATTTACTAGTTTAAAACTTTGAAAATTAAAAATTAATATTAAAATAAATCTATATTAATAACTATATACCAAAATTTATTAATTCATACTTTCTTAAAAAAATAATTCATATTATTAATCCATATTTCTTTTTTATTTGGAATTTTATTTCTAAATAAATGCTACTTTATTTAATAAAGATGACCCTGATATATAACAATTTATTAATAAAAAAATTAAGATATGACTATAATAGACATTTCTAGCCATCAAATAAATATGATTCAACCAAATCCCTTGTATTCCTCTAATAAAAATAAAATAAATTTAAAAAACAATAATTTTATGATGAAAGTTTGAAATATAGTCCACATACAAACAATTAACGATATAAAAATTTTATCAAATAAATATGATTCAACCAAATCCCTTGTATTCCTCTAATAAAAATAAAATAAATTTAAAAAACAATAATTTTATGATGAAAGTTTGAAATATAGTCCACATACAAACAATTAACGATATAAAAATTTTATCAAATAAATATGATTCAACCAAATCCCTTGTATTCCTATAATAAAAATAAAATAAATTTAAAAAACAATAATTTTATGATGAAAGTTTGAAATATAGTCCACATACAAACAATTAACGATATAGAAATTTTATAAAAGCTTTAAAATCGTAGAGTATGCTCTTCCACCACTCTAAAAATTTTATACAACAAAATAGAGTGAAGGACATAATAATATAAAGTACCATAGAAATATCAAGTACATGCCACATGGGTCTAAGAATCAATGTTCACCCACGTAGACAAAACAAAGTGATTGGATTACCAACTCTATGATCAAATTTAAAGGATATGTCTTAATTTCAATTTGAAGGATATTACAACAAGTATAAATTAAATAAACCATTCATTAAAAATGTAAAAATCAAATACTGCCCTTCCAAATCTTTACAATTTTAAACAAATCCATAATGACTACATGAAAAAATGACAACTTTTCAATAAAACTTATTTAAAATAAAATAAACCATTCATTAAAAATGTAAAAATCAAATACTGCCCTTCCAAATCTTTACAATTTTAAACAAATCCATAATGACTACATGAAAAAATGACAACTTTTCAATAAAACTTATTTAAAATAAGTAATTTTTTCTACTCCATAAATTATTATTATATTACTTAAATTAACACATTTTGGATAACAAAAATAGTAAGCAAACATATTTTTATTTTATACATTTGATATAGGAGTAGTCTATTTGTTCTACCTTTTCGACTTTACGGTGGTTTTTGGTAGGAATTTAGTAAAAAATATTTTAGTAAAATCTAAATTTGGAAGTGTTTAATTTGTGTTTTTGAATCCATAAATAGATTCAACACTGTCAAATACCCCCATGGCAACCAAATTCCCCATGATAACCAAATTATGCAATTTCCATAGCTAATATATGTGATTTTAAGACTTTTTAAAGATTTCCAGCCGAAATAGAACAAAATAAGAGTGAAAATAGGCTAAAAAAAGATTGAAAACGTAGAATATTTAGACTACACTTTTGATACAATTCAAAATTATTGTAGCTTACATCATTGAAAACACAAATCTATTTTCCTAATGTAAAAGGCTTTCTAGTTTTTATTTGTTTCCATACATCATAAATAATAACCAAACTACCTCATTTAAAAGATGAAGTGCACCGAGAGAGAAACATTAACATATCCAATACCCCCAATGAAAATCTTGATCCATAAGATAAATAAAAAAATTCAAATCAAAAGGTTGACAACTGCACAGTCTTGACAGAACAAAATTCAAATCCATCATGTCCCTTCCAAATCCCAACATGCACTGACACAAACATCTAATTGGACCTCATCACTCCCCATGCAACCCAATCTACAAGGACAGATTTCCCATCACATGGACCCCATCGAACAAGCTTCAGTGAAGACCCAGACCAGCATCGAGAATCACTTAACCACCAAGCCATCCCACCTGCATAATAAATGAAGAATAAGTGTCAGCTCCAGGTGCATTATTGTTCAACAAAGTAGCCCAAACAATGCAATTAATGCTGTCAACTCCATTAAAATCATCAAATCAACCATAAAACCAAACAAAAATCATCAAATCAACCATAAAACCAAACATAAGCATGTCCATAGGCATTTCGAATAGCACCTGAATCAACAAAGCCCCATTGATGGCCATTGGATCGAACCCAAATCAATCTTGAGCACTCATCCAACTCCAACCAGTTGCAATCCATGCCTTTTCAAAGTTGCCAATCAAATCAAACACCAAAATGCTATAAAGACACTACAACCTTCAGACAACCTCCATTTTTCTGCTATTAGAAATTCCCAGACCATGTTAAACTCACACCTCTATTTCCAAGCTTGATTTTCAGAGTCCAGGCATCGCATTCAAGCAAAGCACAGTTGCAGATTGATTTCCAGGTGCTGAGTTAATTCAAGACAGCAATCAGAGTTCAGGTATTGCATTCAGGATAAACTTGTGTTTCAATAATGTTATCAAGTAGCCAGACTATATCTAATTTTATGCAAGAACCTGCATTGAACATGTAAATCACATCACGAGATCCTTTTGAATACTAGTCCAGATCCTAGGCTCGTTTTACCACTTTGTTTTAACACAACTATTTTAATATTGTGATGAACCTGCAATAATTAATTAATGCAAATACACAAGATATCATAAATAATAGAACTCAGAATCACTTTTATATTGATCACAGGCCACTTCGAGGGGGCAACCTCCTTTGAGCAAGCTCAATACAATTAACTTCACGGTGTCTTCAATGACCTCAACACACACTTATTTACTAAGTCTATGCCCAATATTATGGGTCAAAGCCATGGGACATATAATACTATGGGACGACTTACAAAGCATATGCGTCAAATACTATGGGCTAATATAAACTATGGACCAACAAATACTACGGGACGACTTACAAAGCATATACGTCCAACAACAATATACTAACATAGTAAAGAGAAGGGTTGACACGGGTTCCTAACATCCCCTCTCCCTTAGAAAAAGATTTGTCCTCAAAGCTTTGGTTGGAGAAATTGCTCCAGAATCTGAAGGAGTGGTTCCCCGGTAGCATCCTTGGGTTGCATTTCGGGCCACTGACGCCTTTGGAGTGTCAGGGAGGATTGCTTGGAAGGCTGTAGATGAAGAAGAACCCTATCAGCTGCGTGGAAAATGCGCTCAGAACGGTGCTGATCGGCTTGTTGTTTCAAGCGAATTCTGGCCATGTGAAGATTGTCCTGCAGAATGAGAAGAATTTGATTGCGGTTGCAAAGAACCGTGTCAATTTCCTGAACTGGGGAGCTGCTAAGGGTGTATGGAAGAAGAATTGGTGGTGTCTGTCCATAGATTTATTCATATGGTGTCCTTTGATATGTGGTATTGTACCACCAGAGCGCTGCTAGGAAATCCATAGAAATAGTTGGCCAAAGCTGTGTAGGGATGGGAAAGGGTTTGAGCAATCCCGAAAGGAGTGTCGTTTCACCCTTGTTGACCTGGAAAGTATCACAATCAGCCACTATCTGTTGAATTGCCATTTTCAGTCCCTGCCAAAAGAAGTTACATTGTTCCCGGTCATACATTTTGAAGAACCCAGAGTGCCCTGCTGATGAAGAAGCATGGAGTTCATAGAAGAGATAGCCCTGTTGAACATATTGCAACCAATTTGGAACAAGCAGAGAAAGAGCTGTAAGAGAAACTGGGTCATCAATTGTGCAAGAAGGAGCATCTGCCACCATATTGTCCTTACCATTCTTGTAAGTGATCGCATAGGGATAACCCATTTCAGGTGTGTTGGGTAGGAGACCCATTGTTCCAGAAAATTTTCCAGACTCTGGAGATCAGTCTTGATGCAGAAATAATTCCCTAATAGGTATGGCTACCACTTATGTACTGCATGCAAAATAGCCATCAGTTCCTGCAGAGAGGTAGATGCGACTAAATCCTTACCGTAAAGGTCTCTTGAAGGTGGCAAGCTCATTGGTTCAGCAAAGACACCTGCATATATATCCAAGGAATTAGTGGAGACCGTTGATGGGTGCATCTGAATGGAATGGAACTGAGCGATGACACCATGTGAATTCTTCTTAAGGATTTTTTCCAGGCAATGTGAACTGATGATGCGGAGAGACCCTGGTTGTAAGCCCATTAATTTGTGTTGTGCCCCATTGACTGAAAACTGCATCCAAATTTCTGCAAAATCCCATAAGATGGGGCCAAGTGTGTGTAACCATTGAACACCCAAAACCACATCACATCCGCCTAAGGACAAGGAAAACATGTCAGAGCGCAGGTTATAATCTTCCATAGAGATACGCACATTGTGACACTTCCCCTTGCAAGGTAAGGTGCCCCCATTGGCAACCATGACTTCAAAGTTGGAGCAAGGATGGACAAAACAATCAGCCTGTTTGGCAATCCGAGGGTCAATGAAGTTATGAGTGCTACCAGAATCAATGAGTATGGTAAGAGGGAGCTTCTTGAAGTATCCCCTGACTCGCATTGTTTGTGGGGTGGTGACGCCGGTTACAACATGGAGAGAGATCTTGGGTGGGTCGTCCTGAGATGGGGTGTCAACAGGTGGGTGTTGAATGTCGACCTGATCATCTACTGTATCTGGAGCTTCTTCATCAAGTTCTGAGGCGGGCGGAGAATCCACATCCAAGAGATAGAGCTTTTGTTGAACACATCTATGTCCCTGAGTGAATTTCTCATCACAATTATAACAAAGCCCTTTTTCTCAGCTTGCCTGCATCTCTATTTCAGACAAATGCTTGATAGGAGTTGGTTGCGGGGCAGGCTTGATGGGAGGTCGTTGGGAACCCATATTTCTGAAGGGAACAAAGGTGGGTTTGGAGCGTTGTTGAGTTGCGATCTTGTCCTCTGCCAACTTAGCCAACCCTAGGACTTCCATCATTGTGTTGGGACAGAACATTTTGACCTCTGAGCGGATTTCATCCTTGAGACCACTGATAAAACAACTCCTATAGAATTCATCAGACAATCCTTCTATTGATTGGCCAGTTTCTCAAATTTTGTCCGATACTCTCTCACTGTGCCAATTTGGTGAATTTTAGTGAGTGCTCCTGTGAAGTCATCAAAAGCACTAGGACCAAATCGTGGCAAAAGGAGTTGGCAAAAATCTGTCCAGTTTGGCTCGGGATGAGCTTTGATGTACCAACGGTACCATTGAAGGGCTTCTTGTTCCAAATGAAAGGATGTAAGTGGAACTTTCTGGACATCAAAAGTATTATGCAGACTGAAATATTGTTCTGCTCGGTATATCCATCCAGTCGAATCAGTACCATTGAAGCGAGGAAAATCAAGCTTTGCCCGCGAAAATTGCTGGAAGAAGAGAACCCAGTGGCTGCAAAAGATTCTGACTGTCGGTTATTGTTCATGGCCGAATGCCGAAGATGGAGGCTGAGAAATTTTTCATCCAGATCTTGGAGTTTGGTTTGGATGCTTGCAAGTGCTTCCTCCATGGTTTTTTTTTTTTTTTTGGGAAATAGATAGAAAAACACAAACAAAAGCTTATTTAGTAAAGGAAGATTTGGATTTGGAAAAAAATCGGATGGGTAATTCGGGTTTGACTAGGTTTTGGACACTTTCTGATGGACAGGGAAGCAAAAAATGGGGATTTCAGAAGCGGGGTGAAAGAATGAGAAAATTTGGTAGAGAGGGACAAAGAAGCAGAATTAGGAAAGGAACACGATGGCAAAATTTGATGGCGTTTGGGTGAAAATTGAAGGAGTTATGGAAAACCCTAAAAATAGACAAATGTGAGATTTATGCTCTTGGGAAGTGGAATTTGGGAAAGGGTTTTCAGGAATGAAATATGCAGAATGGGATTGCAGGGATGTCAGTGAAGTTTCAGGGAAAACGGAGTTGAAACAAGGGAGATATGGCCGAAAAATAGAATTTTATACTTTTTTTATTTATTTTAGAAATGGATCGGCAACAGCGGCATGGAAGGGATCCGCAACAGATGGATCTGCAACAGCGGCATGGAAGGGATCCGCAATAGATGGATCTGCAACAACGCGGAAATGATCGAAAACAGCTGGATCTGAAACATCGACTGGATCTGGAACGACTTTCATAATAGATCTGAAACGGCTGGATCTGGAGCGGAAGTGATCGACAACAATTCAGCTGAAAATAGATATGGACCCCAGGTATGTGTGGCTTCCTATCGGTTCAGGGGATTCACTCGGCCACCAATGATGTCTGATGGCTTGTGTATTGGGGTAGTACCCCTCACTCCACGGCTCAGGTAAAACTGATAACCGCTTTGCCACAAACGACAGCTCTTGGTTTACCTCACGGGTGGGAACTAGTCAATCAGGTAGGGGTCGTTGCCCTTTTCGCTGGCAGGTCCTCTCAATGGGCTAGCTACTTTGGGGTTTTTGTGGTACTCCTCATGATGAGTTTCAGGGCTTATTCCCAAGTACTTCCCACAGTTAAGCGGATGGGGGTTATCCCCAGATCCGAACTTGCAACAGATGTGAAAAACAAATTTGGCAGAAATTCCACCCAACGAGCCCAAGAAAGTGCTCTCATACCAGATGTGATGAACCTGCAATAATTAATTAATGCAAATACACGAAATATCAGAAATAATAGAACTCAAAATCACTTTTATATTGATCACGGGCCACTTCGAGGGGGCAACCTCCTTTGAGCAAGCTCAATACAATTAACTTCACGGTGTCTTCAATGACCTCAACACACACTTATATACTAAGTCTATGCCCAATACTATGGGTCAAAACCATGGGACATATAATACTATGGGACGACTTACAAAGCATATGCGTCCAATACTATGGGCTAATATAAACTATGGATCAACAAATACTACGGGACGACTTACAAAGCATATACGTCCAACAACAATATACTAGCATAGTAAAGAGAAGGGTTGACACGGGTTCCTAACAAATATTCCAGATCCCTGTGAAGATACACAGCTAGTTCTAATTCCGTGGGTGGGAGCATTGTTATGGTTTTTGGTTTTTAATGGAGCATTGTCCCTAGCCCTGTCCTTGGCCCTGTTTGTTCTAATTCTGTGGGTGATTGTAGTCATGGCAAGATTCAACACTACTCGTGCAAGGAGGTCAAGTAGGAGACTTAGTAGGGGTGCCTAGCTACGATGCACCTCGTCTGGTGAGGACATAGCACATGATGCTAATAATAACAATGCACACAGAGATGTTGAAGAGGCAAATGATGCAGAGCGTGGTGGTGTTATTCCACCATCAACAACAGTTGAAGAGGCAAATGATGCATATCCTGGAGGTGTTATTCCACAATCAACCACAGTTCAAGGTGCAACTGCCAGTAAGAAGATTAGTGCCATTAGAGGATGGACACAAGAAGACATGAAGGCTACAATAGATGATATAGAGTTCAATGGTTTTTCTATCAGAGCAGCTGCTAAAAAACATGGGATTCCACCAACATCAATCCATTACTGGATAAATGGCCTGACCCATACCAAGCGAAAAGGACCTCTTACAGTGTTGAATGCAGAAGAGGAAGAAGAAGTTGTGGTTTGGTGTGAAGAGATGGCTCAACTAGGCCACGGTCTGGAGTTGGTTCAACTCAAACCAACTGTTGCCCAAATCTGTCAAGGGAGGCCAAACCCCTTCAAAGATGGATTTCCAGGGAAATCATGGTGGAGAGGATTTAAACAAAGGCATCCAGAACTTGTGTTACACACAGCAGAGGGGCTTGATAGGGATAGAGCTTTCAATCTACGCCCTACAGTTGTGACCAAGTTCTATCAGACACTCTCTAATGCATATGAGAAACACTCATACAGAGGAGACCATATATGGAACTGTGACGAGACTGGATTGCAAGCAGGGAGGAATTGTGGCATGCGGGTAATTGCCAAGAGAGGGAGCAGGAATGTGCCCAAAATTCTGCCAAAAAGTAGGGAGTGGATAACTATTATTTGTTGTGTCAATGTGGTTGGAGCATCAATTCCAGGTTTTTATCCGTTCAAGGGAAAGAATCAACTCAAAAATTACATTAAAAACTATGAACCTGGCGCATGCATGGCTGCACACCCCCATGCTTAGATGACAAAAGAACTGTTCTTGAGCTGGCTTTTCCACTTTGCTTCCTCTGTCCCTGGTGTTGGCTTGGTTTTGCAACCAAGCTTAGTGCTATGGACACCTGCTAACTAGTAGCAGCAGTTTCAATATTAAGCAAAAACAATAAACTAAATCTAAATCTAAACTAAACTAACATGTGCATATCATAATAAACTTTTGAATTAAAAAACAAGAACAAGAAATAGAAAAAATAAATTTGTATTGAAAATGGGGGCAAGCAAGTGCTTGCAATAATAATACCTCCAAGTGATGAAGATAGTTGAGAAGCTCCAAGGGTGAGCAGCTCCAAACTCCAAAGGGTCCTTTCTCCAAGGTTGCTACAATGGCCAAAAGCTTCAAGGGAGATTTTGGCAGCATGAGGATAGAAAGATGGATGGATGTGAAATGAGGAGCCCCTACCACATTTTTATAGGTTTTGGTGGTGGGGAATACCATTATGGTTTTGTGGAAACCAATGGTATTGACCAACATGGTTTAGGTACTTTTCCCTTCTTTTTCCTTTTTTGAATAAAATAAATATTTTTATTCCCTTTTTAATATTTTTAGGGTTTTTTATGTTTTTTTAGGAAAAATAATCTTTTTGAGTGGGAAAAGGGGTGTATTAAGGTCTTTTGGTGACCTTTTGTTGGCTTTAGAGACTCAGATGGTGGAAAAAGTGGACAAATGGGTCATGTGAATAAGGAAATGAGCTAGTGAGCACTTTTTAGGTGTTAACAGATTGCCCCTTGATGTGTGAGGGCAGGAGCTCATTGTATGGCCGATAGACATCATAATTCTTTTTTCGTTTTTCTGGGGTTTGGGGAGGAGAAGAGACCGATTGGAAACTGGATCCAGGGCCCTTGGAAGCTGCAAAAAATAAACAATATTACATGGCCTCAATATGAATGAGGAATAATCTCTGATAATGGATGAGGCAGGCATACCCATGCTCGTATCAAGACATATATAAACAATTAGTCCCAAGAAGGGGGACCTGAAAAATGAATAATATACTGGTACATCATAATGGTCCAGAGGGGACATTAGTTTGGGATGTACTCATGATCATAAGATGACTGATCTCAATAACTGATACACTGGAATAACTGATACACTGGAATAACTGATGAACTGCTGAAACTAAAGGTGTCCAACATCTGTAGGGACTCAATGACTATGAGCCATCTTTGGGAAGTATATGTAACTGTATACTCGAGGGAGTATAAAAGGTGGGGTACATCTGAATACCGTCGCCATGCGCAACCCGGATATCTATAGGAAAAGTATAACTGGTTGTATCCATAGGTAGACTCTCAAATGTGGAGGAGTCAGATGGTATCCGGGGTCTTCGACTAATAACTGAAGTGACCGATGCCCTGTGCGAGTCTCAACGATGCGATCAAGGTGTTGAAGTCGAGCATGTGAGAAACAACCATTTGGAGAAGCACTGAGGACTCTTCTCGAAATGATTCGTAGGCACTCATCATAAATGGTGATGAGTCCAAGACACAGGGACCTCTAGGTCTATCCTCTGGAATAAATTTGGTTGTCGTCGACAGAGGGAGACCAACAACTAACAAGGCAATGATGTTTCATTGATAGGAGCACGAGGTGTAGAACTGAAGTGTGGTAGTACTGATGGTAGGACTGACATACTTGTGGGGATGGGAAGTAACTGGGGTCATATAGTGGGTAGACTCAAACTTCCTTTGTTCAGAGCATGATGACATGGTTGACCTGGCAACATAGGGAACTGACTTGTAGGTGTTCGTATCATTGCTGTTAGGGACTGAAGGGTATGTATTGACTCTGGGGGGAGGTCAAGCTGATGGGTGCTGTTGAGGGGTTCTCAGGGTGACATACTGCAGAATACTCTGAACAAAGGCGACCAAAATGGGGAAGCTGCCATATGAGTAGACGTGATCTGTTATGGCACCGAGAAGCACCATTGGGTCCTTCTTCGTAGTTTTAATGAGCTCCAAGAAGGGATAAAAGTGTGCTCTGAAATGGTACTGTCCTGTGGATTTTGTGAGCCCAGGACTGTTCGTGCTCATTGGTGCTTTCATTTTTAAGGAGTCTGAAAACGATAAGAAGACTCTGCAGTGGTTATGAGTACTATCCTGTTGGTTTTACGAGCCCAGGATGGTGATTGCTCGTGGTCGCTTTCATGTTTAGAGAGTCTGAAAGCGGTAAGTGGACTCCATTGGTGTTCTTTTTCGTAAGTTAGTCTCCAAGGCCCGAAAAAACATAAAATGATGCAAATGGAGAACTCTTCTAGCCGATGTGACTAGAGTATTCATTTTTCGTAATTAGTCTACAAGGTCCGGAAAATGGGTAAACTTATACCAGGTAGACACCCTTTCAGATACGTTTAACGAGCATGAAAGGAAGCAAGGTTGCTCAGCGATCTTTTCATTGTTTTAGGAGTCAGAAAAGAGCTTAACAGAAACTCCCTAAGTGCCTTTTTCGTAAAAGGGATTGCTCGGCCTGAAAAAGGGATAAAATTATACCGAACAAAAAGGGATTGATGATAGAGAGAAAAGGTCTCAAGCATCATCATGAGTGCGAAAAACTGAATCCAGTGACATAAAGATTGTCAAAAAGGGGCAACGGCCAAAATGGCACGCAAACTGAGGCGACGAGGGGTCATGGGAAAAATGCCCGAAAAGTATCGAGGTGAGAGCGAGAGATGATCTCAAGCATCATCACGAGCACGAAAAATTGAATCCGGTGATATAAGGCTTGTCAACAACGGATGACGGTCGATGTGGCACGCAAACCGAGGCGACGAGGGGGCATGGAAAAAATGCCCAAAAAATCTGGGCGTGAGAGCGAGAAATGATCTCAAGCATCATCACGAGCGCGGAAAACTGAATCCGACGATATAAGGCTCGTCAAAAAATGGACGACGGCCGATCTGGCACGTAAACCGAGGTGACGAGGGGGCATGGAAAAATGCCCTAAAAATCTGGGCGTGAGAGTGAGAAATGATCTCAAGCATCATCACAAGCGCGGAAAACTGAATCCGGCGATATAACACTCGTCGAAAACGGACGACGGTCGATGTGGCACGCAAATCGAGGCAACAAGGGTGTCCAAAAAATGGTCAAAAAATGGACCTGGTGAAAACAGGAAAAGGAAAGATCTATCATGAATTTCTCGCTGTGTTGATTCCAACGGTACCGACGGTTTGAGAAACGGACGTCGTATGACACCGGAATGGCTGTTTGAAAAATGGTGGAATTTCTATAAATAGGGCATGGGGCCCATATGACGTGTCATTGTTACGTGCGAGTTTGGCAGAGCAGTCAGAGCTCTTTCTCGATTTCCGGGAGATTTGACCATTGGTTTTCGATTCTGCGAGTTTTAGGTAACCCTATTTGCCTTAGCCTTTTCAATTATGTCTTTTTTGTTTAGCGGTGGGTCCCTGAAGGCCGCGAAATTGCATGTTGGCCTTCCAACGTGAAATATTGCGGGTTTTGGGTCTTTTGTCGCGATGGACATCACGGGTTTGAGGCTAACAGTCACGATGTTCATCGCGACTGTCAAGTTGGAACCCACGATGTCCACCGCGAGTATGGGCGAGACAGTCGCGACTGTCTGGCTCGAAACCGCGATGTTCATCGCGGGTTCTGTTATGGAAGCCGCGATGATCATCGCGGGTTTCGATGGAAAACCCGCGATGGCATTTTTTGAAAAAAAAATTCTTGGTGCTAAAAATTTCTTCTTTTTTTGGCAGGATGTTGAGGAGACCATTGACTTCATGGCGAGAGCGGGAGATAGACGAGGATCTGATGGAGAGGATTTGGACTGATCAAGGGGTCCGGCAGACCCTGGCAGTGAGTGGACTCTTGAAGTTCGCTCAGGTTCCACCAATGCATTCAAAAAGACCGTTACTGAACAAGTTGGTGAGCTGGTGGGTGCCTACAGAGGGTGCTTTTGTTGTTGGAGGTGAGAGGTTGGAGATCACCCTCACAGATGTTTATTTTCTTACTGGGTTGCCTCGCTTAGGGGAGGTGGGGGATCTTCTGCCGAGGATCCCGGCAGATGTTGACATGGAGGATCTCCTGGAGACCTTCTGTGTCCCTGGGTCTATTTTGCAGAACAGCTCGCTGAGTCTGAGATCTCTGCGAGAGTGGGACATGAGGGCTGTTGGGGCATGTGTGCTGCGGGTGCTGGGTGCCGCGGTGCCACATCGTTTGTCAGGGGGACAAACGATGATGGTGGATTTTGTGTTGAGGGGGACCTATTATGCGTGGGGTCAGATGTTTCTAGCTGGTGTCCGGAGAGATCTGGACAAGGCCAGTCGGGAGGGGGGAGAGTTCTGTTATGCCTCCTTTCTGTGTTCTTTTTTCTTTGAGCGGGGTGCCGACTTTGCGACCACGGGTGCCCATTCGTGATGGTTTGGTGAGCGAGTCGCGCATGGTGCGGTGGGGGCAGATGATGCCTCGCGGTGGTGGTGGTATCCATGGGTTCTTCACGCAGGAGATGTATGAGTAGTGGGAGCAAATGCCCCTGGTGATTGAGGACTATCCATACGCTGGTATGGATTATCGAGGTGATCCTGAGATGCCGCGAGCCCAGGGACAGGCCTGGGGTTTAGATGGTACGTTTTGTTCTCTACTATATCATGTGTTTGTAGATTTATTGGCTATGATTATAGTTAGATATGTATATGATGGTTTACTTGCATTGTGCACATATTGGTCCTGTACCACTGGCTGACTATGTGGCTCGCAGGGAACGGGCGATGGTGGTTGCCCCCCCTCGCGCAGCGGTACCGCCTCCACTTGGTCGAGGATTTGGGGCCCATGGTCGAGGGGCTGGCCCTCGAGATGATGATGTCGCTGGTGTCCAAGAGACATTAGGTATGATTGTAGCAGGGTTCCTAGAGGATGGGTGGAGGGATCTGGATCGGGACATCGTCGAGCGATGTTTCGAGGCGCCTCGTGAGTGGCACTCGATGTTGTTGAGAGCGGCAGTGATGGCGGCCGAGTTGAGGGATAGGCTTCGACGGGAGCAGGCAGGGCCGGCGGAGGGCAGGATTCGATTACGGGATGATCCAGTGGGGCTGGTGGAGAGGCGAGTCTGGGCTTGGCATGATCCGGCGGGACCAGTGGAGGAGGCGCCAGAGGAGCCCAGGGACCTTGATGACTAGATGATATGTACTTGCCCCCAAATGCTGATGAGCATATGGGGAAGCACCTTTTTTGTATGGCTGATGTAGTTTTTGTATATTGGGTGCTGAGGGCACCTCTGACATGTATTGACTTATACGGTGATGTATATATATATATATATTTGATGTTGGTATATAGTCGTGTATGCACATGGATGCACTTGATGTCTTTTCGTTTGCCCGTGGAGGCATGTTTGATTTTCTGTATGCACGTGGAGGCACATGGTATGCACGTGGATGCACATTTTGTTTTTGTTATATGCCCGTAGAGGCACAGGGTATGCACGCGGATGCACATTTTGTTTTTTGGTATATGCCCGTGGAGGCACATGTTATGCACGTGGATGCATTATTTGTTTATGGTATGATGTGATTAGTGTGCCAGTCTAGAATGTTGTTGGCCATATGGTCCGCTACATTATTGAGGTTCCTTGGGATGTGTGTAAATGAAATTGATTCAAACTCTCTAACCATTTGTTTAGTGCGCAAGAATTTTCTGAAAAGACAGGGATTGCGTACATGGTAATCATTATTGAGCTGGGAAACAAGGAGTTGTGAGTCGAGGAAAACGTTAAGGTGACGTATGCTCAATTGGAGAGCTGCGGCCAAGAGACCGGTCAGGGCGTCGTATTCAACTTGGTTGTTGGTGGCAGCACCTAAACAGATTCCGTCAATGTGGATCAACTCATGTGAAGGGGAATATATTACCCAAGCTGCGGAGGCCAGATTGGGGGACCAACAGCTTGCACCATCAGCGAAACCGATGTAGCAGAGTGGAACATGTGTGTGAACGGGATCAATGGAAGGGTCCGACCGGACAGAAGGGTATCCAGTGGAGATCGTATAAATGTCGGGGTCAAGGCCAGGAATTTCGGTATCTATACAAGTAAAGACATCAGTAAATTCTTGGAACAGTTTTTTGTATTCTCCAATTTCATGCTCACTGTGGGGGGCTCCTAACGTAACGGTATGAAGGGCACCAGGTGGGTCAGAGATGTCGATGTGGATGATGGGAGAAATATTGGCCATGTTATTTACCTGAGAGGCATCAGGAGCAGTAGGAGCCTCGAGAATCTCTTCATCATTGCGGAAGCTGTGAGTGGTCAAGTTAGTTGACGAGGTTTGGGTAGTCGAAGAGATCATATAAATGGTGTTAATCTCTCCGGATGAAGATGATACAGGAGGGAAGATCTCCTCAATTGTGGGGGGTTCCGTCTCAAGGTCCAAATTATTCATCTCGTAGAGAGCTGCTCTGTAATTTGGGATGTCAGGACAGTGATGTGAGTAATGACCGTAAACACCGCATATGGCACAAGGGTGGTTGGTGCGCAGTGACTTATCACGAGGCTTGGGGTTTGGGTCGAGTTTGACCACCGGGATGTTGGGGTCGTCGTCCAGCATTTGCATGTGTTCCTGTAATGCAGGTAACTGTGGACACTGATGGGTTGGATGGCCTAATTCATCACACAACGAGCATTTGGGAGGAGCACGAAACACGGGGGGAGGTTTAACTGCTTTGGGTGGGGGTACCGCAGTGTATGGTTGTGGGCCTGATGAGAGGAGGGGGATTCGTCGATGACGAAGGAGTAGTGATACCGGGAGGTGGTTGAGTATAAGTAACAATGGGTTGCACTGGTTGCAGGATGACATTTGGTGTCAGCGGGGGAACGGGAGGCGAAATATACCACACGGGTAATCCCAATGTTAACCCGGGGAGACTAAGGGTAGCCATAACCAAAGCGCTTACTACACGTGAGGGAGGAAATAGAAAGGGGATTGTGTGGATGGGTGTAACACCGATGTGACTAGGGACCAATGGTGGTTTAGGGAACAAGGGTGGCTGATTGTTGGGTGTTTGTGTATTGTGGGAGAGAGTACAGAGGTCAGCGACGTGGGTCTCCGGTGATGGTGGTGGAATGGATTGAAATGTAGAAGTCATCGGCGCCTCGAAGTAAATTTCGGGTCCCACGGAGGAAACGAACGAGGTAGTTGCACCACAAACAGGTTTTTCAACCATGGGGGAACATTTTCAGGTGTGGCGGGGGCCTTGGGATCGTAGTAGGTAAGTTGGTCGACCTTGACCACGCGTCCCTCATGGGGGAACATCATGGTACGAAAAACGGATGAGGCAACCGCCCGCATGGCATACATGTAGCTGCGACCAAGTAAGAGATTATAGTCGAGTTGGGCATTGATGACCTCAATGTCAATGAGCACGGTTTTACCCGCCAGCTGGATGGGGACATTAGATAAGAGACCTTGGGGTTGAGCCGAACGACCGTCATAGGCTCGCAACGCAGTGGTGGACTGCTGGAGAGTAGGAGATCCCAACTTCTGCCAAACGAATGTGGACATAACGCATGTAGAGGCCCCTTCATCGATAATGCACCGATGGATGAGAAGATTCTGAATGGAAATGGAAACTTGGAATGCTAAAGTGGAAGGCAAGCGAGGTTCGGACTGGTCCGAATCGCATGTCATCAGTTGTGAATCAATTGGGTCAATGGCGCCAATGGCAGAGAGTAAAGTCTTGCGCTGTGAAAGACAGTTTTTCAATACTTCTAAAGCAGACATGGCTACAGGAGACTGGGCTAAGTCATATACAATGTTGTAATTCGACGTAGCACGAGCATTGGGATTACTGTTGATGCGACGAAGTGGGAAGCGAGGTGCTTTAGAAGCGCCATCGAGTGGAACCGGAGGTATACGTAACGTCTGATATGTGGGATGAACGTTAGTGTTCTTGTCGGCGGGAGGGGCTTTAGGGGTGGAGCCATATTGGTTTCGGCGGGTTTGGAGGTTGGCATCTACAGATGACATCATCAACAAGTGGTGGGTATCTGAATTGAACATGGGTTGATCAGGAGCATAAGTGATTTGTTGTGGTGGCGCGTTGCCCTGAGGGGGAGCTAACGGCTGAGTGTTCACTACACCTTGGTTTGGAAAGGGGTTTTGCAACACCAAAGGTTGATGTTGAGGTGGTAGAGGTTTGGGTGGCGCCTGAGGAGCCGCTTGCCCTTGACGATGGGCATCGTCAGTCCAAAGTTGTCGAGCTCGCTCCAAATGTGGGCAAGCATGTGTGTAATGACCATAAACCCCGAAAATAGAACAAGGATGGTTTGTTCTAAGGTTATTGTTTTTGGGCTTCCTGGGATTACGATCCAGATTCTGGTTGGGAGGAGCAGCGTTGTTATTTTGCGAAGGATTGGGAGGTGGAGGACTTTGATGTTGTTGTTGGTTGTTACCGCGGTTACGTCCTCTTCCACGGTTTTGTTGCCCACCCTGGTTGCGCTGGTTTTTTTGGTGTTGGGGCTGGTTGTGTTGTGTGTACACTTTCCCTTGAGCAGTGGGAGGATTTTGGTTCGCCGCAGGTGCAGGAGCAGGTTGTGGTGGATAATAAGCTGGTGGGGCTGGAGGTGGACCAGTTACCTGCTGGGGTTGTTGGTAACCCTGAGCTATTGGAGGTGTTGGGATAGCTGTCGCAGCTTGCTGTGGGTAATACATTGGTTGAGGTGCGGCTGGGGGGGCGTATGCAGGTGGTGCATGACCAAAACACTGAGGTGGACATGAGGGTCCATGGGTGTGGTGGTGATGTGCCATGGGAGCATATGAACTGGTTGCTCCAGATTGAGATGTAGCCCACGAAAGGTCGGGACCATGGCTAGGATGTGCAATCGAAAAGGGTTGGGGATGTGAGGCCATATGACCAATGATGCCATCTGCGGCATGGGATGCCCCCGGCGCATCGTGTTGGGATGACTTGCCCCGAGGGTCGTCTGGTATAATGGTATACAGATAACCCGATTGGGCGTAAATGAGGTCAGACTGTTGGGATTTGAGGATGGCCTCTTCTTCATACTGGGGTCATTCGGATGCCACGTCCTTGGCAATGAGAGGGAGGAGGGATTTGAGAAACCAATCTAAGAATATACGATCGTCTAACTTGATTTTGCAGAGGCTTCGGCGTCGACGCCACTCATGAATGTGGTCAGTGATGTGGGTGGCTGTGTTCTGTCTGCAAGACAGTAGGATCTCGACTCCCACATCATAGCGGACAGGTAACTGAAAGAACTGCAGGAATGTCGAGGCAAGGGAGGTAAAGGTGGCATGGGTCCCATGGGGCTGCTCGATATACCACTTAGCTGCAGAGCCAATGAAGGTGTGTTGTAACAGAAGGAGGCGGACAGAGTCGTCCACTATGGAGTTGGAGGAACACCATAGATGGAAGGACATAATATGGTTCTGGGGGTCCTCACCTGCCTTGCCCTCAAAATTAGGGATGTCGGAGGGGAGTTTGGTGGGCATGTGAGGCAACGCAGGGTCGTGTCTGATAAGATCATTGGTTAACCTAGCTAAGTCTGGTAAGTTCAGACTCGCCATGTATGGTAAGCTAGCAGATGAATGTGGCGTAGTGACTGGGACATGACTAGTCATGGTGGTATGATGTGGGGGTCTAGTAGCGCCTAAGGGTATGCTAGGTATTGAAGGTATGTGTCCTCCAATAGCTGTGGTCTGGTAAGGGCCAGCGTTTCCAAGTGCAACATGGGTTACACCGAGGTTAGGAATAGTAGTGGTGATTCCTGGAATCTGGGTTGTGGTAATCAGAGGGGGTGTGACCCCTATGTTCGGCATACCCGTAATAGGAGGTGGTCCTGTGTTGGGAATCCCTAAAAATGGAGTGTCCCCCATATTAGGCATACCTAGGGGTGTGGTTGTTGCCATGGATGGCACCGCAGTAGAAGGGTCTGTGGAGGTATCTCCTATGGTGCTGGTAAAAAGTGGGTCAAATTGTGTCCCAGCCATGAGGTTGGTTGGTAATAACTCGGTAGGGTTTTCGGATTCTGCCTCAAAATCAGATGTGAAGTGAGGCTCGTCAAAATCGGATGACTGTCTGTTTGACCGACGATGTGTCGAGTCAAGGGATAAGGCTCGACGTCAGTGATGTGGAGAGCCAAGTAGACTGAACTCTGGGAGTTCACCCTGAAGACGACGAGAGCGTCTAAAATTCTCAATGGAGAGAAATAAAAAATCTTCTGTGTAAAATGGTAATGTATAAAAAACTAAAAACCCTAATGCAACCAAGGGTGCAAGAAGGGGAGTGAAAATGAAGGCTCTTAGGCCAAAAAATAACCTCAAAAAGCACTTATTATAGCAGCTGTGCTATAATAAGTGGAGGGATGCAAAAAATGGTCAGAGTACCAACATGCAAACAACTTCAAGAAAAAAGAGGTGCTACTATACCAAAGGTGGATTGTATCATGCAAACACCTAACTAAAAGTATTGTGAATCAACAAACGATATTCTCTGCAAGGTGATGAAATCCAAGTCAGGCAATATTGAGTGTTGAATCAACTGCTAGATATCCCCCTACCGGGAGGGACACCGGGTAATCAATCCTAAAGAATGGCAACTAGGATACTCCGTTCATGACACGTCCAGAAAAGGTAAATCTGCTGTTTGGTCCTTTTACCGCAATACCCCCATACAGGGATACCCCGAGAACTGCGAATGGTAGCCTTCGGTTACTGAATGGATTTCGGTATTCCACTCAGGCTTCCGGAACCATCCTCGCGACTTCAACCCTCCTAGGGGAGAGGCCTTCCGATAAACTAGTTATGACCGTGCCAAAAAATACTAGGAGATTTTGGTTCCCTAATGGACAACAACTATGTCTCAAATGTAATAACTGAGAGGTGTTATTGGAAACCCTATCCCCTCAATACTACCTAGCTACAAAGTTCTTTTAAGTGTTCCCCGAGTGGGGTTAAAAGTTGCTTGAAGTTAGGGTAAGTTTTAAGGCTCAGTTTAAATTATGTGTTTGAGTGGGTGCACGTGTGGTATTTTAAACTGAAATTGAAAAAGTAAATGCTTTGTAGAAAATATTCAAAAAACAAAGGATCTTTTGAAATAGTAAAGCAAATAATATGACTTTTTCAATAAATTGAAATTAAATGCTTTGCAAAAAACTATTCAAAAAACAAAGGATCTTTTGAAATAGGAAAGCAAATAATATGACTTCTTTAATAAATAAATGGATTTCCTTTTCAAAAATTGCTATGGGAAAAATATCAAAGAAGTAAATAGCAAAATTTTAATCTAGATAAAATGCAAATAAATCCTTCTTTCAATTTCTGAAAATTTTTAAAAAGACTTTTTCAAAGGTGCATTCTAAATAGAAAATTTTCCTATGGCTGTAAACAATGCTGGAATTTTAGTACTGTAAAATGTGCTATGTGGGTAGAAAATACAGTAAAAAATTAATTTTTTAAATGGATTGGCCGAATGGAAAAAATTGGCATCGCGGGTTCTGACAGAAGAGCCGCGATGGACCGTGCGAGTTTCTGTCACACAGTCGCGATGGACCGCGCGGGATTTCGTCACACAGTCGCGATGTGCAGCACGGAAAATGTCCGCGAAGCCGCGATGTGCAGCGCGCTAATTGGCCGCGAAGCCGCGGTGAACCGCGCGGAAAAGGGGGCCGCGCAGTCACGATGAGCCGCGCGACTGTTGGGAAAAAAGCCGCGAGGCGAAAGCCGTACGCGAACGCCGAAAAACGAACCCGAAAATGACGATTTCGGGCTGTTAATGGCAATAAAAATGGGCCAAATCCAGAACAACAATAGATATGCTGTCTAGAATGGCAGATCTATGATTTAAACTGACTAAAATGAAGAAAAATTAAGATCTAAAGCAAAAAATAAAATGCGGAGTCGCCAAAAACTGTTGGCTTGGTTTTGCAACCAAGCTTAGTGCTATGGGCACCTGCTAACTAGTAGCAGCAGTTTCAATATTAAGCAAAAACAATAAATTAAATCTAAATCTAAACTAAACTAACATGTGCATATCATAATAAACTATTGAATTAAAAAACAAGAACAAGAAATAGAAAAAATAAATTTGTATTGAAAATGGGGGCAAACAAGTGCTTGCAATAATAATACCTCCAAGTGATGAAGATAGTTGAGAAGCTCCAAGGGTGAGCAGCTCCAAACTCCAAAGGGTCCTTTCTCCAAGGTTGCTACAATGGCCAAAAGCTTCAAGGGAGATTTTGGCAGCATGAGGATAGGAAGATGGATGGATGTGAAATGAGGAGCCCCTACCACCTTTTTATAGGTTTTGGTGGTGGGGAATACCATTATGGTTTTGTGGAAACCAATGGTATTGACCAACATGGTTTAGGTACTTTTCCCTCCTTTTTCCTTTTTTGAATAAAATTAATATTTTTATCCCCTTTTTAATATTTTTGGGAATTTTGGACCCTTTTTGAGGGGTTTTATGCTTTTTTAGGAAAAATAATCTTTTTGAGTGGGAAAAGGGGTGTATTAAGGTCTTTTGGTGACCTTTTGTTGGCTTTAGAGGCTCAGATGGTGGAAAAAGTGGAAAAATGGGTCATGTGAATAAGGAAATGAGCTAGTGAGCACTTTTTAGGTGTTAACACTTGGCGGTGTTTCACCTGAAAACAGACACCTGTTGATTTTTGATGGCCATGGCAGCCACGTTGCTATACAAACCATTGAGGAGGCAAACAGGCTAGGCATTGATCTGCTGACACTACCTACACATACCACCCACAGGATGCAACTTCTAGATGTGAGTGTGTTTGGGCCTTTCAAGTGTTACTTCAGGTCTGAGAGAGCGTCCTGGATGGCAAAGAACCCGGGGGTAGAGGTGAAGAGGTTCGAATTAGCAGAAATTGCAAGCAAAGCTTTTGCTAGGGCACTCACAGCAACAAATATCAGGGCTGGTTTTAGGTGGACAGGAATATGGCCTTTCAATTCTGATGCTCTTCAACATGACACGGGATGTAGTCAAGATTTTGATGTTCAGGGGCAAGAGGACGCAGATGCTGCAGGTAACATCATATCACTCTCTCAAGGTCAATGCCAACCACTGGGTGACGACAATGAACAAGTAAGTGAAAGTCAGTATGGCATCGAACCTACTAGGGAGAATATAGAAGCTGTTGGAAGGACATAAACATAATTAAATGTCCAAGGGATTATTCATAACAACGTTGTCGATTTGACTGTGAATGGATGTGACAAAGAAGTGGTAAACAATAGCAAGGAGTTGAAATTTCCAAGCCAGCCAGAACCACCCGAGTGGTTGGCAGAGGCCATGACAAATATGAATAGACACATTATCACCCCCACCAACGATGAAAGCCTTAACCTTCCTTCGATGCCAACCGTCCTTAACAATGAAGTTGTACATTATTATGTGCCACTTGGGGGTGTTGGAGATGAGATTGAACAAAATGAAGATACAGTGGACCAAGAAAATGATGATGAGGCACTCCCACCAAATGAGCCACTACTTGGACAGTTCCTTAAGTTTCCAGTGGAGAAAGTTGTAGCTCAACTATCTAATCCCACTGCTGAGCATCTTAGATTAAGCAGGAGCTCACAACTACTAACATCAGAGGACTACATCACCCTACTGATTGAGGATGAGTAGAAGAAAAAGGAGATGCAGGAATTAAAGGAGAAGAAGAAGGCCTTGGCAAAGGAGAAGAAGGAAGCAAGGACTGTTGCAGTAGAAAATCGAAGGCAGGAAAGGCTTGTAAGAGTGAAAGAAAGGGGGGGAAGAGAGCGACCGAAACAATTGGCAAGGGAGGAAAGGGAGCAAAGAAAGGCACATCAGAGGAATCTAAATGGTCTGGAGAGGACAGAGGTGGTGGACAACCCATTGGATCAGTTTTCAGAGAACATAAGATTATTCCAGGACCTTATTAACATACAGATACCCCAATACCATAAGGCAGGGGGAAATACTGTGTATGCCTTCCAAACACCTCCAGTGAACCTAGGGCTATTAGGCCCAAGTCATAACTATGGTTACTCAATTCCTCCTTGGCAACAAGGAGCAACCTAGCCCGCACCAAATGTTTGCAGCTCAACACAACCAGGTCAAGCATCGGTATCTAACCCAACTAGATTGGGTAATGAAGGCAGTCAACCTCCTCACACATAGGGTTTTTTGTTTGGTGGATGATAGATGTTTTGTGTTTGGCATACACATATGAAAGGAAGAGTTTGTTGCTGGGGGGAATTTCGGGTGGTTCCAAAGTTTTTGTTTGATGGATGGAAGATGTGTTTTCTTTGGCATACACATGTGAAAGGTAGATTTTGTTGCAGGAGGAATTTTGGGTGGTTGCCTAATATTTTGTTGCAGGAGGAATTTTGGGTGGTTTCCTAAGTTTTTGTTTGATTCCAATCTGACAGTCGATATATGTTAGGCATAACCACGGTAAATGTATAAAGTCCCAACCCACCAGGGACCAACCATATGTAAAAATATCGAATTGCTGCTATGTTGAACAAGAATATGCCCTTTATGTCAAGTATTGTTTTCTTCATGGCTCTATCTATTTACTGCACTTCATTCCTTACTAAAACTGATTGCTAGATTTCTTGGTTGGCGAACTAATTTGAATGTTAAACTAAATTGGATGGTAGACCAACTTGATTGAAAATTTAAATTGAATGCAAGTTTTTCCTGAATGTAATATTGACTTGAATGCAAATCAACTTGAACTGGATTCATAGTAAGCATTGCAAACAATGGTCGAGCACACAGTTAAAGATTACTTAGGTTAGAGCAGAAAACAAGAATGAAAGCAGGTGGTATCACTATTTCCATGTTGCATATTGCATTACTTCTGGAAGAGTAATGACAATTTTTTAAATGAGAACCAAAATTCTAGAAAAATACAAAATGAGGGCTCATTGTAGATGGGACAAACACATATGCATGTCCAACATTCAAATACTCTTTCATATTCTCTCATACTCTTTTTAGAAATCAATGCATATTTCACATATTCATCCGATAAAGGAAGACTAGAATTGTAAAAGGTTTCATGCCTCCATTTCACAGTCCAAATTATTCATCTAATTGGCATGCCCAAATTATTTCAGAGTGTCACAATCCTATAATCAACTGCAATAAGAAATTAACAACCATTCCTTACGAATTCAAGCAATCACTGAAAGCAATATAATCACTCAAGGGTTTAATGGAGCACTGTTATGGTGTTTTTTTTATGCCAGAATTTCACGTAACCTTCAAACCATTAAACCATATCTGACTTTTCCATAACCATGAAACCTTCTCTCAATTTTAAAATGTACTAAGTTACTATTTGGGTGGAATGAAGACTATCCTAAAGATGAAACCATGAAACAATGAAACCCTAGCAAACCCTAATCCTATAATCAACTCCATTGACAAATTAACAACCATTCATTGTGAATTCATACAATCACTGAAACCATCACTGAACCATAGCAGACCCTAATTAGCATGAATGGTTGTTAATTTCTTAAAGGGTTTCATGCCTCCAAACCCTAATTGCGAATTCATACAATCACTGAAATGATCATTGAACCATAGCAAACCCTAATTTGTTAAAATGTTTCATGCCTTCGATTCACAGTCCAAATTATTCATCTAATTGGCATGCCCAAATTATTTCAAAGCGTCACAATCCTATAATCAACTACAATAAGAAATTAACAACCATTCCTTACGAATTCAAGCAATCACTGAAAGCAATATAATCACTCAAGGGTTTAATGGAGCACTGTTATGGTGTTTTTTTATGTCAGAATTTCCCATAACATTCAAACCCTAATCCTATAATCAACTCCATTAACAGATTAACAACCATTCGTTGTGAATTCGTACAACCATTAATAATAAATTTCGACCATAACAGTGTGCCATTAATAATCAATTTCGACTATAACAGTGCTCCAATAAAAATGAAAAACCACAACAGTGCTCCATTAAAAACCAACAACCATAACAGTGCTCCATTAAAAACCAAATACCATAATAGTGCTCCATTAAAAACCAAAAACCATTACAGTGCTCCATTAAAAACCAAATACCATAACAGTGCTCCATTAAACACCAAATACCATAAAAGTGCTCCATTAAAAACCAAAAACCATTATAGTGCTCCATTAAAAACCAAATACCATAACAGTGCTCCATTAAACACCAAATACCATAAGAGTGCTCCATCAAAAACCAAATACCATAACAATGCTCCATTAAAAACCAAAAACCATTACAACGCTCCATTAAAAACCAAATACCATAACAGTGCTCCATTAAAAACCGAATACCATAACAGTGCTCCATTAAAAACCAAATACCATAACAATGCTCCATTAAAAACCAAAAACCATTACAGCGCTCCATTAAAAACCAAATACCATAACAGTGCTCCATTAAAAACCAAATACCATAACATCTCTCCATTAAAAACCAAAAGTCGAAAGCATGAAACCCTAGAAACCTTAACCTTGAAATGAAGGCAGTGCTCCATTAAAACCCCAAAACCATACTAGTGCTCCATTAAAACCCAAAAACCATAGCAGTTCTCTATTAAAAACCAAAAACCATTACTATGCTCCATTAAAACCCAAAAACCATAGCAGTGCTCCATTAAAAACCAAAAACCATTACTGTGCTCCATTAAAAACCAAATACCATAACAGTGTTCCATTCGTATGAGAATTCAACCGGGCCTAAAAATCAATTCAACCAAGAACACAGACGCAATCGGACCCAACCAGACCGAACACAAACATAGAAAGCAATCAAATCACACCGAGAGAGTGGTTGTGTTGAAAAACACAATGCAAGAGAATCCGGTAGGATCGAAATCCTACCACGTTTTCTGAACAGGTGGCCACCGCCAAGCACGAACCAGGAGCGAAGCAGGTACCGGGAGCCGAAAACGAACTAGGAGCGGAGCAAGTACCAGGAGCTGAAAACGAACCAGGAGCGGAGCAGGTACCAGGAGCCAAAAATGAACCAGGAGCCGAGGAAGAAGCAGGAACACGAAGACCAGGAGCCGAGGACGAAGTAGGAACACAAACACGAACACCAGGAGCCGAGGATGAAGCAGGAACACGAAGACCAGGAGCCGAGGACGAAGTAGGAACACGAACACCAGGAACCGAGGATGAAGCAAGAACACGAAGACTAGGAGCAGAGGATGAAGCAGGAACACGAACACCAGTAGCAGCCCGCAAACAAGCAGGAACAAGAGATTCCCACTGGGAGACCCGCGCCACGGACCACGAACACAAGAACAACACCACAACATTTCTCAAACCCACGGCGATGACCATGGAAGCAGGCCGCTCCACCATGAGCTTCGACGAGGTTAACAGCAGGAAACACCATTGCTCGAACAACAACGACCTCCGCGCCAACAACAAGCAGATGTGGACCAGAAGACGACGACGGAGCTTCCAAGCAGCGACAGGTTCGAACAGCAGCAGGAGGCGGCAATGGAGCAGCAACAGAGCCATGGCGGACAGGTTCCGGGGTGGCCAAACACTCACACTCCAGCCCCGAGCAAGAATGAACGGGCTCTTGGAGCAGCTGTGGGAATAGGGACAGTTGGCACGCTTCCTGAGGTGCCATAAAGCACATTAAAGTGCTATCTACCCGGGACGACGTGGATTAGCCACCTACGCACCTTCGGGCCTCGACGGGTGGCGTCCACATGGCGTCCCAGGTGTTCTAAGTGGACCCACACCACTTCCAGTCTCCCTCCCCTAGTCCATTTTTGTGACTTGATTCCATGTGATCAACTAATAAATCTGCATTTGAAAGTGATTGATGAATATTATAAAGACCCATATCTTTTTAAATAAACTAGAGTTCCACGTCAACATTCTCTGCTTAATATAAAAACGTTCTTCCAAATTCAAATTCAACCCTCCATCGGTGTTCCTGACATTGAGGTTGGCATCAATAGAAAGAAGAAAGAGACCCAATCTTGTTTTACATTTTATATAATAAAAGAGTGTTTTGTTTGCTTTCATAAAACAAAATTTTCCTTCAGAGACAATATATCTTGCGGAAGCTTACACCATTGGATCATCCCAACATAGGAGATTGTCAATAGTTCAAACACTACCATCAGCCTACTTGTGGGGTTTGCTCGCGGGCTAACACTACCAACACTAGGGCATAGGATTAAATGCTTCACAGGTGGTGTGTAGGCAGTAATTTAGATCCAAATGTTTATACCACCCCATATAGCATTAACAGGGTGGATAGCATTCGCATTGCTTGCGGTTCAAATGCGTGTATAAAGAAAATGAGAAATCTCACTCACGAGAATTTGTCTTCTGAACAGGCTTTCCGAAACTAAAAAATAGACAGCTTTGCCCTGATGCGGACAATTTAGCAGTTTTTTGGTGAACAAGGTGGACAGGAGGAGAATGCCAAATTCATACTATTTCATTCTTTCACTGCACATCCCATGCCTTATTCTTCCATTTTTTCTAGACGTTTTATAAAAGCTTAAAAAAAGCAGACTATGCTCTTCCATCACTCTAAAAAGTTTATACAACAAAATGTAAACAACGCAGAGTATGCTCTTCCATCACTCAAAGTTTATACAACAAAATGTAGTGAAGTACATAGCAATATCAAGTACACTCTATCTGGGTCCTTCAGGAATGACCCCTCAGTACATTGACTTCTACTGCATTAAACATAAATACTAGAGACGATTGGAACCTATCAAACTAAAATTCATAAATAACATGCTTTACAACATTATATAATAATCCATTCTTGAGATACAATACATGCATTTCCCCCAAATTGCAACACATTTTCTCATTCTTCAAAATAAGTAAATTGTCTTCTTAAAATGTAACGCAAGCATCATATATTATAAGTAAACTGTCTCCTTAAACTGTAACGCAAGCATCATATCTTAAAATTTAATGTAGGTTCCAGCTCCCCCTTGAAATTAGATTAATGAAATCATCATATATTAACACTTTGTGTAGGTTCTGGCATTTGTAGAAGCAAGCCGGGAGCCTTCAAGGACCCGTTTGAAAGCGTGTAGAAGCAAGCCGAGGAAGGAGAGTTGGGGTAAGTGGTTGTCCTCATCAAGTATGTCAACTGAATTTATTTTCCCTCCAAGTCTTCCTGGCATGTGGTATGGCAAGTTCATGGGAACTCCAAACGACTATGTCCCTAGAAGTTTGGATAATACTACGTGGAGTCTTCACATCACATAATATGCTTCTCATATCACTCTCAAAGATGGTCCTGGCCACTGCAAGGGAAATTTCCGGCCTCATGTTCATCATTGTTCTGCTAAATTCTTTCACCGCTGAGGGCTATTCCACACCAATCACCAGAGGGGCAAAACCTGAAACCCATTTTGCGTAGTCAAGGAAGGTTCGAATTCATCCCATCTCATGCTTGTTAGTTTGTTGGAATTAATAAATACACACCACAAGCATGGCTGGCAAAAATGGTTGGCTTATTCCATTTAAAATTTAAAACCAAAACAAATTCCCAAATTTTGTTATAGCCTGTCCAGTGAAAAAACATCGCGCAATTCAAAATTCAAATAAAGCCCGCCTATTTCAAGCCAGCGAAGTTCAAATTTCAAGCCCACCTCTTTATCCATTGCCTTACATCAAAGAGACGGAAGTGGTGACAAACGGTAACGGCGGTTTGCGTCACCCCCGTTTAGAGGAGTGGAGTTCTGGAGTAAAGTGGCTGCCCACCGGAGGATGTAGATGTCGGAAATAGGGATCTATGGGTGTCAAACAAAAATAGGTGTAGAACCTGAGCAGTAAATGGCTAGCAGTGAATAGTGCTAAGCTGATTAGACATGGTTGTTTCGATCGACATAGCTGGTGGGTTGCCGGAGTTGGTTGATGCCCATGAGCGCTGACACCTCATGCCATGGATGGGTGTTGTGGGTCTGACACCACACAGGCGAGCCTTAAATGAAAGTCTTTCTGTTGGATAATTCTCACCATATGTCTCTTAGGAGGACCAAATCGTGGACACGTACTTCACCAAGTGGGAGTTTACCTAGAAAATAGTGCTTTAAATCTTCTTTCGAGCTTGCAGCCTCGTTTGATGTTAATCTAGGGTTTACTGCTAGGGATTCTGAGCCTTTCAATGTTTTCGATCCCTCTCATATTCTTTCAGGCTTATTTCCAGTGAATTAGAGTGCTAGGGTTGTTTCTGCTGATTCCGGGAGATTAGAAAGTAGTCTAGGAGCAAGTTTTATTAGCAGTCATCTCAACTTCGAAGAGCTCAGTGGTGCTTCAGATATCTCTACCGAGGGATTCAGTAAGATAGATATTATAGGATTTAACTTGGCTCCCAATCCAATTCCTCCCCTTACGGAAGAGAATCCCTCCTTGTCTAAGAAGCAGTATATCGAAAAGGAGCCGGTCAATTTCATCTTGGGAGATGATCTCAGATTAAATGACGCTACCCTTCATAGCGAAATAACTCTCGTTGGGAGATTCTATGGGCGTAGAATGAAGGAGCTAGGACTAAGAAATTGGACTTCTGTTCAGTGGAAAAGCTTGCTGGGCTACGAACCTGCATCCTTCGTTCTTTCTCGAGGATGGTTAGCATTCTGCTTTAATACAGAAGACCACGCCCTACGCATTTTGAACGAACTATGAAGATGGGATTCTTCGATCCTTTACCTAAAAAAGTGGACTCTATTATTCGATGTGTCTAAGGAAAAATAGGACTTTAATCAGGTATGGATAAAGCTCCCTAACCTTCCCTTCGATTACTAGTGCTCTGATGTCTTTAAAGGAATTGGAAATTCCTTGGGAGTATTCAGAGAAGCGGATATCTCTTATCTCTCCTTTGGAAAGATGAGTGACATAGCTAAAATATTGGATTCTCTCGATTTAAGACTTGGCTTGTTTGAGGAGATTTTCTACACCATAATGGGGCTACCCATGCCCAAGCTCTGGATTATCAGGGCTTACCTTTCAAATGCAATTGGTGTCATCTTTATGGCCACCTAATTGGGGAGTGTTCTCTTCTGTTCAAGAAGAAATTCTGGATGCAGAAAGTTCCTCTTTCCCCTGTTCCTTTTTCAGCTTCCTTAAGGCCTGATTCTGAATCCTGATTTTTCTTCGCTTTCTCCCAGAACGGTTGAGCCCCTCTTAGATTTAAACCCTAAGGTCCCAAAGGTTTTGAGATATCCTTCTCCTCCCTCTGTTTTTTCTCCTCCCAAAGAGTCTTCCGTGCTTTTTGTTCTTGAGCCAGCGATATGGCCTTTTTCGATGCCTTTGAACTCTTGTTTGAAGATAGTCGATAGTGATTTATTCACATGAATTCCTATTGGTTCTCCTCTTCCAGAATGGCCATGCCCTTTATGGGATTCTTTTTAGTTGAACCTGAATTCTTCAACTGACCCTCCAGATCTCTACTTGAATACAAGTGTGCATGTAGACTATCAATTGAAACTTATAAGATGTGGAGGCTCTGATGTTAAAAAATTAGGAGGGGGGATGGTATTGAATCCTGAAGTTTCTTTCTCTAGAGTCAGGGGAAGGAGATCTCATTTGCAGAAATCTTAGTTGAAAGCCTGTTATGAAGTCGTTGATGGTACACAAAAATATTTGATTGGGACGCTTAGAGCAGCGAAATCCTAGAAACATGTTACCTAATGCTGGTTTTCTCCCTGAATTGCAGAGGGATGGCTAAAACCTCAAAAAAACTAGCCATTCGAAGGTTGGTCTCAGCCAACCATCCTGATATACTTTTTTTTCAAGAAACTATGTCGGAAGGGAAATTTCTAATTACCGAACTTAAATCTTTGTTAGAAGGTTGGGATTTTATCTCTATTGACGCAAAAGGAAGGTCTGGAGGAATCATAACAGGGTGGAAGATCAATAGTTGGACTTTAGTTAATTCCTGGTCAATGGACTCTGTTATGGGAACATAACTTTCATCCATCTCTAATGGCAAGTCTTTTCTTCTTGTTAATGTTTATGGTCCTTACACTGAAAGAGTGCAGTTTTGGGACAAAGTCATGTCTAGAAATTTGATAAAATATAGGTCTCTAATTCTAGGAGGCGATCTTAACTTTTCCTTAGGGTTCCCCGAGATTTGGGGACCGAATTCCTTAAAGGATTTCTTATCATATTATTTCCTACACAAGCTAGATCGGATGAGGTTACTGGATTTAAAACCTATAAAGCTTTCGCTTACCTATAGTAACAAAAGGGTTGGTCAAGACAGAATATCCAAGAGATTGGACAGATTCCTTATCAGTGAAGGGCTTTTAGCTACTTCATCCAAATTCAAGCAGTGGGTGGGTAATGGGGGCGATTCTAACCACAGACCTATTTTCCTCGAATCAGCAGAGTTGAGAGACCTTCCACTAGCTCTTTTTAAAATTAATCTTTCTTGGTTGGAAAATCAGGATTTTCTTCAGCTTCTAAAATCTTCTTGGATTCCTTTTGAGACTTCTAGCAGAGAATTTGCTCTTATTCAATTCTTAAAAAATATTAAATCTCTTAAAGCAATTTCTCTGGATTGGTCATCCAAGATGAGAGATAAAAGATAAAGAACTAAAATATATAGAGATAAAATTAAGAAGGTGGAATGAGGAAGATTGTATGGGTTTTGTTTCTTTAGATGCTAAGGAAGAAGTGATAGAATGGGAAAGAAGAAGAAGAGAGCTTCTTCTTATACAAGAGGCAGATTGGAGAATTAAAAGCAGGGCACTTTGGATGGCCAAAGGAGACGAGAACACGAGATTCTTTCATCAATATGCAAATCATAGGAAGGGAATTAATACTATATGGAAAATCAACACAGAAGAAGGTGAACAGGTCAATACTTTTAAAGATATTGCAGAGGAGGGAGTTAATTTCTTTGACTCGCTATTAAAAAAAAAGGACGATGATAAAGTATCAGATATCCTTAAGATCGCTCAATTTGTTCCCTCTGTTGTTAACGAGGAGGACAACGATCAGCTGATGCAGGAAGTAACTTGTGAGGAATTAGAGGACACACTAAAACATAAAAAAAAGGAAAAGAACCTCAGACTGGATGGTGTCCTTGTGGAAGTTTTTATTAGCTAATTCGATGTTCTAGGTAATGATCTTCTTAGAGTTATTGAAGACTCTAGAAAAAATGGGAAAGTGTTGGTATCCTTCAATACTAACTTTATAGCCTTGATACCTAAGACTGACAATCCTATTAGTTTTGATATGTACAGGTCGATCTCACTCTGCAACTCTATTTACAAAATCATTGATAAGATCATTGGTCAAAGAATTAAACCCTTCCTTTCAATTGGAATCACGCGAGAGCAATTTGGCTTTTTACCTGGTAGGCATATCTACAAAGCAGTTGGAGCTGCTCAAGAAGGTTTACATTCCATTAAGACTAAGAAGATCAAATCATTTATATTGCAAATTGATCTTAAAAAGGCCTATGATAGATTTAGTTGGACTTTTATCACAATGATCCTCTCTCACCTTGGTTTTGGCACTCTCTTTACTAAATGGATAATGGCTACTATCTCCTCGGTGTCATTTGCGGTACTGATTAATGGTGCCGCCTCATCGTTTTTCACTCCTGACAGAGGTATAAGACAAGGATGCCCGCTAGCACCTCTCATGTTCCTTTTGGTAGCTAATGGTTTAAGCAGAGCTTTAAATTATGCTAAAACTCATGGAGAATTCAAAGGTATATTAGTGGGAGGCACTTGCAAACCGTCTCACATCCTGCTCGTTGATGGTACGCTTATTTTTTTCTGAAGGATCAAGTAAAGACTTGAAGAAACTGGAAAAAATATTGGACCCGTTCTGCTCAGCTACATGTATGCAAGTAAATCACTCGAAATCTTCCCTTATAGAAGAAGGCTTAAATGACGAAGATAGGCTATACTTATTGAGTCTTTTTCCTTTCAATGAACAATCTCTAGATAGTGGTTTTACATATCTTGGATTTTTATTAAAACCTGTTTCTTATGGTAAAAAAGATTGGAATTGGTCAATATCTAAATGTGAGAAATGTATAGCTAATTGGAGCCTTCGATGGCTCTCTAAAGCTGGTTGTTTGGTCTTGGCTAAATCTGTTTTAGAAGCCATCCCGGTCTTCTGGTGTTCTCTAGCTTGGATCCCTAGAGGTACTCTAACAGCTATAAGGAAAATCCTCTTCAATTTCATCTAGTCGAGAGCTTCTGAGCATAGGAAGATGACTTGGATTAAATGGAAGGACCTTGCCATTCCTAAATCTCAAGGAGTATGGGGCTTGAAATGCCCTATTATGTTTTCTAAAGCACTTGCTACCAAAAGAGTATGGATATTAATAGCAGGGACATGTCTTTGGAGAGAGATTATTGTTCATAAGTATCTTAAACCTCTTTCTGTTATGGAGTGGATACGGTCTTCAGTTAAACCTCTATTGAATGTTTCTATCATCTGGAAAGCAACTGTAAATTCCTATGATGTTTTAGGAGATAACCTGTCGTGGAAGGTGGGAAATGGACGTAGCTTGCGGGTCGGAGAATATGCATGGGTATGCAGTGGGAATCACTTTCGCCTTCCACTTCATATGATTTTTCAACTCATATTCAAAGGAATCCATTCTCTATTTTAGATTGCATACATCAGGAATTCCACAAGATCAGTTCAAGGTTGGTTAAAGGTCGATACTCTGGGTTTTAGAGATGAAGAGGAGATTGTTTGGAATGAATTCACTAAACAACTATCAATCAACCATATCTTCTTAACTCCTATTGAGGATCAATTGGTCTGGTCATATAATGATCATGGAATTTACACTCCAAAGAAAGGATACGACTATTTAATGGGAGTGGAAAGCATGAACCAGACCTAGTGGTGGAATTCTATTTGGAAATTTAAATGCCCTATGAAATCCAAATTATTAATGTGCTTTTTCTTAAAAGAAAAATCTCTGACATGGGATCACCTCCAAAGAAGAAGTTGGGAGGGAACTAGTAGGTGTGGCTTATGTTTATAAGCTGAAGAAACTAACAGGAATTTGTCAGCCGACTGTAAGTTCACAATCCAAGTATGGCAGGAAGTTGAGGTTCTCCTGAAGTTTAGATTCAACTTTTATGGTAACTCGGTACAAGATTGCTTGAAGAATTGGACTCTACAACCAAACTACAAGGAATATAAAAGCCTACCTCTAATTGTCTTATGGAATATTTGGATAGAAAGAAACCTCTCGATTTTTTAAGACAAGTATAAAGCTCCGTTATACTGTGCAAAGAATGTTGTAGCAATCCTAAATTGATTCCCTTGGGAGGAGATAAAAATCAAAATCAGAAACGTGGAGATAGAAGAGTTCAATCAATATTTTCCTTGGGAATACTTTGACGGGGAAGCTCAAGCGAATCCTTTCAAAACAGGAGCTGGAGGGGTGATTCATGTAGACAAAGAGTTAAAATTGAGCTTCAAAGCAGGGACAAGTGAAGGAAGTAACAACTATGTTGAGATTTGGGCTTTAAAAATCCTTTTAATTCAGGCATCTCTGTACGGAATCAATCATCTACAAGTTTTTGGGGATGCTAAAATTGTGATAGATTGGAACAATGAAAAAATTATCTACCGAAACATCTATTTAAATCCTTTGCTCGAAGAGATCCGTAGACTAAATCTCTCCTTGGAAGTAAAATCTTTCTCTCACATCTACAGAGAAAGAAATACAGAAGCAAACTTACTCTCCAAGGCATGCTTAAAGCTTAGAGATGGTGAAATTCAAGTCTTCAAAGAAAAGGAATGCAAAGCTACAGAAAATCAACTTTCCTTTTTATGGGAATCTCATTGATAGCTTCCCTTACTTCTAAGGGAATGGACTAACTATTTTGGTCCATATATTTTTCTTTTTGAAGTTTGTAAGACATATCCAAAATCTTTTCTGAAGAATGTAAGTTTAATGATTTGATGTGAATTGTTTCTAGAACTAGATGGAGAAGCTATTTCAGGAATGTGAAGACCCAATCCAAGACTATGTTTGTTTGTTTTTTTTCCTTGAGACTATTAAGAGATTTTGAAGATTGTATAAGTCCTATCTGTGAAGACCTATTTTTGAGACTATTGATACTCTATTTTTGAGTTTGTCAGGAACTTTGAAGAATGTAATCATTATTTTCTATAAATAAAATTATGATTTTTTTATATGAAAAAAAATATTGTGTGTATGTTCTTATTTCATACATTATAGCAAGAGTTTTGTATTTTCAACATAAATGTCTTGGAAGTGATGTCTTATTTTAAATATTGTAAATATGAATTTTGCATAAAGTTGTTTGTGGTGTTCATATCATGGAATTGAGTATATATGAAAAATGAAAGTTTTCTTATATAGGATTACAATGGGGTCAAGTCAATTCACTTTAAGAACTTGGTATAGATCGATAAATATAATAAAGTGACATAATAGAAAGTCTCAAGTGACTTTATTAATGTCTAAGGCTAATATATAATTGACCATTATAAACTTGGCTTTATTTTAACACATTTCCTTAATAGTCAATCTACTAACTGTACCAAGTTTATCGTAAAATTTTATATTCTTTTCAGGACCAAAAGACTTGGTGAAAATTTCTGCAATTTGGTCCTCTATGGGGCAGTATTGAAGATAAAAAATTCCAACTTCTATAAGTTGTTTGATGAATTTGTAATGCATCTCAACATCCTTGGCATGCTCATGGATGACTAGGTTCTTGGCTATTTTGAGTACCCCTTGATTGTCGCAAAGTAGGGGTTTCATGCTTTGTATATTTCATCTTTATATCTGAAAGCATCCTACTAACCCAAACAACCTCACATGCTCCTTTCAATGTTCCTCAATATTTTTCTTATGTCGAGGAAATGGATACTTCCTGCTGCTTCTTGTTGGTCTATGTGACTGCACCCATTCCAAAGATGAATACATATCCAAAGGTTGATTCTTTATCATCCACACACCTTGCTCAATTTAAATGTATTCACACAACCTAAGATATTTTTTTGTTGTTGTACAAAGCGTCAAATTCAAGCATCTCTTTCACACATTTCAACATCTTCTTCATTCCAATCCAATGCTCTACTCTTGACACTGTCATGAATCTGAAAAATGAAACTCATAGCATAACTCAAATAGGGCCTAGTGGCTAGAAGATATATCAAGATACCCATTAGTTGCAAGTATATTGACTCATTAACTACCTCATAATTGGTCTTGGTTGAAAGTTTCAACCCTTTTCTCAAATATTTGTAGAGAAGATCTTGTGATCTATCATTCTAAACTTGTCAAGCAAACTCCTAGCATATTTTGTTTGAGACAAAAATGTTGCTACCTATTTTCCAAACTTCTACAACTTGATAGTAATGTAGGAAGCCTAGGTCATTCATGTCAAAAGCATTACTCATGTTGGATTTTATCTATTCAATCATGCTTTCGTCACTACCTATAATAACGATGTCATCTACTTAAACGAACAATAATATTTATCATTACCATTGCTTTTGGCATATAAGTTGGAATCTAAAAGAATTCATTGGAACCAATGTTCAATCAAGTACATGTCAATATTAATGTACCATTCCTTGGGTACTTGCTTCAAGCCATATATAGCCTTCTTTAATATCCAAACAAAATGCTTCTTCCTCAAAACTTTAAACCCTTGTGTTTAATACATATAGACCTCCTCCTCCAAATCTTCATTGAGAAGGCTATTCACATCCATTGGATGGAACTTCGATCCAAATTGTGTTTCCATGGATAGAACTAGACAAATGGTGCTCATCTTTGTTGTAGGAGCAAAGTTCTAATCTCATAATCAATGCCCTCTCTATAAGAGAACCCTTTTTCGGCCAATTGTACCTTGTACTTGTCAAGTGTTCCATTTTCCTTGTACACCCATTTGCAACCAATGGATTTCTTCTTTGGTAAAAGTGTTGTGAGATGTCAAGTTTGATTTTTCATTGAACTTCCATGTTCAGTATTCATGGCCTTCTCCATTTCAAATACGTGGTTCATATACTTCTTGAACATTGGCCATAAGGGAAAAGTTAATTGTGTTGGGTTTATGTTTACTCTTTCTTCTCGATATCGTTCCTCGTTCATTTCTGCTCCTCAAATATTTCCAATGGTGTTGTGCCACCACTTGGGTCTCTTCTTGGAAACCTCCTCATCCAATTCAATGTCATCGTTGTAACTTAGGTTTCTTATACATGTGTCTTATTAATGTTGATTTGGTCTATTTGCATCATATATTACTGGACTAGGTCTATGAGACTCCTTAAAATGTTAAGAATCTTCCCCCCTTTCAAGTGGAGCTATCTAAAGTTGAACACCTAAATTTTGAGCCATGATGGGTGGCTTCATGGTAGTTTTGAACTCTAATGAAGATTGAAAAGGTCCAAATTCATCATCAATTGCGACATATCTACTAAAGCTCAACTAATGTTTTTCCACATCAGTCAACCTATAAAATTTACGAATGTCATTATACCTTGAAAGCATCAATTTCTTTCTCTTGGGTTCTAATTTGGTTCTCTTCTCATCTAGAATACAAGCATATGTAGTAGAACCAAAATCCTTAAGATTAATAACATCGAGGTTCCTCCCAGGTCATGTTTCCTTAGGTTCTTTTGCTTTGTTGTCATCATTGGGATTGGATGTTTATTCAATGATATATTGCTATGAATACTACCTCAGCCCAAAATCTATTGGGAATTAACATGTTTTGCATCACACACTTGGCCATCTTCATAATTGTGTGGTTTTGTCTCTCAACCATTCCAATATGTTGTGGAGTGTAAGGTGCAGTGTATCATCTTTTAATCCCTTGCTAAGCAAAATAAAATTGAATTTTTTGGAGAAACATTCCCCATCAATATCAGACCTAAGAGTGTTATAGGAAAACCAAACTATGATTCTAATAATACTTTAAAATTTTGAAATTTATTAAATGCTTCATAGTTTAATTTCAAAAAGTACACCCACATCTTCCTACTATAGTCATCAACAAATAGAAGGTAATACCTGGAACCAATGATCAATGACATGTTCATTGGTCTATAGATGTCTGCATGAACCAACTAAAGGACTTCTATCGCTCTCTAAGTGTTTCCTTCTTCAAATGGCATTATGTGTTACTTTCCTACCTGGAAAGTTCTGCATACACCTCAAATATTCTATTGGATGTGAAGAAGTCCATATACTAGATTCTCTCGAGCCAACTGAGAGAGGTGGGTGAGTTTGAAGTGCCCATACCACTGATTCCATATTGTATTGATGTCTAATGAACTCTTGGTTGCCAATGCATGTTCCTTGACATGTCCACTATCGACTAGTTTGAATAGTCCCTGATCCTCCACATCATGAGAAATGGTCTTCTAAGTCTCCTTGTCAACTACATAACATTTTTTATCACTATGTTGACAAGAAGATGGGGGCAGTGTCTCATAATATGACTAATTGAAAGCAGATTAAGATCCATATCTGAAGCATTGTGCACATTAAGGAAATCAAGTATGTTTCCTCCAAAGGAAATCTAAAAATTTATTTTCCAACAACTAGGTACTCTTCACCACCACCAAATATCATTGAATATTTAAAGACTCAGTCATCCTTCTATTGGCTTCCAACATGACGCTGTTTAACGAGGCGATAATTATAAGTCATAAATTCTCTAAAATCTACCAAAACAAAGTAAAATGCTAAAAAATACACATCAAACCCTTGGATACTGAATCCAAACCACCGTAGCAATCATGTATCACTCATTAACATAGATTTCCGATAAATTTTTCCACAAACAACTAAAGAAAATGCATATAAATCTGCTCAAAATCAACTAGATAAACCATGGACTATTGTCAAATAGTTATAAAACACACAAATCTAGACATATTTGCTCAAAAACAACTCAAAATAATTTCTTATATGAACAAATCTAGTTTGATCTTCTTTAAACCAACACACAAATAATAAATTTCTCTGAAAATCTGTTGAACAACACTCAATTAGCAGCTGAAATGTCTAGGTCTTAGGATCTAGGCACCGAATCACATAAGAGAAGATATGATATGCTCTTAAATTCGTTGAATTGGACAAATAAATAAAAAATTTGATAAATTGTTGTCAAATTAGTCATACATGTTAAAAAAAAGTTTTTTTCATTGATTAATTCATACTATGATTATACATTAGTGTTGAAGCCTCGGATGAGTAGGTTCTGGAATGAGTTCTAAGGCTAACAACAGAGGGTAAAAACCCAGACTGAAAGGCTTCAAAAGGTCCTGCGCAAGAACAGTTCTATCCCCAACCTGTTTGGAATAGTAATCTCCCACATATACAAAGGCCTCTGCTAGAACTTATGGGGTTTGATCCTAGAAGGATCTGTCTTCCTGAGATGGAAGCACAAAAGTGTCATGATTCTAAAACGAATCTAAACCTAAAACAACTCTATCTTAAAAGAAATCTAAGCTAAGTTAGATCTAATCTAAAGGGAGTGTATTGTTTTGTATGCAAGGTAACTTGGTTTGGGTTGTGATAAGTTATCTCATCAACTTGACAGAAATGTGCAATCGAATCATTAACTCTTGCTTCAAAGTACAATCAGACAATGAAAATTACTGATAATAATTCAAAGTGTAAGCGTATCCAAGATTATCTTGTTGTTCTTTTGCTAATTGAAAAATTAACATGAACTTAATTATTTCTGTGAATCATTTGCAGAAATAGATAAATATTTTAATAAAATATATTCAATTAAAACATAAATACACAAAGATCATGAATTAATAGAAATCCAACTCAGATATCAATGCATTAATGATTAGCTGCAAAATCAACAGTATTGATTGATAATTACGGTGAAGATATCAGGGATTATCAAAGAAATTTGACAACTTACACAAAGAGGATGTTGAAAGAAACTAACTTCGATTCATTGGTCTGCAAAAAATTACACGATCACAAGTGAATAGTGTTTCTCTAGTCCTTCTCTGGCGATTATCTCCCCCCCTTCCCCATGAGACTTCTATCCCTTTAAATAATAATTACAAAGATGATTACAAAGGATAGCTTTCCCATGAAAACAGGGATTTACAAAATCAAACTATTCTAATCATATCATTGTAGAGAATGGTTCATAGCAAATGTTTCACAAATTTTCATAAGATGTCCATCACATAATCACAGGAAACATCCCGTAATAAACTGTAGAGGTTGACCACGTCCTGCTAGCTGTCTTTGACGGACAGTAAGGGAGATGAAAAATCTCCCTTAGAATATTTATGATGATCAACAACATTCTCGAAAACTGAAAAGTCGGGCACTTTCTCCTCCTTCAAAGGAATCAATGGAGTGGCAGGTTCTTCATTGATTATAAAATCTTGGATAATGGTATTGTCTGTATCAACTTCCTTCTCAGTGATCTTCCTTCTCTTCTTCTGAGAGAATTGTATGTAGATGGATTGAATATCAGGTTCTTCTTCACTACTGCTGCTTTCATCGGGAACACCTGCATCAAAAGGTGGAGACACAGGCTCTTGATACCAAAGAGGTTGAAGTTCTCTCTTCACAAAACCTGACCAAAGACTTATGATCTATCTGCATATTTCTCACAATAAAATTGTCAGAAAGAAAACTTATGAAAACCAACCAAGAAGACTCTTCAATTGCAGTGCGGCGAACAACCAATTGACCATGTTGAAGCCTATATTTAATCAGAGAATAATAAAGATTCTAGAAATGACTAAGCGCAATGAATTGGCATGATTAAAATCTTATGGTATGGAACTTACAATTATCACGTCTGTATTGAAATCACGCACAACATGCATCGACAGAGATTGAATTAAGATAGAATAAAATTGCAATAATTCACATATAATTCATGTCAAATATTAACACTCAATTGATTTCAAGTTAGTTGAATCAATAATTATCAATCATATGAGGCCGCAAGTGAAAATCACAGTTCAAAAATCTGATTGCAAACCAAAAATGATGAAGGAAAACAAAGAAGCAAAATGATCATTGAAAATACAGACACTTCAATATCAACCGTAGGATAGAAGCAAATCGATGGCCATGATCAAAGCATGTAGACTGCGAAATAAAAATGCAGAAAGTTTATTCAGGCACATGCACAAACCTTCCCGCAATCCGCCATCCGCAAGTTGCAGATTGTGAGATCGCTAAGGAACGTATTGGATATGTGACCTTTCTGCAATCCGCATTCCGCATTTGCGGGTTTCCAGTTGCGGAAACAGAACACACAAAAATATTTACACAGTGCTTCTCTCAATCTGTAATTGCGGGTTGCGGGATGGCGAAAATTTACACCCGAAAAATAAACTTTCCGCAATCTGCATTTACGGGTTGCGGAACTACGGAATTTCAGAAAAGTATCGACCTTTTCTAAAACCTGTTATTCCGCAATTCACAAAAAACACAGAAAAATAATGAAAATTTGAAGGGAAAAGGTACTAACTCAATCAAATCAAAGCAAATCAGTGAAATCATGATAATAAAAACTTGAAATGACCAAATAATTTTAATCATTTTCGTTGTATATAAAAATTTGGGGCTCCTAAGTTTTATTGAAACATGGGATTTGTTGTACCTACAACAAATGGCGACTAACTTGGAAGAACCGGTTATCTCTGAAAATAAAATCTGTAATTACAAGGAAAACGTGTCAGTAAGCTTGATATTTTAACCTGTAATTCACAAAATGCTCTCATAAAACACAGTCAAAATAGCAAAGTTAGTCATATGATTGATATATCCCCTTCTAGAAACAATTAATGATGATGTTCATACAACAAAGCAGTCTAAGAAGTAAGCAAAGATGCTTTACCATTATGCAGTCATAGGAAGGAAGTTTATGATGAGCCTTAGAACAAACCTAGAGCCATTCTCGGTTACCAAATCTTGAATCACCTTGACTTTATTGATTATTTACTTAAGTACAGAATTATATACATTTTCTTTCACCCTTTTTTTTTTGCTGAAAGAATGAAAATAAACCAACAAGAAATCTGCTGATACAAGGCCATTACCCTGACTTGGTAATTCGAAATTGGCAACGCCATTCACAGACCTAATCCGAAAACTGAACAAGCTAGCTCGGTAAGGAGACTCCCTATCTTTTAGCATTGACACTAAAAGCAATTACCATGGCTTGGTGACCATAAGTGGTAATTTCAGTCCAAAATCAGACCCATGATCATGGTAGGGATGGCTTGCAATAAGACCTCCCATATCCTTATATACAACAAATTGTCTTACAAAGGAAAACAAAAATTTATTAATGCATAGGTTACAAGAGACTACCATGGCTTGGTGACCATATGATAGCAGTGTTACTCACCGATGTTTTGTAGATCATGAATAAACTGACCTATGATAGGATCTTCCACCTTTCAACAATGGATGAAAGTCATCCCCCAAGTTTGGTGGCTTGATGTGGAGATGTCATTCTACTCAACATCTATGAACATAATGGGATGGCTTGTGATAAGACCCCCCATCTTGCAATCTATAATTATTAAAGTGAATTATGTTAAGGTGATTAGAATGGCATCCAGAATGGTTAAGGCTGACAAAGCTATAAATATATGCTACCATTCACTAATGAAACATAAGGCAAGAAAACAAATTGCTTCCTGGACTTCAATTAACCATACAAAACATCCATAAAGATATTTGATTAAAGTGGGAAGGTATCAATCAAGTCTCTGCAAAAATTGAATGTTTTAATTTCATGGAAAACATTTTCAACTACAAGCTAAGAGGAATAAAAGATCACACAGTTTACCTTATAACTTCAGATTTAAGTTATCCTGAGACATACTAATCAACCACCTTCACTAGAAGGTGTAGGCATTTATTCCAAAAATAAAACCAATGTAAAAAAGAAATCAAAATAAAAAAATAAAGCAAAAAAAGCAAACAAACCATACTTTATGTACAGTAAATGAATCTGCTCCATCAAACAAAGTACTTCTTGAGCAATTTTACATGGACTGGGTAGGTGTCTATGATACCCTCCAGTGTCTGCAACCGGACAACACTAGGACCAATCTTTTCTATAACAATGAATGGCCCTAGCCAAAGGCATTGGAACTTAGTGTAATCTTTCTTGTCCTTGTGTTGTTTATCCCACTTCAACACTAAGTCCCCCACAATAAACGGCCTGTTAGATGAGGATTTCTCATCAAACCACCTCTTTACTGACTGTTGATGTTGATACAGCTTGTTTTTGGACTTCTCCCTATCTTCTTCCAGCTTGATCAACATATCAATCATGTGCTGGAGTGGGAAAGAGTCATCTCCTTTTATGGATTGTGCCAACTGCAGTGAAGGAATCATGAGGTTGGATGGCAAGATGGCCTCCTTACCATAAACTAAATAATAAGGGAAATTTCCTATGGCTTCCTTTGGGGTGACCCGGTCTGCCCAAAGAGCATTGTATAATTGGGTATGCCAATCCTTATGGTGAGTATCAACTGTCTTCTTTAAGATATTAATCAAGTTCTTGTTGGAAGACTCTGCTAGTCCATTTCCTTGTGGGTAATAATTGGTAGAAAACTTCAGCCTTATCCCTTTATCAAGGGCATGCTGTGTAATATCAATGAAAGAGAAATCTGATGCATTGTCAAATACCAAAAATTCTGGGGCACCAAACCTAGTGACTATTTGGTTTTCAAGAAAGGATATCACTTGGTTTGTATTGCATTGTCTGAGGGGGACTACCTCTACCCATTTGGTAAAGCAATCTGTAGCTGTCAAGATATACTTGTGCTGCAAAGAGGAAGTAAGTTTGATAAGTCCAACAAAATCCAGTCCCCCTTGCTGAAATGGAAGTTGAATAGTCACTGGCTGCAAAGGAAAAGCACGGTTTTTTACTTTCCCAGCACACTTCTGGCATGCTTCACATCTTCTGGCATAGGCATAGGCATATTTAAACAAAGTAGGCCAGTAGTATCCTTCCCTGAGGATCTTATGCGCAGTGGTCTCTCCTGATAAGTGACCTCCCACAGGGCCTGCATGAAATTGCAAAAGGATATTATCAGTTTCTCCCTTTTCTAAACATCTGAGAAAAATACCATCATAATTCTTCCTCAATAAAACGCCATCTATAAATTGATATGGTGTAGCTTTCAACCTTAAAGCTCTACGTTTTTTAAAGTCAAGGGTTTCAGGAGAAAACCCATGATTAAGGAAGAACTTAATGTCATCATACCATTCTGATGCTTGGGTTGTGATAACATTAACAGAACCTATTGTAGTACGCTCCTCTTGTTCCCACTCGATCTGCTGGTGTACAGGATCATTGGATTGAGTAGTTAGCAGACACAAGCCTTGGCCTTTGACAATATTTGCCCGTTTGATCTCCAAATCGTATTCTTACAAAGCTGTCATCCAGTGAGCTCTCTTTTCGCCTAGTTCTTTCTAAACCAGTACGTTTCTGATAGTTGCATAAGGAACTATGACTTTAGTCCAAGATTTCAATAAATATGGTCTAAAATGTTTCACGGATTTATAGACTATGTAAGCTTGTTTTTCAATCTAGGAGTAATTGAGTTCCACTCCTTTGAAATTAGAGCTCATGAAAGAAATAGGGATCTCAGCATCATTATCATGTTTTTGTGTCAGGACAACTGCATAAGAGAAATCAGTAGCAAACGTATATAGAATAAAATATTTGCTGAAATCTGGAGACATCAAAGTGGGGGCTTCTGCAATGGCTCTTCGGATTTAAACAAAGGCATTCCTTTGTTCCTCAGACCATTTAAACTGAACATCTTTCTTAACCAATTCTTGTAATGGTTTAACAATTTGAGCAAAATTCAGAACAAACCTACGAACAAAATTAATCTTACCAAGAAAAGATTGCATGGCCTTTCGCAAACCAGGCAGACCGATCTTCGAAATGGCTTATGTGTGTTCCAGATCAATTATCATGCCTTCTTTCAAAACAATAAAAACCTAACAACTTACCCTTGATGACTACAAAGATCGATTTTTTCGGGTTCAACGAGATTCCAAATCTTTTGCAACGTTCGAAAACCTATGTCAAAGCAATTAAATGTTCATGTCGTTTTTTGGAATAAATAGTAACATTGTCTGAATATACAACGACAAAATTGTGCAACAAACCCATGAAAGCTATATCCATAGCTCTCTGAAACGTAGCACCTGCATTAATCATCCCAAAAGGCATCCGCCTGTAGGAAAAGGTTCCCTGAGGGGTCCTAAAATCTATTTTTAGTTGATCATCAGGGGAAACCAGGACTTGGTTATACCCTGAGAAACCGTCAAGGAGAGAAAACATCTCAAACCCTGCTACCTTCTGTAGAATTTGATCCATTGGTGGAATAGGGTAGTTGTCCTTCTCGAAAGCTCTGTTTAAGTTTCTAAAGTAAACACAGAGTCTGATCTCCCCGTTCTTTTTACGAACATGTACCAGATTGGAAATCCATTACGTATGCCTGATAGGGAATATAATTCTTGCTGCCAGTAGCTTGTCAAGCTCTTTCCCTATGGAGGGTTCCATACTTGGGTGCATCTTCCTCAACTTCTGTTTATAAGGTTTTACTTCTGGTTTCATTGGTATATTATGGTGCATGATACTAGTGTCAAAATTCTTGAGTTCATCATATGTCCATGCAAAGATATCCTTGAACTCCTTGCAAGGTTTGATAAAATCCCTCTTCTCCTCAGCAGAGCAATCAACCCCTAGATTGATGAGACGAGGGTTTTGTTCAGTTCCTAGGTTGACTGGCTCATAATTGAGGGATGAACTCTAGGTCTTGCAGTTGGTCCTTTGGTTGAACTTGTCTTGTAGATCACAAAAATTCTCCAAGTTGATGACTGATTTAGGGATAAGGTTGGAAGGATCAGATAGAGACTTCTCATGCTTAGCCTCATCAATTGCAATATCTTGAAAAGTGTCATGGGCTGAGAGAGTCTAATATTTGTTGATCATCATCGAATACTTTCCAATTTGTTATGTTATTAAGAATAGAAGGCATGTACATAAGTTCAATTGAAAAAAATTTAGGGGACAAACCTTCTGGTGGGATCAACCTGGATGCACTATTAGAAAGAAAATCTGCATCAAAATCCTGTGATCTCGGGACTGACTTGATATTAAATGCAGAAAAAAGAGTTAGTGAGATCTCTTACCAATTTTTGATAGTTAACCAAACGAGGGGAAAAACAATGAATCTTGTTCCTCACCTATTTTACTATGATCTCATAATATCCATAGCATTCGATTACATGTGCGCCTATATCAATAGCTTTCTTAAGTCCCTGGACCAGGGCCTCATATTCAGCTATATTATTGGTACACTCAAACTCAAACCTGCAGGCAATCATGGTTTTGATCCCTTTTGGATCAATTAGGACACAAACTACACCAACTCCATCTTTAGATCTGGAGCCATAAAAAAATAGAGTCCATGGATTTAAATATAACCTAAAATTTGTATTTACATTATATACATTATGGAAAATAGTACCTGAGAATGGAACAGAAGTGAGATTGACAATTTGAGACTGATTATGTATATTCTCAGCCGGTGACAAATCCGCAGGAAGATATCGAAAGAAAGTATCAAAAGTGTAATGTTCCACATGTGAACTAAAGTATGCAGCAGGCTCACTGGGATCATTCAAATCTGTGACAATTTGCTTCATATAAAGCTCCATGTTGATTTTAATTCTATTTGCCCTTCCATTATAGGGAAGCCAAAGGTGATACCAGTAAGTAGCGAAGTATCCTTTAAGATTCTCTAACCAATCTCTACTCAGCCACATGCCATACATTTCTGGGATGTCTGCCACAATGATATCCACTGTCTGGTGGATTCTGGGGTCAATGGATAATGTTAACAAAACATTTTTCAGTTCTCCCACTACCCTTACTTTGGATATGTCCAATTGGACAATTTATGCAGGGCATGGCTCCCAAGAGGCATTTAATTTCTTGCAGACAGACAGAGGCATCACATTTGATGAAGCCCCTGAATCAATCATACAATTATGGACATTTCTATTGAAGACTTCAAAAGCAAGGAAGAAAGGAGGTGTCTTCTTGCCACCTGGCTTCTGATTTCCATTTTTAGAGTATATTTCCAAATTGTTGTTCCGAGTTTCCCTGGACTTGTTGACAATCATGCTTTTGGGAAAACTATCTCTCATTGTAGGGATTTTCAGAAGATCAAAGAGAGAAATATTGGCTTTCATTCTTTTTAAGTCATCAATTAGATTGTATTCTATTTCAGGAATTAAAGTGTCCTTATGTACTGGTGCTTTACCTCTGTTTGGTGTGGGTGCTGAAGTGGAAGTTTCTGGTGTGGGTTGTCCTTTACTCCTTGTATTGTAAGGGTGTTGGACGCTGAAGACAGCCTCGGGATCATCTTCCTCCTCAACCATAGGAAGATCTGAAAAGAAGCTAATTGTATTTATCTATTGATATTTTTCTTCATTTGGGGGTTCAGGATCTTGATTCTCTTGTAGATATTGATTTTGTTGATCATGAGAATTCTGTGATTTTGAAACCAAAGCCTTAAATATAGAAATAATTTCCTTGGCGTTCAATCCTTCATCAGGGTTCGGTGGAACTTGGTTTTGTTGGGGCTAGTAAGGTCTTCTGAAAGGTTGTCTGTTGAACCCCCTATTATTATTTTGGTTTTTTGTGTTACTTTTCTTCAGGTCTACCATTTCATTTGAGATCTTCTGTAGGAACTTCTTCATATCAGTCATCTCAAATGGGTCCTTGTTTTGCAATGTGGGTTTTGGAGGATTTTTTTGCTTTCTTTTGGAGGTTGAAGGTTGATATGATGGGACAACATGATTATATTTTAGACAGTATATGTATTTCTCAACCTAGATAGCATCAACAAAGGATTCCTGCAAAGTATCCTTTCGTGCTCTTTTCACCCACATAGCAATGGGAACAGGTAAACCCTTCACATAATAAGCAACTAATAATTCTTCTGCAGTGAGAAGAGTAATAGGGATTCTATTTTTCAAATATGAAAACCTTTGATTATAATCTTTTACACTCTCCTTACCTGTAATTTTCATTGAGGATAAGTCTAAAACCAAGTCTTCTGGAGTCTTATCACTCCAAATTTCTGGATAAGTGAATTTTTTGAAGTCATCCCATGAAGGAATGGATCAAGGTTGTAGGGAAAAGTACCATGTGGATTCTTTTCCCTCGAAGGTATATGGGAACAACCTACAAACTACATCCTCATGAATGACACTCCTAAGCCTAATGGCCTACATGAAGGTTTTGATGTGATCGAGTGCAGGTGATTTGTCGTCAGGGTTAAACTTGGGAAGCCATTTCTCAGGATTTTTGGGCAGTCTGTGTTGTTCACCAACAACAAACACAGCATCTTGGTCCATCCAGGGTCTATTTGCACCTTCTTCCATGGGTAAGTATTCTGAATCTGAACTGGATGATGAATCACTGCCATATGATTCGTCGAATGAGGATGATGAAGATGAAGGAGGTGTTGGTGGTGGTCCACTTGTGGAAACATTTGGTTGGTCTTTCTCTGTTTCACCAAATAATATATCGAGATTGAAATTGGGAAGCAGATTGTGGCGAGGTGAATTATGTGGTTCAGGGTTTGGATGATCTGAATCTTGATTATTCAAGTTATTATCTTGCGGATCAATGTTTTGGTGATGAATTGCTGTTAGTCCTTGGTTACGTTCTTCAGCGACCCTTCGTTGTAACCTAGCAACACTATCAGAAGAACCTTTGAGCAATTGATCAAGTGTAAGGGGTACCCTAGTAGGTGATATAAAAATAAATTTGTCGCCCCTTCTAGTTTCCTGCTCTGTCACTGGGGTAGCAGGAATAATGGTTGGATCCTGTACCGGTTGCTCTATAGAGGTAGATGCTTGCATATGACTACAGGTGACAATCAATATTCTTGTTTCAGGAGGTTTGTTGGTATTTCATTTAGGCATAATTTGCACTCCACCCTCCTTCTAGCGCCATTTGTGGAAGCCTCAGATGAGTAGGTGTAGGGACCCCAACCTGGGTCTCCTTTATCTCTTAATAAATAAAGTCAGATATTTCATTGTTTGCGTTCTTATCAAAATTTCTGTTTCTGTTTCTATTATGTTTCTATCTCATTTCTAGTTTTGTTTAAAATTTCATGCTTTCAAAAATAATAAAATCTGCATTCACATTTATAGGTTTATCTACCTCTAACTAGTTTTGTTGTGCAGGAGTAACAGAATATAATCCTTTTTAATTAACTTAAAATAGAATTTGACAAGGGTAGAAATGGTAAATATACCTGCGGGAAAATACCTGTAGATAGCTAGTTGATCCACCCTTGTTGTTGTCCTAGTTTGTTGTTTCCGTTTTGCTTTTCCCTGCAACCAAAACCTTCCCCCAAAGCTCTGAAACTCAACCAGCCCAAAACAGTTTTGCCACCATGGCAATTGGCGAGGTCTCGCCGACCACCCAACTCCAAAGGTACCCCTTTGGTCCCCTGAGCCCAAACCGAGTACAAGCCAACCTGTTATAACCCTTCAGAAATCTCCAACAAGAAACCCCCTTTCAGCTCTGCTCTGAAAATTCTCTATCTACTCTCCCAAAACTTCTCCCAAAATATCTCAGGTAAAATATGATCCCCTCTCTTCCCTTCACTTCTCCCCTTATCCTATGTTTTGCCGACTCTTCTTCCTTGCCATTAATACCTTATCTTAAACATAAATGTCTTAGTCCCCAAGTCTTCCCTCGAACCCAACCCATGACTCCCATTAATAACTTAAAATAATATTAAAATGTGTTGGTTGGGGGTCACCTCTCAACCATAAGTCCTGAATAAATAATATTAACATATTAAATTTATTTTATCATAGTTGACTTTACGATTGCATAATTCAAAATTTTAATTAATATTCTTATTAATTAACTCAATACAATTTAACAATTGTTTAATAAAGGAACTTGGTATTAATTGTAGTTTACACCATGGTTTTTAAACAACTATGATACATTATAATTAATGAGTAATGTATCAATTAAACAAACCTTATTCCTATTTTAAATTAATTATTTAATCTTGTTTGGTACGTAATTAATCTTACCCCTCCAAGTTAATGTTATGAATACACATTTATATTAATTAACCTAATTAACTAAGACTTAATCAATTCCTAGTTCCATATCAATTGCACCCTAGTTTATAATTAAACTAATTAACAACCTTTACTAATGATAATGATGGTTTTACTGTCATTAATTAACATTAATAACATATGATTAATATTTCCCCAACAATTTAATATTAACCTAATTGACATGATAATTACTTTTAACTTTTTAACCCTTAGTCTTGACTAAATAAATTTAATAACAATCAATCAAGCATTCTAATTAATTGCATTAGTCACCACTTAGGTTAACCATAGCTCGTTTATTACTTAACACTAATTAACCATTAATGGACAATAATTAATCATTAATCAACATTATTAACCTTAATCGACATTAATTAATCGTTAATCTACATCATTAACATTAATCATCATTATTGACTTTAATCGACATTATTAACACTGGTCAACAATAATTAATTGTTAATCGACAATAACTAACATTATTATTCAAAATTATTTCACACAATTTATAAATATGTAGGAGAGTTATGTAAGCATAGCTACTGCTTACATACCTCGTGTAAGTACACTAACAGTAATAACTCACACATGCCAATCATAATCATGAAACTTACTGTTTACTGACACATGTTTTAACATAGTTTGCAAGATGTCTCCTTTTACCTAACTGCATTTTATTAAGTTACGACAATTCATACATTATCGAGTTACGACACATAATCAATCAAGGTCTTACACACATACAGTTAGATCTTGTTTTTATCACGACTTCAAGATATAACTATCTACCTACATCATCACTAACTTCCACATCCTATCCTGTCCTCTGCTGGACTACCCTGAAATGTCAAGTCATGACCGGTTCCAGCTAGAACCCGTAAGCGGAAGTGTCGACTACATCAACCAAGCTTCCCCAGCAGGAAACCACCAGTCATCATCACACACCTTGGGGAGCGCGCCGTAGCACAACCCTCCCTTGACTCTGGGTTTCGGGGATAAATGGTGGGTAAAGCCTCCACCCCCCTAATGGAACAAGGGACTATGTCTACCCGACATAACAACAGTGTTGCACTTGTACTCGATCTTTCATCATATAACCAATCTGGGCGGTTGAGTTTCCTGAAACCCAACCCCACCCATGTCATAATATACATCATAATAATAATCATGCGAAAGTAAATAATGCATCACTCGCATACCATTTATCTTTCGAAGTCCATGTCCCCGAGGCTCTCCCACCTCGTAGGATCCAGCTATTACTTAGCCATTTCAACCTGTAAGTTAGTCCTCGACATACAATATAGAATATCGTGCATAAATCCTCAACATGTACACATACATTTCATCATAACCTAACATCAATAAACTCATTTATTCACCATGCACCTGGCATAACATTCATTTTATCAACATATAATTGTAACGGTATCCAGGTACCCATCATTCAGTAACTTGCATATATAATTAACACATGATACATATCTAAACATGACTACCGCTCATAATACTAACATCACACATACACATATATATATCGGCAACATAATATAACCATATGTCCACAGTGTCGTCAAATCGACGAAGTCTCACAATCAAACCAATACAACATATAATAGTAGTTCAGGTGGTAATGTCAAAATGGGGTATTACATACACCCACCCTTCAGAAAACTTCATCCCGAAGTTATGGCCAAAATAATGTGAAACAATCACGATGCATGATATGTGCGTCCTCCCAGGTGGCTGAACCTAGGATGTACTTTCCTACTGGTTCACCTCCTAAATATACATAACGACATCTACAAATTCTATTCATTTAATCTTATTGGAGGTGTTCTTATATTTATTTGTTAACATTTGCATAGGTTGTTGGTTTGACTACTCAAGGTTAGTTACCACCTTACTCCATAAAATAGTCAACATTCTTGTTAAATTAAATTCATTTCTACATTCTATAATGTGATTCATAAGAACACCCTGTCTTATATATAACTTTTAATTTAATTCTAAGTCATTGTCATCACTCTTTAATCAAATCTCATCTTTAGTTAATTTCACTTTGACTTACGCCATTTCTCTTTATCAAGATTTATTATTAGTGATAAATTATGAAGCCATCATGCTCTTTATTTTAAAGGTTGTTGGTTTAAATGATACACCCATTGAGACTGTTGTTTAAATATCATGGAGAAATTTCCATATCATCATTAACAACTTTTACCAGTTCAACTAGAACTCATATTCTACTGTGTTTCCATTTACCTTGTAGTCCTTAAATCATTGTCCTATGTTTAGTAAGTTATTTCTCTAACTATCCCTTACCTTGGCATACCCATTTCCTTCATTCTCATATCTATGTTAATCCACTAATCCTATCTACTCTATTACTTTCAGTATCTAATTTACACTTATTAGTTCTTTTGATTTATAATCCATTAATTACACAAGATGATGACTCTTACATATTTGTGCACACCAACATTATAGTCCTTACTCATCATTACTTATACTGCATTAACAATACTCTCATCACAAAATGCAATGAGCTCATCCGTTATTATCACACCTTACCAGATACTATGGTTGTTTCTCATGTTGTTTAACCCCTTGACTTATCTTAACGGTCATTTTTCATTGACACGCTTATAATTGATATGTTGCAATTGTGTTGTTGTTGTTATTAAACACACATAAATTCATTCAATGTCCAATATTATTTGTTGTGCGATCCCTTTTATTACTCATACATGAATGGGAGAAAGCTCGAAACTAACTTATCATCAACAACGTATGCTAATGTGAGGTACCTTAGGTAATTCCAACTTAGGCACACTCAACAATGTCCTTCAAAAACACTATATAACCATACTCAAGGTTAACAATTAGGTTAAGAATCAAGTCGAATTCGTTCCAAAATCCCAATTATCCATTAAGTAAACGACTACTTCTAAGTAATACATCACAAACCATTTTCCCATCAATGTATTACATTATGAACCACTTTCAAGAAACCCGACTTATGCATCTTGAGATATATCATTTTTTGTTGTTTACAACTTAAATTATGACATAAGGTCATTCCCTTACATGATAGCATCACACCCTCACAAATTTCCTCCTAGCATGACTACATAGGTTTCTTATAATATTTACAATTTTACCACCCCACCTATTGTCGATCAACTTTTAATTTATCCCTTTGGAGTGAAGATGAAGATCCTGTAATCACTTAACGTACCAAAATTAATTTTTATGTCCTACCATGACTTGATGAAACATGCACATATTCTTCTATTACAATCTTCTCTTTATTATTACTGCCAACTACTTTAGTTCTCACAATCTCTCACTAAAATATCATTTGTCATTATAGTCTTCCAGTTAGGGATACTATATGCGCTAAACATATTCATGTTACTTCATCATTATGTCCCTTCATACCTATATGCGCCACACATTTCAAGCTTACTGGTAATGCCACCTCTATTTCATTATTAACTATACACTACTTACTGACAATCCTGGTCAGTTTATCCCATAATTATACTATTACCAACTTCCTTCCTTCCTCGGTTTGTTTACTTTCCTCACATAACTCTATCCACCAACATGGAAATAGTTCCCTTTCTACCTTTATTACAACCCTAAACTCTCATATATTAATATGAGTTATTCTACGCACCATCTTAAATATTATTTGTCCATGCAATCCATTTCGTAGGTGTCCTTCGTACTAAATACATAAGCACATCACCATATAATGCATCGAGACATCTTACATTGCAATGACTCACGTCTCAGTTTCAAAACTACCTCCCTATCTACTTGTATTATTAATGACTGCACTTATCACCACCGGGCCCACATGTACATTGTTTATGGATGGATCCCTTATTAGGAATATCTTATTCTATGCGCCTATTCATAACAATGTAACAATCATTATATAAGCGTCCTCTAAACTCATCGCTTTTATAAGGTTTCATATTTTATTTTATTTTAATTAAAAAAAATATCATAATCTAAATTTTTTTGAAATAAGATTCACAATAAAATATACTTTTTAGCCTATGACTTTATTTCTCTCACACACACACATATATATATGTGTTTTTTTTATATAAAATCAATAATAATAAAATTATAACAATTAAATTTAAAAATAATAATTATTTATCAAAATAGGTTTGATAAACCAAAGTCATTCCTTAACTATCACCGTCATTATAACTAATACGCATAGTGTACTGTTGCTCTCGAGGGATTGCGTGTTAATACTTTCAATTGTGATAAACTAAATAAATGGCTATATATATAATAATAAAAAATGTGTGAATATAATCTTAATTGACGCTAATCATCTCACTTATTCCTATATTTTTTTTATAAAAATAATAAAATAAATAATAATTTAACATTTTCTTTTTTAAATAATAATTTAACATTGCACATAATAATTAAAATGAAAATATGAATTTATCATTATAACATTAATATTAATGTTCTAACCCGTTATAACCTTGAATGTGTTGAGAGGATGGGCAATCACCATTATTATTATTAATTAATTAATAAGATGGATCTCTCCATCTAATATTTTCCTTTTATATATATAGATATATATTTAAATAGTTAATATCTTTTATCTTTTCCAAAAAAACAAAGGTATGACTTAAATAAGATATATAATCTAAAATTTACTTTTGCAATATATATATATATATATATTCTTGTTATATAACTTGATCGGATTTTTATTTTTCTCATGGATTTTATAATGTACCGTATAATTTGACATCTTTGCATTAATATAGACTACCCACTTGCAGATAGAAATAATAGCAATTTTCCCTAGCTATTATATCTTTTAACTTACCCTAATAATTGCATACTGACTATGGCGGTGCCAAATTAGTGAAGACTAAGCTATTGTTTGGCCGGTATCTTAGGAAAAATACAAACTGGGTGACAGTATCCCTCAAGCTGTAACAGATGTTAAATCTCATTAATTCCTTGACTCATAATATTGTTGCGGGCTCCAACATTCTTAATATATGATAGCAGTTTAAACATATTTATTTATTTGCACCAATTTCACTGTCAAATCACAAGGCCACGCAATTCACCCTATCCTTCTCTGCATGCGGCCTCTACACGGCAGCCCACCTCGTAACCACCCTACCCTACCACTGGCCAGCTCCTCCCACCGTCTTTTCCTCCATCTCCATCCAGAACAATGGCACTAGGATCCCACAGGAAGGACCAGGATGCATGCATGCCACGCAGGCTCCATGCATGCCCTCCCCCCACCGTCCCAAGGCAGGGTGCCTGCCACAAAAGAGGGTCACTCCATCCTCACACGCGAAGGTATGTGGGTTTCCCTAGCTCGCGCAGACTGCTTCCTCTCAGCACAGGTCCACGGCCTCCCCCTCTACACAGATCGAGCCCGTCCTTCTCTTATGCACAGATCGCAGCTCTTGAATGTTGCTTCGAGAGGGTTCCAGGAAGCCCGGCCTCCCTGGCGCACTATGCACAAAACACAGACTCCTCCTTGTCCATGAATATGTGCATAAAAGCTCAGTTACCAGTTGCCTGCATGATCCTCTGAGTAAGGGATACACACCTTGTCATGGAATACTCAAGTTCAGTTGCTTTGGATGCGGCCAAAGGTCCTGAATATACACATGAGCATACAAAGGCTCGTTATGAGTACTGAAGGCATGACAGACTTCAAGTTGCCCATAGAATACGAGCACCGAAAATCTGACAAAACGGCATTGGACTATGCAGTGGTTCCCAGAAGCGCGAAGGTTGGGTGAACCTGGCGAATGGACTGAGTCAACATGCCCATTCTGTGGGTTCTGAGGTTTTACAATACCCTGTTCATCTGTGTAAGCCAGAGGAAATCTATGCGGTCACTTCATGGTCGTGCGTCTCGCAATAGGCTATGGTGCCCTAGAATTTTCGACTCATCCCCAGGATCGTGAGTGGATTACGGGCAAGGAACCGTTTGAAAGGTTTGCATTAGTTTTTTTTTTTATATACATATTTTAACTCCTTTTTTTTTATTACAAGGAGTTTATTTTCGTAAATCTTCTAGCTTACATGGCCTGCCCAGCCTGTTAATGCCTCCCCTCCCACTTTGTCCTGGCGTTGAGTTCATCGGTCTCCTCGAACTCACAGGAGGCACTGCACTTTCCCTTTTACGCGCAGACCAGCTCGCTATGGAGCTCTACGCCCTCTCTACCTCGCCTGGACTGTACAAGTTCTCCATCTCGTATAGGCCGTCTCTCACGCAGGCAACCCGTGGGATCCTCCTCAGCACAAATCGAGTTGCGACCTCCTTCTCCTTTTGCACAGGCTCACACCATCATAATCTGCACGACCAATGACTTGTGGGATTTCCCTATGCAGCCCTTTCTCTGCAAAAAAAAATGCAATTTTTCCTCTTGTTTATAGCTTAGTGGTATTCATTTTTTTTTATTTGTTGCCTCAACCGACCCGCCGCCCATTGCCGCAACAGTTCAACTACCGGTCGAGTGGCTGATAGGGATTGCTACGCGTGAAACATACCTGCGTCATCAAGTATATCATCCTTCTATGGAGTATGATTGGCCGCCTCTATTGATTGTTCCCAAACCAACTCCAAGATTGTTTCTTAGGTTCTCTCTTGTTTCTTACGCTTTCCAAGTTCTGTAGTTATTTTAGCGTTTTTGAAACGCATCAAATATGCCCTTTTTTCTCGCTAGCTTCCTGCTCCCCGGCCGAGCTGCCATGGCCGCGCCCTGCTGGGATGCCATGGCCGCAACTCTGCCACAGGCCGGCCCTGCCCAGGCCGCAAGCCTTGAGGGCTACTGGTCGAGCGGGCATGGCCGCAATTGGCCGCAGCCAACTCCGCGTTTTTTTTATTTTTATTTATTTTTATATAAATTAATAAACATTTATTTTGTTTTGTTTTCATATAGTTAAAATAAAAAAAGCTATATATAATATTTTTTTGTTTCAAATTAGTTTTCTTTAACTATAAATTATAAAACAAATTGTTTATTTTTCTTATGTAAAGTATATGTTTTTTTTTTGGGTTATGTTATATATATAAAAAATATTTATACATATATTTTTTTGTTCATATATATATATAAAATGTTATTGTCAAAAAAATATATCTCTTCTATTATATATATAGTTAACTTACCTCTATTTTGTATATGATGTTTCATATTAGTGAATTTCATGCTCTACTTCCATGGACTTCTAATGATGATTTTTTTTTTGCTTTCTCCTTATTGCAGGTAAGGAGAATGAAGTTCAAGCACATAAGGGGCAAAATAATACAGTCACTGGTACTTCCACCCTGGAGGATAATGGCACCCCAAATTCTGCCCTCCTTGGCATAGAACCTAGTTTTTTTTTTTTTACATGTCTTTTCACTGTTGTGAGCCCTCTGGTTCCAGATTTGGAACCATGGCTCTGATACCATATGTAGGGACCCCAACCTGGGTCTCCTTTATCTCTTAATAAATAAAGTCAGATATTTCATTGTTTACATTCTTATCAAAATTTATGTTTCTGTCTCATTTCTAGTTTTGTTTAAAATTTCGTGCTTTCAAAAATAATAAAATCTGCATTCACATTTATAGGTTTATCTACCTCTAACCAGTTTTGTTGTGCAGGAGTAACAGAATATAATAACAACATATAATCCTTTTTAATTAACTTAAAACAGAATTTGACAAGGGTAGAAATGGTAAATATACCTGCGGGAAAATACCTGTAGATAGCTAGTAGATCCACCCTTGTTGCTTCCCCTGTAGATAGCTAGTAGATCCACCCTTGTTGCTGTCCTCGTTTGTTCTTTCCCTTTTTCTTTTCCCTGCAACCAAAATCTTCCCCCAAAGCTTTGAAACTCAACCAACCCAAAACAATTTTTCCACCCTTCCAACTGGCGAGGTCTCGCCAACCACCCAGCTCCAAAGGTACCCCTTTGGACCCCTGAGCCCAAACCGAGTACAAGCCAACCTGTTATAACCCCTCAAAAATCTCCAACAAGAAACCCCCTTTCAGCTCTGCTCTAAAAAATCTCTATCTACTCTCCCAAAATATCTCAGGTAAAAGATGATCCCTTCTCTTCCCTTCACTTCTCCCCTTATTCTATGTTTTGCCGACTCTTCTTCCTTGCCATTAATACCTTATCCTAAACATAAATGTCTTAGTCCCCAAGTCTTCCCTCGAGCCCAACCCATGACTCCCATTAATAACTTAAAATAATATTAAAATGTGTTGGTTGGGGGTCACCTCTCAACCATAACTCCTGAATAAATAATATTAACATATTAAATTTATTTTATCATAGTTGACTTTATGATTGCATAATTCAAAATTTTAATTAATATTCTTATTAATTAACTCAATACAATTTAACAATTGTTTAATAAAGGCACTTGGTATTAATTGTAGTTTACACCATGGTTTTTAAACAACTACAATACATTATAATTAATGAGTAATGTATCAATTAAACAAACCTTATTCCTATTTTAAATTAATTAATTAATCTTGTTTGGTACGTAATTAATCTTACCCCTCCAAGTTAATGTTATGAATACACATTTATATTAATTAACCTAATTAACTAAAACTTAATCAATTCCTAGTTCCATATCAATTGCACCCTAGTTTATAATTAAACTAATTAACAACCTTTGCTAATGATAATGATAGTTTTACTGTCATTAATAACATATGATTAATATTTTTCCAACAATTTAATATTAACCTAATTGACATGATAATTACTTGTAACTTTTTAACCCTTAGTCTTGACTAAATAAATTTAATAACAATCAATCAAGCATTCTAATTAATTGCATTAGTCACCACTTAGGTTAACCATAGCTCGTTTATTACTTAACACTAATTAACCATTAATGGACAATAATTAATCATTAATCAACATTATTAACATTAATCGACAATAATTAATCGTTAATCTACATCATTAACATTAATCATCATTATTGACTTTAATCGACATTATTAACACTGGTCAACAATAATTAATTGTTAATCGACAATAATTAACATTATTATTCAACATTATTTCACACAATTTATAAATATGTAAGCGAGTTATGTAAGCGTAGCTACTGCTTACATACCTCGCGTAAGTACACAAACAGTAATAACTCACACACGTCAATCATAATCATGAAACTTACTGTTTACTGACACATGTTTTAACATAGTTTGCAAGATGTCTCCTTTTACCTAACTGCATTTTATTAAGTTACGACAATTCATACATTATCGAGTTACGACACATAATCAATCAAGGTCTTACACACATACTGTTAGATCTTGTTTTTATCACGACTTCAAGCTACAACTATATACCTACATCATCACTAACTTCCACATCCTACCCTGTCCTCTGCTGGACTACCCTGAAATGTCAAGTCATGACCAGTTCCAACTAGAACTCGTAAGCAGAAGTGTCGACTACATCAACCAAGCTTCCCCAACAGGAAACCACCAGTCATCATCACACACCTTGGGGAGCGCACTGTAGCACAACCCTCCCATGACTCTGGGTTTCGGGGATAAACGGTGGATAAATCCTCCACCCCCCTAATGGAACAAGGGACTATGTCTACCTGACATAACAACAGCATTGCACTTGTACTCGGTCTGTCATCGTATAACCAATCTGGGTGGTTGAGTTTCCTGAAACCCAACCCCACCCATGTCATAATATACATCATAATAATAATCATGCGAAAGTAAATAATGCATCACTCGCATACCATTTATCTTTCGAAGTCCATGTCCCCGAGGCTCTCCCACCTCGTAGGATCCAGCTATTGCTTAGCCATTTCAACCTGTAAGTTAGTCCTCGACATACAATATAGAATATCGTACATAAATCCTCAACATGTACACATACATTTCATCATAACCTAACATCAATCAACTCATTTATTCGCCATGCACCTGGCATAACATTCATTTTATCAACATATAACTGTAACGGTATCCAGGTACCCATCGTTCAGTAACTTGCATATATAATTAACACATGATACATATCTAAACATGACTACCGCTTATAATACTAACATCACACACACACACACACACACACACACACACACACATATATATATATATCGGAAAAATAATAGAACCATATGTCCACAGTGTCGTCAAATCGATGAAGTCTCACAATCAAACCAATACAACATATAATAATAGTTCAGGTGGTAATGTCAAAATGGGACGTTACAGTAGGTGTTGGAATGGGTTCTAAGTCTAACAACAGAGGGTGAAAAACCAGACTGAAAGGCTTCAAAAGGTCCTACGCAAGGATAGTTCTATCCCCAGCCTGTTTGGAATAGTCACATCTCCCACGGATACAAAGGCCTCCGCTGGCACTTATGGGGTTTGATCCTAGAAGGATCTGTCTTCCTGAGATGGAAGCATAAAAGTGTCCTGATTCTAAAACAGATCTAAACCTAAAACAACTCTACCTTAAAATAAATCTAAGCTAAGTCAGATCTAATCTAAAGGGAGTGTATTGTTTTGTATGCAGGGTAACTTGGTTTGGGTTGTGATAAGTTATCTCATCAACTTGATAGAAATGTGCAATCGAATCATTAACTCATTGCTTCAAAGTACAATCATACAATGAAAATTATTGATAATAATTCAAAGTGTAAGCATATCCAAGATTATCCTATTGTTCTTTTGCTAATTGAAAAATTAACATGAAGTTAATTATTTCTGTGAATCATTTGCAGAAATAGATAAAGATTTTAATTAAATAAATTCCATTAAAACATAAATACACAAAGATCACGAATTAAAAGAAATCCAACTCAGATATCAATGCATTAATGATTAGCTACAAAATCAACAGTATTGATTGATAATTACGATGAAGATATCAAGCATTATCAAAGAAATTTGACAACTTACACAAAGAGGATGCTGAAAAAAACAAATTTTGATTCATTGGTCTGCAAAAAATTACATGATCACAAGTGAACAGTGTTTCTCCAGTCCTTCTCTGGCAATTATCTCCCCCCCTTCCCCATGACACTTCTATCCCTTTAAATAATAATTACAAAGACGGTTACAAAGGATAGCTTTCCCATGAAAACAGGGATTTACTTCAATTGACAAGTATAAATTAATTAGACACTTCAAAAAATGAAAAAACAAATATTGCCCTTCCATATTTTTACAATCTTAAACAATTAAACACTCACTAAATTAAAAAATGATAAATTTTCAATAAAACCTAAGAAAAAAACACAAATTTCTTTGAAATTAGTTACGCTCACAAATTTATTATTATTTTACATAAATGAGAACATTTCAACAAAAATAATAAGAAAATATATATTTTCTTATATTCATTTGATATTCTTCAAAAGTATTTGAACTTACATCACTAAAACAACAATCTATTTACCCAATGGAAGAGTTTTCCAGTTTTCATTTGTTTCCATACATCAAAAATAACATTCCAGTCTGTCTCATTTAGATCATCAAGTACACTAAGAGAGAAAAACATTAACATATTCAATGTCTCCAATGAAATTCTTGATCTATTCATTTTTTATCATGTTTAATTTTGTGAAGGCTATTTCACACACGGTTATACTTGTTGGAATAACAAGGATAGCTTTCCATAATCGCATCAAACATGGAAAGTCATCAAATCCATTGAGGTTCATCTCCACATATATCCCATTCTCCAAACATATACTTTGTGAAATTTATATGGCCTTGATGCCATGCAATAATTTTACAAGCTAAGATCTAGAAACAAATTAGTCCTCACAAAGAATTTACATAGAGTTTAGCAGAAAATATGAAGAAATATTGAAACAAAAATACATGAGATAGAACACAATTGATGTAAACTCCACTTCTTTATTATTTAGTAATATGTGTACAATATATAATGCATCTCAAGAGAGAAATTCACAAGCCTTAGGAGGCAGTTGAGTAGCTCACATTAATGCTAGGCTTAGTAGAGTAATTCCCCCAATCTATGACATTGTGCCAAGTGTAACTCCTGTATTGGGCCATAATGAGGTCCAATGAACCTATGATGACCATGAAGAAGTTAGGAAAGTCAATAAATGTGGATGGAATCATTATGAGGGTGAATTAGGTGATTTAGGGATTTGGTAGTGGTCATTAATGAGCAATTTGGCCATTTCTAGTGCATTAGAGCCCTTGGTCCAACCTTATCCCATAAAACAGGGAAGTGGTGCGCCTGCCTCATTAAATGCATTAAATAGGGCACCTTTGACTCTCTAGAATGAATAAATGGGCACACTTGTGGACAAACTTGGCTATAACAACAAACCACTAGTCTAATACGTGGACAAACCCCCTAAACTAGGTACTATTGAAGCAAAACCATGGAGCAACTTACATTAAACATTTGGAACCTTATGCAAGTATAATTAACCAAGCTCTAGATGGGAATTATGTTCCAACACCACCCCTTAAGCCAAGATGGTTGTGAGCAAAGAAAATTATTATGAGGGACCAAGCAACAAAGGCTTATGGTCACCCTTTACATTATTCATCCATATGAACTGAGGAAAGAGACAAAACCACTTGGGAAAAATCCTCCCTCTAAAATGGACATGAAATACACCAAAATGAACTGAAATACTCCAAACCTCAAGTAGGTGTGAACTTGATCATATGTCTGTAGGAACCTTCTTCTTTGGAAGAAGTGGATGTTGCTCCCATGCTTGGATCATATGCTTGATCTCTTCAACTGTGGAAGCAAGTGCAAGGAGGTGTTAATCAGACTTGATCATCATAACAAATGTGGCTAGAACAAATCCAATTAAGACTTGATGAGCTTTAGAATCAATCCCAAGCGAATGATAGTGTCCTCCATCTTCTGTGCAACTCTGAGAACAAGTGCCAATCATAATCATGCAGTGGATAGGAATCATGACAATGAGAGCGAATGCAATAACTCCATACTAAAATTCACCCTCCATAACATCCAATGTCACACCAAATTGTGAACCAATGAGAGGCTCTAAGTGTGAATGAGCTGCAAAAACTGACTGATGATTCTCAGAATTCAAATGAGAGAACAAAGAGGTTTGGATATCAACTCCAAATGCTTGTAGATGGTCCAAATGCTTGAACTTCGAACCAAATGAAGCTTGATGTAATTGAGGCTTAAACCCAAGCGAATGCATGTTGTGTCCATCTTTAACAGTACCTTGAGGAAGTGTGCATGTGACCATGTATGAAGTGAGAGGAGGCATGATACCAAGGAGTGTGAATGCATGAACTCCATAATCTTATCTAGACTCCAAAATATCCAAGGAACCACAATCTTGCACATCAACAAACTCATAAGAAGAATGCTTATCTTCTAGAGAAATCACTGATAGAGAATCCTCAGTAGAAGAAGTATGATAGGAGAACAATGAGTGGAGAGAGATTTATTCTTAACCAATATAAGCTCCATTTGTTGTATCTTCATCATTAGCAACAACGTCTTGTGCAATAGATGATGTCTCTTAACATTCTACTTCATAACATGTAGAGGAAGCATTCGAATCAAAGAGATATGTACCAACATGAACTTGTGTTGAAGATTATGTCATTTGATATTCATGAACAACATCATCAAAAAGAGTAGAGGACATGACATTAGGAGAGAGAGCAGATGTTGAGGTGTCCATAGGCTCACTCCATGCACCATTCTTTTGCTTATCAAGAGCCTTGTCCAAGTTGGACCATAGCTCAAATGGATAGTCTGCAGAACCAATCGAGTAATGCATACTTGGAGACATGGCTAGACACATAGCTCCAGATGCTCGGTCACAATCATATAGAAAATCATTTTTCTCTTCATAAGACTCTGGTTCACTCTCAACACCAATGGAAACATCGACATAGAGACATTGTCTCCTAAGATATGCACACATTTAAGGCTTCCACTAAGCATAATTGAATGGAGTAAGAAGAGGAACTTTCGAATCCATGTAGAAGTTGTTGTACCTGCAAAACAAACTCTGAAAACCTATACTGGAATACTATTTGGATCAATATGAGCTCCTTACTTTGACAATAGGCACATTCGGGAGCACATCACACCTGGGTAGACTCCAAAGGATTGCTCCAATGGCTTCAAGGAAATTTCCCCAAGGATTTCTGTGGTTGCTCCACTGCTTTTGGTGCACTACTGGAACCAACTATGCTTAGCTCTCCTAAGATCTAATAACATGTGAAATTTCTATGGCCTTGATACCATGCAATAATTTTACAAGCCAAGATATAGAAACAAACTAGTCCTCACAAAGAATTCACACAGAGTTTAGTAGAAAATATGAAGAAATATTGAAACATAAATACATGAGATAGAACACAATTGATGTAAACTCCACTTCTCTATTATTCAGTAAGATGTGTACAATATATAATACATCTCAAGAGATAAATTCACAAGCCTTAGGAGTCAATTGAGTAGCTCACATTAATGCTAGGCTTAGTGGAGTAATTCCCCCAATCTATGGCATTGTGCCAAGTGTAACTCCTGTATTGGGCCATAATGAGGTACAATGAACCTATGATGACCATGAGGAAGTTAGGCAAGTCAATAAATGTGTATGGAATCATTATGAGGGATAATTAGGTGGTTTAGGGATTCGGTAGTGGCCATTAATGAGCAATTTGACCATTTCTAGTGCATTAGTGCCCTTGGTCCAACCTTATCCCATAAAAAAGGGAAGTGGTGTGCCTGCATCATTAGATGCCTTAAATAGGGTGACATTGACTCCCGAGAATAAGGAAATGGGTACACTTGTGGACAAACTTGGCTATAATGACAAACCACTAGTCTAATATGTGGACAAACCCCCTAGACTAGGCACTATTGAATCCAAACCATGGAACAACTTACATTAAACACTTGGAACCTTATGCAAGGATAATTAACCAAGGTCTAGATGGGAATTATGTTCCAATATTCTTTTTAGGGTATAATTTATAAATAGTACAAATAAATTCATTCGTTTCACCGAAACATTTAGCAATATCCACAATAGGTGAGTCCCCAACACTATACTTTTAACATAAAAATTTCAACCATATTTTCATTTCAGAGTCTCTATCATCAATTTCTTCATGATAATGCTAAGGAATGAAAAAATTAACATCATTAAATATAGGAAGATCCATGAACCTCTTATTTAGAGATCCAATCACCTTCAACACAAAACATTTTCCTAAATGAAAGCAATCATCTAGTATCCCTAATCTATGTATATTTGGTAAGATTTCAAACCTAAATGGATGTAAATGTACCATACCTGTTGAGCCTTGGTTTTCATTGATGTCAACTAATGTCAAAGAGGATGTCAATTGACTCAGATTGAGTCATTGATGTCAACTGAGGTCAAAGTGGATACAACATTCTTATGCTAGCTTAAAGAAGTATATGGAATCCACTTTGGAGAAGTATATGTGCTACATAGATGAAGGATATGGATGCCATTATATATAATTATATCTAGAATTTGCATCCAGTATGAAGATGCATGTCCAAGGATATATCATGCATGACCAGTATGAAGAAGCACACAAAGAAGATACATCATGCAAATCCAGTATGAAGAAGTACATAAGCATGGATACATCATGCATGATCAGTATGAAGAAGCACGTTAGGAAGGCACATCATGTAGGTCCAGTTCAAATAAGTACATAAGTAATGTATCACACTACATGTGGTACCTACGCAGATATCAAGTCCACCAAGTCATACTCTCTCAAGGTAGCAAACAGAGAATTGGATGGACAAAGGTACATGTGCACAAGCATCGAAGGAGTTGAATAAGCAAAGGTACAAGTGTGCAGGCATGTCGAGAGAAGATTCTGGAATGTGCAAGCAAGCTTAAATATTGTATGTTCAAATATTGGGAGAGCGCAAACAACAAGTAACGACTTTTGGTTAAACAACCTGAAAACACGCAAGTATTACCCATCAGAAGATGCTTTCAGTTATTGAAGCGTGCACAAGTTCCAAGAAGGGTGCATCGGTTGAAGTTAGTATATGCACAAATTCCACAGCTAAAGACTCAGCAAGTGCGCAAGTCCCACAAGTGATGATACTGCAAGGGTTAATGCCCCTTTAATTCAAGGACCAAGTATGCGCAAGTTCTACAAGAAATGGCATGAAGAAATCACAAGATGAAGTCAAAGTCCCACCAAGTCGAGGACCATGGTTGCGCAAATTATACAAAGCAATGGCACATTGAGAGTGCAAGACTATAACGCTGAGGTGAAAGTTCCAGTAAGTCATGGACCATGGATGCGCAAGACCCACAAAGGATGACACATCAACAACGCAGAACATGGCATGTGGCATAGGCATAATCCGTGAAGAAAGGAAGAAGGATTGCCACAACCAACTTGTGAACTTACAATCCATGCAAGACATGTATAAATAGAGATGCAAGTTGAAGATTTGAAGTAAGCTTGATGACAAGGCTATAGAGATTCAAGTGGAAGATACAAATTTATATTCGGGGAATCAAGGGATCGAGGACATAACCACATGATCTAGAGAGAAGCCAAGTGTAAGCATGCAGCATAATGATTTACTGATGGTGCACAAAATGAGATTGTAGACCTGTGATAGATGCACAAACACTAAAAGGTAGAATTATAGAAGTATGCACAAGTGCATGAGGACCAAATGACAGTATCGCTAGCATCACTTGAATAGTCACATATGATGTAAGAAAGAAGCGCGGAGACATAACCAAAGTATATCAAAAGATGCGCAGAAGTTTGGATGATGCATGAACGATTGAAGTGAAGTGTGTGAAGTAAAGAAGTCCATCAGATGCACAATGATAGAACAAAAACATAATCTTGTAGGAGCGTCATGATGAGGATGATATGAGGCAAGTGTGTTAAACAAAAATGATGAATCATATGATGCACAACATGTCGCAGATTGTCTAAAGGACTTTGGCACTTAGACTGAACGAACACATCTAAGTAAGTGCACAATTCCATATGATACTGATGCATAATATTAGAACAACATACCATCAATTGAAAGCACAGTATTAGTTGGTGAGAGCAATTGCACAATAGAATAATGACAGAGTGAACCATGGCATAGACTACAGGATCAAAAGCACACAGCACATGAAGCAAGTAATCAACAGAAGTGAAGAATTGAGTAGAATGGGAAGTCAAGTTATGTATGCAGCACAGTGACAGTGAATCGTCTGCATACGAAGGTGGCACACAACATAACGAACTACAGAAGATCAGAAGTGTGCGCAAGTTGAAATATCAGTAAGACAAAATATTATTTTAGATATCTAGGAAAAACGATGGGCCAAGGAGGACGAGGTTGTAGCCTCCTTCCAGTTGGTGCTGGAGAACACAGGGAGTTGGTGCTTCCTTAAGGTCAGTGCCTATAAAACCAGAGGGTGAGTGCCTCCTTCTAGTTGGTGTTGGTAAACACAGGAAGTCAATGCTTCCTTACATGTATTATTTTCATTACAAAAGAGCATTCCGTGGTTTTCTCCCATTTGGGTTTCCACGTCAAAATCCTGTGTGTTTTGTGTTATTTGTCTTGGTGCATGTGTGGATGAATGTTTAATTTATGTTGGATGCATAATTAAAGATCAAGATTAATTTAAAGACTAATCTGTTAAAGAAGGTAAAAATTGTTGATAATTGCGCTAATACTGATTTACCCCCTCTCAGTATTAAATCGATTCCAAAAATTGGTATTAGAGCGGGTGTCTTCATCACATTAACATCTGGAAGGTATATCCTTGTGTAAATATGGACAAGCAAGAAGGTCTTTCAACTAACAGAGCACCAAGGTTTGATGGCACCAACTATATCTTTTGGAAGATTAGGATGGAAGTATATCTACAATCACTAGGATAAAATGTCTGGTAGTCTGTTATTGATGGTTACAATGTCCCAGAAATAGTACCAGTTAATCCAGTATAGAGGAGGATCTATGAATGCAATGGAAGTGCAAGAAATGCACTACTTTTTGGTTTGACTGGTAATGAGATCGTCAAGGTTATGCACTGCACATCAGCCAAGGAGGTTTGGGACAAACTCAGAGGCATCTATGAAGGTGACGAGAAGGTAAAGAAAGAAAATTTGAAAAAATACTCTGGTTTATTTGAATCTATGAAAATGAAATATGAAGAGAACATTACCTATTTATTTTTAAGAGTTGCATTAGAGAGATTTTGAGGTCAAAAAATTGCCTCCTAAGAGATGTACTACAAAAATATGAGATATATTAAAATATTATGAATTGAGGATTTTTTGGGGTAGGTATATATGACAAGTCACCTCCCATACTATTTTCTATGCACAATATAAATAACCATGGTTGAGTTACTTTTCAAAATTCACTAGAAATAAAATTAATAAAATAAGTCTAGATTGATGTGACTAAGATTCATTGTAAATTCTCAAAAATTTATTGTCCTTTAGCATTTATTTGTCTTGAACTTGCAAATAAAATTAAATAATAAAAAACATTTTAAGAGCTATTTTTTTAATTTTATGTTGACTTTTTATATTTAGTACTTTTCTCATGAATTTAATATAATGTAATTTAATTGAGAATTTATTTACATGTAAAATGTTAATAATATTATTATAATCCACACTGCATTATTATTATTATTATTTATTAAATCTATTATTATTTTTTATTAGTTTGACATTATGTTTTTAAATAGAATGGAGTGAATATATAATTTAAAATTAAAAACATAAAAATGAGAATATATTATTTTATAAAAAAATGTGAAAGACTTTCTTTATGAATTAAGAGTACTTCACTTGAAAATGACAATATTGAAAATGACAATAATATTATTTTATGAAAAGACTATCATTATGAGTACTTTACTTTATGACTTAAAAGTACTTACACCACTACCTTGGTTAACTATGTGTTTTCATCCACCATAGAAAATTTGACAAATAAGCATTCTTAAATCATGCAATGCCACCTCAACCAAGGGGGATGATGTCATCTACTAGAATGTGATTGGTTGTTTTTTATAGTACATTTTCTTTGTTTTGAGGCCATTTTTTGACCTCAAAATTTCTCTAATGATGAGACAATTAATGCTATCAAGAGTCTCTGGGTCACTTTGGAAGAAGAATCAGTTGTACAGAAGATACTAAGAACTCTTCCCTTAAAGTTTATGCAAAGGTGCTTGTATTGGACGACAGAGCTAATATTGAAGATCTAACAATGGACGAGCTTCAAGGGATTTTTACTGCATACAATATGATAACTGAGAAAGAGACTCCCATTAGAAAAGGAAGCCAATTTTAAAGCTACTGGGAAGGACGAGCATGATCACGAAAAGGACTGTTGCGATGAGTCGGATGATGAGGAATCAAAATTTGGTAGAAAGTTGAACAGAGGAAGAGATGAGTACAAGCGAAAGCATCCCTTCAAATGTTTCAAGTGTGGAGGAGTAGGTCATTATGCCTCTAAGTGTCCTTATAAAAAAAATGAAGATAGTGACATTGAGGAAAAATCCAATTATCATAGAAATGCGCGCACTCAGCACACACCTTAAAATAAAAGGAGGATTCCAAAGCAGAAGAAGAGTCTGTACACTGAAGAAGATAGCAATATATCTGAAGGAAGTGATTGTGATGAAGAACCAAACTAAGGTCTTTTCATGGCTCATGTGGAAGAATAAAGCAAAGATGAGAAGAACAAGATCAGTTCGAAGAATACTCCCATTGCATGAAGTAAACTGGGATCACTAGAAAAATACTTCTTTCGTGGATCGTTCAAAACACCTCCAAAGACAGTTACACCTCCAAATACTATTGCAGAGGTTAAGACTGATAGTTAATCTGAAGAAGAAGAAAATGCTGTAGATATTGACTAGGAAGTAGAATTGATTAGTTCCCTGGATGACTTGAAGAAGTCAAGAAAGAAGAATAAATTATTGCAGGAACAGTTGTCGAATTATGAGTAACAAGACAAGCCATTTCAAGAATCTATTGATGCATAAATTCATGAAAAAGTAACCAACTATGACATACAACTGGTTTGCATGCAATTCAAGGTCAAAGTGCTTGAAGAAGAGAAATCTGCATTGAAATCTTCTTTAGAAGAATTTGTGCAGAAAATCGAGATGCTGACAAATCAGCTTGAGGAGAAGGACGAAGCGATATCTCATCTAGAAGACAAATTGGTTGATATGAAGGGTAAGAAACAAGTCCAAGATCCCACTGTGATTTGTGCACATCAAGAAAAAATTTAAGGCTAGTATTGATGATGAGGTAAAAGACAAGTTCAAAGACAACACATCAATCTTGAACAAAATCTCAGACGATCAGAGATCACCAGAAGACAAAATAGGCCTTGGTTATGAAAAAGTATCAAAGAATGTCTGCGACAAAGAAAATTGCCCCAAAATTGTTAAGTCTTTTAGGTATGATGGTTTCTTCAACAAATAGAACACTGTTCAATATGCTAACTAAAGAAGGATCAATAGGAAGAAGTGCACACGATGCAATCATTTTGTTCATATTGCAAAATATTGTCAAACTGTGAGATGCTATGCATGTGATGGTTTTGGACATAAAGCTATGTATTGTCGAAGAGCAGTGAACTATTTAGATGAAGAATTATGATGCAAAGGAAATCACATTCAAAGGGACTACAATGAAAACTCTCTCATGCAGAATCAAGATAGAAGTGCGCACAAGAAATCTTGGGTAAGGAAATCTCCTAATAAGTGTGTTGAAGATGCAGACAATCCAGGTGCATCTAATGCAGCAAGAAATTGCTGCCCTCCTTACTAATCTCAAAAGGAGTGAGTAAGACCCTTGAGTTCAACATGATTCATCTTAGGAATTCAAGGGGTATGCTAGTTAGGTGTGTGGTTAAGAAAGTGTTTGTCGCAGTATTCATCACAGTTATTTATTCCATTGGAAATGTCACAGAAAAGGAAGTTCATATACATGCATGTATTTAGTTGTTTCTAAGTTATCTTGCATACGACAGAGTGCAAAACAGATTAATTGTTAAATTAAGTGTTATGAAACATAAGAATATTTCTTGCATATATATGAATGATGAAAAGGTGCAAACATTGTTGAAAGATAGATATGAGTCGATGCAAAATACAACTTTTACTATCAATCTCCTTACAAAATTGCATGAGTCAGGACTCTAGGCCGAGGCCAAAAGGTGTATACAGACAAAACTGACAAAATTGAGTTGCTACAGCTGCAATTCAAGGTTAATATATGTGTCTGATTGATTTTCAAGATGAAGCTCCAAATCCACCAGGACAAGTGCAGTACACTCTGAAGAAGGATGCAAAGGAAGGATTTGAAGAGTTGCAGAAGATGATGGTGCAGTATGCTGAGTCCGAAGCAAGGACAATCCTCTCAAAATTTGTTGTTGTAGGCTCTACAGATTGTCAACCAAACGAGTCAAATGATTCAGCTGTTCAGAATTCCTGAGATACACTTGCGACTGAGCGTATTGACGACAAAACTTTGTTTCCTCCATTTTTTCACTGCCAAACGCCCATGTAAACCCTCAAGCATGAGAATTCAGATTGCTATATCTGAACTACAAGTTGCACATTCTCAAGGGAGGTATTCATTCTTTGGTAGAAGAAGGCCATTGGAAGAAAGAAGAAGAAGAACCAGATAGCAATGCGACATGAAAATGCAGAAGTGGAAAAGGTGATGAACCAGGCATTGTTCATGGAACTCTTATATAATTGAATGGAAGATGTTCGTGCATTGTTCAAAGAATGTGGTGGAGTTGCCAAAATTGAATGTTGGATTTAATAAGATTTTAAAAGGTGTACGGAAAGCGGAAATCCAATCTATTGCTTCATGTGACAGAATGATGTTGCCCCAAAAGCTTGAGTACAATGATGACACATAATTGTTCCCATGCGAACTAAGTATCATATCTTCTTTAATGATGAATTGGCGGATGAACATGCCAACTATTTGGTTGTCATGGAAAGGGATGCGACAATAATAAATGCAATGAGGCAAGGACACAACAAAGTAAATGCGATAGATGAAACAGTCAAGTCGATAGAAAGGATTGTGCAAAACCAGTAAAGGATTGATTTTTGGCACTACGCAATTGGAACAAAATGGGGCAGACTTGAACCACTGTACAAATGATGATGGAGTGTTGTGACAGGAATAGTAGGTCAAGATTCAAAAGGAAGATAACACCCATACAGGAAAAGAAATCAAATATAATTATGAAAGCAATATGCAAATTGCAGGATATGAGTGCAAAAATTACAGCAAATAAATGAGGCATGAAGATAGGGGGAGTCATCCCTGAACAATTGAGGTTGAAGCCTACACAAAACAAAATACAAGATGAACTAGTTGTTGCATGAGTAATGGCACCTCTTTTCCATTGATGTCAAAGTGGGAGAATATGCATGTAGTTGAGGCATGAACCTAAGAATAACTAAAGTAGCCTAGGAGAAAAGATACATGAGAAGCTGTGAAAGAGCATAAAGCAGAACCAACATGCAGAAAAGTATGATGAGACAACAGGCAGATACAACAAACGTGAAAGAGTGTGAAGTAGATTAATACAGTGCAACATGAAGATGCAATAGACATGAAACTGTGTGAAGTATATCAACCGTCTGTGTAGAAGTAACAAAAATTGAAAGAAGTATGCGCATAAGTCAGAATCCCAAAGAAATCAGGGGGACCATATACAGAGGAGGAGAACTACGACAAGTAAAGATGAAGCATATAGTTCAAGAAGAAAGTTATACACAGCTTCATAAGGTGTTGACATCAATGCCAAAGGGGGAGGCTATTGAGCTTTGGTTGTCATTGATGTCAACTAATGTCAAAGAGGATGTCAATTGATTCAGTTTGAGTCATTGATGTCAACTGAGGTCAAAGTGGATACAACATTATTATGCCAACTTAAATAAGTATATGGAAGCCACTTTGAAGAAGTATGTGCGCTAGATAGATGAAGGATATGGATTCCATTCTGAAGAAGTATATCTAGAAGTTGCATCCAGTCTGAAGATGTGTGTCCAAGGATATATCATGCATGACCAGTATGAAGAAGCACACAAGGAAGATACATCACAAAGATCCAATATGAAGAAGTACATACGCAATGATACATCATGCATGATCAATATGAAGAATCACATTAGGAAGGTACATCATGCAGGTCTAGTTCAAAGAAGTACATAAGTAATGTATCCCACTACATGTGGTACCTGCACAAATATCAAGTCCACCAAGTCATACTCTCTCAAGGTAGAAGCCAGAGAATTAGATGGACAAAGGTACATGTGCACAAGCATCGGAGGAGTTGAATAAGCAAACGTACAAGTGTGCAGGCATGTTGAGAGAAGATTTTGGAATGCGCAAGCAAGCTTAAATATTGTATGTTCAAAGATCGGGAGAGTGTAAGCAGCAAGTAACGACTTTTTGTTAAACAACCCTGAAAGCACGCAAGTATTACCAATCAGAAGATGCTTTCATTTATTGAAGCGTGCACGAGTTCCAAGAAAGGTGTAGCAGTTGAAGTTAGTATATGTGCAAATTCCACAGCTAAATACTCAGCAAGTGCGCAAGTCCACAAGTGATGACACCACAAGGGTTAATGCCCCACTAAGTCAAGGACCAAGTATGTGCAAGTTATACAAGAAATGGCACGAGAAAATCATAAGATGAGGTCAAAGTCCCACCAAGTCGAGGACCATGGTTGCGCAAATTATACAAAGAAATGGTACATCGAAAATGCAAGACTACAATGTTGAGGTTAAATTTCCACTAATTCGTGGACCATGGATGCACAAGACCCACAAAGAATAACACATCATCAACGCATAACATGAGATGTGGCATTGGCATAATCTGTGAAGAAAGGAAGAAGTATTGCCACAACCAACTTGTGGACACATAATCCATGCAGGACATGTATAAATAGAGATGCAAGTTGGATATTTGAAGTAAGATTGATGGAAAGGCTATAGAGATTCAAGTGGAAGATATATATTTATATTCAGGGCATCAATGGGATGAAGACATAACAACATGATCTAGCGAGGAGCCAAGTGCGCACATGTAGTAGAATGATTTACTGATGGTGCACAGAATGATGTTTTAGATCTATGACAGATGCACAAACACTGGAAGGCAGAAGTATAGAAGTATGCGGAAGTGTGTGAGGATTGAATGACAATATCATTGTAAACACACATATAGTCACAGATGATGTAATAAAGAAGCACATAGACATAACCGAAGTATATCACAAGATGCATAGAATATTGGCTGATGCATGAATGATTGAAGTGAAGTGTGCAAATTAAATAAGTCCATTAGACGCACATCGATAGAACAACAACAAAATATTGTAGGCACATCACAATGAGGATGATCTGAGTCAAGTGCATTAAATCGAAAGGACGAATCATATGATGTACAACATGTCACAGATTGTCTAAATGAATGTAGCAATTAAAATGAATGGACACATCTAAGTAAGTGGGTAGTTCCATATGATATTGATGCATAATATCATAACAACATAACATCAATTGAAAGCACAATATTAGTTAGTGAGTGCAGTGTCATAGTAGCAGAATGAAAAAGTGAACCCTCACGTAGACTGCGGGATCAGAAGCACATAGTATGTGAAGCAAGTCATCAGCAGAAGTGAAGAATTGAGTATAATGAGAAGTCAATTTATGTATGCAACAAAGTGACAGTGAATCATCTGTATACGAAGATGGTGCACAACAGAATGAACTACAGAATATTAGAAGTGTGCACGAGTTGAAAGATCAGTAAGACAAAATATTATTCTGGATATTTGGGTGGTAGGGAAGGGAAAGGAGAAGGAGGTTGTAGCCTCCTTCCAGTTGGTGCTGGAGAACACATGGAATTGGTGCTTCCTTCGAGTCGGTGCCTGTAAAACCAGGGGGTTGGTTCCTCCTTCCTATTGGAACTAGTAAACATAAGAATTAAGTGCTTCCTTGAATGTATTCTTTTCATTACAAAAGAGCATTCCATGGTTTTATCCCATTTGGGTTTCCACTTCAAAATCCTATGTGTTCTATGTTCTTTGTCTTGGTGCATGTGTGGATGAATTTGTTATTTATGTTGAATGCATAATTAAAGATCAAGATTAAGTTAAAGACTAATCTGTTAAAGAAGGTAAAAATGTCGATAACTGCACTAATACTGATTCACCCCCTCTCAGTATTAAATCGATTCCAGCAATACCTGTGCTATATACAAACTCAATATTTCCTCATTGTGCTCTAATTAAAAAAGAGGATATGTGCATTGGACCTGTCCCAAATATGTCTCCCAAAAACCATTTACTTAGCATGTTAATAGTAACATCTAAAGTAGTGCCAATAGAGGTAATATCAACATGATCCTCTTGGAACTTCTGATTCAACTATTTATCTCAATGAACACATTTGCAAGCAAATGGATGCAAAATTGCCCTTGAAATATTGTTTCCAACTCATACATATTTTTCTCCCCTAACTCCCAATATTTTAACAAAGAGGGCATGCATTTGACAAGTCTTTCCATGACCTTTTCTCTTAAAATCCATCTAATTTGATCAATTTGTAAAACCTCTAACTTAGTGATTTGAAATGATTCCATTATCTCTTCCAGTTCTCCATTTATTTTAGGAGATTTCCCAAGCCATGAATAAACTTTGTTTGCAAATTTATCAATATATTGTAACTCTGAAAAATTAGATGAAGCACCATTTGCTGCTAATGATTCTCTATGAGATATGCAGTGGATATCTAATAAATGGGGAGCATGTCGACATATATTAGAAGATAAACCTTCACGATTACCCCTCATGGAAGATGCCCCATCAAATCCAAATCCAACTAACTTCATCAAAGATAGATCCATCTCCGCTAGAAAAGTTCTCACTCTATCATACATATATTGAGTTGTTCCATCCTTTATTTGAAGCAAGCATATGAATTTTGATACACATTGACCTCTTCCTTCATTTTTCAAATATGTAATATAAATAATCAACTGTTGATCCATAGTTCGATCAATGCTTTCATCAATTAAAATTGAGTAAAATAAGCTACTGAAAATCTCATCTTTTAGTTTTTTCCAATATACCTCCTTAGAAAATTGGACAAACCCTTTTCCAAATATTGTATTTTTGTATTCATTTGTTAAAGTAATGGTGGAGTACACTTACACCTATTCAAGTCACAAATGGTGCTGGTAGATGGTAAGTTCCCAGTTACACCATCAAACTCTCATGGATTCCTCCTAGATTTCTATTGCTTCTGTTTCTCAAAAAAATGAGCTAGGACTTAATATTTCATTATTTTGGGATGGGATAGGCCATTCTAAAAGAAATTTGAATTGAAAAAAATGGATTCCTACTCACAAATCCCATTTACCCACCGTTTAAAAGTTTGTAAATTGAAATTAATATTGACAGATAATCTAAAAAGTTTCCCTTCCTTTGAAATGCTGCTATAAATTATGCCCTTCTTAATTAGACTGGTAAAAATATTATTTTAATTTTTTTTAAGGGTAATTTTAACTTAGAAATTCAAGTACGGGCCAAAGCCCTTTGAAAGGGCTGGGATGGGTTGAATTCATATTGTGTATAATTAAATCCATATAGATTACAACTCTGATGAGTAAAATTGAATTTCCCTACAATAGTACAACTATCAAATTAACCTTCCAATGCTCAATTTTTGAAAAACAATGTAGCTTGTTGAATCAATTATAGTGTTCATATGAATTTCTGGATGACGTAAAATGCCTACGTATGTTGATCATACGAATCCATGGCTGATGTGTCCATACAACGAGATGATTGTACAATTTTATGGCAACTCACATGTGCGAAATTCAGCTTGGTGGGTAGGTTGTGATGGTTATCGTATGAGTCCTCATTTTTTTTCTTCTTGTGGAACCTCAAGTTGTGAAGCTTGACTTAAAAAGAAATTGAATTTTCTTTAAAATTAAAAATTGAAATAGTATCTAGTTTTTAGTGATCCTAATCCTTTAATCCATCTCTAAATGGTATCTAGTTTTGACTCGAGCACATAAATATAGAAGGAGTAACTCATAAAAGTTATGATAATGTATTGCATAGATGAGAAAGCAAAACATTTCTTACATAGGATTACAATCTAGTCAATTAAACCACTTTCTACATTTGGGATAGACTAAGAAATACATTAAAATGAAATAAAGCATAAAAACACAAAATAATATAAAGTCTTAAGTCACTATATTTTTTTTCACATAAACAAGAAGAGAGTTTTTATATAAAATCTACAAAAATTGCATAGGTTGAGATACAAATATTCAGCAGACCTCAGTTTTATTCTGCAACTATTCTACTATATATAGCTTCTATTATATGGTCTTCTATCTTATGCCTATTCCTTGACAAAAAACAATAGACATTCTAAGTAAATTCGACAAAAAGTACCCAAAATTAATATACAAAAACACTGGGGCATAACATTATTCTAATTCAAGACTTTCCTGACATTTCATGTAGTCTTGATTTATCCTTGGTCGATGAATTCGAAGGCAACATCCTCATAAGACTGCGTCGGTAGGTTTAAATCTGGCACCTTGAACAAACACGATGTTGATTATTCTATTGACATTTCTAGAAGATGGCGCAATTTGAGAGATTCTATTTCAGACCCAAGTGCATCCACTTTTGTTGAACTATGAACTCCAAGGAATCCATTTGCTAGGATTGTAGGATTTGAATTTGGATTTGTAGCCTCTATATGGTTATTTCTTCATTTTCCATGATTGGATTAATTTTCTGCTCGACCTTCCTCCTTTTCAACACGTGGTTCCCCCTAACATCCATTCTCCTATGATTGGAAATGGATTCACTATTTTTCCAGAATGGGCCTTTGAGTACCTATCCAAACCTTGTTTATCACCTTAATCATTCCTTTCATTGTAAATTTAATCCTCGCGAACTGGCTTGTGCGATTTTGAGTACTCAATTGTCTTAAAGTTACAACATCATGAGTCATTCTCCAAGTCAATCTTGTGTGTCAATATTGATCCTAGTGTATCGAGGTAGTGGCTTATAGGAACCTAAGTTGGACTCGAGAAACTTGGAGAAGAATATTGATTTGTTCTCAAGAATGAATAAGTCTCATGTGTTGAGGTAAGTGCTTCGTATGTCAAAGTGATGGTGTTGTATAGTCTTGTTTGTCAAGACTAAGGCCTTCCGAGTCAAGACAGATCCTCATGTGTTGAGGTGGTGCCTCATGTGTTGAGTTAATTCTTTGCATGTTGAAGAATGAATGGTGTGTGATGTACTACTAACCATGGTTGAGCTATTACGTCTCCTTTAGAGACTGGCCACCTCTAGAGTGAACTACTTTAGCATATTTCCACTTGGAACAATAGTAGAACAAGATGATCACATCATTGGAAAAATATCCTTAGTATATTTGATATGTTAGATAAATTAAAGTTGGCACATGTGGACCATGCAGATAATGCAAGAGATAAACATATTATGTGATAAGATAAGAGAGAAATCAATTTGCTCACTTCAATAATGATAAATACTCCAGTTAAATAAGAGAGAACTCAAATTGTTAAACTTCAACGATGTTAAAAGAAAGACTTCAGTTAATTAAAGGAGAAATTGAACTGTTCACTTTAGTGAAGTTATCAAGAAGGACTTTACTTAAAAGAGTTAACTAAGTGTTAATAAATAATATCTAGTTAACTAAAGTGTTTTGCATGTCAGCACTTAAGTTAAACTAAAAGACACCACTTGAGTTACGACACTTGAGTTAGCCACCTAACTAAGTGATCTAGCATCCAAATGAAGGGTGAGTTCATCCTTAAGTCATAAGATAAAAATAGAAGCCAAAACATGAGAAGTATGGTATATATATGTTATGCAAGATTGATGAATTCAATGTGAGAGAAAATTATCTTCTCTCTTGAAGGAAATTCGCATTCATTGTGCATGTGACCAAAATCAACGAATTGATTTTGTGTAGGATATTATTTTGAGTTCTATTCTTCCATGTTCTCTCTTGCCCTGTGATTTAACCAGGGGTGCTTGGTATTTCTCTCTGATAATGCACCAGGAGCACTTGATGTAATCTTCTCATTGTGAATGCATTCTCTGTTATAAATCAATATTCTAAGGAATATTTTGCTGGGGTTTTTTCCCTCGAGTACTAGCCTGGTTTCTCTACGATAAATACTATGTCTCATGTAAATGCTTATGCTTGTTCATTATTAATTTGATTACAGGTACTACTATAATTCTGCATTAAGATAATAAAAAAATTAACATGGTATAAGAGCTCAGGGCATGAATGAGCTAAGTTTTGCAGTCAATCTTGAGCCTACGTTGATCCTGGGTGAGCGCAATACTTGAAGAATAATGGCTTCAATCTCAGTAATACTAGAAGATAGACTTGAAGTAAATTCGAACTTCAATACTTGGAATGCCAGTATTCTTAATATCTTGGAAGAGAATGATCTAGATGGATATGTATCCAATGTTGTTGAAGAGACTACTTCTAATGCCGGGTGCATTGCTTTCAAGAAGAATAAAACCAAATCAAATATAATCATTTATGATTCTGTGAAAGACAATTTAATGTCGGTGATTACTCCATTGAAGACTACAAAGGAGTGCTTCAACACCTTAACAAATATTTATGAGAAGAAGGATCCTAGTTATAATAGAGCCCTAAAGAACAAGCTTCATAATATGAAGATGGAGAAGGAAGAAACATTTGCTTCCTTCTTCACACATTTCTCTCAAGTAAGATATCAACTCATGAGAATTGGAGTTATTGTCGATGATGATGATCTTATTCAGACTGTTGTCGATGGTCTTCCATCCTCATGGGATACATTATTGGTTGTTGTTAATGGTTGAGAAGTGCAACCAAAATCTAAAATATTGTGGCATGATTTCCTTCAAGAAGAAGAGAGAATTCAAAGAAAAATTGATTCCTCCGAAGAAGAGAACCTTGCTCTTACAGCAAGGGCAAAGAGAGGAAATAAATCCCTTTCTCATAAGAAGTTTCCTCATCAAAAGGAAAAAGAATACAACAAGAACTTTCATACTTCTAAAGTCAAATGCTTCAATTTCAATAATAAGGGCCACTTTGCAAGAGACTAGCATGCAAAGCAAAGAGGAAAGTTCAAGGGTATATTTCATGCTTCTACTACTACAAAAGATGAACCTACAAGAAAGAATTATTCAAATGATCAAGAGACAAGGAAGGAGTACTTTCTTGTCTCAACTCTAGTTGGATCCATTACCACTAGTGTTGAGACATGGTTTTTGGATAGTGGCACATAAAAACACATGACTAGATATAGGAGTGCTATCTCATATTTGAAAGAAAAGAAGTTCTTCTGTCAGGTGGAGCTTGGAGACAATACCACCTATTCGATCCAAGGATTTGGATCCACTTCATTTCAGTTGAATTCAGATGATGCACTCCATGTTGATGATATTTTGTATGTTCCCGGTCTGAAGAAAAACCTCCTTTATGTTTTAGTTCTAGAGGATAAAGGTTCCAGAGTAATCGTTATGGACAACAAAGCACTCTTGTGGCCTAAGAATTCAGATTTGAATTCTACAGTTGTGATTGGAGTTAGAGAGGGAGGTCTCTACAAATTCCCTGGAGAGTTCATTAAAGCCGTGATCCATGAAAATATAATTCCTTGTGAACTATGGCATAGGAGGCTTGGTCATGTTCATTTGAAAGTGCTACCTGACTTACAGAAGTTGCTAAAAGGTATACCTATATTTCAATCTAAGCATGATGTTATTTGTAGAGGTTTTGCTCTTGGTAAGAACATCAAGAAAATATTCCCAAACAGTACTAAAATATCTAAAGGGATCCTAGACTTGATCCATTCAGAGCTATGTGGTCCCATGTTTGCACTATCCTTGAGTGGTTATCTGTACTATGTGCTTTTCATAGATGGCTTCTCTTGCAAGTGATGGATCTATTTTTTGAAGGCAAAGAATGAAACTTTCAACAAGTTTCAAGAGTTTAAAGCACTGGTTGAGAATCATATTGGAAAGCACATTCATGCTTTGAAATTTGACAATGGAGGAGAGTTCGAGTTTCATGACTTTAATGAATTCTGTTGAGATGCAGGGATAACAAAATAGCTGACTATACCTTACAACCCCCAGCAGAGTGGGGTTGCTAAAAGAAAGAACATAACCATCTGTGAGGCTACAAAATCTATGATGTGTGATCAGGATCTTCCCACTTCATTATGGGAAGAATCCTCTATCATTTCTATTTATATACAGAACATAAGTCCTCATGCTATCCTAGGAGAAAAGATTCCTGAAGAAGTTTTCACTAGTGAAAAACCAGATGTTGGACACTTGAATATTTTTGGTTTTCCTGTCTACATTCATGTTCCAAAAGAGAAGAGGAAAAAGATGGAGCCATCTGGAAAGAAAGGCACATTTGTTGTATATAGCGAATACTCCAAAGCTTATAAAATCTATGTTCTAGCACAAAGGCACATTGAAGTCAGTAGATATGTAACATTTTTTGAAGATGTTTCCTTCAAGCGCTCTAAATAACTTTAGTGTGATTCAAATATGGAGGAGCATGAGACTCCCATGATGGAGTATCCAACTTCTGATTCTCCCCTTTTAGATGTTGAGAGGGAGAATCCAGAAGATTCCTTATATCCGCTTGATCCTGAAGAGCCAGTATAATTGTTAGAAGGATCTCTTTATGAACCTCCTACTAAGAGGATATATGCACGATGTCAAGACATTCTACAAGAGGCCAAAAAACATGGAGCACCACCCAACACATTCAGAGAGTGAAGGAGACTTGAAATATTTTTAGGATATGTAGCTCAAATAAGTCACATCAATGACTCAAATCCCACCACCTATCAGGAAGCTGCTAAGAAACATGTATGGAAAGATGTCATGGTGGAAGACTACAAATCCATCATGCAAAATGATGTGTGGGAAGTGGTTCCTAAAACAGGAGGGAAGTCTGTAGTAACTTCCAAGTGGATTTATAAAATCAAACATGTAGCTGATGGAAGTATTGAGAAATATAAAGCAAGATTTGTGGCTTGTGGTTTCTCACAAAAAGAAGGGATAAAATATGATGAGATATTCGCTCCTGTGGCCAAGTACACCACTATTCGATCTCTAATTTCCCTTACTTCAGTTCTGGGGTGGAAACTTCACCAGATGGATGTGAAGATTGCCTTTCTCAATGGTGAAGTTGAGGAAGAAGTATACATACTGTTGATTTTATAATTATTTTTCAGATATTGATGATTAATACCTTATGATATAACATATATCATAGAATAACCATACACTAAAAATATCAACCACATATGTGATGGGATCACATAAATATAGCGAAGCACAAGAGACATAATATTTATCCTGAGATCAGAGATGCATCCTTATTATCACTTCGATGTAGTAGAGAGATGGATCAATTTATCGCTTGGTAAATTGCAAGTTCATGGATTTTACTTTATAGTGAATGAAGTGAAAGGACACATCCCTTTGTTACTAGCTAAAATGTCATTTCATAATAAACAATTATTATTTCATGTCGGCTTGACTTTTTCATTATAATTTTTTCTTTTTTTCTTCTTTTTTTTCTTTTGACCCGACAGAAGGGTACATAGTAAATACATGAAACAATATATAAGAATATATTATGATGCTGCATATAAAATCAACACTCCCTATTAGACAGGAAGGTATTCTTTTGGCACGATCTTCAGCACCAGATTTCTTCTTGTATTCCGAATATAAGAAAAACAAATTCCGTTCTGATCAAGTCCTTCTGACCAGAAAAACTGTCCCACCTGGAACCACATCATCTTCTCAAAGAATATATCTGATCTATTTGATAATCTTGGTCATCCTATACCACAAAGGATTACTTACTCATGTACTTTATCAGTCTAAAACCAAATGGAGGTTGCACTCCTCAAGAGGACTCTTCTTCAAATTTACCAGTCATTACAATTGGAAGGTGGTGATGACTGTAGCTAGTCCATACCTATCGACTCATGCTACACAAAGGAACATTGTCCACACAGGAGAAAATACCACATATGGATCCACTCCACAAAGGAGTACTCTCCACACGGAAGACCGTTCCACACAGGAACCATCCCACCTGGGGATACACTCCATAAAGGAGTCTTCTCCACATAGGAGAACATTCCACACAGGAACCATCCCACATAGGGATACACTCCACAAAGGATTCTTCTCTGCATAGGAGAATGTTCCACATAGGAACCATCCCACACAGGGATATAGTCCACAAAGGAGTCTTCTCCACATAGGAGAACATTCCACATAGGAACCATCCCACACAGGGATCTCCAATCAAGACTAGTATTCCACACATAACTCATCTCACTCCACACAGGACTAGGAGTCCACACATAACTCATCTAGATCCACATAGAACCACAATCCACACAAGACTAGGATTCCACACATAACTCATCGGTCCACACAAAACCACAGTCCACACAGGACTAGGATTCCACACATAATTCATTGACACTCCCTCTCACTAAGGTAATATTTCTACAACAGTCCGAGATGTTCTCATAAGTACATACACTTCACCCTGGGAAAAGGCTTGGTGAGAATGTCGACAATCTGATCATCTATAGGAACATACTGGAGTTGGACTGCTCCTCTTTTCACCATGTCACGTATGTAATGGTACTGAATCTCAATATGTTGCAACCTACTCATTTGTGGAGATACACTAGAGCTTCATTACTCCATTCTTCGTCTTAGAGTGTCTAGGACATCTCCCCTCTCCATCATACAATGTCCAGGATAAGGCACTTCCCCATTCTGAGTATCTCTCCACTTTGTCTCAGAGTGTCCGGGAGAAGGCACTAATCTCCCCACCTCATCATAGGGTGTATGGGAGAAGGTACTATCCCATATTTACTCATTTACCCATAGACAAGTCACATGGATAATATTGGGGGAACACCTTCCCGATTCACATATTCAATCTCATCACATATCCCTTTGTGTTGGAGCACCCTGCTCCCTTTGCATCTGAGCATCTTGCTCCTTCTGCATTTGAGCATCATGCTCCTTCATAGAAGCCATGTTATTTTCCTAGGATCTGAAGCCAACTCCTTCTGACAATTCTGCTTCTTCATCAAGTATCTTTCAATCCTGGAGTATCTACTTGAGAATGTACAAGATCTACAAACATGGGATATCCTCCCATTTATCACAAGGACCTAAGATTTATCCCTCTATCACAGAAGCAATCCTCTTACCTCCATTAAGTCTTGACACTTTCCAATGGAACCATAATATGCCTGGTACCAATATCATTTATCAAGACTCCTACAAACTGATAATTACAAGAATCCATACAAGATTTATTCAAATGAAAATCCATTTAAGAATAAATGATATTCTTACTTACTAAAACATGTATGCAATGGGAAATGAATAATCATTGTTTTAGCTGTGGTAAAACAATTTTTAATGTGTGCATAAAAATCACCAACTAATTGGTAAAACCATGTGTTGGAAAGAAAATTATGTTCATACGTGAAATCCCACATACAAAATTGTTATAAAAAAAGTGTTGTGATATATATATATATATATCACAATAAAATAATAAAATGGAATTATAACTTAAAATCTTAATTAAAAATATATGAAGAGTCGTGGATTTTGTGAAAATCCAAACCAATTCGATTTGGCTCCAATATTTATGCAGGCCATTTCATTGTAAGAAAACATTTGGAATTTTTTTTATAAATAATTACATTACTTCAATTTGTGTTTTTCTGTTCAAACATGGTTTTGTGTTTCATTGGTATCAGAGTGGGGTCAATGCCTGCTACACAGTCACCACCGTCAACATCCAGGTCGTTGCCGACAGCCCAACCATCCGTCATCCGTACACCACAGCCACTTCTATGTTTGTCATCGGGTCTCCCTCTTCCACGTCCTATCCTCTCCACCTCTACACACTTGTCCCAACCATTCCATATCCAACATCCCTTCGCAAAACCTCATGTAGTACCTCACACAAATCACCTGCATGATCCTCCCTTCCACTCAACCCTCCACGCAGCTCCCTCTGCCTCCCTCTCCTCCCCATGCGCTCGCCTGCACTGGATTCCCTAACCCCTTTCCCCCCTCACCTCCTGCACCACCCTCATGAAATACTATCCTCACAGCTGCGACCATCCCTTCTAGCTGCCATCTCCACTCTCCTTACATGTTCATGTGCCCTTGTCTTTCCTTCCACATCATCCCCATCAACGCCCTAATTCCTTTGGCCCACATTAGATCTACCCTCACCCACAATAGCACTGTGCCATCACCATCATCCATACACCTTTGTATGAGAAAAATTGGTGCAAAATTGCACGTAAAGTGTGCTTGATTTGGAACATACATCTAGGAAGAATCAATCCCAGTTCAACACAAATAAAATATCTCCAATCACAGGAATGGCCGAATTCAATGCTAGGTTGGAAAAACTTGAGCATAAAGTTAACAAGAATTATGAATATCTAAAAGCAGAAATCGAAAAAAATAATAACAAATTGGATCATAATGTTTCCGGATTAATGGAAGACATAAACACCCTAAGAATGGAACAAAGACAAAATCACGATAAACTTATGAATTTTATAGCCATTTTGTGTTCCTCTGTCCCCCTTCATACCAATAACCCAACTCTAGATCCTTTTAATACACCTAATCCAAGCACGCCAAAAACACCTGACCATCATGAAAATCCTACCTTCCAGGGTTTCCACCTTTTTAACCCACCTCCCACCATCCCAGTTCCACCAACACATGCATACCAGATCAGGGTAAAATTAGAATTACCTAAGTTCGATGGTGACGAGAAGAAATATATCGCATGTATTAATAAGGTAGAAGAATACTTTGACTCCATAACATACATATCGACAATGAAAAAATTAAATATGTAGCCATGCAGTTGGATGGTAACGCATATAATTGGTACATGTGGTGGAAGGATACAACGAAGGTCTGTGAATTTAGCTGGAATAATTTTAAGAACGGTCTTCTTAAAAGGTTCCAAGGTGTAACTAAGAAGGATCTTTTTGCTAAGATCATCTTATTACAACATAAGGGAAATGTAGATGAGTACACCTATGAATGGGAGGCCTTGGCAACCCAAGTCCCAGAACTTACAGATGAACATCTTCAGACTTATATACATGGGATGAAACAATACATACAAGACGAATTAGAGATGCATACCATCACAACTATGGAGAAGGCAAGACGCAAAGAAAATATAGTAGAGAACAAGTTTAAGAGATCTTCTCAAACTAGTTTCAATAAAGTCTACTCAAGAAAGAAACGTCCCCAATCAACAAATTTGGAAAATTCAAAATATGCACCCCCGCATATGAGAGAAGGAGGAAAACTCAGTTTGGATGCCCAAAGGATGAAAGAGGGAAAACGCAAGTACTGCAGAGAAAAATGGGAACCCAAACATAGATGCTCCCAAAAGAGCCATCCTCAAAAGTTGTATGCATGTGAAGAAGAAGAATAAGTTGACTCTGACAGTGATGGATCAAGTGAAGGAAATGAAGGAAATCACCAAGACTATTCCTCGGAATTAGAGGATAATGCTCCAACCTTAAAACTGAAGGGTCATGTCAAAAATAACAATGTCATGGTCCTCATAGATACAGGGAGCACCCATAATTTTATCAATGTTAATCTCGCAAAGAGGTTGAACCTATTGGTATATACCGTACCTAACATGAAAGTGATGGTGGAAGATGGTAAGAAGATTAAAAATGTGGGAAGATGTCACAAGGTTAAATTACAAATGCAAGAGTATAACCTACAATCTGATTTCTTCGCAGTGCCTCTTGGAGGAGTAAATGTGGTGTTTGGGATTCAATGGTTGCAAACATTAGGTACTTACTCCGCTAACCATCAAGAGCACTTTATCAATTTCAAGTGGCTCAGAGAAAAGTACAAATTGTATGGTTTCCAACCACCCCAAACACAAATTGTTTCATCACATCAAATGGAAATACTGATCAGAAAAGGAACACCCTCCTACGTAATACACTTTCAAGAAATGGAGCTATTAACATGCAAGGTGGAAGATTCTAAACCACAAGAGATCCAAGAACTAATTCACAAAAAAAATAAGGTATTCCAAGATCTCCCGCTGGAATTACCGCTTAACTGGAGGATCAAACACATGATTGAGGAACCAGGGGTAAAATTGAATATCAAACCTTATAGATATCCACATCATCATAAAAATGAGATTGAGAGACTAAACCGAGATCTATTAAAATGTGGTATCATTTTGAAGATCAAAATCCCTTATGCAGCTCCAGTAGTGTTAGTTCGAAATAAGTGTGGATCCTTAAGGTTGTGCATAGATTACAGATGGCTGAACAAGATAACAATCAAGAATAAATTCCTTATCCCCTTCATCTATGAGATGTTGGATGAGATTCATGGAGCTAATTATTTCTCAAAATTATATATGAGATCATGGTATTATCAAATAAGGGTTAAATTAGAAGATGTAGCAAAAAACCACTTTCAAAACCCATGAGGGACATTATGAGTTCAAAGTAATGCCCTTTGGATTAACCAATGCACCAACCACATTCCAAGATACAATAAATGAATTGTTCCATCCATACTTGAGGAAGTTTGTTTTAGTATTCTTTGATGATATCCTCATATACAGTAAAACTTGGAAGGAGCACCTCCAACACTTAAATCAAGTACTCACCACTTTGGAAGAACAACAATTCTATGCAAAAATGTCAAAGTGCATTTTTGGAAAAGAAGTGGACTATTTGGGCCACATAATATCAAAGGAAGGAGTCAAGGTTGATCCAAGTAAGATCAAGGAAATCACTGAGTGGCCCAAACCAAATAACATCTCTAAGTTGAGAGGATTTCTAGACTTGACATGATATTATCGAAGATTTGTGAAGAATTATGCCCATAAAACCGCCCCTCTAACAAATATGTTAAAGAAAAATTCATTTCAATGGAACGATGAAGCCAAAAAATGTTTTGAAGCATTGAAAAAATTATTTCATCAACGCCAGTATTAGTGACGCCATATTTCACAAAACCCTTTGTAGTTGAATGCGATGCTTCAGGATTTTGGATAGGAGTCGTATTAATGCAAGAAGTCCATCTAATAGAATTTGAAATCCATATGCTCAACAAGAGAGAAAGTTTGAAGTCCACGTACGATAAAGAAATGATTTCCATTATACATGCTTTAGCAAAATGGTGACAATACCTTCTAGGGAGAAAAATCTTGATACGATCAAACCACAATAGTCTTCAATATCTCTTACAACAAAAGACATTATCAACTGAACAACATAAATGGATAGAAAAAAATTCTACATTTGACATGGAGATATTGCATAAAAAGGGAAAAGACAACGTAGTCACTAATTCCCTATCTTGAAAAGATGAAGAATTCATTGCTTATGCGATTTCAGTTGTAATTCTAGAATGGTTGGATGAAATCCAAGGTGATTATGCCAAGGATCTAGACACATGTGTCCTAATTGATGATCCTACTAGAATCCCACAATTCGAATGGAGGAATGAAATACTTTGGTATAAAGGAAGGATCTACTTAATCCCAATATCAAGGTTTAAAACTAAGGTTTTGATGGATTCCCATGACTCACCAACGGAAGGACATGTAGGTTTTTTCAAAACCTACTACAATGTTAGGTAGTCATTCTTTTGGAAGGGAATGTATAAAGACATTCAAAAGTATGTAGCAGAGTGTGGCACATGTCAAAGAAACAAAAGCGAAAATGTCATGACGCCCGAGCTACTCCACCCTCTACACATTCAAAACCATAAGTGGGGGGAAATCTCCATGGATTTCATCGAAGGATTACCATTATCCGAAGGGAAAGATACAATTTTAGTGGTAGTTGACCAACTAACAAAATATGCACATTTAAGTATTTTGTAAAAACATTTACAAATTACATGGTTTTCCCAAAATCATTGTTAGCAACTGAGATGCCAAATTGACAAGCAATTTTTGGAAGGAATTCTGCAAACAAATTGGGGCCACTCTTAACATGAGTTCAACTTACCATCCCCAAACAGATGGACAAATGGAAATTGTCAACAAAATATTGGAAGCCTATATTTGTAGTTTCATCACTGATAAGCAGAATAGATGGTTACAATGGTTACATCTTACCGAGTGGTGGTATAACGTACTCCACCTATCATAGGTTGCACAAGATGACACATTTTCAATCATTGTATGGATATGCACCTCCCAGTGTAATGCCCCTGGAATGACTGTGGACCTTAAGGGCACCTGTTGAGTGACCCGGCTGAACAAACTTCGATAAAGTGGTCTCTTATGTCTTAAATGATTGAGGAAAACCTGAAGATGTGAATGATGACAATTAATACATGAATTAATGAATTAAATGACATATGTGGAGTTGGATAGTTGAATTAAATGAATGATTCCATGTTGATTAATGATTGGCTATGATTGTGAAAAATGTGTTATGTATGGTGCTTAACGAATGGTTGTATGATGAATTGTGAGATGAGAACAAAAGAAGTACATATTGACGAAATGATTTACTAATTAATAGAATGTACGATGTTATGAGTAAACTGTAATTTGCTTAACGATTAGCGGGTTTATGGATTGAAATATGACGAATGAGAACAAGACTATTAATATGTGTTTCTAAGAATGTGTGTAGCGACAGGTGAAACGGTTCACCGACGAACACACAAAATAATTAAAGGGTCGTAGAGTACGGATAAATCACACACGGGGAGAACGACGACGATGTCAAATTCTGGCGGAATTCCACGCATGAGTAGAGAATCATTGATCCGCTTACTCAGGAGAAGCATCAGGTCGTACGATGTGGACCACGACGGAGTTGGTCATGTACGAGTTGGGGGGGCGCGCAATAAGAACGAACTTACTCCTCGACGCCATTAGTCTCCAATAATGTGTAGACAGAGGATTGAAGGTAACGGGTCCTAAATCCCTACATGAAGTTCCTGCAATTCAAACGAAATGATATTGGCATAAGGACCCGACAATGTGGTACCTTGCCGAGAAACGGAAATAATGGACGCAAGGACACGATGATGTGGTACCTTGACGAGAAACGGAAATAATAGACGCAAGGACCCGACGATGTGGTACCTTGCCGAGAAACGGAAATAACGGACGCAAGGGCCCGACGATGTGGTACCTTGCCAAGAAATGGAAATGACGGACGATTGGACCCAATGGAGTGGTACCATGTCGAAAGATAGCATAAAGGACGGATGGGACCAACGATGTGGTACCTAGGTCCTAGAAGGGATTGATTGTTAAACAGTATGCATGAAAACATATAAAATTGCATTTAGAACATTTGCTCAGGAAAATGCATTTTAGTATTTAAAATAATAGAAATTATTATTTTAGCCATTTGCACATGAAATTGCATTTTAGTATTTAAAATAATAGAAATTATTATTCTAGACATTTGCACATGAAAATACATTTTAGTATTTAAAATAATAGAAATCATTATTTTAGGAGCAAAATGGAATCCTAGGCTTGAGCATTAAGTTATCACCACTTGCACCCACAAAAATAGAGATTAGAAGGAACATCATGGAGACAAACTTGAGTAAACTTAGGAAAGTTGGTGCACTCTCTAGAAAAATTGACACATGGATAGGTGACCTAAATTACTTTTTAATAAAAAGAAATTAAATATTTTTGCATAAAGCAACATGTGTCGCAATGGATTTTCTTATTTAAGGAAGGCTTTGGGAATGGGTAAAGCACCTAGTTTTTTTATGGTTATCGTAATTTTGCAAGAGAGTGACTTGCTTCTATTGGAGTTTGGCAAGAGATTATGGTGGGGGGGAAACCCATTTCTGAGTCTCTAGTATTGGTGTGTGTGAGCTCTATGACCCGAAGCTCGAGGGTGGCTATGCGACGGAAGGCATAAGCCTGCGGTTGGGTGGCTAATCTAACGGTTGCTTCGCCTATGGTTAATCGAGCTTTGCTGGAGGGATCTTACGGAAGACACAGACGACAATGCACAAGCTGGATCGGATTAACGACAACTTCTCCTTCGATAAAAGCTATGACTTACGGTTGACAGGTTATGGTTTTCTATATTTGCTAAGTTATTTAGTTAATTTATTTTGTTTCTCTATCAATGATGGTATCTAATCTATTTTGTATTAAGTTGTTAAGTTTCAGGTTCAACTCGTGAGGACCCTACAAGTGGGGCCCTACATTTGGTATCAGAGCCAGTCGAGCCTTGAGGGCATCAGACTCATATTATTTAGGGGTCTTCTGTGAATGATGTCAATTAAGGAGGAGATCGATGACAGCCTTACCGAGAACATCACCAATGGTTGTGTAGCGACTCGACTGGTATTATTCGTTTAAAGTATTGTTCCTTTTAATTTAAATATTATTTACATATTGCACACATTGAATTTTCTTGGATATTAATGAATCTGTCCCCTTACTGTGACGTGAAAGAAAAATTATTTAAAAAAATATATATATATATATAGCATTTTGTGAGATCTTATGATTAATATGCATCTCTGAAACTTTATTCACTCTTATCTTTCGAATGGGCTACAATGGATCCTTATTGTATAAGATATTTTTTGACCGGACTAAATCTCTGCAATGTTATTTCTTTTATGGGATTCTATAGAGTTTGGTGGAAGACTTTTATCTCCTTGCAAACCGCATTCTAGGTTTATTATTAAAAAAAATGTGCTTCAGATTGTAAGCTGTTGAAGAGTACCAAGGTAATGGCGAGGATAGTGCTCCATACTACTCCTTGCTATTCAAATTATGCTCTATGATTTTATTTCTTTTCCTGAATGGGCGGTGTGTGATGTACATTAAAGTTTAGAGATCTGGAACATATGCAATCAATTAATTAAATCTACCAACGAAGCGATTTGGTCGATAGAATGCATTCGTCGTGACCTATTGAGAATTTCATAGATATGAACCTGCACAGGCTTTGTTATGCATTTATTAGAGGAATAAGCGATATCTGTGTGTTCCATATACTTAGATCGCTATAGATATAAGAATTAACCTAATTCAAACTGTGTTTTCTTATGTTTGATGAAGCAAATTTAAATAGGAAGTTTTCAGATATTGAGATCTGGTGTTGCACAACTCTTCCATGCATATTTATGTTAAATTTTCAGAATTTACTTCAATCTTATCTAGGATCTTAACTGAGAGAACAACATGTACAGCATATCTACAGCATATCAATCATGGAGACAATAATGCAAGCACACAAGAGACACAAAGATTTACTTAGGGAAAACCATAAAGGTGAAAAACCCCAATAACTTCCTCAGAGATAGATAGAGCAATGATACAACCAACCATAAGAGATAGACACAACCTAGCAGCAGATCCTCCTCCTCCATAAGTGCGCCACTCCTCCTTGAGTGCATGTATGAGAAGTGAGTGAGTAAATAGAGTGCCTCCCGCACTCTATTTATACTTGACTTGACTTGCCTTTTTACCTAACTCATGTAGGCTCGAACTTAACCACATAACATAATGCTGAGTGGGCCGACCCCCAATAGGGTGGTCTAATAACCCTTTGACCCACATGGTCGACCCCCAATAGGGTGGTCTAATAACCCTTTGACCCACATGACTTATACAGGGCCGACCCCAAACAAGGTGGTCTAATAACCCATCAAGTATAAGTTACGACACTTACAATATAAATGAAGACACTTCCTTATAGAGGAATAATACCATCTCTATAGGAATACAATATACATATATGAAATACATTCCGAAGTTACATATACATCAACAATTTATAAGGATCTAGGCTGATCTTTATATGGCCATATACCTAGATCGCCTTCTTGATGCGGTTGAAGTCAACTTAAATCGCATACCTATTTTGTCTTTTGAAACTGATTTCTATATAAATCCATTCTACTTGAATTGATTCACTCTTATCTTATGTTAACTCTCTTTAACTTATTCTACTTGAAATTTTTTTGAAGTGTCGTATTTTAGTTTAACTAAAGTGAAAACACTTTAGTTAACTAGTCCTTCTTATTTAACAATTGGTTAGCTAAAATCATGTTGATTGGCTTACTTGAAGTGACCACTGTGAGTTATTTAGTTAATTGAGTCATATATTTAATTGATGCTTTAACCAAAGCATTGATTGAGGCATACATTGATATTTCACTGAAGATTTATAACTGAAGCTTTAGCCATTCGATTTCTCTTTAATTAGTTGAAGTGTCTGCATGGGAAATTTTGAATTCTCTTGATTTCTATTCTTTATCTTTTATTTCTTATCTCTTACTGCATGGTCAATATGTGCTAACTTTAATTATCCATCACATTACATTATACTAAGAATAATTATCAGATGTTGTGATCATATTAAATTATTCCGGACCAAATGATCATATGCTAAAGTAATTCACTTTAGAGGCGATCAATATCTAAAGGAGACTTAATAAGAACTCATGATCATGGTTAATAATGCATCACACGACATTAAATGATTTTAACAAGTAAAGCATGACCTTTATACGGAAGTCGCCTCTATACGGGAGGTTCACATGAGAATCATTACTTGACACACACAAGTCCAGAGCCTTGTCCAACAAGACTTTACAACATCGTTACTTTGATCAATTACCTCTATACGGGAGGAATAAATTTACAAGGAATGCAATCAAAGTGCTCACCTCTATACGGGAGGATCAATATTGGCTACACAATATTAGTTTGGAGAATGTCTCCTGATGGTGTATATTTAACACTCCCTCTCAACAAGAGAGGCATTCTCTGCCATACCAAACTTGTCTCAGAAGTACCTGAACTTTGTCACAGATAGAGGCTTTGTTAACAATTCTGCAATCTGCTCATCAATATCAATGTACTGAAGTTTCACTGTACCTTTATGGACCATGTCTCGGATGAAGTGATACTTCATTTCAATTTGCTTTGACTTGCCATGAAACACTGGGTTTTCAGAAAGCTTGATGAAACTCTGATTGTCACACCTAATAACTGTAGGCTCAATATTTTCACCAAACAACCCTACAAGCAACTTTCTGAGCCACACTACTTCTCAGGAGGAAATAATAGCAAATATGTATTATGCTTCTGGAGTGCTCTGGGATACAGATTCTTGCTTCCTACTGGACCAATATATCATAGCTGATCCTAGGTTATAACAGTAGTCGAATGTACTCTTACGGTCCATAATGCTTCCTCCCCAATCTGATTTCGTATAACCAAGTAACATGAATCCTCCATTGGAGGCATATCTGAGTCCATATGAAATTGTACCTCGAAGATACCTAAGCACATGCTTAGCAACTATCTAGTGTCTGTGTCCTGTATCAGACATAAATTTACTCAGAATACTCACAACATAACATATATCAGGCCTCAAATGTATCATTTACATTAGCAATCCTATAAGTTGTCAATACAAAGTGGGATCTACTGTATCTGATCCAAATCCTAACTCATGAATTTTCCTCAAATTGGAAACCATCAGTGTAGTCATAGATTTGCAATCTATCATGCCAAACCTGCGCAATATATCCACGATGTACTTCCCTTGAGATAGAAAATTTTCATCTTTTCTTTGCCAGATCTCAACGCCAAGAAAGTAGTGCATTAGACCTAAGTATTTCATCTCGAACTCTGAGGTGAGATCCCTCTTACACCAAGCAATATGATGTTCCTCTCCAGTGAGAAACAAATCATCAACAAACAAACCCAATCAGGGTATTTTTTTAAGGATTCTAATAGTATACTTAAGTATAGTATTCTAGGCGATTATTTTGGATTGGAAAAAACATATATATAGATAGGTAGGAAAATATTAAATATGAAAAATACAATTTATTGCTGAAACTTATAAATTTTGGTGAATATTATGATAAAGAAACACATTTTATGTAAATATAGGCGATATTAAAGACTAAAAATGACCAAATAGTGAATTTATTTTTTGAAAAAAAACAAAAAAATAGCCAATTGGCGAAGTTTCATCCTTAAAAATTTCCCTGAACCCAATATCAATGGTTGGTTCTTCACTACTTTGAAGTACAAATTTGGATCAGTTTCATTCTTACATAACTCTAGTTTCTGAAGGTAGCTATCAATTCTAGAGTACCAAGCGCTGGGGGCTTGCTTAAGCCCATATAGAGCTTTATTTAGCTTGCAAACATGGGACTCCTTCCCATGCACCACAAATCCTACGGGATGCTAAATATAAATCTCTTCATCAACCTCAACATTGAGGAAGGATGTCTTCACATCCATCTGGTGAAGTTTCTATCCTAAAACAGATGCAAGTGAAATCATTGCTCGTCTTGTGGTGTACCTTTCCACAAGGGAAAAGGTCTCATCATAATCGATGCCCTCTTTCTTAGAGAAACCTCTGGCAATGAATATGGTTTTATCCTCTAATTGTTGTCATATATAGCATGCTTTATCTTGTAAAGCCAGCTAGAAGTAACAATGGACTTCCCATCAGGTTTGGGAACAACCTCCCAAACATCATTCTTCATTATAGAGTTATAATCTTTTGTCATTTCATATTTCCAAACTTGTTTCTTTGCAGCTTCTTCATATGAGGATGGTTATGAATCACTGATGTGACTCATCAGTGCAACATACCCTGAATACCTGTCAGGTTACTTGCGCTCTTTGGATGAGCTTGTTGGTGCTCCATGTTTCTCTTCATTTTGTAAGATGTATCGGCACCAAGCAAATATTCTTTTAGCGGGAGGTTCATCAGGTGACCTCTCAACCAGTTCTATTGGTTCTTCAGGAGATAGCAAATCTGAGGCATCTTCTGGTTTCTCCCTCTCACATTGAAGGGGGAGAATCGGACTCAGGATCCTCCATCTTTGAATCACATCGAATCTCTTTTGATCTTTTGAAAGTAGCTTCCTCATGGAAGGTAACACCTTGAATGACTTCCATGTGTCTCTCACCAGGTACATATATTTGGTATGATTTGTATGATTTGTATGATTTGATATAACCCAAAGGTGGATTTCTTTCCAGAAGGCTCCATCTTTGTTTTATTTTCTTTCGGTACATGAATGTATATTGGGATCCCGAAGATCCTCAAGTGTGAGATGTCTGGCTTCTCACCAGTAAACACTTCTTCTGGTGTCTTCTCATCTAGAATGGCATCTGGGATTCTATTATGGATGTACATAGTTGTATGGGAGGCTTATGCCCATAATGAGGTAGACATATCTTGATCATGCATCATGGATTTTGAAACCTAACATATGGTTATATTCTTCATTTCGGCAACCCCATTTTGTTGAGGGTTGTATGGTACTGTTAACTGTCTACATATTATTTCATCACTACATAGCTCATTAAATGCATGCGAATCAAATTCACCACCATTATCAGACCTTAATGCACATATGTGCTTTTCTTTTTTATTTTCAACTAGGGATTTAAACTCTTTAAATTTGCTAAAAGTTTCAATTTTAGCCTTCATGAAATAAATCCATGACTTCCTAGAAAAATAATCTATGAACATTACATAATATAAGTCACTCAGGGAGGGGGATGAAATGGGACCACATACATCAGAATGTATTAAATATAAAATCCCTTTATATCTAGTATTACTACAAGAAAAACTTTTCGTAACATTCTTCCCAAGTGCACAACTCCGACATACACTATCATGCTCAAAATCAAATATAGGCATACCTTTTACCATCTTTTGAAATCCTAGTGGCATTTTGTAGTGTAGGTGTCCAAGCATTCGGTGCGATAGCTCGCATGGACTGATAGTGTGGTGAATCATAGCTTGAATGTACTTCTTGGATACCTTGTAGAGTCCTCCTTCTCGAACTCCAATCACAGTAGCAGGTTCTAGGATTTTGTTCTTCAGCCATAAAAGTGCTTTGTTGTCCTTGAAGATAACTCGGAACCCTTTGTCTTTAAGAACCGAAACTGAAAGGAGGTTCTTATTCAACCCTGGAACATATAAAATGTCCTCCACATGTAAAATATCATTGTTTCTTACCTGGAATGAGGTGGATCCAACTCCTTGACTCGAATATGTTGAGTTGTCCCCCAACTCTACCATGCATGTGAACGTTTTCTTATTTAGGTCAGTCATGGTACTCTTGAAACCAGTGATATGTTTGGATGTGCCACTGTAAATCAACCATGTGTCTGCACTTGTGATGACAGATACCGAAAGGGATGAGACAAGGTAATACTCCCTTCTTGTCTCATTTTCTTCGGATGCATTATTTTGAGTGATTCCATCTTCTATAGCGGTATAAGCATGAAACTTTCATTTCTGCTTTGATTTCCACTCTCTTGAGAAATGGAATTTATTGTTGCAATTGAAACATTTATCTTTTGACTTGTCAAATCCTTTGTTGAACTCCTTCTTCTTTGGATGAGAGAACTTATTTTGGAAGAAGGGTTTCTTTCCTTTCTTCATTCTTGTCGTGAGGGAAAGGTTTTCTTCTTTAATGCACACTGACTTGCTCTGGATTTTCCCCTCCTCTTGAAGGCATTCATGCAACAACCTTTTGAATTTAGGTAGTACTTCTCGGCCATTTACCGCATCCAAGAATTTGTCCCATGAGGATGGGAGACCATCAATAGTGGTTTGGAGAAGATCATATTCATCCAACTCCAATACTAGCAAGTTGATCTATTACCTAAGAGATCTTGGTGAAGAAGGAGGCCATTGTCTCATCCATCTCGATATTTAAGTTTCAAAGCTTATTATTCAATGCCCTCTTTTGACTCAGGGCCTTCTTCTCATATAAATTAGGTAATGTATCATAACATTCTTTCGCAGTATTCAACAGTGTGATCACGGGCATCAATTTATCTTTTACCAAATCATAGATGATTTGTTTGGCCTTAACTTGATTCTTCTTGAAGTTGATGTGCCATGCATTAGATGTAGGATCCTCCACCATAGTGGATATGTATCCATCCAAGTCATGTTCCTATAGGATGTTGAGAATCCTAACCTTCCAAGTGTTGAAGTTTGAGTTTCCTTTAAGACGATCTTCTCGTCGTACAAAGATTGATGCCATAGTCTTCAAATATTGTGCTCAACTTCTCAAGATCTACGTAGGCTCTAGTTGGCATGCAAAACTGAGCTCCTTCACGCCCTGAGCTCTGATACCATGTTAATATTTTGTTGAATTTTGATATTTAATTCTTTTAGATGTTGAAACTTGAAGCAATGAGATAATTCAATCACATGAAATTCATACAACCATAACACAAGATATACCTTGGGAAAAATCCTCAAAACTATGAGAACAAAAACCCCAACAATTATTCTTAGTATAATATAATGGATAGTAAAGAATGCTTTCTTTTACAACATAGAAAATTGTTTTTCGAAGATAAGAGATCACCAAACACTCTTGGTGAAGATACGAAAGCAATAGAGAAGAGAGATCAATCGGAGAAGTGCCTTGCCTTCAATAATAATATCATGCACACAAAGAGATCGCCTTGCCTTCAAAGGAGAAGAGAATTCGCTTCACATTGGATTCATAAATCCCGCATAACATATTTATACATTCTTCTCTTCTATTTTTTCTTCTAACTTCAATATGAACTCACCCTCAAATGGGATGTATTAATCTTGCATGCAGAGGTGCGCCCCACTTCTCATGCAATGCTTTATCTCACTGAGCTGTCAATTAGGATGAACCCACTTCTTAACTGAAATATTTCCCACTTATTTAGGTGGTTAACTTAAGTGTCGTCACTTAGTTAACTAGATCTTATTTTTTGTCACTTAATTAACTCTCTTTAACTGATTCTCCTTGATTTACTGAAGTGTCATATTTTAGTTTAACTAAAATGAAAACACTTTAGTTAACTAGTCCTTCTTATTTAATAGTTGGTTAACTACAATCATGCTTGTTGATTAACTTGAGGTGACCACTGTGAGTTCTTTAGTTACCTGAGACATCTTTAAATGATTCTTTAATTGAAGCATTGATTGAGGCATATATTGATACTTAACTGAAGCTTTATCAATTTGATTTCTCTTTAATTAGCTGAAGTGTCTGCATGAACAATTTCGAATTCTCTTGATCTCTATGATTTATCTTTTATTTCTTTATCTCTTACTGCATGGTCAATATGTGTCAACTTTAATTATCCATCACATTACATTTTACTAAGAAGAATTATCGGATGTTGTGATCATATTATATTATTCCATACCAAATGATCATATGCTAAATTAATTCACTTTAGACATGATAAATCTCTAAAGGAGACTTAATAGCAACTGGTGATCATTGTTAATAATACATCACACAACATTAAATGCGTTTAACAAGTAAAGCATGACCCTTATATATAAATTCCACCTCTATACGGGAGGTCCATCCCATGGATACCTTTATAAGGAAGGTTCACATGAGAATAATGACTTGACACACACAAGTCTGGATCCTTGTCCAAAAAGACTTTACAACATCATTACTTTGATCAATTACCTCTATACGGGAGGAATAACCTTTACACAGAAGACAATCAAAGTGCTCACCTATATACAGGAGGGTCAATATTGGCTACACAAGATTGGTTTGGAGAATGCATCATGATGTTGTATATTTAACAGTGTTAAAGGGGAACCCGAGGCCTGCAAGAACAGGGAGGTCTTCTAGGATGACAAGATCGAATTGTTTGGGTTTTTGTTAGTACCCTAAGGAGGGAGACCAATGATGTTTCTAAAATTCATGGTCTTATTCTTGGTATGCTCATTGCTTCCAGCCAAGGGTTCACTAAATTAGTTATCGAGCGAGACTCAAAAATAATCATCCACATATCTAAGAAACTTATGCAAGGGGAAGTTGTTAGAAAGATTTCTAACTAGTGATTAGAAGTGAGGATCGAAAACCTAGTGAGGATAATAAAAAATCTCTAGGGTTAGGGGGCTCTTGTGCCTTTGCATGTCAAAAAAATGATCAATAAAGTGATGAACCACTTGGAAAATATTGGCATCACCGTACATGGGGAGGAACCTGACTCTCCCCGGGGGATGGTTGAAAATACGCACCTGGGTCAGGCCTTTGTAGCCCTTGGTCAAAAATATAACCAAGCCCTAATGTGGGTGCATGAATCAGGGGTAACGGATGGCAGGCCAAGTGTCCCTCCATAAGGCTATGTGTATTCGACTTTACATATGGGATCAACGTAGCATGTGATTCAGTGGTATGGGAATGTGAAAATTAAACTTGGATTTGGGCCAGATCGTTGGGAGTACAGAGAAGGACGTTGAAATCGGGAGAAGCTTGGGGAGCTTCATTTTCATGATTGCAGGATCATTCGAAGGAAGGGTAGGATGGTAATGATGATGGAGTTGGTATCAGATGATGTATAGAAGGGGACTCTTCGAAATGATAACCACTCATGCACCCTAGGGGATAATTATGTGGTAACATATATTATATGCAGACCATGGAGAAACTAGTGCAATGAGGACGTTGGTCGAGGTTTGATCTATCTATGGAACCCTTGGAAAGCAGTGTGTGAGGCTGAGCAGTTAGTGAGAATGCAATGGGTTTGGGATAGTGGTGGTTTAAGACAGAGCACTGTGATACTTCGCCAAGTCTAGGAGTGGAAACGCACCAGGCCGGAACACTAGAGGTGGCCATATGCCTTACATTCAAAGGGAGGTGGTCGAAGCAAAACAAATGTATCATCAAACTGTGGTAGAGGTGGTCGAAGCAAACCAAATGTATCATCAAGTTGTGGCAGAGGATATCAAGCAGTACTTCGACCAGGAAAAGGGATAAATTGAAGCCGAGAAGGGGTTTTTGGAAGCACTACAGGAGCAAGAGAAATGGGCAGCATGGGTGGAGGACGTGAGTTCGACATGCACTAAGGAAACGCACTATGCCAAAACAATCATGTTGTATTGGAAAATGAAAGCTCTGGTGGGGCACACGTTGATAGAATCTCATTGTGGTTTCTAGGACACAAGCAAGCATGCAGAGGCCTTCATGGCCAAATGGAACTGAGATCAAATACTGAAAATAAATGGAAGTTCGAATAGGATTGTGGATGCTATCTGAGAGCTCATCTCAAGGATTAATGTGTTTGGCTTAGGTGAGTACCGGTAAAATCTTCAAACTGTGAGAGACAACGACCTAGCCCAACATTTAGACATAAGAGACTAAGATGTCAACTATTACTATATCTAATGATGTTTAGGGGATCTTGGTTAAGGTCTAGATGTTTAGGGTCCATGTATGATAGTTTTGATAGTCGGTTTGTTTGGATATTCGAGCCTCTAGGTCCTATCTAGTTAGTTTTAAGGACAATTAAGTTTTGAGTTGAATGTTTCTAGATAAATGTTGAACTTGGGTGAAAGGATGACCTAGCTTCCCTACGGGTAGGCCAACAAGAAAACTTTTGTATTGTTGCTAGAAGTAGATTCTTGTATAGCTTTTCGTTTCAAGTAATATAATGTATAGGATCTTACAAAATTAATTATATATATATAACGATAAACAACAAAAATGATATATATATATATATATTCAAAACTAAAAAAGTATATCTTGTTATTCAAAATGAATCAAAGTTATATAATGTACCCAGCTTATCATCATGCATTCTCAATGCAAACAAACTGGCATGTCTTCTCTACTTTCCTACATCAATACATATCAACAAAAACTATCTCATAGGATAGGAAATAGTACTAAGACAACCTGTTTTGGAAGACAATAGATCCAACAAAAATTGTGAGACAATCCAAAACTAGAAAACCAAAATATACGATCTAGTATTCAATAAATTCTTCAAATTAGAGGAATTTTTCCATAGCGCCAATGGCCTTTTTGGAAAGTATGTCATCCATGTCATTCAACTCGCAATAGATATGAGCAAAGGATATATTGGAGAAGTAGTGGATCAACACACAAGTTTTTGCAGAGCATTGTTCCAGCTTGATAAATGATAACCTAAAGAGATGAGTTTCCATATGCCCAATTGATAATTATTTTTGTAAATGTAACTTCGGAAGATATTCATTTGTATATTATTATTATATTATTATTGTACTTTTTTTCTTTTTTTTTGTAAGTAAAAAACATTCATATTAACATTCCTGCGAAAAATACATAGCTTCAAAATGGCCTGATAGTAGGCATACTATCCTTCCTGAAAGTTTTTTCCACACTACTACCCCTTACAATAGTCCAAGAAAAACCAGATACCCTACTGCTATCTCCTACTCTGTTACTGATACTATAACCCATACAAAAAGTAGGTTTCCTGCAAAAAGAGATGCTTGGAAAACTTACCCTCCTAACCCAATTACAACTGGAATGATGCTGAGCAGAACTAAAAACAACGAGTGGCATATAAGCCGATAGAAATGAAAAACAACTAGTGGCATATAAGCCGATAGAAATGAAAAATAACAACTGGGACAATAACAGATAGCACCACTCACGCGCTATGACCACCAAGCTTCGGATCAGAGTGATTGGAAACATGCACACCAGGATTGGCATCAACCCCATTGGGGATCCTGAATCCAACCCCACGACTCATGGGACCGCTTGAGCTGCTTCCAGGATCGACCGGCGTTTGGTTGAGCGGTGGATACAGAGGGATCCCCAATTTCATGGTAATGAGATCCACCTTCTTATGCATAATATTGCAATCATTATGGTTTTCTCTCCAAGCTTGGACAGGTTCGGCATCACCCATGGCTTTGTTCTCGCGCTCCATCAAGACGTGGGAAAGCAGGCCCTTGATCACCCAGTAAGTAGAAACGATGCGGTCATAGGCTTCCAGACGCCTCAAAGTGGTTCTGGGTTCCTGCACTCACTCCTCCACTTCAGCGTGGATATTCTCTAAATTCTAGCTTGTCACCTGCTCCCACTATTCCTTCTCCAAGACCTCAATTTCCTCTTGAATCTGGTGGGGAATGTGATTCCGGAAGAAGTGGGATGCTTGGGAGGCTTTGTTCTGCTCGCGGTTGGATTTCTTCATCGTGCGAGTGTGTCTGCTTCGGGTACCCCTTTTTTGGTTCTTGGGGTTTCACAGCTTAGGGGCCATGATTAGGATCAAAATGCGACAGAGGGGGAGAAAGCATAGGGGTTGAAGATGGGAGGGGAAATCAAGCATGGGTGAACAGAAGAGAAAAGAGAGGAAGGGCCAAATGACAAGCCACAGGCACAAGGGGAAGTAAACTAGAGAGGTAGAAAGAACACTGGTCCCGACATGAAAGGTCGCAGCTGCGGAGCGTCCATTTTTATAGCACACCTTTGACGACTTGCCTTAATTTCCATCATCATTTTTTCATACTCTGAATCAGACTAAATTATTGAAGCACTCAACCTGCCTGGGTTACCACCTTTTCCAATCATCCACTTCAATGAATGTTCGATGGTCGAGGACATTCCGACGTCCTGGTCGCATTAAAGACCACTTCAATGGTTAACTGCTCCAGACAGCCCTAGTTTTCATTATTGTGATTCACACTAATGTCACGTGGAAGGGTATTATATCGAGAGGTGTCCATAAGACCTTCCGCGTGGGTGAATTCTCGGGTGTCAATCCCAGTAGAGGTGTCATTATGTCGTTGCCTCATATCCTGGGCATCTTTATTAGCCAGCTGGGCACATGGTGTAGCCCATGTCATATCCATGAAGTTTGACAGGGGTCCTTCTCAAAATCTGTGTGGGGAGTCGACCCCGTCATTTTCCAAGCAATCTTCCACCTTATTTCCCTCTCTCCTGATGTGGCTAAAGAACCAAGCGTGTGGATCGTGAAGGAGGGCAATCAATTCTTCCACCCTGTAAGCCAATCGCCAACTGTCAGTGACTTGCAATGGGTGTCATCCTAGTTGGAGTTTTTTTGGCCATATGGATGACCATCTTCGAATCCCCTTCAGATATGAGTGGTTCCCATCTGTTCTGATCTGTTATATTTAGACCCTGAAGAAGTCCTTCAATTTCAGCAGTGTTGTTTGTATCTTGTCCTAGATGACCGTGGAAAATGTGCAAAATTTGACCATCTTCAGTATGGAAGACACCCCCAAAGCTAGCTATACCAGGATTTCTTTTGGAAGCTCCATCGAAGTTGAGCTTGATAGATCCAAATGGGGGGGGATACCAGAAGTTGGGGCTAGTGGGTGTTGGGGTTTTCAGCTTCTTATGGGCCCATCCCAGATCAAACTGTTGTAGACCAAGTTGTTCCAGGATTTTGAGTTCTTGATTATTGGCTTCCCAGTCCTTATCTGACCAGGGGGTAATCTTGATCGTCTCTTGAATGTGATTCACGATTTTATTCCAGATTGTTTGGGTAGGGGCTTTGGTATCTCAGAAGATTCTCTGGTTTCATTCCTTCCATATTTCCCTGATAAAAAATCCAGGAAACATGAGCCATACAAAATTGACAATATTGTTGTTGAAATCCTTGGAGTCCCAAGCTTTAATTGTCTGGTCTGGGTTCCCATGTTTCCTATTAGTTCTTCTGAACAAATCCGCTCCCCAGTCCCAAAGGCAGGATGAGAATTGACAAGAATCCAGAAGGTGATTCATAGATTCATCAACACTAGAACATAGTGCTAGAACATAGTGGGCATTGAGAGGGGCCAACTATTCCTCTTTTTCATAGGTTCTCGCTTGTGAGGATTCGGCGGTAAATAAAAAGCCACATAAAGCAAGCCACCTTTGGCCAAGGATTTGATATCCAAATCTTCTTCCATATTTCGTCTGCTGGCCTTGTTTCTTTGTTTTTTCATGTTAGGATATTTAAACACTTAGGAATTAGTTAAGATCAACTTGTGTAATATATCCGTTATGGATAGTGTGTTTCTTTAGTATGCATTAGTATGCATTTGTAAATACTTAATCCGACGGTCACGATATGTTCCCGACATAGAGTGATCCGACGACTCAACTTCTCTTAGATCAAACCTAACCTCGATCCGTGGCTTAACACCCGATTGGCCCAAGATCTCTATTTAAAGAGCATGGAGGGTCATGGTTTAGTTGATCGATTATGAGAAGCTCATTTATAACTTTCTTTCTTTGCATAATAAATTGTCCCGTAGAAGCTATTTGGCCGGGGTCGTGGAGTGTTTCCCTCAAGAGGGTTTAAACAACGTCAAAACATCGGTGTGTTGATCTGTGATCTATTTATGTGAAGTGGTTGCTCTTGGTGTTCGGTCCTTTGGTAGTACCCTGTGTACCCGAACATGGTATCAGAGCTTTTATGAAGTGCCGCTTCCGGTTATGATCTAGATCTTGAACTGTTGTTGCCGAAACTCGAAAGGGTTTCTAGTTCTGGTATTTCTGTGCATTTGTGGGCTGTGGGAGGTGGTCCATTGCGTCCGGAGAGTTGTTTCCATTGGGAAATAGTTTTCGTTTGATCGAAAACGGTTCCCGGTTGCTCTAGAAACGCGTATTTCATCAGATCTGAAGTTTTTTTTGTTTCGATTTGTGGTTTGTTTTGTAGGAAAAAGGGCAAGCACGCAAACCGAGCAAGAAGAGTAAAAAATAAAAATAAAAAAACCCCATTCCTCATTCCCATATTTTACATACCTTTTAATCTAGCTCACTTGGTTCAAAGTTGTTTTATTTCTTAATAGGTCTTGAGTTCAAGTCTTAGGAAGTTACTTTTAAAAGAAAAAGTGCATGCAATTTCTATTTTCAAGTTACTTTATTGTAAAAGTACATCTCACTTAAATAATAAAAAATAAAAATATAAGTGAGTCACTTAAGTTTTTTTTATTGTTGCATTATTTAAAAGTAATATCATTGTAAAAGTGAAATCACTTATTTTACAAAAGTGGTTCACTTAAAGCAACTTTCCTGTAAAGTGATTGTCAAAAGGTTCATCTTGGGAAGAGGGGGGTTCTTTTTTTTGCTGGACATTCTCTAGCTGCCACATCACTATTGGGGACATCTTCAACAGTTTCTTTGTTCAAGCATAACTTCATCATACAGAATCAGTTTTCAGTGCCGTTTTTTTTTAAACTGCCTATTTTTTTGAACTCTTCACATCCAGACTATTGGTTTCTGCTTTTACATCCATTAATTTACAAATATGGCCGCCCCTTTTGATATTCTACTTAACAGTTCCAACTATTTCTCATGAAAATCTCGTATGGAGGATGTTCTACGAAGTAGGGGACTTTTCAGAATTACCTCAAGGAAAGAAAAAGAACCCACTGATGATGATAAGAATATAAAATGGGCAAATAGATGTGATGAAGCTCGTGGATTGATTGGGATGTCAATCTCTACTGATTTGCGATTCCACATATCTGGAATTGATGAACCTAATGCTGCTTGGGACAAGTTGGAATTTGTGTTTGGTAAACACAATGAAATTCGAGGTCACCAACTCGAAAATGAGTTGATTTCTTTAAATCCAAGTGACTTTTCATGCATTCAAGATTATTTATCTAAGTACAGAACTCTTAAACTCTTATGTGCAGAATGTAAGATTGAGAGGGAAGACAAACAATGCATTTATCATATTCTTTCCAAACTTTGACTTGCATATTCTGTTTTTGTATCTACATTTTACTCCATGAAAGCATCCTTGAATGCAGCTAGCTATCAAGAGCCTAGTCTTGAATCCTTTTGTGATTCCTTGATTAGAGAACAAGATAAACTCATTCATCTTGGAATAATAAAAAATGCAGATACATCTGAGAAAGCCTTATTGTCCCAATAGAAAGAAAAGTCCAAGCCTCCCAAGAAACAAAATTTTCGCAATAATAAGTCAAACAAGGGTCCAAAACCCTCTTAGTCAGCTGCTTCTTTAAAAAATGACAAAGGATCTAAGCCAAAAGGCAAGAAGACTGAACGTCATTGCAACTATTTCGGGAAAGATAATCATGATGAATCTAAGTGTTTCAAGAAGATGGCAGCCTTGGAAGCAGCAATGAAAAAGCACCACATCAGCCTAGATTCGTCTTCAGAATCTGCCTCTCATGGACATGCACTTTGTGCTTCTGGTTATTTTTATAATGCATCTTCTTCTTCTACTTCAAATGAATGGCTCATTGATTCTGGAGCATCTTATCATATGGCTAAGGATCAAGCCATATTTTCTACTATGCATGAATGTAACACCAAACAAATATTTGTGGTGATTATAGATCTCTAAGTGTTGTAGGAGCTGGAACAGTTCCAATAGATAATGGTCATTTTAGTGATGTACTATGTGTTCCAAGAATTTCCTGCAATTTGTTATCAGTCTATCAGATCACTCATTCTGGTGAAGGTAAAACTGTGACCTTTACACCTCACCAAGTTGTAATCAAGGATATTAAAGATCCTCAACAGGTCCTAGCTACCGGGATTGTTGATGATATTACCAGGTTGTACAAGTTTAACAACTTTGGGTCATCACCTTTCCCTTCAGTTTTTGTTGCTCATAGTGATAACTTGAGCAAACTTTGGCATGAGCGATTTGGTCACTTAAATTATCGCTCATTGCAACAACTATGTAAATAAAATATGGTGACAGGTCTTCCGATGGTATCTTGCAGGGATGGTGTTTGCTCTGGTTGTGTACTCGAAAAAAATCATCGAGACAGTTTTGACAAACGTGCCTCTTGGCACGCCTCGATTCCCCTAGATCTTGTGCATAGTGACTTGTGTGGTCCTCTTCCATCTGCTTCCTTTTCTGGTTTCAAATATTTCTTAACTTTCATTGATGATTACACCAGACGCACTTGGGTTTATTTCCTAAAACTTAAGAGCGAAGTATTTAACATGTTCTTGGCCTACAAGGCCCTTGTGGAAAAACAATCTGGTCATCAAATTATTAAGTTAAGATCTGACAATGGAGGAGAATATGTTAACAATAAGTTCACTACTTTCTGCATTGAACAAGGCATCCAACAACATCACACTATTCCATATACACCACAACAAAATGGTGTAGCTGAGCGGAAGAACCGCACTTTAAAAGAAATGGCTAATTGTATGATCCAATCTAAGGGACTAAGTCTTCAATTTTGGGTTGAAGTCATTAATTGTGCAAATTACATAGTTAATCGCACCCCCACTAAAACATTACAAGATATAACACCGGAAGAAGCATGGAGTAAAACTAACCTGATGTAAGTCACTTCCGTGTGTTTGGTAGTGAAGCATGGGCTCACATTCTGGATGAAAAACGGAAAGCATTGCAACCTAAAAGTGAAAAGTGCATATTTGTTGGATATTCTGAAGATGTAAAAGGTTATAGACTTGTTCCACCACATTCTCATGATATAATCATTAGAAGAGATGTTAAATTTGATGAAAATCTCTTGGCCTGCGAGCCTAACTCGGTGATTGTGCCATCTTTGGCCTGCGAGCCTGATTCGGCGTTTGTGCCTTCTTCTTCTTCTTGCAACTTCCTTGACAGGTTTCCAACTCCAGTTTCTGATGATGACAGTGAGGATGAAAATCCACCTTCGCTTGCTCATATTCCTCCAGTTGCACCAGCACAAGTGCTTCCTCGATGGCTCCGTTCAACATGTGAAGCAGCTGGTGATCTTGTCGGTGATCCTAGAGATCAATGTCGAACACGTTCTCAGTTTCAGCGAGCCTCTTCTCTTTTGGCTCAAGTTTCCGAGAATCATGATCCAGAAACTTTTGCAGAAGCTTCAGGGAATCCAGATTGGGATGCAGCCATGGATGAAGAATATCGTTCCTTAATGGCGAACGATACTTGGGATCTTGTACCTCTTCCAAAAGGAAGAAAACTTGTCAGATGTAAATGGGTCTACAGAACTAAGTATGCATCAGATGGAAGTGTTGAAAGACTTAAGGAAAGGTTAGTTGCCAAAGGTTTTTCCCAAGTTGAAAGGATTAATTATAATGAAACCTTTGCTCCCGTCGCAAAAATGAACTCCATCTGCCTTGTTCTTTCCCTTGCAGCCTTACACAACTGGGAAGTCCATCAAATGGATTTCAAGTCTGCCTTCTTACATGGTGATTTACAGGAGGAAATTTACATGGAACAACCTCCTGGCTATGTTCAGAATAACTCTAGCCTTGTCTGTCGCCTTAAGAAATCCTTATATGGCCTTAAGCAAGATCCTAGAGCTTGGTATGCCAAAATGGATAAATTTCTCCTTGACACTGGTTTTTCTAGATTCCATTCTGACCCCAATGTCTATACCAAGAAAGTAGGAAACCATCTCATCATACTTTTTCTATATGTTGATGACCTTATTCTTACTGGTAGTGACCCTAAGCTTATAACCCATGTGAAATCCAGTCTTAAACAAAATTTTGAAATGTCAGACTTAGGACGTTTGCATTATTTTCTTGGTCTCCAAGTCCTGCAAACCAAAGAAGGAATCTTTCTTTCTTAGTCTAAGTATGCTTGTGACCTTCTTCGTCGCTTTCACATGGAAGATTGTACACCAGCCCCTTCTCCCTTCAAATCTGGAGTCAAACTTTATGCCACTTGTACTTCACCTGAAGTCGATGCCACCTTGTATCGTCAGCTTGTTGGTAGTCTCTTATACTTGACTCATTCCCATCCTGACCTTTCCTTTGTCGTTGGTCGTGTTTCCCGTTATATGCAGACACCTCATGAAAGTCACTGGAAAGCAGCTAAAAGAATACTTCAATATATTCGAGGTACAGTTCAGTTTGGGATTCATTACAGTACAGGGGAGAAACCTTTGTTGGTTGATTTCACTGATTCAAATTGGGCCGGTGATCCTGATGATCGAAAGTCTACTGCAGGTTATGTTTTCAATCTAGGATCTGGACCTATTACTTGGACTTGTAAGAAACAACAAGCTCTTGCTCTTTCTTCAGCAGAGGCAGAATATCGAGCAGCAGTTAATGCCAGTCAGGAAGCTTTATGGCTTCGACAGATCCTTTCAGAGTTTGGATTCGAGCAGCAGCAGCCTACTCCACTTTGGTGCGACAATCAAAGTGCCATCAAGCTTGCCAAAGATCCAGTTCTACATCAACGCAGCAAACACATTGAGCTACATATGCACTTCATCAGAAATCTTGTTCATGATCGTGTTCTTGAAGTGCTCTTTTTCCCTACAGATGATCAAGTTGCAGACATCTTCACCAAGTCTCTTACAGAAGCGAAGTTTTCTAAACTTCGATCTATGTTAGGAGTTCAGGAACTTGTCATTAAGGGGGGATAGGCTCTAATGCCTCCTTCCTTCTCCTAATAGTGTCACTTTTGTAAATCCTTCAATCCTATCCCAAGTTGTTCTTAAGGGGGGATGTTAGGATATTTAGACACTTAGGAGTTAGTTAAGATCAACTTGTGTAATATATCCGTTAGGGATAGTGTGTTTCTTTAGTATGCATTAGTATGCATTTGTAAATACTTAATCCGACGGTCACGATATGTTCCCGACATAGAGTGATCTGACGGCTCAACTTCTCTTAGATCAAACCTAACCTTGATCTGTGGCTTAACACCCGATTGGTCCATGATCTCTATTTAAAGAGCATGGAGGGCCATTGTTTAGTTGATCGATTATGAGAAGCTCATTTGTAACTTTCTTTCTTTGCATAAGAAATTGTCCCGTAGAAGCTATTTGGTCGGGGCCGTGGAGTGTTTCCCTCAAGAGGGTTTAAACCACGTCAAAACATCGGTGTGTTGATCTGTGATCTGTTTATGTGAAGTGGTTGCTCTTGGTGTTCGGTCCTTTGGTAGTACCCTGTGTACCCGAACATTTCATAGGTCATAAGCTTCCTCGATGTTGAAATTTTCTTTGGTGGAATAACCCCATTGAATTTTATCATGGCCTCTTTGGATTTTTATTATTCTTTCTTGAAGGGTTTCCTCCATATGACGACTGCCCTTAGGGGTGTATCTTTGTTGCCACCAATCCAGTTGTTGACATTATCTGAATGTCACATCCTCCTCTTCAGGTTTCCAAAAGTGGGCCACTTTTGTAATATTTAGAGCACAGTAGTAATCTTGACATTCTTGGGATGGGGGGAAGGAGGCTAGTTTTGGGCACTGCTTCCATGATTCCTCCCAAAGATTTGCAGTGGTTCCATCTTGTATTTCCCAGAAACTATGGTATTGGATGATGCTCCTGATCTGAAGGGTTGTTTTCCATATATGAGAGCCCTGTTTTTCCTCGTTGAACCTAATGAGTTCCTTCTTAGGTCTGCCAGGGGCGTATCTAGCATGCCACAGCTGAGCCCAAGGTTTTGAATTGTGGGTGACCCATCTCCACCATATTTTGTCTCCCAAGACTTCATTATTTATTCTTGGGTCCCTCAGTCCCAAGCCAACATTAAGTTTGGGTTGAAAAACTTTCTCCCAACTCACCAGTGCCCATTTATGTTTCTCTAAATTCCCCCCCCCCCCATAAGAAAGTCCGTTGAATGGCTCTTATTTCTTTGATCACAGATTTTGGGGCCGCTAGAACCGAGAAAAGATAAATAGGCATTGCTGAAGGACAGCTTTGTGGAGGGTGAATCTGCTTGCAAGATTAAGGGGTCTGAGAACCCAATTACTCAGCTTTTTCCTCATTCTATCAAGAACATCCATCCACGATACCCTTTTGATAACACATTCGACCAGAGGAGTGTCGAGATATTTGGAAAGAAGGGAGCTCCCTTAGAAGCCTAAAATTCGTAGGATGTTCCTTTGGGAGACGTTAGGGGTATTAAAAAAGAAAACTTGTGATTTTTCTCTATTAATCTCCAAACTGGAAGCCCTGGAGAAGGTATTGAGGCATTTCTTAATGGCTTTGGATTCCTGGATTGAAGCGTGTCCCATGAGCATCGTGTCATCCACAAATTGCTGGTGTGTTTGATTGTTTGCGTGTGGATTAATGTTGAGCCCTCTTAGTTCTCCATTGTTCACCATAGTTTTGATTAGTGTACTGAGACCTTCTTCCATCAAGACAAAGATGAAGGGGGAGAGGGGGTCCCCTTGGAGGATGCCTCTGGAGGGGTTGAAGGTCCTAGTTGGGGTACCATTAAGCAGAATGGAAAAGAAAGTGGATGAGGTCATACTCATAACCCAATCAATCCAGTCCCTGTCAAACCCATAAGCTGCAAGCATCTCCCTCATATACTGCCAACTTAGTTTGTCATAATCTTTTGATATATCCATTTTTAACAACATCCCTAGGATTTTTGTGACTCTGAGGGAGTGAAAGAATTCATGAATAAGAATCACCCCATCCAAAATCTGTCTTCCCTCCACAAAGCCAGATTGCTCCGAGGAGATCAAGAAGGGGAGAGTGGGTTTCAGTCTATTGGCCATAACTTTGGTAATAATTTTATAAAGAACATTACACAGAGCAATGGGACGGAATTTACCTGGTCTGTCCGCGCCCTCAGCCTTGGGGATAAGGGTAATAAAAGTGGCATTAAGAGCTCGTAACACCCCTTTGTTTCACCTAAAATCTTCTACAATGTGCCAAACATCTTGTTTGATCATGTCCCAGAAGTGGTGGAAAAAATTAGTCGTGAAACCATCAGGTCCTGGGGCTTTCCCTTCTAACATTTACTGGAGATATTCTTCTACTTCTGCAAGAGTCATTGGTTTCTTCAGAAGATAACTTTGTTCAGCAATAACTATGTGGGGGATGAGCTAGGTAATCCTGGCAATCTTCTCAAAGTGGTTAGCTTGATCTTCCCTCATGATGTTCCCAAAATATTGAGTTAGTTCAGCTTCCATTTCTTCTCTAGTTTCCACATATTGTCCAGCTTTTGTCCTTACTCTATTTATCCTTGACTTTTTCCTGCTCTAGATGACAGAGCGATGGAAGAAGTTGGTATTTCTTTCCCCATCTTGAATCCATTGATTCCTGGATTTCTATCTCCATAAAATATCCGCCTGTCTTTCTCTAGCTTGCAGTTGTTCCAAGATGATTTGTTCTTGCTTCTTTAGGTCTTCACTATATCCATTATTCATGTCCTCTCGTTGGATGGCTTCCATTTTCTCACTTAGACGCTTTTTGTCTTGAAATGTGTTCCCAAATTCTTCTATGTTCCACATGCGAATCTTGGATTTTAAAGCTTTCATTTTTTTTTGGAATTGGTACATTCTTGTCCCTCCTGGGGGGATGAGATCTTCCCACCATTGTTGGACCAATGATTTGAAGTCCTTGTGTTCCATCCAAAATTGTTCGAATCGGAATGGTTTTCGTCCGCTTGACCTCGTCCTATCCCAAAAGAGGTTGATTGGCCAATGATCAGAGCTTGTAGATGGTAAAACAGAGATAGTCAAATCACCTCTCGTTGTTACGAGATCCTCTAAAATTAAGAATCTATCCATCATGTTGGCCACATGATGGTCTCCCCTCATTTGTTATTCCACATGAACCAAGCATTCCCAGTTTCCAGGTCATCCAGCTTACTGAATTCGATGAAGTCTTTGAAAGATTCATTGGTTGGTCCAAGAACTTGTCTGCCCCTTTCTTTTCTTCTAGGGGCGTGATCATATTAAAATCACCTCCGATGATCCAATGTTTATCCCCTACCCAGTTTGTCGTCCAGGAGAGAGATTCCAAGAAGGCCGTTTTTTGAAGGTTGATGCTTGGACCATAAACATTTGGTATCTTGGTCTCAAGGATTTCAAAGTCCGCAAAGAGAGTGAACCGGGTTGCCCAGAGATTCGTAAGAGTAACCTCATTGGATCTCTAAAGAATTGCAACTCCTCCATTTGCTCCACGAGCTTCAATAGCCATAGTATTACTACCTCTCCAAGCCTTGTTTCCTGTTTCCTGCATCTTCTCCAAACCACACTTTGTTTCTTGGAGGAATACTATATCTGGTTTCTCCATCCTGATCTTGTTCTTCGAGCTTTTTATTTTACGCGGGTGGTTTATACTGCGGATGTTCCATGTGATGACCTTCATTGACTAACCTTTATTAACTTCTGAGAAGGCAGCCTTAACGGTGGGGTATTGCCCTGACTCAATGAGTTTGGTTCCTATCTCTGCAATCCGTTGTCTGTTCGTTTTCCGTCCTCTCTTCTCGCCTTCTTCTGGTTGTTTTCTTTTGCTCCCTTTTTTAGGCACTTTGGCTATTCCCATGAATGATCTAGCCTTAGCTTTGAGAATGGCCTCCTGCAGTAGTTCTAGTTGTCGTCACAAGACATATCCTTCGCCCTTTTTATCACATTCATTTTTCGATAGCATCCAAATCCAGCTCCCCCGGATCCATATATTATGCTTCATCGAGGGAGTCGTCTTCCATAGCCTCTGGAAGTTCTTCAAGATTCTCTTGGATAAGGTTATCGGCTTCCTGAATTGGTTCTTTTCCTTTCTTCTGGTTCCCGAGGTTTCCCCTACAGAGTTTAGGGTTTCGAAACAGTTCGGGTGTAGAGGTTTCTTGGCCTTGGATTGTTCATGCTTCTGCTGGTTTTTATGTTGCCTCCCCGATTTTTTCCGACTCACCTGGGTAAAACCCTCATCATTCGATTTTATTTCCTTCTCCTGGGTTGTCGGCAGGTTGATGGGGATTTTATTATTTTGTGGACAATCCCTGTTGAAATGACCATACTCATGGCATCTACGGCATCGAAAAGGAAGGTGCTCGTATTCTAATGGTTGGGTCCAGTCTTCGTCGTCCCATGTCAAATTGGTTGCTTCCGGGAGATCTTGCGCCATATCCATGTAAACACAAATACGGGCAAAAGATGTGTATCGTCTCTGCAGAGTTTGCTCAGAGGCTTTTACAAATTTACCCAGCGTATTGCCAATGTCTTGCAAGATATTTGGTTCCCAATACTTGCAAGGGAGGGAAGAAAGCCCGATCCATATTGGTGCTATGTTCAATTCCTCCTTATCGGGGTTAAATATTTCCTTCCATGGGCATAGAGAGAGTCCAGCAGAAAAAAAAAAAGAAGTACGAACCTCCTTCCAGAACTCAATCTCTATCCTCTTGATTGAAAAACACACTTGTAAAAACACCCTTGGCTTCTAATGCAAATCGTAATGACCATTAGGGTTCCAAGTAGTCTTGACCCATCTGGTTAGGTCCTTTTCTTTTGGCCAGATGCCATAAAACTTCCCTATAAGGGCTCTTTCTTTCCATTGCTCTACACGTTCCCGAAGGTTCTCTGATCTAATCTGCAGAGAAGAGATTTCTTTTGCTCTGGGGAGACATCCTCCTTGGGTTTTCTCCGATCCCGAGTTGGCTCTACTGGTGCCATTTTTTTCTAATTCACTCCCCCAGGGTTAGTCAGTGGTGTGCATCGTAGTGCAGGAGGCAGGGAGTTCCTACCGACGCGAGGAGGGGGATATGCCCCCTTCGGGGATCTCCATTTTTCTTCAAACCCTCACTGCAGTTGTTTCTCCGCACTCAATCCTTCTTTATTATTATTATTGTACTTTTATTGTACCTTCGTCGGAGATGTTTTTGCTCCGTTCGGGGATTTCATTATTGTATTCGGTCATACTAGAATATCGAGGTAAAACCTCCATTGTAAGTCGGGGCAATAGTTCCCCAAAGGTCAAATGTAAATAGTATTTTTTGAGTCTCCCTAGGAGAGGTCGACCCAGTTAGGTAAGTGAGGTCAGCCCTATTGAGGAATTAGGTCACCCACACAAAGTATAAATAGAGAGAATCACTCTCTCGTTTGGCACACACGCTCACTCAAGCAAGTTCGCACCAAGTGAGAGAGAAGACAAGTTCGCTGGAGGATAAAGAGAGAGAGCTGCAAAAGGCATCTTATATTTTGGGTTTTCCATCTTGATTGATATTGTACTAGTGGCAAAATCTATTTCTGAGGAAGTTACAGAGTATTCTCCTTTATGGTTTCCCCGAGGAGAATTCTCATGTCTTTTGTGTTTTGTTGTGCTTATCTATCTTTCAGTTTAAAGATCTAACTATATTGAATTAAAGTGCAAACTCTAACAACAATTTCCCTCGAATCACCCATAATTTTCATATTGAGAATACCTCTTTTGTGTGAGAACCATAAAGTTCCCCAAATGGCAAAGAGTTCATCCCAGTGTTTGAACCATTTCCAACACCCATCCACATATTCACCTGATGATCCTTTTTTATCCTTGAGACCATACCAGCGTCACAAAATCCATCCTTCTGAGCACCATCAGAAAAAACAGTAGACAAATCATCCTCCACATATGGCATCTTTGGATCCATGATCTTATGTTGAGACTTCTCTTTAAAATACTCATGATAGGAGTTGATAACTTTAGAGCAAATATGGAATCTAGAAGGCTTAACATCATCAAAAGATATATCTATTTCTAGCTTTCCAAACTTCCCAAACAATATAGTGTGGGAGCTCCTTGAACTAGACATTTGAATGAAACCAATTAAATAGATTGTCTTGAAATCCAGATACATCCCATACATCCTAAAACTGTAAAAGACTTTGAAGATCTAACCAAACAAATCTAAATAAATGACACTTACAAAATTATTGTGAGACAGATTCTGAATCCATTTTACATAGGAGACAAATTCCCGAACCGATAAATCCTCTCTTAAGTAGATTATCCCAAAGAATTTTATTCTCAAAGCAAAGCCAAATAAAACATCTAACTTTAAGTGCAATATGCCATTTCCACATCCACTTTAACCACCATCTCGAAATGAATAAAATCTAGTTAACGGTTATCGCCTCATACACCTTTTTAGCAGTGAGAATTCCATTTGCACCTTCCTGTTAGTTTTGTACCTTGGGATGTGTTCCCCCTAGTGATTTTAGCCTAAGTCACTAAGAAGGGGGTAATGGGACCCTCACATTAATTAAACACATTAATGAGACTTTATGTTTTTAAAGTCACTTTTTGTCTAAAGTTAAAGTGGGTGAGCAATAATTATTTAAGTGATTTAATTAATGTGACTTTTGCTCACATCTAATCCTAGCCATTGGATTGGGAGATTCACCACCATTGGATTAGAATCACTTTTAGGGATTCAACAAAAAGGGAGGGAGGCTCCAAACCTAATTCATTATTGAGTGAATGAAGGTGAATGAAAGAGAGGTCGAAGAAGAGAAGCCAGGGCACCAGCGAAAATCGAGTTTGTCCTTCCATTGGCACGAGTTTCAGGCACGGGTTCCCAGGCAGAGTTCATCTTTATTACTGGCTCAGATTTCGAGGCATGTGATTTGCCATTTATTATCAGCACAGGTTTCCAGTTAGCAGCTTCCATCTTCAGCACCAAACCCGTGATTATTCAGCACAGCAGTATTCTCCTTGCACACAGTTCGAGGATGATTGTGGGCTCAGTCTTCGAGGAAGCTTCATTCTGTTGAAGCACAGAGATCAAGACTTAAATCCCAGGCACATATCCCGAGACAAACTGGCACGCAGGTTGAGAATAACAGGTTGCACGGTTTTCTAGAGAGTAACTGGTACAGTGGACCGTACAGCAGTCATTCTCTGTCACGGTTTTTGAGGTTGGCAAAAGCACAAATTCGGGTAAAAATAGCAGCAGCATATTCAGGGTATTATGCACAAAAATAGAGGAAGGTACAGCAAGTACCAATGCCATTAATTGCACAGAAATCGAGAGGCTTCAGCACACATTTCTAGACACCTGTTATGCACAGAAATCGAGGCAATCTGGAGTGCATTTAATGGAGATAAGTTGTATTTGTTTTTGTACTGCTGTTACATTACCTTGCTGAAGAAATAATAAACATCTCTCTCTCTCAACTGGTTTTCCCTGTGGGGGTTTTTCCAAGGCTCGATTTGGCCAAAAATCTCTGAGTCATTTTCATGTGTGAATGTTGTTAAATTTGTTTGCAGCCTGTAAGTAGCATTTAATTGCGTGTTTGACTGTTATAGAAAAATTCATAAGTAACCTACAGCCAATGCAAAACCGGCTGTAGGTGAAAATCACATTTGTTAACACAAACCAGCAGGCAGTTAAAGGGCAGGAAATTATACATGGTATCAGAGCAAAGGGGGCAGAAAACAAGTTGATTTGCAGACACACATAAAAATTGCAGATCTCAGAAAGTTCAGTATTCTTACCATCTGTTAGTGGGCAGCGTTCTATTGGGTTGATTTTCAGATGGCTACAGGTTTGAGGATTGAAGACAGGTTGAATGGGACAGAAAATTTTGTGCCTTGGAAGGCCAGAATTTTGTTGCTTTTGGAGGAGAATGAGTTATGGGTGGAGGTGGTGAGGAACACCACCACCAACCCCATCACCATTCCAGATGGCTCAGATGCTACAGCTCTTTCAACCTTCAACAAGAAAGACTGTAAGGCTAGGAGAATCATACTTGATGCAGTAAAAGACCACATCATCCCTCACATTTCCGGGAAGACCAAGGCACATGAGATGTGGAGTGCCTTGATCAGCTTGTATGAGAGCTTCAACGAGAACAGGAAGATAGTTCTCAAGGAGAAGCTCAAGAGTATCAGGATGACTGGAGGAGAGGGAGTCACAGCTTACCTCACTAGGATTTATGCGGTTCGGGATGAACTGGCAACGTTTGGTGAAGTAGTATCCCCTATAGAGCTAGTACACAGCAGTGAATGGGGCTTCAAGGCCCTGGAGTGCATTTGTGCAGGCCATTGTGGGCAGGGAGAACCTACCATCTTGGGAGAGGTTGTGGGATGACTTTGTGCAGGAGGAGACCAGGAGGGGTCACGTACAGGGTAGTTCATCAGGTGGTGGGGCAGATGAGGAGAACGTGGCACTGACAGCAAAGGGGAAGAAGAAGAAGGGTCCCAAGAAGAATGGGGCCAAGGGGCAGCAGCAGTAGCAGTAGCATCCACAGGGTGGGCAGAAGAAGGACTTGAGTAAAATCAAGTGATACTGTTGTCAGGCGTTTGGGCACTATGCATCTCAGTGTCCAAACAAGAAGAGGAAGAAGGCACAGCAGACAGCAGCCTCAGTAGAGATTGATGAGTTTGGTGACAGGTTTCAGAGGGAGTTTTCCCTATATATTGGACAGAGTGAGAGAGAGAGAGTCTCCTTAGCCACCAGCATTGACATGGATTTGGAGATTGAGCACTCATTATTGACAGGGCATCAGACAGGTCCATCCACCACTGGTACATGGTATATTGACAGTAGAGCCTCGAGACACATGACAGGTACTCGGGAGTTCTTCTCCGAGTTATCACGGACAGAGAGAAAGGTGGAGGTTGTACTTGGTGACAACACCATTGTTAGAGCAGTGGGTCAGGGGACAGTTATATTTGAGAGGGAGTCCATGAGTCCCATGACTTTGAGGGATGTGTTGTACGTCCTTGGGCTGAAAAAGAACCTTGTTTCAGTTTCCACGATTGAGGACAGGGGTCTTGGGGTGTGCTTCTCAGAGGGGAGAGTGCAGGTGTTCCCTAAGACCACAGGTGTATCTACTCCCATGGATATTGGGGTTAGATGTGGACGACTGTACAAGTTATTGTTTCAGCCATAGCATGCTCTAGCACACAGCAGCAGCAGTGACCTATGTGAGTTATGGCACAGGAGGATGGCCCATTTACATCACCCCGCTCTGAGAGTGTTGAGGAGCATGGTCACAGGTTTACCTGAGTTTGACACCAAGCAGAGTGATGTGTGCAGAAGGTGTGCTTTGGGAAAGTACACCAAGACCGTGTTTCCTAGCAGTGACACGAGAGCAGCAGGAGTGCTCGACCTGATTCATTCTGACATTTGTGGTCCTATGTCCTCAGTATCTTTGACTGGCCATGAGTACTATATCAGCTTCATTGATGACTACTCCAGGAAGACCTGGATCTACTTCTTGAGGAGCAAGAAGTCCCCACTTGTATTGAGTGTCTTCCAAGGGTTCAAAGCCCTTGTGGAGAAGCAGACGGGGAAGAAGATCAGGATGTTGAGGTCAGACAATGGGGGTGAGTATACCTCCAAGGAGTTCAGCGCTTTCTGCAGACAGGAGGGTATACGGCAACAGTTGACAGTTCCCTACACTCCTGAGCAGAATGGAGTAGCAGAGAGGAAGAACAGGGCAATCGTTGGAGCAGCGAGAGCCATGCTTCATGATTAGGGGTTACCGTTCTTTCTATGGGCAGAGGCTTGCAACACTGCAGTGTACCTGCAGAACAGGAGTCCCCACCGTGCCTTGGGGAGGATGACTCCAGAGGGGATGTATTCAGGCAAGAAGCCTAAGGTGAGCCATTTTCGGATATTTGGCTCTCTGACTTACTCTCACGTCCCCTCAGAGAGGAGGACGAAGTTCGAGCCCACCGCAGAGAGAGGCATCTTTGTGGGTTACGACGAGACTTCGAAGGCATATCGGCTTTACATTCCTGGCCAGAGGCGAGTTGTAGTTAGGCGGGAAGTAAAGTTTGATGAGGAGAGGGCCTTCAGGAAGTCGAGAGAGATGGAGCAGGGGGAGCCACCAGCTCCCACACCTCAGTTGGTACAGGCTTCTTCGATACAGGTTACAGGTCCGCAAGTTCCTGGGGGGACTGGATCACAAAGTGCAGGCACAGGTTCTACAGGGTCAGTGGTTCAGATTACAGGTACTTCAGGGACAGGTACAGGGATTGGCACAGGTTCAGGATCACCGGGTTCAGGCTCACAGATTGCAGGGTCTTCAGGGACTAGTTCATCAGCTACAGGTCCTAGGGGTGTTAGACCTCATGCTTCTGGCACTTCCTTAGATGAGGACACACCAGTTTGGGAGAAGCCTTCAAGGAAGAAGAAGCCTAAGTGGTTTCAGGACACCTTGAAGGAAGCAGAGGCATTTGGCAGACCTCAGGAGCAGATCAGGACGATTATTGAGCCAGACAGATATGGGATGGCCCTTGTTGCGAGCCTTCGTGACTCTGCGCCTTCTACATATGAGGAGGCTTCTCAGCATCAGGTATGGAGAGATGCCATGATGGAAGAGTACCATTCCATCATGAAGAATGATGCTTGGGAGATTGTGCCGAAACCTGAGGGGAAGTCAGTTGTGACTTCCAAGTGGCTCTACAAGGTCAAGCATGCTGCAGATGGCAGTGTAGAGAAATTCAAGGCTCGGTTTGTGGCTAGGGGGTTCTCACAGGTTGAGGGAGTCGACTACGATGAGACTTTTGCTCCAGTGGCTAGGTATTCCTCTATCAGGGCAGTAATATCGATTGCAGCAGAGATGGGTTGGAAGATCCACCAGATGGATGTGAAGACCGCATTTCTCAATGGTCTTCTGCAGGAGGAGGTGTATTTGGAGCAGCCACAGGGTTTCGAGATACATGGGAGAGATTCTCATGTGTGCAGGCTTAGGAAAGCCTTATACGGTCTGAAGCAAGCTCCCAGAGCTTGGTACTCTAGGATAGATGCATATCTGATTTCGATGGGATTCCAGAAGAGTGAGGCTGATCCCAACCTATACTACATTGTGGTTGGTGGAGATCCACTCATTCTTCTGCTATATGTTGATGATTTATTTATCACTGGAGATGAGCGTCTTATTGCTCAGTGCAAGAGAGATCTTGCAGTTGAGTATGAGATGACAGATATTGGGCTGATGCATTACTATTTGGGGATGGAGGTATGGCAGGAGCTAGGACAGGGGAAGTATGTTGCAGAGATTCTGAAGACTTTTCGGATGGACGACTGCAGGCCTATGTCTACACCTATGATCACCAACTTGAAGCAACTTCATGCTTCAAATGATAAGTTGGTGGATCCCACACTATATCGTTAGCTCATCGGATCGTTGATGTATCTAGTCAACACCAGGCCAGACTTGTGCTTTGCAGTCAACACTCTTAGCCAGTTCATGGTGCAGCCTAGGAGTGTACAGTGGAGTGCTGCAAAGCACATCTTGAGATACCTAGCAGGGATGGTGGATTATGGTCTGGACTACAGGGGTTCAAGTGGAGTCAGCTTGGTTGGGTTCACAGATTCAGACTGGGCAGGTTGTGTGAGGGACCGGAAGAGCACTTCCGGTTGCTGTTTCAGCTTGGGCTCGGCAGCAGTGTCGTGGTTCAGCAGGAAACAGAAGTCCGTTGCATTGAGTTCTGCTGACGCTGAGTATATGGCAGCCAGTCAGGCGACTTGCGAAGCACTGTGGCTTCGTAAGTTATTAGTAGATTTATTTGATCAGCAGCTGAGGCCTACGGTGATTTACTGCGACAATCAGAATTGCATTCAGCTCTCTGAGAATCCAGTTTTCATGACAGGTCGAAGCACATTGAGATCAGGTACCACTTCATTCGGAACTACGTTCAGAGAGGAGCAGTTGAGCTACAGTATATATCCACTGATCAACAGGTTGCAGATGTCCTGACGAAATCTTTGGGGAGGGGGAAGTTTGTCTTCTTCAGAGATAAGTTGGAAGTGGTGCGGAACACCTTCCTCGGTAAGAGGGAGTGTTAGTTTTGTACCTTGGGATGTGTTCCCCCTAGTGATTTTAACCTAAGTCACTAAGAAGGGGGTAATGGGACCCTCACATTAATTAAACACATTAATGAGACTTTATGTTTTTAAAGTCATTTTTTGTCTAAAGTTAAAGTGGGTGAGCAATAATTATTTAAGTGATTTAATTAATGTGACTTTTGCTCACATCTAATCCTAGCCATTGGATTGGGAGATTCACCACCATTGGATTAGAATCACTTTTAGGGATTCAACAAAAAGGGAGGGAGGCTCCAAACCTAATTCATTATTGAGTGAATGAAAGTGAATGAGAGAGAGGTCGAAGAAGAGAAGCTAGGGCACCAGCGAAAATTGAGTTTGTCCTTCCATTGGCACGAGTTTCAGGCACGGGTTCCCAGGCAGAGTTCAGCTTTATTACTGGCTCAGATTTCGAGGCATGTGATTTGCCATTTATTATCAGCACAGGTTTCCAGTTAGCAGCTGCCATCTTCAGCACCAAACCCGTGATTATTCAGCACAACAGTATTCTCCTTGCACACAGTTCGAGGATGATTGTGGGCTCAGTCTTCGAGGAAGCTTCATTTTGTTGAAGCACAGAGATCAAGACTTAAATCCCAGGCACATATCCCGAGACCAACTGGCACGCCGGTTGAGAATAACAGGTTGCACGGTTTTCTAGAGTGACTGGTACAGTGGACCATACAGCAGTCATTCTCTGTCATGGTTTTTGAGGTTGGCAAAAGCACAAATTCGGGTAACAGCAACAGCAGCATATTCAGAGTATTATGCACAAAAATAGAGGAAGGTACAGCAAGTACCAATGCCATTAATTGCACAGAAATCGAGAAGCTTCAGCACACATTTCTAGATACCAGTTATGCACAGAAATCGAGGCAATCTGGAGTGCATTTAATGGAGATAAGTTGTATTTGTTTTTGTACTGCTGTTACATTACCTTGCTGAAGAAAAAATAAGCATCTCTCTCTCTCAACTGGTTTTCCCCGTGGGGGTTTTTCCAGGGCTCGATTTGGCCAAAAATCTCTGAGTCATTTTCATGTGTGAATGTTGTTAAATTTGTTTGCAGCCTGTAAGTAGCATTTAATTGCGTGTTTGACTATTATAGAAAAATTCATAAATAACCTAAAGCCAATGCAAAACCGGTTGTAGGTGAAGATCACATTTGTTAACACAAACCAGCAGGCAGTTAAAGAGCAGAAAATTATACACTTCCCAATCCCAAACCAATACATCATTTTTATCTATTAAGTTTATTTCAACACCATTCAACATCATAACATAATTGTTCTATTCTTTCGCGACCTCCACTAATAAGCCTAAGTCATTGGCTAAATACCAATAGAGAGAGTAAGTTTCAACAACTTCAAGACACCTTCCCTGAGCAAATACCTAAATATTGACTTTATGTAGTTGTGCCAAAAGTGGAGCAGATAGCTTATAGATTTCTACAAAGCTAATAAATGGATCAACACCTTTAAATACCTGAGTGCTCTTGCCAACTTTCCAACTCAACCATCCACTCAAGATTGGGAAAGTTCGTGCAAGACCTCTTCATGTAGCATAGGCATTAACAAGAGACTTTTGTGGGTTCCAAATCCACTTGCGAAATAGAGAAAGATTTGATGTATTTTGTTTTAATCACTTTGCTCCACAAATAATCCACGCCTTAAACTTTGAACTCTTAACGTCACCAATCAAAGTTCTTAAGGCCCCACGCACTCAAAGACTTTGGGAATGATATATTTTTAAACACATTAATTTATGTTTTTATCATCAATAATATATTAATTTGTCTAGTACAAAGTTATATAAAATGATGTCACTCAAAAGTACTGTTAAAATACTTTTATTATATTAGCTCGAATAAAGTTATATAAATGATAGTCACTCAAAAGTACTCTTAAAATATTTTTATTATACTATTTTACAATATTTGTATCATAAGTACTGTTAAAATACTTTTATTATATTAGCTCGAATAAAGTTATATAAATGATGTCACTCAAAGGTACTCTTAAAATATTTTTATTATATTATTTTGCAATATTTGTATCATATTATATTGGACACCTATTATATTAGCTCGAATAAAGTTATAGATGTCACTCAAAAGTACTCTTAAAATACTTTTATTATAATATTTTACAATATATTTACATATATTTTAAGATTTCTTATTCTTAAGCATTTTGTTTTGTATAACTTAAATAATTTTCAAATAAAATATTTTGCTTTAGCATAATTAACCAACATGTTTTCAAATAAAATATTTCGTTTTAACTTATCATAACCCAGTTAGGTTTTCACATAACATATAAATCTCTAATTTTATAATAATAAAACATTAAAATACTAATTTTAATTTTATAATAACTTAACATCATAAGTGTGGGGACATAAAAGTCAATTCAGTTAAAAAACATAAATCATTGTTTTTGCCCATTGCAATTACAAAAGTTGAAGAGAACAAGTATTCCTTCAAACTACAGAATGATAAAGTCACTCTAATCGATTATGAGATCCACATTTTGTCCATAAGCAAGTATTCTTTCACTAAGCTCCAGGGTGAAGATCCTCCCATGTACTGGTGTATTATATATTTAGAGACATTTATCACAGAACTGTGGGTTACAGTAAACATTCCCCTTCATGTTTACATACACAGCTCATTTGACCAACCTCATACTAAACTCCCAAAGCTTCATTGCAAGATCTTCGTCTTGGGCAAACAAGCTTGGGCTCAGTTCATTGCAATCATCGAAGTACTTGCCACTAACTCCTTTTAGGTCTGGATGTAAGGCAACATAGCATGTAGTGGCAGCTCCCTGTAAATGCGAAAACAAAGATTCAGAAGTCTGAATAATAAACACCATTCTCTCCTTTTCACATTAAACTTGATAAGCATTGAGAACCCCATTGCTCATGTCTTTTATTTCAACCAATCAAAACTATAAATCAAGTCAACCAGGTCTTGTTGATGGTGAACCGTTAAATATGGTTGTGATATTCAAAACAAAGGTTGAAATCCCTAAACAGTTTAGCTTATATCTTGCACCTGCAAGTTGCTTGTCAGCAAAACTGCTAATCATAGTGTTATATAGCTTTTGGCCTCCTCCTCATTACTTGAAGATTCCCTATGCATTCAAAATTAGAGAAGAAAGCATTACCTGAGAAACATTCTTCCATAGGAAACGAGAGAAAAAATTCAAAACTCCTGAATCAAGGCAAACCATCCAGGATTAGACTTCCACCACGGGAATTCACCCATTTTTATTTTGGAAGTTACCCGAATGCAGAAAGATTGTGTTACTTACTCATTAGATTCATAGAATACCGCATCAAATTAGTCATAATGAATCCCGGATGAACTGAATTTACAGTGACATTCGCTCCATCCTCCTGCAGAAAAAATAGAGTATATAATTAATCTAGAAGAGGAGAGGGGCGGCAAATGAAAGACAGAAACACCAAACAATGCCTTGTACTTCTGAACTGAACCCACCAGATAATCCACAGCAAAAATCTGTACTGACATCATTTATGAGTTCCTTTGATAAACGTATAGGAATCAGAGTTTCTGTACTGATATCATTTATGAGTTCCTTTGATATAGGCATAGGAATCAGAGTTTCTGTACTGATAACATTTATCAGTTCCTTTGATAAAGGTATAGGAATCAGAGTTCCTTTGCTAAAGGTATAGGAATCAGAGTTTCTGTACTGATATCATTTATGAGTTCCTTTGATAAAGGTATAGGAATCAGAGTTTGCAATCAATGAAGGATAACTTTAATATTCGCATTTAAATCAATTTTTCAAATCCATTTAGCTAATTTTTTCAAATTTGTTCAAATTGGCCACTTGAACATAAATGTCAGCTATCATTCTACAGCATCAAATTATTGTATAGAAAGTAACAGGGTGCTCTACAGCTCAGTATGGGTAGATGTTGGCATAACCAACATCACAAAAGAATAACATGTCAGCTTATAAAATAAAAAAAATAAAACCAGTATAGATCCATATTAAATCCAGATCTATCAAACACCGAGAAGGATCCAATTTCTTGAGATGTAAATGTTTTCATCTTAAATTTTTTACATATCAAGAAAAAAATTGCAACTCAAAAAATTGGATTCCTCTGGATGCTTGAAAGATCCTAGTTTAAGATGGATATATGATGATTTTACTTGGAAATTTTTCTTTAAAAACAACAATAAAATCCAAATAATATGGACAAATATGTTTAGTTGATATTTTAAAAATTATAAAAGAATCAAGAAGCCTTGAGAACTTACAAGAAAATATGAGTTCTTATAATTTTCCATGATTCTTATCATTTTCATGAAAATAATAACCTTTAGATTATAATTTTCCATGAAAATAATAACCTTAAGATTACAATACTTTGTGAGTAGTTGTGAATTCCAATTCACTAATGGATGTTAGCTTTGGAATTGTAAACTGTGTTTGCAGGACATGCACATATTCCATCATTATTTCAACTTACGGACACAGAATTGCAAATAGTTTCATACTACTGGGGACAATAGAAGGCCTGCACAACTCGGCTGGAAACAAGTCATGAGGAAGATATTTACTTTAAGATCATGAAAAGGGCCATCGATCGAATACCTCCTGAGTGCTTTGGAGCTATGAAATGGTTTGGTGGAAGCTACTAGAAAACTATAAGAGAGTTTCTAGAATGGGCAAACAAGCTCTGACGTGGTTTGATGGAAGCTACTAGAAAACTGCAAGGGAGTTTCTACTCGGAGAATGGACAAACAAGCTCTGACGTGGTTTGATGGAAGCTACTAGAAAACTGCGAGGGAGTTTCCGTCAGAGAATGGACAGACAAATGAATACAAGGTCACAGATAGATAATGGAGACCTCACAGTATTCCGCACATAACATTAAACTTTTAAAGTGAACGCTGCTTTTGTCCTAGGAGCAGTAGTTGGTCTATATGCAATAGCATCAGAACCAACAAGGAGTTCAGTGCGGCACGCATGTAGGGTCCTGAAATTCTCTTGTTCAGACATTCAGAAGAATTCAGGTCTACTCTAGCCCTAGTGATTACTATTTAATCACTAGTGTAACCAGTCTATCATTTCAACTTTAGGTGTGCATAGACTTTAGTGCCACTCACTACTCCTTCCACTGGCTAGCAAAGAGTTCAGGCCTACTCAAGCATTTTTCTCTGTACCTGTATCTAGTGATACTTTAAAGTAAAAGTAAACACTAGTATAGACAGACTAGGATTTCCACTTTAGGTATCCACACGAATTTAGTGTCATTCTCCAGCATTTTCATTGGCTATCAAATATCAGAAGAGCATTAGTTTGTACAAGAGCATTGTAGTTTGTACAAGAGACGCACATGCAGCATGAACATACAAGTGATCAAATTTATATCAACACTCGAGAAAGTTAGTGAAACAAACCTTTAAGCGTCGTGACAACTCCTTGGCATGCAAAATGTTGGCTAATTTGGATTGCCCGTATGCTTTTTTATCTGAATATCTGAACCAAAACAGACTTCTAAATGTCATAACATAATATACATGGGAGATCGTTGGATTCAAAGCAACAGAGAGCTCTACAATATTAAGTTTGTGTCAAATGATACAAGGATTTTAAGACTTATTTGTGAAAGAATTTTCTATACAGTACTGGTATCAGACATTCTATAGTTTCCATACTAAGCACACAACACAAATTGATCAAGTTAAGGACTAAATTGAGAAGACATGTAGTAGTAACCTCACCCGCTCTCATCATTTATCATATTGAAGCGTATCCCTTCATCATACGTAAGCAAGTGCGCAACGGAAGAAAGATTCACAATCCGTCCTTCAACTCCAGTCTCTTTTGCAGTCTTTTTCATGTTATCAAGCAGCAAATTTGTCAATAGGAAATGACCTGCAAAAGCAGAACCCATCACGTTGGTTTGGATTATAAAATCTACAATTAGAATTACGCACCAGCATAAATCACCATGCTTCTTCCAAGAAACTTGTGAACTTGCCCCTTTTAAACCATTGAATCGTTTCATTGAACGATGTTAATACAACCTGACATATTTGATAATTGCCACTGTCCATACAACCTTTCCTAAAGAGCGATGTTAATAGCACGAATGTAGGCTTATCTATGGAACGGCTGCTATGATATTAGCTGATTTCAATTAGTTATCATAAAAAACTATCTGAAAGAAACTTTTTGCTGCAATGATGCGTAGAACAGGAACATACCTACATGATTTGTTGCAAAATGCATCTCTAGGCCATCCTCTGAAAGCTTGAAGGGGCAAAACATAACCCCAGCATTATTTCTGAAAACAGAAGAACAGACATTAAAAGGGCACATCTGGAGTCACGTGTTATATTCCAAACATCTATGAAGTTTGCATGTTCTAATATGCTAGCATATGAAGCTTTTGTCTCCATAAAGGAGTTTTAGATACTCCAAACTTCAAAGTCCATAGTACATGGATAGCCAACAATGACACCAGTATCATGATATTACATATTTGTACAACAAAAGAAATCCAGAGTATAACCGAACTAATGAAAACTCCAAATAAAATTAACTAGCAAGGGAAACAAAGCTATTAACAGCAACAATCCTTCTGCTATTCCTAAATTGTGAAATAAGCAATTTGGCTGTTCAGGCATATATGTCAATTCAGATCAATAAAATCAACAAGTTATTGGGAGAGACCCATGTTAATAAGATGAGAAGGAGATAATGGTCAGTTTCTATTGCTCAAGAATATGAAGGCAATATTTATTGGAAATTTGGAACTAGAATTTCAATCTTACGATCCTTTAAAAAAGCAATAGAGCTAATCAAATTTAAAAAGTACACTTCCAACATAAGTTAAAATAATGGTACATGATGGAAAATGTTTTATTTTATGGATGCATTTTTTATTTTTATTTTTTGACAGAAACACCCCTTATTTTTTGGCAGGTGTTGAGGACTTGGTTCCCCCAAGAACCCCCAATCCCACTACCAGAATCTATTCATATCTATCAGGATTGGGCTTCGAGATTTGGAGTGAATGGATTATCCCTCCTGGGGCATGTCACTCTGAGGATTCCCAGTTTTAGATGCCAAAGGCACCCTCACTCTGAGAATCGAACCTGGGCAAGCGAAGGAAAACTCCCACTGATTTACCACGGGACCACAAGATCAGCCGACTTTATTATATGGATTATGGATGCATTAAAAATTCCCTAGTCCAATACACAAGCAGAATGGGTTAAAAACACTAAAAACAGAGGATTTAAAAATGACACAAAATCAACCTTGTTAAGGTCCACATCCAAACACCCAAAAGTTGATTGAAAGGCAAAGTCCTTTCACATCTGGTTTTGTACATGCAGGCTCATCAACGTTAGTAGCAGTAGTTTCCATTGACTTGAATATTGCATACCAGGTGAGAAAATCACAGCTATAGATAATTCTCAATTACTGTAAATAACTGCATATAGAATCTGGTAGAGACCCTCCAAATCACAAGAAGGTGTGAAGGTATAAGGATGCCAATAAGAAGCATCTAAACATAATCAGATTTAAATTATGTTTGTTATATATAACAAGGAAACCCCAACTCTATAACCTCACTACCCTACAAGGAGCAGCCCCAAGCAATTTAGCAGAAAACTCGTTTATGATTTCTCTGAGTGTAATTTTAAAATGTACAATCCTTAAGTATTAGTATTTACATGGCATACTCTTTATGATGTCAAATAACAGACCTCCATCCAAGTATTGCTTTGCCCTATTTCAGTTAGAATTATAGTTTCTAAGTAGCAGTATCTCCAAAAGTCACCAAACAAATGTTTATAGGACTTCGAAGTTCCACCATAACACTGAGCATACCATTTGAAGCTAGAGGCTGCATACCCTCGATATGTTACACAGACCAAGCCTTTCTGTTGGACAAATGGACAACTTACTGTATGCTATCACCCACTTCAGTTAAAGTTAAATGCCGCTGTAAAGGGTCAACATAACTGCCAATTTGACTGTATCTTAGATACTAACAAAAAGCATATATTTTTCATTCCTGTCTACTATGGGATCAGACTAAATGCATTATTTGTTTAGGAATATTCAGAGACCAGAGGTATGTACTGTAACAAATATCTAGGTAAACGAGGATATCTCATATGAAAAGACAGTAATTAATTTGGGAACATATAGGTAAAAGATCACCTAACATCAATGGAAAAGTGAAAAACTATTAACAAAAGACATTAGATGGAAAATCATACTTGGTAGATAGATGAACTCATTCTTAAATTTTACCCTGTTTTAGTGGATTGTCCACTTTTGAAGGAAGCTTACTAGACAGTGTTCTAAATTGCAGGTCTACTTAGAAGCCTATTATATAAGGTAAACTTTGGTTCAGATCAAGAGAATCTAGCTCAAATTATAGTAAAGACTAACTTTATCAGCTTAGTTCGGGAAGACTTTCAGACAGGACCTTAACTGAGTATAGCTAGCCGATTGAGATGATACCAGAACGTAAGTGATAACCTTACCTCCACTACAACGTATGGTATAACCAACCCTTCTAACTCAAATAAGTAAAAGCCCATCAAGATCTCAGTCAACCTTTTTAAAGGAGGGTTGATAACTGAAAGGTCAACCCTAAAGTGTTTGTCATGTAAGGTCTTACTGGGCCTGTACTGACTCCAAACTGAAAGACCATTCAATGCATCCACAAAACCATATGGATAATTTTCCATCAAACAAGGTCGAGCAATTTGCTATAAAATTAGAGATGTGGACAACAATATTGCAAAACTTGGCACCGGCAAAAAATCAGTCGGGGTCATCAACTTAGGAAATCAGCAAAATCAAGAAAAAAAAATCAGCAAAACTCGGTAATCAGAAACTCAAACCTGAAAAGCTAAAAAAACTGGGAAAAACTGGCAACCTGAAAAACTCAAAAAGCTTGGCAACACTAGTGAGCAATGCTCAAATGATAATGTCAACTTTAGACGGAGCCTGGAGGCTTTTCCAATGGAAACAAATCAGGACAGCTGAAATTCTCTGACCTGCTGTCCAAGGGATCTGGCCAGAAACAATTAATTTAGGATCAGTACAGGACAAGGCTAGCGATGTGTTTACATGTCTTGCCCATTGGATCAATAATGGCAAAAGCAAAACTATATATTGCAAACTGTAACCATCTTACAAGACGTGTAGCACCAGGATGCAATTTTTAGTGGATTGTCTAGTCAGTTTTAAGAAATAGTATTTCTTGATTATTGTGTTTAGAATTTAAGTTCAAACTCCTTGAGAAAGAAAAAGAATAATAATAGATGAGGCAAATGAACAAGAACGGTCACGGGGGACAATTTGCAGATAGAAACATTTTTATTAATTTACAAGTATAGGGAGCTTTGTAAGATAATGCATAAGAGAAAGCATGATTTATTAAATATTTTCTCTTTTTTCTACAGCAACTACCCCTACTTTTGGTTGGCACGGATTCAAAATTCTGAGACACACCACTCCAGGTATTCTCAAGTAGAGCCCAAACAGGAATGCGCTGAAAATTGAACTTGGAATGATTGTGGTAAGTTCCCACCTCTCTACTGCTGCACGATAGCCCACCCGACACAAAAAGACGTTACTCCTAGAGAGCACAGAGGACTTCTTAAGACATATATAATGGCAGGGCAAAGAACCAACGTGAAATTTGACTCTAAAAGATTCTTTTTGTCACAGAAATAGATCTATTTCATCCCTTGCATGAAAATTTGATAATTCACTTTCAAGAATACCTAGCCATAAAAATACAATCAATATGGATTACAGGGTGAGGTAAAAATAGAAAGACTTACATTAAAATGTTGAGGGGAAGGTTTAAGGCGTGAAAATCGTTAGCGAACTTCCTGACAGATTCCATGGAGGACAAATCCAGTGGCAAAACATCGACTCGGGAACCCTTAATCTGTCGAATAATATCATCTTTGACAGCCTCCCCTGCTTCCACATTCCTGACACCCATGATCACATGCGCACCTCGTAGTGCGAGTACTCTCACTGTCTCTGCTCCAATTCCACTCGCTCCCCCTGCACTCAAACACAATCAATCAAAACTACTTACTTTGCATGGACTGTCTCTCTAGAACACTTTGGAATGAAGAAATCCCAATACGTGTAATAAAGAGCATTGTTAGTTCTGAAATCAGTGAAAGGTATGGACTTGGCGCCAGAATCTGGATAATTTCTTCTTCTGATTGCACTTAGATAAGGAAGGTAATTTGCAGCCTGGGTGAAGTGAAATTCTTTTAATTGCCATAAATGAGAGTAAAAAGCATGAAAATATGCGCTTCTTGTTTTCTTGAAAGCCTTCTCCTCGATAAATATATGGTACAGTCCACCTAATCTTCTTTACGATTTCGTGGTCATCTTTTTTACCAAAGTGTTTCAACAGCTTAGAGATCAAAATACAGTTTGCCGAATCTTCTTTGCAATTTCATGGTATCTTGATTGCCAAAGTGTTTCAACAGTGTACAGATCAAAATAACTCAATTTCCTATAAGATAGCTAATAGACTTAATACACTGGGCATTCATTACAACATTGAAACAAGCCACCTAACACACAAAACCAAGAAAGGCAGAAACAAAAACATAAATCATGCCACTACCAAGTTTAACACCAACAATACAACTATACAACAAAAGAAACTTAATTGGGTTCAGAATCTGTTTGAAACCCGTTAGAGACCATAGTAATATGAATGGTGCAGATAATGTTTGATTAAAACACCATTATAAAGACAGCAGAGACATTCACTGGATTTACATAATCATGAAATTATAACTGACAAAAGAATCAACAAAGCTGCTGTACCGGTGACAATTGCTGTGAGGTTGGAAGCATCGATTCCTTGAGCAACTTCTTCAGCAGTGGAGGCTGATCCAAACCCACTGGAGCCAGCCTTTCCCGTTACAAGAGAAATAAGTCCCATCATTAAATGAAAACAGAGGAGAACAACAAATCTTGGACGAAAACAGGACTCTGTTAAGAGATGGCGCTATACTATGATCGTTATATATATCAAACTCAAATTCTCATCAACGCCCTCCCAACCAACGAAACAAGAAGTATGGGCATGAAATATGCGGTCTGGCAGAGCCGAGATAAAAGGATTCACAGAATGTATGAATATGCCTACTTGGCCGGCATGGATGGACTTTACCAACAACAATTTTTAACTCTCCTCTTCATCAATATTCCCAATCTACAGGCATGGATGGTGCCTCACTCTACTCTGGACCACCCACGCTCTTTACACTTCTCTCTCGGCAAACTCCTTTCTCACGAGTTTCTCTATTTATAACAATTCCAGACCACCACCAACAAGCCTTGGCTACTTTCTTACTTTCGCGGTCCAGTGCCCTTCTCCCATTTTGACTGAAGGGAATTTAATGCACTGCAACTATAATTTATTTGGGGTAAATGCTCTGCAAATTCTTCGGGTTAAGAGCACGAAAGTTCGTTCAATGAGCCGCGTGCTATAACTGCACTTTTATTACCACGCCCCATTCTCGAAGACTTTCCAGTGTGAACATCTGAAACTTGGAAGTTTGTACCTCGTTAGATGTGTAGCAAAAAATAACCCACTATTAATGTCTCCATTATTATACATTCATCGGCATAAAACCTATGAATGGTTTGTATTTAAAGCCAGGATTGACATATTGTCACCATTGTTAGTTGCGAATGTGGCTATTATTTATTGCAGTATGTTTGATCTTAATCAGAGAGGCCACGTGGAATACATATGACACTAATACCATTTCCTGCATCTCCATCTTGATTCTATGGCATATCCAGGACTGACGATTGTGGTAGATGGCAGCGTAGGCAGATTTAATTGGAATAGATTACGTCACTTGATAAGGGACATTTAGTTCTCTCTTTTTCTTTTGGGAGGTTGGCTTTTTTGGCGAGGTAAAGTGGCGTGATAAATGGCAATCAAATCGTTTCGTTTTTTTGGTGATTTGTTTTTTACATTGGATTATAAAAATCAGTGGCATCGTGGAATCGTAGTTCTATCCCATTTATTGCGGAACTATGCTATGGAACTGTGATCTTAGAGGTTTTGGCCCATTTTAAGACGATCCAGATCGTCGAAATTCCAAATTGAGTGCCAGTTATCACAAGCAAAGTTAAAGCTGATTTGTTTTTTTATATATCTATATAATTACTGGTTATTTTTAAAATAGTTAAAATGTTGAGTAGCTTAAATCCTAATATTTTAATTTTTTTATGGTTGGTTTTTGTGTGATTTAAATATGGGTGTATGAAGTTTTTGAGGGCTTTAAATCTATTTATGAATTTAGAATCACAATTTAAAACATTACAAATTTCAGATTTCTTAAAAAAAGCATTATTGAATTCCCACCAAAAACTCGCTCAAAAGTCGAAAATTGAAATCCTCCAGTTTTTAAACTTCTTTTAAAATGTTTGATAGTTTTGTGGGTAAAGTTATTAACCAAATTCTGCATAGTAAGCATTATGAGTAAATTATATTTTATTTGTTATTATTGGGAGTGGAGTGAAATAAATTAAAAAATTAATAAAGTGGATTTTTGTTAGTATTATATAATATAATATTAAATTAAATTAAATTGTAATTTTTTTAATTGTTAGAAGTTCATAAGTTCAAATCCATGTAGATGTTTACTTATTAAAAAATAAAAATAAATTATTATTGAAATAACAATTTTGAAATATATAAATGGATTCAATTTTTTAGATTTTACAATTTCAATCACTTATATTTATACTATTAATATTAGCAATTATTTTTAATATTTAAAATATGATAAATAAAAAGTTCAAATCTAAAATGTTTAGACTACTCTTAATGAAATAACCCATATCATTGGAAATGGGGTGCAATCAACTAGATTAAGTTAATAATATATCAAATAAACTTTTTTGACATGACAGTTTTTTAAGATTTTCAATATAGTATATTTTGTCTTCAAAGTAATAATCTAAACACAATAGGAATCCTGCAACGTTTAAACTAATGCCTTAATGAAAACAACCATATCATTAAAAGTGAAGCAATGAAATGGAGTATAATGTATCAAGCAAACTTTTTTATATGTTTATTTTATTGGCGGGACAGTTTTTAAGATTTGTTTTTGTTATTTGAGTTGTCTTTAAAGCATAGTAGCATAATTCAGTAGTATTAGGACTTCTTATACGGAAATTTAGAACAAATTTGAATTTGTGGAATATTCGGTGTAAGTGTAATGCGCATACGAATTATTAGTAGAGAATTAAATTTTGAAAAAGAATTAAAAAAAAAACAAATTTTAATTATTTAAACACTATAAAACAGAAATACCATTCAATTTATACTTTCTTATTAAAATAACTATTAAGAAGTAGTTGTCTTCTCTCACACTTCCATATCATAGATTGTTGAGATTTTATATTTTTGTTTTTTTTTAATATGTTAAATTTTATTATAGAAATGTCTATGTATATTTATGGTATATTTGTGAATATTTAATTAAAATATGATATATAAGCAAGCTACTTCCGTATTTTATTCATATTAGATATTTTCATTACATATTTTTTTCATATCTAATCGTATTCGTATTCATACTCGAATTATACTACTATGCTTTAAAGTAGTATTCTAAACACATTATGAATCCCTTATTTTCTGGCTGTTCAAAATAATGGAAAGGGAGAATGACATTTTTTATCTAAAATTTAACAAGAATAATTTTGGATAATTGAAATTGCTTAGTAAGACTTTATAACAGTGCAGAATTTCGGAAATGACAAACTAAAAAAGTTGAAAATTCCCATCAATCAAGGAAAACTATGACTTCCACAAAATTATTGTAGAAATTAAGAAAACTTCTATTGATAAAAGTGGATCTTGTGAGTTTACTAGCTGAGCCTTTTTATCTTGTAACAAACTTCATCTTTGTAGAACTCTGATGGATTGACAATTTCAGTGGATTTAGAATTTGGCAAACTGCCAAAATAACCAACAAATACAAAATTTGCAATTCTTTTAATGAAATTCAATAAAAATAACCAAAAACAAAATTTGCAATTCTTTTAACGAAATTCGATAAAAATAACCAAAAACAAAATTTGCAATTCTTTTAATGAAAATTTGTTATTTGCAATTTTTTCAATAAAAAATTGTTAGAAATAATGAAATTATTAGTATAAAAGGTATACAATAATAAAACTTCTGCCAACTCCTGAAATTTATAAGATTAACTTACATTTTTTAAATGTGTTACATGATTAATTTACATAATTGTAATGATTCTAATAGAATTATGGATTAACTTCCTCAAGTAGAATTATGGGTTAACTTTGTCAAACAATCTACAGTTTTAAAGGCAATTTATGTTTAAATTTAAAATGTGAGATGTAGATACATATATAGTTGTCTAAATCTAAATTTGTATGTTGTAATAGGCTAATATAAAAGTTCAATGATTTGTGTTTTTTCAAAAACAACTACCAAAATCAAAATTTGTAATCTTTTTATGAAATCTAACAGAAATAATAAAATGTATACAGTATGCTGCACTGATTTTGAAAGTTGGTAAATAGTCCAAATCTTTATTTTCATTCAACTAAAATTGCATTACTAATCAAAAAGTTAAAAATTTATCTAACTCTCTACAATAAATACTTCATAATTATTATATTACCAAATTTGACTTAAAACTTATTAAATTCAATTCACTAAAATTAGGATATATGGATTCAAACTTCTTAGCAAACTATTTCACTAAATAGTATTTCTCAAATTTAAAAATGAAAAAACTATAATAATAAAAATCTAAAAATTAACCCTAACATTTACTGAATATAAAAAAAAAACATTTACTGGAATTTAACTTATAACATATTGAAAAACCATAAAACGGGATATCGAAAATAACATAAATTGGTTAATAATGAAGAATCCGAGGCAAAATTCTCGGATCCCTATAATGTGCAAGCTCAGAATTACAACCATTCAAAATGCTATTTTGTCCAATATAGAAATGAACATCAACCAAATAATAAAAACAAAACATTTCCTGGGAATGACAGTCAAACGTTGGTGAAGTGACAGTGTGAATCCATGGTTGTAATCTAGAAGTCTCTTGGATCCATCAGCTGACTGGCACCTGGCATTACTTTTGCCACAAAGCGACATCTGCCTTGACAGGTATTTGTTTGTTGGAAGAAAAAAGAGAAGCCTACGACGGTGAAAGGTGCATTTAATGGCAACGAAAAATGGATAGACACAGTCCTGTGACTGTGAGAGAGGTGGTTAATGCAAGTATTTTTCCTCTGAAAGCATGTACAGCCATATGCTTATGTCTGTCCTGGCCATCTGCTGGTCTCTTTCGTCTACGTAAATTTGGTGAGGTGGACGTGGAGGTGGTTGGAAGAGGTGGCCTCTTTAATGCTTTCGCTATATAATGGAAAGAAATCTGACAAACACGAGACACCAGTTCAGTGGAGCTGTATAAATGTTAACCAAAAAGTTCCTGACTCGCTGGATTCTGGCAGAGCAATTCTAACAATTCTGACCAAAATAACAATTTGGAGTGTTCAGATCGCAATTCACTATTAGGATAATTTATCAGCAGGGCAATAGTTAACTAGCCTGAAATCCATTTTCCAATGTCTGTGACAGCTTTCAGAGATATACAAACGATATAAAGAAGTAGCAATACAGTAAAAATGATTGCATGAGTGCTGGTTAGATAGCAGGCAAGGGTTATCCTTTAAAATTGGATAATTAGTCTAGAACAAGCAATCCCAATAGTTGAAATTACCAAAATTGGAAAATAGCAATTTCCAGCAAGAATTTTAACCGTTTTTCTCCCAAAACAGCCGAAATGATTTTCATTATTCAAATTGCAATTTTTATTGTAAAAATGGATTCCACGCCCTTTTATTATAACACATTGTGATTATGCAATTCCAACAACTTGAAACTCCAATTTCAACAATTTCAGTTCATCATAATTTTGATTGGAAAATTGACCATCATTTAACTTACACCAATTCTTATTAATTAAATGGAATTATATTTTTTTAAATTATGGAATATATTAAAAAATCCTTTAAAAACAAATATTTACTTATCCACTTACTTTGAACTTTTGAAACAATCAACTTTTATTTCCATAAACAAATTTAAGTAGCAATTGTCCCATAAAGTGCAAAAGAATGCCAAAAGGAAAATAAATAGGGTGAGAGATTGAATGTTTGTAATTTTTCTCAATATTTTTAAATACTGTTCACTTCATCCCCAATGCACAAAGTAGATGCATGGGATGAAGGAATGACTCCAACAACAAAGACACTGCATAAAACAAGAAATGGAAAGAGGGATAAAGATTTAGGCTTATTATATGGTAGAGGAATTGCATGTGTACCAAGGAATTGAGTTAGTGCTGGAATTTGCTTACAGATTTGCATAAGGTATAGGATGATAGTATAGTTTGGTGGAGAAGCTTGTCAATATAGACAAAACTATTTAAATTTATCTAGATTTCTTAGGTTGGATGTGAGTAATGAGACACCCAACCACACTTTTTAAACCTGCAAAAGACAACATTTAGTTATTTTCAAGTGAGAAGCAAGTCAACCAACCATAATGCTTATAAATGGCCATAGACACCACATACCAACCAACCACACTTTTTAAATGTGCAAAAGCTAACATTTAGTTATTTTCAAGAAAGAAGGAAGTCAAATTTTAATAATTTCCCATACGGACTAGTTCCAATTAATTAGCAAAATGCACTATTTTGCTAAGAATTTCAATGGTTTAAATAGAAAAAGAATAGTGAAAAGTGATTACTTATGATAAATGGTTGTCTTATGAATGGAAGGTCTTAAAAATTGTGAACTTAAAATGAAATTTTGATTTTACATGGATGTGGAACTATGTATGGGATTTACACTTATAGTCTATAAAAAACTATAATATCTTATCAATGGTAGATAGTAAATGATAAGGATGACAATATCACAAAGGAACAAATGGACCCAAGAATGTAGATAGGCAAAACTACTACTAGTATTCCAAAAACTAATGGAGGTGCTTCTCAAAGGAGGATGTTGCACCATAATTTAGACAAATATATTCCCCTTAATAAATACTATCATATTTTGAAAAATCTAATATCCTTCTTCTGTGCCACACACTCCAAACTAATTAAGCCTATAACCAACTCTATCTTTAAATAAGGTTACAAATATCATTTCAAAAGTTAAATTTGTTTCGTCAATCAAGTTTCCAAATACTATAAACAACTGTAAAAAATATGTTTTGTCTTTATCAATTATTATACTTTTCAAAAGCTAAAGACAATATTTTTTCAAAGCTTGTTCTCCCTTTCCCATTGAGCCTAATATCTAGATATATTTCCCATTGAGCCTAATATCTAAACCTATCTTATTAAAAAAAAAGCCTTTTTAATTGTGTGTGTATATATGACCTCTTCTTATAATTGAGATAAAGTTTAACCTTTTTAAATATGACACATTTCATTAAATTGTCAAATGACTCACATGCAATGGATGAATCTCGCTTGAATTGGGTTACAACATGTTTGCATTCTACAAAATTACATCAACTATGTTGTCGAATTCTCATCTATAAGCCATATGTCGTATGTCACATTTTGGCTAAATTGAATGTTGAATATGTTTTGGGACTTGTAATTCTTTGGTTGAATATCTTGTTTATTGTATGCTTAATGGATATGGGAAATGGGGTATGTGGGCTCATCAACAAGATATTGTTAACTTCCCAACAAGTTAGCCAATTATTTTGTCATGTGTTGAGAAGCATAATGCACCTATGAGATGTGAGGGGAGGAGGCATCACGTATCGTGCACTAGCCTTGTACAATTTGTCTTGATTGTTGGTGTAAGAAATATTGTTTAAGAGAAATCCTTTTAGAGGCATGGAAGGAGGTAACATCAATTGAGGAGGGACATAGATGCACAACCACAACTCGTTCATATGATCAAACTATTGGTAGCGGAAGCATAAATTTAACAGAGATCAATTAAGACAAAAATGAAACAATGGCAATCACACAAATTGAACACAGATATTTTATGTGGTAAAACCCTTAATAGGGAAACATCCATGGGGCAAAGAGTATCAGTATTCTTATTATTCAACAATGGATATTACAACATCTTACAACCATTTACCCACTTACTCTTTGATCATATTTGCCTCTACGAGCTTACATGGATATATAGCATCTTTCACATAGTTACATAAAACTGACCAATTAATTATGCACCTATCCATATTCTATCTTGGGTTATCTTATCTCAACCGAAGGCAGAATAATAGGGATCTAGAAGATGCCCAAATCCACATACGTGGAAAATTGGTTGTCATCGTTTCCAACAATCTCCACCTTGACAACAATTTACCTAATACCTTGCCCATTTTTTATTCATCACCTTTCCTACAAGCCAAGAGAAGCCAAGCACCACCACAACTTCTCTAATGTTACTAGTTTCATGAACAATTCTGCATAGTTCTTTTGAGTGTGGACCTTTTCAAGAGTTACTCCACCTTCATCAACAACCTGTCTTACAAAATGTTATTTAACATGAATATGTTTTGTCTCATCGTGATAAGTTTGATTTTTAGCCAAATGAATAACACTTTGACTATCACAAAAGACTTTTACGTCATTCAGTATCCTTCCAAACTCACCCAGCAAAACTTTCAACCAAATTGCCTCTTTGCAAGCATGTGAAGCAGATATATATTATGCCTCCTGTTGCAGCTGCAACCTAATCCCCAAATTTTTTGTAAAATTGTAGGGCCCCTCCTTTATTTTGGATTTACTAAGAGTTTTTGTTCATCTTTCTTTGCTTGTATTTTTTCTTGACACTTAGAAAAAAAAATTGAAGTCAAAATCGGTTTCTTGAATCGAGGTAAATTTCGGTTTTGCGCTGAAATGGTCGGGAGAGTTTCAATTTAACGCCGAAACGGTCGAAGAACACTTTTGTTTTGTGTGAATCTTTGAAGACAGAATGGGTTTCGGAGCAAAATCATATTTTGCGCCGAAACGGTCTGGAAAATGTGAGTTTGGACCCGATCAGAGAAAAAGTGGATTTGACGCCAAAACGGTCGGAGCATTGTTTGTTTTTCCACCAAAAGGAAATTGGATTTTGCACTGAAGAAATTTAAGGAAAGTTTCGCGATCAAAGCAAAACTGAATTTTACGTCGAAACGGTCAGAGCAAAACCATATTTGCCTCCGAAACGTATCGGTGCAAAATGCCTTTTTCATTCGATCTATCTTCCACCAATATGTCGCTTTACCCAAGAGTTGGAGGAAAATTGACCTTGGCCCGAAACGGCCCGATGACGTTTAATGAGAAGGCTCGAGGCCAAAAAATGTTAACCCAAAACGGCCCGATAGATATAAAAAAAATTCAGGCGAAACGATTCGGCATGAAATAAGTTTTCAGTCTGAAAAGGTCGTCTAACAAATGATAAAATTGTCGAAAAGGAGCCCTTTTTGACCCCGTTGGCACAATTATCGAGTCACATTTATTACTAAGTTTTAATTGTTTATAAAAGGGGAGTTCAATTTTTTTTTGTAACATTCTTATAATGTTGTTTGACGATTTGGAGTGAACCCCTGGACAACACCTCGCTAAATCCATTTGAGTGCGACATCCTTTGTTCTTCGCAAAACGTCAGGTAGGCTTCTCATGCCCTTTAGCATTGTTATGAATTGGATTTCTTTATGTTTTTAATGGTTTCAACACTCTTTGTTTTATTTGTTTGCCCTAATTTTGAAACGGAATCAAGCCAAAGACTGTGTTTATAAGATTGAAAAACCCCAGAAGTGTTTTTGGGTAGGGATAGGAGGATTTGTCGCCTTCAGCCTCGAAACTTTCAAGAGCTCTGCACCTTATTGTCACTATACCTTGGGAAAGTGGATTTTAATTCACTAGAGGGACCTAACCCTAGGAAATGAGTATCTGATAGCCTCAACCCGATAAGCTAATTCATTTAGTCCACCCATTTGATTAGCGTAGGCCAACTATGACTAGCAATTTTATGTATGGCTATGACTTCCCGACTGTGAATACAGGCTATCTAGGGTTTTCTCTCTTGTTGGCAGGGGGTGAAGGGAAAATATATGAATGGAGGTACGGCCTCACCCTACCCAGAAATCACATATATGAGTTGAGTAGGGTAAGCATTAGAAAATAGACAAGTGTGGAACAACTAGGACCATAATCTTAGTAAGTGCGCCTACACAACTTCCCTATATCATGGAGCGAGAATCCCCTTGTTGAGAGCACGTAGCTTGCTTGCGTCTTCGCTATCCAAGCCAGTGTCCCATTACCCATCTCACACCTTTTAGATATTTCCATATCGCTATGAAGTGGGTGAAGACTGGTCAGCCCCATTGGCTGGCTCGTATTGTTGTCCTTCCCGTGCCCTAAAAAAGTCTTTACATAGCCAGGAAAGGATTTTAATAGCCCACATTTTGGATTTAAATAGGGGCCTTTGGTACATGGTTTGATGAAAAAACTACTCATCTTTAAGAACATCCTTAACCGATTAAGTTGTGTTGTTGTGAACCATTGTCTTTTCTAATGTTGTTGCATTACCATGCTACCACAAATTACTAAATGAAAAGTTTTATGTGAAACCCTAAACAATAGAACTACAGTTTTGATTTAAACTCTTTTCTTCGTTTTTCCAAGGACATGTTTTAGAATGGGGAATGCTTCGCATGTAACCATTGATGCATCATATATTGCATGTGGACTCTCACCTCTAAACTAGGATCCTTGTTGCTAATACTATTATCAACTGTAATTGGTAGAACAGAGGAATTCATATTACAGTAAAACTTGATATGATGGAAGTATGAATCCCCTTGTCTATATTTCTCATCTTGTAAATAATGCATATTGATTGAATTAGTTTGGTTAAAATGTTATATTTCCATTATCATTTTGCTTGAAATTTTTTTCCTTAACATTGGATTTTTTCTTTTTATATACATTAACTGTGTTTTCACCTCATGATTCAGAAATGCAAAGGAGAGCTTCAAAGCATAAAGCCAAGGTCGTAGAATCTGATTCTGATATTGAAATTGTCCCAAAAAACATGATGGAGACCCAATATGAGGACACCAGAGTTGCAACAGGAGTAGTCCCTGAATATAAATGGGGTGAATTATACCACCTCATCCGAGACCAAAACATGTCAGATGCATCTATTGGGGAGATGATGGTGTACCAAAATATTAAGAAATCGGGTCTTCAAAAGGCCTCCACTCATCCAGAGTTGTTCCCATGTTCGGAAGTAATTGGGTGTATTTTACCCCATGTAGATGTTAGATTAAGAATCATAGCTGGGACAAATGGACAAGGATTCTCGTCATTTCAGCCAACTCATATTAGCGCAGCATATAAGTTGTCGCCCCCAAAAGTCATGATGACAGAAGACTAGATAAAGGGGGTCAACATAGACCATTCTGAATATGCTACTTGAAGACGTTGATTCCCGAAAAGCAATTGAGGCAAAGGGCGAGCTGAGAACACGGTGCACAGAATTTGAAAACACCCTTCAGAATTATAGCAATGATGTTAAGTAGAATATTTGGAAGGGAAAATGTGAATATCTACAATATTAGTTGGATGCCTCTTATGTATTATGTCGCCTCCCATGGTACAGTATTCAATTGGGAAGAAAATATTTTGGAGAGTATGGCATCAATGATAGCAACATCCCAAGGGGGAATGGCTCAGAAAAGAGCATAATTCTTTATGTCTTCTTATCCCATCGACTGTATCTTGATAAGGCACCCGTTCCACAAGTTGGGGTGCTATTGGGTCCCAGCTGAAACCCCTCTTTATGTGTCCCACCAAATAATGTGGGCTCATAAATATACAAGCTTCTGCAAGTGTATATGTGAGGAGTTCATAGTTTATCTATATAGGTTAATTTTTAATGAGGAACCTAATTGTTTGTCGGATAACGCAATGACCATGATCAATGAATACAGGAACTACTACTTTTCCCCAGAAGGTACATACATTTGAATGTACGGGGGAACTAAATCTCCTTCTCTGATGCCAAAGTACGCCACAGATTATGTAGTGCATAAGGAGGCTGTAAGACAAGTTTTTGTCAATGGAGTTGGCCACTTTCTGAACAAGAACAAAAGGTTTAAGGAGAAGAGGTTTTCATAAAGGACTTGGAGGCGTTTCATTTTGGAGAGAAGATTTTCATCAGAAATGACAAATTACAGAAAGCCGCCAAACATTGCTCATCGTGTAAGATCCACTTTGAATACACAGACCACTTCTTAAAGCATGAAGAAGTATGTCGAAGGGAAAATAATATGGAAGATTTAAACAAAAGATTTGGCCGAAAAGATGGAGCAGGTTCTAGTCAAACTAAGGATATTGTTAAAGAAGTAGATTAGCAGAAGGCTAGAGATGAGGTTGTAGCAGCAGAAGAAGCAAGACTAAATCAAGAGGAAGAATTAAGACAGAAAGAAGAAGAAGCACAGAAGAAAGAGGAAGAACAAAAGGCAACATAAGAAGAAGCAAGGAATAAAGAGGAAGAACAAAAGAAGAAAGAAGAAGAAGTTGAGCAGGAGAAGCAAAGAAAAGAAGAGCAAGAAGTAGCAGAGTTACAGAAACAAAAGGAGGAAGAGGCTAGATTCAAGAAAGTTGTGAAAGATAAAGGGATCCAAGAAGAAGATCAAAGTTTTCAATACATGGGCATATATCTACCTGACGACTTCGGAATCCCGCTTACAAGAGGAAATATTCCATTCATTGAGCTCAGGCTCACACCTTTTACTCCTTCGAAGAAGCATTCTGTGGAAAAATTGGATACTATAGTTTTTTACCCAAAGCGGAAAACGATGTTGAGAAGAACCAAGAAAAGGATGAAAATGGGTACTCAACCAGATATAGTAACTATCCAAGAAAATACCTTAGTGGAAGGCACCCACAAGGACCCCAGGTTTATGGCTTCAGTAAATATAGCAGTTACCCATGCCAATGTCGATAGGTTGATGAATGATTTGGAGTGAAGCAAAGTGAAAATGTTGAAGTTAAAGGATAACTTGGTAAAAGCCATAGGTGAAGGAATTGAATTAAAAAGAAAACAAGATACAGTGGAATCTAAAAAGAAAAACTTACTGCTAGATTATCAGGAATTGGAGAATGAAAAGGATGCCTTAAATGTGCAGCTTATATTCATGGAAGGAGAGGGGAATGATTTCTATTCTCAAATTAATGAGTTGGAAGAAAATCAAATCAAATCAAATCAGCAGGTGGAATCCTTGGTCAGAGAAAAGGAGTCTTTGCAAGTGCACGTAGATGAAATAATAATTGAGAAGGAAGTTTTATAGTCCCAGGTGGATGAGTTAATGGATGAAAAGGAATCGTTGATGGAGCAAGTCAAAGTTACTCAAAATTAGAAGCAAGACATGACACCATTCTATGAGCATGCCTATAAAATACAGGAACAAATCTACCATTCACAAGAATTATTGGTTGAGGAAATTGATAAAATGAGAAAGATGATAGACAAGATGAAGGAAATTTCCGCGGGCGCTCTTACTGTAAGACAAAAATTAATTAGTACATTTCACAAAGTGAAGAAGTTGATCGCCTGGAAAGGAGAAAGTCCAAACTTTCCCGATCACTTGCTGAACAATACAACTGCAGAGCTCAAGTTAGATATATCTCTTTTAGACAGTTGCAGAAAAGCTGCTAGGAAAATACAAGCAAAAGTACCAAAGTCTATCTCCAAGCGTGAAGGAATTTACAAAGATATTTGTCAGGTGCACGAGAAATGCCATATCTCAATTGCTCAAGATATGTACGAGTTGCCCACCAAAGACTAGCGTCTAACAAAATTGAAAGATAGCTTAAAGGAAGACCTGGAGTACATCAGGAAATTGGACGTGCTTAATGAAGAAGATCTCAAACAACACATAGGACAAGCATATGTGAATGCTTATTTTTTGGAAGAAAGTTATAAAGAAGCTACTAAAGGAGTAATAAGTGTGGGGAAAGAATTATCCATTCATGAGATCTCTTTAAAATTATTAGAGCCTCTGCAATGTAATGTAATATTTCATGAAACTGATAATGTAATTTGTAAATAATTATCTATTTTTGGTTGTGCAAGCACAAAATGCAAAATTTTAGCAATCCAAGAGTCGGGGAGGTAGGTGAAACGATTGGTCATGTAAGGAAAAATTCTCTTGTAAGATAAATAGAGGGGAAAAGGGTTTGAGAAGGGAATTTTTCTAGTGTAATAGAAGCTGGAGACATTTTGTAAGAAAACTAATTTTGTGCTAATGAGAAAGACCTATTTGTTGGGTAAAGCTTACATGGATTTTTGCGTGGAATGTTTTGGATAACGGATCAGAATTATTTCTTCCTATGTTGATCCTCATGCTGTGAGATCTTTCTAACTTTATTGAATTATTTTGATGGTAATCAATGATTTTACTTGTCTATGCAAATGTCTATGTGATATAAGAGTAATAAATGGATATAAATGTCATCAAATCTATCTTTGTATATTTGTGTTGTGAATGTAAGTACTTTATCTAAATAGTTATATGTTGGATTTGTATAAACATTCTCATATATTACTCTTATTAAAACTCGCTCCTTGCAAGGTTAGATTAGTTAAGTTAGAATAGGATTAGCTGATTGATAAGGTAGAAGTGATAAGACGAGAGGTAAGAACCTACGCATCACTTGTGAGGATTCTTCCTATAAATTATAGGTTATGCATCAGTTAGATTAGGGAACTTTCATACTCATAATTAAACATAAAATATAAACAGTGGGTCGGGCCGCAATCGATAAAATCAACAAATTGATCCACGATAGCTAGACCATTAATCGGACGGATTCCTTATTCCAAACAATGAATGATCTATTTGGGATTATTCATTGGGGAGAATCCCTACTATCAATCCTAGGAATTTCCAGGCATCAACAATTTTGGCGCTAGAAGGAGGGCAGCCAATGCATGGCTGGTAGAGGAAATCTGTTTTCACGAGGAAATTTCTCTAGGTCTCCGTTGGAAACAACCCAACCAGAAGAATTCATTTCTAAAACTGATTATCAAGAAAAGTTTGATTATGAAATTGATCATATTGAACGTTTGTATGTTGTTCCTCACCGAGAAGTAGATAATTTTAGGAGACACACTAGATTGTATGTGAGAAAACTTGGGGGATTATTGGTAGTACCTTTATTACCTAGAAGACAAGCTCCTAGACGACAAATTGTGCAAACTAGGGATTCTGTGCTTGTGGAATCTTTGGAAGAATTAGTAGATTTATCATTACAAGATATACTAGATCCCATAAATCAATTGATGCCTAATTCTCCCGAGTCAATTACTTCTTTGCACATACAAACACTTACACCACCACATACGCCTCCACATTCGCCTGCACGTATTGATAACATGGCTCACAATTCTAATCCACCACCTGCATGGAGGGATAGAGGACCACTCAACTTACCCACTCCTTTACATGACCTACCTAAACACCCAGAATGAATATTACCTAAGTTTGATCCTAGAAATGGAGTCTCTGCTGATGATCATTTAAAAAGTTTTTACTTGGCTTTAAATTTACTGAATGTAGAACATGAATATGTCATATGCATACTTTTCCCATATACTTTTGAACCTAGAGCATCATCTTGGTTTTTTATCATACAGACTGGTTCTATAGTAGATTGGGATGGTTTTGAAAAGGTTTTTATAAGCAAGTTTGGTGATCAGAGAACGCAGGCTTCACTCATGAAATAATTATTGTCTCTAAGAATGGATATGAAAGAAAAAGTACAAGACTGTAATAAGAGATTCACTACAGTCTTAAATAGTTTCACCACTGCTGCAAAAACTGCTGAAGAATCCTTGGTTGAATATTATACCACAATGCTTCATCCATCCATAGCCATGTTTGTTAAGAGATCATGCAACACTACTTTAGCAGAAAATTTTGAAGAAGCCAAGAAAGTATAAAATGATATCAATAGTATTATGAAACACGCTATGGATGCTGAGGTAAAACCAAAAGTAAATAAAAGGCCTTTGTTGCTAACCAAACCGAAGGAAGAGTCTTCTAATGAACTGGAAAGTGTAGTCAAATTGGTTCAAAAGTTATCAAATAAAATAGTAGGTTTGGAAAAGGAAAAGGGCACTAGTTCTTCAATGAGAAAACCTTTTAATCCTTTCTACAAGAAAAAGGAAGAAAGCACAAAACCTCCATCAAATGATTCTGTTGTTTTTAATTTAAATGAGCTCGGCATGGATCACTTTTGCACATTCCACCAAGAGCATCATTCTGAAAAAACTTGCCCGCAGTGGGTAAATTTAATGACTTTGGTAATGAATCAAGTATTGGATACACAACTAGTAGATCAAGAGGATCATGATAAAGAACAATCAAATGAGGCATAAGATCACAGTGAAGAAACCATGTTAGTGTTATGGGATTGGGCCCCAAATTTGGGTTTGGATGAGGAGGAAGGAGTAGAAGAAATACATGCTTCGTCAATAGATTATGCTACTAGGAGTAAAGGATCATTAGAAGAACAAAGTACATTGCTACCAAAATTGAGGGCAGCTAAAGAAGTCATAAAAAATAATAATAATAGCCCAAATCAATCGCAGCCAAAAGTGACTGAAAAAAGACTCACTAGTCTTCTAGGGGCTGTGAAAGAAACAAATCCATTGACCAATCAATCAATGAACCATGTACTCAACAAATATGATATTGGTGGAAATCCTAGAGGAAATCGAAATATGGGGTATGATATTATAGAATATATAAAGAAGACAAAAGCAAATGTATCTATGTTTGAAATGCGTAATCTTCCACAACAACGAAAAAATTTATTGGAAGCTTTTGATTTAAAATCAAGTAGTACGGTAGACAGATAGTCATAAAGGATTGGATCTGATGTTGATATTAATGAAGCAAGTATTGGTGGAAAGTCAAAGTCTCAAACTCTTCCTTTTATTCTAACTTTTGAAATTTTTAATTACAATGTGCATAACTATTTGGTATATTCTAGAGCTTCATCTAACATCATGCCACTATCTATTTGTAAAAGAATTAATGGGCAACCAATAGCATCCCCTTCTCAGATTATCCAACTAGATAGATCAAATGTTAAAGTTATTGGAGAAATGAAGAATGTATTGATTAGATTGGTTGCATATTCAAGAGAATGTCAATTTATCAATATCATGGTAGTAGACATACCAAAAGCTTATGGATTAATGCTGAGTAGAGATTGGTCAAACAGATTGAATGGGTATTTTGCAACAAATTGGTCTCATTTGTGGTTAGCGTACCAAAATAAGCAGAATCAAATCAAAGTATTAAGAGAACCTCATATGAAACATAATGTGACAGAATTAGAAGGTAAGAATGAACCAGTAAAATTTTCATCTTCAGTTTTGGGAAATTATTTTTTGGAAATTGAACCCGGAAACTATCAGGCAGAAAATATTGGCCATGATTCAGACACACAGTCCGGTCTCCTTCAATTTGCACGGGATGATGATATTGACTGTAATATAGTAGAGTTAGTTACTAACATAGGTGATCATACTAATGTAGTTGAATTAGAGGATAGATTTTGGAATTTGTATTTTGATGGCTCCAAGACACAAGAGGGAGCAGGAGTCGGTTGTGTTCTTCTAGATACCCAAAAAAAAAGACAATTTCTCTCTTGTAGACTAGAATTTGAATGCACAAATAATACTGCCGAATATGAAGCTCTAATTCAGGGCATAAAGAAAGCCATTGGTTTAAATGTAAAGAATTTGAAGGTTTTTGGTGATTCAGAGATAGTTGTCAGGCAAGTAAGAAATACCATTCATTGCTTATCTCCGCACTTTAAAGGATATCAATCCAAGGTATGGAATTTAATATCTAAATTTGATGCGTTTAATATAAATTCCATCCCTAGGTTACAAAATGTTGCTGTTGATTTATTGGCTAGGTATGCTTCACGTCTAGTACCAACTAATAACAAGTGTTCCATTGAATTACTTTTCAGGCCATATGTCCCTGATAATATTACAACTTGGAGGGTGTTCAATGATGATGAACAAATTATCAACTTTTTGATAGATGAAGATACATTCAAAGAATCCATTATTGAAGAAGACGAACACCAATCAAAATTGCAAGATAAGGATATCAGTAAGGGAAATTTTATGTCAAAAGGAGTACGAACTCTTGAAAATTTATTTGATCTACAACATAAATTCAGGAAGCCAACAAACGTCAAAACAAATGGCTCCTCAATGCAGTACGAACCAGTGAACTTAGGTATGGAGCAAGAACCTAAATATGTCAATTTAGGACAATGTTGCTCACTTGGCGAGAGTTGCAAATTTATTAAACTTTTTCAGCAATACAAGGACATTTTTGCATGGAGGTATGATGATTTGAAGACTTATGATACATGTGTCATACAACATGTGATACCTATCAAACAAGGTGCAAAACCATTTCAGTAGCAACACCGAAAGATGCATCCTATGCTTGAACCCTTAATACAAAAGGAATTAAAGAAGTTGTTGGATGCTAAGATTATTTTTAAGGTCAGGCATTCCGAATGGGTGGCAAAATTGGTACTTGTAAGGAAAAAATCAGGAGAGATAACACTATGTGTCTATTTTCGAAATATAAATAGAGTGTCAGACAAAGACAATTATTCGGTACCACCTATGGAACAAATCTTACAATTGGTGTTGGGATCAGAGATGTTCTCCTTATTAGATGGATTTTTAGGATATAATCAAGTGTTAGTGGCCAAAAGGGACTGACTCAAGACTACCTTTCATACAAAATGGGGGACGTTCACTTATAGAAGAATGCCTTTTGGTCTTATGAATGTTGGAGCCACGTTTAAAAGGGCCATGGATATCGCATTATGAGGTTTGGTTGGCCACAGTGTTTTTATTTATTTAGATGATGTGACAGTCTTTTCCAAGAAAAGAGAAGATCGTGCTTTTCATTTAAAACATATTTTTGAACATTGTAGGAAGTGTGGCATATCTTTGAATCCTAAGGAAAGAATTTTTGTTATCCTAGAAGGAAAGTTATTAGGACACATCATCTCTAGAAATTGAATCTCTATAGACCCATAAAGAATTCAAGCTATAATTCAGATTCCCATGCCCCATAATAAAAAAAACTATGCAATCATTCATGGGCACAATAAATTTTGTTCAAAGGTTTGTGCCAAATTTTGCATAAATTCTAAAACCTTTGCAACAAATGGTGAAGCAAAGTGTGCAGTTCAAATGGACTGAGATCGAAAAGAACACGTTCAAGGATATAAAAAATGCCATTGATCATGCGCCTTCATTAAGAACTCCATATTTTGAAAAGGATTTCATTATATATACATTTGCTTCAGATCATTCTCTCGCAGCAGTGCTCACGTAGAAAGGAGAGCAAGGAGACGAATATCCAATATCTTTTATGAGCACTGGATTACAAGGAGCTAAACTGAATTACCCAATTGTAGACAAACAAGCATACGCAGTATTTAAGGTAGTAAAACAGTTCAAACCTTACATTTTAAATAATAGAACCAAGGTTATAATACCTCATCCAACTGTCATATCTATATTTGTCCAAAAGGAATTGGGGGAAAGACGTGGAAATTGGGTGATTGCATTACAAGAATATGACCTAGAATTTAAACCAGCTAATATTATCAAAGGTCAAGGATTATGCAAGTTGCTTACTGGACATCCAATTGATGGAGATCATGGCTAGGAAAATGAATCCGAAATGAATTTATTCGAAGCATGTTCCATTTTTACCACTCCAAATTCATGGTATAGAGATTTAATTCATTATCTTAAACATGGATATTTTCCATAACACTGGAATTCTAGGCAAAGAAGGGCTCTTAGATTGAAATATGCCTCATATCAGATAATAGACAGAGTGCTTTTTAGAAGAAATTATGATGGAGTGTTGCTCAGATGTCTTGAAAGAGATGATGTGGAAAAGGTGGTTAAGGAATTACATGATGGTCCTGCAGGAGGGAATTATTCCGGGGACACTATTGCACATAATATATTGAGAGTCGAATATTACTGGCCCACTGTTTTTAAGGATGCGCATGCTTACACATGGAAATGTGATATATGTCAGGAAAGTGCTGGTAGACTATCAAAACCAGCAATGCCATTAAAACTGGTCATCATTTCGAAACCATTCGAGCAATGGGGTTTAGACATCATTGGGGAGATCAATCCCAACTCTTCATTGCAACATCGATATATTCTTACCACCACTGATAATTTTACAAGATGGATGGAATCCATTCCTTTTCGCAAATTCAATGAAGATGTAGTCATCAAATTCTTACAAGAAAACATCATAACTAGGTTTGAGGTTCCAATTTTGTTAGTCTTTGATAATGCATCTTATTTTTCATCTTTTAAGTTGAGTGCATTTTCTATTGAAAAGGGAATTAAATTGCATTATTCATCTAATTACTATCCTCAAGGGAATGGGTTAGCATAATCCACCAATAAGAACCTTATAAGAATATTGAAGAAAACTGTTATTGAAAACCAAAGAAATTGGCATACATCTATTTCCAATGCTTTATGGGCAGATAGGGTCACTCCAAAGAATTATTCATGGGTTTCTCCTTACACGTTAGTCTATGGGAAAGAGGTTATTCTTCCCCCAAACATACTACTCCCTTCCTTATAGTTAGCTCAGGCATCCCGAGGGTCAAATAGTGAAATCATGTAGTCACGCATTAATATCCTGGTGAAACTTGAAGAAGCGGGGGAAAAGGCCATGGATAGGTTCAATCGTCACCAAGATATTGTAAAAAGGTGGTTTGATAATAAAAAATCTGGAAATAAAACTTTTGAGGTAGGAGATCTAGTTCTAAAATGGAACCACCCACACGAAGAAAAGAGTAAGCATACCAAGTTTCAACATTTATGGCTTGTCCCTTATCAAGTTATTGAAAAGCTTGGCCCAGGAACTTATAAGTTACAAGATTTACAAGGGGAGGAGGAGAATCTCCCCATCAACGACCTAGCACTCAAGCAATACTTTTCTTAGGAGTAGGAAAACCTTTGTACATAAATAATTTGTTTTGTTTTTTTTTTCTTTTCTTTTGCTTTCTTTATTTTGCTAAGCTTTGCATGAGTTTCCATTTCAGTTTGTCATTGTTTGATTTTATTTCAAATAAAAACCAGCTCAACTTTCAGAGTGATCAACAAGAAAACATAAATATGACATAAATTTATTTTCATGCAAAGATTTCGGATCATGAAAAGGATTAGAATTGGCTTCAAAACAAAGAATTTATTTTTGTAAAAGCTATGAGATGAATTATTTTAATCGTTGCTTTATATTAAGAAGGGAAACTTGTTTCTTGGTTCAATTTGTGTCAGTGCTTATTAAACTTGGTAAAATAACCAAGATTTAAGAATTCTAAATTACTATCCTAGGGCTCCATTCAATCACAAACAAATAACCTTCTTAGGTAACCTACTATAGCTTACCCATGGAAAGGAAGCAAGTCTTACAAATGTGTGGAAATTAAAATGATCCCATGCTACCAGAAATTTTAGCCAAAAGGCTCACAAATAAGACTCAAAATTCTCTAAATATTCCATATCCACCAAAGAAGTAGGTTTTGGGAAAATAAGATACGACACATTGAATCAAGAAAATTCAATTGATGATTCTCCAGAAGGTTCTTCTCCGTCCGTGAGTATGACAAACCAAATAAAATATTTATCACTCACACAAAAGGACATTATGGATGGAAGAACCCATGACGAATATTTGAAGACTGAGGAAATCCATTTAAGAGAAGGACTCAAACGACAAAACTCGTTAAAAGCATCCAAAGGAATCCTAGTAGCATGGGAATGAGGAACACACAAATACATTTGTTTGATATTGTTACAATCATGTGGTGTCATATTTAGTGGAAACCAAAAGACGGGACAAATAAATAACACCGTGTCATGGCCTCACGAGAGTGATCGGGAAATCTATTTAAGGTTTCCCTACTTCTCGAAATAAATGACCATTCTGATCCAAGAAAATCTTCTCCCTAACTAAAATTTATATTTTTAAAATCATCAAGAGATATATTAAAGGCATAACTTTACAATTTGAAATGATTAACAAGTAGAAGCAATTGTGGTCCTAAGTAAAAAATTTTGTTTAAAGATCTGTGTTCACCAGCTAGTCGCCAATTGTTGCAACTGCAACCTAATCCCCAAAAATTTTGTATAATTGTAGGACCCCTCCTTTATTTTGGATTTACTAAGATTTTTTGTTCATCTTTCTTTGCTTGTATTTTTTCTTGACACTTATAAAAAAAAATTGAAGTCAAAATCGGTTTCTTGAATCAGGGTAAATTTCGGTTTTGCATCAAAACTGTCGGGAGAGTTCCAGTTTAACGCTGAAACGGTCGGAGAACACTTTTGTTTTGCGCGAATATTTGAAGACAGAATGGGTTTCGGAGAAAAATCATATTTTGCGCCGAAACAGTCAGGAAAAGGTGAGTTTGGACCCGATCGGAGCAAAAGTGGATTTGACGCCGAAACTGTCGGAGCGTTGTTTGTTTTTCCACCGAAAGGAAATTGGATTTTGCACTGAAGAAATTTAAGGAAAGTTTTGTGATCAGAGCAAAACTGAATTTTACGTTGAAATGGTCGGAGCAAAACCATATTTGCCTCCAAAACGTTTTGGTGCAAATGTCTTTTTGATTCGAACTATCTTCCACCGATATGGCGCTCCACCCAAGAGTTGGAGGAAAATTGATCATGGCCCAAAATGGCCCGGTGACGTTTAATGAGAAGGATCGAGGCCAAATCATATGTTAACCCGAAATGGCCCAACAGATAAAGTTTTTTTTAGGAGAAATGGTTCGGCATGAAATAAGTTTTCAGTCCAAAAAGGTCATCTAAGAAATGATAAAATCGCCAAAACGGAGCCCTTTTTAACCTTGTTGGCACAATTACCAAGTCACATTTATTACTAGGTTTTCATTGTTTTTTTTTTGACAAGAACGGTTAGGTTGCATTAATCGGCGTTATGGCAAACCAGAATCAAAAGGTTACAAATCTGAAGAAGGTTGGTGACCTCTAACAGTGCTGCCAACCTTCTTGTGAAAGTCTTGGGAGACAAATCCCATCTGTTTCTTGAGCTAATTCGAGAAAATGACAAAAGGAGCTTACAAGGGTAAATTCTCACAAACTGTGAGCAGAGTAGAAGACAAAAGCAAAGCATTTAGACTCAGGGGGATGAAATTTGCCCCTTAAAGTAAGGATCCGGCTTTTTCTGAGATCCAAAAGAGATGTTGGAAGCCGTCTCCTTTTCTCTACGTGCCTTGTTGGTCCTTCGCCCTCTGGTAAGGGGTGGAGACGGGACTGAAATGTCTTCAGGTTCAATAGTTCCCAAAGAGCCGCTGGATGGGACTGAAACAGCCGGACCTGCAGGGGCAGGGGGTTCAGGATCTGAAGCCCTGGCTTCCTTCGCATCTACTGAGCCAGGTAGGGCAGGATCCGGAAGTCTTTCGTCTACCGGAGGGTCTTCCATAACTGTTGTTGCTTCAGGGTCTAGGGCTTCTTCTTCTTGCAGTGCTTCAAAGCTGTTTTTAATTTCAAGAGTTGCCTCCGCTGAAGGAGTGGCCTTCGGAACCTGGGCTAGTGATTCCTTTCGCCTTGGCTGCCTTCGCCGGTTAGTTACTGGCTGAAAGTCATCTTCTTTAACTGGTTCCGCCACCTCTGAGGCTTTGGGGCAGCATTTTGCGAAATGACCATAAGTATGGCACCGAAGGCACTTAAAAGGAATCTGCTCGTAGTCCAGCTCTTGGATATGGCGCCATTCCCCTAGGGAGAGCTGAATGGCTTCCGGGAGTCCTTTCTCGAGGTTAACCTCAACACAAACACGAGCACAGGTAAATTGATCCCCTTTCGACTCCACACTGTCCAGGAAACGCCCAAGCTTATTTCCAATGTCCTCCAGAGAACTTTTCCCCCATAGATGCAGGGGGAGATGAGGCAGCCTAACCCAAACAGGGGCTGCAGTGATCTCAGCTCCGGGATTAAAATCAAGAGTCCAGGGGGCTAAGAACAGCCCCCTCGGCCCCATGAAATAGGGTCCAGATTTGAAAACTAGATCTCGATCCTCTTTGCTAGAGAAGCTGAAAACAAAAAAGCCCCTGCCTACTGCACACAGAGAAACGTTTCCATGTATCAGCGATTTCCAGCGTTCTTCCATCCAAGCCTCCACCGTTTTGGGGCTAGGCCATAGCCCCGTGAACTTTTCGATGAGGGCCTTTTCTGCTAGAAGGAGGGCAAGGTTGCATGGCTCTTCTGGAGATAGCTCGAGAGAGGGGATCTCCTCCATCTTCTTAACAAACTTAGACGAGAGAGAAGGCTTGGCTTTAGGTCCTGCCGAACGGACTAAAGCTTTGAAAGCTTCCAAAGGGTCTTGTTCCATCTCAGCAAACGGATCTGGGGCCATCGTGGAAGGCGGCGACCTCCAGCAATCAAGGGCGCAGCAGGGCGAGCAACGCAGGCAAGCAAAACGCAGGCTCCGTGGCTCTGCAAGCAATGGAGGCAAGAACGATCCCAGAGAAGACCGCGTCCCTGCAAACGGAAAACCAGAGAGAGGCGGCTAGGGTTTGTGCCCTAGCCGCAGAGAAAATCCGCCTTGCGTCTTCATTTCCACAGTGGACGATATATTTACGACCCCCCTTACTAGGTTTTCATTGTTATAAAAGGGGAGTTCAAAGTTTTTTTTGTAACAGTTTTATAACGTCGTTTGACGATTTGGAGCGCACCCCTAGATGACACCTCTCCTAACTCCATTTGAGTGAGACATCCTTTTTTCTTCGCAGAATGCCAGGTAGGCTTCTCATGCCCGTCAACATTGTTGTGAATTGGATTTCTTTATGTTTGTAATGGTTTCAACACTTTTTTTTAATTCTTTTTCCCTAATTTTGAAATGACATCAAGCCAAAGATCACGTATATAAGATTGAAAAATCCCATAAGCGTTTTTGGGTAGGGATAGGAGGATTTTCCGCCTTCAGCCTCGAAACTTTCAAGAGCTCCGCACCTTGTTGTCACTATACCTTGGGAAAGTGGATTTTAATTCAGCAAAGGGACCTAACCCTAGGAAATGAGTATCCGGCAGCCTTATCTCAATAAGCTAAGTCATTTAGTCCACCCATCCAATTAGCGCAGGCCAACTATGACTAGCAATTTTATGTATGGCTATGACTTCCTGACTGTGAATAAAGACTATCTACGATTTTCTCTCTTATTGGCAGGGGTGAGTAGAAAATATATGAATGGAGGTACGGACTCACCCTACCTAGAAAGCACATATATGAGTTGAGTAGGGTACGAACCAAAAAACATGAAAGTGTGGAACAACTAGGACCATAATATTAGTAAGTGCGCTTACACAAATTCCCTATATCATGGAGGGAGAATCCCCTTGTTGAGAGCATGTAGCTTGCTTGTGTCTTCGCTATCCCTTCCAGTGTCCCATTACCCATCTCACACCTATTATCTATTTCCATATTTCTATGAAGTGGGGGAAGACTGGCCGGCCCCATTGACTGGCTCGTATCATTGTCCTTACCATGCCCTAAGAAAGTATTTACAAAGCCAGGAAAGGATTTTAATAGCCCACACTTTGGATTTTAATAGGGGTCGTTGGTACATGGTTTGATGAAAAAACTGTTCATCTTTAATAACATCCTTAACCGGTTAAGTTGTGTTGCTGTGAACCATTGTATTTTCTAATGTTGTTGCATTAACATGCTACCACAAATTACTAAATGAAAAGTTTTATGTGAAACCCTAAACAACATAACTATAGTTTTGATTTAAACTATTTTCTTTGTTTTGCCAAGGACACATTTTAGAATGGGGAATGCTTTCGATGTAACCATTAATGCATTGTATATTGCATCCGGACTATCACCTATGAACTAGGATCCCTGTTGCTAATACTATTATCAACTGTAATTGGTAGAACAGAGGAATTCATCTTACAGTAAAACTTGATATTATGGAAGTATGAATCCACTTGTCTATATTTCTTGTCTTGTAAATAATGCATATTGATTGAATTAGATTGGTTAAAATGTTATATTTCCATTATCATTTTGCTTGAAATTTGTTGCCTTAACATTGGATTTTTTCTTTTTATATACATTAACTTTGTTTTCACCTTAGGATTCAGAAATGCAAAGGAGAGCTATACTTATGATTTGAACTTCAAATAAAGTCCTTAACTTAGCGTGAAACAACTTGCTATCTCTTGAGTATGTATTTCTCGTAGAATTCTATAGATCGCCACTAGCAATTACTCTTGAAATCATCAATGTTGTGGGGAGGTGTCTCTCAAATTTGTGGAGAAGATATAGATTCATGGTCCCTTTGAAGTTGAATGGGGAGTGGCCCCTTTAACGCCCTCAACCAAGTCCTCTTGAAACTTAGTTCAAACATTGCAAAGGTAGAGGTTAGCAATGTGCAACATTTTCTTAGTATTAAACTCACAACTCAAGGCACCTACATGGTAGGATTAGGATTCACCAAAATAGATGGTGTCATCAAAGCCCAATTCCTCAATGAAGTGCAACAAGTCTCCAAATTGGTGACTACTTTTCTCACAATGTTCCATACAAGTTGTCATATTTTGGATGATTAGAGGAAACACCTTCCCACAACAAAGGTGTCTTAGTCGATCCTAATAGTCGGTTCAATTGTAATTATTGTGGATATGGTAAAAATGCTTACCCCATATGGTTATTAGTTGTAAATCGTAGAATTCTGCATGTCCCTCAAAGCAACATAATAGTGAACTTTCTAGCGGCACTATGAGACGGGATAGTATAAATATATCATTGACATGGTCAATGTTGCTTCTAACAATAACAAACGGAAGTACATAATTCATGTAAAGGCATGCATGTATCATGGAAACGCTATGATCTAGATGAAGTCAAATCTCATGTTGATTAGAGACAACATAAGGCTGCTCCTCGATAATCATAGAAGAGAAAAATGCAATAGGTTGCACAACATTGTCCCACACGACAATTTTTACACGAGTTCTAATTTAAAGAATACATCAAGCTAAAAAATGTCCCTTAGATAGTGTAATAAATATATGGCGTGGGAAGGACTTAACACTATGTTTGAAGGTTAATGTTTATTATAATTTTTTCCAAAGTATCCATTACAAAGTTGAAAAAATACATAAGTGAAAAAACCCTAATATGGTGTACACTAGTGAATGTAGTGTACCTTTTTTGAAAAATGAGGCACACTAACTCAAAACTACAATGTTCCAAACCAAAAATTTAGAACAGTAGCTCCATGGGCTCAATGCAACAGGATGTGGCTTGACTCTCGAAGGCTTGGGGAACACTTGGACACTATGGGAATGGTACCAGCCTATGTTCTGTATGTTCTGCATTATTTTCTAGTTTTATGCAGGTTTTTCAGACTTCAAAGGGTTTGGGAATGATTTGGGAGGATTTGGAGGGAGTTTGGGGAAGGAGGACAGCATAGGGTCACAATTTCCAAACGGCCTAAAATAGTACTTAGGATACTCTATTTTCTATAAAATCACATGGGATGGCTTCTACAGAGTCTCGGGTTTCTATAGCATCTTTTGTAATGTTTTTTGGATCTCCGGAGAAGAAGATATGGCTGAAACAATGGGAGCTAGTCAAAATTAACTAGTGAAAGAGAAAGGGTAGGAAAGATGGAAAAGGAGGGGAAGGATGTAAGTGAGTGGGGATGAATTTATATAGTAAATACCTGTAGGTGATATGAAAAAATATGCATATATAGAATGTACCACACTTTAACATGTGTGGACTTTAGGAATGGGTGGATTGGCCAGCACATTGACCATTGGCACATTTGGGAGTGCATCACTCCTGGAGATATTTCACGACAGGCCAGAAAACCAATCAATTACCTCCAGGTTTTATGTGGAACCTCCAATGCTACCTAGTAACCAATGGGGTTCCACTAACAATCAAGAAACTCACGGAAGTGGATTTGGGATCACAGAATGGAAAAATGGTGCAATTTGTAGACCTAACAAAACAAATTTACAACTCCTCCCAAAAACAATATGACCTTGAACAAATAATGAAAGGAATGGATAAATGGGAACATTAATATGTTAATTAAAATTAAGGCATAATAAACTGAACATGGGAAGCACTACAATAGTTAAGTTGAGGTCAAGCATGTAATTACTCGAATTTGCACAGTGAGACACATAGCAGATAGAAGCAAGAGACAATTTGCATGGAATTGGAGCTTTATTCTTCTTCAATGGTCAGAATGGACCATGTACACCAGAATGGTTGTGCTAAGAGAAGCAATGATAGCATCAACATAGAGATTAGAGAGCAGAGAGAGAGAAGATATAATAATGGACCATGTATTTCTTCTGCTCAATGGAACCAAGCTTGACTGAAAATCCACCAAACACCTGCAACAGACAATAGGGAGTGTGTGACTGTGTGTCCCTGGAGAGTAGGGAGGTACAATGGCACACTATCCAGTATAATATCAATATGAATCTCTATGAAGAAGACTGAATATCTCCTTCCTTAATGATACAGAAGGGGCACATCACCCAACTATTGACAAGGGGAGCATCACCCAAGTCTGGGACGCTAGAAGCTTTCCTCACATAAACAATCAAATCCAAAATCATGCCTTTTCCCTTATCCTTTTCCTCTTATAATAATCCAAAACTTGATTAGTTTCCCATACTAGAGAGTAATACCATGGGCCAATGGCAACCAATAGCAAAATTAGTTTTCCCACTTAGTTAATACTAGAGGCAAATACCATGGGCATCCCAAAACCATCAACCATGGAGCAAGTGGTTTCCACCTTCCTTCCTTAATGCGGTAGTCTCCTTGGGGAAATGTGAACAAGGTTATTTCCCACTTATCTTGGGTCATAAATGTCCATCAAGTAGTCTTAAGTGCTCCCCAACTCTTTCCCTAGATTTAAGGAACATCACCAAGTCAAAAGTGGAATGTATTTACTTTCTCATTCTTTCCTAAGAATTAGGATCCAAGTTTGTCCAATTTTTTCCACTATCATTATTCCATCCTAACCAACTTCCTTATCCATTCCTTGAGCGCACTCTGGCCCAATTTAATCATTAATTTCCCACTTAAATTCGACAAATATTCTCCAATTAATTCCCAAAATATTAATTTTCCTCCATAATTCAAATTTAGGGATCCTTGCGGCCAATTTATCCATTAATAATTATTCTTGAGCCTTAGGATAATTTTTTCTTAGGAAAATTTAATTATTTTAGCCACCATGTTAATTTTTATGAATTTTTCCTAGGTGACCTTCGCCAATTTTCCATAGGCCAAAACTGGGGACATGACAGTCCTCCCATCCTAAGATTTCTTGTCCTCAAGCAAGTTGGAGTGAAGTAAATCATCCCAATCAATCTCATGAATACTTGCCTCAATAATGTAGCCACACTAAATCTCATCATGGGTCTCTGTCAAACAACTGCATGGAAGTGAACATGTACATTCAACCAATGCATGCTCCCACAAACCAACTGATATGAAGACATCATCATCAATCCTCAAGGAAACAACCATTCACAATATTTCACATGAAATACTATGAATACAGCTGGACTGTGCACCATAATTGTATCTCTGAAATTCCCTAACTACCCCTTGAGAAGAATCATGGGTCCTCCTAAAGAATAGCTCCATCTGCTACCACCATCCAACCTTGTACTTAGTGTGAAAACTAAGCACAAATGATACTAGGATCCCAAATGATTCACAAAAACACAAAATGCAAGATACATCCTCCAATGCACCATGCAATAAAACCACAAGTACATCCAAAGAAATGTTCCCCATGTAGAAAACTGTAACATGATACAACATAGATGAAATCATGTGAAGAAAGGTTGACTTTCTCCATCAAGCCAACATGCAAATAGCTGCTCCAAAGACAAGCAATGCCAGGGTCCCATTGCTTGCATTGCATTCCCATTAGTGAGAAATCCATCCAACAAAACTCCTCAGGAAAAAGTATGCGTGGATCCCACTGCCTCCATTGCAAGTATCCATGTGGCAGTGTCAAAGGTGGAAACTTGACATCCCAAGGAATGTCGAGATCTCACTGTCTAGAATGTATCCTCCCAAACATCATCAAATCTATGTGGAGGATAGCACCATGAAGGGTACTAGGAAGGATATCAAGAACATCATGAAGAATGACTAGATTATGAAAAATGAATGGAAGTATGTCATCCTCCAAGCTAGGCCGAAACATAGAGAGACTACCCATCATGAAATATGCATCCTTAAGGTAGGGCCGAATCAAAAGGAGGCCATCCATCACGAAATACATCTCCAAAGGTTGAGGCCGAACCTCATCAAGTCTCTCCAAACTCATGGGAAGGTTCTTATGTTCCCAATGCACACAAGAATCAAAGATGAAATCAATAAAGCTCAAGTGACAAGGGTGAAAATCCCATGTCCAACCATAAGAAAGGTAGGAATCATCCAACAAATAAGTATGCTCATGTTGCTCACAAGAAAATGATACATCAAAGAAATCTCCAAGAATGCAAGAAGAAAATACAAACATGTGTCTCCTCATCCAATAAGGGAATGGAAGGACACTCCAATCAACTGATCCAAGTAGAAAGCAAAGTGCTTCCCCATGTGAACTCATCCAGTGCCTTAACTCTCTGCCACTGATCCAAGGGTGAAAACCTCCCTCATATGATCCACTCAATGAAGATAGGTAGAAATCTAATGCACCTCTATACATGGAGGCATAAAAGATAGGCATAGTATTCCTCAACTGTTACTGGGAAGGGGATGGTGCAATCAAATCAACTGGAGCGAATGTAGGAGCCTCTTGCTCCTCCTCTGGCACCAACAAGAAGAAACCCTTCACCCAATGCTCACCCTCAAATGTGTAGGATGAGGAAGGATGAACCAACTATCTGCAACAAGTATCCACCAAAGATGTGGATGCATCAACTCCATCAAGGGCTGGTCCAACACTAAGGAGCTCTTCTGACTCTTCAATGGAGAGAGGAATCACTCCATGAGAGAGCTAAATTTCACTCTGGCAAGTGACATGTGCTTGGAACTCATCATCTGCATCCCAAAACTCCTCAAGCACATGCATGTCATCATGCACCTCATGAACCACCATCTCATGAGGTTCCTCCATGGAACTCTGAATGTCATCAACCAAAGGGGAATGGTTGACTGGAATGCAAGAGGGAATATGTGATCTCTGCAACTCTTGGTGAATTTGCTTTATCTACTTCTAAGACACTAAGAGGGCACTTTGAGTGCATCTCAAAGAATCTTGGGTGGCCATAAACTCATCCTTGAACTTGTAGATCTCATCTTCCTCCTTTAAGGAGGCTCCATACAACACCTCCACGGACTCAAACAAATCATCTCTATCAGAAAGCATTTGAAGAAAGTTGCTTTTGATGATGGACAATGCTTTCTGATCCTTCTCCCATGGATTCAAGAGAATTTTGATCTTCCAATGAAGCAACTCTCCAACAATGATGTGACACTAGCATGTGTGTCATGGAGAAGATGTAAGGCCTCTTTGATCTTCCTTTTGCTCATCCTGAGTGGCATTTCAATGGGAGAAGGTTGAGAGCGAACCTCCTCATCATTTATCAATGGATCAACCTCATGAAGCTCATGTGTTGATGGTGATATCGATCATGGGACCTCTTCTTCTATTGCAAGATCTACATCTTCTTCAAGCATAGGGGAACTTGTGCTTGCAGTAGTCTCCTCAATAGAAATCTCTATGTCACCAACATAAAGGAATGGACATCCATTAGTAGATGTCTCCATGCAATCTTGGTACCCATTAGTAGGCACCACATCAACCCTTAGGCACCCATTAGTAGGCACCACATCAACCCTTAGGCACCCATTAGTAGGAACCTCACCATGATACCCATCAATAGGTATCTCATCACAACATCCATCCGTAGATGCTCCTCCAAAGCTTGGGCACTCATTAGTAAGTACCTCATCATGAAACCCATCAGTAAGTGTCTCAGAAGTGCTTGAGAAACCATCAGTAGTTTCTCCATGATCTAGATTCACAATAGGAGTTTCCTCTGGATGATCATCAACAAGAACATAGGTGGTGGATTCTTCTTCTTCATTTTTAAAATCCTCGTCAGTAAGGATTGGATCTCCAAATTTTTCAAAGTCACCTTAGAGTGACTTATGCTCCTCCTTATGGAACTCTTCTACTGCTTGACCACTTGAAGAAATAAGTGGCTCATGATCCTCTTTAATGATTGAGAATGGATTTAGGGTATCATCCTCATCCTCCTTACATTTTCTAGCACCAAAAAACCTTTGGATCTCTTCTAGCAATAACATAGGCTTCACCTCTTTGCACACCTCATCGACCATGTGTGCAACCTTCTCTTTTTTGGCTCTATTGTAGGTGTCTTTAAATAGACCTGCAATATGAAGTTGACAATACTCTCTGAAGGATAGGAGTTTCCAAATCTCTTCACTCAATCTCCAATACTCACAGAGATACTGAGAGGATTCTTTTGGCCTTACTTTCTCCATTTTAGACCTTGAAGAGTAAGGCCTAATGTCTTCACCATACATATGGCTATAAGAATAACCATCATTTATTCTTCCAAATTTGATATGATGGAAGACACTTGTAGAAGGTACCTCCTAGACATTTTATTCCTCATACTGTTTGTGGTACTCTTAATACTACTCATCATAGTCATCATCATAGTGCTCATTATCCTCATATAGCTCATAATAATCATCATCAGAGTAGGACATTGTTGCAATTTTCTACTTCAATGGATGATCCAATGCACAGGTGCAAGGACCATGCTTTGATACCACTGTAACGTACCTTTTTTCTGAAAAATGAGGCACACTAACTCAAAACTCCAATGTTCCAAATCAAATATTTAGAACACTAGCTCCATGGGCCCAATCCAACAGGATGTGACTTGACTATAGAAGGCTTGGGGAACACTTGGACACTCTAGGAATGGTACCAGCCCTTGTTCTACAGGTTCTATAGTATTTTTTAGGTTTATGTAGGTTTTTGTAGACTTCAAAGGGTTCAAGAATGATTTGGGAGGATTTGGAGGGAGTTTGGGGAAGTGGGACAACACATGATCACGATTTAAAAACGGCCTAAAACAGTACTTATGAGACTTTGTTTCTGCAAAACCACTTGGGATGGATTCTGCAGAGTCTCACGTTTCTGCAGCATCTTTCATAATGTTGTTTGGATCTCTGTAGAATAAGATATGGCTGAAATAGTTGGAGCTAGTCAAAATTGACTAGTGAAAGAGAAAGGGTAGGAAAGATGGAAAAGGAGGGGAATGATTTAAGTGAGTGGGGATGAATTTCTATAGTAAATACTTGTAGGTGGTCTGAAAAAATATGAAAATATAGAATGTACCGCACTTTAACATGTATGGACTTCAAGAATGGGTGGATTGGCTAGCACATTGACCATTGGCACATTTGAGAGTGCACCACTTCTGGAGATGTTTCTCGGTAAGCCGAAAAACCAATTAATTGCCTCCAGGATTTATGTGGAACCTCCACTGCTACCTGGTAACCAATGGGGTGCCACTAACATTCTGGGAACTCACGGAAGTGGATTTGGGATCACATAATGGCAAAATGGTGCAATTTGTAGACCCGACAAACAACAAATTTACAACTCCTCCAACACACAATATGGCCTCGACCAAATAATGAAAGGAATGGATGAATGGGGACATTAATATGTCAATTAACATTAAGGAATAAGAACTGAACATCGGAAGCGCTACAGTAGTTAATTTTAGCTCAAGCATGTAATTACTCAGATTTGCATAGTGAGACACATAGCATATAGAAGTAAGAGACAATATGCATGGAACTGGAGATTTATACTTCTTCGGTGGTCAGAATGGACCATGTACATCATAATGGTTGTGCTAAGAGAAGCAATGATAGCAACAACATAGAGAGTAGAGAGAAGAGAGAGAGAGAAGATATAATAATGGACCATGTATTTCTTCTGCTCAATGGAACCAAGCCTAAATGAAACTCCACCAGAAAGCTGCAACAAACAGTAGGGAGTGCGTGACTATGTGTCCCTGGAGAGTAGGGAGGAAGAGTGGCGCAATATCCAATGGAATATCAATATGAAGCTCTATGAAGAATAGTGAATATCTCCTTCCTTAATGATATAGAAGGGGCACATCACCCAACTATTAACAAGGGGAGCATCACCCAATTATTGGAAGCTAGAAGCTTTCCTCACATAAACAATCAAATCCAAAAGCATGCCTTTTCCCTTAGAGCTCCTTTAAAAAGTGAAAACTTGATTAGTTTCCCATACTAGAGAGTAATACCATGGGCCAATGACAACCAATAGAAAAATTAGTTTGCCCACTTAGTTAATACTAGTGGCAAATACCATGGGCATCCCAAAACCATCAACCATGGAGCAAGTGGTTTCCAACTTCCTTCCTTAATGCGGTAGTCTCCTTGGGGAAATGTGAACAAGGTCATTTCCCACTTATCTTGGGTCATAAATGTCCATCGAGTGGTCTTAAGCGCTCCCCAACTCATTCCCTATATTTAAGGAAGATGACCAAGTCAAAAGTGAAATTTATTTACTTTCTTATCCTTTCTTAAGAATTAGGATCCAAGTTTGTCCACTTTTCTCCACCATCATTATTCCATCCTAACCAAATTCCTTATCTATTCCTTGAGCGCCCTTTAACCCAATTTAATCATTAATTTTCCACTTAAATTCATAATTACAATTTGACTTAAAGGCAAATATTCTCCAATTAATTCCCAAAATATTAATTTTCTTCCATAATTGGAATTTAGGGATCATTGTGGCCAATTTATCCATTAATAGTTATTATTGAGCCCTAGGATAATTTTTTCTTAGGCAAATTTAATTATTTTAGCCACCATGTTAAATTTTATGAATTTTGCCAAGGTGACCTTGGCCAATTTCCCATAGGCCAAAATTGGGGACATGACAGTGAAATGCTAATAACTCTTTTATTTTTCATTGAAAGATGAAATCATTATGTTGTACAAAACATTGTAGGAAGTATATTGAATATTTGGTAGTTAAAGCATCTCCATTGAAAGCAAGAGACAAAAAAAAACATTTTTAGGGGCAAAATTTTGCCAATTCACTATTTTTTGGACTTTTTCCAAAAATTAAATTTGCTAATTATTAAATAAAACATGTTTGTATATATATATATATGCCAAAATTTACAAATTTTAGTAGTAAATTGTATGTTTCTGATTTAAAATCCATCTACCTATCTACAATATGATTTATTTTAATTCAAAATAATTACCTGGAATACTAATTATACTTTTTGAATCCTTAAAAAATACCTTAAATTAAACAATGAATTAATCCCAATCTATAATATATAACTAACATTACTCTCTAAGCAAAAAATATAGCTATTTTCCTTATTAATTGTTTGCCTTTGGCTGAGTTACCATGAACCAGGGGCATTTAAGCGGTCAAAATCACCCTAGAATCGCACCCGGCTTGGACCGCACCAACTCTTAACATGGTTGGATTTTTTGGTATCCGCAGGATTAGAACCGACGACCTTTCTGCTTAAGGGGTGTCTTAACCATACCCCGCCACCAATTGTTCTACATCTCACGGATATTGTAAAAACAAATATTATTTTGTTTTTATTTATATAATATATTTTCAAATATGTTAAATTATGATTGGTTTATAGGTCTTGGTAAGAACAATTTTATCATTAATTAGATTAGATAAAAATAAGAAAAAAAAACATTTATATACATTATGATCTCACACACATATATAATCATATTCCCTTTCCATTCCAAAAACTTATATAACTTAAATCGATATGTTTATATTGAAATAGTACCATTAACAATTTTAATTTTCTCATATATATATTCCCTATCCATTCCAAAAACTTAAACAACTTAAATTTATATATTTAAATTGAACTAATACCATTAATATTCCAATCTTTTTTCTCTCACACACACATATCATATTCCCTACTCATTCTAATCAATTTAAATCCATATATTTATATTAAAATAGTACCTAAAACATTCTTTTTTTATAATAAATGGTATTATTTTAATATATATGTTTATGGGTGATATGAGACTATTATGATGTGAAGTGTGCTTGCAACTAAATTATATTGAATTTGTGAATTATTTTATTTAATTTTTATTGTGTCTTATTGATATTTAATATTGATTTTTATTTCTATAATATATGATATAAGGTGGGGACTAAGCTTCACAAAGCTTTTGTTAGATATAATCCATAACCTACTAATTGGTGAAATTTATTTTCAACTCTAAATCATAGATAGGTACTCTCTCAAGCTCTAATTAATTGTAGTTAATTTCTTTGTTAGTTTTTCATTTTTTTTCCTTTCTACAAAGTTAATAAATAGTCAATTTGCTAAGAATATAAATGGTTGCCTCATATTATATATGCTTGAATATCATGCAGGATTAAAAAGAATGGGAATCAATTCATTGATGTCTCTTCCTAGAACACTCATTGAGTAAGGCATTCATGAACCAACTCTTTTATTATTCTTATGTTTCCACTATTGATATTTGGTGATAGGTATAGATTTAAGCTTATGGTTTTTCATAATATTGGTAAATTCAATTGAACTAAGCTTCTTCATTTATATGGTCGAGATATCTTTGTTGTTGGTATTTTTTGATAGATTTAAGATGATGGGTTAATTCAAACACTAAAATCATCTTCCACAGTCATTCGGAGGAGGTCCTAATGAAGACATGGGTGTGTGTGTGGGTGGGGAGAGGGTGTTAATGAAGAAATATAGAGGATCCCTGGCGCTGTAACTGAACATAGTTGTCAAAATGATACCTCCAATTGTGAATCTTATTAGTTGGGTTCAATACTAGAGTCAAGTTTGATTCACGGATGGTATCATCCTGGCCTTCGCTTTTGTTGGATGATACTCTTGAGGGGTGGAGATGAAAAAAAAATTCCTACCACATGGACTAGATAATACTATATACATTGTAACTTTTGAATTGAAATAACTTTGACATTGTTGGATGGGTCTTTAAGCCCTTGTAAATTGTCATCATATAGTATATTAGATACATGTAAAGTAAGCTTAATGAACGAGTGGTTGGAACTGGTGCAACTGCTTTAACTAACTCCAATATGTACAAATACTTCATTCAAGGTGAATGCAAAGTGGTTAAGCACTTGGCCCAATATGTGTTCTTTCTTGATGGTTGATGTGTGTGTTTTATAGTATGCTTGAATGTTGGTTGAAACCAAGGATTTCAACATCATGTCCACTGTTGTCGTTCTCTTTCGGTCTAGGTGACGGTAGAAGCAAAAGAGAAGCAGTTCAAACTTGAAAGAAATCTTGCAATAAATATTAAAGACTGCTCAGTGTGCATAAAAGATGAAAGAAATGCCTGAAAATTGTCGATGTCATGTGAAAGATAGAGGGAGATTGCTTGTTGATAGGTGTTACTTCCATGTGTTGTTGAATGTTCTTATGCGAGAAACGAAAGAAATAATATAGTGCTGCTAAGATTCAAGATCGCTCACATTCCTATGGATTAAAAAGAATAATCTTACTAGTCTTGAGGATGTTGGTTAACAATATTGTAAGTTGGATGATCTATTTCATTGTTCTAGAAATTAATAAATGATAAGATTGCATTCGGTTGAGAAATGTTAATAGATCAATGGGATTTTGAGCAATAAAATGTTGAGGTTTGTAAAGAAAACTGTGAATCGAGTCATCTTCCACCGAGTTGTTATCAAAAATAAATATTTTGTCTTGCACAACCGGACAAGTTGATCACCGTTAAGCATTAGTTTGTGTCCGATTAAGAATATGAAATTATTTTTCTCTTGGATTTCACTACGTTGTGTGAATCTATATATATTGGCAATTTGAATTCTTATTAATGAATGATTGTGCAAAAGTACGTGAGATCTAAGTTTGTTGAACGAGTGTTTGTGCAAAAGTACGTGCTTAAAAAGAAATATGGTCCATATCACATTCGGTTGACTAATCCTAGATATCATCAATATTAACTATGGTCGAGGTCACTATTGTATTTTTGGTCGGTCTTCTAAAATTTAATCAATTGGTCCATATTTAAAAGTGGTCAGAATTATAATAAATTCAATGTCTTGTGGTCGATAGTGTTTTGGTTGATATCTAATTTTGGTCATGGCTGACTCCTCTTATGCTCAATGTCAATTAAAACGATGTATTTGCATCGACTAAGTCACTAATACTAATATGACTCTATTGTCATACTTGAAGTTAAGAGGGGATGGAACATGAGTCTTTCTTAAGGTAGGAAATCCCCTCCACTTTTGTAAGTAAAATAGATCTTTAGTCAACTCTTGTTAGTGGCATTTAAAGCAGTCAACCATAATCAACAAAACACGCACATGAGCAGGCAATCTAAAGCAACTTACATGTATTTAAACCCTCACGATAGAAGAAGACGATGAAGACAACATTCAAGCAGAAGACACCTTACACTGCACATAACAAAGCTTAAGGACAAGATGATGACGTGGAGAATAACTAAAATTGAATGAGCCCCCCTATGCATAATTGTAGAGCAGTTCTTGGGTTGTGACCTCGGAAGTTGAAGGAAGAGAAATAGTACATAAATAAGAGCCAATACTAATATGGCATTTGCATTGATTGAGTCACTAATACTAACATGAATCTATTTTCATGTTTGAATTCAAGAGGGGATGAAACATGAGTCTTTATTAAGGCAGGCGATCCCCTCCACTTTTGTAATTAAAGTCGATCTCTAGTCAACTCAAGTCAATCAAGTAAAGTTAGTTGCGTTTAAAGCAGTTGACCATAATCAGCAAAACATGCACATGAGCAATTGTTCTAAACTAAATTGTAGGTATTTAAATCCTTACGACAAAAGAAGATGATGAAGACGACATTCAAGCATAAGACATCTTACACCACACATAATAGAGCTTAAGGACAAGATGGTGACTCAAAAAATAACTAAAATTGAATGAGCCCCCCGATGCAGAATTGTGGATCAATTCTTGGGTTGTGACCTTGGAAGTTGAAGGTGGAGAAATGGTACAGAAAGAAGAGACAGTGGAGGTGAATTCCAGTAAGATGATTACAAGGTGAGGCTTTGACCAACTACTACTAGATTGAAGACTGGCGCTAAAGAATCACATGTCAAGGCTGCTCCTGCATCCTTCATCTCTTCCGGATGAAGAAGAGTTTTGGGTGGGGGAGATGTTGGATGGGTCTTTAATCCCTTGTAAATTTTCATCATATAATATATTCGATATGTGTAAAGTAATCTTAATGAACTCGTGGTTGGATCCGATGAAACCGCTCTAACTAACTCCATTATGTGCAAATACTTCATTCAAGGTGAATGCAAAGCGATTAAGAGCTTGGCCCAATATGTGTTCTTTCTTGAGGGTCGATGTGTATGCTTTATAGTTTTCTTGAATGCTGGTTGAAGCCGAGGGTTTCAATAGACATCTAAAAACTAGGCAAGTGGTTGGAGGGCAAGTGATAGTGATTTTCCAAGATTAGTTGTAAATATAAACTAGTTTCACATAAGAAATTGTAGAATTACCATCCTCTTAAACTAGCATACCCTTGAAGTGAGGGAAAGGGAATGTTGAATTGAATTCAAGTGATTATATGGGAGAAGTGTTTTCTTTTATGGTCCATGGATAACTAATATAGGATCTATTGAATAGGGTCACCATTGCACTATTCAAAGATAAGACACTTGTTTTTTTTAAATCTATGACAAGTTAATAGAGTCCATCCCACTAATATTTTCATATCATATTTGTATTTAGAATGAGGGATAAGGTCTAAGAAATATAAGAAATGTTTCTTAGTCTTCAAAATAATTGAGTAATTTATTGTTAAAACAAATGTAGGCTTTTGTTAGGATGGACAGGTAGGATGGAGATGCATGATGCACGAATGAGTTTGTGCTAGTTTCAACTTATTTGAAGTAAGTATCAATTGAAAATTCATCAATCGTGTTCATATTTATCATGAAATCACTGATCTTGTATTGAACCAATGGCTACCTCAAATTCAATTTCACAATGATCTCATTATCACCTCAATATTATGGAGAAAAGTGAGATGCACTCTATTCATAAATAAGCCACCTCTATTGCATAAAATTGACAAGCAAGAATCCAACTCAAAAGGAAATTCCATGCATCCTTATAATGAGGTGTAGGTTTTGTAAACAAAAAATGAGATGTTGGTCACTTGAGTGGTTCCAATGGTTAATGACATATGTTTCCTCCTAGGAGATCACAAGTTCAAATCTGGAGGGGGATATGGTATGCACACCTCCTTAAACTTTAGTAGTCAAATCATTGCATGGAGGATGCTAGGGTCTTACCCTAACCCCCTTACTTTAGGCTAGATAAGAGTTATTCAAGTAATGTATGTGACCATCTCCTTTGAATAAGGTAAAGTAGATAGTAGTGGACATATAATTAATGTAAAAATGGTCTTTCTTTTAATTAAGGTCCACTAGGTAGTTGGTATTCATTAATTAAGGGACCATAGTAGTTAGGGTTTTGGATATTGGAATCTTATTTAAAGAGTTAGAAGGATATGGATTGTTTTGTTGAGTATCGTAGGAGATTGTCTCAAGTGAAAGTTCACCCAACCTTAGAACATTGATAACCTAGGAAAGTCAAAAATAGCTTTAGATAATCCAATCAACCCATCTTGTTGCTACAATGGCACTAAGCATAACACTTAGGATGATTACTCTCTAATACATGGGTAGTCTAACTAAGGGCACATTTGAGCTTCCTTAGTTAGTTCCCTAAGATATTGGGTCGAGTACTAGGCCGAGTACTATTATTGGACCTTGTAACTATATCAAATATCTATAGCACCTAACACTGCCTTGTCCTCTGGACCTTCAAAATCCTATTTTCTATGACTAGACAACAAAATTCCTACATCTTTGCATCCATAAGGAATGGTAGTTTTGTAAGTGTAGTAGTATTCAATGGGTAGTAATACTCCCATAAGAGTAGAAAAAAATGACACCATTATGGGATATTTATCTCAAACACATCATTGCATTGTGCCAATCATGTTGGTATACATTTATAACAACCCTTTTTGTGTGGACCTAGAAATACAACATTTGGTGGTACATCTCAAAAGACTACTCTTTTGATATTGGTTGTTTTGAGATAAGCCGATGTTAATAATTTCTACAACATAAGTGGTTCCATGGTCAACACTTGCAACATATCAAACATGGAGAACCAAAACATGGACCCACCCAAGTCACCTAAGAATATTGAATCTATGGCCATGGGCTCACAACGTTCAATTAACAATATCAATGCCACGATGGCTTGTCATCCACACATATTGGATAGGATATATAAACACATGGTTCTATATTCCCCACAAGAGGATCTAAAAGCATTTGTAAATGAAGAACATGGCTCTTACACTCTTTCTAGATACCCAACCTCCATTCTTTTAGGATAACAATTCATGGCATCAATTCCTGAAGGTGCCATGAATTTCATGGCTTAGATCCCTTGAGTTAGGTTACCTAAATGGAACACTATTTTTCTCTCCATGGCATTACTGATGATATCCAAAAGTTAAAAGTGGGGGTCTTATGTCTAGACTTAGAATGTTGGCAATGGTGGAAATGTTACGAAAAATATTATTGCCTCTATGTCCATTGGACCCAATTTGTAAATATCCTTCATGATCGTTTTGAATGTGAGACTCACTAATAAAAAAATTGACAAAATTATGCCAGATCAACATAGTTACGAATTGTATAATTACAAACTTTGAGAAATTGACAATTCACATAGATGGCCTCTTTGATTACTTTTTTTGGGAAATGTTTCATCAGTGGCCTCAAAGAGGCAATTTGAGAATATTTATGAATGCAATGGCTCATAACATGATTGGAAGATTGTGATAGAGCTAGACAAACTAAGATGGTGATTAATTCCCAAACCGAAATACCTTCATTTCCTACTCACACTATGTCTCTCATGGCACCTACTCCTACGACCTCCAATGCAACGCCATTAAGAATCCAAAAGTTCTCTAAAAGCAATGGTTGGATGTCAACACCTTGGCCTTTGTTATAACTGTGATGAATAATATTTCAAAGGGAATACGATAAAATAATATGAGTTATTCCAAATAGATATATACCCAAAAGATCACCTAGAATACATAACAATCGAAGGCACTCAAGAACTATAAGTGGAGGATAATGCTTGGCCTATGGAAGATGATAACACTTTGTAAGCTTTTGAGGAGGAACCCCAAATTTCTCTCCATGCCTTATCAGATTTCTCAACACCCCAAGCATTGAAGTTGATTGGATACATCAAGAACCACAAAATAATTGTATCCATTGACATTGGAAGCACCCACAATTTTATTCATAGGAGGGTGGCAGAGAAAACCCATTAGTATGCCAGGCCTATACCAAACTTCCAAATTATGATAGTAAATGGTGCTATGATGAAATGTGGGGGCTGATGTGAAAATGTGAAACTCCAAATGGGTGACTACCATCTCAAAACACACATGTTTGATATTGAAATGGGTGGTTGTGATGTAGTTATGGAGGCAAAATGGCTATGGAATTTGGGACCTGTCACCATGGATTTCAAGGACTTATATATCAACTTCACTAAGGAAGGGAACAAACATCATATCAAGGGGCTCTCTTTAGGTTTTCCAAAAATGATCACCTCCCATTGTATGGAGACGTTATTGAAGAAACACCACTTAGGTATCATTGCATAATTCAATGTCATCCAAGTGGTTGAAATACCCCCACAGGACATTCACCCTAACTTGTAGTTGGTTCTCTCTAAACATCAATAGGTTTTTGAAACAACCGAGGTTTTACCACTACCTCATGGGGATCATGACTATGGAATTCCACTAATTTTCGAAAGCCAACCCCCTAATGTACAACTTTATTAGCACCCTTTTGCACGAAAAAATGAAATAGAAAATATCATTCAAGAACTCTTGGGGACTAGCATCATTTATCCCAGTATGAGCCCTTATTCCTCACTAGTGGTTATGGTATTGAAAAAGAAAGGAATTTGGCACATGTGTCTTGATTTTTGGGCTCTTCGTAAGTGGACTATCAAGGACAAATTTATCATCTTGTTCATTAATGATATCTTGGATGAGCATCGAACCAAGTTCTTCACTAAACTGGACCTTCATTTAGCATACTACTAAATAAGGATGAAAGAAGTAGACATCCCTAAGACAACTTTCCGCATCCATGAGGGTCATTATGAATTTTTATTGATGCATTTTGGCCTTTGCAATGCTCCATCCACTTTCAAAGCCTCATGAATCAGATCTTTTGACTTTTACTCCACATTTTTGTGTTGGTATTCTTTGATGATATATTTATCTACAACACAACATGGGAATGCCACCTCGAGCATGTTGGTCTTTCCTTGAAATGATTATAGGACCACCATATATTTGTGAAGCATTACAAACGTGCTTTTGGGGTTACCAAGGTTGAATTCTTGGGTTAAATCATGATTCAGGACAGAGTATGAGTTGACCCAAAGAAAGTGGTCACTATGCAATATTGGTGATTCCCCAATACCCTCAAGAGCTTGGTTTGGTTCCTAGGACTTATAGGATACTACATAAATTTTGTGAAAAAATGTGTCAAAATTCCAACTCCTTTAACATGATTGCTAAAAAAGAACGTCTTTGTTTGGAGAAAAGAAGCTGACTAGGCCTTCTTAGCTTTAAAGGATGCCATATACACTACTCCAGTATTAGCAATGCTTGATTTCACTCAGAATTTTGTCTTAGAATGTGATGCCTCAAGAAGAAGTCTTGTATTGATGTTGATGCAAGAAGGACACCCTTTGGCCTTCACCAGTGACCAATTATGTGATCGGAATTTGGGAAAATTTACATATGAAAAAGAGATTATGGCCATCCTTCATGCAATGGAGACTTGGTGTCCATATCTAACAGGGAGGCATTTCCATATCAAGACTGACCATCATAGTTAAATATTTCCTTGAACAAAGGTTTTCATCACCGAAGTAGCATACGTGGGTTACTAAGATGTTGGGGTATGATTATGAGATTATATATAAGAAGGGTAGCGAAAATGTAGTGGTTGATTATCCTTACTAGTTCTAAGTTGGCTTGAGGAAGCGCATCAAGAATGGATGGTGAATAGCATTTCCATAGTGAAACACACCCAAAGGATTCAAGAAGATGTAAGCCCTCCTACCTGCTATACATGTAACCAAGATATATTGTTGTATAAAGAGCACATTTTTCTAGCACTGGATTCAACCTTTAAACAATGAATATTAGAGGATTTACATTAAGTAGCCACAATAGGTAACTCGGGATTTTATAAAACCTATGAAATCATTAAGTGTTCATTCATTTGGGCAGGGATGAAAACATACATTGAAAACTTTGTTGCAGCTTCTAACACTTTCCAACAACACAAGGGAAACATAGTGAAGTTGCTACGGGACTTGTAGCCACTTTCAATTTCAACCCATATATGTACTAATATCTATATGGATTTTGTAGTGGGGCTTCCTGGAGCTAGTAATAAATCAATCATCATGGTGGTCATCAATTGCCTTTTGAAATAGGCTCACTTTTGTACCTTGTGACACCCTTTTACACCATCATTAGTTGCATAAGTCTTCATAGATCATTTTTTTAATTACATGACATGACAACTTCCATTGTCTTTGTTCGAGACCTTACATTCATGAGAAACGTTTAGTAGGATATATTTAAAATTTAGGGTACCTAGTTGGAACTTGACACAACTTATCACCCCCCAAAAATGGTCAAACAAAAGTAGTCAATAAGTGCTTAGAAACCTATTTGAGATGCTTTACTTTAGAAAAGTTGCACTGATGGGCACACTGGCTTCCTCTTGTAGAATGATGGTATAATACCACTTATCATGGAGCTAGCAAAATAACCCATATGAAGCAATATATGGCAGAAAGCCCCGTGTCCGTGGTTTTCTATTTACCTAGCATTTCCAAGGTCAATACAATGGATAACACACTTCACACCAAATAAGTTATATTCCACACACTTAAGGACAAGTTGGTTATGGCTCAAAATAAAATGAAACAACAGGCATATCAACATTGTTCCGAGTGTTTGTTTCTAGAAGTGGATCAGGTGTTTCTTCAAATTCAACCATATACACAAACATCTCTAAAAATAACCTCCACCAGTAACTAACACCAAAGTTATATGGACTTGACAAGATCATATAACACATTGGATAGGTGGCCTACAAGTTAGATATGCTAAATCACTCCAAGGTTCATATGAGATTTCACATGTCTTGACTCAAAATGGTTGTGGGCTCTAATTGTAAAGTGCATACCAAGTTACCATAACTTGACGAGGAAGGCTCCATTTGGATGACCAGGGAAAATTTTAAGGATCCATACTTTTCTTAAAGTGTAGATTGGCAAATCTTACCAATTCTTAAATTTCCAAAAATAAAATGTTGGGATATATTTTTCTAAAAAGATTCAAATTTCTAAGGGTTTTATATAGTTTCTGGACAATTTTGACGATCTTTAGAGTAAAAAAAATAATCCCATGGAATTTGGGTGATACAAATTAGAAAAAAATGGAAATTAGTGAATCTTTTTTGGGAAAAAAGGTTAAAAATTAGCCGGTGGGCTAAATTTCGCCCCAAAGTTTTTCCTTGTTTGGATATACCTAGAAGCAACATTGGATACCAATGAGCGTCAATTATGCAGGTACACAGTCAAAGAAATCTTGATCCAATGGAAAGATATGTAACCAAAAGATGCCACATGGGAGCCAACAAGGATTCTGCAACAATTCCATGACCTTCATCCTTGAGGTTCAATGCTTCTCTTGAATGGGGAGGGCATGCTAGAGTCCTACCCTAACCTCTTACTTTAGGCTACCAAGAATTGGTCAAGTAATGTATGCGGCCATGTCCTTTGAACAAGGTTGAGTAGATAGTAGTGGACAATTGATTAATGTAAAAATTGTCTCTATTAATTAAGGCCTAGTAGGTAGCTGGTACTCATTAATTATGGAACCACAAGTAGTTAGGGTTTTGGTTGTTGGAAGCCTATTTAAAGAAATAGGAGGCTATGGATTATTTTGTCAAGTATGCTTGGAGCTTGGCTCAAGTGAAAGGTAGTCCAACCTCAAGAGGTAGTGAACATTGTTTTCTGTTGGATTATCATGATATGAGAGTTTATTATGTATCATTTCTTTTCAATTGTATTTGTATTTGGTTATTTTGCACTAAAATTTCTAGTTTCTTGCGCCATAAATTTATGTGTGTCTAGTTGTTCCAAGTTTAAGAGGTTTAGAACACTATAGATGAGGTCCCTTGTCCCACAAACAAAAAGATCCTGTACACCAATTTAGTGTCTGGATAGACTATAATTTTTTTTTTGTTTGCTCAAATCTCCCTGACTTGCGAGAGTGGCTTGTGGTCTGAGAAACCACGACCCAGGGGCATCTAAGCCGTCAAAATCTCCCGAGGATCGCAATGAGCCTGGACTGCACCAGCCTCAACTTGACTGGGTTTTTGGGTGTTGCCTCCCAACTAAGTCACCCCTAAGGGGAATTGAACTCGGGTCGCTTGTTGACGAGACCCACACCTTAACCGAGTGAGATAGCGGGAATTGACTTCCTTTTAGGAGGACATGGGGGTGGACTTTGATCCACATATGTGTCCACAGGTCACGAGATCATTGATTTAATCCAATCTCTCTGGGTGGAACCACATGTTCGACTACTACCTCAAGGTTCCCTGTAATGTCCCTTTTAAGGAATTTTATTAAAATTGCAATTTTCCACTTTTTTTCCCTAGTTCGACCTTTGACTAGTTTTGATCTCTAGGTCCCAAATTTGCCCCAAATGATCCCAAATATTCTGAGAAGGTATATGAATGATATTAGAACATAAATATGTGTTTCATGGATGCCTTTGGACCTTTAAAATACTTCTGCAAATCCTCTTTCAATTATGATCAATGTAGGTAACTTTACTAGTGATTTTCCTTTGACTAGTATTGGTCTCTAGGTCTCAAATTGACTCCAAATGCCTTCAAATCTTCAAGGAATGTGTATGAATGATATTAGAACTTGAATATGATGTTTATGGATGACATATGTTCACCAAAAGACCTCTGCAAACTCTCTTAAGATTCTGGACCAATTATGCAATTTTACTAGTAATTTGGGGTTCAAATCCCCCTGGGGTAAGTACTGAAAATGGCTTCCCAAATGCCTCCAAACCCACTCAAATTTATGAACAGAGGTATGTAATGTGTTAATTATTTTATTAAAGTATCATATGCACCATTAACGGATTATTACAACTGTTCTCACCCTCTCCCATTCAACTGCAAAAATCTCCAATTCGACCCTTGGGGAAATGGCACTATTTCACCTCCCAATACAACTAAACTGAGTAAAAATGCTTCAAATGCTCAAGTACAGTACATGAAACTTGTATAAGAAATCCATGGCAGTATATTGATCACAAATATATCAGAGAATCATCCATTCATTCGAAATCATCATCAATACATTGGCTCACAACAAGGTAGTGGGGAAATGGCATTGTTCTTCCATTAAAAATGAGATTTATACATTTCTGCTTGGAATTTCGACCTGAAACTTTTTGGAGATGAAGAACAGAGTATTTAATTCATATTGCAAAAGAAATGGGGCATTAAAATCTTCCCCAAAGAGTACAATAGCTCACCAAAAATGCCCTCCCTCAAGGATCAAGAATATGCCATCAAAACTGGAAATGGTTGAAGGAGTGAGCTGCAATAGAAGAAACCATGAGCTGCCCTGTAGCTTACACCTGCAAATAAATACTCCATTAAAGCTCCAAATGAATGATCTGAATGGCCTTTCCAATTACCAACTTGGATGGGAATCTTTCACCCTCGAAATTGGCTAAGGCAAGAAACTAGTCATCCACTAGCTCTCCCTCTTCACAAATGCAATTGCAAATTTTACAAATGATCAAAAGCTAGTTTCATTCTTTGTTATTGACATTTATAAAGTTATAATGTCTTCCATGGGTCGAATTCCTTCCAAGAGACTCATGCCAACTCAAGTTGGGAAGAGATTCCAAAGAACGCCACTTGTACAACAATTCCTAGTTTCCCACTTCCCCCAAATCACATGTGGAAGCATCTTAGCTTCCCTAACACCCTTGAGCGCCCTCTTGGAGTCTATTTTTAGCCCTGACATGTCATATATGTCATATGTCAGCCTTCAAGTCTGATTTGTGTCATAGGTGTCATAGCATCTTCATCATTGTTGTCATAGAGCTAGGGAATCTAGCCCAAGTGTCTCACTAACTCCAAATTGCCTCTTCCTCTTCCATGGGAGTTACTCTTCCTCTATATTTCGACCTTGGATGATTCATGCCATGAATAATACCTTTTGGACTCCCCCAAGTATGTTACCATTCACCTTGAATTCGAATTGGTGAGAGAATGATGCCAAGTGTAGTGGGGAAATCTAGCGATATGTGGGTCCCACTTCCTCCATGTGTCTTCATGATCAAATGCCACTTTGATTTTCACTTGTATATATTTATTTAGATCCTTTATTAAATATTTATGCCACTCTAATGTTCAAACATCATTTATTATCCCCATTATTCCAAATCCCAAAGCTTCCACCCCAAACCTAGGAAACTACTAATTTTCCTCTTTGTCAATTCTTTGACCTTTAACATCAATTTTACAAACTCTAATGAATATGGCCAATGTGATTAGGCCATTGTGACCCAATTCCAAATTTGGGACATGACATTCCCCCATGGCTCCAAGTTCAGCCCTCATTGGAATTGATCCTTGCCCACTAGTGAAAAACTTCTCGCTCTTCACCAATGGATCCAACCCCTTTTTGCTAGCTAGACTATAAACTTAAAATTATATTATTATTATTATTATTAACAACATACACATTAAATATGAGTAATCTAAGTGATAGACGATTTGGACCTTTTCCAACCACATTTTTCTGATCATTTTTGCCCACGATCTAGTTAAAAATTAAAAGAAATTATTGAAATTGTAAATATTAGTTGTCATGAGATTGCACAATCTAAATGTAATAAATTTATTCGCAAACATTGAATCCATTTATTCATTCAAAAATGTAATTTTAATTATGAAAAATCGCAATTTAACTAAAAATTATATAATTAAATTCTAATAATGATAATTGGAAATCCAAATCCTCTAAATCCTTCAATAACATATACAACACCAATGTAATAAAGTTATTTACAAATATTAAATCCATTTATTCATTCAAAAATATTTTTTTAATTATGAAAAATCTCAATTTAACTAAAAATTATATAATTAAATTCTAATAATGATAATTGGAAATCCAATTCATTTAGAATCCTTCAATAACATCTACAAGACCCTACTTATTTTGAATAAATATTCTAACAAAATAATGTGGATGCAAAAAGTGTCGAATATCAAAGTAATATTATAATGTTTAATAGGATCAACATTTTGGATCGATGACCGATCTCATTAATGAAAAGGTTCACGATTCAAGCATGGTTGTACCAACTTTGTTAGTTATTTAAGCCAATGTAAATGAGCCTCTTTAACACCCACCGAACCGACATAGAGTTATGTAAATCCAGGTTGAATTGTACGTAAGTATCTTATCCATATACTAGGTAGTTTGAGCTTCAATACGTTTTAATAGTCATAAAATTTATTCAAAAGCTTTTTGTCAATGTCTCAACATTCGGAGAGAGTATTTCCAACCTCCATTATTATGTGAAGGTTTATTCAAAATTTTCAAAAGATGATTTTTATTTAAATTTGATCAGTAGTTTTTTTTAAATGATATAATTTTATGCTAATTTTTATTTTTTTAAAGATTTTGAATTGTTTTTAAATACAAAGGAAATATGTTCTTGTAAAATTATGTTGTGTATTAAAATTTCGGTCAATTTTTTACTTCAAAATTTGTTGAAAAATGGTTGTTTTGAATAATTTGTATTCCACACCAATTAAGTAATATATCATATGAGCATTCCTTCATGTTGAGTATTTTGGTTTGATGGTACTTTTAAGAGAAATTTGGGAGATTAATCATGACACCCATCATGGAAGATAGAGAGGTTTTCGGTCCATTTCTATGTTTATCAAGGTTCTCTACATTTGTAAGAATTACATTGGTTTTTGCTTGAATTTGCTATGTATAGAGAAGGCGATTGATGTAGATTGATGAAGTGTAGTGAGCAATGGGCAAGTCCAAATTTTTTATTATCAAAAGTAAGATTCTAGGTGTCAAGGCTTTCTCTAGAGAACGATCTCCCACCGAAGACAATGGAAAAGAGCAATATGCAAGCAAATATTCTTCTTCTCATGCAATTGGGTCTTTGTATGAGATGGATAATTGCAAGAAATTATATTATGATTGTGTATAATTCATTATTTTGAGTATTTCATGCGGAAGAAAATAGTTAAGGTGTTGTAGTGATATGGGTATTGACAAAAAAAATCCCCTAAAATTTACTATGCATGTTACACACAGGACAAGAAAAAGAATAAATGGAGTCTAGGCAAACCACACTCATGTTATAATCCTCGTGATGTCAGTGAAGGTGGCCAGGATCCCAAAGAAAAATTAGAAACAAAATGTTGTGTTCAAGATGAAGTGTCTCAATTTGCCATGATTGAACTTGACTTGCAATATAAAACTATTGTGGTAAATCCAACTGATGAGAGTTTAGAAATTTGACTATCATAAATTGTTCTAGAACCCAATGACAGAGAGGTGTTAAGCGAGGATGAGGATGTAGTCACAAAATCAAGAAGTTTCTGAGTACATGGAGACCACCTTCATGAACGACTTGCAAAACGAGGCCCATGAGTCCCACACTGACTCCGTCGTAAAGAGAAAATGCAGCCAAATAATTACTACATTCTTTGCTCTTTGCAAAGTAAGCTCATTAAAGACTTAAAACCTGAAATTCAAAATATCCTAAAGATTAAGAGGTAGGAAGAAGGTCTTGGGATACTTGAGAAGCATCTCAAATCTTGTCATGTTCCAATAATATTAGATGATGTAGATTATCGTGATCAACTAAATGCCATTTTTCCAATTAACCATAAAGCCTTGACCTTAAGAGTGGGATTTTGGTTACTTTTAGTGACAAGAAACTCCTAATAATTAAAGAAACAATATTTTTTTATTTTTTGGTTTTATATATGAATAATGAAACTCTTAATAATTAACGTGGGATAACTTCAAATTTAAACAATAACTTGAACCCCAAGGTTGTCTTTATAATGATGTCTTGTTCTATTAGCATGAAGAGGAAGAGGACATAATAAACTACAAATGAAAAGGGGCTATTTATTTGGAGAGTGGTCTTGAGCGAGCACCCCCTCACACAAATGTTCGTAAAAGCATTGACACTAAGGGTGATCTCCATTCCTATTTGAAGAGCGTTATATGAGTTTTCGCTTCACGTTGCCAGAGATTCATTAAAGAGGTTGGTTGATTGATCGGATCTCTGACGGGAACTCTTTTTCAATAATACTCTTCCAGATCTATTTGTCAGGGAGAATTGTGGATCTCTATTACTTGTATCTGGCGTGACCTGCAAAGCTCCAGAGCTTATTGAGGAGTTGAGCATATTGAAATTACCACCATCTCTATCGAATTCAAAAGATGGAAAATTAATCACATAATTACAAGCAGTTTCTCCAACCAAGATGGACGAAATGGCAGCAAAGATTAATGCTTGAAGGAGACCCATCAAATTCAATATCAGTACGATGCAAATTCGATGATAGGAAGAGCGATTTAAAATCACAATTTGGAGGGTGATGAGAAACGTGCAAGCGGTGGCTGATAGTATTTCACGAGCTCTAAATCTTATGCTGGCCAAGGCATATGTAATACCCTTGGCCCAGATATTATAAGTGATACGAATTATGTATATAGCATGTTTATTACTTTAATATAAAATTTTCAACTAGTTGCGTGGTGAGCAAAACGTTGAAGAAGAGATCCAGATATTAACTGAGGTTAGTGAGGGTGTAAGGTTTACATATGTACCTTGTCTCATTGATCAATTGTTTTCTAAACCTTATGTTAAAATACCAAAAACCATGTTGTTAAGCCAAACTCAAATGGGGGATTGTTTAATAATTAAATATTATTAATTTAAAACTTTGGGAGAATTTAATTAATTTGATTAAGTTGTTAATTGAAATTATGGGAAAGGATAACATGGTTTCTTTGGGATAGCCACGTGGGAACCCAAAGAGGACACTCATTTTTCAAGAAGTATTGAGGAAAACAGGTGGAAAGGGGGAGAGCGTTGAGAAAGGAAAAACCTGAACGTGAGAGTGGGAAAAAAAATTGGTTATTCGAATTGTCTGAGGGTAATTAATGGCTATTCCCAATTTGCTTGTTGATACAGTTGCATGGGAAGCTATTGTGGTGGCAGAATCCTTGAGTGAAATTCAGGCACTTGCAGCGAAGAATATCACTGCGTGTCTTTGAATTCACAGAGGTGGAAGAAAACTCTGTTTTACAGCCTGTACTGGCATTGTATCCCTTTGGTTGAATTGATCAATCATTTGGAAATTTTTGCATGAAACCCCGAGTAGAATTCTAACGCTTGCAGTGAAGTGTATCACTGTGTGTTTGTGAAGGAGTTCTAGTGGGTTAATTGAAAAATTGGCATGGGATTGGTTTAAAAAATATTGTTTTGTTTGTGCCTGTTGTAATTTATTCATACTTCCCAGTTATTTCTACTTTGTTCCTGTGAATGAGCTGAAGAGGTTGGTGAGTTACCTCTGGTTAATGTCTGGATCTCGGCTCGGGGGTGGAATTGGGAGCTGAAATAATACAGGCTGGAAAAGTCCTATGGTTGGGTGGAGCGTGGTTCACATGTAGTTAATTGCTTGTTTCATGAGAGAATCTCAGATAAGTATATGTAGAATTCTAATTCTCTACAAATTTCTCTGTTAAATAATAGTTTGAGAGAATTTAATGCTGAGATTTCATGATTTTGAATTTGTATTCTTTTATATGTTAATTCTATGCAAGTATGCTTTGAAAAATTATGTTTGTGGCATTTATGTGCATAATAATTATAATTCACGTGCAAATGAAATTTAAATGGATTAATATTTCTAGGTAAGTCTAATTCACCGTGAATAATTATTTCTTCAACCCAACAGCTGTAAACTATATTTTTAAGCTTATTATTAAATTAACCAAATGTTAAAATTTACGAGAGAGTAAATAATAACCAGCTATTAAAATTTTTTATTATGCATCTTAATGGAGTTGATGCCTTTAAAAAATTGAGAAATTATATTTGGGGAAATCATGTTTTTTGGGTTGAAATAATGAATCCCTTGTTTTAATACAAGTTTCATGTTTTACTTATTTGCTTGGGTACATTTAGAAAAATATGAAGGAAATATCTTGTTTACATTATGATTGTTTTGAATTGGGTTGTATAGTTTAAAATACCGTGGGTTGGTTATGTGTAAATTGCATTAACCTTTTTAAGAATTGGTTTGTTATTTGTATTTTAAATAGATGATTTAGTTAATTAGAGCAAAACCATGAATTGGTTGTATGGTTTGCAAAAACCATGGATTGGTTTATTTAAAGAAAAAAAACTACGCTTATAATTTGTTTATTTAAGAATGTGCTTTGGTAGTTAAAATCATGAAAGAATATGATAACGTGGGAGGATGTTTTTCCATTTTTAAGAATGGATTTATTTTAAAGAGAAAATTTACGAAGTTTAAGTCTTCATGATTAATGAAAATTTATAGAAACTACTGAAAGTGTTATTCACTAAGCCTTGTCATTTAATGATACAATTTCATATTGTTAATCTCTAAGTTTAAGCCAAAATTGGAACTATTTTGGTTTATCAAATTTAAAGTTTGTTAAGCAAGTTAGCAAGCTTGTTTCAAATTGAGTTTTAGATTAAGTAAAAGTTTTGAACTAAATAATGGACTACTTAAACTCGCCAGTAGTTGTTGTCACACACCTGTAGCATGTTGTTGAAACTCTCCAGTAGCTACTGGAACTTGCCAGTAGCTGATGAAACTCGCTAGTAGCTGTTGAAACTCACCAGTAGTTGTTGTTACACACTTGTAGCATGTTGTTGAAACTTGTCAGTAGCTTCTGGAACTCGCCAGTAGCTGCTGAAACTTGCCAGTACTTGTTGAAACTCACCAGTAGCTGCTGTTACACACTTGTAGCATGTTGCTGAAACTTACTAGCAACTGCTGAAACTAACTAGTAGTTGTTGAAACCAATACAAACATGTTATGGGTCTCATAAAAAACATGTTATAATTATGTTATGGGTCTCATAATAGGCTTATGCTTCCGCAAAGTGTGCATCAATGTATTTATGCATGTGATTAATTTATAAATATTTAAAAAAAATGGTGTGTGCTAGTTTAGTCAATGTAACACAAGAGGGCGTTACAGCATAACGTGCTACTATCGGCGCTAAGCTAGCAGAGGTAATAACATTGAGCCGCCATGATAAATTTAGTTTTTTAGTTAAAATATATATTTCATGCATTTTCAACTACATGAAATCAATTTTTTATTTTGATTCTTAGTGTCCCCTTGTCGGGCTTCGTCAATATCCAAGAGCCGCAGTCTAGATATGGAAGTTTTCCATTGCTTACAATGAAGTCAATAGTCAACATTTACAACACGAACATAATAGGACCATTCCCATCCATCGTTTGCACCATTCCCATCCATCGTTTGCAGAATCGATTGTCTCAAGAGCCTCTCTTTGGTGAATAATTATAACCTCAACGGTTCCATTCCTATGGACTTTGGATGATGTTGTAACCTCTAGTAACCTCGTTGGATAAATTCAAGGCAGGTCGAAATAGTTTGGACGCAAGCCCCGCTCAAGCCCAGAGTACAAGACTACACTGGAAAGCATTGGAACATACTTGTTGTACAATATAGCATTTACATTTGTTGGGACACATGTTAAATGGTATCCACACTACAAATTTCGAGGTGAAATACACCTGCGATACCAAAGTTTAACTTTGTAAAATGAAAAATGCATTTTTTGGATTTTGTGCTACTAGACTAATATGTGGAAAATGATCATGTGATGTCACGGACATAATAATGTAAAACTAAAAGAAAATTTGATGTACATTTATGCAAGATATGATGCACAATGGCTAAGCACAAATGATAACATCTAATAATTAATAATAAAACAAAAGAGGCCACACAAGGTTTTTTTTTTATCACTACTCACATCTATTGCGTGGTGGCCCCATATGTACATTTTTTCTTCAAACACAAAGGGGTTGGAACCCTTTGGCAAAAATTGTATGTCAACATTCAAGCTATGAAAAAGATATATTTTCCTTAAATTACAGGAAAAGAGCATATAAATCAATATTGGATGAGATTTTGAAATGTTTTTTTCATCAGCAATTTTTTTGACAAGTAGGGTAATGTCTTGGTTTTGACTCCTAAAATGTAATAGATTAAATCACATATAAATTATAATTTTGAGATTAAATATATGACTTTGTGTATAAATGTTGTAAATATGCTTGTTTGAATTCTTAGTGTGGAGTTCAATGCTAAGGTTTAACTAATGAATGACTAGGCATGTAGATGTTGTAAATATGTTTACATGGACAATGTCGCAGGCTTGCCATGGTGAACTCAAGCTATGCAAATATTATTTATGAAATATAATATATAATGTTCCAAGATGGCTAAAGTGAGCATGAGATTGTTAGGAACCCGTATCAACCCTTCTCTTTACTTTGTTAGTATATTGTTGTTGGACGCATATGCTTTGTAAGTTGTCACATAGTATTAAATGTTCCATGATATTGATCCATAGTTTGTATTAGCCCATAGTATTATATGTTCCATGGTATTGATCCATAGTATTGGACGCATATGCTTTGTAAGTCGTCTCCTAGTATTATATGTTCCATGTTATTGATCCATAGTATTGACGCATAGACTTAGTATATAAGTATGTTTTGAGTCCAATGAAGGCACATAGAAGTTATTTGTATTGAGCTTGCTCAAAGGAGGTTTCCCCCTCGAAGTGGCCAGTGATCAATAAATCTATTATGAGTTATGTTATTTATGATATCTCGTGCATTTTCATTAATTAATTGTTGCAGGTTCCTCATAGAGAGGGGCTATGATTCCACTAGATGAGAAGAGGAAAGGGGGCATATGGGAAAGTAATCCTCCATTGCTAAGTGTCAACCTATGAACTCATCTCTTTTTACATCACGTGTCTTAAAATGAATCCAACCACCTCCATTGAATTCAAAACCCAAGTTGTTATAAGATTATTTTGTCACCACTAATCATTATTATGATCCATAAACTACCGTGAATATTCCACTTGAATAGTTCATCATACTGAATCTTACAACTTAGTTCATATTTTATTAGCTTATTTTTATTGAATGCCAAAATAATTGGAGCTGAAACATGAGTAGAGAAAATAAGTACACCATCCACCCAATAACAAAAGATATACTGTGGGAAAACCCACTATGGGGAAAAACCCATCCACAAATGAGAACTATGCCTTGCCCTTCATTTCAAAATGCAAATACAAAGGAAATGGTACTCTCAATGGAGCTACATATGAATTTGTGGCCAAAATGGCTACTACACGATATCCTATCTCCTCTGTTATGCTCTAACATCCACTCAGACCCATGCTATTGCTCAACTATGGAACAATACAATAGATCAAAAGAATGGACCTCTTCTTCTCCTAACGACTCGATATTTAAGATAGCTTGATAGTTGTCTAGGGTTAATTTTAGGCGTTTTGCATGCCCCAACTCCCGATTAGGGTTAGGATTTTGGTCCTTCTAGAATGTTCTCAAGGTCCACACGTGACTAGCTACACATGTGTGATAAATGAGAGCTAACATGCAATCCACTTAATACCATAGTTGTCCACTGGATAGGTCAACTTGTGGGAGACACAACTTTTTCATACGAACTCCATTTGAGGCGATTTTTGAAATGTTGGAAAGGTCTCAAAGAGTATAATCATGTGAATGGGAAGAACATTAGTGATGAAATTCCAACCCCCAAAAACATCGTTTAGAACCTCAAACAGACCCTAGAAGGTTCTAGACCCCAAATCTACAAAATGAGACCTACCCATAAAATGGGACCTACAAGCTAATTCATCCAATCTTCTGACCCCGAAAATCCCAAGTAGGTGACAAATTATATATTGATCCAATTCTCATGATGACTTAATTGGCTAGTTACTATACAGATAGAATCTTGCTCCAATCAAAATATATTATTAAAAAGGAATTTTGGTGCATGTTCATACCTTTCTTTCATGCAACATGTGGGCTCCATGCTTTCTCTTTAGAAAAGTGCTTGTACATCTTAATTGAATTCCCTCCAACAAAATTTATGGGTTCTTCCACCTATGCAACCCTAATTTCCATTACCAATTAACTCATCCAAATTTCAATGGTATAAATTGAGTTGAATTGTTGGAGAAAGGGAAATTGAACAATTGAGCACCCTTATGCTTGATTTTTTATTTAGAGATTCATTTCTTGGATTTTTATCATCATCTAAATAATCCTTGTTCTTGTAATTAATCATCTTGCTAAGAATCAAGATCTAAGGACCCCTAATGACTTTCTTGTTAGTAAATAGCAAGGAGATCTAAAGCAAAGTTCAAGTTGATAAGTGGTCAAAGGAAGAGGAATCTAGATCCTAGTGGTCGACAACAAATAATGTGGTATATTTATGTTTGTTGTAAAATTATTAATAAAGTATGAATATCTCTTTTCGCCCCCCCAACCAAATATGATTGTTAATGTTTAATTTCTTTACATTTGAACTTTCATTTGGTGCAGAATTGATCTCTTGATAAGTTAATTTAGATCAATATGTAACCAAATTCATATTCTTATTGTGATTTATATCGTGAAATATTTTCAAACCCCAACCCGGTTTCAAGTTTAGTTTTTCACATAGAGTTTAATGCTCAAACCCCATGACTGTAGATTAGCTTAAATGCATAAATTTTTTTTTTCTTGAAATACATGGAATTTTATTTCAACTTTAAATACTCAAAAAATAAATAACAACCACACCATAAATTTGAAGACTCAGAATTTTTGACCAAACTTGGTCCAGGATAAAACTCCTAAGGGAAAACCTGTTTAGAGAGAGATTTTATTTCTTCAGAGACAATTTATAAGTAAATTACAAATTCAGAACAACAATACTTATCTCCTTATTTCTTCTTGAAATATGTGTCAAAATCAATCTGAAAGTTTGTTGTATGGTTTGACAGACAGTCTGAAAGCAACACCTTGAAATATGTGCCTATATGATCCACATGTGTGAACAATACGGTTTGTTGCCCTCGATTTTTGTGCCTGATTTTTTTGAAATCTGTGCACTGTACCAGCATTTCTCTGCCTTAAAAAACGTGCAATGTACGAACTGTCTGACAACAATAAATGTTGTACCTCACCTTGAAAATTGTGCCCTGCTTGCCTCGATTTATGTGTTGTTGTATGACCCAAAATTAAATGCACAGTAAGACCTCTTCTCCTCGATTTCTGTGCTAATTAATTACTGCTGTGAGTGCCTCGATTTCTGTGCCAGACATGCTCTAGAAATTCATTCCCTTTCTCTAGCTGTACGGTTTTGGAATTTGAGTCAAGGTTATTCTCTTCTCAAGCTCGACCTCTCTCCTCTTTGCTCTCTTCTCCTCCAAAAATCTCATTTGGAATGTGAACAATGAATTAGGTTTTCATGCCTTTCCCTAGTTTTATTTGTGGCAACTACCTCCTTTCAATCCAATGGCGAAGATTAAAAGTTAACTATATGAGATCTAGGGTCCTCATTAATTGCTCACTTTTTCTCATTAAATGAATTTAAGTCACATCATTTAAATAATTAATGAGACATTAAATATTTAACCCACCTTTTAATTTTCTCATAAATTCAATTTAATATTATAACCTCAAAACCTCCTTTATAAAATGAATTTATAAAAATAAAGTGCATCTCACTTTTATAAAGTGACTAGGGACCACATTTTTAAGTTGTCCACTCCTAGGCATCACATGAGTGAACAACACTTACCTTGGTACATTTTCAAAATATCGTTGTGACCATGAATATTAGAGGAAGGTCGTTGTCGTTTCTTGTGTGTAGATCACTGAAGAATTACTTGGAAAAGTGAAGAGTATATTCGAGTTTGTTTATGAAAAGATTAAGAAGAACAATCATAAGTATACACGTAGTTTTATTTCCTCGTTTCTTTAGGTACTTATTCTATAAATAACTTATTAATTATGGAAATTCAATCGGTGTCTTATGTTTGCTCTATTAGTGATCTAACCCTAGTCATTAGGGATTATTCCCTCTAACAAAACTGGCAACTCCAGGGGGGGAGATATTTTTGAGTTATTCTTATTATGGTTTCTTCTCTTAGTTTTCTAGTTTTTAAAAGCTTAAATTGGTTAGTTGGTTGTTTGTTTTGTCTTGTTTGCTTGCTACAATCCCCTTCCCTAAATTTTTAGGCCTTTTGCGGTGATTTTCCCATCATTCCTGGCTGCACTTGCACTTGTTTGTGGTAATAGGAGTAGGTTCATGCACCTTTTCTTGTCAGAAAGCATGGGTACACATGTTCTTCCTTAAAGGAAAGCACATGTGTGTCCGTAGGAGGCCAAATTTACAAGCTCCTTTAGCTTTTTGACTTTTCCAAGTTTGTTCTTGGAAAAACAAAATGTGTTTGGGTTGTAGTCTTAAGGAATTAGCTTTAGTTGGTGCTTTGCATTGTCATTCAAAGAGAAAACAAAACATTTTTCTTTTGTTTTAGGTGCATTTTAGCAAGTTCTTGTAGTTGTAGTTTCTGTTGCACTTATTTCAGTTTGTAGGGTACATTATGTGAGGATAAAAAAGGAAAAGAAAGGTGTCTTGTAGGTTTGTTTGTTTTAAATTAAGGAATTGCATGTTTCAAGATTTTGAAAAAGAGTGCATAGCTTCCGTGAAATATCGTTATAAGTTCTCTTCGAGTCTTGTTAATATATTTATTATCCAACATTCTTAGAGTCTTTGAAATATCATGAGTTTCATTTCCATTCCCTTGATTAATCAACAACTTAAAAATGAACGTTAATATTAAAATGAACTAGACTTATTTCTTTTTATAACAAACACATCTAGTCTAGAATTTAGAGCCTTGATGTAGGTTGGAGAGTATAGTCTCGAAGGTTGTGAGAACCAAAACTAGAGTCACTAAAAGAGAGTGAGAAAACCACTTTTAGCAATGACACTTGTCGGGATCACATGCACACCAAGCATGAGGTCAATCTAGGAAAGCATATATTTTATCCCCTTGATGGGCCCATAAAAATGCACATTATTTGGCCCATATAATGGAACATAAAATAATTATGAGGATGAATAAAGAATTAAAATGACAAGATAAATTTAACTTTATGACATTTTCTCCTAAAATCCAATGCGTGTTTGCTTTAATAAATATCTTGACATTGTTTAGTATTGTTCCCTAATTTTCTTATTCATTTGATTTATTTATGAGCTAATATTTTTCAAATTATTATTCATTTGTGATGGAGATATAGGTGGGAGATTATCTAAAAGCTAAGCGAAAGAGACCAAGTTACAAAAATCAGCTCAATCTCTTTCAATTAGTTCACTAGAGTTTGTTGGAGAGATTTAAGGGATTATGTCCCCTCTTGATTCTCATGATATTCTAGTGCATAAATAAGGCCTCTAGATCATCCGAAGGCGAAATCATGGAGGCCAAGTCGAATTTCTAAAGAGGAAATCATTCCCACCAACTTGCATGCAGATTACTAGTTAGTTGGGACAACTTCCACAAATCAAGGAGCTAATTTACATGAGCAGTTTTTAGTTATTTTTGTATAAATAATTGTGCATCTGATAGCATGATGGCAAGTTTCTATTATTATTCTTCTCTTATCATTTCTTTTGTTTCTCTCTTGCTGGTCAAGGCGAATTTGTAAGGGGCAGCTTGTTGCCTTGTTTTAATGGCAGAATTTTAATGAATACAAGCTAATTTTGTTCCATCTTTAATATACTTGCTTAAGAAGGGGTTCTAGGAGCTTCCTTGGGTTGGTACAACTCAAGGGAAGGACTGAGAACCCCTACATATCTCTCGTTTAATTTATTTTAGTTTCTTTCATTTGATTCCATACATTTATCTTTCTTGTAGTTTCCTATAACGTTTCCGTAGTTTCCTGTAACGTCTTATGTAGTTTCCTGTAACGTTTCCTGTTACATTACTGTAGTTTCCTACATAATCGTTTTTCTTACAAACAAATTTGTCATTTCATATTGTTGTGTATTCGGTTCTTACAAAATTAAAGTAGTTAGATGAATTTACATGCTTTTTTTAATTAGATTAATTTTACATGCTTTCATAGATTAGATTCATGCTTTTATTTAGTTAGATTCATGCTTTCATAAAATAGATTCACGCTTTCATAGATTATATTTATGCTTTCATAGAATATATTCGTGCTTTTATAAAATAGATTCATGCTTTCATACGATAGATTCACGCTTTCATAGATTAGATTCATGCTTTCATAGATTAGATTTATGCTTTCATAAATTAGATTTTCATGCTTTCATAGATTTACATTTCTGGTCTTTCTTAATTAACATTTCAAGTTTTCCTAGATTAAGTTGTTGCTTTACATTTACTATCTTCCTTAATGAATCTTTCAAGATATTTCCTTTGCAATTGGATAGAAATTGCACGGTACCTCTAAGTTTGTAAGAACACCCAGATTGATAATTTAAGTAATGAGCTAAGAGATTTAGTTTTATAGCCGCAATTATTTGGCCCACCACTTTTTGTAGCCGTTGACAAGGAGGTACTAAAATTACATTAGGAATAGTTTGAATTTTTTTTGAAAACATAAAAATAAAAATAAAAATAAATAGTTTGCATCCATCCATATGATTTATATTTATCAACCCCCCAAGTTTGTGGTGTATGTTTAAGCAAGAAATCATGGCCATCATGATGCTAAATAGATGGCAGGAAAAAGGAGGACGGATTAATGCGAGGATTTTCTCAAATTTGTGTTGTAAGCCAATAAATCCAAACAGAAATAGAGAAGCATCCCAAACAACGATAAAAGAAGGGATTCATGAGCAAAGTCCAAAAGAATATGAGGAAATTTTTCCTTTGTCTTTATATTTCAATGATGTTGACTATGGAATCCATGCAAAAGAAGTTTGTCTCATCCATCTATTCATGCATGTGAAAGAGAATGCAAATCCATGCTTTTCTCTCTTCCAACCTTGCATACATACAAAGGAAATCAAAGATTCATGGATAAAATTTGATCGCAAGCAGACATTAGAGCCTAAAGTTGAGGAATTTATTGCATTCAAAGAACAAGAGAGCCAAAAAGATCATGAATACATTGAGTCTTGGTTTCAAGCAATTGCTAACGAGCAATACCACTCTAATCTTCTACATTTATTGACACCTTATCCACTTGTGCAACTGGTACCTCATATCTTGGCATTGATCAAGGTCCATTTTTCACACCCAGATATGAGTCCACTCAAGATTCTACTACACAAGTGGATGCATTGGAAGTATTCCTACACTTGAGAAGAGAGGTAATCTTTTCCAAGTAGGGTAGGATAGGTAGATTTGTTTCTTTGAATAAAAAAGAGAGAGAGAAGAACGAATAAAAGAAAGAATAAAAAAATTTCCATGGTGAAAACCTCTCTGAGGTGCCTAGGATAGGTCTTTTCTTGAAAAAATCCTTGGATGTAGGTAAATTTTTGTAGAAAGAAAATATTCCTCATGGTGAAAACCAACAATGGCTCCATGTGACAGAGCATTGGTGAAAACCAACAATGACGCCCTTGCTTTGAGAAAAATAAAAGAGAAAAAAATGTACTTGGTACTCCTTACTTCTGCTCACATAGGTCATGTAAGCAAATTATTAGAGTTGATATTTTATGATGTACAAAGGGATCAAAGCATGTTCATACAAATCCACAGATCAATCTCCTTTTCCAAGGAGAAATCAAAAGCAAAGCATTTGAGCATCAAGAAGTGGTATGGTCCGATGTCCTGAAGATTACTCCCATATGCATGCATATCAGAGATTGAAATTTTTACAGGTAATATAGGACACATTTATTTATCTCCCCATTCAATTTCATTAAAAAAAAGTTTAAGGGATTCAAATAATTCAATTACAGGTAGGTACAAATCATCCAGGCAGCTTGAATTTTTAAAGAAGCGGTTTCGACATGGGTATGATGTTTTGACTGATACTTTATGATTGTTAGAAATCAAGGTCTTAAAAAAATTGAGGGTGTATAGAACATTTTCCTCTATATACTCATACAATTTTGTAAAAAATGGATGAACTTAAGGTAGGTAAAAAATTCAATTACAGTCAACTATAGAAAGCTTGCCGATTTAAAGACAAGTTTGACATAGGTACTGTATTTTTATCATGTCTCATTCATAAGTTGGAATCAAGGTATGAAATTTTTTTAGGGTGTATATCACATGTTCCTATATTTCCTGATACAAATTTATATAAAATGGATGAGTTTAATATGGTAAAAAAATCAATTACAATCAACTACAGACAACTGTCAAATTTAAGGACAACTTTGACATAGGTACGGTCTTCATCTCATTACCCCCTCAAAAGTTGGATTCAAGGTCTGAAACAAATTGAGGGTGTAGGGGACATATTATTATATCTATCGATGAAGTTTCATTGAAAAATATTAAGTTTAAGTGGGATAGAAAATTAAATTACAGTCGTGTACAAATCAATATTAGTTTTGACATGGATGCATTAGTTTTACTCATGCTCAATGATGGTTTGGAAATAAGGTCTGAAATTTTCAAAGAGAATAGAGAAAATCCTACTCTATCTATGCATAAAATGTAATAAAAAAAGAGTGAGTATAAGTGGTTCAAAAAACTTAAATACAGTCACCTACAAGAAGCATGGAGATTTGAAGGTAAATTTGACACATGTTGGTATTTTGATTGTTAATCATTAATGACATAGAATAAAGACTTGAAATTTTTACAGGATGTAGAGGATATCATCCTTTATGACCTTGTACTTTTTCATAAAAAATCGAGGTGTATAAATGGGTCAAACATTTCAATTATAGACCTGCATCTAGGAAAACCAACAAAGCAAAATTGGAAACAAAATGAAGGATTTTCCAGTCTTCCAAGGGCAGAGTTTTCAAGAGCTCAAATTTCAATTTGGAGAGCTCCATTTTTCATGCAAAGAAATTAAATCCCATCCAATCAAAAGAGCCTACAATTATTTCAAGCGATGCAACCCCCATTCTTTCAAGTGAGCCAACCCTCATTCTTTCAAGTGAGCCTTCAAGTATTTCAAGCGATCCAACCCATCCATGAAATCAATTGATGCAGATCCAACTCCAATTTCTTCAATGCTTAGTGTTCTCAAAGATCAACCTGCATGCAATCATTCAAAGGGTAAGAAAAAATAGGTTTAACTTACTAACCTATGTGAAGTTATTCATTTATACAAGCATGCAAGGCTAAAATAAATATCATGAAGCTTAAAATTTTTGATGGCACTGAAAAATGAGTTCGTGATTGTATTCATTTGGACTCCAGATATTATGGTCCATATTAATATTTGATGTGGGCATTGAAAATAGAGTTGGTAGGAAGGCAAGTTGAGCCTTTCTATTTTATGAATTCAATTTGCATATGAAGAAAATCAATTGTGATAAAATGCATGTTGTTGGAACACAAGTCATGGTAAAATCAGCTGTAATAAAGTGCACGGTGTTGGATCTCAAGCCCATCACTTTGCATATTTAAGTCCTAGTACAAGTGGTTAAGAGCAAAAAAAAAAAGTCATGGTAAAATCAGCTGTAATAAAGTGCATGATGTTGGATCTCAAGCCCATCACTTTGCACATTTAAGTCCTGGTACAAGTGGTTAAGAGAAAAAATAAAAATAAAAATCAAGAGGGCACAAAGCAACATGTTTGATACTACAGAAAAAACACAATCAATGGCTAGGAACTTTCTTTCTCTTGCATGACAGTTACCAACTTCTTAGGAATTGTCTTGTTGCACGAGGACATGCAAAATCTTAAAGTTGGGGCATATGATGGGCCCCTAAAAAGGCACATTATTTGGCCCATCTAATGCAACATAAAATAATTATGAGGAGGAATAAGGAATTAAAATGACAAGATAAATTTAACTTTATGACATTTTCTCCTAAAAGCCAAGCTTTAATGAATATCTTGACATTGTTTAGTATTGTTCCCTATTTTTCTTATTCATTTGATTTATTTATGAGCTAATATTTTTCAAAGTATTATTCATTTGTGATGGAGCTATAGGTGGGAGATTATCTAAAAGATAAGTGAAATATATCAAGTTACAAAAATCAACACAATCTCTCTCAATCAGCTCACTAGAGTTTGTTGGAGAGATTTAAGGGATTATGTCCCCTCTTGATTCTCATGAACTTCCAGTGCATAAATAAGGACTCTAGATAATCCGAAGGCGAAATCATGGAGGCCAAGTTGAATTTCTAAAGAGGAAATCATTCCCACCAACTTGTATGTAGATTACTAGTTAACTGGGACAACTTCCACAAATCAAGGAGCTGATTTACATGAGTAGTTTTTAGTTATTCTTGTATAAATAATTGTGCATTTGACAGCATGATGGCAAGTTTCTATTATTATTCTTCTCTTATCATTTCCTTTTTTCTCTCTCTTGTTGGTTAAGGAGAATTTGTAAGGGGAAGATTGCTGCCCTGTTTTAATGGCAAAATTTAAATGAATAAAAGCTAATTTTGTTCCATCTTTAATATACTTGCTTAACCAGGGGTTCCAAGAGATTCCTTGAAGGACTGAGAACCCTTGGATATCTTTCATTTAATTCATTTTAGTTTGTTTCATTTGATTGCGTACGTTTTTCTTTTATGTTGTTTCCTGTAATGTTTCTGTAGTTTCTTGTAATGTCTTCTGTAGTTTCCTGTAACGTTACTGTAGTTTCCTGTTACATTACTATAGTTTCCTGCATAATCATTTTTCTTACAAACAGATTAGTCATTTCATATTGTTGTGTATTCAGTTTTTACAAAATTTAAGTAGTTAGATGAATTTACATGCTTTCTTTAATTAGATTAATTTTATATGCTTTCATAGATTAGATTCATGCTTTTATTTAGTTAGATTCATGCTTTCATAAAATGGATTCACGCTTTCATAGATTAGATTCATGCTTTCATAGAATAGATTCATGCTTTCATAGAATAGATTCACACTTTCATAGGATAGATTCATGCTTTCATAGATTAGATTCATGCTTTCATAGATTAGATTTCTATGCTTTCATAGATTTGTATTTCTCGTCTTTCTTAATTAACATTTCAATTTTTCCTAGATTAAGTTGTTGCTTTGCATTTACTGTCTTCCTTAATTAGTCTTTCAAGCTATTTCCTTTGCAATTGCATATACAGTGCACGGTACCTCTAAGTTTGTATGAACTCGCAAATTGATAATTTAAGTAATGAGCTAAGATATTCAGTTTTATAGTTGCAATTCTTTGGCCCACCACCCCTCTTGTTTGTTTAGTGGGCTATGTGTGTATGTGGGGTTTTTATTTAAAGTGGAAAGTCCCTGGCTTGACAATATTTATCTGCAATTTCGGGTCTAGGACTTAGTCCTATGTTCCCTACCCAGACATAGAAACTTGACCCATGACTGTTTCACTTGAATGTTGATTGCAAAGTGTTATCCAAAGTATCCTTTCTAGAGGTTACCACCCAGGTCACTACAAATGGGTGGTGCTTGTGGTACTTGAGATAGATGCATAACATCTGTTTCATCTCCTTTGGAGGGTTCCCACCTTCACGAGGGTACTTACACCTTGGTTGATTGTTACTTGAGGGTTATCGTAATTATGTTTTGCACCTTCATTGGTCATATTTGGGCCCTAATCATCCCAAAACAATTTTTAGAAGGATTCTTCATTCAAATCTTCACTAATCAACTTCAAGGTGTGACCACCTTGACATTATCTTTGGAAGAGTAGTTTGTTTTTTATTAAGTCCTGGGAGTTTTTTTGTAGAGTAGTGAACCCTGTGATTAATAGATTGCTTAGGTTTGATCATGTTCTCATCTTCTTACTAAGTTGTTTAGTTCAAAGTGGTTGATCAACCATTATGTCGATCTCATAGGACCAAAGGTGTCTCTCCCAAATGAAGAGAACCACCTACTAGGAGGTGGAGGTTGAATGATCCTAACCTACTTCGAAGTGATTTAGATGAAGAGACACGCATTGCCTTGAATAATCTCGTAAAAGGAGAAGAGAAAGTGCAATGAAAATTTACATCAAGTGAATTTCCCACGGCTACTTATAATCTGTAGTCCCCAACTTTTGTGCAAGATTGTGATTTTTCCAACAGAGACCTAATCCTGCATTCAAATCCTTTATACTAGTGGGCTTCCATGAGTAATGCTACTAACATTTCTAGTGCAGGGGGCAATAGATTCCTTGTTACTAGTGTTCCTATAGGTAGCATTAGTTCCTTTGTATTTGGAATTTGAGTTGGGGGTACTTCTACCCCTATTATAACATATGAGTCAATGGTATGGGGACTCTCATCTCCACTCCCTTGAGTAGCGATGCCACTTCCTTTGAAATGCCATATTTCAGTATTAGTGTACCACCCATTTTCCCTAAGTTTAATATGTTAGCAGGGAGTTCAACTATCCCATTTAGTACATTCTTCTTTTGGGAAGGCCGTGTTTTGGAATCTATACCATCATTAGGAAGAAATTTTGTCCCACATTCTAGTATTCTAGTATGCAATATTAACTAACAAAAAATAGGTAATATGTTTAATGAGGCCTTCCCTCAAAACATTGGTTTCCAAATGAATTTGGTTGTTCCATCCAGTGGTGGAAACGTCTTCCTAATGGGGAACCTTTAACAGTGGTAATATAATGAGCATGGGTATGCTAGGACAAGGTCCTAGTATTTGGAATCTTGTTTCCAACACTCAGTTGTGGATTTTGGTGACTTTCATTATACCTGATTTGACAAAGTTAACAAATGACCTAGTGAAACATAATCATAATTGACCTCTTGTTCCCACAAAGTTACCTTTAGATATTCCCAAGATTGAAGGAAAAACGAGAGAAGACACATCAAAGCACATCATGAAATTTCATTTATGGTGTTGTTTGAACTCCTTGATGGAAGACATTATTCGACTAAGGCTCATCTATTGAACCCTAATTGGGGTGGTAGTGAAATGGTACACTGAGATTAAACATGCAACCTATAGTGATTTCACATTATTAGCAATGACCTTTCTTACTCACTTTCAATTGCCAATTTGATATGAGATAGGTACATAGATGCTTACATCATTCCAATAGGATACCTCGACTCATATCTTTGATCATATATTTCATGAGTGGAGAAGGAGGTTTAAGATGATCAAGACTGAGATTCCATATTAGTTTCTAGTAAACTAGTTTGTCAAGTTAGTGTCGCCTTACATCGCCAATGATGTGGCTCTTTTAGGGGTATCCATTGAGGAATAGGATATCATTAGAGCCCAATAGTTAGATTTAGTTTACTCTCAATCTCAGGTTTTTATGGCCTTCTACCTAATGCATCGTCAACACTCTAATCAAATTTTCAACAATCTCAATGGATTTAGAATCTGCCAAAACTCCCATAAGGGTGTTGTTCCACCATGTAGGAATCTTGAATCCTGGTAGATCTTTGCCCATGCCTAAAATTTCTATCTATCTTATTAGATTTATGGTTAGAAAGGGAGTCACTTTGGTACAAAATTAACTTACTCCTTTAACTTGGAATGAGTTAATAATGTACCAAATAATTTTTTTTGTGTTTATTTTTTGGGCAAGAGTTTCTTTAGACAGTTTTTGTTTGTTTGTTTTTAATTTAGACTAATTGAGTTGTCTTAAAAGTAGTAATCTAAACACACTATGAATTGGTCTATCATTTTCTGGTTGTTCAAATTAATGGAAAGGGATATTGGCATTCTTTCTCTGAATCTAACAAGAATATTTTTTCACTAATGAAATTGCAATCAGATGTTAACAGTGCATAATCCAAGTTGTGAATAAAAAATGGCAATTTCATCTATCCAAAATCCCAATTTCGGATTGTAGAATTTAAGGGAATTTCTATTAGAAAAAAAGTGATCTTGTGATAACTAAACTTTCTAATCTTGTAACAAATTTCACTCTCTTCACTAGAATCCAATAATACACAAAAACTACTTTTTATAGATCTTTATTGGGAACATTATATTATGGTAAAACTACTTTTTATAGATCTTTATTCGGAACATTATATTATGGTAGAACTCTGTCCATGCCTAAAATTTCTATCTATCTCATCAAATTTGTGAAAAAAAAAATAGTTAATTTGCTACAAAATTAACTTACTCATCATCTAACTTTCTCCACTATAATTAATTTGAAGTTAATTTTCTTGAACAATGTGCAGATGTTAATGGCAGTTTATATTTAAATGTAAATGTGGAATGCAGATGCACCGTGCACATATATCCAGTTGTCTAAATCTATATGTCATAAAAGTTCAGTATAAGAGTTCACTGTTTTGGCTTTTTCTATGCTGCCAAAACAACCAACCAAAGCCAAAAAAATATAAAAAAATAACATTGATTGATTGAAAACGTTGGTGAAGTGACTCCATGATTGTAATAAATCAATATTTGGAATCTTTGGGTTCATTCGCTTGCTGGCATCTGGCATTATCAGACACAAATACATGTGCGTTGGCAGGTATTTGTTTGTTCGAGAAGAAAAGAAGAGAAGCCTACAGCTGTGAAGGTGCATTTAATGGCTACCTCCAAAATAGATAGAGACAGTCCCGTGAGTTTAATAGGAGGTTGATGCTTCTTTGACTCTAAAAGTATGTCAGCCATATGTTGCTGGTCTCTTTTGTCTACTTAAATTTGGCGAGATGAAGGTGTAGGTGGTTGGAAAGATCAAAGCCTCGTAATTGAAAAAAATCTGACAGACTACAGTTTACAGTGATACCACGCAACTTCTTTATACAGTCATTCCATGCAACTTCTTTATACAGTCATTTGTCAAAGTACGTTATATACATGAAGTCATTTAATAGGTGGATATTTATAAATAAACAAAATGGACGAGTTTATGTTTCAATAGGTTAGGAAGATGTTGTCGTTGTTAAATACGTTATAAAATCATTCTTAACATGGGAGTTGGTGCACAACATTTAATGGAGATTTTTCAATGTTTTATTAAAAAGTTAGGTGGTTATCTTAAATAACACATGTGGTAAAAAAAGTGTAGTGGTGATATATAAAGTGTAAATGTTATGTATGTGGGCATTTTTGTGAGTTGTTTGTACAGCTCAACTATAACACTAGAGTGTGCACTACTTTAACACTACACATAGTGTGTTTAATATAGGTTGTGTTGGTGTCCTATTTCACATTTTAGAAGAGTGTGCACTACTTTAACACTACACATAGTGTGTTTAATATAGGTTGTGTTGGTGCCTTATTTCACATTTTTGAAGAGTGTGCCCTATTTTAACACTACATGTACATAGTGTTATGTGTTGCACGTTAGCATTTTGCTATGCATCCCAAGAATGTATTATAAGACTTAGTGTGTTTGTCTATATTTTTTATATTGAAATTTACTAAGAAACAATTAGGGATGAGTTACTAGTTTGTAACTGATATTGTATGTATTTAAAGAGATTTTATGGGAAAAGGATATGAGGTTAGTAGCACCATTAATGTTAAGTAGGAAAAAGATAGGCATGAGGTGTAGAGTAGTTGGTTTGTGTGGGGTTTAGTCCTCATTAGGTCACTGGTTCAAACCTGATGGTGAGGGTTGAGGATGGGTGCTGCCACTTTCCCATGGGGTGATTTGTTCAAATTTAGGCTAGCCCGGGCCCAGGTTATATACCCATCCTTCGGGCGTGGGTGAATTCTTGGAATTAAAAAGAAGAAGAAGAAGAAGAAGAAGAAAAAGAAGAAGAAAGAAGTAGGAAAAGGATGAGGGTTAGTAGCACCACTAAGCCCCAAGCATTGTATGAATATCTTTTGAGGAATGAATACAAAGAATTGTGTGTGTTGGTTCCCCCCTTTGGATTTATGAGTATAATTGTGTGAATGTTGATTTTAAAAATGTCAAGTAATTGTAATGACATATTCTACTTTCTTTGTGTTTAGTTTTGTTTCATTGATTCTCATGAGCATCTTTGGTGAGACCTTATTCTTTCACAAATATTGAATATGACAATGATCATGGAGTTTATTGTTGATTGGAGTTTCAAATGTTGGGTTGAAATTTGCACCAACAATTGGTTATGTTATTGGGATAGAACAAATACACAAGAGGAAGTGAGGACATGTCATGGAAGCCACCACAAAGGGAGATTCAAGAATCAATGATCAAGAACGAAACTGAGTTGATATAGAAGGAGACTCAGAATCTACTACATAGCAACCTAGATAGTTGGAAGGACACGTATTTATACTTTGATAAACATGAAAAAAAAGTGTTAAAATTTCCTATTTTGTTAAATGAGTGGATAAAAAAACAAGGAGAGATAAATATTGTGAGGCAATATCAAGAGCTGATAGTATGGGATCACACAACCATTAAGACATTAAAAACTCTAGATAACAATTGGAAACATATAGTGTATTTCTGGTTCACCCAAGTAAAAGAAGGGTTTGTGGTAGAGTTTGTGATCTAATAAAATACCCCTTTCAATGTAGCAGAACGAGAGTTTGAAGCATGCACAAGAGGTAGGATGTTGGAGGAAATTCCTTCGTGGATTACAATGTTGTTTATAGAGAAAGGGTTGATGTAAACACAACCTAAAAACATGGTAGTGTAAAACCCACATCATAGGGGGAGATGAAGGAGGATGAAGTTGGATAGCAAGAGATAGGAAAATGGATCCATAGGCTTAGAGAAAAGAATGAGAAAATAGACATGAAAGGAAAAATATGTTGCACAAGACAATATGGAAAGTCTAGTTCAACAATACAAGGAAAAGAGAAGAACACATGGAAAAACGTAGTAGCATAGTGAACACGAAGGCTAGATGGGAAGCACAAGAGGTGGAAGTTGTTATAAGGACCACATAAGGAGTGCAATCACATTAGGCACTATAGGGGGATGGTGCACATGAAGCGACACCTTTAGCCTATGTTACGAATATTAAATAGTAAATAAGAACATAATAATTAATAAATAATAATAATTTAGAATATTTAATAAACATTAAGTATATTTTAACAAGAGGACGTGTCTCCTCATATTAATGGCCAAGCCATTGTAATAACATCATCAATATATTATTTCATTATCAAAATGTGGGATTTTGAATATTTGTGGGTGTTTTAGAAACATCGTGGGTGTTCATAAGATTTTACGAAAGTTTTTACACTTCAAGTGGTATCAGAGCCCCTTCTTGGGCATTTCATTGATTTGGCTTTTGGCCAAAGAATTTCGAGAGTTTCTCCAAATTAGGTCTTTTAACTAAAGAAAATAAAAAGAAAAAGAAAATAAAAGAAAGATAGTGGGAAAAAGAAGTAAAAAGAAGAAAGAAAGATTAAAAAAAGGGAAAGTAAAAAAAAAAAAAAAAAGTAAGAAAAAAAAAGTTAAGAAAGAAAACAAGCACATGGTTTTATAAAACTAGCACATGGTTTTATAAAACCATATATATATATATATATATATATATATATATATATATTTTATTTTTTTTCTTTTTTTTCGAACATTTATAATAGAAGTGATATAATAATAAATGGAAGATATATTATTAATAAAAAAATACTAATAATATTAATATTATTATTAAAAATAAAATAAAATTATTAAATATAACAATTTGTTATTATATTTAAAGACTTTTATCCTTAAGTGAGAAAAAAATATCCATGCACACAAATGTCTTAAAAAAATGGCAACTTATCTCAAGAAATGAGGAAACTTAAAGAAGAGATAATGGGAGATATTTCAAAAACTATAGACGGAATAATAAAAAGATGCCATGATCGAAATATGTCTGAAGAACTATTTGAAGAAGAACATAAAAAGGAGAGTGAAAGCAATGACGATCATCAAAATAAAACAATTCTATCATATAGAGAGGAACCGCCTCATGAATTAACACAAGCAGAAAATAGTACAAGAGATGACTGCTACGATAAAGGGCCTGAAATTGCAACTGCTGAGAGCTCTAATGTTTACATCAATGTTGCATACTCATTTAATTATGACAAAGACTTGGAAATTAAATCTAAATCTAATTTTCTAGTCCAAGAAAAAAAACTTGATAAAGAATATGAAAATGGTCAAATTGATGTTTTGGACATTAAATTGAATCACACTGTCAGTTCGATATCACCATCCAGTTTTCATGTGAATAAAGATGAAAATGTGTCCACAGGTGTAACAGACAAAACACTTACAAATTGTTCTCAACAACTGTTACTAAATAATTCTATTAATCTTATTTATGGAGTTGAAAGTCGTGGAAGTAGTCAATAGCTATTTAAACAGGACGAAAAAAATTGATGATGGTTCTACAAACACAAGTGTATATAGACATACAAACATGGTTCCCTTTCCCATGGTTACTTACATTCCAAATAATGATGTATATAGTCAACCTACTGTTGTCGAACCAAATGACAAAATAGATATGGCATCCATATGTTCAAGAAGTCATATTAGGCAAGTTACGACATATGACCAACATTTATGTTATTCCAAAATTGGATCTTTGGACATAGTCTTGTGGAAATCATGGACGCTTCGTTTCAAAGAAGAAGCCATGAATGCTACAATTCAAAGAAAACTAATACAAGACCTAGATATTTCCAATCAAGTTGACGTAGACCTAAATGTGTGTCATTTAAACCACCAAACATCTTTGAAACTGTTAAAATTAAAGTGCACGCTCATCAAAGTTGTGAGATGGAAACCATCTACAATAATATGGCCTGATGAAACTAAGAAGGCTCACATTGATGTCCTAAAAATACAAACACTTAAGGATGACCATCACTTCGATTTCCAAAATCGAAGAGTATCTCTTAAAAATACTTCCATTATTATGACATCCGATGTTTGGCTCACAAGTAGTGCAAAAGGTGGAAGTGAAGAAGAATTCCTCATAAATTGAAACCAAAAGACGACATGGAACCAAAATAATTACAAGTTGTAATGTTTAAAAAATTCACCATTTAGGCAGAAAGGATCACAATACAAGTTCCAAGATCACATCCAGAGAAAGAAATTAGTCCAGATTGCAGTGTTCAAGTCAGCGCGTCAAAACACAACCCAGAGTAAGAAGACATCATCCAAATAAGCTTTAAGGACAAATCTTCCCTTAAGGGGAAGGCAATGTTATGAATATTAAATCGTAAATAAGTAACATAATAATTAATAAATAATAATAATTTAGAATATTTAATAAACATTAATTATATGTTAACAAGAGGACGTGTCTCCTCATATTAATGACCAAGCCATATTTAAAGGTGGCCAAGCCATTGTAATAACACCATCAATATATTATTTCATTATCAAAATGTGGGATTTCGAATATTTGTGGGTGTTCATAAGATTTTACGGAAGTTTTTACACTTCATCCTAAGTAGAAGAATGTAACAATGAAGAAGAGGAGGAAAGTGTTGAGTCCCAATGGAAGATCATAAATGAATCGAGCATAGATGAGAATGCCAATGAATTTTCATTGGGCAATTATATAAACAGTAATGTTGAAGATGATTCCAATGAAGAAGGGAATACTTCAGTGGTAGTGAGCATGTTGTAGAAGATGAGGTTGGAAGAATCCCCTGGATCCAAACAGATGAATTTGTATAACCCCCTCTTCATACCAACCTTTACATGCACAACGATAGTAGAAGGAGAAAACTTAGTAGAAATAGAAGTTAACATTACGATTCAATATAGAATACAAGAAGCATCAAGACAAAGAAATAATACAACTAGAATTTTAAACTTTTCAATGTTGGGAACTATACTTGATGCAGTACTAAGACTTCCCATGTTCCATGGGATTGGGAAGGACGACATAGAACATCATTGTTTCTTATGTGAATCCATATGGACATTGAACGATATTACATATGATAATAAAAGAATAACATAGTTGGAAACTACATTTAGAGATCACCTACTATAATGGTACATGAAGTACAAAGAAGATACACTTATACATCAAAGAAGAACTTACAATGAAATAAGAAAAGATGTGATCAAGGAATTTGAGAAACCAAATTCAGAGTAACCATGTACAACAAAGTTGAAGGAAATCGAGTAGAGAGAAGGAGAAAGTCTTTGGGACTTTGAACAAAGATTCAAAGTGTTGGTACAAAGGCCTAATTTCAAAATAATAGAGGTACAACGCAGCGAATGGCTCATTGTCATATTATTTTCCCACACTTGTAACCCCTTTACAAAACAAAATATCAACACATAAGAATAAGTGATGGAAAATGAACTATGATTGGAAAGTAGACCCATGAATAGTGATTTAACAATAATGGAATAGATATGAAGCCATCTTGCTACGCTATCTGTTGTATGGAAATTAATATTATTATTGGGGCTAGATCACCAACATATTGAAAGAAAGGAGAATGACATAGAAGACTATATCAATAGGAAAAACAGACTCATACTCATACATATGACCACATTTAAACCAAACAAATTTGAATTAAGAAGAGATTGAGGGAGGAGAGCTTGTGCACCTTGTTTATGATGGTTGATCCTAGCCACTCCTTGCTCTGCTCCAAATTTCCCAAGATTTAACCCGCAAAACAGACAGGACCAACCTTCCTCAAATTATTTTGACAATAATAAAGATTATTGATGAATTGAAAGATGAAAAAGAACATAAATCTATGAATCAACTTTCAATATTCCACTAATTTCTATATCAATCACGAAATTAACTCAAAATGTGGGAACGAAAAGATGTCAAATATCTATTGAAACGATGAAATTAAGTACAAAGCATATACCTCTTCTTTGCTTCGGCACCTTAAAAAACCTAAGATCCAGGTCTCTCTTGTTCATGCGCACCAATCGTACCACTCCAACTCACTGAATATATGAAAGGGAGAGATTACTTGGAGATAATAATCTCAACATGCAAGGATGTCAATGATCAACAACAATCGCTACTAATGGAAGGGGAAGATAGGCATGACAACAAGTGATTCCTCTAGCGTTTCCTTGCCATAATGGGAATCCCCAACTTGGTTCATTCCCTTCCTTTTTGTGATTGAAGGAAGAAGTTGAGGATGGTTACCAAGTGGTTAGGAGGAGTTAGACCCGAGCAAGTTAGTTTGCATAAATTCCTAACTTCCCTCATTTTAAAAATTTTATTTAATTTTTATGACTTTTTTAGGGTATTCACGCTTAATTCATAGGAAACATGTCAATGCTTCACTTCTTGTCAATGTGCAAGATGCAAATTATCAGATTTTGTTGCATTCACACCTAATGAACTAGAGACATGCGAATGAGTCACACCCAATGAACTAGCAAGGTGCGAATTACTAGGGAATTCACTCCTAATGGACTAGCAGGGTGCAAATTGGTTGTTTTTGGGTTGAAAATCTTCATGATGAATGGAAAGGAGATAGCGTTTAACTTCTAATTCTTAGGGCCATCAAATAAGAGTCAAATCACATGCTCTTCCATCCATAAATGTATTTTTTGTGAATGTACACTAACACATTTAAGTGTCATCTTTTGAATTGTTGTCACAGACGTAGAAGTGTCGATTTGGTCTATAATAGATTCCCCCTAATGTGTGAGATCAGAAGGGAACATGATGGATGAGATACATTATAATCATATGTGGAGTAACATGGCCGAGATTCCAAGACTCTTAGTTCCACAAAAGTACCTAAAACAAAAAAATAGGTGCCAGACAATCTTTTCCTTGGGATGGACATATCCATGCTTAGAATGATAGAACATAGCCACCAAATAGTATACAATGCAGATCCATTACATGTATGAATGTAGTGATCATGGCCACGAAATAATAAACAATGGATCCATGTGATATATATAGGTGGGTCATGGCCAAGAAGATGATACACAATGGATTCGTGTAATTCAGAAGATCATAGCCATGAATAGATACATAGTGGATCTATGTTATTATGGAGATCATAGGCATGGACGAATGCACATTGGATCTATGTCTCATGATGCATTGGGAAAACAATATGTAATTGAGTTGAGTAATAGTTATCCTAATGGTACATGTGTCATATGAAGTGTGGTATAGTCTTATGCAATTTGGGCAATAGAAAAATGTGAGGATGCTACTGTTGGCCCAAGATATTCTATCCAAACCACCTAGAGGTACGAATCCTACCCATGTGAATGGATGAGTTGAAGTCGAAAATGTAGGATATTGTTTGATTTATCGGTCATTGATGTATACTGATAACAAATGTGAGGTGACCCACCATTGATGATTATGGGCACCAAGGCACCTAGTACATTTTAACAATTGTGAATAAACGTCTTGGAGTCAAACACTTGTAGATTCCATTGTATTCCATTGCTCCACATAGTGGACTTCATAATTAATCATATCCATTGACATATATATATATATATATATATATATATATTTGCAGAAACAAGTAAAATTTTGTATTATCAAAATCCAAATGTGGGGACATTTGGAAAATTACAGACTAGTCTTCAAAATACCACATAGATGTGCCATAGAGAAAAACAGAACTTACAAGTTCCAAGCTGTTCATGAAAATGAAAATTAGAAGCCTAACTAAAGCTCTAAATACTAGGGGACTTATTAAACATACAAACTTCCCCAGGAGGAGACTAAAAAAAATCTATTAAAGACCTGTTTATTTTCCAAGGGAAGTCCTTGGACTTTTCCGGTCAGCTTGCTTCGGGACAACTTCAAATTCCTGGCGGACATGGGCTTCAAAGATCATGGTATCCAGCTGAATTTGCACCTGAAGAAGTCTTTCAGACGTAACCTTATTCACCTGGTACTGATCTTGTCTTTGGGCCTCTACCAATGATGCTTGTTTATTCTAAATTACTCGGGTCTCATGGACCGATTCCTCCACTTGTTCCATCCTTTCCTCTATTTGCCCCAACCTTACCTTCACTTTCTCCCTTTCCTTTTTATACTTTTTTTCTATGATTTCGTGGTTTCTTTTAATGCCCACAGACGTCTCTCCATGACCGAAACTTCATGTTCCAGAAAACAATCTCGGCTCTCATTGCTTGAGTCCATATCCTTGCTCCTTTTTCCACCCAGGTTATCTGTGATCCCAACATAAACGATCCATGGGAACACGATGAAGGAGCAGCCTACCACTAGTCTAATGATGGTGAAATGCTTCTTGAATCCTTTCGAAACACCCCAGCAAGTTTGGATGGAAGAATGGTAAAACATCCGGGTTTGGTCTCCCATTAATACCCTGTCTTCTACTGAAACAAGCATGTACTCTCCCGAATCCCATATTATAACCAAATGTACCTTGCTAACGTCAATCTGCAACGTCGTGCAGAAGTTCAGACGAAAGGCGTACTGGAGCACCTGAAGGTCCATTTCTTCTGCGTTCTAATCACGGGTGAAAAGAATTCCCAAATTTAAGTTTAAGTCCAGCGACTCTGAATTGACGTAAGTTCGTCTGTGCCTTTTAATGCTCCATGCGCTAGTAGATATCGCCCAGTTCATCCACCTGCTCTTCCTTTGGTTTGTGATCTCCCACTTGTCCTTCATATTCCTCCACTCATGTGGATAACCACCAACTAGCCACTCTGCAGCACGACTCTGATTAGGGGAGCGGATCCACCTCTAAGGTATGCTCATTAAGAAGGAGTGAGATGGGTTTCGGTGTCATTTCCCTATTGGCATACAGGTCAGCCTCCTTGTTATTCTTACGTAGCACATGGAAGAACTGAATATTATGGAAGAGGGAGGATAGATCTAGAATTCTGGTGACTATTTGATTTAACTGGATTTCGGTCGGATTTGTGTTTATGATCATAAGATTGATGAGACTTTGAGAGTCTCCAATAATTATTTCTTGCATAATTCCTTTTTTCTTTAGTTGTCAAAGACCTTGTAGGATATATAAAGCTTCTGCTTGGTTATTGGTTGTAGTACCCAATCCCTAAGAGTAATGGAGTTATTTTGATCCATCGAAACAAAGCATTATAACCTTCGCTTGAGTATCACTGACATGTGTCCTCATTGGTTCAATTTGCAATTCATCCTCCCAAACTTTTCAATATGTTGACTAAATCATCATCGCCACTATCAATTGTTTGTGACAAGACATAATTTCAACTAAAGCATGATGAGATTATTTTCTTCACACAAGTGATACAAGCCATCATTCAACATTAGCACCGCCAGGACTGAATCATCATCATCACTATCAATTGTTCATGACAAGACATAATGTCAACTAAAGCATGATGAGATTATTTTCTTGACACAAGTGATACAAGCCATCATTCACCATTAGCACCATTAGGATAACTGCCATTTCATAATTTCATCGTATAAACCATCGCCATGTCACCATACAATCCTTTCTCAAGGCATAGATTGGAGTGATACATGTACAATTAATCTAGCAAAATCTACAGTCGCTACAGATGATATCTATGACCACCATCCCACCATACTATGATAATTACCATTCCCCATTCGTGCCATCCCAGTCAATTCACAAATTCACTAGCAACTCACTATATATAGGCTAAACCATACCCCATATCGCATCAAAATGAAATCTTCGGGAAGTCATGACACTCTTCTTTACCTCCTTTGTTCCCTTTCCTTTGTTGTTTTATCAGAAATACTTCAGTCTTATGGTCGCTCCCTAGTTCTCTTCGTGATATATGAGAATTTCGACATCAGTTACTTGGCAAATCCTCACCACACCATGATATAAGGGCATTTCGAGCACTCTCGAAGCCTCAAGACCAGGATTTCTCATTGTGTTCCTTGCCACCAATCATGTTTTCGTCATTCTTCTTTCACTAACTGATTGGTGTACAAGTTGGAACGAACCTGAGAATATTAGTGGTCCATGTACCTGTTTTATTGAACACTTCCTTCTCTAAAACAACATGAGCTTCCACGGTCGTCAATGTTAGGCTTGCAGCAGTTGTCCAAGAAAATCCATGTTGTCAGCTTTCGTCTACAAGCTCCCAGACTTGAAGACCCATTTCCAGCCACGATAGTAGTTGGTCATCCAAAGTTGTTTGGTACCATACCATGTTGTCAGCTTTCGTCTACCAGCATGGACACGATCCAAGAATTGATGACCCATTTCCAACCACAATAGTAGTCGGTACTAGCTCAGAGTCATCAACTATCTACACTTAGTTACAAGACAAGCTGCGGTGAGTTCATCTCTTTATCCAACTCCAGTTATTTTCTGATTTCTTCGGGATGAAGAAAGATCTTATTCGTGGGGGAGATGTTGGAGGAGGCTAGGTCGGCCGCTCGACTAGGTCCTCCATTCGACCACTTCGGAGAATATGTCGAACCGTCGTGTCGACCACCACATGTCAAGATGCTGGATGATCCTAGGTTGGCCGCCCGACTAGGTCCTCCTTTCAACCACATCGGAGAACATGTCGAACCGTCGTGTCGATCACCACATGTTGAGTCAGTTAGTCACATCAATTAGTGAACTGATGGGTCGTTATGTAACCATCTGTAAACTATATATATAGGATTGAAAAGAGAAAATATAAAACCTTTGTCTATGTCGCGATTGGACAAAAAGGTTCCTTATATAATATAAAGAGTGATCTTGTATCGGAAAGAATTGGTAAGCTGTATTAAAGTATTTATTAATTTAATATCCATATACTTCCAAGCTATTCTTTTAATTCTTAAAGGAAAGTTTGAGATAACTAGAACGTTTCGACATGCTACAAGAGAGAGAGAAGGTTCTGAGTATATTTATTGACAAGCAAGTAAGGCATTCGAGGACAGACTAATCTAATTGATCAGGTATCATTTATCATATACTCTTAAGGCATGTATTAGAAAATAACAATGTTAAGAACATAACAACGAATAAGGTATTAAGGATAGGCCCTAATGGGAATCCCAACTAGTCGAATCTCTCAGCCAAAGCTGACCCTTTATCATGAGGTTGTGGGTTTGATTATGCTTGGGTCCATCAGGATTAGGATTGCGCTTTTCGGCAACAAATAGGTGATTCCTCCAATGTGGATGTGGGTTGGTGAACATTGCATGGTGTACACCGTGCAACAACACTTAACGCCAATAGAGATTGGTATCGTGTGTTGTAATGATATGTAATCATCCACTTCTCCTCTGTTATTTGAGAGTAGGATTGAAATGATTGGTGTTTACCCATGCTTAAAAATATTGATACTGAGTGCACACTAAAGTATATGGTATAGCGAGCGGACTAATATATATATCAGCCACCGCTAGTACTTGCACGAATGATGCTCATTATCTACAGTTCGATTAAGAATATAAATTGCCAATAAATATAACTCGTCGATATAATAACCATTTGATTGCCTTCTGGTTTTCTACTTATGGAAAAAAGAATATATTGAAGGACACATAGGATCACACCTAGTTGCATGGGTAATTTCCATCAATTGTAAGAAGACACCAGCTTTTATAATATCTCGTGTAGGTGGTTTCAGGATCACGAGAAGTGGTTTTCCATTACAATTTTTCATTCAGCAAAACGATCCTCGACTCGACACGTGGTAAGCGGTAAAAATTCCGCTACCAATTACCCTTTTCATTCTCCGCTCTAGTTGAAAGTGAGAAATCAACATCAACCATAGATATTTATTTTGACGCTCATCCACCGTAGATTTCTTCCTAACTTTAACACGTACCAAAGGTCATTTCGCCAAAGTTGCCAACATTATAGAACACACCTTTTCTTAGTGGATTCCCTATCCTCCACAGATCTCAACCCTCCTCGAATCTAAACCGTTGATTTCTTATAAATTTTTACAAGACGTTTCATTAACCATTATGATCACGTTTTTCCTGGCGGAAGCGTGTAATAAAGATGAATTTTGTCTTAAATTACTTCATTTGATGCATCAAGTTTTCACGAGCATTGTCTAGCTGCCATCGTATTTACTTGACCGCCAAAATCTTTGCAGTAGTTACGAGACAGAATTTTCAAGGGTTTGGGTTCCAGTTCCCCTACAACAGCAAGAAAGCTTTGGTGCAGTAGTTGAAGCGTGGGTAACAATTCCACGCAGTGGGCTCTGTTTTATGCTCGGTCCCATCTATGTTCGATGCAACTCAATCCCTACACAGGTTCTATGCTTGGTCTATACTCCAGTCGCACGTTGCCACACTCCAGTTCCCATTCTAGGCTCGGTCTACTCCAAAGTGCACGCAGGTTCCAAGCTATTGAACTCTTATATAAATGAATCTCTCAGATGGGTTTAATTATTATTTTCACTGCAAATTTATATACAGGACCATGACTTATTTATATATTAATTTTTTTATAAACATGATGAAGTATTTTGCATAAAATTTAACACTAATCCTCATAGCTCACAAATGTAACCTTAAACATTAGATTTATCATAATACTATCTAATTAGAACAATAAACCAAAATTACACATACTGTTGAGTCCATACCAATACTCCTTACAGAACACCATATAATCTAAAATACAGGACATGACCCAAACACTAGTACTTCTGATCTTTCTAGTCATTAAACATCTAACAGACCAAAATAATAGGGGTTATCTTAATGGAGTTGCAGTTATATAACCAAGGGAGATATAGTTGTCCATAGGATCAATTTCAGTTGAGCAGTTTCTTAGATGTTCCTTATTAAGTTGGGTGTGTTGGAACGGGGTCGGAGTGCACAAGTGCGAAACCCCAAGCGGCGAAAGGGTCAAAGACAAGAACAAAGGACCAGTCGCAAAGCCGAGATATGCGGAAGTAATTAGTTAAGTTAGTTAGAGATGGGTCATTAGGACCATTTGTAACGTCCAAGTGCGCTTATAAGTAGAACTAAGATTGTAAGCTTTACATACAATCAACCTTGCAGAAGAGAAGAATGTGTTATGTGATTGTAAGCCTGAGGGCATTTTCTTGAGTTGAGAAGTATGAGATGATAACTTCGCATCTGTCTGTATTTATGTCTTTTGGATTGATCTATGGGAGTATTTACCTAGTTTCGGTTATGAAATTTGGAATGATTAATATGCATATTTGTCTTTTGTTTATCGCAATATCTAATGTTTTCTTGAGATTGCAATAGATGTCTTCACGAATATGTTATGTACTACAGACTCCTTAGATATGCTTTGTTAATTTGTTTAATTCATTAAGTATGAGGTGGTAATGCAGTTAAGGATTACTAGGATGAAAATATGATGTTGTAATGCGAATGTAAATCTCTGGCTTGTGTTGATTAAGAGGGAAATAATGCATGTCTTCTCTCAATTGCGGAAACTTGGTTCCTGGAGCCCTCCTTAGACATCTCGAGTGAGACCTCACTCATTCTGCAGGTGTTGATGGAAAGGGTAAAACCTTTCTGGGCCGATGCTTAAGGGTGTTTGGTTGATCTTTGTTGACAACAGTGCGAAGTAAACCCCTGTCGACAAAACTGTGTCAAAAAATGGTTCTATTTCCGGGACTATAGTGCGAAAGAAGAGAGGACATGTTGTTTCATTTGAAAAAGCCAGAGATCGAGGAATGGTTCGACAAGAAGGAGCGTGAATTTTCTAAGGAAGAAAATCAGAACCCTGGATGGTCGACGAATGACTGGCTACATAAGTATATCTACTCTGACATTCACTAAATATTCTTCTACGAATTCCCTATACTGCTACACGAGTGGTTGGCACAACTGACTTTCCAAAAGAGGAATTTTCAAGGTAGTGAGACTGAACATTGGATGCCGGAACTAATCCAACAATTGAAGCAAGTGGACAACAGAGCATATAGAGCTATCAAGGTCTGGGTAGATAGTATTCTAGAGGGATACATCAGTGAATTCACTGTCGACACAATTAAGTCATATAGTGACGCAGAAAGGGAATTTTTCAAAGGACCCAAAGGAAGTTTCTACTATCGCTAAAGCTGTGGATTAAAATGTTCATTTGTGAAAAAGGTATACTGAAGATGAATTTCGACGAGTAAATATTGGGTGTGCGGAGGCTGTGGGTACTACGTGGATGCGGGTCTGATAGAATGATGCAGGGTATATGGATATGAGCTACGGAGAAATTTTGAGGAAGGCTGTGGAATATTGTGGTACCCTATGAAGTGGGGTGAGGTTCCGGCCGAAGAAGAAGAGGAGGACTGAAATAGAGAGAGAGTCTCTTAGGGCGACTGGAACAGAAAACTGCGAAACAAGACCATAAGGGACAAAGTGGCCTTATTGTGATGAAGAGAGAAACCAGGCTACCCCTGAAGCTGAAGAAGGACAGACCCAAATATACAATGTACCCAAAACCCCGCGCATTACGCCAAATTTTGGAGGAAGAAATATAATCTCTTCGGAGGGTTGTCCGGCGTGTCAGAACAACGGTAGGAGTAGTGGGTCTACAAATACTAGTAGGAGACCAAGGATGGTAGGCGCCGATGTGAAGATGGAGATCTTTTAGGGTAACAGGACCGAGGATCCCGAGCAATACTAGTTTTTATGCGAAGCAGTATGGACAGTAAAGAAGGTCCAAGATGACGATATCAAGAAGGGACAACTAGCGATGACCTTTAGGGGCCGTGCGCTGGATTGGTTTATGAAATTCATACAAGTAACTACAGGGAGTCCTGAGAAAAAACTGCCGCGGATCAGAGCAGGATTGATTGATGAATTTAAGAAACCAAAATTAGAGTCGCAATATATCACGGAACTGAAGGAAATAAAGCAATTTCCTAGCGAATCAGTGTGGGAGTTCGATCAAAGATATAAAACTCTGATGGAGAAAGTAAGTTTGGAATGAGTGACATGCAACAAAAGGAGTGGTTCATTGCGGGATTAGTACCACACATTCACATGCCACTAATGCAAAAGAAAGTTGCATCCTACGCAGAGGCATTGGAAATCGCAATGAAGCTTGAGGCTTCACCAGTTGGCGAAATAGGGATAGGTATGAACCAGATCCAAGCGCAGTTAGCGAACCTGGTGATCCAACTACAAGACATAAAGAAGGGGAAAGAAGTTTGCAAGGAAATATGGTGCATTCGATGTAAATTAGAAGGACATCATAAGGATCAGTGCCCATAATTTCGTGAATACTTACATTCTGGCGCACCAAATCCATTCAGTCAAGGAGGAATGCCATGGTGTCAGATTTGTCAAACAAGGGGAAATCGATAAGAAGAATGTGTATACTTATAGAAAATTGTGTCAAAGCCGGCTTACCTTTTCTGTAATTTCTGTCGGTTGGTCAGTCATGAAGTTAAGGACTGTAGAGCATATGACATACTCCAAGAAAGAACTGGGGATATGTCTTTTATGAAGGGGGAGGTTCAACCCCCTGTACAACAACAATAGTAGTATAATCAGCAGCAGCCGCACTACAATCAACTGCTACCACAGTATAACTAGCTGCAACCCGATTATAATCAACCGCATTCATTGTACAACCAACCACCTCTGCAGTATAGCCAACCGCAGTATCATCCACCGCAATACAACCAACAACCATACGGTCAGCTGCGAGGAGGATTTAGAGGAGGACTTCGCAAAGGTCGAGGTGGAGGCACTCGCCATGGAGGAAATTTTGGATGAGGTCGAGGGCTAGTTATATGCTATAATTGCATCCATGTCAGACATTATCAAAGGGATTTTCCGAATCCGACTCCGCAGTGTATCTATTGCAGTGCAATGGACCACATTATTGAGGAATGTCCCTAGTTGCTTGCGAAATGTAAAACTAAAAATACACCACAAACTCAACCGAATCCAAATGTGAATCAGAATCAAAATCCACCTACGAATGTATAGAAGATCTTAGTGGAGATAAGAAGTTGACCTATGAACGCCGCAGTAGTGACAGGAGGGGGAACTACGATAGGAGAAGATAAGCCACTGCCTAGTATTCGACCTACAACAAGGAAACAAATTCGATTTGATGTGGAATAAAAAAGGGAGACCTTTTTAGAAGCGTAATATACAATGAGAAGGACTAAGCTTCCACCTATTATCTAGAAAGAACTCGTTTACGAGATTCCACAAATACTTGATACGACGAATTCCCAGAGGCCACCAGGGAGGATCAACACCTTGAGGGATTTCCTAGAAAGTTGTATGGAACTGGAAAAAGATCAGGATGCACTAGTAGAAATAGCCATCCTATTACACCGACAGGAGGATGGACGACATGATCGAATAGTAAATTGATTGCACAGAAAGAAGACAGGGAAAGAAATGAGGATGACTGCGCAGATTGTTGCATTCGATGTCGATTCTATCATTCTGGATTTGGGATCAGATGTAAATATCTTGACTAAACATACATGGGAGACAATGGGGAAACCACAGCTAGCATGGTCCCCTGTACATCTTCAACTATAAAATCAGAGCAAGTTCACCCCCATTGGTCGATTATGTCATCTCCCAGTCGAAATAGAGGGATTGAAGACTTACACAAACTTTGATGTTATAGAGATAGTTGATAACAAAATCCCCTATCCAATGTTGTTAGGAATAGACTGGGAAATGGCGAACCAAGCGGTGATCAACTTTAAGAAAAGGACAATGTCTTTTGAAAATCGCGACATGAGGGTAGTCGCCCCACTTGATCCATCAGAAGGATAGAGGTATGTCGAGCCAATGTAGGACGAATTTATAAAAGGATGGGACAATGTCTACAACATCTTATAGGATTACATAAATCTCACCATCGATGGGGAATTGGGGTGGCGAAGTGTTAGTGCGACATCGTCAGATTCCGATGAGGCGCTTGAGAATTGGCATAATCGATTACAAGAAGTATCATTCAGAAGGTGTGCCCGAATCACCCAGTCTTTGATATGGGTAGCGACAGAAGTATGCGAACTACCAACATACGATGGAATGCCTAATATGACAGTATTTATCGCCAAATTTGAATAAAAAATAATGGGAACCACAGATATTGCTAGCATTGGACGAAGCACTGAAGGCTACACCAACACGGTGGTGGGCAGCAAAAAATTTGACAATAACAAACTAGCCACTATGTCGAAAACTAATGGAAGTCAGATTCATGGGAACTGAAGGGTACTGTGGGAGAAAATACAATGGAAGGAGTGATCTGAGGGATCACCTAGAAGAGTGTAAAAACACATGGGGAAAGAGACAAAAACGAGAATGGGTCCATGCGTTCATCGTTCATCCATACATTGGATGAGGTACCACGAAGCTGGTATATCGTAGCAGAAATGCGACGCGGAACAACTACATGGGAAGAGATAACCATTAGTTTTAGCCAAACTTTCAGCTTCTTGAATGAGAACCCCTTCATCCATAGCGCACTACAGGATATTTGTGAGAAGGTACTTGAAGCAGTTTTGATGGAAAAACCTATGGGATTATATCGAACCGTAACACCATAAATATTAATGGAGTGCTATAACGTGACAGGAGGACCTGACGAAGAGGATGATCCACGAGCTACTTATGTTCCAGAGTCGGAGGAAAGCCGGGATGTCAAATCACCAGAAATGCCATTCGACAAATTCCAATAGCCGCTGCAAATCAAGAAGGTTAATATTGGGTCGGAGGAAAATCTCAAGTTTGCAAGTATTGGAGATTACTAGGACGATTCGACAATTGCAAAAGTTACTGATCTACTACATGAGTTTCAGGATTTGTTCCCAACAAAGTTTTTAGAAATGAAAGGAATTTCTGGGGACCTAGGTGAAATGAAGATTCCACTGAAAACTAAAGCGAAACCAGTAAAGCAACGACCCTATAGATTGAATCCCAGATATAAGGAACGCGTGAAAGTTGAGATAGAGTGAATGCTGGATGCAGGAATCATAGAGCGTGTGGAAGAATCTGAATGGATCATCTCGATGGTTGTCCAAGATAAGAAGATAAGCGAAATCAAGATTTGTGTCGATCTAAGGAAACTGAATGATGCATGTCTTCACGATCCATTCCCTACACCATTCACTGATGAAGTACTAGAAGGTGTCGGAGGCCAGGAGATATATTCATTTACATACGGATTTAAATTAAGATCACGAAGGATGATCGACATAAGACAAATTTCATAATAGAATGGGGTTGTTTTCAATACACAGTAATGTCGTTTGGTCTTAAAAACACCTCGACAATCTTTTCAAGATTAGTTGTTGCTGCATTCAAAGAATTTATTCATAAATTCCTTGTAGTATATATGGATGACTGGATTGTTTATGGACTAGTTAAGGACCATGTTGTGAATCTAAGGCTGATGCTAGAGAGATGTCAACAACATCAAATTTCACTAACTTGAAGAAGTGCATCTTCTGTGCTCCATTTGGGATTCTGTTAGGACACATTGTATGCAAGGAATGGATGTTGGTTGATCCAATGAAGATTGCAATCATTATTGACTTACCACCACCAATGGAAATGAAGAAACTAAGGGTGACGTTGGGACATACTGGGTATTACATGAATTTTGTCAGGGGATATGCATCCATCCAGGCGTTGATGGAAAAACTGTTAAAAAAGGATGCAAAGTTTGAGTGGAACGACGAGTTCTAGAAGATCCTCGATATAATGAAAGTAAAGATGGTCGCAACACCCATATTAGTCTTTCCTAATTGGACACAATAATTCCATGTTCATCTGTATGCATTGGCCCAACCAGGAGAAGGATCGATCGATCATCTGATCGCATTCGCAAGTAGGAAGTTTCCCACGATAAAGAAGAATTATACGACAACAGAAAGGGAAGGCTTATGAATGGTCTATGGGCTACAAACATTCTGGAACTACCTAATTGGATGACATTTCAAAATGTTTATTGATCACTCCGCATTAAAATACTTAGTCAATAATCTTGTGTTGGGGGGGAGATCTGTTTCTAGTTGTTGTTATTCCAAGAATTCGTTTTTGAGATCATTGTCAAACCAGGGTGATTGAATGCAGGACCTGACCACCTATCCCAGATTGAGTCAGGTGAAGAACCAAGAAGCATTGATGAGGGCTTATCGGATGCACAATTATTTCGAATTGGAATGGTCGACGACCATTACGAGAAAATCATTCAGTTCTTGACTACAGGACATGCACGAGAAGAATTTACTACCAGTCAAAAAAAGCAGCTAGTTGCTAGGGCTGTCGATTTTCAGCTAATCGCAGGTCAACTCTATAAAATGGGACCAGACGAAATCCTTCATTGATGCGTCCTTCCGCATGAACAAGAAAGAATATTAGCGGAAGCTCACGATGGGATCGCAGGAGGACACTATGGACGGCGTGCCACTACTAGAAAGATACTTAGGGTTGGACTATGGTGGCCAACAATGCATGGAGATGCTACAGATTATGCAAAGAGTTGCGATGTATGCCAAAGAACAGGGAAACCATCGCGAAGGGATGGAATTACGCTAGTGCCTGAACTAATGTTACAAGTTTTCGACAAATGGGCAGTTGAATTCGTGGGACCCATCAACCCACCAGGAAAAAGGATAGGGTCACGATACATAATTACTACGACTGATTATTTGACGCGATGGGCTAAAGCTACACCAGTAAAGGATTTCATGGCTGTGACAACAACCATATTTCTCTTTGATAACATGGTCACCAAATTTGGGTTCGCAAAGATACTGATGAATGATCAAGGAAGTCACTTCGTCAACCAAACTATTAGGGCCATGACGAAGGAATTTCAAATTCAGCATCGAAGGAGTACCCCATATCATCTGTAGGAGAATGGTGTAGTGGAGGAATTGAACAAAGTATTGGAACATGCGCTCACCAAGGTGTGTAACAAAAACCGCGACAACTAGCAATACTATGGTCCTACAGAATGACTTGTAAATGATTGACAAGACAAACTCCATTCAAGTTAGTCTATGGACAAGAAGCGGTGATGCCAATGGAGTATATCGTCCCGAGTTTGCACATCGCAGTAGCAACATGAATGAGTGATGACGAAGCTATCAAAGAATGATTGGAACAGATGGTACAACTTGATGAGGACAGGTTTATCGCAGGATTCCATCAACAGGTCGAAAAGGATTGACAAAAGGCTTGGCGCGATCACCATGTTAAGGTGAAGCACTTCCAATGTGGAGATATGCTCCTACTGTACGACAATAAGTTTGTGAAGCACCCAGGTAAGCTGCAGATGCACTGGTTGGGTTCCTATATCATAAATTTTATTACTAACGGAGGTTAGGTGCAGTTACAAAATCTATATGGGACAATGTTGACAAATTTAGTGAATGGAAGTTGGCTGAAGACTTATCGTGATAGCCAGGTGCATAGTGACTGAAACATAGATTTAAAAAAAAAAAAAAAATCTGTCGACAACCTTGGCTCTCTCAATGAAGCGATAGTGGAGTAAATAATAAGCGACAAGGTTTGGTGACTGTCGATGGCTGGAACGACACGAATGGGTCAAATCCAATCATAAATGCAACAGTTAAGTCACGACGCAAGTGGGTAATGCTACATTTAATGACCAATTCATGCAAAGGATTCGACAAATCGACGCAGGATTCGGTAATAATTGTCCAAAATCGGCAAGATGGACAGGAAGTAGGAAATCGAAACTATAAATACAAAGCAAGGGGGCAGTTTGACTCACTGTGCATTGAGTAGGTTAGACAAGAAGTTGCAGAACAGAGCCAAATAGAGAGTGGGGATAGATGATTGCAATGGCGCATTTCAAGCACAAGTACCCAAGAAATACCACAGCCAACGTCGATTATGCATGAGAAACCAGAAATCGCATCAGGACGGTCATTCAGAAAGAAGAGAAGTGTCAGTCGGCCCGCAGATACCGGCCGGAAGTGGAAGAGAGAAAATCGTAGTTCAACATGAGTTACAATAGGAGAAGTAGGCACATCGGGTGCTGCCGAGATAGAAAGTCCATCGCGAGGGGGGCACCTTGGCCCAAAAATAGCGGACATAACGGGGTATGTGCCATCGCATAAGGAAGGGACACCAATAATCCGACTGGGAAAGAATGAAAAATACACAATCAAGATGCCGACGATACCAAATGTTCATAATGCCGATAATATTGTAGAGCACCTACAAAAGCTACAGTACAGCGACCACAACATCATGGAATACCCAGAATGCACAAAAGACACCAATATCTAGGTCACGCACGGAGAAGGAGGCCCGATCACGAGAGAACCAAAAAAGTGGGCATTAGGATTGGAGCAATTAGGACTGCTGGGCATCATCACATGCCACACTTTGGGATATTGGCGCAAGTAAATGCGTGTGTAAAGCAGTTACTAGCTTGTTTCCATGGAGGCTATTTATGGTTGCATATAAAAATACCAGTCACATTCAACTTGATTTCAAGGATCATTGGAATACCTAAGGTAGATCCTTCCCAATTCTTTTAGGGGAAGGATAACGAAAAAAATATTGCTGCGAAGCTAAAAACGAAGTTTGGAGTGGAGAAAAATACAAGAGGGTACCTAATTGACACTATTAATGACCAAGCAGTCAAGGTTGCAGTGAAGATATTGGAAATCAATTTAGTGCGGAAGAACAGACCGAACCAATGCACATCTGGCGTCATTGCATCTGCGGAACAATGCGCAGTAGGAGTGCAAATGAACTAGTCACTCTTCTTAATAAATGAATTGATGGAGGATGTCGTCGCAGCATGGGAAAAAGGGAAGCCATTTACGTATTCATGGCTTTTGATACTGATCACACTAGCCAGATGGAAGGAACCATCACACTACCAAGGAATGGAAACATAAACTGCCAAGGTTTTCTAAGGAGCACGATACTAGAACTTGTGGGCAATAAAAGACAAATAACGCCAAACAAATAACAATATTCAATTCTATATTTTCTTAGATATGATGCGAATAGATGTACAAGCGATACCATGGATAACCGAGCAGACAACGAAGAAGTATCGACGGATCGTAAAGATATCGGTAGAGTCTCAAACAATATACATCCAAGCACGTGTAGACCCGCAAAGGAAGTGGTTATTGACACAATACAAGCTCAGTGAGGCGGAACTAGATTCCAACATTGAGGGATGTCTAGAGGAATGAAAAGTCCCATCAATAGAAGATCAACTGTCAAATCCGGAGAATGGACAATCGACAACTGGACCAAAGGCACCTGACGAGGCAAAGGACTCAGAAAGTACAGAAGAGGATGCAGGGGAAGGCAACCCATCGGAAGAACAGTCGCATACGTTAAGTCATGATGGGGTGTCATCAACAACCCCCACAGGTTCAGAATTAGAAGCACAACGAGAGAAAACAAGAACCAATCATAGATGGAGCAGGGTGAAGGAAGCACAAGTGTTGGCCTTCCCGATGAACAAATTAACAAAATCATGGAGAAAATAGTGACAGTAGTGGAAGAAAATTGGGGAAAACTCACTCAGCATGCGATTGAGTTTTTCCATCAGGTATCGAAGCGATTACAAACATTGACTAATGCAGTTACCGAGACAAGAATCCCGCAAGGAGAAGTGCGACCAAGTGCATCAATACACAAAGTCTAGGTATAAATCAGCGCGAGACTGAACATAGTGTAGATATTACCCAATGCCATCACTACCGGTGATGAAGACATGGATGCCACACTACGAGGGCACGACTTGATCATTGTTGATTTCAACATGTTCCCAATGTTGATGTTGCATAGAGCTCATCACACAACTAGTGAGGAAATTCTCGAATGAGAAGCCACAGTGCATGATCGAACGGTTGAGTTTAAACAACAAATGCAGAGCACCGAGGTGGAGATTCAGCACCTCCAAGAGGAAAAAATAATGAGTATGAAGGACACAACAAAGGCCATTGAAGACAGAAAGCGATTGGAGCATGCCATCTCCATCGCATGTGAAGAAGCACCATAAGTTGACAAGAACATAAAGGCCGAGGCAAAATCATTAAGGTTAGGCACGGTCATTGCAGACCTGCACAAAGAGAACGAAGATTTACAAACCATGAAAATGTCATGAACACCGCTAGAACAAATTAAGGAAAGGAAGAACGCTATTGAAGAAGCTGCGACATAAATCACAGCACTGGAAAAATTGGCACAAACAATCGTAGAAGATGTCACACAATTTTTAGGAAGCTTGGTACAGGACGAGCAACTACATCAGTTAAACGTGTAGCTCGGAGAAGCAGAGGTGAGACTAGAGGAATTAAGGGGTTCGCTTCAGGAAATTCCCCTACTTGTGCGGCTGTCCAAAGCAACCGAGTTGAAAGAGCTACAACATCGGGTCAACAAATCCCGTGCAAGACAACAAAAAAGAACCGCGCAATTAGATGAGCTACGGATGAAAGCTGAGCAGTTGGTAGTTAAAGAAATGGATGGAATGCACAAGATCAAAGAAGAGTTGCAGAAAGCGCAATAGATGAATGGTGAACATCCAACAGACCAGGAAGTAGTACATTGTGTAGCTCTCAAGGCATCAACAAAGGAAGCTGTTGATCAAGTCACGACAGCTTATGATGAGTTCAAAAAGCAGGTTGATGCACCAACAGTTTCTAGCTGAAGTGGCTCGAGGGCGAGCCATAATTTTGTGTTGGGGGCTTGTTGGCACGGGGTCGGAGTGCACAAGTGCAGAACCCCAAGCAACGAAATGGTCAAAGAAAATAACAAAGGACCGATCGCAAATATGATATATGCGGAAGTAATTAGTTAAGTTAGTTAGCGATGGGTCATTAGGACTATTTGTAACGGCCAAGTGCGCCTATAAGTAGAAGTAATATTGTAAGCTTTAGATATAATCAGCCTCGTGGAAGAGAAGAATTTGTTATGTGATTGTAATCCTGAGGGAATTTTCTTGAGTTGAGTAGTATGAGATGATAACTTCACATTTGTCTGTATTTCTGTCTTTTGGATGGATCTATGGGAGTATTTACCTGGTTTCGGTTATGGAATGTGGAATGATTAATATGCATATTTGTCTTTTGTTTATCGCAATATCTAATGTTTTCTTGAGATTGCAATAGATGTCTTCGCCAATATGTTATGTACTGCAGACTCCTCAAACATGCTTTGTTAATTTGTTTAATTCGTTAAGTATGAGGTGGTAATGCAGTTAAGGATTACTAGGATGGAAATATGATGTTGTGATGCGAATGTAAATCTCTGGCTTGTGTTGATTAAGAGGGAAATAGTGCATTTCTTCTCCCAATTGCGGAAACTTGGTTCCTGCAGCCCCCCTTAGATATATCAGGTGAGACCTCACTCTCTCTACGGGTGTTGCTGGAAAGGGTAAAACCTTTTTGGGCCAATGCTTAAAGGTGTCTGGTTGATCTTTGTTGACAGCAGTGCGAAGTGAACCCCTTTCGACAGAATTGTGTCAACAGGGTGGCATGGCATTGTTAGACCTCACTTTCATTAAGTGTATGCCGAGAAATATGTAATGTATTACTCATATCTAGTAATATTTTATTTAGCAATTTTTTTAATGAAACATTGAGTTAATTTATTATTGTCAATTGAAGTGTAATTTTTTTAATTAAATCCTTGCATGCCAGAAGGGTGATATGAATATATAACCTTCAACCTGAAATTAAGTTCATCCCTTTAAATTTGATCCCTGATACCTAGTCCAAAAATTTATATAACTTAAATCCATATGTTTATATTGAAATGGTACCATTAATATCCTTAATATTCATTTATACAATATTTAGACTAATTTTAAAAATCAAATATGCCACATGTCACAATTTGAGCATTCCACCTGTCACCCTGGGAAACTAGATATCGACATTTTAACAACAACATTTATAGAAATTTTGCTTCAAAGAGTTTGCTGACAAGTCAAAATTTTGTCAGAGAAAGAGACGTCGCTCTTTCCTCAGGTTGTTCTATTTTGGGGTGTTGGAAGTAGATGCCAAGGAGAAAGATCATCCGCTCCTTCCTCCAGGGATGTTTTTTAGGAGTGGGGAAAGTAGATATCGACACTCTAAACACAAATTTCATAGGAACATTGCTTCGCACAGTTTGTTGGAAAGTGGAAATATTCTTTGAGAAAGAGCAGTCGCTCTTTCTTAAAGTTGTTCTATTTTTACAATTCCCTCATAAATGAAGGAGTGTCCGACCCTTCTTCTGCCCATCATTCTTTTCATAATAGTTTTAGACTGCAAGAAGGGTCGGTCGATCCTTCTTGTTTTTTCCATTCTAGATATAGGTGAATTGCTGGATATAGGTGTTCACAATTATCTACTAAACGGAGGGGCGGTCGATCCTTCTTGTCAGAAAATGGAAGCCGGGACAAACATTTTTTATATGTTATAATTTAGTTGATGTCTGGGTCCCTATTATTTATAGCAGAAGTTGGAAGTCGGGAATTATCGGCCTATCCTTCGTAGATTAAATATTTGTACATTTCTCTCATAAATGAAGGGTCAGTTGACCCTTCTTGTGCTCAATATTCTTCCAGTGTAAATAACATTTTGGATATACATGAATTGACGGCCTAGCCTTCGTAGGTTGAATATTTTTACAATTCCGTCATAAATGAAGGGGCAAACGACCCTTCTTCTGCCCATTATTCTTTTCATAATAGTTCTAGACTAGAAGAAGGGTTGGTCGATCCTTCTTGTGTTCGCCATTTTGGAAATAGGGAATTGTTGGATATAGGTGTTCAAAATGATCTACTAAATGAAGGGGCGGTTGATCCTTCTTGTCAGAAAATGGAAGTTGGGACAACCATTTTTTATATGTTATAACTTAGATTATGTCCGGATCCCTACTATTTACAGCGAAAGTTGGATGTCGAGAATTGTCAGCCCTAGCCTTCATAGATTAAATATTTTTACATTTCTCTCGCAAATGAAGGGTCAGACGACCCTTCTTATTCTCAGTATTCTTCCAATGTTCACCATTTTCGATATACATGAATTTACGGCCTGCATTCGTAGGTTGAATATTTTTACAATTCCCTCATAAATGAAGTGGCGACCGACCCTTCTTCTGCCAAGTATTCTTTTCATAATCGTTCTAGACTGCAAGAAGGGTCAGTTGATCCTTCTTGTGCTTAGTATTCTTCCAATGTTTACCATTTTGGATATACATTAATTGACGACCTAGCCTTCGTAGGTTGAATATTTTTACAATTCCCTCATAAATGAAGGGGCGATCGACCCTTATTCTGCCCAGTAATATTTTCATAATAGTTCTAGACTGCAAGAAGGGTCAGTCGATCCTTCTTGTGTTCCCCATTCTGGATATAGAGAATTATTGGATATAGGTGGCCACAATTATCTACTTAATGAAGGGGTGACCGATCGTTTTTGTCAGAAAATGGAAATCAGGACAAACATTTTTTATCTGTTATAACTTAGCTGATGTCCGGATCCCTACTATTTACAGTGGAAATCGAAAGTTGGGAATTGTCGGCCTAGACTTCGTAGATTAAATATTTTTACATTTCTCTCGTAAATGAAGGGTCAATCGACCCTTCTTGTGTTCAGTATTCTTCCGGTGTTCACCATTTTGGATATAGATGAATTGATGACCTAGACTTCATAGGTTGAATATCTTTACAATTCCCTTATAAATGAAGGCTCGGCCAACCCATCTTCTGCCTAGTATTATTTTCATAATAGTTCTAGACTGCAAGAAGGGTTGGTCAATCCTTCTTGTGTTCTCCATGATGGATATAGGGAATTTCTAGATATAGGTGTTTAAAATTATCTATTAAACGAAGGGGTAGTCGATCTTTCTTGTCGAAAAACAGAATTTGGGGAAAACATTTTTTATATGTTATAACTTAGCTGATGTCTGGATCCCTACTATTTATAGCGGACGTCGAATGATGGGAATTGTCGGCCTAGAATTCATAGATTAAATATTTTTACATTTCTCTCGTAAATGAAGGGTCGGTCGACCCTTTTTATTGACTTATTTGATAATATATACTAGTGGAAAAAATTATTCTTTGCTTAAAATAAATATTATTTTTAATGTGCTCCTGTTATTTTATATTTCATAAATTGCTTCTGAAATGGATTTTGGTTCTCAACAATGTGTCCTGTTATTTCATATTTCAGAAATCGTTTCTGAAATGGATTTTGGTTCTCAACAATGTGTGGACCTCCTTCTGAATGGATTGAAAGTTGTTGAAGGAACTAATTTCCAGAAAGAAAAATATTGCATAAACATTCATGATTGATGTATCATTGTAAACGTTACCAAGACTTTAAATGCAAGTCTTCAATTTCCCTATCCATTAGAAGGGGCAGATACATTGTCAGAGGAAGTTGGTGGTTATATTCAATGGCCTGCATATGAGATCGTTAACCACAATTGATCTGCTCTTCAGGAGAATGAGGTGAATGATATACTAGCTTCTATATCGACGAGTGTAGAACATATCATAACAACTAAGAATAAATATTCTTTTATTATGAGAAAAGTTAAGTGGTTACATAAGTGTTCAGAATGCAAGGATTTCATTTCCATAGGTTTTGTAACAAATGTGAGTGGGATTGATTTTGTTGGGGGAATGTTTGTGGGTGACTTCTCTTTTGGTATTATGGGGGATGAAGTGGTTTTTTTTTGCATGGCATGTTGTCCAGGGTTAAACAATGGAGTTTTTGTTGTATGGACGATTAAAAGAATCATAGATTTTAATACAGAAACATTGCTTTCTGTTGAAAGCAATTACAACAATAATCAATTTGAATATACTTTGAAAGTATTAAGAGAAAATCACAATATCAAGTTTGTGGGAGAGAAAGTTAATTTGATACATCACTGTTCTTTAAAGCCACATTATGTTGCTCGGGGAATAGTGTAAACTGTTTTTGAAGGAGGCATTGTACAATTCAAACCACTAGATTTTGGTGAGTTTGGTATTTTAGTTCATAAAGTATTTTGCAATTGCGAGGATTATGGTGTATTTGAAGCCTCTCTTGTAAGATGGCCTGCAAACAATTTTCTTGAAGTCAATGATGTTCCTTTGGATGTTACACTAAAAAAGAACACAAACGAAGACATGGTCAACATTTTGAATATTTTTGAAGAATGTCCTTTACAGATGGTCCTTTCAAGTACTCCCCATTATGAATATACATATGTTAAAGGTAATGGAACAAGGCCATACAATTCTGTAACGTGGAAAGCTGGAACTAAAATTTCTGAAAGAAATTCAAGCTCGGTACCTTACAGGATTGGAATTGATCAGGGTGCATTCCTTTAAAAAATTGTCACTGAACATTGTTGCTCAAATATTTGTATATCAAAAATTTCACTTCAATCGATAGTTGAATGTGTGAATAAATTTCATAGTATGAATGGAAATTCAAGAAGACAGTATGTTATAAATTCTATGAGATCAAATGCTCTTGTGGCCAAAGAAGGAGATGACAGAAAAAGAAGCATGTTTACAATGAGATTAGACACAATAGACGTCTGTCAAAATGCATGGTATAAATTCCATGGGATGAAAATGATCACTTTCTACAATTATAAAAGCATGTTCTTGAATGGTGATGTGAGAGTTGTGTATGGTAATAGTGGATTGGAAAAATCTTGGGCGAACATTGTTGCACTGGTAGCTACTATTAACAAAATTGTAGAAAAGAATTCAGACAAATATCCACATCTTACACAATTCATCAGTGAATATGGAACACGTAAAACCTTGAAATTATTTCCATCTAATATGTCCCATGGTTTGCTATGAAAAATGGAAAATGAAGAAATCGAAAGTATTGGTGTGCTTCCAGTATCACAATCCTCCTTTAGCAAGGTCATGAGAGAAGATTTTCGAGATGTTAAAATTTCTAAATCAAACTCCTTTGCAAGGTGTAATGAGTGCATTACAATATAGGATTGGATTAAGGGGACCACTGATCCAACGTGGAAAGGTTGCGAGGACATCAGGTAGCTCATAATAAATATCTCACAAATTGTCGCCAAGTATATTATTCTCACAGATTAGCTTCACAAAAAAATCCAAAGATTTTTCTAAGTATTGTTCATGAAAAAATATTTTAGTAATGTTATGAATCTTCCCATATCATTGACTGGAATATGGACTCATGGGCACAAGACTGGGGGTTTTCCCATTTCAACCTCTCATTTTTATAGATGGGATTGAATTTAATTTTGACATCCCTGGCTAAATGATGGAAGAGTCTTGAAGAACCAGTGGTTGATAGATATGGTGATTTTCTCTACAAAGGCGGAACATCTAAGCACCAGTTGCATGATTCTCTATTGCAGTTAGATTCATATGAAAAGTGTATGATATACAAACACGATGTAATGCAACATGATATATTGTGTGTTGATGGTACTAATCAATGCATGCCAAATAGAAAACTACCACCCATATTGTTGTTGCAAATGGATAATTGTTTAGGCGATAACAAAAACCGCTTTGTATTTGCATTTTTATCTCTTTTAACATCAAGGAGAGTGTTCGAGATAGTTGAAGTTGGATTTCTCCAGTTGGACACACCCATGAAGACATAAATGGAACTTATGGAAGGTTATCAGTAAAGCTAATGCGCAAGTATATATTTTCACTCTCGAAAATTATGGATACATATAGGACATGTGAAGATCAAAATTTCTATGTCCCTTATCTAATTGAATAAATTTATGATTTTAAGAGTTTTGTGAAACCCCACCTTTTGGATGGAAATGCCAAAATCATCGGTATCAAAAAATGCTAGTTTTTAAAATTTCAGATCATAGATAACATTCCAGTCATGCAATGGAGGAAATCACTTCAGGATGAAGCTTGGTCGTCTCCTATTCATCTGTGGAAGTCATTTCCAGATGGTAGCATAGAATTGCAGGTGGGGAAGCCTAGGTTATTAAATCTACAATAAAAAATACCTTTAGCCATTGACAAAATAAAATAAAAAAGGAATAGAAACATATATTTCATTATGGAATCAAGGGATTAAGAAGGGAGGTGAACAATTTTGGTGTCCCAAGTTAAATTATTGGGAGGATGTATATAAATTTTTGGACAATCCCTTCGAGAGTGTTGATCAGTCAACAACTAACTTTTGGCTATCGACAAGCCATGATATTCATAGTAGTGAACCTATAAGATCTGAACATGAAATTATGGATGCCTATTTGAAGGAAAATGTTCTTGCTTTGCAGGATTGCTATGTTGGACCAGTATGTAACAAGCCTAGAGATGAATTCATTCCAAGAGTGGATGTTGTAAAGGGCCAAATGGTCATTGTGCAATTACCAGAGCCAGATTGTGCAATATGGTTGGGTAGGGAGATTGGTAATATTTATCAAGATTCAGATGCTAGTACTCTTGGGTCTTACAAAGTAGAAGGTGCAATGGTGGAAGCCAACATGAGCATCGGAGGATCTGAAGGTCTTGTAAAAAAACTGCTTAAATAGAAAGCAACAATGGTTTGTTGGTGCAGAAGAAAATATGATGATCAATGTAAATAACATCATATGGGCATGGTCACCAAGGCTAAAAGGGACAGGAGAAATTTTTTAGAATAAACGAGAAGGGCCTTGCAGCAGTTAAGGCATAACGAGAACATATGGGGCATAGTGTTGAGAGTGGGATGGATGTTCCTACGGATATCGTTTGATGTGATCTTAGCCCAACAAATTTGTATTTTGTTACAATCCTTCTAGTCTGTCTATCAACCTGGTTGGGAGAGAAAACGTCGAGCATATGGAGCGTCCACGAACCTCTATGCATTTGAGTAAAATTACTACTATGATATAGAATAAACCGTTTACTGGTTAGTGCTGTGTAAGTAAGTTGTTCCTATACAGATTACACATATATTTCCTGTCTCATTTGGAAACTATTAAAATTATTTATGTAAAAAGATAGATATTCTTGATACTGTATAAAAAAAGAAACAAGAACTGGTAAACTTGCTATTCAAACAAGGACTGAATATTATAGACATTGCACTTTTCCCCTTAAAATGTTGCACATTTCCAAATGAAAATTGCACTTTTCAAATCAAAATCTGCATTTTTTGATTTGAAATTTACACTTTTTGAATTGAAATTCATAGTTTCATAATAAAAAACTACAATTTTAGGGTTCATAAGTAGTCAAAAAACACACTATTCGAATATAAAAACACACTTTTAAAATCCAATATTTCCACTTTCAGAACCTAATTTTTCACTTTAGAAAGGTTAATATTGACACTTTCAAAGTCTAAATTCAGACTTTCTTAGTCCAAATTTTTCCTAATAAGTCCAATTTTAATGAAATTGAAGTTAATGCATAGGTGTCAAGCTAAATTTCAATGGATACCACCCATGCCAAATGCTCAATATTTCCAAGAAGAATTCCGTGAGCTTCCAACGTCGATGGAATTTTCTTAATGACAAGTGCCTTTCCAAATTTCATATGTAGTTAGGAGATTGATCCTACAAATGACATGATCAAAGATCCATTTGTGTTTTAAGGTTTATACAGATTACTATCTATTCGAATGGGCAACAATACACTTCATCTTGAAGGTGCGGTGGCTTTCATTATTAATTTCAGTTGAATTTTGAGTAATGAAGAAGCATAGTGTTGGAGCATGTCTTACCATTCAAGGATAGCACTGGGCATCATTCTTGCTAGTCATGTCATTAATCTTGAAACGACAATGAATGTGAGTGCCAATATCATTCAAGCACCTAAAAGATGACAAGAGCATTAAAGTGAAATTTACATCGAAATTCATTATGCTCAATGCATCTAAATACGTTCTAGGTAAGCAATCAAGTGTCAAGCAAGAGAGCTCATGGGCTCGACATCGTTCGGGCATGAAGTGTAGTTCTCTCCAACAGTGAAGTATGCGAATGGGATGACTCTCTATAGTCATGGATAACAGAGGCAAGTACATATATGTCTCCAGAGCAAATGAAAGCTGTTGCAGATTATATCAAGAGGTGATGTCGCATGAGCATTGCACATTTATCCAGTAATTAATTTGAATTTATTAACCTATATCCAAACATGAATTTTGAGAACCTTAGAATAAATGGTGATTGGTAAACATTTTGCAGGATTGAGGTTGTAGGAGGTTTCTCATCTAAAATCTAATGCCAACAGGAACACCCAATTCTACATTAGCGTTAAGTAAAGTGGTCACGGGAGAAACAATTGAAAAAGGGACAAAAGTAGTAGAATTTGGATATGGAGAGGAGTTGAGAAGAAAAAATTGGAACCTTCAACGTCTTGACAATCCATTCATACAACTAGGATACAAAGTTGATCCCACGACACCAATAAAGATTAATGTTAATGCTAATGCTGATTTGTGCAAGAAATTTACACTAAAAATTGGGAACCCGAATTGTTGAGTGCAAATCGAACAACCAATAAGAATTCATAGACAAGTGTGTTCAAATGAAGTATAGTAGTTGGTTGAGGGTTAGCTTGTTGAGAATTTTGCACAAAACTCGGTGGTAAGGGAGAAATTTAGGTACCCGAGAGATCAATCCAGATTTTAAGACAATAATTTAGTTTCCAGATCCACATTTTTTGTTAGCATTTAGCACTTAAAGATGTATGTGGCAGTTAACATCAAATAAGCAAGATTTTGACAGTGAAAGGAATCGAATCAACAATTAAAGGGATATATCCAGCTTTCAAAGGAATGAATAAAAGATGCAGATGTGGCAATGTATGTAATGGTTTACCTCAAAACTCCTGATTTGAAGGCTACATCTAGCGTTCCAAATTCATGTAGCGGCATTAGAACATTTCACAGATTTCAAGTGGTTCATGAACATCTTCAAGCAGTATTTGAGCTACCAAGAATACAAGTGGAAAAAGAACAAAAGGGTGTTCAACAGCTATGGATATTTGATTGATTTAATGGCAATTGGTTCTATCGATTCCAGATTCCTTGCAACTAAATATGAGATTGTTCATTAATAGAATTTCATTCCCAAAATCTCGTAATGGATGGAGGATTGTAATTTCCTATAAATTTCATGATTTTTTATGTAATAGGGGTTCAGTTCGAGGGGGCTAGGGATTGAATTCTAAGACTTGATAATCTGATTTTGTATACATAAACTCTATTTTCAGATGTCTGTATTTCATGACTGAAGAATCCAATAAATGTAATGTTCAGTATATGTTATCTCATTTGTGTTTATCTTCTTCTATTTGGATGTGATGATTATGGTGTACTATACGCCATAGTTCTGGGTTGTATAATACATAAATGGTGAAGGATTCATTGTGGATGTCCTATTTCTCTGTGTTTTATTCAAATATTTTTTTTCTTAGTCGAAAAGGGTTTCTAATTAGGAGCATGCTGCCTTTGTGGATTTGTCTTTCAATCAGGATGAATGAATGATGATTTCATAGTTGTGTTCTATTGTATTTAGCGACCTTCTCTTTATGGATACATTATATGAATTAGAGATATGCTTATGAGATGGTAATCCAAACCCAGTCTCGCTTGATTCACCAATAGACCAAATTAAAAACTTAGAGGTGCCTAAAATTTGTGCTTTGCAGTCAAGTGCAAACTTTAGGATTAATAGTATACAATTCCAATTTTGAAAAACTTAATGAAGAATATGTATGCTAAACACTCCCGTCGGATATCGAGACAATGGAAAAGAATTGCTACAAGGCGTAGAAAGGAATAAAAAACCAAGAATGGTAGAAACTTATCATGGAGAACATAATAGTGAGGACCTGGAAGTTAGGTTTGCTTAGCTAGAGCAAAGCATTGATGCATTAACATAGATAGTAACACAATTGTTGGTTATGAAGGGTACCTGAAATAATTAAAGTCTGCAATCTCAGTCTAAGTGAGCACTGATTGAGGAAAGTGAAACATAGTTGATTTGTGTTGAAATAGAAATTTGAGTTGATGTTCCAATTGTTGGGAACATTGTAATATTGAGGATACTCACTTTGACGGCAGAAGTATCCTTAGTGATTTGGGACAATCTTGAAGAGCATTGAACCCAGTATGGATACATTCATTTGTTTGAGCAGAGCTGCGAGAGATAATTATCAAGTAAAGAAGTGGGGAGTGTCCAAAGGTATGGAAAATGAGAAATAGGTCCCCGGATAGATCGAAAGTGAAGTTTCATGTTTATGAGTGTATTTGGGTATCCAAGTAAAGGTTAAAGTTTTGAAGACTTGAGAAAGTGATAGAGCAAAGATGAAGATAAAAGGTTGAATAATGCAGATCTAGTATAGGCTCTTACTATGGATAAGAATTATTGGTGGGATCGATAAGACAATGTCATTGATGGAGACATCATTGTCAGTACTGGAGATGCATGCTATTGACATCATACTCTAAATATGCCAAGATAGAGAAACCTTAGAGTGGACTAGTGCCATGCCATGATAATTATGTATGAATACAAACAAGTTTAGATAAAGAATGGTGAAGTTCATAATAGTATTGAGGTAAAATCCAAACCTGGAGAATGTAAACCTATCTAAGAATGAGCACTAAGGTTAGCCAAGTTCAAAGGATAGAATGACTTGTGCATGTTGGACATATGAAGACAAAAAAAAAAGCCTATTCAATACTATTAAGACAGAGGTTGAATGGGATTGTTGAAGATCGAGTATGATGCTCCCAGAAACATAAGTTTGAGTAGTAATAACTCTAGACCGAACATTATCTGATATCATGATGATAATCCTACAACATTTCATTGATGAGGCAAGATCAAACTTGATATTTTGTATCCAATCTTGGACCCACGAACTGGAATAAAGGGTCACTAGTTAGCTTTCTAAGCATCGAAGAAGCCATAAATCTTGTATGTCAGCCCAGAAGTGTTGAATCGAACTTATATATATATATATATATATGAACCGATCAAACCCTTATCAGTGCGCGATGAGTGAGAGGTGTTCTTGACACAACATGAAGCTGAGCATGAACTAAATCATGATTATGAACTCAAGTGCTCAAGACCAATGCTGGAGAAACTTCGTTGAAATTCTGAGAGAAAAGATCGGTGCATATGATTTAAGCTATGAATTGATTGATTAATATTCACGATTTCAATAAAACAAAATACTCTATGGGCAGTTGTCACTATACACATCCTGTGTATGTCAAATCAAAACTGATCCCAATACAACCGAAGGACTAAAATTGAACTGCTATGAAGATTTGATGGAATTTGAGAACATTAATGAGAATTCACTTTATGACAAAGAAGTACAAGAAAGGAGGAAGAATGAATAGATGGACAGTGGCATACCTTCAACTCCATAGGTCTCGAGAGGGTTAATGAAAATTTGCAAATCTCAGAATTTGAACTTAAGGATGTTCGAAACAAATTGAAACATGACCTAGTACAAGCTCAGGAGAAACAAATATATCATACAGGAAGCAATAATGATTCTAGAAAATGACAACCTTTAGATCAACTTGAAGATCCTTGATGAGTTATAGAAGTGATAAACTTATGAAAGCATAACCAAATTTTTGGAGATACTTGAAAAGAGAAAAACCAAGACCAAGCTTTCCATTGAAGCAAACATAACTGATATCTTTACCTCTATCTCTTCAGTAAGGAATGAATGTTTGAGTAGAAACCAACAAATATGAAGATGACTGAAAAAGTAACCAGCAAAGAAAAGAGATGGAAGCTATTTAACAGGGGGAGAAATCAGACTTTTGATAATTGACGGAGGGAGCATAAGAAACAGATGGTGTATACACAAAAGGAGTAGATATTCCATATGTGTGCAAGAATGCCTAGAAAAGTGAGAAGGATAAACATTGAAATATGACCAATGATGGGGAGAAACAATATTGAAGACTATCTAAAACTTTTCCATTGATGTCAAAGGGGGAGAAAATTGACCTAGTAAACAAGGCTAGGGATCATGGAAGAGCACAACCAAAAGGGGGAGAAATTCAATCAAATCTAATTATGAAAAAACAAAACCTAAGGAGGAGAAATGATGTTTTACTAGAGGATTAACATCAATGCCAAAGGGGGAGATTGTTGAACAAAGTTTGCCATTGATGTCAAATGGGGACATTATTTCTAGTTTGAAGAAGTATATATTGAGAACATATGTAGATGATTAAATAACATAACCATATTTGAAGTTAGTCCATGATAAGTCAATCAGATTTGAGCAATGGAAGTCTAATAAGAATACTTTGTTTCGATAGTCAAACATACCTAAGACAATTATTTAAGCCATGAAGTCAAGTATGAAACCTTGTTTTGAAGCAACTATGTTTGGTAAGAAGAATTGAAGAGCATGATATCATATTTGATGACAAGAAAATGAAACAATGTTAGATGTGTTGGAACAGACCTAAATAATGTTGGATATATTGAAGAATCCCTACCCCATGAACAAACCCTTAGTATGGAAGAGTTTGAATGATTATTGATGAGTTTCAAACAATAAATGCAATGGATACAATTGACATTGAGAGTACTCTGCCCATGGAAAACAAAACACTAGTATACAACAGCCCTAAAGGTCAATTGATAGTCCATTGAAGAGTGAAGGCAGTGAAAAATGTGGAAGTTCCAATGGGCTATTGAGGTAGCCATTGAATTGAACTATAAAACTATGGAAGGTATAATAGTCCCTTGAAAAGCATCCCATTGTATGATCTCGAAAATCTTTCAAGACAAACGAGCGCAGCTCTAAGAAGAGGCGGGACTGAATTTTAAATCCAAGACTTGAACCCACGCAGAAACCCAGAGGCCCTCATGCAGAAGGCTTTGATCACCCAAGCTAAACACAGGAAGAGATCTGATCCAACTCGCAATGGATGATGGAGGGGGCCCCGAGGCCCTCCCCCCCTGCTCGAAATTGCAGCATTCAAGAAGCTCGTGGCTACCTGTGGGAAGCGACCCCAGAGCGAACAACAACATAAATTTGTGAAAAGAATGGCAAGCATTCCTACTGTCGACCGACCAGTTGAATACCCGTGTAGATCAACATTAAATCTAACAGAAAGAGGGCTCATAGGGCAGTTCACAGGCCTTTGGCCTTCACCTAAAGTTGTGGAAAACTGGGTGCAAAGAAATTGGCGAACATTGACCCAAGACAACATCAGCAGTCATTTAGTGGGTAAGGGCTTCTTCGTGTTTGTTTTTGCCAGTGTAGAGGATAGAAACTTAATGTTCAGGAATGAACCTTATTTTATGGATCCTCAAGGTCCATATCTGAACAAATGGACACCGGATTTTGATCTGATGCAAGACGTGCCCTCGGCTGTCCCAGTCTGGGTCCGCTTGCCTCATCTACCATTGCACTGCTAGAATCCCAAATCGATGGAATTAATAGGGAATAAGCTGGGGAAATACATAGACCGGGCAGAGAGGAAGGATCAGTATACTTGTGCTAGAATTTGTGTGGAGGTGGACTTGGAAATAGGGTTGCCCGAAGCTATAAAACTCACAGTGGCGGATTGGTCATACATACAAGAGTTAGACTATGAGCAACTACCAGTTAAATGTCGCTTTTTCCATGGGTATGGGCATTTTTCCAGGAACTGCAAAAATAAGGGAGAGGAAGAGGTCGACAATGCAAAAGGCAATCAATGGACCCTAGTACAGAAGCCAATCACAGCAAAACAAGTCAGCAGATCCAAAGGCAAAGGAAAAAATGAAGGCCCATCCCCGGGCCGGCTACAAGGTGAAGGGAGCTCAGTGCCAACAAGAATGGAGGCATCCAAAAATTCGTTTGAAAAACTCAGAATACAAGAGGAATCCTTAAACTCAATTGCAGAAGAGGCTGAACAATAGCCCATACCAACTGTTGAAGACAAACCCCATGAAGAAACTACACCTCTACAGGATGGATCCACAATAGGAATCACGAGTCCCCTTTCATATGCAGAAATGATAAGGAAGAAGTCTCCGGAGATCTCAAGCTCCTCGGAAGATGAGACCTTTGAGAGGCCATCGAAAAGAGTAGGAATAAAATCTCACCGGGAGACAAGAGCAGAAGAAGCGGAGCGGAAAAAAATGAAAGGTATCCAATCAACAATTGAGATGTCTATTGGTAGAAATTCCAGAAATAGACCTCTCAAGGGAGGAGCTATACCCCCATCAGCCAGCAAGTAATGCGATTAGTCTCTTGGAATTGCTGAGGATTGGGAAATACATTAAAAACCGAAGCAGTTAAAAATCTGGTGAAATCTGAGTTTCTTGAGATCCTTATGCTCCAAGAGACTAAAATTGATGGGGAAGCTCTTCTTCTCCTCAGTAAATCAAATTGGAACAAGAATTCTAGGAGAGTTGTAAGTGCTAGGGGCTCCTCCGGAGGGCTGGCTACTATGTGGGAGGAGGATAAATTCCATCTTGAAAGCTCTTATGAGACTCAGCACTGGATCTTCACCGACCTCATGCATAAAGTGAGTAAAACGTCCTATGCCCTTGCCAATTTATATGTCCCTGTTCTATATGATGAAAAGAGAGAGTGCTGTCATTCTTTGTCTCTCTTCCTTGAATCTAGATCCCCCAAGAATTTAATTCTCGCAGGCGATCTCAACCTTGTTTTCGAACCTAAGGAAAAATGGGGAGGAAATACTATTAGAGATCATATTCTTCCTTATGTTGAAGACCTTCTTCAGTATTGGGACTTATTAGATATAAAACCAAAAAAAGGCTTATATACTTGGACCAACAATCGTGTGGGGGATCAACACATCTCTGCTCGGCTAGATAGATACTTAATACAGAGCTCTTTTTTGCTTGGGAAAAAGATCATCTCATCCAAAATTCTGCAAAAATTGACATCGGACCACAAGCCTATTTTGCTGCAGTTCGAAGATGAAAAAAATTTGGGACCAATTCCCTTCCGGTTCAATCCTTTATGGGTTGAAAAAGATGGTTTTGAGGAAATTGTCCAAAAGGCATGGAGAGTTCTTGTTATTGGATTGCCCAGCTATGTAAGGGAGCAAAAAATGAAGGCAACCAAAGTTGCTCTAAAAGACTGGATAAAAAAGACCACTGCTTCATCTAAGAGTTGCAAACAGTATACCAAACAACTGACAGATTTGCAAATGAATATGGAACTCAAAGATATAAATCATTCTACCATACAAATGGAACAAGAAGCCCAACGCATCACTCTGCAAGCTTTCAGGCAGGAGGAGGAATTTTGGAGACTCAAATCGAGAAGCCTCTGGCTGAAATCAGGAGATAGAAACACTCCTTTTTTTCATAAACAATTCCATGCTAGACTCTCTCGTAATCATTTGGAAGAAATCACTGCTTCTGATGGCTCTGTCCATAATGAAATAGCTCAATTAAAAGAGGCAACAACCTCTCACTTTCAGGAACTTTTCACTGAAAAAGGAGTGGACAAGGAGGGGGAATTTACAGAATTTCTTGACAACATTCCAAGACTGATTGGACAGAATGATAATGCAGGACTATTGAAGCCCTTCACGGAAACATAAATTAGTAATGTTATTTGGAACATGGAGCCGGACAAAGCCCTGGGTCCGGATGGCTTTTCCATACACTTTTACAAAATTTGCTGGGATTTAATTAAGGTGGACTTAATCCATATGGTCAGGGGCTTCCTCCAAAAAGCCAAGGTCAGAGGTAGCATCAACTCTACTTCTTTGGCCTTAATCCCAAAAGAAACTAACCCTGGAACCTTCGACAGGTTTAGGCCTATCTCTTTGTGTAACACATCCTACAAAATTCTGTCATAACTTATTGCCAATAGAATCAAGCCATTGCTGGGCAATCTCATCTCCTCCAATCAGGGTGGGTTCGTGAAAGGCAGGCATATCATGGACAATGTGACAATAGTGCAGGTAACCATTCATTCCAGCCACCAACGTAATGAGCAAGGGATGATTATCAAGCTTGACATGGCTAATGCCTTCAACCGGGTAAGACATTCCTTCTTGTTTCAAGTTCTTCTATCTTTTGGTTTTAGTGTCAAATTTATAAGCTTGATCAAAGCCTGCATAGGTAGGCCTTGGATAGCACCTCTAGTGAATGGTAGGCCTGCCAATTACTTCCAAAGATTCCGGGGGTTAAGGCAGGGTTTCCCTCTGTCCCTTTTCTTATACATTTTGATGGTAGATTCTCTGAGCAAAAAATTGAATGTTGAGAAGGCCGCAGGCAAAGTTCCAGGCATAAGAGTTACAACCGATCTAGAGCCCATAAATCATTCATTATTCGCCGATGATTCTCTTCCTCTGGGAGGAGACTCGGTCAGAATAGAAAGGGCATTCAATGTGTTATACAATTTTTTTGCAGAATTTCTGGAGCACTTCTCAATAAAAGGAAATGTACTGTGTATGGCTAGAATGTGAACCATGCCACCATCCAACGAATAGCTCGTCATTTAGGCTTTACAGGAATTGCAAATTGGGACACTTTCAAATATCTGGGCCTGCCAATAACTTTGGGCAATACCAAGGCCACTCATTGGATGGAGGTCATTACCAAAATTAAATCCAGAATAACAGCCTAGGGAGGGATGTGGCTAACCAAAGCTGGAAAAATAATTCTAATTAAGTCAGTAATTTCCTCTCTACCTCTCTACCAAGCAGCGTTTGTATTGGCTCCCAAATGGATCGCTGAGCAGGTTGCAAAGCTCATGCGAGCCTTCTTATGGCAAGGAGGAAGTGGGAACCAAAGAAAATTTCACTTAGTGGGCTGGGATGTCGTGACAAAACCAATTAAGGATGGAGGTCTGCAAGTGAGAGACCTAGGACTTGCGAACTTGGCTTTTGGAGGAAAGCTACCGTGGAACATTTTTTCAAACCCTAAACGCCCGGTTAGTAGAATTCTTATCAATAAATACACGAAAGACGTTTCAGAAACCAGCATGGAGGAAGCTACAGCCAAAAAAGGCACCACGATGTGGAAATTGTGCAGCCATGGTTGGAATTAAAAAAAAATAGTTATACCACATTCCAGGCAATGGAAACCAAATTTCTCTATGGAATGACAAAATAATGGGTCGCCCTCCTCTCAGTCAACATGAGGAGCTCCACGAGCTGCATTGCTGGCTCATCCAGTGTGGCATCAATAAGCTAGCAGATATAACAACATGGGATCAGAATGGGAATTGGCTCGAATGGAACATACCCAGGACGCAAGACAGGATGAGTGAGCAAACGAATTCGCTGTTGGCAGTTCTCTCTGTATTAGCGCCGGTGCACAAAAGAATAAGAGATAAATGGGGCTGGGGTATGACAGGGGAATATATAGTAGCCCATGGATTCGCTGCTCTGCAGATGCAGCACCCTCAGACACAAGCTAACGCTATCTGGAAGTAGGTATGGGATTCTTTTTGTATTCCAAAAATTAATTTTTTCAGTTGGGTACTAATGCATAGAAGAATATTGACAAGTGAGAACCTTGCAAAGCGAGGAATTTTAGGACTGCACAGATGCTCCCTCTGTCAGACAGCCGAGGAAAAAATCGACCATGTGTTCATAGAATGTCCATTCATGCAGGAGGTGTGGCAGCTAGCTCTGCAAGGACTCAGTGTTCAAGCTCCTGCTCAATGCAATGATGTCTACCTATTTTCCACTTGGAATGATCGTAATCCTTGGAGCAATAAGAGTAAATCTTTATGGAACAAGATTTGGAATACAGTCCCAAAATATCTCTGCTGGGAAGTGTGGCTTGCCAGAAATGATAGCATCTTCCAAAACAATATGAGCACCCCTGCTGTGGTAGCTGCAAAAGCTAAGGCGTTGCTTAAGGAAACGATGGAAAATCACCCCTTTAATAAAGACCACAAGATTCTTCCCGCTGAAATCAGTTGGATTGGAAATACAATGTAGTGCACTAGGAAAAAGATCCATGTTCGTCCAATTAGTCAGCTGGAATGGTGGCTTCGGCACAACGAAACCGAATTCTGGCAGTGGTGGAAGAAACAACGAAAACACACTATTTTTTTCGATGGGACAGCTAAAAGAAATCCAGGGAGAGCTGGAGCCGGAGGGGTTTTCTATGCTCCCGGTGGTCATTTTAAGGGCAGTTTCAGTTGGGGGTTAGGGCAGTGTTCAAATAACCAAGCTGAATTACTAGGTCTTCTCAAGTCTAGTCAGTTAGCTCAAGGAAATAGAGATCATGATATTCAGATTTTTGGAGATTCGGAAATCCTAATCAAACTTTTAAACTCTGATGGTCAATTCAATAATGCGGGGTTAAATAAGACTTTGCAACGTGTTCGAAAAATGCTGCAAAATTTCAAATCTGCTACCTATTTCCACATCCTTCGAAGTCTAAATCAGGAAGCTGATTATAGGGCTAATGTGGGCTGTCTGTTAGCCCCTGCTGAATTGATTCAGAATGAAAAAACTCATGTCTGGTCTCCCATCCCGTAAGCCGACAGCTCCTTGTATAATGTAATTGTTGGATTTAGGAAGCATCTGAAATTTAAGTTCTTTGGCTTTGTAAGATGGGTTGTTTAGGCGTAAGCCCAACCGTGTTCTTCCCTTAATAAAAAAAATTACCCGTTCTTGTTAAAAAAAAAGAAAAGCATCCCATTGTCCTTTGAAGGGAAACACATTGAGGTCATGAACATAACTGTAAAAATAATTAGTCCTCCAAAAAGTAGGTTTCTACAAAATAGGTTACACAATCATAAGACCAGAGGTGGAACAAAACACAAGGTGGAGACTGAGTGCAAAGTCAAGCAAGAGTCCAAACCGAACAACAAGGTGGGGATGATATCCTTCATCTTTAATCTTGTTATTTTTAGCATTTTGATTGACATGCCAATTGCCCATAATTCTTGTGAATGACCTTTTTGTTGATTTGTAGTGACTGTCGTGACTATTTGAGGGATGAAGAAGAGCCCCAATGTGCCCAAATCTGCTGATTTACGGTTGAGATTGTGCTCAAAGTTTCCCTTTCTATGCAAAGACTTGATTCTAGGGTTGTTTGTGCCTAGAAATTCATAAGAACCACTATATTACACATGCCCTCATGCCCATCACTACAAGCCAAGAACACACTATAATAAATTTTTAAAACCTATCCAACCTTGTACATAAGGTCTCTTATCACACTTAGGCAATATTGGCCTTACAATAAACTCTTTTTTAAATCTATCCATTGTGTAGAACATAGTGATTCTCTTGGTTCCACAATGTTTGTGTTTACTTCTTTTTCTATTACTTATATTTCCAACACATGCATACTCTACATCATCATCACAAGACTTTCTTATTTGAGGTACAAAATTACATTGGCCCTCTCATTTTCAAGCTCATGCATACCCTCCTATATCTTCTCTTTGGTAAACTTGTCATCACAAGTGATTATACTATCACTCTTGCTCAACCTACTTTTTATTCATCTACACTTACTTTCAACCAACACTTAGATCATAGTGATTTATCTATCCATCTAAGCATTCATACTATGGCCACACCTTCTTTCATTAGGGATTATATATTTTTTCTACATGGAAAATTATAGTAGCAACAGTTGGGACATATGTTGTAGTATTCTTCCCCCTCCATACCGCCATTCCTAAACTAGGAGAAAAAAGGGATGCTTTCAATCTAAATTGAGAGGAATGATACAAAACAAGGGCATCCTCCCTTATTACAATGCCCAAGGAAGACACATATTTCCAACTCAGCTAGCACACTTAGTGGAAGAAGATCACTTCTCCCATGAGCACATAGATTTCAAGGAGATTATAATAAATCATTTTAGTTGAGTAGTTATCCTAAGAATCACTTTCTAGCCATAACCATATAATAGTACGGTTCTGCTAGCTTATGTCTAAGTGCACATAGTTTATTATTTTCTTGTTGTTGATTAAGTAGTTTATTGTTTTCTATTAATCTATACTTACTTTCAACCAACACTTAGATCATAGAAATTTATCTAGCCATCGAAGCTTTCATACAATGGCCACACCTTCTTTCATTAGGGATTATATGTTTTTTTTCTCCATGGACAGTTACAATAACATCAATTGGGACATATATTGCAGTATTCTTTCCTCTCCATAGCACCATTCCTTTCAATATAAACTGAGAGGACTGATATGGAATAAGGGCATCCTCCTTCAGTACATTGTCGAAGGAAGACACATATTTCCAATTCAACTAGAACACTTAGAGGAAGAAGAGCACTCCTCCCATGAGCACATATTTTTCGATGATATTATAATAAATCTAGTTGAGTAGTTATCCTAAGAATCTCTTTCTAGCCTTTAGATATGTGCATAACCATACAATAGTAATTTTTCTAGCTTGTATCTAAGTGCACATAGTTTACTATTTTCTTGTTGTTGATTAGGTAGATTGTGGACTCATTGTAAATCTATAAAAGAGGCCTTCGGGTCAAATGAATAAATTCATGCCTTTTGTTCTAATCTATGATATATTATTGGGTTTCCTAGATTAGTTACAATATTTTTTGTTTTCATTTCTCTTATTTTTATTTGATAACTCCTTCTTCCTTATCAATAAAGCTCTTGAAAGGATTTGATAGTCGAGCTTATCTTCTATAAGGTCCTCCCATTTTGAAATGGGAATCACAAGCATCTTGCAAAAGAATATATTTTATATTGATACACTCCTCTCCCTATCATGTAGTAGAAAACTAACCCATCTATTCCGTGTGCACCATGACATACAATTCGATAGCCTCTCCATAGTTGTATGCATCTTAATTGTATGAATTTTAGTGTAAAAATTGTTTTTTAATGTATACATTTGATGAAAGCTTTGACAAAAACTCCTAACCAAGAAAATTTTTAACCCTTAACAAGCCAATTAGATGACTACCAAGAATCTTGCAATTCTAAGCATATATTTGACAGAGCTCTTCATGAATCTAGATAGTATATCAGTCGACCTCCATCTATGAAAAATGGAGAGAATAATTGACCACCGCTTGGAATGAAATGGTGTTCCAATGGAAATTTATATAGAAATCCAAAATAGTTTAGACCCACAAAAAACCGAACATTTACCTCTAAAATATGAAAACTGAGGTTTTCCATTTCGATCTCATTCATTTCAATTTTTTTCAACAATGGTCGAGGAACCAAATTTCTGGGGGTTTCCATTTCGATCTCATTCATGTCATTTTTTGTCAATAATGGCCGAGGAACCAGATTTCTGAGGGTTTCCATTTCGATCTCATTTGCACCATTTTTGTCAAAAATGGCCGAGGAACCATATTTCGATAGGATTTTAGAGATATCCAGACTTTGATTTGGCCATATTTTCTTGCAAAATTAATCAAATTCGTGCCATCAATCCACATTTGGCTGAATTTGAAAAATAAATGCATGATATCTCCAAGAAAAAATTAAAAACTTCAGGAGCCTTTCCAATTCAACCACATTTTGAAAATTAAATGCAGGAGATCTTTGAGGAAAAACTCCAATTAAATCACATTCATGCCACTTTTTATCAACAATGGCAGAGGAACTAGATCTAAGAGGAGGCCCTTTTGATTAATCATGCTTGCCTTGGTCAATTTCTCCAAAACAAGATTTAAGCCCCTTGGATTTGGATACAATCACATTAGCACCTTATCCCTTGGTCATATTATAATGGTCGAGGAAATAAATTTATGTATTTATGATTGAATTATTAATTTTTTAGAGTTTGATTTATGTTTTTATGATTGAATTATTATTATTTTTTATAGTTACCTAAAATGTGATTTTATTTTCTATTACTATTCATATATTATTACTATATATTCATAAAACTTATAAAATTTATATCACGTTATACATTATTATTACTATATATTCATAAAACTTATAAAATTTATATCACGTTATACATTATTATTACTATATATTCATAGAACTTATAAAATTTATATCACGTTATACATAATTTTGATAAGGTAAATTTTATGAATACAATACTAAATATATAATCTTATTAAAATAATATTTAACAATCTTATTAAAATAATATTTAACAATCTTATTAAAATAATATTTCACATGACAATCTAAATTCTATTTTCATAATAAAAGCATGAAAAAATTGAACCTTTCAATAAATGTGAAATATAATCCCTTGCAATAAATGTGAAGTATAATAACATTATGTTGTATGATATAGTGAAAATGTAAGGTGTAAAAGATAGATGATAGATTTCATGTTTTATTAGGATTTGAGTTTAGAATTTTTTTTATGTATTTTTTTTTTGTAATTAGGGGAATGGATAACTAAAGGTTGGGATGGTACTCGAGTTATACGGGGTCCAGGGATCCAATCTCATTATCACTATACTCATAGGTGCATCCACAGATGCTCGAACCATGGCACACGGGTAATATAGAGAGATTAACTTGCGCAAAAAGTGCCTTAACAGAACACCCATTCATCAATTATTCGAATCCCCACAAAATCCATCTTTATGTATTAATAATTTAAATTTATATAAATATATTTTAAATTTTCCAGATAATGTTTATGCACGATTTTGTATGAAAATTTTATATGTTTCTAAGATTTAATTATTTTTATGATTTTATATCATATTGTACAATTCATATAATATTTAGTGATTTTTTTTTTAAATATATAATATTTATTTTACATTTTTTTTTAATTCCAAATAAATTTTTAGTATGTGTAATATTATATATATTTTTAATAGTATTTAATATTTTTTTAACCTTTACACTTTGAAAAATTCCGTCAAATAACTACTTTTTAGTGCATATGTGTAATTAAATCATTTTCCTCATTTTGAGGAAAAATATTGTATATTTAAATTTTTAACTTTAGTTTGGCTGAAATATTGTATCTAACTTCATCTTCATAAATTGATTTTAATAATAAAATATATATTTCGTATAGTTGATAAAAGTGAAATAAATATGGGAAGCTTTGATAAAAGTGACAAAGGTGAAATAATATATTAAAAAATGTCGACATGACATTATTTTATCATTTTTTTTTCTTTGGGAGGACCATTTTAAGTTGAAATTTCCTCTAATGACAATAAAGAATTCCATCATTAGAGAATTCCAGAAATCCAGTCTATTATCATACTTGGGCCATAAATATTTAAGACCAAGAATTTTCTATTCAGTTCCAAGCTATATATCTATGTCCCCATAACAGAATTACTTTTTTTTTTCCATCGAAAAATATAGCTTACTATTAATACTGCGAAATAGTAAATAGTTCCCAATACATCAAAGTATCACAGGGAAATCAGATCCCAGCATAATCAAGTGAGAGATACAAGTCACGGGCGCATTGAACAGCCCAAAAAACATAGACTAATAGCCAGAACGAGGCCACATCATCAAGGTGCAAACAATCGCCATAACAGAGCAGGAAATCAGTGCATCTACAAATGACAGAGGATCTGCCCGAAATAAACACATCATAGCAAAGTGAAGCATGACCCCAAGGGACCCAAGGGACCGTGGATCTGCCCAAGTAGACATAAATAACCAAGATATATAGTGCCGCAAAATACCGAAGAAAATCATAAGACCAACAAGTAGTTGGCGGAGAGGAGTCTATGAACTTGCAAAATAGTTATGCCGCATAATAATAAAAATATATTCGCTAAAAACACAAAAAACTCATAAACAGAAGGGCCAAGCCAAAGGAATCATGACCAATGCATATCAATAGTGCCCCAGGAGATAAAAAGATCCCCGTGCCATCCCTCCCATATGATGATCCCTGCCAAAGAATTCAAAGCCATCTTGGAGAGATGGTCAGCCTCCACATTCACCTCTCGGTATATATGAGAAAAATGAATATGCTCGAAATTGTTGATGTAACTTCTAACCGTATCCAACCAGTGTGTAAGTAGCAGCACATTGAGTGGGGTATCACCCTTTTCCCATGAAATGATGGATGAAGAGTCACCCAGAATCAAGAGAGACGATACATGTTTGATTCGAGCAAAGTGTAGAAGGAGCCAAAGAGCACATAATTCACTGTGGGTGTTTGAACCAATTCCCAAATTTAGATGGATGCGAAAGTAACATGAGATGGATAGGTGCAAAACCACACCAGCCCCACTCTCACCTGGTCTCGCAACCGCAGCACCATCAAAGAAACCACAGGGGTACACCAATACCGGTGGAGCCACCTGACGTCCAGATCTTCTCACATTCAAATTATGACGACCACCAGGAGGACCAGGGAGAGTAATGTATTCATTATACGCAGCAATCCGACTGCAAATCCAATCCAAGTGAGGAAAGGTACCCTCAAAGATTCGCCTATTTCGGGCTTTCCATATTTCCCACATCATAAAGCAAGGAAGCTCTGCCCAAGAAAAAGAGTCCCGAATCCACGATCCAAGACAATCGATCAGAGAGGATGACCGCCAGATAGCCTAGATACCAAAGGTTGATGCAACTAAAATCTAGAGGTCTTGAATGAAGGAGCTGTTGGAGAATAGGTGGTCTACCGATTCCATTTGTAAGCAACATAAAGGACACCACCCTGGACCACTGAAACCGCGGTGGCAAAGATTATCCCATGTGAGAATTTTATTACTCAAGGCCAGCCAAATGAAACATTTGATTTTCAGTGGAAGGGAAAGTTTCCAAATAGTGTGGTGCCACCATAGATTCTCAGGCTGTTTATCAGCAAATAACGATACATAAGCTAACTTTGCAGTAACAGTGTTGTGTGCCACATCCCATGACCAAACCAATCGATCAGGTTTCTCAGATAGATGTTTATTGTCCTGACAATGGGGACGGATATACTCAGTCCATTCAATCCCCAAACCACCACTGAGTCCCAGCTGTGCAGCTGTGCAGCAATAATACAACTGTTACCCACAACACCACGATGACAAGACGCATGAGCAAGTGTACAAAACCCCTTGTCCCGTAGATGTGCCATTAATTCAGGAGACAATTGGTATGTTGTGGATCCCCCCAATACAGGATCAACTCCAAGCCTGATTTCCCGACCATCTCCAGGTTTCCATGAGAGCCACTATGCAATGATAGCGAATGAGCCCAAGAGTCCATTCCATATATTTGAGACACCAATAGCTGAAGGTTGGCCCTTTCGAATCCAATTCACAACCGACGAATGTTTTAGATACTTAGCCCTAATGATCTTGCCCCAAACAGAGTTGACGAATAGGGCCTGCCATAAACTCTTTGCATGAAGGGCCATTACAAAAAGTTCCAAATGTTTAACATTCCAACCCCTCAAAACCTAGGGCTGAGCCAACGATGTCCTTTTAATCAGATGGAATTTGTCCTTCTCCACCCCACCAAACCATAAGAATCTGAAAAATTTCCTTCGAATAAGCCGAAGAATGGACTTTGGTGTTTTGCAGAAAAAAAACCAGTAGACCCCTAGGTTCTGAAGCACCGCTTTTGCCAGTGTAAGTCTGCCACCCATGGATAAGTACTGCATACTCCAATGGCCAATACATAAATCAAATCGCCTGATAAGCCAAGACCAATCATTCAACCTGTAATTTGAAGGTTTGACAAAGAATCCAAGGTACTTCATGCCTCCAGACAAAGCTTTGAATTCCAAAGGTAGCAACAAGCTGATTGACTGTTCCACATTCTCCTCCAAAGAGTGCTTAAAAAAAATGATTTAACCAAACTAATTATCATACCTAATACAGAGCAAAAGAAATCTAGATTTTTCTTATATTGTAACCATTCAGCTAGTATGCCCAGTCCAAAGAGCATTACGTCATCCACAAACAGTGTGTGTGTAACAGATATACCAGCAGTTACCTTGATACCCACAATAGTACCCTCACATTTTGCTTTATGAATTGTGAGGCTCAAACCCTCAATAACCAAGAGGAACAGAAGGGGCAAGAGAGGACAGCCCTGTCTAAGGCCTCTAGAGGCCTTAAAGAAATCTGTGTGCTGGCCATTTATTAGAATTGCAAAGTTTACTGAAGTAACACAAGCCATAATCCACTTCATCACCTTCCATGGCAGGCCAATTTGTATGAGAATCAGTCTGAGAAGAGTCTAGTCAACCTGGTAATAAGATTTCACTAGGTCCAACTGGAGGATGAGAGCATCAAGTTTCTTTTGATTAATACTGTGAAAAACTTCCCGTGCCACACCCACCGCATCAAGAATCTGCCGACCCTCCAAAAAACCATATTGTTCCATAGATATGTGCCTCAAAAGGACCGGCTTGATTCGCAGAGCAATAATCTTTGATATAATATTGTAGACTAACTTACACAGGGAAATGGGCCGAAAATCATTAAAATTCTCACGATGTGATGATTTTGGAATGAGAGCCAAATAGGTAGAATTAAGTGCCCCAGAGACCAGGCCCATGGTCCGAGATTCATCCACAGCATCCCGGATGTCTGCCCCCATAATGTCAAAAAAGTGGCAAAATAGTTCCACCGACCACCCATCCCCCCATCGGGGCCAGATGATTTATCCTTAGCAAACCCCTGTAGGGTATTTTGCACCTCCAATAAATATATGACCTCAAAAATATTGTCCCCCTCCATGTCATTGAACATCCGAGGGTATTCCTTAATAATCTTAAATTGTTCTGGCAAAGATGTGATTTTGGGATCACAATAATAGTCCTGAAAGTGTTGGGATGCCTCAGTCATCAGTTCCACATCCCCCCTAATCCGCCGACCAACGTGATCATTAAGATCCCAAATATTGTTCTGTATTCTGCAGGAATCTGCAAATTGGTGAAAAAACTTTGTATTCAAATCACCAGCTTTGAGCCAAACTGCTTGACTTTTTAAGCGCCAAGTTTCTTCATGGATGAGTAGGATCTTCAATTTCCTTTCCTCCAATAATGTGAGTTTGGCTCGTCCCATGTGGGATAGCCCATTCCTCAGAGATTGGTCCAGCAAATTGCCAATTTCCTTCTCCACCTCGTTGAGTTCCGCAGCCATCACAGATTTCTTGGATCTTTCCCACTGAATAGTAAAGGATTTTAAGGAATTTAATTTCACAGCCAGCTTATCCATAGCAGATCTCTCCCCTGAGACATTGACCTGCATCTAGTGTGTTCTCACACCTGCATTAAAATCCGGACCAGTTAACCATATGGAGTTGAATTTAAAGGGGTAAGGATGATGTGTTAATTCGTTATCAAATTGCAGAATAATGGGGAGATGATCACTAATATGTATCTGTTGAATCCATGACCGGTAATTCTGGAAAGAGTTTAATAGAGACTCTGATATTAAGAAGCAATCAATGCGTTTAGAGATCAAGTTCCCATCCTTCTTACCATTTGACCACGTTGGAGCCAAGGGATGTGGCTCCACATCAATCAGAGAATATGTAGAGAAGAGATTCCTGAAATATGTCCCAAGTGGATCCCTTCTAGCCGAATGGCCCCAAATTTCCTCAGCCCCCCATAAAAAATTCATATCACCTGCAAGTATCAAATTTTCCAATTCCAATAAGTGCCCCGAGCATGCAAGGTTCTAGAACGCCTCCCTATCACAATAGGGACCATAACAATTCACAATGTTTATGTCTTTTTCTGAACCTCTGAAGTTGCCAGATAGTAGTATACCCAAAGATACAATAAAAGGATTTAACCTCAGAACCCCAGGGTTCCAAGCCGCCAAGATCCCACCAGAAAGGCCCACCGGATTAACCGTGCACATCAGCCAGCCCGGCTTAATTTTGTTAAAGAAAGTACATGCCTTATCCCCACAAACCATCGTTTCTTGGAGGAAGACTAAATCAGGATTGATAATATGAAGAAATCGCTTGAGGGCCAATTGTTTGGGCAAGACCCCCACACCCCGGATGTTTGGAGAGAAAAAGATCATTATCGACCCCTGGCAAGGGCTTTGATTCCTCTAAGAGCCTTGGTATCAGGTGAGAAGGGGGTACCCTTGTTATAGCAAGCGTCTTTCCCCCCTAGTGGAATAACCTTCTTATTCTTCCTGGCACTTCGCGTCTTTAATGGAGAGAAGTTTGAAGCCAAACCACCCAGACATGCTCCCTTCGAGACACATTGATCCCCCAGTGTTGATGAAATGACAGCAAATGATGGATTAACCCCAACCCCCAGGCCCAACACCGGATCCAAAGGGCCCAAGGGAGCCCCCACAAGTGTAATGTCCCCTCCTATCATACCAACATGATAGAGAGGACGTGACACTAAATCCGGGCATCTAGCCCTATGTACTTATTAAATAAGCATTCACACATAACATAAAAAGACATATGGAAGTGTATAATTATAATAAAACACAACGGAATTAATTTCAATAACACATCCATCATTCATTCAAATATTCATCAAATAATAATTGCAAAGTTAACACAAGAGAATACTTATCTTGACAAAGTAGTCCCAAACAACCAGCTATGCATCTCCAACGTTCCACCCAACCATAGGCCAATTGTGCTTATCAACCTCTTGATACAACTGCCACCCCCGAGCTGGGCATGATCTCTACAAGGAACCAGGGAACAACAGACTCACACATAGCCAAGCATACACCAAGATGAGCCAATCCAATCTACAATTGGGTTTATCAGGCTTGCTAGGAAAAGGAAAGGAAGAGTGGCTAAGCTAGTGAGCTCAAGCACAGAGCCAGGGGTAACCATACAAGATCTATCTAGCTTGGCACCCACAATACCTACACACCCAGCACAAGGAAGTATTATTTTTACTGCTGTACAGTCCCTCAAGCCATACCTTCCCCATCTAGTGCTCTCGGGGTGTGCATAGAAGAGTAGCCAAAGCCCTCTCGATCTTCTTGAGAGGTTATCTCCCCCACTAGGTTTATCAAGCCCACTCTATCCACTACCACTCCAATCTCTTGCTTATAGCCTCCAAATCAGAAACAAGGATGCACATAACAGCTGAAGTATAAGTGTTGGGCATGAATAAACGTTTTTACAGTGAGATGCCCAAAGATGGGGTTTTCATTAGCTTCAAAAAAATGTGGGAAACCCAAAAATGAAACTGGAAGATGGGGAATAACCCTGGGAAGCCAAATCCATTTTCAGAAAAACGTCCCTAGACATTCTGGGGCAAAAACGGCCTCCATAACAGTCCCAAATCGTGGTCTTCCTTCCCCAGCCACTGTGTAACACAAAAACGAGCTCCCAGCCATGAAAGAAGGCAGGAAATGATAAAAATGTGATGAGGAAAGACCCAGTAGTTCCGACTACGTGAGAGAGCAAAAACTGTGGGTTTTGCATGGCTTTGGGCACCATTTCGTGGGTGTTTTCTTGCCCTAGGAGACAAAATACGATTTCCCAGGTTGATGGTTTGCCCATACACGAAATTGGCTGCCATACCTCTTCATTCCCAAGGCATTAACTACCTCAACCAATTTCTGGAAGAATTAAATGATTGGGTCCATAACCCAAAATGGGTAGTTGGTGGTTTATGGGTTTTCTCATTGACACATGGATTAACACCATTGGCTCAAGGGTTTGAATAATTTCCCTCCCTTTTCCTTGTAGAATCATGCCCCATCTCTTTGTTGCATTGCATAGCTAGTTGTGGGTATTTTTCATTCAAATTCGTATTTACATGATGTCTTATTTACATTGTGCCTATATAGCACAAGAACTATAGGCATCTATTTCTTTAATTGCCGATACATAAAACGCTAAATCATTGGTGGGGCCTTGGCCTTGAGCTCCTCACCATGATCAAATTACAATATTTACATCATTTACGATTTAATACAAAGGGGGTCAAAATGGGGACATTACAACAAGATTTGAGACCAGGTCTATCTTGTCCACAACCCGATTTTTGAAAAATACAGGAATTGGTGTCTTTTTCACCATTTCTGAGTATGAGGGGATGTGCAAAACCATTTCCCAGGGTTCCGAATCAGAAATCATCAACGACGGAGGGAGAAGTGTACCCAACGGATTACCCGAAGAGAGCGAATCATTCACCCCTACCACATTAGGATCAGGATCAATCAACGACGACTTGGAATCTGAGGATACCAATATGGTAGCGGTAGGGGAGAGAGGGATATCATGGGAGGCCGACACAACAAGGGAAGAGTCCGTCGGAATATCATGAGTTTCCCCCATCACAGGTGGAGTATCATCGGAGGCGGGTGATTCATTCACGGACAGATCATGGGGATCTTTCTCAGAACCAGAGGAAAAAGACAGCATTGGTGAAACCCGACCCATATAGTTCCCGTTGTTACCATTATTCAACTCCAATGCATTAAAAAATTTGATATCCAATTCATTCAAAGAGTGATAAAGGGATGGGTCGTTTGATTCCAACTTACCTAGTAAAACCGAGGCTGGAGCATTAAAAAATGTAACTCTGTTTGAAAATCCATCAAGACCACCCGACGCGTCTAGCTCTTTGTCACTGCCATCATCTGAAGACCAAAAAGGTTCCACCCCAACCGGGTGACCAGAAGATGACCCCCCTTTTCATTGTCTCCACAGATGACCAACTTGCTTGCAATTTGAATAGCGGAAAGGAATGCCCCAGTAATCGATAGTCAGGGCCAATTTGGCCCACGCCAATTTATGTGAAGAACATTGATGAGTCCCAACGATATATCCACTTCAACCAAAAGCTGACCCATTCGGCGGTCAAAACCAAACAAATGTTCCTCCTCCACATGTAGAAATCGACTAAGACAATTACCAATGGCTTCAAATGCCCCCCGGTTCCAAAGAGCAAGTGGAAGACCGAGGAGGAGGACCCACAAATGACGCATATACACAGAAGTCGTATCAAGGTCGAAATCCATTTTCCATTTATACAGCATCAAACTACCCACCCCATATAGCCATAGTTTGTTTAGGATGGTGGAACAGTGAGTTTCCTGCTCAAATTTGAAGCCAAACCATCCGCGAGCCAATGCAAAAACCTGGGGTGTATAACCTACTATAGGTTTCCATTTTTGAGTAACCAAACCCACAATATCCTTTCGATTCATGGCAAAATATGAGAACTTACCAACCAAAACCGTCATGTTGTATTCCACGAGCTCCTCCAGGCCGATGTCCCTACTCATAGTAAGCTAGACCTCCCCAGGTCGGCAACAATACTTCTACTTCAATCTTCGAGCAGACCGGGAAGTATCCTGTGGTTTACCACCTTGTTCATGGCGCGACAAAGCCCGAATACTGTCAACAGAAGGATCCGAACTAGATGTGGTGATAGGAACTCCCGACAAAGATAGGTGTCCCTTCTTTGTCGCTTGTTTGGCAAGTGGAGACTTATGCCGACCGCCCGAACCAAGTGGTCATTTTCCTTTCAGCATATCCTTGTAGAAAGAGTCTGGTTTAAATAAACCCGCCTCCTCAATTCTATAGTCAGAGACGATCAGATTGTTGTCCGCGGAGAGGTTTTCTCCCATAATTTACAGAGAGTTAACGCAATCTGGGCGAGGACAGGCTAATTGGGCACCGATTAAGTCAGGTGGAAACCGAGAGAGAAACCCCAGTTAAAACCAGAAATAAAAAACTAATTGACAGTTGCACACACCTGAAGAAGACCCCAAAAACGCAAGTGGCTGACCAGCCGGTATCCATAGATTCCAGATAAAAGGCCCTAAAAATGCCCAAATAACCAACCCAGAAAAATTGTAGGGTTAATCAGTAGATACTGATGTTCGGTAACTGTATACCGCCATCTTCACATTTCCCACACCCAGTATTGAGTATTCTAGATCAAGCCCGAACATTATCCATTAACTGTGAAAATCCCCATCGCCTTCACTATGTGCAAACCCCCGTTGCCCCATACGGGATCCTCTCCCATAACAGAATACCTTGCATAAGAGTTCTCAATACTAAAGTTCTATGAGAAACCAACACCTAACCACCCAATCTTCCAACTACATCCAATGCCATAAATACCATATGTGGAAAAAATATCTCCATCTTTGTTGTTGCCTCTGACCCCACTATCATCGTTTCCCACAATAACAAAATGTTTGGTTTTTCCAGATCCACCATATGCTTGAGGGCTATAATTTTGGTTTTCCCTCCTAAGCAGCGTACATTGATGGAGGACACCTTCATTTAGGAACACCTGGAGAGGTGATTCCTGCTCTAAGAACCCCATATATGCTCATTTGAAAACCCTGAGATATTTCCACTTAGATTTTTCCCTTGCATGAAAGATAAGAAATTTGCGACCGAATTTTCTTGGAGAGGCACTTGGTTGATCCTCCATATATAAGCCTCCAAACTGTAGAATTTATTTGGTTCTTGAGCGAAGAAAATAAGGGCCTCAATAAATACTTCCCGAGAGATGACTACCCCCTTCTCCCGAGTTTGTCACCTTTGTATCCCCCCTGTGAGAAGAATTGCTAGCTAGGCCTATAACTGAATCTTCTTGAGCATCTTGGGGTGGAATTTCATCCTTCTCTTTATCAGAGGAGATACTTAGCTCATTAGAATCATTCTCTGCCTCTGGCATGGACATAGGGGCACTTATTTGACAATCTGGCCCTCCTCTTTTTGTCTCTGAACCTCCGCACCCTTTCCAAATAGCTGTCAAGCAGTCGATTTGATTACTTGACATTTCAAGACCATCCAAAAAATATTGAAAATAAGGTGGTTTCTTTACTGGGATTGGAGGTTCCATCGTGAAGATAACATCACAAAGTACATCCTCCTCATGCACCTTCTTGTTTGTCATCTTTTTTCCATGTTGTGTACAGTATCCTTTCCATTCAAATAACTTGAAATACTTTTGTTGCCTACAGGTGGTTCCTTACATTTGCATACCTACTATTTGAAGACCAACGAGCAATCTTCCACCACATGCCCCTACAAATGGAACCTCCCACATCTAAATGGCACATTTAGGTAATTGAGTTTTTGTGTGAAAATGAACTCACTATCCACTAAGTCAATGGATTCAAAGAGCCTCTGCCGAGCGTTAGCCTTCACTAGTACACTTGCAATTGAACACCTCTACAAATTGAAAATATCTGCATCCACCACCACAAATTTCCCTATCATATCTCCTATATATTTGAACCCTTCAGTCAACCAAAACTCCAAAGGAATACAAGGTAGTTTCACCTAGATAAGGAAAGAAGCAAATGTATCCTTTCTGGGGTCAAAGAGCGGATGCCATGGCTTTAGGGCTAGGGGTTTTTTCCATTTAACCAGAATATGTGGAGTATATTTTCAGTGTCCTCCTAGATCTTGAAATCAAACCCAATCCATCCCCTAGCTAGCCACATAATTTCTGTTAATTCCTTGATTACAATGCATGGTACGAATCCTTCACCCATTCATTCATTGCTTCCTCAGAGAACCTATTCCCACAAAAATTTCCAATGAGCATTTTGCAATAGTATCGAGGGATCTCCATGGCAACAATGTCCTTCCTGACCGCTATTTCCAAACTAGTTCCTATGTTCAATAAAACCTTCTTCCTCTTCCTTCGTGACACTTTTGGTTAGTGAGTGTAGGATTTCATCTCTTCGAGAAGCATATTCCTTCCAATGAAACCATCCCTTGGGTATCTGAGCTTATCATTGGAGGAACATGGCAATTATTTTCTTCTTCCTATGACTTAGAATTCTCATTGCCCGTCAAAGGTGGGTTTTGTCCTTCATGCATGGAATCATCATGGTTTATAGAGGGAGTAATGCACTTTAAATTTTTGCGTGAACTTAATTAGTTTTAATGAAGTTGTGATTAGTCTTGGTTGAGGGAAACATGGTCCTCTTGGGACAACTATGTAGGAACCCAGGGCATGAAACCCATCTCCCATGAGCAATTGAGGAAAATGGGCTAGGAATTCGTGGGTAAGGGAAGGATGGTCTGAGTGTGGAGAGGAAGCATCAACCAGTGTTACTAGTTGTTTGTGAAGGACCCTAAATCCGATAACTCTCTATAGAATGTGAATTGTATAATGTGGATGAGCATTTCTCTACTGTAAATAATTGATTACAACTATGATATATCTTTGTTGAGTATAATTGGATTTTCTGTGGTGGATGAAATTTTGTTTTGTGACTCCCGTATTTTCCATTGTAGCCCAATTGTTTAAATTGACCAATTACATGGATATTTACATGAATCCTCGAGTGGAATTCGGACGCTTGTAGTGAAGAGTATCACAGTGTGTCTATGGAGGAAACTTTTTGGGTTGATTGTGAAATTGGCATGAAATTGGCTTGAAGCCATTGTTTCTTGTTACCTGGTTATAATTACTTAACAATCCAAATTCCCATGTTTTATTTTTATGAGTAAGCCGAGGGGGTTGGTTAGATACCTATGGCTAATGTTTGGATCTTGGCTCGAGGGTGGACTTGGGAGCTTAAATAATACAGGTTGGACGAGTTTTACTGCTGGGTGGAGCATGCTTCACACACAGTCAGTTTCCTTTTTCAAGAGAAATATTCAGATACGAATTTTGTAGATTTTAATTTCCCTATAAGTTCTCCTAATAGTTAGAATAAATTAATGGTGAAAATATCAAGGTTTAGAAATATATATGTGGGTTTATGTTAATTTTTCTGGAAATTCATGTTTATGGCATTTCTGGGCATAAAAATATAAATTATGTGTAAATAAATTCCAGGAATTAATGATTTCTAGATAAGCATACATTCTCCTTAGGTTGTTTCCCTTCACCCAATTGCTTTAAATTCACTTTAAAGCTTGTTTTTAATTACCCAGATGTTATAAATTTACATGTGCAATTGTTATAAATTTATTTTATGCACATTTATTAAGATGATGCCTAGTTGGAAAAATATGGGAATTAGATTTTCTGGGTTTGAATAAATTATTTCTCTGTTATAATTTCTCCATATATTTGTTGAGAAATTAGGGGCTGAATTGATTTGTATGGTTTACAAATACCGTGGGTTTGCTATAGGTGTTATTTGCATTTACACTTCAAGAATTGAAATTGTTAAGTTGTAAGCAAAACCATGGATTGCTTTGATAAGGAAAATTACCATTACGATTTATGTGAAGTGTTAATCTCCAAGATTTATCATTAATGGGGAAATTTTAGGGATGTTAATATCCAAATTTAAGCCAAATTTGGGACTAGTTGGAAATAGTTGGTTTATTAAGTTCAATAAATGTTAAGCAAGTTAGAAAACTTGTTTTAAATTGATGTTTAAATCGTGCATTAGTTTTGATAATTTGAATTATAACTCGATTAATAGAACGTTGATTGATAATTGTAGAGTGATAGCAGTTATGTAGCTGTTGCTGCTAGTAATTGTTGTTGTTACTTACCTGTAGCTGTTGTTGTTACTCGCCAATAATTTTTGTTGTTACTCACCTATAGTTGCTACTGTTAGTCTCCTATAGTAGTTTTGAAATAACATATTTTGTAAATAAAGTTCAAGTTATTTTTAATCTATGTTTAGTAGATATGTAGTATGCATTTAGTAATTGTCTAAATAAAGATGAACAGATTATTGGTCTCATTAAAGGCTTATATTTTCGATATTTGGTCACCCCTAAGGATTGTGCAATAAGGTGACTACCCTTATTCCCTCGTAACAATTAGTATCTCAACAAGATATGAGTTAGAATTCCCCCATCAAGGAAAACAAATACTTGAAGGGCATTAAGAGACATTGCATCCTTGGTATTAAACATAATTACCATAATTACTAGACATATTCGAGAAAAATATACTTAAGCATATTACTTAATTGAAGAAGAGCTAAATGGAAAATAATATGCATGATTTTTTTAAAACAAAAACAAGTAGATTTTTTATTTTAAAATGTTGAGAATCAACTCAAAGGTTACAAAGATTTCACCCTACTCTTGAGGGGAAAATAATACTTTCTTTAATGAACCAAAATTCTCCTTCTCGGGTCTGTTCTATAAAAAATTTCCCAACATATACATAATTTCTTAGTCTATATAGCCGGATATATTGTCCTCGTAGTAGAACACAAAAGAAGAACATAGCACAAAACAGAGAAGGACAAGTAAAAACTGCAAAAACATGCTTTTAAACGACCTTTTTGGTAGAGTTAGATCCACGATCTCCATGGATAACTAATGGAATGAGTATTCTTCCAGAGGGTTTGGAGGCACAACATACTCCACTTGGACATTACTTTCCTTAGTCATATTTACTAGTTTTTCCATAGCCTCCACCAATCAAACCACTTGGATACTTTGCTCCCTAAGACTACTTTCCATGTCATCTATGTGAATGTTGATCTTATAAATATGACAAGAGATTTTCCTTGTGTCCTCCACCAGTATTTGCAGGTTGTGCTTAAGGTTGTTGATGTCACTATGGACCTTGAAGAGCTATCCTCTTTAGGAGGTCATATTCATGTAGATGCCATTGAATCGATAAATGCTAACCAAACTAGAGTAACAGATCCCAACTACTTCAGAATCAAAAGAACAATGAACCACAAACCCAGGCAAAGAAATTAGAAGTCAATTCTCACCAGCGATAGGGTCCTCCCTCCAAATGAAATTGTAATGTAGACACACCATACCCCAATTTCGACTAGGAGGATGAAACACAACATATTTCACACCCCTAGGATTGAGAAATACTTTCGTCTCTGATAGTTTAGGAAAGAACCCATATTTCTCCAACAAAATACCTTCTCGAGAAAGGAAGGCACAAAAAAAAACTTTTCCTGATGAAACATAGTCAAAGACTAAGAGGAAATGAGACCTTGTGGATATATATCTACCTAGAGATATCCAAGATGCTTTCAAGCGATGGAGAAATGTGCTCCATTAAACTGCATTCAAGAGACAAGAAAGTTAAGCATGCGGGGGGGACTCTACACATGGAAGAAATTAAATTTAAAAGGATACACTTTGATAAGAGAGCTAGGTGCCCATCCTGCTCATTTGATTCACCACCTTGCATTAATAAAAGGATTTGATTGATAACCGTGGGTGACGTTAAGGAACCCAATGTCTATGTGGAGGACCTTCTTGATCTATAGAAACCCCCTTTTCCAATACAGTTCCTTGATTTGATAGGAGATCTACAATTTCATTGTTGTTCCAATGGACATGAATCAGACTTAGATATGATATTTCCTTGAGAAATTGTATAGTTCGCTTTTGAAGCCTTCCCTTGACAATTTTTTCATGGGATAACCCTTGACTACCTGATTGAATGACCAATAATGATCTCTTTCGAAACATGTACATTAGCTACATATTCTGTGCCTTGCAATAGGGCATATTGCAATAGGGCATACCATTCCACTTGGTTGTTTGTAGTGGATCTAAGTCTCCATGCAAAGATATCCATTTTTTTCCATTAGGGTCAATAAACACCTCCACGCTTGCCACCCCTAATATGCACGACTATTATTATATATATAAGTGATACATACTTTATTTTTAAAGAGATTAGCTTATTTTATAAACCAACATAGATCCATCTTAATTCTAGCTCTATCAAGCGCCCAGAGGGATCAAATTCCTTGAAGTGCAAACCTTTCCTCAAGTTTATGACTCTAAAAGGGATTTGCATGTTAAGGGTTTTGATCTCTGAATCTACGTTGGTTTATTAATTTGCAATTATTAGAAAACTAATATCCCACTCATTGTTATATTCTTAACTTAATCCATTCATTCATTGATTATGAAGTAAAATAGTTATTTATATAAATTTAATGGTCGAAGTGTAGACTATTTCATATTGTAAAGTATAACACAAATCCTACAAGTTGTGCATAAAACTTTCAAATAACATGTAGGAGCCAAGAAAATAAAGATAATTTTTTTTATTTAAATTGAAAATAGTAATTTCATATACACCCACCAAAACAAAAAATGGGAAAAAAATCAAGGGAACATCTCAGAATAAAAATATGAAAAGGTTGTTGCATGTGGTGAATAATAATTATTTTCAATTTAAAAAAATAAATTACTTTTGCATTTAGTGAGCCATGAGTGGGTGAATAATATGCATTTAAGTAATTAAATATTGTGCCATTTTTGCATAAGTTAAATAAGTAGCTTGAGCACTCAACATATAAAAGGAAACACTTAACAAAAGAGTAATATTTTTCACTCAAATATAGATTATTTTATTGATTATTGTTGAGAATTATATTTTTTTCACTCAATATGCATGTTGTTTATGCTACTTGTGTACTTTTTAATACAAGTCCATTGTAACTCTAGAGATTACCATTGGAAGTTGGTAGGGAGGTCAACCTATAAGTTCTTCAACAATAGTTAAAGTAATTTTTTTCCAATTCAAGAAGTAAAATATATTATTATTATTTCTATCATTTTATTGTTGTTAAATATTTGTTAATATTATTGAAAATTAGTTCGATATTTGATTAATAAATTTATTAGTTGCTACAATGAAATGTTTTAAAGATTGAGAAATTTAAAAATTAATAAGATTTACCAAAAATTTTACACTAGAAAATTATAAATCAAATATAAATTTGATTGTGCCACACAAGTAGATTTTATTTATATTGTTGTCTCTAAAATATATATTTATAATTCAAGATCTATTTTGAATTAGTAAATTTTTTAAGAGTTTCATTATAAAAACCAAGTTTATGTTGAATCTATAATGGATTTACCAACACCAAATATATAAATTTGATACTGTTTTAACTACTTAAAAAATAAGATTAACTACATTTACATATATTTCAAAAATATAATGTGAACTAATATTCTTCAAAAAGTTTTTCAAGAAGACAGTATTCCCCCACAATGGAAAATATTTCATGTTGTGTCTATAATTGTGTTCAGTATATATATGTTTGTTTAGAATTACTTTACTTTTGCATGTAGCTGTCATAACAAGAATAACTAAATAGGTCAGTATCTTTCACTTCCCTTCCACCACTATAATAAGTTGGCCTTGGTACTGTTGCCTTGGAGATCATTACAGGAAGCAACTTACCTTCAACTAAATAATGTTTTTTCTTCTGAATAGAGTTGCATGGAAACTCAGACTAAGCCCTTACTTGTAAGTTAATTGAATATGATTCATTTGATTCCGTGATTGCATGTATGAAAGCTTCACAAGCTTAAGGAAGTCCATGTTTCTCGATAAGATTTCTGCAAAATTGATTTTAATATTAAGACGAGATATAGCCACACAAATTGAAGATATTTACAAGCTTAGATGTGTTCCTGAACTCAAAATAATTATATCATCAGGTTCCTGTGGATAAACCCACCTTGGTGCAACGGGATAAGGACGAACTTCCCCATACAAATATCCTTCACGAGACTTACCACTTGCTTCTTGAAAGGAGTATATAATGGTAAGAAGACAAATATAGAACATTGTCCTCTTATCCTTAGATTTCTATTAACACCAAAAGATGGTTGAAAAGGGGCACTACCACCATGAGTGGAATCAGAATCAACAGTTTCTCTTTTGTATTTAAACCTGTTTCCCTCAAGAAACAATTTTTTATCAAACTAAGCAGTTGCTGAAACTTCCTAGATGCACCGTGAACTCCTCTCATCTTAATACAAGTTTGGATGTAAAGGAGAGAGACAGTTGATTCTAATTCCATTCATGGCGGTACTCCCCCTTTGTCACCGTTATCTTTTGGTGTTAATAGAAATTTATTGCCAGGAAAGGAGGACAATGTTCTATAACTATCTCCTTACCATTATATACTCCTTTCCAGAAGCAAAAAATGTAAGTCTCTTTGAAGGATACTTGTACAGGGAGTGCCTCTTAATCCCTATGCACCAATGGAAGTTTGTGTAGACAGCCACCTCACACTGAGGCCATCCACAATTAACCAGATGATATAAGTCGTTTTGAGCTAAGGAACACGTCTAACCTGTTATATATCTACAATTTGGTTGGTCATATCTCAGTCCGAATATTGAAATCAATTTTCCAAATCTTATCCGATAAACTTGAACTTCCCCAGGTAGTCATACATGCAATCCTGGCTTTAGATGAATGGTATTCAATTACATAACTTGCTAGTGAGGCCTTAGTCTCAGCTGCCCTGCAGCTCTATTCAGAAGACAAATTGGTATTTGATAGTTTGAAGGCAAGGTTGCCTGGTGTAATGATTTCCATGACAACATCAATAAGGTCAACTTATTAGAGTGGTGGGATGGAAGTAAAAAACACTGAGCCAATTAGTTATTCTTGCGATGAAACGTACATGCAGAAGGATTCTTCTCCATAATCTTGAACCACGATACAGTAAACACAATTATAGACACAACAGGAAATAGTAAACACAATTATAGACACAACATGAAATCTATTCTGGGATCAGCTGACAGATGAGGCCACGAATACTCTCTTCTGGACAGAGTTGACTATAAACAATGGTGATTTTAGAATGCTTATATCAAACTTTTCAAACACTAAAACAATTAAATTATTTTCTATGTCTTGATAATATTGAAACATATTGACTTCGAGGTTGGTTTATTTGACATGATTTTTCTTTCCAAGTTGATGATCAAACTGCTATCAAGACATTGAATTAATTAACCATGAGTTGTGAGGAAGGTATTTTCCTTTATTGGAACCACCAACTTGATTCACTAAATATTATACAAATCTCAAAGTAACTATGAATTGTGAAAAGTGTTTTCCTTTATTGAACTACTAAAGATTATACAAAGCTCAAAGATGAGTTGTGAGAAGTTATTTTCCTTTATTGAAGCCTCCAACTTGATTCACATAAGAACTTGATCCACTAAAAATTGTACAAAGTTCAAAGTAACCATGAGTTGTGAGGGAGGCATTTTCTTTTATTGAAGCCCCCAACTTGATCCAGTGAAGATTGTACAAAGCTGAAAGTAAAACTAACTACCAGACAAGCTTACAAATCATTAATACTTTTACAACAGATTAACTAATAGGAATAGAAAGGGTGTTGCCCTAGCAAACCTGGTAGGGTGGATCGGGATATTTAAACCAGTTCTTCCTTGTTTAGATGGGAAGTGTCCTTACTATCCTTCCTAATGGATAACACACAAGGAAGAAGATGTTGAATGCACATATAATTCTAGTTGTTAATAATGAAAGCTATGGAACTGAGTGAAACTAAAGTATAAGTGTTGAGCGTAGAAAGTTGAAAACATTTATTGTCAAAAAGAGTGTCAACATTTTAAATGATATAGAAGATGTGTTGTATACCACCAATCATTTTTAGTTTAAGATGGGCTCTATGGGGGATGATGATGCTTATATTAAGTAACCATGTTAAAGAGCATTTATATGGATCTCAAACTGCAAATGCTGGAAGGACCATAATAGATAGTGTTGGACAAGAGTGTTGTTATATAAGAAATATCATGGCAATCTTGTATATGCTCATGTGATGATGTTGAATCTTCTTGCTAAAGGATGACATTCACTTCAATTAGCGACTCAGGTTGGAGCTGGAAATAAAGTGTGAAATGAGATGCAAGGAATTTGGGTGGGGTATGGAGACATGGAACCGGAGCTACAATGGTTTAAAACATCCGTTCAGGTAGAGGGTAGATCTCAAAGAACCCAACACTATAAAATGTTGTGTGAGTAAGAAGAAATAGTATGGCTAACTCGCTGGTTGGTCGCTTCATGTGATCAAGATACCAGTTCCCCAACTAAAGATATGTAACCATAAGTTGAACTTATGTGTTCAGTACAAGTACTGCATACAACTGCAAAGGAAGAAAAATCCACATATATAAGCCACTTTGAAATATTTTAACCTCCACATGCTGTTCTTGATCAAGAATCGCAGTTGGGTCTGCTGTATATATCGTTTTTTGGCAGTGCCAAACCAGAAAAAGTGTCCCACTGGTCTATGGAAACCTTTGCAAAGGATTCATGTAGCCTAAGAAACACAAGTGATAGAATAAAGAATCTTATTTTGTCAAAATATAGGTGCAAACGAGTGGTGGTGCCAGAAATGTTTTGAGGTCTCTGAGATATAATGTGGCTTGGATAAAAATGAAATTCTGTACGATACAACCACTGATTCAAAAAACTGGTAGAAAACTCAAAGTAAATTTTTTATACCTCAAAAGAAGACCGGCCAAATTGTGTACAGATCCTCCAGCAACGACCTTGTTATTCATTGAAGATGAGGTAGGAAGGATGCCCTTGATCTCTGTTGGCAAGAACCCAAGGTAGTTCAATCTGCATCTGAGGCTGCGAATTCTAGATCCCAGGTAATGCCCCAGGTCACAAGGGATAGATCGTGGAGCTTCTTTGTGAGGATAAAGACTCCGCGTTTCTACTATCAGAAACCCTAGATTACAATGGTGACAATCGCAGGAGGGAACCAAGGTGTCTTGGAAGGATAAATATAATGCTATAGCCGTCTAAGGGTTTTAGAAAACCCTAGCTAGTGAGCGAAAACATTAAAGGCAGTTGAGCAGAAACCCTAGACTCGTTGACTTAGGTTGTAGGCAACATTTTATGAGCCTAAGGAATGGTGTCGGATTCTCTTATGGAATATAATCATTTCCTAGGAATAGATATTGACATGCTGCACAGAGAAGAAAGGAAAGGTGAATTGAGTAATTAGTGGATGGGTCGATGTTATAAGTAGCATTGGCATTAACACTTTTGGGGGCTAAACATACTATATATTGTAGCAACCTCAAGAGATCTATGATAAGTATCTATAGAGGTCTGTATAAAAGACACGACTTTATTGGGAAAAGTCATGATTTGGTGGGTGGGAGAGTGGGAATATAGTCTTGGATCATAGCTTTCATATCAATAGATGTAATTTCTAAGGTGAATCTCCAAGAAAAGAAGGCCAAGAGTGACTGAGACACAACAATAAAAAGGATAAAAAAATGCTTATGAACGTTACTTACACAAAGAAAAGAATGAGAAAACTAAACACAACATAGATTAATTGTTATGTTGGGTTAATGGCTTTTTTAGATTCTTAAAAATTCTCATCTAAAGGATGCATGGAGGTTGAGAAAAACTAATTTAAAACTAATGCAATAAATCAACCTCTAAGTGACTAGCACTCATACTTACCCATCATTATTTATTTATTTTTTACACAAACGGATAACGTGCTTTATATTACAAGATGAGGCAGATTACAGAGAGAAGGGGAGGCTGATCCCAAAACATCAAAGCTGTCGAGACAGTCTCTGAAATTACCAGCCTATGGAGTTCCAAAAAAGGCATTTAGCCTATTACAACTGTAGATATAGATATTGCTACCACTACTATAGAGTTTAACAAACTGTCCTAATACAAAGCAACAGAATAAAAACATAGAAATATAGTAAAAAGTCTTAAAACCGAACACATCAGACCGATAAGAAGGTGTGCAGCCTGGAGTTAATTTTCATGGCGGTTCCGAGCACCTTTCTCCTTAATGCCAATAGTTGCACCATTGTTGTCGTCGTCGATGTTCAGGATGACTGAAGGGCTGCTCCCACTATTTGTCCTCACACAGTCCACCTTGGCCTCAACAATTCGCAGACAACTGTAGAAGGTGTCGTGTTTTCCCATAAGCTTTTTGTAGAAGTCTTTCATTTTTCCTGTGCTAGCCCTCACTTCTGAATTTGAGATTTGAACAAAAGTAGCCAAGTGGGAGATGGATTTTTTCATGTTTGCAAGGTCTCCCCTGAGCCAACAGACTTGTGTTTCCAAATCTTGAACCCACGAATGAATCTCAAGAGAAGGGATTTCAGGCCCCTGAGGGGAGCCCCTATTGCCCAAATCACTAGGACTGCCACGATAATGCTGACGGAAAGAGCCTTTGTTAATGTCACACGGCCCCGAATGGAAACCCATGACCGGGAATTGACTAGGAGCGAAACCATAATTGGGATATAAGACAGCACCTATGTTTCCATGACTGAGCGTATTGTCTAGGGGCATCCAAGCACCACCAATACCAGCATCAATCGACTTAGGATGGCTTAAACAAGCCGACTTAGAGCCACCCCCCCTTGAAGAATCCGCGTAGCTAGCATCATGAAAAATTTCAAATAAAAAATGTTTCTTGCTACCATTACCAGTCCCCCCTAGAGTGCTCTGATCATTTTTCCTGCATTTTCTGCAATGCAGAGCAGCAGGACATTGATTACTATCCCCCATAGTTCCTTGAATCACAGGATTGTTGAGAACAAAGCTGCAACAGAGAACACCAACAGAGGCAGGAAGAACAAGGAAGAAGTTCAAATGTGTGCACAGGGTGATACCATCGCCACCACCCTGCATGAAATAGCCCTTCATCACCTTGGGCTTCATCCACCATAAATCCCTGCATGCAAGACAGATGGAGTCTGTCAGGGATGACCGCCAAAAACATCAAGGGGATAGTGGATGGGAGCAGTTGGATCTAGCTAGGATTTGGAGAATTAATGAGGCCGATCCTTGGAGAGCATAAAGGGGGGAGGGGGGGTAGGACATAGGGAGAGAATTAGAGAACCCAAACATTATGGTGGTGGATGCTATTGATTACCGCATGACCACAATTTAGGCTTGCTCCAATATTAGCCATGGTGTCGGCACAACTATTGCAATGCCTAAGAATGTGAAAGAAGGTTACAGAGTGAAACACCAATAGGAAGAAGTGCTGATGGAAAGTGGAGATAGGTTTTCGACGCATATTGACTAGTTTCCTTGCTTCTCTTATCACCAACATAGAGTCTCCAAAAACTACGAGATCGTTGATGTCTTTGTTTCTCGCAGTGTCCATCCCATTTATCTCAGCTAACCATTCTGCTTTGTTATTGGTTTTTTTCCAATTCCCCACGAAAAATCATCCATTTTGTTTCCTTCGAAGTCTAGAAGAACTCCCCCCGCACCTGCCAACCTAGGATTTCCTTTGGCGGCTCCATCGAAGAAGAGAATGTTGCTTCTTAGAGTAAGAATCCAACTTTGAATATCATCAGGGTCTTTTCTGATATGCCAGCTTTGAGGTTTCTTGTTCCTTTGTATTTGAGGAACAGAGGGTGGGGGGAAGGAGAGTAAGTCAACCACCCAGATTTTTTCTTCCACACTTAGAGGTTCCTTACTAATAATTTTCATACTTCTCAAGTTGAGGGATTCAATCCACAGGGATTTGGCGGAGGAGATGATTTTCACCGGGGAGGCTTTAAGACCATCGAAAATTTCGTGGTTTCTGGTGAACCAAAGTTTCCAACATAAAAATTTTTGGGAAGGCAATCCAGGCTCTTTTGAAGTTTGGTTTTTGGAAGAAGGAATAGGGGTAGTAATGTTTCTAGTTTTCAAAGAGATCAGACTAGGTGGTGGGGAGAACAAGGTTAGGGTGAATATCTTGGAGGGATTTGTTCCACACGAATTGGGAGAATTCACATTCTAGAAAAAGATGATTAATTGTTTCCTCTTCCTTTTTACAGAGAATGCACCTTACCGGTCCTTCAATTCCTCGCTTCTTGAGGTTGTTTGCTGTGAGGATTTTTTGATGAGCAAGGATCCAGTTGAAGACATTCACTTTGGGAATCCCATCTCTATCCCAAACTCTTTTCCATTTTTTTCCCTGCTACCTCTATTGTTTAAAGTCTCCATATATTTATATCCTTCCTTAACACTGTAACAACCGCTTTTCCCCCAATGGTGCTTGTCTCGCAGAGAAAGGTGAATGGGGATTGCGCCATGGATTCGGGAGAGTAGAATATTGAACTTAGGCTGTAAGTGATCCGGGAGGTCTAGCTCTTTCCACCCCATCCATTTCCCATTCGGGGACCACAAAGATAGATCGTAAAGAGTATTTATATTTGCCTGTTGCATCCAACATCTCAAGTCCTAAAAGAGAACAGGAGAGTTCATGGGGGAGCCAGGACCAATGTTGTCTTTCCAGATTTTGATTTTCTTCCCATTGCCCGGGGCCTAGGAAAGATTGTTTTAAATGATGGAGGCAGAGCTTTTGCAGAGATTCCAAATCGTGGTTCCTTTATCAGTTTGATCAATTTTTTCCACACACCTTTGTCTGCTTCCCTGCATGTATTTTTTGTGGAAGATTTCTTTCCACCGAGCTTTCTTTCCAGAGATGATTCTCCACAGGATTTTGGCACCCAGGGCCAGATTCATAAAAGAAATATTTTTTATTCCAGCCCCTCCGAAGTCTTTTGGTCTACACACCATGTCTTTTGGTCTACACACCATGTCCCAGCTGATGAGGTGATACTTTTTTTTCCCATTAGTTCTCCCACCTTGCCAAAGGAAGTTTCAGAGAGCTTTGGAGATCTCAACAACTACTGTCTTAGGCGCGAGGGAGATGGAGCAGGAGTAAAGAGGGAAGGCAGAAAGAATAGAATGGATAAGGAACAGCTTACCTGCCAGGTTAATCCAACGAGAGCCCCGCGAAGAAATTTTATTTTGAATTTTGGTGACAAGACCATGCCAATCAGCTAATTTTTTCTTGCCTTTGAAAATTGGAACTCCCAAATAGGTGAAGGAACTCCAGTCCCTTATGCCTTCAAAACTAAAGATTATGGCAATTCTTGTGAGGGTCCTATGAGGGCAATTCCAGGTGTAAATTTTAGACTTATCATAGTTTGCTTTGCCATTTGAAGCTTTGAGGAATGTTGTGAGCGCAAGATTGAAATGTTTTGCAATAGAGACAGAGGCTCCTCCAAGGAGGATAGTGTCATCAGCAAACTAGGAGTGATTAACAGATCGTACCCCTCTGACTATTTTGATACCCTTGAGATCACCTGAGGCTTGCAAAGAGTGGAGCTTTCTACTCAAAGATTCGACGACAAGAAGATACAAGAAGGGAGATAGGGGGCAACCTTGGCGCAAACCATGGGTTTCCATGAAGAAGCTGGTTGGCCTACTATTTACCAGAGGGGCGATCCATGGGGAGTGAATGCAAGCTTTTATCCACCTTATAAATTTGTTAGAGAAACCAAATTTTTCCATAATGGCATAGAGAAAGCTATGGTTTACTCTATCAAAGGCATTGGCCATGTCAAGTTTGATGGCCATCCCTTGGTGGTTTTTCTCCATGCTAGAGTGAATGGCTTCTTGTACAATGACAATACTGTCCAGAATTTGTCGTCCCGCAATGAAACCCCGTTATGCTTCGAAGATGAGATTTCCCATGACTTTCTTCATCCTAGTGGCAAGAATTTTAGTTAGGATTTTGTAGGAGGCGTTACAGAGAGAGATTGGCCTGAATCGATTCATGGAGGAGGGGGATTTTTCTTTCGGGATGAGGGCAAGAAAGGAAGAGTTGGTGGCTCCTCCAATTTTGTCTTTTTTCCTGGTCCAGTTCAACATACGTTTCAAATCTTCTTTAATTGTTTCCCAAGCCACTCGATAGAAATTTATGGTGAAGCCATCCGGTCCTGGGGCTTTATCAGCTTGGAGTGCCCAGATAGCTTTTTCGATTTCATGCTCCAGAATTGGTTTGGCAAGGTCTCTGTTTGCATTTTCAGAGACAAGATTAGGGATGTCTTCGAGTAGATCTGCTTGCGCACTCGGGTCAGTCTCTCCACTATCCGATAAGAGCTCTTTGAAGTGGTTGCAAGCAAGAAGTTTAAGATTCTCTTGGCCATTGATTCTTTCCCCATTGTTGTCCTTTAACTCTCTGATGGCATTATGGATTCGACGAGCTTTGGTTTGATTATGAAAGTAATTGGTATTGCTATCCCCCCCTCTAAGCCACAACTGCCTGGATTTTATTCTCCAGGTTTCTTCTTCTTGTTTTGCTACCCTGAGAATATCCAACTCAATTGATTTTTCTTGATTTAGAAGAGAGGTAGTGATTTCCTTAGAGTCCATTTTTTGGTGAAGGGAGCTCAGCTTGGATTGGAGGATGAGATGAGTATTGTTGGGGTTCTTAAAGGAAGTCTTGGCCCATTTTTTTAGCTCAAGTTTGACAGCTCTAAGCTTAGACTCCCAAACATAACTAGGGGAACCGTGGACGTTTGTGTTCCAAGCACGCATCACAACATCTAGAAAGCCAAGGGTGTTGATCCAAAGATGGTTGAAATGAAAGGATATTGGACCCAGGTTTTCAGGTGGAGCGATGGAAAGACCAATAGGTTTATGATCGGAGGAGGCACAAGGAATGGAGAAGGCATTGATTAGCAGATCGTACTAAAAGAAGGAAGAACGTACCAGGAAACGATCAATTTTGGCAGCTATGTGTCTAATGCCGCATCTTCTGTTGCTCCAAGTGAACTAAGCATTTTTGAGAGGGACATCGATGAGATCCAGGTCCCCCATAAGGTCCTCCATCTTTTCCCCAAAGGGATCTCGAATAACACTACCTCCCTGCTTTTCATGTTGAGACTTTGTGACATTAAAATCGCCAGCTATAATGAGTTTTTCTCCTTGCATATTGTCTTTGAGATTGCTGAGATATTCCTAGAACTTAACTTTGTCCATGTGATGAGTGGGTCCATACACATTGTAGATAAAAATGGTATTATTACTGTCCTTTTCTTTTATCTCAGAGATCATCCAGTGATGGTTTTCAATAGAGGAGAGAATGGAATATTTTGAGGATACGATAGTAGCTATACCCCCCGAAGCTCCTCGGGCATTGACAATAACTGCCTGACATCCTTCTTAGAAAGAGCCTGATAGAGCCAGGAAGACACACTCTGCATTTTAGTCTCTTGGAGTAATACAAGGTCCGGTTTTTCGTTTTTTATTATATTTTTCAGGGCATCAACTTTATTCAAACTACCGAGGCCCCGAAAATTCCAAGAGACTACTAATATTATTTCTTAGCAGAGTTGAGTCCCGCTCAGGACTTGCCTTCTTTTGCTCCACTTTGGGATTTTGGATGCTGAAGTAGCTTCATGTCTTCTAAGCTTTTTTGTCTACCCATCTCGATTTCTCTCTCAGCTTCTACTTCTCTATGATACCTGAGAGACTTTCTTCCTTGAGTATTTGGGGGTTGAATGAGATCCTCCTCCTCATGGGACTCAGAGGAGGTGTCTAGAGAGGAAGAAACTGGCACGAACTTGCTTTTAACCTTGTCTTCCCACGACCCTCCTAGGGAGGAGGCACCTCCCTACTGCTCTACATTTTCCTCTTGTTCCAGAATTGGGATGATTGCTTCTTCTTTATCCAGATCCACTTGATTCTCCTCCAATGTAACTATTTCTCCCTCTTCGACCTGCAGTTCTTGGAAGCTATTGACATTTGTGGCTTTCTTTGCTTCTGAGGCTTTTCCTTTAACTGGGGGGGCTGAGTACTTTTGACCCCTTGTGTTGCAGTTTTTTTACCCTTTTTAACCTGTTTCCATCCTTCCTCTTGGCTTTGTTCTGGGCTTTCTTGGGTATTCTTGGGGCATTTTTTTACAAAGTGTCCATACTCATGGCATTTTTTACATTTAAAAGGAAGCTGCTTGTAGTCAAATTTTTGCAAATGCTCCCAACCATCCATTTGCAGATTGATTTCTTCAGGTAGTCCTTTTTCCAGATCCACTTCGACACAGATTCTGGCACAGGAGAACAGGGGGCCCTTGGGCTCGGCTTTATCTATGTATTTTCCGAGAGCATTGCCTATGGTGAGCAAAGTTTCATCATCCTAGCAGTGCAGAGGTAGATGGGGGAGGCAGACCCAAATAGGTACGGCGGAAGGAACATCTTTTTCAAGGTCAAAGGTGAGGCTCCAACGATTAAGATAGAGACCTCAAGGACCCATGAAGTAAGGGCCACTTCAAAAAATTATATCCTTGTCCGATTTGTTTTCAAAAATAAAAGTGAAATAACCTTTACCACAGAAACAGTGTTGAAGGCCATCGGTAATTAGGGGCATCCAACTTTTATTGATCCAAGCATCCATCGACTTGGGGGAAGGCCAAATTCCAATAAATTGTCCTATGAGGCCTCGATCATTCAGAGCAAGAACCTTTAACTTCGAAGCTATCGACGGGATCTGGATACGAGGCGCGGCATCTCGTTTAACAAAGGCATCTGAGTGAACAGCAGGAGCCGAAGGAGGAGGGGTGGAGGTCACCAGGGAATGGAAGGCGGCGTCTAGGAGACGCTTTCGTTCCTCCGCGGATGGGTCCAAGGCTACGGCTCAGGAGGAGCCCGCAGACGGTGTGGGAGGCACTTTGCGCATGGAAGAGCCGAGGGGTCTCCAGGCTAGGGTTTTTTGCAGACAATGCGTTTTATATACCTACTTACCCATCATTATTTTATTCACAACAAATTATTTAATAATTTGAAGTTTGGAGCACAATCATACTTACCCATTATTATTTTATTCACAACAAATTAACTAATAATTTTAACTAAAAAGAGTAAGTGTTAATTAAGTAGACAATATTATAGTAATATATTGGTGGGTTTAATACTCTAAAATATGTTAGCAATATTTTCCCTAATATATAAAGGTTAATGAATATTTTTAATATATTAAAAAAATACAAAGATTAGGGGGTTTATAAAATTATGTATTTAGGTTATTGAATAAGATCTTGGAGGGTTTGAATATGTGCTCTATGTCTAAAATTGGTGCAAGTTTGATTTTGTGTGAAGTTGTATTAGCGTTTGGAGTGGTGTTTTTTTACGAGGAGTTTGGAGTGGTGTTTAAATAGGATATCAAGTGAAAATATGATTTTCTTAAATTATAAATGTTTAATGGAAGGGGGGTTTCACCAAAAGGTTTTTTGGAGGCATACCTTAATATCTAGTTAAATTAGGAGTATTATTTAATATCCTACTAATGCACATGTTATGTCATAGGCCCACAAAGTGGACCCTCTAAGGGGGAATTGCCCTATATTTTGGGTGTTTCTATTGGGAGGTGTTCTAGGATATATACATCATGTGACCTATTAATTGTTTCTCAACTTGCATTCTAGGTTTAGAATGCTCTTGTTTGGAACAAACTAGGTGGCTCATAATGTCCAATGCCTTCACATCTCTTGACCCTCTCTTAGAGAAAAATTCTCTTTATGATAATGTCTCCAACTACTTGATGTTAACTGGTAGTGTGAGAAGTGCACAAGAGAGTTCCCTTTAAATAGCACCATATCCTTCTCACAATTCAAGGTGTACTAGTATGGTAGTCCATAAACATCAATAGGTGGGCTACATACATATCCATCTTCTACATCTATAGTTAGATCTACATAAGAACATGGGAACAATCTAGAGATCCCTCATTCGAGGTAGAATCATAGAGTGGGAATTAGCCTATAAAGATTCATTTTTTATTCTCCAAAGATTATATATTTTATCAATTCTAATAAAGTTCCATGTTGTCTCAGAGTCATACAAGATGCACATTTATCCTTGTAGTTTTAGCATTTCAAGGAGAAAATATTTTTTTCTTATGATGTGCACAAAAAAATCCTTCCCAACGATATTGGATGAGATAAAGGCGTGACAAAGATTAAAATCCCATGCCTAAGCTACCTTGACATATTTTTAAAAAAATGAACAAGTTGAGATTTCATTCTTGGGCATTTTGGGTGATGAATTCATAGGTAACTCAAGAATTTCCCTATAAGGAGTCCACCATGCATAAAGAACCAAGAAAAATAAGATCTTTTTGGCTCTAATAGCCACAATTTCCAACAATTTTAGCTGATATAGGCTTATGATGTCCATAGATTTGATTATCTACGCATTGCTAAGATTTATCCCAAGATCGTGGTTATTTTAAAACCACATGTGACCATCACTCAACTTGTATATACATATATATATATATATATATATATATATATATTCTTTTATTCCATCGAGATTTTATTTCGACCATGTTGCAGACTGTAAAAGGCCAATATTAAGGAAGATGTTTTCTTGGACTAGACACTATATCTTTTCTACAATAACTCTATATATAATATTAAAGATACATTATTCCTATAAATCCTCTAAATTCTTCCTAACTTTGAACTAATTTTCATAGATTTCAACGATGACTTGAACGCATTTACTGTACAATCTCTTGGTTGATAACCATGAGATTTCAATGATTAATGACTTTCCCTACATCATAATCACTAGGGACCACCATAGAAAGAGCGTAATACCTCTAGTTTTGACTGGTACCATTGATGTTTCAAATTCATCCAGGATGAAATCTAATCCAATGCTCCTAGGCACACCAACATATGCAAATTAGTACTTCAAATATACATTGATTGGAAGCTATGGGTGAAGGATTCTGAGTCAGGGAGGCCAATTAAAATCAAATATCAGTCAATAGACAGTCATGGTTTTCTCTATAAATTTTGAGAAGGTTCTGATAAATACTCACAAAGATACAATAAAATTTTCCTTCTCGCATTGCACAACTAGACAATTTTAGGATCTCCCAAACAGTCAGGAAGGCACACGAATTTATGATATCAGGAATGGATTGAGACATTTAACATATTAAATAATATCAGAAATATAAATCATCTCTTTTGGATAAATACTTATTCATTTATCAAATACAATCTAGAAACTAGCTCAAATCTATGCAAATCTAGTAGGGGTGTGGAAAAAATCAGAATAATTCAGACTTCTACATTATAAACATTTATGACTGATATCAGAGGATCAATATAATAAAAATTACATCATATTGGATCCAAGAGGCTTCTGAAAAAATTACAAATATTCAATCCTCTACAATACAAGAGACTAGCACTAGAAATCACTAGAAAACTAGAGAATGCGAACCATATGATGCATGGCACTTTATATGAGCTTCAAAATAGACTTGAGTAAGCCACAGGACCTGCAATAAAATCATTGAAAATGAATGGATTCCATCATACTCTCACAGGAAATAGGGGCACATATCACAACTTGGACTAGGGGCACATCTCCCAAGTCTTCAAGGCATAATTGCACTCACTCCAATAATCAAACTGACAAAATATGTGAAGGTAGTGCACCCTCCTTTTATAGATGGAGGATGACTTGAGGATCAAGTCATCTAAGCTAATGCACCCTCACGAGTGGATAATGAAATATTGCTTTCCTCCTTTTTCCTTTTTTGCTTTTCTTTCCTCATTTTTCCTTTTCTGCTTTGCTTCTTCTTTTACTTTTTCTGCTTTAGATTTTTACTGTTTTTTCTGGATTTTTTTCCTTATCCTTCTTTTTTGATCTTTCCTGCTTTTATGATTTTATTTTGCTTTCTTCTTTTTTGTTTCTTTCTGCTTTATGCTGCTTTTCCTGAGTTTTTGTTGCTTTTCTGATTTGCATCATCTTTCTTTCATTTTTCCTGATTTTCTAGATTTGGATGCTTTCTTCCTAACTTCCTCTGCAAGTAATCTCTCAAGTCAACCTTATGCACTAAGGCGCACTTGTGGAGTATTATCCTCTTTTATTTAAGATAGAATTATTTAATAGATGAAAAATAATTATTCTCAAGTGCATAATAAACTTTATGAAAAAAAATAATTCACACAAATTAATTAATTAAATGCCTGAATTTCAAAATTAATGTTAATATAATTGTAACTTTGGAAGATATTCACTTTTATATTTTATATTGTATTTGTATTTTATTATTGTACCTCCGACGGAGATGTTTATTCCTCCGGTCGAAGAAGTCATTATTGTATTTGGGTCATGTAAAGTCAATGAGGTTAACCCTCCATTGTATGATAGGGCATTGACCCCAGAGTTGAGTCTTTCATGGGTTATTAGAATCTCCTAAAGAAGTCAGCCCAGTCAGTTACACTTAGGGGCTGACCTGTTTGGGGTTAAGGCTAAGTGAAAGGTAAAGTATAAATAGAGAGGGTGATCCTCTCTATTTGATCATTCACTCACCCACTCATTCTCATAAGTGAAAGAAAGAGAAGTTCACACAAGTGGAGGAGGAGTAAGCTGCTGAAGACCATCTCTTTGTTTTGGGGTTTTGTATTATTGCTCATTCTATCACTAAGGAAGTTGCAGGGTTTTCTCCTTTATGGTTTCCCCCGTGAAATGCTTTGTGTCCCTTGTCTCTTGTGTTTGATATGTTATGCATGTTGTTCTCTCAGATAAGATCCTAGATCATATTGAATTAAATTGTGAAAAACTAACATGGGATCAGATCTACCCTGAAGGAAGGCAATGTATAGCATTTACGACACTTGTTTCACTTGCGACAATTTGAAAGCTAGGGCTTTGTATAGAAAATCCTAGTCATTGTGGAACTTTTGCTATAAATCACTTTTGGCGAAGGTTCAAGATATGAAACTTGGATAGGCCGAAGATGACATGTTCATGTACCTTATGTTTGAGTTTCGGCCCTAGATTTGTTGTACTTTCTGAGATATGATCCGTATAAGTTAGGGTTTATTCCTCTTCTAGAATGAAGCTCTAAAGATGTGACCTAGGTAAAAAGGTCATATATCGGGTTAGGAAGCTCAAAATGGAATTCCATAAAAAGCAACAGTTAGGGAACGGACTGTAGTTTCACATGTGCGAGTATAAGAGGCCGAAGTGGAAAAAATGACACGTGGAACTCCGTACAAGTTCGATATGCTATTTCATCCCATAAACAGGTCATGTTGGTAAAATTATCACATTTCTCTCATGAGGAATCCAATGAAGCTCAAAACTGTGGGTTTGGAAAGAAGACATGTCAGGCTACCACAAGCCAAAGTTTCAGACCTTGAGGATCCAAAATTTTAGAGATACACGAGAAACAATACAACACATTGGAAATGTTTCAACGAAGGAAATCAAAGAAGAGGACAGAGAAGCTCTCACTTAGGGTTTTCATTTTTTTAGGTATGGAAGGACCTGATACAATGTTGGAGACACCTGATGCAACATTGGAAAATTTGAAAATGGATTTGGAATCCATTCATCATAGATATTAATCTTTCATCAAAATGTTGTGGGGGGAGGAGATTGAAAAATTAGGGTTTCCAAGTAAGAAGAAACCCTAGCAAGGTTGGGAGACTCATAGGGAAGCAATGAAGGAGGTTTAAATGGAACTGGTAGTATATCATCCTAGCACCATGAACCTATATAATATGTTTACAAGTGATCTACCTTGGATGATTAGGGTTTTACCCTTCGAGAAAAGACTACAAGCAATCTCGACAGGTGTGACTTGAGGAGATGCAGGTATGTTTTGAAATTTGTTTCATTTATTTGATGATTAATTTCATGATATGTTTGTCTTCATATTATTGAGTTTAGTATAATCATGATTAATTTTAGACTTTTCTGATCACCTTAGTAAAAGTATGAATGCATGTTAATGATAGAAGACATTCGTTGATTAGGGTTATAACACTTATGATTGTACTAATGCACTGTGGTGTTGTATGAGGATGATGTTGTCTGCTAACATGAAAGGGTCATCAAGAAAGATAAATCAAGTTCTAGATAAATAATATATGACCACAATGACATGAAGACAAAGACTCATCCACAGCCATTGATCACATAGAATCTCTACTTACGAGGTATGTATAATTTGGTTCTACAATGCTTAACTTATGAGATATGCATGTCACTAGCACAAGGTCTCTAAATCATTGAAGAGAACAAATAAGACATTGTTTGGGTATGCTAGACATAACTAGCAAACATGATAATCCAGGTATGCTTTCCTATATCGAGTTAGAATCCTACATTGTGTTAGGATATTATATAAGTATACTTTTGTATGATTGATAATGATTATTCATGAAGTTATAAGTTTGAGTAATCATGGGTTTATGCATATTATGCTTCTTAGTTTGATTAATGATATGACAAACTAGAAGAGTCCTATGGTCAAATAAGAATACGCATGAGTAAAATAAGTACTCCCTGAAACCTTGAATACTAACGCTTGTGATAAATTACCTATGTATGAAATGGTCATGACCATACATGTTAAGATTATAGGATTATAATGTTTTGATAGTATTGAGATTATACTAATGAATGTATGATTATGTTTGAGAAATTGAGGACGACACAATGATGAAACTAGTGCACACTTAAGCATGCATAGTGGTCCAGGATGGATAGAAGTTCAAAGACGTATAATCATGATGCTATCATAAAGGGAAAATAGAGATCAAGAGGGAGGCAAGCACACAAACATAAAAGATAAGTATTTGAGTTGTTATTTGAATTACTTCTTGAATCTCTAAATAGTTAAAGATATTGCTCGTAATAGTTGTATGCATATTTGTATTCCTATAATTAGGAAATATATCATGCATAGTGTAGGCATTGAACAATATACTACTAATATGCATATGATGGGTAAGTTGGACAAACATTCCATTGTTGCTTGTCTAGAATGAAACCTCTTTGCTAACATGCTGGGAGTTGTGCACGCTCTTGATACTATGTTCTGGTAGAGATGGAAGGAATCTAGATAGCCACTGTATTCATACAGGATATGGAAAAGTGTTGTGCCAAAGTATTGGTCAAGATAGTTGCATAACTATGTGAATCATATTAGTATGCATAATAGGTTATCATTGAAATGTCAACATGATTTGATGATTATGAAGTGTTTCTAATCATGTAATTAAATTTGATTTGTAGGAAAGATCGTGTGCTATGATCTACAAAAGAAGGATGATGAACACTTGTTCGAAAAAACAAGTGATGACTGTTCAACAAGAATACTTACAAATCAAACATATTATAGAAGTACAAAGGAAGGCTCGTGGCTAGAGGATTCTGTTAGAAAGAGGGAGAGGATCATGACAAGATGTTTGCTCCATTGGCTAGACACACTTCCAGAGATAGATTACACCCATGGATGACAAGACTGTTCTCTTGAATGGTGTAATTGAAGAAGAAGTGCATATCTAGCAAACTCCCAAGATTCGATAGAGAATCACATGATTGAAGAAGGATTTGTACAGGTTCAACAGGTACCTAGGATCGATAGTCATTTGATGAGCCTTATGATCACCGCGAGTGATGCGGATTTCAACCTTTGCTACAAGGTTGAAGATGGTTTCTATATATAGATGGATGCAAGAAGGAACTCACCATAGAGTTAGAGTGATCTTGAGGCTCATATTAGTAGACCCATATGACGGGAGATGGAACAGATAGATATGAAGAAGATCACTCAATGCAGAGTGTGAATGATGCTCAGTCACAGAGGGAGGACAATAATCAGATATAGAAAACTCCACTTCAGAGGGAGTAGATCTCATAGTTAAAGAATCTTGGCATGATTCTTGTGATTAGATATGTGGCTGAGATGAGATGAGATCGTCCTTGGACAAGGGAAGTATGCGGTAGACATCCTGAAGCAGTTTGAGATGATGGACTGCAATGCCATGGCCACGCCTATGGCATCGAACCTGAAGCTATTGAGTGATGCTTCATTAGAGTCAATTGATGCCACGATGTATCGTCAGATGATTGGGTCTTTGATGTACTTGACCAATACGAGACCATATATTTTCTTTGTTGTGAACACATTGAGCCAGTTCCTGATGGATCCGAGACATGTTCACTTGATTGCTGCAAAGCATATTTTGAGGTACCTGAAGGGTATGGTGGATTATGGGCTCAAGTATGATGAGAATCAGAAGATTAACCTGGAGGTTTATGTTGATTCGGATTGGGTAGGCAGTTCCATTAATAGGAAGAGCACTTCGGGATGTTGCTTTAGTATGGGATCAGGTGTGATCTCTTGGTTTAGCAGGAAGCAATCCTGCGTGGCACTGAGTACAGCCGAAGCAGAGTATGTCATAGCTTGTTCGGCTAGTTGTGAGGCAGTATGGCTGAGGAAGATACTGTCTAATTTGTTTGATCTCCAGTTGGACGTGACTTGTATATATTGCGACAACCAGAGTTGTGTGAAGTTGTATCAGAACCCAGTGTTCCATGACAAGTCGAAGCACATCGAGATCAAGTACCACTATATCAGGGATATGGTGCAGAGAGGAGCAGTGAAGCTCCAGTTTGTTGCGACGGATGAGCAAATAGCCGATGTATTGACCAAGCCGCTGTCCAGAGTGAAGTTTGAATACTTCAGAGAGAATCTTGGTGTACTTCAGATTGAGGTTCCTTCCAAGGGGAAGTGATGAGTCCGGAAGACGCAGATGCACATTTGCTTTTCTGACATGGTGGTAGGTTGGTCCTCCCATGTTCATTGATGTAATTGCCGAGCTTTTCCGACATGGTTGTAGGTTGGTCCTCCCATGGTCGTTGATGTAATTGTTGTTCCTTTCTGACATGGTGGCAGGATGGTCCTCCCATGTGCATTGATGTAAGTGCAGTTCCTTTCCGACATGGTGGTAGGTTGGTCCTCCCATGTGCGTTGATGTAAGTGCAGAGCCTTTCTAACATGGTGGTAGGTTGGTCCTCCCATGTGCATTGATGTAAGTGCCGAGCCTTTCCCGAATGGTGGTAGATTTGTTCTCCCATGTCGGTCGATGTAAGTGTTGTGTGATGTGCATTTGGGCTGTGCTCTGTTGACTATGAGATGATATGAAGATGATGAGGTGAAAATAGGGTACATAGGTTTTGCAATGGCATATAATCAGTCCTAGGATGCTCCTTCATGTTTTTCAATAACATATAATCAGTCATGGGAGATATTGCAGGTTTTGTAGTGGCATATAATCAGTCCTGAGATGCTCCTTCAGGTTTTGCAGTAGCATATAATCAGTCCTGGGAGATCTTGCAGGTTTTGCAGTGGCATATAATCAGTCTTGAGGTGCTCCTTCAGGTTTTGCAGTGGCATAGAATTAGTCTTGGTAGATCTTGCAAGCTTTGCAAGTGGCATATAATCAGTCTTGGGATGCTCCTTCAGGTTTTGTAGTAGCATATAATCAGTCCTATGAGATCTTGCAGGTTTTGCAGAGACATATAATAAGTCCTGAGATGTACCTACTTGATGTTTTTCTCACAAAGATGATGAATACCTACATGGAGGCTTGTAATGTCCCTTGTTAGGAATTTTATTAAAATGACAATTTTTCACCTTTTTCCCTAGTTTGACCTTTGACTAGTTTTGAGCTCTAGGTCCCCAAATTGCTCCAATTGCTCCCAAATATTTTGAGAAGGTATATGGATGATGTTAGAACATAAATATGTATTTCAGGGATGCTTTTGGACATTTAAAATACTTCTGCAAATCCTCTTTCAATTCTGGCCAATGTAGGGAACTTTACTAGTAATTTCCCTTTGATTAGTATTGGTCTCTAGGTCTCGAATTGACTCCAAATGCCTTCAAATATTCAAGGAATTGAATATGATGTTCAGGGATGATATATGGCCACCAAAATACCTCTGCAAACTCTCTTAATATTTTGGATCAAGTATGCAATTTTACTAGTAATTTGGGGTTCAAATCCCCCTAGGGTTAGTACTGAAAATGGCTTCCCAAATGCCTCCAAACCCACTCAAATTTATGAACAAAGGTAGGTAATGTATTAAGGATTTTATTAAGGTCTCATGTGAACCATTAATTGATTATTATATCTGTTCCAAACCTCTCCCATTCAACTGCAAAAATCACCAATTCGACCCTTGGGGAAATGGCACTATTTTTTCTCCCAATGCAATTAAATTGAGTAAAAATACTTCAAATGCTCAAGCACAGTACATGAAACTTGTAAAATACATCCATGGCAGTCCATTAATCACAAATGCGTCAGAGAATCATCCATTCATTCGAAATCATTATCAATACATTGGTTCACAACAAGGTAGTGGGGAAATGACATTGTTCTTCCATTAAAAATGAGATTTATACATTTCTACTTGGAATATCGACCTGAAACTTTCTGGAGATGAAGAACAGAGTATTTAATTCATATTAAAAAATAAATGGGGCATGAGACTCTCTCCCAAAGAGTACAATAGCTCACCAAAAACTCCCTCCCTCAAGGATCAAGAATATGCCATCAAAACTGGAAATGGTTGAGAGAATGTGCTGCAATAGAAGAAACCATGAGCTGCCCTGTAGCTTACACCTGCAAATAAAGACTCCATTAAAGCTCCAAATGAAAGGTCTGAATGGAATTTCCAATTACCAACTTGGATGGGAATATTTCACCCTCGAAATTGGCTAAGGCAAGAAACTAGTCATCCACTAGCTCTCCCTCCACACAAATGCAATTGAAAATTCTACAAATGGTAAAAAGATGGTTTGATTCTTTGTTATTGACATTTATAAAGTTCTAATGTCCTCCATGGGTCGAATTCCTTCCAAGAGACTCATGCCAACTCAAGTTGGGAAGAGATTCCAAAGAACGCCACTTGTACAACAATTCCTAGTCTCCCACTTCCACCAAATCACATGTGGAAGCATATTATCTACCCTAAAACCCTTGGGCGCCCTCTTGGAGTCTATTTTTAGCCCTGGCATGTCATATATGTCATATGTCAGCCTTCAGGTCTGATTTGTGTCATAGGTGTCATAGCATCTTCATCATTGTTGTCATTGAGCTAGGGAATCTAGCACAAGTGTCTCACTAGCTCCAAATTGCCTTTTCCTCTTCCATGGGAGTTACTCTTCCTCTATATTTCGACCTCATTGACTCATGCCAAGTATTATTGACCTTATAACTCATCCCAAGAACATTAGGCTTCCCATGGATTCAAAATTGCAAGAAGAGGATGCCATGTGGCACACAAATTCTAGCCTCTGTGGGTCCCACTTCCTCCATGTGTCTTCATGATCAAATGCCACTTTGATTTTCACTTGTATATATTTATTCATCTCCTTTATTAAATATTTATTCCATCCTAATTTTCCAACATCATTTATTATCCTCATTATTCCAAATCCCAAAGCTTCCACCCCAAACCTAGGAAACTAGTAATTTTTATCCTTGGCAATTATTTGACCTTTAGCATCAATTTGACAAACTCTAATGAATAGGGCCAATTTGCTTAGGCCATTGTGACCCAATTCCAAATTTGGGATATGACAAGGTTAGGCCTACATCCAGCATGAAAAAGGGTTGGCTTTGTAGAAATTCCTATGACGAGTAGATTGGAGATTGATGGTTGAGATAGCAGCAACAGTGATGATGATCCAGTGATGAAGACTTGTGCTGATGATTGTGTCAAGAGAACACCTTCCTAGTTAAGAGGGAGTGTTAATGTAATTGTAACTTCGGAATATATTCACTTGTATATTTTATATTGTATTTGTATTTTATTATTGTACCTCCGACGAAGATGTCTATTCCTTCGGTCGAAGAAGTCATTATTGTATTTGGGTCATGTAAAGTCAATAAGGTTAACCCTCCATTGTATGACGGAGCATTGACCCTAGAGTTGAATATTTCATGGGTTATTAGACTCTCCTAGAGAAGTCGGCCCAGTCAATTATGCTTAGGGGCAGACCTGTTTGGGGTTAAGGCTAAGTGAAAGGTAAAGTATACATAGAGAGGGTGCTCCTCTCTATTTGATCATTCACTCACTCACTCTTCCGCATAAGTGAGAGAAAGAGAAGTTTGCACAAGTGGAGGAGAAGGAAGTTGTTGAAGACCATCTCTTTGTTTTGGGGTTTTGTATTATTTCTCATTCTATCTCTAAGGAAGTTGCGGGGTTTTCTCCTTTATGGTTTTCCCGGTGAAATGCTTTGTGTCTCTTGTCTCTTGTGTTTGATATGCTGTGCATGTTGTTCTCTCAGATAAGATCCTAGATCATATTGAATTAAATTGTGAAAAACTAACAATTAACCCCACGTAAATGAAGTTGTCTCGATGTGATAATCTGTAGTAGGATCTGATAGTTGTAACAAGCCTCACACAAACTCTCTCAAGAAGTGAAGATAAGAAGAGAAGAAAGTACTCAATAATCACTCATGAACACAGAAAATGGAGAATAACAGTATCATACATCAGCTATGAGCTGGAACTGTGAAAATAATGAATACAATACAATAGCTATGATGATAATTTGAATTAACCAGGGAGGTCATTCGAATCATGCTCAAGGTCTAGCTTGGACAACATTGGAGACATCATCCAATCAGTAGTATTAGTCATAAATGGTCAAAGTTCAGTCAAGTGAGTATAACTGAGTGTAATAGAACCATCTAAGCATGAACCAGAGGATGGAAACTCCAAGGAGGGCACATGAGGCTGTCAGAAGATCAAGTGGCACTCCAGAACTAGCTAACTAGGAGCTATAGGCAGTTAGCATGAGCAATTAGTGGAAGAACTGCTCAATCAATGCTCTAATTGACTGCCAGACACCTGGTAGGTGAGATAAGGCGCTCTAACTGAATGATAAATACTGGTAGGTGAGAAAAGGAAAACATCTTATGCAGAAGAGTCAAATAGGGCGCATCAGGTAAGTAGGAGGGCTACTGGGGGCTGAAGACAGGCTCTAGGGAGCTGAAATTAGGCTCTAGGTGTTGGGAGGACCACCAAAATGATGACTAGATGAATGTAGTTGCATGAATGATGAATGGATACATGCAAAATGCATGCAGACATGCAGATATGAAAAATGATGGGGAGAATATTCCAACACCCCCCTGCAAGCTATACTATGAGGTAATAACTGAAAAAATGAAAAATACGGCCCTGGTGACTGAGACCAAAGGTCACCCCATACAACAATCTAAATAATAAATGAGGAAAGAGGGAAAATCCAGTGGGAAGAAATCCCTCCCTCAAAATAGACTGAAGGATGCTAATGTAGCATGTCACTACTCACCCCAGAAGGAGGAAAGTGTCCTTCTTTTCCTAAGAAGGATCGATCGATCTGAAATGGATTAGTAATGTGAGAAGGATGAAACCTTCCATTCTGAAAATATGATCTGGTTCTTCTTTAATCAATTGGATCACCAACCAAATCACCGGCAGATCGGAATGTAATGGCTTCCCATTGAGGAATAGGAGGATCATCAGATTCTTGTGGAATTGGATCTCCCATTTGCTCATCTTCATCATCAGTTGCTAGACCTTCAGGTTCTTGTGGATCTAGATCTAGCATTCGCTCTTCATCATCTCCATCTTCCGATTCTAAATCTGAAATCTTATGTGATGATGCTTCACTCTCTCGATCATTAATCAAGGATGGTGGTATCTTTCTCTTGGGAAGAAGTGGATCATGCTCCAAAAACATAATATGAAGATAATTATGGATCATGTGATTCGAACCAACTGAGGTAGAATCAAAACCATGAATGTGTAGATAGTTCTTTGATATCTCCTTTGAACCAACATAGGTGAGATCATAACCAAAGGAACTATGACATGATGATGGTATCTTGGACTTCAAATCAGATCCAAGAATTGGAAGTTGGTTTCTCATGATCTCCTTTGAACCAATAGGGGTGAGATCAAAACCAAAATAAAAAAAAGATGCACGAGTCATGAAACCAAGCGAATGATAGAGTGTTCCATCTTCGGTGAAGCTCTGAAAACATGTGCCAATGACCAAATGGGAGTCCAAGGGAAGAATTTGATGAGGGAGGGCGAATGCATTGCCTCCCAAATCTGATTTTACCTCCAAAATACTCAGTAGGTCATCATCTTGCACATCAATAGGTTCATCAAATCCATGAAAGTGTATGTAGGTCTTTGGTATCTACTTTGAACCAGCAAGGGTGAGATCAAAATCAAATGAACCATGAAATAATGGTGATGGCTTGAACTTCAAATCAGATCCAAGAATTTGAGGATGGTTTCTTATGATACCCTTTGAACCAACAAGGGTGAGATCAAAACCAAAACCACAAGGATATGCATGAGACTCGAACCCAAGTGAATGATAGAGTCTTCCATCTTCGGTGAAACTCTGAAAACATGTTCCAATGACCAAATAGGAGTCCATAGGAAGATTTTGATCAAGGAGGGTGAATGCATTGCCTCCCAAATATGATTTTACTTCCAAAATGCTCAGTAGGTCATCATCTTGCACATCATCAGGCTCATGAGAAGTAGAGATTGTGAAGGTCTCTTCAACTTCTAGAGTAGTAACTGACATCTTTTGCTCAGAATTTGAATAAGAAGATGGATCAACTGAAACCATGTGTTGTTTTTCAACTTTATCTTGAAAAACTTCATCATGGGAGATGATGGAGGCCGAATCATGAATAGAGAGAGCACTGAAGGAATTAATGTTGGGTTTGTTCTCCAAATGGACATCATCCTTTTTCTTCTTTCCAAACAAACTATTCAACCTTGTCCAGTTATCACTTGGATGTTCATTAAGATCAATGAGGTATTCCATATTGTCAAACATAACAGTAAGTATTGCTGCTGAGGCTCTTTCACAATTATCAAGCCAATCTTCTTTCTCTTCATAGGAAGCAAAATCTCTCTTAACACAATACACGTATCCAAGAGACCATATCTCTTTAGGTATGCTATCATCTTGGGTTTCCATTATCCATAGTTTTATGAAGAGAGAGAAGGAACTACTTTCAGATCCATGGAAGATGTTGTTCAATTCGAATCTACTGGTGTGTTTCTGGTGCAGGAAGCACTGGTGCAGAAGTGTAAAATCACTAGTGCAGAATCACCAGTGCAGAATCACTAGTGCAGAATCACCAATGTAGAATATTTTGAAACTGCTGCAACTGCAGGAAACAACTACAACTACAGAACACTTCGAATAACCTGCAAAACAACGGAGATCCATAATAGCTGCAGAATTCGAATCTATTGGAGAGGGATTCGAATGGATGAATAAACCTACAAAACAAGAAGAGTTTTGTTGATGGAGATTTTGTACACTTCGAATGAACATTGCCTTAGGACATTGAGAACATATGACTAAGTCCTTCACACCTAAATAGACCTCATGGGATTTCTCTAGTGAATTCAAGGTAATGGCACCAGGATTTGCTGTGGAAACTCAGAGGCTTCTGGTGCTCAAGTGAAAGACATCTGCTCAAATAAATGTTGCAGTTGCTGCAATGGCTTCAATTCGAATAGCTGTTGCAAGCTCTGATACCATGTGATAATATGCAGTAGGATCTAATAGCCGTAACAAGCCTCACACAAACTCTCTCAAGAAGTGCAGAGAAGAAGAGAAGAAATTACTCAATAATCACTCATGAACACAAAAAATGGAGAATAGCAATATCATACATCAGCTGTGAGCTGGCACTGTGAAAATAATGAATTTACAATACAATAACTGTGATGAGAATTCCAATTAACCAAGGAGTCATTCGAATCATTCTCAAAGTATATCTTGGACAACATTGGAGACATCATCCAATTAGTAGTATCAATCATAAATGGTCAAAGGTCATTCAAGTGAGTCTAACTGAGTCTAACCGAACCATCTAGGCATGAATCAGGGGATGGAGACTCCAAGGAGGGCGCATGAGGCTGTCAGAAGATCAAGCGACACTCCAGAACTACCTAACTAGGAGCTACAGGCAGTTAGCATGAGCAATCAATGGAAGAATTGCTCAATCAATGCTCTAACTAATTGTCACACACCTGGTACGTGAGATAAGGCGCTCTAACTAAATGATAACTCCTGGTAGGTGAGAAAAGGCACACATGTCATGCAGAAGAGTCAAATAGGGCGCATCAGGTAGGTAGGAGGGCTACTACGGGCTGAAGACAGGCTCTAGGGAGCTGAAATTAAGCTCTAGGTGTTGGGAGTACCACCAAAATGATGACTGGATGCACACAGTTACATGCAAATGAATGCATGATGATAGGATGCATGTAAAATGCATCCATGCATGCAAATCTAAAAAATGATGGGGAGAATATTCCAACGCTCGAGTCCTCAACCCAATGGATTGGTTGGGTTAGGAATTTGATCTAGTAATCACTGTTTAAAGGACATGAAATTCCTCCCCTCCCAATATTGCTTGTCCTCAAGCAATTTCAAATTGGTATGTTGTAAGATGTGTTCTCCTTCCCAAGTAGCATCCTCACTAAGCAATCCTTCCCATTGCACCAAAAATTCCTTAATGATTCTTCTCCTTAGCTTCTTCTCTCGAAACTCAAAAATATTCTTAGGAACTAGCACCAAATTTCCTTCATCATCAAGGGGTGGAAAGTATTGTGAAACATTAAATTTCTTCCCTATTTCCTTCTTCAAACACGACACATGGAAAACATTGTGAATTCTGCTACCTAGAGGCAATTCTAGCTCATAAGCCACTTCCCCGATCTTTCTCGGGATTTGGTAGGGACTAGAAAAACTTGTCTGAAACTTCTTAGCCCCTTTAGAATTCAATGTGGGCTATCTATAGAGCTGCAACCTCAAATAAACCAGATACCCTACTTGGAAGGTTCACTCAATCCTATGCTTGTCTGGATGCATCTTTTGTATGTTCTGTTCTACCTGCAAGTTGTCTTTGAGAGTTCTGATTATGTATTTACTCTCTTGGAGGAAATTATTTTCCTTATGTGTCTTATAATCACAAAATATCAATTCAAAAAAAGTGAGTGCATCATATCTATATGCAGCTTTTAATGGAGACATTCCAATTGAGAGATGAAAAGTAGTATTGTAACAAAACTCTCCCAAATGGAGCCAAGTAGTCCATGACTTTTGCTGGCCTGTAACATAGTTTCTTAAGTATCCTTCCAGAAATTGGTTCACTCTTTATGTTTGGCCATTATTTTGTGGATGGTAGTTGGTACTCATGTCCAAACTTGTCCCCACTAGTTTGAACAATTCTTGCCAAAAATTGCTAGTGAACTTGCTATCTCTATCACTGATGATAAACTTGGGTATGGCATGAAGTTTGAAGACTTATTTGATGAAAATTTCAGCCACTTGGATGGCTTCAATATTAGTGGTGAAAAAAAATAAATGTGCATATTTATTCAATCTATCAATCACAACAAAAATATTGTCTTTACCTTGACTTTTGGGGAGCCCCGTGATGAAATCCATCGATACACTTTCCCATTTCTGTTCAGGAATAAGAAGTGGTTGTAAGAGTCCTGTTGGATGAGTATGATCTACTTTGTTTTGCTAGAATGCCACACATTATCTAACATACTCCATCACCTCCTTCTTCAATCCATTCCAAGTGAACCTTTCCTTCACTTTCCTGTAAGTCTTCATAAACCTCAGATGTCTTACTAGAGGCACATCATGAGAAGCCTCAAGGATATTCTAATTTAATGATGATTCCAGAACTAAAAGTATCCCATCCTTATGATATATGATATCATTAAGAATCTTGTAAGTATCATCATGAATTAGTCCATCAAACAAATCACAAGCAAATTGATTCTTTGTATACTCTACTCCAAGCTGTGCTTTCCAATTATCACAAAAATTTATCAATGCAAAGTTTGGTTTTCTAGAAAGAGCATCAGCCACAGTTTTCATCTTACCCTTCTTGTATTCAATGTCAAATTCAAATTCTTGGACCTTGCTTACCCAATTTTATTTCCTATCATTCAGCTCCTTTTGGGTCAAGAAGTGTCTCAAACTGTTATGATCAGTCTTGATGATCAACTACCACCTACCAAATATTGTCTGAACTTGACTAGCACATGCATGATGGATAACATCTCCTTATCATAGAATGAATATAGTCTCTCATGGGGTTGAGAATTTCTACTTTCAGAGGCTATGTGATGCTTATTTTGCATCAAGACTGCTCCAATCCCATTCCCTAAAGCATCACATTCAAGGACAAAAGGTTGAGAAAAATTTGGAAGTGCAAGAACAGGACAAATACTCATTACCTACTTCATCTTATTTAATGCTTGTTCAACTTCTTCTCACCAATGGAAGGCTCCCTTCTTAGTAAGGTCTTTCAATGGATATGTCAACTTTCAAAAAAAATTGACAAAATTCCGGTAATAAGTGCATATCCCAATAAATCCTCTCAATTCAGTATGATTTTTAGGAATTGGCCAATCCAAAATGGTTTGGATCTTCTCCATGTGAACCTTAACTCCTTCTTTCCCAATCACATGACCAAGATACAAAATCTCAATCATGCCAAACCCACACTTGGATATTTTTGCATAGAAATATTGACCCGCCAAGGTTGTTAGTACACCATCCAAATGGTGAAAATGCTCCTCTTGAGTTCTAATATAGATTAAAATATCATCAAAGAAAACAAGAACAAAATTATGGAGCTTCCCGCTAAACACTCTGTTCATGCAAGATTGAAAATTTGCAGGTGCATTAGTTAGGCCAAAAGGCATAACCAGGAACTCAAAGTGTCCATGATGACACCGGAAATCTATCTTCTGGATGTCTTCTTCCCGCATATTGATTTGATGGTAACCAAAGCGAGGATCAATCTTTGAAAAGTATTTGGCCCCATGGAGTTCATCCATGAGCTCATCAATCCTTGGAATAGGATATCTGTTCTTGATAGTCTTCTTGTTGAGAGATCTGTAGTCTATGCACATGTGCATGGTCCCATCTTTCTTCTTCACAAGGACCACAGATGATGCAAAAGGACTTGAGCTTGGTCTAATGAATCCCAAGTCAAGTAGTTCCTTGATGGTTCTATCTATATCATTCTTGAATATTTTTGGGTGCTTGTAAGGATGGAATTTAATAGGTGGGGTGCCTATCTCCAACTCAATCCTATTCTCCACTTCTCTACCAAGTGGCCTACCATGAGGAAGGTCCTCAAACACCTTCTTATGCTTTTGGAGCAATTTTTGTATGTCTTATGGATTATGTGTTACTTCCAAAGAGGTATCCTTAGTGGTGATTGGGAACTCTGTATCCCATTCAATGTCTCCATTCCTTAGTAGGGACCTCATACTATGTACACTCACCACTTGTTTTGGGTAGGTGTTGATCCCTCTCAACACTACCTCATTTCCATCTTCTCCTTTGAAGGTGATGTCGGGAATTTGGTAGTCTATAGAGTGCATCCCAATGGAATACAACCAGTGTACTCCAAATACCATGTTAGTGTCAGCCACATTCACAACATAAAAGATATCTATCATGGTATGATCTCTTATAGAAATATGTAATTTAGAATCCATCTAGAATAATCCATAGAATGAATACCTGGAATGATAACAGTGAAGCCTTCAAATTTTTTAGTAGGTATCTTCCTCCTTTCGACTAGAGTTGAATCAATGAAGTTATGTGTTTCTCCTCCATCCACCCACATAATGACTAATTGTCCTTGAACCACTCCCTTGAATCTGGGTGTATGGAAACGAAGCACTCTCGACAGTACTGCAGTATTTCTCACCTTGGGGGTAGGTTCTTCTTCTGTAGTCTCATGGGCCACTTCTGCATGTATTGTAGCCTCTTATTCTTCCTCCTCATGTTTTCTATCTAAGTAAATGTCAATGTAGTGTGTTTTTCCTTTAGCACATCTGTGTCCTGGAACCCATGGTTCTTGACAGGTGAAGCACAACTTCCTTCTTCTCAATTCGTCTTGATCTTGTGAATAGTTGTTTTTGTTGAAATTTCCAGAAGGTCCTTTCATGGGTGGCCTTTGATTCTTTAATTGAGTAGGACCAACAGTTATAGGAGGAAATTTAGTCCTCAGAATAGAGTCTTGCAAGTATCTTGTTCTACTTAGTGCATATTGCAAGGTAGAGGGTTTGTAAGCCTTCACCAAATATTTCAAAGGTTATGCTAAACCTTCAATGAACAAGAGGATCAATCTAGATTCTAATATATCAAAGACCATCGCAGCTATTTTTTGAAACTCAGAGATGTAGGCTTCAGGAGTTCCAGTCTGCTTCACATGCGCTAGTTCTCTGAAGGTGATATCAATATCTCTTCTTTCGAATATTTCATCCCATATTCTTGTGAACTTTTCATAAGTGGTCACTTGATCATGCCCAAGTGTTTTCACGCCATCAAAATTACCAATCATTGGCTTCCTCGTCTATTTGAAGAGTAGCCAACTTAATGGAATATCTCTAAGCCATTGGATTTAACTGAAAATAAGTATCAGGATTCTGAATACAAGAATTAGCAGTGTACTTCTGTGAGCCATCAAAGTAAGGCAAAGAAATCTTACCAATAACATTTCTTAAATCATAGTTTTCATTTGGAATCTGAAATATTCCTCTTGAATTTTTCTTGTACTGAATATCATAGAAATATTTGAATGGAAAGGCTCTTCTACATTCTTCATTCAGTGTGAGGTGCTCAACATATTTGTCTTCCCATGAAGCAAGACCTTCATTTCGAACCTCAGGTTCCTCTCTTTGTTCTTCTATAAACTTGGGAATAGTAGGCCTGGAATGAGGTTGAGAGTCCATATTGAATTCATCAGGGTGATTGTGAGGTCCAATTCTTGAGAAAATAGAGCCACTACTGATCTTCCTTTCGCTATGTGGGGTACCATTGCTGCTACCCTCTCCATGTTTGCTTCCTAGCTACTGAGCTAAGAACTCTCTGATCTCTTTTCCAGATTGAAAAATATTGTGGGAGATGTCTTGTAATCCTTTCATCATTCTTTGAAAAAAGAGCTTGAACTCATATTTTTCTTCGTTGTGAGACATATCTGACTCTCCTTGTAGCTTTCCTTCAGTTTAATTGATTTCTTCTCCCTCTTCTTCCTCTGACAAAGGATCCTTCTTCTTTAATCTGAGTATATTTTTGGACTCATATAATGATGTCAAGATCAGGTTAAGAGTACCATGATCTGATACCACTATTATGTACCAACCAAGACTGGTGATACAAAAACTCACTCCATTGGAAGACTCAATGAAAAACAATGGATTCAGGGGGCTAGTTTGACTGTAGGAAGGAAAAATCAAGTTATCTGGATAGGAGGATAATTATGTTAGCTGATAATACCTTTGAAAAAATTACTGCAACCATTGATGTTTCAAATTCATTCAGGCTGAAATATAATCCAATGCTCCTGGGCACCCCAGCATATGCAAACTAGTACTTCAACTATACATTGACTGGAATCTATGGGTGAAGGATTCTGACTCAGGGAGGCCAATTAAAATAAAATATAATTCAATATACAATCATGGTTCACTCCAAATATTTTGATAAGGTTCTTAGAAATACTTGCAAAGATACAAGCAAAATTGCCTTTTAGGATTACACAACTAGACAATTTGAGGATATCCCAAACAGTCAGGAAGGATCCTGAATTTCTGATATCATGAATGGATTGAGTCATTTAAAATATTAAATAACATTAGAAACAAAAATAATCTCATTTGGATCAATACTTATTCATTTATCAAATACAATATGGAAACTAGCTTAAATCTATGCAAATCTAGCAAGGGATTGGAACAACTCATAATAATTCAAACTTTTGCATCATAAAAGTTTATGACTTATATCAAAGTATCAATATAACAAAAATTATATCATATGGGATCCAAGGGCATTTTCAGAAAATTCCAAATATTCAATCCTCTACAATACAAGAGACTAGTACTGGAAATCACTGGAAAACTAGAGAATTCGAACCATAGGATGCATGACACTTTCTCTGACCTTCAAATCAGACTTGAATCAGCTATAGGATCTGCAATAAAATCATTGAAAATGGATGGATTCCATCATCCTCTCATAGAAAGTAGGGGCACATCTCCCAATTCTCCGAGGCACAATTGCACTCACTCCAATAATCAAACTGACAAAAGATGTGAAGGTTGTGCTCCCTCCTTCTTTTATAGATGGAGGATGACTTGAGGATAAAGTCATCTAAGCTAATGCACCCTCATGAGTGGATAAGTAAAGCTTGCTTTCCTCTTTCCTTTTCTGCTTTGCTTTCCTCATTTTTCCTTTTCTGCTTTGCTTTCCTCAATTGTCCTTTTCTGCTTTTACTTTTTTTTCTTTAGCTTGTTATTGTTTTTCTGTATTTTCTGGCTTATCCTGCTTTTCTGATCCTTCCTGTTTTCCTGATTTTATCCTGCTTTCTGCTTTATGTTGCTTTTCCTAATTTTTTGTTGCTTTTCTAATTTGCATCATCTTTCTTTCCCTTTTCCTGATTTTCTAGATTTGGATGATTTCTTCCTAACTTTTTTGGCAAGTCATCTCTCAGGACAACTTTTTTGGAACACTTATGGAGTATTATACTCTTTATTTAAGATAAAATGATTTAATAGATGAAAAATAACCTCTCTCTCTCTCTTCTTCTTTTTTTCTTTGTTTTCTTCTTTTTTTTTTCTTTTTTTTTTTTAATTTTTTCAGAATGGATTTGCAACGGTGCAGAAGTGACCGGAAATAGTTTTGGATAGATGTAATCTATGATTTGTTAAGATTCAACACGCTAAGACAGAAAATATCAACATTGCATTTCATTTCACAACAATAGCATATACATGATCACTGAAGAAACAACAAGCACAACATAAACACAAGAGACACAAATTTATCCTGGGAAACCCTCATGGGGTAGAAAACCCAGCAAAGCTTCCTCAATATAGATGATCAGCAAATACAAAGATGTAAACCAAAGACATGACCTCCTCCTCCTCCATAGCAGACCTCTCCCTCACAAGTGCGCTACTTTTTGAGTGAGTGAATGTGTGTTAAATGAGGAACACACCTCCTCTATTTATACACATCTCCGACTTGTATTTTATATTAACTAGGTCAGCCTCAACTTTACCACTGGGTTAAACACCCCATTATAACTGATTGGGCCGACCCCTCTAGGGTGGTCTAATAACCCTTTGACCCACATAACACATATAGGGACAACCCCCACTAGGGAAGTCTAATAACCAAAGTTACCACATTCCGACGGAGGAATAAACATCTCCGGATATATAGTAAGATCTTCACGGAGGAATGAAACATCTCCGGAATAATAAAGTACAAATATAACATTCTTTGAAGTTACAATATTTCAACATGATTTAGCAGCTGGAAATAGATATGGACCCCCGGTATGTGCGTCTTCCTAAAGGTTCAAGGGATTCACTAGGCCACCAATGTTGTCTGACGACTTGCGTATTGGGGAAGTACTCCTCACTCCATGACTCAGGTAAAACTGATAACCGATTTTTCATAAACGACAGCTCTTGGTTTACCTCACGGGTGGGAACTAGTAAATCAAGTATGGGTCGTTGCCCTTTTTACTAGCAGGTACTCTCAATGGGCTCGCTACTTTGGGGTTCCTGTGGTACTCCTCACAATGATTTTTAGGGCTTATGCCCAAGTAATTCCCATAGTTAAGCAGATAGGGATTATTCCAGGATCCAAACTTGCAACAGATGCGAAAAAAAAAATGACAGAAATTCCACTCAACGAGCTCAAGAAATTGCTTAGATACCATATGTGGGGAACCTGCAACAATTAATTAATGAAAATGCACGAGATATCAGAAATAACGAAACTCATAATCAATTTATTGATCGCGGGCCACTTCGAGGGGGAAACATCCTTTGAGCAAGCTCAATACAAATAAATTCTCCATGCCTTCATTGGCCTCAACACTTATTTATATACTAATTCTATGTGCCAATACTATGGATCAATAACATGGAACATATTATGGGATGAATTACAAAGCATATGCATCCAATACTATGGATCAATACCATGGAATAGATAATAGTATGGGATAATACAAATTAATGATCAATACCATGGAACATATAATACTACAGGATGACTTACAAAGTATATGCATCCAACAACAATATACTAACAAAGTAAAGAGAAGGGTTGACACAGGTTTCTAACAAAGACATGGAGAAAAACAAACTCACAGTCCCCACTCTAGTAGTGATTCAAATCCCATATTAGCTTCTATAATGCCCGCCTCGGTACCTTAACTGTTTAGAATAATGAGGTACTAGTTTTGAAATGAACCGGCTAAGTAAAACATGAACCATTTGAATTTACTTTGAAAATGCTTGAATGACAGTTATAGAAACTATTACTTTACTTAATAAATGAATGCTCGACTGATTGAGATAGAATGATTGAATGTTAGATATGCTCGACTGATTGAGATAGAATGACTAAATGTTAGATATGCTCGACTAATTGAGATAGAATGACTGAATGTTGGATATGCTCGACTCATTGAGATAGAATGACTAAATGTTAGATATGCTCGACCGATTGAGATAGAACGACTGAATGTTAGAAATACTCGATTGATTGAGATAGAATGACTAAATGTTAGATATGCTCGACTGATTGAGAGAGGATGATTGAATGTTACATATGCTCGACTGATTGAGATATAATGATGAATGATAGATATGATTTACTGATTGAGAGAAAATGATGAATGAAATATATGCTCGACTGACAGAGATATTATGATGGATGGTGAAATATTTCATAGTGCAGCGCTACTAATGTATGCTTGAGTGTGTGTGTGTGTGCAGTGGCAGGTAAAATGATTTACCAACTGACCCACAATGGAATTATAGGGGTCGTAAGAACGGTTCCCGGTCGCTACACAGTACTCCCCATAAGAAGGAAGAAATGAAATTGTAAGAAGGGCCCGCCGAAGAGGTACCTAGACAAGAACGAGAGGAAGAAAATTAATCAGTGGTATAAATGAAAATTTCACATAAGATTTAAGAAATACTTTATTTCATTTTGTTCTGTTTTATTAATTTGAATAATTCTATTCAAGATTCTATTTTTAATTGATTCCATTATTTTGAATTATTCATTTTAATTGATTTTATTAACTTGAAAAAGAATTGAAGAGATTGATTTTATTCAATATTAAATTTGATTAATTATGCTGATTGAAAAAAGATTAATAATAAGATAATTATTTTTTTTCAAAGATTTTAATGGATTTTATTACTTTAAATCATTCTATTAAAGATTCTATTTAATTGACTTCATCATTTTGAGAAATAATTGAAATAGATCATTAATAAAAGAATTGTTTTTCTTTTATTATTATTCAAGATTTTACTTTAATTAATTTTATTATTCATTTAAAATATTTTATAAAGAGGAAATTTAAAATAGATTATACTTTTTGTAAAGAGAATCATTTTTTAATTCAATCTAGATTTTAGAAAAAGAAAGAAAAGTAGAAAGCAATAAGTTTAACTAAAAGATTGTTAAGTAAACTAAATGAGAACCAAAAGAGAAGTAAAACTCTTCTACACCTAACTCTCACTGAACAACGATACCACCATGATCATATCGCAACATCTCAGGGGTTGTTGTGATAGATGTAGGCATGCAGATTTATATGACTTCCGCACGAACTACAGACAAGTAACAGGGAGGCTGCTAATAAGGTAGCGACAATTAAAAAAATCACAGCAATACCAAAAACAGAGGGTAGATACAGTGTAAATAATATAAATAAAAGGAAAAATCATATATTAAACTACCATACTCAAATACCTTTCAAAGATTTTATTTCCTTCATAATACATATTCAAAAGCAATTTAAAGAATATCAATATCCATGTATGGGAATTATCCATAAAATAATATCGTTATGTTTTCAATTTATTTCTTCATAACATGAGCTCAATGCAGGTTTCCTCAATCTTAACCTAACTCAACAATTTTAAAACATTGGTTGATATTCTAGATCGGAATGCAATATTCTTATTATAATGATACGATCCAAGGGTAAGTTCTAAATGTACCTCTAAACTAAACGCCATAAATTATATCTTGCATGAACTATCGTTAAGTTAGTGGTACATGAACCACACAATCATCAAAGGAACATGAGATTTATTATTTTTGTTGGCTACACATTCATATACGATATTCCAAGTCATCGATTATGAAAATTACACCACTCTGTTGTATTTCATAGTTATTACCACTAATATATAGGATCTTTAGGATTTGGGTTCAGGATATTCATTCTCTTAACGTATATAAATTTATAAAAGAAAAAAAAAAAGCTGAGATTATACTTTTAACTATACTAAGTAAATGGCACTCCAGTATTTAATTATACTTTGGATTATGAAAAGAGAGAGGTTGCATGTAAGATTAGTTTAGGAATGGATGAGGTATGTATTGAAAAATAGAATTCAGAAGGGTTAATTCTCATTTTGAAATTCAGATATTGTTTAAAATATATGATAGTTATACATAACCATATAAAAGGAAGTTGGAATTGAAGGTGTTATCCTTTATGTTGAAATGTATCAGTGCTTTAAGGATTTTCGTAAATGATGTACTTAATAGTTTTGTTGAATGGAAAGAATTTGTCGTAGAGGATTTCAATCCTGGTTACAATTAGCAATGTCAAAGGAGAATTGCTGTGGGGATTTCTACACTATGAAAGGTACGATTTAGGGATATTATCAATTATGCGATTTATACTTTTATGATGGTAGAAAAGAGGAAATGAAATTTCATTATCAATTGTGGTTATGTTGAAGAAATGAATGTGAAAAGAAAGTGAAAACTCACCATGGAAACACATGAGACTTAACTTCAGGATGAAGTTTTAAAAAGAGGGGGTGTATGCAATGCCTGCCTCAGTACCTTAACTGTTTAGAATAATGAGGTACTAGTTTTGAAATGAACCGACTAAGTAAAACACGAACCATTTGAATTTACTTTGAAAATGCTTGAATGACAGTTATAGAAACTATTACTTTACTTAATAAATGAATGCTCGACCGATTGAGATAGAATGATTGAATGTTAGATATGCTCGACTGATTGAGATAGAATAACTAAATGTTAGATATGCTCGACTGATTGAGATAGAATGACTGAATGTTGGATATGCTCGACTCATTGAGATAGAATGACTGAATGTTAGATATGCTCGATTGATTGAGATAGAATGACTAAATGTTAGATATGCTCGACTGATTGAGAGAGGATGATTGAATGTTACATATGCTCGACTGATTGAGATAGAATGATGAATGATAGATATGATTTACTGATTGAGAGAAAATGATGAATGAAATATATGCTCGACTGACAGAGATATTATGATGGATGGTGAAATATTTCATAGTGCAGCGCTACTAATGTATGCTTGAGTGTGTGTGTGTGTGCAGTGGTAGGTAAGATGATTTACCGACTGACCCACAATGGAATTATAGGGGTCGTAAGAACGGTTCCCGGTCGCTACACAATACTTCCCATAAGAAGGAAGAAATGAAACTGTAAGAAGGGCCCGCCGAAGAGGTACCTAGACAAGAACGAGAGGAAGAAAATTAATCAATGGTATAAATGAAAATTTCACATAAGATTTAAGAAATACTTTATTTCATTTTGTTCTATTTTATTAATTTGAATAATTCTATTCAAGATTCTATTTTTAATTGATTCCATTATTTTGAATTATTCATTTTAATTGATTTTATTAACTTGAAAAAGAATTGAAGAGATTGATTTTATTCAATATTAAATTTGATTAATTATGCTAATTGAAAAAAGATTAATAATAATTTTATTATTCATTTAAAATATTTTATAAAGAGGAAATTTAAAATAGATTATACTTTTAGTAAAGGGAAACATCTTTTAATTCAATCTAAATTTTAGGAAAAGAAAGAAAAGTAGAAAGCAATAAGTCTAATTAAAAGATTGTTAAGTAAACTAAATGAGAACCAAAAGAGAAGTAGAACTCTTCTACACCTAACTCCCACTGATCTAGGGATTTAGGTGCACATTAAAGACATTAAGAAGACACATGTATTTGAGAATATTATAAATTAAATATTAAATTAAATTAAATATGTGCACGGACAGACACATGGCACATAGGCTTTTGCTATATAATGAGGGAGGAGAAGGAGAGAAATACATCTCTTGCTCCCTAATGCTGGATGGTCATCATAATCTTGGATTATGTTATGATCCTTGGAGTTGGGATTAGCTGGAACGGGGATTGAGAGATCCTTTCGGGAGGCTAGATTGTGTGTTCTTACGACCCCATTAGCTCGGGGGTTCGGGGTGAAGAAGAATAACCCCGATACGGTAGGGAGGTCAACCGAGGGGTCACTCAGTACTTCGTCAAGAGATTGGATTGGATCGTGCGAAAACCACTTCGAGGACTCCATCGATTCGCTGGACCAACCGTCGAAAACAGGTTTGAAGTATTTTTATTTTATTTATTTTGCTAAATCTTTTTGAGAATGAATAAATCTGAGTATATAGTTTTATATATTGACATTCATGTACTACAAAAGATGGAACTAGATCTGTGGCTTCTATATCTTCTTCTGAAAAATTGTACTGGAAGTTATAAACTTAATTATACTTATATTTTCCAATTCCGTGGAAGTTTTTTTGGGGACGCCGAAAAGGGGGTCCCTACAGCTTCTTTGATAAATAAAAAGACTAGAATCCTAAGAGAAATTTATAATCAATATGATGAAATAGATATGCAATCACGTTTTGGATTATTTCCATGTGAGCCTTTACATTTTGAAGAGACTATCAAAAAAGATAAATGGATTCAAGCAATGAATGAAGAAATTGATGCAATTAAAACTAATGACACTTGATATCTTGTAGATTTTCCATAAGGTAAGGATAGCATTGGAGTTAAATGGATTTATAAGACTAAATTCAATGAAAAAGAATAAGTGGAGAAGCATAAATCAAGTCTTGTTGCAAAAGGATTTTCACAACAACCTAGTATTGATTATGGATAAACCTTTGCTCCAGTGGAAAGATTAGACACCATTAGAATAGTGTTGGCATTAGTAGCTAAAAAAAATGGCAAGTATATCAGTTACATGTCAAATTAACATTTCTAATGGGATTTTGGAAGAAGTGTAAATCAATCAGACATTTGGGTATCAAATCGAGAATCAAGAGCATAAAATCTACAAGCTGAAAATGACACTATATGGTCTGATACAAACAAACAAGCACCAAGAGCTTGGTATGGAAGAATTGATTCATATTTAATCAGTAATGGGTTTAACCACTTATACTATGAAACGATAACTATATACTATGAATGAGAACTCTAGCGATAAAAAAACACTTTTTAACGTCAAAAACACTAAAAAACAATCCCAAAACGAAAAGTGATGATACTTGTATCAATCTTTTTTGTTTCGAGGTTAAAATTACAACATTTTGGTAACCCAAGCGGCGTCGTTGCAATCAGAACCCTAAAATTACAGCTTTTATGACATTGTGGCATAAAAAACTAGCATTGTTGCAACGAAAACCCCAAATCCAAAAGAGATGCTAGCAATATCACCTCTTTTTCCTCTTCGAATGTAATTATACGGTTTTGAAACCATTTCTTAAAAATAAATAAATAAACCTCTAATAAAATCTAGAAAAAATATATTTGGAAAAAGAAAATGAATATTTAGAAAAAAACAATTAAAAAAATAGAAAATATAAAGAAATAAACAATAAAACGCAATTAAAATGATAGAAAACCAAAAAAGAAAAACCAAAAACACCTTTAAAATAAAAAAATAAAAAAATAAAAACCAAACAAAATATTAAAAAATTCAAATCTAATAATATATATATATATATATATATATATATATTTAAAAACCATACAAAATATTAAAAATAACAAATTAAAAAAAATTAAAATAAAAACTATATAAAAAAAACAAAATTTAAAAAAATGAAATTTGAAAAAAACAAAAGTTAAAAAACAAAATTAAAAAAAAAGCAAAATTTAAAAACATACAAAACTATATATAAAAAAACATTCAAATAAAAAATTTAAGAGTGGACGGGGCTGTGAGTGGGGAGGGGGAGGTAGGAGGAGGGGGCGGAGGTATAAGGTAGGAGGCGGAGGGGGGCGGAGGGATAAGGAGTGAGGGGACGGGGGTGGAGGGAAGAGGAGTGGGGGGGGAATGGAAGGATAAGGGAAGGCGACGGGATGGAGAGATGAGGTGGTGGAGGTGGGAAAGACTGGTGGCAGAGGGATATGGAGCGGCGGGAATGGAGGAGTGAGGGGGGAGGGGCGGGAATGGAGGAGTGAGGGGGGAGGGGCGGGAATGGAAGGATAAGGGAAGGCGACGGGGGTGGAGGGAAGAGGAGTGAGGGGGGGGCGGGAATGAGAGGCGCGATACTCAAGGGGGGCGGGAATGGAAGGATAAGGGAAGGCAACGGGATGGAGAGATGAGGTGGTGGAGGTGGGAAAGACTGGTGGCAGAGGGATATGGAGCGGCGGGCAGAGGAGTGAGGGGGGGGCGGGAATGGTGGCGCGATACTCAAGGGGGGCGGGAATGGAAGGATAAGGGAAGGCAACGGGATGGAGAGATGAGGTGGTGGAGGTGGGAAAGACTGGTGGCAGAGGGATATGGAGCGGCGGGATGGAGGGATAATGGGGGCGGAGGTGGTGGGTAATAGTGGTGGCGCGATACTCAGTATCGCGCTACCATTATTACCCATCCTCGATTGGGTTTTTTTGTGTTTTTTTATTATTTTTTGTTATTTTTGGGTTATTTTTGTGTTTTGTTGTTTTTTTTTTGGTGTGTTTTAGTGTTTATTGGTGTTTATTTTTGGTGTTTTTAGTTTATTTTTGTTCTTTTAATATTTTTGTTTTTGTATTTTCTATTATTGTCTAAAGTGGCTTGCTATCTTTGTTTTTTAATAATTTTTTGATTTTTTTTTAAGTATTTGAATTTTTTTTTCTTTTCAGTTTTTCAAATTTTAATTTATTTTATCTTTTTTTTGTTTCTTGAAATTTTTAAAAACATTTTTATGTCTTTTTGTGTTTTTTTTTTCACAATTTGTATGGTTTTTTCATTTGTTTTTTTTTCTTTAAATTTTTTTTAAAAATCTATATTTAGAGGTCAATTTTGGTTTTGCATACAAGGGAAGTGGATGGGTTTTCAAAATAGTTGTAAATTTAGCCCTGAAAAAAAAGAATGAATGATCCCAGTAGCACCACTTTTTAATTCTAGCCTTAAAAAATGCCTCAAAATGAAAATATGTGATACCGGTATCACCCATTTTTGAAACTAAGCTAAAAATAGCTACTAAAATTAGGAGAGAGAAAAACGAGAACTGTGTCGAGTTCTCGTTTCATAGTATAAGTGGTTGTTTAACATAAGCAAATGTGAACCCAAATTGTACACCAAAAGAGATCAACAAAACATAAATTTGATTGTATGTCTTTATGTGGATGGCATGGCATACACAGGAAATTTAATGATGGAAAATTTCAAATCAGTCATGAAAACATAGTTTGAAATGATAGATATTTGGTTAATGAAGTATTTTCTTGGCATTGAAGTTGAATAATTAGATAATGGAATATTTATATGTCAACAGAAGTATGCTAAAAATGTTTTGAATAGGTTTAGAATGACAAATTGCAAGCCAACAGACACACACTCCAGCAGTAATAGGTCAAAAATTAAGCAAGCAGGATCAAGGAACAACAGTGGACCCCACTCTATATAAAAGACTTGTTGGCATCCTAATGTATCTAACAGCTACAAGACCAGACATTATGTATGCAACAAGTTTAATTTCCAAGTTCATGGAAACTCCTAAAACTTCCCATTGGACATTGACAAGTAGGTAAAAAGAATTTTAAAGTATATTGCAGGTACAATCAATTTTGACATTATGTACTCAACCACAAATTTTAGTTCTCTAGTTGGGTACACTGGCAATGATTTTGTAGGAAGCATTGATGATGGAAAGAGCACTTTAGGTTAATATGTATTTCATCTTGAATCAAGTTAAATTCATGGGCATCCAAAAAGCATCCCATTGTGACAATATATTCAACAAAAGCAGAGTATGTGGCAGCAACATCATCAGCCAATCACGCTTTATGGTTGAGGAGGATATTAGAATATCTACAACATAAAGAAAAGAAAGCAACATAGATTTTGTGACAACAACTCAGCCATAACATTATAAAAAAAAATGTATTCCACTCGAAAAATAAACATAATGATACACGATATCATTTTATAAGAGGGCTTGTAAGCAAATGAAAAATATGTTTGGAATTTTGTAAATCTCAAGTCCAACTCGCTGATATTTTCACTAAGACATTGGCAAGAAATAAATTTGTATATCAAAGGAATGAACTAGGTTTATGTAGTCATGAAATGTATTTAAGGTAGAAATTAATTGAGAGTGTAAGGAGTAATTTCTCCCTCTGACAGAAGTAAACTAGTAAATGTAATTTTGAAAGAAGTAAGCTGACTGTTGTACCTTTTGACAGTAGATGTGATAGTCTTAAATAGAGTTAGGTAGTTCAAATAAAGCAGGAAACTTCCTGAACTAGTTATGATTTCAGTTTTAGTAGAGAGTTTTTATGTTAATGAAGAAGAGATAGCAAAATCCCATTGCTCAATATTATATTAGCTATAGCTATGAATGTTTTGTGTTTGATTTCAGTTTTTTTTGTGTGTTTAACATTCTTGTGGCATGGGTGGAAGAATGATTGTCCAGTGTTTGTAGTTATATACTTTGTCATAAGACTCCGAGTAATATTTTTCATGGTTAGGCTATGTTCCAATTTAGAGTATGCGGATACATCCCGAGCAACCCTAAGAGGATTTGAACTTTGGTGCATTTATTCTATATGAACAATAATTGATTATATAATATCTTTTGAGTCACTTGATGATGACTATGTCTATTTTTGGAAACATAGATATGTATGGTTATCCTAAATATGCCATGAGTGTTCTAGTTTCCAGATTTCCCTAAGCGAATACACTATGTTTTAAGTCGTGTGATTCATGTTTTACAATTTCCTATTAGAGATAACTATTAGATGTCATATTTAGTTGTGATTGCACTCGCATTAATATTGTGTAAATGGCCTTCTACTTCTGTTTACAATTGGTAAGGTTACTTTGTTTTTCTTAGTCATTTTTCTATGAAATATTTATTAGCTATGTAGCAAGATTAATGACCTACTCTTTGCTTCTTGGATTGTATATTTAAAATGTTAATGTTACAACTTTTACCTGTCTATCATAGAGCTGCGATGTCTTTTTTTATATTCTATTTATCAATTGTTAGGCATTTATATCAAGCTTATAGGTATTTTGAAGACTTCAACCCTCTCACTGTGAACAATATGGTTTGATGATAATAAGAACTATTTGGGTTTAGTGAGTTTTTTTTTTTTTTCCAAAGAAAAAATCGTATTCATTGATCTTATAAGAACAAAAGAATACATTCCACAGGTGCTGTTAAAGCACGATAAAGTCCCGAAGACGATAATATCCAAAATCTGAAAATGAAATCTTGATTCTTATACTTGCTTACAAAATGAATATGTGACCTTAACAAAACAGTTCAAACCTTCGAAAAGTATTTAGTACATAGTATTTAAAGATATAAATTTGGTTTCCTGAATAACCTGTTGATATGCAATGATCTTGCATACTCCTTCGTCGATAATTAATCCTTCTTTTGAAAGGGTGTCTGCATCAGTATTTTGTTCTCTGTAGATGTGTGCAAATGTGACTTTCTGAAAAAATGTTACTTTCTGAACCACATTGCTTCCTAAATTCTAGAGTACATGATTGTTGAAACTATTTTCCTTGTTCATGAATCTTAGCCATAACTCAGAATCCCCGTATACTTTAAGATTATTAATATTCTTATCTTTTTCCAGAAGGAGTAAGATTCATGGAGCAAGTCCTTTTGCTCTGTTCTTGGTTCCAAAACCTCCATTTGCTTGGAAACTGATAGTCTCATTTTCCGAAATCCTAAGAACACCGCCCAGTCCGCTAACATTATTCGAACATGCTCAGTAAAAAAACCCCACCACTTCACCTTCTGCTATATTCAAAACTTTAGGCACTTTGTTCCGAAATATTTCCTTCGGTTCTTTAAACAGGTGATGAAGAGATAGGATTTGTGCCGTAACGTAGTAACTAGGCAAATCGGTATCTTAAAAAATAGAAAGATTTATGGCAAGCCATACATACCAAGGAACCAGAAAATCCAAAGCTCTAATACTTTTTAGGCTGGGCTCGTAGAACCATAACTTCAAGAAATGCTCGAATGAATCACCTTCCTCCACTTGAACCATATTGATTTTCTGACGTAAACCTGCCCATACCTCTTGTATAAATGGGCACCCTGTAAATAAATGTGTTGCGTCCTCATCCGCCGACCTGCATAGACTGCACCTGCTAGGGCCTTCGAAAAATATTCTTTTTAAGCTGTCCCATGTGAGTATCTTTCCCTTGAGAATGAGCCATATAAGAATTTTGCTCTTATAGGTTGACCTGACTTTCCAGATTTTCTTCCACCACCATGGGTCTTCTATAAACCGATCACTCCACTGCATGGTGTAAGCTGCCTTTACTGTAAAAGTGCCTTCCTCCTCACAACCATACCACTGTAAGGCATCAGGTTCATTGCCCAGCACTATAAAACCTTTTTCCAGATCTGCAATCCAATTATTCCAAACTTCTAACCATCTTACCGGTAATAGTAACATTGAAGCATCTTTCCAATGCTAAAGATAATGACTGCTTCCCGCCGCTATGTCTTCCAAAACCTTATAGCCCCTTTCAAATAAGAATGACGCCAATTCCTACGGGATTCTACTGCGATGATGGACACCTTTATATTTATTAGACCTTTTATTTTCAAAGGTTTGTTTTAATATTCATATAGTTATGAAACCTATTACTTATCTATAAATTTTCCATCGTTTACCAATGCTGAATTTAGATTCTTATGCATTATGTTGAGTTACAAAATTAATATACATTTTACTTTGTTGTGAACATTTGATGTTCTCTTCCAGGTTTGTAGGTTCGGGCTAATCGATTTCCATTTCCTATTACTATGAGTCATAAATAAGTTTACCCATTTAGTATGAATAGTATCCCTTCTTTGCCTCATTCCTATGCAACTTCTTTATAATATTGATAATATGATATTATTTTTTTGTACCCTAATTTATTTGCAACGAATATAAACCATTCCTAGCTTACTATAAATAACAAATAGAGAGTAAGAAATAATTTCGAGCATTACATAGTAAAAGAATATGGGTCTTAAACTAATATCATTTTATTGTACCCTAATTTATTTGCAAGGAATATAAACCATTCCTAGCTTACTATAAATAACAAATAGAGAGTAAGAAATAATTTCGAGCATTACATAGTAAAAGAATATGGGTCAATAGAAAGTAACATAACATGTTCGAGTGAGATGTGAAAGTAAATAATTTTGTAGTAGAAGGATACATGTTAATAAAGAATTAGAAAAAAACATTTTTGAATTAGATTTGAAAGTATAGTAATGTATATATTTCTTAAAATAGTAAAATAGAAAGTAGAAGAATAATAGCTAAATTACTTATTAACAAAAGAGAATATACACATATCTAATCTACAAATTTTAATGGAAAACACATATGGAATGACCCCATTCCACCCAACCATAAGCCCTTGAGCAACTAGGTTACTTACTCAATAGTCACACTCAAGCATGAACCATGACACCATAGGGATGGACACCCTTCTCCATGATGCAATAGTTTTTAGGACAATACCTCTACAATATTCAAGTCTACCTAAATTCTTATCTTATCTCAAGCACTGGATTATTTCCCTTTCCCTGACACTTTACAAGTTCTCCCACAATAATACTTTCCTTCTCTACATAGTAGAGAGTGTCATGTCCTCCCATGCATGCATACTATGGAATTTGTTGCCTAGGTATTAGTAAAGGCCCATTTCCCTCCTTGGGAATTCATGGCCTTTGATCCTCTCCTAAATATTAGGGATGTTGGTTGAAAAAAATCCATTTTGACTCTTGTCCACTTCTCAACTTGAGTAGTAGGACTATGTTTCCCACACATGGGGTCATGGTTCATTCAAGTTCAACATGGTCATTTCTAGTTGTTCTGTTATTTAATTAATAAAAAAAATTGTCTTTTACATCTATCCTTTGATAAAGACACGTGGCGAGATTTAGTCTTGCACACTTTTCAAAAAAAAATATTAAAGTATTTATAAACTTAATATAAATTTGAATTTGCATCCTATTTTATTAAATGCCAAACATAAAGAATGTTACAATCTCTCTTTCCTCCTTTTATCCCACAACTCTAATTACCTATTCTATGTAATGATCATGTGATTTCATTTGATCCACCAAACTACCCAATCCTCCTTTCTCTTCAAGGGTACATAAGATGCTCCAACTATACAAATATAATTTTCCCCACTAAAATTATCCCATATGAAATTTCTAAGAAGCTTTCTTAGCTTAGCATAATTGTGCAAAAATGAGACCCAGCATGATGAATAATAATCATAAATAATAGTTAACACTCTGATACACTTTTCAAAGTTTCCTAAAGGGAGAAGAGAATTCTTTTGGAACTCTTAGTAGTACTAACTCCAATAGATCCTTTAAGGAAGATCCAAAGTAGAAGGAAATGCCAATGAGTTTGAATGACTAGCCAATGTAACCAAACTCATTCATTTCCCAGTATGTGGTCAAACAAATCCTATAACACTACTATAATAGACAACTCCATCATAGTAATTTTGTGCAATTGATACCATATTAATCCTAGTTCAATGATTTATCTTGGCATGTGTTGTGATTGGGTCTAACATGTATAATATGTCATGATTGTGTTATAATTGCATTGAATTTGCATCATGTAAGAATGAAAAATATTCTATTATAAAAGTGATTATGTTGCATGCATTGACTTGTTAGTTTTTCAGAATTTACTTCAATCTGATCTAGGATCTTAACTGAGAGAACAACATGCACATCATATCTACATCATATCAATCATGGACACAATAATGCAATCACACAAGAGACACAGAGTTTACCTGGGGAAAACCATAAAGGTGAAAAACCCCAATAACTTCCTCAGAGATAGATAAAACAATGATACAACCCAAGCATAAGAGATAGGCATCTCCTAGCAGCAACTTCTCCTCCTCCACAAGTGCGCCACTCTCCAAAGAGTGTGTGTGAGAATAGAATGATAAAATAGAGTGCCTCCCGCACTCTATTTATACTTGACTTGACTTGCCTAATAACCTTTACTAGGTCGGCCTCAACTTAACCACATGACACAATGCTGACTGGGCCGACACCCAATAGGGTGGTCTAATAACCCTTTAACCCACATGGCCGACCCCCACTAGGGTGGTCTAATAACCCTTCGACCCACATGACTTATACAGGCCGACCCCAACAAGGTGTTCTAATAACCCATCAAGTATAAGTTACAACACTTACAATATAAATGACGACACTTCCGTATAGAGGAATAATAACATCTCTATAGGAATACAAACACTTCCGTATAGAGGAATAATAACATCTCTATAGGAATACAATATACATATATGTGAAATACATTCCGAAGTTACATATACATCAACACTCCGTCTTAACTAGGAAGTTATTTCTTGACACAGGTCTTCTAGCACAAGTCTTCTTCTCTAGATCATCGTCATCATCAATGTTGCTGCTATCTTAATCAGTCTCTGAATCTACTCGTCATAGGAAGTTCTACAGAGCCAATCCTTTTTCATACTGGATGTAGGCCCACCATCTGCAGGTCTTCATCATCACTGGCCATACTGTGGGATCCTCAGGACTTATTACGTGCGCCACAACACCTGGCTGCAGCATCCCAGGCTATTACGAGCACACAGCTCTACCTGTCGGATCTCCCAGGAGCACATTACATGTGACTGTCACAAAACCTTAAAAGAATCTCTTGACTAGAAAGAACCCTAAAGAGCATCTGAGGCCTTTTTTATCCTGTCAAGATCTCCAGGACTTATTACATGTGACCCCCACCACAAAACCTTAAAAGAGTGTCTTGTCAAGCAAGAACCCTAAAGAGCATCTAAGGCCTTTTTCATCCTGTCCAGCTCTCCAGGAATTATTACATGTGGTCATGGCAATGCCTCGAAAGAGAATCTGAGGTCGTTTTCATCCTGTCCAGATCTCCCAGGTCTACTTACATGCCATAGGACAAAACCTCGAAAGAGCGTTTTCCAGATCTCTCAGGGAGCTATTATATGCCAGTGGCAAAACCTAGCAAGAGAATATGCAAACCTCCCAGGGTGCTATTATATGTCCTCCCAAAGCAAAACCTCGAAAGAGCATTTGCCAAATCTCCCAAGGAGCTATTATATGCCAGCGGCAAAACCTAGCAAGAGAATATGCAAACCTCCCAGGGCGCTATTATATGCTTATATGCAAAACCTATCCATGGCCACAGAGTATCAACCTGATACTCACCATACATCATCCTAATCATTATCACTGCATCGTCCTGACACATATCATCTGGAGCAACATCTTGAAGCTCATCATCCATGATCATCCTGATCATACAATGCATCCACCTGATGCATACAAAGTATCTACCTGATACATATCATCATACATGATCTACCTTATCATACAATGTATCCACCTGATACATATACAAATACATGATCCACCTGATCATACCCGATACATATCAACATACATGATCTACCTGATCATACAATGTATCCACCTGATACATATACAAATACATACACATGATCGAATTGATCATATCCAGCATCCAACATGATGCATACATACATAAATGATCCAATTAATCATATCCAACATCCAACATGATGCATACATACATAAATGATCCAACTGATCATATCCAGCATCCAACATGATGCATACATACATAAATGATCCAACTGATCATATCCAACATCCAACATGATGCATATACATATATAGAGTCGTAACTGGAGCATCGTCCTGATGCTCATCATCCAATGCTTACATCCACAGCCATGTGAAGGATCCTCCTTCCAACATGCTTGGAATGGCTTCAACAAATGTCTCCATCACTTCTTCCTCGAAGTGTCATCGATTTGAAGAACACCAAGCCTCTCTCTGAAGTACTCGAACTTCACTCTGGCTAGTGGCTTCGTAAGCACAACTGCAATTTGCTCATCCATCGCAACATATAGAAGCTTCACTGCTCCTCTCTGCACCATATCCCTGATATAGTGATATTTTATCTCTATGTGTTTCGACCTGTCATGGAACAGCGGGTTCTCAGACAGCTTCACACAACTCTGGTTGTCACAAAAGATACCAGTAGCCTCCAGCGGGAGATCAAATAACTCAAGCAGTAGCTTCCTAAGCCATACTGCATCACAACTAGCCGAACAAGCTGCAACATACTCTGCTTCGGCTGTACTCAGTGCTACGTAGGACTGCTTCCTGCTAAACCAAGAGATCACACCTAATCCCATTCTGAAGCAGCACCCAAAAGTGCTCTTTCTATCTACAACACTGCCTGCCCAATCTGAATCAACATAACCCTGCAGTTTAAACTTTTGATTCACATCATACTTGAGCCCATAATCAAGTGTACCCTTCAGGTACCTCAGAATATGCTTTACAGCAACCAGGTGAACACCTCTGGGATCCGTCTGGAACTAGCTCAATGTGTTCACCGCAAAGCAAATATTTGGTCTCGTGTTTGTCAGGTACATCAAGGACCCAATCATCTGACGATAGACAGTGACATCAACCGGATCAGATGAAGCATCACACATAAGCTTCAGGTTCGATGCCATAGGTGTGGCCATGTCCTTGTAGTCCATCATCCCGAACCTCTTCAGGATCTCTACTACAAACTTCCCTTGTCCAAGGAAGATTCCATCTGCACTCTGCCACACCTACATGCCTAGAAAGTAGTGCATCATCCACAAATTCTTTATCTTGAACTCAGCAGCAAGCTTCCGCTGCGTGTCGGCAATCAATCTATCCTCACCTGTAACAAACAGGTTATCCGCATACAAAAGTACTATCATTGGATTGCCTTCCTCAACCTTGTAGTAAAGGTTGGAATCCGCTTTACTCTTGGTAAAGCCCAAACTGGATAGAAAGATGTCTATCCTACCATACCAAGTTCTGCACATATATGACTTCCTGTCATGTGTCTCAAAACCAAGTGGCTGCTCCACATCCACTTCCTCTTCGACTACACCATTCAAGAAAGCTGTCTTGACATCCATTTGGTGTATCTTCCATTTCATCATTGGAGCCAAAGAAAGTACTGATATGATGGAAGTGTGTCTGGCTATAGGTGTATAAGTCTCTTCATACTCAATCCCTTTTTTTGGGAGAAGCCATGAGCTACAAACTTCATTTTGTATTTCTCCATGCTACCATCTGCAGCATGCTTGATCTTATAGATCCATTTGGAAGTCACATCAGACTTCCCTTCAGGTCTTGGGAGTGCATCCCAAACATCATTCTTCATGATCAACTGATCATGGCATTCTTCCATTACTTCATCCCATATCCTGGGAACTTCAATATCTTCAATAGATATCTTTGTTGTTGGAACAAATGTTGTAGTCCTTCTTTTGTAGGTGAAGGTATACGATCTTTCCTACAAAACAAGTTAAATTGCATGATTAGAAATATCTCATAGTTTTCAGAACAAATTCTTACACATAAAGAAATATGTCATACAGTCATGCAATCATTTTAGCCAATGCTTCAATACAACATTCATCCATATCCTGTAACTTTCTAGATGCCTTCCAATCTCTACCAGAACATTGTTAAGAGTTTGCACTACTCCCAACATGTCAGCAAAGAGGTTTCATTCTAGATAAGTAGCAATGGAATGTTGTACAGTGCCATAGGCCACTTACCCATCACATGCATATTAGTAGTATACTGTTCATTAATGTAATTATTCCAATATGCATAATACACAACCTAAGTCTAGGAACATAAGCATATACATCATTGAACAACATTATTTAAACAAACAAATATGTAAGAAATGACAATTCAAATACTTATCTTTGTTTGGTTGTTGGGTGGACTCCCTTTGAATCTTTGCAACTCCATTCTGATGCGGATTGTGAGAAGTGGTCAACTCCCTCTAAATATCTGCATCTTTGCAGAAACTACTGGAGTGTGCTCCCTCTTGATCTTTGCTTCCTGGATTAGTTGTCCTTGAACTTATATCCATCCTCGATCACTATGCATGCTTACAAGTATCATTATTGTGATATCCTCGATATCTCATACATAATCATACATTTATTAGTGTATTCTCAATACTATCAAAACACAATAATCTTAAACATGTATAGTCATGATCATAAATAATAAACATTAGTATTCAAGGTTTCACGAAAGACTTCTTTTACTCGTGCCTATTCTTATTTGATTATAGGACTCTTCTGGTTAGTCAAATCATCAATCAAGATAAGAGACATAATATGCATAAACCCTTGATTACTTACATTTCTAACTTTATGAATAAACATAACCAATCATACCAAGTATACTTATATAAGGGATCCTAACACAAGGTAATATTCTAACTTGATATAGAAAAACATACCTGGATTAATCTGTTAGCTAGTTATGTCTAACATACCCGCATGATGTCTTCTGGTTCTCTTCAATGACTTGTGCTAGTAACCTGCATGTCTCATAAGTTAACCATTGTAGAACCAAGTTATACATACCTCGTAAGTAGATCTTCTATGTGATCCATGACAATGGATGAATCTTTGTCTTCATGTCACCATGATCATATGTTCTTGAAGTAGAACATGATTTGTCTTTCTTGGTGTACCTTTCATGTTAGCGAACAACATAAACCTCATACAACATCACAATGCATTAGTACAATCATAAGTGTCAAAACCTTAATCAATTAATATCTTCTATCATGTATTCATAATTTTATTAAGGTGATACAACAAGTCTAGTAATTAATCAAGATTGTACTAACCGTAATGATATGAAGACAAACATATCATAAACTTAACCATGAACATAATTCGAAACATACCTGTAAGTCATACCTGTCGAGATTGCTTGTAATCTTCTTATGTAAGGCCTTAGCCTCATCTCCCTCTGAAACGGGAACTTCTTCGCTTATGTAGGTGACCAATCCATTTTCTTCTAGGATTAACCCAATCCACTTGATTTGCAGGAACTGGATTTGGAGCTGGATTAGGGTTTGTCAGGGGAACCCTCAAAATTCAAACTTTTGAAAGGATATAAAGATGCGCCCTGATGAGCTGATCAACCTGGTATACTCAGAATTTGAAAACTGCAAAGTTTCACCCCTCAAAATTGCATTTGAAACTTTCAGATCTTTTCGACAGGATCCCGAACTAGGGTTTGATAAAGCCCACCCTTCTGCCCAACCTTCGATCCAAAGCTCTAAACTTCGATTTTTCTGAGGAGCTTCCATCCGTGGTCACAGACTTTAAAAATTCCAACTTTTGCAGAAGCCCTAATTTTCCATTTTTCCGATCAAGGTCCCAAACTAGGGTTTGATCAAGCTCGACCATATACCCAACCAAAAAATTTGATCTTAGTCTCTAAATTTCGATTTTGATGAGTAGCATTCAGCTGTGATCTCTAATTACAAAAATACAAACTTTCTCTGAAACCCTAATTCCCAGAGCCATGAATGAAGGTGCTAAAAAATAATTATGTTTTGACAAAAATATGCACCTGATTGTTTCTGGTGTAACTCCGAATTTTCTAATCCACAGGGTTTGAAAATTTTTCTCGTCTTATCCTGACCTGTCATATTTCCAACCCCATAGGTATGACCTCAAATGGATTCTCTGAGAGAGAGTTATTCCAAGTGTCACAACGTGACTTGTTTATGGGATAAAACATGAGAGTGAACTTGTATGGCATGCCACGTGTCACTGGTTCAGTTTCGGCCTTTGAAAAAGTTAACTGAGAAATTACATTCGGTACACTACCTGTCACATTTTACTAAATTTCATTTGGAGCTTCCTAGCCCAAGTTATGACCTTTTTTCCTAGGTCACCTGTTTATGACTCAGATCTGGAAGAGGCAGAAACCCTAGATTGTACAGATCATAAAACACAAAGTACAATGAATTAGAAATTGTCCTTTGGACACAAGGTACATACGGATCTGATCTTGGACCTGTAAAAGTTTTAGATCCGAAAAATTCCCCAAAATGGATTTATAATGAAAGTGCTACAATGACTGGTTTTTGCTATATCAAGCCCTAGCATCGCAAGTGCAACAAGTGTCATACATGCCATACCATACCTTCTTTCAGGCTAGATCTGATACCATGTTAGTTTTTCATAATTTAATTCAATCTGATCTAGGATCTTAACTGAGAGAACAACATGTACAACATATCTACAGCATATCAATCATGGACACAATATTGCAAGCACACAAGAGACACCGAGTTTACTTGGGGAAAACCATAAAGGTGAAAAAACCCAATAACTTCCTCAGAGATAGATAGAGCAATGATACAACCCAAGCATAAGAGATAGACATATCCCAGCAGCAGCTTATCCTCCTCCACAAGTGCGCCACTCTCCAAAGAGTGTGTGTGAGAATAGAATGATAAAATAGAGTGCCTCCCACACTCTATTTATACTTGACTTGACTTTCCTAATAACCTTTACTAGGTCGGCCTCAACTTAACCACATAACACAATGTTGACTGGGCCGACACCCAATAGGGTGGTCTAATAACCCTTTGAGCCACATGGCTGACCCCCACTAGGGTGGTCTAATAACCCTTCGACCTACATGACTTATACAGGGCCGACCCCAACAAAGTGGTCTAATAACCCATCAAGTATAAGTTACGACACTTACAATATAAATGACGACACTTCCGTATAGAGGAATAATAACATCTCTATAGGAATACAAACACTTCCGTATAGAGGAATAATAACATCTCTATAGGAATACAATATACATATATGTGAAATACATTCCGAAGTTACATAACATCGACATGACTTTGGTTCATTTTCCTTCAAAATTTCCATCATGTTTGCATGCATCAACATTTCATTATGCTTGTTATGAATGCATAACAAATTTATTGAATGCATCAAAGTTGCATCATATGCACCAAAGTTACAATGTTGTGGTGATTTTAGGTTTCCATAAATCATAAAAAAGAAATCAACATTTTATAAAATTGTTATTGTATGGAAACACTCCAATTCAACATTGTTCTTTAATAGAGTTCCAACTTATCTTGATAAATATAGTATTTATGATTATATTTTTCTTTTTCTGTAACTAGGGGAATAAACAATTTGGATCAAGCTCATACTTTCATGACATAAGTTTGATTTTGGTATATTACCATTATACCCCTAGGAATACCAACAATGCCCCATGCATGTCACATTGTCCTTGTTCAAGGTTTGAACCCATAATGTCAGAAGGAGTGCCTTAATAGTGCACCCTATTATCAACTAGTTTGCACCCTAGGAGATGGTATTAATGATTATATTAATTGTACAATAATACCTTAATATGGTTATAGGTTTGCAGTCCTTGTTGTTGGTGTTCTTCAATATTCTTTCAATCTAGTCTTTAACAACTTAATAATAAATTTTAAAATTTTAAAAATATTTTATTAATAATTAGTATTATTTTAATTTAGAAATATTGGTAGACTATTCAATACTACTTTATTTATTTTTTCCAAGGAAATACTCACATGGAAATCCCAGATATATGCTTCCCTACATTCAAGGATTGCATCCTTAGTAAACCCATTAGCATAAACTATTACATCTTAGAACCAATTTGGATTTGAACTAGCTCCTGGTGCTTGATGCTTGATGTAACACCATAGGTGAGGTTGTAAGAGCCTCACATAAAAAGACAACAATAGTAATAAATTCACATATTAATCCCATAGACAAAGAGATGATAGCAAGTTTCTATTGAAGAGATAAAAGGAGCTAAGAAAAAATTCAAGGAGCAAAGAGGCGATGAGAAAAGTATGAATCCTCAAGTTAAGATGCGTTGTTCATTATGCTTGGCCAACGGCATCTATAAAGGCTCACAAAGTGTCCACTAAAGAATGCATACAACTCAATGGTTGAGAGAAGCTAATTAACTACTAATGCATATAACATGAAGGCTCACTAATTAACTATTCATTCTTACGCACAATAATTAATAACTATAAATGAGGAAACGTGACTGAAGTGATGGATTTTGAACTAGACATGACTAGATGGGTGGTTTAAACCTTCTTGGAAAGGTTTCTTGGGTGATGTACACCATTTTCTCTTAGTAGATATTGAAAGCATCCCTACTTTCACTTTGATTGATGAATGAAACCATAGGAGATGAATATGTTTCATGTAATGATGATTCTAGCTATCAATAACAAATTTTATGGAAATTTCGGAAGTAAGAGGAGTAGTGTTGATGTGTTGTTGAAAAATTGAGGGTTGATCTTGTTAAAAATAAGAGAGCTAAGAATATTTCCAACAAGAGGAAACAAGACATAAATTATTTGTTGCATCACACCAATGCCTCAATGAAGAATGGTTCCAATGAGGGAGGAGATTTATCTAATAAGTGTCCATGATAATGAGTGTATGTATATATCTAGAGTTAAAAATGCTAGATGGAGTCTATCTATCCTAGTAGATGGAGTTGGATCGATTCTATTTCTCTATGTGAAGCTAGAAGAGTATGGATGTTGTACTGTAGGGATGATGAGAGTCGATAGTATGATGTTTATCTAAAATAGAGAGATGGAGAGAGGGCCATCATAAGGATATAGAGATGGATCATGGAGGATGTTATAGAGGGGACAACTAATGTGTGGTCTAGTAAATAATATTGAAGATAAATGGGCATACCATTGTATGATACTAGGACGTAATTAAATATCCCAAGTGTTATTGTTTTTAACTAGTGACAAATTGCTAAAGTGGGTAAAGTGTATTGCAATCAAACTATGGAGCTAAGAAGAAAAAGACCATGTTGTGATAATGTGCCATGTTGGATGACATCGTTTATCAATAACATCTATGAAATGTAGGTACTATATATTTTAGGTATTAAGCTAAAATTGAGATGTTATCAAGGAATCATAGTTACAACACCAAATAATTGCACCCTCCCAACACTTTAGGGAAACACAACATCCCTCTCCATAACAAATTATTCACATTATTCATAAAACCCCACCTTTAGTCCCCCCTCTAGGTCACAATTCCATTACATTTGTCACCATTCTTCAACATATTCTCTAGTATACCACTTTTGTTCAAATATGGATTTGTACAACAAACCATATGCACCATATCCATTATTAATCACATATATAGGCACATGTACTTTTGTTGGTTATCACACAAGAAATATTTTATTGAAATCATGAGGGTATTTATTTCATGGAGTCCTACAACACTATTACACATAGACTAATTCTAGGTGGTTAGAGAGACATTATGTAACTTAAACATAGCAATTGTATGGTATTCCTCTCAATTTTCCTATATGTTCCCTTTAGGAAACACACTACCCACCAGCCAATCTTCCATTTTCATACACCCATGGTGATTTCAAGCCTTTCTTGGTGATTCATCACACTTTCATAATGCTACAACAATTATATTATATGCATACTACTTTTGTATTCCTTTTATACTATTCCATTAGAACCATCCTTCAACAAAACATAACACCATTTACACAACAATGAGTTAATTATATGATGGTGTATCACACATTGAGCATTCCCTACTTAGCATTTTACATTTCTTTGTATTTCTACTCAGGAGGTGCACATATGACATTTCATCTTAGGATGCTTCGTTTCACAGATCTACAACATAGAGGCTCATTCATGTATCCAGAAACACACAGAGTGCTTTGTTATGTCATTAGTATTGGTTCACTTCATTTCACTTCTGTAACATATGGTTTCCTGATAAACAAGACTATATCACCTCATCATTCTTTTCAAATCCTTGAAATGTAATTTAATGTCATGGTAATTCAATTCTACTCACCAAATACACTTCCTACAACAACACTAGGATTAGATATTGTAGCTTTATTCCCACTCTGTGGACCTAATGAGCATGGTAAATGACCAAATCCTTGTATTCTCATATATGGCTATTCAGTCCCATTTCCTATCATTTTCCCATTTCCTGGAATTCCTTTCATATATCTTTCCTATGGAGATTTTATGAAATACATTCTTATTTTATGTTGAAATAAATAGATTGTACTCCAAAATTGAGCTAACAACCAAGATGTACATGACTATGGAATAGTTTGTTTGTAGATGTTGACCAAGATGACTCTTGTTAGGCTCCTGGAATGGTTGTTGATAGACTTCTTTGCAGCAGTTGAAGAAAAACTTTCAGGAAATAATTGCTTACCATTTTTCTAGTAGTAGGGGAACATAGAGCCATTTTCCATTCAAACGAACAAAGTTTAATGACACAAGACCAACAACAATGCCCTGAATCCAGTGTGATAACTTAATTTACGATGCTAGATTGTGTCCCTTTTAACTTTTGATTATGTATTTTCATCATATCTCTTTTCAGGGGTTTCGATCCTAGAATTTAAATAAATTTATTGATACTCTATTTTCGTGGTTTCCATGCAAGGTGGTAATCACCCTTGATTTATATTTTTTTGTATAAAAGAGGGAAAGCATTGAGATCCTCTAGCACCAACCGTTCATTATTATTTTTGGAAATAATCGAATTGAGTTTAGTTTAATATTCAAGTTCTGAATTTATGTGTTGATTAAGAGGTCATCGATACTATAGAGTGAGGTCTTTCTCTCCAGTGTAGGGGATCTCAACCATTTATATTTACTGCATAGATTATCTAATTTAGTTGTGAGTACATGTATTAATCATTTTGTTGTTATCACACTATGTATGATAATTGTAGCTCCATTCATTTACATGGTTATTCATACTTGCCGTAGCTCCATTTCTTAGCGTTGTTGTGTGAGTTTTTTGAAGTTTCATTGATTATTTTACTGTGTATTTCATGTATCCCATATGTGTGCATTAGATTAGCTGTTATATTATTCTATAATTTTCCATCACTGATAAGTTGATTTGGTTGCAAGCTATGAATTCCATTATTGTTAAAGTGTGACCTATTACTTCTATCCTATATGCCTCCACTATATGGAGTATAGCTAGATGATTGGAATGAATAGGGTTAATATTTAGTTCAAAGTAAGAAAGAACTTGTTTTCCATCATTTTCCGCATTACTTATCTGAGGAATTTTGTATACTGGATATATCTAGTTGAATCAACTCAGAGTAGTAACTGTTGCATGCTTTCGTAATTAGTCAAGTAAAATTTAGATGATACACCACCATCAAGAGAAAATCCCCCCTTCCAAATATAGAAAGTCTCTATTGAATATTATTCATATATATAATGCATATGCATTGTATTATACCTCCCAAGACCACGATCATTGGTTGATAATTCAAGTATAATTCCCAACATAGGCTTGGTTCTCAATACCAAGAATTATTGGATCTCACCACTTTTTGGTGCCATTGCTAGGGAGCCATTGCCAATTTTAGCATCTTAATTAATATTCAATCACGACTCACCAATGAATGAGGAGAAAGAGAGATTAGTTCTTGCATGTTAATCTTATGAATAAGAATAGCTATGGAAAAAAGGCATAAACCCCCTTATCTCCTACTTCTATCATCCAAATTTGATATCGCCACCATTGCGATCAGTAGCCGTAATTACCATTTGGGAATATTTTTTCCTAGATCTTCTTCAATCTGATCCAAGGCGAAATAAACCAACATGAGAACTCTCCTCTAGTGACCTATACTACTATGGAAATTCTCACTGAAATAATTGACGAAGTAGTATAATCTCCCATTGAGGCTAGATCCAAAGGCAACATCAACTCTCTAAGAATTTCCCCTTCCTTTTATGAAGTAGAACACTTTGAATACTTCAATTTGGGGATAACACCCTTATTCATGATGGGGGATGTGCCAAACAAACACAGAAATGCAAGTCCAAGAGGAAGGAGTGAACACGAACATGAAGAAGAGGAAGAGTACCCATTTCCCATTAGATAAATAAATGATGAAGCTTAAATGAAAAATATAAACCCTTAAGTCCTCCCACATTTTCATGGTTTACCCATAGAAGATGCATATACCTTTTTGTTTGAATTTGAAGTCTTGTGCAGGTCCTATGAGTACAAAACTGAATCTCAAAATCTTAGGTTGTTCCCTTCAACACTAAACATTAATGCCAACCTGAGGTGGTTTATCAGAGTAAAAGGAGGAAACATCAACAATTGGGATCAAATGAAAGAATCCATCTTAGAAAAGTACTAGGACTACTATAAAGCATATGAAATAAGGGATGATATATTCAAGATGACTGAAAGGATTTAAGAGTCATTGGAGGATTATGTAGAGAGATTTCAGTTTAGCTACAACTAGGCCATCAAATACAAATTGGATTGTGATTCCTTCAAACTTGTATTACTAATAGGAATAAGGGAAGAATTGTTGGAATTCCTGAATCTGATATTTGTTGGGGATATCTATCAATGCAACTACAATGAGGTAAAATAATTGTTTAATAATTATCCAATATCCAATATGACGAAGGGAAGAGGTTTCGGGACCTATGGATGCTCAGTCACAAAGGCCACCACTACAGGGATCATGAAGGAATAAATTAGAAATATGATTGAAGACATGAAAAACGACATACTACACTCATTATCCTCACAGCTAGATACTCTACAACTGATGTGGAAGCAAGAGGAGATGGAAAAATATTTAGCTATATTTTGCTAAAAATTTCAAAGCAAACACCCTCGGAATGAATGTCCACTCATTTTTTTTGAATTCATCTATAGCATTTGCACATAGAAGCATGATAACAATAATTGTGCCCAATTAATCAATTGGTAAAGAAAACATACCAAAGCTAAAATCAGAACGTAGAACAAAGTTTCTTCATCAATCAGTGAAGATTCAAGCAATCATCACCTCAGTTTCCAAGTATGATTCTAGACCCCCAAAATCAAAATTATTTTTGGAAAAATTAATATGTTTCACCTCCTTAATATCCACCACAATATTTGGTTAATCGACAATACTGGAAATCACCACCCCCTTCTCCATGTCCTCAACAGATGCCTTACACCCAACAACCTCATTTTAAATAAGGGGCACCATGGTCAGGTCAACAACAGTATTATAGGACCTTTCAAAATCAACCTTTATGATAGAATCAATAGTCTCTAACTCCTCCTTGCCCCATGTATCAAATGATGACTAGACCCTCTTTAACAACACATCCTACTCTAAATACAAACAATAAAGTCAACCATACAAACCAACCTTCATATGCCAGTGAAGCCACCAAATACCCATCCTACATGCTCTCCGCATTAGAATTCCAAATGTCCCCTCTTTGACCAGGAAAAACCCTGGCTGCACCACCTTTGTCATAATGAAACTAGGACGAAAATATCCCACATAAGAAACTGATGGGGAGCAGGAAAAACCTCAAGAATGCACTCAACATAATCCCCTAGTCATACCCGCATTTTCAGAAAGATTCAAGTGAAGCAAATATCCCAACCATTTTTTTATATTGTCGAAGAGATGAGACATTTCTACATCAAAATTCCATTATTACAGGCCTTAAAAGATGTCATGATCTATGGGGAAAACATCAAGGAGCTATGCATAAGGAAAACATGGAAAAATAAACAAGATTCTCCAACCATCCACATGATAGGGATATTGGATGATTTTATGTCGATAAGGATAACCAATACCAAATATCATGGTCCAGGTAGCCCCATCCTAACAATACACATTGGTAGAATACCCATTCAAAAAATGCTAGTGGACTTAGGAACAGTAATAGAAATCATGAAAAAGGAGGCCATGGAGACCTTAAAACTGGAAAGTATGCTGCTACAAACTCCCACAATGCTCCAAATGGATGATAGATCAATTGCAAAACTAGAAGGGATGTTGGAAGGCATAATATTCACAGTCAATTCCTAGGAATACCCCGTTGACTTCATGATCCTAAACACCAAATCTAATCTCGAAGGTCACCCCATCATCCTAGGAAGGCCTGGGATAGAAACAATTGATTCCTACATAGGATTTTAGTCTAGGAATATGACCATCAGCTAAGGAAGCTTTGTAAAAAATCTAATGCCTTATCGATTGACAAAATTAGTGATGGAACTAACCAACCCCTTATGGGTGCGATAGGAGGAAAGTAGCGATTATTTCGACGATCGGATTAAACCATTTCTCACCATCAAACAATCTCTTACTTTAAAGGAACCATTGGAGTATAGATTAATCCTAAAATTTATGCAGAACGTGTACCCCTCGACCGTTCATAATAGAGAACTTGATGACTTTGCGATGGAGGAGGACAATATGCAAATCGACCAACTTTCCACTATCAAAATTATGGAGCTTGATGATTGAACAATTGAGGAAGGTATTTCTACGAGTGCGAAAGAGACATCCATCACATCCTATCCAAGTATGACCAACCAATACCCTCTCAAGTACCTAGATGAATTCTATGTGGCTAAAAAAGATGATGATCCTAAAGCCATAGCAATTGAATCTCTACTTGGGAGATTCCTTAATATCAATGTGCAATTGCATCGGCATACCAACAAACAAAATTGATAAAATTGTTGACATAAAATGTTTCATCCTTCACCTGGTATTACAGAGATATGGTTAGGATCGTGCCAATGACCTATGTGCATTGCATTTACATCCAAGATGGATTCCGCCCAATCCGTCAACCCCAAAGAAGGATGAATGCCACACCCAGGGATATTATCAAGGTTGATCTACAAGAATTGTTAACAGTCGGATTTATTTACCCGATATATGATATTGAGTGGGTCTCACCCTTATTCATTGTACCAAAAGGGGGGGGGAAGGGTGTATCTTGTTAGGATATTTCAATACTCCATCCTTATCCTACCTAGCATTGTTTATTTTTCCTAGTTGTTGATAATTTCATCTCCCCCCTAGTGGTGTGAAGATGTCATCCAGGATCCATATACTGCCTTCTGAGCCTTGCATGCATCATTTTAGGACCACTTCAGTCATTTCCCTATTTTATAGGAATCTACTGAGTGTTCTAGTGCATTCCACCTGAGTAATCAGACTCTTGTGGGGGGTTAGAGCTCTGGATTCCACTGATTGTGGCCTCATGCACCCTTTTCTGACTGGCATGCATGACAGAATCACTATTGCACCCTCCTTAGTTATTTAACTGATTGTGACTTCGGTTAGCTAAGTTTAGTTGACTTTGAGTCTTCTAGAGCACTCCAGTGGTGATAATCCCTATGTTAGACCAATTGAGGTTCGAATTCTATTGCATGATTCGAATTCTCTCCATTGTAACATCATTGTTTATTATACTAATAATTGGAACATGTGACATTATTCTGCTCCTATTTGATTTCTGCTGCATTATTATTCTTCTGCTCTTTTTTACTGCAGTTTTCACTCTTCTTCGAATTTTCTGCTCATTCTTTCTTTGTGAGGTATCCTCATCTCTTTAGATCTGTTGTGACATAGAATTTCACATTGTATCAGATCCTTTTGAGTGAATAGTTTGAGAAGCTAATTTCAATAATGCACCAGAAGCCTTTGGATTTCCACAACAAATCCTAGTTCCATTGCATTGAATTCATTGGAGAAGTCCAATGAGGTCTATCCAGGTGTGAAGGATCTGGATAAAGTGCCTACTGTCCTAAAGCAGTGGTTAGTAGTAGTCTACCTCCTTATCGATATTTTTGTGTAGGTTATTCAATTTTTTTTAGTGCAGCAGCAATTACAACAGTTTTTTGCAGTTGCAGTAGTTTTCTACAATTGTAGCAGTTTTTTATGCAGTAGCAGTAGTTTCACCTTATATTCGCTCCAAGAGTTGTAATGGACAAGTTGAACTCTCCTCTCTCTCCCAGGATATTGACAACCTTCAATTATATTGATTGGAGGGATGATATGCAGATGGTATTGCGAAACAAATCATTGTACAGGGTGACAATGGGGAAGGATCCCAAACCAACATCAGTTGTGGAGAAAACCAAGTATCTGAATAGATTGGATGAAGCATTTAGTTTCATGTGTGTTCATATTTCCATATATGTACTCTTCCACATTGAAGGATTAAAGAATCCATGAGAGTTATGGCTAAAGTTAGAGACCCTCTTAGGAAAACAAGATGAGCTAAGAGGCCATATTCTGGAAAATCAGTTGATTGCTCTACAACCGAGCAGTTTTGAGACCATTCAACAGTTATTTTCAAAATTCAAATATCTGGTTATGCAATGCAAGCAGTGTGGCATTGAGAAGAAGGATGAGTACTTGGTGCTATCCATTCTGAGAAAGCTAGGTCCCGAGTTCTCTATCTTTGTCTCTACCTTCCATTCTGGGTGAATGCCAATCTCTGGTTGGAATATTCCCTCCTTACATGTTTTCATTAAATCTCTCATCCAAGAAAAAGATAACCTAATATAGATGGGCACCTTGCAGGCCTCCAAATATCAAGCTCTTATGGCTGGAGAAGAAAAAAGTTCAAATGGGAAGGGGAATCACAAAGGCAAGGATAAGAGGAAATCTGAACCCAAGCGGAATGCCAAGTCAATTCCATCAGAAGGATCCTCCAGCTATAAGAAGGAAAAACAGAAGGGATTTGAGAAATCCATGTGTTCCTATTGCAAGAAATGAAACCACCTAGAGAGATATTTCATGCAGAAGAAGATACATGATATGGCCAAGCTTCTTGAACAACACAACATTGCCCTCCCAAAAGGTGCAAGAGAGACTGATTCTAGAAGTGAGTCTGATGGTCATGAGAGTTGACATGCACTGAAGGATGTATTTTCAAAATAAAAAACCCTCCTCATAGATTCAGGATCCTCCAACCACGTGGTTTCCTCCAAAGAATCATTTTATTCTCTAGATCTCAAAGATGGTCTGATTATTCACATGGGAGACAACTCTCAGATCTCTGCTAAAGGGAAGGGCATAGTACATATGGAGCATGGAAAGTTCAAGAATTTTCTATTTGTGCCTTCTTTGTCAGAAAATTTGTTGTTTGTATATCATATGACTCACACAGGTTCATCGAAGAACGTAGTATTTGGTCCTGACACAGTTGAGATTGCAAAGATCTCCACTAGGAATATTATAGCGAAAGGGTTTGAAATCATGCCTCCAAGGCATATGAATTCTCACATTTTTTTCCATACTCTTTTCCTACCCCATCGGAATATGATGAAGATCAGAGTGATACCTATTCTAATGGAGATGGCGATCAAGATATTGATGTTGAGAATAAAGTTCAAGGAGATTGAGATTCAAATCAAGATCCAACACATGCTCCCAATCCATGGCGAAGGCCAATATGGGATAAAAAATTCCTTGTAGATGTTGGGAACACAGTTGGGGATCCGTCTGACCATAAAACCACTAGATCTCAGTATCATGCAAAACTTGCACTATGTCATGCTGATTCACTTCTCTTAGAGAGGTGTTGCATGATGGCGGGGTTTGATCCACAATCTCTTGGAGAGAATTTCCATGGGAGATCTACAACCAGGAAACAATATCGTTTGTCTGAAAAAAGGTACTCAAAGGTTCATTATTTGGACCACAATGGTCCATTCGCTCTAGTAGCAAGAAGAGTTCATGAAATACTTGTTTTGGAAAATACAACTTCTACACAATGGGAGGCAAATCAGAGGAGCATATACAGATCTAGCACCTACATTGTTATCCTACAGAGGAGCATCTTGCCAATATTTTTGCAAGGGATTTCACTAAGGAAAGTTTTTTCCTTCTTTGCTTAGCATGAAGGTTCTTTGAGTTCCCTACTACTGTTCTTTTTAAGGGGGATATTTTTCCCATGATGTTTTCCCCCATTTCCTTGGTTTATGGACATTTATTTATTTTTTATCATTTATTTGAATTTATGGGTGACCTTTGGTCTTAGTAACCAAGGCCCAATATGAAAAGTATGGATTAAGGGAGGGTGTTAGGATAGTTCAATACTCCATCCTTGTCCTACCTAGAATTATTTATCTTTTCTAGTTGTTGATGATGTCATTCCCCCCTAGCGGTGTGCAGATGTCATCCAGGATACATCTACCACCTTCTGAGCCCTGCATGAATCATTTTATGACCACTTTAGTCAGTTCCCTATTTTATAGGAACCTATTGAGTGTTCCAATGCAGTCCACCTGAGTTATCTGCCTCTTGTGGGGGGTTAGAGCTCTGAATGCCACTGATTGTGGCCTCATGCACCCTTTTCTGACTGGCATGCATGACATACTCACTATTGCGCCCTCTTAGTCAATTAACTGATTGTGATTTCAGTTAGCTGAGTTTAGGTTCAGTTCAGTTTACTTTGAGTCTTTCGATGCACTCTAGTGGTTATAATCTCCATGCTAGAACAACTGAGGTTCGAATTCTCTCCATTGTAACATCGTTTTTTATTATATTTACAATTGGAACATGTGGCATTATTCTGCTCCTATTTGATTTCTACTGCATTATTATTCTTCCACTCTTTTTTACTGCAGTTTTCACCCTTCTTCAAATTTTCTGCTCATTCTTTCTTTGTTTGGTATCCTCATCTCTTTAGATCTATTGTGACATACAATTTCACATATCTATGTAGACTACTGCAAGTTAAAAAAATATACAAGGAAATACCATCTTCCACTCCCTTTCAGAGATTAGGTTCTAGATTCCCTAGTTGGGAAGATGTATTTTTATTCCCTAGATAGGTTCAATGAGTACAACTAGATACAAATAGCCCTTGAAGATTAGGACAATAAAATGTTCATGTGCCCCTATGGAACCTTTTCCTACAGAGTCTTTCCCTTTTGGTTATGCAATGCATCTAGAACCTTCCAATGAGTTCTACTCAACATTTTTTCATACTTAATTCCAAACAATGCCAAAGTTTTTATGGATGATTTCACAACTTATGGTAACACCTATGAGGAATCCTTAATAAAATTAGAAAAATTCCTTAAACGATGCAAAAATTCCTAACTTTCCTTAAGTTACAAGAAATGTTTTATGATGATGAACCAAGGCATTGTTTTCGGGGAACAAAAATTTCAGAAAGGGGAATTCAATCTGACCCTGCAAAAATCATCATCATCGATCAACTTAGTAAACCTAAAAAAAAAAAGATGTAAGGATTTTATTGGGATATGTTGGTTACTACATAAGGTTTACAAAAAAATTTAGCAATATTTCTACCCCTTTATTTACCCTTGTCTCTAAAGATGCATAATTCCTTGGACCCCACCTTGCCAACATTTGTTTTAGCATCTCAAGGAGAAGTTGAATATTGCTCATGTACAATGAGGGTCCAATTGAGAATATCCATTTCAGATACACACCAATGCATCTGATAGATGCATTAGGTAATATTAGGCCAAAAAGAAAACATGCTCATTTATGCAATATACTACATTAGTAAAAATCTTGCAAATGCATAATTAAATTGCACTTTCACAGAATATGAATTCTTAGAAATAATATATGCTCTAAATAAATTTCTCCACTCTGTAACCAACTATGAATTGTTTGTTCATACAGACCACTCTGCTATTAAATATCTTATGAACAATCCAACTCTAAATGGTAGGATCACTAGACGGTTGTTATTGCTTCAAGAATTCAATGTGATTATACTTGATAAGAATGGTTGAGAGAATGTGGTTGCAGGATTCTTATCTAGACTGACTCGAGATGCTAAGGATGAAAATGCGGATGACTCTTTTCTCGATGAGAACCTTTTTGCCGTATTTTTAACCACTCCATGGTATCCAAATATTGCCAACTACTTGGTAGTAGAAGAGTTATCGCAACACTTTACATAGAAAGAAAGGAGTCCACTCATAAGAAAAAAACACACCTTTATCCTAGATCAACATATACTTCTTCAACCTAGGACCTGATGAAATTATTTGACGTTGTGTCCATGAATATGAGGCATATGAAATACTAAAATCCTACCACAATGAACCTTGTGGGGTCCATTTCGTCACAGAGAGAATAACTAGGAAAATACTCTCTATTGGATATTACTGGCCAACTCTCCACAAAGACACCAAGGAATATGTCTGCCGCTATGATGATTTCTAGTGCATGGACCAACCTACCAGATCCAATGAATTCCACTATCACCACAAGTCGCTATGGATCCTTTCGAAAAGTGGGGAATCAACATTGTTGGTCCAATTATATTTCCTTCCAACCAATTCAAGTGCATACTTCTATGCACTGACTATATTACTAAGTGGGTTGAAGTCCAACCCTTGAAAAATATGCAGGAAAATAATGTAGTGGAATTTATCTATGACAATAATTTCACTAGGTATGTAGTGGTGAGATAAATCATCTTTGACCAAGGGGCACAATTCACTTCCAAATTAGTCGTGGATCTAATGAACGTTTATAGAATGAAGCATAAAAAGACTACACCATACCATCCACAGGCCAATAAGAAATTGGAAGTCACCAACAGCGAAATTGAGAGGATTCAACCAAAATTGTGCAATACCACCATAGATACTGGTCCAATAGACTCACAGAAGTCGTATGGGCCTATCAAAATTCATGGAAAACCACCATCGGGTTAACAACACAAGAAATTGCATAAGACAAGATAATTCTCTTACCCATCAAATTTGAGATTAAAACTCTGAGAACAACTGTTGAATTGGGAATATACATTTTTCCCACTTATTGGGATTGTCTAATCCAATTAAAACTCTTAAACAAGTTCTATCAGCAAGCCTTATAACACACATAAACTCTGTAGCAACAATGCAATTGATGGAATGATCACTATATAAAGGACAAATCATTTGATCCTAGTGATTGGATGCTACTATATGATTATATATTTCACAACTTCAAAGGAAAGAATTATACTAGATGTCTAGGGCCACACAAAGTAGAAAAGGTATTCAACAATGGAGTGGTGAGACTAATCACTATCAATGAAAAAAGGCTACCACTCTTGGAAAATGGACACCATCTCAAATTATACAAGAAACTCCCTCTCAAAGACAGAATTTGTGACTAAGCTATAGCACCAGACTCATCAATAAATCTAGTAGAAGTCAGGCACATGGAAGGCCAAATCCCAACCTTCAAATAACTTAGTTAGTTGTTTTTTTTTACTAGGGGAATCGACAACTGGAGTTGGGATGGTACTCGCGTGACATGGGGTCCCGAGATCCAATCTCACTGCCATGATACCCCTAGGTGCATCCACAGGGACTGAACCATGGCACACAGGTAATTTTGGGGGGGATTCGAACACGTGACCTTCCATTTACAATCGATTACAAATTTTCATATTTACCACTTGATCTACCCTCCACACACTAGATAACTTAGTTAGTTTAACTTGAACAAAATTAAAAAAAAGAGTGACTTGGGAATTGTATATTTCTCTTGCAGCTCATTCACATCAAGTAAGCTAGATAATTGATGTAGATTTATCCTGCAGTTCATTCATATCAAGTGAACCATCCAGTTGTTGTAGATTTCCCTTACAACTCATTCTCATCAAGCTACCCAAATAGTTGCTGCAAATTTCTCTTGCAACTCATTCATATCAAGCAATCCAAAACTTGATGTAGATCTCTCTTGTGTCTCATTCATATCAAGTGATCCATCCAGTTGTTGCAGATTTCTCCTACAACCCATTCACATAAAGTAAAATAGACAATTGTTGCATATTTCTCCTGCACCTCATTCATATCAAGCAAGGCATCCAGTTGCTGCATATTTTTCCTACATCACATCCACATAAAGTGAGCCATACATTTGCTGTATATCTCTCCTATAGATCATTCATATCAAGTGAGATAGCTAGTTTCTATAGATTTCTCCTGCAGATCATTCATATTAAGCAATCTAGATAATTGTTGTAGATTTCTCTTACATCTCATTCATATCAAGCGATCCAATTAGCTACTGTAGATTTCTCCTGTAGCTCATTCACGTTAAGTGAGCCAGGAAATTTCAATAGAATTCTCCTACAACTCATTCATATCAAGCGAGCCAACTAGTTGCTCCACATTTCTCTTGCAGCTCATTCATATCAAGTGAGCAAGATAGTCAATGTAGAGTTCTCCTGTAGCTCATTCATATCAAGTGATCCATCCAATTGCTACAAATTTCTCCTGCAGCTGAGTTACCTCTAGTGATCCAGTTGTTACAGATTGCATCAACAACAACCATGTCACCACTAAATGATTATGTAACAACCTACGCTAGCACATCAATCACGCCAAAGTGCATAGATCCCAACCTATTATATGCTAGCTCCCATACGCATGGTATGTGCTCAATTTTTGAGGTAATGTATTTATTTTAACATTTAAATAAGGGTGTAGTAATTATGGTATCTCCATGATGATCCAACACCAATCATAACCCGAAACATTTCCAAGTCCTTATTACACTATAATGGTCGTACCCACCACATATCACTCCATTAACTCTGTATATCACCATACCTAACCATTGATATTGCTTCCACTTCTAGTCATAACACATGCACTCGACGCCATCATTCCCACGACCAACTGTAAACTCCATCATTCAAATCCTAATCTACAGTTCCAGACTATTGAAAATGCTTGGAGTTAACTAAGACATTCACAAAGAAGCCATGGGGGGGTGACTTAAATAGGAAAGAGTTGCTATCAATAAAATCGGTATTGGAAAATGCAGAGTTTGTAGAAATATTTCAACAAGCAAGGTGGTTGTAGTTTTTCAAGAAAATTCAAAATCATAGCCTCTCCCTTGTAGACGATTTTGCACAAAATATTAGGGACAAGAAGACCAAAATACAGGTCCTAGCAGTCCCGGTTATAGAAGAAACCATTACACAATCCATAGGGATTTCCTGTGAAGGAAAGTGTTGGTTCATAGAAAGAATAGAATCCACGACAACAAAAGGGAAATTCCTTGCACCCAATGTGGACTCTATAGAAACTAGGCAAGGAATTAAGTGAACATCGCCCCTGAGATCCTAGGGCGTGGTCCTGTAGTACATTATTAGATATATCACCTACAAAGGTCGAGAATATTTTTGCATGAATTTTCATTTTTTTTCATGTCACAACTCCAATCCAAGGGATGCCGCATCAACATGCAGTTTTTCTTATTCGATGATTGGAAACCATGGGAGAAAAATGCTAGGTCGGTAAGAAAAATCAAGTATACCACCAATGTTTAATTTTTCTGTTTGTAAAAAATGCATTCCAACAAGCACAACCATAGGGAAAACAAGTGGATGGAGTTGGCCAAGCCACACTTAGAAGGGTGCATCTCTCCTCAACAACTCAAGGTCTCGAGGAAAAAAAAGGATTTCAACCGACACCAATAAGATAAGGTTGCATCTTTGGAAGACAGATTAAAGGAAGTCGAGCATGAGCATAAGGATTTCAAGAAAAAATATAGTGTTATTCAAACCATGTAGTAATACTTAGTCAAAATGGCGGAACTCGGTGCAAAATTTCTCTCAGGTAGAGCACCCGCTATAGTATACACAATGCACCTAAAAGAACAATGGATTTGTTACCATATTGAATGAATTAGCTCAAGGTTTGGATTTGTTACCACATTGAATGACTTGGCTCAAGGTTTCCCATCCACTTCAATTAGTTAGGTAGGCACTTATGTGAAATTTTCTTTACATTAGCCCCTGCCAAAACAAAAATGTAAAGAAAATAGTGGCATAACTCTTCAGTGGGAGAATGAGAGAGAAGATGGGAATGATGGATCAAAACCAAAGATAACATTTGAGCATCATATAGCTCATGGAAAATCACCTAGACATCTAGTATCTTCACTAGAGGTGGGCCATTGCTTTCTTCTCTCTTCTTTGAAGAAACTCTTCACAATTCCACCCCAAACTTAGACAGTTCTCTGCATTAATCCTGGAAGATTGTGTTCTTCATGAATATGGATGGATCGGGGATTCATATCATAATTCTATGGCTATAGATCAGAATTATACAGCTGCATATGATCATAAGAGAATACAGAACACACTTTCCTTGGGGCACATCACTCAAAGTTCATTCATTGAGGCACATCACTCAATCATTGAGAAGCATAGCTCTCATATCATTAAACAAAATGGCCAAAATATGTGAAATGGAGTTCTCCTTCTTTTATAGACTTTATTGAGCTTATGCTCTTAGAAATTCAAATTGGAAGAGGCATGGATGTTTCCTTGACTAGTTGGATTTGGTTTGGACCCACTTAGCCTCATGGATGCGCCCTAACTTCCTAAACTTGGAGCTTGTAGCTTTTATGGATGTTTCTAATCCTTCTTGAGTTGCACAAATAAGGAAACTCTTTTCTTTTTTGCTTTTGAGAACGTTCCTTCTTTTCTACCTCTTTCCTCTTTTCTTTGCTTTCTACTTTTCCTTCTTTTTCCACTTTCCTGCTTTTCATTGATTCTTGCTTTGTGTTGCTTTTTTTTCAAGTTTCATTCTTTTGCTAGGAAACTTCTTTGGCCCACCTTATCTCCTTTTCTAACTCATTATTATATTTAAATAAAAATTAAATACTCAAAATAATATCACATCCCTTCTAAATTAATTTAATACAAAATACATTAACCATAATTTATTATCTAGCTAAATTAATTAATTACTAAAATAACTTGGGCCCAAATTATTCCCTTATTATTAGTTTAATACTAGAAACCCATGGGATGGAGTGGTTAGTGTTCTGGTGCTACCAAAAATGGGGACATGACATAGATGAGGTTTTCACACAGTTTATAGAGGAAAGCTTCTTGGTGGATGTCTGAGTCGGTGGATGTTTGAGTTGGGACTCTAGGACTGGTAGTATGATAACATTTCAGTAGATTTCAAGATTTCAAAAGATAAAATTAGCATAAATTAAAAGCACCACAGAGGTGGAAAAAAGCATCAGATTTGAAGTTCACACACTCTGGTACAAATTCTCTTTACCATTTTACTTTTGCTTGTAAATTGATATTCCCAATCTAGCTATGACATTTCAAGGATTCATTGAAAGAGAAAAATATTAAGAGTTACCTATAGATCACCTTGATGTTGGCAGGAAGGCTAAGTTTTGAAATTCAAAAGTCAAGATTCGATGTCATGGGTCGCAACAGGTAGTGGCAGTGAGTGCCTTTTTCTTGATATACTAGTTCTTCTTTTGATTTTTAACTTTTTACTCTAAGTTCCATTACTGTGAACCGGTCATCTAGTCACTAGTGTGCAATAGTGCAAGTAATATCCTAACCGGTAACAACTAACAACTAACAAGGAAGATCCTAGATGGTGGTCTAGTCATTGTTGGGTAATTGGAGATGTACAGAGGATTTAATTCATTCATTAAGCAACGCCTACTCCAACCACTTGGTTAATGAAGTATGATTAAAACGTAGCTATCCAAAAGTGAGTTTTCAACATGACATCATACATAGGCCTATAATGTGTTTAATTATTTTTTAATAGTTTTGTTCAGTGTCATCGCACCAATGGTTTGTGTGGTTTTTTTCGAAGGTCGTTGCAACTTCACTCAAAATGTTTGCGTCAATGCATAAATAAAATTTTAAAATGGTCGATAGCAAGGTCGGTCAATGCATAGTGACGCCACTACAACCTGCCACATGGCATCCTTCCATTGTGGGAATGAACTCCGCTTCGTCGCAAGTTCGACCAATCCCATCGTAAGAATGGAAATTTCTTCCCGTTGGAAGAATAACGAGAGAAAATAACCATCAACAGAAGGAGAGAATAGATTCGACGAAAATTCCAACATGCTTAAGTCAAACATGTGAGAGAATAGATTCGACGAAAATTCCAACATGCTTAAGTCAAACATGTGATTGTTTTGTGATGGAATTTCATCGTGAAAATATCGTAAATTGGTGCAAATATAGTAGTGATTACAACATCCTCTAGGATACCCTCTGGTTTCACAGTGGATTGATCTGCAAGTTTTAATAATGTGGGGGTCTGTCTAAGACCTGTTAATCCTAAGGATTCTATGGTTTCATGAGTCATGACATTAATGGAATCTCCCAAGTCAATTAATGTATTGGAAATATCATTTTTGTTTATTTGTATATCAACTATGGGAGTAACAGGGTCTAAATATTTGGCCATGGGAACCCCTCCAAGCATTAGATCTTCCAGTTTCCATTTCACATGCACATTTTGGGGGTCTTTTATTTTTCTACCTGGTTTTCGTACGAATAATTCCCTAATAAATTTTGAGTAAATTAGGCCAATATATTGCTATGGTGATGACTGGTGAGGTTCCCCAAATGATGGGTTCCTTACCCTTTCCTCCATGGGTGGTTTTGGACTAATGGAGGCATCCATTCTAGCTTAGGTGGATATCATTGCTAAGGAAGACATTGCATTGAAGAGTTAGCCCAATAAGAATTTTAATATTGATATTGGTATGGAAACATACCTTGATTTCGGGGATAACACAGTTCTTTTTGTGTGACGAGGCATACTTCATCAGCATATCCACTTTTCTCTCGATAAACTGCTTTTAAACTAGGTAAGGAGGGACACTTGTTGGTTGGGTTTTCTTGTTCACAAATATCATAGATTTCAATTTGGTCTAGGGGGTACTACTTCAGTGGGCGCTTCTTTTCTTCACCTCGGGCAGAAGATAGCCAAGGTTGCTTCTGCCTCCTCTTTCTTTTTCTTCAAATGCAGTTTGTCTAATTGTGATCTTAGTGAACTGAGTATATATGTTCTTAAATCCTCCAACATATTTCCAATCTCTACATGGGTGACTCTTCCAAAAGAGGTCTTGTTGATTCTTTAAAGTACATCCCTTGGCCCTTTCCCTAGCCGTGAGCATGGATAATTTTAGGGGATAAACTTATCCCATGGGATAAATTAAGGGGGTTACAACATTTACTGGGCTATTTTCTTATGTGGAAAGGGTTTTTCATCAAAAATATATTCTTCCAATATTTATTAGAAAAATAAATCCAAAATTAATAGCCTCATGCATATTAATGAGGGAAATGAAAAAAATTATTTTCGCCCTAGCAAATTCTCCCTCCAATCTATCTTCCACCCCCAATTTCTATAAAATTTCCAATGAAATCATTCCTTTTCCCTCGATTTTCAATAATGGAGGCTCCCAGGGTTTATCTTTCCCTCCATTTTTCTTGTAATCAGGAATATGGTTTTATTCACACGGATTTTTAGTGAATTTCATGTTGATACCTTCTTTGAGCCCTTGATTTCTAGTATTGGAGGCAAAATTAGGGGTAATTTTGTCCTATATAAAGGCTACAATGATTCATGGTTCATCCACATCGTATTGCACTTGCAGGGTGAAGGTTTTGGTTTACGTGATTTGAGTTTTCATTCTTAGTTTTCTCGACATTTTAATCTTCATACAACATCTCCATTGTCGAAATATCATGACTTGAAGGGGCATGCTGCACATACAATTTATTAGAGAATATAGACTCATGTCATGCTTTTTATCCAATAATTAACGTGGTATGCTTTTTATGCCTTCTATCTATAGCTACAATAGATTATTATACTATAAATTTGTGTTTTTCCATGGATTCTTTTTAAGGCCTATTGAATTCTAGGGCGCTCTTGATTCTTAGGGATCATTCAGCGTTGTTAGGGTTTTAATCTATCCTAGGAGTATTGGTTTCATGAAATCATTATAGAGATTAGAAAATATGTTTTTATTTTATGCCTTTTCATGTTTAAACTATCGGCTGACATTTATACGTTGTTAGTGGCTGCTACTCTTGATGGAGAGACACCACATGGTTTTTATACATTCAAACTAAATTTGACCTAGTTGTTTAAAATGTGCTTTTATAAGGATCTCGCAATGCAATTATTATTGGATCTGAGGCATTCATGAGAGAGTGTATGTTCATATGTTTTGTTTGTTATTATTGATGTTTGAGCATTTGTAATAAAAATGAAAGCAAACTGATTATAATGGTGGGGCTACAATGGAATGGTCATTATTTTGGCACTGCCTTCACATAGAATTGTCCAAAGTGTTCTAGTTGATTCTTTTATTTGTATTGAGAAGTTTGTGACTGGTATATTTTTTTATTCGTATTGCCAAGTTCGTCAATTTTATATGTAACCTAAATTTGTTAGGTTCGGTATTTGTTTTACAATATTTTGTTTTTTGTAAGGGTCGTTTAGAAGTAAAATGTTTTTTGGTGATTTGTGTTGATGTGTAATTGTTATCATTATCCATAAATGGATCTAGTTATATATGATGAATATATGATTTAGTTGGAACATGATACTTCATTTCCATCATGATTATATATGATATGTATAGGGCATGTTTGACCTGAGATGTAGACATTCTATTATTTGATATCTTGTCTTTTGCATTCAATGAGGGTGCTAAAATAGTTTTACCACATTTTGCATGCTTTCAAAAGGACATGGATACAGACACCTCCTTTGTTTATATGAGAACAAATAGTCTTTAACGAAATATTTCTAATGATATGCGTGATGATGCATTAATGTGCTTTCTATTCATGTTAGTGTATGTTCTTATTTATAATAATCATTGCAAAATTTATAATTAGCTCTAAAAATTATAAATCAGTTGACATAATTAAGATTTTGATTGTCAACAAAAGGAAGGAAAAAGTGGTATTTGTATCTATAAATAAATAAGTAGGTTATTTTGTTCTTAGAGGTTAGCTTAAAAATGGGATATTTGGAAAATAAGCTTATTGGGAATTCATACACTATATTAAGTTTGTGGGTCTCGATAAGACTCCACATTGTAATAATGGTTCATGGGTTCCATAATCACTTCGTAGTGTAAAGTGTTCGATTCTATGATTTTGTCGATCTACCAAGATTTGGGCCCCACATGTACACCAAGCCATTAAGGGATGAGATGACAAGTGGAGTCCCCACTTGTCCTTAATCTAGTTATTGCGGTTGTGTTTCACTGACACCTTCAGTTGTGAGTGACCGAATACTGCTTGTGAAATGTATAAATAAATCCATCCTCTCCTCATGCATGCATTTTTTCATTCAAGAGTCTAGGATTCGAGAGAGTTTAGAATTGAGCTCTAGTATATGCTCTTCTATTGCATTACCTTAGTAATATGCAAAATCAAAAGAAAATTCTTCTTGGAAAAAGATTCACCAAGATGTTACAACGTTTTGTAATTCGATGAAATATTCACCAAGTTTTTACAATATTTTATAATTCAGTGAAATATTCGCCAAGATTTTACAATATCTTATAATTTAGTGAAAGATTCACCAAGATTTTACAAGATTCTATAATAGAATGAAATATTGGCCATATATATATATATATATATATAGTATTGATAAAACAACCTTTAAATTTTCCTATATATCAGGGACATTCACTCATTTATTATACATATAAATTTGAGGGAGGTTCTTAAAATTATCCTTTGCCATGAGGTCCCTCTAGAATATCTTTGACATAATTCACATATAACATTATAGGGATACTGGTATATGTCACCTCCATCCATCATGTTCAGAATTTCAATACATTCATCTAGGATTCCCCGTAGAGGTAGGATTTTTTTTGTCTTTGTATCCAATTAGTTCTATATTGATCATTGCAAGTTGTATTTAAAACGTTCTATGTAGTCTTCCAAGCTCTCATCCTCTTTTTGAGTCATTTTTAAGATCTGTTCCTTGCGATCCTTGGATTTGCAATAGTATTGGTATTTGTCAAGGAAGTCCCTCTTATTTGTTCCCATGTGGTGATACGGTTTCCACTGGGTCCCATGAACCATCGGAGGGAAACATTTTTTTAGAGTGGAACAAAAATACTTAAGTTTATGAGTGTCATAGACATAATTGTAACTTTTGCAGATGACGTCAAACTTGAAAATGAACGTATCACTATCCTCATTGACTATGCCATTAAATTTTGGCAAGGTAGAGTCTAGAATATTCTTCATTTGGGTCGACCCTTCTGTGGTTCTAATTGGGAATTCAAGGTGACCATTTCCTCCTTCACATTGTGATCCATATTGTAGTTAAATTCGTCTTCCATTTCTATTACAATCTTGAAATTATCTTATTACTCCTTTGGGAACTTAATGGAAGAAGTAGGAGTGACCGATTCTTTGAAAATGTGGCCTAGATGTTTATCTGGTGTAGAGCTTATGCTTCCTTTGGGGTACAATATCTCTACTTGGACTGAGAATGTTACTTTTGTAGGATGTATTAGATGTGTCGATTTTGTAGTGGAATCTTCTAATTTTTTTTTCGCTAGAGAGTTGGTGGTTGTTGTCAGGTAACTAGGATGGTTGGATCCCTCTCCTTGAGTTGGTATCACTGCAATGCTATAACTTTGGGATTTTTTGACATAAGTGATAAATCTTCCTTTCAGATCCCTACCTTTGTTCATGAGTCAAAACATCTTATCTTGCACAAATTTTGAAATCAACAAAAAACACTTAAAACACACTTTCAAATACCAAAAATTCAAAACATACTTTTAAAATAGCAGTAATCCAAAACACACCCTTTAAAGTACTCAAATCAACATTGATCATGACTTTGCACCTATGATAGTTCCCCGATAATGGTACCAAAATGACGGGCTTTTTAATTACCTTCCCAATTTCTCAGCAACATAACTAGAATGATTGTATATTAATTGTTACAAACTTAAAATAATAAATAAATACATTAATAATAATAATAATAATAATAATTAGTTACTTAAAAATTCATACCCCTTCAATGAAGAGGTGTTAAAAGGCTTATATAATGGCCAAACCATTGTATTGTATCATCATCTAATATATATTCATTTATCAATTTGTGGGTTATTCAGAAATATTGTGGGTTTATTCATAATTGTTTCTTTTGAGAATATAGAGATACATATATTACATTGGTATCATGGCCTAGTTTTATAAAAACCACACGTGGCTTTTATTAAAGAAAAGTAAAGAAAGAAAAAAAAATAGAAAATAAATAAAGAAGAAGGTAAAACCAACACATGGTTTTATAAAACCACATATGGTTTTCAAAAGTGTAATATATAAATAAACACACACACACATATATATATATATTATTACTAGCCCCAAGAGTTAGCTCAATCGGTCGAGCACCGTAGTTAGGCCTCCCAGCATGTGAGGTCGCGGGATCCATTCTCCTCGACACTCTTGGGGTTAGGTACGCAAAATGTGTCGAGGGTGTGATGGCCCCTTCGGGTGGGCCCGCCAGAAATTATTCCGTGGACGTAGCGATGCCGGTCAACCGGTACGTGAACCACATTGAAAAAAATAAAAATAAAAATAATATATATATATATATATATATATATATATATATATATATATATATATATATATATATATTACTAATCATGAGATAAAAGGAGATATACAATGGGGATATAAAGTAAAACCCTAATTACGTCTAGTTCAAAAAAAATATGATAAATTATGATAATATTTTCCAAAAACTTTTATATATATATATATATATATATATATATATAATAATTATTTTTGTAATTATAGTAATTATTATTAATTAAGTCTCAAACTTTTACGTTAGCCATGAAGTCAATTAGGGAAGAATTAAGTATGATTTTTTATCAATGAATGAGAAAGATGGACAAAATACTGGATTGTATGGAACGATCAGTTGTAAAATATTCTCACAACTCTATTGAGAATGCCTTCAATAAAATAATCCATCAAAGCAAATTGAAAGCCTCCCAAGACAAATACTTGGAACCTAAATCTAAATGTGATCTAAATATGATGTTTAAGGCCTAGAAGAAAAACCAGATAAAGAACATGAAAATGATGAAATTTATGTTTTCAACATTAAAATGAATGGCAATGCCAGTTCCATATCACCATCTAATTATCACGTCAACAAACATGAAAATGTGCCCACAACTGTAACGAGAAAAGCACTTACACATTGTTCTCAACCAGTTTTTCCAGATAAGTCTATTGATCTGATTGATGGAATTAGAAACCATGGAACTAGTCAATATCTACTTAAACAGGTTGGAAGAATTGATGATGGTTCTACAAACACAAGAGTAGATATTTATGTAGACGTTGTGTCCTTGCAAATTGTTGCTTACCTTCCAAATGATGATGAATATATTGGGCCTATTGTTGTTAAGCCAGATGACACAATAGTTATTACATCCACATGATTAGGAAATATTATCAAGGAAGTTACTGCAAATGAACAACATTTATGTTGCTCAAAATTTGAAGTTTTGGACATAGTCATGTGGAAATCATAGACGCTACGATTCAATGAAGAAGCCATGGATGCTACGATTCAAGAAAAACTAGTACAAGACCTAGATAATTCCAATCAAGTTGACATTGGTTTAAATGTGCGTCATTTCTGTGACAACCACCAATAATCCTTGAAATTGTTATAATTAAAGAGCACACTCACTAAGGATGTAAGATGGAATCCATATAGCTATAATATGGATTGATGAAAATAAGAAGGCTCACATTGATGTCTTAAAACTCCAAGCACTTAAGAATGGCCATCACTTTGATTTCCAAGATCAAGGAGTATCTCTTAAAAATACTTCCATTATTATAAAACCCAATGTTGGATCCACAACTAGTAAAAAAGTGGAAGTAATGAATATCCACAATTGCTCATAAATGGAATCCAAAAGACAAAATGGAAAACAAATAATTACAAGTTGTATTGTTTCAAAAAATCACCACTCAAGCATAAAGGATTACAAGACAAGGAGCCAGACTCATGTCAAGATAAAGGAATCAATCCAAATCACATAACTCAAATCAATGTTCAACACAAATCTAGCGAAAAGGTGACATCAACAAATTCAACTTTGAGGACAAAGCTTCCCTTAAGGGGAAGGCAATGTTACGAACTTAAAATAATAAATAAATACATTAATAATAATAATAATAATAATAATAATAATAATAATAATAATAGTAATAGTAATAGTAATAATAATAATAGTTACTTAAAAATTCATATCCCTTCAATGAAGAGGTGTTAAAAGGACTATATAATGGGCAAACCATTGTATTGTATCATCATCTAATATATATTCATTTATCAATTTGTAGGTCATTCAGAAATATTGTGGGTTTATTCAGAATTGTTTCTTTTGAGAATATCCAGATACGAATATTACATTAATTACCAAGTGTGGCTCATAGGATACTTGTGAATTTCCGTATACTATATGTACTAGAGCAATTTGTTTCAATGATGATTTGAGTTTGATTTGTATTTGTAAGACCAATAATGATGATTGCAAAAAAGGGATTTAAAACATTTGTTAATAAGGTCACCAAAACTAAGTGTTGAAATAAGGAAACTATAGGAAAGTGCTTAAGTGCAAATAACTCAATTCAATAATGTGTTCTACACACTAACTAACTAGAAGAAAAAGGAAATTCTAGGAAATGAAATTGCTGCAAAAAGGAAACAACTATTCTACGGTTCAACTGAAATAAATTCAATTATAATTGCTAATTGCGGAACATAAAATAAACTACTTGTTGTTCAAAAAGGAAATAACTTGTAGGAATAGGAAAATAACTATAAGGTGACCTTATTAATTTATATGCATCAACCCTTTAATTACAATTAGAAAAATGTTGGACTCAGGGTAAGTTGTGACATAGTGAACTGGTTGGGAGTCTTGTCTTACCTATGAAGATCCTCACTGCAATCCAATCACTCATTCATGTCAGATTTTATCAATAATCATTTAATTAAATCACACAAAATAATAAAATTCTATGTAGAACTTCTCAATTCTTTGAAGCTACAACAGTGAAATATTTACTTGCACATGATACTAAAGAAACATAAACAAGCCGTGAAGTAACTATTCTAGATAAAATACAACAATACTTGAACAAGGAGGGGTCCTACCTCCTTAGACAAGGTACTGGGAGAATGAACAACAACTACTCTAACTAAGCCTTCAAGGAAACATAGGCACATAACTTAGCTTTTATTAAATAGGAATGGAGTTACATAGTAACAACATTACAAGATATTCTTCAATCGCCCTTCTCAAATGAGGTCGACTAATTATACATTTTCAAATATCTATCCTTGGCATAAGAAGATTCATGGAAATCGATGAGAATCTACGATTCTCAAGCCATTCCACCTTGTTTCCCCAAATAGTCATTCAACTCTAACAATCAGCTAAAATCGTGATGCAGTTACAACTATTTAAAATGGTCTTCAACCAAACTCCTGAATTATTGAAACTATCTGAACTTCTCATGGGAGATCCAACTGTGCCCGTTAAATGCACTTAGAATACAATTGTCACTTATCCAAACTGGTACTCTTCCAGTAGGATGATCATCGTAATTGTATGGCATCTAGCAACTTGTGTAGCAGCATCAAGATAGTTGGTGTAACAATATCACAATGTTTGGTGTAACTACAATAGTGTTGGAGCATCACAATAGAACAATGGGTGTAATAGCAACGATGTTGCAATGGTGTAGCAGCATAATGTTTATTTATGTAACAACAATAATGTAGCAGAAACCTGCACATAATAGCCTTAGGATGGTATCTATGCACCTTCACGAGTTACCATAAAAAGGTTATTTTCCCTCAACCACTATCATAATTCACTTAAAATGACATGCAATGTGGAAGCACATACCTTTGAAATAATATATCGTTATAATCAGGATTCAACTTAAGGAATGGATAGAATAATGGACAAAAGTGATCAAAATTTAAATAGAAGAATATGCAAAGGATGGTGTTTCAATCTCCCATCATCTTCTTCTTTTATGCTCTTCTTACATGCCATTAAAATGGCCATCTTAGAGAACTGGTCAACAACCACAAATACACATCCATTTCCATGCTTAATTAAAGGAATGTCAAACATGTATTCCATGGAGACGAACTCCTAGTATTTTTCTATAGTAGGTAGAGGAATGTACAAACCTTTCTTCTTACTAGAAAGCTTGGCAATGTATTATATAATACATTATCTAATATACTTGTTGGAATCATGTCAAACCTTGGGCTTGTAGAATTACTTTTATAATACTAACAATATCTTCTCTACACTAACGTGCCTTTCCACCCATTTGTAATTCAACTGCCAATTCATCTTCTCATTCTCTCTTAGAGGAACACAAAGATGGAACATATGGCATAAAATTTCACTGATTGGACATGAAATTTAAGACTATTTTCATACACCCATTATCTAATAGGTAACAATGAAGTAAGGCTTTATATCATACAATTGGGGCCACCTATAGGTCTCATTTCCACAATAATTGAGAACTATAATCAATTCTACAATAAGAGGTCAACTTAGGTATTTTTCAACAAGATTTGTGCTTCCCTTCTTGTTCTTGATGTTCAAGTGAAACTATTGTAGGTACATGGACCAATTTTGACGATGATAATTTTGTAACCTTCCCTGTGTCTACATAAATTGCAGGGACTTGTGATCAGTGTGGATGATTTCCTTCCTAAGGATGTAATTCTTCCATTGGTGAGAGGCCTGCACAACGAAGTACATATCCTTGTCATAAGTGGGGTATTTGTGAATCGGGGTATTTTTTAAGGATTATAATACTATACTTAAGTATAATATTATAGGCGATTATTTTGGATTGAAAAAAACATATATATAGATTGGTAGGAGAATATTAAATATGAAACATACAATTTACTACTGAAAATTGTAAATTTTGGCAAATATTATGATAAAAAAAACATATTTTATGTAAATATATGTGATATTAGAGACCAAAAATGACCAAATAGCTAATATATTTTTCGAAAAAAAGCCCCAAAAATATCCAATTGGCGAAATTTTGCCCCTAAAAATTTCCTTGTTGTGAATCACACCAGAGTGTGTCTTGTTTTGTTAGGCCACCAAATTTCCACTCTGTGTGAGGAATGCATTAACAACATAATATGAAATATCTGCCTTAATTTGGAAGGGTTACCACAAGTATTGTAGAGTGATTTCTTCTATTGAAGGAAGTTTTTGTTTCATATCCTATAATGCTTCATGTTATATAGAGAGACCCAGTGTAGAGGATATGGTGGTCACATTGGTATTATATTAACCTTATAGCCATCTCATGAAGAGAAAAAGTCTCCTAGCCTGAGAGATTACCTTCCTACATTTATTGATTGAGATCAAAGAAACTTCAATAGTTGAAACTACCACTCATACTTATTATAACTAACCTCCCAAAGTAATAGTGACACTACGACTCTAAATTGTAAACAACATGATGTTTTTGCAAATAGGTTTGCCCTAAAATAAAATCACAAAATTCAAATGGGGTAACATCATGCATTACCTCATTTGTGAAGGGCTTGATGTTGTATGGTAGGTGGCATTAATGAATGATGTGAATGCCTCATCCCTATATTAACTAACCTATGGTGTGTGGTTGGGGATGTTTTTTTTTCGACAACTTCAATCTCTTGAATACCTTTTTTGATATTAGGTTCATTTGGTTACCACTATCAATAATGAAATGTAGCAGAATCCCCTTAAGCCACATAAGTGAATAGAAGAGGTGCTCACATTTTGTTTTCTCCTTTAAGTGGATATTTTTGGTTGTAATGGTATCACTAGGTTCTATGTCAATGGTATTCTTTCACATATCTATATTTGAATTAGAGTCCAAATTCTAAATTTGAGGATTTCATCTTAGTCAACAATGACTACTTCAAGCAACATTTGTCATTGTTGTGATAGGTATTTTTCTAAAATTCACACCACTTTCTAGTGTCCTTTGAATTTTCATTGCCCTTCTTTGTCTGTGACTTGGAATGGTTTCCTTTAGGTTGGATATCCTTTCTTTCCCTTTTTCCTATGATTTAGGACCACTTTTACCATGGTTATGTTGAGATGGATTTGTAGACCCAAACTCTTTCTTTTTTTTTTCTTGATTTTGATAGAATGTTGATAAGTGGCTCCTAGTGAAGAGATGCCTAGGAACTCCATATTTGTTTCAATGTTCCTATGTATGCCACTACAATAGTTTAGGACCAAGTGTTTCCCAAAGTCTCTAATAGACAACTTTGAGCATAAGATATTGTTGAACTTTGACATTGTCTAGTGTCTCTCACAGACAAAAGTTGTCCATTTCATAGTCATCATCATAGTTTCCAGTAGGGTAGATTTCATCCTTTATGGCAACAAAAAAGTTTTCCAAGTGGGTTCTACCCTAAATGTTGTAGACTCTTTTATTGCATGTGTCTCCTAGTAACCTTCCAACTAATATTTAACATGGGAGAGGGACTTAATAGGTGTGAAGGTGATGCTTTAAACGTTGGAAATTTTTTGAATAGAGTAATAAAAATCTAATAGATTTATCCATTTATCCAAAGAATATACATCAATATGGTGTTCGAATAAATGAATGTCAATATTATATTATACCTTGAACGACATTACACATCTAAAATAGTTTCTAGTTGAAGATGTCTCAATCATTATTGGAAATTGTATAAGGATCTAGGTGAAATTATCCATTATCTTGTGCCTCTGTTATGTGAGAGATTCCTTGAGTAACAAGTTGATACGATCTTCTTCTCTATCATCTCTCTTTTCATCCACCATGGGAGGATACGTTGGAAGGTGAGAGTGGTATGCCCATGTTCAATTATAGTGATACCCAACTAGCTATACCCTAACCTCATTGAGGACATCAATTAAGAAACAAGAAAGAGAAAATTACTCTAATACCACTAATCGAGATTATGTAAATAAGAACAGGAAAGTAGATATATAAATGTAAACACACACAAAATAATGTAGAGAGCACAATAATACAATAAAAATTAGATTTATTAATGAATGAAATGGAGAAAAGATTATAAAATGCAAAAACAATATGAACTAGAGAGAATGGTGGTAGATTAACTCTTAAGAGAGAGATCTGTCAACTGCACTCATTTTCAACAAGAAGATTACAAGAGGAAAAAAGTTCCTTTTAACATAATATATGATTCCTTGGGATGAAAAGAAATAATGATCCAAACCCCTAACCCTAGGAACTGAAGCAACAAAAGGAATGTGGTCCTCGAGCAAGTTTGTTGATACATCAACTTCTTGAGAACACACCTTTTGTATTCAAAATTTGTTTTAGAAATTTATTGGACCATTAAAAAATTTAATTCATTCTTTTTTAGTTGGAAAGGCCATGCAATCAAACTTTTGTGGCCTACATCAATTGCCAAAAATGCAAGGGAAATGCTTGGAAAATGCACTTGACGTTTGAGACCTAAAAAACTATAGTAAAATGATTAAGATGCAGAACCATTTTAAATTAGTGTAATAGGTGGGTGGACACCAATATCCACTTGATCAACCATGGCCAAAATTTTCATAAATTAATTCCTAATACTTTCCCTACGAATTTAGGGGAGGCAAGGAAATAGATATGTCAAAGTGTAGTTAATAATCCTCATATTGTGCTAGCACATTATATGCACTTGATATATACAATGATTTGAGATGAGATTTCCTATTTTTTTCATTAAGATATAGATTATTAGCATCGATATAAATGGAAACATACTAGATCTACATATGTGCATGGATTTATATCAATAAAATATGCTCCTAAAATGGACACTTTGAATTGGGAGGATCTTGTAGAAGTTAGATCTCCAAAAACATTATTATGATGAATGTCTACATGCAATGAATCCACATGATTGCCATTAGAATGGCACAAAATGAGATTCAAATTCAATACTACCATTCAGACCAAGTTAGTATAACGGTTCATATCACATACATGCATGCACCAGAGAGCAACAACGACCAGAGGATAATATTGAAGGAGACAAACTTCTACATCAGTGATTACAGGTGCCATGACCTGCATTATGTACAACATTGCTTTCAGATTTTCTATGATCAGCTGAAAGGGAGATATATATATATGGATCAACATTGGATATGGTCAGATGGTTGTGCAAGCCAGTTCAAAAATGCACATGTATTCTAGTTATTGAGTATTTTGCACAAGACTTATGGTGTGACACATATATGGAACTATTTTGAGACCAGGAACAGGAAGGGAGAGCATGATGGGGCTGGAGAATGTATCAAAACCATACTACGAAGGGAGGAGATGAGGTGCATGGAGAACCGTCATATCCGAGATGCAAAATCCATAGTTTAATGGTGCTTTGCAAAAATGTCAGATCAATCCATAGAGAAGCGTACATCGACAAGTAGAGGACACGTGGTAAGAAATTTATGGAAAGTGGTTGATATATATCAATCACGTCCATATAGTTGTAGTACTATATAAGGGACTCGTGGATTTCATTCAGTTTGAAGCTCAAACAACCCCTTATTTGAAATATGGACACAAAAAATTGTTTTCTTTTATGGGCCTTGTAGCAGTGGTGAGTGGGATGAGTGTGAATCAATGGAATGGGTTGATGAGTGGGATCATGTATTACTTGCGGTAGACCCACGTGAATTTGTTGAAATAATTCAGTTAGAGGAAGGCCAATCCTCTATTTCGAACAACTATGATCATATATTTGATCTTGTACAACCAGGTAGATATTTCTACAATCATATCTTAGTGCCCTTCTTGTTTTTTTATTTAACCATGTCATCAAACCCCTACATGTTTGAATTTGACCATAAAATGCATTTCTGTAGGACACATCTATGCAGTTGTCACTCTGAAAGATAATGAATGCAACATAAATTATTGGTTGGAATGATGCATCCAAGGGAAGCAAACCCTCTTCACATCATCCATTGATAGTGAAGGCATTGACTTTTAAACTTGCTCGATGGTTGTTCAGGGTGAATATCTTATAGTAGATGGAAAGTCACCGAAGACCGATGGGTATCTATACATGGATTACAGACGAGGTTCACAAGTGTATCACTTTACACACTTGATCATTGGTACACACATACAAATACAAACAATGTCAACAAAGAGCTTGAACAAGCTACGCTACTGCCTACCTCATGCAGAGCAAGAGAGATTGTTGGAGACAATAAAAAACAAAGAGGATCCATATGGCCTAATTCATTGAGGTAACTATTTAATGCTATGTACATATATTATTCATGTAATTATTTATCCATGCATGTCTAACGTTATTCATGTTAGATTGTGTATTTCATGTTATGTTAGATAGTTCATTTCATGTTGTACAGATCTTGTAATATTAGATTGTCTATTTCAGGTTTATGTAATGCTTAAGTTCATATTACCATACATTGATGTATTCTTCACACCGTTATGTGACTTACACCATTACATGTTTTAAATGATGTTCATTGTCCAATCACCATCGTGCTTCATCAATAAAATTCCCATTGCCACCATCAACATCAACACCATCCTCCCCATGCCCATGTTGTCACTGTCTCCATCCTCATCATCTCCATTGTCATGATCGTTGCCATCAAATTCCATCGCCATTCCCATTTCCACCATCAATGTCACCGCCATCCTCCTCATGCCCACGTTTTCACCATCACCATCCTCATAATCCATAACGGCACCATTAAACACCCTTGAAGGTTCATAGTTGAAGGGATTGAGTCACTTTCATGGTCCTGTTCTTGTTTGAATTAAGCCCTAAGTATGCCTTCCAACACTAACTTTAGAAAAACTATTTTTATCATGTGTTGGTCACCCACATGGACCACTTTCTTTTGTAAACTGTCCCTATTAGTGTATATTTTGCATATATCCAGTCAAAGGAAGCATTTTTTTTTCTTCAGAAAATTGAAATTTCGTGCAAAGTAAAATTTTATTAACTAAATAAAAATCAAAGAGTAGTGATCTTTATTGTTCCAATGATAGAAGGTCATTACAAGAACTTTCCAATATGAACAGACTTGACTAAAAGACATAGTTAAAAAAAATCAGGTGTTATCCTCCAAGTGCTTCAAAGATGACTCAAAAAGCTACTTTCAACTCCAACATTCATGTAAGATATGTGGATATACTCTCATGCAATACAAATACCTATGTGGCTCTAGTCTCATGCAATCCAACCCAAGTCTCAAAAATTCAAATAGAACAAGACACCCACCATAATTAATTTCAATGGGTATCTCACCCATCCAACAATTAATCATCCTCTTCTCTCTCTCAACCATATGCAACACAAGATTCAAACCTTCCTTTCTCTCCTAAAGAGTCCCTCAGGAAATCAATCCCTTCTAGTGCTCTAGTGTGGGAATGAAGAATATAATCCAATGACCAAACTCTATAAACCTAGAGTTGCAGACCATTATCTCAATAATATCACCACTAGTTTCCTTCTATCCACCCTTGGTATATTCAACAAACTTGTCAAGCAAAAATACCCTTATTCTGAATTGTTACTAAAATTGCTCAAGCATAAAAGCATGTGAGATAATTGGGAACCCCAAGTAAAAGGCCTCACAAAGGGAAATTCCAAGTAATTTTGAGAAAGTGACAAATTAGGTCAAAAGTAGGGCATCTTGTTCTAACACTAAGGTCATTGGTCTAGTAGAAGACATGGAGAGTGGAGCTAACACCTAACATGATTTTAGATGATAGCAATAGAGTTGTCTTTCCATGTACTTGTGTGATGCAACATGGATAAGGTTTTCAAACCCTAAGAAAGACAATCATGCTAGTGGTGAGAGCTTGAATGACATAAGCTTCTTGTTGAATCCAATTAGGAATTCCTACCTATCCTTGAAATTATAGGGTGCCTTAGAAAACCCCAGGAATTAGATGTTAGGGATCACAAATATTTAACCACTGGAGAAGATAAGGGTAAGTGAGACATCTTTGATTATATTGGAGAGATTTATATTATGTAATTCTAGAGTATAAAACCTAAGGTTTGAGGATTGAAATACCAGGATGGACATGTAGAATTAGATGCTAGAAGTTGAGTTCTCTAGTGGTGTACTTGTGTGATGTTACATGGGTATGGTTTTCAACCCTTAAGAAAGACAATGATGCTAGTGGGGAGACCTTGATTGAAATAAGATTTTTGTTGAAACCAACGAGGACTTCCAACGTAGTCAATGGTTCATCGATCTGAGCCACGGTTATCATTCTATGGCTAGTTGCAACTCACCTCCTAGAATATTTTAGGGACACATGTTGAATTGGTTCTGGGGGCATAGGATTTTATCCGGGCAGCAGAGTCGAGATTTGCAAGATGCTGCAAGTGTATTTGGGCAGTTTTGATGTGCGAATGTTGTCCATGGGTTCACGATCGAGTCATTTCCAAAGTTGACCCCCTTGTGCAAGAATTGCACTGTATCCCATTGAGAGTAACCCTAGATTACAAAATTACCGAAATTGAGGGGCTCTAGGCCATGGACTCAAGGGAGAGGGGCACCCCTAGAATTATTTCGATGTCCTGATTCCAACAGTGTTGGTGGTTCATCGATATGAGCCACATTCATCGTTCTATGGCCAGTTGCAACTTGCCTCCTAAGGGATTTCAAGGACACATGTTGAATTAGTCCCAAGGGCATAGGATTTGTTTCGGGAAACATAATTGAGTTCTGTGAGATGCTGCAAATGTTTTTGGGTAGGTTCAACATGCGAACATTTCCCGTAGGTTCATGGTTGAGTCATTTCCAAAGTTGACCCCCTTGTGCAAGAATTGCACTATCTCTCAATGAGAGAAAACCTATATTACAAAATCACCGAAATGGAGGGGCTCTGGACCATGGGCCTAGGGGAGAGAGAAACCACTAGCATTATTTCGATGTCATGATTCCAAAAGTGTCGATGGTTCATCGATCTGAGCCACGATCATTGTTCTATGTCCAGTTGCAACTCACCTCCTGGAGGATTTCAGGGACACACATTGAATAGGTCCCGGGGGAATAGGATTTGAACTGGGCAGCGGAATTGAGTTGCATGAGGTACTGCAAGTGTGTTGGAGCAGGTTTGACATGTGAACATTGGCCACGGGTTCATGGTCGATTCATTTCCAAATTTGACTCCCTTGTGCAAGAATTGCATAGTCTCTCATTGAGAGAAACCCTATATTACAAAATCACTGAAATGGAGGGGTTTTGAGACATGAAATCAGGGGGAGAGGAACTCCTAGAATTATTCCAATGTCCTGATTCAAACAGTTTTGATGGTTCATCGATCTGAGCCACAGTCATCGTTCTATGTCTAATTGCAACTCGCCTCCTGGAGGCTTTCAAGGATACATGTTAAATTGGTATCGGAGGCATAGGATGTGATCCCAACAATAGAATTGAGTTCCATAAGATGATTCAAGTGTGTTTGGTCAAGTTCAACATGTGAATGTGGGCCACGAGTTCACAATCGATTCATTTCCAAAGTTGACCCCCTTATGCAAGTATTGCACTCTCTCACTAAGAGAAACCCTAGATTACAAAATCGCCAAAATGTAGAGGCTCTGCGCCATAGAATCAGGGGAGAGATGCACCCCTAGCATTATTCTGATGTCCTAATTCCAATGGTGTCGAAGGTTCTTTAATATGATCCATGGCCATCGTTCTATGGCCATTTTCAACTTGCCTCCTGAAGGCTTTTAGGGACACATGTTGAGTTGGTCCCGGGGGCATAGGATTTGATTTGGGAAGCATAATTGAGTTTCGTGAGATGATGCAAGTGTGTTTGGGCAGGTTCTGTGTGTGAACATTGGCCATGGATTCGCAGTCAATTCATTTCCAAATTGGACCCCATTGAGGGGATGTAGGCCATGGACCCAGGGGAAAGAGGCACCCCTAGCATTATTTTGATGTCCTAATTCCAATGGTGTCAATGGTTCATCGATCTAATCCATGGTCATCGTTCTATGGCTAGTTTCAAGTTGCCTCCTTGAGGCTTTCAACAACACATGTTGAGTTGGTCCCGGGGGAATATGATTTGATCCGGGTAGCAGAATTGAGTTATGTGAGATGTTTCAAGTGTGTTTGGGAAAGTTTGATGTGTGAATGTTGGCCATAGGTTCACTATTGAGTAATTTCCAAATTTTATCCCCTTGTGAAAGAATTGCACTGTCTCTCACTGAGAGAAACCCTAGATTACAAAATTGTTGAAATGGAGGGGATCTAGGACATGGAACCAATGGAGAGAGGCACCCCTAGCATTATTTCGACGTCCTAATTCCAATGGTGTCGATGGTTCTTTGATCTGAGCCACAGTATAACAAATACCTTTTTTCAATCATAAACATTTTTACAACTATGATACAACATTTACAACTCTTAAATTTTGTCTATGGAGTTCAAAAACATCTCTTGCCAATGACTTGTGAATATGTCAATTAATTGGTTTTTTTATTTAGAATTTACAAAATTTTAGATAGATTTCACCATTATTAAAACTGTTTTTCTCATTAAATGATATTGAGTGTTGGATATGTTTTCTCTTCTTGTGAAATACATGATTCTTTGAAACAATAATATTGAATTAGTATCACAAAATATCAATGTAGAATTTTCTTTCCCATGCAACAAGTTGGACAAAACTCCTTTCATCCAAAATACTTGACAAGCTGTTAATGTTGCACCCATATATTATGATTCCGGTGACCAAATTGTAACTATGGGATGCTTCTTTGATTCCCATGACAGAGTATCCCTACCAAAATTAAAAGCATATTACCTCATGTGCTTTTTCTATCGTCAACACTACATGTAAAATCACTATCTGTGAAACTAGTCAATTATGGAATACAAAATTCAGTAATATGATGTACTTGCAATGCATCTTAAAGTTCTTTTACCAACTTGCCAATGAGTACTTCTCGAAGACTCCATAAAATCCATAAAACTTGAGATTAAACTCACAACAAACATATCTGGCCTAATTGTTATTAGGTACATCAAACTTCAAACTAATTTCTTGATTTGTGTTGGATATACAAAAGATACATTATACTCTTTGCTTAAACTCCATAAACCTGGAGATTAAACTCACAACAAACATAATATCTGGCCTAATTGTTATTAGGTACATCAAACTTCCAACTAATTTCTTGAATGGTTTTGGATCTACAAAAGATACATTATCCTCTTTGCTTAGTTTAGTACCTATTGCTATAGTTGTTGACATTGGCTTGCAATTCAACATTCTAAATCTCCTTAACACATCTTTATCATACTTTGATTCTCATATAAAAATTTCATTTTTAGATTGATCAACTTCAATACAAAGGAAGTACTTCATCACACTCTGTCATTTCAAATTCATTTTTCATGGCTATTCTAAATTTGTCCAACATCAAATTACTTGTAAAAATTATATCATTGACATAATAATTTTACCTTGCTTATATGTTTTAGTGTACAAAGAGGGGTCACTTTTGCTTCTATTAAACCCATTGTTATTCAAATAGTTGTCTATCTTGATATATCAAGCTCTAGGAGCTTGTTTCAACCCATACACGATCTTCTTTAGCTTATAGACCTTCTTTTCATGTCCTTTTATCTCATAGCCATTTTCTTTCTTAGGATTAAACCTCTGAAATGCAAGTTTCCAAACCTCAAATGGTAAAGCCGTGTTTGATCAACAACCTTGCCTTTATATGTATTCATTGAGTTTTGAATTTCACTCTTCATCCTGAGTGGGAACATTATGTTCTTGGTGCATTTCAGACCTAGAACTAAGTACACATCATCAATATGTTTCTTATCTCCATTTTTTGACAAACATAACCACCCATTAAGGTCCAACAAATACCTTTTTTCATTAATAAATATAACATCGCATTCACCATGAACCAATCACTTTCACCATGAACCATGTAAAAGTCATGATATATAACAAGAAATCCACATAAATAATGTAAGAATCCATAAACAATCTGTCATATACACCAAATGAAAGTCGTAAATTTGTATTGGAAATATGTTCAAAATTACATTTTTATACAGAATGAAGCATCCTTCCCAATAATGGATGCTCATGCCCAAAAATGGAATAAGGGTGGCTCATGGCCTATACACAAATAACCATCTCCTGCCAAAAACGACACATCGTGGCTAATGTACATAGTGGGTGTCTCAATCACCTTGTCCACCATCAGCACCTTGATGCTCGTCTCCAAAATCAATCTTCCTCCTATTTGAGCTAGAGGAAGATTCACTCCCCTACATCTGGGTGTGGTCTGAAAGAAAAACCACAACATGTCAGTTTTCCCACAATTCTATAAATTAGCACACTTAAAAAAATACAACTAGAATTCAAATCTTGAGTACTCACCTAGGACAAGACAACATGTCATGATGGGGATGTCCATCTCCTCAATCCCAGTCTCTTAGCAATGCCTCCCTACAAAAATTAGAAAAATCATTAATACATAATACCAAAATGTATTATTTTATGAAATTCATTCATGGTTTATAAGATTTTAAACAACTTATAAATCTCACCATGAATATCGGAGGTGATGTAGGGGATTTCCCTTCCTGGCTAGGAAGTGGAGCACTGGGCTGGACAACTTGCTCTAAGGAAATGGTGGTGGAGGGGGATGATGTAGGTAGGGGGGTGGGGACTGATGTATGTAGGGGGACTCGGGATGATGTAGGTAGGGGGTGGGGAATGATGTAGGTAAATGAGAGGGACTAGATGTGTGAGAAATGGATGGAGCTGATGTGGATAGAGCCGATGTGGATGGAACAAATAAAGCCAAATGTTGGACAAGTGGGGGAAACACATGAGTGGATGGGTGTGTGCGGTAATATAACCTAGTGGTTGTACAATATGTGGGACAAACCTATGGAGTGATACGGGAATGCCGATCACAAGGGAAGAGTGCCTAGTCACCTGACTTGACATGAAATGTGGAAAAATAGAACTATGTGGAATATACGCAGGAATGTGTGCATATGGTAATCGTATGGTCGGAGATGGAACCTACACAAACATATATGAAATACATTTCATTAGAAGAATAGACATGTAAATTAACCATACAAACACAATGAATTTCACATCGAATATATAATTAATTTCACACAAGTTACCTGCATGATAGGTGATCTCCTCAGCATAGGTGGAGACATGTGCTCAATCTCCTCCACATGCACCCGTGGAAACACAAAAACATTAATATTGATTTTTCATATAAAATATGACATTTACAACTAACTGAATTTTTAAATCCTACAACCATACACTCTTTTAGATATGTGTAAGTGAGGTGCTGCAATATTTTCTGTTGCCGCCATGGCAGAATCAAGGTTGGGAGCAGTAATGTCCTCCCACCTTGATTCTGTTGTTTCATCTCGAAACAAATGCACATGCTAAAACCATCAATTAAACATTGAATACACTAATCAATGTTGATAAAATGATTGTAAAATGTACATTTAAATATGCAATCAACCATTTACAACCATTTATAAATCATGTACTAACCTCATACATAACAATATCTCATGCAGGATCCTCCATAGGGCCATGGAAAGTATGGCCGTAGTGAGTGCAACAATGGGGTAATCCTCAGGTGTTAAAAGGATCCTTTGGCCCACTAGCTGTCATGGATGGTCCATGACCAATGGGTCCTGAAGGACCTACACCTAATGGTTCTCCATGTTGCGCCGATGTGTCATGCCTAGATGATGACACAAATGTATTGTGTTGTAATACATTATGAGTAAGCTGTGATATGGCAGTGGCGGTCTCGTCTAGGAGATCCAATAAATGAGGTTTCCGTGGAGGGGGATTAGGTGTATGCCTAGGTGCAGGTGGCCCTCTCATTGGGGTTACACCTGGAGGCAAGTTGATCCTGGGGAGATCCAAGACCAACCCCCTAAAACTCATTAATGGAAAAGTAGTTGACATGTAGAACTAACATGAACTCCGCATAGAGTTTACGAAGAAAATAAAGTGGAACCTCCCTATTCTTGCAAGGAGGTTTGTTGAAAACCAAAAACCATCGACTCATCTAGTTTTTTCTCCATGGCTCATATGTGCACCAATCCATGCAAAGGTGCCTTTTGCGTGGATCAGGGGGTAGGTTGGTCCTAGGGTCAATGAAATAACTAACTAGAGTTTGTTTTGAGATGTTCAAGTCTTTGATTTGGTCTCTATTGAGACCAGTGGAATAATATGCTCTCTTACTAGCCCTATAATCGATTATGCTTGACAATTGACCATGGGCATTGTTAAGTGAGGTAATGATACTATCGAGCGATGTGCCTAAGGAGAGTCTCGATGGTTCTCTAGTGGTTCTAAGCTCTTGAACCAAGGTTCTTAACTGGTATAAATGTTGGTTTATTTGGGATTATGTGGTTGGGTTCTCCTCAGGGTGAATGTTTACTTCAGGGTTTTGTGTGGATGGGTTGTTTGTTTGGGGGTTTGAATCTTGGTTTTCTGCCATTATGATGGAGAAGATTTGAACCGCAATTTAAAAAAATGAATTTGTTTCAATATTGGTTGAATTTATTGGAATTTTTATAATGTATTTTTTTTTAAATAATTGAAAATACAAACAAAAATTGTAAATTGTCGATCAAAATCTTACCAGGATGATGATTGGGAGGTGTTGGTGGTGGATTTGATGCGTGCATGTAGTCATGGAGCGTTTTTGGTTAGTTGGGCACCTACGGAATCAAGTAAGATAGGTTAGAAATGGGCCTCGACCTATGTTTTAATATACAGAGCAGTGTATGCACACTCTTAAGGTGCACGCACTAAAAGTGCATGTTTGCGCACACATGATTTTAAGACCTATGTGGATGCTTAACTGACGGTTCAAGATTTTATGAAACCATGTCACACACACAGTCTTAACGGCACACACGTGCTATGTTTTTTTTGCGCTCATACGTTCCCATTGCAACAGATTTGGGTATGATCTTCATGCGAGCACCCCTATATATGTAATCCATATTTGCAAAGTAATAGACATATTGGTGTGAGCACCGTCTCATTTGTGTGAAGCCCATTGTGGCTTGGTTTTCCACTATGTTATATTTAATTAAATGCAATAGCAGCTGAGCGGGAAAAGAGTAAATAGGATGTATATGTAAAAAATATTTCATATTACATGACATATGAACATTTATTTTACTCAGAGGATATGAGTACTAGCACAACCACTTAACTTGAGGCCGATGAACACCGATAGGTCACAATTTAAGTACCATGAACAAGTTATATGTTACTTTCAGGTGATCTCGGAGAATCCACAGTTACCATGTTACGAGGTCGATGTTTCGAATCCATATCACGATTCATCATCAGGACGCAATTTCAATTATGGAGAGCATGAGATCTAAGACATTAATATTTGAGAAGTAGAGATAAAGAGATCATACATGGTCAGCTTAGAAACTAGGGTTTATTTGGTGAAAAATTAGGGCTAATAATTAGATGAGGAAATGTCAAATAGTTAATTAATTTAAATTTATAATAAAGATTAAGTATGAGAGCTTTAGTTTTATTTTATTTTAGTTTAATTATATTTAATGAATGCTTAAATGAAAAATGCGAGTATTAGTTTATTAAAATATAAAATTATAAAATTATCATAATAGTTGGTTAGTATTTTTTTAATGTTTAATAATTATTTATTAAGAGCTCTAAATATTAACATGTGTTTAAGTATTAGTAAGTAAAGGGAAATATAAATAAAATAACATACTTTAATATTATTCATGAGTATTAATAAGGTCTTATTTATAACACTTGTTTATTTTAAGAAGGTAAGAAGGCAATAAACCTTTCCAGCCACACATTAAACGCTGTTGAATCCACTATCCTTAAAAAGGGTCTCAACTTCGTTGTAGCTGTCAAGACCATCCCCACCGAATCCATCATCTGCAATATAGAGGACAGTATCCACAACCTGAACGAAGTACACAAAGAAACAATCAGACAAGAATGCGCGCTAGTGTTAAGGAAAGCCAAACCCCCCAAAAGAAATATCAATAAAGAAAAAGAGCTAGCTTTAAAAAACTTAAGATCAAATGAAGAGATAGTTATCCTGAAAGTAGACAAAGGGGGAGCCACAATAGTCTTATATAAGGTAGATTACAATAATAAAATGATTGATCATCTCACTACAAGTGGAAGCTATAGGAAACTAAGTAGAAACCCAATTTCTAAAGTAATTAGAGAGGTCAAGAAAGCTATAATGAAATCAAACCTCGACAATGGATTAAAAAAGCGCTTAATCCCAACCTGAGAGATCACACCTAGAATCTATGGCGTTCCTAAAATCCATAAAGAAGGGGTTCTTCTTCGGCCTATTGTCAACACTATAGGATCCCCCTAGTAGGTAATATAGAGTCCTTCATCAAAGACTCAAGCGAATTTGTGAAGTTAATCAAAGATGAGAAGATAGAACCTAAAGACATGATCTTAAGCTTTGATGTGGTTTCACTCTTCACAAAGATACCTTTGAATGAAGCAATCCAAGTCATTAAGGAGGCTACCGACCCTCACACAACTAGGTTAGCAGAAATATACCTTAGATCAACTTTTTTCAGTTTCAAAGGAGAATTTTATGAACAGACCACAAGGGTATTCATGGGATCCCCCCTCTCACCCATAGTAGAAAACCTTTTCATGCAAAAATTCGATAAAGTAGCTCTAGGCTCCTACCCATTAAATCCTACAAGATGCACAGGGGCTTCACTAGAAGGCAATATAATATCACGTTCATTCATATTGCGGTATTAAATATTCATGAAAACCTAAAAATTATATTGCTTATATATTAAAGGGCAAAGGGTTTTTTTTATTGAATGTAACAATACAAAAATACTTTGGGGTATTTTTTATATGGGCGGGCTGACAAATATCTGCCAAATGGAGATGGCGGGATCACGGCTGGATGAGAAATCGAGTTGAAACAAGGCTCGGGCTTACCAGTATGCAGGGAAATTGCGTCTTGAGGCATGCTTGAGGCCAGGGGTTTCGTGGTGAAGTGCGTTTCCAGTCGATCATAGTCGAGAGATAGTGGTCATTGACAACCAATTGTTACGAATAACAATCATCCAGTTGTTACCAATAGCCTTGGGAGCCTCTAAGCCTCCAGGGCCTGTTATAGGCCCTCGATAGGCCTTGGGGGCTTGAATACCCAACCAATTGTGCCTATTACAGGCCTTGGGAGGTTTAGTCATCCTCCTAGAGCTTGCTACAGGCCTTGGGGGCTTGGATACCTAGCCCACAACAAGCTTAGTCAGTGATTGGGGAACTGGAACATGCAATCTAAATGTTGAACTATGTGCATTGGCTCTAGTGACATACAAGAAGTGATCTCCTATCTCTTCATTAGACCATTAGATGTTGCAAATCATAATGATATATGGTTGAGTAATTGCATTGTGGGTGAAGTAAAGTGCATCCACAATATACATCGAAAGAAGCAAGGTGCATTGCATAATGCATGTGGGGTCATAAGAGGGGCATCATATCAATATACTAGGTAGAAATATAAAGGGGTATAAAAATGGTTAATGAAAAAATTGATTCATACAATATCTAGTGAAAATAGGGGTTTTTTTAAATTGGGAAGGCATATTAGGAGGGGGTTAAAAAAGAAGAAGATTTTGGAACGTATTTTCCAATATTTAGTGAAATTAGGGGTATTGTTTCATATGCCATGAACGGACGTGCTATGATAGTGGTTTATTGAGTGAAGCCCCCGTGACAAGATGGAAGAGATATGTGGATGACACCAATGTGATCTGGCCACATGGTGAGGCTGAACTCAAAAAGTTATGTATACATCTTAACAATCTCTCCCCCAACATAAAGTTCACAATGGAACTATAGGAGAATGGAAGCATCCCCTTTCTTGATGTACTTTTAACTAGAAAATAAGATGGTACATTTGGACACAAAGTCTTCAGAAAAAAGACTCATACTGAGAGCTACCTCCACGCAAACTCCCACCACCACCCATCCCAGAAGATAGGGGTTCTTAACACCTTAGCAGTTAGGGCCTCAAGGATCTCAGATGCAGAACATCTTGAGAAAGAAAAAGACCACCTCAAAGAGGTCTTCATAAACATAGGTTACAATCCCAAGGATATCAAGAAAACCCTAGAAAAATCCCACAATAAGAACCATGCTAACTTGAAAACCTTTAATAACGAGACCACCAACCCAAGAGCTTACTTACCTTACATTCAAGGAGTCACAGATAAGATCTCTAGAATCCTTAAAAAGAATGATATTACAACCTCTTTCAAACCCCAAGAAACCATTAGACAAAAAATGAGATCCGTAAAAGACCTAATTGATCAAACACAATTTAGGGGTGTTTATAAAGTCCCATGTTCATGCAAGATCTGTTACATAGGTGAGATGGGACGTTCCTTTCATACTTGATTAAAATAACACGGGGCTGACATTAGGAATGAATGTATTCGAACCTCAGCTCTTGCAGAACATTGTGCCAAAACTAAAGACCAAGTTTTCCTAGAAGACACCAACAAAATCATCGCAAAAGAAGACCACTACTTCAAAAAAAAATTTAGAGAAGCCCTAGAAATAATAAAACTTCCAAACAATATGTATAAGGATGAAGACCTGGAAGCTAATGCTAATTAGCTTCATAACAAATTTTTCAAAATTCCTAACATTTAATAACCTTAATATATATCAAGACCTAATCTATAAAAAACTTCAATTCTAATTATATCATTATTTACCTTTCCTTTGTACTAATAATACACTTTATATACATCCTCACTATTACAAATTTCCAACTAATCTCAACCTATTTTGTAACCTAATAACTTCTATATTAATAAAAATAAAAATAAAAAATCTTAAAACAAACAAGTCTTATAAATAAGACCTTATTAATACTCATCAATAATATTAAAGTATTTTAGTTTATTTATATTTCACTTTACTTACTATACTTAAACACACAGGTTAATATTTAGAGCTCTTAATAAATAATTATTAAACATTAAAACAATACTAACCAACTAATTTTATAATTTTTTATTTTAATAAGCTAATACTCGCATTTTTCATTTAAGCATTCATTAAATATAATTAAACTAAAATAAAATAAAACTAAAGCTCTCATACTTAATCTTTATTAAAAATTTAAATTAATTAACTATTTGACATTTCCTCATCTAATTATTAACCTTAATTTTTCACCAATTTCTAAGCCGACCATGTTTTATCTTTTTATCTCTACTTCTCATGATGAATCCTGATATGGATTCGAAAGGATCACCTAAAACTAACTACCACAGAAATCTTGCAAAAGAGATATATATTACTTGCTCTCCATGCTTAATTGTAATCACCTGTTGTCTATGCCTTGGCTACCTTTTACCTTCTTTAGTTAATTGGATTCTTTGTCATTACCTATTATCCATGAGTGAGCTATGAGTTAGCTATGCATGAACTACCAGTTATTTTTTATATTTCTTTTTTTATAATTGTTTATTTTGAATTTTGAATGACGTCCATAAAATCAATTTAGACAATACAGTTGTCCCATCCTCCTTTAATCTAAGAAAACATAAATGATAGTCCACCCTAAATTCTAAAATATAAACACCTCTTAATGATCTCCCTAACAATTGAGAAAATATAGGTATCAAAACACCTATGAGAGTGCTTGAACTTCAAGGAGGATAGGTCTTCTTTTTCGCCCTTTCATAAGTAAATAGTCTCCTTTTTATTAGATGGCTTGATTGGACGTAGTAAAATAGAAAACATAAAGAACCAGTTGGAATCTTTATCAAATGAATCTCAAACTTATCCAGCGAGTCTTGAAAATAATAGGAATAAGTATAGAACAAGGCAATGTGTCTGATTTCTTTTATTAGAATATTTACATACTATATTTAAGGAAGAAGTCGGAATTAGGTAGCTCTTTTCTTTTTAAGAATTCCTGATTATGCGGTTCAAATGGTGATTCTAAATTTATATATGAATTCAGCCTCTTCAAAACAAACTCTAAAAGGCCCATATGCTGAAAATCTGAAAATTTAAACACTATTGGAAGGAATTGTAGGAATTGTTTGCCAAATTTCTGTTGAATTCTTGTAGCATGACACCAATGTATAAAGTAACACCATCTTTCTTAAAAGGTTTTTTCTCTTAGCCCACCTTGAATGTTTTTTCAAGTTTCATCAGTGGAGTTTGAATTACTTCGAAGGTTTTCCCTACAAGGAAACTTGGAATGATAATGCAGAGATACTAAATATGTCTTATGTGCGATAACGTGTGGCATGCCCCATTACAGTGCTTACTTCTAAATGATGCTCTCGCGGCACCATGAGAGTTACCCGATTTGAAATACAGTGACCCCACCCTCACATGGTCATCCAAAGAATGGTAGGTTCCATCTCTTCAACAAACTATTTGATGCACCAAATGGATCTGTTTTGGGCAGACGAGAGTATTCTGAACGAACAATGAGGAGATCCTCCATGTCTCCGGTGTTACGGCGAATTGCGTTTTTTTCGCTGATAACAATCCTCACAATGTGGGCAAACTACGAAGCTGGTCAGATCCCAGTATGTAAACTTTCCGTTGGAAGGCTTGATATCCATAAGATCCCAGTATTGAATTAGCTCCTCCACCCATTCTCTAGCTGGATCCCGCACAATTGAGCCTGCTCTTTTTTCTGAAGTGGAAAGGGTTAGATTTAAGTCCCCTGCCAGGATGACATTTTCCAGAGGGATTGAAGTGGAGATGTCCCGAATTGACTCCCAGCATGGTTTTTTTCCCCATAGCTAACAGGGGCATAAATATTAAAGAGGCTCACTATCTCTTTTGAATCTTGATGTCGAAATTGCATGAAAATCCAATGAGTGTTTTGTATTTCAGAGATTTTTGAAACTAGGGAGTCATTCCAAAGAATGCCCAAACCGCCAGAAGCTCCCCTCGAGGAGACAACAGAGCCTCCCCCTTTTTTCCAAATCTGCTTGCTTTTCTGGAGGAAGTCCACTTCCTCCATTTTTGTTTCTTGATGAGAAGGATGTTAGGATTTTCAGATCGAATTAACCCTTTCATTGGGTCTTCTTTCAGTTTGCTGCCCATCCCTCTGTAATTCCAGGAAATAAATTTCATTACTAGCTTTTTGAGTTGGCTCCTTTAGAGCCCTGACTTAGATTTTTAGCTGGCTTAGGGGTTCTGGCCAGCATTTTGTCCAGTGTTGGCTGGCTTCCTTGCAGTTTATCCCTATAAGTTTCCATTTCCCTCTTGTCCTTGTCCGATTTCCTTCCTCTAGTGGACCTTCTTGTTGTGAGCAGTGATTCTTCTATTTCCCCTTCCTCCCCCTATTCTTCTGAGTCTTGATCATCCTCCCCCAAGCTTTGGGACATTTCCTTAGGTTTATCCCCATAAGAGTCTCCAGTCCTCGGCGGGAGGGGGGGGGGGAGTTCCTATTGGGGAAGGAGAAGCCTGATCTGATTCTGACTGCGGAACAGTATTCGGGGCAGTCTGCCGAATCTGGTCAGGGTCGTCTCCTAGGGTTTCTTCAAACCCTGATTCCGGAAGCTCAAACCTGTTGTTTGAATCCTTCTGATTTCCTTTTTCCTTACCAGCGTTTCCAAGGTTTGCTTGCTTTTGTTTCCCTTTCCCCATCCCCTGGTTGTTGGCCCCTGGTCTCTTATTGGTTCTCGGTTTCATGATTTGCTGCCAACCCTCCTCTTTTTCTCTTTCTGGAGCTGATTTTTTGGGGCAGCTACTGGAAAAATGGCCGTATTCATGGCACCCACGGCATTTAAACGGGAGCTGCTCGTAATCAAGTTTTTGCAGATGAGACTAGCTTCCAACTTTGAGTTTGATGGCCTCTAGCAACCCCACCTCGAGATCTGCCTTTACACATATACGAACGCACTCATACTGGTCATTGGGGTTTGCTCTGTCAATAGACTTTCCCAATGTGTTTCTGATGAATTTTAAATATTCCCAGTTCCAGCAATGGACTGGAAGGTTCAGTAGCCTCACCCAAACAGGAACAATGTTTGGGACATCCTCCGAGGGTTCGAAATCCGGGGTCCAACGGTTCAGGTAAAGCCCTTGGGGCCCCATAAAGTATGGGCCATTTCGAAAGATTAGATCTCTGTCTTCTTTGGAGATGAATTCGAAGAGGAAAAAACCACGACCCAGGAAATAAGAAGTAACATTGTTTGACATCAAGGGCCGCCAGTTTTTATGGATCCAGGATTCAGTGGATTTGGGTGAGGGCCACAAGCCAGTGAACTGACCCACCAAAGCTCTATCGGCAAGAGACAACGCAACCCTGATCGGGTCTTCAGTGGGGAGCGATACCTCAGGGATCTCTTCCAACCTCTTAACAAACTTGGACATATCCGTTGGCTTCTTCTTTCGTTGAGAGGTCACCAGCATTTTGAAGGCTTCAACCTCGGGTGGCAGGGGTGAATGGGAAGGCTCTTCCACGACTTCCATGAGACACGACCTCCAAAGGCCCGCGCAGGGCGAACCCTACTTGCAATGGCGGCACCACAGCTCAGGCACACGGCATCAACGCAGGGCTCATCCACTCTCCATACCAACACATAACAATGCTATTATTAAATGAATTCTATCTTTATTCTATAATAAAACGTAAATTAAATCCCAAATGGAAGGTAACTTATAGGCATACAATTAAGTTTCTTACTGCACTCGTCATGCATCGAATCATTTAGTAATGTTAATCAATAACTAGTGCACACGTGCAAGGTATGTGTGTGTATCTAGCGGACACATAGCTTGCGTGTGTACTAATAATAACAACCACTACCTCTTATGACAAGTTCATGTATGTTCACAGCCCAACATGCAAGAAAGTAAATTAAGTAAACACACCATTCAAGAGTCTTTATTAAGTCGCCTTGATTCAATATGAATTGAATTTTAGCACCAAGGTTGTCATAAATGAACCAAGCAAGTATTCTAAACAAGGTAGGAACCAAGTACAAAACTAATGTGGCATATCTAATTCCCAAACAACACTTTCAACTAGCTTTGAACCATCCTTCCTCACTAACCTACTTCCATCTTCCACATCATATCCTTTCCTCTACTGCAATACGCTGGAGCATCAACTATATTGACCTAAATCCATATATAAATCGTAAGTGGAAATGTTGCCTACATCCACCTAACTTCCCCAGCAAGCGTGCAAACAACGGTCATCATCACACATCTAGGGGAGAGTGGCTTAACACGACCCTACCACGGGTCCAGGTTTCGAAGGATAAACGATGGGTAACATTTACATCCCTCCTGATATAATTGGCGTCAACACCTTATTATTAACCATACTGAGTTGTTGCTACTGCTCTTAGAGGTACGCCATCGATTGACCAGCTTGGGCAACTGTGCTTCCTATAAAATTTGCACTTGCCCACATATCATAACTATGTATCAACCCAATAATTAAATCACAAATTAATGCTTTGTACCACACCTTTTCTCTTTTGATGTCCACGTCTTTGATGTTACTTTATAACCACAACTATCTTGTTATCTCTTATCGATTTCACCAATGTCGTTCTAAGATGGTGATGGTAGGTGCCCGATTTGATTTCCTAATTCAAGCATAGTAGCTTGTGGAAAAACGTTTACTGGGGATGTCATCCACAAATGCGGGGAAGCATCCCTTGGGTTTTTCCGCAACGTTTTCACACACACACACACACACACACACAGACATACACACAAACGCACGCGCGCGCGCATAAAGAGGTAAACTAGTGTATGTCGATGGTTTTACTAGGTATGCTTCCCTGAATTTGTGGATGCCATCCCTAATAATCCTATCGATGTACTCTAGTGGACCTCGCTATGGGGGATTCGTATTGGGCAACTATCATGTAGAACTAGCTCAAATGCATAGCAACATTAGTCTACATTGGTTAAAATCATTATCTACTAGAAATCTTATGTTGTAAATGAGATGCGTTTAATAAATTCCCATCACTGGTAATATATGTTGGACATGTGTTTTACTCTTTGTAGGTTTCCAGGGCAAGGGGGTACGGGGGGACAATAAGCCACCCGCAAGAAATGTTATGGGTCCGTCTTGAGTTGTTGTTGACTCATTGTAAACTAATTATGGTCAAGGAATTGGGGTTGCAATCTAATCCGAGTTAATAGATTAGGGTTTTGGATGCTATAACATTGTACTATAGACATATAAGACAATACAATGAGATGTATGGTGGAGAGGCCCTCATGAATGTTGGTTTTCCCTGTTTGGGGCTTCCAAAGTAAATCTCCGTGTAATGAGTCTGTGAGCCGCTACTAATTCTCATGTTTTAGATTCTATTTTGTATTGTTTTCCCTTACACGGGTTTATCAAAATTCCTCAATAGGCATAGATCCAACGAGAACTAGCATGCAATAATCTTTGTCTGATATAATTATGTTGATATTCATGGAAAGAATGTTGCACCACGATGACCTCTAACATTACATGAACGAAATAATACCGAGGTTCCACTTTGAACTATATTTGGTGTGTGACCTCTTCGGGGAGTTCGCGAACCAATTAGGTCCATGGCGCTTCTATTATTGCACTCTCTGATTTTATTTTAGAACAAGAACTTTCTCCTCATTCCATTCTATTACAAGAGAATAAGAACTTTCTCATTGTTCCATTCTAGCATAAGCTACACGAAGTCGACTTAGCTCATCTGCTAGAGAACTATACATCCATTGGATATGCTTGAATTGTTGATTTTTTTTTTAATAAAACGTTGCTACTTGGTAAGCTCGCCATGCATATCCAGTGTTGAATCAACCTTTTTTTTCAAGATTGGACTCAATCTTGTATAGTTAGATTGTGTTACAAATATATGTGGCAAGATGAATAATTTGAAAGTGTTCGAGAATTTCATTATTGCATATATTTCAAGCTCGATATTGTGGTATCAATGCTTTGTTTGTGACGGTACTCCAGAGGAATATTTCCAAAGTTCTCTAAAGTTGTTCCCCATCCCAAGGTTGAGGCATCAATCCATATAATGTAGCTACTCTCCTGTGGGTATCCTTACTAAAAATGTGGCCTGAGCTTTTGGTTTAATTTCAATGATTGTAGTTGCATGATCATCCACCCACCTCCATTGGTTTTTCGGGTAATTTATATAGTTGTGCTCATTCAAAGGAGACATATTTTCAAGATGGCAAGATGCAATTGATGCAACCAAGGAAACACTATAACTACTTTGGGGATTCAATTTTATCGGGAAATTGTAGGATGGTTTCCGCAATGTGTGGTTGTGTTTTTACCTTCCCATATTTGATGTGAATCCTAAGGAAATCTACTTTTGGATTCAGCTTAACCATTTTATTTTTTGAGAGCACAATGTCGTGCTTTCTTGTTAATTTCAAGTATTCTGCTCAATGAGAGTAATGCTTGTTAATCGAGAAAGAACAAACTAGTGTCATCAATATATACAAGTATGAATTATAGTATGGGATGAAATTATTGTCCATCCACCTTTGAATGCAGGTTATTCATTGCAAAGTACAAATAGCATGACTAACCATTCATATTAACTCGGAGAGTCCCTGAATGTTGTTTTATGGATGTCTTCTAGTGCTACCTTAATATGGTAAAGCCTACTTTTGTCATCAAACTTGTTATAAATTCCGCTATTGGTCGAATGGGTTCATAATGTATCTTTGCGGGACATTGGATACTTGAATTTGATTGTGATTGCATTTAATGGTATATAATTAACTACCATTTGTTTATGTCCTCTCTTCATTACATTGTGTTTATTGACTGTGAAGGTTGGACAATAAAAAGTTTGAAGTAAAGGGGTAGATGGGTTTGCACTTGAGAAATTCCTTAATTGCTTCATCCATGTCTACCCATTTGCAAGATTTACAAGGATACCTTTTCTAATTGCCTTTGCTTTTTAAAATGTCTTTATTTCATAATATTGTTTGGGAGATTTCCAAAATGCTTGTGGATTTAAACTACAACACTTCTCAAAATATTTTTCATCAATAGGAGCTCGTTGCGATGTTTTGGGATTGTCGAATAATCACTATACTTTTATTTTCTAACTATCTTCTCGGGAGCTAGTTGTCCATAATGAGCTAAGATTTATTCTAAACCAAGGAATTCTTCTTCTAGTTCCTCCTATATTTTTGTTACAAAACTTTGGACACCTCGATTAGATGGTTAAAGATTTAGCTCCTCTATTTTCATTTATGCTTTTAATTTTGGAAGTTTATTTACCATAGCTACACATTTGCATATCCACTTCAATGGACCATGACAAAAACATTCAAATAGTAAATTATTATTTTAGGAATTTCAATATTGAACTACTCAACTACAGACACACACACACGCGCGCGCGCGCGCCCCCTCCCCCCCCCTACCACACACACACATATATAACTGATTGATTAACTAATTTATTTTAGCTAGCTACTTGGGTGGTCTACATCGAGTGATTGAGTGGATCGAGCTTCAGAGAAAAGGTCATTGGGACGATCCATTGAGTTGGATACTTTTGTTGTTGTCGTCCCTCAATGCCCCTATTGAGAGTAGGTGTTGTAATCAACATTGAGAGGTTTACACAACGTACTATCCATGAAATGCGAGGAAGTGCTTGAGGGTTCCTTTTGAGGTTGTCCTTGGATCATATATATAATCCCAGGGGTTAGCTCAACCAGTTGTTTCCAATGTTGCTAGGCATTTGACTAGCTCCACGATAACAAGTACCAAGATTGAAACCCTTGGATGAGGTGAACTAGACTATTCTCACGGGTATACGATGGATGCCATTCATGAATGTTGGGAAACAATCCCTTGGTTTCAGTGTGAGGTTTTTCTTCTAGTATATATATCTTAGCCAAAATGACCTTCATCTTGTATCCAATGTGGCATTTATATTGTAGCATAAGTAACATGTATGTTGTATCCCATTGCGACTCGATTGTGTAAGCCCTAGAGGTATGGAATCGTAAGACCACATTAGGTCATGTTGTGACATGACATCATGATACCATCAAGGCATTATAAGGGCACACAATATTTTTTTTTTGTCCAATGGCATTGTGCGAACCAAAGAAGTATTGTACGAGAATGTAAGTATGGTCCACCCAATGTTAAGACATTAATCCTCCCCTTATGGTGGAATCCATAAGAAGTTGGATGTGACTATGATCATGTTTCATGGAATGAATCCTCCCCTTATGTTGAAAGCTACAAGAAGGTTATTGTGACCATGTTTATGGCTAGGCACTCCTATCCTGGTGGTGAAAGGAGTTTCCTTGTTTGTTATTTTGGCATTCCCACCTCCATGTCGAGGAGAGTTGCCCATGATTTTTGGAACCGTTACTTTTGTGGTTGTTAGAACACTCTGAATGAATATAAGTAAAGATAAGCGCGAATGACCAATTTTAATAAAATGATACGACACGCAAATACAATGTGATGTGATGCTTGGTTGAACATCTTTGTAGCCATCTCCTAGACACCAAGATGACTCTTCCTATTCACCCATGACTCTTGATGTGAATAGTAATAATAATACATATTATACTTTTACATCGCCTAAAGGATCATGTTTCCAATATTCCCCCCTTAGTCCGAAGGGATGTTTGAGAGTCCAAGCAATTTGGTGAAAGAGAGCCGATATTTGGAAGTGGACAACGACCAATGGTTGAATCCATCGCTAAAGTGCTCTCTGAGATGGTGGTTTTGGGATGACCACAAACCACTAGCTAGCAAAAGCTGATGTCTTCTACTAGATGGCGGGTTTTGGATGAACACAAACTTGGTAGATGGTGTTTTAGGATAACCACGAACCAGTGGTTAGCAAAAGTTGTTGTATTCTACTAAATGGAGGTTTTAGTATGGCCACAATCCAAAAGCTAGCTGGTGGTTAGGATGACAACAAACCAAGAGGCGGCTAGGATACGTCGATGTCTTCCACTAAATGGTGGTTTTTGGAGGACCAGAAATAAAGTGGTGGTTTTAGGATGACCACAAAGCAAGCGATGGTCTTAGGATGACCACAAACCATTGGATGCTCTGAAACATGGCTTTGTCGGTGTCTGTTGGCTATAGCTCTGACTCTCACTCTGGCTTTGGCTCGAGGCTCTAGCTATTGGCTTTGGCTCAAGATCACTTGTTCCCGTAATGTATAATTCTAGTTATTGAGCAACGTATCTAATCGGTAGGGTTTTGAAACTTGAAGCCTAACTTTGAATCCATGATATTCCCCCCTATGAGGCACAAGGTGAGTTGCAGGGTCTAGAATTTCTACTGGAAGATGTGTCATTACTCATGACTAAATTCTTTTGTATGGCTGACATGTCATCTTGGTTGTTGATGACCATTGCCAAGAATTGATCCACCCATAGTGAATCTTTAATCTTGCAGGTTTCTTTGTTGTCGAACATCTGTCTAAAGAATGATTATGCTTCCTGCAATGCTGACAAGGATCGAGATCAAAACATTGATCCTCCATGTGGGAAATTGGATGACAATTTCGGCACCGATGTTGAAAGGAACATGTGAATATGAATCTTCTCGAAGGAATCCAAAACTTTGAAGCTGGATTGGTATAGAATAATTTAGAATATGAAAGGTCACTTCCTTATCATATCAGATACAAGTGATGTGTTTGTTGTTCTTGATTTCTTTTGATGATGGTCGTTGAAAGATTACACTAAACATGCTCATGATAAGCTTCGCCTTCTGCTCATGACGTTGTTTCACTGAGTCGATCATGTGTCGACGATTGATAGGAATCATTATCATACTTAAAAAGAGGGTTATTATGAACAAGAACTAGTTCATAATCTTGATTCCTTCGTTGTATTTATCACGTTGGAGTTGTGATTGAGCCTGGAGAAGCTCTAATTTGGCTTCCAGATCATGCAAACAAGCTAGCACGGATTTGAGAGTTGCTTTGTTGGTTGTGATTGTATTGCCAACTAACAGTGATTATTGGAGTGTTCAGTAACCATAATAATTCCTCAATTTGAACCATTTGAAAGACTGTCTCAGACCTCAAAGGCCTTCTTGCAAATTCGCTCGTTAACAATAAGACTTAGTAATCGGCAATCCAACTCAGATAATAAAGGGTGTCGATTTCTACCCATAATATACCCAATATAGTTCAACTTAGTTTTTATTTGACAATAACTAAAAACCATTGCAAGTACCAAAATACAAGAAAACTTACAAAATTCACTATTTGCAAGTTATAATTTGATGTTGAATCTTAAGTCGAGTTGGTCTCCAAAATGAGTGCTCTACCTCTGTAATCACAAAGATGCCACTGGGATTGAATGCTCTGGTTCTTCGATGATGCTTAGCTATTGTGCCAACGCCACTTCCTCTGAGGAGGTGGAGGGCTCGCTTCCTGCAACCTCTTTGGAATTTTCACTTATTCTCTTGTTGTTTTACTCTTCTCTGAGATTAGGAGAAGAGAAGCATTGTTGTTGTTGTCGGGTCATGTGTTTGATGAGCAGAGCCCTGATGAAGCATGAAGCGACCTTGATGGAGAATCCAAGATTCACATATAATTTCCCAATATCGTTCAAAGCAACCGCGAGGGTAAGATCGATTCCTTCATTGTAAAGGATCTTGAGCTTTGGAATGACGTCCTCCAAAATTTTGATGGCACCTTCTGTGTATCCTCTCCATCTATAGGTTGCTCGGCTCTGGAGCTCCACTCCTTCAACGATGCATCCTACGATGCTATTAACCTTCTGGGTTTCATGTCTATTAAACTTCGTGCAATCTTTTAACATTCTGCCTCCCAAGTCTATTCAACTTCGTGTAGTGTTTTGACCTTTCATATTCCCAAGCTCTTGGAACATTGTGAACGCTAATTGCATTGCACTATTCGCAAGTGGCGTGTTCGTACAAACTTGCCTGCGTGAGTCCAACTTTGCCTCTGTCTGCCATGTTTTGGGACAATCGACAAGCCTCCCAACTATATCCATCTAGTATCAAAGGTCTTCAACCTGTTTATGTGTGTACAGACCGGCTCAACCGGTATTGGAAAATCCTCTCTTGGAGAACCCACAACCAAAGGAAATTTGATTGTCCCCCACTAAATAAATAAACTAGTGCTACCAAATCCTGGATGGAAGTTGATGTGTAGAATGTCTCGAGAACACCCTTCTGCCGTTAAAGAATCAAATGCGCCTTTGTAAATGTTGTGGCCTACGAATTTCGATGGAAACTTCCTTCCACCCATAATTATGTAACATAAGTGCACAGCAGAGAGCTACTCTTCAGTTCGCCTTGACGTTGCTGCTCTGAGGGCAGAAGAGGACCCAACGAAGAAGGATGGAGCCCTCTAGCCTTCATGTAGCTCACAAGTATCCTACAATTCGGAATCACTTCCAGAAATCTTTCTACAGTGTGGCGATTCTTCTTTCACTACTGGAGTTCTCGCCTTCGAGACCTTTGGTTTTGAAACTGCCATGATAGCAAACCACACAAAGGATAATAAGGGATACGACCCATAAAATCGTGGATAGGGGTTTTCAGAGATCCCACCTGTGGATGGAATGAAGCTCGTGGGAGGTGAATTCATATACGAGATAATCTGTAGGAGATGGATATGCAAAGGGGATGATCATGGCGCCAATGAAAATCAGGTTGCAAGAGGTGTGGAGAGTCTTCCACGGAACACCACGCACATGAGAGGTAATAATCGAGCTCTGACGCCACCATTGGAATGCTAAGAACGAAGATAGGAAAAGATAAGTGTAAATTCCCAATTTCATTGAAACGATACACATATAAATACGATGTGATGTGACACTTGGTTTCATCTTCCAATCCATCTCTTGGACGTCGGGACGACTCTTCCAATTCGCCTATGACTCTTGACGTGGATAGTAGTAATAATACACAATATACTTTTACATCACCCAAAGCATTATATTTCCAAGAGTGGTGTTGAGGATTGGCAATTGATTATTTTATAGGCACCTCCACCCTTGCAGTGAGGAGTGATGCCCACTGAGTTGTGGAACTGCATCCTTCTTGTTGAAAGAAGGTGACTCTATGGCATATTTACTATTAGAATACAAGGGCACCCCCATCTTCATAAAATTGGAAGGTAACCCATTTTTAAGTACCTCCAAATCCCATCTAACATTAAGGCAGCGTGTTGGAATATTAATGTTAAATGGGTTTGAAGTCCAAGTTACATATTTGGGGGATAAATCAATGGCTCACATTTAAGCTAATGTTGAGATTATATCGACATCTCACATATATTTTAATGTTGAGATCGGATGAGGGGGTCACACTTATGTAAGGAGCCTTTAACAAGGGGAGAGGAAAACCTCGATGTCACGAGAATGCTGTTGTAAAGATAAAAGAGTGCTAGAATAATTTTTGAAGCAATACAAAAGGGGTGAGATTATTTAAGTAGATGGTTTTTCCTGTTAGGGTTTTCCACTGTATGTTTGTTGTTCATTTGTGCGATTGGTTTTATTGCTTATTTATTTGTTTTTCGAACAAGATCACTACGGTGTCCAAGAAATGGAAAGGGGCATTAGAGATCCTACATGTGAGTGTGAGATAGATTAAAAGGATAGTGTTATCCAACACACAAACTTGTATGTACCTTTGATGAGTGACAAACCTTTGGAATTTCATTTTTGGTATTTTGTGAAAACTTCTCCAACATATGTGTTAAAATTGCTATGCCGCTCTTCATAAGAAACCCTTCTTTTGGAAATAGGGTTAAGCTGTGAATCATTTTTGCATTGATTGAGATAACTCTTGCTTACCATGTCTTCTCATTACGGTGCGTTCTAACATTAAACTTTGTCGACTATCCTTTCAAGCCTTGAAAGTACATCAACGGGCCCATGTTTAAAACCCCATGATTGCTGACTTGTAAAATCTTTATTGTTGTGCCCGCCCACTTCTCCTTTTCACTTTTCCATAGCTCCATAGCTACACCAAGCTTTAAATCTCTTCGACTATGCAACCCGGCCTAGTTCATCTATATTTAAGTTATTAATGATCTTAAATATAGCTTTGTGCTCGATTTTATGATGCATGGTCCTATTATTTTAACACCTTATCTCTTTGTCACAGTTCCCATCTCTTCAATATCACTACCACTTTTATTGATCCGTACTAGATTAATGGACTTCTCTCGATCTCGATGGTTTGGGGTTTCTTGGGGACATGGTGAACTTTTGTGAATTTCTTCTTAGTGGAATTTTATTGCTCTTTACCTCATTTATTACTTGAACTTGACTACTTCCTTTGATATCTATACTTTAATGCTTTATCATTATCAGTTATCTTCTTCGCTTTCGCAGACCTACATCCTATCAATTTTGTGCCGGTCGAACTAACTTTCGTTGATTTAGGTGTCATTTACTCACTTTCGGTTGGCCTTTTACTTGTCAAACCAAATTATGTCAGTTTTTGTTATGTTGATCTTTGTTCTCAACGATCTTGCCTTTGTTGTTACTAACTTCTTCTACCTCGACCTCCTCAGAGGGGCATGCATTGGGCAACACAAGGCTATAACACTGTTGATGTATATTGATGTGAGAATATGGTTGACACACACTAGTCTGTGGAAGTTAATGTGTATATCAACAATTAACTAAGCACATATGTAGAAATAAGTAAATAGAATGAAACACACACACACACATTGTAGAAGATTGCAAGTATTATTGTCAAATGGTCGATTGCATGGGGTGGCAATCTCTAAGAAGAGATGGCTTAGCGACTCTCATGTGCAAAACTCTCTGCAAAAGGCGAGAATACATTTTGTTTGTTTACAATGAACTTCATAAATGAAAAGGCAAGAAGGGGAAGAGATGAGGCATGGAAGGCCAAGAGTCACTGACATTGAGGTGAAAAACCGATGGTCAACTTGTCAGGGCCATGGCTATCTGACATTGAGGTGAAAAACCGATGGACTTATTGCGCATGAAGTTTGAATGAGGTCCAAAGCTCATACAAAAGTTCTCGACGAGAAAAACCATGTGAAGGGGGTGGGCACTTTATACACAACATTTTTTGGGGCCAAAAATTATGTGCGATGCCTACAAATGACACCAAAAGCGAAAAGCCCAAACTTGCTACAATGGTCGAGAGGGATCGAACGGTAGCATGGATCGCATTAGTAGGAATAAAAGCATATGCATGAACGTGAAAATCCGTGTCCGGTTTGTGTGGACCAGGTTTGACACATCTCAATTGAGAATTGTTTTCTTTGTGTGTGTCTCGCATATTTAATGGCACTCTCCAGGGTGGTGGGAAAGAACATTCTCACTTTAGATATTATTTCGTATCTAATATTAATAATATGGAACTCGCCTACACACATTGCATCAAGGTTTTCCTTTGCCTTCAATATTTGAAAAGTTTCTATATATTTTTCAATTTTTAGCTTCTTCTAGAAACATGAGTAATTTGGACCTCACGTGACTCATCCCAATTTGTCATATATTTAGACATAGTCTTGGACGAACTTTCAATGATAGTGCACATGTCCCTGGTCGCCCACTCTATTCCGAGTGTTTCATTCTTTTCACGGAATGGAATACGTGAGTGAGAAATCATCGAGTACCATGAGGAGGCTCATGTAAAGAGAGCGAAGAGGATAACACTATTATGATGAGATTGGCCGATTAAAATTAATGTATTAAGCAAGTATATAATTGTTTGTTTTGAGAAAAGCTGTAAGTAGGATATACCACATGCCTTAACGCATGTAGGATAAGGGAGAGGGGGTAGTAGAAAAGGGACAGATATGGACAGTAACAATTATACCTTTCTCGGCCTTTTGGCTAAGATCAAGTGTAGTATCTGTTCTTATCAGTTTAATATCTGATACGTGGTTCATAGAACCACATGATATTAAATGTATTGTTTTTAGGGGGAGGGTCCACCCACCCACAATAGCTTGCTATTGGGGCTCTCGGGCGTCGCTTGTGCGTTGCACTACAGCACCAGACTGGCGCACCCCAACAACACATAACATAAAACGAGGAGGAACTGTTTATTTGGATGGAATTGGTTGATGGAGTGTTCGTTGGAGGGAATCGAATCTGCTTTGGCTGGCCTAAAGCCATTAGAATTAGAGGCCATCCTGTCCCAAGAGCTGTTGATTCTCGTATATTCGACTTCACTGTACTTTCTGTAGAATATAACTGTGTCATTCTCTAGATTTTCCTTGTTAGATCATGATGGCAAGTCGTCCATGCTGGTTATATCGCACAGCTATCCCATTGTACATTGATCATTGATGACGTTTGCTCTTAATCCAAACATAAGTCGGGACCAGGGATTTGTATGCTAAGCGAAATTTGCTCTGTTCTCTGAAGGTGTCATAGTTTTTCCATGCGAATTTGATTTCCATCACCAATTTCACCCAATTCCTCCCGAGTCAATTGAGAAATTTTCCTGAGTCATGTCAAGTACTTGTGGCTCTGGGAGTGCAGTGTGGCTTGGCGTGTTTGGCCTTGCTGCAGGAAGAAGTGAGACAGAAAGATGTTGTGTTTGTCCTAAAGTCGTGAAGAAGCACTCTTCTGGTAAGCATTGAAAGATTCAGTATAAGCGCACTGTGGTAAGCATTGAAAGATTCAGTATAAGCACTCTGGTAAACATGGAAAGATTTGATATGTGACAATGGGGTTGAGTATGTTTCCGGAGCATTCGGGGAATTTTTCGTTCTCAGAAGATAATGTTGGAGTATACAAATGTCGGCTTCTTGAACACATAATGATGTTGCGAAAACGAAGAGGGCAGGGTGCGTGCTCAAAACTTATAAAACGAAGAGTGCAGGGTGCGTGCTCAAAAATATAGGATTTTCAAAATGGATAGGCATTGCAATTTGTTTGTGTCAACTACCAATCAATGAATGGCGTGCAGCACAACGCAGCCGTGCCAATTTTGCCATCGTTTTCTCGTTTCTTAGCTAATAATCAGATGTAAGAACGCAGAGGAGGAGCTGTCCAGAACAGTTATTAGATGTAAGAATGCAGAGGAGGAGCTGTCCAGAACAGTTATTAGATGTAAGAATGCAGAGAAGGAGCTGTCCAGAACAGTGAGTACCAGTAATGATTTAATGATACTTGCTGTCTAATTTGGTTTGGTGGTCTAACACGAGCCTCTGCTACCCACAAATTCTGATGGCGTCAAACCCAACCATGGGAACAAAGAGTTTATGAAGGCTTTTAAAACATGATGGATTTTGGAAGCAAGCAATGATGCAAAAATATATTGCCTCTCTGTCCCCTGAAGACTGTATCAGACCTGCAGTGAAAACAATAGTGGGAGGCTCTATACTCTGGAAGGCCCTAGTCAAATATTTTCCACTAGTTGGAAGTTGGCTCGGAATTTGGATGGCATGGAGAGTAGGAAATGGGGTAGCTTTTCCAGTAGTTGGAAGTTGGATGGCATGGAGAGTAGGAAATGGGGTCGGAGTGTAGAATACGAAGGGACCCTTGGGTGGGTTGTGCCAGAAATCATAGATTGCCTAAGCCTCTAATTATTAATATGAATGCGAAGGGAATTCTTTCTTTGGCGGATGCAGTAGACCCAGATCGTTCCTGAATCTGGAACCAAGGATGGAAAAGGGCAGACAGTCTGGTAGACTTCAAGCAAAAATTTTGAACCTCTTCGTGCAAAGACTACTACGGAGAGTGCAATAAGGTTGAGGGGTGAGGATGAGGAAACAATCTGGTCCAAAAAAAGAGGGTACACTGCCTGCACATTTAGGATATAAGGCTATTTTCTTGGAAGAGGCGGGAGGGGTGGTGGTGGTGGTGGAAACCATTTAAAAACTAGACTTTTCCTTTGTTTATCCCTTTCTAGCAAAGTCCTAACACGGGAAATATGTAAAAAGAGAGCATGGCAATGGCCACAAAGGTGTGTACTTTGCAAACAAGATGATGAGATCATAGAACACCTGTCTGTTCATTTTTCATTCACAAAAGAGGAATGAAAGGAAGAACCAAAACTGACCGAAAGTAGAGTCTCCTAGCGAGGCATCTCTATAGCAGTCTGTTTGGATAAAAGGTCTAGGGACAGAGCAGTCAAAGAGCACATGGCTCTTCCGTGTGTAGTTTCTTGGGCGCTTTGGCCTGCTAAGAATGAAATGAATTTTTAGAATAGAGACATTCTCCCAATTCAGGTCATCCACCAAATTAGATTTGCAGATTTGCATATGGAGGGGTGTGTGTGGAAACTAGGAAAGGAAAAGCCTCCAAGGATAATTGTAAGCCTAAATATAGACATATCTCGATGGAGGATGTCATGGAAAGCCAGGGATATCTCGATGGAGGATGCCAAGGAAAGCCAAGGAAGTGTGGGCTAGGAGGGGTTTTATTTCTAAAGGAAGATATTCGCTTCGAAGCAGCAGCATCGGGAGAGGGTGCAAATAACTGAGCAGCGCTGGATTCTCTATGGTTGTTGATAAGGCTAGCAACAGAAAAGGGGGTTATTCATATTTTACGAGATTCCAAGATAGCGGTTGATTGGATGAATGGCAAAGTAAATCTCCAAAATTTGACCCTTCCTCCAATATTGGAAAGAATCAAGAAGAAAATTTCACTAAAAGAGAATTAAATGTTCAGGCTAATTAGCTTTCTAAGCAAGCTCTATCTCGATTCTCTTCCTACAAGTAGTTTTGCTATAGAGGAGGAAGAGGCAGTGTCCCAGCTCCCTCGGACTATCAGATGCTTACATGGTTAATGCCCAACGAGGAGACTGGCCATAGCAGCTAGCTAAAACCCGCAGGGGGTGTTGATAAATCTGCGCTGTCTCATTGTTTTTGTTTTTTCTATGGAAAAATCTGGATCAAATCTTTGTTAGAAGATCCTGTATGGCAAATCTTTTTTATGTATGTAGTAATTGGATTTTTTTGGAAGTAGAACAACAGGATCATAGGCTTTTCTTTTTTTTCTTAATAGGTTTTGATGTTCCTAAATAGTTTTTTTATCGGCGCACATGCGATGTATACTTAAATTTTGATGTTACCAAACAGCCTTTTTCTGAATTCTCTCTGATATATGTTTAAATTTGACTGCTTGAAATAGTGAATATATAATTTTTTTCCAAACAATCACAACCACAAACACCGGAGGGAGTTTTAGGACAAGAAAAAATGTTTTAGCATATTTCTTCGAGCACTTCCTTGAGGTTCACAATTTGGTTGACGTAGAACCGATTAAGGTAGTCCCTGCCTGGAGGAATGGAAGAAGTAGAAGAAATGGGAATTCAAAAAAGGTTGGATAAGTTCTTGGTTGTAGATGGGTTGATGATATAATCGATCAGGTAAACATCGTGGGCCAGGGAAACCTATCTGAACACCTTCTAATTTTGTTGCAAACAGATTGTGATAAGAGGAAGCCACTTTTTCCTTTGAAGTTATACTATTCTTGGCTCTTCAAAGAGGACTTCAGAGCTTTATTTTTTAGAAACCAGAAACACTGGGACAGTAGTAGTGGGCAATCTGCTATGAAACAATTTGCGGAAAATATGAAAAGGGTAAAAGTGTGGGGTCAAATTTTTGCTCAAACAAATAAAAAGGATCTCAAGGATGTGAAGAAGCTAGATAACAATGTGGTAGGTGTTTTCTCAAAAGAAGAATCCAATTCCCTCAGGGATTTGAAGGTAAAAAGAAATACTTGATTGCTAAAGAGGAACTTGATTGGAGGCTAAAACACACAGCCATTGGGCTCTCAGAGGGTGACATGCTTGCTTTCCATAGAAGGAACATAAATACTATTTGGGGAATCAATAATTTTGGTGGCATTAGAGTAAAAACATTCAAGGAGTTGGGTGAAGTGGGAAAACAGTATTGTAAAAACCTTTATAAACATCACGAGGAAGCCAATACTGGGAAATCATCAAGATCGTTAAGTTATTTCCCAAGATGATTGATAATGAAATGAATATAGATATGGAGACAGAGGTGTCTAGGGACGAGATAAAAACAATCAGGAGCTTTCAAAAAAACAAAAATCTCCAGGCCTCACAGTTGGTCAACATATATTTTCATAGGCTTCTTTGACTTGGTGATAGATGATGCACAAAGAATGGTGGAGGAGTCCAGAACCTCGGGAAGAGTTATGGGTTCCATAATTCCGTAGCACTTATGCCAAAAAATCAGGATCCAGCTTCCTTCAATGAGTTTAGGCCTATTCCTTTATTCAATTTGGTTTATAAATCGGTATTCAAAATCATTGCAAATAGGCTAAAAGTAATTTTGTCTAGTGCAATCTCTGAAGAGCAATTCAAATTCCTCTCCAATAACCAAATCCGCAGTGCCATGGGAACTGCTAAAGAACTCGTGCACTCGATCAAAACGCAAAAGCTTCCAACTGCGGTGATGAAGTTGGATCTCGCTAAAGCATATGACAAGTTAAATTGGATTTTTATAAGATTGTTGTTGTTATAAATGGGCGTGAACTTGCAAACTATGGAAGCGAAAAGGAGGCATCTTTCATATGCGTCTTTTTCCGTTCTTATAAAAATGGGTCACCCACAATTTCTTTCAATGCTTCAATGCTTGTATAGGGTTGCACAGAGGATGCTCTCTCTGTCCCTCCCCATGTTCTGCTAAGAGTGGAAGGCTTGATTATGTTGTTTGAGGATTCAATGAGAAGAGGGATAGTAAAAGGAGTCACAAAACTTGTGATGATACGGCCATGTCTCGTTTGTTGTTTGTTGACGGCATCGTGATCTTTTTTGGGTTTATAAGAGAGTTAAGAAGTACAGAAGAAATTTTGGATATACATTGCAAGGCCACGGGAACGGAAATCAACATGATGAAGTCTTCGATGATGCTTGATGAGGTGTCCAAGGGAGAAAAGGTTTAAATTGTAAGACTATTTCCTAACATAAAGCCTAACAACTATAGGTTTGAAGATTGGATGTGGTTGTGTAACAAAATTGAAGCTAGGGTTTCTCTATGGTGTAAAATATGGTTATCTAGAGGAGGCAAATTAGTCTTTTTCGAGGTAGTATTATACAGCATTCATGTCTACTAGATGGCCATCTTCCATATCCCTTAGGCATTCAAACTAAAATCAGGAAAAATTGCTTCAGCTTTTTGTGGATTGGAAAGAGGGAAAAAGAAGGAATTGTGTTAGTCAAATGGAATAAAGTGACAAACTTGAAAGAAGTGGGAGGTTGGGGCCTAAAAATATATACATTTATTTACTTCAGCTCTTGCTGCAAAATTTTTATGGAAATTTGTCTATAATGAAAGACTATGGGGGCAAGGTCATGAAATTCAGATACTTGAGAAAATAGTCTATAACAGACTATGGGGCAAGGTCATGAAATTCAGATACTTGAGAAAATAGTCCATAGCAGAGTGGCTCAAACAATAAAGGAAGAATGCAAGTGGTGGATCCATAGCTTGAAAAGCTTTAGTGAAAGGCTTTCCCTTGGTAAGGAAATGGCTTGCATGGAAGATTATATTAGGGAATAGAATGAGGACAGGGGAAGACCCTTAGATTGGATGCAAAGGCAACTTTAGATTGTCGAAGGAGTTGTTAAGAGATCTCCACCTTCTAGGAATTTTTGTCTTTGGAAGATGCAACATCATATGATATTAGGAATGTGTGGTCTCAGGGCTAGAAGAAGGTAGAAGATTTGAGTTTGTAGGGGGGGAATGCTGAAGAGTGGAACCGGTATGCGAGAATCCTATTGTCCAGCACTATAAAACTCTCAAATCAAGAACATTTGTTCAAGAGGTCAAAATACTAGGGGGCATGAGAATGAATTGCATGGTTGCGTTACAAGGCATCGATAGAAGAAGGCTTTGTGGGAGAAAGATCTTAGTGGTGGTCCATGGCTTGGAAGTTATAATGTCCTTTGAAAGCAATTTTTTTTCTTTGGTAAGCTTTAGAAAATAAAGTCCTAACTTGGGATAATTGCCAAAATATAATAAAGTTGGGCCTAGGAAGGTGTATCTTGTGCAAATCCGGTGAAGAATATGCGAATCGCCTTATTTGTTTCCAATCCTTTGGATATAGTTGTGTGGTCAGAGCTTTTATAGGTTACTAGGGAGAGAACCCTATTAGATTGTTTTTATTCATGGATTGCCGGTCAGTCGGTTAAAGTTTTTATGGCCCAGCCTTGCTACATGATATGGCTTATTTGGTTATCAAGAAATAAAACGATCTTACAAGGTTTCGATTTTACTCCCACCACAAGTGACCCATAATATTAGGAGCGCCTGCAATAAAAACTGGTCTTCTTCCCAGGAAAATCCAGTCAAAGAATTAAAGGAACCTGAAAGTGATTCTGAATAGGGTTGGCTGATGGGGCATGCCAAGGTGTCCGAGGGATGTGGGGGGGGTTGGAGCAATTCTACAGCTGAATCAACAACACTTAATGAAGCTAAAATTTGCAGTAGGGCCAAGCACTCCCAAACAAGCAAAACTTGATGCCATGTGGGCTAAAGATTGCAGTAGGGCCAAGCACTATTAAACGAGCAAAACTTGATGTCATGTGGCTTTTATTGAAGAAAACTACAAACAATGATGTAAAAGATTACAAGTACTTGGGGGAGAAGTTGATAATAGTCTGGGAAAACCATATATGCAGATCAAATAACTTACTGCTGGACCATATTGTGAACCAGTTCGTATAGGTTAAAGCGAGATTTGAAGATATACCATTTGCACATGTATATACCAGAAGCAATTTATAAAGAATGAGAGGCGTATGCACCAACAAGTAAATTGAAAAAACGTGGGATTATAATGCTGTAACCTTCACCTTCATTTTTGTTCAGGTGTGCTCTGCTTTCCAAATTCCCACCCTATTAATAATGGTGTTGTGTTTAGATATAAGATAGAACAGAGGAGAATAATAAATATGACTGCAGTGAACACTCTGTCATACACACACACAGCAAACAAAGAACAAGAAGAGTACTCTCGAGTGACAGCCGAGCATCCTAACCAGCTAGACTGGAGCATACTGTAGTGAACAAGTCCTGGCATTGGCCCTCTCTCTCACGCAGAGCCAACAAAGAATAACAACCTGAGCAACATGGAATCCCTTCCAACAGTAGTTATTTTAGTGGACTCGCAGTCTAATTTTATTTCGTTTTGGTGTGGAGGCCGATTCACAGTGGATTGATGTTGTTGTTGACTTCACATACGAGGTGTGACTAGGAACTGTTGTGTTGCCGCAGTGGTGGTTCGGTTTTGAAGAAGTTGGTATTTTGAATAGAATAAAATGCGAATGGGAAGATAATACCAACCCTGGTCTGCGAGAGATAAGACCCATCCACATACATTTGTCAATCAATCACGAATTTTGATAAACCAACCCCCCACAGGGGAAGATCTCACAATATGCTTTTGGAAGTTAAAATGTAGGTGCAGCACACGCCCTCGGGCGAGAGCCCAGAATCCTAATTACGGTGACTACAACGCAAATACACACTGTATTGAAAACGAAAGTCAACTTGTGTATTGTAGAATCAATGAATCAATCAGCCCAACCCAGCATTAGCTCTCTCGTACAGCAAAGTTGCAAACAAAGAATTACAATGCCTCTCTCTGCAGCAGAGCGAAAAGAGAATAAGAATGGCTCCCCTCCCCATTCCGATCGGAATGTATGCAGCAAATTGAATCGCAGCGCCACTCCCAAGTGGAACCGCACAAAGCGGTGGTGTCTTGTGACCACGATGACCTAACTGGACTCGCTGCCTTTGGGCTTGTTCCGGATGCTTGCTGTGTTATTTGACTTTGGTTTGTTGTGGAGGCCGCGCGAACGCTTCCTCCAATTAATGAAATCTTCCCCTTCCAATCTAATTTGCCAATACTCCAGCTTTTTCGAGTTTCCATCAGCAGAGGGAAGTCTCGGATCCATCTTGCTTCCCCAATCAATTTCCTCTTTGCTCAGGGTGCTTACAACTTTCCGATCAACATTATTTTGGAGGAAATATTTAAGCAAGCCTCTTGCTTTTGCCCAAACCTGCACAGATTTAGAAGCTTTGTCTTGGAAAATTTTAGAATTTCTTTCAAGCCAGACTTCCCAGCAAGCCATCTTTGGCAACGCCATCCACCCAATCTTGAACCAACCTTTGGAGTTAAGAGACCTGAGGTACAGCGAGCTCCAATTTTCAAACAAACAGGTGATCATGTTAGGGACAACAATTCTAGTGCTCCAAATGCCTAAGGCCTCAGTCCAGACCTCTTTTGAAAATTGACATGCTAAAAATAAGTGCTCAGAGGACTCTACTTGGCATAGACAGAGAGGACATAGAGAGGGCCCTTGAAATCCCCGTTTAAGCATATTCTCACCAGTTAGAATACTGTTATGCGCCAAGGTCTAAATGAAAAAGTCAACTATGGGAAAACTTTTATTTTCCCATATTCCAATCCATATCGTTGGATTAGAGAGAACCGAGGGGATGTTCTTAAGCAAATTGTAACCTTGAGCAACAGTATACAAACCAAACTTGTTTCCCCAGCCTCTAGTGTCATTTCTCCTTTTTGACAAGGGAGCTTTCCCTCCCAGTCTCTCTTTGAGCACCAACCATGCATGAGACAACTCAGGAGGGTTTCCCATGTTTTTCCAGCCCTTCCACTCATCAGCATCCCAGTCTGAGATGTCCCAAAGGGTGTTCAGATTTTCCAGAGTCATTCAATGTCTTAGATCTCGAAGTTCTGGGACATCAGACAAATCAGGGGAAGAGCATGTTTGCAGAGATTGAAGATAGGAGAACCAGAGCGAGCAACTTGGGGAGAGTCAAGACTCCGAGCTCTAGAGTTCCGAAAGTATTTTTTCCACATTGCTTTTTGGGCCCAGCCCGGATTTTTGTCAATTTGCCTCCAGAGAATTTTAGCTCCAAGCACAGTATTCTGGGATTTTAAGTCTTTTATCTGCAGTCTGCCTTCCATAAAAGGTTTAGTGACTCTTTCCCATTTAACTAGCGGGATCTTGCGCTCATTATTTCTCCCTCCTTTCCAGAAGAAGAGTCTAAGAAGCTTCTCCATCTCATTAAGAATCCCAGCCGGGGCCATCAACAAGGAGCCTTGAAAAATGGGCAGACTAAGAAGAACTGATTTTATCAACACCAATTTACCAGCTAGATTCAGCCAATTAGTTCCCCACGCTTGAAGATTTTGCTTCAATTTGTCCACCATTGGAAGCCAATCTTTTCTCCTGGGCATACTCTTACAGACAGGGAGACCAAGATATTTAAACGAGTTCCAGTTGGAGGTACCATGAAACCCAAAGATTCTGGTTATAGGAGCTCAGTTCCCGACCTGTCAAGTTCCAGCCAAAGATTTGACATTTCCCGGCATTCACCTTACTACCCAAAGCAGAGCAGTAGTTGTCAAGGTCATCTTTGAAATATCTAGCATTGATCATAGAGGCTCCTCCTAAAAGCAGAGTATCAACTGCAAGCAATGCATGGTTTAAATCTCGAACACCCCTAGCAATTTTGAGGCCCATTAGAATTTGGTCCTGTCTTCTTTTTTCTAAGAGAAAACTTAAAACAGAAGCTTGAATAACAAAAAGAAGAGGGGAGAGAGGGCATCCCTGGTGAAGTCCTCGAGAAGCTTTGAAGAAATCAACCGCTCTTACGTTGACCAGTGGGGGTATCCAAGGTTCTTCTATGCAAGCCTTGATCCATCTTATTAACCTCTCATCGAATCCGAACCTCTTTAGAACATCCAACAGAAAACTATGTCTCACCCTGTCAAAAGCATTTGCCAAATCCAGTTTAACCACCAATCCTTTTTCTTTCCGTTGGATGCTGGAGTGAATTGCCTCTTGAACCAAAATGAGATTATCTGCAATTTGACGCCCTTTGACGAATCCTCCTTGATTTTCTGGGATCAGAACCGAAAGGATAAGTTTCAACCTATTAGCAATAACCTTGGTGATCAGTTTATAGCCAATGTTACAGAGGGAGATTGGTCTGAACCTGCTGAACAAACTAGCTCCCTTTTCTTTGGGGATTAGGGACAGGAAAGAGGAATTCGTGCTTCCTCCCAGTTTAAGGGAGGCTTGGGATTTAAGCACCATTCTATGAAGGTCCTTTTTTTATAGTGTGCCAGCAACATTTGATGAATTGAGCAGTGAACCCATCAGGGCCAGGAGCCTTGTCTGGATTCATAGCTTTAAGGGCCTCCTTTATTTCCTTTTTGCTGACTGGGGCTACAAACTTTTGGTTCATACTATTCGTGACCTTGCAAGGGACTAAATCCAACAGGGTAGAGGGAAACCTTACATCTTCCTCTTTAGTATAAAGAGCTTTGAAAAGATGATGTGCAACAACTTTTATATCAGAGAAATTCGAGATAGTTTGATTTTGCACCGAGATCTCAGAGATTAAATTGTACCTTTTTCTTGCTTGGGCCTGTTTGGGGAAGCATTCGGTATTTCTATCTCCTGCTTGAAGCCACAGGATTCTAGATTTCTGCCTCCAGTACTCTTCTTCTTGAAGATACGCTTTATGAACATTAGCTTGAAGACTCTCTTCGATTTTCAAAGTCTCATTGGTTATCTCAACGCTTTCCATTTGCATTTGATGAGAGTTCAACAGGTTTATAGCATACTTTCTTTCATCTGCAGGAGATGAAAGCCCTTTTGCCCAAGATTTGAGTTCCTTTTTCACTCTTCTCAACTTTTCCTCCCAGACATAAAAGGGAGAGCTGTGGACAGGGATTTTCCACACCCTTTCCACTTTGCTTAAGAACTCATTATGCTGAATCCATAAAGGGCTAAATCGAAAAGGGATAGGCCCCAAATTTCTTTGCAATTTTAGATCCAGACTTATTGGTCTATGATCAGAAGCCCCTATCGGAAGAATGGAAGAGCTTGCATCCAGCCCAAGTAACAAAAAAGAACTTTGAATTAGAAACCGATCAAGCCTTGCAGCGATGTGGCCAGGGACAGTTCTTTTGTTTGTCCATGTAAACTTTCCGTTGGAAGGCTTGATATCCATAAGATCCCAGTATTGAATTAGCTCCTCCACCCATTCTCTAGCTGGATCCCGCACAATTGAGCCTGCTCTTTTTTCTGAAGTGGAAAGGGTTAGATTTAAGTCCCCTGCCAGGATGACATTTTCCAGAGGGATTGAAGTGGAGACGTCCCGAATTGACTCCCAGCATGGTTTTTTTCCCCATAGCTAACAGGGGCATAAATATTAAAGAGGCTCACTATCTCTTTTGAATCTTGATGTCGAAATTGCATGAAAATCCAATGAGTGTTTTGTATTTCAGAGATTTTTGAAACTAGGGAGTCATTCCAAAGAATGCCCAAACCGACAGAAGCTCCCCTCGAGGAGACAACAGAGCCTCCCCCTTTTTTCCAAATCTGCTTGCTTTTCTGGAGGAAGTCCACTTCCTCCATTTTTGTTTCTTGATGAGAAGGATGTTAGGATTTTCAGATCGAATTAACCCTTTCATTGGGTCTTCTTTCAGTTTTCTGCCCATCCCTCTGCAATTCCAGGAAATAAATTTCATTACTAGCTTTTTGAGTTGGCTCCTTTAGAGCCCTGACTTAGATTTTTAGCTGGCTTAGGGGTTCTGGCCAGCATTTTGTCCAGTGTTGGCTGGCTTCCTTGCAGTTTATCCCTATAAGTTTCAATTTCCCTCTTGTCCTTGTCCGATTTCCTTCCTCTAGTGCACCTTCTTGTTGTGAGCAGTGATTCTTCTATTTCCCCTTCCTCCCCCTATTCTTCTGAGTCTTGATCATCCTCCCCCAAGCTTTGGTACATTTCCTTAGGTTTATCCCCATAAGAGTCTCCAGTCCTCGGCGGGGGGGGGGGGGGAAGTTCCTATTGGGGAAGGAGAAGCCTGATCTGATTCTGACTGCGGAACAGTATTCGGGGCAGTCTGCCGAATCTGGTCGGGGTCGTCTCCTAGGGTTTCTTCAAACCCTGATTCCGGAAGCTGAAACCTGTTGTTTGAATCCTTCTGATTTCCTTTTTCCTTACCAGCGTTTCCAAGGTTTGCTTGCTTTTGTTTCCCTTTCCCCATCCCCTGGTTGTTGGCCCCTGGTCTCTTATTGGTTCTCGGTTTCATGATTTGCTGCCAACCCTCCTCTTTTTCTCTTTCTGGAGCTGATTTTTTGGGGCAGCTACTGGAAAAATGGCCGTATTCATGGCACCCACGGCATTTAAACGGGAGCTGCTCGTAATCAAGTTTTTGCAGATGAGACTAGCTTCCAACTTTGAGTTTGATGGCCTCTAGCAACCCCACCTCGAGATCTACCTTTACACATATACGAACGCACTCATACTGGTCATTGGGGTTTGCTCTGTCAATAGACTTTCCCAATGTGTTTCGGATGAATTTTAAATATTCCCAATTCCAGCAATGGACTGGAAGGTTCAGTAGCCTCACCCAAACAGGAACAATGTTTGGGACATCCTCCGAGGGTTCGAAATCCGGGGTCCAACGGTTCAGGTAAAGCCCTTGGGGCCCCATAAAGTATGGGCCATTTCGAAAGATTAGATCTCTGTCTTCTTTGGAGATGAATTCGAAGAGGAAAAAACCACGACCCAGGAAATAAGAAGTAACATTGTTTGACATCAAGGGCCGCCAGTTTTTATGGATCCAGGATTCAGTGGATTTGGGTGAGGGCCACAAGCCAGTGAACTGACCCACCAAAGCTCTATCGGCAAGAGACAACGCAACCCTGATCGGGTCTTCAGTGGGGAGCGATACCTCAGGGATCTCTTCCAACCTCTTAACAAACTTGGACATATCCGTTGGCTTCTTCTTTCGTTGAGAGGTCACCAGCATTTTGAAGGCTTCAACCTCGGGTGGCAGGGGTGAATGGGAAGGCTCTTCCACGACTTCCATGAGACACGACCTCCAAAGGCCCGCGCAGGGCGAACCCTACTTGCAATGGCGGCACCACAGCTCAGGCACACGGCATCAACGCAGGGCTCATCCACTCTCCATACCAACACATAACAATGTTATTATTAAATGAATTCTATCTTTATTCTATAATAAAACGTAAATTAAATCCCAAATGGAAGGTAACTTATAGGCATACAATTAAGTTTCTTACTGCACTCGTCATGCATCGAATCATTTAGTAATGTTAATCAATAACTAGTGCACACGTGCAAGGTATGTGTGTGTATCTAGCGGACACATAGCTTGCGTGTGTACTAATAATAACAACCACTACCTCTTATGACAAGTTCATGTATGGTCACAGCCCAACATGCAAGAAAGTAAATTAAGTAAACACACCATTCAAGAGTCTTTATTAAGTCGCCTTGATTCAATATGAATTGAATTTTAGCACCAAGGTTGTCATAAATGAACCAAGCAAGTATTCTAAACAAGGTAGGAACCAAGTACAAAACTAATGTGGCATATCTAATTCCCAAACAACACTTTCAACTAGCTTTGAACCATCCTTCCTCACTAACCTACTTCCATCTTCCACATCATATCCTTTCCTCTACTGCAATACGCTGGAGCATCAACTATATTGACCTAAATCCATATATAAATCGTAAGTGGAAATGTTGCCTACATCCACCTAACTTCCCCAGCAAGCGTGCAAACAACGGTCATCATCACACATCTAGGGGAGAGTGGCTTAACACGACCCTAAGATGGTGATGGTAGGTGCCCGATTTGATTTCCTAATTCAAGCATAGTAGCTTGTGGAAAAACGTTTACTGGGGATGTCATCCACAAATGCGGGGAAGCATCCCTTGGGTTTTTCCGCAACGTTTTCACACACACACACACACACACACACACACACAGACATACACACAAACGCACGCGCGCGCGCGCATAAAGAGGTAAACTAGTGTATGTCGATGGTTTTACTAGGTATGCTTCCCTGAATTTGTGGATGCCATCCCTAATAATCCTATCGATGTACTCTAGTGGACCTCACTATGGGGGATTCGTATTGGGCAACTATCATGTAGAACTAGCTCAAATGCATAGCAACATTAGTCTACATTGGTTAAAATCATTATCTACTAGAAGTCTTATGTTGTAAATGAGATGCGTTTAATAAATTCCCATCACTGGTAATATATGTTGGACATGTGTTTTACTCTTTGTAGGTTTCCAGGGCAAGGGGGCGCGGGGGGACAATAAGCCACCCGCAAGAAATGTTATGGGTCCGTCTTGAGTTGTTGTTGACTCATTGTAAACTAATTATGGTCAAGGAATTGGGGTTGCAATCTAATCCGAGTTAATAGATTAGGGTTTTGGATGCTATAACATTGTACTATAGACATATAAGACAATACAATGAGATGTATGGTGGAGAGGCCCTCATGAATGTTGGTTTTCCCTGTTTGGGGCTTCCAAAGTAAATCTCCGTGTAATGAGTCTGTGAGCCGCTACTAATTCTCATGTTTTAGATTCTATTTTGTATTGTTTTCCCTTACACGGGTTTATCAAAATTCCTCAATAGGCATAGATCCAACGAGAACTAGCATGCAATAATCTTTGTCTGATATAATTATGTTGATATTCATGGAAAGAATGTTGCACCACGATGACCTCTAACATTACATGAACGAAATAATACCGAGGTTCCACTTTGAACTATATTTGGTGTGTGACCTCTTCGGGGAGTTCGCGAACCAATTAGGTCCATGGCGCTTCTATTATTGCACTCTCTGATTTTATTTTAGAACAAGAACTTTCTCCTCATTCCATTCTATTACAAGAGAATAAGAACTTTCTCATTGTTCCATTCTAGCATAAGCTACACGAAGTCGACTTAGCTCATCTGCTAGAGAACTATACATCCATTGGATATGCTTGAATTGTTGATTTTTTTTTTAATAAAACGTTGCTACTTGGTAAGCTCGCCATGCATATCCAGTGTTGAATCAACCTTTTTTTTCAAGATTGGACTCAATCTTGTATAGTTAGATTGTGTTACAAATATATGTGGCAAGATGAATAATTTGAAAGTGTTCGAGAATTTCATTATTGCATATATTTCAAGCTCGATATTGTGGTATCAATGCTTTGTTTGTGACGGTACTCCAGAGGAATATTTCCAAAGTTCTCTAAAGTTGTTCCCCATCCCAAGGTTGAGGCATCAATCCATATAATGTAGCTACTCTCCTGTGGGTATCCTTACTAAAAATGTGGCCCGAGCTTTTGGTTTAATTTCAATGATTGTAGTTGCATGATCATCCACCCACCTCCATTGGTTTTTCGGGTAATTTATATAGTTGTGCTCATTCAAAGGAGACATATTTTCAAGATGGCAAGATGCAATTGATGCAACCAAGGAAACACTATAACTACTTTGGGGATTCAATTTTATCGGGAAATTGTAGGATGGTTTCCGCAATGTGTGGTTGTGTTTTTACCTTCCCATATTTGATGTGAATCCTAAGGAAATCTACTTTTGGATTCAGCTTAACCATTTTATTTTTTGAGAGCACAATGTCGTGCTTTCTTGTTAATTTCAAGTATTCTGCTCAATGAGAGTAATGCTTGTTAATCGAGAAAGAACAAACTAGTGTCATCAATATATACAAGTATGAATTATAGTATGGGCTGAAATTATTGTCCATCCACCTTTGAATGCAGGTTATTCATTGCAAAGTACAAATAGCATGACTAACCATTCATATTAACTCGGAGAGTCCCTGAATGTTGTTTTATGGATGTCTTCTAGTGCTACCTTAATATGGTAAAGCCTACTTTTGTCATCAAACTTGTTATAAATTCCGCTATTGGTCGAATGGGTTCATAATGTATCTTTGCGGGACATTGGATACTTGAATTTGATTGTGATTGCATTTAATGGTATATAATTAACTACCATTTGTTTATGTCCTCTCTTCATTACATTGTGTTTATTGACTGTGAAGGTTGGACAATAAAAAGTTTGAAGTAAAGGGGTAGATGGGTTTGCACTTGAGAAATTCCTTAATTGCTTCATCCATGTCTACCCATTTGCAAGATTTACAAGGATACCTTTTCTAATTGCCTTTGCTTTTTAAAATGTCTTTATTTCATAATATTGTTTGGGAGATTTCCAAAATGCTTGTGGATTTAAACTACAACACTTCTCAAAATATTTTTCATCAATAGGAGCTCGTTGCGATGTTTTGGGATTGTCGAATAATCACTATACTTTTATTTTCTAACTATCTTCTCGGGAGCTAGTTGTCCATAATGAGCTAAGATTTATTCTAAACCAAGGAATTCTTCTTCTAGTTCCTCCTATATTTTTGTTACAAAACTTTGGACACCTCGATTAGATGGTTAAAGATTTAGCTCCTCTATTTTCATTTATGCTTTTAATTTTGGAAGTTTATTTACCATAGCTACACATTTGCATATCCACTTCAATGGACCATGACAAAAACATTCAAATAGTAAATTATTATTTTAGGAATTTCAATATTGAACTACTCAACTACAGACACACACACACACGCGCGCGCGCGCGCCCCCTCCCCCCCCCTACCACACACACACATATATAACTGATTGATTAACTAATTTATTTTAGCTAGCTACTTGGGTGGTCTACATCGAGTGATTGAGTGGATCGAGCTTCAGAGAAAAGGTCATTGGGACGATCCATTGAGTTGGATACTTTTGTTGTTGTCGTCCCTCAATGCCCCTATTGAGAGTAGGTGTTGTAATCAACATTGAGAGGTTTACACAACGTACTATCCATGAAATGCGAGGAAGTGCTTGAGGGTTCCTTTTGAGGTTGTCCTTGGATCATATATATAATCCCAGGGGTTAGCTCAACCAGTTGTTGCCAATGTTGCTAGGCATTTGACTAGCTCCACGATAACAAGTACCAAGATTGAAACCCTTGGATGAGGTGAACTAGACTATTCTCACGGGTATACGATGGATGCCATTCATGAATGTTGGGAAACAATCCCTTGGTTTCAGTGTGAGGTTTTTCTTCTAGTATATATATCTTAGCCAAAATGACCTTCATCTTGTATCCAATGTGGCATTTATATTGTAGCATAAGTAACATGTATGTTGTATCCCATTGTGACTCGATTGTGTAAGCCCTAGAGGTATGGAATCGTAAGACCACATTAGGTCATGTTGTGACATGACATCATGATACCATCAAGGCATTATAAGGGCACACAATATTTTTTTTTTGTCCAATGGCATTGTGCGAACCAAAGAAGTATTGTACGAGAATGTAAGTATGGGCCACCCAATGTTAAGACATTAATCCTCCCCTTATGGTGGAATCCATAAGAAGTTGGATGTGACTATGATAATGTTTCATGGAATGAATCCTCCCCTTATGTTGAAAGCTACAAGAAGGTTATTGTGACCATGTTTATGGCTAGGCACTCCTATCCTGGTGGTGAAAGGAGTTGCCTTGTTTGTTATTTTGGCATTCCCACCTCCATGTCGAGGAGAGTTGCCCATGATTTTTGGAACCGTTACTTTTGTGGTTGTTAGAACACTCTGAATGAATATAAGTAAAGATAAGCACGAATGACCAATTTTAATAAAATGATACGACACGCAAATACAATGTGATGTGATGCTTGGTTGAACATCTTTGTAGCCATCTCCTAGACACCAAGATGACTCTTCCTATTCACCCATGACTCTTGATGTGAATAGTAATAATAATACATATTATACTTTTACATTGCCTAAAGGATCATGTTTCCAATATTCCCCCCTTAGTCCGAAGGGATGTTTGAGAGTCCAAGCAATTTGGTGAAAGAGAGCCGATATTTGGAAGTGGACAACGACCAATGGTTGAATCCATCGCTAAAGTGCTCTCTGAGATGGTGGTTTTGGGATGACCACAAACCACTAGCTAGCAAAAGCTGATGTCTTCTACTAGATGGCGGGTTTTGGATGAACACAAACTTGGTAGATGGTGTTTTAGGATAACCACGAACCAGTGGTTAGCAAAACTTGTTGTATTCTACTAAATGGAGGTTTTAGTATGGCCACAATCCAAAAGCTAGCTGGTGGTTAGGATGACAACAAACCAAGAGGCGGCTAGGATACGTCGATGTCTTCCACTAAATGGTGGTTTTTGGAGGACCAGAAATAAAGTGGTGGTTTTAGGATGACCACAAAGCAAGCGATGGTCTTAGGATGACCACAAACCATTGGATGCTCTGAAACATGGCTTTGTCGGTGTCTGTTGGCTATAGCTCCGACTCTCACTCTGGCTTTGGCTCGAGGCTCTAGCTATTGGCTTTGGCTCAAGATCACTTGTTCCCGTAATGTATAATTCTAGTTATTGAGCAACGTATCTAATCGGTAGGGTTTTGAAACTTGAAGCCTAACTTTGAATCCATGATATTCCCCCCTATGAGGCACAAGGTGAGTTGCAGGGTCTAGAATTTCTACTGGAAGATGTGTCATTACTCATGACTAAATTCTTTTGTATGGCTGACATGTCATCTTGGTTGTTGATGACCATTGCCAAGAATTGATCCACCCATAGTGAATCTTTAATCTTGCAGGTTTCTTTGTTGTCGAACATCTGTCTAAAGAATGATTATGCTTCCCGCAATGCTGACAAGGATCGAGATCAAAACATTGATCCTCCATGTGGGAAATTGGATGACAATTTCGGCACCGATGTTGAAAGGAACATGTGAATATGAATCTTCTCGAAGGAATCCAAAACTTTGAAGCTGGATTGGTATAGAATAATTTAGAATATGAAAGGTCACTTCCTTATCATATCAGATACAAGTGATGTGTTTGTTGTTCTTGATTTCTTTTGATGATGGTCGTTGAAAGATTACACTAAACATGCTCATGATAAGCTTCGCCTTCTGCTCATGACGTTGTTTCACTGAGTCGATCATGTGTCGACGATTGATAGGAATCATTATCATACTTAAAAAGAGGGTTATTATGAACAAGAACTAGTTCATAATCTTGATTCCTTTGTTGTATTTATCACGTTGGAGTTGTGATTGAGCCTGGAGAAGCTCTACTTTGGCTTCCAGATCATGCAAACAAGCTAGCACGGATTTGAGAGTTGCTTTGTTGGTTGTGATTGTATTGCCAACTAACAGTGATTATTGGAGTGTTCAGTAACCATAATAATTCCTCAATTTGAACCATTTGAAAGACTGTCTCAGACCTCAAAGGCCTTCTTGCAAATCCGCTCGTTAACAATAAGACTTAGTAATCGGCAATCCAACTCAGAGAATAAAGGGTGTCGATTTCTACCCATAATATACCCAATATAGTTCAACTTAGTTTTTATTTGACAATAACTAAAAACCATTGCAAGTACCAAAATACAAGAAAACTTACAAAATTCACTATTTGCAAGTTATAATTTGATGTTGAATCTTAAGTCGAGTTGGTCTCCAAAATGAGTGCTCTACCTCTGTAATCACAAAGATGCCACTGGGATTGAATGCTCTGGTTCTTCGATGATGCTTAGCTATTGTGCCAACGCCACTTCCTCTGAGGAGGTGGAGGGCTCGCTTCCTGCAACCTCTTTGGAATTTTCACTTATTCTCTTGTTGTTTTACTCTTCTCTGAGATTAGGAGAAGAGAAGCATTGTTGTTGTTGTCGGGTCATGTGTTTGATGAGAAGAGCCCTGATGAAGCATGAAGCGACCTTGATGGAGAATCCAAGATTCACATATAATTTCCCAATATCGTTCAAAGCAACCGCGAGGGTAAGATCGATTCCTTCATTGTAAAGGATCTTGAGCTTTGGAATGACGTCCTCCAAAATTTTGATGGCACCTTCTGTGTATCCTCTCCATCTATAGGTTGCTCGGCTCTGGAGCTCCACTCCTTCAACGATGCATCCTACGATGCTCTTAACCTTCTGGGTTTCATGTCTATTAAACTTCGTGCAATCTTTTAACATTCTGCCTCCCAAGTCTATTCAACTTCGTGTAGTGTTTTGACCTTTCATATTCCCAAGCTCTTGGAACATTGTGAACGCTAATTGCATTGCACTATTCGCAAGTGGCGTGTTCGTACAAACTTGCCTGCGTGAGTCCAACTTTGCCTCTGTCTGCCATGTTTTGGGACAATCGACAAGCCTCCCAACTATATCCATCTAGTATCAAAGGTCTTCAACCTGTTTATGTGTGTACAGACCAGCTCAACCGGTATTGGAAAATCCTCTCTTGGAGAACCCACAACCAAAGGAAATTTGATTGTCCCCCACTAAATAAATAAACTAGTGCTACCAAATCCTGGATGGAAGTTGATGTGTAGAATGTCTCGAGAACACCCTTCTGCCGTTAAAGAATCAAATGCGCCTTTGTAAATGTTGTGGCCTACGAATTTCGATGGAAACTTCCTTCCACCCATAATTCTGTAACATAAGTGCACAGCAGAGAGCTACTCTTCAGTTCGCCTTGACGTTGCTGCTCTGAGGGCAGAAGAGGACCCAACGAAGAAGGATGGAGCCCTCTAGCCTTCATGTAGCTCACAAGTATCCTACAATTCGGCATCACTTCCAGAAATCTTTCTACAGTGTGGCGATTCTTCTTTCACTACTGGAGTTCTCGCCTTCGAGGCCTTTGGTTTTGAAACTGCCATGATAGCAAACCACACAAAGGATAATAAGGGATACGACCCATAAAATCGTGGATAGGGGTTTTCAGAGATCCCACCTGTGGATGGAATGAAGCTCGTGGGAGGTGAATTCATATACGAGATAATCTGTAGGAGATGGATATGCAAAGGGGATGATCATGGCGCCAATGAAAATCAGGTTGCAAGAGGTGTGGAGAGTCTTCCACGGAACACCACGCACATGAGAGGTAATAATCGAGCTCTGACGCCACCTTTGGAATGCTAAGAACGAAGATAGGAAAAGATAAGTGTAAATGCCCAATTTCATTGAAACGATACACATATAAATACGATGTGATGTGACACTTGGTTTCATCTTCCAATCCATCTCTTGGACGCCGGGACGACTCTTCCAATTCGCCTATGACTCTTGACGTGGATAGTAGTAATAATACACAATATACTTTTACATCACCCAAAGCATTATATTTCCAAGAGTGGTGTTGAGGATTGGCAATTGATTATTTTATAGGCACCTCCACCCTTGCAGTGAGGAGTGATGCCCACTGAGTTGTGGAACTGCATCCTTCTTGTTGAAAGAAGGTGACTCTATGGCATATTTACTATTAGAATACAAGGGCACCCCCATCTTCATAAAATTGGAAGGTAACCCATTTTTAAGTACCTCCAAATCCCATCTAAAATTAAGGCAGCGTGTTGGAATATTAATGTTAAATGGGTTTGAAGTCCAAGTTACATATTTGGGGGATAAATCAATGGCTCACATTTAAGCTAATGTTGAGATTATATCGACATCTCACATATATTTTAATGTTGAGATCGGATGAGGGGGTCACACTTATGTAAGGAGCCTTTAACAAGGGGAGAGGAAAACCTCGATGTCACGAGAATGCTGTTGTAAAGATAAAAGAGTGCTAGAATAATTTTTGAAGCAATACAAAAGGGGTGAGATTATTAAGTAAATGGTTTTTCCTGTTAGGGTTTTCCACTGTATGTTTGTTGTTCATTTGTGCGATTGGTTTTATTGCTTATTTATTTGTTTTTCGAACAAGATCACTACGGTGTCCAAGAAATGGAAAGGGGCATTAGAGATCCTACATGTGAGTGTGAGATAGATTAAAAGGATAGTGTTATCCAACACACAAACTTGTATGTACCTTTGATGAGTGACAAACCTTTGGAATTTCATTTTTGGTATTTTGTGAAAACTTCTCCAACATATGTGTTAAAATTGCTATGCCGCTCTTCATAAGAAACCCTTCTTTTGGAAATAGGGTTAAGCTGTGAATCATTTTTGCATTGATTGAGATAACTCTTGCTTACCATGTCTTCTCATTACGGTGCGTTCTAACATTAAACTTTGTCGACTATCCTTTCAAGCCTTGAAAGTACATCAACGGGCCCATGTTTAAAACCCTATGATTGCTGACTTGTAAAATCTTTATTGTTGTGCCCGCCCACTTCTCCTTTTCACTTTTCCATAGCTCCATAGCTACACCAAGCTTTAAATCTCTTCGACTATGCAACCCGGCCTAGTTCATCTATATTTAAGTTATTAATGATCTTAAATATAGCTTTGTGCTCGATTTTTTATGATGCATGGTCCTATTATTTTAACACCTTATCTCTTTGTCACAGTTCCCATCTCTTCAATATCACTACCACTTTTATTGATCCGTACTAGATTAATGGACTTCTCTCGATCTCGATGGTTTGGGGTTTCTTGGGGACATGGTGAACTTTTGTGAATTTCTTCTTAGTGGAATTTTATTGCTCTTTACCTCATTTATTACTTGAACTTGACTACTTCCTTTGATATCTATACTTTAATGCTTTATCATTATCAGTTATCTTCTTCACTTTCGCAGACCTACATCCTATCAATTTTGTGCCGGTCGAACTAACTTTCGTTGATTTAGGTGTCATTTACTCACTTTCGGTATGCCTTTTACTTGTCAAACCAAATTATGTCAGTTTTTGTTATGTTGATCTTTGTTCTCAACGATCTTGCCTTTGTTGTTACTAACTTCTTCTACCTCGACCTCCTCAGAGGGGCATGCATTGGGCAACATAAGGCTATAACACTGTTGATGTATATTGATGTGAGAATATGGTTGACACACACTAGTCTGTGGAAGTTAATGTGTATATCAACAATTAACTAAGCACATATGTAGAAATAAGTAAATAGAATGAAACACACACACACACATTGTAGAAGATTGCAAGTATTATTGTCAAATGGTCGATTGCATGGGGTGGCAATCTCTAAGAAGAGATGGCTTAGCGACTCTCATGTGCAAAACTCTCTGCAAAAGGCGAGAATACATTTTGTTTGTTTACAATGAACTTCATAAATGAAAAGGCAAGAAGGGGAAGAGATGAGGCATGGAAGGCCAAGAGTCACTGACATTGAGGTGAAAAACCGATGGTCAACTTGTCAGGGCCATGGCTATCTGACATTGAGGTGAAAAACCGATGCACTTATTGCGCATGAAGTTTGAATGAGGTCCAAAGCTCATACAAAAGTTCTCGACGAGAAAAACCATGTGAAGGGGGTGGGCACTTTATACACAACATTTTTTGGGGCCAAAAATTATGTGCGATGCCTACAAATGACACCAAACGCGAAAAGCCCAAACTTGCTACAATGGTCGAGAGGGATCGAACGGTAGCATGGATCGCATTAGTAGGAATAAAAGCATATGCATGAACGTGAAAATCCGTGTCCGGTTTGTGTGGACCAGGTTTGACACATCTCAATCGAGAATTGTTTTCTTTGTGTGTGTCTCGCATATTTAATGGCACTCTCCAGGGTGGTGGGAAAGAACATTCTCACTTTAGATATTATTTCGTATCTAATATTAATAATATGGAACTCGCCTACACACATTGCATCAAGGTTTGCCTTTGCCTTCAATATTTGAAAAGTTTCTATATATTTTTCAATTTTTAGCTTCTTCTAAAAACATGAGTAATTTGGACCTCACGTGACTCATCCCAATTTGTCATATATTTAGAGATAGTCTTGGACGAACTTTCAATGATAGTGCACATGTCCCTGGTCGCCCACTCTATTCCGAGTGTTTCATTCTTTTCACGGAATGGAATACGTGAGTGAGAAATCATCGAGTACCATGAGGAGGCTCATGTAAAGAGAGCGAAGAGGATAACACTATTATGATGAGATTGGCCGATTAAAATTAATGTATTAAGCAAGTATATAATTGTTTGTTTTGAGAAAAGCTGTAAGTAGGATATACCACATGCCTTAATGCATGTAGGATAAGGGAGAGGGGGTAGTAGAAAAGGGACAGATATGGACAGTAACAATCATACCTTTCTCGGCCTTTTGGCTAAGATCAAGTGTAGTATCTGTTCTTATCAGTTTAATATCTGATACGTTGTTCATAGAACCACATGATATTAAATGTATTGTTTTTAGGGGGAGGGTCCACCCACCCACAATAGCTTGCTATTGGGGCTCTCGGGCGTCGCTTGTGCGTTGCACTACAGCACCAGACTGGCGCACCCCAACAACACATAACATAAAACGAGGAGGAACTGTTTATTTGGATGGAATTGGTTGATGGAGTGTTCGTTGGAGGGAATCGAATCTGCTTTGGCTGGCCTAAAGCCATTAGAATTAGAGGCCATCCTGTCCCAAGAGCTGTTGATTCTCGTATATTCGACTTCACTGTACTTTCTGTAGAATATAACTGTGTCATTCTCTAGATTTTCCTTGTTAGATCATGATGGCAAGTCGTCCATGCTGGTTATATCGCACAGCTATCCCATTGTACATTGATCATTGATGACGTTTGCTCTTAATCCAAACATAAGTCGGGACCAGGGATTTGTATGCTAAGCGAAATTTGCTCTGTTCTCTGAAGGTGTCATAGTTTTTCCATGCGAATTTGATTTCCATCACCAATTTCACCCAATTCCTCCCGAGTCAATTGAGAAATTTTCCTGAGTCATGTCAAGTACTTGTGGCTCTGGGAGTGCAGTGTGGCTTGGCGTGTTTGGCCTTGCTGCAGGAAGAAGTGAGACAGAAAGATGTTGTGTTTGTCCTAAAGTCGTGAAGAAGCACTCTTCTGGTAAGCATTGAAAGATTCAGTATAAGCGCACTGTGGTAAGCATTGAAAGATTCAGTATAAGCACTCTGGTAAACATGGAAAGATTTGATATGTGACAATGGGGTTGAGTATGTTTCCGGAGCATTCGGGGAATTTTTCGTTCTCAGAAGATAATGTTGGAGTATACAAATGTCGGCTTCTTGAACACATAATGATGTTGCGAAAACGAAGAGGGCAGGGTGCGTGCTCAAAACTTATAAAACGAAGAGTGCAGGGTGCGTGCTCAAAAATATAGGATTTTCAAAATGGATAGGCATTGCAATTTGTTTGTGTCAACTACCAATCAATGAATGGCGTGCAGCACAACGCAGCCGTGCCAATTTTGCCATCGTTTTCTCGTTTCTCAGCTAATAATCAGATGTAAGAACGCAGAGGAGGAGCTGTCCAGAACAGTTATTAGATGTAAGAATGCAGAGGAGGAGTTGTCCAGAACAGTTATTAGATGTAAGAATGCAGAGAAGGAGCTGTCCAGAACAGTGAGTACCAGTAATGATTTAATGAGACTTGCTGTCTAATTTGGTTTGGTGGTCTAACACGAGCCTCTGCTGCCCACAAATTCTGATGACGTCAAACCCAACCATGGGAACAAAGAGTTTATGAAGGCTTTTAAAACATGATGGATTTTGGAAGCAAGCAATGATGCAAAAATATATTGCCTCTCTGTCCCCTGAAGACTGTATCAGACCTGCAGTGAAAACAATAGTGGGAGGCTCTATACTCTGGAAGGCCCTAGTCAAATATTTTCCACTAGTTGGAAGTTGGCTCGGAAGTTGGATGGCATGGAGAGTAGGAAATGGGGTAGCTTTTCCAGTAGTTGGAAGTTGGATGGCATGGAGAGTAGGAAATGGGGTCGGAGTGTAGAATACGAAGGGACCCTTGGGTGGGTTGTGCCAGAAATCATAGATTGCCTAAGCCTCTAATTATTAATATGAATGCGAAGGGAATTCTTTCTTTGGCGGATGCAGTAGACCCAGATCGTTCCTCAATCTGGAACCAAGGATGGAAAAGGGCAGACAGTCTGGTAGACTTCAAGCAAAAATTTTGAACCTCTTCGTGCAAAGACTACTACGGAGAGTGCAATAAGGTTGAGGGGTGAGGATGAGGAAACAATCTGGTCCAAAAAAAGAGGGTACACTGCCTGCACATTTAGGATATAAGGCTATTTTCTTGGAAGAGGCGGGAGGGGTGGTGGTGGTGGTGGAAACCATTTAAAAACTAGACTTTTCCTTTGTTTATCCCTTTCTAGCAAAGTCCTAACACGGGAAATATGTAAAAAGAGAGCATGGCAATGGCCGCAAAGGTGTGTACTTTGCAAACAAGATGATGAGATCATAGAACACCTGTCTGTTCATTTTTCATTCACAAAAGAGGAATGAAAGGAAGAACCAAAACTGACCGAAAGTAGAGTCTCCTAGCGAGGCATCTCTATAGCAGTCTGTTTGGATAAAAGGTCTAGGGACAGAGCAGTCAAAGAGCACATGGCTCTTCCGTGTGTAGTTTCTTGGGCGCTTTGGCCTGCTAAGAATGAAATGAATTTTTAGAATAGAGACATTCTCCCAATTCAGGTCATCCACCAAATTAGATTTGCAGATTTGCATATGGAGGGGTGTGTGTGGAAACTAGGAAAGGAAAAGCCTCCAAGGATAATTGTAAGCCTAAATATAGACATATCTCGATGGAGGATGTCATGGAAAGCCAGGGATATCTCGATGGAGGATGCCAAGGAAAGCCAAGGAAGTGTGGGCTAGGAGGGGTTTTATTTCTAAAGGAAGATATTCGCTTCGAAGCAGCAGCATCGGGAGAGGGTGCAAATAACTGAGCAGCGCTGGATTCTCTATGGTTGTTGATAAGGCTAGCAACAGAAAAGGGGGTTATTCATATTTTACGAGATTCCAAGATAGCGGTTGATTGGATGAATGGCAAAGTAAATCTCCAAAATTTGACCCTTCCTCCAATATTGGAAAGAATCAAGAAGAAAATTTCACTAAAAGAGAATTAAATGTTCAGGCTAATTAGCTTTCTAAGCAAGCTCTATCTCGATTCTCTTCCTACAAGTAGTTTTGCTATAGAGGAGGAAGAGGCAGTGTCCCAGCTCCCTCGGACTATCAGATGCTTACATGGTTAATGCCCAACGAGGAGACTGGCCATAGCAGCTAGCTAAAACCCGCAGGGGGTGTTGATAAATCTGCGCTGTCTCATTGTTTTTGTTTTTTCTATGGAAAAATCTGGATCAAATCTTTGTTAGAAGATCCTGTATGGCAAATCTTTTTGATGTATGTAGTAATTGGATTTTTTTGGAAGTAGAACAACAGGATCATAGGCTTTTCTTTTTTTTCTTAATAGGTTTTGATGTTCCTAAATAGTTTTTTTATCGGCGCACATGCGATGTATACTTAAATTTTGATGTTACCAAACAGCCTTTTTCTGAATTCTCTCTGATATATGTTTAAATTTGACTGCTTGAAATAGTGAATATATAATTTTTTTCCAAACAATCACAACCACAAACACCGGAGGGAGTTTTAGGACAAGAAAAAATGTTTTAGCATATTTCTTCGAGCACTTCCTTGAGGTTCACAATTTGGTTGACGTAGAACCGATTAAGGTAGTCCCTGCCTGGAGGAATGGAAGAAGTAGAAGAAATGGGAATTCAAAAAAGGTTGGATAAGTTCTTGGTTGTAGATGGGTTGATGATATAATCGATCAGGTAAACATCGTGGGCCAGGGAAACCTATCTGAACACCTTCTAATTTTGTTGCAAACAGATTGTGATAAGAGGAAGCCACTTTTTCCTTTGAAGTTATACTATTCTTGGCTCTTCAAAGAGGACTTCAGAGCTTTATTTTTTAGAAACCAGAAACACTGGGACAGTAGTAGTGGGCAATCTGCTATGAAACAATTTGCGGAAAATATGAAAAGGGTAAAAGTGTGGGGTCAAATTTTTGCTCAAACAAATAAAAAGGATCTCAAGGATGTGAAGAAGCTAGATAACAATGTGGTAGGTGTTTTCTCAAAAGAAGAATCCAATTCCCTCAGGGATTTGAAGGTAAAAAGAAATACTTGATTGCTAAAGAGGAACTTGATTGGAGGCTAAAACACACAGCCATTGGGCTCTCAGAGGGTGACATGCTTGCTTTCCATAGAAGGAACATAAATACTATTTGGGGAATCAATAATTTTGGTGGCATTAGAGTAAAAACATTCAAGGAGTTGGGTGAAGTGGGAAAACAGTATTGTAAAAACCTTTATAAACATCACGAGGAAGCCAATACTGGGAAATCATCAAGATCGTTAAGTTATTTCCCAAGATGATTGATAATGAAATGAATATAGATATGGAGACAGAGGTGTCTAGGGACGAGATAAAAACAATCAGGAGCTTTCAAAAAAACAAAAATCCCCAGGCCTCACGGTTGGTCAACATATATTTTCATAGGCTTCTTTGACTTGGTGATAGATGATGCACAAAGAATGGTGGAGGAGTCCAGAACCTCGGGAAGAGTTATGGGTTCCATAATTCCGTAGCACTTATGCCAAAAAATCAGGATCCAGCTTCCTTCAATGAGTTTAGGCCTATTCCTTTATTCAATTTGGTTTATAAATCGGTATTCAAAATCATTGCAAATAGGCTAAAAGTAATTTTGTCTAGTGCAATCTCTGAAGAGCAATTCAAATTCCTCTCCAATAACCAAATCCGCAGTGCCATGGGAACTGCTAAAGAACTCGTGCACTCGATCAAAACGCAAAAGCTTCCAACTGCGGTGATGAAGTTGGATCTCGCTAAAGCATATGACAAGGTAAATTGGATTTTTATAAGATTGTTGTTGTTATAAATGGGCGTGAACTTGCAAACTATGGAAGCGAAAAGGAGGCATCTTTCATATGCGTCTTTTTCCGTTCTTATAAAAATGGGTCACCCACAATTTCTTTCAATGCTTCAATGCTTGTATAGGGTTGCACAGAGGATGCTCTCTCTGTCCCTCCCCATGTTCTGCTAAGAGTGGAAGGCTTGATTATGTTGTTTGAGGATTCAATGAGAAGAGGGATAGTAAAAGGAGTCACAAAACTTGTGATGATACGGCCATGTCTCGTTTGTTGTTTGTTGACGGCATCGTGATCTTTTTTGGGTTTATAAGAGAGTTAAGAAGTACAGAAGAAATTTTGGATATACATTGCAAGGCCACGGGAACGGAAATCAACATGATGAAGTCTTCGATGATGCTTGATGAGGTGTCCAAGGGAGAAAAAGTTTAAATTGTAAGACTATTTCCTAACATAAAGCCTAACAACTATAGGTTTGAAGATTGGATGTGGTTGTGTAACAAAATTGAAGCTAGGGTTTCTCTATGGTGTAAAATATGGTTATCTAGAGGAGGCAAATTAGTCTTGTTCGAGGTAGTATTATACAGCATTCATGTCTACTAGATGGCCATCTTCCATATCCCTTAGGCATTCAAACTAAAATCAGGAAAAATTGCTTCAGCTTTTTGTGGATTGGAAAGAGGGAAAAAGAAGGAATTGTGTTAGTCAAATGGAATAAAGTGACAAACTTGAAAGAAGTGGGAGGTTGGGGCCTAAAAATATATACATTTATTTACTTCAGCTCTTGCTGCAAAATTTTTATGGAAATTTGTCTATAATGAAAGACTATTGGGGCAAGGTCATGAAATTCAGATACTTGAGAAAATAGTCTATAACAGACTATGGGGCAAGGTCATGAAATTCAGATACTTGAGAAAATAGTCCATAGCAGAGTGGCTCAAACAATAAAGGAAGAATGCAAGTGGTGGATCCATAGCTTGAAAAGCTTTAGTGAAAGGCTTTCCCTTGGTAAGGAAATGGTTTGCATGGAAGATTATATTAGGGAATAGAATGAGGACAGGGGAAGACCCTTAGATTGGATGCAAAGGCAACTTTAGATTGTCGAAGGAGTTGTTAAGAGATCTCCACCTTCTAGGAATTTTTGTCTTTGGAAGATGCAACATCATATGATATTAGGAATGTGTGGTCTCAGGGCTAGAAGAAGGTAGAAGATTTGAGTTTGTAGGGGGGGAATGCTGAAGAGTGGAACCGGTATGCGAGAAGCCTATTGTCCAGCACTATAAAACTCTCAAATCAAGAACATTTGTTCAAGAGGTCAAAATACTAGGGGGCATGAGAATGAATTGCATGGTTGCGTTACAAGGCATCGATAGAAGAAGGCTTTGTGGGAGAAAGATCTTAGTGGTGGTCCATGGCTTGGAAGTTATAATGTCCTTTGAAAGCAATTTTTTTTCTTTGGTAAGCTTTAGAAAATAAAGTCCTAACTTGGGATAATTGCCAAAATATAATAAAGTTGGGCCTAGGAAGGTGTATCTTGTGCAAATCCGGTGAAGAATATGCGAATCGCCTTATTTGTTTCCAATCCTTTGGATATAGTTGTGTGGTCAGAGCTTTTATAGGTTACTAGGGAGAGAACCCTATTAGATTGTTTTTATTCATGGATTGCCGGTCAGTCGGTTAAAGTTTTTATGGCCCAGCCTTGCTACATGATATGGCTTATTTGGTTATCAAGAAATAAAATGATCTTACAAGGTTTCGATTTTACTCCCACCACAAGTGACCCATAATATTAGGAGCGCCTGCAATAAAAACTGGTCTTCTTCCCAGGAAAATCCAGTCAAAGAATTAAAGGAACCTGAAAGTGATTCTGAATAGGGTTGGCTGATGGGGCATGCCAAGGTGTCCGAGGGATGTGGGGGGGTTGGAGCAATTCTACAGCTGAATCAACAACACTTAATGAAGCTAAAATTTGCAGTAGGGCCAAGCACTCCCAAACAAGCAAAACTTGATGCCATGTGGGCTAAAGATTGCAGTAGGGCCAAGCACTATTAAACGAGCAAAACTTGATGTCATGTGGCTTTTATTGAAGAAAACTACAAACAATGATGTAAAAGATTACAAGTACTTGGGGGAGAAGTTGATAATAGTCTGGGAAAACCATATATGCAGATCAAATAACTTACTGCTGGACCATATTGTGAACCAGTTCGTATAGGTTAAAGCGAGATTTGAAGATATACCATTTGCACATGTATATACCAGAAGCAATTTATAAAGAATGAGAGGCGTATGCACCAACAAGTAAATTGAAAAAACGTGGGATTATAATGCTGTAACCTTCACCTTCATTTTTGTTCAGGTGTGCTCTGCTTTCCAAATTCCCACCCTATTAATAATGGTGTTGTGTTTAGATATAAGATAGAACAGAGGAGAATAATAAATATGACTGCAGTGAACACTCTGTCATACACACACACAGCAAACAAAGAACAAGAAGAGTACTCTCGAGTGACAGCCGAGCATCCTAACCAGCTAGACTGGAGCATACTGTAGTGAACAAGTCCTGGCATTGGCCCTCTCTCTCACGCAGAGCCAACAAAGAATAACAACCTGAGCAACATGGAATCCCTTCCAACAGTAGTTATTTTAGTGGACTCGCAGTCTAATTTTATTTCGTTTTGGTGTGGAGGCCGATTCACAGTGGATTGATGTTGTTGTTGACTTCACATACGAGGTGTGACTAGGAACTGTTGTGTTGCCGCAGTGGTGGTTCGGTTTTGAAGAAGTTGGTATTTTGAATAGAATAAAATGCGAATGGGAAGATAATACCAACCCTGGTCTGCGAGAGATAAGACCCATCCACATACATTTGTCAATCAATCACGAATTTTGATAAACCAACCCCCCACAGGGGAAGATCTCACAATATGCTTTTGGAAGTTAAAATGTAGGTGCAGCACACGCCCTCGGGCGAGAGCCCAGAATCCTAATTACGGTGACTACAACGCAAATACACACTGTATTGAAAACGAAAGTCAACTTGTGTATTGTAGAATCAATGAATCAATCAGCCCAACCCAGCATTAGCTCTCTCGTACAGCAAAGTTGCAAACAAAGAATTACAATGCCTCTCTCTGCAGCAGAGCGAAAAGAGAATAAGAATGGCTCCCCTCCCCATTCCGATCGGAATGTATGCAGCAAATTGAATCGCAGCGCCACTCCCAAGTGGAACCGCACAAAGCGGTGGTGTCTTGTGACCACGATGACCTAACTGGACTCGCTGCCTTTGGGCTTGTTCCGGATGCTTGCTGTGTTATTTGACTTTGGTTTGTTGTGGAGGCCGCGCGAACGCGAGCCTCCGCTGCCACAAATTATGACGTGCACTCTCCTCAATGGGAGATGCTAGGTAGACCCCCCTCCCAAGTGCAATGGAGGTGGCCTTCCTAGGCCATCGACCTTCGTGATCATCGATTGACCCCGCCCAGGTAAGTATGTTTTCCATGCTTTCCTTTTCCCTACTTATGCCCCTCCCTTTCATTCCTTCCATCCCCACTTTCCATGTGGGATATAACTCCGCTATTCCAAACCGAAAATACAGCCATGCTCCCTCTACAATTCGATCCTTCTTCATTGTTGTCAATATATATATCCTACTATAAGTTCGAAGACGCTTCCTTGGTCGGTGAAAGTTGGTACTTGATATAGACCTCAAAAGTCTTCCCAGTACAGCCATGCTCCCTCTACAATTCGATCCTTCTTCATTGTTGTCAATATATATATCCTACTATAAGTTCGAAGACGCTTCCTTGGTCGGTGAAAGTTGGTACTTGATATAGACCTCAAAAGTCTTCCCAGTACAGCCATGCTCCCTCTACAATTCGATCCTTCTTCATTGTTGTCAATATATATATATCCTACTATAAGTTCGAAGACGCTTCCTTGGTCGGTGAAAGTTGGTACTTGATATAGACCTCAAAAGTCTTCCCAGTGACATGCTACTGCTTGTACCCGCCCTTCTAGATGTAGCCCAAAACACACAACAATAACTAGGCCTAGGGGAAAGATATGGGTGAATTTGGATTAATAGATACCCCTCCCCTCACTCACGGCTTCTTGGCCAAAGAGCGACCAAATTGAATTGTGTTAATGGTTTTGTACAATGCTAAATCTGGGTGCATTAGCATCCATCCTGGTAGGATGAAGCTTATTAAGAAAATGTATCCTATATGGCCCATTCTTCAAATACATATTTGGAAGTTAGACCACTGATCCATCGTCGATTCCTCTCCAACTCCAACAGAGTTGATCGTTAAGCAAGCCTATGGGAGTAGTCACCTCCATATATGCGTGGTTCCCCGGTCTTTACATGGGGAGCCACACTTGGAACCCAAATTGTGCGTTCATTGCCCATAACCACCTAACGTTGTGGTCCTTCGGCGGGGACCACTGTTGGATCCAAAATCAAGACAACGTATTCTAACTTGTCCTTGGGGAGAGACTACTCGGATTTCCCTGAAAGGCAATACAATTATTGCATCCTTTTCTTAGTACAATCATTACCTTAAACTCTTAATAAAATCAATCGATTAATTTTATACACACGCACAAAAATGCATTGCGTAAGCAACCACAATGAGCAAAACTCGGCAACTGGCAGGCACCAAGGGGGCTATCACAAACTATAAAGTCCAAGCCCTTGGGGATTTACAAGCCCAAATTAAAAACATTCATACGGCAATAGGCCAAAGCATACAGAGCGAAATCGAAATCTAGTGGCCAGCTGGTCATAATAAACATATACATCAAGATTAAGCAAAAAAAACAAATTCCATCTCTGGAAGGAGGCTCACACTGATCTGGATGTGGGGCCCACCCATTAATTGGTGGCTCGTCCATAGCCAGAGCAGGGTCCCATCCATCGTCGTTTTGCTGCTAAAGGTGCTTCTCCATTCAAAGGGAACTTATCATTCTTGGGCTGACAAAGGGGCGGCTGGTGGTGATGCTCACCACTTCGGCTTCGATGCTCATTGAGTTCCTAAACTATGTGGCTTGCTTCGTCCACAACACACTACCTTATCTGTGAGAGCAAGTATAATCAGCGGGGCAATGAACCTCCAGGCGAACCCAATTCACTGTGCATAGAACCACCCTTGGGTACTCCACAGGCGGCGTGAGATGTGTTGCCTCAAGGTCCACCTTCCTTGTTTGGACTTGGATTTGCAAGCGAAGGTCTGCAAAGGTTAAAGCTCCATTATCCTAGGTAAACTTTTGAAATGAACGCCTTTTAAAATAATTCATTTAGTTTCTTCCATATCACAAATGCAATCCCGTGTTGCATGAAATTGCGTTGCCCATGACAGCTTATTAACAAGGGGAGCAAACATCTAGGTTATAGACATGGGGAGGAGCTGTTAGAATAGGTTGGAGGCCCATTCTAACAACGACTTAGCATAGGGAAAAACCAATGCAAATGTTTGATTGTTTGAACTTTGTGACATAAAAGTGCATTGGGGTTGGGAATGTCCAAGGTACTTTGGGTGTTGCCAAGGAGAAGGCTACCCAAAATCGTGGACCAATGAAACGTGGAATTTTTTGGCTCAATAAAACCCCACCACGCTGCAACCGAATGGGGCTCATTTTCTTAAAGTATTTTCACTCATTGCGGTAATAATTTCCAAGAGTTTACGTGTAAAAACTTGGTAGCGGCTACCTTGACTACATCATGTTATATGAAAGACCATGTCCATCACTTCATGTTAGTGCTCAAAAGTTGTCGTCAAATACAAAGAAGTGCATATTTGCAACGTAGGCATCCTAATTGGTCATGCCGGATGCAAGGATTGTCGGGAATATGAGATGGCTAAGATCAAGATCATCTTAAACCTTGGGACACCAACAAACCGAAAACAAAATAGAATCTTGTCGGGGAACACAAGACACTGTTGGGAGTTCATAGAGTGGTGTTATAACACCGGTTTATTAATGGATAAAACTTCACTCGAGGGATGTTGCGGACTTTTATTTTCAAACCGACTTCAAGAATCCTTTAAGTTATTGAAGAAGAAACTAGTCAAAGCTCTTATTATAAGGACGGTTGATTGGAACACATTGTTTAATGTGCAAGTCGATGCCACACATATTTTTGATGATGCCATCTTTCTCAACTTGGAGAGGGAAATATAGACCATCCACATTACTGCGTATATAAATAATTAAAGAAGGTAAAGATGAATTATCTGTTGATAGAGACGGAAGGCCCCAGAATGATACTCGTTACATAAGGGCTAGCATTACCTATCATGAAACCCTTTTATTATATACACTGATCATTATACACTATTTAAAAAGTATCTTGTGAACAAGATAGTGCGTCATCATCACATCTACATATGGTTGTTGTTCTTCCAAGGATTCAACTTTTGGAGTGTAGGAAAGTCGTGCGAGTCTCGTGTCAAGCTAGACCACTTGTTGAAAGTCGACAAGGGAGAAGTACCGATAGGCATAGATGATCACCCTTCTGATTCATACCTATTCAAAGTTAATGATTTCATGGAGGAAGTTACTAGTGGAGATATGGTTTTTCCATGATTGCCGTGTATCCCTAGACATGCAAGAACATAAATAGGTGTCGTTGTGAAGGTTGTCTACTACACATTGACTAATGGACACTTGTACAGATTGGGAACTAATGATATCTCAACAAGATGTGTCTTTTGACATGAAAGATGGGACATGTCGAAGAAGCACATGATGGTGTGTCGACTGGACATTACCAAACCGATACAATAGCAAGGAAAATCCTTCATGTAAGGCTATGTTGGCTTAATTTACACAAAGACTATAGAAACTTCTTTTCCAAGGAAAACTTCGCGAAAATGCTTCCCCACATATGAGGGTGGCATCCCTAGTAAACTCGTTGGAATAGAACAGTGCAATAACCTAGGGGGATTCGAATCGAGCACCTGCTAACACAAAACAAGCCAAATTTCCAACAACAATGGTAACAACCGCTTGGGTTACGACAATTGTAGAACTTATATCAATACTTGCAAGAAATTTTAGGGAAGCGTAGATGTCACGCCAACTTGTGCCCGAATCGATCGGTTTCATCACCCCCTTGGCGATCGTGCGACATTGCCTTGCTTTTGTCGTTGGGACTTGACCTGGCCGTGACTACTCACAAACATACTACACCTCCTCATCTGTAGTCTTCCCATAACTCCGTTGCCAAACTACAAATGCTATATCTACAACGAGCATCTAACAATCATGTCAATACTTAGTATGCACTCATGCCAACATAAGTAAGCATTCACAACACAATACAAGAGAGGGGGCACCCAAGTCAGGTGCCCAAGGTTTATATTATTGAAGTCCACAAATTAGTACAATGGGAGGTCTAGCCACTGCTGCGACTGTTTTGCAGAAGAGAAGACAAGCCCGAGCACAAGTCGCTCGTCGCCACCTTGCTTGTCGACTAACCCTTGATGCACCCACGAGTCTGCCTCCTATAGATCTCAATCTTCAACAACTTAGGCTACTGCAACAACCTCTTCAATAAAGAGTTGTTTACCCCAAGCACATAGCTCCACCTGGATGATCCTCCTTTGGTTCGCATCCTCCTTTTATACTTGGCGAAGTTCTTAACCAACTCCCCAAAGTGGACGTGCTAACACACCATCCAACACCCAATGGACACAACCATTGCAACAGTCTAACCAACCGTGTTGACAATTGCAACGGCCTTCGGGAGCTAGGGAATGTGCACTGCTACAACTATGCCAATCTTCGACCAACTCTAATTGTTGCCTGGGGCATCCAACTACGCCGACTTGTTACGACCATTAGAACATCTATCAAAATTTCTAACAAAAAATTCTATAAAAGCATCATTTATTCGCTAAATTAGTCGAAATCCCGACTCAATTAATGTAAAAAGGATCAAAGTGTGCAATATTGCTCAAATTATTTTTGCCATCAAATACATATCACGTAAAACAAATGCCAAAGTATTATGCTCTAAGTGTATAGGTGTTTTGAAAATACCAAGTCCCAAGTATCTCCTTCCCCAGCTCGAGGTTGGTGGTAGCATGAGCAAGAAAGTGACGCTTTTTATTTAAAATCAGGAAAACATCATAGGAGAAACCTCCACAAGCATGGCAAGTGAACACTTATTGTAAGGACTACTAGAGCATCTATCAAAATGTCTAGAAAAAATTTCTTACCGTATGTCTATGAAAATGTATATCAAAGTTTCATATTTATTTTCTAAATTGGTTGCGAATGTGACTTTATTAATGTCAAAGATGGTCTTAGGTTCTTTCACAATAACGCCTAGATTTATTTTGGGGTGGCAAGGAAGTCTCATAAAACTAATTTGCCAAAAAATATTAAACGGGAGAAGAGAGGCCCATCGTCTCCCATTAACTACAATCAAATACAAATATTTTATGCAATTAATTAACCATTATTTGACCTTACATCATTTTGATCGACCTAATAAAGCATAACTTGAATTTGTTTTTTTTCTTAATTTATCGCAATGAATTAACTTAACTAATCAAATCGATTTCTCGAAGGATCACGATGATTTTAAAAATAATATTGACTTAAAAAAAATTGTCCATGCAAAATATTAAAAAAAAAAAAATGAGCACCAAACGATAACAACGGAACAAACTTGTTAAAGCAAAAAATAACAAAAATGTAATTTCAATAAAACATTCCTTTTGTACAAAATTTGTGATATAGTATCACACCATGGAAAATGGATTTAGAATATAAAAAACACGGAACATTATTGTTTTATCTAGAGTCCAAGCAGTGCACTAATTGACTACATCCCCAATATTTTTTTGTATCACTTTCCAATACTCTGCTCCAAGTGGAACGGCATAGAACACTTCACTTGGATATTTTTTTTCTCAAAATATAAGCTTCCCATGACCGCCTGAAATTTATTTGTCATCAATAAACATTGTTCCATTTTCATATATAAAAGGTAGGAAATTAATGTTAACCGTTGCATGTGTGCATGTCAAATGAAAGAAATAACTAGTTTAGTTTATTGTATGATCTAAACGTAAGTACTAACTTACATTGAGGTTTGATTGGGTCGATTAGGAGTCTCTAAGTGGATCAACAACCAAAGTCAATGCACTAAAATTCTTTCCTCTTACACCCTGTAAATTCACATGACAATGGATCAAGGTCGAATCGTAATGTTATTATAAGGATATCCCTGTTTCAATTGTTAAAATGCAAATGTGGTGATATGGATATGAGCAGTTATGACTTACATGAAAATCCTCTGAGGCTTCTTGATCAACAAGAGTATGTAATGGATTGCACATTAAAAATGGCTTATTTGCAGTACGAGTCCAATTTAGTTAAGAGACCTTGCAATTTGGTATCGAATCGAGCACTTCAATAATACAACTAGGTTGGCAGATGGAACAAATACAAATGAGGTTCTAACCTTGTCAGACCTAAAATATGTTTATTAATAATATGACATTTAATTGTCAACCGGGGGTTCGTAAACTTAGAGGTGCACGCACAATATATGCATAATCATAGTCTATTCAGTGCAAACTAACGAATGCAATGGTTTGCAAAAGAAATAGGATAACTAGATGCTTTCAAATCTAGTACAAGAAGTAGTACGGGAAATTAATAAACAATTTTGTGAAACTATCATAATTTCTAAGAAAACTCTTTACGAGGAAAACACACTTTAAATGCAATTTATGATCTATTGTTTTGTAAACAAATCGCGTCAAACAATAAACAAACTAAAAATATCCCCATATACAAAAGCTATGAAAAATCCCCTCTTTATAAAAATAAACAACTATGATAAATACACTATTCAAAGTAATATAAAAGATACTTTAATTAATAAACTAATTAGTGCTAGACTACAAGATTTAAATCAAACCTAAAATCTCTTGAAAAGTAATAAATCTACACCGATCAATCAAACTCTATATGCAATTTCTATGATAAATATTTAAAACCTATGATCTAGATAAAAAGAATTCACAAGCCTAAAAGAAAAATCCAACACTCTTTTATTTTCTTGAAAAATTAAAACAAAACAAAAGAAAACTTGAAGCAACTAAGCTAACAGTTGACTAATAGACGATCAGATCTAAAACTTAAAAGAAACAAATTATAGCCTACCAAAAGTAACATCTATGTTATGAATCATAAATAAATGACAACCAAATGAGAATTTACCTTGGTTGCTTATATAATATCGAATTAACTTGTATGTGCTTGCATTTGTAGATTAGATACCAATATGTACAACAAAATGAAGAAAACAAGCAGAACGGTGATCAATTTGAACCCTATGCAGTGTCAAAAACTGAGCAAAATAACAAACCATCAAACCTCTACAATACCATACGATAAGGCAACTGAACGACTCTAAAAATGTTCTCGATGCCTCCCCGATGATTGACTATATTGTTTGACAGATCGAGATTGGCATTGTTTTATGCAATCCAATTAAGCTAATGTTTAGTATGGTTCTTGCACCTACGATGAGGTTGATATGCAACATGATGGGGATTTTATGTCGATGGAGAAGGAAAGCCGCATATTTAGTTCATCATCAACCATAAAAAATGATGCATTAGATAACATATCATATTCAATCATTTCTTATGTCTTTATCGGAATTCTCAATCGATTGTTTAAGCACTTATTCAAAACATGGTATATATAGTGTCTTGACTTGATACCCAAATTCTTAAGCGAGTATATAACTACTTGTAATGTTACCATACTTTTTTTCCTTTAAAGGCGAGCATGAGCCTTACAATATGTTATTCTTTACACCTTCAATGCGTATTATGAATATTGTATGGTTTCCTCTTAGCCGAATGTGCATCCTATGAATTTATAGTGATTTGATCGATAGCTAAAAGGGTTATAGGATGGAACCATGCCATGGAGGAAAAAAAGGTAAGCACAAAGTAATCCGAATTAAAAATTACAATAAATCCCTTTGCCACCAATTAAGTGAGTCATTTCATACTTGTTTTAACCTTTGTAATGTGTCACGTGACGTCTTCCAGGGGGCCCAACTCACCACCAACTTGCATTGAGAAGTGAGGATGATATAAATAAGCATGCACACGGCATCATCCTTCTTATCAATCTCCCACTATCACCGCAACGTTTTGGATTAGATACCACCAAAATTACAATCCAAATTTGTGACACCCGTCATGATTAATGGGTGTCAATCAATATAGTCATCTAGCTAATTTTGTTTGTCTAGCATTCTACCGAATTTTCGATTAGCATTCATTCATATTTATTTTTTGCATAGTTTCTAACTACCAATTTAACGCCTCAACTACCAATATGTCTACATAATTTAATAACCGCGATTTATCTACCATAGTTAATCAGTTTTGATAATTAGAGTAGATGTTCATAATGGTTTATACAATTTACTTGAAATGAATCAATTAAAGCAAAGAGATAGTAAATTAGCTCTGAAACTATCTAATTTAGCAATCCAATTCCTTAGCAACCCCATGAATCAATCAAGTGTTGTCCAAACTGTGATTTATCCTCCTAGCCAATTAGGTGCTTATGTATTTTCCTAGCTCTAGGAAATTAGTGGGTTTCCTAACCCTCCGTGCTCGTGCCTCTAACAAAGCAACATCTAGCCAGTAACCCTTTAGAATTCCTTAGCAATAGTTCTTTGCTCAAGCTCAATGTTACAATTCAGTATCCAGCTCTCTATGTTTTTCCCTTCCAAAATCCTCAACCTCTTTAAAAATCTAACCCTTGATCCTTCTCCAATGTTTCCCTTTATGCCTTTCCCCCACATCCTTCATAGCCTCGGGAGAAGAGTGGTTGCCCCCCTTTCCTAGGGAGGTCCCATGATAATATAGCAATACCTTCTTTCTTGAAATCCTACCCACAACAAAGTTAGGCATAAAATTCAAATCAAATAACATCTTGGTAAGATTTATGAATTCAATCTTCTAATGAAATGGACCTAATTGAATCCTAAATGAATTCTATCTTCTTCTTTTTTTAGAGAAGCGGTTAGAGTTTTGTATCAAAGGAAAATTAGATGCCTTAGCACTGGAAGATTACAGAATAGCCTCGGGGACTTCGAATTGTCCTCTACAGTCAGACAATCAAAACATCTATATCTTCACATGACCAGATTATTGGTTTTCATCATTCTGGCAATTGCAAATCTTCTAATACACACAAATTGGCCCAGCAGAATACAGTAAAACATGGTTTAAATCAGGCAAATAAAATGGTAGGTCGGACTGAGGTCTTCGACGTCTTCACTACCCACATGCTTCTCCAGCTTGCCGGCCAATTCACGTTTTGGCAGAGAGATTGAGCCTTCAACCAATTTGCTTTCCTTCCCAGCCACGTTCTTGACATGGTTGCGTTCCTTGGCTTCTTTCTCCACCAGATTTCCACGACCCTACCATTCCTAATCGTTGCTAAGGAATTGTGTCCCATTCCTCAATCTCTGCAATGCTAAGCACGCCCCGAGGAAGTAGTACTGTCCTGTTGGCCTCTCGATATGCTTCAGCATTGTTTACCGAGAGCACATGAAATAATTCCAGCTTTGCAAAGGAGTTTATCAACCTTTTTATCCTGTAGACATGCAGCTTTAATCCAAGATCCTCCGGAGCAGAGTTGTTTACCAAATATCTGATAATGTTCTGCGAATCTCCAACGATTCTGGCTCTCTCAATACCCTGTTTTTTGAGTTGACGAAGCCCTTGTAGTAAAGCAAGAGCTTCTGCCTGATTGCTGGTGGAATTTCTTAATCCCCAGGCATACTTGATTTCATTGGTTTCTTCAGGATTTCGAATTATCCCTCCCCTTCCTGCATTCCCAGGATTCCCTTTAGCTGCTCCGTCGAAGAAGAGGCTATGAAGCTCAGAGCTTTTCCTCCAATTAATGAAATCTTCCCCTTCCAATCTAATTTGCCAATACTCCAGCTTTTTCGAGTTTCCATCAGCAGAGGGAAGTCTCGGATCCATCTTGCTTCCCCAATCAATTTCCTCTTTGCTCAGGGTGCTTACAACTTTCCGATCAACATTATTTTGGAGGAAATATTTAAGCAAGCCTCTTGCTTTTGCCCAAACCTGCACAGATTTAGAAGCTTTGTCTTGGAAAATTTTAGAATTTCTTTCAAGCCAGACTTCCCAGCAAGCCATCTTTGGCAACGCCATCCACCCAATCTTGAACCAACCTTTGGAGTTAAGAGACCTGAGGTACAGCGAGCTCCAATTTTCAAACAAACAGGTGATCATGTTAGGGACAACAATTCTAGTGCTCCAAATGCCTAAGGCCTCAGTCCAGACCTCTTTTGAAAATTGACATGCTAAAAATAAGTGCTCAGAGGACTCTACTTGGCATAGACAGAGAGGACATAGAGAGGGCCCTTGAAATCCCCGTTTAAGCATATTCTCACCAGTTAGAATACTGTTATGCGCCAAGGTCTAAATGAAAAAGTCAACTATGGGAAAACTTTTATTTTCCCATATTCCAATCCATATCGTTGGATTAGAGAGAACCGAGGGGATGTTCTTAAGCAAATTGTAACCTTGAGCAACAGTATACAAACCAAACTTGTTTCCCCAGCCTCTAGTGTCATTTCTCCTTTTTGACAAGGGAGCTTTCCCTCCCAGTCTCTCTTTGAGCACCAACCATGCATGAGACAACTCAGGAGGGTTTCCCATGTTTTTCCAGCCCTTCCACTCATCAGCATCCCAGTCTGAGATGTCCCAAAGGGTGTTCAGATTTTCCAGAGTCATTCAATGTCTTAGATCTCGAAGTTCTGGGACATCAGACAAATCAGGGGAAGAGCATGTTTGCAGAGATTGAAGATAGGAGAACCAGAGCGAGCAACTTGGGGAGAGTCAAGACTCCGAGCTCTAGAGTTCCGAAAGTATTTTTTCCACATTGCTTTTTGGGCCCAGCCCGGATTTTTGTCAATTTGCCTCCAGAGAATTTTAGCTCCAAGCACAGTATTCTGGGATTTTAAGTCTTTTATCTGCAGTCTGCCTTCCATAAAAGGTTTAGTGACTCTTTCCCATTTAACTAGCGGGATCTTGCGCTCATTATTTCTCCCTCCTTTCCAGAAGAAGAGTCTAAGAAGCTTCTCCATCTCATTAAGAATCCCAGCCGGGGCCATCAACAAGGAGCCTTGAAAAATGGGCAGACTAAGAAGAACTGATTTTATCAACACCAATTTACCAGCTAGATTCAGCCAATTAGTTCCCCACGCTTGAAGATTTTGCTTCAATTTGTCCACCATTGGAAGCCAATCTTTTCTCCTGGGCATACTCTTACAGACAGGGAGACCAAGATATTTAAACGAGTTCCAGTTGGAGGTACCATGAAACCCAAAGATTCTGGTTATAGGAGCTCAGTTCCCGACCTGTCAAGTTCCAGCCAAAGATTTGACATTTCCCGGCATTCACCTTACTACCCAAAGCAGAGCAGTAGTTGTCAAGGTCATCTTTGAAATATCTAGCATTGATCATAGAGGCTCCTCCTAAAAGCAGAGTATCAACTGCAAGCAATGCATGGTTTAAATCTCGAACACCCCTAGCAATTTTGAGGCCCATTAGAATTTGGTCCTGTCTTCTTTTTTCTAAGAGAAAACTTAAAACAGAAGCTTGAATAACAAAAAGAAGAGGGGAGAGAGGGCATCCCTGGTGAAGTCCTCGAGAAGCTTTGAAGAAATCAACCGCTCTTACGTTGACCAGTGGGGGTATCCAAGGTTCTTCTATGCAAGCCTTGATCCATCTTATTAACCTCTCATCGAATCCGAACCTCTTTAGAACATCCAACAGAAAACTATGTCTCACCCTGTCAAAAGCATTTGCCAAATCCAGTTTAACCACCAATCCTTTTTCTTTCCGTTGGATGCTGGAGTGAATTGCCTCTTGAACCAAAATGAGATTATCTGCAATTTGACGCCCTTTGACGAATCCTCCTTGATTTTCTGGGATCAGAACCGAAAGGATAAGTTTCAACCTATTAGCAATAACCTTGGTGATCAGTTTATAGCCAATGTTACAGAGGGAGATTGGTCTGAACCTGCTGAACAAACTAGCTCCCTTTTCTTTGGGGATTAGGGACAGGAAAGAGGAATTCGTGCTTCCTCCCAGTTTAAGGGAGGCTTGGGATTTAAGCACCATTCTATGAAGGTCCTTTTTTTATAGTGTGCCAGCAACATTTGATGAATTGAGCAGTGAACCCATCAGGGCCAGGAGCCTTGTCTGGATTCATAGCTTTAAGGGCCTCCTTTATTTCCTTTTTGCTGACTGGGGCTACAAACTTTTGGTTCATACTATTCGTGACCTTGCAAGGGACTAAATCCAACAGGGTAGAGGGAAACCTTACATCTTCCTCTTTAGTATAAAGAGCTTTGAAAAGATGATGTGCAACAACTTTTATATCAGAGAAATTCGAGATAGTTTGATTTTGCACCGAGATCTCAGAGATTAAATTGTACCTTTTTCTTGCTTGGGCCTGTTTGGGGAAGCATTCGGTATTTCTATCTCCTGCTTGAAGCCACAGGATTCTAGATTTCTGCCTCCAGTACTCTTCTTCTTGAAGATACGCTTTATGAACATTAGCTTGAAGACTCTCTTCGATTTTCAAAGTCTCATTGGTTATCTCAACGCTTTCCATTTGCATTTGATGAGAGTTCAACAGGTTTATAGCATACTTTCTTTCATCTGCAGGAGATGAAAGCCCTTTTGCCCAAGATTTGAGTTCCTTTTTCACTCTTCTCAACTTTTCCTCCCAGACATAAAAGGGAGAGCTGTGGACAGGGATTTTCCACACCCTTTCCACTTTGCTTAAGAACTCATTATGCTGAATCCATAAAGGGCTAAATCGAAAAGGGATAGGCCCCAAATTTCTTTGCAATTTTAGATCCAGACTTATTGGTCTATGATCAGAAGCCCCTATCGGAAGAATGGAAGAGCTTGCATCCAGCCCAAGTAACAAAAAAGAACTTTGAATTAGAAACCGATCAAGCCTTGCAGCGATGTGGCCAGGGACAGTTCTTTTGTTTGTCCATGTAAACTTTCCGTTGGAAGGCTTGATATCCATAAGATCCCAGTATTGAATTAGCTCCTCCACCCATTCTCTAGCTGGATCCCGCACAATTGAGCCTGCTCTTTTTTCTGAAGTGGAAAGGGTTAGATTTAAGTCCCCTGCCAGGATGACATTTTCCAGAGGGATTGAAGTGGAGACGTCCCGAATTGACTCCCAGCATGGTTTTTTTCCCCATAGCTAACAGGGGCATAAATATTAAAGAGGCTCACTATCTCTTTTGAATCTTGATGTCGAAATTGCATGAAAATCCAATGAGTGTTTTGTATTTCAGAGATTTTTGAAACTAGGGAGTCATTCCAAAGAATGCCCAAACCGACAGAAGCTCCCCTCGAGGAGACAACAGAGCCTCCCCCTTTTTTCCAAATCTGCTTGCTTTTCTGGAGGAAGTCCACTTCCTCCATTTTTGTTTCTTGATGAGAAGGATGTTAGGATTTTCAGATCGAATTAACCCTTTCATTGGGTCTTCTTTCAGTTTTCTGCCCATCCCTCTGCAATTCCAGGAAATAAATTTCATTACTAGCTTTTTGAGTTGGCTCCTTTAGAGCCCTGACTTAGATTTTTAGCTGGCTTAGGGGTTCTGGCCAGCATTTTGTCCAGTGTTGGCTGGCTTCCTTGCAGTTTATCCCTATAAGTTTCAATTTCCCTCTTGTCCTTGTCCGATTTCCTTCCTCTAGTGCACCTTCTTGTTGTGAGCAGTGATTCTTCTATTTCCCCTTCCTCCCCCTATTCTTCTGAGTCTTGATCATCCTCCCCCAAGCTTTGGTACATTTCCTTAGGTTTATCCCCATAAGAGTCTCCAGTCCTCGGCGGGGGGGGGGGGGGGGGAAGTTCCTATTGGGGAAGGAGAAGCCTGATCTGATTCTGACTGCGGAACAGTATTCGGGGCAGTCTGCCGAATCTGGTCGGGGTCGTCTCCTAGGGTTTCTTCAAACCCTGATTCCGGAAGCTGAAACCTGTTGTTTGAATCCTTCTGATTTCCTTTTTCCTTACCAGCGTTTCCAAGGTTTGCTTGCTTTTGTTTCCCTTTCCCCATCCCCTGGTTGTTGGCCCCTGGTCTCTTATTGGTTCTCGGTTTCATGATTTGCTGCCAACCCTCCTCTTTTTCTCTTTCTGGAGCTGATTTTTTGGGGCAGCTACTGGAAAAATGGCCGTATTCATGGCACCCACGGCATTTAAACGGGAGCTGCTCGTAATCAAGTTTTTGCAGATGAGACTAGCTTCCAACTTTGAGTTTGATGGCCTCTAGCAACCCCACCTCGAGATCTACCTTTACACATATACGAACGCACTCATACTGGTCATTGGGGTTTGCTCTGTCAATAGACTTTCCCAATGTGTTTCCGATGAATTTTAAATATTCCCAGTTCCAGCAATGGACTGGAAGGTTCAGTAGCCTCACCCAAACAGGAACAATGTTTGGGACATCCTCCGAGGGTTCGAAATTCGGGGTCCACGGTTCAGGTAAAGCCCTTGGGGCCCCATAAAGTATGCGCCATTTCGAAAGATTAGATCTCTGTCTTCTTTGGAGATGAATTCGAAGAGGAAAAAACCACGACCCAGGAAATAAGAAGTAACATTGTTTGACATCAAGGGCCGCCAGTTTTTATGGATCCAGGATTCAGTGGATTTGGGTGAGGGCCACAAGCCAGTGAACTGACCCACCAAAGCTCTATCGGCAAGAGACAACGCAACCCTGATCGGGTCTTCAGTGGGGAGCGATACCTCAGGGATCTCTTCCAACCTCTTAACAAACTTGGACATATCCGTTGGCTCATCCACTCTCCATACCAACACATAACAATGTTATTATTAAATGAATTCTATCTTTATTCTATAATAAAACGTAAATTAAATCCCAAATGGAAGGTAACTTATAGGCATACAATTAAGTTTCTTACTGCACTCGTCATGCATCGAATCATTTAGTAATGTTAATCAATAACTAGTGCACACGTGGAAGGCATGTGTGTGTATCTAGCGGACACATAGCTTGCGTGTGTACTAATAATAACAACCACTACCTCTTATGACAAGTTCATGTATGTTCACAGCCCAACATGCAAGAAAGTAAATTAAGTAAACACACCATTCAAGAGTCTTTATTAAGTCGCCTTGATTCAATATGAATTGAATTTTAGCACCAAGGTTGTCATAAATGAACCAAGCAAGTATTCTAAACAAGGTAGGAACCAAGTACAAAACTAATGTGGCATATCTAATTCCCAAACAACACTTTCAACTAGCTTTGAACGATCCTTCCTCACTAACCTACTTCCATCTTCCACATCATATCCTTTCCTCTACTGCAATACGCTGGAGCATCAACTATATTGACCTAAATCCATATATAAATCGTAAGTGGAAATGTTGCCGACATCCACCTAACTTCCCCAGCAAGCGTGCAAACAACGGTCATCATCACACATCTAGGGGAGAGTGGCTTAACACGACCCTACCACGGGTCCAGGTTTCGAAGGATAAACGATGGGTAACATTTACATCCCTCCTGATATAATTGGCGTCAACACCTTATTATTAACCATACTGAGTTGTTGCTACTGCTCTTAGAGGTACGCCATCGATTGACCAGCTTGGGCAACTGTGCTTCCTATAAAATTTGCACTTGCCCACATATCATAACTATGTATCAACCCAATAATTAAATCACAAATTAATGCTTTGTACCACACCTTTTCTCTTTTGATGTCCACGTCTTTGATGTTACTTTATAACCACAACTATCTTGTTATCTCTTATCGATTTCACCGATGTCGTTCTAAGATGGTGATGGTAGGTGCCCGATTTGATTTCCTAATTCAAGCATAGTAGCTTGTGGAAAAACGTTTACTGGGGATGTCATCCACAAATGCGGGGAAGCATCCCTTGGGTTTTTCCGCAACGTTTTCACACACACACACACACACACACACAGACATACACACAAACGCACGCGCGCGCGCGCACATAAAGAGGTAAACTAGTGTATGTCGATGGTTTTACTAGGTATGCTTCCCTGAATTTGTGGATGCCATCCCTAATAATCCTATCGATGTACTCTAGTGGACCTCACTATGGGGGATTCGTATTGGGCAACTATCATGTAGAACTAGCTCAAATGCATAGCAACATTAGTCTACATTGGTTAAAATCATTATCTACTAGAAAGCTTATGTTGTAAATGAGATGCGTTTAATAAATTCCCATCATTGGTAATATATGTTGGACATGTGTTTTACTCTTTGTAGGTTTCCAGGGCAAGGGGGCGCGGGGGGACAATAAGCCACCCGCAAGAAATGTTATGGGTCCGTCTTGAGTTGTTGTTGACTCATTGTAAACTAATTATGGTCAAGGAATTGGGGTTGCAATCTAATCCGAGTTAATAGATTAGGGTTTTGGATGCTATAACATTGTACTATAGACATATAAGACAATACAATGAGATGTATGGTGGAGAGGCCCTCATGAATGTTGGTTTTCCCTGTTTGGGGCTTCCAAAGTAAATCTCCGTGTAATGAGTCTGTGAGCCGCTACTAATTCTCATGTTTTAGATTCTATTTTGTATTGTTTTCCCTTACACGGGTTTATCAAAATTCCTCAATAGGCATAGATCCAACGAGAACTAGCATGCAATAATCTTTGTCTGATATAATTATGTTGATATTCATGGAAAGAATGTTGCACCACGATGACCTCTAACATTACATGAACGAAATAATACCGAGGTTCCACTTTGAACTATATTTGGTGTGTGACCTCTTCGGGGAGTTCGCGAACCAATTAGGTCCATGGCGCTTCTATTATTGCACTCTCTGATTTTATTTTAGAACAAGAACTTTCTCCTCATTCCATTCTATTACAAGAGAATAAGAACTTTCTCATTGTTCCATTCTAGCATAAGCTACACGAAGTCGACTTAGCTCATCTGCTAGAGAACTATACATCCATTGGATATGCGTGAATTGTTGATTTTTTTTTTAATAAAACGTTGCTACTTGGTAAGCTCGCCATGCATATCCAGTGTTGAATCAACCTTTTTTTTCAAGATTGGACTCAATCTTGTATAGTTAGATTGTGTTACAAATATATGTGGCAAGATGAATAATTTGAAAGTGTTCGAGAATTTCATTATTGCATATATTTCAAGCTCGATATTGTGGTATCAATGCTTTGTTTGTGACGGTACTCCAGAGGAATATTTCCAAAGTTCTCTAAAGTTGTTCCCCATCCCAAGGTTGAGGCATGAATCCATATAATGTAGCTACTCTCCTGTGGGTATCCTTACTAAAAATGTGGCCCGAGCTTTTGGTTTAATTTCAATGATTGTAGTTGCATGATCATCCACCCACCTCCATTGGTTTTTCGGGTAATTTATATAGTTGTGCTCATTCAAAGGAGACATATTTTCAAGATGGCAAGATGCAATTGATGCAACCAAGGAAACACTATAACTACTTTGGGGATTCAATTTTATCGGGAAATTGTAGGATGGTTTCCGCAATGTGTGGTTGTGTTTTTACCTTCCCATATTTGATGTGAATCCTAAGGAAATCTACTTTTGGATTCAGCTTAACCATTTTATTTTTTGAGAGCACAATGTCGTGCTTTCTTGTTAATTTCAAGTATTCTGCTCAATGAGAGTAATGCTTGTTAATCGAGAAAGAACAAACTAGTGTCATCAATATATACAAGTATGAATTATAGTATGGGCTGAAATTATTGTCCATCCACCTTTGAATGCAGGTTATTCATTGCAAAGTACAAATAGCATGACTAACCATTCATATTAACTCGGAGAGTCCCTGAATGTTGTTTTATGGATGTCTTCTAGTGCTACCTTAATATGGTAAAGCCTACTTTTGTCATCAAACTTGTTATAAATTCCGCTATTGGTCGAATGGGTTCATAATGTATCTTTGCGGGACATTGGATACTTGAATTTGATTGTGATTGCATTTAATGGTATATAATTAACTACCATTTGTTTATGTCCTCTCTTCATTACATTGTGTTTATTGACTGTGAAGGTTGGACAATAAAAAGTTTGAAGTAAAGGGGTAGATGGGTTTGCACTTGAGAAATTCCTTAATTGCTTCATCCATGTCTACCCATTTGCAAGATTTACAAGGATACCTTTTCTAATTGCCTTTGCTTTTTAAAATGTCTTTATTTCATAATATTGTTTGGGAGATTTCCAAAATGCTTGTGGATTTAAACTACAACACTTCTCAAAATATTTTTCATCAATAGGAGCTCGTTGCGATGTTTTGGGATTGTCGAATAATCACTATACTTTTATTTTCTAACTATCTTCTCGGGAGCTAGTTGTCCATAATGAGCTAAGATTTATTCTAAACCAAGGAATTCTTCTTCTAGTTCCTCCTATATTTTTGTTACAAAACTTTGGACACCTCGATTAGATGGTTAAAGATTTAGCTCCTCTATTTTCATTTATGCTTTTAATTTTGGAAGTTTATTTACCATAGCTACACATTTGCATATCCACTTCAATGGACCATGACAAAAACATTCAAATAGTAAATTATTATTTTAGGAATTTCAATATTGAACTACTCAACTACAGACACACACACACACGCGCGCGCGCGCGCCCCCTCCCCCCCCCCTACCACACACACACATATATAACTGATTGATTAACTAATTTATTTTAGCTAGCTACTTGGGTGGTCTACATCGAGTGATTGAGTGGATCGAGCTTCAGAGAAAAGGTCATTGGGACGATCCATTGAGTTGGATACTTTTGTTGTTGTCGTCCCTCAATGCCCCTATTGAGAGTAGGTGTTGTAATCAACATTGAGAGGTTTACACAACGTACTATCCATGAAATGCGAGGAAGTGCTTGAGGGTTCCTTTTGAGGTTGTCCTTGGATCATATATATAATCCCAGGGGTTAGCTCAACCAGTTGTTGCCAATGTTGCTAGGCATTTGACTAGCTCCACGATAACAAGTACCAAGATTGAAACCCTTGGATGAGGTGAACTAGACTATTCTCACGGGTATACGATGGATGCCATTCATGAATGTTGGGAAACAATCCCTTGGTTTCAGTGTGAGGTTTTTCTTCTAGTATATATATCTTAGCCAAAATGACCTTCATCTTGTATCCAATGTGGCATTTATATTGTAGCATAAGTAACATGTATGTTGTATCCCATTGCGACTCGATTGTGTAAGCCCTAGAGGTATGGAATCGTAAGACCACATTAGGTCATGTTGTGACATGACATCATGATACCATCAAGGCATTATAAGGGCACACAATATTTTTTTTTGTCCAATGGCATTGTGCGAACCAAAGAAGTATTGTACGAGAATGTAAGTATGGTCCACCCAATGTTAAGACATTAATCCTCCCCTTATGGTGGAATCCATAAGAAGTTGGATGTGACTATGATCATGTTTCATGGAATGAATCCTCCCCTTATGTTGAAAGCTACAAGAAGGTTATTGTGACCATGTTTATGGCTAGGCACTCCTATCCTGGTGGTGAAAGGAGTTGCCTTGTTTGTTATTTTGGCATTCCCACCTCCATGTCGAGGAGAGTTGCCCATGATTTTTGGAACCGTTACTTTTGTGGTTGTTAGAACACTCTGAATGAATATAAGTAAAGATAAGCGCGAATGACCAATTTTAATAAAATGATACGACACGCAAATACAATGTGATGTGATGCTTGGTTGAACATCTTTGTAGCCATCTCCTAGACACCAAGATGACTCTTCCTATTCACCCATGACTCTTGATGTGAATAGTAATAATAATACATATTATACTTTTACATCGCCTAAAGGATCATGTTTCCAATATTCCCCCCTTAGTCCGAAGGGATGTTTGAGAGTCCAAGCAATTTGGTGAAAGAGAGCCGATATTTGGAAGTGGACAGCGACCAATGGTTGAATCCATCGCTAAAGTGCTCTCTGAGATGGTGGTTTTGGGATGACCACAAACCACTAGCTAGCAAAAGCTGATGTCTTCTACTAGATGGCGGGTTTTGGATGAACACAAACTTGGTAGATGGTGTTTTAGGATAACCACGAACCAGTGGTTAGCAAAAGTTGTTGTATTCTACTAAATGGAGGTTTTAGTATGGCCACAATCCAAAAGCTAGCTGGTGGTTAGGATGACAACAAACCAAGAGGCGGCTAGGACACGTCGATGTCTTCCACTAAATGGTGGTTTTTGGAGGACCAGAAATAAAGTGGTGGTTTTAGGATGACCACAAAGCAAGCGATGGTCTTAGGATGACCACAAACCATTGGATGCTCTGAAACATGGCTTTGTCGGTGTCTATTGGCTATAGCTCCGACTCTCACTCTGGCTTTGGCTCGAGGCTCTAGCTATTGGCTTTGGCTCAAGATCACTTGTTCCCGTAATGTATAATTCTAGTTATTGAGCAACGTATCTAATCGGTAGGGTTTTGAAACTTGAAGCCTAACTTTGAATCCATGATATTCCCCCCTATGAGGCACAAGGTGAGTTGCAGGGTCTAGAATTTCTACTGGAAGATGTGTCATTACTCATGACTAAATTCTTTTGTATGGCTGACATGTCATCTTGGTTGTTGATGACCATTGCCAAGAATTGATCCACCCATAGTGAATCTTTAATCTTGCAGGTTTCTTTGTTGTCGAACATCTGTCTAAAGAATGATTATGCTTCCCGCAATGCTGACAAGGATCGAGATCAAAACATTGATCCTCCATGTGGGAAATTGGATGACAATTTCGGCACCGATGTTGAAAGGAACGTGTGAATATGAATCTTCTCGAAGGAATCCAAAACTTTGAAGCTGGATTGGTATAGAATAATTTAGAATATGAAAGGTCACTTCCTTATCATATCAGATACAAGTGATGTGTTTGTTGTTCTTGATTTCTTTTGATGATGGTCGTTGAAAGATTACACTAAACATGCTCATGATAAGCTTCGCCTTCTGCTCATGACGTTGTTTCACTGAGTCGATCATGTGTCGACGATTGATAGGAATCATTATCATACTTAAAAAGAGGGTTATTATGAACAAGAACTAGTTCATAATCTTGATTCCTTCGTTGTATTTATCACGTTGGAGTTGTGATTGAGCCTGGAGAAGCTCTACTTTGGCTTCCAGATCATGCAAACAAGCTAGCACGGATTTGAGAGTTGCTTTGTTGGTTGTGATTGTATTGCCAACTAACAGTGATTATTGTAGTGTTCAGTAACCATAATAATTCCTCAGTTTGAACCATTTGAAAGACTGTCTCAGACCTCAAAGGCCTTCTTGCAAATCCGCTCGTTAACAATAAGACTTAGTAATCGGCAATCCAACTCAGAGAATAAAGGGTGTCGATTTCTACCTAGAATATACCCAATATAGTTCAACTTAGTTTTTATTTGCCAATAACTATAAACCATTGCAAGTACCAAAATACAAGAAAACTTACAAAATTCACTATTTGCAAGTTATAATTTGATGTTGAATCTTAAGTCGAGTTGGTCTCCAAAATGAGTGCTCTACCTCTGTAATCACAAAGATGCCACTGGGATTGAATGCTCTGGTTCTTCGATGATGCTTAGCTATTGTGCCAACGCCACTTCCTCTGAGGAGGTGGAGGGCTCGCTTCCTGCAACCTCTTTGGAATTTTCACTTATTCTCTTGTTGTTTTACTCTTCTCTGAGATTAGGAGAAGAGAAGCATTGTTGTTGTTGTCGGGTCATGTGTTTGATGAGCAGAGCCCTGATGAAGCATGAAGCGACCTTGATGGAGAATCCAAGATTCACATATAATTTCCCAATATCGTTCAAAGCAACCGCGAGGGTAAGATCGATTCCTTCATTGTAAAGGATCTTGAGCTTTGGAATGACGTCCTCCAAAATTTTGATGGCACCTTCTGTGTATCCTCTCCATCTATAGGTTGCTCGGCTCTGGAGCTCCACTCCTTCAACGACGCATCCTACGATGCTATTAACCTTCTGGGTTTCCTGTCTATTAAACTTCATGCAATCTTTTAACATTCTGCCTCCCAAGTCTATTCAACTTCGTGTAGTGTTTTGACCTTTCATATTCCCAAGCTCTTGGAACATTGTGAACGCTAATTGCATTGCACTATTCGCAAGTGGCGTGTTCGTACAAACTTGCCTGCGTGAGTCCAACTTTGCCTCTGTCTGCCATGTTTTGGGACAATCGACAAGCCTCCCAACTATATCCATCTAGTATCAAAGGTCTTCAACCTATTTATGTGTGTACAGACCAGCTCAACCGGTATTGGAAAATCCTCTCTTGGAGAACCCACAACCAAAGGAAATTTGATTGTCCCCCACTAAATAAATAAACTAGTGCTACCAAATCCTGGATGGAAGTTGATGTGTAGAATGTCTCGAGAACACCCTTCTGCCGTTAAAGAATCAAATGCGCCTTTGTAAATGTTGTGGCCTACGAATTTCGATGGAAACTTCCTTCCACCCATAATTCTGTAACAGAAGTGCACAGCAGAGAGCTACTCTTCAGTTCGCCTTGACGTTGCTGCTCTGAGGGCAGAAGAGGAACCAACAAAGAAGGATGGAGCCCTCTAGCCTTCATGTAGCTCACAAGTATCCTACAATTCGGCATCACTTCCAGAAATCTTTCTACAGTGTGGCGATTCTTCTTTCACTACTGGAGTTCTCGCCTTCGAGGCCTTTGGTTTTGAAACTGCCATGATAGCAAACCACACAAAGGATAATAAGGGATACGACCCATAAAATCGTGGATAGGGGTTTTCAGAGATCCCACCTGTAGATGGAATGAAGCTCGTGGGAGGTGAATTCATATACGAGATAATCTGTAGGAGATGGATATGCAAAGGGGATGATCATGGCGCCAATGAAAATCAGGTTGCAAGAGGTGTGGAAAGTCTTCCACGGAACACCACGCACATGAGAGTTAATAATCGAGCTCTGACGCCACCGTTGGAATGCTAAGAACGAAGATAGGAAAAGATAAGTGTAAATGCCCAATTTCATTGAAATGATACACATATAAATACGATGTGATGTGACACTTGGTTTCATCTTCCAATCCATCTCTTGGACGCCGGGACGACTCTTCCAATTCGTCTATGACTCTTGACGTGGATAGTAGTAATAATACACAATATACTTTTACATCACCCAAAGCATTATATTTCCAAGAGTGGTGTTGAGGATTGGCAATTGATTATTTTATAGGCGCCTCCACCCTTGCAGTGAGGAGTGATGCCCACTGAGTTGTGGAACTGCATCCTTCTTGTTGAAAGAAGGTGACTCTATGGCATATTTACTATTAGAATACAAGGGCACCCCCATCTTCATAAAATTGGAAGGTAACCCATTTTTAAGTACCTCCAAATCCCATCTAACATTAAGGCAGCGTGTTGGAATATTAATGTTAAATGGGTTTGAAGTCCAAGTTACATATTTGGGGGATAAATCAATGGCTCACATTTAAGCTAATGTTGAGATTATATCGACATCTCACATATATTTTAATGTTGAGATCGGATGAGGGGTTCACACTTATGTAAGGAGCCTTTAACAAGGGGAGAGGAAAACCTCGATGTCACGAGAATGCTGTTGTAAAGATAAAAGAGTGCTAGAATAATTTTTGAAGCAATACAAAAGGGGTGAGATTATTTAAGTAAATGGTTTTTCCCGTTAGGGTTTTCCACTGTATGTTTGTTGTTCATTTGTGCGATTGGTTTTATTGCTTATTTATTTGTTTTTCGAACAAGATCACTACGGTGTCCAAGAAATGGAAAGGGGCATTAGAGATCCTACATGTGAGTGTGAGATAGATTAAAAGGATAGTGTTATCCAGCACACAAACTTGTATGTACCTTTGATGAGTGACAAACCTTTGGAATTTCATTTTTGGTATTTTGTGAAAACTTCTCCAACATATGTGTTAAAATTGCTATGCCGCTCTTCATAAGAAACCCTTCTTTTGGAAATAGGGTTAAGCTGTGAATCATTTTTGCATTGATTGAGATAACTCTTGCTTACCATGTCTTCTCATTACGGTGCGTTCTAACATTAAACTTTGTCGACTATCCTTTCAAGCCTTGAAAGTACATCAACGGGCCCATGTTTAAAACCCTATGATTGCTGACTTGTAAAATCTTTATTGTTGTGCCCGCCCACTTCTCCTTTTCACTTTTCCATAGCTCCATAGCTACACCAAGCTTTAAATCTCTTCCACTATGCAACCCGTCCTAGTTCATCTATATTTAAGTTATTAATGATCTTAAATATAGTTTTGTGCTCGATTTTTTATGATGCATGGTCCTATTATTTTAACACCTTATCTCTTTGTCACAGTTCCCATCTCTTCAATATCACTACCACTTTTATTGATCCGTACTAGATTAATGGACTTCTCTCGATCTCGATGGTTTGGGGTTTCTTGGGGACATGGTGAACTTTTGTGAATTTCTTCTTAGTGGAATTTTATTGCTCTTTACCTCATTTATTACTTGAACTTGACTACTTCCTTTGATATCTATACTTTAATGCTTTATCATTATCAGTTATCTTCTTCGCTTTCGCAGACCTACATCCTATCAATTTTGTGCCGGTTGAACTAACTTTCGTTGATTTAGGTGTCATTTACTCACTTTCGGTTGGCCTTTTACTTGTCAAACCAAATTATGTCAGTTTTTGTTATGTTGATCTTTGTTCTCAACGATCTTGCCTTTGTTGTTACTAACTTCTTCTACCTCGACCTCCTCAGAGGGGCATGCATTGGGCAACATAAGGCTATAACACTGTTGATGTATATTGATGTGAGAATATGGTTGACACACACTAGTCTGTGGAAGTTAATGTGTATATCAACAATTAACTAAGCACATATGTAGAAATAAGTAAATAGAATGAAACACACACACACACATTGTAGAAGATTGCAAGTATTATTGTCAAATGGTCGATTGCATGGGGTGGCAATCTCTAAGAAGAGATGGCTTAGCGACTCTCATGTGCAAAACTCTCTGCAAAAGGCGAGAATACATTTTGTTTGTTTATAATGAACTTCATAAATGAAAAGGCAAGAAGGGGAAGAGATGAGGCATGGAAGGCCAAGAGTCACTGACATTGAGGTGAAAAACCGATGGTCAACTTGTCAGGGCCATGGCTATCTGACATTGAGGTGAAAAACCGATGGACTTATCGCGCATGAAGTTTGAATGAGGTCCAAAGCTCATACAAAAGTTCTCGACGAGAAAAACCATGTGAAGGGGGTGGGCACTTTATACACAACATTTTTTGGGGCCAAAAATTATGTGCGATGCCTACAAATGACACCAAAAGCGAAAAGCCCAAACTTGCTACAATGGTCGAGAGGGATCGAACGGTAGCATGGATCGCATTAGTAGTAATAAAAGCATATGCATGAACGTGAAAATCCGTGTCCGGTTTGTGTGGACCAGGTTTGACACATCTCAATTGAGAATTGTTTTCTTTGTGTGTGTCTCGCATATTTAATGGCACTCTCCAGGGTGGTGGGAAAGAACATTCTCACTTTAGATATTATTTCGTATCTAATATTAATAATATGGAACTCGCCTACACACATTGCATCAAGGTTTGCCTTTGCCTTCAATATTTGAAAAGTTTCTATATATTTTTCAATTTTTAGCTTCTTCTAGAAACATGAGTAATTTGGACCTCACGTGACTCATCCCAATTTGTCATATATTTAGACATAGTCTTAGACGAACTTTCAATGATAGTGCACATGTCCCTGGTCGCCCACTCTATTCCGAGTGTTTCATTCTTTTCACGGAATGGAATACGTGAGTGAGAAATCATTGAGTACCATGAGGAGGCTCATGTAAAGAGAGCGAAGAGGATAACACTATTATGATGAGATTGGCCGATTAAAATTAATGTATTAAGCAAGTATATAATTGTTTGTTTTGAGAAAAGCTGTAAGTAGGATATACCACATGCCTTAACGCATGTAGGATAAGGGAGAGGGGGTAGTAGAAAAGGGACAGATATGGACATTAACAATCATACCTTTCTCGGCCTTTTGGCTAAGATCAAGTGTAGTATCTGTTCTTATCAGTTTAATATCTGATACGTGGTTCACAGAACCACATGATATCTGATACGTGGTCCACCCACAATAGCTTGCTATTGGGGCTCTCAGGCGTCGCTTGGGCGTTGCACTACAGCACCAGACTCGCGCACCCCAACAACACATAACATAAAACGAGGAGGAACTGTTTATTTGGATGGAATTGGTTGATGGAGTGTTCGTTGGAGGGAATCGAATTTGATTTGGCTGGCCTAAAGCCATTAGAATTAGAAGCCATACTGTCCCAAGAGCTGTTGATTCTCGTATATTCGACTTCACTGTACTTTCTGTAGAATATAAGTGTGTCATTCTCTAGATTTTCCTTGTTAGATCATGATGGGAAGTCGTCCATGCTGGTTATATCACACAGCTATCCCATTGTACATTGATCATTGATGACGTTTGCTCTTAATCCAAACATAAGTCGGGACCAGGGATTTGTATGCTAAGCGAAATTTGCTCTGTTCTCTGAAGTTGTCATAGTTTTTCCATGCGAATTTGATTTCCATCACCAATTTCACCCAATTCCTCCCGAGTCAATTGAGAAATTTTCCTGAGTCATGTCAAGTACTTGTGGCTCTGGGAGTGCAGTGTGGCTTGGCGTGTTTGGCCTTGTTGCAGGAAGAAGTGAGACAGAAAGATGTTGTGTTTGTCCTAAAGTCGTGAAGAAGCACTCTTCTGGTAAGCATTGAAAGATTCAGTATAAGCGCACTGTGGTAAGCATTGAAAGATTCAGTATAAGCACTCTGGTAAACATGGAAAGATTTGATATGTGACAATGGGGTTGAGTATGTTTCCGGAGCATTCGGGGAATTTTTCGTTCTCAGAAGATAGTGTTGGAGTATACAAATGTCGGCTTCTTGAACACATAATGATGTTGCGAAAACGAAGAGTGCAGGGTGCGTGCTCAAAAATTATAAAACGAAGAGTGCAGGGTGCGTGCTCAAAAATATAGGATTTTCAAAATGGATAGGCATTGCAATTTGTTTGTGTCAACTACCAATCAATGAATGGCGTGCAGCACAACGCAGCCGTGCCAATTTTGCCATCGTTTTCTCGTTTCTCAGCTAATAATCAGATGTAAGAACGCAGAGGAGGAGCTGTCCAGAACAGTTATTAGATGTAAGAATGCAGAGGAGGAGCTGTCTAGAACAGTTATTAGATGTAAGAATGCAGAGAAGGAGCTGTCCAGAACAGTGAGTACCAGTAATGATTGAATGAGACTTGCTGTCTAATTTGGTTTGGTGGTCTAACAGGAGCCTCTGCTGCCCACAAATTCTGATGATATCAAACCCAACCATGGGAACAAAGAGTTTATGCAGGCTTTTAAAACATGATGGATTTTGGAAGCAAGCAATGATGCAAAAATATATTGCCTCTCTGTCCCCTGAAGACTGTATCAGACCTCCAGTGAAAACAATAGTGGGAGGCTCTATACTCTGGAAGGCCCTAGTCAAATATTTTCCACTAGTTGGAAGTTGGTTCGGAAGTTGGATGGCATGGAGAGTAGGAAATGGGGTAGCTTTTCCAGTAGTTGGAAGTTGGATGGCATGGAGAGTAGGAAATGGGGTCGGAGTGTAGAATACGAAGGGACCCTTGGGTGGGTTGTGCCAGAAATCATAGATTGCCTAAGCCTCTAATTATTAATATGAATGCGAAGGGAATTCTTTCTTTGGCGGATGCAGTAGACCCAGATCGTTCCTCAATCTGGAACCAAGGATGGAAAAGGGCAGACAGTCTGGTAGACTTCAAGCAAAAATTTTGAACCTCTTCGTGCAAAGACTACTACGGAGAGTGCAATAAGGTTGAGGGGTGAGGGTGAGGAAACAATCTGGTCCAAAAAAAGAGGGTACACTGCCTGCACATTTAGGATATAAGGCTATTTTCTTGGAAGAGGCGGGAGGGGTGGTGGTGGTGGTGGTGGAAACCATTTAAAAACTAGACTTTTCCTTTGTTTATCCCTTTCTAGCAAAGTCCTAACACGGGAAATATGTAAAAAGAGAGCATGGCAATGGCCGCAAAGGTGTGTACTTTGCAAACAAGATGATGAGAGCATAGAACACCTGTCTGTTCATTTTTCATTCACAAAAGAGGTATGAAAGGAAGAACCAAAACTGAGCGAAAGTAGAGTCTCCTAGCGAGGCATCTCTATAGCAGTCTGTTTGGATAAAAGGTCTAGGGACAGAGCAGTCAAAGAGCACATGGCTCTTCCGTGTGTAGTTTGTAGTTTCTTGGGCGCTTTGGCCTGCTAAGAATGAAATGAATTTTTAGAATAGAGACATTCTCCCAATTCAGGTCATCCACCAAATTAGATTTGCAGATTTGCATATGGAGGTGTGTGTGTGGAAACTAGGAAAGGAAAAGCCTCCAAGGATAATTGTAAGCCTAAATATAGACATATCTCGATGGAGGATGTCATGGAAAGCCAGGGATATCTCGATGGAGGATGTCAAGGAAAGCCAAGGAAGTGTGGGCTAGGAGGGGTTTTATTTCTAAAGGAAGATATTCCCTTCGAAGCAGCAGCATCGGGAGAGGGTGCAAATAGAGTAAAAACATTCAAGGAGTTGGGTGAAGTGGGAAAACAGTATTGTAAAAACCTTTATAAACATCACGAGGAAGCCAATACTGGGAAATCATCAAGATCGTTAAGTTATTTCCCAAGATGATTGATAATGAAATGAATATAGATATGGAGACAGAGGTGTCTAGGGACGAGATATAAACAATCAGGAGCTTTCAAAAATACAAAAATGCCCAGGCCTCACGGTTGGTCAACATATATTTTCATAGGCTTCTTTGACTTGGTGATAGATGATGCACAAAGAATGGTGGAGGAGTCATGAAATTGAGATACTTGAGAAAATAGTCCATAGCAGAGTGGCTCAAACAATAAAGGAAGAATGCAAGTGGTGGATCCATAGCTTGAAAAGCTTTAGTGAAAGGCTTTCCCTTGGTAAGGAAATGGTTTGCATGGAAGATTATATTAAGGAATAGAATGAGGACAGGGGAAGACCCTTAGATTGGATGCAAAGGCAACTTTAGATTGTCGAAGGAGTTGTTAAGAGATCTCCACCTTCTAGGAATTTTTGTCTTTGGAAGATGCAACATCATATGATATTAGGAATGTGTGGTCTCAGGGCTAGAAGAAGGTAGAAGATTTGAGTTTGTAGGGGGGAGAGTGGAACCGGTATGCGAGAAGCCTATTGTCCAGCACTATAAAACTCTCAAATCAAGAACATTTGTTCAAGTGGTCAAAATACTAGGGGGCATGAGAATGAATTGCATGGTTGCGTTACAAGGCATCGATAGAAGAAGGCTTTGTGAGAGAAAGATCTTAGTGGTGGTCCATGGCTTGGAAGTTATAATGTGCTTTGAAAGCAATTTTTTTTCTTTGGTAAGCTTTAGAAAATAAAGTCCTAACTTGGGATAATTGCCAAAATATAATAAAGTTGGGCCTAGGAAGGTGTATCTTGTGCAAATCCGGTGAAGAATATGCGAATCGCCTTATTTGTTTCCAATCCTTTGGATATAGTTGTGTGGTCAGAGCTTTTATAGGTTACTAGGGAGAGAACCCTATTAGATTGTTTTTATTCATGGATTGCCGGTCAGTCGGTTAAAGTTTTTATGGCCCAGCCTTGCTACATGATATGGCTTATTTGGTTATCAAGAAATAAAACGATCTTACAAGGTTTCGATTTTACTCCCACCACAAGTGACCCATAATATTAGGAGCGCCTGCAATAAAAACTGGTCTTCTTCCCAGGAAAATCCAGTCAAAGAATTAAAGGAACCTGAAAGTGATTCTGAATAGGGTTGGCTGATGGGGCATGCCAAGGTGTCCGAGGGATGTGGGGGGGTTGGAGCAATTCTACAGCTGAATCAACAACACTTAATGAAGCTAAAATTTGCAGTAGGGCCAAGCACTCCCAAACAAGCAAAACTTGATGCCATGTGGGCTAAAGATTGCAGTAAGGCCAAGCACTATTAAACGAGCAAAACTTGATGTCATGTGGCTTTTATTGAAGAAAACTACAAACAATGATGTAAAAGATTACAAGTACTTGGGGGAGAAGTTGATAATAGTCTGGGAAAACCATATATGCAGATCAAATAACTTACTGCTGGACCATATTGTGAACCAGTTCGTATAGGTTAAAGCGAGATTTGAAGATATACCATTTGCACATGTATATACCAGAAGCAATTTATAAAGAATGAGAGGCGTATGCACCAACAAGTAAATTGAAAAAACGTGGGATTATAATGCTGTAACCTTCACCTTCATTTTTGTTCAGGGGTGCTCTGCTTTCCAAATTCCCACCCTATTAATAATGGTGTTGTGTTTAGATATAAGATAGAACAGAGGAGAATAATAAATATGACTGCAGTGAACACTCTGTCATACACACACACAGCAAACAAAGAACAAGAAGAGTACTCTCGAGTGACAGCCGAGCATCCTAACCAGCTAGACTGGAGCATACTGTAGTGAACAAGTCCTGGCATTGGCCCTCTCTCTCACGCAGAGCCAACAAAGAATAACAACCTGAGCAACATGGAATCCCTTCCAACAGTAGTTATTTTAGTGGACTCGCAGTCTAATTTTATTTCGTTTTGGTGTGGAGGCCGATTCACAGTGGATTGATGTTGTTGTTGACTTCACATACGAGGTGTGACTAGGAACTGTTGTGTTGCCGCAGTGGTGGTTCGGTTTTGAAGAAGTTGGTATTTTGAATAGAATAAAATGCGAATGGGAAGATAATACCAACCCTGGTCTGCGAGAGATAAGACCCATCCACATACATTTGTCAATCAATCACGAATTTTGATAAACCAACCCCCCACAGGGGAAGATCTCACAATATGCTTTTGGAAGTTAAAATGTAGGTGCAGCACACGCCCTCGGGCGAGAGCCCAGAATCCTAATTACGGTGACTACAACGCAAATACACACTGTATTGAAAACGAAAGTCAACTTGTGTATTGTAGAATCAATGAATCAATCAGCCCAACCCAGCATTAGCTCTCTCGCACAGCAAAGTTGCAAACAAAGAATTACAATGCCTCTCTCTGCAGCAGAGCGAAAAGAGAATAAGAATGGCTCCCCTCCCCATTCCGATCGGAATGTATGCAGCAAATTGGATCGCAGCGCCCCTCCCAAGTGGAACCGCACAAAGCGGTGGTGTCTTGTGACCACGATGACCTAACTGGACTCGCTGCCTTTGGGCTTGTTCCGGATGCTTGCTGTGTTATTTGACTTTGGTTTGTTGTGGAGGCCGCGCGAACGCGAGCCTCCGCTGCCACAAATTATGACGTGCACTCTCCTCAGTGGGAGATGCTAGGTAGACCCCCCTCCCAAGTGCAATGGAGGTGGCCTTCCTAGGCCATCGACCTTCGTGATCATCGATTGACCCCGCCCAGGTAAGTATGTTTTCCATGCTTTCCTTTTCCCTACTTATGCCCCTCCCTTTCATTCCTTCCATCCCCACTTTCCATGTGGGATATAACTCCGCTATTCCAAACCGAAAATACAGCCATGCTCCCTCTACAATTCGATCCTTCTTCATTGTTGTCAATATATATATCCTACTATAAGTTCGAAGACGCTTCCTTGGTCGGTGAAAGTTGGTACTTGATATAGACCTCAAAAGTCTTCCCAGTGACATGCTACTGCTTGTACCCGCACTTCTAGATGTAGCCCAAAACACACAACAATAACTAGGCCTAGGGGAAAGATATGGGTGAATTTGGATTAATAGATACCCCTCCCCTCACTCACGGCTTCTTGCCCAAAGAGCGACCAAATTGAATTGTGTTAATGGTTTTGTACAATGCTAAATCTGGGTGCATTAGCATCCATCCTGGTAGGATGAAGCTTATTAAGAAAATGTATCCTATATGGCCCATTCTTCAAATACATATTTGGAAGTTAGACCACTAATCCATCGTCGATTCCTCTCCAACTCCAACAGAGTTGATCGTTAAGCAAGCCTATGGGAGTAGTCACCTCCATATATGCGTGGTTCCCCGGTCTTTACATGGGGAGCCACACTTGGAACCCAAATTGTGCGTTCATTGCCCATAACCACCTAACGTTGTGGTCCTTCGGCGGGGACCACTGTTGGATCCAAAATCAAGACAACGTATTCTAACTTGTCCTTGGGGAGAGACTACTCGGATTTCCCTGAAAGGCAATACAATTATTGCATCCTTTTCTTAGTACAATCATTACCTTAAACTCTTAATAAAATCAATCGATTAACGCACAAAAATGCATTGCGTAAGCAACCACAATGAGCAAAACTCGGCAACTGGCAGGCACCAAGGGGGCTATCACAAACTATAAAGTCCAAGCCCTTGGGGATTTACAAGCCCAAATTAAAAACATTCATACGGCAATAGGCCAAAGCATACAGAGCGAAATCGAAATCTAGTGGCCAGCTGGTCATAATAAACATATACATCAAGATTAAGCAAAAAAAACAAATTCCATCTCTGGAAGGAGGCTCACACTGATCTGGGTGTGGGGCCCACCCATTAATTGGTGGCTCGTCCATAGCTAGAGCAGGGTCCCATCCATCGTCGTTCTGCTGCTAAAGGTGCTTCTCCATTCAAAGGGAACTTATCATTCTTGGGCTGAGAAAGGGGCGGCTGGTGGTGATGCTCACCACTTCGGCTTCGATGCTCATTGAGTTCCTAAACTACGTGGCTTGCTTCGTCCACAACACACTACCTTATCTGTGAGAGCAAGTATAATCAACGGGGCAATGAACCCCCAGGCGAACCCAATTCCCTGTGCATAGAACCACCCTTGGGTAATCCACAGGCGGCGTGAGATGTGTTGCCTCAAGGTCCACCTTCCTTCTTTGGACTTGGATTTGCAAGCGAAGGTCTGCAAAGGTTAAAGCTCCATCATCCTAGGTAAACTTTTGAAATGAACGCCTTTTAAAATAATTCATTTAGTTTCTTCCATATCACAAATGCAATCCCGTGTTGCATGAAATTGCGTTGCCCATGACAGCTTATTAACAAGGGGAGCAAACATCTAGGTTATAGACATGGGGAGGAGCTGTTAGAATAGGTTGGAGGCCCATTCTAACAACGACTTAGCGTAGGGAAAAACCAATGCAAATGTTTGATTGTTTCAACTTTGTGACTTAAAAGTGCATTGGGGTTGGGAATGTCCAAGGTACTTTGGGTGTTGCCAAGGAGAAGGCTACCCAAAATCGTGGACCAACGAAACGTGGAATTTTTTGGCTCAATAAAACCCCACCACGCTGCAACCGAATGGGGCTCATTTTCTTAAAAGTATTTTCACTCATTGCGGTAATAATTTCCAAGAGTTTACGTGTAAAAACTTGGTACCCTACCTTGACTACATCATGTTATATGAAAGACCATGTCCATCACTTAATGTTAGTGCTCAAAAGTTGTCGTCAAATACAAAGAAGTGCATATTTGCAACGTAGGCTTCCTAATTGGTCATGCCGGATGCAAGGATTGTTTGGAATATGAGATGGCTAAGATCAAGATCATCTTAAACCTTGGGACACCAACAAACCGAAAACAAAATAGAATCTTGTCGGGGAACACAAGACACTGTTGGGAGTTCATAGAGTGGTGTTATAACACCGGTTTATTAATGGATAAAACTTCACTCGAGGGATGTTGCAGACTTTTATTTTCAAACCGACTTCAAGAATCCTTTAAGTTATTGAAGAAGAAACTAGTCAAAGCTCTTATTATAAGGATGGTTGATTGGAACACATTGTTTAATGTGCAAGTCGATGCCACACATATTTTTTATGATGCCATCTTTCTCAACTTGGAGAGGGAAATATAGACCATCCACATTACTGCTTATATAAATAATTAAAGAAGGTAAAGATGAATTATCTGTTGATAGAGACGGAAGGCCCCAGAATGATACTCGTTACATAAGGGCTAGCATTACCTATCATGAAACCCTTTTATTATATACACTGATCATTATACACTATTTAAAAAGTATCTTGTGAACAAGATAGTGCGCCATCATCACATCTACATATGGTTGTTGTTCTTCCAAGGATTCAACTTTTGGAGTGTAGGAAAGTCGTGCGAGTCTCGTGTCAAGCTAGACCACTTGTTGAAAGTCGACAAGGGAGAAGTACCGATAGGCATAGATGATCACCCTTCCGATTCATACCTATTCAAAGTTAATGATTTCATGGAGGAAGTTACTAGTGGAGATATGGTTTTTCCATGATTGCCGTGTATCCCTAGACATGCAAGAACATAAATAGGTGTCGTTGTGAAGGTTGTCTACTACACATTGACTAATGGACACTTGTACAGATTGGGAACTAATGATATCTCAACAAGATGTGTCTTTTGACATGAAAGATGGGACATGTTGAAGAAGCACATGATGGTGTGTCGACTGGACATTACCAAACCGATACAATAGCAAGGAAAATCCTTCATGTAAGACTATGTTGGCTTAATTTACACAAAGACTATAGAAACTTCTTTTCCAAGGAAAACTTCGCGAAAATGCTTCCCCACATATGAGGGTGGCATCCCTAGTAAACTCGTTGGAATAGAACAGTGCAATAACCTAGGGGGATTCGAATCGAGCACCTACTAACACAAAACAAGCCAAATTTCCAACAACAATGGTAACAACCGCTTAAGCTAACCGCTTGGGTTACGACAATTGTAGAACTTATATCAATACTTGCAAGAAATTTTAGGGAGGCGTAGATGTCACGCCAACTTGTGCCCGACTCGATGGGTTTCATCACCCCCTTGGCGATCGTGCGACATTGCCTTGCTTTTGTCGTTGGGCCTTGACCTGGCCGTGACTACTCACAAACATACTACACCTCCTCATCTGTAGTCTTCCCATAACTCCGTTGCCAGACTACAAATGCTATATCTACAACGAGCATCTAACAATCATGTCAATACTTAGTATGCACTCATGCCAACATAAGTAAGCATTCACAACACAATACAAGAGAGGGGGCACCCAAGTCAGGTGCCCAAGGTTTATATTATTGAAGTCCACAAATTAGTACAATGGGGAGTCTAGCCACTGCTGCGACTGTTTTGCAGAAGAGAAGACAAGCCTGAGCACAAGTCGCTCGTCGCCACCTTGCTTGTCGACTAACCCTTGATGCACCCACGAGCTTGCCTCCTATAGATCTCAATCTTCAACAACTTAGGCTACTGCAACAACCTCTTCACTAAAGAGTTGTTTACCCCAAGCACATAGCTCCACCTGGATGATCCTCCTTTGGTTCTCATCCTCCTTTTATACTTGGCGAAGTTCTTAACCAACTCCCCAAAGTGGACCTGCTAACACACCATCCAACACTCAATGGACACAACCATTGCAACAGTCTAACCAATCGTGTTGACAATTGCAACTGCCTTCGGGAGCTAGGGAATGTGCACTGCTACAACTATGCCTATCCTCGACCAACTCTAATTGTTGCCTAGGGCATCCAACTACGCCGACTTGTTACGACCATTAGAACATCTATCAAAATTTCTAACAAAAATGTCTATAAAAGCATCATTTATTTGCTAAATTAGTCGAAATCCCGACTCAATTAATGTAAAAAGGATCAAAGTGTGCAATATTGCTCAAATTATTTTTGCCATCAAATACATATCACGTAAAACAAATGCCAAAGTATTATGCTCTAAGTGTATAGGTGTTTTGAAAATACCAAGTCCCAAGTATCTCCTTCCCCAGCTCGAGGTTGGTGGTAGCATGAGCAAGAAAGTGATGCTTTTTATTTAAAATCAGGAAAACATCATAGGAGAAACCTCCACAAGCATGGCAAGTGAACGCTTATTGTAATGACTACTAGAGCATCTATCAAAATGTCTAGAAAAAATTTCTTACAGTATGTCTATAAAAATGTATATCAAAGTTTCATATTTATTTTCTAAATTGGTTGCGAATGTGACTTTATTAATGTCAAAGATGGTCTTAGGTTCTTTCACAATAACCCCTACATAGAATTTTATTTTGGGGTGGCAAGGGAGTCTCATAAAACTAATTTACCAAAAAATATTAAACGGGAGAAGAGAGGCCCATCGTCTCCCATTAACTACAATCAAATACAAATATTTTATGCAATTAATTAACCATTATTTGACCTTACATCATTTTGATCGACCTAATAAAGCATAACTTGAATTTGTTTTTTTTCTTAATTTATCACAATGAATTAACTTAACTAATCAAATCGATTTCTCGAAGGATCACGGTGATTTTAAAAATAATATTGACTTAAAAAAAATTGTCCATGCAAAATATAAAAATAAAATTAAAATAAAGAAATGAGCACCAAACGATAACAACGGAACAAACTTGTTAAAGCAAAAAATAACAAAAATGTAATTTCAATAAAACATTCCTTTAGTACAAAATTTGTGATATAGTATCACACCATGGAAAATGGATTTAGAATATAAAAAACACTGAACATTATTGTTTTATCTAGAGTCCAAGGAGTGCACTAATTGACTACATCCCCAATATTTTTTTGTATCACTCTCCAATACTCTGCTCCAAGTGGAACGGCATAGAACACTTCACTTGGATATTTTTTTTCTCAAAATATAAGCTTCCCATGACCGCCTGAAATTTATTTGTTAGCAATAAACATCGTTCCATTTTCATATATAAAAGGTAGGAAATTAATTTTAACCGTTGCATGTGTGCATGTCAAATGAAAGAAATAACTAGTTTAGTTTATTGTATGATCTAAACATAAGTACTAACTTACATTGAGGTTTGATTGGGTCGATTAGGAGTCTCTAAGTGGATCAACAACCAAAGTCAATGCACTAAAATTATTTCCTCTTACACCCTGTAAATTCACATGACAATGGATCAAGGTCGAATCGTAATGTTATTATAAGGATATCCGTGTTTCAATTGTTAAAATGCAAATGTGGTGATATGGATATGAGCAGTTATGACTTACATGAAAATCCTCTGAGGCTTCTTGATCAACAAGAGTATGTAATGGATTGCACATTAAAAATGGATTATTTGTAGTGCGAGTCCAATTTTGTTAAGAGACCTTGCAATTTGGTATCGAATCGAGCACTTCAATAATACAACTAGGTTGGCAGATGGAACAAATACAAATGAGGTTCTAACCTTGTCAGACCTAAAATATGTTTATTAATAATATGACATTTAATTGTCAACCGGGGGTTCGTAAACTTAGAGGTGCACGCACAATATATGCATAATCATAGTCTATTCAGTGCAAACTAACGAATGCAATGGTTTGCAAAAGAAACAGGATAACTAGATGCTTTCAAATCTAGTACAAGAAGTAGTACAGGAAATTAATAAACAATTTTGTGAAACTATCATAATTTCTAAGAAAACTCTTTACGAGGAAAACACACTTTAAATGCAATTTATGATCTATTGTTTTATAAACAAATTGCGTCAAACAATAAACAAACTAAAAATATCCCCATATACAAAAGCTATGAAAAATCCCCTCTTTATAAAAATAAACAACTATGATAAATACACTATTCAAAGTAATATAAAAGATACTTTAATTAATAAACTAATGCTAGACTACAACATTTAAATCAAACCTAAAATCTCTTGAAAAGTAATAAATCTACACCGATCAATCAAACTCTATATGCAATTTCTATGATAAATATTTAAAACCTATGATCTAGATAAAAAGAATTCACAAGCCTAAAAGATAAATGCAACACTCTTTTGTTTTCTTGAAAAATTAAAACAAAACGAAAGAAAACTTGAAGCAACTAAGCTAACAGTTGACTAATAGACGATCAGATCTAAAACTTAAAAGAAACAAATTATAGCCTACCAAAAGAACTTAAATTTACTCGGCTTAATAATTTATCTAAAATCCTATCCTATCCGAGTAGTAACTGGAAATCTAACTGGATCAAAACATAATTTATTTTTATTTACCAAGCACACAAATCGTAAATTGATCAAATCCTTTTATTTATTTCTAACAAAAAGAACTAAATGATATATAGGAATGATCTATATATCAAATGCAAATTTGGTTCATCTTAAATCAACTAGGCAAATCTGCAGTCCTACAATATTCGCGTAATCTACAACACTAAATTTATACAAGGACACAGATCTGCAATCCTACGATGGAGAATTAAAAACATTCACACATTCATTCATTAACAAACCAAACGTGAAAACAGAGCAAACATAAATTACAATAGTAAACTAAAGATACAAGGAAAAAGAAGTGAAACAGGTGGCGAGGCCTCCGACCGGTCTGCTTCAAAAGATGCTAATTCAAGAAGTCGATTAAGGTCAGAATGAGGAAACCATCTTCATTAACCAGGAACCAAAATTATGAAGCTTTTACATCAACGACATGACCATGCTATTGTAGCACTACTGAAAATTGTGTTGCAGTCTTAAACAGTATCAAAATTATAGCGTATCCAACTTGACACCCTCCATCGAATACCACTATGCATTTATACAATTCAAGAGGAGTAACAAATGCCAACATAATAGAAATTGTATGCTAAAAACAGAGCGTATACGCATAAACATAATGGAGTTAAGCTTCAACACATCTCCCTTCCAGAACCGGCCGCCACTATACTTCTACAAAATTACGTTTTCATCAGATAAGAATTTCTCCCAAACCGTTGAGAATTTGAGAAAACCGCTCACCTCGTAACTAAATGGGTTTTCGACAGTTTTGAAAAATCGCATCCAAAGTTGGCTACCTGGAAAAATGGCGGGAATTGTTGTGCGATGCATACATGCCACGTCCACAAATCAATGCCACACCCATCTTTAAACCACAAACAAACCCAGAATAAGACCAACACACATGTAATTTAATATGACAATCTTTATGAATCATAAATAAATGACTACCAAATGAGAATATGACAATCGAATTAACTTGTATGTGCTTGCATTTGTAGATTAGATACCAATATGTACAACAAAATGAAGAAAACAAGCAAAACAGTGATCGATTTGAACCCTATGCAGTGTCAAAAACTGAGCAAAATAACAAACCATCAAACCTCTACAATACCAGAGGATAAGGCAACACAACGACTCTAAAAATGTTCTCGATGTCTCCCCGATGATTGACTATATTGTTTGACGGATCGAGATTGGCATTCTTTTATGCAATCCAAGTAAGCTAATGTTTAGTATGGTTCTTGCACCTACGATGAGGTTGATATGCAACATGATGGGGATTTTATGTCGATGGAGAAGGAAAGCCGCATATTTAGTTCATCATCAACCATAAAAAATGATGCATTAGATAACATATCATATTCAATCATTTCTTATGTCTTTATTGGAATTCTCAATTGATTGTTTAAGCACTTATTCAAAACATGGTATATATAGTGTCTTGACTTGATACCCAAATTCTTAAGCGAGTATCTAACTACTTGTAATGTTACCATACTTTTTTTCCTTTAAAGACGAGCATGAGCCTTACAATATGTTATTCTTTACACCTTCAATGCGTATTATGAATATTGTATGGTTTCCTCTTAGCCGAATGTGCATCCTATGAATTTATAATGATTTGATCGATAGCTAAAAGGGTTATAGGATGGAACCATGACATGGAGGAAAAAAAGGTAAGCACAAAGTAATCCGAATTACAAATTACAATAAATCCCTTTGCCACCAATTAAGTGAGTCATTTCATACTTCTTTTAACCTTTGTAATGTGTCACGTGACGTCTTCCAGGGGGCCCAACTCACCACCAACTTGCATTGAGAAGTGAGGATGATATAAATAAGCATGCACACGGCATCATCCTTCTTATCAATCTCCCACTATCACCGTAACGTTTTGGATTAGATACCACCAAAATTACAATCCAAATTTGTGACACCCGTCATGATTAATGGGTGTCAATCAATATAGTCATCTAGCTAATTTTGTTTGTCTAGCATTCTACCGAATTTTTTATTAGCATTCATTCATATTTATTTTTTGCACAGTTTCTAACTACCAATATGTCTACATAATTTAATAACCGCGATTTATCTACCATAGTTAATCAGTTTTGATAATGTTCTGCGAATCTCCAACGATTCTGGCTCTCTCAATACCCTGTTTTTTGAGTTGACGAAGCCCCTGTAGTAAAGCAAGAGCTTCCGTCTGATTGCTGGTGGAATTTCTTAATCCCCAGGCATACTTGATTTCATTGGTTTCTTCAGGATTTCGAATTATCCCTCCCCCTCCTGCATTCCCAGGATTCCCTTTAGCTACTCCGTCGAAGAAGAGGCTATGAAGCTCAGAGCTTTTCCTCCAATTAATGAAATCTTCCCCTTCCAATCTAATTTGCCAATACTCCATCTTTTTCGAGTTTCCATCGGCAGAGGGAAGTCTCGGATCCATCTTGCTTCCCCAATCAATTTCCTCTTTGCTCAGGGTGCTTCAACTTTCAGATCAACATTATTTTGGAGGAAATATTTAAGCAAGCCTCTTGCTTTTGCCCAAACCTACACATATTTAGAAGCTTTGTCTTGGAAAATTCTATAATTTCTTTCAAGCCAAAATTCCCAGCAAACCATCTTTGGCAACGCCATCCACCCAATCTTGAACCAACCTTTGGAGTTAAGAGACCCAGGGTACATCGAGCTCCAATTTTCAAACAAACAAGTGATCGTGTTAGGGACAACAATTCTAGTGCTCCAAATGCCTAAGGCCTCAGTCCAGACCTCTTTTGAAAATTGACATGCTAAAAATAAGTGCTCAGAGGACTCTACTTGGCATAGACAGAGAGGGCATCGAGAGGGCCCTTGAAATCCCCGTTTAAGCAGATTCTCACCAGTTAGAATACTGTTATGTGCCAAGGTGCAAATGAAAAAGTCAACTTTGGGAATACTTTTATTTTCCCATATTCCAATCCATATCGTTGAATTAGAGAGAACCGAGGGGATGTTCTTAAGCAAATTGTAGCCTTGAGCAACAGTATACAAACCAAACTTGTTTCCCTAGCCTCTAGTGTCATTTCTCCTTTTTGACAAGGGAGATTTCCCTGCCAGTCTCTCTTTGAGCACCAGCCATGCATGAGACAACTTAGGAGGGTTTCCCATGTTTTTCCAGCCCTTCCACTCATCAGCATCCCAGTCTGAGATGTCCCAAAGGGTGTTCAGATTTTCCTGAGTCACCCATTGTCTTAGATCTCGAAGTTCTGGGACATCAGACCGAGGTTCCCCCTCCATTATTTTATCAGTCCAAATATAAATATTTTTCCCATTTCCAGCGACCCAGAAGAGATTTTCATGGATCAGGGGAAGAGCATGTTTGCAGAGATTGAAGATAGCAGAACCAAAGCGAGCAACTGGGGGAGAGTCAAGACTCCGAGCTCTAGATTTCTGAAAGTATTTTTTCCACATTGCTTTTTGGGCCCAACCCGGATTTTTGTCAATTTGCCTCCAGAGAATTTTAGCTCCAAGCACAGTATTCTGGGATTTTAAGTCTTTTATCTGCAGTCTGCCTTCCATAAAAGGTTTAGTGACTCTTTCCCATTTAACTAGCGGGATCTTGCGCTCATTATTTCTCCCTCCTTTCCAGAAGAAGAGTCTAAGAAGCTTCTCCATCTCATTAAGAATCCCATCCAGGGCCATCAGCAAGGAGCCTTGAAAAATGGGCAGACTGAGAAGAACTAATTTTATCAACACCAATTTACCAGCTAAATTCAGCCAATTAGTTCCCCACGCTTGAAGATTTTTCTTGAATTTGTCCACCATTGGAAGCCAATCTTTTCTCCTGGGCACACTCTTACAGACAGGGAGACCTAGATATTTAAACGAGTTCTAGTTGGAGGTGCCATGAAACCCAAAGATTCTGGTTATAGAGCTCAGTTCCCAACCTGTCAAGTTCCAGCCAAATATTTGTCATTTCCCGGCATTCACCTTACTACCCAAAGCAGAGAGGTAGTTGTCAAGGTCATCTTTGAAAGATCTAGCATTGATCATAGAGGCTCCTCCTAAAAGCATAGTATCAACTGCAAACAATGCATGGTTTAAATCTCGAACACCCCTAGCAATTTTGAGGCCCATTAGAATTTGGCCCTGTCTTCTTTTTTCTAAGAGAAAACTTAAAACAGAAGCTTGAATAACAAAAAGAAGAGGGGAGAGAGGGAATCCCTGGCGAAGTCCTCGAGAAGCTTTGAAGAAATAAGCCACTCTTACGTTGACCAATGGGGCGATCCAAGGTTCTGCTATGCAAGCCTTGATCCATCTGATTAACTTATCATCGAATCCGAACCTCTTTAGAACATCAAACATAAAACTATGTCTCACCCTGTCAAAAGCATTTGCCAAATCCAATTTAACCACCATTCCTTTTTCTTTCCGTTGGATGCTGGAGTGAATTGCCTCTTGAACCAAAATGAGATTAGAATAGGACTTATTTTTTTTAATCTTTTTTATCCCACCTATGACATAAGTTTTCTTGCGGCTTTAGTTTGAATAGGACTTAAATTGTGTCTTTTGATTAGAATACTTTTAGGGAGATATTTTCATTATACACTCTGTCTCAGCAACCTGTCACAGAGTGGGATTTATCTTTTTTATCCCACCTATGACATAAGTTTTCTTGCGGCTTTAGTTTGAATAGGACTTAAATTGTGTCTTTTGATTAGAATACTTTTAGGGAGATATATTCATTATACACTCTATCTCAACAACCTTTAAGAAGGTCTCATAGAATACAGAATTTGCCACTTGAATATCCCCTCAACAGAGAGGGAAGCACATGGGAAGATATGGACCAACTCACTACATCTTGTTCACATGAAGAAGGAATTCCAATTATTGAATCAGGAGGGAATTATTATCCTCCTGTAAATCCGCCTATCATTGATCCTATGGGACCATTGGTGGTAGAAACACCTTCTTTGCATGAAACATATTTTCACCATTCACTTGAAGGACACCCTGGAGCCATCAATTGGATATTTACTCGACCTATAAATGAATCAATAGCGATTGATTTTGGTCCAGCTGCTTCATTTTGGGAAACCTCCTTTGGGAAAGTTATTTATGATTTCGGTTCACCATTGACCATAGAGACACATCCACCTCCACGTCCTACCCGATTTGTCTCGAATGAAGAATTTTTTGGACCACTTCAAGATACTATATCCCTCTTATGGATACTTGGAGAACATCTAAGACGTTGTATTTTTCCTTTACCGTCCACTTCGGAAGTAGTGAATCTCGAATATCATTCTCCCATTTATTCTTTCACTCTTTCTTTGCTAGGAATGTATGTTCCCAACATGACCTCCTACAAACCAATCCAACCATCTTTTCCACGTGTATCGTATCAAAATCAATTGGTCGGTTCTAGACCTCTTTTGACCTCAATGACTGGGGGGGAACCTTTAGCCAATGTTAAAGTTGTAACTGGAACACGACCTTCAAGGAAAAGTATAATTGGAGGCCAACCTCTAGTTGGTGGTCAAAATATGACCATGGGAAAATCTGTGGTCAGTGGTCAAAATCTAACCATGGGGAAAACTTCAGTTTGTAGTCAAAACCTAACTAGGGGGAAACCTCTAATTAGCGGATGAAATTTAACTCGAGGGAAACCTCTAGTTAGTGGACAGAATGTAATTGGAGGGAAACCTTAATTTATTGCTTACAATATGACTAGAGGTCCGCCTCCAACCATGGGACAACCTTCATGGGGACATCATACATGGGGCCCATATACTTGGGGTAAACCTGCATACTTGGGGCCCATGTAATCATAATATGGAAATGAGTCAACTCTACCAAACTGCTCCTAGAAACCTTTATCCCATAGTACCTTACCGTGGAAATACAAACACCCCATGGGGACAATAGAAATTTCTGTTGGCCGGACCTACAGCCGGTGGTCCACCCACACCCCCACCACTTGTACCACCTCTACCTCCATCACCTGTCCCACCTCCACCCGCACCATCCGAAAAACCCCCCATTATGTAGGAACCCCTCATTCGGGAGGAAACCCACCATCGGTCCAACCTCCTAACATGGCAGGACCCCCACCATATGGCTAAACCCCTATGGGAGTACCACCGCCATATATGGCTACACCTTATGATCAATCAATTTATGGTCCTACCAGTACTCAAATTCTGTATCAATATTACCAGTATCCACATCCAAACCGACAATTACCATTTCTGGCTACATTATATATGTCAGACCTGTCACGTTTGACAATTGATCCCATTCAGCATGGCATAAATTGGCCACCCATTCCTATGAAGCTGTCATCAGACATACCCAAGTTTGATAGCAAACCGGGTGAGGATTCTAAAAACCACGTAATGACATATCATTTGTGGTGTTCCTTAAAATATTTAATGGATGATTCTATTCATTTGAGGCTATTCCATAGAAATATCATCGGCACAGCCACCAAATGGTGTATTGAATTACCACCACATTCTTTCACATAATTTTAATCCTTGGCTATGGCCTTTCTTACGCATTTCCAACTACCCTTCTACTATGAAATTGGTATAGATCTTTTAACCTCACTCCGACAATCTACCTCCACTCATATTCCGATCATATTCACTAATGGAGGAGAAGACGTTAGAAATTAAGGGTCCCATTTTAGATCAATTATTGGTTGATTGGTTCACCAAATCACTATTTCCCATCATATCCAAAGATGTAGCTATGGGCGGGGCGATTACAAAGGAACAAGCCATTGCATATGCCTAGTACTTAGACCTAGTCTACGCTCAATAAGGCACTCTATATGACATAATTACCAATGACCCTCACCCTACCCATGACCCAATGAATCCAACTATAGGATCACATGCAGATGGAGTAATTGGTTTCATTAAAACCCATCCTAACACCCAATTGATCGAATTACAAAGCCACACGGCTCCAAATTCAACTCTGTCATAGGATGGTAATATCACCAATCATTCACCTAGTCCTCTTCTCACCGCAGAGGTGAATTCAGTGCAATTTGCTTCATCTCTTAAACTTGGTGGTAAGAAGAAAAATAAAGGTAAATCCAAAAAATCTTCTAACCATTAGGAAAAAAAAAACAATCAAGACACCACTGGTGCCAAACCAAAATGGAAGGATAAATATCCATGTTTACTGTGCGGTGATGAACACTTCACGAAAGAATGTCCCCATCGTGAAGAAGCCCAAAAGTTACTAAAAGGAAACCCTCAACCCGCAATTTTAACCGACCCCTTCCCAACACAACAGTAGCAGATGATTACACAACAACAAAATCACTCGCAAGGAGAAACATCCATGACCGCTCATGTTCTCATGATGCATATTGAAACGATTAATTTATCTACTAGGGAACGTACGTACGATTATGTTCCAGAAAAATAATCTAATGGAGGTAATGCTAAAAAATCATCCACATCCATGTCCACTACCCCTCCTACACAAGGTCCTTTGACAATAGACAAACCTATATCATATGCAACATTGTGTCCACCTAAAAGCACAATTCGAAAAGCGATTTTCAACCCCAAATCCCAGGCCGCTCAGAACTACAACATTTTGGAAGATCTGGCCCAGGCACCATGTGCTATGTCGACCCTTGAAGTCTTACAAAACTATCCTAATCAACGTAAGAATCTATTATCTGCTATTGGAGTAGTGGATCCATAATCATCTAACATCATCTTGTTTAGACTGGAATACTTTAAGCTTAGGCTTTCCCATCAACTGGTGTTCCAAATCATTACCAACGTCACTGGGAAAAATATCCATCGTACTGTTCTAGACGAAGGAGTATCTACTTATGTCATGTCTTTGTCCTGTTGGAGAGGCATTGGATCTCCTGAGCTGAACCATTCTCCTACCACTTTGAAAGCATTTGACGGATGTGGATTCCAACCACATGGGATTTTACAATCCTTAGCCGTTGAATTATGAGGTAATATTGTTTCCATTAATGTGGAAGTGGTCGTAGCGCCCTTGGACTATAACTTATTACTTGGTCGAAACTGGTCTTACACTATGACTGCTGTCACATCCTCCGTTTTCCACATTGTGCAATTTCCCCATCAAGGGAAAATTTTCACGATTGACCAATTATATTTTTGTACACTTGACACCACAACTCATCCCATGGATAATGCCCCTCTTCTAGGGTATTCTTCACAAATATTTGAGAGTGTGGGGGTAGGAATTCTTAAAGACTCATATCTGATGGGAGTATTTCCAACACATGATCCCCCATCACAAATTTCCACGATGAACATGATCTCATCCATGGCCCCACATTCCTCCAACTCAGTTGATCCTTGGATTATTCTCGATTCTATTGATGTTGATTTGATTGGAGATTAGATGCCTCTAATACCAGCCGAGGCTACTTATAATGCCATCCAATTAGCGTCATACTTACCTGATGACCATAACCTAGTGGTATCAGACCCATGTTATTTTTTGTCTTGGTTAAACTCGTCCTCACCATCGCTAGATTATATCCTTCGGACATTTCCCTCCGATGAATCCATTATGGATATTATGAGCTTGGATGAAATTCCATGGGAGGACCATCACGATCGATCATCCTTCCTCCCACCTTTAGACATGGTAGAGAATGACATTCAAACTATTATTTCACCAGATGTCATTCCCAACCCTCAATCTCCTATTCTCACATAGGATACGGTAACCAAAGGAAATTTGGCAAACATTACACCTACCACTACTATTGACATCTCTGTGAAATATGGTGTCATGGAGCATATTCATATTGGCCAAATTTGTTCTTCTGAATAAATCAAAACTTATACTGCCTTGTTTAAACAATTCCGTGACGTATTCGCATGGAGCTATGAAGAAATTCCCGGGATTGATCCTGCTATCGTTGTCCATGAGATAAAAAATTATCCCAACTAAAAACCTGTCCAGCAAAAACTCCATCCTGTACACCCTCGAAATACTGCGGCTATTAAAGCAGAAATTGAAAAGCTATTGAAAGATGGCTTCATTTATCTCGTCCCCTTGACAGACTGGGTCTCTAACATTGTTCTTGTTACAAAAAATCAAGGAACTATTATAGTATGTGTTGATTAAATGGATTTAAATAAGGCTTGTCCCAAGGAAAATTACCCTACCACGTTCATCGACTATATTATCGACAACTATGTCAATAGTGTCATATTTTCATTCATGGAAGGATTCTCCGGCTATAATCAGATCGAAATCCACCCAGTTGACCAGCACAAGACTGCTTTCATCTTCCCATGGGGCACATTTTCCCATCGCAAATTACCCTTTGGCCTAAAAAATGTTGGTGCCACATTCCAGCAGGCTATCATGTACGTCTTTCATGACATTAAGGATTTCATGGATCCGTACCTGATTGATTTTCTAGCTCATTCAAATCATCGTGAGTTTCACATTGACCATCTAATGGCAATTTTACTCAGATGTCGCCGCTATAATATCCACCTAAATCCTCACAAGTGCATATTCTGCGTTGATTCCGGACACCTTCTTGGCTTCATTATCTCAAAATATGGCATTCGTATCGATACCCTTAAGGTAGAGGCCATTCTATCCCTACTCCCACCAACAAATATCACCGAACTTCAAAGTTTGCAAGGGAATACAAACTATGTGTTTCGTTTCATGTGTAATTACGTGGAGAAGACACAGGGTTATATGTGGCTGTTAAAATAGGGAGTTCCTTTTGTTTGGGATGACTATGCGCAAAGCGCATTCGATAATCTCAAACACGCCATTACCAATGCACATGTGTTGCAACCACCTGATTACACCAAGTATTATCTCCTTTATCTTGTTGCTTCCACATCCACGATTGGTATGATACTCATACTGGAAGATAGTAACGGGAAATAATATGTGATTTATTTCCTAAGTAAAAGTCTCACTAACTCTGAACAATGTTATTCACATGTTGAGAAATTGGCTTTAGAGGTTGTTTTATCCGTACAGATATTCTATCACTACATTTTGCTCCGCACAACTACTATTATTGCCGATTCAAACCCCATGTACCATGTCCTAACCCGTTAAGTACTGGGGGGAAAATACTCACGTTGGATCATAATTCTTCAAGAATTCAACCTAATATTTGAGAAATCAAAAGCAAAAAAATCATTAGTATTTGTGGAACTTATTTACGAACTTCCTCGTGTTGCTCAAGAATATGATCCCTTTGAATCTCTTCCTAATGAGTCATTGTTCTTGATCAACACCTCTGACCCATGGTATGGAGATATTACGTTATATCTCCAAACCCAACGTTTTAGGCATCAGTTTCCTTGCAATGAACGTCGTCGTATTCACCACCATACAGAATACTATCTAATCATCGGTGACACCCTATATTGCCATGGTATTGAGTCCATCTTACAAATATGTTTAACCCATGACGAGGTCAAGCATGTCTTGAATGATTGCCACTTTGGGGAATGTGGCGATCACCTCTCTAGGATGGATACAGCCCAGAAAATTTTACGCGCTAGATACTTTTGGCCATCAATTTTTAAAGATTGTATGGAGGACATTAAGAAGTGTTCTCCCTACCAGTTTTTTTCATTCTAAACAACGTGCCCATCTTTCCCCTTTACACCCAGTTATTTCTGTCATCCCCTTTGCAAAATGGGGCATCAATTTCATTCACTGTAAGCTTACCTTGACCAGGGGGGCATGGCTATGATATTGTAGCTGTAGATTACTTCACAAAATGCGCTGAGGATATGCCTACATACAAATAAGACAGAAAAACCACTTCACTATTCATGTTTAATCATGTCAATCGAGATTCGGGGTTCCACAAACCATCGTCACCGACCATTTATCACATTTCCAAAATCAAATGGTAATTGAATTAATCACCAAGCAGGGTTTTCTCCATGAAAACTCAACTCCCTACTACCCTCAAGCGAATGGAAAAGTAGAGGCCATCAATAAGGTTTTGAAAACCATGATACGACGCATGGTAGGGACCCATAGGTCAAATTGGCACTTGATGCTCTTTTCATCCCTTTGGGCATATAGAAACTCTGTCAAAACCGCTACTGGATTCACACCCTTTCAATTAGTGTAATATGGAATCAGTACTACTTATAGAGTGTGAGATCCTATCCCTAAAACTAGCCGTTGAACTTCTGCCAAACACCACGACCAAGGAAGAACGATTTCTATACTTATCCAAAATTGAAGAAACTCGTCATGATGCTGCTCTCGCTAATGAAGCATATAAGAGGTGCATCAAATCCCAGTATAAAAAGCCAGTCAAACCCCGCATTTTTAATGAGCGTGATTTGGTCCTAGCATATGATCAAATGCATGATAAATTGGGGGCAAGTAAGTTCAAGTCCATGCGGCATGAGCCCTACATCGTGAAGCATGTATTAGAAAAGGGGGGCTATGATTTGTTTTTTTATGATGGGATACCTTTGGGGGAGCCTAGAAATGGGATCCTTAAAAGGTACTTTGCTTAGGGAAATCCTACATAAGTACCTTGTACATTTTGTATATAATGTGTGTTTGATATGGTGTGTAGTTTTCTTTCCTCTGATAGGTTAGGCAATCATCTCCATTGCGACTGCTTATGCCATGTTTTGCTTGAATGCAAAGATGACAAACTGTTCGAGATTCAAAGATGGTGCTAGCCAACACACTCAAAAAATTGCTTTGGTTGCTTGGGTATTGTATTCCCCTACCGATGAACTTATAAGTTTAGGAGGACTTTTCCTAGGTCATGCAACTAATAATTTTGCAAAGTATCACGCGGTGATTAGATTGCTAACTGATGCCTCTTCCCATGGTGTAGACCACATTTTCGTCCATTTGGATTCTCAACTTGTGGTATCTCATTTAAACCGAGTCTACGCAATTCATGACCCTACACTAATCTATATTGTTTTACGAGTACGTCTCCTGGAGAGATCTTTTGAGTTCATTCAATATCAACATATCCCGAGACACATGAACACGGTTTCCGATTCATTAACCAATTTCATTTTAGATTGGTACATCTCACATGCTTAAACATTTCATCATTAAAATGTGTAAATAAGCATAACATGTAAATAATTCACCTATAAGTGAGCAGTCCACAGGAGATCCACATTCACCATAATACACATTGTATATAAAACCGCTTGAAACAATTTTTATATTAAGTGTGATAAAAGTTTCACAAAAAGTATTGAGACAAAAATTTGACGCTCATAGCTTTCAGTATATCATGCTGAAAAAATATGAAGCTCATGGATTTCAGTACATCACTAAATCCAATACTTCTATTAGTGATGCTCATGATAACACGTGATGGCCCTCGCCACCCAAAGTAGCAATCGACCAAAACGACCAAAAACTCCAGTTTTCTGGCATTGATAATGCCATGGAAAGTCATCTATAGATATCTCATGAATGTCCATAGTCAACTGCTGGAGTTTTTCCTCAATTTCATCAATCTCTTCTAGTGCATCTCGGTTAACTAATGATATCTCTCTAACTACTCCTTGCCTTTCGATAGGAGAATATCGAATTGGTCTTGAAGGCCCAACATTTGTATACAAATATATGATGCCTCAGTACAACAAAAAAATGAAACATGATAAAATACATAATAATTTAAAAAGATGAAAAAGAAACTCCTTCTTACCTAGATCACCCCATTTCTCTCCTTCCGAGAGTGCTAGATATGGATCTCCCTAGAAAACCATGCCAACATATGCATAATATTCTACCATAAGTAGTAGACTACACAACTATCTGAAGAATGTAGGCCCATAAGTGATAATAGGTCTACCGCCACCATGACGAGCCATCACCTCCACCCACCTCAGCATATGTGGATCTCGTGGCTCTAGGTCAGTGATCTCTATCTACGGGGGAAGGAGAGGAACCCATTCTAAGAAGAAGGATACTACGATCGATCCATAGCCAAATTGTTTTAGTTCCCCTCTCCTACACTTTGTCAGTTGTTCTTTCACATTTACCAAGACACCATCGCACCGGTTAAACACTGTGGGAGACATGCACTCTATATTATAGAGCATGTGAGCCATCGTAGCCTGATGGTCGGCTCTACTGCCTACTACCCTCTCAATAGTGAACAAAAAGGTCCTTAAAGGACAATATCGTACATGCTCAATGGGGATCTTCCCACCTAACATTTGGGTCCCGGGAGTGCAATACTGATCAATGAGATCCTCGGTGGTTGTCTCACCACCTCTAGGTCCAGAAACTGAAACATGAGCTCCTCATCTCAAAATACCTGTGAGAAGTATATGTATTCCACCTCCAAAGTGAGGATATGAGTCCCAACTTGGAAATATTGTTGATCAAGGTCCCACATCCATATTAAATGGCACAATAAGCGAACTTGAGCTCTCATTCCAGGAACTGGGAAGAAATTTAAGAGACCAGACTCTCTCAAAGCCAATACAACAATTGGGTCATTGGATTCTTTGGCATCTTCTAATTCCCGTTCTCTTTATTTCCATTGTAACATTATTCTGGATCAAACCTACATGAACAAAAATTAGGAGGGAAATAGAAAAAGTTACAAGCGAAATATTCCAACCATTTTTTCCAATTTTTATTTTTTTGGTCGTTCCTGCGCCGACGCAACCCAGATTTGTTCACAGGGCGTCAATGACATGCTTTCCCCTTTCGGGATGTGCGTCACTTCTCAGATGACGCACTTCTCGAAAGTGAAAAGTGCATCACCTAGGGCACGCATTCACCCCCCCAAAATGACCTCAAAAAATAAAAAAATAAAAAAATTGGCATGAAAACTAAAAAATAAAACATGGAAATGAAGGGCATAAGGAGAGTGGTTACCTGGACTTGACGGAATAGAGAATGGATTCCTGATGCTCCCGCAATATCCACGGCAATTTTGGACTAGAAAGGGCTCTTTCACTCACACCTAATTGGTAAAAAACACAATGGTAAAGATATTTTACCTTTTACCCCCTTTATATATTTGGAATAGAATATTTTTATATTTTATTTCATTATTTTTAGTTGTTTTTACCAATTTAGTCATTTTCATCATTATTTCAAGTCATATATGGTTCGAACGCCCTTGTGGAGGCTGTAGGTTAAATTTAATGGAAATTGACTATGGCAGAGTTTCATTTTTGACTTTTTCTGCTCATTAAATATGAAAAATCTTCCGAGTTCTTTTGATACCATAATCGTGCTCATTAAAAAGGTGTCGAGTATACTTTTATCACTTTTTGGGCTCGTAAAAAACACTTACGAAAAGGAAATAATCTCGAAGTTGTATTTAAGCTCTTTTTAGACTCCCTAAATAGGAAAAGATTGCCAAGCGAACTTTATTCTTTCATGCTTGTAAAAGTATTAGAAAGATCGTCTCTTCGGTGATAGTTAACCCCTTTTCCAGACCCGTTGGACTATTTATGAAAAAGGAATACTCTAGTAAGCCTTTGACTAGAAGATTTCTTCCGGGTATTATTTTATACTTTTTTGGACATTGGGGACTAAATCCACGAAAAAGTACATCTTGGATTCCTCTTTAGTCTTTTCAGACTCTCTAAACATGAAATGACACCAAGTTTACCTTCTTTGGACTCGTTAAAATTTAACATTGAAGGACCCTTCTAGGGATGAACCCCTCCTATCTCAGGTTTGTAAAACATGTGGGATTGGGCTCATCTGAAATATGAGCTATAATGAGCATTTGTTACCCTCTTCCAGCTCGTAAGAAATCAAAGAGATACTCATCAATCATGGTGGGGAAATTTAAGGAAAGAGTATGTATTTACACACGTGTTAATGGTAGCTTATAGTCACCCTTGAGCATGAAACCTATCAACATCTTATTCAAACGGTTGGATAATCAACTTATCTTTGAGTCAGGTCAATTCCATGAGTTGTGTTACTCCTTTGAGTCACTAAATAATTTCGTAGTCATGTGTTATGTCTTGGTTTCTGCCTCGTTGAATCAATGTTTCCAAGTCGTTTGTTATGCAGTTAAGTGTTCAAGGGAGGTATATCCTTTGAGTCAACCTTTTACAGTCATGTCATCGACTCATCCTCCTTTGGATCTATTACCTCTGATTCAGTCCTGAAGCCACTTCTCATTCCAATCTTCTTCAAAAAAATATTTGGTCTTGTTTCATGTGGATGATGAGGGAAACATCATGGCCTTCCTTCGACGGGTCTATCCTTGTTGACTTCAACACATCATCCGACGATTCGACCTAGAAACTAATTAACTACCTTGGGCCTGCATGCCTCAATGGCAGGTTACCTCGCTTCCAATAGTAGGCTTACATCATTGGCCTCTGATTGAAATATTTCACCGAATGTTCGACCTCAACTCATTGATTCACGTTCGGTGGGATGTACTATGGTACCTTGGGAATTATTGACACCAATGATGATTTCCCTCGCACTTGTTAATGGTTTAAATCATTGACCAGTAATCAAGTGGTTTCTACCATGTTCGACTTCAACACATTGTATCACATGGATAGATTCATATCATTTCGAATTCGGAATGAAGACCCTGGGATACCTAAGTTATGCGTCTTACCTAAGTTGAAATGGATATTATTAAGTCATATCACATAGATCCACTCTTGTATTGGTCGTGGCTATGTAATTATATCATCATGGATCTATGCTTGTATCTTAGTAGCCATGATTGTGTTCAGTTAGTCAGTACTAACAAGGATCTACAATGTATTGGTCAAAATCCATGTGATGAGTCATTTGGGACAATATCAGAGTCTATTGTACTGTATAATCCTTGTTCATCATTTCAATCGACAGTTTTTTGCTTCAATTTCCATCTGTCAAAGTATTTCACCTATCCTATTCCCCTAGCTTCATACTCTGGGGGGAAATATGTTACACCAAAATATCACCATCACTCTAGTAATGAGGTGTGTATCTTTGGATGAACCATGATCCCTAATGTTTCAAGTAGCAAATGACCTGAGAAGATGTTTTGCTTTCTTATTTCCTAGTTTTGAAGCACTAACGCACTATGCAAGCTTGCAACATGCGTTAGATCCTTGATGATGCGCTCTGCACATTGACAAGGTGCGCCACTGACTCTTATTCCCTTCATAAAGCATGCGTCACCCCTCAATGGCATAGGTTCCCCTTTGACAGGGTTTGTCACTGTTGATTGAAAGGAAAAAAGAGAATTTTTGAGATTATTCTAGAATGAATCTCTAGTGGAGGCTTATCCCTACAAATATGCATAGGTGGCAATCAAACCCCTATCCCTTTGGGATGATCCCATAACCTTCTCCATAGAATCCTCAACTCTTTCTATCCTCTTTGGCAGATAAATGCAAGCTCACCTTCATGGAATGGGGATGGAGAAGTGAGAGAATCCAAGTGCTGCTAAAATTATCTTAGAACTAAGTGTTCCTTCTCTATTAGAAACAAGGTTGGATCTTTGAGGCAAAATGCTTGTTGGAATAAGTTGTGATGTCAAGGCACAGTTGTAATCTCTCCCTTTGTACTTTCTTTAATACAGTAATATATATTATTTCCATAAATATTGTCTGTGTTGAATATTTAGAACTTGTTTCCTTGATCACATGTTTAGATTAATCAATATTGCATATTATTATCATTGTGATCCTACTTGTTTGTTGTATGTTGTTTTGTAGCTGAAGATTGAAGACTACACCAAACGAGTAGACTCCACCATAGTTGTGAGGTAAGTAATTCCTCTATACTCTTTGTAATTTGATTGATCTAGGAAAGTTTATATGTTATGTTGTGTTTTGTTCTAGATCTACATCATTTAGACTAGAGATATTCGTCCTTGTCTGCATAGACGAAGTGTATTCAAACACTTTTTCATGTGCCCTAGGTGCTATGAAGGTCCCAGTTCCATTGTTTGATCTAGCAAAGTTTCCAGGCGAATCAATGCAAATCGCATGTGTCCTAGAAGAAAATGAAGAGCTGCCCATCATTCTCTAGAATATGAATCTTGCAGAAAATAAGAACTCGAATAATCAACCTTTATTTATCTTAGTAATGATTAATGATTCAATTTTACATAACTATATGTTGGATTTTCGTTCCTTGACGAACGTTATTCCTTTAGTCGTGATGTACAAGTTAGGATTGAAGGTTTCAAGGCCTTGCTAAAATATTTGTGCTATGGAATCTCAAGAAGTCAAAGTTTGCAAAATAATCAAGGACATTCAGGTAGGCCTTGTTGCACATCCTTCCATTGAATTACTAATGGGTATCGTTGTCATTCATGTACTAGAAGCATGGGGAACACTATTATCAAGGAAATGGGCTACTGATTTGGGTGGTAATATACAAATGGATCTATTATACGCTAGCCCATCCCAATAATGGAAGGCACTTTCATGGTACTACATACAAAAACTATGAGAAGACATCATGTGGAATATCCAGAAGATCCACTAAATGAAATAATTTGCTTTCAATACAATGTTGGTTCCTACAAAAAAAATTCTACTGATGTTGCTCCTAAAAAATATACAAATAATCTCTTGATAATGAACTTTGATGGGGCCAATACTCAATCAGTTAAAGAAAAGTTTGCTTGTAAAAAGGAAGGACTAGGAAAATATAGGGATATGGTACAGTTGGACATAGAATATTTCGATGCACCATCCTTAAAAGTGGTTCCCCAAGGTCAAAATGGACCAACCAAGGAACTAGAAGTTTTCTCTTGTTATATGTATCCTTGTGAAGGATCACTGGACTAAGCAATCAATGATCCCATTCCTACTGAATGAATTAAAATGGAGAATATATTTGACAAAAATGATAAGTATAAAGAGAAAAAGGAAGGAATTTCCCAGGTGGAAGACTAAGTAAATCAATGTTGGGTCTCTTGAGAGCCCAAGGTACATAAATATTGGTAAAGGGCTCATCCAAAAAGAAAGGAAAGAATTGGAAATCTTGGTTGTGAATTCAAAAATGATTGGTATTATGATGATTTGAAGACTTATGAAAGCAATGTCATTGAACATACTATACAATTGAAAAAATATGTGTGACCACACTGGAAATGGATGAGACAAATAGATCCAAATGCGGCCCAGAACAAAATCAACCAATTTACAGAGATAGATGAAAAACAAAGAAGCACTTTTGATCATGTTATACAACATCAAGAAAAGACATAAGGTTAGATTGACAAGAAATCCCGCCAACAAAATTTCCAGAAAAGGTGATCTCGTCTTCCTGTGTCATAAATGAAAGGAAAAACCAAGTAAGCATGGTAAGTTTGAACATATTTGGTTAGGTCTATATCAAATTGAATATGTTGGAGGTACCAACTCCTTCCACTTGATCCATTTGAATGGAGATAAATAAATTTCCCTTTCCCGTTAATGGGAAAGATTTTAAAATCTTTTACTCAGGTCAAGATGATATCATGGGATCATATATGACTAAAATTGTATTCTTACCTGTGTACATCATAAATTAAGTGGTGTGCACCTATCTTCTTGTCTCTTCTAGGATGTTCAAGGATCAAATTTTGATGTGTGAGTCTTCTGTAAGTTTTAAACCTGGTGTAGAGAAGCAAAGCATGCAGATTCTTTTAAGCAAAATAGAGATTACACCACAACATTCACACATCATACACAAATATTTACCCTGGAAAACCAACAAAACTTAGAGCCGCACCTCTTATTTTCTCATATTGATTATTAACCACTCACAATATAAATAAAGGTATTCCACAGCATCCCAAACCCTAATCAGTTAACCTGGATTAGAAAATAGAATCCAATCCCTTAACAAGGATTAAATTACATATTTTTAGAAAGAACCCAAAAATAGGCCGAAAATATCCATGCAAAGAATATAACACCCCCCTCCCACACACACACACGTGCAAATAATATAACACATACTCAACATCTTCTTTGCAATCTTTCAAGGCTATTCCAAGATGAAATGATACTAGGGTTTCTTTCTCTCTCAATTGTGGCAAGATCTTGAAGCTCTTGTCTTGCATTGTCAAAGGTATCCAAGGTAAGAGCAATTTAGGGTTTTATGCATGATAGCTTAGTCTTGTTGGTGTGGTACATTCCTCTTGTAGGATATCTATTGTTTTGGGCATTAGAATCTTGTTTTCCCTAATTAGGTCAAGTGCTAACATAACCGAGGGTTTCTTATCCTTGCCCTAATTCATTCAAAATTGAATTGTCAATTCTTGGGAGAATATGCTAGCCCCAATTTTTCTCATTGGCAGGAGGAATAATACCTAGGTTTATTTCCCTCATCTTTACCTTTTCAAATTTTCAAAATTCTATGTACTCTATTTGAAAAAATAAAATAAAAATCATATATATATAAAAACCTTAAAAATTAAATATCTTGCAAAAAATCAAAAAATATTTATTTTGTCGTTGTACTTTAGATTTTTTTGAATTTTTTTAAATTGAGATATACTTCTTATATTTACAAGGCCATATTTACAATCATACCAACTCAGGGATTTGAACCCATGTCTCCATGTTAATACAACCCTGATCACCTCACTGCTTGCCGATAGACCACATTATTGTTGGTGTTTTGAATTTATTTGCAAAACCCTAAAATTATATTGCTATTATTTATTTTTAAATTATTTATCTGACTTGAAAATCCATAAAAAAGTCAAAATAATCCACAAAAAGTGTATTTTGTAGCTTGTTGGAGGCCTAAGCTAAGTGATGTCATCCCTAGAAGTGTGACATCATCCTTTAAGGTTGCTTGTAGCCCTAGTGTAGGTCTAGTTTACTAATCTTGCAGGTCCATATTTGACAAAGGGATAATCCCTAGGGGTTGGAAGTGGTCAATACATCATTTCCAAGCATTGTTAGGTCACCCTAGGGGGTTTTCAAGGTGTCAAATCAAGTCATCCATCACTTTTGCAGGTTGGTACAGATCTGAAGTATTTGAATAGTCATAAATTGCAACAAGTATCTATCAACCTAAGCCACTCCAAAAGGTACAAGTCTTGTCATTGGTTGGTAAGAGGTCAGAGGTATTTATCAATGGATTTTTCAAGGGTTTGCTTGAAGTTCCATACAAGTTATTGATGTTGGTTTTATACTACAATCCACTAATGTATATTGCACCAAATCATACTACTCCTTACCTCCTAGTCATTGAGTATTTATCAGATATATTATTGACTATGTTGAGACACTGGATGAATAATCTAATGGGAGGGTTTCATTAGAAGTAGAGTTGTCATCATTGTTATAATTTGTAGGGATACTTCTATCCACATTTGGGAATCCTCACGTAGCCAAAGGAGTAGGCCTAAAGATAAAGGATATTCCATTGCGGGGACAATGGGTGCATATCCTGATAAGTTTCTAATATTAGCATCGATCCTCGTGACCTATCGGAAGGGTGCTAATTTGTGCAGTAACAGAGCCCTTTTCAACAAATGCCTAGTCAAATTCTCACAAACAAAATGGAAACAAATAACATTGTAACATACTTTGCTGCCTCTGTCAGCCATAGAGACCATGGGGTACTTGTATTGGTCTTATAGGATACCATATGTCATATATATTCCATTTTGACATGGTATTCATTCATTTCATAGTGGAAAACATACCATTTTACACAGTGGAAATAATTTATAATTGATAGCCCAAATTAACATCTACATACATAGAAATATACATGCAATTCAAGTAGGCAACATTCATGTAAATATTGCCAGTAATTACCTGCTTTCCAATAACACGTAACATTATTTAACGAAAAACACATGAGACAAATAATCCATGACAATTCATACATAGTTGGATACTTATCTTTCAAACTTGTTCCAACTATATGTAGGTGAAGGACGTTTCACTTTGTAATGTCCTCGGCCAACTCGGTAGTACTTTTGGGATAACGGGGAACTCCCTCAACACCATTCTGTCAAATTCAACTCCGAGGAAATTTGGCCCTTCAATATTAAATCTGAATTCCACTAAATTATGATTGCAATTTATACATTTACAGGGATTTGAAACCCCAAAACATATTTTTCCAGGTAGGGATAAATAATACAGTTAAACCACAATTAAAATGGATAATTACATTGACATAATTTACAACATAATTACAACTATATTACCAATTTACACAGGGGAATACATAACAATTATAAAATGGAATTACACAACGAATTACATATAAGTATGGTCTCCCAAATCCATATCAAGAACACCATATTAATTCATATGGAATAATTACTCATAATTCTACATGAATTCAAGAGGACATTCCAAACAACCATACATTCAGTCACATTGACAGGATGGATATCAAACACATTCCATAATAGAAATTAACCATGGAAAAATAATCTTAAGCAAATCCTAAAAAACATTATGAATACTTATATTAATAAGAATTTCAACTGGCTGCAGGTGAAGGACGTTCCTCCCAGCCCTAGGTTATGCCAAGACATATATTTCTTTGAAAAATACACCCTCGAGCTAGGGCTATCAGTCCATAAGGGATCATTTTCATTCTCATCTATACACTACTCAAACCTCTGCACAACTAAACTCTCATTCTACCCCTAGTGCAGAACCTCTTCCATAATTGTCCCAATCCTCAATTCTCCTTCCCCATCAACCTACAAAAAGTCGAGAAAAATCCCCCTTCTCTTAGATAAAGGTCCCTCTGGAATCCTATAGTTCCCTATTGATGCTCCAGCACAGGTCAAACAAGAAGTCTATGCATTGGGACTTTAAGGCATGTAGTTGCAGGACGGGTTTCTATCACACACCAGTTTTTCCTTAGGGTTATGGCATGGATAATTTAGCATCTGAAATATCGGGTCTCCTATCCCACTCTAAAGTATCAGTCTCAACAATTCCTTGGTGATTATAAACCACCCCTGGTGGAAGTCATGTATGCTTTAATGAATCCCCAACGAACCCCTCACCAACTAAGCTCTAGCTATTTTATTGCATGGATTTTAGATACCATGTGGCTTGATCAAAACATAAACCAAAACATAACCCTTAATCAAGGTTTAGGAACTTGGATTAATGACTAAGGTTAATGTTAAGGAGCTAATCCCACCATGGTCATTTTTCCCCTTATCCCCCTAGAACTTCCCCTCTTGTTGATTCAAAGCCCCCCGTCTCATCTTCGGCCTTCTTCCTCTGTTGTTGTTAGATGTTTTTATATTAATATTAAACATGTACATATTTACAGTGTTTTGGTCATCCTAACCTTTTGTTCTTAGCTTCCATCCTTTACATAAAAAATATACAATTTACAATGACGGGCTCAAACTGGCGGTGTTACAAACATAGTTGAACATGAGGGTCCCTCTTTCTGTAGAAAATGTAATGAATTTATGATGAAAAGGGGTGTGCACGCATTAGACATATTTATGAGGAAGGAACCATTGAAGATGAGGATAATAACTTCGTTGGATTCCATAATAGCATCAACACTGTGGGAAAGACTTACTCCCTCAACAAAGATCAAATGTCTTAAGTCAGAGAGATGAGTATGGGAGTATATAAAATCACAAGATCATATGGTGAAAATCCCACCCCCAACAATTATTACAAATGATGAAGGATAAGGGATCAACATATCAAAGAAGAGGCAATTACAATATTCAAAATGCTCATGATATATTATTCCAAGCCTTCTCATCAAAGAATTAATCATCCAAGTTCACCTGATGATTTGAATATTGACTTAGGTGGATGGATGTCTAATGCAAAGATGTTTTTCCCCATATTGGAAATAATAAATATCCCTGCACAAAGGAAAACGTTACTCAAGTTTGTTGAAAATTCTAAAGAAAAGATTGATGTAATTCTTAACAAAGATAGTCAAGATGTGCCAGTAATATTACAAGGAATGGATAAAGGAAATGGAACTCATCAACCTCTCTTCATTACATTGATGGTGAATGACTTATTTATGTATAATTTCATGTTGTATTATAGGGCATCAATGAATGTAATGACTTGTAAAGTTATGAAAAGGATAGGATTAAAAACAAGATCTTATACCAATGTATGTGCAATGGATTCAAGAGCGATTGAAGTGTCGGGTCTTATCAAGGATATCAAGGTTTTCCTAGCTTATCATCCTAATATATCAGTTTTAATGGATGTTTTAGTCATAAATGTTCTTAATCAATGCGGTATGATCCTATCTAGTAAATGGGAAGCGAGTCTAGGATGAAGTATTCAAATGGATTTATCTTATGCAACCATTCTTGCTTGTGATAACACATTCATTATCTTGCATAGAGAGAAAATGAAGAGGTACATGCAGAGGATACTTTAGAACCCATGAATGAACCACTATTCATTGAAAAATATATAGGTAACTATTCCATAATGACAAATTTGGAGGCGCCTATTAAGAAAGATCCCCATGAAGAAGATGTTGTTGAATTATGGAAGATGAATTTTGATGGGGCTCACTCTAAGTCAAGCATTGGTGCACAGATTGTACATTAACATCTCCAAAGGTTGAAGTTTTCAAATACGCCTTTCGATTAGATTTTGATGCAACAAAAAATGTGGTGGAATATGAAGCATTGTTGTTAGGCTTGGAAATTGCTAAATACAATGGGGATTAAAGTATTAAAAATCAAGGTGACTCTGATTTAGTAATCCTCTACGTTAAAAACAAGTTTTCTTATAAAATGAAAGGTTGAAGAAGTATAGAAACATTTTTTTGGATATGATGGAATTATTTGACTCTATATTTAGATGGTATTCCTAGAGATGAGAATCGAAAAGCATATAGGTTACTATTATCTTATCCTCGACCTTGCTCCCTTGTGAAGAGTTGAAACAAGGAGGGAAGTTGGAGCTAATTTTTAGGCCTTCTATGCTATACAACATCCAACATTGGTGATTCTTTGATGATGATACACAAATTGTAAGATTCAACAACCATGTAAAGGATTTTGTAGATATTGATAAATATTGGTGTGTTGAAGGGGAAGAGTATCCTAAAGGGTTAACTCCTAATAATAATCCCATTCACAAGTCTCTTACCTCCTTAGTAATAAAATTTGATACAAATGATAAGTATAAGATGAAGAAATAAGTAGTCAATCCTAGGGAATACATAGAGATCAATATTGGATCCAAAGAAAACCCCATAAATATTAAGATCGGTAAAGGAAGATTTCCCCAAGAAAGAAGAGGCATTGATTCTCTTATAAGGGAATATAGAGATGTGTTTGGTTTTACTTATGATGAGCTTAAATATTATAAAGGATATGTCATTCAACACATCGTCCCTTTGCAACAAGAAGTGAAGCCTTTTAGACAAAATTTAAGGAAGATAAATCCAAAATTACTTCCTTTGGTTCAACAAGAGCTTCAAAAGATGTTGGATGCTGGAATCATTTCTCCAACAAGGCATTCAACATGATTGTCCAACTTGGTGGTTGTGAGAAAGAAAATTGGTGAAATAAGAATATATATTGATTTCATGAACCTAAATGTATCATGTAAGAAATATAATTATCCTCTTCCAAACATGGAAAATTTATTACAAAGGATCACAAGATCAAGAATACTATATATGTTAGATAGTTTCTAAAGGTATAATCAAGTATTAGTCAACAAACAAGATCAACACGGGACAACTTTCAAAACACCTTGGAACACTTATCAATATCTTAGAACGCCATTTGGTTTATTAAATGTTAATGTAACATGTCAAATAGTCATGGATTTTGAATTCAAGGACTTAATTGGAAAAATCATTGAGATATATTATGATGACTTGATTGTATACTCAAAGGATAAAAGTGATCATGTATGGCATCCAAGACAAGTATTTGAAAGATGTAGGAAATATGGAATATCCTTGAATCCTAAGAAGTCAATATTTGGTGATCAAGGAAGACTCTTTGGTCATATAGTCTCTAAAGGAGTTAAGATAGACCTGGAAAGAAAATAAGTTATCAAAGAGATTCCTCTCCCAATAAGAAAGTGGTTCAATCATTTTTTGGAAAGATCAATTTTATCCGAAGATTCATTCCAAATTTCACAGAAATAACTAAGCCCATTCAAAGGTTATTGAATAAATATGTCAAATTTAAGTGGTGTGAAGGAGAAAGAAAATCATTTGGATCAATTAAGGATTCCATTGGTAGATCTTATTTCTTGGTTAGTCCAGATTACTCTAAGTGTTGTAAATATTATTAATACTAAGAGGGGGGGTGAATCAATATTAAGTGCAGTTTTAAACAATTTTCACTTCTACCAAATTCAAACAGTACTTATATTATGTATTCACCATAATAAATGTCATTCATCAACACATGAGACACAGAACATAAAGATTTAATGTGGAAACCCAAACGGGAGAAAAAAACAGAATGTTTTCTTATATAATAAAGATTACATTAATAGGAAGCACCAACTTCCAAAATTCGCCAGCACTGACTGGAAGGAGGCTCCAACCCCCTCATTTATAGGCTTCAACATAAAGGAAGCACCAATTCCCTCAGTTACCAACACCAACTGGAAGGAGACACCGACCCCCTTGATTTACAGGATTCGACCTGAAGGAAGCTACAAATCCCTATCCTTTCCCCTTCCTTACACCCTGATATAATTGTAGAAGTTCTTATTGATTTATGTTGATTTGCACACACCTCATACTTGCTACATTACTTTCCTTTGCACACACTTTCTATATGCTCTTCTCTATGCAACTATTGTATTTTATCCTCAATTCTTCTCTTAATTCATGTCTCTACTTCAGTATTTCACACTGGTTCTCATAATACATATCTTCTCGTTGTTCAACATATTGTTTTGTTTCTGTGAAACTGCATATTCATCTAATATTGTGCATCGTTTACTACACTGCTCTTATGTTCTTGTGCATTTGTCTCATATACTATATCATCATGTGCATCATCTGTTGTATTGCTCTTCCATTCTTGCACATTTGTCTCATATACTATATCATCATGTGCATCATCTGTTGTACTACTCTTATGTTGTTGTTCACTTGGCTCTCTACTAGATCATGTTGTTCTAGATCAACAAGCCATTGATACCCCAATAATTCGAAGCTTTCCAATTCAAAATACTATCTCTTGTTCATCTTCAAGATTGATTTTCACTCACCAAATTGGCTTCTTATTTATACTCATCTTGTTCAGACAATGTGTCCACAAGTTGGATGATAGAATTCCTTCTTCCTTTCTTCATGGTCAAGCTTACTCACGTAGCTTCCACTTGCCTTGATCTGCGCAACTGAGGTATCATGACTTGTGGGTCTTGCACACACTAGTTCCTTAACATGGTGGGACTTGCGCACTTGAGAACCACTACTTGTTGGGTCTTGCATCCTTAAAGTACCATTTCTTGGTGGGTCTTGTGCACTTCCGAGATTTGCATACATATTTTGATGTACTTCTTCAAAGTGGAAAAATACTATCATGCCCAACCACATCTTTGACATCAACTTTGAAGTACCACGACTAGCTAGATTGGATTAGGGACTTGCCCACATAGTTTTATGTACTTCTTCAAACTAGAACATGGATACTAAGTTCTCTTTGACATCGATGACAACCAAAGTTCAACACTAACGATTTTCAAATATTTTCATTCGCTTCTAAGATATCATTGTTGGAGTCATGTTACAAAAAAAACGACGAAGGGGGTGAACAAACTATAGCATTTATGAGCAAACCATTGCAAGATACAGAGTTGAAATATGAAATCATGGATAAAAAGGCTTATGATATTCTTAATTCTTTGAATCATTTTCGGTCCTATATAGGTTATTCAAAGGTATGCTTATGTTCCCCACCCAGTAGTGAAATATTTATTTCTAAATCACATTATCTGGGAGTTAGAGGAAAATGGGTATCAAAGATACATGAGTATGACTTAGTAATTATCCAACAAAGTTGATTAAGGGTCAAGGATTAACACAGATGTTGGCAAAAGGAAATAAAAAGGAATTGGGCATAAATGAGCTAAATGGATCCGCAATGTACCCCATAATCATAAAACCACTGGAAGATAATGAGTGGCATGTGGACATCGTATATTATCTTTAAAATGTTACTTGTCCAAGTCACTTGATCGCTCATAAAAGAAGAGCATTAAAGTTGAAAGCTTCTAAATATTGTTTCATACAAAATGGTCTATAAGTTGGAAGAACCTTGGTGGATTGATATTGAGATGTGTTGGCAACAAAGAGGCCAATAAACTCACGAAGGAATTGCATGAGGGAGTATGTGGAGGTCAGTATTCACCCAAGACAACAACTCATAAGATTCTAAGAGTGGGATATTCTTGGCCCACTTTATTTTCAGATGTCCAGAAGTTCGTTAGAACATGTCAGCCATGTAAACCCTTCACAAGAAACAAAAAGTTAGATGTTCTTCCATTGTAGCCAGTTATAGTGGAAGATCCCTTCTAACAATGGAAACTTGATTTCATCGGCAAGTTTCATGAAAAATCATGCAATGGTTATACATGGATCCTCACTACAACATATTACTTTACTGGATGGGTTGAAGTTATTCTCACAATGAAGGAAACTGATAAAGTAGTCATAGAGTTATTATAAGATAAGATAATCACAATATTTTGGGTCCTGACAAAGATCACCATGGATATTGCCATCGTATTCAGCTCAGCAGAACTCTCATATTTCTATTTTGATGATGGAATTGTTTTATCCCATTCTTCCAACTATTATCCTCAAGGAAATGGTTTAGCTAAATCAAGTAATAAAAATTTGATGACCATCATCAAGAATATAGTTGGAGAAAACAAGAAATGTTGGGGTAGTGGGCTTAAGTATGCTCTGTGGGTAGACAAAATAAAAAGAAAAATAGGCCATATGGAAAATCCCCTTTGAGTTAGTATATGGGAGCCACTTTACCCAGCCACTTGAAGATCCTCATGTACCAACTACTGCAAGATTTTACAACAAATCATAAGGCAGAATTAGTCGGTTAATAGAGTTGGACAAGATCAAAAGGAAGGAATTTAATCAATTTATACAAAGTCAACCAAAGACCAAGTCAGTTTTGACAAAGGAACTCGAGAAAGATTCCATTAAGGTGACCAAGTCCTAATGTGGGACAAAAGAAAGGAAAAAACGATCATGGTAAATTTAATAGTTTATGGTTAGGTCCTTATATTATTGATACTGCAGTTGGTCCAAAATCCTAAAATACCTTACCAATCTGTATGGTGAGAATCTCCCGCTTCCTGTGACTGAGTGAATCCTAAAGTTATTCTTCAAAGGTAACCTTTGATTCCCAGGGGGAATCTAGGTAAACTAGATTAACTCTTTTATTTATGCATTAGATTAGTTTCAATTTTGGTTTATTTATTTAGTTTTAATTAGATAGTTAGTTTTATGTGACATTACATAATGGTTTCATTATATATACCATGGTTCTACTGATGTCTTTTAAGTTGAGAATGTGCAAATTACAGCTCGTAGATTATGGGATTCTCGCATGCTTTCTGAATATAAAGCACACGTCCCGCAGTTGGAGCCAGTTGTTACCCCTCAAATTGTATGACAACTTATCCAAGGGTAAATATGCATATGATATAAATGATGTTCAATGTATGGATTATATAATCCAGTCATGTAAATTGTATCATTATATCAAGCAATCCATGGTTATGATCTAATTTAATGTAATGATGTAACTAATATGTACCATGTATAAGTAAAGGGCGAGTTATAACACATACTCAGCTTTCCTATGACAGTTGCACAAAGGGAATTTCTCTTGAGTGTTTTTTTATTATCAAGGATTATCTACATATTCATGATCGTAAATAATCCAAGGTTTTTTTACTCGAAATCCTTTAAGATGGGGACATTCCTATGTACAATTTGCCATACATTAGAGCATATGATCCCTATGGGACAATGTAATGTGAACATATCATGTGTATCATCACTATGGACACTTATGTTACATGATACTTCTAATATCATTTCCTGTCCATTTCTAATGTTAACCGTTAGTTGGATACAAAAAGAAGTTAAAAGGTTAGGACATGGCCTCCCCAATTCTAACTTTAAGTTAAATGTTCTAATTTTTCATTTACCTTATACTTAAAATTCCCCCTCCTAATGTGATACCCTCATCATAATTTTCATGCAAATCTCATGCATCCCAATGCACCCTCCTAAACTTGCCTCCAAGGCTAGTGTTCCCTTAAATTTTATGACTATCATAATCCTTAAATCCTCCTAGATTGTTAAAACCAAAAATTCTCTCCTTTGGCTAGCAAATCGTTCATCTTAAATCCCACACATGTGAGTCATACCCTTTCTTCCCTCACATGTGTGACACTCTTCCTTGCTTTAACTTGGTCTTGGGACTTGTTTGACCTTGTTTGGACCCTTCCCTACCTTTTGGGAGTTGTTTAGGAGCTTTAGAAGCCTCCTTAGGCCCACACGTGCCAAGAAAGGCTAGATGTTTCTCTCAAATCCCCAAATCATCCCCCTCCTTTTGAAATTTTGTCCCTTCCTTAGCAAATCGTTGGCCCTCCTTGAGCTAGTGCCCTCTCCTTTTTGCCTCTCTCAACCACTTTGATGTATTTTTTTATTATTTCTTGTGTCAATAGGGATTTTTTAGGATTTTAAGTCTTTTGGTTAGGGTTTTGAGTCTTATAGAAGTAATTTTTTTTTTTTAATGAGAAGAGGTTGAACTTCTAAAGCTATAAAAATAAAGCTCCTCTCTCATTTCATTTGTTGGTTGTTGGTGCTACAAGAGAGCTACATTGTGGGGAACTTCCAACAATTAAATGATGAAAATGCACGATATATCAGAAGTAGCAGAATACAAAAGGGATTTATTGATCGCATGACACTTTGAGGGGGAAACCTCCTTTGAGAAAGATCAATACAAATAACTCATGGATCCTTCATTGGCCTCAAAACGTACTTATATACTAAGTCTAAGCTAAAAAACTATTACTCCCCATGAATGTGGGATAATACAATATAATCACGGGACGACTTACAAATCATATGTGTCCAACAACAATATACTAACAAAGTAAAGAGAAGGGTTGACACATGTTCCTAACATCCCCTCCCCCTTAGAAAAAGCTTTGTCCTCAAATATTTAGATGTGGAAATTGTTGTTGAATCTGAAGGAGTGGCTCCCATGTAGCATCCTATGGTTTAATTAAGTGCGACTGAATTAATACCTCTATGATGGATTGATAGCGAAGCTGATGAGTGCTCTTATTGAGGATGGCCTTTGACTCCAAAATGATGGATCCTTCATTATCCAGTTATGGTAAAACAGTTTGTGCTCTAATGTTGGTGCCATGAACTTTCTTTAGACAAGAGACATGAAATACTGGATGGATGTGGGAAGAAGGAGGAAGTTCCAATTTATAAGCAACAAACCCAATCTTCTGAAGAAACTTATATGGCCCATAGAAATTTGGAGCGAGCTTATGATGCCCTTTGAGTTTCAGGGAGGATTGCTTGTAAGGTTGTAGATGAAGAAAAACCATATCACCTGCTTGAAAAGTGCGCTCAGAATGGTGTTGATCAACTTGTTGTTTCATTCGATTTCTTGCCACCTGAATATTGTCCTGCAAAATGCAAAGAATCCGATCACGGGTTCGAAGAACCATGTCAAATTCCTGAACTAGTGAACTGCTAGGGGTGTATGGAAGAAGCATTGGTGGTTCCTGACCATAGAATGCTTCATATGGAGTCATTTTAGATGCAATTTGGTAGGAGGTATTGTACCACCATTCAGCAAGAGGGAGACAATTTTCCCACGGATGTTGTTCTTTAGAGGTGAAGCAATGAAGATAAGTTTCCAAACATTTATTGATAATTTCAGTCTAAACATCTGTTTTTCGGTGATACCCTGAACTCATATTCATTTTGATGCCAGTGTGTCGAAATAGTTATGTCCAGTGAAAGTTGCATCGCGATCTGACACAATGGAAGAAGGGATTCCTTGAAGATAAAAGATATGGTCCAGGAAAATTTGTGCGACTGAGGAGGCAATATAGGGATGGTCGAGGGTAAAAAAATGATTATATTTGGAAAGGAAATAAAACAAAACCAAAATCATTGTCTTCCCTCCATATTTAGGGAGCCTTTCAATGAAATCCATATAAATTGTTGGGTGAAGCCCAAGTTGACGCAGTTTTGTCGAAGTGTATCTCAAGCGTAGCAATTTTGAGGCAGAAGTACGAACTCGGCAAGGCCTAGTACTGGCCTATTTTGGGGAGAAGTGACTCCGCAATTCCCAGGATCAACGTATGGAGAAACGCGAAGATGGTGGAAAGGGGCCTGCTCCCTTAGTAAAGGAAGAAGGACAAAGGAAATCAAGAGTAGTTGGAGCAGTTAAGGAAGAAGCGGCGGCCTGAGAGCTACAGGAACAACGTTGATGAGAAGAGAAGTGAAAAGGACGCACCATGTTAGTGTCAGCGCCGTGCAGTCAGAGAAAGCGGCTGTTAGAAGGACGTTAGAGCCAGGAAGCGGTGCAGAGGACGACCAAGGACAAGTGAAGTAGCTGAGAAGTTATGGAAAAGCATGGTTAGCAGGGTAACCGCGCCGATTTGGGGGGTTAAGGGTACTATGGGGTTTCAGCCCATAGTTATTGTAAATATGTGACCTTCGGGTATAATCTATAAAATGGGAAATTTTGCAAAGGGAAGGGTTAGATCTTGTTAGGCAACAATAGATATTGAAGAACTTATTGTAAGATCTGTGTTAAGGGATTTAGGAGAGAGAAAAGGCTCTGCAGCTGAGTGCGCAAATACCTATTGTAGAGAAGAGTCTACATCTGTGTGCGAAGAGTGGAACTATTAACCCTTCCCATTAATAGAAACAACAGTTCCCGTGGACATAGCTCCCATCGAGGGGGTGAACCACGTAAATACCTGAGTTGTGTGATTGCATTTGTGTGATTATTTCATGTTATGTATGTTCATGATTTTATATGTATTTTCACTTGTATGGATGATGAGAATAATATGTTAAGTGTTGGACCCACATAACTAAATATGTTAAGTGTAAGAACATACATGAACAGTCTGAAGTTGTGTCGAATATGCTAAATGAGTAGTTGTCTGGTAGAATAGTAGTTGTGCAATTGAAGAACTAACAATCATTCAGTGAAGTATATATTGTTAGAGTATCGAAGTACACAGTTAGTTGCATTGTTATAAAATGGTAAAATACTTAGCCTTAAGTAAGTGAGAAGTAACACTATTCAGCGCAGCCTGTAGTGAGTGTGGTTTTCTGGAAGAGCAGTCCCAAAGTGCGTTGTTGCAGTGCAGTGTGGATAAATACCGCTAGTGCGCAGTCCAAAGTGTGTTGTGGTATTCGAAGTGGATGCGAAGGAAGTATAAATCCACCCAGTTGTCCCGTTCTTTAGCCGTGCATCACCGGGTTACAGAAACTTGCTTTTGTAGCCACCCCATAGCTTTGCGTCGGGTGAGACCTCAGTCTGTTCACAGACTGTTGCCGAAAGGGACGGTGAAAATGGGGTATTGTTGGGTCTTTGAACTATGCAGAACCTAGGTCAGTACTAGAACAAGTATATGAGAACCAACAAATGGTTGTGTTGCCACGCTTGAACTGGTGATGTGTTCTGATAATTGGAATCCTAAGAAGACAGAGATATGGAAATGGGTGACTAAGACAGAGAAAGATTTTGCGCAGAAGGAAAACATAAATCCGTGCTTATCTACGGAAGATTGGTTGGCGAAATACCTATTTTCTAGCATACACGAAATATTATTCCGAGTTTTCAGTAACGAGCTACATGAGTGGATATCAAGACTTGCAGAATGCAAAAATTGTTTTCAAGTTGGAGAACCTACAGAGTGGACTCCAGAACTGATTCAGAGGCTTGAAGAGGTTGATAGCCCAATTTCAAGAGTAGTAGACTTTTGGGTGGATAGCATACTAGAAGGCTACGTTACAGAGTTTGCTGTGGACACATTGAAGTCTTACAGTGCAACAGAAATGGATTTCTTCAAAGGATTCAGAGGTAAGTACCTGAAAAATATCAGTTTATACATTAAAATGCTATTAGCAGAAAAAGGTGTTTTGAGAATGCAATAGTACTCCTAGAGATTTCAATCTGTAATGTTCAGTAACATAGATAATGACATTGAGGAACATACCTATACATTAAGAAGTGGAAAAAGATATAATCCTAGCACTAGAAAGAGGTCTCGTGAAGCTGAACCTCGCATACCCCTAGAAAATGAGTTAGAAGGTGACAGGAAGTCATATCAGGTTGATTCTGATAGTGAAACAGAGCCTAGAACAACTACCTATTAACCTATCACTCTGTAGAAACCTCCAGTTGACGAAAGAAATACTACTAGTTCGCAGAACACTAGTAGTAATAACACCGCAGGAGTTAATACCCAGAATCAGTCAAGTAGTGGTATACCTTCTTCGACACAAAACACTATGCATCCTAGAAGAAGAATGGCAGACGACATTAAGATACCTATTTTCAAAGGAACTGGTCTAGAAGGCCCATAACAACATTCGTTTCTTTGTGAAGTCGTGTGGAATGTTAAGCAAGTCCAAGACGAAGCTATAAGACAAGCTCGGTTAGTTACTACATTTAGAGATAGAGCTCTAACATGGTTCATGAAGTATTCTATTGGACAGAATAGAACACTAGTAGATATCAGAATTGCACTGATAAGAGAGTTCAAGAAACCAAAGTCAGAATCTCAATGTATTAAAGAGATAAAAGAAATCAAACAAAATCCTAATGAGATTGTATGGGTGTTTGATCAGAAATTTAAAGCATTATTAGATCAAGTAAGTTTCGACATAGCACCGCAACAACATCAAGAATGGTTCATAGTTGCGTTGCTGCCCCATATCGGGCTACCACTCATGCAATAGAAAGTAACATCGCAAACATAGGTATTAGAAATTGCGATGAAGCTAGAAGCTTCACCAATAGGAAAAACTAGCACAGAGATGGTACAGATAAGAAAAACAAATAAGTTATGGTGATATTTTTTACTAGGATGATTGAATTAAAGGATCAATTGGATGCCATTGGAACTAAGTTTGAGGATTGGGAGCTAGTATCCATAGCCCTTAAAAGGATTTCTCCTTCTTAGGAATCTTTTGTTCAAGGTATTTTTGCTTGGGAGAAACTACCAGATTTCCCAAAGATTTGGGTTTCTCTCATGGAGGAAGAAATTTATAAATTGTAGTCATGTTCAAAACATCATGGGTAATTAGATTCCATTGATCTCATTGGAAAGACAAAGAAGGGTGGCAAAAAAGTCTTCAAGAAGAAGGATGGGATAGATACAAGGAAGAAGGACCTTAGTAAGGTCATGTGCTTTCGATGTCATGAGATGGGACATCATGCAGGACAATATCTGTTGAAGAAGAAAAGAAAGGGTATGAAGAAAGTTGTAGCTAGGGCTATTGTAGGAGTAGAGGAGATGACCTCCCAGTTTTATATTGCTTTTTCCGTGGCTTCTTGTTTATCTACTAGCATTGTGTCTAGTGTTGGCTAGTACATGGACAAGTGGAACTTTGGGACACATGATATATGTCATGTCACTATTTAGCGGGTGTTAGGAATAAGAGGGAAGCATGAATATGGAGCTTAATGATGATGATGCATACCCTAATATGAGAGGAGTTGATTCCATTTCATTCCAAATTCCTTCAAGTAATGTTCTTGACTCTTGAGGTGAGTGATATTTTATTTTTTTGTGTTTGAGGAAAACCCTTCTTTTAGTTTCTTATATGACATATATACATTGGAGAGTTGCTTTTGAGGGATAACAATGAACCATCAATTATTTTAGTTTAGAAAATTCTATGGATTTGGATAGAGGGGTGAGAAAGGGTGATTGTTACAAGTTACTTCTTGATTCAATATCACTCACACATCCCAAGGATAGGTTGGTAGGGACTTGTATTTCTCAAAAGGTACATGTAGAACCAAGTTTTGATCCTTTCACTATGATTGTGAGATATTTTAGTACATAGGGTTCTCCTTCCATGATTAGGGAGAATGTGGAGATTGTTGATCAAATGTCTTAGGATCAAGGACAATTTTTGGGGTGAAATTTATCCTATGGGCTATTTTTTGACCTTTTTTTTCAAACAAGATTCACCAATTTTCCTTTTTTTTCAAAGATGATTCACCCAAATTCCATGAGATAATTATTTTTACTCTAAAAATCGCCAAATATTGTCCAAAAACTATATAAAGTCCTTAAAATTTTGATTTTTTTTTTTTAAATCGCCAAATATTTTATGGTTGCAAATTTAAAATTTAGTAAGACTCACCAAGGTTTCTACACTTTCAGAAATTTATGGATCCTTGAAATTTTCCCTTCTTAGGAGCATGTAGGGGTGAGTTTATTACCCAAGATATATATAGAATTGGTTTCTTACATCCATGAGACTTCTAGTTGTACAGAGGAAGGAGGGGATGATAAGATTGACTTCATCCACTTCTAGTTATTCATTAGAAAGGTGTGATGTCTCGATGGAGGATGTTGACGAGATTGATTCCAAAGTTGCAGCTAATTGGATTGTTATAAAGTACAAAACCAATGATTTTGTATTCTCTCAAACATAGGGATTTTACCTTGATGATACTCTTACTCCAGGATTCTCTCAAGATGAGGGAGTTGGTCTAGTTCATCAAGATAGTTCAGTTGCTAGAGGAATTGAGGTGCATGAGAAGGATTCTCATGATGAGAATTTGATGATGACCTTATATAGTTCGATGCCTATACAATGATATTTTCATCCTAGGACCAATTTGATATTGCATGGAGATATGATTAAGCACGTTTTCAAGGTCAATTTATGATGTGGTACCCATTGATGTTGACCCATGATGTTGAGAATGATGGAGGGTGGGAGTTAACTATTGCTCTAGAGGGACACTTCTATGTATTCATAGGTGGTCAATATTAATTAGATGATCAAAATTTTGTGATGGCATGGTTGGAAAATTTGTTGTAGATGATAGTGGTTTATTTTGGGACTGCAACCAATATTGATTTGCAGATCATAGATTTGGTGGAGTTGTAAAGGGAGTCAATAGGTGTTGGTGTAAACACTTTTCTCATAAAGAGGGTGTGTTAGAATTTTGGGTTACTCTAAAAGTGTTTACACCATGTTTGGAGTGCTTCATGAGATTTGGGGTCCATGTTGTATTCTCAGCCCCTAGATGGTCCGAGATGGGTTGTAGCATGAAAGATGGTCTGGTATGGATCATAGTATGAGAGATGGTCCATGATGTATAAGCACATTTATGACATCTTTCTCTAAGGCTTCCAAACCTCAGATGATCACTAGACCAATGTTCTTCCCTAGGGAATTGGAGATCTCTTACTTGGATGTTGGACACCCTACATGATTGCCACATTGAGGATTTAACTAGTGGGAAAATTCCCTACCAGATATCAGGAGAATTGTGCATAATTGGGGAGGACTACAAGCCCTATATGGCATGTGGCATCTTGGTTTATTGTTCATAGGATTGGAGATGGATTGAATATTCTTGGGGCGTTGATAATGTTGTTTCAAGGGGTAGATTCCCTAGTGGAGTAGCTAGATTTGGAGGACATATGGAGTTCGTGGAGGATCGGGATGGACTAGTGTGTCCTTGTGTTACATAGCTACATGACCTTGGGTCACTATTATGCATTGCATCTTCATTGGAGCTTGGCACTTGTATTATATGAGTGGTTTGATTCACTTGTGTGGATTACTTATGTTTAGTAGGCTTGTTAATACGGTTTAGGATGACCTATGTTATATTGTTGACCTCTCTTGCCTCTCATATAAATAGAGAATCAGAGTCTTTTCAAATAATACATCACATCACACATTCATTTGTATCTATTCTTTGGAGTGGTCTCTTAGTGTTGCACTGGGTTTCATGAGGAAACCCTAGTGGAGCATATGAGGAGGTGGTTGATTTCTCTCTCTCTCTCAATATTGTTGTTTGTACATTCCATTCTCTTTCTCTTGGGCAATAGGGTTTCTTAGCATCTTGGAGAATTTTGGATTCTAAGTTTAGGGTTTCATCCCTTAGAGGCTAAATATTAAGGATTGGGAACCCTTGGGTGTGTCTGGGGAAGAGGAGGAGGAGGATTTCTTTCCTTGGAGATAATGTTTGAGGTATTCTTTCACTTGGAGGAGATACAGTTTGTTGAATAACCCTATCTAGGGAATCTTGGGTGGTTTGATTTTGTCCTAGCCTCAAGAGGAAGCTATGGTGTGTTTGTGTGTGTGTGTATGTTTGCTAGAGAGAGATTTCTAGTTGTTTCACATTTGATTTTAGCAATTTATCTTCTTGAGATGGTTATTTCCAACTCTTAATTGTCTTGTTGATTTGACACACTTAAGAGAAAACTGTAAGGGACTTGACGATAAGATTGAAGATAATAGTACAACCATATATTGATGTTGTGTTTTATTTTATATGTTCTATATAAGAAGATTTTTGAATTTTTTTTATGTATGCGAAGTGCCCTAGATGGTTGGAAACTCTTTGGAATGATTGGTATAGGCTTTTCTCCTTGATGTCGTAAATTTTGGGGATACTAGAAATGAATTATTGTGAATGATTTTATATTTTCTTACACGTTATCTTATAGTGGTCCTAACAGTTGAAAATCCTAAGGTTAAGATTTGAGGAACCTTCTCGAAAGAATACGTATTTTCATATTTGCATTAATTTCCCAGTGCAGATGAAATTTTGACACAGACTTGAGTATCAATCTCTTTAAAGTCCTGAAACTTAGTCCTCATTGGAATAAGAAACATTTGCTACCTTCAATCATAGTTCCCTTTTTTGTGCTCTAGTAAATGATTTGGACATAATAGGTTCTACAAATAATAAACGATAACTTTGTACCATTCATGTTGCTACAAATATTCAAGCATAGCTAGGGACATATCTAGATCTATTTTTATCCCCGATCAATGTTCTTTCATTTTATTCTATCAACATCCTGGCCAATCCTTAACATTTCATTAATTTAGTTGGCTAGATCTTTAGGTCATATTCTTGGATTCTGGATATCCACTTCCTGTAATGCCCAAACATTCTTTCTGTGCTATTATGTCTTTCATGGGAGGGTGTGAAACAAATGCGACTATCTTGGAGTACCAAACATAGCCTATGGAATGCTTTAGTGTTTTAACCAAGGTATAAGATTTATTTTCCATGATTTCATATTGTAACTTAGCTCCTCTAAGTCCTTTTCCCATAAAAGCTATAGGCTACTCCAAATTTTTTCCATTCCTTTGTAAAAGTTCTCCTATTGTTGTGTCATCGGAAGAAAAAGAAAATCTTTGAAAATATTTAGAAAAATCAAGGCTTACCAATACCAATGTTTTTGCAATAAAATCTTTGACTTCATGGAATTCCCTCTTGTTCTCATTTCTCCATTCAAATTCATGATATTTCTTCAACATTTATGAAATGGTCTTAGTGATCTCAACATAGTTAGGTATGAATCTCATGTTGAAATTGATGTGACCAAAGAATGATTGCACTACCAGCTTGTTTGTGAGCAAGTGAACTTGTTGGATTCCTTCAATTCTTACTAAATTGATCTTCACTCCTTCGTTAGACACAATATGGCCAAGAAATTTTCCTTCATCTACACTAAAAATTTACTTCTTTGGATTCATAGATATCCCATATTTTTGTCATATTTCAAAAAACATGTGAATTCCTTTATTTAGAGAAAATAGTTAAATCATCTTGATAAATATCAATTATTTTACCCATGATAAACTTGTATGCACAGTGCATAGCTCTCTAAAATGTGGATTCAACATTGAGTAAACCAAATGGCATCCTGAAATATCCAAATGTTCCCATGGCGCAGTGAAAGTTGTGTTATCTTGAGCCTCCTTTTCACAATTATTTGGTTGTAACTTGAAATCTAGCTCATGTATACATCATCCCTAATCTAGTGACCTTATACAACAAGTGTTCCATATTAGGAAGTGGATAATTGTCCTTAAGAGATTATTCAAATTCCCATAGTTGACATATATTTTGGTGTCTCCATTCTTCTTTTTAATAGGCACTAGGTTATCCATATAATATCCAAGGATAATTTTAGGGGCGAAATTTAGCCCATGGGCTATTTTTCCATGTTTTTTTCCAAAAAACAATTCGACAATTTGCATTTTTTGAAGCCCCATTTCGCCCAATTTTGATGGGGTAAACTTTTTTCACTATAAAAATCACCAAATTATTATATAAACTATATAAAATCCTTAGAAATTGAAATAATTTTAGAAAAATATCGCCAAATATTTTATAGTTGACATTTTAAGAATTGGTAAGATTCCCCAAGGTTTATACACTTTTAAATAAGTCGATGTCCTTAAAATAATCCCTGCTAATATCATCGCATCGTAGGAGTGTTGATCTTAACCTCCAACATTTTCTACAGTGCTTTGCATTTAATCGGTGCCAATTTGGGGTTGATGTGTCTATGCTTTTTCCTCAAGTGTTTTGCTCATTCCCTTAATAGAATTGTGTTGGAAGAGACTATAATGCACACACAGAACTAACCATCAAGAAAGACTATTGGGAAGGGACATTCCATCTTCCTTAGTATTCATCTTAGATAGGTATTTATACATCATGGGAGAGGTTGGAACGATTTCAACCGCTCCAACTAATCATTAGTTGAGATTACATGCATTTGACATATTATGCATTTATCGATTTAGACTATATTATTACATAGATATGATGAAAACTATGGGGCCCCAAGGGTCTCCTCAACATCTTCCCCATCCTCAAACTATTCTTTGTCCCGAAGAAGTTGTGCAACAACATCCATGACTTGTTACTCTTTATCCTTCGTCTTCAATCTAGTAGGTAACTGTGCAATCCGTGAGTCTCGTAGTGCTTTGCTCCCACTAGCAAGGTCCTCTTGACTCTCTTGTTACACCTCTCTCTCTATTGCCTCCAGAGTGGTGAGTAGCTCATCCTGGGCTCATCTTGCACTTGGACAATAGTCGTCTCTATTTCTCTGCCTTCTAGCCTCTAAGGTCACATCTCAAGGACTGCTTTTGCAATTCACATACTGAGGGGCTCATATTTAGTTTTTCTTTCCATCATCATGTATGCGTGAAGCTCAGTCCAGGTGTGTCGTTTGATGTCTCTTATTTGAATGCTATCTTCCTTTTCTGTCATTGTAGTGAGGATCTTATAATTTATGTGCTCTACAAGTCAGTGCTCCAATCATAAATGCTCAATCATGTTGTAGACATTCTCTTAATGCCTTGGCTACTCTATGTGCTCAAATAACTTGGTCGGAATGCTCTACTTGGTCAAACTCATCGTTGTTGCTCAATCAAACTCTGTTATCTTCGTTTTCTTCTTGAATGCTTATGGGTCTTCTCGGTGAATGGTCTTTCAAGATCTTTTACACTATAATGGAGCCTGCAAGTAACTTTACATGAAGAACAACTTTGACTTTGACTCGATTTGAGGACTCTAGATTGTGATCATGACTCTTGCCTCAATTTGATTAGAATATGACTCAAAAGTTAGACTCTATTTTTATGACTCTTTAACTGTTAGTATCATACTAAATTACAAAGACACTTATACCTGTAGGGATTTTGATGACTTAACAACTGGTTCTCGACTGAGGTCGATGGAGGATCAACCCAGACAGCTAAAAACCAAATTTCATTACAATGGAAAAGATGATTGTTTGTCTTAAAGACTCACGTTTAACCCCCTCATCTTTAAATACAACAAACTCAGTAACTCAAATCAATTCAAATTTCACATCAGTCTCAAGACTCAATCCACAAGTTTCATTTTTAAACTAGACTAATGGACTCGACTCGACTAAGGTGACTCGACTACTTCATTACATCATGATTTAATGTGAAATTATACAAAACTCATATAACTCTATAGAGTGTCAAAAAAATCGTAACATCTTACAATTGACTCATAATACGACTCAAAAAGCCTATTTTCGACTCCATTACAAGACCAATTCTTATCTAACAACATTTTCTTTGATAGGAAGATTTAGATAAGTGATTTGTTGCTTCGACTGCGAAACAATGAACGTATTTACTTCTTCATAACACCCATAAGCTTTAAACTTCTTGATTACCTTCATAAAGCTCCATCGTAACTAGTCTTGCGACCATTTTCAGTCGACGGCTAGTACAACTTAAAAACCCTTATAAAAATAAAATGCTGACACAGATCTACTTGTGAAATCGGAATGCCTAGTGCGGTCTTGGAACCTTCTTGGCCCACTACTCTCGTGATAAGAATCATCTTGGTTTTACTCCTCGCTCTCTGCCTTGAAATGAAAACTAGAAGGAGAGGCACACAATCTTAGAAGTACAACCATGCAGGACGAGCACGTATTTCTCACTAGTGTTAGTCGACTATCGACCAGGCATTGAACAACAGTTCTCTCATCACTGGAAATAGTTGAACTCATCGATTGTCATTTCTTCAATCAGAGCATTTTCTAAGTCAATGAGGGCAGTCGGTTTCACTAGCTTGTCGATTCTCTTCCTCATTATGGGTATCACTTTCTCATAGATGCAGGGTTAGGTCGAAATGATGGCAGTCGATTTTCTCATTCGATACTTTTATATGCTTCCATATTAGTTAGGCGCACTATCGACCAGCTTACCACGCAGCTTTTTTTCTCTGGTACATATCTCTTTCACCATCTCTTCTGCAAGGTAGACAAGAACATTGTAACATACACTTTATCTTCCACAGCATTGGCATTCTTCAATATTGGGTCGCGTCGGCTTGATATGAACCCACTCGACATGGCTCTCTTACTGCCTTGTGAACTCTGTTTGAATCTTCCGACGAGTTTCTAACGCCTAAATTTTGCATTGACATCGTAAACTATATTTTACAAAATCAGTAGAAGAGATCTCCGCAACAAAATGTCTTTATGGTATAATCGACTCTTTTTAAATTGTTCACATTCAAGACTGTGAACAAGCAGATTCAACAACCTCATGATCAACAGCGTTCTTCAGGGTTTCACTAGTTGTTTGGCAGTTCTCAGTCTTGACAATCTCCTCCGATAACTTCATCTATCTCAATTATATCTTATTCAATTTGGAACTCGTGCTTGCGGATGCACAGTAAGATTGCAGGGACATAGACCAGCGACCATCTAGTATCGATTCACATCAAACTTATCTCATTATTTGTATCCACTTGTTTGAATCATCACAATAGTGTATCGACTATCTATGGAATGCAAGCAGTTGCAAGACTATTGGATCAAACAGCCACAAAACACAATATGCAGCAGAAGCAATTAAAACAAGAAAACAAATAATGACACACACACATAAAATATACGCAGAGATTTGCGTGGTAAAACCCTATCTTAGGGAAACATCCACGCAGCAATGGTATCGGTCTTCTTATTATTCAGTAACTGAAGATTACAACAGCTCTCAACTCTCCAATGCTTTCTCTTACGAGAATACAAGAAATATATACATTTCTTACATGGTTACTCATAAATGACCATATGCGGTTTGACAGTTATATAGTCACCGAGAGACCGGTTGTCACCCGTTTCCAACAATCTCCACCTTGACAACAATTTACCTAATACCATTGCTCATTGCTCTATTCATCACCTTTTCTGCAAGCCTAGAGAAGCTAAGCAACGCCGTAGCTTCTCTAAAGTAACTGGCTTCGTGAACATGTCTGCACTATTCTTTTGAGTGTGAACCTTTTCAAGAACCATTCCACCTTCATCAACAACATGTCGAACAAAATGATATTTTACAAGAATATGTTTTGTCTTACTGTGATAAGCACCCAGTAAACCTTTTAACCAAACTGCCTCTTTGCAAGCATGTGAAGCAGCTATATATTCTGCCTCTATAGTGGACAAAGCAACAATATTTTGAAGCTTCGACATCCAACTAATAGCTCCACCTGCAAGAGTAAAAACATAACCTGAAGTGGACCTCCTCTTGTCCAAATCACCTGCAAATCAGAATCAACATAACCACAGACTCCATCACTACAACCATCAAAAGTGATACAATAGTCACTTGTGCCTCTAAGATACCAAAGCACCCATTTCACTGCTGCCCAATGCTCTTTTCCTGGATTTGCCATGTATCTACTGACAACACCAACTGCATGTGAAATATCTGGTCTTGTACTTATCATTGCATACATCAAACTTCCTACTGCATTAGAATATGGTACATGAGACATATACTGTTTTTCTTCATCATTTTTAGGACTCAAACCTAAAGAAAGCTTGAAATGAGAAGCTAAATGGATATTAGAAGGTTTCACCCTATCCATACTGAATTTCTGAAGTATTTTTTCCACATACTTCTTTTGTGATAACCACAGCTTGCCATTTTTCTTGTCTCTGTGTATTTGCATGCCCAAGATCTGATTTGCTGCTCCTAGATCCTTCATGTCAAACGTCCTAGCCAACTAAGCCTTTAACCTACTCATTTCAAACATGCTCTTGCTTGCGACAAGCATATCATGAACATACAATACCAAAATAAGGAACATGTCATTTTCCAACTTTTTAAAGTACACACAATGATCATATTCACTCCTGGTAAAATTATGGCTCACCATGAAAGAATCAAACTTCTTGTACCATTGCATGGGAGACTGCCTCAGGCCATATAATGATTTTCTGAGCTTGCAAACAAACCTCTTGTTGCGATTCTGAACGAACCCTTCTGGTTGTTCCATGAAAATTTTCTCATCTAAATCTCCATGTAAGAAAGTTGTTTTGACATCTAGCTGCTCTAACTCCAAATCATATAGAGCAACTAGTGCTAACAAAATTATGATAGAAACAAGTTTTACAAATGGTGAAAAAATCTCATGAAAGTCAATACCTGCTTTATGAGAAAACCCTTTTGCAACCAGTCTCGCTTTGTACTTCGGAACAGTTTAATCAGCTCCTTTCTTCAGTTTGTACACCTATTTGCAGCCAACCACTTTCCTACTCTCCGGAAGTTCCACAAGATCCCATGTTTTGTTCTTTGCCAAAGAATCCATTTCTTCTTTCATTGCATGTTTCCATTTGTCACTGTCGAACACTTCTAATGCTTCCTTCTAACTGTCAAGTTCTCCTTTATTAGAAATCAAAGCAACAGATGTGACAAAATCATCATACCTCTTTGGAAAAGTTCTGTTCCGCGTAGATCCCCATAGAGTTTGCTTTGATATTTCCTCTATTTCTATCTGCTCATCCTCTTCCTGAGGAGTGTCTTCATGAATATCCTCTTCCTAGACACCCTCATGATTCCCCCTTGCAGATGACTGAGTATCAAACTGAATTTGTTGAAACTGTGGTACATTAGCCTGTTTCAAATCATTACTTACATCTAAATTTGTCAGAGAAAGTTCATCAAATTTTACTTCTCTGTTTATGATGATTTTGTGGACAGTAGGATTCCACAACCTATATCCCTTAACACCATCACCATATCCAACAAAGATCAATTTTCTTGACTTAGGATCTAGTTTGGAACGCTGATTTTTTGGAATAAGTGCATAGGCTTCACAACCAAATACTCTAAGATTATAATAATCACATGAATTACCTGTCCATACCTCTTCTGGAATTTTGCATTCAATTGCTATTGATGGTGATCGATTGACCAGGTAACAAGTTGTAAGCAATGCCTCTCCCCACAATTCCTGTTGCAACTTCACATTACTGAGCATACTCCTTGCTCTTTCAAGAAGAGTCATGTTCAGGCATTCAACAACGTTGTTCTGCTGCAGAGTGTAAACAGTGGTCTTATGCCTCTCGATCCCATCCTTCTTGCAATAATTATCAAACTCCTTCGAAGTAAATTCAGTTCCATTATCTGTTCTAAGACATTTAATGAACCTGCCAGTGCTCTTTTCAACGAAAGCTCTAAACTGCTTAAATATATAAAAAACATCAGCTTTTCTCTTTAATAAATAGATCCAGACTTTCCTTGAGTAATCATCTATAAAATTGACGAAATATGATGATCCCCCATAAGAAATTTTAGGAGATGGTCCCCATAGATCAGAATGTATGTAGTCTAGGATACCTTTACTAGTGTGTTTTCCAGATTTAAATTTTTGTTTAGACTGTTTACCATAAATATAGTGCTCACAAAACTTCAAATCTACAAATTTTAAACTAGGAAGCAACTTTCGATCAGCAAGTACCTTCATTCCTCTTTCGCTGATATGACCTAACCACGGATGCCATAGACGAGCTATGTATGCTGCTGCACCAACTAATGCTACTGTTGCGTGATCGACTTATGTCCTCCCTTCAAGTCTATAGAGGTTCCCGATGTTGTTTGCCTTCATAACAACCAAGATACCTTTCGATACCTTCATAACTCTACCTTGAACTATAAATTTGTAACTAGGACCATCAAGAACTCCCATTGATATAAAGTTCTTCCTTAGTTCAGGTACATGTCTCACATCTGTTAGAGTCCTAACAGTCCCATCATACATTTTTATTCTGATACTCCCTATCCCAACAGTTTTACATGAAACATTATTTCCCATATAAACTATCCCGTCATCAACAGATTTGTATGTGGAATACCAATTTCTATGAAGACACATGTGGTGAGATGCTCCAGAATCAATTAACAAATCAAAATGGTATTGTGAAACAGTAGATGTAGATAATACCTCATCAATCATACCTGAATCATTCTTGGATATGTTCACCTCCTTTGTAGAGTTTTCCTCCTTAGAAGCTCGCTTGCGTTTCCAACAATCTTTCTTAAGATGTCCTACTTTATTACAGTACCAACACTTCAATTTACTCCTTTTGCCCTTCGAATTTAACCTTGATGTACCCTTTGAATGTTGTCCTCTTTCACTGGTTCTTCCTCTGGCCACATTTACTTCTGATGTCGAGGTTTCAAGACTAGATTTCTTATGAGTTTCCTCAGAAATTAAGGCTCCCACAACATCATCGAAGGCAATAGACTCAGTAGAACTCAAACTGATAGAGGTTACAAAATGTGCCCACGACTCAGGCAGAGAGCACAACAGTAAAATCGCCTTGTCTTCAGATTTAATAACATCTTCCATACTATCCAACTGACAAATAATAGTATTGAATGCATTCAAGTGATTAGAAATTTTTGTACCTTCTTTCAGACGCAAGGTAAACAACTGCCGCTTCAGGAGGATTTTATTAGTCAGGATGTAGTCATGTACAAACTTTCCAACTTTGTCCAGAGACTTGCTGTTGTAGTTTCATACACGATGTTAAATAAAACATCGTCGACCAAGCACGGACGAATAGCACTGAGATCTCTTTCATCCATCTCACTCCAGTCTTCATCTAAAATATCCGCGGGTTTCTTTGTCTTCTCTGCCAGTGCCTTCGCCACTCGTTGCACGAGCATATCCTGCATCTTGACCTTCCATAACTCGAAATTATTGCTCCCATTGAACTTCTCAATTTCAAACTTAACACTCTGCATTTTAGCCATTTTCTCAAAAAACCAGGTCAAAAACTTTCCGAACCGTTTTCAAAAAATAGTGGAATAAAAGGTTTTAATAATATATACAATGGATAATGTTAAACGGATACTTTATACCGCCCACTTTTAATCCTTTTAAAAAAACAAATCTTATAAATATGACCTTCTTTTAAAAAAAAACTTATAACTCCCATTTTATAATCATGGCTCCAATATATTCACTTTTAAATATATATAAAACTCAAACCATATGTGTGCATCCACTTTCTACTACACCAAGTTAAATCATTAAAGAGATGATCAGAAGAATATTTATGGTCAAACACCACTAAGAAATTTTTAAATACTAAATAACCTTTTTGTCACACTACCGATAGTTCAATGCCGCAATAATTATCATGGTCAGCAATTTCATAAGTGTGCCCTAATATTATTGCGCTTCTCTACAGGTTAGACCTGCGACAATCCAAGATTTTCGCTTCCCTTCTCTCGTCAAGTAATTTTTAACCCGTCAACCTGTAAAACAAACTGAAAATTTCTGGCTCTTCTGGTGATAGGAAGGATGGTGAAAACTCTAAACTTTCTTGTTTTTTGCGGCCTCCTACCAAGCTCTGATATCCACTTGTTGGATCAAACAGCCACATAACACAATATGCAGCAGAAGCAATTAAAACAAGAAAACAAATAATTACACACACACATAAAATATACGCAGAGATTTATGTGGTAAAACCCTCTCTTAGGGAAACATCCACGCAACAATGGTATCGGTCTTCTTATTATTCAATAACTGAAGATTACAACAACTCTCAACTCTCCAATGCTTTCTCTTACAAGAATACAAGAAATATATACATTTCTTACACGGTTACTCATAACTGACCATATTCGGTTTGACAGTTATATAGTCACCGAGAGACCGGTTGTCACCCATTTCCAACAGAGACATACTCTTCATCTCATCATTTCGTTTTGATCTTCATATGTGCACGTTTTCTACTTTCCATGAGCAACAGCATAATAATCTTTTATCATCAACAAAACTTTTAGTTTTACGGATTATTTACATTATTTTATAATATTCTACATGTCTTCTTGATCTTTTTATTTATTTCATGTGCAGGCAAATAGCTCATTAATCCCACGAGCATTATTTTTTTCTTCAATCTTTGAACATGATTGAACATGGTGTCTTCTTGATATCCTCATCCTCCTCTTCCGGTTCGAACCTCCATCAACTGCTGCTATCACCCAAACCGGATGGAGGAGGCAACTGCGCCTGATGTGAAGTAACTCTCAAGGCAGATTATTGGGAAGGAACATCCCATACGCCTTGGTATTCATCTTAGATAGGTAGTTATTTCAACTACTCATTTGTTAAAATTACATATATTTAACATATTATACATTTATCCTCTAAAACTATATTTTTACATATATATGGTAACAATTATAAGGCCCAAAGAGTCCCCTCAATAAATTATATGTTTGAATAATATGTCCCTTATCATCATCATAGATCCATACAAATATATCCTTGTATTTTTGGATGACAGTTTCAATTTCTATTCTTTCTTGAGTGGAAAAACCTTTTCTAATCCATATGAGCTTTGGACTTTCCTCTAATCGAATGCTTATTTTTATGTTATCTTTCAATTTTACTCATTTCGTTTGACTATTTGTACATGTCATGTAGGTAAAATATATTTTCTAGTGGGATAACATTCGTAAAAAATTTATTCTCCTTCCACTATGTGACTTTTGGTTTTCATCATCCAACATTCGTAAGAAATTTGTTCTCCTTCCACTATGTGACTTTTGGTTTTCATAATCCTCACCCATCAATCTTTTGGTTTTCATCATCCTCGCCCCACCAATTTATTCATTACTAGGATAATTCCTATAAGTTATTCAAAAATATAATCAAATGTGCATCGTAATGAAAAACCTACCAATACTTCAAATTATATGGGATAGAAGGTTTGAAAACAACTTCCATCTTTCATTTGTTTGGAACCATTCCATTGAATGGTTGAGGAGTTGTTGCAAAAGCCAACGCATCAGCTTTACCCTTGTGATGACAATGATCGAAAACACTCAAATAACTCTATCACGTCCCATACTACATGTATTTACTTTTTTAATCTGTCATTTTTTTTAATAAGTTGGCCTCTTACATCACCACCAAATCACATTCCATAATGACTTTTAGCACTTCTATTCCCATTTCTCTTGCCAACTCTAGGCCTAATAATACTACATATATGTGTAATTGAATTTTAACTTGTAATAGAAAAATGAGGTCTCACCATAAGGGGACATGAATGTGATCCCTACTCCTACATGTCATGGATTGAACGTCATCAAAACTCATTTTCCATATGGCTCCATCTTCTCATTCAGACACATCTTTTAAAGGTGTTATGCAACCAAGTTTCAGCTATAGCATAAAAATAACAAAAATATACCATAAGAAAGTAATCCACGCCTTAATAATAAAGAACTGAGATGAATAACAAGCATCTTCAATGGAGGAACCTCCTTACACAATGTACTAAGTACATAAGACAAGACAAGATACAATGATGACTAAAATGAAAATGTCTCCTTCCTATCTATAGTAGACAAAGGGGTACAATAACAACTAATAGATCCAAGCCGACATGAATAATATGTAATGCACCATAATAAAGGGGGTAATGTGCCACTACATAGTGGGTAATGTGCCAATATTTAGGGCTTAATATGCCCCTCTCCTTCAAACAAGTCTTTCCCTCAACACTCGATTAGTTGTGGATGCTTCTGGATGAAGGACTCATCTTCCCATGTTGAATATTCCACTAGCAAGTTCTTCCATTTGATGAAGTACTCCATAATAGCCTGATTTCGTATTTGTTTAGTCATTGTTTCAATGATTTGTTCAGGTTCCAATATGACTCTTCATTCTTCATCAACCTCGGGCAAGATTGTTTGAATTGGGATCTTGTCTCCTATTACCTTCTTTAAGCAAGAAACATGGAAAGTTGGATGTACTCTAGAAGATGAAGGAAGCTCCAATTTGTAATCCATACCACCAATCTTCTGCAACACTTTATAAGGACCATAATACTTGGGTGTTAATTTATTGTCCTTATTTAGTTTCTTGAGGGACATCTGCTTGTAAGGTTGTAGCCTCGGAAATACCCAATCCCCTTCTTCGAAACTCCTTTCACTCTGATGTTGATAAACTTGTTGTTTCATCTTGTTTTGTGACATAGCTAGGTTGTCCTTAAGTATCTAGAGAACTTCTTACTGGTGCTCTATGTGATCTTCCACGACTTGAACTTTAGATTTTCCCTTTAAGGGAGATGTGATAGGTGGAGGTTGGTACCCATAAATTGCCATAAATGGAGACATTTTTTATGATGTATGGAACAGAGTATTGTACCACCATTCTACCAAAGATAACCATGTCATGAACCCATTATGACCCTTGTAATATTTTGGGCTATAATGTAAATATTGTATGCATATTATGTATGATTCCTAACGTGGAGCTCAAGGCCAAGGCCCCGCTAGTGAATGCTTGACCTTGAAGAGGCAAGTATTGAATATTATGCTACCCATGTGCTAGTGAACCATGGGAATTGTAAATATGCATTTTAATATAAATTCCCACAACTAGCTATGCAATGCAACAAGAGATGGGGGCATGATGTTTACAAGGAATTGGGAGGGAAATATTCAAACCCTTGAGCCCATCAAGTCAAGCCAAGTGTCAATGAGAGAACCCATGAACCCTCAACTACCCATGTTGACTTTTGTGCCCAGTCATTCATTTCTCCGAAAAGTTGGTTGAGGTAGTTAATGCCTTGGGGAATGGAGAGGTATGGCTATCCAAATTCGAGTATGGGAAAGACACCCTTCCTAGAATTTCTTTTTTGGCTTCTTGGGCAAGAAAAGAGCCATGAAATTGCCCCCAAGCCATTTTCTTCACCCATCAGTTTTGCTCTCTCACGAGTTTGGAGATACTTGGGCGTTTTCCTCCATGGATTTCCTGTGTTTTCCTTCATTTTCCTAGCTGGGAAGGGCGTTTTATGTTGTATAACAGTGGGGAAGAAGGGAAAATGATTTAGGGGTTTATAAAGGCCGTTTTGGCCCACTGAATGCTCATACATCTGTGGGAGAAATCAGTTTTCTTCCCTGGAGTTAATTCCCTCTTCCCACAATCCGTGTTGGGTGTGCAATGATTTGTGGAAAACCCATAGACCCTATTCTATGAATCTCATTGTTGAAATGTGTATCCATGCCCAATTTTGAGTTTGTTGTGTGTAAAAGAATGTTGGGGTTGAGATGGGAATCCATTGCTTTGGGCTGTGCTGAGCTTGAGAGTCCCCTTTTCCTTGTAGATATCATGCTCAACTCGGGGGTGGTCTCTAAGTGTTGAAAGAATATAAGCTGGGCAGAGACCTATGGTTGGGAGGAACGTTGTAGCGACATAGCTAGTTGCTTGAGACAACATTACAATGAGATAAGTATGTTTTATTATGTGTATTTACTTCTGCACTGTTTTAATTAAAGGATGGTTGTTCTTGATATGGTTGATGCATGTAAAATGTGTGTGGATGATGTTTTATTCCGCTGTGCATGTTTGCCTGATTTATGGGCAGTTGTTTATATTTATATGAATCATGAATGTTGAAATGGGCTAAGTTTTATAAAGGCTTAGATTTTGGAGTCATGTTCCCTTCCTTGCGTTCGAACCACGGGAGGGGACTTGACAAACCATTTCACCCAATGTGTTTGTTTATCAGATGCCAAGCAACGAAGATAGCCTTCCAAAAATTTGTTCACTATCTCAGTTTTCCCATCAGATTGAGGATGATAAGATGAACTGTGAGCCAATTGGGGACCTAAACAAGAAAATAATTCATTCCAAAAATTTTCAGTGAAAATTGGATCTCTATCACTTACAATAATCTTTGGATTTCAATGTAACTTCTGAACTGTTTCCAGAAAAGTTGTGGCTACTGTACTTGCATTAAAAGGGTGAGAGAGTGCACACAAATGTGCATACTTTGTGAGTCTATCAACAACCACCATAATAACATTCTTTCCTTCTGACTTGGGTAGACCTGCGATAAAATCCATTGAGACTTCTTCCCAACGATGGCAAGGTATGTTTAATGGTTGTAGAAGTTTCGGGGTCTTAACTGTTTCCACCTTATTCTATTGGCAAACCAAGCATTCGGCCACGAACCTTTGTACATCAGATTTAAGAACTTCCCAAAAATATTCCTTCTTGACCCTATGGTAAGTTTTTAGGAATCTGAAGTGCCCACCTATAGGAGAGGTCTATAATTCTGAGGACCTTTTGTTTGATTTGGGAGTCTTTGCATAAATATAAGCGATCCTTATACCATAGTGAATCATTTTTCCACACAAAAGTATCTAATATACTGGGATCATCTTGTAGCTTTTGAATGAGCGTCCACAGAGATAGCCTGGTCATTTTCCCATTCTTCCCTTGCTGCTACTACCCAATCGGGTTGTAGAATGGAAATTTTACAAAGTAGTGCCTCGACATATTCATCTTTTCTGGAAAGCACATCTGCCACCACATTATGTTTCCCTTTTCGATAGATGATTTCAAAGTCATATCCCAACATCTTGGTTACCCATTTTTGTTACTCTTCCGAAGATAATCTCTGTTCCAACAAGTATTTAAGACTATCATGATCTGTTTTGACCTTTAAGTGTCTACCTATTAGGTAAGGATGCCATTTCTTAAGAGCATGTAGAATTGCCAACATTTCCTTCTCATAAATGGGATTCTATAAGTGCTTTCCCTTGATTGGATGACTTGTGAAATCAAGCGGATGTCCTTCCTGCATTAGAATAACACCAATCCCATTCCCTGAAGCATCACATTCCACAATAAATGTTTTTGTGAAGTCTAGTGTGGCCAAAACAAGAGCTTTTCACATTGCCTCCTTAAGCTGTTCAAAAGCTTGAGTTGCCTCTCGAGTCCAAGAAAATACATCTTTCTTCAATAATGTTGTTAGAGGTGCTACTATTCTTCCATAGTTCTGAACAAATTTGTGGTAGTACCCTATCAGACCTAATAATCCTTAAAGATTCTTTAGGTTTTGGGGAATTGGCCAGTCCATCATGGTTTTAATTTTGTTGGGGTCTGCCTTGACACCTTCCTGAGATATAATATGACCCAAATATTCTACCTCCTTTACTCCAAAGAAAAATTTGGAAGGTTTGCATGTATAGTTGTTGCTCCTTTAGTAGTTGTAGTACCCTGTTAACATGTTGAACATGTTCTTCCCAAGACTTGTTATAGATTAGTATATCATCAAAGAATACAAGCAAAAAATTTCTAAGGAAAGGATTGAAAATGGAATTCATCAAACCTTGAAATGTGGAAGGTGCATTCGTGAGACCAAATGGCATGACCAAAAATTCATAATGACCTTCATGAGTTCTGAATGTTTTTTTTGGAATGTCTTCCTCCTTCATTCTAATATGATGATATCCAGAATAGAGATCCAACTTTGTGAAGAAAAATACTCCATGTAATTCATCTAACAATTCATCGATGAGGGCAATGGGAAATTTATCTTTAATGGTGATCTTGTTGATCTCTCTATAATCGGAACAAATACACCATGATCCATCCAGCTTGTGTACCATTACCAATGGTGCAGAGTAAGAACTTTGGATAGGCCTAATTATGTCGGCCTCTAACATTTCGTCAACCATACGCTCAATTTCACTCTTCAGTCCATAGGGGTATCTGTAAGGTATGATTTTAGGAGGAACACTTCCTAAAATTAAGTGAATAGCATGATCAAAATATCGAATAGGTGGAATACCTTTTGGAATATCTGTAAATACCTTGGAATCCTTATCATTCACCTTTTGGAGATATGGGGAAATATGAGACTTAGATGTTTGAACATATAATGAGCATAATTGTGCAATTACACCTTGATGGTATCAATTTTGTCATACCGTTAGAGCTTATCACCTTACTTGGTTTCCATGTGATACCATTTAACTCATATTCCTTTCCTTCCCATAAAAATTTCTTGAAAATCTTCTGAAAATTAAAATCCATTGTTCTCAATGATTGTAACCATTGTAAGCCTAAGACAACATCAACACCCTCCATTGGAATTGCAATCATTGGACTACTCAATACATATTCCCCCATAGTGAGATTGATATTATGTCATATTCCCCCATAGTGAAATTGATAGTTCCCCCATCTGCAATCATTGCTTGAAACTCTAGTGCTGGATATACAAATAAATTGAGAACCTTGGCTAATTGACAATGAATAAAATTATGAGTACTACCATAATCAACCAACATTGTTACCTTTTTCTTTTTGATATATCCTTTGATCTTGAGAGCTTGAGGAGTACTAATTCCAGCCAATGCATGACAATATATGGTGGGGGTAATCTCTTCGGAAGTAGTATATTCTATTTCTTCATCTTGATATGGTTCCTGTTCTTTTGGTGCTTCTTGTTCATTTTATTTCTCAGCTTCACAATCTATATAAAATAGTTTGTTCTTAGTGCACTTATGGCCCTCATTGTATTTTCTATCACAACTGTAACAAATCCCTTTTGCACTTTTTCCCTCTAGTTTTTGTGGTGTCAACCTTGTAGGTTGTGGATGATTGGAGACCACACTTCCTTCTTTATAGTTGTAAGTGGTAGACTTCCTTGTTGCCATAATTTTGTTTTCAACTTTTCTTTCCACCCTAAATGCATGCTCCAAGGAATTAGGTTCCCAAAGGCAAAGCTTGTTGGAATATTTTATATTCCTTGGAAGGTAATAATGTCTTTGTATTATGTCAAAAGATATCCACAATTTTATGTAAAAGAGTAGTACATTATATCCCATATTCATTATGGTAAAGTATACTCTTGATATTCATTATTATATAAAGAGATGTTATTATGGAGAATTATATTATTCGACATGTAATATGTGAGAGTAATTCCTCATCATCTCTTAGTATATAATAGAGTCAAGGGAGCCACATCACTCATATATCATGATCTTTACTTAATCAACACAAGTATTGCTATATTGTATTGGGGTTATTGGCATTGCTCTCTTGTAAGCTTGAGGAAGATATTCTGGAGATAACAGAAGACTACCTTCCTATGGATGTAGCCCAATTGGGTGAACCATGTATATCTGGTGTACTATTTTATCTTGTTATCTTTCTGTACTTATTGTTGATATATTATTGTTTTGCATAGATAGGTAAGCTAGTTTAGCTAGATCCATATCTCTGACATCGTATTAGAGCTAGTTGCTATGATCTAGCACCTTCTGTTGCTTTAAAACAATATTTTATCATTTGGGCATTGTTTATTTTGTAGATTTGTTTTCTATTTGGTAGCCATTACGGCTTCTTTTTAGATTTGGGCATGTTTCTGCAGTTTGTTTTCTAACCTTAACCTTGTTGTAAGGTTTTTTTTGTAGAAATTTTTTCAATGGTTTCTTGATTATTTTTTGTATATCTATATGATTTTCTTATTCTCCTTGTGGAGATCTATCTTACGGTTGACAGATCGACAGTTTTCGTCCAAGTTTGGTATACTTTGTGCAGGTTTACATCTTCGACAAATTTGACACTGTTTTCGGCCTCAAACTTGACGTTCGCGACTTTTTCTTCGCAAAACCTATGGTTAACCACGACTATTCCTACTGCGAACCCACGAGTATACTGCAGACCCACGAATTCCAGTGAGCAGACCCGCGTATGCTACGACATACTCGCGACTATTCTCACTACTAACTCGCGTTTACTTCATTCTACTTGCTACCATCCTGTGTAGAGACCCGAGAGTGCTTCGGCATAGCCGTGGCTTTACTGCACAAACACTCGTGAACACCCTGATTAGAACCGTGACATTCGCCTTTACAGACCCGCGAACCCGCGGCTGAATCTACTGTAAACCCGCGAGTAACCATGACCTTTGCCGTGCAGAATCCGTGAGTCTCAATTTTTACTCGCTAGTTTCCCGTTGGCAGACCCGCAAGTGACTTTTCTTGGCATTTTTCAAAAGGGTTGTAAGTAAAGTTTATGTTCTTTTATTGTTTCTTACTGCTTCTACAGTTCAGTACAGTAAAGTATTTCAGTTTTATATTATTCACTTTTTTTCTCTTGTCATTTCTAGTATTTGGGTTTTATTTTTCTACCATTGTGACTTTAGAAGTAGCTTCTGTTCCTGAACTTGTTGGTCCTAACTATCTTGCATGGAAGATAAAAATCATTGATGTTCTCAGGAGTAAGAATCTATGGAGGATTGTTAATGGTGAACACAAAAAACCTGTTGATGCTCAATATTTGTCTCTATGAGAAGATAAATGTGATCAAGCAAGATGGCTCATTGGTCAAACGGTTTCAGATAGTCTTCGGGTAAGTATAGAGGCAGAAGACAGCCCGGTTGAGGTATGGAAAGTTCTTGCTTCTTTATTTGATAAATATGATAATGTTTATGCTTATTACCTTGAAAAGAATATTTTTGACCTAGATCCTTCTAACTTTGAAAGAGTAGAATTGTATCTTGCTGAAGTGAAAACCTTAAATGAAAAATTAAATAATTGTGGTAAAGATTACAAGAAAACAGTCACTGCTCTTATAATTCTTGTAGAACAAAAATTGTCATCTTGTTTTGATATGTTAATTCAAACTAGGAATTGAGCTCTTGAATTGTCTTCAAATACCACGAAACCTACTTTTGATGATTTTTGTAAAGGGTCGATTAATGAGCAAGAAAAGTTAATTGTTTCAGGACAAGTCTCACATAATAAAGCTCTAATGGCACATAATAAGAATCCTAAGAGAAGTTTTAATAATTCTAAAGGTTCTTGTTCACACACTTCAAAACCTACTAATAATTCTGGTAATGCTTCTAATGCACATCATGAATCTAGTAAGAAGAACAAAGTGTATGATCCTTGTAAGCATTGTGGTAAAACTAATCATCCTGAAAAGAATTGCTTTAAATTGAAACATTTAATGTCTAAGGCTAAAAAGAATGGTTCTGATGATTTCCAAGTAGCTTTATGTGCATATGTTGTTTCTTCTAGTAATTCTTCTTCTAATATGGAATGGATAATGGATTATGGTGCTTCTAAACATATGACTGGTAATGTTTCTTTATTTACATCTTATGACAATAATAAAAACACATCTCAGAAAGTATCTATAGGTGATGGTAAACAACTTTCTGTAATTGGTTCTGGTATTGTTAATGTTGCTAATGGTCAATTGGAAGATGTTTTTCATGTTGAAAATATGCCCATCAACTTACTTTCTATTTATCGTGCATGTCAAAAATTAAATAAATTTGAAGCTTGGCCAGATAAATATGTTCTTAAAGATATCAATCAAAATTTTAAAGTAGTTTCTTTTGGTCCTGTTGATCATACTGCTGGTTTATATAAATTTGTTGGTTTTAATTCAACTAAAAGACAACATTTTTATTCCTATGTTGCTCATGCTAATGAGATAAGTAAATTATGGCATCAAAGATTATGTCATTTGAATTATGGTAAAATGCAAATGTGAACTAAAATGGTACTTGGCTTGCCTAATATTTCGTCTACTAATGGTGTTTGTGAAGGTTGTGTTCTTGGTAAACATCATAGAGAAATGTTTGATAAAGGTAAAACTTGGCGTACTAAAGAACCTTTGCAATTAATTCATAGTGTCATTTTTGGTCCTCTTGAATTTCCTTCTATATCACATGTAGTCTATTTTCTTACCTTTATTGATGACTTTAGTAGAAAATCATGGGTTTATTTCATGAAAAAAAGTGATATTTTTTCTATGTTTCAAACTTTTAAATCCTTGGTTGAAAATGATTCTAGTAAAAAGATTAAGACTTTAAGAACTGATAATGAGGGGGGATTCATTAAAAAAAAATTTGAAGTATTTTTATCTAAACATGGCATTTGACATAAAAATATTGTTCCTTACACATTTCAACAAAATGGTATTGTTGAAAGGAAAACAAAACTTTAGTTGAAATGGCTAGATGTATGCTTTATTCTAAAGGATTACATAAGAAATTTTGGCTGAAGCCATAAGTTGTGCTAAATTTATTTTAAATAGAGTTCCTACAAAAGTTTTTAAGCATGTGACCCTTAAGGATAAATGGAATGGAAGAAAACTTGATATTAGTAACTTTAACGTGTTTGGTTGTGAATGTTCGGCTCATATTCCTGATGACAAACGGAAAAAGTTAGAACCCAAGTCTCACAAGTGTATATTCATTGGTTATTTTGAGGATTCTAAGGATTATAGGTTGTTTGATCCTTCTCATCAAAGTGTCATCATTAGAAGAGATGTTCAATTTATTGAAGTCTCTCCACCACCTAAGTCTGTCGAACCTCATGTTACTCGGAATATTCCCTTATCACCTATTACTCCTATCTCGATTACTCCTTCCAGTGCTGTGACTGATCTTAGTTCACCTTCTTCTTCTTCTTCTTCAAGTATTCCCCCTAAATGTCTCAAAGCTCCTGAAGTGACTTATGTCCCTTCTAGCCTTCCTATTTGGGCCTGGAAAACTCTTGAATCTGTAGGAAGTGATATCGGAATCCCTTCCGATAGTCGTAGAACTATATCTAACTTTGCTCTTATGACCAAATTTTTTACCACAGATGATCCTACTACTTATGCTCAAGCTAAGGGTAAACCTCATTGGGAACAAGCTATGTCTATTGAGTATGATTCTCTTATGAAGAACAAGACTTGGTCTCTTGTTCCTCTTCCTTCAAGAAAGAATTCAATTGGTTGTAAATGGGTTTATAAAACTAAATTTACTATAGAATGATAGATTGCAAAGTATAAAGCTAGATTAGTTGCAAAAGGTTATCATCAACTTGAAAGTATAGATTATAATGAAACTTTTGCTCATGTTGCTAAAATGAATATAATAAGAACCATTTTATCTATTGCTGCATCTTATAAATGGGAAATACACCAAATAGATGTTAAAAGTGCTTTTTAAATGGTGATCTTAATGAAGACATTTATATGCAAAAGTATCTTGGTTTTATTAATGCTTAATCATTAAGTTTAGTATGTAAATTACACAAGTCTTTATATGGTCTTAAACAAACACCTAGGGCTTGGTATGATAAAATTGATGCATATTTCTTGAATAATGGTTTTAAGCGTTGTATATATGATCCTAACCTATATTTTAAGATGTTGATGATAATATCATTGTTATTGTTTTATATGTGGATGATCTTATTATCACTAGTAGCCAACTTGTTCTCATTCAAAGTATGAAAAGTAATCTTCAAAAGCAGTTTGAAATGACTGATCCGGTATATTGCACTATTTCTTGGGTCTTCAAATTTGGCATCTAGAAGATGGTATTTTTCTCTCTCAACCAAAGTATGCTACATATTTATTGGCTTTTTTCCACATGAGTGATTGTAAACCTAATCCTACGCCTTTTCAGTCCGACGTAAAGTTAACTGTTGATTGTACGAATCCTGTTGTTTATGCCACTCTTTATCGTCAGCTCGTCGGCAATTTGATATACTTAACTTATAGCAGATGAGATATTTCTTTCGCCGCCAGTATGGTTTCACGATTCATGCAACAACCTCATGAAAGTCATTGGAAAGCAGCAAAAAGAATTACGAGATATTTACAGGGGACATTGTACTATGGTGTTTTTTATTCGAGCAATACTACAATTTCACTTTCTGGTTATACAGATTCTGACTGGGAAGGTGACAGTTTTGATCTACGATCAATTGTTGGTTATATATTTCAACTTGGTCCAGGTCTGATTTCTTGGTCCAGCAAAAAGGTGAAGACTCTTTCTTTATCTTCGTGTGAAGAAGAGTAGACACTTTTTATTTAAAATCAGGAAAACATCATAGGAGAAACCTCCACAAGCATGGCAAGAAACGCTTATTGTAACGACTACTAGAGAATCTATCAAAATGTCTAGAAAAAATTTCTTACCGTATGTCTATAAAAATGTATATCAAAGTTTCATATTTATTTTCTAAATTGGTTGCAAATGTGACTTTATTAATGTCAAAGATGGTCTTAGGTTCTTTCACAATAACGCCTACATATATTTTTATTTTGGGGTGGCAAGGGAGTCTCATAAAACTAATTTTCCAAAAAATATTAAACGGGAGAAGAGAGGCCCATCGTCTCCCATGAACTACAATCAAATACAAATATTTTATGCAATTAATCAACCATTATTTAACCTTACATCATTTTGATCGACCTAATAAAGCATAACTTGAACTTGTTTTTTTCCTTAATTTATCACAATGAATTAATTTAACTAATCAAATCAATTTCTTGAAGGATCACTGTGATTTTGAAAATAATATTGACTTTAAAAAAAATATCCATACAAAATATAAAAATAAAATCAACAAAAATAAATGAGCACCAAACGATAACAATGGAACAAACTTGTTAAAGCAAAAAATAAGAAAAATGTAATTTCAATAAAACATTCCTTTAGTACAAAATTTGTGATATAGTATCACACCATGGAAAATGGATTTAGAATATAAAAAACACTGAACATTATCGTTTTATCTAGAGTCCAAGAAGTGCACTAATTGACTACATCTCCAATAATTTTTTGTATCACTTTCCAATACTCTGCTCCAAGTGGAACGGCATAGAACACATCAGTTGGATATTTTTTCTCAAAATATAAGCTTCCCATGACTGCCTGAAATTGATTTGTCATCAATAAACATCGTTCCATTTTCATATATAAAAGGTAGGAAATTAATGTTAACGTTGCATGTGTGCACGTCAAATGAAAGAAATAACTAGTTTAGTTTATTGCATGATCTAAACGTAAGTAGTAACTTACATTGAGGATTGATTGGGTCGATTAGGAGTCTCTAAGTAGATCAACAAACATAGTCAATGCACTAAAATTATTTCCTCTTACACCCTGTAAATCCACATGACAATGGATCAAGGTCAAATCATAATGTTATTATAAGGATATCCTTGTTTCAAATGTTAATATACAAATATGGTGATATGGATATGAGCAGTTATGACTTACATGAAAATCCTCCGAGGCTTCTTGATCAACAAGAGTATGTAATGGATTTCACATTAAAAATGGCTTATTTGTAGTAGGAGTCCAATTTAGTTAAGAGACCTTGCAATTTGGTATCGAATCGAGCACTTCACTAATACAAATCGCATCCGAAGTTGGCTTCTTGGAAAAATGACGGGAATTGTTGTGCTATGCCACGTCCATGAATTAACGCCACGTCCATATTTGAAAGTTCAACACTATGTATCCCGAGATGGTATGTATAACAACTACGAGAAAGAGTACCAGATCTATAAACCACAAACAAACCCATAATAAGACCAACGCACATGTAATTTAATATGGCAATATTTATTCGAAAGTAAAATCTGTGTTATAAATCATAACTAATTTAGTTTGGTTGCTTATATAATATCAAATTAACTTGTATGTGCTTGCATTTGTATCTTAGATACCAATATGTACAACAAAATGAAGAAAACAAGCAGAACGGTGATCAATTTGAACCCTATGCAGTGTCAGAAACTGAGCAAAATAACAAACCATCAAACCTCTGCAATACCAGACGATAAGGAAAAACAACGACTCTAAAAATGTTCTCGATGCATCCCCGATTGATTGTTTGACGGACCGAGATTGGCATTGTTTTATGCAATCCAAGTAAGCTAATGTTTAGCATGGTTCTTGCACCTACGATGAGGTTGATATGCAACATGATGGGGATTTTATGTCGATGGAGAAGGAAAGCGGCATATTTAGTTCATCATCAACCATAAAAAATGATACATTAGATAACATATCATATTAAATCATTTTTTATGTCTTTATTGGAATTCTCAATCGATTGTTTAAGCACTTATTCAAAACATGGTATATATAGTGTCTTGACTTGATACCCAAATTCTTAAGCGAGTATCTAATTACTTGTAATGTTATCATACTTTTTTTCCTTTAAAAACGAGCATGAGCCTTACAATATGTTATTATTTACACCTTCAATGAGTATTATGAATATTGTATGGTTTCCTCTTAGCCGAATGTGCATCCTATGAATTTATAGTGATTTGATCAACTAGCTAAAAAGGTTATAGGATGGAACCATGACATGGAGGAAAAAAAGGTAAGCACAAAGTAATCAGAATTACAAATTACAACAAATCCCTTTGCCACCAATTAAGTGAGTCATTTCATAGTTGTTTTGACCTTTGTAATGTGTCATGTGACGTCTTCCAGGAGGCCCGACTCACCACCAACTTGCATTGAGAAGTGAGGATGATATAAATAAGCATGCACACAACATCATCCTTCTTATCAATCTCCCACTATCACCACAACGTTTTGGATTAGATACCACCAAAATTACAATCCAAATTTGTGACACCCTTAATGATTAATGGGTGCCAATCAATATAGTTATATAGCTAATTTTGTTTGTCTAGCATTCTACAGAATTTTCGATTACCATTCATTCATATTTATTTTTTGCACAGTTTCTAACTACCATTTAACGCCTCAACTACCAATATGTCTACATAATTTAATAGCCGCAATTTATACAATTGACTTGAAATGAATCAATTAAAGCAAAGATATAGTAAATTAGCTTTGAAACTATCTAATTTAGCAATCCAATTCCTTAGCAACTCCATGAATCAATCAAGTGTTGTCCAAACTGTGATTTATCCTCCTAGCCAATTAGGTGCTAATGTAGTTTCCTAGCTCTAGGAAATAAGTGGGTTTCCTAACCCTCCATGCTCGTGCCTATAACAAAGCAACATCTAGCCAGTAACCCTTTAGAATTCCTTAGCAATAGTTCTTGGCTCAAGCTCAATGTTACAATTCAGTATCCCGCTCTCTATGTTTTCCCCTTCCAAAATCCTCAACCTCTTTAAAAATCTAACCCTTGATCCTTCTCCAATGTTTCGCTTTATGCATTTCCCCCACATCCTTCATAGCCTCGGGAGAAGAGTGGCTGCCCCCATTTCCTTGGAAGGTCCCATAATAATAAAATAATACCTTCTTTCTTGAAATCCTACCCGCAACTAAGTTAGGCGTAAAATTCAAATCAAATAACATCTTGGTAAGATTTATGAATTCAATATTCTAATGAAATGGACCTAATTGAATCCTAAATGAATTCTATCTTTATTCTATAATGAAACGTAAATTAAATCCCAAATGGAAAGTAACTTATAGGCATACAATTAAGTTTCTTATTGCACTCATCATGCATCGAATCGTGATCGAATCATTTAGTAATGTTAATGAATAACTAGTGTATTTTTAAAACAATACTAGTGCACACGTGCAAGGTATGTATGCGTAGCTAGCGGACACATAGATTGCGTGTGTACTAATAATAACAGTCACTACCTATGATGACAAGTTCATGTATGTTCACAACCCAACATGCAAGAAATTAAATTAAGTAAACACACCATACAAGAGTCTTTATTAAGTCACCTTGATTCAATATGAATTGAATTTTAGCACCAAGGTTGTCATAAATGAACCGAGAAAGTATTCTAAACAAGGTAGGAACCAAGTACAAAACTAAGGTGGCATATCTAATTCCCAAACAACACTCTCAACTAGATTTGAACCATCCTTCCTCACTAACCTACTTCCATCTTCCACATCATATCCTTTCCTCTACTGCAATACACTGGAGCATCAACTATATTGACCTAAATCCATATATAAATCGTAAGTGGGAGTGTTTCCTACATGCACGTAACTTCCCCAGCAAGCGTGCAAACAATGGTCATCATCACACATCTAGGGGAGTGTGGCTTAACACGACCCTACCACGGGTCCAGGTTTCGAAGGATAAACGATGGGTAACACCTACATCCCTCTTGATAGAATTGGCATCAACACCTTATTATTAACCATATTGAGTTGTTGCTACTGCTCTTAGAGGTACGCCATCGATTGACAAACTTGGGAAACTGTGCTTCCTATAAAATTTGCACTTGCACACATATCATAACTATGTACCAACCCAACAATTAAATAAAAAATTAATGCTTTGTACCACACCTTTTCTCTTTTGATGTCCACGTCTTTGATGTTACTTTATAACAACAACTATCTTGTTATCTCTTATCGATTTCACCAATGTCGTTCTAAGATGGTGGGTGCCCGATTTGATTTCCTAATTCAAACATAGTAGCTTGTGGAAAAACGTTTATTGGGGATGTCATCCACGAATGCGGGGAAGCATCCCTTGGGTTTTTCCGCAAGGTTTTCACACACACACACACACGCATAAAGAGGCAAACTAGTGTACGTCCATGGTTTTACTAGGTATGCTTCCTGAAATTGTGGATGCCATCCCTAAGAATCCTATCGGTGTACTCTAGTGGACCTCACTATGGGGGATTCATATCCAGCAACTATCAGGTAGAACTAGCTCAAATGCATAGCAACATTAGTTAAAATCATTATCTACTAGAAATCTTATGCTGTAAGCGAGATGCGTTTAATAAATTCCCATCACTGGTAATATATGTTGGACATGTGTTTTACTCTTTGTAGGTTTCCAGAGCAAGGGGGCGCGGGGGGCCAACAAGCCACCCACAAGAAATGTTATGGGTCCGTCTTGAGTTGTTTTCGACTCATTATAAACTAATTATGGTCAAGGAATTGGGGTTGCAATCTAATCCGAGTTAATGGATTAGGGTTTTGGATGCTATAATATTGTACTATAGACATATAAGACAATACAATGAGATATAGCGTGGAGAGGCCCTCATGAATGTTGGTTTTCCCTATTTGGGGCTTCCAAGGTAAGTCTCCTTGTAATGAGTCTGTGAGCCACTATTAATTCTCATGTTCTAGATTCTATTTTGTATTGTTTTTCCTTACACAAGTTTATCAAAAATCTTCAATACGCATAGATCCAATGAGAACTAGTATGCAATAATATTTGTCTGATATAATTATGTTGATATTCATCAAAAGAATGTTGCACCATGATGACCTCTAACATTACATGAACCAAATAATACCGAGGTTCCACTTTGAACTATATTTGGTGTGTGACCTCTTTGGGGAGTTCGCGAACCAATTAGGTCCATGACGCTTCTATTATTGCACTCTTTGATTATCTTTTAGAACAAGAACTTTCTCCTCATTCCATTCTAGTACAAGAGAATAAGAACTTTCTCATTGTTCCATTCTAGGATAAGCTACACGAAGTCGGATTAGCTCATCTGATAGAGCAATATCCATCCATTGGATATGCTCGAATTGTCAATTTTTTTTTAATAAAACGTTGCTACTTGGTAAGCTCACCATGCATATCTAGTGTTGAATCAACCTTTTTATTCAATATTGGACTCAATCTTGTATAGTTAGATTGTGTTATAAATATATGTGGCAAGATGAATAATTTGAAAGTGTTCGAGAATTTCATTATTGCATATATTTCAAGCTCGATATTGTGGTATCGATGCTTTGTTTGTGATGGTACTCCAGAGGCATATTTCCAATGTTCTCTAAAGTTGTTCCCCATCCCAAGGTTGAGGCGTCAATCTATACAATGTAGCTACTCTCCTGTGGGTATCCTTACTAAAAAAGTGGCCTAAGCTTCTACTTTAATTTTAATGATTGTAGTTGTATGATCATCCACCCACCTCCATTGGTTTTTTGGGTAATTTATATAGTTGTGCTCATTCAGAGGAGACATATTTTCAATATGGCAAGATGCAATTGATGCAACCAAGGAAACACTATAACTACTTTGGGGATTCAATTTTATCGAGAAATTGTAGGATGGCTTCCGCAATGTGTGGTTGTGTTTTTACCTTCCCATATTTCATGTGAATCCTAAGGAAATCTACTTTTGGCTTCAGCTTAACCGTTTTATTTTTTGAGAGCACAATGTCATGCTTTCTTGTTAATTTCAAGTATTCTTCTAAATGAGAGTAATCCTCGTTAATCGAGAAAGAACAAACTAGTGTCATCGATATATACAAGTATGAAATTATAGTATGGGTTGAAATTATTGTCCATCCACCTTTGAATGTAGGTTATTCATTGCAAAGTACAAATAGCATGACTAACCATTCATACTAACTTTGAGAGTCCTTGAATGTTGTTTTATGGATGTCTTCTAGTGCTACCTTAATATGGTAAAGCCTACTTTTGTCATAAAACTTGTTATAAATTCCGCTATTGTTCGAATGGGTTCATAATGTATCTTTTTGGGGAATTGGATACTTGAATTTGATTGTGATTACATTTAATGGTATATAATTAACTACCATTTGTTTATGTCCTTTCTTCATTACATTGTGTTTATTGATCGTGAAGGTTGGACAATAAAAAGTTTGAAGTAAAGGGGTAGACGGGTTTTCACTTGATAAATTCCTTAATAGCTTCATCCATGTCTACCCATTTGCAAGATTTACAAGGATGCATTTTCTAAATGCCTTTGCTTTTGAAAATGTCTTTATTTCATAATATTGTTTGGAAGATTGCCAAAATGCTTGTGGATTTAAACTACAACACTTTTCAAAATATTTTTCATCAATAGGAGCTCGTTGCGGTGTTTTGGGATTGTCGAATAATCTCTATACTTTTATTTTCTAACTATCTTTTCGAGAGCTAGTTGTCCATAATGAGCTATGATTTATTCTAAACCAAGGAATTATTCTTCTAGATCCTCCTAGATTTTTGTTACAAAACTTTGGACACCCCGATTAGATGGTTAAGGATTTAGCTCCTCTATTTTTATTTATGCTTTTAATTTTGGAAGTTAATTTACCATAGATACACATTTTCATATCCACTTCAATGGACCATGAAAACAACATTCAAATAGTCAATTATTATTTTAGGAATTTCAATATTGAACTAGTAAACTACAGACACACACACGCGCGCACACGCTCACACACACACACACACACATAACTAATTGATTTTAGATAGCTACTTGGGTGGTCTACATCGAGTGATTGAGTGGATCGAGCTTCAGATAAAAGGTCATTGGGATGATGCATTGATTTGGATACCTTTGTTGTTGTCGTCCCTCAATGCCCCTATTGAGAGTAGGTGTTGTAGTCAACATTGAGAGGTTTACACAACATACCATCCATGAAATGCGAGGAAGTGCTTGAGGGTTCCTTGTGAGGTTGTCCTTGGATCATATATATAATCTCAGGGGTTAGCTCAACTAGTTGTTGCAAATGTTGCTAGGCATTAGACTAGTTCCTTGATAACATGTACCTGGATTGAAACCCTTGGATGAGGTGAACTAGACTATGCTCACGGGTATACGATGGATGCCATTCATGAATGTCGGGAAGCAATCCCTTGGTTTCAATGTGAGGTTTTTCTTCTAGTATATATATCTTAGCCAAAATGACCTTCATGTTGTATCCAATGTGGCATTTATATTGTAGCACAAGTAACCTGTATGTTGTAAGGTAACCCATTTTTAAGTACCTTCAAATCCCATCTAACATTAAGGCAGCGTGTTGGAATATTAATGTTAAATGGGTTTGAAGTCCAAGTTACATATTTGGGGGATAAATCAATGGCTCACATTTAAGCTAATGTTGAGATTATATCGACATCTCACATATATTTTGATGTTGAGATCAGATGAGTGGGTCACACTTAAGTAATGAGCCTTTAACAAGGGGAGAGGAAAACCTTGATGTCACGAGAATACTATTGTAAAGAGAAAAGAGCGCGAGAATAATTTTTGAAGCAATACAAAAGGGGTGAGAATATTTAAGGAAATGGTTTTTCATGTTAGGGTTTTCCATTGTATGTTTGTTGTTCATTTGTGCGATTGGTTTTATTGCTTATTTATTTGTTTTTCGAACAAGATCACTATGGTGTCCAAGAAATGGAAAGGGGCAATAGAGATCCTACATGTGAGTGTGAGAAAGATTAAAAGGATAGTGTTATCCAACACACAAACTTTTATGTACCTTTTATGAGTGACAAACCTTTGGAATTTCATTTTTGGTATCTTGTGAAAACTTCTCCAACATATGTGTTAAAATTGCTATGCCGCTCTTCATAAGAAAGCCTTCTTTTGGAAACAGGGTTAAGCTGTGAATCATTTTTGCATTGATTGAGATAACTCTTGCTTACCATGTCTTCTCATTACAATGCATTCTAACATTAAACTTTGTTGAATATCCTTTCAAGCCTTGAAATTACATCAACGGGCCCATGTTTAAAACCCTATGATTGTCGACTTGTAAAATCTTTATTATTGTGCCTGCCCACTTCTCCTTTTCACTTTTCCATTGCTCCATAACTACACCAAGATTTAAATCTCTTCAGCTATGCAACCTGACCTAGTTCATCTATATTTAAGTTATTAATGAGCTGAAATATAGTTTTGTGCTCGATTTTTTATGATGCATGGTCCTATTATTTTAACACCTTCTCTCTCCATCATAGTTCCCATCTCTTCAATATCACTACCACTTTTATTGATCCGTACTAGATTAATGGACTTCTCTCGATCTCGATGGTTTGGGGTTTCTTGGTGACATGGTGAACTTTTGTGAATTTCTTCTTAGTAGAACTTTATTGCTCTTAGAAGATCTTATATGGCAAATCTGTTTGATGTATGTAGTAATTGGATTTTTTTGGAAGTAGAATAATAGGATCATAGGCTTTTCTTTTTTTCTTAATAGGTTTTGATGTTCCTAAATAGTTTTTTTATGGGCGCACATGCGATGTATACCTAAATTTTGATGTTACCAAATAGCCTTTTTCTGAATTCTCTCTCACACACATTGGTGTAGTGATATATGTTTAAATTTGACTGCTTGAAATAGTGAAGATATAACTTTTCTCCAAAAAATCACAACCACAAACACCGGAGAGAGTTTTAGGACAAGAAAAAATGTTTTAGCATATTTCTTCGAGCATTTCCTTGAGGATCATAATTTGGTTGATGTAAAACCGATTAAGGTAGTCCCTGCCTAGAGGAATGGAAGAAGTAGAAGAGATGGGAATTCAAAAAAGGTTGGATAAGTTCTTGTTTGTAGATGGGTTGATGATATAATCATTCAGGTAAAGATCGTGGGCTAGGGAAACCTATCTGAACACCTTCTAATTTTGTTGCAAATAGATTGTGATAATAGGAAGCCACTTTTTCCTTTCAAGTTAAACTATTCTTGGCTCTTCAAAGAGGACTTCAGAGCTTTATTTTTTAGAAACCAGAAACACTGGGACAATAGTAGTGGGCAATCTGCTATGAAACAGTTTGCGGAAAATATGAAAAGGGTAAAAGTGTGGGGTCAATGTTTTGCTCAAACAAATAAAAATGATCTCAAGATGTGGAAGAAGCTAGATAACAAGTTGGTAGGTGTTTTCTCAAAAGAAGAATCCAATTCCCTCAGGGATTTGAAGGTAAAAAGAAATACTTGATTGCTAAAGAGGAACTTGATTGGAGGCTAAAACACAAAGCCATTTGGCTCTCAGCGGGTGACAAGTTTTCTTTCCATAGAAGGAACATAAATACTCTTTGGGGAATCAATAATTTTTGTGGCATTAGAGTAAAAACATTCAAGGAGTTGGGTGAAGTGGGAAAAGAGTATTGTAAAAACCTTTATAAAGATCACAAGGAAGCCAATACTGGGAAGTCATCAAGATCATTAAGTTATTCCCAAGATGATTGATAATGAAATGAATATAGATATGGAGACAGAGGTGTCTAGGGAGGAGATAAAAACAATCAGGAGCTCTTTCAAAAAAACATAAATCCCCAGGCCTCGCGGTTGTTCAACATATATTTTCATAGGTTTTTTTACTTAGTGATAAATGATGCACAAAGAATGGTGGAGGAGTCCAGAACCTTGGGAATATTTATGGGTGTCATAATTTCGTAGCACTTATGCCAAAAAATCAGGATCCAGCTTCCTTCAATGAGTTTAGGCCTATTCCTTTATTCAATTTGGTTTATAAATCGGTATTCATAATCATTGGAAATAGGATAAAAGTAATTTTGTCTAGTGCAATCTCTGAAGAGCAATTCAAATTCCTCTCCAATAACCAAATCCGTAGTGCCTTGGGAATTGCTAAAGAACTCGTGCACTCGATCAAAACGCAAAAGCTTCCAATTGCGGTGATGAAGTTGGATATCGCTAAAGCATATGACAAGGTAAATTGGATTTTTATAAGATTGTTGTTGTTATAAATGGGTGTGAACTTGCAAACTATGGAAGCGAAAATGAGTTATCTTTCATATGCGTCTTTTTCCGTTCTTATAAAAATGGTTCACCCACGATTTCTTTCAATGCTAGTAGAGGGTTGCATAGAGGATGCTCTCTCTCTCCCTCCCCATGTTCTGCTAAGAGTGGAAGGCTTGAGTATGTTTTTCGAGGATGCAATGAGAAGAGGGATAGTAAAAGGAGTCACAAAACTTCTACTAAGAGTGGAAGAGGGTTGCATAGAGGATGCTCTCTCTCTCCCTCCCCATGTTCTGCTAAGAGTGGAAGGCTTGAGTATGTTTTTCGAGGATGCAATGAGAAGAGGGATAGTAAAAGGAGTCACAAAACTTGTGATGATATGGCCATGTCTCGTTTGTTGTTTGTTGACAACATCGTGATCTTTTTTGGGTTTATAAGAGAGTTATGAAGTACCGAACAAATTTTGGATATATATTGCAAGGCCACAGGAATGGAAATCAACATGATGAAGTATTCGATGATGCTTGATGAGGTGTCCAATGGAGAATTTTTTTAAATTTTAAGACTATTTCCTAACATAAAGCCTAACAACTATAGGTTTGAAGATTGGATGTGGTTGTGTAACAAAATTGAAGCTGGGGTTTCTCTATGGTGTAAAATATGGTTATCTAGAGGAGGCAAATTAGTCTTGTTCAAGGTAGTATTATACAGCATTCCTGTCTACTAGATGACCATCTTCCATATCCCTTAGGCATTCAAACTAAAATTAAGAAAAATTGCTTCAACTTTTGTGGACTGGAGAGAGGGGAAAACAAGGAATTGTGTTAGTCAAATGGAATAAAGTGACACACTTGAAAGAAGTGGGAGGTTGGGGACTAAAAATATATACATTTATTTACTTTAGCTCTTGCTGCAATTTTTTTATGGAAATTTGTCTATAATGAAAGACTATGGGGGCAAGGTCATGAAATTCATATACTTGAGAAAATAGTCCATAACAGACTACGGGGCAAGGTCATGAAATTCAAATACTTGAGAAAATAGTCTATAGCAAAGTGGTTCAAACAATAAAGGAAGAATGCAAGTGGTGGATCCATAGCTTGAAAATATTTAGTGAAAGGCTTTACCTTGGTAACGAAATGGTTAGCATGGAAGATTGGATTAGGGAATAGAATGAGGACAGGGGAAGACCCCTAGATTGGATGCAAAGGAAACTTTAGGTTGTCGAAGGAGTTCTTAAGAGATCTACACCTTCTAGGAATTTTTGTCTTTGGAAGATGCAACATCATTGATCCAGGTGGATATCGGTGGCGACCCACTTCTTCCAACTGGCTCAAAAAAATCTTCTGGCACTTTCGGTAATTTGCTATTTTTAGCAATTTTTCGGGTCCTAAACTTCCAGGGACATTTTGAGGCCCTAAACAACGTTTTTTTGGGCATGTCGCGGTCGGACAGTTGTAGTCCTCAGATAGATATTTCCAACGAGATATCGCGCCCCAAACGGAGATCGTATGAAAAAGTTACGACCCCAGGAAGTTGATGTACTAACTTACACAAACGGGGCCCACATGACTTTTGGTGCTTCATCTCCTAGGGTTAGGTTTTTGGATGTCTGTTTATTGTAAAAAGGCCTTCGGAGCCTCATTGTATTCATCTTGGCATGAATGAGCATAGCAGCCACATCTCTTCCCATAGATAGCTACCACCATTCTAGCTATTGTATTTTACAGTCTGTTCTATTTCCGTTATTTAATAGAATATGTGTTTATTGTATAACTGTGTTCTTTGCAATATATTTCTGTATATGATTCTGTATGTGCTATCTTATTTCGTTCCTGCATAAATCGGTATCAGTGGTATCATAGCAATCTGCTCTTTGATTGTTTCTCGGTGCATATCCCCGACGAGGTCGGGATACAGAGAGTTGGCTCTTGAACTAGTTTCACTTGGGGAAGATCACTCTCGCCACCCCAAATGGCCTCCCATGGCGGACGAAAAGAGAGACGATGGAGTAGGAGATCATATCAAGTTGTTTCTCGAGGAATACCTCACACGACAGAGGAACAAGATGATGGATAAATTCTCCTAGATCCCTCGACGCATGCCGACGACAACATATACACATTCGACAAGCAGTCGTTTCGGAGATGCGACTCCCTTCAAGGTACAAGTTAACTTTGATATCCCTTTATTTGAAGGCCAGATCGATGTCGATGCCATAGATAAATGGTTGAATCTACTAGAAGGGTATTTCTCTGTCCACAATTTTTCCAACAGGGAAAAGATCGTCTTTGTGCTCCTCAAGGCCATCCCCTATGTCAAAAATTGGTGGGAAACTTATTGTGAGCAAAACTCATCAAACGAGTATGGATTGTTTGAATATGCCAATCCCACTTGGGCCTCTTTTATAGATGTCGTCAAGGAACAATATTACCTTGTTGGAAACTATGATGATCAGTACACAAAATGGACCATTCTGCACCAAGAGAGGGACCAAACGGTGTCAAAGTACACCAACAAATTTCATACCTTGCACACAAAGCTAGGTATCAAGGACTCCGAGCGGAACCTAGTACCGAAATATCGTAGTGGCCTACACCGGTACATACGAACAGAGATGGATTTCCTAGAAATCTCTTCACTCGGATCCGCCTATTGATATGCTGTCAAAATTGAGCAGAAATTTCAGCAAAAGAACAAGCGTGACTTTGGACCTGCGCAGAAGCAGGGCAAGGGAAACTCTGGCTCTCATAATACGGAGCAGGGAAAGGAAAACCAGTCCCAACCACAAGCGAAGAAGGGTAACAAAAAGACAAAGAAGGACACTGGGAAGTGGTACGAGTTCCACAAAAGCCCCTGGCACAACACTGATGAATGTCGCTCAAAATAGTCATTGGTGGCTGAGATCAAAGCTTCAGAATCAGATCCCAGTTTCGATTCTGAATCGGAACCTAATTTCACAGCTGCGCAAAAAGGGAAGCAGATCATTGATGCAGAACCCAGTTTCGTTGTTGCCACCACGCAGATTCAACCAGAGGAACCTGAAGAGTCGGAGGCAGAGGAGCACCTTTTCCACTCACAGATGTGGGTGAAGGGAATTCCCCTACACTTTGTTGTGGACAGCGGCAGCCAAAAGAACCCGATCTCAGAAGAAGTCATCAAGAGATTAGAGGTACCAATAATGCCACACCCACAACCATACACCATTGGATGGCTAATCCAAGGATGAGGGATCCGCGTCAGTCACCAATGTTGCCTACCATATGGCATCAAGCCCTTCAAAGATGAGGTATTGTGTGATGTGGCCCCACTCGAAGTATGTGATGTTCTTTTAGGACAGCCATATATGTGGAAGCGTCATGATATATATGAATCACGACTTCACAGTGTCATTTTCACTTTGGGAGGACAACTCTATCAGATACTAGAGACAGTTTCACCTACCCCAACCAAGCAAGGTAGGAAGATAATCTCTCACACTGGGAAATTTTCCCTATTCACAATTGCCACTAAAGGATAAAATCAAATCGCAGAGACATCCACAACCTCTGCACATTATCCCTCTACTCAACAGAAACAAGAAGAACACAAATTCAGTGCAGCATCGCCTATTCGAGTACCTCTATAATGCAAGGCCACGCATTCAAGGTGCTCCTCCAAAAAGAAACCATCCACACCAGTGTAGACCAAGGATACCACAACAACCAAAACTGTTGAAACACTCCAATGCATCCAACAACAACAATTACAACCCTTTGAAGATTTCAAAGAAAGGAAACATTTTCGCTTCAGCAAATGCCGCACCGAGAGCTCAACTTAGAACACAGTTCGACATATGATAAGGGATTTGACGTAATGGAGACCATTGCTTCCTAAGGAGGGGGGATTGATCCAGGTGGATATCGGTGGCGACCCACCTCTTCCAACTGGCTCAAAATAGTCTTCTGGCACTTTTGGTAATTTGCTATTTTTAGCAATTTTTCGGGTCTTAAACTTCCGTGGCCGTTTTGAGGCCCTAAACGACGTTTTTTTGGGCATGTTGCGGTCGCAAAATTCCATCGTTAAAATTCCATCTAATGATGGAATTTTGTCTCGACCATTGTAGTCCTCGGATAGATCTTTCCAACAAGCTATCACGCCCCAAACGGAGATCGTATGCAAAAGTTACGACCCCGGGAAGTTGATGTACTAACTTACCCAAACGGGGCCCACATGACTTTTGGAGCTTCATCTCCTAGGGTTAGGTTTTTGGATGTCTAGGGTTTTTTACATTCCTGTTTATTGTAAAAAGGCCTTCGGAGCCTCATTGTATTAATCTTGGCACGAATGAGCATAGCGGCCACATCTCTTCCCAAAGATAGCTACCACCATTCTAGCTATTGTATTTTACAGTCTGTTCTATTTCCGCTATTTAATAGAATATGTGTTTACTGTATCACTGTGTTCTTTGCAATATATCTCTGTATATGACTCTGTATGTGCTATCTTATTTCGTTCCTGCATAAATCCGGATCAATCATATGATATTAGGAATGTGTGGTCTCAGGGCTAGAAGAAGGTACAAGATTTGAGTCTGTAGGGGGGGGAATGCTAAAGAGTGGAACTGGTATGCGAGAAGCCTATTGTCCAGCACTATAAAACTCTCAAATCAAGAACATTTGTTCAAGTGGTCAAAATACTAGGGGGAATGAGAATGAATTGCATGGTTGGGTTACAAGGCATCAATAGAAGAAGGCTTTGTGGGAGAAAGATCTTAGTGGTGGTCCATGGTTTGGAGGTTATAATGTACTTTGAAAGCAATTTTTTTTTTTGGTAAGCTTTAGAAAATAAAGTCCTAACTTGGGATAATTACAAAAATATAATAAAGTTGGGCCTAGGAAGGTGTATCTTGTGCAAATCCGATGAAGAATATGCGAATCGCCTTATTTGTTTCCAATCCTTTGGATAGAGTTGTATGGTCAGAGCTTTTATATGTTACTAGGGAGAGAACCCTATTAGATTGTTTTTATTCATGGATTATCGGTCACTCGGTTAAAGTTTTTATGGCTCTGCCTTGCTATATGATATGGCTTATTTGGTTATCGAGAAATAAAATGATCTTACAAGGTTTCGATTTTACTCCCACCACAAGTGACCCATAATATTAGGAGTGCCTGCAACCAAAACTGGTCTTCTTCCCAGGAAAATCCAATCAAAGAATTAAAGGAACCTGAAAGTGATTTTGAATAGGGTTGGCTGATGGGGCATGCCAAGGTTTCTGAGGAATGTGTGGGGGTTGGAGCAATTCTACATCTGAATCAACAACACTTAATTAATCTAAAATTTGCAGTAGGGCCAAGCATTGTCAAACAAGCAAAACTTGATGCCATGTGGGCTAAAGATTGCAGTAGGGCCAAGCACTATTAAACGAGCAAAACTTGATGCCATGTGGATTTTATTGAAGAAAACTACAAACAATGATGTAAAAGATTACAAGTACTTGGGGGAGAAGTTGATAATAGTATGGGAAAACCATATATGCAGATCAAATAACTTACTGCTGGACCATATTATGAACCAATTCTTATAGGTTAAAGCGAGATTTGAAGATATACCATTTGCACATGTATATAGAGAATTCAATATCCTGGAAGACCAGTCATGAAACTAAGCTCTTTGGCTGGAGGAAGGGACTCTTAATGAAAAAGAATTCAGAGAAAGGTTTCTGGTATCAAATTCAATCTAGCTTTGGTTTAAATCAAAGGGAAAATTTTAAGCCACTTGATATTTTTGTATTATATGGCAAATCTTCTTGATGTATGTAGTAACTGGACTTTTTGGAAGTAGAACAATAATATCATAGGCCCTTTATAAAATAGGTTTTGATGTTCCGAAATAGTTTTTTTTTTCTAAATGTGCCCCATGCGCACATTGCGATGTATATTTAAATTTTGATGTTACCAAATTGCTTTTTTCTGAATGCACATTCACACACATTGTTTAAGTTGGACTGCTTGAAATATTGAATATATATATATATATATATATATATATATATATATATATATATATTTTCCCAAACAATCACAACTACAAACACTAGGGAGTTTTACGATAAGAATACATGCAAAGAAAAAATATTTGCCTTGCTGTCAGACTTACCAACACTCATATTTTTAGGACAAGAAGACAATGCAAAGAAAAAGCATCTTCCTCGTTGTTTTAAGAGATTTTGGACAAGAAGATATACTAAAAGATTTTGGACAAGATTATACACAAAGAAAAAACGTTTTTGACTTTTGATTTTTAGGACAAGAAGACATTACATAAAAATTTCCTTGCCGTAAGAGTGCTTTGGACAAGAAGACAATACAAAGAAAAGAACAATTTCCTTGCTGTAAGAGTTTTTCGACACTTGGGAGTTATAGAACATGAAGACACAGAAAGAAACACAAGAGATTTTTTTACACCTGGGAGCTATAGAACAAGAAGACACACAAAGAACTAGACTACAACGGAGCAGATAGTCTATCAGAAGTAATATTTATAAAGAAGGATGAGATATATTAGAAACAATTTAGAAGGAAGGTCTTTGACAGACAATCTACCAAGAGCGGACGCAAGGCCTAATCTCCCTTGTTCAATGTGAGTCTAGAAAAAATAAAGATAGAACATAAATGACTCTCCTAGATCTAATTAGAGATCAAGGAACTAGATGATATTACCTTACGAATCGTTGATCCTTTCTCCTTGAATGTTGCTGCAATCTTGATAGTATTCAGATCCAAGCTGCAAAACCTATCAAGACAACACAACGAATCAAGTAGTAAAATGCACCTACACAATAATAGATCTAAGTAAGCAGTTAAGTAAGCAAACTACACAATATATCATTAACACAATGAGATTTGGTGGAAAGCACTTATATTACTGTATTAAATGGGAAATACATAGGATAAAAGATTACAACCAACAACTTAACGTAGCAATCCTTCTCTGATCAAGCCAATGCCAAAGCCTCCAAAGGGATGATGGATCTCTCAAGGATGAGTAGAGATCTATACTAAGCTAATTTCACTAGCAATTAGATACTATAGACTTCCTCTCCTTGGGATGGGAGTGAGCTTCACTTATATAGAACTAAGTGGATAGGGTAGGTTGAGATATGGTAGGAGAGAGATAGGGGATCCTTCCAAGAGGTTAGGCACCGAATGCCAGCTTCCCTAAAGGCTAGGGATATGGATACACATCAACTAGCTTCAAGAATGGGCTCGAAGAAGCTATTTTAGTCCATTAACTGACATCGTCGCAGTTTGTAAGAGGACAACCTGCGACGTCGCAAGTTGCATGAGGACAACCTGCGACATCGCAGGTTGCATGAGGACAACCTGCGACGTCGCATGTTGCATGAGGAAAACCTGCGACGACCTCTCAAAACCTAGTATAAATGGGTTTGCATCTCTTCCAAGTTAATGACTTAGTCAAGGAAACTTTAGGGATGTTTACACTGAGTCTCATGATGGTAAGATTTAGGTGTAACAGAATGCCCCCCAAAGCATGAGGCTATTTGAAAATTAGACAGGTGAAATGCTTTGACAAAAGGAATGGAAATGGCTCATCGGACGAAGGACATTGCTGCAGTACAACTGACACTGAGTACACAGTCTCATATGACTCACAACATGGTTGCCGACCAATACATTGCAGATCCATGGTAGTAATGACTGACTGAACACAATCATGGCTACTAGACACAAGTGTAGATCCATGATGAGATGATAACATATCCATGACAAATACAAATGTGGATCCGTGTAATATGACTCAAAAAAATCTCCATCACAAACTAGGTAAAACATGACTCCCCAGGGTCTTCAAGGCGAACCCGTAATGATATGAATCTATCCATGTGATTACAAATGTCTTGACGTCGAACATGGTAGAAACCACTTGATTACCGGTCATTGATGTATACCGTTAACAAGCGCTAGGGAAATCACCATTAATGTCGATGATTCCCAAGGTATCACAGTACATATCATCAAGCGTGAATAAATAAGTTGAAGTCGAACACAAGATGAAATCTTTCAATCAAGAGTCAATGATGTAAACTCATGTTGAAAGCGAGGTAACCTACCATTGAGGCATGCAGGCCCCAAGGTACTTGGTTGGTTTCTAGATTCAATCCTCGGATGATGATTTGAAGTCGACAAGGATGAATCTGTTGAAGGAGGGCCATGAGGAATCCCCCATCATCAACACGAAACACGACAACAGATGTTTGGAGAAAATCGGATGGTACAGTAACATACAAGACTGACTCAGAGTAGACTGACATGGTAAAAGGTGTATTGACTGCAGAAAACGGGTGGTGAAAGTATTCTTGAACATGGGCATGGCATGACTTGGAAGTATTGACATGACGAGTACAACACTGACTTCTTAATGCAATTGATGATGGAAGTTCTCTTTGAATGACTAGACTCAGGAAGTAGGCAAAACGCGAGGACAAACGGATGATCCAAGTACAATATGCGAATGCAAATGAGTGCCATGTTCAAGAATGACTAGGTACTGCCACATATAAAGAGTGTAACATAAAAGCGTTCCTTTTTCCCCATCATGAACGATGAGTGCCTCATGTGTTTTTAACGAGCTTGATGAGGGTAACTAGATGCTCGGTATAGCTCATCTCAAAGATGAGTCCAATCCCAAATATTTTTCGAACCTGGGAGAGGAAGGGTTCATCCCATGATGGGCCCTTCAATGTTAGAGATTAACGAGTGCATAGAAGGTAAACTTGGTCATCATTTCATGTTTAGAGAGTCTGAAAAGAACTAAAGAAGACTCTAACAGTCCTTTTTCGTAAAGTTAGCCTCATCACCCGAAAAAGGGTAAAATAATGCGGGAGAGGACTCTTCCAGTCATGATTGGATGGAGTATACCTTTTTCGTAAGTAGTGCTACCTGGTCCTGGTCTGAAAAAGGGGTAAACTATCACTAGGGAGATGACCATTCAAATGCTTTAACAAGCGTGAACAAGACAAGTTCGCTTGGCAATCTTTTCATATTTCGAGAGCCTGAAAAGAGCTTAAAGATAGACTCCAGGGGGGTTCCTTTTCCGTAGGAGTTTAACGAGCCTGGAAAAGTGATAAATCATAACTCGGTGACTTATTTCATGGTTTTAAGAGCACGAGAAAGAACAAAGACTAAGCTCTTCATCATTAAATAATTAAAATCTAACGAATGAAAAATAACAACAAAACATTCAAGGGGTTGTTCATACCTGAGATGATCACAACAATGTGAAAACGACACAAATAGAACACCTAATGTCTCCTGCATGCTTGAAAACTAGGTCAAATAGTCAACCAGGCATTCAAGTACAGTAAAAATGATCCAAACTATAGCAAATAACCCAAAGAGAATCTAAATTTGAAAAGAAATATTATCTTTTTGTTTATAAATAGAAAAAATAACCAAATATAGTTACCATTGTTCATTTGCCAAATTGATGAGAAGAAAGTGCCATTTGGAGCAGAATTTCACTTGCCGATTGTCGGAGCTACAAGCAACCATTTCACGAGCCGTTCGGAGCAGGTAACCCTAAATCTCATCCAACATATTTCCAGTGGTTTATAATTTCAATTTTTGTTCATTTTTTAGGGTTTTGGGGTTGATTTGTAGGGAGTTTGTGCACCCTCTGGTCATCGCAGGTCTCCCTTACTGGAACTGTGATGAACCCAAGTCGTCGCAAAGCCCACAAGGGTGTCTTGCAACGATTTCACTCTGTCCGAAAGGACGAGGTGCGGTGGTGGAAACGTCCATCCCACAAATCAAAACCAAGCCACAAGAAAAAGTTTTAATGGCTGGAGTGAGTTCTAATGGTGTTTAAATGCCCTTATTGACAGGTTTGTGGCCACCAACATGGTTCTAGAGTGGCGCGAGTGAGAACATGAGGTAGATGATGTGCAAGCAACAAATGACCCATTATGTGTGGAGGCATTGCGGAACTATGGATTACTGAAGTTATTCAATGTCCAGGGCATGAGGGCCCAAGTCCTTCTGCTGGAACATATGGTCCGTTGTTGTGACGCAACACAACGGTACTTCGTGATTGGAGAGCACATACTGACTATAGATGTCGAGGACATCTACTTCTTGACTGGATTGTCCCGGAGGGGGGAAAATGTGGCTCTTACCGGATCACAGGGAAGTGATCGGATGGTGGACGAATTGATCGTCCAGCACTGTACTCCGCATACTCGTGCCTCTAGTGGGAAGATTCCCATCAAAGAGGTGCGAGATCGTCCACTGCGAGCTATTCTTTTCACCATAGTGAGGATAGCAGGGAGCCAAGCGGCTCATCTAGCTACCAAGTCCCAGATGTTATCCGCAGAGGACTGCATGTCTCTGAAGGTGTTCAATTGGTGTGAGGGACTCCTCACCAACGTACGAGCTCAGCTGAACAAGTGTCGGCGCGGAGAGCTCAAGTAGTTCGGGTATGGATCGATAGTGATCTCATTCTCGTTGGAGCGGGTTCCCCTTCTACACCCAAAGGTGACTATGGATGACAGGGATCCCAAGGACCCTCATATGGTCAGATGGACATAGGTAATGGCCCGCCATGGTGGCGGGGGGTCCTATCATCAGGTACGGTCCTAGATTCTTCACCTGGATGGAAGGCTAGCTACTCATGATAGAGAACTATCCGTATAGTGGCATGGATTTCAGGAAGGACCCAGACCTAGTGCTACCTGAGGAGGCAGAGTGGGGAGACATCGGTAAGAACAGTAACCCTTGTAGTTTTTACATTTTGCGTATTTATAATTTTTTTGTGTAGTGTTGATGAGTTAATAACATGTGTGTGCAGATGTGGGCCCTTCACGGCTAGTGGGAGTCTCGCTTCTCGCGAGGAGAGGAGAGGCACCACCAGTAGCGCCAGCCATGCACGATGCCATCTTGGAGATGGATGACATCTATGAGAACCTTACGAGGTTGACATTGGACATCCCAGATGCGGTAGTATATGAGTTTTCGAGGCCCATGCAGAGGTATATAGTCGGTGTGACTATGTGCTTTGGTACGCTAATCCGCAAGGTAGCGAGGGCAGTTGAATGCTTCCATATCCAGCAGTCGAGGGCTTCTATACCTAGAGGTGCACGGGCTAGACGTCAGGCCCAGTGATGTTATTATGTATGTACTGAGAGCTATGTGAGCCTCAAATTTTGTACTATTGAAAGAGTATCCTCCCGGCGAAGTTTGAGGTGGGGAAGGAATAGGTAATGTAACCGTGGTAGTAACAGGTGTGTTGGACTGTTGCCTTTCAACAAGCTGGGTCATTTGAGGTACAAGACTGGTCTCCTGTCTAGGGTGTGTATGTGTGGGAGTTGATGGTTGACCATACTCAGAAGTGGTCACATGCTGCGTGGACGATTCTGGTGAATCATAAGATAAAGAACGACTCGGGAGTGGTTGCTAAGGAGGTAACGTCGGGTCTTCAACCCTTCGTGCAAGGCTCCGTCTTGAAAAATTCGCGGCCATAGCTCGTAATCGAGTTAGGCGCTCTTGATAAGGTACTAGAGAGTTGTTAGGAGTATCCCAACTAGGTGGGGATGCAATGGAAAAATGAGCCACTAGGTGGCCTAGAGATGTTGTCAAATAAGATGTTGCTGGACCAACAGCTGCTACAAGGTCATCCTGGGGTGGATTTAACCATTCCACCGATCTAGGCTCTCCCGGAAAGACGGGAGGTAAGTCTTGTGGAGTAGAAGTTTGTGCCTCTTCACCCTGCGGGGGATGGGAGGCAGGTGAATCTGGAGGAAACATATGTGCTCCAACATTCAAAGTAGGGTTTTCTACTTTGGGTGACATGACCATGGCTTGTGGGTCCATTCTTACCCGTGAAATTACCTCCTGGTTAAGGGGATATTTGGGTGGCAAGTTCTGAATCCTACGGGACCTTCTCCAAGGAAAGTCAGCCAGAGTGACTGAAACAAAAGTTTCTCCTAGGGAAAGATAAACAAAAGAAAAGCAAACCAGACAAAACCCTACACAAACTAAGGCCACAAGCAAACTTATGTGATAAGAGTGGATTCAACAGTCTGGAACCTCACAGGATTGTCAAGGCTTCACAAATCGATATATACCATAGGGTCCAACAGTAAAACGCAACAAGGAGGATTTTGACCATACCCTTGCCTGAATATCCAATTACCTGGACGGTACATGCGTAGTAATCTCCCCGAGTGTTGTTCTCACTGTATTGCTCTGCCAAGACGGCCAAAAGGTTTACTCAGTTGGTTTTAGGAATCCTAATGGTGTCTCCCGATATACTCAAGGTAGGTGGGAGATCAAATCCGTAGTGGTGTTGTCTAATGCACAAACGTACGGCACAAGACCTTCCTATATACCACCGAGTACGTGAAACACCTTTCTATATATGCCAAGTACGTGAAACACCTTTCGATATACGCCAAGCACACGAAGTACTTGGTTGGTACGTGAAAGAGATTTGATATACCTGGTTGGTACATGAAAGAGCTTCGATATACCGATAAGTACGTGGAAGACTACACTACCCCCGGAATACAATGTTGGAAAGTAACGACAGCTGCCACATTTTACGATGTCGGAACACATCTCTAACTTAACACACAAGTTACTAAAATTGTTTACCCTAGTTCTACCGTTAATTTTATCTGGACGGTTAGGTGAATGCATGAGGTGAGTACATAATCGTAAACATAATGCAAGCCCTAACTACATGCAAAAAAATATTATTTTATTTTGATGAAATCTATGTATGGGAAGGAGAAATTTCTTTCCAAATGATTTTACCAAAGCAACACAATCCCAAAATCTACCAAATTCAATAAAAAATACTCTTTTCGTTTTTCCGTTTTTCAAGCAAAACTCAAAAAATCAAAAAGCATGACAACCAAATCCAAATATTTTTCTTTTGTCTTTTCGAATCAAAACTTGAGAGATGAAAAGAGAGAAATTTCCTATCTATAGCACTCTAACTTTTCAATTTCACTACAATGGCTTAAAAGCATAAAAAATCAAGAATGCATACAATTTCTTCAAACATGGAATTACTTTAGTAAAGACTTGATCTGAATTTGAATTCTTCAAGAAAATGAATGATTCATAATTCTCGAAAAGCACAAATGACTAATTCTTGTTCAAACTTTTCCAAAAGATTATTAAATGACAATTCCAATGCATGAAGTAATTTCTACAACAATTTCCAAATGTACTTGAAAACAAGAAAAATGATGCACTTTCAATTTCCAATGATATGCAATGGTAACAACTTGATAATATTGATATTTTTAAGCATGGATAACTGAAAAGAACATTGATTTGCAACACTCTTAAAACTCGGGAAATCTCAAGCAAAATACAAGCACTCAAATGGACTGAAAACACTTCAAAACACTCAATCAAACAACCGGAATGCAAACAAAGTTTAATGACAAGTGCAAAAAGAAGTTTGGGATCAGATCCAATGCAAGGATCAGATCAGGTGAGGAGAGGGGTGATGACAAGGATAAGTGGATGAAGATGGGGGAACTCAAAGTATCCACCACTACCAATCTTAAGTTTGTCAAGAAAAGAGGCCCAATAAAACCCACACAATAAACCAAACAAATTCAACACACTAATCAAAAGGGTCTCTGACTGGATCTTGCAGCACAGAGAGGTCTGCACACCAAACCAAAACTCAAATAAAAAAGATGGAGGGGGATGCCCACATGTCAATTTTGACATATTGGCGCAGTCTGTGTGTATACACAGAGCGACCGTTGCAGGTCACTATTGCGGAAAAAGCGATGATGTCACAGTACACCAGTGGATGGGTTGCGACGAAAGGCCAAAAGACAGAGAAACAGAGGTAAAATCAATGCTCTGGTTGCACTGTATAGGTGCGATGGGAGAGATCCAAGTTCAAAAATGAACAAATCTCCAAACAATGAGCAATAAACTGGTTTGAAAATAGTGAGTACAGACTCATAGGAGGACTACAGACTCTTCAAAGTGAAGATCTGATGGTGAAAAAGACTTAGGAGGCAAAAAAGATAGCTTGCAAAAGAAATCAACTGAAAATGGAATTCAAATTGAAAACTACAAACAAAGAATGTATTCCCCAGTATGGTCTCCAGATTTGTTTGACGGACAATCTACCAAGAGCGGACTCGAGGCTTGACCTCCCTAGCTCAACATGACTCTAGAACAAATAAAGACAGAACATAAATGACTCTCCTAGATCTAATTAGAGATCAAGGAACTAGATGCTATTACCTTACGAATCGTTGATCCTTTCTCCTTGAATGCTGCTCCAAGCTTGATAGTCTTCAAATCCAAGCTACAAAACTTGTCAAGACAACACAACAAAGCAAGTAGTAAAATGCACCTACACAATAATAGATCTAAGTAAGAAGTTAAGTAAGCAAACTACACGATATATCATTAACACAATGAGATTCGGTGGAAAGCACTTATATTACTGTATTAAAAGGGAAATACATAGGATAAAGAGATTACAACGAACGACTTAACATAGCAATCCTTCTCCGATCAAGCCAATGCCAAAGCCTCCAAAGGGATGATGGATCTCTCAAGGATGAGTAGAGATCTCTCCTAAGCTAATTTCACCAGCAATTAGATACTATAGACTTCCTCTCCTTGGGATGGGAGTGAGCTTCACTTATATAGGACTAAGTGGATAGGGTAGGTTGAGATATGGTAGGAGATAGATAGGGGATCCTTCCAAGAGGTTAGGAACCGAATTCCAGCTTTCCCAAAGGCTAGGGATAGGGATACACATCAGCTAGCTTCGAGAATGGGATCGAAGAAGCTATTTTAGTCCATTAAATGACATTGTCGCAGTCTGTAAGAGGACAACCTGCGACGTCGCAGGTTGCATGAGGACAACCTGGGACGACCTCTCAAAACCTAGTATAAATGGGTTTGCATCTCTTCCAAGTTAATGACTTAGTCAAGGAAACTTTATGGATGTTTACACTGAGTCTCATGATGGTAATATTTGGTTGTAACAAAAGGCTGACATATATCAGACGCAATTTATAAAGAATGAGAGGTGTATGCACCAACAAGTAAATTGAAAAAACGTGGGATTATAATGCTGTAACCTTCACCTTAATTTTTGTTCGAGGGGTGCTCTGCTTTCCAAATTCCCACCTTATTAAAAATGGTGTTATGTTTATATATAAGATAGAACAAAGGAGAATAATAAATATGACTGTAGTGAATAGTCTGTCACACAGACACAACAAACAAAGAACACGAAGAGTACTCTCGAGTGACAGCCGAGCATCCTAACCAACTAGACTGGAGCATACTGTAGTGAATAAGTCCTGGAATTGGCCCTCTCTCTCATGCATAGCCAACAAAGAATAACAACCTGAGCAACATGGAATCCCTTCCAACAATAGTTATTTTAGTGGAATCGTAGTTTAATTTGATTCAGTTTTGGTGTGGAGGCCGATTCACAGTGGATTGATGTTGTTGTTAACTTCACATACGAGGTGTGACTAGGAACTGCTGTGTTTTTGCAGTGGTGGTTCTATTTTGAAAAAGTTGGTATTTTGAATAGAATAAAATGCGAATGGGAAGATAATACCAACCTTTTTTTGCGGGAGATGAGACCAATCCACATACATTTGTCAATCAATCATGAATTTTGATAAACCAACCCCCCACAGGGGAAGATCTCACAATATGCTTTTGGAAGTTAAAATGTAGGTGCAATACACTTAGTTAAGAAGGGCCCTCGTGCGAGAGCCCATAATCTTAATTACCGTGACTACAACGCAAAAAAAAACTGTATTGAAAATGAAATTCAACTTGTGTATTGTAGAATCAATGAATCAATTAGCCCAACCCAACTGGGTGCGACCATCATTAGCTTTCTCACACAACAAAGTTGCAAACAATGAATTACAATGGTTATCTCTGCAGCAGAGTGAAAAGAGAATAACAATGCCTCCGATTTCCATTATAATCGAATGTATGCAGCAAATTGAACCGTAGCCCCCCTCTACTCTCAACTACTGGTCGGTCATCAAATGGAGGAACAAGTGGAACCGCACAAAGGGGTGGTGTCTTGTGACCACGACGACCTAACTGGACTCGCTGCCATAGGCTTGTGCGGGATGCTTGTTGTGTGGGATGCTTGCTATGTTATTTGACTTGAGCCTCTGCTGCCACAAATTATGACATGCACTCTCCTCAATGGGAGATGCTAGGTAGACCCCCCTCCCAAGTGAAATGGAGGTGGCCTTCCTAGGCCATCGACCTTCGTGATCATCAATTGACCCCGCCCAGGTAAGTATGTTTTCCATGCTTTCCTTTTCCCTACTTATGCCTCTCCCTTTCATTCCTTCCATCCCCACTTTCCATGTGGGATATAACTCCGCTATTCCAAACCGAAAATATAGCCATGCTCCCTCTACAATTCACTCCATCTTCATTGTTATCAATATATCCTACTATAAGTTTGAAGACGCTTCCTTGGTAGGTGAAAGTTGGTACTTGATATAGACCTCAAAAGTCTTCCCAGTGACATGTTAGTGCTTGTATCTGCCCTTTTGGATGTATCCCAAAACACACAACAATAACTAGGCCCGGGGGAAAGATATGGGTGAATTTGGATTAATAGATACCCCTCCCCTCACTCACGGCTTCTTCGACAAAGAGAGACCAAATTGAATTGTGTTAATGGTTTTGTACAATGCTAAATCTGGGTGCATTAGCATCCATCCTGGTAGGATGAATCTTATTAAGAAAATGTATACTATATGGCCCATTCTTCAAATACATATTTGGAAGTTAGACCACTGATCCATCGTCGATTCCTCTCCAACTCCAATAGAGTTGATCGTTAAGCAAGCTTATGGGAGTAGTCACCTCCATATATGCGTGGTGCCTCAGTCTTCACATGGGGAGCCACACTTGGAATCGAAATTGTGCGTTCACTGCCCATAACCACCTAACGTTGCGGTCCTTTGGCGGGGACCACTGTTGGATCCAAAATCAAGACAACATATTCTAACTTGTCCTTGGGAGGAGACTACTCGAATTTCCCTGAAAGGAAATAAAATTATTGCATCCTTTTCTTAGTACAATCATTACCTTAAACTCCTAATAAAATCAATCCATTAATTTTATACACATGCACACACAGACGTGTGTGCTTGTGTTTATACACACACAAAAATGCATTGCGTAAGAAGCCATAATGAGCAAAACTCGGCGACCGGCAGGCACCAAGGGGGGTAAACAAAAACTATAAAGTCCAAGCCCTTGGGTATTTACAAGCCCAAATTAAAAACATTCATACGGCAATAGGCCAAATCATATAGAGCGAAATCGAAATTGAGTGGCCAGATGGTCATAATAAACATATACATCAAGATTAAGCAAAAAAAAACAAATTCCATCTCTGGAAGGAGGCTCACACTGATCTGGATGTGGGGCCCACCCATTAATTGGTGGCTCGTCCATAGCCAGAGCAGGGTCCCATCCATCGTCGTTCTGCTGCTAGAGGTGCTTCTCCATTCAAAGGGAATTTATCATTCTTGGGCTGAGAAAGGGGTGGCTGGTGGTGATGTTCACCACTTATGCTTTGATGCTCATTGAGTTCCTAAACTACGTGGCTTTCTTCGTCCACAACACACTACCTTATCTATGAGAGAAAGTATAATCAATGGGGCAATGAACCTCCAGGTGAACCCAATTCACTGTGCATAGAACCACCCTTGGGTACTCCACAAGCGGCGTGAGATGTGTTGCCTCAAGATCCACCTTCCTTTAGTACAAAATTTGTGATATAGTATCACACCATGGAAAATGGATTTAGAATATAAAAAACACTGAACATTATTGTTTTATCTAGAGTCCAAGGAGTGCACTAATTGACTACATCCCCAATAATTTTTTGTATCACTTTCCAATACTCTGCTCCAAGTGGAACGACATAGAACACTTCAGTTGGATATTTTTTTCTCAAAATATAAGCTTCCCATGACTGCCTGAAATTTATTTGTCATCAATAAACATCGTTCCATTTTCATATATAAAAGGTGGGAAATTAATGTTAACCGTTGCATGTGTGCATGTCAAATGAAAGAAATAACTAGTTTAGTTTATTGTATGATCTAAACGTAAGTACTAACTTACATTGAGGTTTGATTGGGTCGATTAGGAGTCTATAAGTGGATCAAAAAACAAAGTCAATGCACTAAAATTATTTCCTCTTACACCCTGTAAATTCACATGACAATGGATCAAGGTCGAATCGTAATGTTATTATAAGGATATCCCTGTTTCAATTGTTAAAATGCAAATGTGGTGATATGGATATGAGCAGTTATGACTTACATGAAAATCCTTTGAGGCTTCTTGATCAACAAGAGTATGTAATGGATTGCACATTAAAAATGGCTTATTTGCACTACGAGTCCAATTTATTTAAGAGACCTTGCAATTTGGTATCGAATCGAGCACTTCAATAATACAACTAGGTTGGTAGATGGAACAAATACAAATGAGGTGCTAACCTTGTCAGACCTAAAATACTTTTATTAATAATATGACATTTAATTGTCAACGGGGGGTTCGTAAACTTAGAGGTGCACGCACAATATATGCATAATCATAGTCTATTCAGTGCAAACTAACGAATGCAATGGTTTGCAAAAGAAATAGGATAACTAGATGCTTTCAAATCTAGTACAAGAAGTAGTATGGGAAATTAATAAACAATTTTGTGAAACTATCATAATTTCTAAGAAAACTCTTTACGAGGAAAACACACTTTAAATGCAATTTATGATCTATTGTTTTATAAACAAATCGCATCAAATAATAAACAAGCTAAAAATATCCCCATATACAAAAGCTATGAAAAATCCCCTCTTTATAAAAATAAACAACTATGATAAATACACTATTCAAAGTAATATAAAAGATACTTTAATTAATAAACTAATGCTAGACTACAACATTTAAATCAAACCTAAAATCTCTTGAAAAGTAATAAATCTACACCAATCAATCAAACTCTATATGCAATTTCTATGATAAATATTTAAAACCTATGATCTAGATAAAAAGAATTCACAAGCCTAAAAGATAAATCCAACACTCTTTTGTTTTCTTGAAAAATTAAAACAAAACAAAAGAAAACTTGAAGCAACTAAGCTAACAGTTGACTAATAGACGATCAGATCTAAAACTTAAAAGAAACAAATTATAGCCTACCAAAAGAACTTAAATTTACTCGGCTTAATAATTTATCTAAAATCCTATCCTATCCGAGTAGTAAATGGAAATCTAACTGGATCAAAACATAATTTATTTTTATTTACCAAGCACACAAATCGTAAATTGATCAAATCCTTTTATTTATTTCTAACAAAAAGAACTAAATGATATATAGGAATGATCTATATATCAAATGAAAATTTGGTTCAAATGCAGTCCTACAATATTCGCGTAATCTACATAGATCTGCAATCCTACGATGGAGAATTAAAAACATTAACAAACCAAACGTGAAAACATAGCAAACATAAATTACAATAGTAAACTAAAGATACAAGGAAAAAGAAGTGAAACAGGTCGCGAGGTTGGGCCCAGGCCTCTGACCGGTCTGCTTCAAAAGATGCTAATTCAAGAAGTCGATTAAGGTCAGAATGAGGAAACCATCTTCATTAACCAGGAACCAAAATTACGAAGCTTTTACATCAACGACATGACCATGCTATTGTAGCACTACTGAAAATTGTGTTGCAGTCTTAAAAAGTATCAAAATACAGTGTATCCAACTTGACACCCTCCATCGAATACCACTATGCATTTATACAATTCAAGAGGAGTAACAAATGCCAACATAATAGAAATTGTATGCTAAAAACAGAGCATATACGCATAAATGGGGCCATTACGGAAGTGGGTTTTCGACAGTTTTGAAAAATTCATCCCCATCCGCTCACAAATCGCATCCGAAGTTGGCTACCTGGAAAAATGGCGGGAATTGTTGTATCCCGCCATCCGCTCACAAATCAATGCCACACCCATCTTTGAAAGATCAACACTATGTATCCCGAGAAAGTACTGGATCTGTAAACCACAAAGAAACCCAAAATAAGACTAACGCACATGTAATTTAATATGACAATCTTTATTCGAAAGTAAAATCTATGTTATGAATCATAAATAAATGACAACCAAATGAGAATTTACCTTGGTTGCTTATATAATATCGAATTAACTTGTATGTGCTTGCATTTGTAGATTAGATACCAATATGTACAACAAAATAAAGAAAACAAGCAGAACGGTGATCAATTTGAACTCTATGCAGTTGTTAACACCTAAAAAGTGCTCACTAGCTCATTCCCTTATTCACATGACCCATTTGTCCACTTTTCCACCATCCGAGCCTCTGAAACCAACAAAAGGTCACCAAAAGACCTTAGTACACCCCTTTTTCCCACTCAAAAAGATTATTTTTCCTGAAAAGCATAAAAAACCCTCAAAAAGGGTCTAAATTCCCAAAATATTAAAAAGGGAATTAAAATATTAATTTTATTCAAAAAATGAAAAAGGAGGGAAAAGTACCTAAACCATGTTGGTCAATACCATTTGGTTTCCACAAAACCACAAATGGTATTCCCCACCACCAAAACCTATAAAAAGGTGGTAGGGGCTCCTCATTTCACATCCATCCATATTCCTATCCTCATGCTGCCAAAATCTCCCTTGAGTATTTGGCCATTGTAGCAAGCCTTGGAGAAAGGACCCATTGGAGATTGGAACTGCTCACCATTAGAGCCATTCAACAACCTTCATCACTTGGAGGTATTGTACTTGCAAGCATTTGCTTGCTCCATTGTCAATACAAAAATTATTTTTTATCTTTCTTGTTCTTGTTCTTTAATTCAAAATGCACATGCTAGTTTAGTTTAGTTTAGATTTAGTTTATTGTTATTTGCTTTACATTGAAACTGCTGCTACTAGTTAGCAGGTGCCCATAGCACCAAGCCTGGTTGCAAAACCGGGCCAACAGTTTTTGGCGACTCCGTTGGCTTTGAACAATAGATCTCAAATTTTGCTTTCAATCTTAGTTTTTTATTAGTTTTTAGCCTTTAGATCCATAGATCTGCCATCCTAGACAGCAGATCCATTGCTGCTCTAGGTTTTGGCCCCATCTATTGCCATTAACAACCCGAAATTCTCAATTTTTGGGTTCATTTTTCGGCTCCCGTGCACAGCTTTCGCCTCGCGGTTTTTAGCCTGACAGTCGCGCGGTCCATCGCGGCTTTTGGGATTTTTTCCGCGCGGTTCCCCACGGCTTCGCGACCTGTTTGCGCGCTGCACATCGCGGCTTCGCGGTCTTTTGCCGCGCTGCACATCGCGACTGCGCGGCCCTTTTCTGCGCGGTTCCCCGCGGCTTCACGGCCTATTTGCGTGCTGCACATCGCGGCTTCACGGACATTTTCCGTGCTGCACATCGCGACAGTGCGCCCAAATCCCGCGCGGTCCATCGCGACTGTGCGGCAGAAACCCGCGCGGTCCATCACGGCTTTTCTGTCAAAACCCGCGATGCTAATTCTTTCATTCGGCCATTCCGATTTAAAAAATTAATTTCTTACTGTACTTTCTGCCCACATAGCACATTTTCCAGTATTAGAAATTCTGCATATTTTACAGCCATAGGAAATTTTGACTAGTTAGAATGCACATGTGAAAGAAGTCTTTTTAAAAATTTTCATCAATTGAAAGAAAGATCTATTTTTGCATTCTATCTAGATTTAAAAATTTTGTTGTTTGCTTCTTTAATATTTTGCCCATAGCAATTATTGAAAACGAAATCCATTTATTTTGAAAAGAAGTTTGTTATTTGCTTTCCTGTTTGAAAGATCCTTCGTTTTTTGAACAGTCCTTGAAAAAGCATTTAATTTCCATTTATTGAAAAAGTCATAAAATTTGTTTTTGTTTTCAAAAGATCCTTTTGTTTTTTGAATACTTAGCATTACTTTTTTCAATTTTCAGTTTAAAATACCACACGTGCACCCAATCAAACACTAATTTTAAACTGAGCCTTAAAACTTACCCTAATTTCAACCCACTTTTAACCCCACTTGGGGAACACTAAAAGAACTTTGTGGCTAGGTAGTATTGAGGGGATAGGTGTTCCAATAACACCCCTCAGTTATTACATCTGAGACATAGTTGTTGTCCTTTAGGGAGCTAAAACCTCTTGGTATTTATTGGCGCGGTCACAACTAGTTTGTGGGAAGGCCTCTCCCCTAGGAGGGTTGAAGTCACGAGGATGGTTCCGGAAGCCTGAGTGGAATACCGAAATCCATTCAGTAACCGAAGGGCTACCATTCGCAGTTCTCGGGATATCCCTGTATTGGGATATTGCGATCAAGGACCAAACGGCAGATTTACCTTTTCTCGACGCGTCATGAACGGAGTATCCTAGTAGCCATTCTTTAGGATTGATTACCCGGTGTCCCTCCCGGTAGGGGGATATCTAGCTGTGGACTTAACACTCAATATTGTCTGACTTGGATTTCATCACCTTGCAGAGAATATAGTTTGTTGATTCACAATACTTTTAGTTAGGTGTTTGCATGATTCAACCCACCTTTGGTCTAGTTACACCTATTTTTTCTAGAAGTTGTTTGCATGTTGGTACTCTGACCATTTGTTGCATCCCTCCACTTATTGTAGCACAGCTGCTAGAATAAGTGCCTTTTTTGAGGTTGATTTTTTGGCCTGAGAGCCTTCATTTTTACTCCCCTTCTTGCACCCTTGGTTGCATTAGGGTTTTGAGTTTTTCATATATTACCATTTTACACATACAGATTTTTTCACAAAAACTTATTTTCTCACCATTGAGAATTTTAGACGCTCTCGTCGTCTACAGGGCGAACTCCCAGAGTTCAGTCTCCTTGGCTCGCCACGTCATCGACGTCGAGCCTTATCCCTTGACTCGACACATCGTTGGTCAACTAGACAGTCATCTGATTCTGACACGCCTCACTTCACATTTGATTTAGAGGCAGAATCTGAAAATCCCACAGAGTTATTCCCAACCAACATTATGTCTGGAACACCATTTTATCCACTCTTTACCAGCACCATAGGAGAGACGTCTACAGACCCTTCTACTGCAGTACCATCCATGGCAGCACCTACCCCCCTAGGTATGCCTAATATGGCAGACACTCCACATTTAGGAATGCCCAACACAGGGACACCTCCTGTTATAGGAATCCCCAACATAGGGCCACCACCTGTTATGGTTATGCCCAACATAGGGGTCACACCCCCTCTGATTCCCACAACCCAGATTCCAGGAATCGCCACTACTATTCCTAACCCAAGTGTAACCCATGTTGCACTTGGAAGCGCTGGCCCCTATCAGACCACACCTATTGGAGGACATAGACCTTCGATACCTAGCATACCTTTAGGCGCTACTGGACCCCTACATCATACCACCATGACTAGGCATGTCCCAGTCCCAGTCACTACATCTGCTAGCTTACCGTATATGGCGAGTCTGAACTTGCCAGATTTAGCCAGGCTCACCAATGACCGTATCAGACACGATCCTGCGTGGCCTCACATGCCCACCAAACTCCCCTCCGACATCCCTAAGTTTGAGGGTAAGGCAGGTGAGGACCCCCAGAACCATATCATGCCCTTCCATCTATGGTGTTCCTCCAACTCCATAGTGGACGATTCTGTCCACCTCCGTCTATTACAGCGCACCTTCACTGGCTCTGCAGCTAAGTGGTATATCGAGCAGCCCCATGGGACGCATGCCACCTTTACCTCCCTTGCCTCGACCTTCCTGCAGTTCTTTCAGTTACCTGTCCGCTATGATGCGGGCGTCGAGATCCTACTGTCTTGCAGACAGAACACGGCCACCCACATCACTGACCACATTCATGAGTGGCGTCGACGCCGAAGCCTCTGCAAAATCAAATTAGACGACCGTATCTTCCTAGATTGGTTTCTAAAATCCCTTCTCCCTCTCATTGCGAAGGATGTGGCATTTGAAAGACCCCAGTCTGAAGAAGAGGCCATCCTCAAAGCCCAACAGTTTGATCTCATTTACGCCCAATTGGGTTATCTGTATACCATTATTCCAGACGCCCCTCGGGGTGAGTCATCCCAACATGATGCGCCGGGGGCATCCCATGCCGCTGATGGCATCATTGGTCGTATGGCCTCGCATCCCCAACCCTTTTCCATTACACATCCTAGCCATGGTCCCGACCTTTCGCGGGCTACATCTCAGTCTGGAGCAACCAGTTCATATGCTCCCATGGCACATCACTATCATACCCATGGACCTTCATGTCCACCTCAGTGTTTTGGTCATGCACCACCTGCATACCCCCCCCAGCTGCACCTCAACCAGTGTACTATCCACAGCATGCTGCGGCAGCTAACCCAACACCTCCAATAGCTCAGGGTTACCAACAACCCCAGCAGGAAAATGGACCACCTCCAGCCCCACAGGCTTATTATCCACCACAACCTGCTCCCGCACCTACGGTGAACCAAAATCCTCCCACTGCTCAAGGGCAAGTGTATACACAGCACAACCAGCCCCAGAACCAAAACAACTAGCGCAACCAAGGTGCGCAACAGAACCGTGGTAGAGGTCGCAACCGCGGTAATAACCAACAACATCAGCAAGGTCCTCCACCTCCCAATCCTCCGTAGAATAACAATGCTTCTCCTCCCAGCCGCAATCCGGATCAGAATCCTAAGCAGCCTAGAAATAATAACCTCAGAACAAACCACCCTTGTTCTATCTGCGGGGTCTATGGTCATTACACGCATTCTTGCCCACATTTGGAGCGAGCTCGGCAACTCTGGACCGACGATGCCCATCGTCAAGGGCAAGCGGCTCCTCAGCCACCACCCAACCCTCCACCACCTCAACATCAACCCTTGGTGCTGCAAAACCCCTTTCCAAACCAGGGTGTAGTGAACACTCAGCCGTTAGCCCCCCCTCAGGGCAACGTGCCACCACAGCAGATTACTTATGCAGCCCCTGATCAACCCATGTTTGATTCAGGAACTCACCATTTGTTGATGATGTCGACTGCCGATGCCAACCTCCAAACCCGCCGGAACCAATATGGCTCCACTTCTGAAGCCCCTCCCGCCGACAAGAACACTAACGTTAATCCCACAGATTAAACATTATGTATACCTCCGGCTCCACTTGATGGCGTTTCCAAAGAACCTCGCTTCCCACTTCGTCGTATCAACAATAATCCCAACGCTCGGGCTGCGTCGAATTACAACATCGTAGACAACTTAGCCCAGTCTCCTGCAGCCATGTCTGCTTTAGAAGTTTTGAAAAACTGTCCTTCGCAGCGCAAGACTTTACTCTCTGCCATTGGCGCCATTGACCCCAATGATTCACAGTTGATCGCATTCGATTCAGACCAGTCTGAACCACGCTTGCCTTCCTCTTTAGCATTCCAAGTTTCCGTTTTTGTTCGGAATCTTGTTATCCATCGGTGCATTATCGATGAAGGGGCCTCCACATGCGTCATGTCTACATTCGTTTGGCAGAAGTTGGGATCCCCTACTCTCCAGCAGTCCACCACTGCGTTGCGAGCCTATGACGGTCGTTCGACGCAACCCCAAGGTCTTTTAGCCAATGTCCCTGTCCAGCTGGCAGGTAAAACCGTCCTCATTGACATTGAGGTCATTAATGCCCAACTAGACTATAACCTTTTACTTGGTCGCAGCTACATGTATGCCATGCGGGCTGTTGCCTCATCCGTATTTCGCACCATGCAATTCCCCCATGAGGGACGCGTGGTCAAGGTCGACCAGCTCACCTATTACGATCCCAAGGCCCCCGCCACACCTGAAAATGTTCTCCCCATGGTTGAACAACCTGTTTGTGGTGCAACTACCTCATTCATTTCCTCAGTAGGACTCGGACTTTACTCCGAGGCGCCGATGACCTCTACATTCCAGGCTATTCCACCACCGTCATCGGAGACCCAGGTCGCTAACCTCTGCACTCTTTCACAAACACCCGGTAATCAACCCTCCTTGTTACCCAAACCACCATTGGTCCCTAGTCACATTGGGGTTACACCCATCCACACAATCCCCTTTCTATTTCCTCCTTCGGGCATAGTAAGCGCCCCAGTTATGGCTACCCTTAGTCTCCCCTGGTTAACATTGGGATTACCCGTGTGGTATATTACACCTCTCATTCCTCCGCCGACACCAAATGTCATCCTGCAACCGGTGCAACCCATTGTTACTTCTACCCAACCACCCCCCGGTATCACGACTCCTTCGTCGTCGACGAATCCCCCTCCACTCATCAGACCCACTGGGGGAAGAGGCCCGCAACCATACACTACGGTACCCCCACCCAAGGCAGTTAAACCTCCCCCCGTGTTTCATGCTCCTCCCAAATGCTCGTTGTGTGATGAGTTAGACCATCCAACTCATCAGTGTCCACAGTTACCTGCATTGCAGGAACACATGCAAATGTTGGACGACGACCCCAACATCCCGGTTGTCAAACTCGATCCAAACCCCATGCCTCATGATAAATCACTGTGTATCAACCACCCATGTGCGATATGCGGTATTTACGGCCACTACTCCCATCACTGTCCTGGCATCCCATATTACAGAGCAGCCCTCTATGAGATGAACAATTTGGACCTTGAGACGACACCCACCACCATTGAGGAGATCTTCGCTCCCCCATCATCCTCATCCGGAGAGATTAACACCATCTATATGATCTCTTCGACTACCACGTTCAAACCAGAACCCCTCGATTTGTGGTCTGACTACTTCAATACCGACGAGCAAATTTTAGAAACACTCACTACACCCGACTACCCTTGGGACGATATGCATCATCGATCCTATTTCCTCCCAGAGGCGTCTACATCCACGGCATCTGACCAGCTATCCGTCGAATCGAAAGATTTCATACCCAATAAGGTCGATTGGTTAAAGGACCCTATCCCAGCACCGGATGCCTTCGAAGAAGGGAACGTGTCCAACATTTCCCCTACAATACAAATTGACATTTCCACCACACTTGGGAAACCTGAGCTCATCTCACTGGGTGCATCTTGCACCCAAGCAGAGACCCAGGCATACAAAAAGCTTTTTCAAGAATTTCGTGACGTCTTTGCTTGGTCCTATACCGAAATGCCTGGTCTTGACCCCGCCATTATAGAACACCACATTGACACATGGCCTGATGTTCCCCCCATTCATCAGAAACAACGACCCATTCATCCTGCCAAGCTCCCCGCTGTTAAAGCCGAGGTTGAGAAACTTCACGAAGCAGGATTCATTTATCCTATTCCTTACACCACATGGGTTTCAAATCCCGTTCCCGTCAACAAAAAACAAGGCACCCTTAGAGTATGCACTGACTTCCGTGATTTAAACCGCGCTTGTCCCAAAGACAATTTCCCCACGCCATTCATTGACCAGCTCATTGACGCGTGCGCGGGACATGAAGTCTTATCGTTCATGGACGACTTTTCCGGATACAACCAGATTCAGATCTGTAAGGAGGATCAGTACAAGACTGCCTTTACTACCCCATGGGGCACCTTCGCCTATCGTGTCATGCCTTTCGGCCTCAAAAATGCTGGCGCCACCTTCCAGCGGGCCATGACCTATTGTTTTCACGACTTGGTCCATATCCTGCGGGTCTATCTTGATGACCTGACAGCTCGTTCCCGGAAACGATCAGACCACCTTAACGACCTCCAGCAAATTTTCCTGCGTTGTCGCAAATATAAAATCCGCTTGAACCCACACAAGTGTGTCTTTTGCGTTCCTGCAGGCCGTTTATTGGGTTTCATTGTTTCCCAGGATGGAATTACTGTTGATCCCCTGAAAGTCAAAGCCATCTTAGACATTCCCTCTCCACGCACGCTTCGGCAACTCCAGAGTTTGCAGGGGCGGTCCAATTTCCTTCGTCGCTTCGTACCGGATTATGCCACCAAAGTTCACGGTTTCTTACGCCTACTTCGCACCCACATACCCTTCGTTTGGGATGAGAAAGCAGACACGACATTCGAAGCCCTCAAGAAATCTCTCACACAAGCCCCCTTGATATCCCCTCCAGATTTTTCTCAGGACTTCACCCTTTACGTCTCGGCATCTGAACATGCCGTGTCCGGAGTCTTGGTCCAAGAAGATGCTTCTCACCAAGAACATGTCATTTATTACGTCAGCCAGACCCTGTCTGGCCCACCCCTACATTACCCATACGAGGAAAGATTATCCCTAGCTGTAGTCTTTTCCGTCCAAAAATTACGACACTACATTCTGCTCGGTCATACCACAGTCGTCGCCGACTCCAACCCTATGGTCTATCTCCTAAACCGGCGGCTCCTACAAGGTCGTGTTGCTAAATGGGTCATTATCCTCCAAGAATATGACCTCACTTTCAAAACTCCCAAGAGCACCAAAGCCCTCACGCTTGCCCATCTGATCACTGACCTCCCATCCTCTTCGTCATCACCCGCTATCCAAACGGATCTGATTGACGATCACATCTTCATTATTTCGTCTGACGACCCATGGTACGGTGACATCCTAGTTTACCTCCGTACGCAAAAATTTCAACCCCACATTGACCGCGAAGGACGCCGTCGGATACGTCACCACGCCCCCCGATACCTCTTGTTAGGGGATGTGCTTTATCGACGTGGCGTTGATACCATCCTACGACGTTGCCTATCCCATAGTGAGGCAGAACAAGTCCTCAATGATTGTCATAGCGGTGCCTGTGGAGGCCATTTCTCCGGCATGGCCACCACCCAAAAGATCATTCGTGCAGGTTACTTTTGGCCGTCATTATTCACTAATTGCATCACCGCAGTCAAACATTGCCAAAATTGTCAACTTTTTGCCCCTAAAGCAAGAACCCCACCCGCCCCCCTTCATCCAGTCGTTACTGCCGGACCATTCTGCAAATGGACCATTGACTTCCTTGATTGCAATCCCACGTCAGCCAACGGTCACAAACATATTATTGTGGCCGTCGATTATTTTACCAAGTGGGCGGAGGCAATGCCAACCTATAATTGCACAGCCGAAACCGCAGCAAGATTCTTTCTCAACCATGTTATCGCACGTTTTGGAGTGCCAAAGCAACTTGTATCAGACCACGGCTCTCACTTCGAAGACGCTGTCTGGAAAGAACTATCCTCCTTACTGAAATTTGAACACCATTTCTCCTCTGCTTACTACCCCCAAGGAAATGGCCAAGTCGAAGCGATCAACAAAATTTTGAAAACAATCCTCCAGTGCACTGTAGACAAACACAAGTCAAATTGGCACCACATGCTCTTCCCGGCACTATGGGCATACCGCACATCGACTAAAACCGCCACCGGTTTTACCCCTTTCCACTTAGTTCATGGTGTCGACTCTGTCCTCCCCATTGAGTGCCAGATTCCAACCTTACATATGGTTGTTGAACTCCTACTAGATACTGCCCCAATTGAACAGCGCTTACTACTCCTGGAACAGGCCGATGAAGATCGGCGCACAGCCCTTCAAAACATGGAAGCAGCCAAGAACCGATCCAAATTGAATTATGATAAACATGTCCACTCAAGATCTTTTTCTGAAGGGGACCTTGTCCTCGCTTACGATCAGGCTCATGACAAAACTGGGAAAGGAAAATTTGTATCCATGTGGCAAGGCCCATATATCATACACTCTTGCCTCGGACAGGGGGCATACATTCTGACCGATTCAGAAGGCAACCCCCTCCGCAACCCGCGCAACGGGTTGTACCTCAAACGATTTTACCCATAGTAAACAGGATGGACACCATCGTCCATTGTAGAACTTCATAATGGTTCTTCCCTTTTTCCAGTTTTCACCAGCTCCATTTTTTGACCATTTTTTGGATGCCCTCGTCGCCTCGATTTGCGTGCCACATCGATCGTTCTCCGTTTTCGACGTGCCTTATATCGTCGGATTCAGTTTTTTGCGCTCATGATGATGCTTGAGATCACTTCTCGCTCTCACGCCTAGATTTTTTGGGCATTTTTTCCCATGCCCCCCTCGTCGCCTCGGTTTGCGTGCCACATCCACCGTTCTCCATTTTTTACGAGTCTTATATCGTCGGATTCAGTTTTCCACGCTCGTGATGATGCTTGAGATCATTTCTCGCTCTCACGCCTATACTTTTCGGCCATTTTTTCAAAAATGCCCTCTCATTGCCTCGGTTTGCGTGCCACAACGGCCGCAGCCCCCTTTGTGACAATCTTTATGTCACTGGATCCAATATCCCACACACATGATGACGCTTGAGACCTTTTCTCGCTCCCATATATCCATTTTTGTTCGGTATAATTTTATCCCTTTTTCGGGCCGAGCAATCCCTTTTACGAAAAAGGCACTTAGGGAGTTTTTGTTAAGCTTTTTTCTGACTCCTAAAACAATGAAAAGATCGCCGAGCAATCTTGCTTCCTTTCATGCTCGCTAAACGTATCTGAAAAGGCGTCTATCTGCTATAAGTTTACCCCTTTTCCGGACCTCGTAGACTAATTACGAAAAAGGTATACTCTAGTCACATCGGCTAGAAGAGTTCTCCATCCGCATCATTTTATGCTTTTTCGGGCCTTGGAGACTAAACTTACGAAAAAGAAACACCAACAGAGTCCACTTACCGCTTTCAGACTCTCTAAAAATAAAAGCGACCACGAGCAATCACCATCCTGGGCTCGTAAAACCAACAGGACAGTAGTCACAACCACTGCAGAGTCTTCTTATCGTTTTCAGACTCCTTAAAAATGAAAGCACCAATGAGCACGAACAGTCCTGGGCTCACAAATCCACAGGACAGTACCATTTCAAAGCACACTTTTATCCCTTCTTGGAGCTCATTAAAACTACGAAGAAGGACCCAATGGTGCTTCTCGGTGCCACAACAGATCACGTCTACTCATATGGCAGCTTCCCCATTTTGGTCGCCTTTGTTCAGAGTATTCTGCAGTATGTCACCCTGAGAACCCCTCGACAGCACCCATCAGCTTGATTCCCCCCCAGAGTCAATACCTACCCTTCAGTCCTTAAAAGCAATGATTCCCACACCTACAGGTAAGTTCCCTACGCTTCCAGGTCAACCATGTCATCATGCTCTGAACAAAGGAAGTTTGAGTCTACCCATTGACCCCAGTTACTTCCCATCCCCACAAGTATGTCAGTACTACCACACTTTAGTTCTACACCTCGCGCTCCTATCAAGGAAACATCATTGCCTTGTTAGTTGCTGGTCTCCCTCTGTCGACGACAACCACATTTATTCCAGAGGATACACCTAGAGGTCCCTGTGTCTTGGACTCATCACCATATATGATGAGTGCCTACGAATCATTTCGAGAAGAGTCCTCAGTGCTTCTCCAAATGGTTGTTTCTCACATGCTCGACTTCAACACCTTGATCGCATCATTGAGACTCGCACAGGGCATCGGTTTGTTCACTTATTAGTCGAAGACCCCGGATACCTTCTGACTCCTCCACATTTGAGAGTATACCTATGGATACAACCAGTTACACTGTTCCTATAGATATCCGGGTTGCGTATGGCGACAGTATTCAGATGTACCTCAGTTTTATACTCCCTCGAGTATACAGTTACAGATACTTCCCAGAGATGACTCACAGTCATTACGTCCCTACAAATGTTGGCACCTTCAATTCCAACAGTTCATCAGTTATTCCAGTGTATCAGTTATTGAGATCAGTTATGATCAGGAGTATATCCCAAAATAATTTCCCCCCTGGACCATTATGATGTACTAGTAGATTCTTTATGTATTAGATCCCCCTTCTTGGGACTAATTGTTATGTATATGTCTTGATACGAGCATGGGAATGCCCGCCTCATCCATTATCAGAGATTATACCTCATTCATATTGAGGCCATGTAATATTTTTTGTTTTTGCAACTTCCAAGGGCCATGGCTCCAGTCTCCAACCGGTATCTTCTCTCCCTAAACCCCAGAAAAAAGACAAAAGAACTATGATGTCTATCGGCCATACGATGAGCTCCTGCCCTCACACATCAGGGGGCAATCTGTTAACACCTAAAAAGTGCTCACTAGCTCATTCCCTTATTCACATGACCCATTTGTCCACTTTTCCACCATCTGAGCCTCTGAAACCAACAAAAGGTCACCAAAAGACCTTAGTGCACCCCTTTTTCCCACTCAAAAAGATTATTTTTCTTGAAAAGCATAAAAAACCCTCAAAAAGGGTATAAATTCCCAAAATATTAAAAAGGGAATTAAAATATTAATTTTATTCAAAAAAGGAAAAAGGAGGGAAAAGTACCTAAACCATGTTGGCCAATACCATTTGGTTTCCACAAAACCACAACTGGTATTCCCCACCACCAAAACCTATAAAAAGGTGGTAGGGGCTCCTCATTTCACATCCATCCATATTCCTATCCTCATGCTGCCAAAATCTCCCTTTAGTTTTTGGCCATTGTAGCAACCTTGGAGAATGAGACCTCTTGGAGCTTGGAGCTACTTATCTTGGGAGTTGCTCTACATCAACCTTCACCATTGAAGGTATTACTATTGCAAGCATTAGCTTGCCCCATTTTTAAATACAAATTTATTTTTTCATATTTTCTTGTTCTTGTTTTTAAAATATTTTCATTATTTGTTTATATTCTTGCATAGATCCATGATTAGTTTTGTTTAGGTTAGTTTCTTGTTTAATTCTATTGAAACTGCTGCTCCTAGTTAGCAGGTGCCCATAGCACTAAGCCTGGTTGGAAAAATGGTGGAATTTCTATAAATAGGGCGTGGGGCCCATATGACGTGTCATTGTTAGGTGTGAGTTTGGCAGAGCAGTCAGAGCTATTTCTTGATTTCCGGGAGATTTCACCGTTGGTTTTCGATTCTGCGAGTTTCAGGTAACTCTATTTTCTTTAGCCTTTTCAATTATGTCTTTTTTGTTTGGCGGCGGGCCCCCGAAGGCCGTGAAATTCCACATTGACCTTCCAACGTGGAATATCGCGGGTTTCGGGTCTCTTCACGTGATGAACCGCACGGGTTTTAGGCTGACAGTCGCGATGTTCATCGCGACTGTGAGGATGGAACCCGCGATGTTCATCGCGAATTCATGGGAGATAGTCGCGATGTTCATCGCGACTTTCTGGCAAAAATCCGCGATGTTCATCACGGGATTTTGACTGGAGGCCGCGATGATCATCGTGGGTTTTAGCATGGAGGCCGCGATGGTCATCGCGGCTTTTGGTGGAAAAGCCGCGATGGGATTTTTTCAAAAAATTTTGTGCTGGGGCTAAAAATTTCTTCTGTTTTCTAGCAGGATGTTGAGGAGACCATTGTCCTCGTGGCGAGAGTGGGAGATCGATGATGATCTGATGGAGAAGATTCAGACTGATCCGGGGGTGCGACAGACTCTGGCTGTGAGCAGACTTTTGAAGTTCGCTCAGATCCCACCTATTCGTTCAGTGAGACGGCTCCTGAACAAGCTGGTGAGTTGGTGGGTGCCGGCGGAGGGTGCTTTTATTATTGGGGGTGAGAGGTTAGAGATCACCCTCATGGATGTCTATTTTCTGACTGGGTTGCCTCGTTTGGGGGAGGTGGGCGAACCCTTGCCGAGGATCCCGCCGGGTGTAGATATGGAGGACTTGTTACAGACCTTCTGTGTTGGTGATGCCGTTTTGCAGAACAGCTCTATTAGTCTGCGATCCCTACGTGAGTGGGATATGCGAGCTGTTGGGGCATGTGTTCTGCGTATATTGGGTGCTGCTGCGCCACATCGTTTGTCTGGGGGACAAACGATGTTGGTGGATTCTGTTATTCGGGGGACCTACTATGCCTGGGGGCAGATGTTTCTAGCTGGTGTCCGGAGAGATCTGGAAAGGGCCAGTCGAGAGGGAGGAGAGTTTTGTTATGCCTCCTTTCTATGCTATTTTTTATTTGAGCAGTTGCTGACCTTACGACCGTGGGTACCCATTCGTGCTGGTCTGGTGAGTGAGCCTCGTATGATGCGGTGGGGGCAGATGATGCCTCGTGGCGGCGGTGGTGTCCGCGGTTTCTTTACGGAGGATTTTTATGAGCAGTGGGAGCAGATGCCCCTACTGATTGAGGACTACCCCTATGCCGGCATGGACTATCGAGGCAACCCAGAGATGCCTCATGCCCCAGGACCGGCCTGGAGTTTAGACGGTATGTTTTGTGTTTTATTTTATACTATATCATGTGTTGTTTGATTTATCATGTATGATTATAGTTGGATAGTATATGATGGCTTACTTGCTTTGTGCAGATGTGGGTCCAGTGCCACCGGCCGACTACGTGGCTCGTTGGGGGCGGGCGATGGTGGTTGCAGCGGTACCGCCTCCACGCGGTGGAGGATTTGCGGCTCGTGGGCAAGGGGTTGGCCCTCGAGATGACGCCATAGAGGGTGTCAGACAGACCTTCGACAGGATCCTAGCTGGACTCCCCGAGGATGGTTGGAGAGACCTGGATCGGGATATTTTGGAGGGTTGCTTCGGTGCGCCGCCTGAGTGGTGGTCGCTCCTGTTGAGGACAACGATTTTCATGGCAGAGCACAGGGGTGGTGCTCGCGATGTCCCAGCAGGGCTGGCTGAGATGAGGATCCGTCTACGAGATGATCCAGCGGGGCCAGTAGATCGGAGAGTTCAGGCTCGCCATGATCCGGCGGGACCAGCGGAGGAGGCGCCAGAGGAGCCCAGGGACCCTCAGGACTAGATGATATGTATTTGCCCCCAAATGCTAATGAGCATATGGGGAAACTCTTTTTGTACGGCTGATGTATTTTTTGTATATTGGGTGCTGAGGGCACCTATGACATGGTCTGACTATACGATGATGTATATATATGTATATATTTGATGCTGGTATATAGTTGTGTATGCACATGGATGCACTTGTTGTCTTTATGTTTGCCCGTGGAGGCATGTTTGAGTTTCTGTATGCCCGTGGAGGCACATGTTATGCACGTGGATGCACATTTGGTGTTTTGTATATGCCCGTGGAGGCACATGTTATGCATGTGGATACACATTTTGTTTTAGTATATGCCCGTGGAGGCACATGTTATGCATGTGGATTCCCATTTTGTTTTGGTATATGCCCGTGGAGGCACATGTTATGCACGTGGATGCATTATCTATTTATGGTATGATGCAATTGGTGTGCTAGTCAAGTACATTGTTGGCCATATGGTCTGCTACACTATTGAGGTTTCTTGGGACATGTGTGAATGTAATGGATTCAAACTGTCGAATCATTTGTTTAGTGCGCAAAAATTTTCTGAACAGACAGGGATCGTGTACCTGGTAATCATTGTTGAGTTGGGAAACTAGGAGTTGTGAGTCCAAGAAAACGTTAAGGTGACGTATGCTCATTTGGAGAGCTGTGGCCAAGAGACCGGTCACGGCATCATATTCAGCCTGGTTGTTGGTAGCGGCACCCAAACACATTCCGTTGATGTGGATCAACTCATGTGAAGGGGAATATATTACCCAAGCTGCGGAGGCCAGATTGGGGGACCAACGGCTTGCACCATCGGCAAAACCGACGTAGCAGAGTGGAATATGTGTGTGAACGGGAGAAATGGAAGGGGCCGACCGAATAGAGGGGTATCCAGTGGAGATCGTATAGATGGCAGGGTCAAGGCCAAGCATTGCGGTATCTGGCCAATTAAAGACGTCAGTGAATTCTTGGAAGAGTTGGTGGTATTCCCCGATCCCATGCTCACTGTGGGAAGCTCCTAATGTAATGGTATGAAGGGCACCAAGTGGGTCAGAGATGTTAATGTGGATGACGGGAGAAATATCGGCCATGGGATCCATTAACCAGTCGATTTTAGTAGGAAGGAAATCCTTGTACTCAACCGCGGATTGGGTAGCGGTGGTGGATGAAGTCTCTTACGGGAGGAAGTATGGACGATGGTGCATGTCTTCCAAGGGATGATTAAGGGCAGTAGGAGCCTCTAGAATCTCTTCATCATTGTGGGAGTTTTGAGTGGTCAAATCAAGTGATGAGGTAGATCGAAGAGATCATGTAGATGGTGTTAATCTCTCTGGATGAGGATGATGGAGGAGGGTAGATCTCCTCGATAGTAGAGGGTGCCGTCTCAAGGTCCAAATTGTTCATCTCGTAGAGGGCTGCTCTGTAATCTGGGATGTCAGGACAGTGATGGGAGTAGTGGCCGTAAATACCGCATATCGCACATGGGTGGTTGGTACGCAGTGATTTATCACGAGGCATGGGGTTTGAAAGATCAACGCTATGTATCCCGAGAAAGTACTGGATCTGTAAACCACAAACAAACCCAAAATAAGACCAACGCACATGTAATTTAATATGACAATCTTTATTCGAAAGTAAAATCTATGTTATGAATCATAAATAAATGACAACCAAATGAGAATTTACCTTGGTTGCTTATATAATATCGAATTAACTTGTATGTGCTTGCATTTGTAGATTAGATACCAATATGTACAACAAAATGAAGAAAACAACCAGAACAGTGATCAATTTGAACTCTATGCAGTGTCAAAAACTAAGCAAAATAACAAACCATCAAACCTCTACAATACCAGACGATAAGGCAACACAACGACTCTAAAAATGTTCTCGATGCCTCCCCGATGATTGACTATATTGTTTGACGGATCGAGATTGGCATTGTTTTATGCAATCCAACTAAGCTAATGTTTAGTATGGTTCTTACACCTACGATGAGGTTGATATGCAACATGATGGGTATTTTATGTCGATGGAGAAGGAAAGCCGCATATTTAGTTCATCATCAACCATAAAAAATGATGCATTAGATAACATATCATATTCAATCATTTCTTATGTCTTTATTGGAATTCTCAATCGATTGTTTAAGCACTTATTCAAAACATGGTATATATAGTGTCTTGACTTGATACCCAAATTCTTAAGCGAGTATCTAATTACTTGTAATGTTACCATACTTTTTTTCCTTTAAAGACGAGCATGAGCCTTACAATATGTTATTCTTTACACCTTCAATGCGTATTATGAATATTGTATGGTTTCCTCTTAGCCGAATGTGCATCCTATGAATTTATAGTGATTTGATCGATAGCTAAAAGGGTTATAGGATGGAACCATGACATGGAGGAAAAAAAGGTAAGCACAAAGTAATCAGAATTACAAATTACAATAAATCCTTTTGCCACCAATTAAGCGAGTCATTTCATACTTGTTTTAACCTTTGTAATGTGTCACGTGACGTCTTCCAGGGGGCCCAACTCACCACCAACTTGCATTGAGAAGTGAGGATGATATAAATAAGCATGCACACGGCATCATCCTTCTTATCAATCTCCCACTATCACCGCAACGTTTTGGATTAGATACCACCAAAATTACAATCCAAATTTGTGACACCCGTCATGATGAATGGGTGTCAATCAATATAGTCATCTAGCTAATTTTGTTTGTCTAGCATTCTACTGAATTTTCGATTAGCATTCATTCATATTTATTTTTTGCACAGTTTCTAACTACCAATTTAATGCCTCAACTACCAATATGTCTACATAATTTAATAACCGCGATTTATCTACCATAGTTAATCAGTTTTGATAATTAGAGTAGATGTTCATAATGGTTTATACAATTTACTTGAAATGAATCAATTAAAGCAAAGAGATAGTAAATTAGCTCTGAAACTATCTAATTTAGCAATCCAATTCCTCAGCAACCCCATGAATCAATCAAGTGTTGCCCAAACTGTGAATTATCCTCCTAGCCAATTAGGTGCTTATGTAGTTTCCTAGCTCTAGGAAATTAGTGGGTTTCCTAACCCTCCGTGCTCATGCCTCTAACAAAGCAACATCTAGCCAGTAACCCTTTAGAATTCCTTAGCAATAGTTCTTTGCTCAAGCTCAATGTTACAATTCAGTATCCAGCTCTCTATGTTTTTCCCTTCCAAAATCCTCAACCTCTTTAAAAATCTAACCCTTGATCCTTCTCCAATGTTTCCCTTTATGCCTTTCCCCCACATCCTTCATAGCCTCGGGAGAAGAGTGGTTGCCCCCCTTTCCTAGGGAGGTCCCATAATAATAAAGTAATACCTTCTTTCTTGAAATCCTACCCACAACAAAGTTAGGCATAAAATTCAAATCAAATAACATCTTGGTAAGATTTATGAATTCAATCTTCTAATGAAATGGACCTAATTGAATCCTAAATGAATTCTATCTTCTTCTTTTTTTAGAGAAGCGGTTAGAGTTTTGTATTAAAGGAAAATCAGATGCCTTAGCACTGGAAGATTACAGAATAGCCTCAGGGACTTCGAATTGTCCTCTACAGTCAGACAATCAAAACATCTATATCTTCACATGACCAGATTATTGGTTTTCATCATTCTGGCAATTGCAAATCTTCTAATACACACAAATTGGCCCAGCAGAATACAGTAAAACATGGTTTAAATCAGGCAAATAAAATGGTAGGCCGGACTGAGGTCTTCGACGTCTTCACTACCCACATGCTTCTCCAGCTTGCCGGCCAATTCACGTTTTGGCAGAGAGATTGAGCCTTCACCCAGTTTGCTTTCCTTCCCAGCCACGTTGTTGACATGGTTGCATTCCTTGGCTTCTTGCTCCACCAGATTGCCACGACCCTGCCATTCCTGATCGTTGCTAAGGAATTGTGTCCCATTCCTCAATCTCTGCAATGCTAAGCACGCCCCGAGGAAGTAGTACTGCCCTGTTGGCCTCTCGATCCGCTTCAGCATTGTTTACCTAGAGCACATGAAATAATTCCAGCTTTGCAAAGGAGTTGATCAACCTTTTTATCCTGTAGACATGCAGCTTTAATCTAAGATCCTCCGGAGCAGAGTTGTTTACCAAATATTTGATAATGTTCTGCGAATCTCCAACGATTCTGGCTCTCTTAATACCCTATTTTTTTAGTTGACGAAGCCCTTGTAGTAAAGCAAGAGCTTCCGCCTGATTGCTGGTGGAATTTCTTAATCCCCAGGCATACTTGATTTCATTGGTTTCTTCAGGATTTTGAATTATCCCTCCCCCTCCTGCATTCCCAGGATTCCCTTTAGCAGCTCCGTCGAAGAAGAGGCTATGAATCTTAGAGCTTTTCCTCCAATTAATGAAATCTTCCCCTTCCAATCTAATTTGCCAATACTCCAGATTTTTCGAGTTTCCATCAGCAGAGGGAAGTCTCGGATCCATCTTGCTTCCCCAATCAATTTCCTCTTTGCTCAGGGTGCTTACAACTTTCAGATCAACATTATTTTGGAGGAAATATTTAAGCAAGCCTCTTGCTTTTGCCCAAACCTGCACAGATTTAGAAGCTTTGTCTTGGAAAATTCTAGAATTTCTTTCAAGCCAGACTTCCCAGCAAACCATCTTTGGCAACGCCATCCACCCAATCTTGAACCAACCTTTGGAGTTAAGAGACCTAGGGTACAGCGAGCTCCAATTTTCAAACAAACAAGTGATCGTGTTAGGGACAACAATTCTAGTGCTCCAAATGCCTAAGGCCTCAGTCCAGACCTCTTTTGAAAATTGACATGCTAAAAATAAGTGCTCAGAGGACTCTACTTGGCATAGACAGAGAGGGCATCGAGAGGGCCCTTGAAATCCCCGTTTAAGCATATTCTCACCAGTTAGAATACTGTTATGCGCCAAGGTCCAAATGAAAAAGTCAACTTTGGGAATACTTTTATTTTCCCATATTCCAATCCATATCATTGTACTAGAGAGAACCGAGGGGATGTTCTTAAGCAAATTGTAGCCTTGAGCAACAGTATACAAACCAAACTTGTTTCCCCAGCCTCTAGTGTCATTTCTCCTTTTTGACAAGGGAGCTTTCCCTGCCAGTCTCTCTTTGAGCACCAGCCATGCATGAGACAACTCAGGAGGGTTTCCCATGTTTTTCCAGCCCTTCCACTCAACAGCATCCCAGTCTGAGATGTCCCAAAGGGTGTTCAGATTTTCCCAAGTCATCCAATGTCTTAGATCTCGAAGTTATGGGACATCAGACAAAGGTTCCCCCTCCATTATTTTATCAGTCCAAATATAAATATTTTTACCATTTCCAGCGACCCAGAAGAGATTTTCATGGATCAGGGGAAGAGCATGTTTGCAGAGATTGAAGATAGGAGAACCAGAGCGAGCAACTGGGAGAGAGTCAAGACTCCGAGCTCTAGAGTTCTGAAAGTGTTTTTTCCACATTGCTTTTTGGGCCCAGCCCGGATTTTTTTCAATTTGCGTCCAAAGAATTTTAGCTCCAAGCACAGTATTCTGGGATTTTAAGTATTGTATCTGTAGTCTGCCTTCCATAAAAGTTTTAGTGACTCTTTCCCATTTAACTAGTGGGATCTTGCGCTCATTATTTCTCCCTCCTTTCCAGAAGAAGAGTCTAAGAAGATTCTCCATCTCATTAACAATCCCAGCCGGGGCCATCAGCAAGGAGCCTTGAAAAATGGGTAGACTAAGAAGAACTAATTTGATCAACACCAATTTACCAGCTAGATTCAGTCAATTAGTTCCCCACGCTTGAAGATTTTGCTTCAATTTGTCCACCATTGGAATCCAATCTTTTCTCCTGGGCATACTCTTACAGACAGGGAGACCAATATATTTAAACGAGTTCCAGTTGGAGGTACCATGAAACCCAAAGATTCTGGTTATAGAGCTCAGTTCCCGACCTGTCAAGTTCCAGCCAAAGATTTGACATTTCCCGGCATTCACCTTACTACCCAAAGCAGAGCAGTAGTTTTCAAGGTCATCTTTGAAATATCTAGTATTGATCATAGAGGCTCCTCCTAAAAGCAGAGTATCAACTGCAAACAATGCATGGTTTAAATATCGAACACCCCTAGCAATTTTGAGGCCCATTAGAATTTGGTCATGTCTTCTTTTTTCTAAGAGAAAACTTAAAACAGAAGCTTGAATAACAAAAAGAAGAGGGGAGAGAGGGCATCCCTGGAGAAGTCCTCGAGAAGCTTTGAAGAAATCAGCTGCTCTTACGTTGACTAGTGGGGCGATCCAAGGTTCTGCTATGCAAGCCTTGATCCATCTTATTAACCTCTCATCGAATCCGAACCTCTTTAGAGCGTCCAACAGAAAACTATGTCTCACCCTGTCAAAAGCATTTGCCAAATCCAGTTTAACCACCAATCCTTTTTCTTTCCGTTGGATGCTGGAGTGAATTGCCTCTTGAACCAAAATGAGATTATCTGTAATTTGACGCCCTTTGACGAATCCTCCTTGATTTTCTGGGATCAGAACCGGAGGGATAAGTTTCAACCTGTTAGCAATAATCTTGGTGATCAGTTTATAGCCAATGTTACAGAGGGAGATTCGTCTGAACCTGCTGAACAAACTAGCTCCCTTTTCTTTGGGGATTAGGGACAGGAAAGTGGAATTCGTGCTTCCTCCTAGTTTAAGGGTTGCTTGGGATTTAAGCACCATTCTATGAAGGTCCTTTTTTTATAGTGTGCCAACAACATTTGATGAATTGAGCAGTGAACCCATCAGGGCCAGGAGCCTTGTCTGGATTCATAGCTTGAAGGGCCTCCTTTATTTCCTTTTTACTGACGGGGGCTACAAAATTTTGGTTCATACTATTCGTGACCTTGCAAGGGACTAAATCCAACAGGGCATAGGGCAACCTTACATCTTCCTCTTTAGTATAAAGAGATTTGAAAAGATGATGTGCAACAACTTTTATATCAGAGAAACTCGAAATAGTTTGATTTTCCACCGAGATCTCAGAGATTAAATTGTACCTTTTTCTTGCTTGGGCCTGTTTGTGGAATTATTCGGTATTTCTATCTCCTGCTTGAAGCCACAGGATTCTAGATTTCTGCCTCCAGTACTCTTCTTCTTGAAGATACGCTTTATGAACATTAGCTTGAAGACTCTCTTCGATTTTCAGAGTCTCATTGGTTATCTCAACGCTTTCCATTTGCATTTGATGAGAGTTCAACGGGTTTATAGCATACTTTCTTTCATCTGCAGGAGATGAAAGCCCTTTTGCCCAAGATTTGAGTTCCTTTTTCACTCTTCTCAACTTTTTCTCCCAGACATAAAAGGGAGAGCCATGGACAGGGATTTTCCACACCCTTTCCACTTTGCTTAAGAACTCATTATGTTGAATCCATAAAGGGCTAAATCGAAAAGGGATAGGCCCCAAATTTCTTTGCAATTTTCGATCCAGATCCATACTTATTGGTCTATGATCAGAAGCCCCTATCGGAAGAATGGAAGAGCTTGCATCCAGCCCAAGTAACAAAAAAGAACTTTGAATTAGAAACCGATCAAGCCTTGCAGCGATGTGGCCAGGGACAGTTCTTTTGTTTGTCCATGTAAACTTTCCGTTGGAAGGCTTGATATCCATAAGATCCCAGTATTGAATTAGCTCCTCCACCCATTCTCTAGCTGGATCCCGCACAATTGAGCCTGCTCTTTTTTCTGAAGAGGAAAGGGTTAGATTTAAGTCCCCTGCCAGGATGACATTTTCCAGAGAGATTGAAGTGGAGACCTCCCGAATTGACTCCCAGCATAGTTTTTTTCCCCATAACTAACAGGGGCATAAATATTAAAGAGGCTCACTATCTCTTTTGAACCTTGATGTCGAAATTGCATGAAAATCCAATGAGTGTTTTGTATTTCAGAGATTTTTGAAACCAGGGAGTCATTCCAAAGAATGCCCAAACCGCCAGAAGCTCCCCTCGAGGAGACAACAGAGCCTCCCCCTTTTTTCCAAATTTGCTTGCTTTTATGGAGGAAATCCACTTCCTCCATTTCTGTTTCCTCGATGAGAAGGATGTTAGGATTTTCAGATCGAATTAACCCTTTCATTGGGTCTTCTTTCAGTTTGTTGCCCATCCCTTTGCAATTCCAGGAAATAACTTTCATTACTTGCTTTTTGAGTTGGCTCCTTTAGAGCCCTGACTTAGATTTTTAGCTGGCTTAGGGGTTCTGGCCAGCATTTTGTCCAGTGTTGGTTGGCTTCCTTGCAGTTTATCCCTATAAGTTTCCATTTCCCTCTTTTCCTTGTCCGATTTCCTTCCTCTAGTGGACCTTCTTGTTGTGAACAGTGATTCTTCTATTTCCCCTTCCTCCCCCGATTCTTCTGAGTCTTGATCATCCTCCCCCAAGCTTTGGGACATTTCCTTAGGTTTATCCCCATAAGAGTCTCCAGTCCTCGACGGGGGGGGGGAATTCCAATTGGGGAAGGAGAAGCCTGATCTGATTCTGACTGCGGAATAGTATTTGGGGGCAGTCTGCCGAATCTGGTCGAGGTCATCTCCTAGGGTTTCTTCAAACCCTGATTCCGGAAGCTCAAACCTGTTGTTTGAATCCTTCTGATTTCCTTTTTCCTTACCGGCGTTTCCAAGGTTTGCTTTCTTTTGTTTCCCTTTCCCCATCCCCTGGTTGTTGGCCCCTGATCTCTTATTGGTTCTCAGTTTCTTGATTTGTTGCCAACCCTCGTCTTTTTCTCTTTCTGGAGCTGATTTTTTGGGGCAGCTACTGGAAAAATGGCCATATTCATGGCACCCACGGCATTTAAACGGGAGCTGCTCGTAATCAAGTTTTTGCAAATGAGACTAGCTTCCAACTTTGAGTTTGATGGCCTCTAGCAACCCCACCTCGAGATCTACCTCTACACATATACGAGCGCACTCATACTGGTCATTGGGGTTTGCTCTGTCAATAAACTTTCCCAATGTGTTTCCGATGAATTTTAAATATTCCCAGTTCCAGCAATGGACTGGAAGGTTTAGTAGCCTCACCCAAATAGGAACAACGTTTGGGACATCCTCCGAGGGTTCGAAATCTGGGGTCCAACGGTTCAGGTAAAGCCCTTGGGGCCCCATAAAGTATGGGCCATTTCGAAAGATTAGATCTCTGTCTTCTTTGGAGATGAATTCGAAGAGGAAAAAACCACGACCCAGGAAATAAGAAGTAACATTGTTTGAGATCAAGGGCCGCCAGTTTTTATGGACCCAGGATTCAGTGGATTTGGGTGAGGGCCACAAGCCAGTCAACTGACCCACCAAAGCTCTATCGGCAAGATACAATGGAACCCTGATTGGGTGTTCAGTGGGTAGTGATACCTCAGGGATCTCTTCCAACCTCTTAAAAAACTTGGACATATATGTTGGCTTCTTCTTTCGTTGAGAGGCCACCAGCATTTTGAAGGCTTCAACCTGGGGTGGCAGGGGTGAATGGGAAGGCTCTTCCACGACTTCCATGAGACACGACCTCCAAAGGCACGCGCAGGGTGAACCCTACTTGCAATGGCGGCACCAGAGCTCAGGCACACGACATCAACGCAGGGCTCGTCCACTCTCCATACCAACACATAACAATGTTATTATTAAATGAATTCTATCTTTATTCTATAATAAAACGTAAATTAAATCCCAAATGGAAGGTAACTTGTAGGCATACAATTAAGTTTCTTACTGCACTCGTCATGCATCGAATCATTTAGTAATGTTAATGAATAACTAGTGCACACGTGCAAGGTATGTGTGTGTAGCTAGCGGACACATAGCTTGCGTGTGTACTAATAATAACAACCACTACCTCTGATGACAAGTTCATGTATGTTCACAGCCCAACATGCAAGAAAGTAAATTAAGTAAACACACCATTCAAGAGTCTTTATTAAGTCGCCTTGATTCAATATGAATTGAATTTTAGCACCAAGGTTGTCATAAATGAACCAAGCAAGTATTCTAAACAAGGTAGGAACCAAGTACAAAACTAATGTGGCATATCTAATTCCCAAACAACACTTTCAACTAGCTTTGAACCATCCTTCCTCACTAACCTACTTCCATCTTCCACATCATATCCTTTCCTCTACTGCAATACGCTGGAGCATCAACTATATTGACCTAAATCTATATATAAATCGTAAGTGGAAATGTTGCCTACATCCACCTAACTTCCCCAGCAAGCGTGCAAACAACGGTCATCATCACACATCTAGGGGAGAGTGGCTTAACACGACCCTACCACGGGTCCAGGTTTCGAAGGATAAATGATGGGTAACACCTACATCCCTCCTGATATAATTGGCGTCAACACCTTATTATTAACCATACTGAGTTGTTGCTACTGCTCTTACAGGTACGCCATCGATTGACCAGCTTGGGCGACTGTGCTTCCTATAAAATTTGCACTTGCCCACATATCATAACTATGTATCAACTCAATAATTAAATCACAAATTAATGCTTTGTACCACACCTTTTCTCTTTTGATGTCCACGTATTTGATGTTACTTTATAACCACATCTATCTTGTTATCTCTTATCGATTTCACCAATGTCGTTCTAAGATGGTGATGGTAGGTGCCCGATTTGATTTCCTAATTCAAGCATAGTAGCTTGTGGAAAAACGTTTACTGGGGATGTCATCCACAAATGCGGGGAAGCATCCCTTGGGTTTTTCCGCAAGGTTTTCACACACACACACACACACACACACACACAAACACATACACACACACGCACGCGCGCGCGCGCATAAAGAGGCAAACTAGTGTACGCCGATGGTTTTACTAGGTATGCTTCCCTGAATTTGTGGATGCCATCCCTAATAATCCTATCGATGTACTCTAGTGGACCTCACTATGGGGCATTCGTATTGGGAAACTATCATGTAGAACTAGCTCAAATGCATAGCAACATGAGTCTACATTGGTTAAAATCATTATCTACTAGAAATCTTATGTTGTAAACGAGATGCGTTTAATAAATTCCCATCACTGGTAATATATGTTGGACATGTGTTTTACTCTTTGTAGGTTTCCAGAGCAAGGGGGCGCGGGGGGACAACAAGCCACCCGCAAGAAATGTTATGGGTCCGTCTTGAGTTGTTGTCAACTCATTGTAAACTAATTATGGTCAAGGAATTGGGGTTGCAATCTAATCCGAGTTAATATATTAGGGTTTTGGATGCTATAACATTGTACTATAGACATATAAGACAATACAATGAGATGTATGGTGGAGAGGCCCTCATGAATGTTGGTTTTCCCTGTTTGGGGCTTCCAAAGTAAATCTCCGTGTAATGAGTCTGTGAGCCGCTGCTAATTCTCATGTTTTATATTCTATTTTGTATTGTTTTTCCTTACATGGGTTTATCAAAATTCCTCAATAGGCATAGATCCAACGAGAACTAGTATGCAATAATCTTTGTCTGATATAATTATGTTGATATTCATGGAAAGAATGTTGCACCATGATGACCTCTAACATTACATGAACGAAATAATACCGAGGTTCCACTTTGAACTATATTTGGTATGTGACCTCTTCGGGGAGTTCGCGAACCAGGTCCATGGCGCTTCTATTATTGCACTCTTTGATTTTATTTTAGAACAAGAACTTTCTCCTCATTCCATTCTAGTACAAGAGAATAAGAACTTTCTCATTGTTCCATTCTAGCATAAGCTACACGAAGTCGACTTAGCTCATCTGCTAGAGCACTATACATCCATTGGATATGCTTGAATTGTTGATTATTTTTTTTAATAAAACGTTGCTACTTGGTAAGCTCGCCATGCATATCCAATGTTGAATCAACCTTTTTATTCAAGATTGGACTCAATCTTGTGTAGTTAGATTGTGTTACAAATATATGTGGCAAGATGAATAATTTGAAAGTGTTCGAGAATTTCATTATTGCATATATTTCAAGCTCGATATTGTGGTATCGATGCTTTGTTTGTGACGGTACTCTAGAGGCATATTTCCAAAGTTCTCTAAAGTTGTTCCCCATCCCAAGGTTGAGGCATCAATCCATATAATGTAGCTACTCTCCTGTGGGTATCCTTACTAAAAATGTGGCCTAAGCTTTTGGTTTAATTTCAATGATTGTAGTTGCATGATCATCCACCCACCTCCATTGGTTTTTCGGGTAATTTATATAGTTGTGCTCATTCAGAGGAGACATATTTTCAAGATGGCAAGATGCAATTGATGCAACCAAGGAAACACTATAACTACTTTGGGGATTCAATTTTATCGGGAAATTGTAGGATGGTTTCCGCAATGTGTGGTTGTGTTTTTACCTTCCCATATTTGATGTGAATCCTAAGGAAATCTACTTTTGGATTCATCTTAACCATTTTATTTTTTGAGAGCACAATGTCGTCCTTTCTTGTTAATTTCAAGTATTCTGCTAAATGAGAGTAATGCTTGTTAATCGAGAAAGAACAAACTAGTGTCATCAATATATACAAGTATGAATTATAGTATGGGCTGAAATTATTGTCCATCCACCTTTGAATGCAAGTTATTCATTGCAAAGTACAAATAGCATGACTAACCATTCATATTAACTCGGAGAGTCCCTGAATGTTGTTTTATGGATGTCTTCTAGTGCTACCTTAATATGGTAAAGCCTACTTTTGTCATCAAACTTGTTATAAATTCCGCTATTGGTCGAATGGGTTCATAATGTATCTTTGCGGGACATTGGATACTTGAATTTGATTGTGATTGCATTTAATGGTATATAATTAACTACCATTTGTTTATGTCCTCTCTTCATTACATTGTGTTTATTGACTGTGAAGGTTGGACAATAAAAAGTTTGAAGTAAAGGGGTAGATGGGTTTGCACTTGAGAAATTCCTTAATTGCTTCATCCATGTCTACCCGTTTGCAAGATTTACAAGGATACCTTTTCTAATTGCCTTTGCTTTTTAAAATGTCTTTATTTCATAATATTGTTTTGGAGATTTCCAAAATGCTTGTGGATTTAAACTACAACACTTCTCAAAATATTTTTCATCAATAGGAGCTCGTTGCGATGTTTTGGGATTGTCGAATAATCACTATACTTTTATTTTCTAACTATCTTCTCGAGAGCTAGTTGTCCATAATGAACTAAGATTTATTCTAAACCAAGGAATTCTTCTTCTAGTTCCTCCTATATTTTTGTTACAAAACTTTGGACACCCCGATTAGATGGTTAAATATTTAGCTCCTCTATTTTCATTTATGCTTTTAATTTTGGAAGTTTATTTACCATAGCAACACATTTGCATATCCACTTCAATGGACCATGACAAAAACATTCAAATAGTCAATAATTATTTTAGGAATTTCAATATTGAACTACTCAACTACAGACACACACACACACACACACACGCCCCCCCCCCCCCCCAACACACACATATATAACTGATTGATTAACTAATTTATTTTAGCTAGCTACTTGGGTGGTCTACATCGAGTGATTGAGTGGATCGAGCTTCAGAGAAAAGGTCATTGGGACGATCCATTGAGTTGGATACTTTTGTTGTTGTCGTCCCTCAATGCCCCTATTGAGAGTAGGTGTTGTAATCAACATTGAGAGGTTTACACAACGTACCATCCATGAAATGCGAGGAAGTGCTTGAGGGTTCCTTGTGAGGTTGTCCTTGGATCATATACATAATCCCAGGGGTTAGCTCAACCAGTTGTTGCCAATGTTGCTAGGCATTTGACTAGCTCCACGATAACAAGGTACCAAGATTGAAACCCTTGGATGAGGTGAACTAGACTATTCTCACGGGTATACGATGGATGCCATTCATGAATGTTGGGAAGCAATCCCTTGGTTTCAGTGTGAGGTTTTTCTTCTAGTATATATATCTTAGCCAAAATGACCTTCATCTTGTATCCAATGTGGCATTTATATTGTAGCATAAGTAACATCTATGTTGTATCCCATTGCGACTCGATTGTGTAATCCCTAGAGGCATTGAAACCCTAGAGGTATGGAATCGTAAGACCACATTAGATCATGTTGTGACATGACATCATGATACCATCAAGGCATTATAAGGGCACACAATATATTTTTTTTGTCCAATGGCATTGTGCGAACCAAAGAAGTATTGTACGAGAATGTAAGTATGGTCCACCCAATGTTAAGACATTAATCCTCCCCTTATGGTGGAATCCATAAGAAGTTGGATGTGACTATGATCATGTTTCATGGAATGAATCCTCCCCTTATGTTGAAAGCTACAAGAAGGTTATTGTGACCATGTTTATGGCTAGGCACTCCTATCCTAGTGGTGAAAGGAGTTGCCTTGTTTTTTATTTTGGCATTCCCACCTCCATGTCGAGGAGAGTTGACCATGATTTTTGGAACCGTTACTTTTGTGGTTGTTAGAACACTCTGAATGAATATAAGTAAAGATAAGCGCGAATGACCAATTTTAATGAAATGATACGACACGCAAATACAATGTGATGTGATGCTTGGTTGAACATCTTTGCAGCCATCTCCTAGACACCAATATGACTCTTCCTATTCACCCATGACTCTTGATGTGAATAGTAATAATAATGCATATTATACTTTTACATCGCCTAAAGGATCATGTTTCCAATATTCCCCCCTTAGTCCGAAGGGATGTTTGAGAGTCCAAGCAATTTGGTGAAAGAGAGCCGATATTTGGAAGTGGACAACGACCAATGGTTGAATCCATCGCTAAAGTGCTCTCTGAGATGGTGGTTTTGGGATGACCACAAACCACTAGCTAGCAAAAGCTGATGTCTTCTACTAGATGACGGGTTTTGGATGAACACAAACTTGGTAGATGGTGTTTTAGGATAACCACGAACCAGTGGTTAGCAAAAGTTGTTGTATTCTACTAAATGGAGGTTTTAGTATGGCCACAATCCAAAAGCTAGCTGGTGGATAGGATGACAACAAACCAAGAGGTGGCTAGGATACGCCGATGTCTTCCACTAAATGGTGGTTTTTGGAGGACCACAAACAAAGTGGTGGTTTTAGGATGACCACAAAGCAAGAGATGGTCTTAGGATGACCACAAACCATTGGATGCTCTGAAACATGGCTTTGTCGGTGTCTATTGGCTATAGCTCCGACTCTCACTCTGGCTTTGGCTCGAGGCTCTTGTATGTGTCTCCTAGCTACAACTGCAACTCTAGCTCTTGTTCGAGGTTCTAGCTATTGGCTTTGGCTCAAGATCACTTGTTCCCATAATGTATAATTCTAGTTATTGAGCAACGTATCTAATCGGTAGGGTTTTGAAACTTGAAGCCTAACTTTGAATCCATGATATTCCCCCCTATGAGGCACAAGGTGAGTTGCAGGGTCTAGAATTTCTACTGGAAGATGTGTCATTACTCATGACTAAATTCTTTTGTATGGCTGACATGTCATCTTGGTTGTTGATGACCATTGCCAAGATTTGATCCACCCATAGTGAATCTTTAATCTTGCAGGTTTCTTTGTTGTCGAACATGTGTCTAAAGAATGATTATGCTTCCCGCAATGCTGACAAGGATCGAGATCAAAACATTGATCCTCCATGTGGGAAATTGGATGACAATTTCGGCACCGATGTTGAAAGGAACATGTGAATATGAATCTTCTCGAAGGAATCCAGAACTTTGAAGCTGGATTGGTATAGAATAATTTAGAATATGAAAGGTCACTTCCTTATCATATCAGATACAAGTGATGTGTTTGTTGTTCTTGATTTCTTTTGATGATGGTTGTTGAAAGATTACACTAAACATGCTCATGATAAGCTTCGCCTTCTGGTCATGACGTTGTTTCACTGAGTCGATCATGTGTTGACGATTGATAGGAATCATTATCATACTTAAAAAGAGGGTTATTATGAACAAGAACTAGTTCATAATCTTGATTCCTTCGTTGTATTTATCACGTTGGAGTTGTGATTGAGCCTGGAGAAGCTCTACTTTGGCTTGCAGATCATGCAAACAAGCTAGCACGGATTTGAGAGTTGCTTTGTTGGTTGTGATTGTATTGCCAAATAATAGTGATTATTGGAGTGTTCAGTAACCATAATAATTCCTCAGTTTGAACCATTTGAAAGACTGTCTCAGACCTCGAAGGCCTTCTTGCAAATCCGCTCGTTAACAATAAGACTTAGTAATCGGCAATCCAACTCAGAGAATAAAGGGTGTCCATTTCTACCGAGAATACACCCAATATAGTTCAACTTAGTTTTTATTTGACAATAACTAAAAACCATTGCAAGTACCAAAATACAAGAAAACTTACAAAATTCACTATTTGCAAGTTATAATTTGATGTTGAATCTTAAGTCGAGTTGGTCTCCAAAATGAGTGCTTTACCTCTGTAATCACAAAGATGCCACTGGGATTGAATGCTCTGGTTCTTCGATGATGCTTAGCTATGGTGCCAACGCCACTTCCTCTCAGGAGGTGGAGGGCTCGCTTCCTGCAACCTCTTTGGAATTTTCACTTATTCTCTTGTTGTTTTACTCTTCTCTGAGATTAGGAGAAGAGAAGCGTTGTTGTTGTTGTCGGGTCATGTGTTTGATGAGCAGAGCCCTGATGAAACGAGGACGAACTGTTTATTTGGATGGAATTGGTTGATGGAGTGTTCGTTGGAGGGAATCGAATTTGCTTTGGCTGGCCTAAAGCCATTAGAATTAGAAGCCATCCTGTCCCAAGAGCTGTTGATTCTCGTATATTCGACTTCACTGTACTTTCTGTAGAATATAACTGTGTCATTCTCTAGATTTTCCTTGTTAGATCATGATGGCAAGTCGTCCATGCTGGTTATATCACACAGCTATCCCATTGTACATTGATCATTGATGACGTTTGCTCTTAATCCAAACATAAGTCGGGACCAGGGATTTGTATGCTAAGCGAAATTTGCTCTGTTCTCTGAAGGTGTCATAGTTTTTCCATGCGAATTTGATTTCCATCACCAATTTCACCCAATTCCTCCCGAGTCAATTGAGAAATTTTCCTGAGTCATGTCAAGTACTTGTGGCTCTGGGAGTGCAGTGTGGCTTGGCGTGTTTGGCCTTGTTGCAGGAAGAAGTGAGACAGAAAGATGTTGTGTTTGTCCTAAAGTCGTGAAGAAGCACTCTTCTGGTAAGCATTGAAAGATTCAGTATAAGCGCACTGTGGTAAGCATTGAAAGATTCAGTATAAGCACTCTGGTAAACATGGAAAGATTTGATATGTGACAATGGGGTTGAGTATGTTTCCGGAGCATTCGGGGAATTTTTCGTTCTCAGAAGATAATGTTGGAGTATACAAATGTCGGCTTCTTGAACACATAATGATGTTGCGAAAACGAAGAGTGCAGGGTGCGTGCTCAAAAATTATAAAACGAAGAGTGCAGGGTGCGTGCTAAAAAATATAGGATTTTCAAAATGGATAGGCATTGCAATTTGTTTGTGTCAACTACCAATCAATGAATGGCGTGCAGCACAACGCAGCCGTGCCAATTTTGCCATCGCTTTCTCGTTTCTCAGCTAATAATCAGATGTAAGAACGCAGAGGAGGAGCTGTCCAGAACAGTTATTAGATGTAAGAATGCAGAGAAGGAGCTGTCCAGAGCAGTTATTAGATGTAAGAATGCAGAGAAGGAGCTGTCCAGAACAGTTATTAGATGTAAGAATGCAGAGAAGGAGCTGTCCAGAGCAGTTATTAGATGTAAGAATGCAGAGAAGGAGCTGTCCAGAACAGTGAGTACCAGTAATGATTTAATGAGACTTGCTGTCTAATTTGGTTTGGTGGTCTAACACGAGCCTCTGCTGCCCACAAATTCTGATGACGTCAAACCCAACCATGGGAACAAAGAGTTTATGAAGGCTTTTAAAACATGATGGATTTTGGAAGCAAGCAATGATGCAAAAATATATTGCCTATCTGTTCCCTGAAGACTGTATCAGACCTGCAGTGAAAACAATAGTGGGAGGCTCTATACTCTGGAAGGCCCTAGTCAAATGTTTTCCACTAGTTGGAAGTTGGCTCGGAAGTTGGATGGCATGGAGAGTAGGAAATGGGGTAGCTTTTCCAGTAGTTGGAAGTTGGATGGCATGGAGAGTAGGAAATGGGGTCGGAGTGTAGAATACGAAGGGACCCTTGGGTGGGTTGTGCCAGAAATCATAGATTACCTAAGCCTCTAATTATTAATATGAATGCGAAGGGAATTCTTTCTTTGGCGGATGCAGTAGACCCAGATCGTTCCTCAATCTGGAACCAAGGATGGAAAAAGGCAGACAGTCTGGTAGACTTCAAGCAAAAATTTTGAACCTCTTCGTGCAAAGACTACTACGGAGAGTGCAATAAGGTTGAGGGGTGAGGATGAGGAAACAATCTGGTCCAAAAAAAGAGGGTACACTGCCTGCACATTTAGGATATAACGCTATTTTCTTGGAAGAGGCGGGAGGGGTGGTGGTGGTGGTGGAAACCATTTAAAAACTAGACTTTTCCTTTGTTTATCCCTTTCTAGCAAAGTCCTAACACGGGAAATATGTAAAAAGAGAGCATGGCAATGGCCGCAAAGGTGTGTACTTTGCAAACAAGATGATGAGACCATAGAACACCTGTCTGTTCATTTTTCATTCACAAAAGAGGTATGAAAGGAAGAACCAAAACTGAGCGAAAGTAGAGTCTCCTAGCGAGGCATCCCTATAGCAGTCTGTTTGGATAAAAGGTCTAGGGACAAAGCAGTCAAAGAGCACATGGCTCTTCCGTGTGTAGTTTCTTGGGCGCTTTGGCCTGCTAAGAATGAAATGAATTTTTAGAATAGAGACATTCTCCCAATTCAGGTCATCCACCAAATTAGATTTGCAGATTGCATATGGAGGGGTGTGTGTGGAAACTAGGAAAGGAAAAGCCTCCAAGGATAATTGTAAGCCTAAATATAGACATATCTCGATGGAGGATGTCATGGAAAGCCAGGGATATCTCGATGGAGGATGCCAAGGAAAGCCAAGGAAGTGTGGGCTAGAAGGGGTTTTATTTCTAAAGGAAGATATTCGCTTCGAAGCAGCAGCATCGGGAGAGGGTGCAAATAACTGAGCAGCGCTGGATTCTCTATGGTTGTTGATAAGGCTAGCAACAGAAAAGGGGGTTATTGATATTTTACGAGATTCCAAGATAGCGGTTGATTGGATGAATGGTAAAGTAAATCTCCAAAATTTGACCCTTCCTCCAATATTGGAAAGAATCAAGAAGAAAATTTCACTAAAAGAGAATTAAATGTTCAGGCTAATTAGCTTTCTAAGCAAGCTCTATCTCGATTCTCTTCCTACAAGTAGTTTTGCTATAGAGGAGGAAGAGGCAGTGTCCCAGCTCCCTCGGACTATCAGATGCTTACATGGTTAATGCCCAACGAGGAGACTGGCCATAGCAGCTAGCTAAAACCCGCAGGGGGTGTTGATAAATCTGCGCTGTCTCATTGTTTTTGTTTTTTCTATGGAAAAATCTGGATCAAATCTTTGTCAGAAGATCCTGTATGGCAAATCTTTTTGATGTATGTAGTAATTGGATTTTTTTGGAAGTAGAACAACAGGATCATAGGCTTTTCTTTTTTTCTTAATAGGTTTTGATGTTCCTAAATAGTTTTTTTATGGGCGCACATGCGATGTATACTTAAATTTTGATGTTACCAAACAGCCTTTTTCTGAATTCTCTCTGATATATGTTTAAATTTGACTGCTTGAAATAGTGAATATATAATTTTTTTCCAAACAATCACAACCACAAACACCGGAGGGAGTTTTAGGACAAGAAAAAATGTTTTAGCATATTTCTTCGAGCACTTCCTTGAGGTTCATAATTTGGTTGACGTAGAACCGATTAAGGTAGTCCCTGCCTGGAGGAATGGAAGAAGTAGAAGAAATGGAAATTCAAAAAAGGTTGGATAAGTTCTTGGTTGTAGATGGGTTGATGATATAATCGATCAGGTAAACATCGTGGGCCAGGGAAACCTATCTGAACACCTTCTAATTTTGTTGCAAACAGATTGTGATAAGAGGAAGCCACTTTTTCCTTTGAAGTTAAACTATTCTTGGCTCTTCAAAGAGGACTTCAGAGCTTTATTTTTTAGAAACCAGAAACACTGGGACAGTAGTAGTGGGCAATCTGCTATGAAACAATTTGCGGAAAATATGAAAAGGGTAAAAGTGTGGGGTCAAATTTTTGCTCAAACAAATAAAAAGGATCTCAAGGATGTGAAGAAGCTAGATAACAATGTGGTAGGTGTTTTCTCAAAAGAAGAATCCAATTCCCTCAGGGATTTGAAGGTAAAAAGAAATACTTGATTGCTAAAGAGGAACTTGATTGGAGGCTAAAACACACAGCCATTTGGCTCTCAGAGGGTGACATGCTTGCTTTCCATAGAAGGAACATAAATACTATTTGGGGAATCAATAATTTTGGTGGCATTAGAGTAAAAACATTCAAGGAGTTGGGTGAAGTGGGAAAACAGTATTGTAAAAACCTTTATAAACATCACAAGGAAGCCAATACTGGGAAATCATCAAGATCCTTAAGTTATTTCCCAAGATGATTGATAATGAAATGAATATAGATATGGAGACAGAGGTGTCTAGGGACGAGATAAAAACAATCAGGAGCTTTCAAAAAAACAAAAATCCCCAGGCCTCACGGTTGGTCAACATATATTTTAATAGGCTTCTTTGACTTGGTGATAGATGATGCACAAAGAATGGTGGAGGAGTCCAGAACCTTGGGAAGAGTTATGGGTTCCATAATTCCGTAGCACTTATGCCAAAAAATCAGGATCCATCTTCCTTCAATGAGTTTAGGCCTATTCCTTTATTCAATTTGGTTTATAAATCGGTATTCAAAATCATTGCAAATAGGCTAAAAGTAATTTTGTCTAGTGCAATCTCTGAAGAGCAGTTCAAATTCCTCTCCAATAACCAAATCCGCAGTGCCATGGGAACTGCTAAAGAACTCGTGCACTCGATCAAAACGCAAAAGCTTCCAACTGCGGTGATGAAGTTGGATCTCGCTAAAGCATATGACAAGGTAAATTGGATTTTTATAAGATTGTTGTTGTTATAAATGGGCGTGAACTTGCAAACTATGGAAGCGAAAAGGAGGCATCTTTCATATGCGTCTTTTTCCGTTCTTATAAAAATGGGTCACCCACAATTTCTTTCAATGCTTCAATGCTTGTATAGGGTTGCACAGAGGATGCTCTCTCTGTCCCTCCCCATGTTCTGCTAAGAGTGGAAGGCTTGATTATGTTGTTTGAGGATTCAATGAGAAGAGGGATAGTAAAAGGAGTCACAAAACTTGTGATGATATGGCCATGTCTCGTTTGTTGTTTGTTGACGGCATCGTGATCTTTTTTGGGTTTATAAGAGAGTTAAGAAGTACAGAAGAAATTTTGGATATACATTGCAAGGCCACGGGAACAGAAATCAACATGATGAAGTCTTCGATGATGCTTGATGAGGTGTCCAAGGGAGAAAAAGTTTAAATTGTAAGACTATTTCCTAACATAAAGCCTAACAACTATAGGTTTGAAGATTGGATGTGGTTGTGTAACAAAATTGAAGCTAGGGTTTCTCTATGGTGTAAAATCTAAGTTGCCAGGGTACCCGTACCGGGGGGTTGGGCACCCGTACAAGTACCGGGTACCCATACCGCCGTACCGGGTACCGGGACTGGTACCTCTGGGAGTACCGCGTAAGTACCGGGTACTTCACCCAAGTACCGGGTACTTGGTCACGGATTTTAGGGTACTTCCGGGCATGAAATTGAAACGTAGACTGAAAATTTCACGGTTATTAGTATTAGTTATTAGTTATTAACTTATTTTATTGCTAATTACTAATTACTAATACACTATACAGTAATGTAATACTGTAAATTTAAAACTTTATATTATACAACTTAAAAGTTATACACCCATTAGCATGCTTGCCAAACTAAAGATTCAGGTTGCTCATGTCAAAGGCTGGCCCAATATACATGGTGTTAATGAATGGACATGACTCAGAAAAACAACTACTTTTTTTTTTTTCCTTGGAAAAAGTCGTAATTTTATTTCAAATATATTGAACAAAATTACATTCTGCACATGTATTAGAATCACTGAGATTCCTACATTATCGCATATCATCAGTTCATGTTTCTGACTAGTCTAATGTCCCATACAAATTCAATACTTTGCTGTCCATACAGCACTCATAATTCCGGTTACATATATCAAAAAAAAGTCTCAATATGAAATAGTTCCTATCAGAAGATTCTGTCCAAACAGCCCTACAGCACCAAACAGAAATATATAATCCACAGGAGTCAATGCTCCATCCCGGTCCACCAAAGCCTCATTAACAGGCCAGTGATATTATCAATATACAAAATACAAAAACCAAAAACGAACTGTTATGAAGATTGATCTATCAGAAGCCAAATGCTCCCTCCCGGTCCTCCAAGGCCTCGTTGAAAGGCCTATGATAATAACTGTATGATCCAACAGTAGAGTGTGATGTGATCCTCCAGGTTCCGAAATTCAGACGTTGCTGCGACGCTTCTTTGGAAAGAAGGTCGGCCATGCCATTTCTCTCCCTGTAGACATGAGTGAATGTTATAAGATTAAAATGCCGCTTTAATCGTAAAACATCTTCCAGTATAGGTGAGAGAACCATCACATTACATTGTGTATTCTCATTGGCCCAGTCAATAACAATCAGTGAGTCTCCAAAAATCTGTAGTGAAAGGCATCCCTGTTCTAGTGCAAATAACAGCAATAGTCTAAGTGACATGATTTCTGCGTAGTTGTTTTTCTTTTCAGAAAAACAACTACTACAACAGCTCTGTCTCATAATTTCTGTTGTTTGCATGGCTGTAATTAGAGAACATGCATGAGAACTGCCTATTAGAGTGCTTTTACCTCATTCATTTAGCTGTCTTTTAGTATAATAACTAATATGTTTACAAGTATCATCACATCACACTTTTTCCAAGGTTATGCTATGTCTAATCAGCACACCAGGCTTAGTATTGTTTCCAGGATAGTAATATTTGACAAACTGCCATCTCACTGTCATATATTCAGTCCTACTGTAATCTAATCACTTTAACAATTTCCCCCGAGAATAAAGTTCCAAGGTCAACACAGCTTGTCAGTTATGAAATCCACTCATGGAGTAACATTGACAATTTCAGGAATCCTACCCCACATGAAAAGGAGATCGAGTTCTAGGTTGGAATGGCCAATTTCACTTAAGGTTTCAGAATAGCAAGTTTTTTTATGACTTTAGGTTGGTCAAATCAGCATGCTTTCCAACCACAGTTAACCAACCAAGCAAGATAAACTGCAGCTTTTATTCAAGGCCTGTTTGTAGCTTTGGTAGGATTAGCATAAATGCTAATTATAATAAGACAGTCAACTTGCTTTCCAGTTTGTCAAACCTAGCAACAGAAAATAGGATTAACTTGGCTTTTTGACAAAATGGTAAAACGAATTAGGGTCCTTAAAAATCCAATTATCAAGGATGCCACATTGCCAACTACAAATCAAGGCGAGTTTAATGTTTAGGAAAATCAACCTAAGGTTTTTAGCATGATGACCTTTTGCAACCTCATACTAATAGTTAAAACACATCTGCATGAGACATTTCAAAAGGACAAGTAGGCTTTTACAGCTTTCATAAAATGGAGCGCACTAACAAAAAGGAAAAAAGCATTTGAATGGAATCAAACCTGGATGGGTATAAATCAAAAGGTAAACAACAACTAGTGGCCGAGTTCCTTGATATGGCTACAGACAGATTATCATAAAAGAAAATGTTCCTGCAATAATTTTAAAGTTTTTAAATTTTAAATTTTTTTGTATTAATAATTAATAATTATTAATTTAGCTTAATTTTCAGTTTTATTAATTATATTTATATTTAATTATAAATATATTAATAAGTACCCTGGCAACATAGTGTAAAATATGGTTATCTAGAGGAGGCAAATTAGTCTTGTTCGAGGTAGTATTATACAGCATTCATGTCTACTAGATGGCCATCTTCCATATCCCTTAGGCATTCAAACTAAAATCAGGAAAAATTGCTTCAGCTTTTTGTGGACTGGAAAGAGGGAAAAAGAAGGAATTGTGTTAGTCAAATGGAATAAAGTAACAAACTTGAAAGAAGTGGGAGGTTGGGGCCTAAAAATATATACATTTATTTACTTCAGCTCTTGCTGCAAAATTTTTATGGAAATTTGTCTACAATGAAAGACTATGGGGGCAAGGTCATGAAATTCAGATACTTGAGAAAATAGTCTATAACAGACTATGGGGCAAGTTCATGAAATTCAGATACTTGAGAAAATAGTCCATAGCAGAGTGGCTCAAACAATAAAGGAAGAATGCAAGTGGTGGATCCATATCTTGAAAAGCTTTAGTGAAAGGCTTTCCCTTGGTAAGGAAATGGTTTGCATGGAAGATTATATTAGGGAATAGAATGAGGACAGGGGAAGACCCTTAGATTGGATGCAAAGGCAACTTTAGATTGTCGAAGGAGTTGTAAAGAGATCTCCACCTTCTAGGAATTTTTGTCTTTGGAAGATGCAACATCATATGATATTAGGAATGTGCGGTCTCAGGGCTAGAAGAAGGTAGAAGATTTGAGTTTGTAGGGGGGGAATGCTGAAGAGTGGAACCGGTATGCGAGAAGCCTATTGTCCAGCACTATAAAACTCTCAAATCAAGAACATTTGTTCAAGTGGTCAAAATACTAGGGGGCATGAGAATGAATTGCATGGTTGCGTTACAAGGCATTGACAGAAGAAGGCTTTGTGGGAGAAAGATCTTAGTGGTGGTCCATGGCTTGGAAGTTAAAATGTCCTTTGAAAGCAATTTTTTTTCTTTGGTAAGCTTTAGAAAATAAAGTCCTAACTTGGGATAATTGCCAAAATATAATAAAGTTGGGCCTAGGAAGGTGTATCTTGTGCAAATCCGGTGAAGAATATGCGAATCGCCTTATTTGTTTCCAATCCTTTGGATATAGTTGTGTGGTCAGAGCTTTTATAGGTTACTAGGGAGAGAACCCTATTAGATTGTTTTTATTCATGGATTGCCGGTCAGTCGGTTAAAGTTTTTATGGCCCAGCCTTGCTACATGATATGGCTTATTTGGTTATCAAGAAATAAAACGATCTTACAAGGTTTCGATTTTACTCCCACCACAAGTGACCCATAATATTAGGAGTGCCTGCAATAAAAACTGGTCTTCTTCCCAGGAAAATCCAGTCAAAGAATTAAAGGAACCTGAAAGTGATTCTGAATAGGGTTGGCTGATGGGGCATGCCAAGGTGTCCGAGGGATGTGGGGGGGGTTGGAGCAATTCTATATCCGAATCAACAACACTTAATGAAGCTAAAATTTGCAGTAGGGCCAAGCACTCCCAAACAAGCAAAACTTGATGCCATGTGGGCTAAAGATTGCAGTAGGGCCAAGCACTATTAAACGAGCAAAACTTGATGCCATGTGGCTTTTATTGAAGAAAACTACAAACAATGATGTAAAAGATTACAAGTACTTGGGGGAGAAGTTGATAATAGTCTGGGAAAACCATATATGCAAATCAAATAACTTACTGCTGGACCATATTGTGAACCAGTACGAGGTTAAAGCGAGATTTGAAGATATTAGATATACCATTTGCACATGTATATAGAGAATTCAATATCCTGGAAGACCAGTCATGAAACTAAGCTCTTTGGCTGGAGGAAGGGACTCTTAATGAACAAGAGTTCAGAGAAAGGTTTCTGGTATCAAATTCAATCTGGCTTTGGTTTAAATCAGAGGGCAAATTTTAAGCCACTTGATATTTTTGTATTATATGGCAAATCTTCTTGATGCATGTAGTAACTGGACATTTTGGAAGTAGAACAACAGTATCATAGGCCCTTTTCTAAATAGGTTTTGATGTTCCCAAATATTTTTTTTTCTAAATGCACCCGGTGCGCACATTGTGATGTATATTTAAATTTTGATGTTACCAAATTGCTTTTTTCTGAATGCACATTCACACACATGGTTTAAATTGGACTGCCTGAAATAATGAATATATATATATATTTTCCCAAACAATCACAACTACAAACACTAGGGAGTTTTAGGATAAGAAGACATGCAAAGAAAAAAGATTTGTCTTGCTGTCAGACTTACCAACACTAAGAGTTTTACGACAAGAAGACAATGCAAAGAAAAAAGCATTTTCCTCGCTGCTGTAAGAGATTTTGGACAAGAAGATATACTAAAAGATTTTGGACAAGATTAGACACAAAGAAAAAACGTTTTTGACTTTTGAATTTTAGGACAAGAAGACATTACAGAAAATTTTCCTTGCCGGAAGAGTGTTTAGGACAAGAAGACAATACAAAGAAAAGAACAATTTCCTTGGTGTAAGAGTTTTTCGACACTTGGGAGTTATAGAACAGGAAGACACAGAAAGAAACACAATAGCTCTTTTGACACCTGGGAGCTATAGAACAAGAAGACACACAAAGAACTAGACTACAACGGAGCAGACAGTCTATCAGAAGTAATATTTATAAAGAAGGCTGAGCTATACCAGAAACAATTTAGAAGGAAGGCTGAGATATACCAGAAGCAATTTATAAAGAATGAGAGGCGTATGCACCAACAAGTAAATTGAAAAAACGTGGGATTATAATGCTGTAACCTTCACCTTCATTTTTGTTCAGGGGTTCTCTGCTTTCCAAATTCCCACCCTATTAATAATGGTGTTGTGTTTAGATATAAGATAGAACAGAGGAGAATAATAAATATGACTGCAGTGAACACTCTGTCATACACACACACAGCAAACAAAGAACAAGAAGAGTACTCTCGAGTGACAGCCGAGCATCCTAACCAGCTAGACTGGAGCATACTGTAGTGAACAAGTCCTGGCATTGGCCCTCTCTCTCACGCAGAGCCAACAAAGAATAACAACCTGAGCAACATGGAATCCCTTCCAACAGTAGTTATTTTAGTGGACTCGCAGTCTAATTTTATTTCGTTTTGGTGTGGAGGCCGATTCACAGTGGATTGATGTTGTTGTTGACTTCACATACGAGGTGTGACTAGGAACTGTTGTGTTGCCGCAGTGGTGGTTCGGTTTTGAAGAAGTTGGTATTTTGAATAGAATAAAATGCGAATGGGAAGATAATACCAACCCTGGTCTGCGAGTGATAAGACCCATCCACATACATTTGTCAATCAATCACGAATTTTGATAAACCAACCCCCCACAGGGGAAGATCTCACAATATGCTTTTGGAAGTTAAAATGTAGGTGCAGCACACGCCCTCGGGCGAGAGCCCAGAATCCTAATTACGGTGACTACAACGCAAATACACACTGTATTGAAAACGAAAGTCAACTTGTGTATCGTAGAATCAATGAATCAATCAGCCCAACCCAGCATTAGCTCTCTCGCACAGCAAAGTTGCAAACAAAGAATTACAATGCCTCTCTCTGCAGCAGAGCGAAAAGAGAATAAGAATGGCTCCCCTCCCCATTCCGATCGGAATGTATGCAGCAAATTGGATCGCAGCGCCCCTCCCAAGTGGAACCGCACAAAGCGGTGGTGTCTTGTGACCACGATGACCTAACTGGACTCGCTGCCTTTGGGCTTGTTCCGGATGCTTGCTGTGTTATTTGACTTTGGTTTGTTGTGGAGGCCGCGCGAACGCGAGCCTCCGCTGCCACAAATTATGACGTGCACTCTCCTCAGTGGGAGATGCTAGGTAGACCCCCCTCCCAAGTGCAATGGAGGTGGCCATCCTAGGCCATCGACCTTCGTGATCATCGATTGACCCCGCCCAGGTAAGTATGTTTTCCCTGCTTTCCTTTTCCCTACTTATGCCCCTCCCTTTCATTCCTTCCATCCCCACTTTCCATGTGGGATATAACTCCGCTATTCCAAACCGAAAATACAGCCATGCTCCCTCTACAATTCGATCCTTCTTCATTGTTGTCAATATATATATCTTACTATAAGTTTGAAGACGCTTCCTTGGTTGGTGAAAGTTGGTACTTGATATAGACCTCAAAAGTCTTCCCAGTGACATGCTACTGCTTGTACCCGCCCTTTTAGATGTAGCCCAAAACACACAACAATAACTAGGCCTAGGGGAAAGATATGGGTGAATTTGGATTAATAGATACCCCTCCCCTCACTCACGGCTTCTTGGCCAAAGAGCGACCAAATTGAATTGTGTTAATGGTTTTGTACAATGCTAAATTTGGGTGCATTAGCATCCATCCTGGTAGGATGAAGCTTATTAAGAAAATGTATCCTATATGGCCCATTCTTCAAATACATATTTGGAAGTTAGACCACTGATCCATCGTCGATTCCTCTCCAACTCCAACAGAGTTGATCGTTAAGCAAGCCTATGGGAGTAGTCACCTCCATATATGCGTGGTTCCCCGGTCTTTACATGGGGAGCCACACTTGGAACCGAAATTGTGCGTTTATTGCCCATAACCACCTAATGTTGTGGTCCTTCGGCGGGGACCACTGTTGGATCCAAAATCAAGACAATGTATTCTAACTTGTCCTTGGGGAGAGACTACTCGGATTTCCCTGAAAGGCAATACAATTATTGCATCCTTTTCTTAGTACAATCATTACCTTAAACTCTTAATAAAATCAATCGATTAATTTTATACACACACACAAAAATGCATTGCGTAAGCAACCACAATGAGCAAAACTTGGCAACTGGCAGGCACCAAGGGGGCTATCACAAACTATAAAGTCCAAGCCCTTGGGGCTTTACAAGCCCAAATTAAAAACATTCATACGGCAATAGGCCAAATCATACAGAGCGAAATCGAAATCTAGTGGCCAGCTGGTCATAATAAACATATACATCAAGATTAAGCAAAAAAAACAAATTCCATCTCTGGAAGGAGGCTCACACTGATCTGGATGTGGGGCCCACACATTAATTGGTGGCTCGTCCATAGCCAGAGCAGGGTCCCATCCATCGTCGTTCTGCTGCTAAAGGTGCTTCTCCATTCAAAGGGAACTTATCATTCTTGGGCTGAGAAAGGGGTGGCTGGTGGTGATGCTCACCACTTCGGCTTCGATGCTCATTGAGTTCCTAAACTACATGGCTTGCTTCGTCCACAACACACTACCTTATCTGTGAGAGCAAGTATAATCAACGGGGCAATGAACCTCCAGGCGAACCCAATTCACTGTGCATAGAACCACCCTTGGGTACTCCATAGGCGGCGTGAGATCTGTTGCCTCAAGGTCCACCTTCCTTGTTTGGACTTGGATTTGCAAGCGAAGGTCTGCAAAGGTTAAAGCTCCATCATCCTAGGTAAACTTTTGAAATGAACGCCTTTTAAAATAATTCATTTAGTTTCTTCCATATCACAAATGCAATCCCGTGTTGCATGAAATTGCGTTGCCCATGACAGCTTATTAACAAGGGGAGCAAACATCTAGGTTATAGACATGGGGAGGAGCTGTTAGAATAGGTTGGAGGCCCATTCTAACAACAACTTAGCATAGGGAAAAACCAATGCAAATGTTTGATTGTTTCAACTTTGTGACATAAAAGTGCATTGGGGTTGGGAATGTCCAAGGTACTTTGGGTGTTGCCAAGGAGAAGGCTACCCAAAATCGTGGACCAACGAAACGTGGAATTTTTTGGCTCAATAAAACCCCACCACGCTGCAACCGAATAGGGCTCATTTTCTTAAAGTATTTTCACTCATTGCGGTAATAATTTCCAAGAGTTTACGTGTAAAAACTTGGTAGCCTACCTTGACTACATCATGTTATATGAAAGACCATGTCCATCACTTCATGTTAGTGCTCAAAAGTTGTCGTCAAATACAAAGAAGTGCATATTTGCAACGTAGGCATCCTAATTGGTCATGCCGGATGCAAGGATTGTCTGGAATATGAGATGGCTAAGATCAAGATCATCTTAAACCTTGGTACACCAACAAACAGAAAACAAAATAGAATCTTGTCGGGGAACACAAGACACTGTTGGGAGTTCACAGAGTGGTGTTATAACACCGGTTTATTAATGGATAAAACTTCACTCGAGGGATGTTGCGGATTTTTATTTTCAAACCGACTTCAAGAATCCTTTAAGTTATTGAAGAAGAAACTAGTCAAAGCTCTTATTACAAGGATGGTTGATTGGAACACATTGTTTAATGTGCAAGTCGATGCCACACATATTTTTGATGATGCCATCTTTCTCAACTTGGAGAGGGAAATATAGACCATCCACATTACTGCGTATATAAATAATTAAAGAAGGTAAAGATGAATTATCTGTTGATAGAGACGGAAGGCCCCAGAATGATACTCGTTACATAAGGGCTAGCATTACCTATCATGAAACCCTTTTATTATATACACTGATCATTATACACTATTTAAAAAGTATCTTGTGAACAAGATAGTGCATCATGATCACATCTACATATGGTTGTTGTTCTTCCAAGGATTCAACTTTTGGAGTGTAGGAAAGTTGTGCGAGTCTCGTGTCAAGCTAGACCACTTGTTGAAAGTCGACAAGGGATAAGTACCGATAGGCATAGATGATCACCCTTCCGATTCATACCTATTCAAAGTTAATGATTTCATGGAGGAAGTTACTAGTGGAGATATGGTTTTTCCATGATTTCCGTGTATCCCTAGACAACCAAAAACATAAATAGGTGTCGTTGTGAAGGTTGTCTACTACACATTGACTAATGGACACTTGTACAGATTGGGAACTAATCATATCTCAATAAGATGTGTCTTTTGACATGAAAGATGGGACATGTCGAAGAAGCACATGATGGTGTGTCGACTGGACATTACCAAACCGATACAATAGCAAGGAAAATTCTTCATGTAAGGCTATGTTGGCTTAATTTACACAAAGACTATAGAAACTTCTTTTCCAAGGAAAACTTCACGAAAATGCTTCCCCACATATGAGGGTGGCATCCCTAGTAAACTCGTTGGAATAGAACAGTGCAATAACCTAGGGGGATTCGAATCAAGCACCTGCTAACACAAAACAAGCCAAATTTCCAACAACAATGGTAACAACCGCTTAAGCTAACCGCTTGGGTTATGACAATTGTAGAACTTATATCAATACTTGCAAGAAATTTTAGGGAAGCGTAGATGTCACGCCAACTTGTGCCCGACTCAATCGGTTTCATCACCCCCTTGGCGATCGTGCGACATTGCCTTGCTTTTGTCATTGGGCCTTGACCTGGCCGTGACTACTCACAAACATACTACACCTCCTCATCTGTAGTCTTCCCATAACTCCATTGCCAGACTACAAATGCTATATCTACAACGAGCATCTAACAATCATGTCAATACTTAGTATGTACTCATGCCAACATAAGTAAGCATTCACAACACAATACAAGAGAGGGGGCACCCAAGTCGGGTTCCCAAGGTTTATCTTATTGAAGTCCACAAATTAGTACAATGGGGAGTCTAGCCACTGCTGCGACTGTTTTGCAGAAGAGAAGACAAGCCCGAGCACAAGTCGCTCGTCACCACCTTGCTTGTCGACTAACCCTTGATGCACCCACAAGTCTGCCTCCTATAGATCTCAATCTTCAACAACTTAGGCTACTGCAACAACCTCTTCAATAAAGAGTTGTTTACCCCAAGCACATAGCTCCACCTGGATGATCCTCCTTTGGTTCGCATCCTCCTTTTATACTTGGCGAAGTTCTTAACCAACTCCCCAAAGTGGACGTGCTCACACACCATCCAACACTCAATGGACACAACCATTGCAACAGTCTAACCAACCGTGTTGACAATTGCAACTGCCTTCGGGAGCTAGGGAATGTGCACTGCTACAACTATGCCAATCTTTGACCAACTCTAATTGTTGCCTGGCGCATCCAACTACGCCGACTTGTTACGACCATTAGAACATCTATCAAAATTTCTAACAAAAATGTCTATAAAAGCATCATTTATTTGCTAAATTAGTCGAAATCCCGACTCAATTAATGTAAAAAGGATCAAAGTGTGCAATATTGCTCAAATTATTTTTGCCATCAAATACATATCACGTAAAACAAATGCCAAAGTATTATGCTCTAAGTGTACAGGTGTTTTGTAAATACCAAGTCCCAAGTATCTCCTTCCCCAGCTCGAGGTTGGTGGTAGCATGAGCAAGAAAGTGACGCTTTTTATTTAAAATCAGGAAAACATCATAGGAGAAACCTCCACAAGCATGGCAAGACTGACGCTTATTGTAAGGACTACTAGAATATCTATCAAAATGTCTAGAAAAAATTTCTTACCGTATGTCTATAAAAATGTATATCAAAGTTTCATATTTATTCTCTAAATTGGTTGCGAATGTGACTTTATTAATGTCAAAGATGGTCTTAGGTTCTTTCACAATAACGCCTACATAGATTTTTATTTTTGGGTGGCAAGGGAGTCTCATAAAACTAATTTGCCAAAAAATATTAAACGGGAGAAGAGAGGCCCATCGTCTCCCATTAACTACAATCAAATACAAATATTTTATGCAATTAATTAACCATTATTTGACCTTACATCATTTTGATCGACCTAATAAAGCATAACTTGAATTTGTTTTTTTTCTTAATTTATCACAATGAATTAACTTAACTAATCAAATCGATTTCTCGAAGGATCACGGTGATTTTAAAAATAATATTGACTTAAAAAAAATTGTCCATGCAAAATATAAAAAAAATAAAAAAAAATGAGCACCAAACGATAACAACAGAACAAACTTGTTAAAGCAAAAAATAAGAAAAATGTAATTTCAATCAAACATTCCTTTAGTACAAAATTTGTGATATAGTATCACACCATGGAAAATGGATTTAGAATATAAAAAACACTGAACATTATTGTTTTATCTAGAGTCCAAGGAGTGCACTAATTGACTACATCCCCAATATTTTTTTGTATCACTTTCCAATACTCTGCTCCAAGTGGAACGGCATAGAACACTTCAGTTGGATATTTTTTTTCTCAAAATATAAGCTTCCCATGACCGCCTGAAATTTATTTGTCATCAATCATCCTTGTGTGTCAAAGAAACCACTTGAAGTAGCCGAGGAACTAGTTGGTGATCCTGTCGATACTCGAAGAACCCACAAACAATTTCATGATGCCACACATAGTCTTGCAGACCTAGATCCATTGCTACCCACTTACTTCTATATGATGTTCAAATAGATCCTAAAACCCATGCAGAATCCTCTCCCAATCCTCATTGGGATGCAACCATGGATGAGGAATATCAATCCCTTATGAACAACAAAACATGGGGTTTGGTACCTCTTCCTAACTTAGGGACGGAAATCTATTCGATGAAAATGAATTTATAAGAACAATATGGAATCCAATGGACTTATCAACAAGTACAAATCAATATTGGTGTCCAAAGGCTTCTAACAAATACATGGTATTGACTACATAGAAGCTTTTGCACTAGTTGCAGAGATGAATCCAATTCAACTTGTTCTTGCCATAGCAGCAACACATCAATGGGAGATTCATCACGTAGATGTGAAGAGTTATTTTCTGCATGGGGACCTTGTAGAGGAGATCTACATGGAGGATCCACCAGGGTACATTCAAGACTCATCTCTGGTATGCAAATTAAAGAAATCATTGTATGGACTAAATCAAGCTCCTTGAGCTTGGTATGCAAATATGGATTCCTTTCTATTATCGCAAAAATTTTCAAGATGTAATTCAGATCCTAATTTATATATGGTTCAAGAATATAAATCCCTATTTCTTATTGTGTTTTATGTGGATGATCTCCTCATCACATGAATTTCTACCACTTCCATTGCATGGTTCAAATCTTCCTTGCATGGCATATTTGCAATGACTAACTTAGGATTGTTACAATTTTTTATTGGACTCCAAATCTCCCAATCAGATTTGGGAGTCACTGTAGTATAGTCTAAGTATGCACAAGATCTCCTTATCATATTTAAAATAGATGATTTCAAACCAACCCCATTCCCCTTTCTTTCTGGAATCCAACTTGAAGATGGAGGAACTACACCTTTGGTTATTTGTACCCTATGTCGATAGTTAGCTGGGAGACTTATTTATCTTCCACATAGTTGACTAGATATATCCTTTGTTGTTGGGGAAGTATCTAGATACATGCATGAATGACATCAGTTACATTGGAAGGATGCTAAGGATATGTGAAGGGGTCATATGACTATGGGATCCACTATACAACAACTTGCAAATTTAATCTATTTGGATAAAAAGATTTTGATTGAGCTAGCAATGGGACAAATTGCAAGATCACCTCTAGTTATTTTTTCAGTTTGGGCTTAGGGAATATTTGTTAGTTAAGCAAAAAAAAACCACTATTTCATTATTGATAGCAAAATCAGAGTATAGAGGATCAATGGATGCTGCAACACAAGCCATTTGGCTGTAGCATATTCTTATTCAGTTTGGGATAGAGTTTCAAAGGACTGCTATCAACTTTTGTGACAAATAGTGGGGCATTCAAATTGAGATACTATTCAACAACAATGGACCAATAACATAGAGATCCATATGCACTATATAAGAGGGATGATACATGATCCTCTCATAGATTTGCAATTATGTCATTCCTTTGAGAAAATTATAGAAATCTTCACCAAGTCCTTTACTGAGAAGCTATTCATCTAGTTGAGATATTCTTTGGGAGTGAATACACTTTCCAAGGAGGCTCCTTAAAGCCTTCTTCTCCTTTTAACATTCTCTTTTATGCAGGGGGCTCCCATGTGGTTTTTTCCCTCTTTTTCAGCTTTCAAAGATTCAATTTTTTGTGTGCATGGGTACCTATTATGGCTACAAATTGTCGGGACCCATTTTTCTTACTTAATTTTTCTCACCTAGTTAGGATTATGGGGGAGGGTTGTTGGAGAAAAATACCCTCTCCACAATAGAATTCTCCTACCTGGTGAAATATACCTTGACTTCATGACTCTAGTGGGACAAACCTCAATCATATTGACCACCCAAGTCACCCTAGAGCTTAATTATAAACTCTAAAGGTCCCAAACCACCTTATATACAACTTACAACAAACCCTAATGTCCATTTTTGGATGACCTAGGTGCATTCCTATATTTGGGGGCACCTTCCCTAATTAGGGAAACTTTTCCTTGATTTTAGGATGACTTGAGTCCCAATTCAATTGGTAACTGAAAGTGCTCCACTAATTTAGGTCCTAACTAACCTTACATGTATATATTTATCCATTAGCACCTTTGTCAAGTCTCCTTAATTTTTTGCATGCTCATTTAGTCAATTAACTAAGCATCCTTCAGTCAAAACTAGTAGTTATGAAGTCATGAGTATGTGTAACTTAGTTAAGGAGAGTAAGCATGGATAACTTAAGGTCCTTGGCTCTTGTTAATCTTGACAAGACTTTCCTACACTGCATGAGCAATTCGATTTTCCTCTTGACCTAATTAGAATTGCCTTGCTTTAAATAGTGTTCACCTCCATTCATTCAATCACGTTAAATATATCATTCTTCTCTTCTTATATGGTCTAGTTGTTTGTGTAATAATCTATGATATCTCATTTGTAACATGATTAGTTGATTGTTGATTTTATTTTCACTATATATCTCTTTAGTTTATGTGCCTAGATCTATATGTTTAAATCTCATTAGTTATAGTGAATTTTATTGTTTGTTGCATTGATATCAGTGACTCAAAGAGATTAATCACTTATATCATATTGTATTTTTATTGTATTTATATCAATGTTAGCTTAAATAATTTCAAATTATTATTATTTACTCTATTGATTTCAGTGATTCAAAGAGAGGTATCAATTATATTACTGCAATAAATAGTAAAATAATCCAAGTACCTTGAAAATCCAAACCAATTTGATTTAACTTGGATTATCAGTGACTCCACTCTCTAATATTAGGTTAAGTTATAGTGAATCTATTTTTTGCATTGATATTAGTGATTCAAAGAGAGTAATCATTGATATCATACTATATTTTTATTGTGTTTGTATACATGTCGACTTAAATATTTTTAAATTTTATAGCTTGTTGCATTGATATTAGTGATTCAAAGAGAGAAATCACTAATATCAATGTAGCAAACAGTAAAATAATCCAAGTACCTTGAAAGTCCAAAGCAATTTGATTTTAGCTGGATTATCCGTGACTCCATTCTGTAATATTAGGTTTAAGCTACAGTGAATTTAATGTGTGTTGCATATCAATGATTCAAATAGAGGAACAATTGATATCAATGCAACAACCAATAAAATTCATTGTAACTTAAACCTAATATTAGAGAGTGGAGTCATTGAAATCAATGCAATCAAATTGCTTTCAATTTTTTTTTTATGTTGTTACATTACATCATGTTATGTTAATGCAACCAAATTGATTTGGATTATTAGTGACTCCACTATCTGATTTTACGTTTAAGTTACAGACTACAGTGAATTTTACTATTTCTTGCATTGATATCAATGATTCAAAGAGAGAAATCATCCATATCAATGCAACAAAGAGTAAAATTCAGTGTAAAATGAAAGTATAGAAATTAACTGAAATCAATCATAATCGAAAACTAACTCATGAGCAAACATAATTTTAGGGGCGAAATTTAGCCCATGCGCTATTTTTCCATTTTTTTTTCCAAAAAAAGATTCGCCAATTTGCATTTTTTGAAGCCCCATTTCGCCCAATTTTGATGTTGTAAACTTTTTTCACTCTAAAAATCGCCAAATTATTATATAAACTATATAAAATCCTTAGAAATTGAAATAATTTTAGGAAAATATCGCCAAATATATTATAGTTGGCATTTGAATAATTGGTAAGATTTGCCAAGGTTTATACACTTTTAAATAAGTATGGGTCCTTAAAATTATCCCTGCTCATGAGTCAAGCAATCTGGAAGAGTCTAATTTTGGGGAAAAGGATAAGAACACAAAACTTAAAAGAAAAGTGGGAACCACATCGGAATCTAGATAATCACTTTAAAAGAAATATTTTTGTAGCAGTGATACTTTTGATACATCTTCATCATCCTACCCAGTAGGAAAAGGAACAGAAGGGATAAGTTACAAGGAGAATTCAAGAAAATTAAGGCCCCTATTTTTGAAGGTGAACTGGATTCTAGTGAGAAGGATGAGGAACGGTTGTTAGAAATGAACAAATATTTTAAAGTACATGATTATCCCAGCAATCTAAAGGAACTATTGGCCATATATAATTTGAATGGAAAAGCTGCATGTTGGTGGCGAGACTTAAAATTGACTAAAAACTTGAAAGAATAGAAAGTTTCTTGGAAATTTTTTAAAAGGATATTTCGAGATAACTTTATGTCTAAATTCTTTTTTGACAAGAATATAAAGGAGTTTCATGAATTTAAAATGGGGTCCATGACAATGGATGCTTTGATTAATTGGTACCTAGACTTATTGCACTATATTTCTTATACTAGAGATGGAAAAGTTAAGACACATTAGTTTTTGAGCTGTCTACCACCATATTTTCATAATAAAATTTAATTTGGCTCACCTAAAACTCTTAATTAAGCTCCATTTAAATCCAAACTATGATATGAGCATAGTCAACACAAAACATAAATTTTGAAAAGGAGTAAAGAACAACAGAAAAATAAGTTAGAAATTTGACGAAAAGTATTTAGACCCTTACCCTATCAAATACCTACTAATACCTTTTCAAACAAAAGAATTTCTAAAAGTGAAGCACAATCAAATCAACTAGCCCAAAGTGGAAATAAACCAGCTAAATTTACTGAAAATAAATCTGCACCTACAATTATAAAGTGTTGGGGATGTCAAGGCCCACATCTTTATAGAGATTGTCCACAAAATGAAAAAAAGTCCTAAATAATCTGCAAGAAGATGTGAAGGTTGAAGATTTAGCAAGAACACCAAGAATTTGCACATCATTGGAAGGTCAAGAAGCAGAACACCGATCCACAATGGTTGAGATAAAAGGTAAAATATTTACACAACCAGTTTCTATATTAATAGATCCAGGGGCTTGTTGTAGCTATGTTTCCCCCCAAAATGTAGATGTTTGTAATTTAAATAGGAAAAAACATAAAACCTATGGCTAGTGCAGCTGGAGACTGGTACAAAAAGAAAAAAATTTAGAAATTGTTGAAAACTATCACGTGGATTTAACTGGTTTAGAAACAAGTGCAAATTGAATATTTTTCCTTTAGGAGCCTATGAAATTCAAATAGGTATGGATTGACTTGAAAACCATCATGTAACACTTCACTATCTAAAAAAAAACTTTACATGTATTGATGATCAAGGAGAATTTCAAAAAGTTGTACAAGGAATCCCTAAGAAAATATCAATTAGACATATTTCATCCTTACAGGCTAAGAGGAGTGTTAGAAAGGGCTGCAAGATTTATGTAGTCAACATTCATATTTACAATGCAGAAAATAAACAAGAGTTACAAGATATTCCTGTCTTGAGGGACTTTAGAGATGTGTTTCCCAAAGAAATATTGAGATTACCACCCAAACGGGAACTTGATTTCTCCATAGAACTTGTACCAGGAGCGGTACTTGTATCTAAATATCCTTACCATATGATTCCATCTGAGTTCATTGAATTAAAATTACAACTTCAAGAATTGATTGGAAAAGGGTACATAAGACCTAGTGTGTCCCCTTGGGGAGCACCAATTATGTTTGTGAAAAAGAAAGATGGTACGATGCACATGTGTATCGAGTACCAACAACTAACCAAATTGATGATTAAAAATAAGTACCCACTTCCCAAAATAGATGATATGTTTGATCAAGTGAGGGGGGGCAAGATCTTTTCCAAGATCGACCTGAGGTCTGGATACCATCAAGTAAGAATTCATGAGGAATACATAAGCAAGATAGCTTTTAGAACGATATATGGCCACTAAGAATGTGTAGTAATGCCATTCAGGCTATCTAATGCACCAGCAACTTTTATGTGTATGATAAAAAACATCTTTAGCAAATATCTAGATAAATTTCTATTGGTTTTAATCGATGATAGACATATATACTCTAAAAACAAAGAAGAACATGATGATCTAAGAATTTTTCTGCAAAAATTATGTGAACAATAACTTTATGCTAAGTTCATTAAATGTGATTTTTATAAAGAACAACTACAATACTTGGGCCATATAATCTTGGAAGAAGGTATTGTTGTGGATCTAGAAAATATCAAAGCAATTGTAGATTGGCACACTCCTACAAACATATCAGAAATTTGATCATTTATGGGATTAGCAAGGTACTACTGTAAGTTCATTGTTTTTTTTTTAGGATTTCCTATCCTATAACATCTTTACAGAAAAAATAATGCAAAATTTGTTTGGACAGAAAAATGTGAGAACAATTTTCGTGAATCGAAATAGATATTAAAAGCAACACCTATATTGAAAATATCAGATCCAGATGGAGATTTTATAGTTTGTACAGATGCATCTAAGGAAGAGCTTGATGGGTTCTTTATGTAGGAAGGACATGTAATTCCCTACGAGTCCCGAGAACTTAAAGAACATGAAAAAAATAATGTTGCACATGATTTGGAATTGGTTTCCATCATTAATGCATTGAAAATGTGGCAACATTACCTAATGGGAAAAAGGTTTTTACTGAAAAATGATAAATTGGGACTAAAATATATCTTTGGGAAACCAAACCTAAATGCTAGGAAAGCTATATGGTTGAATTTATTGAGAGAATACAATTTTGAAGTCAAACATATTAAAGGAAAATAAAACAAAGTTGTTGATGCCTTAAGCCGAAAAATACATGTGTTATATGAAGTAACGACTAGCCAAGTAAATTCTGTTTTACATGACAGAATTAGAACAATAGTTAAAATGATGAATTTCTTACTGAAATCAACAAGAAAATATCAATAAATAAATTGGGACAGCAGCATGAAAATTATAGGATTGATGAAATAGGGTTAATGTGGTACAAAAATAGATTGTATGTGCCTGAAACAACAAAATGCAGAGCTGAAATTTTAGAAGAATTCCACAAACCACCATATTCAGGGCACCTGGGCAATTAGAAAATGATCTCTGCAGTAAAGAAACATTATTTTTGGCTTAATTTAAAGGGAGATATAGCCCTGTTTATTGCAAAATGCCAGGAATTTCAGGTGGCCGATATTGAACACCAACATCCAGCTAGCTTGTTGCATCCACTACCCATTCCAGAATGGAAATAGGATGTGATAAGCATGGAATTTATCACCATATTTCCCAAAAGTAAGAAACATGATGATGCCATACTAGTGGTAGTAGATAAACTATCTAAAGAAACACATTTCATCCCTATAAAGTTGACCTATAAGGAAATACACATAGTAGACATTTTCTTAAAGGAAATATTTAGGCTACATGGTATCCCCAAAATCATTATATCTGATAAGGACACAAAGTTCACAGGGAAATTTTGGAAATATCTATTTATAGGGATGAACACACAGTTAATTTTTAGCACAACATATCACCCACATACATATTGGAAAACTAAGCATACCAATCAAATTTTGAAATACATGCTTAGGATGTATGTCATGCACAAACCAAAACAATGGGAGGATTATGTACACCTAGTAGAGTTTGGTTATAGTAACGGGTACCAAACGCTAGCTAAAATGGTCCCATTTGAAATATTATATGGAAGGAAATGTAGAACAACTATGACTTGGGACAGTCCAGTGGTTAGATTGATATTGGGGCCATATTTGTTAAAGGATATTGAGCAAAATGTTAATAAAGTGTGGCAGCATTTGAAAGAAGAACAAGACGGGAAAAAGAGCTACGCTAATAAAAACATACGAGATAAAGAGTATCAGGTCGGGGATCATGCATATTTGAAAGTAAAAGCAAATAAAATTTCTCTAAGCTTGGGGACATGCAAAAAGTTGGATCCCAAATAATGCGGACCATTTGAAATTTTGGCAAGAAGAGGGCTAGTGACCTATGAACTTGTACTCCTAGCTTATGTTAAAATACACAATTTTTTCATGTGTCTTTACTTTATATATATATATATATGTGTGTGTGTGTGTGTGTGTGTGTGTGTGTGTGATACTAAACATGTCATGGATTGGAATCTGTTGCAAGTGGAACCAACTAAAGGGGAATACATGGTAGAAACCCTTCATATTCTGGGCCAAATAGAAATACAACCCTAGAAGAAGAATATATCCCAACTTAAAATACAATGGAAGCATTACATGCCTGAGGAGGCTACATGGGAAAGGGAAGAAGTCAATACATACCCGTTTTTATTTCAGAAGTCAGTGATGATTTTATATATGTAATTTTGTATGTCGGTGATATAATGTAGTTGGTTGAAAAGAACAAGGATCTGATCAGGGAGGTAAAACTTTAGTTGTCCTCCAATTTCAACATGAAGGATTTGGATAAACACATTTCATTCTTGGAATGGAAATAAAGATAGATCAAGAAGGTGGAAGGATCTAGTTAAATTAGAGTAAATATGTTGAGACATTTTTGAAACCTTCAACATGTAGGAGTGAAAACCGATTAAGGTCCCCATTCCTGTAGGAGTTAAATTATGTCATAAACAACGTCCTAAGACCTAAGAAAACATATTACATGGAACATGTTCCCTATGCTAGTGTTGTAGGAAGTATGATGTATGCAATGGTATGTACTTGACCTTATATTTCCCATGCAGTGGGAGTATTGAGAAGGTACATGTCGACATCTAGGAAAGAAAAATGGATAGTTGTTAAAAGAGTATTTTGTTATTTGTGTGGAATAATGGATTATGTAATCTTCTACCAAGGAAAACCTAAAACTAATAAAAAAATAAGTGTACATGATTTTTTGACTCTAACTAGGATGAAGATCTCAGTTGTAGAAGGTCAACCAATGGATATGTTTTCAATTAATCGGTGGGGTAGTTAGTTGGATGATTAGGAGGAATTCAATTGTTGCACTGTTGATTACTAAGGTTGAATACATGACAACTTCTCATGCAATCAAAGAGGTAGCTTGGTTGCAAATATTGTGTTCAAAGGTTGGGTTTAAACAACAAGTTCTAAGTTTTAATTGTGATAGTCAAAGCGAAAAAGCGAAATATTCATGTCAAAGAACCTTGTATACCATTCAAATAAAAAGCATATTGATGTACAATACCATTTTGTGAGAGAAATGGTGGAGAATTAGAAAGTGTTACTAAAAAATGTAGACACATTAAAAAATACTATAGAATCTTTAACTAAGTCGGTGATCACAAATAATTTTACTTTCTATAGGGAAAAATGGGCATGTCATATCTGGTTAAGTGAATTGAAGTTATGAAATCTCATGTGCATGCAAAGAAAAAAAAAGTGGGATAATGTTGGGTATGTTAGATTGTCACGTCCCCTTCCAACACATCCGATCCTAGAAAGGAAACGTAACCAACCTACCGGGCTTATTGGCAATCTCAGCCCCGTTCATTACTAAGAAATTCATAACAATTAAAAACTTTTGTGTGCAAATACATAATCAATATATACACAGTGGAAATAAACACAATTGCACACACAAATTGAAATGCATCAACATATTTATCTCAAGCAAATGATAAATCAACAGGCAGAGAATCCATCCCATTCTCATGCTATGCATAGACTTCATATCAATTCCATTAACATGAACAATTATCATTCTGAATTAACACATTGCAAGAAACATAATGCATATAATTTAAATCACAGAGAACACTTATCTGGAAGATGAAGCTGTCCAAACGACTAGCTATGTGAGAGCAACGTTCTACCCAACCATATATCTTTGTCCAACCTGTATTCTTTCAGCTGAGAGATCACCCCCGAGCTGGATTGTGTATCCACTAAGGAGGAACTAGATGGGCTCACTCACAACCATGGTTTCACTCAACAGCTATGCTAAGCCAACACACAGTTGGGTTTATCAAGCATACAAAAGAAAAATGAGGAGGATGATAAGTTAGTGAGTTTAACCACAGAGCTATAGACATTTCAAGCTAAATTCAAGCAATCCAATCCTCTGTTCAAACATCCACACTTGGATTTCTCACCATTCTATCAACGAATAACTCAATCCTGTCACTGGTTTTCTGGGCTATCAAAACTGGTTTTTCCAATGGATCTCGGGGTAGCTAATGCTCCCAAATTCACCCCGAGGTCCATATGTATGGATCCCCCATTGGATTTCACTATCAAATACCAAATCTGGGTGTTTATGGCTCTTCAAAACGTGGGTTCTTTCACAGTTGCGATTTCTGGTTTTTCTCCCTGCTGGCAATTCATTTTTTGGATGGAAAATGATGTTGGGTACCTCCACAATGGATTGGGAATGAGGAAGAAGCAACTCCCATGAGGTAGAGTGGCTTGTGGTACAAGAAAACAGAGCCCATACTCTGCCATACGAATTTCTGGGCTGCCCATGCTCCATTGAAGCCATGGATTGAAATCTTCAACAAATTCCTTACAACATAAATAAATGTCATCAGGGAAAGTCAAATGGGTTCTCACAATGAAATTTGGCAGCTTATGGCTCAATCCCACAACCCCCTCACCACTCCCTAGTGGATACACATGACCCCTTCTCATTCGTTGCCTCCATAGCTAGTTTTGGTATTTTATTGCATGATGTTTATTTACATCATTTTTACAATGTTCCATGGCTAAATAGCACACGGGTAACGTAATGTCTAATACTTGCCTTTAAATAAAATTCGAGCTTCCACTAGCGGGGCCTTGGCCTTGAGCTCCACGCTAGGAAAACATACATCACATGTATACAATATTTACATTAAAAACTAATATATCCTAAGGGTCAAAATGGGGTATTACATAGATCCTTTTCATGTAAATCAATAGTCAAAGTTGATAGTGAACTCATTAACAAGTGATATATGGTGAAAGTCTAGTCGACTAGCTGACTAGAATAGTTGATTGGTTGATGACCATGACTCATCGATAGAAATTCGATGAGAATAAAAGTGGACATGTATTAAAAGAATTCTTGGATGACAAGGAGCTCAACTAGAGGTTGAACAAAGTTGACTTCGTTAATTCAACTATAATAGAATAACTAAAAGTGGTTAGAAAGTTATGGATTTCCATTCATGAAGCAATTAGTTGTAACTAATTTGGTTGTCATGAATTAGAGCATTGCATCTATAAATATGATGTAATGTAAAAGGATAAGTAGAACTTGTATGAGTTGAGAAGTAGAGTGTAGTGAATTTGTGCTTGATCTCTTGCGATCTAGTTATTAAATCATTGTTGTAAACAACCATTAAGAGTGTTGATGATAAATGAGTGATAAGGCTTATTGGTTTGTTGGTTTTTCCCTGTAAAGGGTTTTCCAAGATAAATCTATGTGTGTTATGTGACTATGTTTGTGCCATTGTTAAATTATGTTGTTTCTAATTGTTAGAATCATTGTGCATAATCACTGTAAATAGTATTTTAATCCTTGACACATTTGATTAATATAGGACCTATCTCTTCATGTAAATAGTTTCCTAGTATTAAAGGTTAAATAAGTAATTTAAAAAGACTCCAGATAAGCAATAACGGTCTCTTTCAAGACTCAAGTACATGAAATTTCTTGGATTTCTAGCTTTGATATATTGACAATTTTAATGGTTTGTTTGTTGCTTGCATTTGGAGCATTTTTCAAGTTTTGAAGTTTGGGTTTATTTTGGTTAAACATTGTGTTAGTCCCTTGAATTATTCTAGTTCTTATTTGATGCTTGACTAAGGTTTGAGCCCTTTGTAGTAGCTTGATTGTTTTCATCTGGATTACATTAATTCATGTGGTTTGGATTAAAGTTAAAGACCTTTGTTGAGTTAAAAACAACTTTTTCTCCATATTTTATCATGGTTGTTTGAGAAACATATGATATGAGGATGAATATATGGATTTCGTGATTCTCTAGAAATTCAATGTATTTTTCATAATTATTATTGTTTTCTTTCAATATTTGATGGTTTGAGGAATGATGTTTTTATTTCCTTTCACTTTGTAGCGTGGCTTAAGCATATTCACCATTTTGAACCTACTATGTTTATTTCATATTTTCTTTTAAAAGATGTGTTTGTATTCATAAAGTGAAATGATCTCTAAGTTTCTAAGCGAAGAGCAAAATAGTCCTTGTACTAGCTTACTAGGTTCCTATGCATTTATCATCAGAGACCTATTGCTAATGAGACCAACATTCCTCTAATGCAATAATATTTTTTATTTCATGAAATAGGATTACATGCAGCGTTTAGGATTCTAGCTATATTCATAAATTCCTTGATGAACTTTAGTCTTTGATCACATAATAGTGTGAGAACTCAAGTGGTATTGATCACTAATAGTATGTTGATTGTAAAGCAAGTGAAGAAGAACTTGAAATAATATGTTGACATGTGTGTTTATGAAATTTTCCCTATTGCGAATCATATTTAGATAAAGAGGAGCATTAATTATATGGAAATTTTTGTAAAATTGAAAATAATGGCATACTTTATTTTAATGTTTTGTGAGAGGTATCGTATTATCTTTCTCTTACAAAATTTATTCACTTTTATTTCATATCGCTCTAGGAAATGTGGATATCCATTTTAATAAGATGCTAAGGTCGATGTGGATGTTATACTACCATACATTGACGTTTTTAAGAGTGTTGAGGTAGAGATTGCCAAGCATGCTATTTCAAGTAGTGATTCAAACAATTAGTTTCTCTCTAGATACAATTTTTTTATTGAAGGGGATGGTTAGGTCTCACATAATTTCTGAAAATTGATTGTACATTGAGTGTATTAGGATAAATGAGTTTCACAATTTAATTAAGGAATCAAATTTATATTGCAAACATTTATGAAATAATCTTTACATTTTATCTCCAAGGAAGTTTGAACCTAGTAACATACAAGTAGTTGTGATGAGTAAATTGTAAAGTCAACAAATTAGCTTGGATTTTTTTACGAGGTGTTCTATGGAAAGAATACAGGGAAAATACTAAGTGAAGACGAAATCATCTAGGAAATTTTATTAAGGTTCAACCAATTTTCCAAGACATTACAAGGTTTTATAGTTCAGAGAAATATTTGCCAATATTTTATAAGATTTTATAATTATGTGAAAGATTCAACAAGAATTTTAAAAGGTTTTATAATCCAGCGAAAAATTTGCATAATTTTACAGGATGTTATAATTTTATGAAAGATTCACCCAATTTTTACAAGATTCTATAATTTGCTGAAAATATTCACCAAAAACTGTATACACACTATATTATTGATAAAATAGCCTTCATTATTTCTCATGTATCATGGGGATTTTCCCATTTATTATACATATAAATTTAGAGGGGTTCTTAAACTTTTCCTTGATTTCTTCTCGAACCATATTTCATGTGTCCTTTTCAAATACAATGGGTACACTGGCATCACCCATCTTACTTATAAATATTAGGTTTATAGAAACATCTAGGATGTGAAAAATCCCAGGAAGAGTTTTAATCCTTCAATATTTGAGAAGTAGATTGACCCTTCCATGTCCTATGATTTTATCTATCAATTCATCTCCTAGGAAATCATCACCTCCATTGTACTTTTCATATTCACAAAACAACTCCCTATCAGGAGTCAATGAAATGAAGTCCCTAATTTGATCAACCATATATCACGATCTACATGTTTGGCTATAGATTCCAAGTAAACATCACCTCCTTCTTCTATAGAGGGTTTCATTTCTACAGAAGGGGCATCATTAGATCCCTTACCTTTATCAACATTATTAGATTTACAAATTTTATTATAATTCCCACCCTTATTACATTTTTAGGATTTCATTTCAAATTTTCATGGAGATTTAGATCTATCTATAGACCTAGAAATTCCCCTAGAAGACATGTATTTCCTCACTTGGGAATGACCTCTCATAGATAAAAACATCCCTGGTCACACCCTCTATGGATTATCTCCTCATTTCCTCTAATAACAAGGATTAAAATACATCCTCCAATTTTTAATGTGGGTTGAGTGGCACCACCAATTACTACAACTAGATTATCTGAAGACTTTGGCAAATAAAATAGAAAAATAATACACTTATCTTCTTCCTTAATCTTAGTATCAACAGAGGTTAGTTGACTTAATATAATATTAAAGGCATATAGATGATATGTTATGCAACCAAGTCCTAGATATAGCATAAAAATAGTAGAAATAGACCAAAAGAAAGTAATCAACGCCCTAATAATGAATAACTGAGATGAATACAAATCCTTTTCAATGGAAGAACTTCCTTACACAATGTACTAATTACAGAAGACAAGACAAGATACAATGATGACTGAAATCAAAAGGTCTCCTTCCTATATATAGGAGACAAAGGGGTAGAATAACAACTAATAGACCCACTAATAGACCCAAGCCGACATCAATAATATGTAATACACCATAATAAAGGGGTAATGTGCCCCTAAATAGGGGGTAATGTGCCAATATTTAGGGATTAACATGCCCCTTCCCTTTAGACAAGTGTTGTCCACAACGCTTGATTAGTTGTGGATGATTCTATATGAAGGAATCATCTTCCCATGCCGAATCTTCCACTGGCAGGTTCCTCCATTTGATGAGGTACACCTTAATAGCCCGATTTCGTAGTTGTTTGGTCCTTGTTTTAGTGATTTTTCCAGGTTCCAATATGACTCTTCCTTCTTCATCAAGCTCAAGAAATATTGTTTGAATTGAGATCTTGTGTCCTATTACCTTATTTAAGCAAGAAACATGGAAATTGGATGCATTCTTGAAGATGAAGGAAGCTCCAATTTGTAAGCCATACTACCAATCTTCTGCAACACCTTATAAGGAACATAATACGTGGGTGCTAATTTATTGTCCTTATTTAGTTACTTGAGGGACATCTTCTTGTAAGTTTATAGACTTGGAAATACCCAATCCCATTCTTCGAAACTCCTTTCACTCTTATGTTGATCAGCTTGTTGTTTCATCTTGTTTTGTGACATGGCTAGGTTGTCCTTAAGCATCTAGAGAAATTCTTGCTGGTGCTCTATGTGATATTCCACAGCTTGAACTTTATATTTTCCCTTTAACGAAGATATGATAGATGGAGGCTAGTACCCATAAAGTGCCATAAATGGAGACATTTTTTATGATGTATGGAAGGAAGTATTGTACCACCATTCTACCAAAGATAACCATTTCACCCACCATGTTTGTTTATCAGATGCAAAGGAACGAAGATAGCATTCCAAACATTTTTTCACTATCTTAGTTTTCCCATCAAATTGAGGATGATAACATGAACTGTGAGCCAATTGGGTATCCAAACAATAAAATAATTCAATCCAAAATTTTCTAGTGAAAATTGGATCTCTATCACTTACAATAATTTTCGAATTTCCATGTAACTTCTGAACTATTTCCAGAAAAATTGTGGTTGTTGTACTTGCATTAAAAGGGTGAGAGAGTGCACAAAAATGTGCATACTTCATGAGTCTATCGAAAAAAACCATAATAACATTATTTCCTTCTGAATTGGGTAGACCTATGATAAAATCCATTGAGACTTATTTCCAGCACTGGCAAGGTATGTCTAATGGTTGTAGAAGTATTGGGGTATTAACGGTTTCCACCTTATTATGTTGGAAAACCAAGCATTTAGCCACGAACCTTTCAACATCATATTTAATACCTTCCCAAAATAATTCCTTCTTGACCCTGTGGTAAGTTTTCAAGAATCCAAAGTGCCCACCTATAGGAGAGGTGTGTAATTCTAAGAGGATGTTTTGTTTGAGTTGGGAGTCTTTGCATAAATATAAGCGATCCTTATATCATAGTGAATCATTTTTCCACGCAAATGTATCTGATACACTGGGATTATCCTGTAGATTTTGAATGGGTTTCCACATAGATAGGTAATTTTTCCATTCTTCCATAATTGCTACTACCCAATCGGGTTGTAGAATGGAAATTGCACAAGTTAATGCCCGGACATCTTCATATTTTTTGGAAAGTGCATCTACCACTACATTATATTTCCCTTTTCGATAGATGATTTCAAATTCATATCACAACATCTTGGTTACCCATTTTTGTTTCTCTTCCGAAGATAATCGTTGTTCCAAGAAGTATTTAAGACTATCATGATATGTTTTGACCTTGAAGAGCATGTAGAATTGCCAACATTTCCTTCTCATAAATGGGCTTGTGTAAGTGCTTTTCCTTGATTGGATGACTTGTGAAAGCAAGTGGGTTTCCTTCTTGCATTAGAAAAACGCCAATGCCATTTCCTGAAGCATCACATTCCACAATAAATGTTTTTGTGAAGTCCGGTGTGGCCAAAAAAGGATCTTCGCACATTATCTCCTTAAGTTTTTCAAAATCTTGAGTTGCCTCTAGAGTCCAAGAAAATGCATCTTTCTTCAATAGTGTTGTTAGAGGTGTTGTTATTCTTCCATAGTTCTGAACAAACTTGCGGTAGTACCCTGTCAGACCTAAGAATCCTCGAAGATTCTTAGGGGTTTTGGGAATCGGCTAGTCCATCATGGATTTAATTTTGTTGGGGTCTACCTTGACACCTTCGTGAGATACAATATGACCCAAATATTCTACCTCCTTTACCCCAAAGAAACATTTGGAAGGTTTTGCATATAGTTGTTTCTTCTTTAGTAGTTGTATTAACTTGTCAACATGTTGAACATGTTCTTCCCGGGACTTTCTATAGATTAGTATACCATCAAAGAATACTAGCAAAAATTTTCTAAGGAAAGGCTTGAAAATGGAATTCATCAAACCTTGAAACGTGGAAGTCGCATTTGTGAGACCAAATGGCATGAAAAAAATTCATAATGACCTTCATGAGTTTTGAATGTTTTTTTTGGAATGTCTTCCTCCTTCATTCTAATCTGGTGATATCTGGAACAAAGATCCAACTTTGTGAAGAAAACTATAGCATGTAATTCATCTAACAAATCATCAATGAAAAGAATGGGAAATTTATCTTTAATGGTGATCTTATTGAGGTCTCTATAATCTAGACACATATGCCATGATCGATCCGGCTTGTGTACTATTACCACTAGTGCAAAGTAGGAACTTTGTCTAGGCCTAATTATGTCAACCTCTAACATTTCTTCAACCATACGCTCAATTTCACTCTTTTGTCCATAGGGGTATCTGTAAGGTTTGATGTTAGGAGGAATAGCATGATCAAAATCTCGAACATGTGGAAGACCTTTTGGAATATCTCCAAATACCATGGAATGATTATCAATCACCTTCTGGAGATATGGGGAAATAGGAGACTTAGATATTTGAACATCTAATGAGCATAATTGTGCAATTACATCTTGATGTCCCTTTTTTTATCAATTTTGTCATACCATTAGAGCTTATCACATTACTTGGTTTCCCTGTGATATCATTTAACTCATACTATTTTCCTTCCCATAAAAATTTCATGCAAACCTTCTGAAAATTAAAAGGCACTATTCCCAATGATTGTAACCATTGAACTCTTAAGACAACATCAATGCCCCCCATCAGAATAGGAATCATTGGAATATTCAATTCATATCCCCCCATAGTGATATTGATATTATGGCATTTTCTTGAGCAATTGATAGTTCCTCCATCTGCAATCATTACTTGAAACTCTGGTGTTGGATATACAAAGCAATTGAGAACCTTGGCTAATTTATAGTGAATGAAATTATGAGTAATACCAAAATCAATTAACGTTGTTACCTTTTTCTTTTTTATATATCCTTTGATCTTGAGATTTTGAGGAGTGCTAATTACAGCCAATGCATGACATGATATGGTGGGAGTAATCACTTCGAAAGTAGTATCCTCTATTTCTAGTTCTTGTTCTTTTGGTGCTTCTTGTTCATTTTCTTCCTCTGCTTCACAATCTATGTAAAATAGTTTCTTCTCAGTGCACGTGTGGCCCTTATTGTATTTACTATCACAACTATAACAAACCCTTTTTCTCGTTTTCCCTCTAGTTGTTGTGGTGTCAACCTTGTAGGTTGTGGATGAATTGAGACCACACTTCCTTCTTTATAGTTCTATGTGGTAGACTTCCTTGTTGCCATAATTTTTTTTTCAACTTTTCTTGCCACCCTGAATGCATGCTCCAAGGATTTAGGTTCCCATAGGAGAACTCATGTTGGATGTTATCTCTTAAAGTTCCTATGAAGATGTCAGTCAAATGCTACTATGGAATATCTATGACCTTGATATACAATATTTGGAATTTCTCAATGTGCCCCCCCAACTGAACCCTTTTGTTTGAGATTTATCAATTGGCTAAATAAGGTATTCCTCTTGGTGTCCTCATAATGTTCTATCAATTCCTCCGTAAAAATTGTCCAAGTGACAAGTGGTTTACGAGAGCAAATCTATCTATACCACACAAACTAATTAGGTTCTAAATATAAAGATGCAATGCATACCTTTTTTGTGGATTGGACCTCATGTAGATCAAAGAACTACTCCATATGTAGTATACATGTGACTGGATCCATGCCATCAAACTTCCTCATATCAGTTTTTGGGATGTAGTTGGTTTTTGATCCCATGTTGGAGTCCGTAAATTCATGATGTATGTTCCTTTTTTTTCATCATGAATTTCATGGGAGATCTTCTCACTTATAGGAAGACCTTCTTGCAGCAACTTTGAAAAAAATTCTTTCAAAACTTCCATATCCCCCTTCAAACCCTTCAAATTATCTATGTCATTTTTCAAATAATCCATTTTCACTTCCATTTCCTTCTTGGTTTGACCTAGGATTGATGTTAGTGCATATTTTGTCATTATCTTCTCTTGTAAACCAGATATGTCCTTGCGCATTTCTTCACCTTGATCATAAGTCCATGTAGAACTGTCTGGAGGCTTATTTGGTGTAGAGGTTTCCCTTTTAGGAGGAATTTAGAAAAATATAGATAGGTATCACACGCTAGGGTTCACTACAATTAGATCCTTCTACTCAAGTTATTCAAATTTAAAACGACGTACCTTTTTCAACCCTGATTGGAAGACTATTTTAAATCCGACTTAGAACTGAGTTAAAATTCCAATTTCGACTCCTCTACATCTAAAACTTAGGCCTATTGTGTCCTTATGTGTCTTATTTCTTATTCCACAAGTCTGAACTAATTCTGATTTTCCAATAGAAATTTATTGTGAATCTCCCAACACTTCTTATTCTTGGTCCTTTCATAAGACCAAAATTTTACGGATTTCCACATGTCCAATATTTTGGATCCGAGTCTGAAAATTATATCACAGATACTTTGTTATGTATGCGTTTTGATGAAACTTGTCTCACTCAATTTGGATCTTGCATGCCCCATATATGACCTTTTTACCTAGAACACTTGTTTTAAACTAGTTTTTGGACTAGTCACCAAACCCTAGATTCCGAGGTTAATATCTCCGAACCTGTGATGTTTCAAGACCTGAATTTTGGACCATAGATATCCCGACCTATTATAGAGGTGTGTTTTTAATATCGCAATTTGAATCCTTGTAGAAAATAAATTATAGGGAAATATCTAAGATGACTCTTTTTGAAGAAACCAATCCCGAGGAAAGAGCTCTGATACCAAATGTTATGCAACCAAGTCCTAGATATAGAATAAAAATAGAAGAAATAGACCAAAACAAAGTAATCAATGCCTTAATAATTAATAACTTATTTGAATAACAATCCTCCTCGAGGGAATAACCTCCTTACACAATGTACTAAGTACATAAGACAAGACAAGATACAATGATGACTAAAATGAAAATGTATCCTTCCTATATATAGGAGACAAAGGGGTACAGTAACAACTATTAGACTCACTAATAGACCCAAGACGACATCAATAATATGTAATGCACCATAATAAAGGGGGAAATGTGACACTACATAGGGGGTAATGTGCCAATATTTAGGGCTTAACATGATCTTCCAAGATGTCACCATCCTCCATCCTAAGATGAAACAATTATTTCGAATAAATAACTCATTTACTAGGTATTTTTATTGATACAAATTTCACAGGTTATCCCATAGATTATTTGCATTCTCATCTCTAGAAACATTCAATGATATTGAATTTAACAGGTTGCTTCAAATCGTTCTTTTGACTTTGATCTCAATAGTTTGCCAATATTTTTTCAATATACCGGTGCACTTTGTACCTATAATGACAACAATCCATGGATTTGTTTCTACAAGAATATATTCTATCTTCAAATTCCATAACTCAAAGTTCTATTCGTGAAACTTCTTGATTTCTATTCTTGATTTGCTTGTCATTTTCATTGCACAAATATGCCACTTCAACATAGGTTTATCATAGACCCAAGATTCCCTTTCTCTTCACAGGGTGAGCTAAACCCTAGAAACATAGATTTTTCCCTAAATCCAATTACCTCGCTTTGATACTAGATGAATAGTTTTGATGAACTCGTGTTAGAAAAGCAATACCGAATAGAATCTAAAACAAAATAATTAATTATGTATCACATATACATTACATAGATATTTACCATGGAAAACCAACATTCTTGGTATTTTTCCCACTCTCTAAATCACTACATTATATTTTGTATTTACTATATAATATTAAATAATCCAAAACCCTAATCCATTAAACTGGATTATATTACAAACCCAATTCCTTAACCATAATTAGTTTAGAATGGGATACAAAACCATGGGCCAAAAATAGATCAAAAGGGACCAAAAATGGATCCAAACATATATTTTAGAATCATTGCCTCCAAACCCCCCTCACTATCCCTCATGGCCCCTAGTTAGGTGGCATAATTATCCCCCTTGTACCACCTTTCTCTAAGAACATAAAAAGAATACAACACATTTCCAACAATAGGCCTTGGGGATCTGCATATTTCAACAACTATACAACTGCAATTTCATGTAGAGAAAATAATCTCACAATCAATAAAATATTAAGGAATTGGTTACATCTTGAACCTACCACCTCCTTGGTATGGAATAAACTAGATGTGAATGGAAAAGTGATTAACAATATTTAGATTTAAATATCAGAGGGAGAGGGGAATTGGATAAGAATTGCCCCTGAAAAATAGTTATAATATATTTCTTGTCCACTTTGAGGATCTCATGGAAATTTCCCCCATCGAATTTAGCATCTATGAAAAATCAAATTCCGCATAGTGAGAGGTGTAGGGAAAATGAATGGATTCATTGCTTATAAATTTTAGTAGTTTCAAATAGAAAATTGTAAGTAGCATTAAGTCATCGTTGAAGGATTAGAAAAAACAATTTGAGAAATATTTGTAGAAGATAAAAATTAATTGACTCAGTTGAATCAAGCATATCAGTTGACTCAGTCGACTCACCATAAATGATTGAATCATCCAACACATTCAACTCATACGATCTTTTCAAACCATAATTGACCACCTTCACCACCACCGCCACCTATAGTAAATTTTAGTTTTGCATATATACCAAAACAATATGGTAGAAAACTCCCACTTGATTAGGGGTATGGAGATCCAACAATACATTTGCAAACATGCCACAAAATAATACTGGAAAACTCCCTCTATATGAAGGGGATGATGATAAGAAAAAGACATTGGTTTTTTTGTGAGAATAAATGGGACTCCTTGGATGTTAGAAATGAGACAAAGAAAATGCCACAATTTTTTGGATCACAGTGGAAGAAATAACTTACTTGGTTCATGAATTACATAGAAAGTTAAAATAGAAGAAAGAGATAAATCAAACAAGCATTTTTTCAAATTTTCAAAACTCGATATGTTACACATATGGAAGGACAAAGGCTCAAGGAAATAAAAATTATGCGGGATGAATCAATAAAATATTATGACAAGAAATTGAAGGATTTTCTCAGTCAAATCCTATATACAATTGAATTTGAACTCCTAGTATAGTGGTTTGCAAATGGACTATTGCAAAGAATCAGGCACCTTTAGGAATGCACAAGATTAAAACATATGAAGAAGCCCTTAGAAATTCTCAAGAAATTTGGTTTGATGATGATGGTGAAACTATAATGACCAATAGAATACTTGATGTAAAATTATAACTAATGCAAAAGTCTATTCAATAGATTGCATTGAAAATATCTAACTTATGGTGCACATTATGTCATAACAATGGACAAAGAACTGATTGAAAGGAACTTGTTGTTTGGTAATTCAACCTATGATTGCGAAGTTCAAAGAGATTATCAACATAATGCTAAGAAGGTATAGAATCTCATTGATAAACAAATATAGCATAAGATATTCTTTTAATCAAGAAAATATAGGGTTATAATCCAAAAGAACATAACTTGGATATACGAAGTTTGATCCAAGATTTAAGCTTTATTCCTCCGATCCATAATCCCAAATGAGAAACCTGCAAAAAAAAGACACCTTCCTCAAATATTTTGACTATATAAACATAAATAACCTAGCATGAAACTCATATATAGAGAAGATATGACAGATTCAATAGACTAGATTCATAAAGTAGACAAGTTACCTTATGGGAAAGAAAATATTTTGCATTATTCACATCAATGGAAACAAGCTATACCTGATTTGTGACCTGCACTGTTGAAACCTGATCCTGGACTCCTTTGTCCTCTTCCTTCGATGTATATTTCTCCAACATTTATGTATACAAATGCTTCTCCCCTTTCCCTAAATCCTTCTCCTTGTATTTATAGCAAGATGAGAGGATAGGTTTTGAAAGGTAAATGGTTACAGAAGTTATGGCGGTTAGGGTAACTACCATAACTATCTCTAATTCATTTTTTAATATATTTTTTAGTAATTTTTAGAGGTACCCGTGGGTATAACACTTGACACTCAGGGAGTAACCCACGAGTATCATGCCAACAACTAGCGAGTTCAACGTTTTGGGAAAAACAACAGGTTTTCAAAGTAAGAGCCACATAAACAAAGTCTCAAACAATACCTAAACAAAACAAGGTCAACGTGCAAGTAAAATATTGATATAAGGAGATGTTCAGAATTATAGAACATGATCTCAGATACATATGCAGAAAATATGTATATAGCATGTCCACTGAAATACAAGCGTGGATCCATGTCAAAAGAAGAGTGTATCCATAACAACAAAGTGGATCTATAGCTCATGAGGAGCCAACATAAGTAGGGATCAGTCTTGTGCAGCTTGGGCGATAAGCAAAGGAATTTTATCATAGGCATAAGGTCTTCAAACCAACCATCGAGAAAAAGTACAAACCCTAAACCATGTGAATAAGGGATTTGAATTCGAACATGGAGGATTTCATTTGATTACCGATCAATGATGGGAACTATTAACAAACGCAAGGACTCCCACCAATAATGAGAATGGGGTCCAAGGTAATTAGTACATCCTTGAAAGTGTGAATAAGAGGTTTTGAATTCGAACACTTGAAGAATCTGTCGAGGAAGAGACATTGATGTATTCCCATAACTCAACAGTGAGAGAATCTTCCACTAATGACTGCAAATATCAAGGTACTATACAAGAACTCTAGGTTTACTTCCTAAAGAAAAATGTGTTGATGTTGATAGGAAGAGACCCGTGAGAAGGAAGGCATTAAGGAATCCTTCATCATCTCACATGAGGAACAGTGAGAGATTGAGTTGAAACAAAACTGATGTAATGACATAAGGGATGGAAAACATGAGGATTCGAGATGAACTACAAAGTGGCCGACACAGGGGTTATCCTTGAACATTGATCACTATAGGAAAGTGACTGAGTCAACTTGTACATATAGGAAACATGATATAAGCTTGCTATGTAGGAGACATAACAAACTCTCCATATGATTGGAAGAGTAACCAATTGAAGGAGTAAACAACTCTGGAATCAAGTAAATCCTAAAACCAAAACTAAGATCCATTGACTTAACATAAGTGCTATGTTCAAGGAAGGATTAGACTTGCTGCCATATGAAGAATCTAATGAATGAGATTTTCTTTTCCCTTCTCTTTTTAGGTGTCTTTTCATTTTTTAAACGATCATGGAAAGATTAAAAGGAAGCTCGATAGTATATTTCTTGTTAAATTTTAATGAGTCCAAGAAATTAAACTCAAAAAACCTTCTTCATTTTGAACAAGGTCTTAGAAGAGAGAATAATGCTTGATATTGGTCCAACCATGTGTAATTTAATGAGTCCATGGGAGGGAAAATCAATAATTTCTTCATTTTTTAATGAGTTTAAAGAAGTGATAGAATGATACTCGATAGGTTACTGATCCGTGGATTTTAATATCGAGCCCGAATATGTTCATGCTCGTCGGTGTTTTCATATTTAAGGAGTCTGAAAAACTTTAAAAGGAACTCCATATACCTACTCACGGATTTTAATATCGATCCCGACTTGGTATGTGCTCGCCGGTGTTTTCATATTTAAGGAGTCTAAAAAACTTAAACACGAACTCCATAGGGTACTTTTTCGTAAAGTTAGTCTCCTCACCCAAAAAAGTGTAAAAGTACACGAGAGAGAACTCTTCTAGTCAAAATAACTAGAGTATACCTTTTTCGTAAATAATCCACTAAGGTCTGGAAAAGGGGTAAACTTATACATGAGTGGATGTCTATTCAAGTCCTTTAACAAGTCTGAACAAGACAATTATACTCGGCAATCTTGTAAATTTTAAGGAGTCTAGCAAGAGCATAAAGGAACTCCATAGGGATGGGAAATTGATATAAATATTTAACAAAAAGATGTATGATAAGTGACAAAGTATCCAAAGTGGAAAGTGACAGAATGGGCACCAGTATGACATAGTTTCCTATCTAGGGTGACCCATGTTAAGGAAGGTCCTAACCATGGAAGAGCAAAGAAAATGGAGGGTAAAAATGTGAAAATCCTCACAGCAGATCTAAGAGCTGATGTATACCTCACAAGAAATATTATGATTAAGCAGGAAGATGGAAGAAGAGTGGTCAATGCAGTGTCAATGAGCAACAGAATAATAATATAGTAGAATTCGGATAGAATCAAAATAACTTCACACACACTAATTCATTAATCACAAATGGACAAATAAATAATACAATGCATGAGGATTCAAATTCCAAGGTGGCAATTCGAATTAGCCTTCATGGAGAGATCAAAATATCACTAGAGTGTCATCGAAGCACAACTAGAAGTCTTCATCATCATCAGTGGAGTCATCAATGCATAAGTAACTATCAACCATCAGTCAAACTGAGTCTAACTAAGTGTGGTAGGTGTAACTGAGTGTAACTGGCACTAACTGAATGAAGGAGGCTCAATGGAGGGCACATGAGGAGCTAACTGGAGTCAGAATCGGCAATCCTAGTCTCATTGGAGGTCCGTCGAAGTGATACAGTCACTTGAGAGAGTCTAGCCTTAAATCAAGGAAAGAACTGAAGTACAACTGAATGGTAGGTGAGAGAGGGCGCATGGGATGCATGTAACTACATGCAGGGCGCACTAAGCACTAGGAGGGCTAAAAATGATTAGTGAGAAGCTCCCAGGGCTAGGTGTTGGGACTGATGACTGAGATGCATGCAATTGCATGCATGCATGCTGCATGCAAGACTGAAAATGCAAATAATGAAAATGCTAGTAAGATTAGGATGAAGTATAGGAATATCCTAACACCCCCCCCTTAATCCATCCCGGGCCTTGGTAACTGAGACCAAAGGTCACCCAATACAATGAATAATAATAACAGCCAATAAATTGAGGAAATGGGGAAAACCTCATGGGAAAAATACCCCCCCTCAAAAATAGACTGTAAGGCACACACAAAAATAAATGCTCCAAACTCAAGCAGGTGTGATGCTTGGTCATATGTCTGGAGGTATATTATTCTTGGGAAGAAGTGGTTCATGCTTAAAAAGCATGTGCTTGTACTTTCTCTTCAGATCGAATGTGATGAGAACAAATCCAAAAGTATGAGTATGATCCTTGAACCTGTGATTCGAATCAGCTGAGGTAGGATCAAAGCCATGAATGTGTAGATAGTCTTTTGTCTTCTCCTTTGAACCATCATGGGTGAGATTATGCCCAAAAGAACCATCAAATATCAATGATTGCTTGGAATCCAAATCAGATTGAAGACTTGAATCATGGTTTCTTAAGATCCCCTTTGAACCATTTGAGGTGAGATCTAAACTAGTAAATGCATGAGAAATTATCCCAAGCGAATGGCAATGGCCATAATCTTCAATAACCTTTTGAGAGCATGAAATAATGATCTTACAGTAGTAAATAAGAGGTGATTGATCAAGGAGAGTGAATGCATTACCTCCAATGGCTGATTTTAACTCCGAAACATTCATGAGATCATGATGCAAACCAACAGACTCTGGTGCAAGAGAGGATTTAGGAACCTCTGCAATTTCTAGAGTGTGAGGTGGCACATAATTCGAAATAGAAGGAATTTGGAGCATGAGTGTAGAATCTACAAGTTCTTCTTCTTTGTGGCTAACTTCAATATGATATATGTTTGATACTGATTCATGATCAATGAGATCATCAAGGAGGGCGAATGCAACAGTGGGTTTGCTCTCGAAAGGGTTTGGACCAATCCCTTCATTCTGCTTGCCAAATCTTTCATCCAGTTGGCCCATAGCTCTTTTGGAGATTCAGCAGATTCAATGAAGTGATGTACCATGCATCAAGACATAGCATACATCATTATTGCACATACACTATCACCTTTATTTAACCAGTCATTCTCTTCTTCAGAGGATTCGAACTCTCTTTCAAAACAATAATCAAAGAGATCATGGATCTTCAAATATGATATCATTTTTTGTTTCCATTCATCATAGTTGAATGGAGAAAGAGGAGGGATTTATTCTGAATTCATGGAAGCTATAGAAGACCTGCAAAAACAATAGAGAAAGTCTACAACTGCTACTGCTGCAAAAAATGCAGAAACTGCTGCACTCAAAATCTTGATAATAACCTGCAAAAAACTCTCAGGAATGGAGATAAACAATACTCTCAACATGCTCTGATACCATGTGAAAATCCTCACAGCAGATCTAAGAGCTAATGTATACCTCACAAGAAAGATTATGATTAAGCAAGAAGATAGAAGAAGAGTGGTCAATGCAGTGTAAATGAGCAACATAATAATAATACAGTAGAACTCGGATAGAAGAAAAATAACTTCACACACACTAATTCATTAATCACAAATGGACAAATAAATAATACAATGCATGAGGATTCGAATTCCAAGGTGGCAATTCGAATTAGCCTTCATGGTGAGATCAAAATATCAATAGAGTGTCATTGGAGCACAACTAGAAGTCTTCATCATCATCAGTGAAGTCATCAATGCATAATTAACTATCAACCATTAGTGAAACTGAGTCTAACTAAGTGTGGTAGGTGTAACTGGCACTAACTAAATGAAGGAGGCTCAATGGAGAGCGCATGAGGAGCTAACTGGAGTCAGAATGGGCAGTCCTAGTCTCACTGGAGGTCTATCGGAGTGATACAGTCAGTTGAGAGTCAGTCTAGCCTTAAATCAAGGAAAGAACTGAAGTACAACTGAATGGTAGGTGAGAGAGGGCACATGATATGCATGTAACTGCATGCAGGGCGCACTAAGCACTAGAAGGGATAAAACTGATCAGTGAGAAGCTCTCGAGGCTAGCTAACTGAGGGCTAGGTGCTGGGACTGATGACTGGGATGCATGCAATTGCATGCATGCATGCAGAATGCATGCTGCATACAGAGATGCATGCTGCATACAGAGATGCATGCAAAACTGAAAATGCAAATAATGAAAATGCTGGTAGGACTAGGATGGAGTATAGGAATATCCTAAAACAAAATGGGGGTTAAAAATTGCAGTCCATGGTGAAAAAGGAGGTCCTAGGGAATAAACATTATGAGGCATAGATGCAATGCAATGATCTAATCGACATGCAATGTGATCCAAACCCTTTATATAACACCAGTGTGGAAATATTTGTGAAAAAAGTGCCTTCTTGTACCTTTACCTAGTCAAAATAACTTAATTAGTCATTTTAGATTAAGAAAAATAACCAAAAAGGGTTAGGAATTATATAAAGTGGGTAAAAAAATCAAAAGATATTTACTATAAATAGTAACAAAACAAAAAATAACCCATATTTACCATTTTACCCTTTGAGAAGAGGAAAAACCCTCCAACTTTGTGCGTTGCATACGATCGATTTGGAGGACTATTTCGGCATCCGTCACTTGCAAGTAACAATCATCCCTATGCTTTACATATTTGATGGTTTTTAAAAAAATTTAATGGTGTTTTGGAGTTTAACTTTTGTTTGAAATTTTTATTCTGCGTACTCACAGGTAGGCTCTGTTGAAGTCACGCGTACAGGAAATAACCACGGGTGGAGTGATCTCCACTCATTCGTATGCACGATTGTGCTAAATAGAGACCCGCAGGTGGCGCAGAAATGGTTAAGAAAACTCCAAACTAATGAAAAATAGTGAAAGCAATGAAGATATCTTTCTTACCTAGAGAGAAAGAAAGCATGAGGCAATGGATAGAGAAGCAATGGGGAACCCATTTACCCTAAATGCATTAAGACAGTGTGGGCTTCTCAAAAATTTTCGCACGTCAAATATGAGGGCACAATCTAATTTACTCCAAATGTTTGTGCATTGTTGGGATCTTGATTAGGGAATGTTTAATATCCAAGGGGAGACTATAGATATCACAGTGGATGATATCTAATTCATTACCGGATTATCCCGATGAGGAGAGGTAGTGAACCTCAAGGGCACATTTAGAGGTGTTGGAGCCTTATCTGTGCAAGACTATATCAATACGTACTGCATAGCAGGGATGGATAAGAGTGGTATCCAAGTGTCGTTAGGACAAACATCCAAGTTTCCTTTGAATTTTATCCTGAGTACCATGAACAAGATTTGTGGCAGTGCTTCCCAACATCTAGCTTCTCAAAGCTATATGCATATTGGCGTGGAATGTTTACGCAACTTGATATTTGAATGGTGTTCCGATTTGTTGGTGAGCATGAAACACCAACTTATGGAGTGAGAAGAAGAATAATTTTGGTTATGGAAGAATATTGTGTACCTTCTTTGAGAGAGAGTCCCTACCTTGATTCCACGAGTGGCTCCCCTACCTCTCAACTCCCGTGATCCTATGATGACCCGATGGGGTGAGATTTTCCTATGCTAGGGAGGAGGTTATACAATTACTTCTTATGATGAGGAGGATTTTCTCGGATGGTGGAGCTATTAGGTGCCATCATTCGATTAGTTTTTGTATGCTGGTATGGACTTCCAGGGTGATCTAGAGCTCATGTTTCCTCTTGGAGCTTCCTGGGGAGATATAGGTACCAAATTTGTTTTTAATGTTTTTTAATTTTTATAATTTTTGTTGAAAATATAAAAATGTGTTTTTGGTGAGTTTGAGTGCTAACAACATACACTTTGTGCATATATTGGGCCAGTGAGGTTGGCGGGATACCCAAGGGTGTATGTGCGACCAACAGGGCCAAGTGGTGTGATAATTTGTAGGAAGATCTCACAATTGAAACAAACCTCACACAAACTCACTCAAGAATTGTAGAGAAGAAGAGAAGAATGTAGTCAATAATCACTCATGAACACAGAAAATGGAGAATAGCAGTATAATCATACATCAGCTGTGAGCTGGCACTGTGAAAACTGAATACAATACAATAACTGTCAAGTGAATTCGAATTAACCAAGAGTTCATTCGAATCATCCTCAAAGTGTATCTTGGATGGCATAGGAGACATCATCCAATCAGTAGTAGCAGTCATAAATGGTCAGTAATCAGTCAAATGAGTCTAACTGATTCTAATTGATCCATGTGAGCATAAATCTATGGATGGATACTCCAAGGAAGGTGCATGATGATGTCAAAAGGTCAAGTGGCACTCCAGAACTAGCTAACTGGGAGCTACAAGCAGTTAGGATGAGCAATCAAAGGAATAATTAGTCAATCAATGCTCTAATTGACTGTTAACTCCTGGTAGGTGAGATAAGGCACACATGTCATCTAGGTGAGGAAAAAAAGGCGCATCAGGTAGGTAGGAGGGCTATTGGGGGCTAAAAACAGGCTCTAGGGAGCTGAAATTAGGCTCTAAGTGCTGGGGAGACCACCAAAATGATGACTGGATGCATGCATGATGACTGGATGTATGCAAGCATGCAAATATAAAAAATGATGGTGAGAATATTCCAACACCCCCCTCCAAGCTATACTGTGAGGAAATAACTGAAACTAGTAGGGCCCTGGTAACTAAGGGTCACCCCATACAACAATCTGAATAAAATAAATGAGGAAAGAGGGAAAACCCAGTGGGAAGAAATCCTTCCCTCAAAATAGACTGAAGGATGCTAATGTAGCAAGTCATCACTCACCCCAGAAGGAGGCAAGTGTCCTTCTTTGCCGAAGAAGGATCGATCGATCTGAAATGGATCAGTAATGTGAGAAGGATGAAACCTTCCATTCTGAAAAGATGATCTAGCTCTCCTCTGATCAAGTGGATCACCAACCAAATCATCGACAGATCTAAGAGTAATGGCCTCCAATCGAGGAAGAGGAGGATCATTAAGTGAAATATCATCAGGTTCTTATGGAACTGGATCTCCCATTTGCTCATCTTCATCATCAGTTGCTATACCTTCAAGTTCTTGTGGATATGGGTCTAGCATTCACTCTTCATCATATCCATCTTTAGATTCTGAATCTGAACTGTCATGTGATGAAGTTTCGCTCTCTTGGATCTCATCAAGTAGTGATGGTGGTATCTTCCTCTTGGGAAGAAGTGGATCATGCTCCAAAAACATAATATGAATATCATTATGGAGCATGTGATTCGAACCAACTCAGGTAAAATCAAAACCATGAATGTGTAGATATTTCTTTGATATCTCCTTTGAACCAACATAGGTGAGATCATATCCAAATGAACTATGACATGATGATGGTATCTTGTACTTCAAATCAGATCCAAGAATTGGAAGATGGTTTCTCATGATCTCCTTTGAACCAACAGGGGTGAGATCAAAACCAAAATCACAAAAAAGTGCATGAGTCATGAACCCAAGCGAATGACAGAGTCTTCCATCTTTGGTGAAACTCTAAAAACATGTGCCAATGGCCAAATAAGAGTCCAAAGAAGGAATTTGATCAAGTAGGGCGAATGCATTGCCTCCCAAATCTGATTTTACCTCCAAAATACTCAGTATATCATCATCTTTCACATTAGTCGGCTCATGAGAAGTAGAGATTGTGAAAGTCTCTTCAAGTTCTAGAGTAGTAGCTGACATCTCTTGATCAGAATTCGAATAAGAAAATGGATCAACTGAAACCATGTCTTGTATTTCAAATTTATCTTGAACAACTTCATCATGGGAGATGATGGAGGCCGAATCATGAATAGAGAGAGCACTTGAGACAGTACTGTTGGGCTTGTTCTCCAAATGGACATCATCCTCTTCCTTCTTTCAAAATAAATTGTTCAATCTTGTTGGTGGACTCTAGGAATGGATACCTAATTAGGGTAGCTAAACCAAAAGTATACTTTAGTTATCGACCAGGGAGCGTACAAACTTAAGAGGTGCTAAGCACTGTATGTGCTCTATAGGATAGTCTCGTCGTTCAAGGTGTTGGAATGTATCTTAAAGGTTTCTCAAAAAGGAACTAGAAGTGAGCTGTTTCTAAACAAAGAATGAAAGAATATAAAAAGGTTGTAAATCTATGAACTAGAAATGCTGAAACTGGTAGATCTCTATGCTAAGAATTTAAATGCTGGAAAACTGTAAATCTAGTCTAAGAAGTAAATATTGAAAGCTTGGTAAACTTAATCTAGAAATAAAATACTGAAAGATGGAAATCTAATCTAGAAATCGAATACTGGAAATCAATCAAACTTTATCTATTCAAATCAAATACTGAAAGTGATTATCATTACTCTAATTAAATCAAAAGCTGAAACAATTAACTTCTATATGATCGAACTCAGATAAGGGAAATATGCATGGAATTGCAGATCTGAATCATTGTCTATAATTGAAATAAAATGCTAGAAAACAAAGGTAAAATCTTCCTATGCAGTATGCATGTACAGGACTACAGAAAGTGTGTTATGGAACTACAAAATTGGTATTATCGAACTACATAGAAAAATCACAGAACTGAAATAAGAATATGATGTTTAAACCATTATCAAAGTACTTCACATATTATGATGATTAAACCAATTAGCAAAACACATGAGAAATACCTGAAGTAAAATGAGGCTTCTGATATACGTGTTGAGGGGGCCCTCCCCAACCCATATTTCAGGAGTGGAAAATACTTATAAACTTGAAGCTTGAAATAACATCAATTCTTCCATTATTAAAATCGTAACTTCATTTCTTAGAAAAGTCTTAGAACATAACTGTCTCGAATAAAATATGTTGAATATAAGTTCTACCAAAAATGTCAACAAGAACCCCTTTCTACTCATGAGGTCCATATATATATCTATTCTGAAACATAACCTAACTCTATGCTTTAAATGCCGATCCTGCTAAATAGGAGTCTTCTTCTATAAATCAGGAAAATGGGGCGCTGAGCCACTCGTGGTCTTTCAATCCTTGAGCTAGATTTGATTGTTGTCTCCTAGATCCCCTGCGCCTGCTCATACATGCTCATTTTCATGTAATTAGCTCATAAAAATGCTTTTAAGCACAAAAGAATAATCTCTAAACTTCTTTATTAAATAATCAAAACAAATGCATTATTCCCCCACAAACAGAGGTATTTTCCTGATCTATTCTTGTGCTTGTGTGGCATAAAAAGGATATAGAGTACCTAATTTGGGGTCCATCACTTGTCCATTTATCACTTGGATGTTCTATAGGATAAATGAGGTATTTCATATTGGAAAACATAGCAATACATATTCTTGTTGAGGCTCTGTCACAATCATCAAGCCAATCTTCTTCCTCTTCATAGGAAGCAAAATCTCTCGTAACACCAATACACATATTGAAGAGACCATATCTCTTCAAGTAAGCTATCATCTTTGGTTTCCATTCATCATAGTCGAATGAAGAGAGAGAAGGAGCTACTTTCAAATCCATGGAAGTTGTGTAGAATTCAAATCTACTGCTGCAACTGCAAAAAACTGTTGCAACTGCAGAAGACATCAAAACTGCTACAAGATGGATTCGAATGATGGAATGAACTCAATATCCATATGTGTTTCTAGTGCAGAAGTGCAGAATCACTAGTACAGAAGTGCAGAAGTGCAGAATCATAGTGCAGAATCATCAGTGCAGAATCACAAGTGCAGAATCAATAGTGCAGAATCACCAGTGCAGAATCACTATAGAAAAGTTTTTTCCTTCCATTCGAAGTAGTTGAATGAATTTAACTTGAGATCCATGATACTGTAGAATTCAAAGCTGAAGAGGGCAGATTCCTACAAAACAATGAAATTTGTTGATGTAGATTTTCTACAATTCGAATGAACACTGACTTAGAACACTGAGCACATATGACTAAGTCCTTCACACCTGGAAAGACCTCACTGGATTGCTCCAATGAATTCAAGGTAATAGCACCAGGATTTGCTATGGAAATTCAGAGGCTTCTGGTGCTCAATGAAAGACAACTGCTCAATGAAATGCTACAACAGCTACAATGGCTGCAATTCGAATAGCTATTGTTAGCTCTGATGCCATGTGATAATCTATAGGAAGGTCTCACAGTTGAAACAAACCTCACACAAACTCACTCAAGCATTGTAGAGAAGAAGAGAAGAATGTAGTCAATAATCACTCATGAACACAGAAAATGGACAATAGCAGTATAATCATACATCAGCTGTGAGCTGGCACTGTGAAAACTGAATACAATACAATAACTGTCAAGTGAATTCGAATTAACCAAGAGGTCAGTTGAATCATCCTCAAAGTGTGGCTTGGATGGCATTGGAGACATCATCCAATAAGTAGTAGCAGTCATAAATGGTTAATAGTCAGTCAAATGAGTCTAACTGAGTCTAACTTAGCCATGTGATCACAAATAAGGGGATGGAGACTCCAAGGAGGGTGCATGATGCTGTTAGAAGGTCAAGTGGCACTCCAGAACTAGCTAATTAGGAGATACAGGAAGTTAGGAGGAGCAATCAATGGAAGAACTAGTCAATCAATGCTCTAACTGACTATTAACTCTTGGTAGGTGACATAAGGTGCACACGTCATCCAGGTGAGGAAAACAAGGTGCATCAGGTAGGTAGGAGGGCTACTGGGTCTGAAGATAGGCTCCAGGGAGTTGAAATTAGGCTCTATGTGCTGGGGGAGACCACCAAAATGATGACTGGATGCATGTATTTGCATGTAGATGCATGCATGATGACTGGATGCATGCAAAATGCATGTAGGCATGTAAATATAAAAAATGATGGTGAGAATATTCCAACATGTGGGACCGATTCCATGCTACAAAGTATTGAGGGGAAGATGAGGCAACTGACACATGAAATTCCTACATATAGCATTGAGCACATGCCCATGGATATGCATGAACATGTAGTGGGCGTGCCCCCTGCATCGATAAGGCTACTTAGGAAAGTAGCTAGGATAGTGATATGCTATAGGGAGGCAATAGCATAGCAGGATGAGGTTCCTGCCTCCCCTTAGGGAGACTGGCACTATTTTGAGGTTGTTATGTCCATTTTGTATATTGATATATGTCTTTGACAGAGATTGACTCAAACTCACTGATTATTATATTTTTTTGGACTTATATATATACACTATCAGCTATATACATGCTTCTTTATGTGTGTTGATGGTTTATTTTACTGTGTATGATACAAATTCCAATCGAGTACATAATTTGCATATGCATGTTGATGTATATGTAACTTCAGAATGTATTTCATATATATTTATTGTACCCTTATAAGAGATGTGTTATTCCTCTATAAGGAAGTGTCGTCATGTGGATTGACAAGTGTCACAAGTGTGTGTACTTTCTGATGGGTTATTAGACCACCATGAGTGGGGTCGGCCCTGAAATATATATTATATTGTGGATGTATCTAGATAGACAAATCGGCCCCCATAGTGTAACTGGGCAAACAGGTTAAGTATAAATAGAGATCAAGAGATCTCTATTTGGATCATTCGGAAAGTCACACTTCTCTCACTCAAAAAGTGGCGCACTAGTGAGGAGGAGGATCATATGCTCTAGGAGACTATCTCAAGTGTATTTTGGTTGTACTTTGTTTGAGCCATTTCTCTCTCTATCTCTGAGGAAGTTGTGGGGTTTTTCACCTTAGGGTTTTCCCCACGGAAACTCTGTGTCTCTTGTCTCTCATGCTTTTGATTCTTGTGATGATTGTCATGCTTATTGTGATTGTTATGCATTGATATACTGTATAAGTTATTCTCTCAGTAAAGATCCAAGAGTATTGTGAATTAATGCTCAAAATTTAACTTGGTATCAGAGCTAACCTGAGAAAAAGACATTTTGCAGTGACGAAAACTTGAGTTTCTTGTTTATTGGGTTTCTCTCCACAGTTTTTGGACAAGCAGTATAGTAGATTGACTCTACTAATGAAGGAGAATCTATCTGTCCAATCAGAATTCAATTCTAAGCATTTTCAGATTTGGCCCTAAAAATTAGGGTTTCCACAAAAATAGAAATTTCTGAAATATGAAGACATAGATGGAAGCTCCTTGCAAAAATCGAAGTTTAGAGCTTTGGATCAAGATTTTTGGCTGGGTACATCTTTGGGAAACTCAAACCCTAATTCAGGGCTCTCCCCAGTGAACCCAGGAGGACAAAAAGGAAAATCTGAAGGGTAAAGCTTTGCTGATCTCAAATTTTGAATACACCAGGCTGATCAGCTCATCAAGGCGCATCTTTCTATCCTTTCAGAAAGTTTAAATTCACATTTTGAATTTTTAGGGTTTTTTCGACAAACCCTAATCCGAACTAGATCCAAATTTTCAACATTTCAAGTGGTAAGACCTAAATCTTTTCTATTTCCATTTGAAGTACTCTTTAAGATGTCTCACCACACCAAGCTTGAGGATAAGCTTGAAGGGGATGATAAATTCCGAGCTTGGAAGTATAGGATTGGGTTAATCCTGGAAGAGAATGAGTTGGACTCATATATAAAAGAAGACATCTCTATCCCAGAGGATGAAGAGGCTAAGGTATTGCATAAGAAGATCTTGGTCAAGGCAAAGAGAATCATTGTTGATTCTATCAAAGACCATCTCATACCCCATGTGTCTTCTCTATAGACACCCAAGGCTATGTTTGACTCTTTGACCAAGCTATGTGAAGGAAAGAACATAAATCGGAAGATGACCCTGCGGAATCAATTGAAAGGGGTCAAGATGTCGAATGGAGAAACCATTCAATCCTATTTCTCCAAGGTCTCTCAGATCAAGGAACATCTTGAAGATGTAGATTAAATGGTGGAGAATGGTGAAATTGTTATGACTACTTTGAATGGCCTACCTAGGTTATGGGACTCTTTTATCCAGGGGATCTGTGCCAGAAAGAAGTTAATCTCCTTCAGCATATTATGGGAGGAATGTTCTCAAGAAGAAGCAAGGATTGTGGCAAGAGAAGAGAAGATGGGAAATGAAGATCAAGCTCTCACAGCTCACACTAAGAAGGGCAAGTTCAAGAGGGAGCCATCCCATCACAAGAAGAAATCTTCTCATCATTTTCACAAAGACAAGAAAGATCTAAGGTGTTTCACTTGTAATGAGAAGGGTCACTTTGCTTCAGAATGTCCCAAGATCAAAAGGGACAACCACAACAACAACAACTCCAACAAGAAGAAGAAGGGTAACAAAAGAAGGTACCATGCTCATGCTGCCGAAGATGATGAACCTCCAAAGAAGAAGGCTAGGGAAGAAAGTGATGATAGTAATGATGACTCATCAAGTGAAGAAGAGTATGTTCTAATCTCTGCTCTCCCACGGTTGTAATGATTGGTTGATTGATAGTGGGGATTCCAAACACATGACTGGGTTTAAGGAATCTTTTGTGAATCTATCTGAACATGAATCACCCCATAAGGTGAAACTTGGGGATAATTATCAATACCCAATCAAAGGAAGTGGTGAATCCTCCTACAATATAGATTCTGGAAAATCTTTGAAGATGAAAGAAGTCCTTTATGTACCTGGGCTCAAGAAGAACTTACTCTCCATCTCTGCATTGGATGCAAAAGGTATGAGGGTTGCATTTGTGGATGGCCAAGTCCTAATGTGGCCAAAGGGAAAGACCATAGATGATGCAGTAGTGATTGGAGAGCAAGAGGGAGGTTTGTAAAAATTAAAAGGACAACCTGAACATGCCATGGTGCATGAATCCATGGATCCAAGTGAAATTTGGCATAGAAGACTTTCTCATATGAACTATAGGGCACTTCCAATTGCAAGCAAGGCTGGAGAGGGTCTACCTGAAATCAAGACCAAACATGAAGGTGTTTGCAAAGGATGTGCAAAAGGTAAGAATATTAAGAAGGCTTTCCCAAGCAGTGAAAGCAAGGCAAAAGATATCCTGGAAATCATCCACTCAGATGTATGTGGTCCTATGTCATCCAGTTCTCTAAGTGGGTATGTTTACTATGTCTCATTTATTGATGACTTCTCCAGGAAGACTTGGGTATACTTCTTGAAGAACAAAGATGTGGTGTTTGATAAGTTCAAGGAATTCAAAACCTTGATGGAGAATCAAACTGACAAGAAGATCAAAACATTCAGATCCGACAATGGTGGAGAATTCACCTCAGGCGACTTCAAGAAGCTTTGTAGTGATTCAGGGATTAAGAGGGAGTTGACTGCTCCTTATAATCCTCAACGGAATGGAGTTGCAGAAAGGAAGAACAAAACAATCATGGAAGCAGCAAGGGCAATGCTGCATGACCAGGATCTACCTATGCATCTATGGGCAGAAGCAGCTAGAACAGCTATATATGTGCAGAACAGAACACCCCACAAGATATTGGACAACAAGACACCAGAAGAGGTCTTTTCTGGTAAGAAACCTGAAGTTAGCCATCTCAGAATATTTGGTTGTCCAGTATACACTCATGTCCCAAAGGAAAAGAGGACCAAACTAGATCCTTCAGGAAAGAAGGGTATCTTTGTGGGTTACAGTGAAAGCTCGAAGGCTTACAGAATATACTTTCCAGGGTTCAAAAAGATTGATGTCAGCAGGGATGTAACATTTGACGAAAACTCAGCATTCATCAAATCAAGGAAGGCACCTATCGAAGTTTATGAAGAACCTAAGGAAACTAGATTTCAAGACACAACCATGACTGAAGCAATTCCAGAAGTTGTTCGTGAGTTTGAAGATCCGCAAGAACCTGTAGATCCACCCCACGAGGATAACTCTCACAAGAGGAAACCTGCATGGGCTAGAGAGCTCATTCAAGATGCAGAAAGATTTGGCATTCCAGAAGAAGAACACGGAGCAAAGAAGAGAACCAGATCACATACCGGCTATGTTGCTTTACTCTGTGACATTATGAACAAAGAACCTTCTAGTTATGAAGAAGCAGCGGAAAAGAAAGAATGGAAGGATGCTATGGTTGAGGAATACCAATCAATAATGAAAAATGATGTTTGGGATGTTGTTCCAAGACCTAAAGAGAAGTCTGTTGTGACTTCCAAATGGATCTACAAAATCAAGCATGCTGCAGATGGCAATATAGAGAAATACAAGGCAAGATTCGTAGCTCGTGGCTTCTCTCAAAAAGAGGGAATAGATTATGAAGAAACTTTTGCACCTGTAGCCAGGTATACTTCCATCAGAACAGTACTTGCCCTGGCTGCAGCAATGAAATGGAAGATACACTAGACGGATGTCAAGACTGCTTTCTTGAATGGTGTAGTTGAAGAGGAAGTATATGTGGAGCAGCCACTCGGTTTTGAAATACATGACAGGGAGTCATATGTGTGCAGATTGAAGAAATACTTGTATGGCTTGAAGCAAGCTCCCAGAACTTGGTATGGTAGGATGGACAGTTTCCTATCTAGCTTGGGCTTTGCCAAGAGTAAAGCGGATTCCAACCTTTAGTACAAGGTTGAGGAAGGGAATCCTGTGATTCTACTTCTGTACGTGGATGAATTATTTGTAACATGAGATAACATATTGATTGCAAATACTAAGAGGAAGCTTGCTGCTGAGTTCGATATGAAATATTTGGGAATGATGCATTATTTCCTAGGTATGGAGGTGTGGCAGAATTCAGGTGGGATCTTCCTTGGTCAAGGGAAGTACACAATAAATATACTGAAGAGATTTGGGATGATGGATTACAAGGCCATGGCCACACCCATGGCATCGAATCTAAAGCTTCTATGTGATGCTTCATCTGAGCCGGTTGATGTCTCTATGTATCGTCAGATGATTGGGTCCTTGATGTACCTGACGAACATGAGACCAGATATTTGCTTTGCTGTGAACACATTGAGCCAGTTCCTGACAGATCCGAGGAGTGTTCACCTAGTTGCTGTAAAGCATGTCCTGAGGTACTTGGAGGGTACAGTGGATTATGGGCTCAAGTATGAAGCAAATCAAAAGTTTAACCTGCAGGGTTATGTTGATTCTGATTGGGCTGGTAGTGCCGCAGATAGGAAGAGCACATCTGGGTGCTACTTCAGTATGGGATCAGGTGTGATCTCTTGGTTTAGCAGGAAGCAGTCCTGCGTAGCGCTGAGTACAGTTGAGGCAGAGTATGTTGCAGCCTGTTCAGCTAGTTGTGAGGCAGTATGGCTATGGAAGCTATTGTCTGAGTTATTTGATCTCCCATTGGATGCTACTGGTATATTTTGTGATAACCAGAGTTGTGTGAAGCTGTCTGAGAACCCAGTGTTTCATGACAGGTCGAAACACATAGAGATCAAATATCACTATATCAGGGATATGGTGCAGAGAGGAGCTGTGAAGCTCCTGTATGTTGTGACGGACGAGCAGATTGCAGATGTGCTGACAAAGCCACTAGCTAGGGTGAAGTTTGAGTACTTCAGGGAGAGGCTTGGTGTTCTTCAGATCGAGGAAACTTCGAGGAAGAAGTTATGGACACATTTGCTGAAGCCATTCCAAGCATGTTGGAAGGAGGATCCTTCACATGGCTGTGGATGTAAGCGCTGGATGATGAGTATCAGGACGATGCTCCAGTTACTGCTCTGTATATGCATCATGTTGGATGCTGGATATGATCAGTTGGATCATTTAAATTTGTATGTATGTACGCATCGTGTTGATGTTGGATATGATCAGTTGGATCATTTATATTTGTATGTATGTAGGCATCGTGTTGATGTTGGATATGATCAGTTGGATCATTTATGTATGTATGCATCATGTTGGATGCTGGATATGATCAGTTGGATCATTTGTATGTATTTTGTATATGCATCATGTTGGATGCTTGGACCATGTATCTGTATATGTATCAGGTGGATACATTGTATGATCAGGTAGATCATGTATGTTGATATGTATCAGGTATGATCAGGTGGATCATGTATTTGTATTTGTATCAGGTGGATACATTGTATGATTAGGATGATCATGATGATGAGCTTCAAGATGTTGCTCCAGATGATATGTACCGGGATGGTACAGTGATGATGATCAGTATGATCATGGGCATCAGGATGATGCCTCGTGCGATGATGATCCGTTGGATCATGAGTATCAGGTTGATACTTGGAGGTCAGAGATGATATGTGGCAGGTTGTGCAAATAGCATGTAATCAGTCCTGGGATATCTTTCCGGTCGTGCTGTGGCACATAAATGTTCCTGGGGTACTCTTTCCGGTATTGCTATGTAGTATGTAATCAGTCCTTAGATATCCGATAGGTTGAGCTGTGTGCTCGTAATCAGTCCTGGGATGAGGTATTACTACGGAGACATGTAATTAGTCCTGGAGATCCGAGAGGTTGAGTTGTGTGCTCGTAATTAGTCCTGGGATGCTCTTTAGATATCTTACCGGTCGTGCTACGGCACATAAATGTTCCTGGGATGCTCTTTAAAGGTTTTATATATCCACATGTAATCAGTCTTGGAGATTCGAGAGGTTTAGCTGTATGCTCGTAATAAGTCCTGGGATGCTCTTTAGAGATCTTGTCGATTGTGCTGCAGCACATAAATGTTCCTGGGATGCTCTTTAAAGGTATTGTGGAGGAGATGCATGTAATCAGTCCTGGGAGATCTTGTCGGTCGTGATTAGGCACATAAATGTTCCTGGGATACTCTTTCCGGTATTGCATCCGCACATAAAATTAGTCCTGAGAGGCCACCTCTATCAGTCTGTTTGCATAGATGATGAAGACCTACAGGTGGTGGGCCTACATCCAATATGAAAAAGGACTGGCTCTGTAGAACTTTCTATGATGAGTAGAGTCAGAGATTGGTTGAGATAGCAATAGCAGTGATGATGATGATGACGATGCATCGATGACGATGATCCTGAGAAGAAGACTTGTCTAGCAGAACTGTGTCGAGAAATACCTTCCTAGTTAAGAGCGAGTGTTGATGTATATGTAACTTCGGAATGTATTTCATCTATGTATTTCATATATATTTATTGTACCCTTATAAGAGATGTGTTATTCCTCTATAAGGAAGTGTCGTCATGTGGATTGACAAGTGTCGCAAGTGTGTGTACTTGCCGATGGGTTATTAGACCACCATGTGTGGGGTCGACCCTGAAATATATATTATATTGTGGATGTATCTAGATAGACAAGTCGGCCCCATAGTGTAACTGGGCAAACAGGTTAAGTATAAATAGAGATCAGGAGATCTCTATTTGGATCATTCGGAAAGTCACACTTCTCTCACTCAGAAAGTGGCGCACTAGTGAGGAGGAGGATCATCTGCTCTAGGAGACTATCTCAAGTGTATTTTGGTTGTACTTTGGTTGAGCCATTGCTCTCTCTATCTCTGAGGAAGTTGTGGGGTTTTTAACCTTAGGGTTTTCCCCACGGAAACTATGTGTCTCTTGTCTCTCATGCTTTTGATTCTTGTGATGCTTGTCATGCTTATTGTGATTGTTATGCATTGATATACTGTATAAGTTATTCTCTCAGTAAAGATCCAAGAGTATTGTGAATTAAAGATCAAAATTTAACTATGCATCCGCTAATGTATTGTGATTTCTTGAAATGTGTTGATATGAAATGTAATCAAAATTTCTTGAAGTAATATAACCTTCAAAAATTGACGTAACAATGAATGATCTCTAACCCAATACTCACCCATCAACTGGAGTACAACTAACTGCGAATCGAGCCTCAATTCCAAACATGAAATGTCATGGTGAATATCATCTTGGATTAGCTCAATAACCACACTATACTCAGCCATATTGTTCGTTGTAAGTCCTAAAAAATCACCTCCTGATGAAACAAGTTGGCATGTAGATGAATAGATCACCCAATAGGCTGAAGCCAAGTTGCGAGTGTGACGACTAGCGCCATCGATGAATCCTACAAACCACTCGGTTTCCATATGAAACACAATCCAGAAGACACATAACCCAATCCAAAATGGACTAACTCTAGAAACATTGTACAACTATAATAGAAGAAAAAGCATGAATGCTTAGGCATAATAATTTTTCAAGTAGAGCCATTTCCAGGCTTGGGAAGCTTAACTCCATCATAATCAATCAATTCGTATGATCAGTTTAGATCGATAAGAAAAGAAGGTCTATGATCCATGTGTTCCCAAGGATGATCAAGACCTATCATTGCTTCCATAATAGCTTCATCGGATGGTAAAGAAGTGTCCCATTTAGGTGCATAATCCACACCTGAATCCGTGGAGACTGACGAAGTCAAGATGAAATATCTCGTAGATTCTTGTGAAGTTTGATTAGTTTCCTCTATGACAGATAAGGTCCCAACTGGTTCATCATGAGTGGGAAGGATCCAAGGATCAGTTGTTTTAATAAATGTGAAGACCTCCTTAGATGATATGGTGGTGTTTGGACCACTCGTTGAACCAATATAACCCATGGGAGCAAGAAAATCGAAAGTGCCCATAAGTGATGAGTACATACCTACTCCCAAACTTTCACCGGGGGGTGGGATTGATCAATCCACAGGATATTAGATTCATAAAGGGTTGTATTATTCTTCCGGGTGAAGGAGAGTTGGGTCAATTTTGACAATCTTTCCTTCATGAGGGAACATGAGTACCCGAAAAACGGATGAAGGGATAGCTTGCATTGCATACGTATAGCTTCTTCCCAATAGAAAATTATAATCGAGAGAAGCATCTACCACCTCAACCTTCATGGACACCACTTTTTCGGCTAACGCAATCTCAAAAGAGGGTAGTATCCCATGTGGATGGAACGATATGTCGTCAAAAGCGATAAGAAATGTATTTGAAGGGGCTAAATCGAGGGAGCTTAAAGCTCACCAACATGAAATGGACAATATGCACTTAGACATGCCTTCATCCACCATGGTTCGTCCAATGGTTTTAGAACCATGGACTACTTCGATTTGTAAGGCCACGTGGTACAAAAACCGGGGTTTAATATTGGACATGTGAAACCTCACTAACAGACTTGAAGAATCCATAATTCCTATTTTCGCTAGAAGTGCATTTCGCTGTGATGGGTAGCTTTGAAAAAATTCTAGATAAGACATAGAACACGACATTTGGGCTAGGTCCTCTACAACTGATTAGTTAGGAGCATCCCACGCATTAGGGTTGTGTGATGCACGTTTATAGACACCTTTCAGTATCTTCGGCATAGGGTCTGTAGGTCTCTCAATATGAAGAGGAGGAGATGTCTCAAGGATTTCTTTATATTTACGTGGCATATCCTGGGTGTAATTATTTTCTCTCGTTTGAAACAAAGTATGTGATTTAACCATATTTATATAGGATTGATTAGCCAGTGTGGCATGATGAGTGCCCCTAGTATTAGAGCTTCTAGAATTTGATTTGTGTCCTGTGGGAAAGGGATTCTCGTGGACAGTAGGTTTCTTTTGGTTTAACAACTTCTGGGCTTAATCAATCAGAGGGAATTGGTGAATTAGGTGATCTTCTTTACAGAGTTTGCAAGTAAACTTCACCTTCTTCTTTTCTTATTTTCCCTCATCATTCTCTGTGGTTTTGGGCTTGTGTTGGTTTCCCTCCCTGTGAAAGTTTGGAATGCACACCAATCACAACTTTAGGCTCTGATACATGTGATAGAACAACTCTAGTGAATTTCAATAACAACTTCACTTAGAATATTTCAAGAGATAGCAGAAATATGAGAAGAAGAATCTTGATACAAAACTAGAGAAATTCACTCTAGAGATTTATTTCCATTATACATTGTTGAACAAAAGCTAGTACAATATATAGATGCTCCCAAGAGACAAAATTGAGAGGCTTAGTGGAAAGTTGATTACCTCACAATAATGAGGCTTAGATTGGACCAATTCACCCATCAATGACATGAGGCCAAGTGTAACTCATAGATTGGTCCATAATGAGGTTCAATGAACATAGATGCACCATGAGGAGGTTAGGCTAGTCAAAATAGTGTGAAATGTACCATTATGAGAGTGGTTAAGGTGGTTTAGGATTGAGTGGAATTTAGGTGGCCAAGGAGTGGCCAAAATAGCCAAGAAAGGGTCAAAATTACTAGATACAGTGCATGGGTGCCTATGGTCAAAGACAACTCCTTAAAACAGGGGAATCAAGGTGCCTTAGTTCAAGGAGTGGTTATAAATGTTGGAGGTGTGCATTAATAAGGAACCCAACAGCTAGTTTGACTATATTTTGGCCCATATTTGGTGGATAAGTAATCATTTAACCCTAACTAACTTCTAATAACCCTGGAATAAGGAAATAGGTACACTTGTGGACAAACTTGGCATTTATCGTAAACCACTAGTCTAGTATGTGGACAAAATCCCTAGACTAGGCACTATGAAGCCAAACCACACTAGGTAGAACAACATGAAGGTCCATGGCATGAATATGATGGTGATATTGTTCTAACACCCCTGTTAAGCCAAAATGGTAGTGAGCATGAGAAATAGGGCCCAAGCAACAAAGGCTTATGGTCACCCTTTATAATTTATTCATCCATGTAAGTGAGGAAAGAGGAAAAACCACATGGGGAAAATCCTCCCTCTAAAATGGACATGAAAGACACCAAAAATAAACTAATCCAAAACACAAGTAGGTGTGAACTTGTTCATATGTTTGGAGGAACCTTCTTCTTGGGAAGAAGACGAATGTGCTCAACTAGATCATGTACATGTACAACTACATGATGGAAACTGAAGCCATGTAGAACAATTGAGTAACACTGATAGTAGAGAGAATGCATGTGCTCTTTAGACTTGAACATCAAACCAACCAGGGTGATAGGTCCAAAAGATACTTGATATGCTTGAGAATAATTGACCCCAAGTGAATCATAAGGCTCTTGAAGCATCAACATCAAACCAAGAGAGTTGTAATTAGCTCCAAGAAAGTAGAACAAGAGTCCAAAGTTTGCCAATGTGGTGGCTAAGGCTTCTCCATCTTCAAATGAACTTGAAGAAATTTTGCTAGTCATGGTGTGGGAATATATAGGAAGCAAAAGAGTGTGAAGCAATGAGAGATCTTCACTTGACTTCCAAACTTCTCCTTGATCATCTTTCGAACCAATACTCTCATATGAAAAAAGAACCTCTTCTGGAGAAGGCTCTGTTAGAAAAACAGGATCGCAGAGCAATAACAATAAACATAAATGCAAATATAATCACACATACACATTACAAGAGAGACACAGATATATCGTGGTTCACCCAACTTGGGCTACGTCCACACTGAATTTGCCAGTCCTTATTATTATTACCGTCCAGCAAGATGAAGGGATACAACCTGCAGCACAACCGCTGCACTTCCTCTTCTCTGTTTCACAGTCTCTCTCCCGATCTCAAAGATCTTTACAATGCATAAAACCTAATACATCAACAACCCTAGCCATATTACAATGTCTTTCTTTTATAAGGGAAATACAATGGGAAAATACCATGGGATACCCAAAACCATGGGCCCGCAAAACAGCTGGCGAAAAACAGCCCCAAAATTTTTCTTCGGGGGCGTTGCCCCCGAACCCTTGCCAGGGGACCGCTGGTCCCCAGACCCCACTGGGGTGAGTGTACAGTCCACCTACACATCATATAGAACTGGGGTACAAACACGGCTGATACAATATCATCTATGAGACTAGAAGATCTGGCTCCACAACCAACAATCTCCCACTTGGAGACTGATCACAACAACTCCACCGCTGCTGCACTTGCTGGACTTGGACTTGGCAAATTTATCCTCTTCACCTTCATGCTAGAAGGCCAACTGAAACCGAGCACGAACTCAGTTTCTCTCTGGTCACTACCTTTGTGAACATGTCTGCAGGATTCTGGCTAGTATGTATCTTTTCCAACTTTAACAGTTCATCTTCCAAAACAGAGCGTATGAAATGGTACTTGAGCTGTATATGTTTAGTCCTGGAATGGAATGCTGAGTTCTTTGCAAGATGAATGGCACTCTGGCTGTCACTATACAGTCTACTATCCTTCTGCTTCTTACCCACTTCCTCCATAAACCTCTGCAACCAAATCATCTCTTTACTAGCCTCTGTAATGGCAACATACTCTGCTTCTGTTGTTGAAAGTGCAACAACCTTCTGTAGTTTCGAAATCTAGCTTACTGCTGTTCCACCTACAGTAAACACATACCATGTGGTACTCCTCCTGCTATCCTTGTCACCTGCCATATCTGCATCAACATATCCCTGTAGAACAGTGTCTGAACCTCCAAAACATAATGCCTTAGTGGTAGTACCTCTCAAATACCTGAGAATCCACTGTACTGCCTTCCAATGTTCTTTACCTGGATTGTTCATATATCTGCTCACAACTCCCACTGCATGTGCAATTTCTGGTCTTGTGCACACCATGGCATACATCAAGCTGCCAACTGCTGATTGATAGGGAACCTTGGACATGTAATCTATCTCTTCTTGTGTCTTGGGACACATTTCCTTACTTAGACTGAAATGGCTAGCCAAAGGTGTACTTACAGGTTTTGCATTCTGCATTCTGAACCTCTCCAACACCTTTTGTATGTACTCACTTTGAGACAATGTCAATTTGCGATTTTTCCTGTCTCTCATTATTCTCATACCAAGGATTTGCTTTGCAGCACCCAAATCCTTCATCGCAAATGAATTAGCTAGCTTCCTTTTGAGTACATTTATATCCTGCATGTCAGACCCTGCAACGAGCATGTCATCCACATACAATAACAAGATAATATATCTTCCATTGTCTAGCTTCTTGAAATAAACACAGTGGTCAGAATGACATCTACTATAACCTTGTTCTGTCATAAACCTGTCAAACTTTAGATACCATTGCCTTGGAGCTTGCTTCAAGCCATACAAGCTCTTTTTCAACCTGCATACCAGATCCTCCTTACCTTTGACCTCATACCCTTGTGGCTGCTGCATATATATTTCTTCTTCCAAATCCCCATGGAAGAAGGCTGTTTTTACATCTAACTGTTCAAGATGCAAATCTTCTACCGCCACTAGACTTAAGATAGTCCTAATTGAAGTCATCTTAACAACAGGAGAAAATATTTCATCAAAATCTATACCTTTCTTCTGTGCAAACCCCTTTACAACAAGTCTGGCCTTGTATCGCTTCTTACCTCCTTCTTCTTCCTTCAACCTGTAAATCCATTTGTTTTGCAATGCTCTTTTACCAGCAGGCAACTTAACCAAATCCCAAGTCTGGTTTCCTACCAATGAGTCCATCTCCTCATTCATGCCTTGCTCCCACTTCTTTCTAGTTTCTACCTGCATTGCCTCTTCATAACATTCTGGTTCACCAGAATCAGTCATCAATAAATAATACATTGAAGCAGAGTATCGTTCAGGGAGTCTACTTAACCTGGTAGATCTTCTTACAATTGCAGGAGTTTCAGGTACTTGCTGCTGCTCTTGATTTTCTGGCACCTTCGGAACTTCATTTTCTTTAACTTCATCAAGCACTATGTACTCTGTGCTTTCCTTTTCCTGTTTCTTTCCCTGCAACTGATCTTTATACATGACCTTTTCATTGAATATCACATCTCTACTCCTGATGATTTTGTTATTTTCATAATCCCATAAACGATAACCAAATTCATCAACCCCATATCCAATAAAGGTACATTTCTTGGATTTAGCTTCAAGCTTTGTTCTATTTTCTTTATCAATATGGACAAATGCTTCACAACCAAACGTTCTCAGAAATGAGTAGTTTACCTTTTTATCTGTCCATGCTTCCTCTGGAATACCACCATCCAAAGCACTTGAAGGTCCTCTGTTTATTAAATAAACAGCAGTATTTACAGCATCAGCCCAAAACTGTAAGGGCAACCCTGCATGCAGTCTCATACACCTTGTACGCTCCATGATCGTTCTGTTCATCCTTTATGACACACCATTTTCCTGTGGTGTTCCCGGGACTGTCTTCTCTCTACGAATCCCATGGTATGAACAGTAACTATCAAACTCATTGCCGCAGTACTCACCTCCATTATTAGATCTGAGACACTTCAATCTTTTTACTGTCTCATTCTCAACCAAAGCTTTCCACTTCTTAAAAGTAGCAAACACATCATATTTCTGTCTAATGCAATAAACCCAAGTTTTTCTAGTTGCATCATCAATAAATGCAACATAATAATGAGAGCCACCAAGAGATTGTACCTGAGTCGGTCCCCATACATCTGTATGCACAAGCTCTAATTTTTCATTCTTCTTCTGTTTCCCAACCCTGAGAAATCTGACTCTCTTCTGTTTTCCATAAACATAGTTTTCACAGAATTCCAAACTTACCTGCTTCAAATCCGGCAGCAACTTCCTTGAGTGGAGAATCTGCATCCCCTTCTCACTCATGTGGCCAAGCCTATGATGCCACAATGCTGTATCTGTTCCTGTGGAAGCTAAAGAGATAGAATGGTCAGTATTATGAGGACATAAATACAACGTACCTACTCTTTCTCCTTTTGCTATCACCATTGATCCTTTAGTGATCTTCCACCACTTTTCTCCGAACGTAGATAGACAGCCACCATCTCCCAACTGCCCTGTTGAGATCAGATTTCTTTTCATAGAAGGAATATGCCTAACATCTTTCAACAGCCAATCAGTTCCATTCTTAACTTTTATCCATACCTTACCCATTCCAACAATTTTACATGGCTCATCATCACCCAATAAAACATGTCCAAAATCGCTAGGAACATACTCATGAAAGTATTTCCTATGGGGTGTAGCATGACATGAAGCTCCTGAATCTACTACCCAATAATCACTAGTATTATCTAATGCAAGAATCAAAGCATCTTGTAACACATCACCTGCTACATTTGCTTCCTGGGTAGTTTCCTTCTGTGCATCTCCTTTCTTCTTTAGAGATTTGCAGTCTTTCTTCAGATGTCCTTTCTTTCCACAGTTCCAGCACTCTATCTTTCCCAGTCTGGACTTGGATCTGCCCGTTTTAGACTTTCCACGATTACCTTGGCTCTTTCCTCTCTCCTTTTGTCTTCCTCTGCTCTCCATGGTCAACGCATTACCTGATGTCTCACCTGTGCTTTTTCTTCGCATTTCCTCGCTAAGAATAACACCAATAACATCATCAAATTTCAAGGTGTTTGAACCAGAGACAGAGTTACTTACAGCCATGACCAAGCTATTCCAGCTTTCTGGCAATGAACACAAGATTAGAAGATCCCTAACCTCATCATCAAAGTTCACACTTACAGAACTTAGCTGATTTGTAACCGTATTAAACTCATTTAAATGATCAGTAACAGATCCACCTTTAGACATCTTCATATTAAATAAACGCTTCATTAGAAATACCTTGTTGGAAGTCGAGGGTTTTTCATACAGCTTACCCAATGCTTTCATCAAACCCTCTGTTGTCGTTTCTTTTGAGATATTGAAAGCCACCGACGAAGCCAGGCTCAACCGTATTGTTCCCAGAGCCTTTCTGTCAAGAACCACCCATTCTTCGTCCTTCATAGTCGTCGGCTGCTTTGCTTTTCCTCCCAACGGTAGGAATAGATCCTTCTGGTACAGATAGTCCTCCATTTGCATCTTCCATAACCCAAAGTTTTGGCCGTTAAACTTCTCGACCTTAAACTTTCCTTCTTCTGCCATTGCTCCCACTCGAACCAGAAACCCTAGCTTCCTGCGGGTTTAACTGCCAAATAGACCTTTGGCTCTGATACCAATTGTTAGAAAAACAGGATCACAGAGCAATAACAATAAACATAAATGCAAATATAATCACACATACACATTACAAGAGAGACACAGATATATCATGGTTCACCCAACTTGGGCTACGTCCACACTAAATTTGCCAGTCCTTATTATTATTACTGTCCAGCAAGATGAAGGGATACAACCTGCAGCACAACCGCTGCACTTCCTCTTCTCTGTTTCACAGTCTCTCTCCCGATCTCAAAGATCTTTACAATGCATAAAACCTAATACATCAACAACCCTAGCCATATTACAATGTCTTTCTTTTATAAGGGAAATACAATGGGAAAATACCATGGGATACCCAAAACCATGGGCCCACAAAACAGCTGGCGAAAAACAGCCCCAAAAATTTTCTTCAGGGGCGTTGCCCCCAAACCCCCATTTCTCGGGGGCGCTGCCCCCGAACCCCTGCCAGGGGACCGCTGGCCCCCAGACCCCCCAGCCAGGGGGGATGGGCCCCCCTGGAACCCCGTGGGGGGGCGATGCCCCCCCACACCCCCCCACTGGGGTGAGTGTACAGTCCACCTACACATCATATAGAACTGGGGTACAAACACGGCTGATACAATATCATCTATGAGACTAGAAGATCTGGCTCCACAACCAACAGGCTCACTATGATCACCAATCAACAACCCATCTTCAACATTCGTAATAGAAGACATAGAGGAGAAAGAAGTGGAATGGAGAGACATCTCTTCTTCTTCTTCAATTTGAACAACTTCTTGAGAAATGCATGAGGCTGAGACCTTTGGAGGGAGAACACATGAGGAGGTGTCCATTTGTTTGATCTCCATATAGCTAATATCTTCTTTCTGCATGCCAAGAGCTTTATCTAGATTTCTCCAAATCTCAAATGGGTACTCAACAAAATTAATGAGATAATGCATTCTAAGAGGTATAACCAAACACATAGTTCCATATTCTCTATCACAATTATTGAGCCAATCACACTTCTCTTCATAAGACTCTGGCTCACTCACAACACCAATGGACACATCAAAGAGACATTTTCTCTTGATATATGCACACATCATTTCTTTCCACTCTAAATAGTTGAATGGACAGAGGAGAGGAAAAAATTTAGAATCCATATTGAAGTTGTTGTAGGCACTTGAAAAAAACAATCAAGAAAGGATATGGAAATTGATTTGAACCAGTCTAGCTCTGATACCATGTGAAATTTTGGAATGCACACCAATCACAGCTCTAGGCTCTAATACATGTGACAGAACAAACATAGATATAGATCTAGATTCAATAAAAACTTCACTTAGAATATTTCAAGAGATAGCAGAAATATGAGAAAAAGAATATTGAGACAAAACTAGAGAAATTCACTCTAGAGATTTATTTCCATTATACATTGTTGAACAAAAGCTAGTACAATATATAGATGCTCCCAAGAGACAAAATTGAGAGGGTTAGTGGAAAGTTGAGTAGCTCACAATAATGAGGCTTAGATTGGACCAATTCACCTGTCAATGACATGAGGCCAAGTGTAACTCATATATTGGGCCATAATGAGTTTCAATGAACATAGATGGACCATGAGGAGGTTAGGCTAGTCAAAATAGTGTGAAAGGTACCATTATGAGAGTGGATTAGGTGTTTCAGGATTGAGTGGAAGCTAGGTGGCCAAGGAGTGGCCAAAATAGCTAAGAAATGGTCAAAATTACTAGATAGAGTGCATGGGTGCCTATGGTCAAAGAGAACTCCTTAAAACAGGGGAATCGGGACGCCTTAGTTCAAGGGTGGTAATAAATGTTGGAGGTGGCCATTAATAAGGCACCCAACAACTATTTTGACTATATTTTGGACCATATTTGGTGGATAAGTCATCATTTAACCCTAACTAACTTCTAACAACCCCATAATATGGAAATAGGTACACTTGTGGACAAACTTGGCATTTATGGTAAACCACTAGTCTAATATGTGGAAAAACTCCCTAGACTAGGCACTATGAAGCCAAACCACACTAGGTAGAACAACATGAAGGTCCATGGCATGAATATGATGGTGATATTGTTCTAACACTCCCCCTTATTTCCCTTTTTCTTTCTGTTGGGTTGCCGAGGACCCTTTTGACTTGACTGCACATTGTGTACAGTTTATTTTTGAGAAGGGGAGGATGCAACCATAGTTGCTTCTTCCGCCAAGTGATTTATTGAAAGTTCATGAACTTATTTAGCTAAATCGTCCATGGAGGATGAATTGGATCAACCCACAATGCCATCGGCATGTGGTCCAGGTTTAGGTTTACAAGGATTAGTGTTTGGCCTTGGCGCATCTGAAATAATTTCATAAAGGATCCCAGACTGAGCATAAATTAATTCTAGTTGTTGGGTCCTTAGAATGGATTCCTCTTTAGAGGTAACCCCGGAAGTCGAGGCATATTTGGAGATGTAGGGTAATAGTTGTTATACCTCAAAGTCTCACTTTGAGTCCCCTTTCACGTCTTCATGTCATATCACCATGTGGAACCTAATGGTACTACCTCCTAACAAGTGTTGAACATTACTCCTACATTGTTGGTCCCCTCCTTGACCTTCCTTGGAGTCCTTGGAGACAAATCCAACTCATCACAGCCGAATGCCACCTCACTGAGTCAAAATTACGCCTCATTGAGCACACTTTACTAATATTTTCATGCCCTTCTAGTGTTGCAGGGCATGAAAATTCAACATTTTCGTGCCCTGCATGCCTGCAGGGGCACGAAAATTACAACATTTCCGCGCCTTGCTCAGTGCCTGGGGCACAAAAATTACCTTAACTAATCCTTGTTTTGGAAAGTGGATCTTAACTTCGAAGATATTTTCTTGGGATTATGATTCCCCTCGAATCCTAACTCATCCTCCCTCTTTGGCCTAGTTCAACCCCTTGATCCACAATTTACTCACCTAGATCCACCTTCCTCTCTTAGTAGTTGGGCTCCCAAATCCCATAAGAAGGAGGCCATCCATGAGCTAAGGGGAGAACTTTGGAGGCATCAAACCTATGGTCTTGGAGGTTTTGCAGAGATAACAAGGAGGAAGGCTTGAAAGGAGACATTGCTACTTGGACATCAAGGGTAATATTGTATTTATATTTTAAGCTACCTTTAATATAAATTGGCTTACTCTCCCATGTTATGTTTCATATTGTTTGTATTCCTGAAATGTTTCATTAGAATTTAGATCTTAATCATTGTATTTGGTAATTAGGGATATTGTGTTTTTGTCTTGCTCAAACATGTTCATATCTTGGACATCAAGCTTGGAACTGGAGCTAGGACAACTGGTTGATCTAAGCTAAGTCTCAACTTCTATTCTCTCTCAGTACTTTTGATATTCATACATTGAATTAGATCTAGGAGTTTAAGGTCCTACTTGTTACTTTGTTGTCTTAGATTAGACTTGTATGAATATAGTTTAATCTTCGAGTAAGTTTAACTATCCGTAGGACGAATTTGCTAGAACAAAAATTGGCGACTCCGCTGGGGATATCCCAGTTTTCATTTGGTTATTAAATATTTTTTTTCTACCCATTTGCTCTATTATCTATGCATTTTATCGGTCCTTGACCCCTATTCATCAGTTTGATCCTTAGCATTGAGTTCTCTGGGTGTGCAAACTTGAGAAAACCATAAAAATTTTCTCATGCCTTCTCCCTCATCCACCTACAGTAAAATTCCACACCCCCCCATACACCACAAAGAGAAAATAACCATATTTTCACGCCCCAACAGTACAGTAGAGCACGAAAATTCCTAAATTTTGTGCCTGGATGGTCTCCAAGGGAGCGAAATTTCCCTGTGTTGCACTAAATTTTGGTTTTTTGCTCGGTTGGTTTTGGTTTCTGATTTTTGGATTGAGCTTAGCTCCTTGATCCTGATCAGAACTGTGTGATCCCAGTTTGATTCCTGCACTTCTTGGATTTACTTTTGAACCCTTATCAGGCTTGGTTTGCTTGATTTGTTCTTGGTTTGGATTTTTTAGTTAAGTGAAGCAGGAATAAATCTTGAAAAATGTTTACCCGGGATCACTTTCGGTAGAGGGATATCCTTTCAACTTTTGGTCTCTCACTTAATATTGTTTGACTTGGATTTCATCACCTTGCGAAGGATACAATGTATTGAGGTCTCCAGACCTTAGATAGGAGGATTTTTTTCTATTGTACCTTATAGAGAGTTTTTTTTTATTTTTATTGTTGCTTGTTGGTTTTCTGGACTTTTTTTTGTAGCTCTCTTATGTGACATCGGTCTCAGCATAGTTTTTTGAGCTTTCTTTTTTGTCTTGTGGACCTCTTCTTTTTTCTAGCTCCCCTTTTTCAAACTTGGTTTCTTCAGGGTTTTTGAGTTCTTTTTGAACACGACTTCCCCCAAAACACTTAGTCTCGTTCCATGGCGGACCAAAGGAAATCGTGAAGACAATAAGGGAAGAGTCCCGAACCCATTCCTAGAACTAGTCGCATGCCACCTTCATGCATACCCACCCCCTACTAGTAGACCAGTTGGCCGGGGAACCATCCCGCAATCACTTAGTATGACACCACCAGTTGCTAAGGTACCCAAAACTCATAACACCATCCCAGAAACTAGTACAGTACCAGAGACTAGTGTAGTACCAGAATCCATTGTTGCACCATAATTTAGTACGACAATGGAAACCACTTTAGCACCTGAAGTTAGTGTCCCACCCCAAGCTGACATTATACTAGAAGTTGTTATCATTCTGGAATCTAGCACTGCTCCAGTTATGCCATTACAATTTGATCTCCCCGAAGTATATGTCGAGGTTATCAAGTAATCCGATCCTTTCCCCTCTACGATGATCTAGTTCGCTGCGAACTTTAATCAACCTCTTGTACGGTTGGTAACCCCACCTGTCATACCTTCTTATCCGGTTATGCATAGCTGGGAAGTCATATATTCTAGTAATAGATCATTCAAAATGCCTTCTCCCGATCTCCCTACGGGCCATAACATTATGGCATCCATACGAGCAAAAATGCTTATTTTATCCCAAGAATGTGCATCAACGAAAAAATTTAGACGTGAAGTTGAGCAAATAATGGCTTCGACCTCACAATTCCCACCAATATCCACTTCTCAATTGGTGAACCCTTGTGATTCCAGAGCCCTCCAATCCACTTCCTATGATACTACCTATGACACATCATTCTTAGGTCGATATGGACCAACATACTGGATCTATTCCTAACCTTTCCCTTATGATTTGGGGACGGAAAACGTCTTTGATCCATCTTCATCATTATGGAACATGACTCTGGGCCAAGCCCTCAACGATTTCTGCACTTTTCCAATACCGATGTAATTGACACCAAACCCCCCCCCCAACCTTCCCCTCATCTATTACTAAATGAAATATTTGGTTCTTCTTCAGGGAAAATTTATACTCAGGGGACAAACTATACTTTCCCATCTCTACCCTTATCATCTAGAATTAGTGCACACTCATCTTCACAAGTCGACACCAATAATGCAATTATTCAACCTGCACAACGAATCTCTTCTAATGTTTCCATTGGAATACCAACTATTCCTACAGTTCAAACACCCATTGTGACTAGAGGTCAATATTCAGCAACAATCTATACTATCTCCATAGGAAAACCATTCATTTGTGCCCCAAGCGGAACCAGTAACCAACCTCCTCCGTCGGGACCATCCGCCCTGTGGGGATCACAAACCTCACTTTTTGGAGGACAACCATTTATTGGTGCCCCAACTGGAACCAGTAACCAACCTCCTCCATTAGCATCATCTGCTCCATGGGGACCTCAAACCAAACCTAGCGGAGGAAAACCCTTTGTTAGTACCCTAGATGGGACCAACAACCAATTTCCTTCATTAGGCCCACTTCCTTCTTGGGGGCCACAAATCCCACCTACTAGGGGGAAACATGTATTTGGAAACCAGAATCCAGTCGGGGTACACAAATCAACATCAACCCTTTTCCCCCCTAATATGAATTCTGGAGTACCTTATCCCAATGTCTCGAATAATCAATGGAACCCACCCCCTCAAACCTCGTCCCTTAATCAAGGCAGAATGAACAATCCATGGGCTCCACCCTTTCAGACACGAACCCCTACTCAAGGTTTGGGAAATCCACCCAATCAAGGATTTGTGAACTCTACTTGGATCCCACAACCCCAGGTATCTACACCGTTCAATCCCACCCAACAGTATCCTCAACAACCGGTTTACAATTCGATTCCAAATCAATTGGTGAATTTGATGATTCCCAACCAACAACTGGTTAACCAGATGGTTTCCAATTCAAAAAAAATCCAACAATACCCTACAAGTAACATGTATGGGTATAATATGGAACAATATGCGGTGCAAGGCCCGACAAGCGTCCTAGCACCCCATCAATATTATTCATTCCCGCAACCCAATAGACAACTTCCCTTCATGGAAACATTGGACCTACCCTATTTGTTGAAATTAATAAACAATCCCATTTGGCATGAACCACATTGGCCACCTATTCCTGCCAAACTACCATTGGATATTCCAAAATTTGATGCTAAACCCGGGGAAGACCCAAAAAATCACGTCATGACATTTCATCTTTGGTGTTCTTTGAACTCCTTGATGGATGAATCTATACGATTGAGGCTCTTCCAATGAACACTCACCAGAACGAAAACAAAATGGTATATCCAGCCGCCACAACACTCTTTCAGAGATTTCAACACCCTTGCCATGCATTTTTTGACACATTTCCAGCTTCCCATTCGATATGAGACTGGCACAGACCTTTTAACTTCGTTGCAACAAACTAATTCCACTCACATATGTGATCATATCCATGAGTAGAGGAGACGTCGAATATTAATTAAGGCTCGTATTCCTGACCAATTGGTTTAATGGTTCACAAAGTCATTACTGCCACCTATTTCTAGGGATGTTGCAATGGGCGGGGCTGTTACAAAAGAACAGGAAATCGCTCGTGCTCATTACCTGGATTTGGTTTATTCCCAATCCAAAACCCTATATGAACTGATCCCTCATGCCCCTTGCCCCATTGGCGATCCATATAGGCCCTCTACCGAACCTCCTATCGATGGTGTAGTTGGTTTTGTGAAAACCCATCCTGCAACCAAATCTAGTGGACAAAAAAACAATGTTGCTCCACCTCAAACCCAGGCTGCATCAAAAAACACTACTTCTCCTGCTCAGACCTCCGAGGTGAACGTGGTTCAATCCTTTCCACAAAAATATGGAGGGAAGAAGAAGAATAACAAAGGGAAACCTAAAACATATTCTACTCACCAAAAAAATCCCAAACCGCAACAAACCAACATTGATAACAAACCTAAATGGAAAGCTAAGTTCCCATGCCTTATATGTCAGGACGACCACTATGCAAAAGAATGTCCTTAGAAAGAGGAAGTTAATAAATGTGTCAAAGGATCTTCCCGCCCGACAGTCTTAACTGACCCTTTCCCACACCACCAACAACAAATGATTTCACACAACCCCCCGCAAGGGGACAACCAAAATTATAACACTCAACCAGAGACATCCTCAAATCGGGACATCCTTATTATGAGTAACGATACTGTCCATATATCCACTCGATCAAAGACATATGACTATGTTTCCAATTCAAAAAAGAATGGGAATTCCAAAGATAAAACTCCCTTGGACGATATTCCTTCTACTCCTCCTCCTATAGGCTCTCTTCATATTGAGAGGCCTCCTACTGACACTGTGTTGTGCCGACCAAAGGCCACCATTCGAAAAGCGGCATTCAATCTAAACACATGATCTTTCCAAAATTACAATATTGTTGAGAACTTATCTCAAGCACCCTGTGCAATGTCCACTCTTGAAGTTATACAACATTGTCCTACTTAGCGTAGAACCTTATTGTCAGCACTTGGAGTTGTTGATCCCGACTATTCCAACACAATTACGTTCAATTTGGAATATTTTAAGCCGAGACTATCCCATCAATTGGCCTTTCAGATTCATACTAAGATTTGTGGAAACAACATTCATCGTACCATTTTGGACGAAGGTGCTTCTACCTCTATCATGTGTTTGTCTTGTTGGAGAGCTATCGGCTCTCCAGAGGTAACTCAATCTCCCACTACTTTAAAATATTTTGACGGACTTGGTTTTCAACCTTATGGACTCATCCCATCACTTGCCGTAGAACTACGAGGAAAAAATGTCTCTATCCATGTTGAAATCGTAGATGCTCCATTGGATTATAACATACTACTCAGCTGCAATTGGTTTTATGCCATGATTGCTGTAGCATCTTCCATTTTTCGTTTGGTCCAATTTCCTCACCAAGGGAAAATTGTCACATTTGATCTGTCAGACTTTTGCACTCCGTATGTTCACTCCAACACCACCAATAATGTCCCATTGTTGAAACAATCTCAACATCACTATGAATACATTGGTCTTGGTCTGCTGAAAGATTCCTCCATCATTATAGTATTTACGGAGGTCCCACCCCCGATCTTTTCGATCAACATGATCTCTTCAAGTAATTTTCAACCTCACGAATCTAACGATTCTTGGGTTATACTGAGTCCCACCGAGTGTGAAACCATCGGTGATTGCATGCCTCTGAACCAAAACCAAGCAACATACTATGTGATTCAATCCACTTCCGATTGGATCGACATGATCGAACACCATACGGTGGAACCTCTCCCATATCGGATCCATTCATCCTTTCCCTCTATTGAATCCCTCTCATAGACTTTTCATTCCAATGAGTCTATTATGAATATCATGAGCATCGATGAACCACCATGGGAAGATCATCATCATCGGTCATCCTTCCCTATGATCCAAGCGGTATAACCTGATATAAAATCCATTGTCTCACTGGATATTGTCCACACTAATATTCCCATCCCTACAAATGATGTGTTTTCGGAGGGAAACCTAGAAAACATCATGGAAACCATTCCAATTAACATCTTGTGAAACCTTGTATCGTGGAAGAGATCTATTTAGGAAAAAACTGTACACCTACTGAGGTGGAATTCTATACTGCCTTATTTAAGGAGTTCCACAATGCTTTTTCCTGGAGTTATGAATAAATTCCAGTGATAGATCCCTCTATAGTGGTTCATGAAATTCAAGTTTATCCTGGTGCCCAACCCATTCGGAAGAAACTCCAACCCATCCATCCCCACAAAATTGTAGCCATTAAAGCAGAAGTTGAAAAACTTCTTCCTATTGGTTTCATTTATCCTGTCCCATTGACATATTGGGTGTCCAATATCGTTCCTGTAGATAAGAAACGGGGTATGATTAGATTTTGCGTCAATTATAGGGATTTGAACAAATCTTGTCCCAAGAAAACTATCCAAATCCCTTTATTGACCAAATTATCGATAATTGTGTCGGGAGCGTCATCTTTTCATTTATGGATGGATTCTCTGGATACAATCAGATTGAGATACTCCCATCAGGCCAACATAAGATTGCTTTTATATTCCCATTGGGGACCTTTTCATATTGCAAATTACCCTTTGGTATCAAGAACGTTGGGGCCACTTTTCAACGGGCCATGTCATATGCATTTCACGATATCAAGCATGTTGTGGAACCCTATCTGGATGACCTACCTGCTCACTCTGATACATGAGAGGACCATCCAGATCATTTGAGTTCCATATTCTCACAATGTTTCCACTACAACATCCTCTTGAATCCACACAAATGTGTATTTTGTGTTGAAGCCGATATATTGTTAGGATTCATAATCTCTAAGGATGGCATTCACCTTGACCCATCGAAGCTGGAGGCTATTTTAGCCTTACCTTCCCCATCCAGCATTCTAGAACTCCAAAGTTTGAAAGGGAATGCGAACTTTTTACGATGCTTTGTTTGCAATTTTTTCCGAGATTACTAAAGGCTACATGAGGCAGCTTCTTAAGAAATACATTCCTTTCATTTGGGATGACGAAGCCCAACTGTCTTTTGACAACTTGAAAAAGGCCCTTACCAATGCTCCCGTGTTACAACCCCCCAATTATACACGTGACTACATTCTATATCTCACTGCCTCTACTACCACCATTGTCATGGTGCTCGTACAGCAAGACAACAACGGTCAGGAACATGTGGTTTACTATCTCAGCAAGAGTCTCATAAACTCTGAGACATGTTACTCGTATGTGGAGAAACTGCCTCTGGACACAGTTTTTGCGGTCCAGAGATTTCGACACTACATTTTACTCTGCAAAACCACCGTAATATCTAACTTTAATCCGATGTACTATATCCTAACATGTCAAGTGATAAGGCGAAAATACTCCCGTTGGATTGTAGTTCTTCAGGAATTCGATTTGGAGTTTTCCAAAGCGAAATCCAAAAAGTTCTTGGTCTTTGCATAGCTTATTTGTGCATTGCCCCATGCCAATGACCGATATGAGCCCATTGATTCTCTTCCAGATGAATATTTGTTTGTCATTTGCACAACTGATCCCTGGTATGGAGACATTATATTATATCTTTAAACCCAACGTTTTCGGCCCGATCTCAACCATGATGACCATCGCTGCATAGGAAACCATGCCAGATATTATGTTATCATTAGAGATACTTTGTACCATCGTGGTATTGATTCTGTGTTGTGTCATTGTCTAACCTTTGATGAAGCTGAACAATTCCTTAATGACTGCCACTTTGGAGCATGTGGTGGTCATCTTTCTGGGATGGCTACAACCCAGAAAATTTTACGCGCAGGCTACTTCTGGCCTTCCATCTTCAAAGATTGCATTGAAACGGTTAAGATGTTCCCTCCATGTTAATTCTTCCATTCCAAGAAGCATTCACACCCATCTCCATTTCATCCTGTCATTGTCGTCGGCCCCTTTGCAAAATGGGGTATTGATTTCATGCACCATAAACCCACTTCAGCCGAGGGGCATAGTTATGTCATCATCACTGTTGACTACTTTACCAAATGGGTTGAATCCATGCCTACGTATGCAAAGATGACAAGACAACAACATTATTCATATTCAATCATATCATAGCCAGGCTCGGAGTTTTGCAGGCCATCGTGACTGACCATGGTTCCCACTTTAGGAATCATATGATGTACGAACTAAGTTCCAAACTAGGCTTTTGCCACAAAAAATAAATCCCTTACTACCCCCAGGAAAACTGTCAAGTAGAGGTGATCGATAAAGTCTTGAAACGGATGATCCAATGCACGGTGGGTACCCAAAAGTCAAAATGGCACTTAGCTCTATTCTCATCCCTTTGGTCCTACATGACTTCGGTTAAAAATGCAACTAGGTTTAGACCATTCCAATTGGTCTATGGCCTGGAAGCAATCCTTTTGATTGAATGTGAGATACCATCCCTCAAGTTAGTTATAGAACTCTTACCCAACACAACCATTGAGGAATAACAGTTTCTATACCTAACTAAGCTGGATGAAACTCTCTGAGACGCTGCACTCGCCAACGAGGCCCATAAAAAGCATGTCAAGGCGCAATATGATAAATCCGTCCAACCCAGGGTTTTAAATGAAGGTGACTTAGTCTTAACCTACGACCAAATGCATGATAAGCTAGGTAAAGGAAAATTAGAATCCATGTGGTACGGTCCCTACATTGTTAAATGCATGTTAGAGAAGGGAGCTTACGAGCTTGTGGACTGTGATGGTATATATTTGGGAGATCCCTGCAACAAGATTTACCTGAAGATATTTTATGTGTAGGATCACCCTACGTGAAACACTTTCTATATAATGTATCTAGTGTGATTTTGGTTCAGTTTTTTGTGTGTTAGGACTCTATCTTGTACACAATCATTTATCTCAACTTGTGCTTTTATGTGCAGATTTCAACATACTTTGGATTCACGGATGGTGCTATTTGACATACTCGGAACCTTGCTTCTGTAGCATGGGTATTGTTTTCCCCTACCGGCAAGTTGATATCCTCGAGTGGCATTTGCTTGGGCCCCACAACAAATAACATTGCAGAGTATCATGCAGTCTTTGGACTTCTGACTGAAATTTCTTCTCTTGGAATCCATTACTTTATAGTCTACCTGGACTCTCAACTTGTGGTATATCAACTAAATTGCATCTACACCTTTCGTGATCCTACACTACTTCATCTATACAGAAGGGTACGCCTCCTTAAACGATCATTTGATTACATTTTATATCAACATGTACCAAGGGAATTCAACATAGTGGCTGATTCATTAGCTAACTATATGTTGGATTGGCATATAGTCCACACATAATCAATACATCATAAAAGAACATATGTAAAAATGTAACATACAAGTCATCATATGTAAACAATAGAGATAGATCCATATGTATATATCATGTAAAAAGTGTTTTTTGCCACATATAATAGTATAATGTGTCGAAAGTCAAAAATTGGGAACATAACCCATACAAAAATTGGCTCTCTAGCCTACATATCATATAAATGACTTTAACAAACTACTTCCTAAAATTAGTCACAAGGTGCATGGTGCTAATGATAGAACACCAATGCCCTAGCAACTCAACAAAGCAGCCTACCAATCCTCTCTGGAACACCCACGATGTGCCTCTAGAGATGATATGGGACCTCGGTCCTCGAGCATCCTCATCAAAGGAATGACCATGATCAGTACTTCTAGGTTCCTCTCCACATCACGGAACCCTCCTTCCTCATCCTACTTAGCTTGGTACTCTTACCCTATTCATCTCAGTGGAGAGGATCCTACTAGCCTCATCGGTCCTCGATCTGCAAGATTATACTATATATTAGATTTTCTATATATTATCAAAACAAAACAAAAAAATGACATAAAATTAAAAAATTAAAAAACAAGTTTGAAGATCATATACCTGACTCATCCCAGTCATCATCCTCAAGTAAGGCTAGATCAATATCACCACAGAATTCCACCCCAGCATAGGGATAGACCTCTATCATCATGATCTGCTCCTCGAGCCATGAGAAGAAGTCCTCACCAAATGCTAGGACTTGGGGTCCACCAAGTTGCCCAGCATAGTCACTCCATATCCCCATCCGTGTCTCAGATGCGGGACGATAAGGCCTCTCTATCTGAGGATACAGTAGAGGCACCTTCTCTAAAAATAAGGTGATGAGGAATATACTCCCATACCCAAACTGGTTGATACTTCCATTACTGCATTTAGTTACCTGATCTTTGATATTAATCAAGAACCCTTCACACCAGTTGAACAACTTGGGTTCCATGCACTCCACAACATAAGTCATCTGAGCTTTGGTTGCATGGTGAGCCCCCACACTTCCCGCCACTCGAGCAATAGTGTACAAGATCGTCCCCAAGGGAAGATGTAACACATCTGCGATGAGCACTTTCTCGATTTTCTTGCAGGATCCTTGCCTACAACACTGAGCAATGTAGGTATCTGTGGTCTCTTCAGTATCTCAGTGCCCTAATAAATTGACTCATTCCCCTCTCTTGGAGAGACTGGTCAAAAAGTAGATGTCTTCGATCTCTATCTTGAGGATGTGCTCTCCCATGCAGAAAGCTTGTATATCAGCATCCCACATTTGGATGATGTGGTTTAGTAGCTTTCCTTATTTCCGGATGCCTCTGGTTTTGAAAGTTTTTCAGTATACCACACTCTCTTAGTGCAGATAGTGTTTTATCATCATTTAGGGAAGATCTATCTTCTCCTTCGTGTTCTCTTTCCTTCAAGTCAACAATCTTTGCTCTAATCACTTAGAATCTCCTGCAAATCATCAAGGGAGGCTCCAGTGATTTTTGCCTACTTTTACATTAGAAACCTTTGTTGAGAGTTTATTCTTCACATTTATTATGACGTAATATCTTTTTATAGGTTTTTGACCACTTTTGGCAGGTTCATATGAGTTTTTCACATTGGTGGAGTTGTGTATTTGACCTTCTTTCGAGCTTACTTTATTTCTTTTGTGCTCTGGATCTAAACTATGTAAGAGATTCCAATGTGAACAGTGTCAAGCTTAGTCCATTTTGCTCGTGCTCGTAAAAAAATGAGGAAAGTATCAACTTAGTATTATTTTCTCCATTTTTCGGACTAAGGTGATTAACTCATGAAAATGGAACCACTGGAGTTCTCTTTAATCTCTTTTCATACTCCCTCGCCAAGAAAATATTTCCAAGTGCACTTGTCTCTTTCACACTTGTTAAAGTATTTGAAAGGTCATTTATTCAGTGGTAGGTTATCCCTTTTTCGGACCGTTTAGACTATTTGTTCGGGTACACAAGGTACTTCCAAAAGACCAAACACCTAGAGCAACCACTTCACACAAACAGATCACAGATCGATACACCGATGTTTTGACGTGGTTTAAACCCTCGTGAGGGAAACACTCCACGGCCCTGGCCAAATAGCTTCTACGAGACAATTTATTATGCAAAGAAAGAAAGTTACAAATGAGCTTCTCATAATTGATCAACTTTCCAATGACCCTCCATGCTCTTTAAATAGAGATCATGGACCAATCGGGTGTTAAGCCATGGATCAAGGGTAGGTATGATCTAAAATAAGTTGAGCCATCGGATCACTCTATATTGGGAACATATCGTGACCATCGGATTAAGTATTTACAAATGCATACTAAAGAAGCACATTTTACCTAACGGATCTATTACACAAGTTGATCTTAACTAACTCTTAAGTGTCTAAATATCCTAACATCCCCCCTTAGGAACAACTTGGGATAAGATTGAAGGATTTACAAAAGTGACACTATTAGGATAAGGAATAAGGCATTAGAGCCTATCCCCCCTTAATGACAAGTTCCTGAACTCCTAACATATATAGAAGTTTAGAAAACTTCTCTTCTGTAAAAGACTTGGTGAAGATGTCTGTAACTTGGTCATCTGTAGGGAAAAAGAGCACTTCAAGAACACGATCATGAACAAGATTTATGATGAAGTGCATATGTAGCTCAATGTATTTGCTGCATTGATGTAGAAATGGATCTTTGGCAAGCTTGATAGCACTTTGATTGTCGCACCAAAGTGGAGTAGGTTGCTGCTGCTTGAATCCAAACTCTGAAAGGATTTGTTGAAGCCATAAAGCTTCCTGACTGGCATTAACTGCGGCTCGATATTCTGCCTCTGTTGAAGAAAGAGCAAGAGCTTGTTGTTTCTTACAATCCCAAGTGATAGGTCCAGATCCCAGACTGAAAACAAAACCTGCAGTAGACTTTTGATCATCAAGATTGCCGGTCCAATCTGAATTAATGAAACCAACCAACAAAGGTTTCCCCCTGTACTGTAATGAATCCCAAACTGAATTGTACCTCGAATATATCAAAGTATTCTTTTAGCTACTTTCCAGTGACTTTCATGAGGTGTTTGCATATAACGGGCAACATGACCAACGACAAAGGAAAGGCCAGGACAGGAATGAATCAAGTATAAGATACTACCAATAAGCTGATGATACAAGGTGGCATCTACTTTAGGTGAAGTACAAGTGGCAGAAAGTTTGACTCCAGACTGGAAGGGAGAAGGTGCAGGTGTACAATCTTCCATGTGAAAGCGACGAAGAAGGTCACAAGCATACTTAGACTGAGAAAGAAAGATTCCTTCTTTGGTTTGCAGGACTTGGAGACCAAGAAAATAATGCAAATGTCCTAAGTCTGACATTTCAAAATTTTGCTTAAGACTGGATTTCACATGGGTTATAAGCTTAGGGTCACTACCAATAAGAATAAGGTCATCAACATAGAGAACAAGTATGATGAGATGGTTTCCTACTGTCTTGGTATAGACATTAGGGTTAGAATGACATCTAGAAAAACCAGTGTCAAGGAGAAAGCTATCCATTTTGGCATACCAAGTTCTAGGAGCTTGCTTAAGGCCATATAAGGATTTCTTAAGGCGACAAACAAGGATAGAGTTATTCTGAACATATCCAGCAAGTTGTTCCATGTAAATTTCCTCCTGTAAATCACCATGTAAGAAGGCAAACTTGACATCCATTTGATGGACTTCCCAGTTATGTAAGGCTGCAAGGCAAAGAACAAGGTGGATGGAGTTCATTTTTGCGACAGGATCAAAGGTTTTATTGTAGTCAATCCCTTCAACTTGAGAAAAACCTTTGGAAACTAACCTTGCCTTAAGTCTTTCAACACTTCTATCTGATGCATACTTAGTTCTGTAGACCCATTTACATCTGACAATTTTTTTTCCTTTTGGAAGAGGTACAAGATCCCAAGTATCGTTTGTCATTAAGGAACGATATTCTTCATCCATAGCTGCATCCCAATCTGGATTTCCTGAAGCTTCTGCAAAGGTTTTTGGATCATTATTCTCGGAAACTTGAGCCAAAAGAGAAGAGGATCGCTAAAACTGAGAACGTGTTCGATGTTGATCTCTAGGATCACCGGCAAGATCACCAGCTGCTTCACATGTTGAATGGACCCATTAAGGAAGCACTTGTGTTGGTGCAACTGGAGGAACAGGAGCAGGTGGAGGTGGATTTTCATCATCACTGTCATCATCAGAAATTGGAGTTGGAAACCTGTCAAGAAAGTTGGAAGAAGAAGAAGAAGGCACAATCACCGAATCAGGCTCGTAGGCCAAAGATGGCACAATCGTCGAGTTAGGCTCGCAGGCCAAGAGATTTTCATCAAATTTAACATCTCTTCTAATGATTACATCATGAGAATGTGGTTGAAGAAGTTTATAACCTTTTACATCTTCAAAATATCCAACAAATATGCACTTTTCACTTTTAGGCTACAATGCTTTCTTTTTTTCATCCAGAATGTGAGCCCATGCTTCACTACCAAACACACGGAAGTGACTTACATCTGGTTTAATTTTACTCCATGCTTCTTTCGGTGTGATACCTTGTAATGCTTTAGTGGGGGTGCGATTAACTATGTAATTTGCACAATTAATGGCTTCAGCCCAAAATTAAAGACTTAGTCCCTTAGATTGGATCATACAATTAGCCATTTCTTTTAAAGTGCGGTTCTTCCGTTCAGCTACACCATTTTGTTGTGGTGTATATGGAACAGTTTGTTGTTGTTGGATTCCTTGTTCAGTGCAGAAAGTAGTGAACTTTTTGTTAACATATTCTCCTCCATTGTCAGATCTTAACTTAATAATTTGATGACTAGATTTTTTTTCAACAAGGGCCTTGTAGGCCAAGAACATGTTAAAGACTTCGCTCTTAAGTTTTATGAAATAAACCCAAATGCATCTGGTGTAATTATTAATGAAAGTTAAGAAATATTTGAAACTAGAAAATGAAGCAGATGGAAGAGGACCACACAATTCACTATGCACAAGCTCCAAGGGAACCGAGGCGTGCCAAGAGGCACGTTTGTCAAAACTATCCTGATGATGTTTTTCGAGTACATAACCGGAACAAACACCATCCCTGCAAGATACCATCGGAAGACCCGTCACCATATTTTCTTTACATAGTTGTTGCAATCAGCGATAATTTAAGTGACCAAATCGCTCATGCCAAAGTTTGCTCAAGTTATCACTATGAGCAACAAAACTGAAGGAAAAGGTGATGACCCAAAGTTGTTAAACTTGTACAACCTGGTAATATCATCAACAATTCCGGTAGCTAGGACCTGTTGAGGATCTTTAAAATCCTTGATTACAACTTGGTGAGGTGTAAATGTCACATTTTTACCTTCACCAGAATGAGTGATTTGATAAATTGATAACAAATTGCAGGAAATTTTTGGAACACATAGTACATCACTGAAATGACCATTATCTACTGGAACTGTTCCAACTCCTACAACACTTAGAGATCTATCATCACCAACAAATATTTGTTTGGTGTTACATTCGTACATAGTAAAAAAGATGGCTTGATCCTTAGCCATATGATAAGATGCTCTAGAATCAATGAGCCATTCATTTGAAATAGAAGAAGAAGATGCATTATAAGAATAACCAGAAGCAGAAAGTGCATGTCCATGAGAGGTAGATTCTAAATGCGAATCTATGCTGATGTGGTGCTTCTTCACTGCTGCTTCCAAGGCTGCCATCTGCTTAAAACACTTAGATTCATCATGATTATCTTTCCCGCAATACTTGCAATGACGCTCAGTCTTCTTGCCTTTTGGCTTGGATCCTTTGTCATTTTTCAAAGAAGGAGCTGACTGAGAGGGTTTGGGACCCTTGTTTGACTTATTATTGCGAAAATTTTGTTTCTTGGGAGGCTTGGACTTTTCTTTCTGTTGGGACAATAAGGTTTTCCCAGATGTATCTGCATTGTTGATTATTTAAAGATGGATGAGTTTATCTTGCTCTCTAATCAAGGAATCACAAAAGGATTCAAGACTAGGCTCTTGATAGCTAGCTGCATTCAAGGATTCTTTCATGGAGTAAAATGTAGATACAAAAACAGAATATGTAGGTCCAAGTTTTGAAAGAACATGATAGATGCATTGTTTGTCTTTCCTCTTAATCTTACATTCTGCACATAAGATTTTAAGAGTTTTGTACTTTGATAAATAATCTTGAATGCATGAAAAATCACTTGGATTTAAAGAAATCAACTCATTTTCGAGTTGATGACCTCGAATTTCATTGTGTTTACCAAACATAGATTCCAACTTGTCCCAAGCAGCATCAGGTTCATCAATTCTAGATATGTGGGATCGCAAATTAGTAGAGATTGACATCCCAATCAATCCACGAGCTTCGTCACATCTATTTGCCCATTTTATTTTCTTATCATAATCAGTGGGTTCTGTTTCTTTCCCTGAGGTAATTCTGAAAAGTCCTCTACTTTGTAGAACATCCTCCATACGAGATTTCCATGAGAAATAGTTGGAGCTGGTAAATAGAATATCACAAGGGGCGGCCATATTTGTAAATTAATGGCTGTAAAAGTAGAAACCAATAGTCTGGATGCAAAGAGCTCGAAAAAATAGGCGGTTTAAAAAAAAAGGCACTGAAAACTGACTTCGGATGATGAAGTTATGCTTGAACAAAGAAACTGTTGAAGATGTCCCAAACAGTGACGTTCAGATAGAAAATGTCCAGCAAAAAAAAAAAAAACCCCCTTCCCAAGATGAACCTTTTGACAATCACTTTACAAGAAAGTTGCTTTAAGTGAATCACTTTTATAAAATAAGTGATTTCACTTTTATAATGATATTACTTTTAAATAGTGCAACAATAAAAAAGAACTTTAAGTGACTTACTTTTTATTTTTATTTTTTATTATTTAAGTGAGATGCACTTTTACAATAAAGTAACTTGAAAATAGAAATTGCATGCACTTTGCCTTTTAAAAGCAGCTTCCTAAGACTTGAACTCAAGACCTATTAAGGAATAAAAAAATTTGAACCAAGTGAGCTAGATTAAAAGGTATGTAAAATATGGGAATGAGAAATGTTTTTTTTTTTTTTTACTCTTCTTGCTCGGTTTCCATGCTTGCCTTTTTTCCTGCAAATCACACCACAAAACTCAGCGAAAAAACTTTTCCACACTTGTGGAGTTAGATCTCGTTAGATTGCTAGGAAAGTCTATGTTTTCTCTCTGTTTCTGATTTGTCGAGATCGCACAAGGTGCACGGCAAAGAGCATATGCAGCCAAGAAAAACCCTTTCCCTTTCTGTTTTTGATTTGCCGAGATCGCGCAAGGTGCACAGCAAAGAGCATACGCAGACACGGAAAGCAACAATCTGAAACTAAAAAAAATTAATAGTAAAAACTGATAAAATATGAGATTTTTCTTCTTCTTTTAAAACAGAAAAAAAAAAATGTATCACTGTAACATTATACCTTTAGATCTGATGAAATACGCATTTTTGAAGCAACTTGGAACTGCTTTCAATCAAACGAAAACTATTTCCCAATGGAAACGGTGCTTCGGACGCAATGGAACACCTCCCATAGCCCAGAAATGCATAGAAATACTAGAACTAGAAACCCTTTCAAGTTTCAGAAACAACAGTTCAAGCTCTAGATCATAACTAAAAACGACTCTTCATAAAAGCTTTGATACCATGTTCGGGTACACAGGGTACTCCCAAAAGACTGAACACCTAGAGCAACCACTTCACACAAACAAATCACAGATCGATACACTGATGTTTTGACGTGGTTTAAACCCTCGTGAGGGAAACACTCCATGGCCCCAGCCAAATAGCTTTTGCGGGACAATTTATTATGCAAAGAAAGAAAGTTACAAATGAGCTTCTCATAATCGATCAACTTTCCAATGACCCTCCATGGTCTTTAAATAAAGATCATGGACCAATCGGGTGTTAAGCCACGGATCAAGGGTAGGTATGATCTAAGAGAAGTTGTGCCGTCAGATCACTCTATGTCGGGAACATATCGTGACCGTCGGATTAAGTATTTACAAATGCATACTAAAGAAACACACTTTACCTAACGGATCTATTACACAAGTTGATCTTAACTAACTCCCAAGTGTCTTAATATCCTAACACTATTTACGAGAAAGGTATACCTTAGTTAGTTATGACTAGGAGAGTTCTTCTGGATATTATTTTATACTTTTTCAGGTCCAGGGACTAACTTTTATGAAAAATTCATACTTTGGAGTCTTCTTTAGGTTATTTTAGACTCTCTAAACATGAAAAATCGTCAAGTTTTCCTTCTTTGGACTATTTAAATAAACATCAAAAGATCCTTATGGAGCCAAACCTCTCCTACCTTGGGTTCGTGAAATGTACAAGGTTGGACTCACTTAAAGGTGAGCCATATCGAACATCTATTATCCTCCTCAAGCTCGTTAAAAAACAAAGGGGTACTCGTCAACCATGATGGGGGGAAATGGGAGAATAAGTCGAGTCTATTATTTAGGCATCTTATGAGTTAGCACCTTTGAACATGACATGCATCTACACCTTGTCTCATTTGGGTATCCAGTCTATATTCGGGTCATAACTACAATCATGAGTCATCTTTTTCATTTGAGTCAGCTCACCTTGTGGTTGTTTCCACTGTTAATCCCTGCTGCCAATTCATATCTCATGTCATTATATGTTCAAAGGATTAGTGTTCACCTAAGTCAACTTTCTGCAATATTTCCACCCTCCTCTTTTGTATCAGTCCATACTCCTTTGATTTGTTTCTCCACACCTCTTTCCTATATCGATTTCATGTCGATGATGTGGGATTCATTATGGCCCTCCTTCGACGAGTCTATTCCTGTCGACGTCAACTCACTATCCATTAATTAGGCTTAGAAACCAACCATAGTACCTTGGTACCTGCATTCCTTAATGGAAGGTTTCCTCGTATTCGGCAGTAGGTTTTCATTATTGGCCTTTGATTGAATAATCCTTCGAATGTTCGACTTCAAAACTTGTATTCACATTTGTTGGGTTTTACTAGAGATACCTTGGGGATCATTGTCATCATTGGTGATTACCCTCGTACTTGTTAACGGCTCACATCATTGGTTGGTAATCAAGTAGTCGCTACCATGTTCGACTTCAACACCTTGTAATCACATGGTCAGATTCGTATCACTCTGGGATTGGGTAGAAGACCCTGGATGGTCCTAATGTTTCTTTCACGTTCGGGCTGCGATGATGATTGTTGATTAGGTCCCTACATAGACATCATGTTGGTGACCTCATTAATGTACTTCCACAAAGATCCACTATTGCATTGTTCATGGTTGTGTCATTATCTTGTCATGGATCTACGCTTGTTCTTAGTAGCCATGATTTGTCTCTGGTCTGTATCATGTCAATTCTATCATGGATCTACAATGTATTGGTCACCATCCATGCTTTGAGTCAGTTGTTCCGAGCATGGGTATGCCTGCCTCGGATTTATGTGACATATTGTTGATGTTTCCTTGCAGCTCCTTTCTGTTATCTCTGCAGCCTCATTTATTTGTAAAATGTTTCGGCGATAAGTTTCTTATGAACTCACACTTTAGGGGGCATCTATTATACCTCAAAGTCTTACTTTGAGAACCATTTCACGTCTTCATGTCGTATATGTTGGAATATTCTCACCATCACATGTTGGATTTGCATGCATGCATGCATCCAATCAGCAACAGTGGAGTATCCTAACACCTAGTCCTCAGTGTTTACCCCCCAGATCTTGTTTCTATCCCTCAGTACCCCTCCTACCTACCTTGTGCACCTTGTTTTCATCATTTGGATTATTAAGGCTCCCTACTACACAATTCTAGGACCTCATCAGTCAGTTCATGCAATGATCAGTCACTTCTTGCATTGATTGCTCATTTAACTGACTGTAGCTCCCAGTTGATTGTATCAGAGTGCCACTTGACTATTGGCATCCTGTCATGTGCCCTTTGGATTCTCCTTCACCATTTCAGTGCTCACATGGTTCAGTTAGACTTATTCCTACCTCAATTGAATGTTTATTCACCATCGATGGTCATTGAGTCTTGATTGGGAGATGGTTCCAATGTTGACTAAGACTTGACTTTAGGAGAATTCGACTCACCTTTGGAGATATCGAATTCATTCTATTGTATTGAAGGGACTTCGAATCCTAAGAGAGGCAAGCAAAAACTAAAGGAGAAGACCAAATGCCCCAATTACAACAAAGGATTCCATCCTGAAAGTTCTTGTATGAAGAAGACAATCGATCTCATGGATCAGCTTCTTGAGAAGAACAACCTTCCAGTACCAGCGAATTCTAGAAGAAAAGTTGATCCAAAATATGAGTACAAGGAGAGGTGTCATGCACTCATGAAAAGCACTTCGAATGACTCCTCCATCATAGATTTTGGAGCATCTAGGAACATGGATTCCTATAAGGATCTATTCTCAGAATTCGAACCTACTGTGGGGCCTTCTATTTTGATGGGAAATGATTATGAAGTCTCTTCTGAAGGGATTGGAAGGATAAACATGGATCATGGGTACTTCAATGATGTACTCTATGTTCCTACTCTTGCAATAAATCTCCTTTATGTCTACCAAATGACCCATACTAGATTTCCAAAGAAGGTCACCTTTACTCCTAATGAGGTTGAAATCTCAGAGATCTCATCTGGGAATATTATTGCACAAGGTACTGCAAACCATCATTCAAAACTCTATGAGTTTTCTCACTTCCTACCTTACTCAGAACAAACTTCCCTCCTTACTCATGCGAATGAAGAAAGCATACTTTGGAATGAGAGGTTTGGGCACTTCAACTACAAGTACTTGCAAGAAATACAAAATCAGAACATGGTTGAAGGGCTTCCAAATATTAGATTTTCCAAAGGTACATGTAAAGGTTGTTTGATTGGTAAGCATCCAGAGCATAAGTTTGAGAAAGGAAAGGATAGGAGAGCCTCATCACCTCTTGAGCTGATCCACAATGACATTTCAGGACCACTTCCTAACTTATCTTTGAATAATGCAAGATATATTCTAACTTTCATTGGTGATTATTCTAGATTCAGTTGGGCGTATTTTCTTAAGCAGAAATCAGAAGTTTTTAAGTACTTCAAGTTCTTCAAATCTTATGTAGAAAAGTTCTCTGAAAAGAGAATCAAGGTCCTTCGAACTGATAATGGAGGAAAGTACATAAAGAATGAGTTTCAGACCTTTTATGCAAATGAGGGTATAGCCACGCAGCACATTGTTCCCTACACACCACAACAAAATGGTGTAGCAGAGCAAAAGAACAGAACCTTGAAGGAAATGGAAAATTGCATGCTAGAGTCGAAAGGATTGTCTCCTAGATTTTAGGCAGAAGTTGTTGACTGTGCTAGTTACCTTCAGAATAGAGTTCCTCACAAAGGCATACAAGGTAAAACTCCTTTCGAAGCATGGATGGGATACAAACCTGATGTATCTCACCTAAGAGTATTTGGATCCAAATCTTGGGCTAGGATTCCATCTGAGAAAAGGAGAGCCTTGGAGCCACAGAGTAAAGAGTGTATACTTGTTGGTTATGCATTCATTGCAAAGGCCTACATACTCCTAGATCTATCCACCATGCATACATTTCTTGAGATAATTGTACAGTTTGAGGAGTGGCCACTTCATGATGCTCATCAAGTTGATAAAAGCATCTTACGAACTACACCTACACAGCTTATTGAACAAGATAGCAAAGCCTCTTCTCAAGAAAGTTCAGATTCTGACCATGATAGTGAAGATGAGAGAATGCTAGATCCAGATCCACAAGAACCTGAAGATCTAGCACCTGAATATCCAACTCCTCTTCCAAGATGGGCTTCCATAAATCTTGATTCTGTCGATGAGCTTGTTGGAGATCCACAAGATCCAAGGAGAACTAGATTTGATTTTCAAAATGCAAGGTTTGCACTTTCTCACATAGATCCATTTCCAGCTGACAAATGTTTTCTAATGATTGGATCAGATCCAAAAACCTTCTTTGAGGCCTCCCAAGATCCAATATGGATAGTATCTATGGATAAAGAGTAACAATCTCTTCAAAGAAATGAGACTCGGGAGCTTGTTTCTCTTCCTCTTGGTAGGAATCTTGTTCAGTGCAAGTGGGTATACAGAAAAAACATGGATTCAGATGGAATCACAAGCAAGTAGAAGGATCGCTTGGTTGCTAAAGTTTTCTCCCAAGTTCATGGGATTGACTATTCAGAGACATTCAATCTTGTAGAAAAGATGGATTCCCTTCGACTTGTTCTAGCTCTTGCTGCATCCAAGCATTGGGAAGTGCATCACATGGATGTCAAGAGTGCCTTTCTTCATGAAGATATAGAGGAGGATATCTACATGAATGAAAGTGAAGGATATACTGATGATCCTTCACTATTGTGCAGATTGAGGAAGTCTTTGTATGGGCTCAACCAGGCTCCCCGAGCATGGTATTCTAAGATGGACTCGTTACTGTCACAAGATTTTCAGAGATGCAAATCAGATTCAAATGTCTACATGAGACATGATGGTAACTCTCTACTCCTTATTGTTCTTTATGTTGATGATTTGCTGATTACAGGGAGTCTCTCTTCATGTCTTAGATCTATCAAAAAAACTTTTCACAACTCCTTCTCTATGTCAGATCTGGGACTGCTAAAGCAGTTTCTTGGTCTTGAGGTCTCTCAGGGTGACTCAGGAATCAAGATTGCATAGTCCAAGTATGCATCAAATCTACATGATAGGTTTCATAAGATGGAATGCCAACCGGTAACATTTCCTTTTCTTTCAGGGATCATCCTTGAGTATGGTTCTTCTACACCTTTGGTGGATAGTACTTTGCATCGACAATTGATTGGGAGTCTTTTGTTTCTTACACAAACTCACCCTAATCTATCCTATGTAGTGCGTGTTGTCTTTAGATACATGCAATAGCCTCATGAGCTTCAATGGAAGGAAGAAAAGAGGATCTTGCATTATGTGCAAGGGATGAAGGCCTATGGTCTTCACTATGCAGTTGGGTCTCCATTTAACCTAGTTGGGTACACAGATTCTGATTGGGATGGATACAACTCAGATTGGAAGTCTACACCAGGTTTTGTTTTCATGATTGGATCTAGCCCTATTTCTTGGTCGAGCAAAAAGCAGATTGCTTTAGCTCTTTTTTCACCTGAGGCCGAGTACAAAGGTGCAGTGAATGCAGCCACATAGTGCATTTGGTTGCGGGGCATCTTGTCAGATTTTGGGATTCGCTATAGTACTCCACCAATCATCCATTGTGACAATCAAAGTGACATCAGGATTTCCACAGATCCGGTTCTAAGACAAAGAACCAAACATATTGAGCTACACATGCATTACATCCGAGGATTGGTGCATGATCATACCATCACACTGCTCTATTGTCCTACAGAAGAGAAAATTGCAGATATTTTCACCAAGTCTTTTCGGTGAAGAAGTTCATTTACCTCCGATATCTTCTTGGAGTGAGTGATACCTTGGTTGATTAGTTTTTTCAATCTATCTTGAGGGGGGGATTTCTTCCCACTGGGTTTTCCCTCTTTCCTCACATTTTATTTAGATTGTTGTACGGGGTGACCTTTGGTCTTAGTAACAAGAGCCCTATTTTTTTAGTTATATTTCCTCATAGTCTGACTTAGGGGGCGTGTTGGAATATTCTCACCATCACATGTTGGATTTGCATGTATTGCATGCATGAATACATCCAGTCAGCATTGCATGCATCCAGTCAACAACAGTGGAGTATCCTAGCACCTAGTCCTCAGTTTTGATCCCCTGGAGCTTGTTTCTAGCCCTCAGTAGCCCGCCTACCTACCTAGTGTGCCTTGTTTTCATCATTTGGATTAATAAGGTGCCTTACTACACAATTCTAGGACCTCATCAGTCAGTTCATGCATTGATCAGCCAGTTCTTGCATTGACTGCTCAGTTAAATGACTGTAGCTTTCAGTTGACTGTATCTGAGTGCCACTTGACTACTGACATCCTGTCATGCTCCCTTTGGAGTCTCCTTCCCTATTTCAGTGCTGACATGGTTCGTTTAGACTTAGTCCTACCTCAATTGACTGTTTATTCACCATCGGTGGTCATTGAGTCTTGATTGGGAGATGGTTCCAATGCTGACTAAGCCTTGACTTGAGGATAATTCGAATCACCTTTGGAGATATCGAATTCATTCTATTGTATTGACATTTTTTTCCAGCTTACCATTGATGAATGTATTATCATTAGTTTCTCATATTTTCTAAGTTTCATGAGTGAATTTGTTTATCCTTTCTGCTAATTCTTCTCTGCAATTAACTAAGTGAAATTGTGAGGTGTGTTCAAGCTTAGTGATATATCCCTGTGGAATTTCACAGTATCACCATGCAGAACCTAATGGTAGTACCTCCTAACAAGTGTTGAACATTACTCCTACCTTGTTGGTCCCCTCCTTTCCCTTCCTTGGAGTCCTTGGAGACAAATCCAACTCATCACAACCGAATGCCACCTCACTGAGTCAAAATGCCACCTCCTTGAGCACACTTTACTAATAATTTTGCACCCTGCTAGTGGTACAAGGAGTGGAAATTCATCATTTTCGCGCCCTTAATGCCTGCAGGGGCGCAAAAATTACAACATTTTTGCACCTTGCTCAGTGCCTGGGGCGCAAAAATTACCTTAACTAATCCTTGGCTTGGAAAGTGGATATTACCCTTGAAGATATTTTCTTAGGGTTAGGATTCCCCTCAAATACTAACTCATCCTCCCTCTTTGGCCTGGTTCAACCCCTTAATCCACCATTTACTCACCTAGATCCACCTTCCTCTCTTAGTTGTTGGCCTCCCAAATCCTATAAGAAGGAGTATATCCATGAGATTAGGGGAGAACTTTGGAGGCATCAAACCTATGGTATTGGAGGTTTTGTAGAGATAACAAGGAGCAAGGATTGGAAGGAGGCATTGCTACTTGGAGATCAAGGGTAATATTCTATTCATCTTTTAAGCTAGCTTTAATATAACTTGGCTTATTCTCCCATGTTATGTTTCTTACTATTTGGAGTATTCATGACATGTTTCATTAGAATTTAGATCTTAATCATTGTATTTGGTACTTGGAGATATTGTGCCTTTGTCTTGCTCAAACAGGTTCACATCTTGGACATCAAGCTTGGAACTGGAGTTAGGAAAATCGACTGTTCTAAGGTAAGTATCACCTTCTCTTATATTTCAGTAATTTGATATTCATACATTGAATTAGATATAGAATTTTAAGTTCCCACTTGTTACTTTGTTGTTTTAGATTAGACTTGTATGAATCTACTTTAATCTCTGAGTAAGTTTAACTATCCGTAGGACAAATTTTCTAGAACAACAGTGATTTCAAAAACCACTCCAATAGAAACTCCATGGGAATCTCAACATTAATGATCCTTTTATGTCTTCTCCAATCCTGAATGTGATAAGATATATGAGTGGATTTATTCTGTCTAAACGTAGATAGAAGTTCCATGCCGACATCATACCAGATGGGAAGTTGGAAATGGTTCAGAAAAACAATCAATAAATCATAAAAGTTGTGATAAGCCATGGCTTGTAACTCAATGTACCATTTGGCTGCAACACTGGTCATATTTCTTTGAAAGAGCCTCAAACAAATCGAGTCATCATTTAGTGAGTTACAAGAGCACCATAAATGAAATGTGGTGATGTGGTCCCCTATATCTTCACCATTTTTACCTTCAAACTTAGGAATGTATGAAGGAAGTTTCACCAGAACCGGAGGCCAATTGGGATTATGACATGCAGGGTCATTCATAAACTTTGAAATATATGCCAAATTCAAAGTTTCCATAAAGGGTAAGCGAGGCCTAGGTGATGGTGTATGAGTTGGGGGAATATGGTAAGGAGAATTACCTAGACCATAATTCACATAAGGTTGGTTGGGTTTTCCCCCAACCATTGGTTGTGATGAGAATGTGTTTTGAAAAGTGCTCGATCCGTAATCCAGTGGATTTCTCCCGTGAGTCCCACCTCTTTTCAGTTGAGTATAAGTTCCTCCAAAAGGAGTTGAAGTGTGAACATTACCTCGTCCTCCACCAAAAAGTGAAAAAGGAGTGTTCCCTACAGGTACGTTAGAAGTTTGAACGCTTGACGATTACCAATTATATCATGTAAAGGGGTTTAAACTCGGAAATTGTGCAATGGAGGGGATAGGAATAGAGCCTATAAATGGGGATGAAGTATCAATATTCCCTCCATTCCAAGGGAAACCATGAGTGAAAGGAGATGAACTAGTAGGGATAGCCTAGAACTGTTGAAGAAACGAGGAAGAAGTAAACGATACCATAGGTATCCCGCTGAAAGAGACATTGGATGAACCAATATTTGATCCAAAAGGTATATAAGTCGATGCAATCTGAGTACTTGATGACCCTAAGGATCCTATGTTAAAGGTTGGTAAAGTGAACGGAGTAGAAGATATCTGCAATGAACTAGGTATTGGAGTGTTTATATGAGGAGGGGAAATACCTCCTAACATAATAGAGGATGTGGGAGTACGTGGAACTCCTGATCCATTCCCACTGTTGTCCATGGTAAATCTAGACGTAAACTTGTATACACTAAACTTAGGTAACCCTAAAGAAGCAACTCTCATTAACAATGGATCATCAGGTCCGGTTAAAGGAGGGTTAAATTGTCTTTCAAAGTATTCGGTTGGAAAGTATTCAACCTCGATAGTTTGTGAGACCGATGAAGTTTGAGTAATGAGTTGAGGTTCCCTAGGTGGTTCGGTCATACCAGTTGGTTCAAAAGAACCTCTTGAATTTGTTATATGCTGTTGAGGTTGTAGTGGGGGATCCATAGTGAGTGGAGGAAGGCTTCTCAACCTTAGTGGCCTATGAGGAGGTTGGTCCACCACAACTACAACAAAAAATGTTCTAAGTAATTAATCCTAGGGCCAACTAGAACAAACGTAAACACCCAACACACCACTAAAAAATCCTAAAGCGATCCAAAATAGGCAAGCAAACAAAATTCCAAAGGATATTCTGGGATCATGAGGGCCCGGAATAGACTACTGAAGTGATGAATACAAATTATCTGGGGTCAATGGTACAGTCACGATGGGGCAAAGCACTAGAATCACCCAGACGCCTTCCCAAAGAGCTAAGAGGATTTTCGCTCGAATTTGTCCTAGGAGAAGTGGAAATATCCTTCCACTATCACCTGTGTAGAGCCCTAAAAGTATTGGATACTAAGGCTACCAACAATATAGAAAGAGTCAGAGGGGTAGTCACAAGTCAAATCAACACACATGGGTAGGGTAATTGATCCCGAATTCCAAAATTACCGAAGGTACTAATGGATCCCCGTACGCATACTGATTCTGATAGATGCTCGATTAAAAAGTGGAGGGGTATCTCCAACTAATCAATCTCACACGACCTCGTGCTTAAGTCTAGTTTGAGTGGAGCTTCCTGATGCACCTTCTACAGAGGTGGATTTACCTAGTGATAGTCCACTATGATTTGAGTTTAAATTTATTTGGATAGTTGATCAACTTATTCCAAAATCCTATCCTAAGCTAGTTGGTATATGTTCCATAGAAAGAAAATTTGTTATTCAATTTTAATTTAAAGTTCTTTTTAGGGATATTGTTAATCAAAAGGAGTGAGTGTGTGTGTGAAGTGGTTATGACTGAAAATTAAAGTGTATAATGAAATATGCAAATTCCTTTCACTTCTTTTATTTTTCTCTTATATCTTTCAAAATCGAAATGTTGATAAAGAAAACCTAAATAAGATTTGAACATTTATTTTCTTTTTTCAAAACATTAGTATATGCAACTAATATCTATTTTGAAAAACAATGCTCTTGCAAAGGGAAAGGTACTTGTTCTTTTGCAATTTTCTTTTTAAATAAGAGAATCAACAACTAACTATGAACAAGAAAAGCACACTAAAGAGAATCAACAACTAACTATGAACAAGAAAAGCACACTAAAGAGAATCAACAACTAACTATGAACAAGAAAAGCACACTAAAGAGAATCAACAACTAACTATGAACAAGAAAAGCACACTAAAGAGAATCAACAACTAATCTAAATCAATAAGAAGTATGAAAATAAAAAGTTCAAAAAGTTTCTTCAATCAAGGTAAATAAGTAACTTAGTATCTCGGCATAAAGATATTATGGAAACAACCGACACAAAGAAGAAGAAAAAAGGATCTTTTCAAGACATCAAACTGTTCTCCATCAGGTCAGGGATTATAATGAAACAATCCAAGTGTCAAACAACCAAACTTGAACTTGAAATATCTAAGCCCTCCCTCAACAAGCAAATGAAAACTAGACAAGATCTCATAAAATAGTAAAAAGACTCAACCACAGCCTATTAATAGGTCAGAATGATCTAACTATAAGCAAATAAATTATTCAAAAATCAAAGTAAAGACCAAAAGTTCAAACCCTAGGAGTAAAAACCAATCATATAGGGATACCCATGAATGTAAGTACAACATCTTGCGGGTGACTTGCAGGTGCAACACAAGTAACTCACGGGTATCATGGAAACTTGCGACTATATCTACTGGTGGCTCATGGGTTTGCTTCAAAAAATATATAAAAAAGAAGAAAATATATAAGAAAACCAAGTCTGAGTCTTAAACAAGGATCATAACACTTTGCTAACCCTTCCAGAGAACTAAGGATTGATGTAATTGAAGAAAAATACTACTCTAGCACTCCAAGAGAAACATAAAGAACTCCCCAGTGGAGTCACCAGTTCTGTTGTTCGGTAATTCAACCTATGACTGGGAAGTTCAAAGAGATCATCAACATACTTCTAAGAAGGTACATAATCTATTAATTGATAAACAATTACAGCATAAGATATTATTTTAATCAAGAAAATATAGGGTTATAATCCAAAATAAGATACCTTTGATATACGAAGTTTGATCCAAGCTTTGAGCTTTATTCCTTCTATCCACAATCCCAAATGAGAAACCTGCAAAAAAAAGACACCTTCCTCAAATATTTTGACTACATAACCATAAATAACCTAGCATGAAACTCATATATAGAGAAGATATGACAGATTCAATAGACTAGATTCATAAAGTAGACAAGTTATATTATGGGAAAGAAAATATTTTGCATTATTCACATCAATGGAAAGAAGCTATACCTGATCTGTGACCTGCATTGTTGAAACCTAATCCTGGACTCCTTTCTCCTCTTCCTTCAATGGATATTTCTCCAGCATTTCTTTATACAAATGGTTCTCCCCTTTCCTTAAATCCTTCTCCTTGTATTTATAGCAAGATGGGAGGATACGTTTCGAAAGGTAAATGTTTAGGGAAGTTATGGTGGTTAGGGCAACTACCATAACTATCTCTAATTCAATTTTTAATATATTGTTCGTGATTTTTAGAGGTACCTGCGGGTATAACACTTGACACCCAACGCGTAACCCGCGATTATCATGCCAACAACTAGTAAGTTCAACCTTTTGGAAAAAACTGCGGGTTGTCAATGGAGAACCCGTGGGTGACCCGCGAGTTGGAAGATATAAGGGTCACGGTTATGTCTCAAAAATACTTCAAAAAAATAGATATATTGAAGAGGATAATGTAATATTCGGATCAAGTGCATCTATATTCAATGGGGCTCTTCAATCCATAAATTCCTTTTGTGTGACAGACAATGTAGTGTTGTCACGGATGGGGAAGTGCCAATCTGACTAATAACAAAACTGAGATGTTTAGTTTGTACATAAAGAATGCTTCTATGGATTTGTGAAAGCGTGTTGAATCATTCCACATGAAAATTTCCACACAATTTGCAAAATGAAAAACTTAAATGGTGTTCAATTTGCAAGGAAACTATGCACATCATAGTAGAGTGCCAATTAAATGGTAAAAATAAGCCAAATTACCAAATAATATATCATGCACAATCCATTGATCAAAATTAGTGAAACAATGGATATGGAGTTATAGGAAGAGGTGGATATGGTTATTTTGGTCAATACCAATAGATATGAAGAGATGGATATGGTGGTAATGGTCGATATGGACAAATAAGAGGTTGAAAAGGTGGTTGAGGAATATTTTATAATAAACATTTATTTGTATGTTTGGAGGAATATGACATAATCCCATATTGTCCCCTCAAAGATACAATGGAATTGAAGTAATACACTAAATTTCAAGTGAGAGATCATTCCCTAGAAGACTTCCCATCTGGCTTGAGAAAATCATGAAAAAAATATTATGAATGTTTTGCAAATCACTCCCAAGAAAAATGCCTAAACTTGAAAAAAATATATGTTGTCGCTAGATCGATAACCAAAAGAATAAATATACAAACATCCTAAAGAAACAGTCCCCCTTACACAAGCTAATATGAATGAAAAGAACAATAGCATGATTTGAGGAAATAAAGAGAAATCATTAAAGACTCTATGGGCCTATTTGAAGAACTCTCCAGAGAATAATGTTTACAAATGCACAAACAAGGGAGGGATTGTCTAGATAAAACTACTACAATGGATGAATTTTCAAATCTCTTGAGTGAAGAAGAATGTGTTATTTGTTGATGTATATGTAACTTCGGAATGTATTTCACATATATGTATATTGTATTCCTATAGAGATGGTATTATTCCTCTATAAGGAAGTGTCGTCATTTATATTGTAAATGTTGTAAGTTATTCTTGATGGGTTATTAGATCACCTTGTTGGGGTCGGCCCTGTATAAGTCATGTGGGTCAAAGGGTTATTAGACCACCCTATTGGGGGTCAGCCCAGTCAGCATTATGTTATGTGGTTAAGTTCGAGTCTACATGAGTTAGGTAAAAAGGAAAGTCAAGTCAAGTATAAATAGAGTGCGGGAGGCACTCTATTTGTTCACTCACTTCTAACACATGCACTCAAGGAGGAGTGGCGCACTTATGGAGGAGGAGGATCTGCTGCTAGGTTATGTCTATCTCTCATGGTTGGTTGTATCATTGCTCTATCTATCTCTGAGGAAGTTATTGGGGTTTTTCACCTTTATGGTTTTCCCCAAGTAAATCTTTGTGTCTCTTGTGTGCTTGCATTATTGTCTCCATGATTGATATGCTGTAGACATGCTGTACATGTTATTCTCTCAGTTAAGATCCTAGATCATATTGAAGTAAATTCAGAAAATTTAACATGGTATCAGAGCTAGCCTGAAAGAAGGCATGATATGGCATGTATGACACTTGTTGCACTTACGATGCTAGGGCTTGATATAGCAAAAACCAGTCATCGTAGCACTTTCGCTATAAATCTGTTTTGGCGAATTTTTCGTATCTGAAATTGTTACAGGACGAAGATTAAATCTCTAGGTACCTTGTGTCCAAAGGACAACCTCTAATTCGTTGTACTTTGTGATTTATGATCTGTGCAATATAGGGTTTCTGCCTCTTCTAGATCTAAGTCAAAATCAGGTGACCTTGGGAAAAAGGTCATAACTTGGGCTAGGAAGCTCCAAATGAAATTTCGTAAAAAGTGACATGTAGTACACAGACTGTACTATCTCAAATGTTTTTTTGCAGAGGCCGAAGTTGAACCAGTGACACATGGAACACCGTACAAGTGCGCTCTCCTGTATTATCCCATAAACAGGTCACGTTGTGACACTTGGCATAACTCTCTCTCAGAGAATCCAATTTAGGTCAGACCTATCAGGATGGAAAGATAACAGGCCGAGATATCTCAGAAAAAGTTTTTAGAGGCCGAAGTTGAAACAGTGACATGTGGCACGCCGTACAAGTTCGCTCTCCTGTATTATCCCAAAACAGGTCACGTTGCGACATTTGGCATAACTCTCTCTCAGAGAATACAATTGAGGTCAGACCTGTCAAGATGGAAAGATAACAGGTCAGGCTATCTCAAGAAACTTTTTCAGACCTTGTGGATCGAAAAGTTTAGAGTTACACCAGAAACAATCAGGTACATATTTCTGTCAAAACATAATTATTTTTTAGTACCTTCATTCATGGCTTCCGGAATTTAGGGCTTTGGAGAAAGTTGGAATTTTTGTAATCAGAGACCACGGCTGGATGCTACTCATCAAAATAGAAATTTAGAGACCAAGATCAGAATTTTTGGTTGGGCAGAAGGCCGGGCTTGATTAGACCCTAGTTCGGGACTTTGATCAGAAAAGGGGAAAATTAGGGCTTCTGTAAAAATGGGAATTTTTGAAATCTGTGACCACGACTGGAAGCTCCTCAGAAAAATAGAAGCTTAGAGCTTTGGATCAAACATTTTGATTGGGCAGAAGAGTGGGCTTCATCAAACCCCAGTTTAGGGTCACGTCCAGTAAATCCGAAAGTTTCAAAGGCAAAATTGAGGAGTGAAACTTTGCAGTTTTCAAATTCTGAATATACCAGTTTGATCAACTCATCAAGGCGCATATTTCTATCCTTTCGGAAGTTTGAAATTCAAAGTTTGAATTTTTGGGGTTTCTCTGACAAACCCATATCCAACTCTAGGTCCAGTTCTTGCAAATCAAGTGGATAGGGTTAATCCTAGAATAAGATGGATTGGTCACCTGCATAAGTAAAGGAGTTCCTGTTTCAGAGGGAGATGAGGCTAAGGCCTTACATAAGAAGATTACAAGAAATCTCGACAGGTATGACTCATCGAGGTATGTTTTGAGATTTGTTCATGATTAAGTTTATGGTATGTTTGTCTTCATGTTATTATGGTTAGTACAATCTTGATTTTAGATTTGTCGTATCACCTTAACAAAATTATGAATGCATGATAGAAGATATTCATTGGTTAGGGTGTTGACACTTATGATTGTACTAATGCATTATGGTGTTGTATGAGGTTTATGTTGTCTACTAACATGAAAGGTACACCAAGAAAGACAAATCATGTTCTGGTCCAAGAACATATGATCATGATAACATGAGGACAAAGATTCATCCATTGTCATGGATCTCATAGAAGATCCATTTACGAGGTATGAATAACTTGATTTTGTAATAGTTAACCTATGAGATATACATGTTACTAGCACAAGTCATTGAAGAAGAACAAGAAGACATCATGTGAGTATGTTAGACATAAATAGCTAGCATGCTAATCCAGGTATGTTTTTCCTATATCAAGATAGAATCCTACCTTGTGTTAGGATCTTATACTGTTGTGTTGTTTGATAATGATTATTCATGAAGTCGTAGGTTTGAATAAGTCACAGGTTTTATGCATATTATATCTCTTATCTTGATTGATGATTCAACTAACCTGAAGAGTCATAGGTTTGAGTAATTATAGGTTTAGACATGTTATGTTTCTTATGATTTGACTAACCATAAGAATCCTACATAAACCTTGAATGATAATGCTTATTATTTTCTGTTTGAAATGATCATGACTATACATGCTTGAGATTATTGTGTTTTAATAGTATACTAATGAATGTATGATTTTATATGAAATCACAAGGATAACACAATCATGATACTAATAAGCATGCATAGGGACCAAGGATGAATATGAGTTCAATAACAGGTAATCCAGGAAGCAAAGATCTAGAGGGAGTACACTCCAGTGGTTTCTGCAAGGATGCAGATATTCAGAGGGAGTTGTCCATCTCTCTACATTCCACATGAAAAGATGTAGAAGAAGCTACTTCAGATTAGGACTCCAGTAGCTCCTACAAGGAAGCAAAGACTCAGAGGGAGTCCACCCAGTAACCAAACAAAGATAAGTATTTTTAATTATCATTTCTTGCATATTTGTTTGTTTAAATAATACTGTTCACTGATGTATATACTGATGTTCCTAGAATTAGGTTGTGAATTATGCATATTAGAATAATTGCATTGATGAACAGTATACTACTAATATGCATGGATAAGTGACCTATGGCACTGTACAACATTCCATTGCTACTTATCTAGAATGAAACCTCTTTGCTGACATGTTGGGAGTTGTGCACACTCTTAACAATGTTCTGGTAGAGATTGGAAGGCATCTAGAAAGTTACGGGATATGGATAAATGTTGTATTGAAGCATTGGATAAGATAATTGCATGACTGTATGACATATTTCTTTATGTGTAAGAATTTGATCTGAAAACTATGAGATGTTTTCTAATCATGCAATTTAACTTGTTGTGTAGGAAAGATCATATGCCATCTCCTACAAAAGAAGAACTACAACATTTGTTCAACAACAAAGATATCTATTGAAGATATTGAAGTTCCCAGGATTTGGGATGTAGTCCCAAGACCTGAAGGGAAGTTTGTTATGACTTCCATATGGAACTATCAGATCAAGCATGTTGCAGATGGCTGCATTGAGAAATATAAAAGTGATGAAATAAAAGATGCACTAGATGGATTTCAAGACAGCATGGTGTAGTCAGATATGTGTGCAGAACTTGGTATGGTAGGATAGAAAGCTTTCTATCCAGTTTGGGCTTTACCAAGAGTAAAGCGGATTCCAACCTTTACTACAAGATTGAGGAAGGAAATCCAGTGATACTACTTTTGTACGCAGATAACCTGTTTGTTACAGGTGAAAATAGATTGGTTGCCGACACGCAGCGGAAGCTTACTACTGAGTTCGAGATGAAGAACTTGGGGATGATGCACTATTTGTTTTTGGCATGGAGGTGTGGTAGAGTGCAGATGGAATATTCCTTGGACAAGGGAAGTATTCAGTAGAAATACTGAAGAGGTTCGGGATGATGGATTGCAAGGCCATGGCCACACCTATGGCATCGAATCTGAAGCTTCTTTGTGATGCTTCATCTGAGCCGGTTTATGTATCGTCAGATGATTGGGTCCTTGATGTACCTGACAAACACGAGACCAGCTATTTGCTTTGCTGTGAACACATTGAGCCAGTTCCTGACGGATCTGAGGAATGTTCACCTGGCTGCTGTAAAGCATGTTCTGAGGTACCTGAAGGGTACAGTGGATTATGGGATCAAGTATGAGGTGAATCAAAAGTTTAACGTGCAGGGTTATGTTGATTCAGATTAGGCTGGCAGTGCTGCAGACAGGAAGAGCACATCTGGGTGTTGCTTCAGTATGGGATCAGGTGTGATCTCATGGTTTAGCAGGAAGCAGTCCTGCGTGGCACTGAGTACAGGTGAGGCAGAGTATGTTGTAGCCTATTCAGCTAGTTGTGAGGCAGTATGGCTACGGATGCTACTGTCTGAGTTATTTGATCTCCCATTGGAGGCTACGGGTATCTTTTGTGATAACCGAAGTTGTGTGAAGCTGTCCGAGAACCCAGTGTTTCATGACAAGTCGAAACACATAGAGATCAAATATCACTATATCAGGGATATGGTGCAGAGAGGAGCTGTGAAGCTCCTGTATGTTGCGACGGACGAGCAGATTGCAGATGTGCTGACGAAGCCACTAGCCAGGGTGAAGCTTAAGTAATTCAGAGAGAGGCTTGGCGTGCTTCAGATCGAGGATACTTCGAGGAAGAAGTGATGGACACATTTGCTGAAGCCATTCCAAGCATGTTGGAAGGGGGATCCTTCACATGGATGTGTATGTAAGCGCTGGATGATGAGCATCAGGATGATGTTCTGGTTTCTGCTTAGATATGATCAGTTGGATCATTTATATGTATGTACGCATCATGTTGGATGCTGGATATGATCGGTTGGATCATGTGTATGTATTTTGTATGAATGCATCATGTTGGATGCTGGATATGATCAGTTGGATCATTTATATGTATGTACGCATCATGTTGGATGCTGGATATGATCAGTTGGATCATGTGTATGTATTTTGTATGAACGCATCATGTTGGATGCTGGATATGATCGGTTGGATCATGTGTATGTATTTTGTATGAACGCATCATGTTGGATGCTGTTGGATACATTGTGTGGATCATGTATCTTTGTATGATCAGGTAGATCATGGATGCTAATGGATACATTGTGTGGATCATGTATCTTTGTATGATCAGGTATATCATGGATGCTGATGGATACATTATGTGGATCATGTATCTTTGTATGATCAGGTAGATCATGTATGTTGATGGGTACATTGTGTGGATCATGTATCTTTGTATGATCAGGTAGATCATGTATGATTGATGGATACATTGTGTGGATCATGTATCTATGTGTGCATCAGATGGATGCATTGTATGATCAGGACGATCGTGGATGACGAGCTTCTCCAGATGACATGCAGCAGGATGTTGCAGTGATGAAGATGAGTATCAGATGATACTTTGTGGCCGTGGATCAGGTTGTGCAGGAAAGCATGTAATTTGTGCCCTGGGAGATTTGCAGATGGTATTTAGAGGTTTTGCCTATGGCATGTAATTCGGTTCCCTGGGACATCTGGCAAATGCTCTTGTGAGGTTTTGCTTGGGAGGACATGTAATTTGTGCCCTGGGAGATCTGCAGATAGTCTTTCGAGGTTTTGCCTATGGCATGTAATTCGGTGCCCTGGGATATCTGGCAGATGCTCTTGCAAGGTTTTGTCCTATGGCATGTAATTTTCTCCTGGGAGATCTGGACAGGATGAAAAAGGCCTCATATGCTTCAGCCAGGTTTTGCCATGACCACATGTAATTTGCTCCTGGGAGATCTGGACAGGATGAAAAAGGCCTCAGATGCTTCAGCCAGGTTTTGTGGTGGACCACATGTAATGTGCTCCTGGGAGATCCGACAAGTAGAGCTGTGTGCTCGTAACAGCCTGGGATGCTTCAGCCAGGTTTTGTGGTGAGATCACATGTAATGTGCTCCTGGGATATCCGACAGGTAGAGCCGCGTGCTCGTAATAGCCTGGGATGCTTCAGCCAGGTTTTGTGATGGGTCACATGTAATGTGCTCCTGGGAGATCCTACAGGTAGAACTGTGTGCTCGTAATAGCCTGGGATGCAACAGCCAGGTTTTGTGACGCACGTAATAAGTCCTGAGGATTCCACAGTATGGCCAGTGATGATGAATACCTGCAGGTGGTGGGCCTACATCCAGTATGAAAAAGGACTGGCTCTGTAGAACTTCCCATGACGAGTAGATTCAGAGATTGATTGAGATAGCAGCAGCAGTGACGATGATGATGACTCGATGATGATTATCCAGTGACGATGATCCAGAGAAGATGACTTGTGCTAGAAGAACTGTGCTGAGAAATACCTTCCTAGTTAAGAGGGAGTGTTGATGTATATGTAACTTCGGAATGTATTTCACATATATGTATATTGTATTCCTATAGAGATGGTATTATTCCTCTATAAGGAAGTGTCGTCATTTATATTGTAAATGTCATAACTTATTCTTGATGGGTTATTAGATCACCTTGTTGGGGTCGGCCCTGTATAAGTCATGTGGGTCAAAGGGTTATTAGACCACCCTATTGGGGGTCGGCCATGTGGGTCAAAGGGTTATTAGACCACCCTATTGGGGGTCGGCCCAGTCAGCATTATGTTATGTGGTTAAGTTCGAGCCTACATGAGTTAGGTAAAAATGCAAGTCAAGTTAAGTATAAATAGAGTGCGGGAGGCACTCTATTTGTTCACTCACTTCTAACACATGCACTCAAGGAGGAGTGGCACACTTATGGAGGAGGAGGATCTGCTGCTAGGTTATGTCTATCTCTCATGGTTGGTTCTATCATTGCTCTATCTATCTCTGAGGAAGTTATTGGGGTTTTTCACCTTTATGGTTTTCCCCAAGTAAATCTTTGTGTCTCTTGTGTGCTTGCATTATTGTCTCCATGATTGATATGCTGTAGATATGCTGTACATGTTGTTCTCTCAGTTAAGATCCTAGATCAGATTGAAGTAAATTTAGAAAATTTAACATTATTCACATTTTGGAGCTAATGGATATTTTGAAGAATTAAAAGGAAGGAAATAAAAAGGGTCAAAATTTTGTGTGAATTAAACCATGAGAAAAAAATACATCGATGACTATGACACACAGGTTAATTTGGAAATACATGGATGCTTCATCCTAGAAGTAGTAGTCTATTTTGGTTCCTAGTTAAATATCCTCCCAAAATACACATGGATCAACACGGGAAGGAATAACTTGGTTAGGTCAAGAAACATTCAAAACTAGCATATCAAAGGTTCATAGAACTAATTGGGGTATTAAGGAATGTGAAACAATCATTATTGAAATAACTTTAGAATTTGACTTCAAAGTGATCAACTTGGTTGAATGAATGACAATATACCCCATTTTAGTTGTAAACCTTGTAGGAGAAAAATGAAATTGAATATTGCTCGATAAAAAGAGAAAATAAAGATAAAATGAGATGGAAGGAGAATGATATTCCCTTTAAACCAAAAAGAATGAAATCCCTGGTCCAAGCCATGTGATAAAGATGGTGATATTATAAATATCTATTAGGTAATTCAAGGAAATGGAGATCATATCAAACCTAATAAGAAAGAACTACACTTGGGTACATGCCCGTTAGTAGGGAAAAATTCAGATGCAAAATTATATGATTGGCATATAGAAAATTATGAAGTGAGAGAAGGGGACTTCTATAATATCAAAGCTATACATAAAGATAGCCTTACAACATGGTTTTCCATTTTATTGATACTAAAGGTTGAAGAGAAAAAATTCTTATAGTACTCTCATATAACTCCTACATATATAGATTCGACTAATTTCCTTCCATTAAGATTTAAAGAAAGGGATTCTCCTATTTCCCATGTCAATACAATATAAACAAAATGTAAGATATCAAGGTTGACTACAAACCATAGTTGACTCATTCACAATCTAGGTTTCTCATTGGTGGGACATGCATGCCACATTACTACTAACATGGGCAATGGCGAATACCTACTTCATCAAAATATTCAAAGGAAAAAACTTATAGCCATAGTGCAAATCAACCAGTTTAAACTTGGGTATGATCCAAAGAGGCACATTGAAGAGTGCAGAAGAATGGTGAAGAATAAAATATAGAGATGAAAGATTTTTTATTGACCTAGTTCCTAACACCTAGGATGATTTTTTGAACAAATGGTATAATATTGAGGAAGAGTGAGGACATACATGGAGTAGGGAACAATTTATCAAAGAATTTTTTCAAAGACTTATGATTTGTAGTAGTGAAAGAAAATTTAAAGAAGGTTGTGCAAAATATTGAACATTTGATTGAAAAAACAATTCACGAAAAGACAAAGGACAAGGGCAAGTTGAAATTCGACTTAGGGTATACTTCGACTTGCAATAGAATAACATGCCAAGAAAACTTGAAAATAACATTAATTGATGTGAAAAAATCATTGTAAAAGTTTTAGATGGTGGAGGGACCACCTTGAGATTGCAAAAGATGTTAATTCTATACTTTAAAATAACTAAGCAATATGTGTCGGAAGAAAATGAGAAAATTGACTTTCCTAGCTTGGAATATAACAAAGTGAAGGATGGTGAAAGAAATATGGATGAATCAAATTCCCCAAAATGGATGGATGTGATGGATGTGGAGACTAATATTAGGGAAGTGAACATATCCAAGGATGATCAAGCAAAAATAGCAAGAATAAGAATTGTTGGTTGAATAAGGAAACACGAGAAATGATAGACTTGTTAAAGGAATATCAAGATGTATTTCAAGGGATTATATAGACATAAATGGACTAGTCAAAGAAATGGATGAAATTAAAATTGATTTGATACCAATGAAAAAACAATTAATAAGTGGCCCTACAAGCTAGCCCACAAATACAAAGAAATAGTGTAAAAAGAAATTTAGAATATGTTAACTGCATCCATTATCCACCCAATTGATAAAGTAGAATGGATAGCTCTATGGTCATTCAGATGAAAAGACATGTTATGAAAATACTTAGGATATTTTTTGACCTTAGGGTATTAAATAAAGTAACACTTATAGATTCATTCCCAACCCCGTTAGTAGGTGAAATCATCTATGAAGTTTCTAGAAACAAATGTTATTTGTTGACTGATGGATTCTTTGCATATAACCAAGTACTAGTTACAAAACGAGAATAGGAAAAGACCACATTCATGACATATTTTGGGTCATTTTCCTCTAGAGTTATGCCATTTAAATTGAAGAACACCACTAGAAACTAATTCAATACGTATGACACAAATATCATGATGGTTGATTGAGAGTAATAATCTATAGATAATAGAATGAATTTGAGGAGAGATAACTAAAAAATGGAAACTGAAATTGATCAAATACCAAATTATTGGGGAAAGACGGAGGATAAATGATAGGCACATGGACATGAGACAATATATTGAAACGTAGAAGAGATGAAATAATGAATGAAAAAGTGTACAAGAACAACAAATAAAATTAGAAAAGTGAGTAGATATAGGATAAAAATTAACCAAGTAGGAAAAATGGGTTGATGAGAGGTCCATAGGTCACATAGAAAGTAGAATTATTCAATTAATACACAAATTTAGTGATTCATTATCTCAATATAACCATCACAAGATATACCAATTCATACACAACCCAAAATTTCCAATAAGTGTACAAAAATTCAAAGGGTAAGTCACAAAAATTGTTGGTAAGGAGAAATCATGTTGGTAAGGAAAAATCAATTGTAGCATAGGTAAACCATAGCACAATCAACATGATTTAGCAACTAATTCAGTAGAAAAAATGGTACTAAAATTAATAAATGCTATTTCATTTTAAACTACACTAAAGTTGAAGACCATTGAATCAACAACAAAAAACATGCACAATAAAGAACCAATGATAGAACTTGAAGCTCAAGTGGTAAAATTTTCTAAGAAAATATAGATGAGATAGAATGGGATAATTATTGGAAAAACTATAAGATTTGAGTCATAGTTGGGGATAAGTGCGGGTATAAGAATTTGAAGTTAGAAAAATAAAATATTTAGACCTATTTAAGCACCCCCCTGGGTCATAGGATTTCAAGGATGGAAATAGGAAGCTATAAAATTCACAATTAGTCAATATAAAAAAGGGAATATATGGTTAAATGAATTGATCCCTATCACACAAGGATTAATCTATAATATCACTAGACTACCTAATTGTTTCGAGAAATTGATCCCTAGTGGATTTTGGGTGTATCCACCACCAAGCAGATTCCCTAAAAGGAAACCCTCACCAATCAAGTAGGAATTAAGTTTACAACAATTTGAAAGAAAATTTCCTTTCTAACAAAGAAAGAAGGTGTGAAGTATGACCTACTTGGATTCCAACATCTAATGTATATTTTCCACACTGGAATTGCTTTAATATTTTATGCAACTCTTCAAGATTCAACCTGAAACAAAGAAAGATCAAAGAAATGAATAGTCACTGCTACAAAAGATAATCTATAAACCAATGCTAATTTAAATATCCAAATTCCAAGAACATAGAGATTAAAAACGAGATCTTGAATTGGACAAGAAAGAGAGTTCTTTTATATTAATAAACAACAAGTTACAACTGAAATGCTTTCACCCAATTTGTGTTGCTAGCATAGTTATGAAACTATAAATATGGGTTCCTCTATCCCAAGTGCTTCACACATAAACTTGTTCACTTTGAAATATATACCCAAAATAATCGTTGCAATTCTTTGGTATAATAAATTCTACCAATAGTGACTGAAAATCAAGTTTCAGATAAGGGAATAAGGTCTTTGCAGACTAGGGAAATAAGGTTTCAAATATGGTTTAATTTCAACAACATAAGGGTGCTCTCTCTTAGATTGAATGTATGATTTTCCCTCTCCTATGACTCTTTATATTGATGGATAAGTAATTAAGGAGGTTAAAAGATAGTTATTTACGAGAATAGGAAGTTAGGGAAGGGATATTAGAACCGCCATTTTCCTGTCAAATAAATTTACTTTTTATTTTTTACCCTTGCAAAGGTAGGTACATGGGATAGACACTAGTAGGTTGTGTGGATGCAAGCTAGCCATACATAGGTAGCGTGCCTCTTGGAAAACCTAGTTTTTTTAGAGGTGTTTCCAAGGATAGATGTTGTTTGCAGATGATTAAGGATTAGGGAATTCTAGAAAAGAGGAATAGGGTTTAAATCATCCATAATAATGTCTATGGGAACAATTTGGAAAAATACGCTATAATATATTCCCCCTAATGTATGAGGCCAAAGGGGTAAACGATGGCTGAAATACATTATAATCCTTTCAGAGGTGAGTAGAAAAGTAAATCAGATGGAATTTCGCTTACAACCAACCATAGGAGGAACCTACAATGAACCAAGTCAGAACTAATCTCCTTGAGGCGGGAATACCCATGCTCAGAAGTAACAAAAGCATGGACGCAAGTCAAGTACAAAGCGTATCCATCAAATATATAGAAATAGTGATCATGGCCACATTGATACAAAGTGGATCCATGTTGTATACAGATCATAGCCATGAAGATACACAGTGGATATGTGTCTCAAAATTTGATGAAGATATCTAGATATAATGTTACGTAGAAAAAATTCTTATGGCTCAGGGAAAACCACAACAAACATATGACTACCAGAAATAAACTCAATTCCCAATGCAATGTTATTATAAAAGTAAATGCTAAAATGTGGACAAAATAACCAACCTTCAACCGGATGTTTGAAGTAGATCCCCGTTGAGATTTCGAATCTACACTTGAACCTGCAACTTAGTCTCAACAACAAATACAAGCAAGTGCATATAATATGTGAAAGATATTAGCATAAACAATAGCATGGTCCATGATATAATAAGCAAATGTAACCCAATGTAATTAGCCAACATTTACAAGATCAATTAGACGAGAAAATGAGTATTTCTATTAATGAAAAACAAGAAGTACATGATACGACCTCTTGCCGACAACCCATCTGAACCAAGAACTAGGTCCCTCCACTTGTGCCTCCACCACTTCAATCCCCCATGCAATGGAAAAATAAAACTATGAAAGGATTTTGGTAGGTGAACATAACAGGTTCACAACAACAAGGATTAATGGATGTAGACTCAAGTCACGGCAAAAAACCAATAGAGTTTCTATGCTCTCCCTTTCCTCTTCCTTCCATGCACTATAAGAGCTCAATATATAGCCTTCCAAAGGTAGGTGAAAGGTTGAATCGAGTCGTTTCTGGGGTACATGGAGGGCCAAAGGTCACCCTAAGAACGCTTTTTGGAGTGAGAAGTAATTTTCTATTGTTTTTTACCATTTAAATCGATGTACGCTAGCTACATTGGTGCAACATGTGTATACGCTGGCTATAGTGGAGCAACTAGTGCACAGGAGAAAAAATAGGGAAAAATGGGTTCCTGGAGGAAAAAATGTGTATCTGAGTCTCTAAAATGAATACTGAAGGTCAAAGATTGCTGATGCTCACAAGGTGGAAAATTACACTGTAACAGATGCCCCCTAATGTGTGAGGTCAAAGAAGGTACTGCGATGACCGAAATACATTATAAATCTCAGAAGTGGAGTGATGGAGACACAAATGGAAGGAGTAACCTGCTCATCATAATACAATGATATCTTTGAATGCATGTCAGTACAATAGAACAATATGATACAATGGCCATGAATAGGCAGTATAAATTGAATACATGTAATAGGCGATCATATCCATGAGCCATATACAGTAAGATACAGTCTCTTACTGAAAAGGAAACCACTGGTGCAAACTGAAGGTACAAACTACTGATGTATGAGAACAACATCTTATAAGTAAGTACAATCGTAAGTAGCATACTAAATGCCACTGAAGTCTGGAGGTCTTCTACACAAATCACCAACAGTGCATGCCCTATCAAGTGAATAAAGGTGCTGAAGTCGAACCTGATGTGGCATTGTCGGATTACCGGTCATTGATGTATACCATTAACAGACACGAGATAACCCATCGATAATGAAAATGGGCATCAAGGCACATAGTACATTCATGAAAGTGTGAATAAAGGTGTTGAGGTCAAACACTGTGACGAATCCATCGATCAAGAGGCATTGATGAATCCCCAACTATCGATGACGAGATAACCTACCACTAATGACTGCAAGCCTCAAGGTACTCAACTGACTCTAAGTATCGATTATGGAATAAATGGGTTGAAGCCAATGGAATGAAACTCGTCGGAAGGAGGGCACTAATGCATCCCCCATCAACCAACACGAGGTAACCATCTAAGTTGAAATATTTGGAAGAACTTGGACGAACAAATCGGACTGACTCAATAGGGATGAATGACATGCAATAGTCAAGAAACATGAGGAGTGGTCGACTTTGGTTTCAGGACTTCCTTTGAACAAGAGCATGAGCATATGGATAGACTCAGGCAGCATAGACTCAAGTACTAGATGATAATAACACTGTGCGATGTAGGAGGCATCGACAAAGGGCTCCATAATGACTGGAAGCTTAACCAGCCAGTGGAGTAAAATCTAAGAAACGAGTATAGATCCGAAGGTCCTACTATAGTCCTGAATCATAATGGATGAAGTGGAATAAATGCTCTGTTCGAAGGCGACACGACATCTTCCAACAAAAAGTAGTAAAAAGTTTCTTGTCCGTCTTTTTGAAATATTTGATTTTTTGGTCTTTTTCATATTAGGAAAGCTTGAAAAAGAATAAAATTGCTTATAGTACAACAGGTGAGGAAACGAGTGTCAAATGGAAAGCAAACTAGTCCCAAATAGTGGAACATACCTATGATCAATGCAAGGAAGCATGTGCAAGGTGTGGACACTCGGGGGGTGTTCCCTCACCGTAAAGGGTCATCAAATTGCGAAAGGAAAATAAAATCTCTACTTAGCTCTAAAGGGAAAGTGCTCAGGCACATGGCTAATAATTGAGTAAGCAGGAGCCAGCACAAGGCTCAAGCGACAAGCAGGATGATGCAATGCAATCAGAACTTGACATAAATGGGGGAGTCCTTTTTCGTAACGTTAGTCTCCTCACCCGAAAAAGTGTAAAACAATGAGAGAAGAACTCTTCTAGTCATGTATGACTATACCTTTTTCGTAATTAATCCACAAGGGTCCGGAAAAGGGGTAAACTTATACCTAAGTGGATGTTGCTTCAAATCCTTTAACGAGTCTGAAATGACAAGTATACTCGGCAATTTTGTTTGATTTGAAAAAGTCTAACAAGGGCTTAAAAAGACTTTGTAAAAATATTTTCCATAAAGGTTTAACGAGCCCTAAAAATTAAACTCGTGACCTCCTTACTGTTTTTAACGATCTCAAAGGGAGAGATGGAAGAATGCTCGTAACCTCCTTACTGTTTTTAACGAGCTCAAAGTAAAGGTGGAAGAATGCTCATAATGGGAGGAGACGAGTGTTAGGGACATGCGAGACTAGTTCCAAGTGCATGGAATAAAGATATGCATAAAGCAAGGAGCATGAGCAAGATAACGACACTCAAGGGGTGTCTGCGAATCCGGATGGCAAAATGTTCAAATGCATCATAACAATGGGGAGGCCTAAACCTATATGGAAGGTTCCGAATATGCCTGCCATGACCGAACCAAATGTCGAAAAGGACCAGTAAACAAGTATAAGTCTATCTAAGAATCGTATCCCCAAGAAACATTAGTACCAAGATCATATCTAAAACATATGTAAAGAAAGATCTAATACAAGTCACTTATGGGATAAGTATTGTCAACTTCACTATTATCAACCCCAGGTATAATGCAGGCAAAGCTCACCAATGAAGACTCTATAGTACCAAATCTTGAGGGATTACAATAAAAATGATCAACATTAGGATGAACACCAAAGTTGAAGGATGTGGAAGAATATGCAAGAACAAATTCATCATCATGGGAGTTGAAAGCTCTAGAATCAACCTCAGCAGGAAAATCGATTTGCAGATGTATAGGAGAGTCCAAAGACTCGACATTAGTAAGATCAGACTCTAATGTCAAACCGGGGCTAGACACAACTATAACTGGATCAAAATCCAAATGGATGGTAGACTGTACTATAGAATCATCTTGTTTGGAAAGATCAAGGGTGGGAAGGAAATGAGATCTATGATGGATATGCCCCCAAGGCTTGTCATCTCCAATCATGGCCTCGACAATAGCTTCATCTGAAGGTAAAGTATCATCAAGGAAATCATGTGAGCAAGATGAGTCAACTACCCACGTGGATAGCATAATGGGACCTTATTCTTCTGTCCATGAAGAGGAGAGACCCGACTTCACAGTGACTTGTTGAATATCGTGATAAGCAAGCTCAGTTGCAAACAAGGGCATAGCCATCCCGATGTGTGAAATGTCTCCAGATGAGGAACTCGTGGAAGGTACATCCCACATAGCACTAAAATATGATGTTTAGAATGGTACATTATGCAATGAGGAGGGGGCACTATCGGAAATGGTTCCTATAAAGAAAATTGGTTGAGGGAAGTCAAAAGATCCCATCAAAGAGGAATACAATCCTACACCAATATTCCCAGTTGCCGGCTGAGAATTTTCGATCTGAGGAACTTCCGTTCCTGGTGATGCAATGGTATTGGAACTCGTGTAATCGAGTTGATCGACCGTCACAATCTTGCCTTCGTGTTGAAACCAGATAACTTTGAATGCATAGGATACGATCGCTTGCATAGCGCAGATACAATTCCTACCCAGTAGGAGGTTGTAGTCGATGGGTGCATCAACCACCTCGACTTTAATTGGCATGGTATTACCACCCAAATGGACCTCAAGGGAGGGGATGATACCATGCGGCCGAAAAGAATGACCATCGAATGCAATCAACATGGTCATAGACTTCGACAAAGGAGGTGAACCCATGGCCTTCAAACAAGCTAGCGACATAACTGATGTAGAAGCACTTTCATCAACCATGATACGTTTAACAATCTTCTCTAAGCACCTAATATGGACTTGAAAAGCCACGTGGTAGGGCAACCGAGGCTGGACATCAATAGTGTTGAACTTGATAATGTTCGGGCTACACTAATCCTGGACACCCAAGGAACATAAAAAGGTAGTCCCCTGAGAAGGACAAGCCTAGAGAACCTCTAGAGCTGACATGGCACACGGAGTTTGGCCCAAATATTTTACAATGGAGTAGTTTTGGGTGGCTCAAGCATTGGGATTGTGCGTCGAGCGCTTAAGAACACCTTTCGGTATCCGCGACATAGAGTTCGGTTTCTCAATATGCAAAGGAGTATCAGGAGGAGGGGGTTCATTCCCTAACAGAGGTTGCGGAGATCCATAATCATGAGAGTGAGTAACAACACTAACTTCTGTTTTGGCCATATTAATGCATCCGTAACCGCCAGTAGGGTTTGAGGATGTCAAAGTTTCATAAGTCCCACTACCGGCGATGGAAGCACCCGAAGCCATATTTTGGTGGTGAGGAAGGGGATCCTTTAGCACACTTGGGCCTTGTACTATGTTCTTCGCGGCTTCTTCAAGATGAGGACACAAATGAGTAAGGTGATATTCCGTGCAAAGCTTGCAAGGGAATTTCACTTTACGCCTAGGTTTTCAGTCCTCACCAGCATTTATGCCGTCTCGAGGAGGGTTGGCGTTCTCTTTCTTAGGATTGTTATTATTCTTGTTATTCCCACCCCTACGATTATTCTTCCCCTTTTTCTTCCCACTAGGTTGCTGGTTACCTGATGAGATCGCTGATTGTATAGAGTGAACATCCGACAAATGGGTGGGGCTGGACGAGGCATGAGCCTGTCCGGGGGTAGATTGGCTAATCGACAGAATTTGCATCTTGTTTGTAACCAAATCTATAGGACGAGTACTCGTGGATCCAACAATACCATCAGTATGTGGTCTAGGAACAGGCCTGGGCTCATGACGTGACCGTGGTGCATCAGGTATAATATTGTATAAGATTCTAGATTGAGCATAGACTAGGTCTATCTGTTGGGATTTGAAGATAGTTTGTTCCTCAATCATAATACCAGACAATGAAACTTCTTTTGAAACGTAGGGAAGCAGAGACTTAAGGAACCCCTCCAATAGAAAATCTAGAGGAATGTTGGATTTCACTAGCCTCTTCTGTCGGCGCCACTCCTGAATATGGTCAAAGATGTGCGTGTCATTGTCCTGACGGAAGGTGGACAAAAGTTCGGTACCAGTGTCATAACGAACTGGAAACTGAAAGTGGTCTAGGAAAACCAAAGCTATCTCATTGAAACCTCTTTATGTTCCCCCAAGCAACTCAACATACCATTTCATCGTTTCCCTCGTGAGGGTGCATTGAAATAGCCTTAAACGGATAGAGTCATGGTTCAAGGAATTTGATGAGCACCATAAGTGAAAAGTAGTAACGTGATCACTTGGATCCTCACCATTCTTCCCTTCAAACTTCAGAATGTCAAAAGAGAGCTTGGTGGGGATTGGAGGCCATGTAGGATCGTGACACACCAGATCATTCGCGAGTTTTGAAAGATCTAGTAGATTCAATCTAACAAGAAAAGGGAGTTGATGTTGTGAATCTTGAAGATGAGCTCCCAAAAGAGACTGGTTCTATGAACCGTAAGGCGAGATGGTATATATCAAATTTGACCCTTGTGGTGCCGACAAAGTCTGGTATAACCGTGATCGTGATTATAAGGATAGTAACCTCCTCCAAACTGGACCGTGTTGGGATACACAGGCACATGCGTAGCAGGGATTCCATGTGAAGGATTGGGATAATAAGTAGGACCAACAAAAAATCCATAAGGATGACTTCCATGAAACTGGGGTCCTGTATACCCACTCGTGGAAGGAATAACGGACGAGTTAGGGCATTATGAAAATGGTATGTGAGCACTCCATGGAACCGAAGAGCTAGCAATAGGAGGGTTTTATGGGATCACAAAAGCATTCGAAGGCATAGGCATAGTGATGGGATTAAGGTCATGGTTCCAATACCTACTGTGAAACCTCCACTCGAAAATGGGTTCACACTAATGCTAGGGGATGGAAAAGGAGGTGGTCCTCCTCCAACAGTTGGATTAGAGGGAGGAATGTGGCTACTTCTGAATTGATATGTAGTAAAGACAAGCATGGTTCCCCCAACTCCAACGCTAGAGCTAGTGTGACTACCAAACATAACGGACGCAACGTTTGGCGTGAAGACAGGCATACCATAAGTAAAAGGACTCGAGGTCAAGGGGATGGATGAAGTACCATAACCTGGCATCCCATATCTAAATCCGAATGGCTGTGTATCATCGAATGGGTTTGTGCTCGTGGGTGGGGACATCCCAAACCCATGAGGAATAGTGTGTGGAGAACCTCCTCCCCATTCACCCCTAGGAGTGTCTGGAGGGGAGTTTCTCGACATGTTAATGGACGGAGTTACTAGGACTCCAGATGTGCCAAGTGTAGAATTCATGATAGAAGCTCCTTGAAGCTCATGAGAAATATCAACAGGACCAGAGGAAATCCTCCAGCGTCTCTTATAAAAATGACGTGATAACTCGTCAACCAGTAAACTAGCCAAATGACAAGATCAACGGAGAGGTGGACCTCACTCCACGATGACTTCAACAAGTCAATAAAAAACAAAGTCTCCTACAGGCCTACTATATCGTCATAGAGAATACAACTAAAATAAATCTACATCCAAATGCACACAGACAATACTAGCTCAAGGGACCTCCCGACACTACAGCCGGTATGTCTCGCCTAGGAGAGGCTTGAGACTCCCAAACTATAACTAGAGGTAACATAATCAGTTATAAGGGCCCTCAAACTTCACTACGTCCACAGTGTCAAATCCCTATACATACAACAACTGTGTTATCCGACCCCTATCTGACTCAGGATACTCACAATATAACCGTTGCAAGCACCCTATGTGATACCTAGGTAAATCAACTGAGGCCACCACGTATAACCAATGATTAGGAGGACAGTCGCAAGTGGGATCTGTCGTATGGGTAGGGTAACTAAGCCCGAAACTCAAGAGGGTCAAATCCCCCAAGATCCCTCATACACGAACAAATCTTGGAAATATATCCCACATTCAGCTAGTATTGGAGGGCTATCTCCGCAACCAACCTCCTGTGAACTCATGCTTTACTCTAGTTTTAGTAGAGCTTCTTGAGAACACTGATGTATACCATGGGTTTCACTACTCCTTGGTCAGACACATAATGTTTGGTTCAATAGTGTTGGATTGTTAACTCACAATGATCTAGTCCAAGACTCTAAACCTATGCTAGTTGGTGCACCCTATAAAAGAGAAAATCGTTTCTAATCAATTTTAAGATTAAGCGTTAATTTAAATGGTTGTAATTACTCAAAGGATATGACCATGAAACTAATGATGTGTAAAGACTCAGTGATATGCACAACCGGAAAATCCTAGACTCATCTATCCATAAAAAGGTATGCCACTATATGACAGTCAAATGAATGATTCAAAAAGATAATGCAATCTCTTTATATTTCCATGCTCAAGCGAGTCCTAATGAAGGCACAAGCACTCTAATGCAAAATGCAATAACATAAATAATTTTTCTTTTGTATTTTCAAGTATAAATGAGATGAAAATGCAAATGCTTTTGTATTTTTTCAAGATGAAATGAAAAAATGCAAGCAAAATCAAAACTATTCAGTAAAAATGCAGAGCATATCAAGCAGACAACCCAACAAATCCCAAACAGTAAGATTCAGCCAAGCTAATGAGCTATAAAAATGAAAAATGGTTCAAAACGAAAAGCTCAAAAATTAAAGAAAAGAGGAGTTTTGGGTCAACAAAAAGGCATGGAGGGCCAAAGGTCACCCTAAGACTGCTTTTTGGAGTGAAAATAATTTTCTATTGTTTTTTACCATTTAACTCGATGTACGCTAGCTACATTGGTGCATCATGCATATACATTGGCTATAGTGGAACAACTAGCGTACAGGAGCAAAAATAGGGAACAATGGGTTCCTGGAGGACAAAATGTGGATTTGAGTCTCTAAAATGAATACTGAAGGTCAAAGAGTGTTGATCCTAACAAGGTGGAAAATTACACTGTAACATATAAAGTGAAGAAAATCAATTTCCATCAAAATCAATGCAAAAAGAGTGAATGGAAATCCAATGCAACCTGAGGCATACAAAAGGATGTGATGCTACATAATGGACTCAAGGTCTTCAAACCAACTAACACTAGTATGAGTATGGACTATGTGAATATATGTCTTGAATTCGAATATAGTAAGACACTATGTGATTAGCAATCATTGGTGTATATTGTTAACACACGTGAGCCAACTCACCGATGGTGAAAATGAGAGCAAGGTACCTAGTACAATCTAACAAGCATGAATAAAGTTCTTGATGTTGAACACTTGTAGACTCTAAAAATCAAGCGACATTGATGAATCCCCATAGTTGCTAGCGAGGGACATTGTCATCGATGACTACAAGATCCAAGGTACTACAAGGATTGTGGATCATAATCCAAAAATAAATGTTTTGGAGTCAATGGGATGTGAACCATTGAAAGGAGGGAATTAGGGCATCCCACATCATCCAACATGAGGTAGTAGAAGGATGCCAAAGATTTGTTGGAACAACTGAAGATTCTAAAATGTACTTGACATAGGAAGGTCAAAACGGAAAAGTCAAGAAATATCTGGGGGTTGGTCGTCTCAGGTGAGAACTTAATTTGAATAAAATCATGACAAAAAATGTGACTAAGGAAGAATAGACTCAAAGAGGACCATGACATAAGTCAGTGATGTATGAGACATTAAAGACAACTCCATAATGGATGGAAGATTAACTGGATGAGGGAGTAATTGCATGAACGAGTACAACTTTATAAGTCAAACTATAACCCAATTGCATAGACAAGACTCTAAAAAATGTGTCATGTTAAAAGGTGACGCATCTTGCTACCATAAAAAGGTAAGGACATAACTCTTTTACATCCATATTGTTTGGAATATTTGATTTTTTTTGTCTTTTTCATATAATAAAATCCTGAAAAAAAAAAGAATAAAAGAATTCTATAATACATGGGATGAAATGAGTATCAATACAGGCCAACTAGTTCCAAAATATATGGATCGTGAGAAAGATAATGATACTCAATAGATTTCAACCCTCAATTTTCATTTTGTAAGCAGTTTCAAATTTTTAAAGAAGACTCCATAAATTCCATCCCGTAGATTTTTTTTGAGCCCAGGTTCGTTAGTGATCATCAATAATTTCAATATTATAGAGTCTGAAAAAATTAAAGAAAACTCTATATATACTACAGTATCCTATGGATTTTTATTGAGCCCAGGTTAGTGAATGCTCGTCAGTGTTTTCAATTTTAGAGAGTCTAAAAAACTTAATGAAGACTCTAAAGGCATTATTTTTTTAATCTTAGTCTCCCAAGCACGAAAACAAGAATAAAAGTATACAGGGGAGAACTCTTCTAGCCAAAGCTGACTAAAGTATTCCTTTTTTTTTAATAGTCCATCTGTCTCGGAAAAGGGTTAAACTTATATAGGATGAATGTTCTTTCAAGTCCTTTTAACAAGTCTGAAAGACACAAACCTACTTAGCAATTTTTTTTCATTTTAAAGGATTTAGAAAAAAGATTAAAGAAAAATCCATAACGAGAGCCCCCTATGGGAAATGTCCAACAAAAGATGAGAAGGAAACAATGTAGTTCCGACGCAAAGTCAAGAAATACTACAATGGGACTCCCGAATCCTAAAAAATAGAGCAACATGAGCATCAATGGTTGATGGGATCAAATCTACAATTCTCATGGGAGAGGTAGGCTCTAAATGCAAACTTACAACATATACTTTTCTAAAAGAAGGCTAATTGTTTGAAGTTCACAAAAAATAATCTAGGGTATTTTGAAACTAAGGGAGAGGATGAAAAATGCATAACGGTGGAATTCCTACCCTATATGCTAGTTAAGAAAGCATATCCCTGCTGAAGACATTGTCATCATGAAAAAAATAAAACTCCCTCGATAAAGAGTGCACCAACATAACCCTAAAACACAATCAATTGGGTCATTTTACAAAATGATATATAAAATTTAGAAAAATGGGTAGTAAAAAGTCATAGAAATAGGGTAAAATAGTACTTTAAAATTTTTACCATTTCATTTGTAAAACATTTCAAAATTTGTTGAATTTGGGAAAAACCACCTTGATCTTCCATGGATGATTACGAGTGCTACGAGCCATCATTCAATGAACTATCAGTTCCAAGTAGGAGGTCTTACCTTGATCTTTCCATTCATACCATTTTTTATGAATTTTATTTCCACTTTTCCAATATTTAAAGAGGCCCTAGTTGTTCATAGCAAGGTACATGAGCTACAGAAGCACAGGTCGTGTGGATGTGTCTGTGTTTTCTGCAACTTGTGTACATGTGCGCAAGTCAAGCTTTTTATAAAAAAGGGCTCAAATTTTGGATTTTTTGGACAAGATGCTACTTGAATGGAGGGAGAAGGACCCCGAGGCCATAGATGACTAGGTCCTAGAGACGATGAGGCACTTGAAGCTCTTTGTCAATGCGGATTAAAACAATTTTTTGAACTAAACAATATGCAGGCTCAATTAAGGCTTCTTGAGATGCTTGTGAGATATTGGGATGTGGAGGCTGATAGATTTATCTTGGATGGCCCTCAAAAAATAGAGGTAGATTATATCTATTTCATCACCGATTTGTCCAGCCAAGGTAAAGTACCTAGCTTCAAATCTCTAAGGGTTTGAGGGATTTCCACTAATGAGTATATGGCCATGTACTGTGTGCCCACTTCACAAAAGAGTGGCTCATAGACTCTCATCTGAGAAATAGAGAGCCTTAGTATGAAGTTTATTCTTCTTTCCATAGGGTAAATCCGGGGATAATATTCATTACACCAAGAATCCAAGATCCATATGTTTTATGTAGTGAGATGCATGGAACCCAGAGTGTTTGACTGGTGCATGTGATTGTTGTTATGTATGAAATCCCAACTATTTGGTTTAGATAGGGGAATCTACAGAAATTTGGTTTCAACGGTATCCTCTACAACTTATTTTTCGAGAGAGTTTCAGGATTGAACCCATGAGTAGTAGTGGATTCTCATGCAATCCAGATGCATGTCATGGGTCAGTGGAAAATAATTATGCTATGGCTTGGAGGTGGGCATGTAGCTATCCCATTTGATGATGACTACTTTTCTTGGTGGGAGTGCCAAATTATTTCCATCGATGACTAATGCTATGCTAAAATCAACTTCAATCAAGATTCATACATGGTAGTCCCTCCTGGTAGTGCACATTGCACCAATGGTAAGTCTCATTTTAACATTTTCAAGTTTATTTTAATTTTTATGTTTTTGTTATAGATTGAAAAAAATACATGTTTTTGGGTGGAAAGTAACATATCCTTATAATCATGACATATATTGGACCAGTTCTACCGACAAGATTCCCTTTATTCCCGCGGAGGGAACGGGAGGGGAAAGATATTGATATTTCCATGATATTAGAGCCCCCACCAGACTGAGAAGCCTCATGGATGGGGTCCTGACGACCAAGGTAGAGGATATGCTAGAGGGACTACAGAGGAATATATTCGGGGTACTAGGAGCTAGGGTCTAGTGCTTCTGGAAAGTGGTCACATCGGTTCTGTACTACTGTAGGGGTCAGGGTTTAGGTTACCCAATATAGGGCATTTATGACTATATGATCATGAGGATGGTAGAGCCTATTTTTGGACATGCTTAGATCCACATTTTTCCTATGTATAAAATTTTTATATTTTTGAGACTTATATATATCTCTATATATCAACAAACCTTTTTTTTTCAGCCTGCGTTTCTTTACATTGTTTTATGAACATGAATTTTATGTACATGTTGCTTTTATGTATTTATAAATTATGAAACAAATACCAAATGAGGATATAATTAGCATATGCATCAGTAATTAAATTTTGGTTTCTTGAGACGTGATTATATGTGATGTAAATAAACTATCATTCAAGGAAACATACTCTTAAAAAATGACGAAGTAAAGAAGGATCACGAACTTGATATTCACCATTAAGCTATAACACGATCAATTGAGAGTCAAGATGGACTTTGAGAGATAAAATGTCATGTGATAGAGCATCTCGAAGTAACTCAATTACGCCATTGTACTCATACATGTTATTGGTTGTGTCCCTAAACAAGCACCTCCTGAACAACTAACTAGCCAGTGGGAGAGTAAATCACCCATGCAAATCAAGCAATATTACAAGTATGGAGAATAGCACTATCTATGAATCCTATAAATATCTCATTCAACATCTGGAAACAAAAACAATGAGCCTATAAAAATTGTTATCGGAACATGAAACTATACAAATGTACAACTATATACAATAAAAATTACATGAAATAAGCATAATACTTCTTCAGGTAGATTCCATTTCTAGGCTTGACTAGCTTATTTCCCTCGTAATCAATTAACTCATATGTGCCTTTTTTCATAATTTTATACACAATATAGGGGCCAATCCACATAGATTTAAATTTACCTGTCCCTATATTATCTTTATCCTGATCATAAAGAAAGACAAGATCCCCCTCTGAGAAAACTCTCGGATGGACAGACTTATCATATTGACTCTTTACTCTCTCTTTTTTTGTTTGTAGTGGTATCTCGACGTTGTTCATCAATATGTTTTAAGTGAACTAAGCATTATTATAAGGATACGGTCTCAGGTAATAACTGAACAACTAAATTTAAAGAAGGGATTTCACACTCAATGAGGGCGATTACCTCAACTTCGTGAAGGAGTTGAAATGGGAAAAACCCTATGGTAGTCTTAACTATCATCCGGTAAGCCCATAAGGTAGGATATAAAATAATATGCCAACTTGCATTCATTGTCCTTTTAAGCACGGTCTTCAATGTTTTATTGATGGCCTCGACTAGACCATTATCTTGGGGGTAAAAAGGTGAAGAATGTTCTTGCTTGAACCCCAACATAATGCTTTGTTTGGTCATCGTATGATTTTGAAAGTGTCGACCATGATCAGTGACAAGTTCCCGCGGAATACTGAATCATGTGATAATCTAATTGAACATCAAATATGTAGCAGTATCCCAATCACTACAAAATGTAGGCATAACCTCTTCCCATTTCGTAAAACAGTCAATGGCTACGATAATATACTGATGGCCCCTAGCCAAAGATGGGTTACATGTCATGAAATCAACCCTCCACTTGGTGAAGCCGCCTACCATAATGATAGGAAATAATGAAACAAGGTGTGCACACATCTTCTTAGTAAAAAAATGATAATCATGACACTTTTTAATCGCTTCGATGCAATCTTTAAATATTGTCGTCCAAAAGTATCCAAAGTGCCATATTTTCTAGGCAGACGCTAGACTAGAAAGATGACCTCCACGGGATCCACTGTGAGATTCATTCAACATGGACTAATATTCTTCATGATTATTTAAGCAAAATCATAAAATTGAATCCACCCCACGATGATACAAAGCATCACCTATGATGAGATAATTGTTTGCATTATGCCGGAGGTGTCGTTGGTCATCTCTTGAAAAGGACTGAGGACACTTCAAAGTTTGGAGATATATCAAAATGTATCCATATCAAGGATAAGACGAAGAGATAAGAAAGATATGTTCATCAGGGAATGAGACATACTCAATGTTTTCACACTCTTCACTAGGGAACTCTGAAATAAGCTCAAAAAAATACCAAATATTTCTTCAACTTAGCGAATTGGAACTCAAAGTTGAATTCTTGCAAAATCACGATCCATTTATTGAATTTTCCCCTGATTATTAATCGGGTCAAAACATATTGAAATGGAATGAGATCCACAACTATAGTAGTCTTACACAATAAAATACAATGACGAAGTCTCTGAATTGCAAAAATAATAGTGGAAGCTAACTTCTCAACATAGGAATACTTCAGTTCAGGAAGAGCCAAAGCACATCTAAAGTAATATATGACATGTTCTTGGGAACTTTCATTTTCCTAAAATAAAAAAATGTGAATGGTGGAATCAAATGCATCCAGATATAATAGGAAACCCTTTGTATAATATAGCGTATTGAGTAAAGGTGCCATCATAAGAGATTTATTAAGAGCATCAAAAGAATATTGGGTAGCTTCATCCCATTTAACAAGGCCCCTTCCTTCAGTAATCACATAAAACCCTTCGTAACCCTAGCATAGTTCATGATAAAACCCCTAAGAAATTTGGATTTTACTTGGAGGCTCTGAAGCTGTCATACATTTGTGGGAGGAGGTAAATTAACAATGGATTTGACCTTTAATGGGTCTACCATGATCCCCTTATTCAAAATTATGAAACCTAAGAGTTGTCTAGACTCAACGCAAAAGATGCACTTGCGAGGACTTAACCAAATCTTGTAGTGCCTACATTTTTTTAAAAACAAGGTGAACATGGTCTTGATGGTCTTGAAGGTCTCGTCTCCTACAAGAACGAGTAGCTACGTCATCTAGATATTCCTCTACAGTGTGTTTAATATCATGGAAAGAAAACGACATGGCCTACTGGAAGATAAATCCAACATTTTTTGGGCCAAACAACATCTTTCTGTATTCAAAAGTACCCCAAGGACAAATAAATGCAGTTTTATGTTGACCCTCATGTAGGATTTGAATCTGCTTATACCCCAAGAATCCATCCATACATGAAAAAACCTCGCTTTTGACACACTTATCAACTATTTGATCTATAAAAGGAGTGGGGAAGCTATGTTTAGGGAGAATGTTTTTCATATCCGTAAAATCCATGCATACCCAAATATTTCTCTGCTTCTTGTCTACTGGAATGAGATTGGATACCCATTCTATCAATGAAATAGGGTAGATAAATCCTACCTTGACAATTTTTCAATTTTTTCTTTGATGGCAGTTGCTTTCCTAGGATTGGCCGGACAAAGTTTTTGTTGAACGGGTTTCATGTTTGGATAAGTTCTAATTTTTTGCTCTATTATATTGGGATCAATACCTGACATCTCCTCATATGAACAGGAGAATACACGTGGAATTCATTGAAGATATCTATGTAAATATGAATCTCCTTAGGTGAACAATTTGCACCGATGTACACATTTTCCACGACATCAGGATTCCTAGAGATGTTGATCGATATTGTTTCCGATATATTGGCCATATTTACCTCGTCGTACATTACCTGTTTTCCTAAAGGGTTTAATGGTTGATCAACAACTCAAGGTAAACCAATGCATAAATATCCACTCTCAATTTTATTTAAAGGTGAAAGAAAGTAAGATCCATGGTGCATATCTTCTCAGGGTGTTTCAGGTCATGTTAAAGCTTCTGGTATAGCCTCATCATAAGGCATAACTATATATAGACAATATTGATATGTATAGGAATATATATCCCAAAAAAGTTTAGAAATATAATCCACCTCTTCCGCGAGTGGAGGATCAATGTCTACAATTTATTTCTAAATAGCTTGATAAGAAATTTCCGTTGCAGACAAGGTAGGGATTACTCTAGACTGTTGATATTATTCCACCAAATTATATGGGGAAGGGAGTGTCCAAGGATAAATGATATAGGATGTTCTAAAAGATTATACTCGTGACACAAGAACTTCTTCCTTAGCCAAAACTAGAGTTGAATTGATAAACAAGGTAGGAGTTGGAATGTTAAAAGTACCCATCAAAGAAGGATATAATCCAACTCCTACATTCTTGGTAACTAGTTGTGACTTGTCAATCGAAGGGATATTATCTATCGGAGGAAAATTTGGACTTGTTCAAGTGAAGGATTGTTGATATATAGTAACAAGATTTCCTTCATGAGGAAGCCACAATACTTGAAATACTGAAGAGACAATGGAAGTCATAATATAAGTCCAGTTGTGACCTAGAAGAAAATTTTAATTGGTGGGGGAGTCAACTAATTCGACCTCCACACAAACGGTTCCCCCCCCCTCAAGTTCTATTTGGAAGGATGGGATAATCCCATGCAGTCGGAACGATCGCCCATTGAAAATAATAAGTAATGTGGGAGACCGAGTGAGCTCCAAAGAGCCCAAATCTTGCCAAGAAGACATAGCCATAACACACGTCGAAGAACCTTCATCTACCACATTTATGCCAATAGAATTTATGGAATTAACCTTATTGATATGAAAGGAAACACGATATGGGAGACGAGGTTTAAAATATGAAACGTCGAACTTAACCAACTAACAGTTTGAAGGGTCTGGATTTCCTAAAGCAGATAATAATGCACTCTGTTATGATGGGAAACTTTGAAGGACCTCAAGAGCTAACATGGAACAAGGAGTTTGAGCTAAATATTACACAATCAAATAATTGGGAGAAACTCTCACATTCAAGCTGTGTGATTTTCTCTTATAAACATATTTTGGCATGCGAGGCATTGTCTCAACTATAGGTTTTTCTATATGAAGAGGGTTCTTTGGATTAGTACTATCCTTATCATTTGGTGATTATTCATGGTTGGTGTAGTTTTTTCCTCTAGTATATAACAAGCCATTAGATCCAACCATATTAATATACGATTGATCAGTTGGGGGGAATTACTAGCAGTGTTAGAAGAGCTTGAAGCTAAATGGTGACCTTGTGATAACAAATTGGTCATAACAGTAGGTTGTTGTTGTTTCTGAATCAATAGCTTTTGGGAATATCCTATCAAAGGAAATTGATCAGTCAGGTGGTCTCCTTTGCAATTTTTCTAGGGAACTTATCCTTCCTTCATTCTTTGGTTTTCCCACTAGCATTATTATTTTGTTTGGGTTTGTCATTATTTTTCTCTCCCTTATTATTGTTATTATTATTTGTTACACCAAAATCTTATCATCATGAGTTATGTGTCCTCTATTTTCCATGATTCCTAAATCACTTGGTCGAAATGATTGAAAGAAGAGTTGTTGTTGTTCCTTCTACCTTGTGTTGTCACCCTGACACACCTTGCTCATTGACATGGTGCATCAAAGCCTTGGTGACGTGCTCTGCACATTAACAGAGCGCGTCAATGACACTGGTTGCCTTTGTACAAGGTGCATCACCCCTCAAAGACACAAGTTTCTTGTGTGCAAGGTGAGGCACTAGTGGTTTAAAAGGAGAAAGAGAATCTTCGAGTAGCTTCTAGAACCCTTGGTTACGTGGAAGATTATACCTATGGAATAGAAAAGGTGGCACTCGATCCCCTTACGAAGTGGGATGATCCCTTGAGATTCTCCCACAAATCCTCAACCTCTCCTATCTCTTTAGGCCTATAAATACAAACCCCTTCTCCATTTTTATGGAGGAGAAAGTTGATAGAGCACTTAAATGCTGGTGAAATTCTGCTAGGATTGTTTCCCTTTCATCCATTAGGAGGAAAAATCTTGGATCTTCGAGGCTAGGACCATTTGGAAGGATTTACAATGTCAAATATCGTTTTTAACCTCTCTCTATGTATTTCTTATAATTACATTAATGAAGATTCTTTCCATAAACATCTTTTTATTGTGAGATCTTTAGAATTGGCTTCTTTGACTACTAGTTTAGATTGATCTATGTTTATATGCTATTAGTACATGCTTGTTTCCACTTGTGGTATATTGTTTTGTAGCTGGAGATATGGAGATCAAGAGATACATCAAGCAAAAAGATAGTATTGCATTCATTAGGTGATTTGTCTTCTAATACCTTTGTAATTTGATCAATCTAGGAAATTATTCTATATTGTGTACTAATTTTGTTCTAGATCCAAACCATTTGGACTAGGTATATCGGTTAGTGTCCACACTGACGAATTGTCCGTAAACATTATTGTTTTTCTTCTTCTTAAGAGGTTGCTAGCTTCCTTTGTATTTAGCTTTAACAGTGTGTACATAAGCTGTTTGGGAAGGGGGATAAGTGGCATCAAGAGCTTCACCAACTACTAAAGGCTGAATTGTCAAACTTTTCATTTGGTTATTAACAACTTGAGCAGTATTATGACAAAATGAACCAACAATGCCATCGACATGTGGTCCATGATTGGTCCTTAGCAGGCCTAAACTATATTGTGGAGCAACCAGAATAATCTCATAAAGGATCCCAAACTAGGAATAAATCAAAACTAATTGTTGGGCCTTAAAAATTGCTTCTTATTTGGAGGTAAAGCTTAATGTGGAAACATCCTTGGAGATAAAGGACAACATGCATTTAAGAAACCATTCTAAAAGGAACTCAGGTGGAATAGTGGCCTTAATCAACCTCTTCCATATACGCCATTCCTAGATATGATCTATGATGTGGGTATCCTTATTCTGCCTAAACTGGGATAAAATATCAATGCCAACATCATACTGGATAGGAAGCTCGAAGTGGTTCAAAAAGGCTATTTCTAAATCATGAAAGCAATGGAAAGAAGAACTGTGTAACTTGATATACCATTTCATTGCAACACTTGTAAGCATGCATTGAAATAGTCTCAAATAGATGGAATCATCATTGAGTGAATTGGAGGAACACCAAAGATGAAAAGTAGTAACATGATCCTCAAGATCCTCACCAGTTTTGCCTTCAAACTTCAGAATGTATAAGGAAAATTTGGTTGGGACCGGAGGCCAATTGGGATCATGACAAATTGGATCGTTCATCAATTTTGATAGGTATGGCAAGTTTAAAGTTTCTAGAAAGGGAAGTTTTGGATGTGTAGCGAAAGTGTTTCGGTAGGAACCTTGTTGTTGGGAAGTTCCCATGGAAATATTCCAAAAATACTGATAGGGGTTTCCCCTAGTCATTGTTTGTGAAATGTTTTCCCCAACAAGGAGGTTCCAATGGCTATGTGTAGGATTAGCCCCTCTAGGGTTACCCTGCATCCATTTACGTTGTTCCTGAGAGAAGTTGCCCCCAACTAGAATACCAGTTGAGGTTATAAAGTTACTTCCTCCTCCACTAGAAAATGAGAAAGGAGAAGATATAGAAAGCATTGTAGTTGACTAGAAGCCACCCATTTGAGTAGTAAAACCTTTAAAAGGACTTGTACTCGGGATAGGTCCACCATACTAGATGGGTCCACTACCAAAAGAGGGAAAGGATGGAGGAATGTACCCTCCATTCCAACAAAAACCCTGGAAAGGTGCGAAGAAAACACTAAAACAAGTGGAAAGGTTGTGGAATAAGGGGTTGGTTGTATAAGGAACACTAGGCATTCCCAATGAAGCGATCCCATAAGTAAAGGAACTAGACCCAAAAGGTGAGGATAAAACACTACTCATTGGTTGAGTAACTACAGATCCTAAGGGTGTGGTACTTGTACCAAAACTAACAACAGGATATGAATTCACCATTGTGGCATTTTCCATATAGGTGCTTACATTGATACCATTTTCAATTAAAATAGAGTATTTCCACTAAGGTCAAACACCTTAAGCAACCAATCACATAAAAATATTAATGCACTGATTCATTTACATGGTTAAAACCCTCAAAGAGGGAAATAGTCCATGACTCAATCCAAATAACTACTTGATGCAACATATTAATGCAAAAGGAAAAATTATTTACATATGATTTATCACAGTCAATCATCAATAAAATATCCATCCATGCTCTCTAAATAAATATTGTGGACCAATCAGGTGTTAAGACACAAATCAATAGTCGTTAAGATTGAGGTGAATACGAACTATTGAATCCTTTACTTCTAGAACATATCATGATCATCAAATTACATAAGTAAAAATGCATACTAAAGAAACACACTTTACCTAAAGACACATTAGATCACGTTGATATTAACTAACACCTAAGTGTGTAAATATTCTAACACATTGTGCATCTATTACAATGGGATAACTTGTTGCATGTGATCCAAAAATATATTCCTATTAGTCTTTTGAAAAAAATACTTCTGTAATAATTGTGTGAACTATAAATTATAATGGACTAGTGCTCTTTTTATAAAGCACATGCTTTAGATTTAGTTCATTTTAAAAAAAATTACATGCATACTAGTGTGGATTCCTATGTATGATGCACTGATTGAAATATCTATACAATATGCAATTTATTTGAAATTTAGTATTAAATTAGTATATTTAAAGTATTTGTAATTTTAAATGATGTGTATTGGTTAGCATGTGTTTGCAAAGTAGAAGGATTGAAGAAACTCAATACGATTGTTCGCAATTTGAGTGAAAAAGAGTGTAAATCTTTGATGGAAAAATCACAAACATATGAATTAGGTGAATCAAAAGGTAATCAATATGAAGTTTGTCTTTGAATTTTTGTAATAATGTTCTTATTAATAATAGTCACTAACATTTTTCAATAATTCTATTTCACTTTGTTGAATATTGTGCAGGGATATTAAGTAAGGGAAGGGAATATTGTGCTAAGAAGATAAAAAATATAAAGGATGTAAAAGATGATTAATTAGTTCTCAATTAATTTGGAATGGTGATGGAAATTAATGAGAGGGATAGGGGGACTTTTATAAAACTATGAAATATATAGTGGAAATAATGTATAGACATAGAGTCCACTTATAGTACAAAAATCAATCCAATGACTCAAATAATCAAATCATATATAAACTAAAGCAAGTGTTTCCATTTTAATGGTCAATGAGACCTATCAAACCTACAATAGAAAAAGATACAATAATAAAAAAGAATAATTTAAAAGCATTATTTCTAAATATTTTTTTATCTATGAATTGTCATGGATATTCCACTAGAATAGTTTGTCACAAAGAATATTACAACTTTTTGCAAACTCTTATTTATGGGGTGTTTACTAATTATTTAAGATTCAATATGTTAGCTCAATTCCAAATATTGCTAAAATAAACTAAAACGGAAAGGAAAAGAGCTAGAGTAGAATAACACATCCACAAAAATAACACAAGATATAACCTAAGAAAACCCACTATGGAAAAGAGAAAATTGGGGAATGTACCTTGGTCTTTTATTCTACAATATGCAATGCAAATACAAATAAAGTGGTACCCTCTATGGAGTTACCTATGACACTGTGGCATGTGTGGCTACTACAAGATATCATATTTCACTTGTTATGCTCTAATATACACTCCATATCTCTTTCTCAACTATGGAACAATAAAATAATACCATAATAATGAAACCCCTTATTCTCTTAATGTCTTACTATTTAGAATTGTCCTAATAGCCATCTACATTTATTTTTATGGTTTTTGCATGCCTCAACTCTCAATTAGCATTAGGGTTGTGAACCCTAGAAGTGAATATTTTTAAAATTCCACGTGTGACTAGATCCACATGTGTGAACAATAAGAGCTAATGTGCAATCCACTCAATACAATGGTGGTCAACATGATAGCTCAACTTGTGGGAGACATAACTCCTCATACAAACTTTGATTGACGTGATATTTGCTCCATTGGAAAGCTCTAAAAGTGTAGAGAAATTCCAAGAGAGTAAGAAATATGTTCATACGATTTTGACCCCCCAAAAAATCATTTAATCCCTCAAATGAGCCTCAAAAAATTTTAGACCCAAAATATGCAGAGTAATACATGTCCTTATAATGGGCCCTATAAGCCAATTCATCCAATCTTTCCACCTAGAAAGCACCAAATTAAATGGAAAATCATATATTGATTCAATTGGGATCAATTTTTTGTATAATATGTAAATACTACTACAAATTAGTTGTGAAATTAATATTTCAACTATATTTACTTCCATGTCAATATAAATGTGTTTATGTTTCCTGTAATTTTTCATTTTTCAATAAGATTATGAAAATTCCAAAGGACAAATGAGGTGATATCTTAAGCATGTCGGCTGGGATGTCCAAAAATGTGTACAAGGGGATGATCAAATAAATGAACATAATATCACTGGAAGAGGATACATATCAACAACAACATGCATGAAATGTATGTAATCATTGATTTTACTCTTTTATGTACATTTAATTTAATTATTTTATGAAATACCAATTTTCATTTATTTTTCTCTAGAAAAGAAAATGAAATGGAACCCATAATTAAGCACATAAGACATGATAACAAGGAGAAAAAGGTTGATCATAAAGTTTGTGGGTATAACTTGTGTTTTCCTTTCTTAATATTTCATATTTGTTGTGAGATTTATATTGTAATTAATTTACACATCTCCTTGAATGTCTTCTGATAGGTTCCAACATTAAAAAAATAGCCATCGAAGTAATTGATTAACATTGGGTCAAGCATGGATTGTGAATATGTGTTGCACTATCAAAAGTTAATTAAGAAATTTACAAGTAGCTATGGTACAAAAAGAAACCTTTATATTAATAATATCAATGCCTTGTCATTGCATATAAAAATTGCAAGAAACAAAGTATGGAGTGGAGCCAATAGAAGAGTTGTTGAGATATGGCACGAGGAATGGATTTGAAAGAATGTATATTGTTTATGTATCAATTCTTGTTATGGTATGATTTTAAATTTACAAAATCATGTATATTATATTATAAATGTAGATATACTTATTACAATTTTTTTCTATGTTTGTAGATAAAAAATGAAGATAAAGAACAAAATAAATCCAATTAACAAAAAAATGGGTCAAATAACCCAAGTGATGAATAAATAAGGCATAATAAAAAATCTTGAGTAATGACAATGTCATGTCCCCATCCATCATTCAAACCATAGAAGGGGGGAAGGATTTACGAATCACATATTTCATAAATTTTCCCCATGAATCATAAATAAGAATTGTATGTGCAGATACAAAATATAAAACACAATAGAAATAAAACCCTATCCACACACACATCATGCATAAATAGGTATATTTCATAACATTAATAAAATAAAATCATCCCGCATTCATACACAAAGAAGATAGTTATCTTTTAACAAGAACATCCAAGCAATTGGTGGTGTAAGAGCATTTTTCGAGCCAATTATAGGTATCATATGCAGATACCACCAGCAAGTAGGGCTATGAGGCCAATAAGGATAAGGAAACACCTATAGGATTCTCTCTCTCATCCCACAACCCAATTTCTCTCATGCTTAGCCAAACTTCCCACCTTTGAGAATTTACAGGGATCTCACTCATTCATCCTATCCATGGTACTCTCTTCTACTATCCCACATAACACAAGAAAGTAATTTCCCTTAACTTCTCAATAGTTCCCTTAGGAAATCCCACCCTTATAGTGCTTACTAGTGTGTGTAGAAAGAGTCCAACCTACCATATGTTGTTGGAGAACATCCTATAATATCAATCTATGGCTTCTCAAGCATTCAAGTGTAGAAAAACATAGTGGGTAAAGGTTCATATTTTGACCAACCTCTATGCTCACCTATAACCATCTTCTTTCTCCTAATGGATACAATTTCCCTTCACAATTCAAATTTATGGTTTTTTCACAGTCTGGTAATGGAAATGGAATGAACAAGAGAAAAAAATTGTTGGTGTAAAATTTTCCTGAGAATGATTGGTATACCCCAAAGAAGATGAGAGGATGGTGAAAAATACAACTGGCATAAATTCCACCCATATAAGATAGGAATCTTACAATTATCATAGAAGTATATGTATCCCATGCTTCCTTAACCACATGAGAATAATTCCCCCATCGACATCACACATGCATTCAATGATTGGATTTAATAGTCAAAATGAAGTAATTGTATCTTTTAAGAAACATGGTAGAAAAGGGATACATTCTAAGGTTTACACTTGGAAATATAGGATGTAATCTCCCATAGTCCCCCTTTCCTCTTCCTCTTTAGTGGAATCATATCCCTTCTAGTTCTCTCTACACAACCATCTAGGACCATTTTCTTAATTTTCCAACATAATATCTATATAGATTTTGAGTTAGCATGACAAGCTAACCACATGGTTCATATAGGCATATTTACATTATACATGCCTATCCATTCACTAGTTGATCTTGGTTTTGAGTTTCATATTAGGAATCCTTACTAGCATATTTACATTATTTACATAATTTGATTTAATATATTCCAAGTCAAAATTGGGGGTATTACAATCTCATTCCCCTTGGAATAACACCATACTTGGTGTTTCCTCAAAATCGAAACAAAAAGAGATATACCTCTCTCATGGCATCCTCCAAATCACATGTAACCTTATCAAGACCAAAGTGCTTCCACTGCACCTTTATCTATTCGATGGCTTGGTTCTAGAGAAATGTTACATTCTTGTTGTGGATGCATAGTGGCTCTATTTGGAACTCTCCATCGGGTTCCATCTAGATCACATCATGATCAATCACATGGTTAGGATCATGTACACATTTATTAAGCAAAGAAACATGAAAAACATTATAATCTATAGTATTAGTAGGTAATGCAATTCTATATGCAATTGGCCCTGTCCTCTCAAGCACTTCAAATATCCCACAATATATTGGTGATAACTTGGTACAAATCCCAAGCTTCAAGGAACTCTTCCTTAGCCTCATTCAGAGGTAAACATGATCCCCAACATTTGATTCCCTATGCACTTGATTCTTATCTACATAGCTTTTATGTCTATCATGGGATACCTTAAATTTTCCTAATCTTTGCAACCTATTATTCCATTTTCTTAAGTAATTTTGGCCCAAGCACAATATTTTTCATTGGATTATCCCATCTCACTAGTGTCCTACACCTTTTTCCATACAAAGTTTCAAATGGACTCATTCCCAACGATGCTTTTTTCCTAATGTTATATGAAAACTCTACCAAGGGTAGATAATCTTTCCACTTTGATGTTTTTTCCATCACATACATGTGAAGTATGTGTTCAATCACCTGATTTACTCTTTATGTCTGTCCCTATGTTTGTTGATGGTAGGAAGTACTAAAGTTCAACTATGTACTCAAATATGTAAAAAACACTTTTCCAGAATTTAGAAGTAAATTTTGTATCATGGTCGAATATAGTTTCTTTGCGTAACCCATGCAACTTGATTATTTCCTTAATGAATATTATAGCTATCTCATCAAACTTGTAAGTATATTTAAATGGAAAAAAATGTTCTTCCTTAGACATTTTATCCACCACAACAATGATCGAATCATGCTTTCTTGAAGTAATTGACAATCCAGTAATAAAATCAATAGCTACCACTTCCCATTTCCATTCTAGAATTAGAAAAGGATGCAATAAACATGGTGGGTGTTGATGTTTAGCCTTCACTTGTTGGAATTTCATACATCTATAAATGTGCGCAGCAAGGTCTTTCTTCATTACCAACCAAAAATATTACTTCCTTGTTATAGAAATTGTTTTATGGTATCCTAGGTGATTGGATTATGGCATTTTATGGATTTTGTCCAAAATAATTCTATTCAAATATACCACATTAGTAATATACATTCTATTTTTACAAGTAAGAAGTCTATCATCCTCTAAGAGATAACCTTCATACTTATTTTCCAAATTTTACTACTGTAACTTGTCTTTTATTTGCACATATTGCTCATCTTCTCTAAGAGAGTCAACAACCTTCTGCCTCAAATATGATTTGAAAATGCTAATGGATTCCACATGCATTGCATGCATTTTTATATTGAGTGCATCAACCACTTTAGTTTCTTTCCCCTTTATGTGTTTGATCGCAAAATCAAAATCACATAAAAATTCTAGACATCTAACTTTTCTTCATTTAGTGTTGTTGTTCAAGCAAAGCTCAAAGCTCAAATTCCCTTCCTATCAAATAGGTCATCCACATTCTCAAAGAACACACTATAGAAACAAGCACTAAATCATGGGTAACATAATTTGTTTCATGTTATTATAGTTTTCTTGACTCATATCATACTATATAATTGTCTTGAATAAGAGCTCCTCAAATTCCTTGTTTACATGCTTTGGTACACACCACAAAATTCTTTTCGTAGTTTGTAATTTTTAAAATTGGAGCACTTGTAAGAAGATTCTTCAATAGATGGAAGCTTTCTTCACATTTTTGTGTCAACTCAAATTGTATTCCCTTCTTTTGCAAAGAAGTGATGGGGTGTGGAACTTTGGAGAATCCTTCAATGAACCTTCTGTATTAACCAACAAGACCCATAAAGGATCTCACATCTATCACATTCTTCAAATTTGGACAATTCATAATCGCCTCAATCTTTTCTAGATCCATTAATATTTCTTCCTCTAAAATAATGTGACTCAAATAATGAATTTTCTTTTAATGAAGTCACATTTGTGCAACTTTGCATACAACTTATGCTATCATAGAAATTTCAAAGTCATTCTCAAATGTTCTTTATGCTCCTTTTCATTCTTGGAATAAATAAGAATGTCATCTAGAAAAATAAGAACAAACTTGTCCAAATACTTGTTGAAAACATTGTTCATGAGACACGTGAATGTATTTGTTGCATTAGTGAGACCAAATGGAACCACCACAAACTCATAGTGCCCATACATTCTTCTAAAGGTTGTCCTGTGGATGTCTCCTTCCTTTATTTTGCCTTGATGGTAACCCGACCTCAAATAAATCTTTGAAAATACTCCCCCCCCCCCCCCCATCTGATCAAAGAGATCATCAATTCAAGGTAATGGTACTTTTTATTTACTATAAACTTGTTTATATGTCTATAATCAATACATAAACTAAGTGTTCCTTCTTTCTTTTTCACAAATAGCATGGGTGATCCCCATAGAGACACACTTGGTACAATGCACTTATTTTCCAAGAACTCTTGTAATTGCATTTTCATCTCTAGAAATTATGGTGTACTCATTCTGTAAAGTTCCTTGGACATTGGTGCAAATCCTGGTAGAAGATTAATTATGAAATCAATATCCCTCTTCAGAGGAAGTCTTGACACTTCATTGAGGAAGACATCCATGAATTCTTGTAAGACTCGATAATCTTCCAACTTGGGAACTTCATGTTATTATCTATCCAGTACATGGGATGCATACAATTGACAACTCTTTCTAAAGAAATTCTTCAGCTACAAGCCTGAAATATTTCTAATAGAAAACACCTTTGGAATTCCCTTTACTATCAATGGGTTTCCTTCTCTATAAATGCATTCAAAGGCAATGTTGTAGCAATTAGGTTTAACTTTATGTGCTTCCAACTAATCCATTTCAATGAGAACATCATAGGAACCAAGTGGAAAAATATTTAGATTTTCCCATGTGAAGAGACCATCCATTTCTAATGGATGGTCTAACTCTCCTCTTGGTTCTAGAGGCTAGTTGGACTAACCATGATTTTCTATTCTCTTTTTTCACAAAAGTACATATCTAAACAATTTTACAAGTGACATAATTGTAAGTAGATCCAGGGTCAATCAAAATAGAAATATATTTCTTCGCAATCTTACCTTCAACCTCAACCACAAATGATTGATGGTATGCTTGGTAGTACTCTAGTGCATAACATATTCTAGGGATGGTCCTTGCTACATCACCTATAGTTTCAACCTATTGGATGATATGAACCTGCTTGGAACTTCTATTTTGATGTGGATAATTTCTAGGAAAATTATCCTCTCCACATTCCCAACATTGAAGTGGCTCGCTTGGATTATCTCCCATCATCTTAGTTGGCTTACTCACACCCTATGGTGACTTCCTTTGTTGATTTTTGAAATGAGGAGGCTTGAATCCCCTATTTCTTTGGTTAAAATTCTCCTTCTTCTCGTCCTTCCATGCCTTATCGAATTATTACCTACTTTTTTCTTGATCATAACATTACTTGGCCTTCCTTATGGTTTCATCTAGAGTTTGATGTTTATCAAACTCAATTATGTCCTTGTGTGAATGAGATATCCACTTAGAAAATGTTGAATTTCAATTTTATCATCTTTGATATAATTAACATACCTCAACAAATCCAAGAATTTAGTAGCATATTCCTCTGGGAATTTTTCTTGATTTAAACTCATGGAACTCTTTAACTTTATCATCATAGTAACTACGGGAGAGATACTGTTGCTTGAAGTATTGCTTGAATTGCTTCCACACAATCTTCCTTTTAGTGATTCCCTTGAATTATAAAAAGGTGGTCCCACCATATAGATTCTCTTCCATTCAATTTAAATGTATCCACCCTTTCCTTCATGTTCCTAGAGTAGCCATGGACTTGTAAATACTTCCTCATCCCAAGAAGTCAAGCCTTATCTTCTTGACCAAATTTTACTTCACCATTAAAAGTAGGAGGTTTGTCCTTCTGAAATTCTCTATGTTAGTTGTTCTTGATAGGCCTCTTCCTCTTATTCTTAAGATATTGATATATCGAATCTTCAGTGGAATCTTTAGAGGCATAAAACTCACAAGAAGAGAATTCTAGAGTATATGTCCTATCTATAGAAACCCTTCTTGAGCTATGGGACCTATTTTGAGAATACCTTCTTGAGCTATTCACACTATTTTCCTCATTTCTTGAGTGCTTCCCATGGTGATTCTTCCTCTAAATTTATGTTAATATTGGGATCTTGGTTTCATTCACTTGGTTTTATTATTTCTTAGCTCTAATCAACCCATCATTATCTACTCTACAACTTCGTAATTGCACTCTTAGGATTCTCATGGTTTCTACAAAATCTGTGGGATTTACTTGATTTCTTTGACCATTGGATTCTATCTCTATATTTTAAACATGTATGTTTTCTCCCTTGGATATGTTTTAGTTGTATGAGGATCATGTGCATCATCCATGATGGTGGTTTTCTTGGCCCAACTAAGACCAAGGATTTCCAAATTGGACTATACTAAATGTTGACCCTTAATTTTCCCTAATGTGACATTGTATTTGAAAAAGTGTTTATAGAATCACACTTTTTAGCTTTATTACATTCTTAGAAAATCATAAAATATGTTTTCATGCATTTTGGGAACTATCCATATTGAGACTTTTTGTCAAATTATGGCTACAATAACTTTTCTGCTCAATCTTAGTAACATCTGAATCACCCTTTCATAATATAATTATGCACATTTGGTCCCCTATGGATAGCTTTCCGATGACTATAACCATGCCCATTTTGTATTTCTATGCAAAGAGTTACAACCTTTCAAAATTGCCATATTTGTCCAATTCTGCACTTTCCCTATAGGCGCATTTAACTTTAGAGAACACCTTTAGCCTCATGTAGAATAAAATCCAAGTAGAACTAGAAAAAAAAAATAAAAATCCTATTGGGCAGTGATAATGATCATGTCAAGGATTACTTAGTAACTTTCAGATTATTGATTTGATGCTCCAGTTAGTTTCTATAATTTTCTAAAATTGACTACTTATATATAGAGAGAATATACTACTGACATGACATATTACTGACATTGTATGTTAAGTGGCATGGGTGATGTGGTAACTTGTCCACCTGGACTATACTCGTCCAATGATTCATTTCTTGACTCCCCTTATCAGCCTCTTGTATTATCATAAAAAACATTACATGGAACTCATCCCAATAGACCTTTATCAAACTCATCGTGTTGATTTACTGCATCAGACTCGCGAGTGAACATTGAAAATATTTCACTGGTCTCATCCTAATAGACCTTCATCGGACTCATTGGGTTGGACATTCTGCATGAGACTCGTGAGTGTACATTAGAAATATTTCACTGGGATCATCCTAATATATCTTCCTTGGACTCATCAAGTTGAATTTACTCCATTGGACTCATGACTATACCTCCAAAATATTTCAATGGGCTCATCATGATAGACCTTCATCGGACTCGTCAACTTGGAATTACTCCATCGTACTCTCGAGTGTACATCAGAATTATTTTAATGAAATCATCTTGATAAACCTTCATTGGGTCATACTTTCTCCATCAAACTCACAAGTGTACATAAAAAATATTTCATCGGGCTCACGCCGATAGACCTTCATTAGACTCGTTCGGACTCATGTATAGTCTGCAGAAGAGTTTACTATCCTTGTTTCGATAGAATCTTTCTCGGACTCTCGGTTTCGTACTTTTCATATCGGACTCCTGTAAAATCAGCAGAAACATTTACTGAGCTTGTCCTGATAAAACCTTTAATATTGGACTCTCGATTTTGGAATTTCCATATCAAACTTTGGTATAATCATCGGAAATGTTTACTGAGCTCATCTCGATAGAACTAGACTCTCAGTTTCAGACTTTTCATATCGGACTCTTGTATAATCAGCAGAAACATTTACTAAGCTCGTCTTAATAGAACCTTTATCAGACTCTCGATTTTAAACTTTTCATATTGAACTCTTGTATAATTGTCCAAATTTTGTACTGCACTCATTTTTGCAACTAGTTTCAGTGTTCTACAGCCTAGTATGGGGGAGATGTAACGTTTGTTCCTAATAAAATAATTAAAAAAATTCATGTTGTCTCGTAAAATAAAAAATTATGGAAAGTATTTAAAAAAATCCATGTTGGCTCATAAAATAAAATATTATGAAAAGAAATAAAAGAAATAAAATATTATGAAAAGTAATTAAAAAATTGATGTTCATTTATAAAATAAAAACTTAAAACTTAAACCCGGATCTATCAATCAAGATAGATCAAATTTCTTGAGTTTAAATTTAAAAAATAAATACACCTCAAGAAATTGGATCCCTCTCGGTGCTTGATAGACACAGGGTCAAGATGGATCTATGCTGGTGATAGAATATTTACCCGACTTTCAATTTTGGAATTTTCATATTGGAATCATGTATAACTTTCAGTTTATTGAGCTCGACTCAATAGAACCTTTATTAGAGTCTTGGTTACACATAACAATTTTTTTTATTATCATTAATAGCTTTGCAATTTTCAAAATTTTCCCCAAATTTCCTCAGCCAATCTACCATTCCTACTGGTAGACCCTAGATTTAACTCATGGCTCTTTAAAAATACAATCTAATAGTTCAAACCATGTAATTTCATAGAAGTGTTTGTCAAACACTTCCTATGCAAATTTTGATTTCTGTCGGTAACTATGGATTCCATCCCATACACCCCTAGTGCTACAACCAAGAGCTTTGACTCTATCACATCGCCATCCATGTTTAGACCATAGAAGCAAGGGGGATTTATGAATTATAGATTTCTTAAATTTCTCCCTTGGGGCTATAAATACAATTAAAAAATAAGAATTGCATGTGTAGATGCATAATACAAAACACAATGGAAATAAAATTGTATCCACACACACATCATGCATAAACATGCATATTCATCATAGGAGGAAAATAAAATCATTCCACATTCATACACAAAAAATATGCTTATCTTTTAACAAGAGGATCCAAGCAATTGGTAGTGTGAGAGCGATTTTCCACCCAATCGTAGGTATCAACTGCAGAAATTGTCCCCAAGCTCGACTAGAGTTCACCAGGGTGAAGGAAACACCTACATGCTTCTCTCTTTCAACCAAGGAAAATTTTAGGGGCAAAATTTATCCCATGGGCTATTTTTCAACTTTTTTTTCCAAAAAATGATTCGCCAATTTACCATTTCTTAAAAAATGATTCATCCAAATTCCATGAGATCATTTTTTTTAATCTAAAAATTGCGAAAATTGTCCGAAAACTATATAAATTCCTTAGAAATTTGAATATTTTTACAAAACAAATCACCAAATATTTCATGGTTGTAAATTTAAGAATTAGTACGATTCACCAAGGTTTCTACATTTTGAGAAAATTATGTATCCTTAAAATTTTCTGTGCTCTCAACCCATAACCTAATTGCTCTCATGCTTATCCTTGGCGACATTATACATGCCAATCCATTCACTAGTCAAGCCTTGGATTTGAGCTTCGCACTAGGAGTTCTTACTAGCATATTTACGTAATTTACATAATTTGATTTACAATATTCCAAATAAAAACTAGGGGTATTACAGACACCAATTTGAGTGAAAAATCATGACCAATATAATTGAAATTTCTTACAAGTTGTATGTTTCAAAATATTTGTCTATGAAAATTAGACATTTTTTTTAATATATTGGACATATTTCCCCAATTGGATGACCATGGGTTACCAATAAGTGTAAAAATTACATATCAGCATTTTGATTATTGTGGACATCTACCAATAAATGTAAAAATTACATATCAACATTTTGATTATTGTGGGCATTTATGTTGTCCCATTTTGTATGATGAAGGGTTTCTTGTTGATATATAATCAAATGAGTTTCTTATTCTATTACGTTGTCCAATGTTGTAAAATGTTACATTGTTGATTAAATATATGAATGGCTAATATATAGATGTTATATATATATGATTAAATATTACAATGAATAGATGTGTAATCCGATATTATAACACATCACAATCATTATATCCAAAAGAAATAATTAAAATTAAAATATCAATATTTTTATTAAAAAATATTTAATTTTTATGATTAATTGAAAATTGAAAAGAAACAATTAATTAAAATGTAGGCACATAGGTGCATTTTAATTATTTGAACTCACTCAATGGTGTGGGGCATATGTAAATTGTTAATGGTATGGTTCTTTTTACGTTGTGAGAAACCATGCACAGGTGATTTTTAGATGACAAACCACAAAAGTGCTTCTCGTTGTCATCAACACATCAATATCACAGTTCTTGCGTATAATTTTCACCACTGATTTATATATATAATTTACACTAGTGTTATTATGTATAGCAAGTGCACCGAAGTCCACAAAAAATATAAATCCAATGGACGTTATCTCAACTATTATATTTATATGACATAATCGTGTGGATTGTAATATAAGAACTAGTGCATATTTTTTAATGGTATGTGTTATCTCTAGAGTTGTTTTCTAGAATATCCAACCTTGTATAGCAACTTTTTTTTTTCAACTTAGTTTTTTTTTTAAAATCCTAGTTTGTCTTATTTTTGTTTTTACTCTAGTTTGTTTATTATTTAAATGTTTCACTTATTAAAATAAAACAAGGCTCATTGTTCGTATTCATTTTCAAAAAAGATCTTATTTCTTAATTAAATGTTGTTTCAAATCATGTTATGATGCTTAGGACATGGGTGTTATTCATATGATTGATGAATTGAAGTCTGGCAGCATATATTAAAGTTTTAAATGATAACGCTGCTAATGATAAAATATGTGTGTTCGTCTATTGATAGAGGTGGTAGAACCTTGTACTATGTTATTAATACATCATGCTTATTCATTAAGGCATGAACAGTACATTCATACACTATTGGAATCGTGGCAGTCTCCAAGCATCAAGCGTTCATTCCAAAGTCATATCCATAGGCATCCAAATCATTTTACATGATGGATTTGTTAGCTCTTGATGTAACCCTGTAATGTTTTGTTTGACCCTATTTTAGTTTGCATTCTGTGGAGTTTTTAGGGTAAGTATGGATGAAAGTTCACAGAACATGGTGAAGAAGAAGCCTGGACGGTTAATTTGCAGGATTGAGCCAGATAATATACAATGGATCACCCAGTTTCCTAGGTCAGTACAACTAATGAGAGATGCTGGATGGTTTTCGTTTTGTGAGAGGTTGCAGGGTTATAACATTCAGGTGACCAAAGATTTTATAAAGAATTACAAAGATGGAGTGGTAGATTTTTAAAGCTTAAAGGTCATGGTTGATGAGGAATCTATTTCAGAACCTATCGGTGTCCCTACACAGGGAGAGAAATGGTTTAAATAGCAAGAGTTTGAGGGTAATTATGGTGAGTTTCTTTTAACAGGTTTTGAGAAATTAAACTGGAAAAATGGTATACACATAAGCAAGGTTAGCCAAATTGGCGAATTCCATTGGAAATGGTTCAAAATTATATCACCTGTGAAGGGCGATATGACAGGGTTTTAAGATGCCATCTACGACTGTTAATGCATCTCAGTGGAAGTTTAAAGCTCAATTTACCATATTATTTGTTAAAAAGCTTGCAAAGAATGATTTCATGGGTTCAGACCCATCCTGAACATACGACCCGCTCCATTTTCCATCAGGGTTTGATTAAGGTGCTGGTAATTTCTCATTTGAATAAGAGTGGGCGAGATTGGGACAACTTTCTTCTTGAATCAGGGTTTGAATCTAAAAAGAAAAAGTCGGTTAAAGGAAAAGGGAAGAAATCAGATTGTTCATGCAAGCAAACGCAAACAGAGGATCCAATGAAACTAGCAGGTGACCAGACTAGGGCCGAGCAGACTAAATAGGTTGCAGACGAAGGTAAGAAGCTGGCAGAAAAGTTTAATGTTATGGAAGAATCTGATATGCTTAGCATTGTGGTAAAAAATCCAAGTTTTGATGAAGGTAAACAGCTTGAAACATTAAATACGCAAGGCTTGGATTTGAAACCAAGAACTAGGTTAAGAAGCAAGTTAGAGGCAAAGATGAAGCTGATACAAAATTGTGTGAAAGGTAGTGAACTTATTGCTGTCAATGATTCTGATTACCAAGAGGCTGATTACCAAAAGTTGGTTCTCATATCCAAAGATATATTAAAGAAGAAGAGGGCCATTCAGAAGCAGTATGAATAGATGAATATCCAGATCAAGGAGTTGCAGAGTTGAGAACAAAACCAAGATGCTGAATACATCAAATTGCAAAATATGTCCTAGGTTCTTAATGATCTGACTGTCTTGGTAGAATCTTCTAGAAGTCTCTAGTTCGTTGATGATCTAAGATAGTCTAGTCATAGAAAACTAGTTTGTTGATGATTCGACAGCTAGTAGCAAATAATATTGTTTTTATTTTGTTTATACTTGTACTTTGAGAGTTTAGAGTTTGGAAACTTTACTATTTTTGAAAAGGTAGATCCATGAAATAGGATCTTGAAACAATTTCAAACCTTGAAGAATTTTTTATATATATCAAACAATGATGAAGTAGAAGAGGTTGGAACATATTATGGAAGTCAGACTCTAAGCTCGAATTGCAGGCATGTATGTTTTGCTTCATATTAATTGGAAATAACTATTTTGAAATGATTGTGTTCATATGAGCCTACTCTGTTTTAATATTTATGTTACATTTTATCATTATTCTGTCTGTGTGTGGTCTTATCAATCCATGCCATGATTCTCTTGATCAATATGCAATTACCTTTAATGTCTGAATACAGAAACTGTTTCATGTCTTTCACAAAGTTATGCTCATAGTTGTTTCCTTTTAATATCCATCATACTGATACATTACCTGCTGTTCAATATACGAATATGCTATATTTCTGTAACAATTGTTTACCTACCACCAAGTTTCATAGAATTATTTTCCAATTACCTTGTATTTACTGTTAAGATTTCCCTAGGCTTGAACCCCAGTAGTCTAGGTTCAACTCTAGTGATAACATCTTTTGGCGCTGTTGCCGGGGAACGGAGAAACGAAAGTACATCTTCCATGGGTATTTCAGATATTTACATCTGATTTTGGAGGGTGACAAGATCAGTATAATTTATCTGCAGACCACACATTCACCTTGTATTTTAGAAAGTTATAGTGTCTTCAAGATAGATAGGGACTCGAGGAAATCCTTCATCTCCTCTGCACTCAAGGGTTTCTGATCCAGAAAGGATTCTAAGAGAAGCTAGAAAAAAGAAATTTGATTTCCCATCATACAGTAACCCTCAGTATTCTTCAGCTACAACTGTACCTTCTGAATTGTTGGATACTCAAGAAGAAAGAAAATTAGGTTTATCTGTGTGCATCCTTGAAATCGAAGACTTTAAATCTACTCAGATTGATGATATTGAGGTTTATTCAAATCCTCTGACTTATGAACATAATCATATAACAGAGGAAACCTTCACTTTAAAGTCTTTGAATGCACCTTATATACCTCTTACAAGCATAATTTTTATTGGCCAATTGAAAATTGAAGTGCCATCTCCTCCACATACTAAACCACCATCTCCACAAAATCAACCATCTTCTTCACAGATATCTAATCCACCAAATATGGTTGGTCAGCCTCTAGATAGAATGACTTCTATGGTGGCAGCCATATATGCCCCTCTAGTATTACCTCAGCCTTTAAACGCTCTCCCAGGTGGAGACTATCAGAAATATCTCCGAGATTCAATGGTCAGGGAGGTGTTACAGCAAAGGATCACTGGAACACATACCTTAGCTATGTTGATAATCATAATTTTGAACATCAAGATTTGTGGATGAGGGTTTTTGTTCAAAGTCTAGATGGTGAAGTTCGAAAATGGTTTAGAGAATTGACACCAAACTCTATAGATGGTATTGATGCTTTAGAAGAAGTGTTCATGAAACAATGGGGAGATACTAAAGATTACTTGTATTACATCACAGAGTTTGGAGCATTGAAAAGAAAGAAGGATGAGGTTGTTGGGGATTTTTATAAATGTTTCAAAAAAATGTATAGTAGGATTCCAGCTGAAATAAAACCTACTGAAACATCAGCAAAGTTAACCTATGCAAATGCTTTTGATTATCCGTTTTCTTTGTGGTTAAGGGAAAGAAAATCGTTGTCTCTATTGAATATGTAGGAAGCAGCCTTAGAAGTTGAATCTAATATACTTGCTTCAAATAAACTCAAGGAAGAAGTAGAGTGTCAAATGTTTGATAGAAAGGGAAAACGAGAAATGATTCCATTTGCTTCTACAGGAAGGACTTCAGACAGTAAGATGGATGAAATGAATAAAGTCATAAAAAATCTATCTGCAAAGATTGATAAGCTGGAAACATAAAAAAGAAGTCAAAATAGGAATGCTCAGGAAAATGATAATAGAAACCCAAATCAGTTTAGACGTCCTTTTCCCCCTAGGTTTATTCCAAGAGGGAGAAGGAATAATGCTATTCAAAGGGAGAGAAGAGACAATGAAGAACAAAGGGTACATCCACCTTTTCAAAACAATTTGATAAGGTATGATGAAGCTTATGAAACACCAGTAGAAGAAGTTGAATATTTAGAACCTGATATGAATCAATTAGATGAGTTTTCTTCTTCTAGTTTTGTAACTAAGGATGATTATCATAATGCAAAGTTGGCAGATTATTATGAGTTAGATTGTTTTGAGCAAGAAAACAGAAATTTATCAGGAAGCACAGCAGAAGTCATATGGTCTCAGGTTAGGAGTGAAGCAAGCAGCAATTGGCAAAAAGAAGGTAAGGACTTTTCCTACTAAAGAACATTTGCCTTTTGAGAAAAATCAAGAGACACAAAAGGATAAGAGTAAAGTCACAGAAATAGAAGAGTTAGGCAAGCTTGTTAATTTTAATGTAGAACATGAAATCAGCAAAATCAAGATTCCTATTCCACTGACTGAGTTGGTTAAGAACAAATCATATAGAGAGCCTACTCTTAAAATTTTGAATTCTTCAGCTGCTTCCATTCCTTCAGATGAGATTAATTTGCAAGAAGAAAATCCAACTATTAGTACTGGTTCAAAAATAGCTGATCAACCAGATGCTAAATCTGTTTATCCTCCTCCATTTTATATCACACTTACTGTTCATGATCAAATGTTGCATAACTGTCTCCTAGAAGCAGGTGCTTCACATAATATCATGCCTAAGGCAGTCATGGAAGCTTTAGGGCTTTATGTTACTAAACCTTATCATGACTTGTATACCTTTGATTCTAGAGTAGTGAAATGTCTAGGGGTCATCAAAGATCTAGTTGTTAGCCTTGCACAGTTTCCCATGAAAAGTATACTTATGGATATTGTTGTAGCTGATGTAGCTCCTAGATTTGGTATGTTGTTATCACAGTCATGGGCAAAAAGGGTAGGAGGAACCCTTCAAATGGATTTTTCTTATGCTTCAGTACCTATATTTGGAGGAGAATATAGAAGGCTTTATAGGGAAGTGTAGCTGGCATTCTTGGTAAGTGATGATAAGAACCCTACAAACCGTCCTATTTACTCAGTATAGGTAGATATGGGTTCTTGCATGTTACATTTGAATGATGATGTTACAGGTGTGTTACAAGTTCAAAATGATGATTCTACAGAGGTTTTGCAAGTGCAGAAAGATAATCCTGTTCAGCAAAAGAAGGAAGAGCAGGAAGGTATATGGCAAATGTATTTTGATGGAGCATCAAGTAAGGAAGGAGAAGGAGTAGGTGTTGTGCTCATTTCTGCTGGAGGTGAAATTATTTGTCTCATGTACAAGCTGGAATTTCAAACAACTAATAACACTGCTGAATATGAGGCATTGGTTCTGGGATTGAGAGCTGCAAAAGATTTAAATATTCAAAAGCTTGTTGTATTTGGCGACTCCAAATTGATTGTTCAGCAGGTCAAGGATGTTTATCAAGTAAAACAGAAATTGTTGAAAATCTATAGAAATGAAGTTTGGGATTTGATAGATAATTTCTTCTTGGCTTTCAATATAACCTATATCCCAAGAGATTATAATCAGACAACAGACTCACTAACTTTGGCAGCAACGTACTTCAAAGTTCCAAAATTAACACATTTGAAGTATCCCATTGATGTGAGATATAGGCCATCTGTTTCAGATGACATCAAACACTGGAAAGTCTTTCAGGATGATCAGGAGATAAAGTAGTTTTTAGAATTGACAGAGGAATTTGCTGATGATTGGGTTGATCAAGATGAGGATGTTGATATGGCTGGATTTACTGCTTATACAAAAAATTCAATTACTGGTCAGAAAATTGTTGATTTAAAAAGTAATTTCATTCCTAAGGGACTTGTCCCATTGGAAAGGTTGTTCTCAAAGGATGACGCATTGTTGAAACCCAACTTACAAACCACTGAAGAAAATGTTTTAAGTTGTAATATTGGTTCTAAAGCTGAACCTAAAATGATTAGAATATCTAAGACACTCTCAGAAAAGGAAAGGAAAAGATACATCAGTTTGCTGAAGGAATTTGTGGACATTTTTGCTTGGTCATATGAGGATCTTAGAACTTATGATACTAGCATTATCCAGCATAAGTTCCCATTGAAACCAAACACTAAGCCTTTTAAACAGAAACTTCAAAGGCTTAATCCAGCATTATTGCCAGTTATTGAAAAGGAAGTGAAAAAATTGTTGGATGCAAAAATTATTGTGCCTCTCAGGTATTCATCTTGGGTAGCAAATCTTGTGCCAGGATGCAAGAAAAATGGAGAGATAAGGCTTTGCGTATATTTCTGCAACTTGAACAGATGTTGCCTTAAAGATAATTATTCATTGCCTAAAATTGATCAAATTTTGCAAAGAGTTGTGGGTTCCCACAGGATTTCAATGATTGATGGGTTTTCTGGTTATAACCAAATTGCAGTACAGCCAGAAGACAGAGAGAAGACAACATTCACAACCCCCTAGGGTACATTTATGTATGATAAGATGCCTTTTGGGCTCATGAAAGCAGGTGCCACATTTCAAAGGGAAATGGACATGGCCATTGTGGGTGAGAATGAAAAATTTGTTGTCATATATCAGGATGATATCACAGTTTTTTCTAAGTTTGATGATGAGCATTTGAAGCATTTAAAACAAACTCTCATTAAATGCAGAAAATTTGGTTTGTCACTTAACCCAAAAAAGTCTCATTTTGCCATGACAGAGGGCAAACTCTTGGGCCATATAGTTTCTGCTGAAGGAATAAAGATAGATCCATAACGAGTAAAGGCTATCTTGAAATTCACCATCCCCAGAAATAAAAGGAAATTTAATCTTTTATTGGAAACTCAATTTCTTAAGATGGTTTATTCCAAACTTTGCAGAGGTTTATTAAACATATTACTGAGATGCTTAAAAAGGACAGGGAGGTTAAGTGGTCAGATAAGGCTAGACAGTCATTTGAAAGGATAAAGAAGGCACTCATAGAAGCACCCGTTTTAATAGCTCTTGATTATACCAAGGATTTTGCAATTTTCTCATTTGCATCTGAAGATACCATAGCTGTTGTTTTACTCCAAAAGAATACAGATGGCTTGGAACAACCAATATCTTTCTTCAACAAAACATTAAGAGACTCAGAGCTTAAATATAATACAATGGAAAAGCAAGCATATGTACTAGTGAAAGCTCTTAAGTTTTCAGAATTTATGTTTTGCATTCAAAAATTCTGGCTTATGTTCCAAGTTCAGCAGTTAAGGAAATATTGGTACAGCCTGACAGTGAAGGAAAAAGAGGTAGATGGATAACCAAAGTTATGGAGTATGATATTGACATTAAACCTACCAAATTGGTAAAGGGGCAGGGTTTAGCCAAGCTTCTAGCAGAGTCAAACTGTCAGGTATTAGATCTTCATCTCATGGATGAAAGTTCAGAGCAAGCTATGTCAGTAGAGCAGAATGAGGAACAGATTTACAACAGGTATTGTGATTCTTCATGGTATGAAAAGATTGTATATTTTTTGTTGCATTTACAGTGTCCTCCAGATTTAAACAAAAATTAGTGTAGATCTTTAAAATTGAAAGCTCTTAAATATGTTTTAATGGATCAAGTTCTATACTGGAAAGATCCTGGAGGTATATTGCTGAAATGTTTGGATAAAGCTGAAGTTGATGCTGTTACTGCAGAGTTACATAGTGGTGTTTGTGGGGGACATAAGTATTGGAAAGCCATTGCATTTAAAATCTTGATAGCTAGGTATTATTGGCCCACCCTTTTCACAGATGTGTATCATCAGGTCAGAGCATGTGTGTAGTGCCATAAATTTGCAGGTAGGCATAAGTTACATTCATTACGCTTAAAACCTATAGCAGTAAATGCTCCATTTCAACAATGGGGTTTAGAATTTATAGGTGAGATCCATCCTGCATCTAGTGGTCAACACAAATGGATTTTAACTGCATCAGACTTTTTACCAAATGGATAGAGGAAATCCTAACAAGGAATGCAATAGACCAAGTTATCATTAATTTTCTTCAAGACAATATTCTTAGTCAATTTGGGTGTCCAAGAAAGTTAATCACTGATAATGCTCCAGCATTTAAATCTAGAAAAATGATAAAATTTTCTGAAGAAAATAATATTATCTTGAGACAGTCTACACCTTATTACCCCCAAGGTAATGGATTAGCAGAATCCAGTAATAAAAGTATTGTTACTAGTATCAAGAAAATGTTATTGGAGAATAAAAGAAATTGGGACACCAAATTGAGATTTTCTCTATGGGCAGACAGGGTCACTATTAAAAAATCAATTGGAACTTCCCCTTTTCAGTTGGTATATGGAGTGGATGCATTATTTCTTGTTCAATTAGCTTCTCCAGTAATTAAATTTGTGTAGGAAAATGAGGAAGAACCTGAAGAAAAAAGAAGAAGAATGTTTTAGATCATCCAGTTGCAACAAGAAAGAGAAGCCATTATGGAAAAAGCTGAAGTACACAAGAAAAAGGTGAAAGAGAGCTTTGATAAGAAGATCAAAACAAATGTTTTCTCAATTGGTGATGTAGTGTTAAGGTGGGATGCTAGAAATGAGGACAAAGGTAAACATGGGAAGTTTGATAATTTGTGGTTGGGACCATTCATAGTTGTTAAGATTTTGGGGAATAATACTTTTGTTTTACAGACCTTGAATGGTGATGAACTTGCAAGTCCAGTAAATGGACGATTTCTAAAATTGTTTCATACATATTAAGGTGGAGAAGTTCAATGTAAATATTCATTGTACATATCATTTCAGGTTTTGAATAGACTCCAGCCCAATAAGACAGAAATGTGATTCTAGCAGATTGCAAAAGGCACAGGTCAAAGTGTTCTTAAAGTCTCACAAGGAGAACTTTATCCCCAATCGGAGCCAGATGTTATCTCTAGAGTTTTTTTCTAGATTTACCTTAGAATATCCAACCTTGTATAACAACTTTTCTTTTTCCAACTTAGTTTTCTTTTAAAAATCCTAGTTTGCCTTATTTTTGTTTTTACCCTAGTTTGTTTTTTATTTAAATGTTTCACTTATTAAAATAAAACAAGGCTCATTGTTCATATTCATTTTCAAAAAAGATCTTATTTCTTAATTAAATGTTGTTTCAAATCATGTTATGATGCTTAGGACATGGGTGTTATTCATATGATTGATGAATCGAAGCTTGGCAGCATATATTAAAGTTTTAAATGATAACGTTTCCAGTGATAAAATATGTGTGTTCGTCTATTGATAGAGGTGGCATAACCTTGTACTATGCTATTAATACATCATGCTTATTCATTGAGGCATGAACAATACATTCATACACTATTGGAATCGTGGCAGTCTCCAAGCATCAAGCTTTCATTCCAAAGTCATATCCATAGGCATCAAAATCATTTTACATGATGGATTTGTTAGCTCTTGATGTAACCCTGTAATGTTTTGTTTGACCCTGTTTTAGTTTGCATTCTATGGAGTTTTTAGGGTAAGTATGGATGAAAGTTCACAGAACATGGCGAAGAAGAAGCCTGGAGGGTTAATTTGTAGGATTGAGTTGGATAATATACAATGAATCACCCAGTTTCCCAGGTTAGTACAGCTAATGAGAGATGCTGGATGGTTTTCATTTTGTGAGAGGTTGCAAGGTTATAACATTCAGGTGACCAAAGCTTTTATAAAGAATTACATAGATGGAGTGGTAGATTTTGAAAGCTTAAAGGTCTTGGTTGATGAGGAATCTATTTCAGAAGCTATCAGTGTCCCGACACAGGGAGATAAATGGTTTAAACAACAAGAGTTTGAGGGTAATTATGGTGAGTTTCTTTTACCATGTTTTGAGAAATTAAACTGGAAAAATGGTATACACATCAGCAAGGTTAAACCAAATTGGCGAATTCCATTGGAAATGGTTCAAAATTATATCACCTATGAAGGGCAATATGACAGGGTTTTAAGATGTCATCTATGACTATTAATCCATCTCAGTGGACGTTTGAAGCTCAATTTACCATATTATTTGTTAAAAAGTTTGCAAAGAATGATTTCATGGGTTCAGACCCATCCTGAACATACGGCCCACTCCATTTTCCATCAGGGTTTGATTAAGCTGCTTGTGATTTCTCATTTGAATAAGAGTGGGCGAGATTGAGATAGCTTTCTTCTTGAATTAGGGTTTGAATCTAAAAAGAAAAAGCCGGTTAAAGGAAAAGGGAAGGAATCAGATTGTTCATGCAAGCAAATGCAAACAGAGGATCCAATGAAACTAGCAGGTGACCAGACTAGGGCCGAGCAGACTAAACAGGTTGCAGATGAAGTTAAGAGGTTGGCAGAAAATTTTAATGTTATGGAAGAATTTGACATGCTTAGCATCGTGGTAAAAAATCCAAGTTTTGATGAAGGTAAATAGCTTGAAACCCTAAATATGAAAGACTTGGATTTGAAACCAAGAACTAGGTTAAGAAGCAAGTTAGAAGCAGAGATGAAGCTGATACAAAATTGTGTGAAAGGTAGTGAACTTATTGCTGTCAATGATTTGGATAGTGAAAAAGACACACAAATAGCTGAGGGGAATTTTTCAGAAAATGAAAATTTCATAGATATTCAAAGAACTGTAGGGTATATACCTGAAGTATTTTGCATAAATAAACAAACCTATTCTGAGAATGAGAATGGATCAGTTTCCAAATATTTACAAATGGATGAGGTTTCTATGGAGGTAGAAGAGATCGAAATAACTCCAGAGTTATATCAAGTTAAGAAGTCTTTACAGTCTTACAAGGAGCAAAGCAAATATCTCCAAGACATAAATGAGAACCTGATGTCTGCCAACAAGAGACTGCGAGAAGATCTGGAAGAGAAAGAGGATGATTACCAAAAGTTGGTTCTCATATCCAAAGATATATTAAAGAAGAAGAGGGCCATTCAGAAGCAGTATGAACAGATCAAGATCTAGATCAAGGAGCTGCAGAGTCGAGAACAAAACCAAGATGTTGAATACATCAGATTGCAAAAGAGGTCCCAGGTTCTTAATGATCTGACTGTCTTGGCAGAATCTTCTAGAAGTATTTAGTTCGTTGATGATCTAAGATAGTCTAGTCATAAAAAACTAGTTTGTTGATGATTTGGCAGCTAGCAGCAAATAATGTTGTTTTTATTTTGTTTATACTTGTACTTCGAGAGTTTAGAGTTTGAAAACTTTACTATTTTTGAAAAGGTCGATCCATGAAAATAGGATCTTGAAACAATTTCAAACTTTGAAGAATTCTGTATATATATCAAACAATGATGAAGTAGAAGAGGTTGGAACATATTATGGAACTCAGACTCTAAGCTCGAATTGCAAGCATGTATGTTTTGCTTCATATTAATTAGAAATAACTATTTTGAAATGATTGTGTTCATATGAGCCTACTCTGTTTTAATAATTCAGTTACATATTATCATTATTCTGTCTGTGTGTGGTCTTATCAATCCATGCCATGATTCTCTTGATCAATATGCAATTACCTTTAATGTTTGAATACAAAACCTATTTCATGTCTTTCACAAAGTTATGCTCATAGTTGTTTCCTTTTAATATCCATCATACTGATACATTACTTGCTATTCAATATACGAATATGCTAGATTTCTGTAACAATTGTTTACCTACCACCAAGTTTCATAGAATTATTTTCCAATTACCTTGTATTTACTGTTAAGATTTCCCTAGGCTTGAACCCCAGTAGTCTAGGTTCAACTCTAGTGATAACAATATGCACCAATGTTTTTAAGAAGGATAATAAGCAATAGTGATTTATAGCATAAAATATGCATCGGGGCTTTCTATAAACAAAAATCTCTAGTGAATAAAATTTAAATTGCATGCACCTATGTGTGTATATTTACTACAGACTAGTTCACAAAATTTAAATTTTATGCATCAGTGTGTGTATGTTTAAGACACGCCAGTGTGCCCTTATGCTTTTTGCACACCGATTAAAAAAACTCTAATTGCCCTATTTATAATGAAAATCCATTATAACCTCCTCTAGTAGCCCTATTTGTTGATTTAATATGAAAATCCATTACAACCTCCACTAAACCCTCCATTAACAATGGTGGAGGTTTTAGCAGAGGATAATTGTTTTGAAATTTTTTCCAAATCTTGTAATAATAAAAGCCTCCACAAAACCCCCACTATAATGTGATTTTTTTGTAGTGTCACATTGCAAACATGAAGAGAGGTGTTTATTATGCACAAGAGGATTTATCCACCATTGGGAGGTTTTTGGATTGCTCCTATTTTGGTTGGCGTTGGCGTTGTCTCTATTCAGTTTTGTAAGGAACCTAGTAGTTTAGTTTTGAGCTTAAGATCTTAGCACGAGGGGTACAACAACATAATTTTTTATACAATGGTTGGGAGGAAAATCACTAGTGAGTGCATATCTCCATCAATTCACTACTTAATTATAGAAGGCTTAGTTTGTACAAGGACGTGGAGAAATTATGGTGATTGAATACAAGTGATTTCTATGGATTATTTCTTATGTTGTTATCAGCATTATAGAATATTTTTTAGGTTACTATTATTTTCTAAGTATTATATGAAATGTATATATCATATATGTCATTGTAAAATGGGTCAATATAGTTTTTTCCTAATTTTATCGATTAACAATGTTGATGAAATTAACTTCATCTTTTTATAAAAAAAATTAATTAAATATATAAAAAATCTTAGATTTCATTTTCCAAATTATTCAACCATAAAAACAATTTAAAAAATCAATATAATTCATTATCATCCTCTTAATAATTCAAATAATGGATCATTTCTCATATATAGTAATTTAAAATTAGCCCACAGGCATATAATAGATGGTGAATGGATGTATTGTTAAAGCACTCCTTGTGATAGATCACCAATTCGAAACTTCTGGACACTAACTTAAAAAAAATAAAATTTCTTTATTTAATACCCTGATATCTAATATAAAAAATACAAACCCATTATATAAATATATTAAAAATAAATTATATGTATATGGTTTCAACATTAATCTTCTCATAATAAATAATACTTACCATGCAACTTTTTATTGGAATGGAAATAAAAAAGTAAATATGAACATCATTACAAATGAGAAAAACGTATTCTTAAAACATTCAATAATAAAAACTTCAAATATATTGTTTAATCTAAAAATATCCTAGGGGTACAAATTTATAAACTTCAATGTCACTGGTTTTTATTTTTTCCAGAGAATTCACTGGTTTTTATTATATAGCACTTACCTTGGACTTATTATTAAATTTCTTCAAAGGACCAAATTCCTGCACTATTAATAGGACCACTACACAATGCCATCCCTAAAGTTGTCACGTTTTTATTATATAGTACTTACCTTGGACTTATTATTAAATTTCTTCAAAGAACCATATTCGTGAACTATTAATAGGACCACTACACAATGCCATCCCTAAAGTTGTCATTCTGTGATAAATTTATGTACTTATTATTAAATTTCTTCAACGGACCATATTCATGTACTATTAATAGGACCACTACACAATGCCATCCTTAAAGTTGTCACTCTATGATAAATTTATGGACTTATTATTAAATGTCTTCAAAAGACCATATTCATGTACTATTAATAGGACCACTACACAATGCCATCCCTAAAGTTGTCACTATGTGATAAATTTATGGACTTATTATTAAATTTCTTCAAAGGACCATATTCATGTACTATTAATAGGACCACTACACACTGTCATCCCTAAAGTTGTCACTATGTGATAAATTTATGGAGTATGAGACTTAACTAAATTTAAAATGTTTCTCACTTTAATGCCATCCATGGACTTTTTTTCATAGAAAAATTCTACTTACTATTAATATACGAAATAGTAAATAAAACCAGCTATCAGAAACATACAAGAAACCTCAACCCCTGTCATATAGAGGAACAGGGAAAAGGCCATCAAAGTGACAGATGTGTTGTCAACTACAACAGTAATGACCAATAAAAAGTGCCAAATGACCACAAGACAATACAGGATTCCATCCTGTATAAGAAACAGTTCCAAATGTCGCCAGCACAAATGTATCCATAGCAAAAATATATAAAAGGTCTCATATACAGTCATCCAAATACATCATATAAAGGATCCATCAAAGCTATAATACCGAATAGCCTCCATAGGAGTCTGACAAAAATGCCGCAAAAGGTAAGTATACAAAAACTTCCAACAAGTAGTTGGAACCAGTACCTATCAAGGATCTGCACATAGAACTAACAAACATATAAGTATATCGGTCCGCATAAATCAGGAAAGCACAAACAAAATGTGAATAATATAAATATAATAAACATCATTTCCAATGCAACTGATAAGAGCCATGGGTGAAAAGTATATCCTCCCACCATTCCTGCCACATGATGACCCCAAATTGAGAGTTTAGAGCCCGCTTAGATAACTTATCCGCCGTCATATTAGCCTCCCTGAATACATGTTCAAAATGTATATGTTCAAAATCCCTGATAAGCTTCTACGCCGCATCCATCCAGTGTGAAAGAAGCAGCACATTGAGTGCTGTCCTGCCTCTAGCCCAAGAGATAATGGATAATGAATCGCCAAAAACTACAAGAGAGGAGATCTTCCTCAATCGAGCCCAGAACAATAAGAGCCAAAGGGCACATAACTCGCTCCTAGTATTGGTTCCATTACCCAGATTTAACCATATATGTATGGAGACATCGTTGGAGATGTGAAGTGTAGCGCCTGCTCCACCCCCCCCCATCCCGACCCGCAGCAGCCCCATCAAAAAATCCACATGGAAAAATTAGCACAGGAGGGGCATGTCGATGTTTCATATTCAGACTTTCTCTGCCCCCTACAGCTCTATGAACTGAGATAAATTCTTTGTACGCTGCAATTGATTTGAAGCATATCCCATCCCTAAAAGGAATCCCGTTTTCAAAGATATACAGGTTTCAAGCTTTCCATACCTCCCAGATCATATAATATGGAAGTTCAGTACACCCAGTAGATACATGGGACCAAGTATCGAGGCATTCACATAGTGAACTGTGGTTGCAACAATATTGCACTCCAGCTTTGTATGCAATTAGATCCCAGAGGTCTCGTATGAACTGACAGGAAGAGAATAGGTGGTCTACTGTTTCTCCCTGTGAGCAACATAGGGAGCACCATCTCGGGCCACAAAACCCACGACGACAAAGATTGTCCCAAGTTAGAATCTTGTTACACAACGCAAGCCAGACAAAACATTTTATATTGAGGGGTAACACAAGTTTCCAAATAGCTTTATCCCACCAACGAATCACAGTTTGTGTCTCAGCAAACATTGCATCGTATGCCAATTTTGCTGTTACATTCCCGCCAGCCACATCCCACGTCCAGACTAATTTGTCCGCACCATCAGCCAGCTTAATATTAGATTGATATATCGGCCTGATATACTCTTCCCATTCCTTCCCCAAGGTACCCGATAAGCCCAGCTGAGTGGCTGAAATCCAAAGAGACCGCCCATCCACAATCCTACTAGCCGCATGGGCCAGAGTATAAAAACCTTTAGCATGGAGATGAGTCCTCAAGTCCAGCAATAGAGAATGTCCCGAAGGTCCCCCCACAATCGGATCCAGCCCCAGTTTTATGTCACGTCCATTGCCCGGCAGCCAAGCAATCCAATGTGCTATTACCCTGAATGATCCTATCAATCCGTTCCATATATTTGACACCCCCAATGTAGCAGGTTGCTTCAACCGCAGCCAGTTTGTCATAGTAATACCTTTAAGGTATTTGCCTCTGATAATCCTTCCCCAAATCGAGTTATCAAAGAGTGCACGCCAGAGACTTTTTGCGTGCAGAGCCATAACAAATATTTCAAGATCCTTAATATTCCAACCCCCCAATTTCCATGGTCGAGCCAAAACTTTCCATTTCATGAGATGAAATTTCTCCTGAACACCCCCACCCGACCACAGGAAGCTGAAGCACTTCCGTCTTATTAAGCATAGGATGGATCGAGGGATTTTACAAAGATAGAACCAATAAACACCTACATTCTGTAATATGGATTTCACCAAAGTAAGCCTGCCCCCCAAGGATAAATGACGAAAGCTCCAGTGACTTATCTGCATTTCAAACCGTCTAACAAGCCAAGACCAATCATTTATCAGGTATTTAGTTGGCTTAATGAAGAAACCAAGATATTTCGTTCCAGCATCGAGCTCCTTGAAAGTTAATGGCAAAATATTGCTTATCAACTGTTCCTCATCGGCCACCAACGAATGTTTCAAGAAAAAAGATTTAATATAACTGATAATGATACTAGTAACCAAGCAGAAAAGGTCGAGTATTTTCTTGTATTGTATCCATTCAGCAAGAATACCCTTACCAAAAAGCATAACATCATCCACAAACAGTGAATGTGTAACAGAAATCTCCCTTGTAATTTTAATGCCAGCAATCCGCCCCTCTCGACGAGCCTTATTTATTGATACACTCAAACCTTCAATGACCAATAGAAACAGAAGTGGTGATAGAGGACAACCCTGTCTAAGGCCCCGAGATGCCTTAAAAAATACCGTAGGATGTCCATTAATCAGAACAACATAATTAACCGAGGATATGCAAGCCATAATCCATTTCATCACCTTCCATGGCAGACCGATCTAGATAAGAATAAGTCTCAGGAAATTCCAGTCCACCTTATCGTATGCTTTCACCAGATCCAGTTGTAGGATGAGTGCTTCAATTCTCTTCTGTTTAATAGTATGAAAGATTTCCTAAGACACTCCCACAGCATCATGTATCTGTCTGCCGCGAAGGAACCCATACTGTTCCATGGATATGTGTCTAGAGAGCATAGGTTTGATCCTATCAGCAATGATCTTGGAAATAATCTTGTAGACTAGATTGCATAAAGCAATCAGTTTGAATTCATCATAGTTATTCGGATGGGATGTCTTCGGAATGAGAGCCAGGTAAGTAGAGTTTAAAGCCCCAGAGACAGTGCCAAGTTTCCTAGATTCATCCACAGCCAACCGGAGATCTTCCCCCATAATATCAAAGAAATGGATGAATAGTTCCACCGACCACCCATCCGGTCCAGGAGATTTATCTTTAGCAAAACCTCGCAAGGTGTTTTCCACATCTCCCAGAGAAACCTCCAGAAAAATACCATCCCCCTCCTCCTCATTAAAAATCCGTGGGTATTCCATTATAAGTTTAAACTGTTCAACCAGAGTTGTATTTTTTGGGTCACAATAGTATTCCTGGAAGTGATGAACAACCCCATTCATTAATTCCTCCTCCCCCCTAATCCTCCGGCCCATGTGATCATTCAGGTCCCAAATGGAATTCTGCATCCTACGGGAGTCTGCAAATTGATGGAAAAATTTTGTATTCAGATCCCCCGCCTTGAGCCAAATAGCTCTACTCTTCAATCTCCATGATTCCTCCTACATCAGAAGTATTTTCATTTTTCGACACTCCATTGAAGAGAGCTTCGATATTTCCATAGCGCTGAGTCCAGTACCCACATCTCGCTGCATCAGGGATTCCATTTCCTTTTCAATCTCAGCAAGTTCTCTACCCATCAATTCTTTTTTGTTTTTTTCCCACAATATGGTATAGTCTTTGATCACCTTAAGTTTCACCGCCAGCTTGTCCATAGTAGATCTCTCCCCCGAAACATCCATCTGTAGCCATCTACTTCTCACCCCCGTAGTGTATTCATCATCAGAAAGCCACGTGGAGTTGAATTTGAAAGGGAAGGATTTATGATAGGGCTCCTCATCAAATTGAAGAATAATAGGAAGGTGATCACTGATTTTAATTTGATGAATCCAGGATCTATAATTCTGAAAGCAAGTCAGAAGCGATTCCGATATTAGGAATCAGTCAATGCATTTCTGTATCAAATTTTCCCCCTTCCTGCCATTAGACCAAGTAGGTGCCATCGTCCGCGGGGCCACATCGATTAAGGAGTGTTTCATGAATAAATTAGAGAAATAGGGGCCCAGGGGATCCCACCTGGCCATACCCCCCCAATACTCCTCATCCCCCCACGTGAAGTTGAGGTCCCCAGCAATAATTAAGTTCTCCAGTTCCAACAGATGGTCCGAGATAGCCAAGTCCCAGAAAGTCTCCCGGTTACAATAAGGCCCATAACAATTTATAATATTAATTTTCTTCTTCGATCCCCTAATGCTTCCAGACAATAAGATACCTAGAGTGATGTTTGATGGAATAAGTCTCAAAACAAGCGGGTTCCATGCCGCCAGGAGACCACCAGAGAGACCAGCAGCATCCACAGAGCAACACATCCATCCTGGCTTAACCTTATTAAAAAATATACGAGCCTTTTCCCCGCTTACCATAGTTTCCTGTAGAAGTACCAGATCCGGTTTGACAATTTGTAACACACGTTTCAAGGCCAATTGTTTGGGTAGGCCCCCCACCCCCTGGATATTCAGAGAGAAAAATATCATTTCCGAACCCTCACAAGGGCTTTCATTCCTCTAAGAGCCTGGGTATCAGATGATTTGGGGGAGCCCACCTTGTTCAGGTCATCCTCTGTCCCCCCCAGAGTGACCTTCTTGTTTTTCCTGGCGCTTCTAGTTTTCAAAGGAGATAAGTCCTGAGCCAGACCACCCCTATGTGCCCCCTTTTGAACACAAATGTCTCCAGTTGTTTCAGGAATGAGTGCGGAGGAAGCCTTGTTAGCCACCCCGTCTGGGATAGTATTCTTCAGACCCAGAAAGCCCTCCAAATCTCCACCAATTGTCTCATTAATGTCCACCTCCCTGTTTCTGTAGAATGTAGGAATGGGTGTCTTCTTCACCATATCTGAATATGATGGAATGTGAAGTATATGCCCTTTCGGTTCTGGAGTTATATTGGGTCCATCATTGTGACAATCAGTCACCGGCTTATTTACAGGAATCAATTCACAGGTCCCCATCCTCTCGACCCCATTGTCATATTTATTCATGCCAGAATTCTTCCCGGCATCTCCATAACCCTTCTCGGCATCCGGGGCAAGGAAGGGTAGCTCAGAATCGGTGGATACAAGAATCGTCGGTTCAACAGAAGCAAGAGGACCAGGAGAAGCAGAGATAACAGGTGAGGTATCCACAGGGCAGAGGTTTTTCATTCTCTCAAACAGCTCCGTCTCAGATATAGGGTCATCATTATCAAAAGTTTCATTTGATTTATGTTCAGTCCCGGAGGAGTTTGAAGCCAAGTTGTGTCGTCGACTCATGTAATTACCATTATTACCATTGTTTAAATCTAATTCATTTATAAAAGAAATGTCCAGTTCATTTAGTGAATGAAAAAACTTAGGATCCTGTAATTCCAACTTACGATACAATGCTGAGTCAAGTGCAAGCCAGTTGGAGAAGCCATCAAGAGATCCCGTTGCATCCATCTCAAGGTCGCTGCCATCATCCGACGACCAGAACAGAACCCCATCTTTTAGGCGACTGGAAGAAGCCGGGGCCTACATTGTCGCAACAGGTGCCCCACCGCTTTGCAGTTCGAGCAACGAAATGGAATGCCCCAGTAGTCAATGACCTGAGCCAGCTGTCAGCCATGCCAGTTAATGTGCAGAATGTCGATAAGTCCCAAGGAGACATCCACCTCAACCAACATCCGCCCCATACATCGATCAAAGCAATTAAGGTGTTCCTCCTCTACATGCAAGAACCGTCCAAGACGATTTCCAATGGCTTCAAAAGCCCCACGATTCCACAGTGCCAGTGGAAGACCAGGTAGAAGAACCCACAGATGTCTAAGACGAACTGAAGCCGATTCTGGATCAAAATCTGTTTGCCATTTTTGGAGCATTAAGCTCCCCGTGCCGTATAGCCACAATCCATCTAGAATAAGAGTAGCATGGGCCTCCTGCTCAAATTTGAACCCGTACCATCCACATGCCAAAGCAAAAATCTGTGGAGTGTATTTCAATATGGGGTTCCACATCTCCTCCACCCATTTGACAATATTCCTCCAGTTCATGGCATGGTATGAGAATTTACCCACCAGAGCTGTCATATTAAAGTCCACAGTTTCTTCTAGCCCAATATCCCGGTCGACCGTCAGCCAAGCCTCCCCCAGTCTGCTGAAATATTTACCACACAGTCTTCTAGCCGCACGCAAGGTCAACCCATTTTGCTCACTGTCGTCGCGACCCGGAAGAACCCTGGCACTGCCCATGGATGGGTCTGAGCCTGAGGCTTCCACATGTGTCTTTCCAAAGGCCAAGTGTCCCTTGTGTGATTTAGCATGTGGCATCACATGCCGGTGGTTAGGGTTTATTGCCCTCTTCCCGTTCAGCTAATTTTTGAAGAATGAGTCCGGTTTGAACAACCCGGCTTCTTCAATCATGAAATCCGACACATTCAGGTTATTATCTGCCGGTAATACGGGTTCTGGCCTATTCCCTTCCATTCCGGCAGCCCAAACGTCACCGGATCCAGATTCACGGCTCAAAACCATCTTTTAACAACCACCCCCCTGACAATAGTGTTTAAACAATGCCAAAAAACTCAGGAAACAGGTCCAGAAAAAACAATAAACTGATATATCGGTGGTCTGCACCCCGTAAATCCGTTGTTATATATGCGCCAGAGGTCACGGCATCAAAACCCCCCTATACCGATAACTACGGCTCACCACAGAGTAATACCCAGGCTAGAAACCGGCACTTAAAACTCGGGTAACCGGTCTAGAAGAAACAATAAACTGATATATCGGTGGTCCACACCCCATAAATCCATTGTTATATTTGCTCCAGAGGTCACGGAATCAAAACCCCCCTTTACCGGTAACCATGGCTTGTCACAGTGTATCACCCAGGACGGAATTCGACACTTAACCGCACAAGCTAAAAGACCAAAGCGACAAACAATAAAGTATTAAACGGCAACAATTACAGTGGACCTTACCCATGGATGCCTAAGAGTTAACCCGTCGATATCATGGATGTAATCCCGAGCCGTGTGATAGGTATCAACAGTTACCAGCTGAGCTCACTTTGGCGATAAGAAACGAGCTCACTTCGTCGATAAGAAACGAACGTCAGCCTCTAAACCGGATGGCCACCGAGCATTCAACACCCCACAACCTGAGAAAAACCAGTATAAACCCTAGTCTGGAAAACCCCTCTCCACCTATGTTACACCTCAAATGCCATCCATGGACTTATCATCACATCGCTTCATAGAGCCATATTCATTTGACGTTAATAGGACCACGATCATGTGCCATCCTTTAAGATGGGAATATGTGACAAATTTTATGGAGTATGACATTTAATGCAATTTAATAAACTCATTTTGGCTCCATGTTGACAGTGTTAGAGATATTTAACAAATTTAAACAATGAAACATCCCATCCATCCATTTCTCAATTTACAAAAACGATGAAACTTAATAAAATCTGATAATTTTGGCTCCATGTTGTGCTAGTTTGGAAGCACAAGTAATGTCTTATTAGCCAACCTTTTCACAATATCCAAACACAACTTCGAGTGAACCAATCCACACTACTCCGAGTGAATCAATCTAGTTCCACATAAATACTTGGTATATATTGAATAGAAAATAGGCAACACAATCTATTTTTCAAACAATAGCCATGAGGTTGGCAATGTTCCTACCATTGCCACCTTCTTTATTTGTGGGAGGCATGAAGTCGTAATTGTTTTTATGTTTAGTGTTTATGTTGAATGCTTTTAAAAAATTCAAGGGAATGTATTCTTTTTGGTTGAAACAATAAATATAGAAAATAGACAATATTTAATTGAATCATTTGAAAATAGTCGAAAAATAACGAAGCAAAATTAAACTCAATTGAAAAGAATAGCAGGTGCGAGGATGCTATCACACATGGAAGAATACAACATTAGAAAACAAAAGCACTACAGTAAGATGATTGGCATGGGGAAGTGAGCGAAAACCCTAGCATTTTGAGAGTCGTTTTTTGCTGTAGCTTGGGCGGCCAGGGCTTGGCCCAGCTGCCCCTCCTTCCCTGTACATAGCTGTTGGTTTTCTTGCAGGCTTCCTGAAGGACGGCAATCGGTGGAGGAATCGTAGGGATTCTGGCTTCAGGGACTCTCGGCAGGTGCTAATGGAGGTCTGCTCCAAAACTTCTATGCGGGCTTGTTGCAAAGTAGCTTTGCTGAGCTGATGTGTAGGGTTCCTGGTGGTCGGTGTCGGTGGAGGCGTCTGGGGCTCTTGTTTACAGGGAAGCTCATTTGCTACGACGGTGCTATCGGGGGTTTTTTGTATGGCCATTTTCCTCATCAGGGGTTGCTGGCTGATTGTTCGCCGATTTGGGAGATCCATTGAGTTTGCTGCTCGTCCACTGACTTGGATCTTCTTTTCTTCTATTGAGGGTTTCGGTTATGATGGAAACTGAAGCCGTCTTGCTGAGTTTACTGTTGTCAAGGGTTCTTGGAGGCCGGTGGGGGTTTTGTGGCACCTTGCTCAGGGTTCGTGAAGGCTGGTGGGTGCTCTCGGTGGAGGCGTCTGAGTTTTTTGGTTCTTGGGAATCTCGGCATTCTTTGGCGGTCTGCTCTTGGCTTTCTTTGGGATCTTGTCTGGCTGTGTTTTCACCCGGGGTTTGCTGGGCGCTGGCTTTCGCTGATGAGGGTTTCAGCTTTGACGGATCCATTCTTTCGATGGAGACATACATTTTTCTTTGCTGAGGATCCTGTTGCCTAGGGATCTTGGAGGCTGACATGTGTGGGGCTCCCATTCTCTGGAGCTTGTGGTTTGCAGACTTGATGGAATTTTTATCTGTTTTTTCTTCTGCTATCTTTCTTTTTTCTAGGCAATGAGGGTTTGTTCTCGAGCTTGTTTACTGTATCCACTTATATGTGACAATGTATGGAGCAGCTTACACTCTCCATATATCTGCAGAATGTAATTTTGTATCTTCTGATAATAAAATTACGATTTTTTCCGAGGAAAAAGAAAAGAAGTAAGATGATTGGCATGCACACTGAAATAAATTGTGAAAAAAATAGACTTTAAGCACTTTTTGACAACGAAAAAAGTGTGGAAAGAGTTGTGATTTTACATACCTTTTCTCAATGTACACCAATTTTCATAAACTTAATTAGCGTCATGTATCAAACTAATTGTTAATTAATTATAGATTTACTTTTAGGTCTTTAGATAAAACTATATAGACACATGTCACATCAATCTATTTGCATCTATTAGTCAAGCAGATGATGTGTATTGGAATAAACATAACATCTCAATATAGTGTATACATGGCATTATTATCTAAAATTTGAACAAAATAATCACCATGACAAGAGTGACATGTGGCATAGTCTGTGACAGTGTGCAAAAAATATCAACAATGGAGGTAGTGTCCAAAGCAATTACCATAATCGTTGCTCAGAGAATAGCACATTGTCCAAGATGTAACCATGACATAGGTTTTTTAGCAGTTAGGTTGTAGAAAGAAATCATTTTAACTAGAAAATGGATATACTATTAACTAGCAAAGAAGAAACATATTTTTGTTGAAAGCATGAAGCAAGAGAATTGATATAAATGCCAGCTTGAGCAAGAGAATTTGTATAAAGGCCAAATTGTACTTGATTTATAAATCTGATTTGCAATAAAGATATGTGTTATGGAAAGCTTGAAGAAAGAGAATTGATATAAAGGCCAAATTGTACTTTCTTTATAAATCTGATTTGCAATAAAGATGTGTGATATGGAAACATTAGCGACAAAATTTCAAAATTTACATGGAAGCCATTGAGTAGATGCAACTAATATATGTTGAAATACCACATAGTGTTTATAGCTATATGTTTTTTTGCTTTGTTAGCAAGGAAAAAAACATATAGCTGGAATAGCAAGTGAATTTTAAAGACAATCTTCTAATGCAAAGTGCAAGTTTCTAGAGGTTTTTTATAGTGGCAATAAATGCTTTTTGGTGAAAAAAATCGATGTTTCTTTTTAAATTTCTCCGTTTTTGGTTTTGCATAGATGTGCAAATGATAACCACTTCTTATCTGGGAAACAATATGGTAGGCATGAGCAAAAGAACATTTTACATCAAATTAGTTGCCCCTGTCATAGTTTTTGCAAGTACCTGTTTCTGCACATTGTGTATAAACTATAGTCAAATCAATGAGCACATTGGCAACAATAAATGTATTTGCAAAGTCATAGAAAGAAGCTTTAATTATGCAAAATAGTTAGTAACATGGACAAAATGGAACTACATAAAAAAGGATGGATGAAATTGCCATATTGTATGTAGAGGAACAAGGTTTGTAGATGACACTGACAAAATATATAAAGTGATTTGTAAAGGAAAGTGAAAGTGTATGTCTTGGAAGAAAATTTCTTATATGAAAATGCAATTTCTACAAAGCAAAGATGGTTGTTAGAAAGAAAAATCTTAACTGGGATTGGAGATGCTTGAAAACCAAAGATTCCATGTATTACAATTACAACAATGTCAGTAAATCAAAGTATAATAAAAAAAAGACATATGTTTTGTGATCAATGGTTTTGGAAAATTGTGAGACCATAAGTTGCATTCAAATTTTGGTAAGTTGCAAGCACTTTTGTGTTGACATGATTCTGAGAGCCATGAAAAATATTTCCTTGAAGCAGAATTTGCATTCTTAGGATAATTGCACAAGAATGGTTGCATGTACCGATGTGCTCATTGCAGAGTTTTCTATTTGTTAGAGGCACAATAATAAAATGTATCTTTGCTTGCTATTATCAAGGTGGATCAAAAATAGGATTTTCTAAATTTAGGAACAAGTATCAAGAAACCAAATATTTTTTTATATGTTGAAATCCAAGAACCTTAGGAACATTGTGTAAGTTTCATATGCATTAGCCTCATTAATTTCTTGATTTCAAAAGCAATAATATTGGTTAAGTGGTGAGTGAAACAACACGTTCACTTAGCCAAGATGCCCTAAGTAGCATTCCTTGCAGAGAAGCATGAGCAATGTTATCTTATTTCAATAAGTGATAACTAAGCAGATGTTTTAACCTAGTGGATTTAGAATGTCTAGAAATAGTGTATATGACATGGAAATAGGAAATAGTGTATTATGGTTTTTAGATAAATATAAAAAAACTTATACAACCTATAACCTCAAGGTGCATATATCAAACTCCAGCTGGTTCTGTGCTAGTATAAATGCAATTGCTTTCATGGAGAATGAGCACATTATTGTATAAAATTTTGTCAAACCCCAGCTAGTTCTAGGCTAGTTTAAAATTGATTACGCCAAAAAAAATATTGAACTTATAATGGACCAAAACCTCAAATAGTTAAAATATCCATTGGCCAAAATTTCAACTAAGTTAGAATTGAATCTTATAGTGCATAAATATAACTTATTAATTAGATGCTTAGTAAAATTTATTCAGAATTTTGAAAACACTCTTAGAAAAAAGACATGTTTATCCAATCATAACAAAACAATTCCACCGAAAATAGGTCCCACTGATAAAAGATCAAATATGTCGATTTATTGACCTACTTCAAAGTGAATGGAGATTCACCATGACAACACACCATGCGAATCATCAAACTAATACTAATTAATATTTGCACAAGGAAACAAATAATAATTCAAAAAATAAATAAATATGCCACAAACCCAATCTGATGCCCATTAAGCAAAATTAGAAATAGTACTAAAATAACAGATGAAATAAATCTCACAAAAACACACCACAATAGCCATTGAGTATTCATCATTAACATAAAATCTCCATAATGGGCATCAATTGCATCATTACACTAATATGTGCTTGGCATTTTCCAGTTTCAAAATTATACTAATATAATAGTAGATAACAAAAAAATATACTTCATAAGATAGAAAATACAATATTACCATATGCAGTGTGAGTGGGAAAGTGCTTAGTCCACTTCTTCAATCTTAGGACTAGCACCTCTGCCGCATGATGGTCCACCCTCCTCTGGGGGAACACTACCAATGCCACCTCCAGGCATATCACCACCTTAGTCTAGTACGTTTTAGCAATTATTGGGTTACCTATGCTCTCAATCTCCTCCATCTTATCATCAAATTCACCACCCTCATCCAACTGGTTGTTATCCAACCACTGAATTTCCTGCTCAATTGCATCTTCAATTTTCTTATTGTCATATGGATCCAACTTGGCAACAATTTTCTCATCCTTGAATACAATATTCCTCATGTTGTGTACATAGTTCTCCAATGAATTTTTTTTACTCAACCTTCCTATTGTGCTCTTCATCCTCAGGCTTGTACTTTTCAGCTTCCTCATCCATCTTCTCAATCACTTCTTTCGTCAACCTACCCTTGTCATTGGTGATTGTAATCGTGTTCTTCTTTTCAATGGTATTGTCCTCAATTGAAACATTAAGGATACCATTGGAATCAATTTCAAAGAAAAATATAATTTTGAGGAATTCCTCTAGGAGAGAGTGGGATACCCCTCTTTCTATAATCTAGAGGAATGGACTTCTGGATTGACCTCAAAAAATTACCCAACACTCCCTGCAACTCGAATCCTAACTCCAAACCCCATATTTTGGGTAATGTTAATTGATAGAATCATCGAAACAAAACCATTATATAAGAACAAACAATCAATCAAAAAAAGACGGAAAGGGGGTTTACCGGACATTGAATCACAACACAGATTATAAAAACTTTAACATGCAACAACAGCCGAACTAGAGACCATACCTAAAAAATGAGCACCACTAAACACTGCAGAAGCCACAACACTCTGTCCCTCACAAACTCACAAGAACAATTGAAAAGCAAGGGAAAACAACAACACCCTTGCACACCACCACTTAGAAAGAACATAGCGACCCCCTTCTTTACAAAAACAATCCCTAAAGCCACAAACACGACGATGCCCGCACTAGACCAAAAATTCACAAGTTTCGACGTGTCTAATGACTATCACAAACCACCAATGATAATGAACATAAGATCATCACAGGACACGGACATTGAACCAGGAAACAAACATGATCTTCCCTATGTTCGTATCAACCCCAGAAAATGCCCCCCATCCCTCCCTTCAAAGTTCTCCAATCGAAGGCCATTGACACAGGCCAAAGAACAATTAACACTTCACACCTAGATGAAAAAAAAAGCACAAGCCAAACACAGTATCCAAATCCCAACATATATCTGAATGAAAACAACAATAACTCGTCATTGATCTCTGCATCCAATCTCAACCACCAGTCCTCTCCCTCCATCAATCACCCTCTGTACAAATGCAAACGTGAGTATGCTCGCTTGCTAGGTATACAACCCAGTTCGAAGAATGAGAAGCTGACTGGGAGCCCACATTTATGGTTCACTGACGACAACCCACCACTAGGTTCTAGGGAACAACAACCTATTCATATGTCACCTACATGGGACTAATGGGTTGGCAAATAAATACAATTTTAAAAAAATTATTTAATTGGTCCAAAAATCATACTATACCAAAACTTTACAAATCTCAAAATTTAATCTGCCTAAGCCCCAAACTAATTTGCATTCATTAAAACTATATGTTGGGGACATAATAATTCAAAACTGTCTGTGGTAGCCACAACAATCCCATCTTGTCCAAATAAGATGGGAGCCCCTATTTTTAGTTTTCTGTTTACTTAGTTTAGTTTTCTCAAAAGAAATTTATTATCATCTTGTTTACTTAATCATGTTTAAGGTTTTGCTTAATGATACTTCAAAAGAAAAATCTGAAACAAATTGAGTTTTGAATAACAATAGTTCTGACTTTGCTAATTCACTTAATTGAGTAAAATAACAAATTGTGGAAGTTGAAAGTCAGAATGACTATACGCTCATATTAACCATCCTAACGTTTTGATCTCGACTTCTTCATTTGTTTAATTTCTGTAGTCAAAAGTCGGGAGTTTATTTTGTAAAAGTTAAATTAACGACTACGACTTCCTAACTCTGATGCTTGCAGAATTTGCAAGTCAGCATGAAATTTGGTTAAATTTATTTAAATTTGATGACTTCCTGACTCTGATATTTTTGTATTAACATCGGCAATCAGCAGTCAGGGGAGCTATTTGTTATGATCGAATTTCTGTCCCGACTCTCGAATTTTCCCATTTATAATAAATTGCGGAAGTCCAAAGTCAAGGCGTTATGAATTGTTATATTAGTTTTTCTCCTGAATTATGGAAGTCAGAAGTTGACACTCCTATTTCCATATCCAAAATTCATATTTCGCACGCGCTAAAATACCTCGAAACGTGGGTCAAATTAATGTAATCAATGAATGATTAGGATCTAACTGTCGATTTCAAGGTAGTTTGGCTGTAATGAATGAGCGATTGATTTGGTCTTAATGTGATATTTACTTAATCAAGTTTTATATTTCTTTCACCATTTACGACATTGCGAATTCAGATTCTAGCACACCAGTATCCTTTGTTTCTACAACAAAATTTTATCACTTCCAGTGGATTTGTTCTAGGATTTTTCAAGTATTAAATGGTTTTACCAAGTGTCTCTCATGTTTTTTTATATTTCATGTACCTTATTTGATTTTTTACTGTGTTGTAGGATATTTTCTCCCATCATGGCTAAAAGAACCAAGTCTAAAGCCATTGTTGAGGAATTGAAGCTGAAATATCCCAATTTTGGCTTCTCATCGGACACAGGTGTGTCCGGGTCTCTCATACGCTCTATCTGGACTGGGGTAGAATCTATAACATCATTGAAACTGATGATTTTTAAAAATTCAAAGATGAAGCCCCTATCTACCAGAATATCAACAATTCTCAGCTCCATGCCATTGCCACACGACCTTCCATTTTGCCATATACCGACTTGGTAAAGTTGATGATTGACTACGTGGATATTCCAACTAGCATGTTCAAAGACTCCAACCAAATTCTTTATGCTTCAGTTAAGCCATATACATTTGCAAGAATATATGCTTTGAAGACTCCACAACAAATCCTCACATAGGAATTTATAAAGGCATTTGAGAACACATATGAGCCAAATTTTCTTTTGAAAATATGGATGGCTAACCCCGATACTTTCATACTCAGGTTGAACAAGCAATATTCGATTACTCTACTTAGAGATCCGTACAAATTATTTGCAGCCATGCTTTGCATATTTTATGGTGTAGATACCTACCAGTACTTCAAGTTGGAATGGGCACCCTTAGCACATTACATAGCCACCACAGGAAAAATATTCAATTGGGCACAAATTTTTTATGTCACCTTTAAAGGCGCAATTTCTCAAGCACAAAAGACTCCAGCCATTAGGAATCCTAATTTTTACATGCCAGCCTATTTGATGGATATTTTATGTGCTTCCTACTCTTATCCTACCATGTACTGATATTGGATCAGAGAAAATCCTCCTATCCATATTTATTATTCAATTCTTTGGGGAGATAACTACAAACCCTACATTTATGACATCTGTGACAAGTTCATCAATGTGGTTTATTTTTCCATCTTCAGAAAGAATGCTCCTAGGGTTTTAGAAAATGCCATATCTTTGTTTTCTACTATGGGTGATTGGTATGTCGAAGAGTATTTTAATTACCTTAGAATCTGGTCTAGTAAATCGTTGCTTTTTTTTCCAAGGCTTGTCCTGACATGATGGCTCTTTCTGAGGTATCTTTCCATACCATTTATGATGGAGTACATGGTCAATGTCATTATTCAAAAGGAAGAGCATGGCCTAAATTCCGTTTGTACATTGGGCATTTAATAATTCAGAATGCAACTCATGTTAACCTTTCAGCTAAAGAATTCGATCAGTTGAAAATGGATTTTGTGGAGAAAAGAATTCATGAACGCAAGGGGTTTATAGTATATCACTCTGTACAAGCATGTTTGGAAAACTCTTATCTAAATGAGCAACATCTAGATCATTCCTTATACCTCGTTTCACACAATTTTGAAGAAGTTCCGAGTAAGGTGACAAATGCATACCAAAGGATCCTCATACATGAATCTCAGAAGAAACATAGGCTTAAGGTTATGGAGGAAAGAGACAGAATTTTTCAACAATATCAAGAAGCTGTCAGGGAAGTTTTTACATACAATCTACATGAGCGGACTCAAACAGATCTCTCTAGTACAAGTGGATCTAGAACAAAGAGATATAGAATACCAGTTACTTTCCTAGATCAATAGAAATACTAGACGGGTCAAGATGTGGCTTACCTCAAGTCTATAGTCCCTTTCCCCTCATCGCTCCAAACTCTGAAGTCTTCATATATTCAGCTGCAAAACCATGTCAAGCAAGTGGAAACATACAAGTAGTAAAAGCATATAAACATGAATTGATCTAGATTAACAGTTAAGGAGGAAAATCCTAAGTATTATCAATACAACAACACTTATGGAAAGAACATGTATTAATGCAATAAACAAAAGTACATAGGGAATAAATGTCACAACCCAAGACTTAACGTTGCAACTTCCATCCAACAATCCTAGCCTCCAAAATACAATGCTTTCCTCCCAAAGGATGAATGAGGATCACCTAGAATAATTTCACCAGCATAAGAGTACTATATCCTTCCTCTATTTTACAATGGAGAGGGGGGTTGTATATATATAGGTCTAAAGGGATAAAATAGGTTGAGGATTTAGGGGAGAGGTGTAACGGATCATCCCACTAGGTTAGGGGATCAAGAGCCACCTATCTAGGAATCTAGGGATAATCCTCCACATCACCAAGCTTCAAGAAATCGCTCGAAGATTCCTTTTATTAAATTTAACCAAATCTGATGCACCTTGCAGGAAGGAAACCTGCGTTAGAAGTGGATCAACGCACTGTGTTCAAAGGAAGCATGCGTCACCGATGCACTCTGCTAAGTTGCAGAGTGTGTCACCAAGGGTTCGACGCTCCTTGCTCAAAGGAAGGGTGTGTCTGGGTGACAACAAAAGATGGAAAGGGAAGGACAGCAACCTTTCTCTCAGTTTTTTAGCCAAGGAACTTTAGGGATTAAGGAAAGGATTTGATACATGAATCATGATGACGAGATTTTGGTGTAACAGAATCCCCCCCAAAGCATGAAGCTGGTAAAATAAAACAGGTGAAATTATTTGTACAAATGAAAGGGATGGAGGCAAGGATAATCGATTGGAAGATACTACTGTAGAACAACTGACTCTGAGATATGCAACTCACATGACTCATAACATGGCCGCTGACCAATACATTGTAGATCCATGACAGTAGAGACCGACTGAACACAAGCATGGCTACTAGACACAAGCGTAGATCCATGATGAGAAGATAAAATAGCAATGACCAATACAAAGTGGATCCATGTGATATGACTCAAAAAATCTCCATCGCAACCTGGGTAAAATATATGAATTAACCCAGGGTCTTCAAGCCGAACCTGCAATGATACGAATCTAACCATGTGATTACAATGTCTTGATGCTGAACATGGCAGAAATCACTTGATTACCGGTCATTGATATATATTGTTAACAAGCACGAGGGAAATCACCATTGATTTCAATGTTTCCCAAATTATCATAGTACAAACCATCGAATGTGAATCAATGAGTTGAATTTAAACACTCGACGGAATCTTTCATTTAAGATCCAATGATGCGAAATCATGTCAAAAGCGAGGTAAACTGCCATTGAGGCATGCAGGCCCAAGGTACTTGATTGGTTTCTAGATTCAATCCTTGGATGATGTGTTGAAGTCAACAAGGATAAATCCGTTGAAGGAGGGCCATTATGTATCCCCCATCATCAGCACGAAACACGATCAAAGATATTTTGGAGTAAATAGGACAGTAGAGCAATGCATGAGACTGACAAAGGGAAGACCAACATGATAGTAGGTAGAATGACTGCAAATAGTGAATCGATGAACATACCTCTCTTGAAAATGGGCATGGCTTGAATTGGCAGTATTGACATGACAAGAATAATACCAATCTTTAATGCAACTAATGGTGGAAGCATTCTTTGGATGACTCAAAGGAGTGGAAATACTGTTAGAATCGGTAAGACTCGAAGACAAACATATTACCCAAGTACTGGATGCATATGCAAACAAGTGCCATGTTCAAGAGTGCTTAAGTATTGCCGTAACTACAATGAAACACAAATTATTTCCTTATCCCCATCATGATTGATGAGTACCTCTTTTTTTTAACGAGCTTGAGGAGGGTAACAGATGCTCAATATAGCTCATCCTTTGGACGAGTCCAATCCCAAATGTTTTACGAACCTGAGATAGGAGGGGCTTGTCCCAAAACGGGCCCTTCGATGTCATATTTTAACGAGTCCAAAGAAGGTAAACTCGATGTCATTTCATGTTTAGAGAGTCTGAAAAGAACTAAATAAGACTCCAAAGGTTTTTTTTGCGTAAAGGTTAGTCTCTTCACCCGAAAAGGGATAAAACAATGCGAAAGAGAACTCTTATAGTCATGGTTAACCGGAGCGCTCTTTTTTCGTAAATAGCACCTCTTGGTCCAAAAAAGGGGTAAACTATCACCAGGAAGATGATCATTCAAATAATTTTACAAGTGTGAAAGCATCAAGTTTGCTTGGTGATATTTTCATATTTAGGGAGTCTGAAAAGAGCTTAAAGAAGGAATCCAAGGGGTCCCTTTTTCGTGGGAGTTTTACGAGCCCGAGAAAGTGATAAAAGATATCTCGGTGAATTATTCTCATCATTTTACGAGCATGAGAAAGAACTAAGAGTAATCTCGGTGCCATTAATATTTGATTTTAATGAGCGGCATAATAGCACAAAAACGCTCAAGATTCGTTCACACTTGACAACAAGCATGAAATGACCACTATAGTCGCCAAAAAGTTATAATGCCACTTTACTTTACCTGTGAACACCGAAAAATAAGTCAAAATGACAAATTAGGTTCTTTGACACAAAAATATTACCAACTATAGTAAAAATTGACCCATAAAAGAATAAATCAAAATAATAATATTTCATTTTTTATATAAAAAGGGCCAAATAGTAAAAAATAGTTACCATTGTGTTTTACCAAATTGGGAGGAGTTCAAACACCATTTGGAGTCAATTTTCAAGCACCGATTGCAAGAGTTTTAGCCAGTTATTTTCGACACCGTCAATGTCAGGAAGGTCTAAAACTTATCCTCTTCATTTGTAGTGGATTAGATTTGCATTTAATTTCCATATTTTGGGTTTCTTGAGCTTGTAGAATGGGGGAAGTGCATGCCCTCTAGGTGATGCACTTTCTCCTTACGGGAAGTGCGTCGAGGGCTCTTTGACGCACTTCGCATATGGGTAGAGTGCGTCGCTAGTGGACTGTGTGAACTGACGAGATGCTCGACGCAATTCAACCCACTCAACTAAGAAATATGCTCAAAACATCCAATCCCGAAGGTATAGCAAGGTTATAATACTTATTTAAATGTTATTTGCACAGGTTTGGGCCACTAAAATGGTTCAATGGAGGGAAAGAGGGCATGAAATGGAGGATTCCCAAGAGGAAAATGATCCTCATTCCATGAATGTGCTCCAACAATGTGGTTTGCTAAAATTATTTCACATACAGGGCATGAGTGCCCAAGTGCCATTGCTAGAGTATTTGATCATATTGTGGGATCCATACCAACAATACTTCCGAGTTGGTGTTCATACTCTGACCATACATGTAAAGGAAATCTATTTCCTGACAGGGTTTTCTATGCATGGTATCCCAATTCCATTATCAGGGCCACGAGGTAGTGACCAATCCATTAAGAGCCTAGTGGCTCAGTTTTGTACACCTGGTACTCAGATGCTTGCTAGGAAGATTCCCATCAAGAGTGTGAGAAATCGACCACTGCGCACAGTTCTCTTCACCATAGAGAGAGTGGCGGGTATCAGGGCTCTTGATCAGGCCAAGAAGGCATATATGTTATATGTTGTAGAGTGCATGGTCCTAATAGTGTTCAACTAGTGCGAGGGACTCCTCACAAATCTCAGAGATCAACTCACAAAATTTCGCAGAGGTGAGCTGAAACAGTTCGGGTATGGTTCTATTGTAGTCTCGTTCTTCTTGGAATGAGTCATGCTGCTATGTCCTAAGGTGGAGATAAAGGATCTAGATTTGAGGTATCCTCATATGGTTCATTGTTCTGAGGTTATGGCGCGCCATAGAGGTGGGGGCCCCATCATCAGTTATGCTCCCGCTTTCTTCAGGTGGTTGCGCGGACAAATCCTCATGGTTGAGGATTACCCATATGCGGGCACAGACTTCAGAGGTGACCCGGACTTGGCTATTTTCGAGGAGGAGCAGTGGGGGAACCTAGGTAAGAACGAAAACTCTATTGTGTTTTTTATTTTATAATTTTTTGACGTTTTTGGAGTAGTATTGATAGTTTACATATGTTTTATGCATATGTTGGTCCATCTCGACCAATGGGTGCTTCTCCGATTGAGCGAAGAGAGGTAGTGCGTGATATAGCGGCGGCGCACCAGGATGCGGCTGAGGAGTTGAATGAGCTGGAGGATAACCTCCAGAGGTTGACGTTGGAAATGCCAGATGCCTCTATAGATGAGATACCTCGCCATTACCAGGGTCAAAATACAAGAGTTTCAGCACGTTTTGTTCCACTGCTCCGTAGAGTATCTAGGGCCATCATATGTTATCATGAGAATCCTACGGAGTAGTTGTTGAAGGCGTTGTAAGGCCTTTCCTATGTCATCATTATCATCAAATAAATGTATTAGTTAAATATATAATGCATAAGAAGTTGGAGCAGGTGTAACTTCTCCAACTTCTCTCTTCATTCGACTCATTCTATGTATCTTTATTATTATGTGTGTGAGCTAATAATCTCTTCTTGAGTGCATGTATTCTCAATGAATACAATAATGGTTCCGTTGCCGCCTCTGTCCGGTCTGGGTGACAGCAACAGCGGATGGTGTGGTTTGAACATGGACAAGCAACCTACAATAAGAAATAAATGCTCAGATGCTACTCCGGATGCATGTTCTTTGGGAAGAGTTTGCTTGCACACAAAAAATCCATCATGACTATTGAAGGTTCTCATAGTCGATTCTTGAAGATGCTCCCGGTGATAAAGAGGAAAGACAGTATCTGCGATCTTATGTGAGAACTAACCACGAAATTACCATGAAAAGCATCGAACGGTCGACGGAAATATATGTATAATATTGATGGGAAGCCGCCATATCTTTATCGTTTATCTCCCAGGTATTGTTTCCCTCAATTCGTTGAAGGTCAATTAATATTTTTTTTATTATGTTGGTGTGGATCGAACCTGAAACAAGAGAAGGAAATAAAGAAATATGTCTGAGAAAAATAAATGTTTCTCAAGGATGGTGATGTCCATTTGCAAAAAAAATAAAAATAAAAATGATGAGAAAGTAGCTTTCCCAAACTTTGTCTACCTGGAAAAAATTGACCAGAATTTTGTTGATTCCATACAGAATCAGGAAATCCTTATCCCGATTGCAGATTCCTTTCTTAGGAGGACATGGCGAAATGGGCCCACCTCTCCATCTCCTTTTAATTAACGACGTTTTTCCTCACTGCTGGATCTGTTTTCCTGATCCCATTGATGCCCGTCACCCTGGATCCCAATCGGATGGGGCACTTCAGATGGTGGATGTTATGTATATGGGTGATGTGATCGAGGTAAAAAATGGTGAACGCCCGTAAATGCCAGTAGATGCTTGCCTTGTCCGATGGCCCATGTACAATGGCTGAGGCGACAGCGGAGGAGCCGTCCCTTCTGGACTCGAAGGGATTCGGAAGATCAAGGATGTACCAACATTCATGAAACCCATTAACCATGCACCCAGTGATCAAATTTGAATGGTGGGGTCCCATTTCGCTTTGAAGGATTATGAGATATTTAACCCTTCAATGCTGCTATGTAAAAATAAGTCATTTTTTTTATTTGAAAATGTACTAGAACATCAAAATTTCATTATTTATTCATTAGTAAATTTGAGAGGTTTGATTTTGCAGTGGATATGGCAGCGCTGAAAATTATATATGTCATATAACACAACTATATTTCGCCTCGATTTAGCGGCTCGGTCTCTAGGCCACTAGGCCACCTTTTCCATCTTAGCATTTTCCCAAATTGATCTTGTCTCTTAAACATTTAACCAATATAATAATACAGCTAACTTGCTAACCCCATTCCAATCCAACTTTCATCCTTACATCCAAAATTAATACTATTTTACTCTTTCATGATCTGTTTGATCTGTTTGAACATGAGGAATTTATTAGTGAAACATAACTTAGGAGACACATAGAAAATCCACTTGCTAGCCCAATTCCAATCCAACTTTTAACTAGTATAATAATATTTAATACCTCTTAAAATGGGTTCTACAGTTAGCTTGCTATCCCAATTCCAATCCAACTTTTAACTAGTATAATAATATTTAATACCTCTTAAAATGGGTTCCTAGGCTGCTTCGAATAGTACAAGCTCGATGAAGAATTGGGTTCTTCAACTCTTCTAAAAGCAACGTGATGCTTATTCTTGGAAAAGTTCAATCTTTGTAAATCACTAGCATTCTTCAAACTAATGTAAAATCTAGCCTACTTAACAATGGAAAAAATGATAATGTAAGCAAAAACAGGAAGAAATTGTTTATCAAAATATTTCTAAAATATGTTTTATTTTAATAATGTAAAAATTTGTCAAACGTCTACAAATATATAAAATCAGTATTTATTAGTTTATTATTATTTAAAAAAAATAAATTATAATAAAATGTAAATAACACTTTACCATAGTTTTTATTTTATTGCACCGAGAGGCGCTCTACAGCCCAGTATGAGGGAGATCTTGTTAGTCGAGTGTTTGTTGATATTGTCGGCCATAAATAACATTTGTATGAGGGAGATCTTGTAGGTAGAGTGTTTCTCGATATTGTCGGCCATAAAAAAAATTAATACAAAGTAAACAAAAATGAATAATACAAAGTAAAAAGTAAGAAATATTATGTCAGCCATAAACAAAAACGAAAAAGAATAATACAAAGTAAAAAGTAAATATGAGACTTAAACTAGAGACTTTGCTTTTTACTTTTAATACAAAATAAAAAGTAAATATGAGATTTTAGAGTGTTTGTTGAGTTTGTCAAGTAACAAAATAATACAAAGTAAACAAAAAAGAATAATACAAAGTAAATAGTAATAAATATTATGTCGGCCATAAACAAAAAAGAATAATACAAAGTAAAAAGTAAATATGAGACTTAAACTAGAGACTTTAGAGCTTAGGATTAGGTGGCTCACGTATTGCACTCAAGGAGCTATTAAAGGAGAGGTTTGCACCTCGGGAGATTTGATCCCTCTCGACGCTTAATAGAGCCTAGAATTTGGATCTATACTGGTAAATATATAAAACTAGCCTAGATCCAAATCCTAGGCTCTATGAAGCGTCGAGAGGGATCAATTCTCCTGAGGTGCAAATCTCTCCTTGAATAGCTCCTTGAGTGCAATACCTGAGCCACCTAATCCTAAGCTCTAAAGTCTCTAGTTTAAGTCTCATATTTACTTTTACTTTGTATTATTCTTTTTGTTTATGGACATAATATTTATTACTTTTTACTTTGTATTATTATTTTTTGTTTACTTTGTATTATTTTGTTACTAGACAAACACTCGACAAACACTCTAAAGTCTCATATTTACTTTTTAATTTGTATTAAAAGTAAAAAGTAAAGTCTCATATTTACATTTTACTTTGTATTATTCTTTTTTGTTTATGACCGACATAATATTTACCACCTAGTCCTAAGCTCTAAAGTCTCTAGTTTAAGTCTCATATTTACTTTGTACTTTGTATTATTCTTTTTTTGTTTACTTTGTATTATTTTGTTACTTGACAAACACTCAACTCACAAACTCGACAAACACTCGACTCACAAGATCTCCCCCATACTGGGTTGTAGAGCGCCTCTCAGCGCAATCAATATTTATAATGAAAATTTCAAATTTTTATTATTTTTAAAATTAAATTATAAAAAATAAAAATATTATTTAACTTTGATGTTTAAAAAAAATTAAAATAATTGTTGAAACATTTATTTATATTATTTAAATTTAAGAGTAATCCCATTTCAAAAAATATCATATTTAACTTGAAAACTTTTCTTCAACTTAAAGATTATTTAACTCTAAGGTAACTATGTTCATATATATTTTCCCAATATACTTTATTGATATTAATTAGTACAAACTTATTTTAAATTAAGAATTTATGTTCGTTTAATTCGGGAAGCATGCTCTTTATCGAAGATTCCATTCTCACTTAAGTATAGTTATGGAGAATTAAGAGTATCTTTAAACATAAGGGATGAAAATGGAAACAAAGATGAGCAAGTTCATCCATTAATGAACATAAATGCCACATATATTAAGGTTAAGGTTGAACATGGTTTAAAAGCTAGTTAAAAACATTCAAATACCAAAATATTATTACAATGAAGAAGGATTTTCTTATAAGGTCATCTATACAAACAATAAGATTTTCCTATAAGATCATCTATACAAAAAATATAGTTATTCGGTGTGATTATCGTTTGTTAGTGGCATGTTACATAACATTTCTAGTTTCATATATGTTCAACATTATGGAATTACATAAGATTTATTGTTTTACTTAGTGAGATTTATTTGTTTACTTGAGTTTACTTAAAGCTTCTTAATGTTGTTGTGTTTCCATAAATTGAGACTATTGAGACACGACAAAGATCTCCATTGGAGTTGAACAAATCACTCCCTACACATATTTCCTGTGTCAAGTTAAATTTTCTTATAATTTATTATCTTTTTTTGCATCTTTATTCTAATCTAACACATTAGAAATGTATATGCAGGTCACGCCATTCCTTTATAGTTCACCACATCTGCATTTGCCTATGCATCTCTCATCCACGACGTTCATTCCACACTATACAGTGGGTATGGTCCTTGGACACCCTGCCCCAACCCTTTTCATTCCTCCCCCCCACCCAACCCCTTGGTACCCTTACTCCAATTGTACAAACCATGGGGGTTTATTGTTGTTCACCCCACTGTATTTCCCATTACATCTATACATTGTGGCCTCACATGTTCACCCTACACCAATCCACCCACTTCCAGTCCACATTTTTCCATCCACCATTGCAAATTTTTAGCAACTACCATTTGATATGATGCAGTTACATCTATGGATGGTGTCACTACATTTTCTCCATCCCCTATTATTTCCTTAGAGCAAGCTGTCCAATTGATTTTGTTTCATCATAGCGTATCTCCACCGATGCCTAAGATATTGAGAATGAGATCATTAGTTGATGAAATTATTATCTAGTATGAATGGAATGATTTTAGTTTCTAAGTATTTTTCATTAATTGGTTCTTGTAACTACTGTAGGGAGCCATTGCTAAGAGGATAGGGTCATGAATGAGGGAAATGCCCTTATGACTTGTAGTCTCATTTGTGGTAATTTTTTTATACTGAATTCTATTTGTATTTTGTAAGTGTGTTTAATTAATAGAACGTTGGAAAAATATTAGTTGGATGGTGTTTCCTTTTAAGTATACAAAGAGAACCACAACTCCTAGATGGAAGAAGGCTTGAGGTTTCTCTAGCTCAAAGAAGAGGAAGATCATCTTTGGATATGCACATGGAACTAGTGAACGTAGTGGGGGTCAATCTCAGTGACACATTATGTATCTCATTAATGATGTACCATTTTGGGCACAAGGTGCCTTTTGTGTGTGTAGGGAATGAGCTTTCATCCTTTTATGTTTTGGACATAGGTGTCATTTGTTGGAATGTGTAATGATGCCTAGTGCGATTGTTAGTGGTCTCATTATTGTTGTACAAGTCTAGCTAAGGAATTTTATAAACACAGGGCTGGTGCAAGTTAATGCTGGCCACTCATGATGCATTAGTCGCAATGGACTCCTGGAAAAACATAAATACGAACGTCAGAAAGCAATATTAGAGATATCTACACAAATTTTTGGAATATGGAGTGTGTGATCCAACAACTCGCTGCGCTGCGTGCAAACCGTGCTTCCATGACCCCCCGACACCGAGGGGCACCTCTTCCTAAAATCCGATAAAGCAGCTCCATGGCGAGGGATAGTTTTCTTGCAGAGGAGGCAGTTGGAGGCAGAGTCTGCCATCTTCTCGAACTCAAACAAGCAGCAATGACGCCAAACTTCACAACACACTACCTTAAATAGCTTTGAGCCTCAAGTTCTTCCCGGATTGAATGTTTGCATGCCTCCCATGTGGAGGCCATGTGAATCACAGGAGCGGTTGTCCCTTTGATCGAAACTCCATTGTGGGTTTGAAACTTTGGAGTTGAAATTACATTCTGGCAAGTGTTGTAAATCATGAAATGGTTTTAGCCTGAGATTAGTAGGTCCATGGCTCCATCCCCATGGTAAACGTTTCTCAAATGCTAAAGACATAATGATTCTTTCACGAAGAGAGGGATTTAGAGATGTGAAGGGATCCAAACCTTGTCTTTCCCCTTTTGATTGCTGACGAGAAATCCACGATCGAGTCTTGCTCCATTGTTCGCCATCACATCTGCCTCATGGTTATTGGCTCTCAGAATGTGAAGGAATTTAATAGTTTGAAATTCGCTAACAAGACACTTAAGAAGACTATGAACTTTAGACTCAGGCTTCTTCCTATTAATGATCAGATTCCTAGCATCCCTGATCACCAGCATTGAGTCACCACATACAACTAGATCAGTGAGGCCTTCCTCCCTAGCAATCTCCATACCTTTTGTTAGAGCTAACCATTCTGTGTTATTGTTTGACCTTCTTCCTATTCCCCAAGCGTAGTCTTTCATCTTTCTTCCGTCAGAGTCGTAGAGGACTCCACCCTCAGTTGCCAGCCCAGTAGATTGAAAGATTTATTAAAAACATGTTTTGCTTAGTTAATTGGGTTCATAACCTTCAAAAACTTTTACATCTAACACTTACCAACTTAGTTCTCAACCTCCTCTTCTTTACATAGAGCTTTCCAATAAATGGTTTCATTTTTAACTTATTCATTCTTCAAACTGATTGATTCTGACCATCCAAAAAATGGAATTTCAACAATTTTCATAATTACATATTGCAATTTGGACAATTACAATTAAAGATGAGAAATTGTAATTTCACCTTCCAAAAATTACAATTTCAACAATTTTCATAATTGCATATTGCAATTTGGACAATATTGAAGAGAAATTGCAATTTTAACAATTACAAATTCACAATCTTAACAAGTATGATTGAGGGAATTAAGAGAAAATGCAATTTCAACAATCAATTGATTGCAACTTCAACAATCAAAATTTATAGTTTCAACAATTCAAAAATTTCAGTTTGTGTAATGTGAACAATTAACTGATTGCAATTTCTAAAATTACATTTGCAATTTCATGAATTTTTCCATTTAAATTTGAGATTGCAATTTAAACAATTAAGCAAAATAAATCATAGTGGTCAAGAGATTTGCACTTTCAACAAGTGGAGAATTAAGAAAGTGTAATTTTACCATTCATAAATTGCAATTTCACAATTAATGGATTGCAATATCTACAAAATTGCACTTTAGCATCCAAAAATTGCAATCTTAACAATTAATGGCATTGTTGACAGTTCCAAAGTTAACAATAAAAAATATTTAGTAGTAATTGGATTTTTGGTGACTACAAATTGACAATTTTAACAAGTATACTAGAGAATAAATTAACATTTTCAATGAAAAATTCACCCAAGAATTTTGTATGTGAATTATGGTCTACATGGTTAAAACTGCATCATAATCTAAGTTATTTTATACTCTTTTTGTAGGAAAAGACACCTCCAACTCCAATTTATCTAATATTGACACCTATAGGCCAAGGATATCATTGGGAGGTCATATGTGGTGGCCCTTGATATCTAGAAGTGTCATTTCGAGGCCAAGGACCAAGTTTCCTCCCCTTACCATGTCATGGATCCCAATATCTAAACCTAATACTTAATCCTCCTAATATTATTGATATCCTCAATACTCGATGCCTATGTCATGCAGCGGAATTTCAACAATTGATTTATTACAATTCCAAAAATTGAAAATTTATAGTTCAGTTGCAATTTCTTATGAGAAATTGTAATCTGACCATCCAAAAATTGCAATTTCAGCAATTAAGCGCAACGATAAAATTCAATTTTGACAATACAAATTAACAATTTTAACAAGTATATGATTGAGGAGAAATTGATGTTGTTTTACATTCAAAAAATGGTTGATTGCAATTTCATCGATGAAGAATTACAATTTCAACGATTGAATAATTATTAAATTTGCAATTTCAACTGTAGGAAAATGCAATTTAGCATTTTGATAATTACAACTTTGAGAATTTCAGCAAGTATAATTGAAGATAATTCATATTTTGTAAAAGAAAAGTGCAATTTCAACAACTGATTGAAGTCTACAATTTCAACGATCATGAATTGCAATGAACCAAGAATTTAAAAATTAAAGCTATTATAATTTTTTATGAGAAAATGTAATTTGACTATTGAAAAATTGCAATTTCAACAATTTTCATAATTGCATATTGCAATTTGGACAATTACAAATTCAATAATAAACATATTGAAGAGAAATTACAAAATTGGCAATTACAAATTCACAATTTTAACAAGTAAGATTGAGGGAAATTCATGTTTTTTTTCAAAGAAAAAGCAATTTCAACAATTAATTGACTTCAATTTCAACAATCAAAATTCATAGTCTCAAACAATTTGAAATTTGTAAAAAATGTAGATTTTTATCAAAAAAATCAAGTGCAACAATGTCAATAATTAATTGATTGCAATTTTGATAACTACATTTGCAATGCCATGATTTTTTTCATTTAAATTTGAAATTGGAATTTTGAACTTTGCATAATTACCAATTCAATAATTTTAACAACTACAAATTTGCAATTCCTTTCTTTTAATAAAAAATGTTATTTCAACGATCAAGAATTGTGATTTCGGAAACTACAAATTTGAAATTTCATGTAGCAATTATAGGAATTTTGTATTCAAGTTGTAATTTCAATTTCAAGGAAATGCAATTTTGGACAATAAAATGATTGAAGAGAATTGCCATTTTGGCAACTACAAATTTGAAATTTCAGCTTGTGATTGACGAGAAAGTTGTAATTTTTTAAGGAAAATGCAATTTCAACAATTAAGTGAAAGAAATTTGAACTGGGAGTAGAAATTGCATGTTGTTGGATGCTAAAATTGCAATTTGAGGAAATTATTTCATCCATGCATGCAATTTAGATATTTGCACATTGCAATTGAAATTGTAGTTTTGGTAGTTTCAAAGTCAACAAAAAAGATTGAGTTGCAATGCAATTTTAGGGACTACAAATTTACAATTACAACAAATTTACTAAAGAACAAAGTCACAATTGTTTAACAAAAATTACAATTTCACCACCCAAGAATTGCAATTTCAACAATTAAATAATTACAAAAATTGCAATTTCAACAATTAATGAATTATAAAAATTGCAATTTCAACCATTAATTGATTGCAATCTCAACGATCAAAATTGATAGTTTCAACAATTTAAAAATTATAAAAATTGTAAATTTTTATAAAAAATATTCAATTTCGCCAATGTCAATAAATAATTGATTGCAATTTTGATAATTGCATTTGTAATTTCATGATTTGTTCATTTAAATTTGAAATTGCAATTTCGACCTTTAGATAATTACAAATTCAAGAGTTTTAACAACTACAAATTTGCAATTAAAATTGCTATTTCAACAATCAAGAATAGCAATTTCAACAACTAGGAATTATAAAAAATGCAACTTTTTCATGAGAAATTGGAATAATAGAAACTAGAAATTGCAATTTCAACAATTAATTGATTGTAGTTTCAATATTTGTATATTGCAATGTTAGAAATTTTGTATTCAAGTTGTGATTTCAATTTCAAGGGAATGCAATTTTAACAATTCACAAATTCAACAACAAAAGGACTGAAGAGAAATTGCAATTTTGACAACTACAAATTTGAAATTTGAAATAGTTATATAATTAAGGAGTAAATTGAATTTTTTTAACGAAATTTGGATAGTAGCTTGGGACCTTATTGCACACACTATTAAGCATTGTAAGGTTTGGATTTCCTAAGGGAATTCTGGATTAGTGAAGGGAAATGCTTTCCTTGTGTTGTGTGGGGTAGTTGAAAAGAGTGCCATGGCTATGGTGGCTAAGTGAGGTTCTTGTACAAGCTTTAGATGAGCATTTGGCTTAGCATTGTGAAAAAATAGGTTTTGGGGTGCGAGAAAAATGCAATTTCAACAACTAACTAACTACAATTTCAACGATCATGTCAAGAATTGAAATTTCAACAATGTCAAGAAGTGTTAAAAAATTCCCATCCAAATTAGGTGATGCTACCCTCTAGAATGCTCTTCAGGTCCAGACATTCCAGAAATCACTCTTTTGGAATGACGAGCTTAGAAGAAGATAATAGGCCTGAATTTGATTTTGGGCATGAAGTGAAATACTTGTTCAAATTGTTAATTTATATTGTCGAAAATTAAATTTTATTGTTGTGATTAATTGTTGAAATTGCAATTTCTGGATTTTCAAATTACAATTTCTCATAAGAAATTGCAACTTCTATAATTTCTCGATTCTTAGAAATTGTATTAAACCAATTGTTTCTGGGAGTTATAGTAAAATGGTTCCGATAGTTCATTGTCTTCCTCATCAATGAGTACATCATCGACCACATCATTGTCATCATCATTGATAGGATTAGACATATGCCACTATGGTTCATCATCAGTCATCACCATTTGCATTCATGTCATGTTGTTACAATCACTCAAATGCCGTTAAGGTTATTCAAATGTCGTCGACAACAATTGAATGTCATTAGAGTCATTTAGGTGATATTAGTATGTCACTCATATGTGATTACATAAATTTATGTGCCATTAGCATCAAACAATGTCTGGAATTATTATCACATGCATCATCATCATGAACATCATCATTATCAATGTCATATGGTACATCAACATCATCTTCATCATCATCTTCATTGTCATCGTCATCGTCACCATCAAGTACATCATCAACAAAATCATCGTCATCATTGTCATTATGGTAAGTCATATGGCATTAGTGTTCATAATCACTCATCACCATTAGGATTCATGTCATGTAATTGTTAGGGTCGTTTAGATGTTGTTACAGTCATTTCGGTGATAGTAGGGTCATTTAGATGTTGTTACAGACATTTAGGTTCCATTAGGATCAATCGGGATCTAGAAGTGCTACCACATGCATAATCATTATTGGCATCAACGTCATCATCAACATCATCATCATTGTCATAGTCATCAAGTATATCATTGTCATCATTGTCATATATGCCATGCAGTTCGTCCTCTTTCATTTATTGCTTCACTTGAACAATTAATTATTCTTTCACTTGTTTCTTGTTCAATATTTGCTTTGCTAGGGGACATAGGGGAGTGCAAAAATCATCTTCCCCTGGGTCAATGGGGTCTAGCCTAGGTGGTTAAGCAGGGTGTTTTGATCCTCTCCACTTGTGGGTCAATTTGCCTCCACAATATGATGTTTCATGCAGATGGGGCAAGGTACTAATATTGGGCAAGTTTCGTGGAATAGATCCCCCAAGTCATGACTACTTAGCCAAGATTTTCCATCACAAATATGTGGGTGCAATTCCTTTGTTGATCTAAGCAATTCAAAAAAATTAGTCTCCCAAGACAATTAAAGAAGAATAAGAAGAAAACTCTACTAATTGTAGGGAGAAAACTACAAATAGAAACTCAAGTAGTAGAGGAAAAAACTGTAAGTAAGAAGAAGAGGCAATTGCTATCATCATTTGAGCTATGAATGACAATCTCCACCCCAAGAACCCCTCTGATACTGTTCCTCCATGCATTGATGTATCCCAAGTTCAAGTAAGCTTACCTTGAAGCCTCCATCTATTTTGGGCATAGCTAGTTGAGTTGTGGCTTAGTGAACTACAAATAAACAAGTAGATAGCATTCAAACATCTTCTTTATAAAAAAAGACTTAGGTCCTCATTGTACTTAGTTGATTAAGAAATAATTGATCTTATCCCTTGTTTTGTGGTCATTTCTTTGTAACCATGTATAATTTCAAACAATACCAATTAAAAAACCATATATCTACCTCATCTCAACTATATAAACAAATTTTTAAATATTATATTTAAATGATCCAAATAAAACATCTTTGTCCTTTAAAATTCTAACATCTTTATTTCATTTCCTCACCTTTTCTCTTCTCTTATACACCACAACACATTATTTAGTTTTCCATTATAAAAAAGAACAAATTTATTAATTAGTTTTCCATTATAAAAAACAAATTTAATAATTGCATCCTAATGTTTTTTATAAAATTACAAAATTAACCAAATATAATATCATTTATTTAAGTTTATCTAAAAACTTGATGGTTTTAATGACTTATTCTTAATGAATTTCCTTTTAGATTGATCTAAGCTTTTATTTTATTTTATTCTCTTGATGGTGTCATCAATTTTATTAATATACTTATTATGAAAGTATTGAATGATTCATAATCAAGATTATTTAAGAATTTACTAAGGTTTTGTTACTCATGTTTATATTTTTTATATAAATTAATTATTTTAAAAAATTGTTACATTTATATATATCTAATTTAAACCTAAATCTATCAAACATTAATAAAGATTGAATTTCTTGAGGTATAATTTTTTTTAATGTCTAAAAAATTTAAGATAAAAAATACCTCAAAAAATTTGATCTTAATGCATAATAAATTTAAGGTTAAGATGGATCTATGTTACATTTTTTTTTAAACTTTTGTGTAATGTAACATTTAAAGTTAAGTCAACATATGTTTTGGAATATCTTTATTTAATTTTTTTGTTATCATGTAAAAATATCTCCCTCGTAATAGGTTGTAAAGAACCTTGCTACTCCTAATACAATAAGCATTATAACTATTAAATTTATCTTATTGTCTCATTTTTTGTGTATAAATGTGTTCATAGCTACCATTCAATTATGAAGCAATATTGTATAAGTGATTACTATTGACATGAGTGATTCAATGATGTGTGCACTTTAGAATGTTGGGATAAAACCACACCACTTAGAACTTTGCTTGGATATTAGTCATTAAACCATTAACTTTATTTTATAATGTAGGATGACCTCCACTACTTCTCTACATAAAACACACTAGGTCATAAGAAAATGACCACATTCCTTATCTGGTCATCAACATTTTTAGTGTGAGATTTGGCAAATATTCCCTCAATCAATACCCATTATATGATGCCAAACATCCCATGAGTTAGATCACTCTAATTGTGTGTTGTGCCCATAATGAAGGCTTAAGCACCATTTCTTCACAAATAAAACTACTCCAACCTTCATAAGAGTTTGTCTTAAAATCTTAAGACTGTATTACCACAATCCCTTGTTGATTTAATTTGCTTAACTTCATATGATTTTGGATCACTCTTCTTTATTTGTTCTTTTTAAGTAACTTATTCTTTTACACCATTTATTATAAAAAAAACATAGGATCAAGTACCATTTCTTCACAATTAAAACTATTCCACTTAATAAGAGAGTTTTTTTAATTTTAGGATTTTAGTGTCACAATCCATCTTGTATTCATTTTGTGATCCTTATTTTTTCTTTTTTAATTAACTTGTTTTTTTGCATTATTTAATTATAAAAAAATACTACAATAGTAACAAAACTCCCTTTTTTTTAGTGATTAAGATATTGACACTTTTAAATAATGGTAAGGTTAAGTTTAAAGTTTTTGCATTTCTTAACATCTAATTAAGTTTAGGTTCCATGAGGGTTCCATATCATGTAGAGTCTTCTTGAAATACCATACATGGCTAAGCTCTACATGTAAGAGTAACCAACACAAACTTGGCTTCCACTTGGTATCACTCTTGTCAAAGAAATAATGAACTTGTTGGGGCCATAATTTTTCATACAAACTCAAATTGAAGTGGTATTTGGGTTGTTGGGAATCTCTCAAACCAAAGAACAACATGCCAAAACGACTATGCTATTTTGGCCATGTTTCGGCCATAACAATTATGTTGCTTAAGCCCTAAAATGGGCAACTTTCAATTTTGACCATGCTCAAGAGAATTCAATTTCGACCCCTAAAATTACTCACACATCACCTAGCTTTTCCTCTTCACCCTAAAAAGCACCAAAAGGATGACACAAACATGACCCATTTCAAATCATCATGGAATTGAAGGATCATGCTTCATGATGAAGTGAGCTTCCTCATGCATGTGAGGAAGGATCACTTCCTCAAAGATATAAAGTACTTGTTTCTTAAAAATTGTAAGGAAGTTGGGTACTCGATCTTCCTCGTGGCCATGGTCATGAGAAGTAGTTGAAAACCCCTTACTCATGGTTGTGCAAAAGCAATCAACTTTGTTTCTCACAATTCCACTACCTATGTTTGGTCTACATACATGTTTGATGAAGCCCTTTGGTACGGATATTGTCACCAAATCATCCTCTTATTCTAATATATCATAGGCCATGTATTATATTACTAGTGAACTCAAGGCCATGAAACACTATGTCAATGGATCTAATCTTACATATCATCTAAGCTTCACTTGATATGGAATATGTACAATACATTTGTGTGTGCTTTCGATCAAAGATACATAAATATTTACTTTAATGTCTCTATTGGATGTTGACAAAATATTGTCTTTTTGAACATTTTTATTGAATCAAGTTATTCTATACATTTAGAGCTCATTCCTAATTCATTGAGTAGAAATTTTCAATATGATATGCTCTTATACTCACATATTTAAAAAATAACATATGCAATGAGGTATTTATCAAAATAAATCCATCTTAACCCATATTCAATTAGTACCTCAAAGATTTAAAAAATCAACACAAACTCACTAGGAAATAGTTCTTATTAATAAAATTAATATATATTTTAACTATTAACACAAATATTTTTACTATATTATTTGTATATTTAAATTATTATTATACTTAACTTTAAAAATAAAATTACAAATTCCATTTTTTCCAATTTAATAATATTATAAACATAACAAAATTAATTAATCTCTAAATAATATTAAAAAAAATTAATAGCTTTCAAATATTTTTTTTGATAGCTCAAATATTCTAATTGACAAACAAGTAATTGAAAAATATTCACCCAAAAAAATGTCAGGCTATGGCAGTGTACACACTTTTTTTCAAATTCATCTATTTCTAAACTTTGTATAAATATAAATCAATCACAAATTTTGATTTAGGGGAATTTCAAAATTCAAATACCTTATGTAAACTGGAAAAAACACCATTAAACTAATAACATAAAACAATTACTTCATTCACACCATAAAACTAATAAAAAAATTAACATTAACATTCCAACAACAGTCTGTAGCATCCAAAGCTCATAATGTAAAAAACAGCCAAATTAAGCGAATCCATTCATCATTGTCATCATCAATGGGACAAAATCTCCATTGCAAATGCTACATTTGGCATCCGCCAGTCGTTTTATTCATGTCCGCCAAATCCTCGCCGCCATCATCACAACGCAACTTTAACTGCTGCTGCTAGTGCTAGTAGCAGAGGAGGAGAAGATCTACAATTCCTCTTTGCTCACAATCCGATCGCCATCTTTGTCCATCAGATTAAACGCTTCCTGCAACGCCCACATCTTAGCATTATCCATATTCGATCTGGTCTCATTTATTTCATCAATTTTTGGCATGATTTGCAGCAAAATCCAGTGAAACTCCTCGAGATCCACAGAGTCGCTCTTGTCGGCGTCTGAAACGGATACCCTCCATTTCCTCTCTGCTCAACTCCCTCTGCAAGCTCTTTGTTTGAGATCGATTTTCCCATCGCCAGCTTTGTCCAATACGCTGAAGGCCTCCTTCACCTTCCACGGCTCCTCCGTCCACGATTTGATTTCTAGTGGCGGCCTGTTTTTGTTTCTGTTTCTGCTCATAGCACACATGTCTAGCAATATCGAATCCACATGGGATATGGGTTACTCAAATGGCCCCATTCCCGGATGCCCTGCTTCTGAAAAAATGACTGATAAAATTTGTCAAAACTACGACTTTGATTAATCGTGCATATACAAGCCGTTAAGAGGAGAGATCCTAAAAAACCATCTACACTTGTGAAGGGGAATGGAAAAAAATAGGATACAAAGATGAAAGAAAATGGCCACATATTTTCCCAACTACACTCGACGACTTGCTGAACAAGTGGTCCAAAATGGAAGAGGCAAGAGGAGAAACGTTCATATGGAAAGAGCTAAAAGAAAATTTTATCAAAGATTTCAAATTTTCTCCAAAGGAGGAGCAATTATGAGCAAGAAACCAAGTGAAAAAGTTTCTACAACCAACGAGCAATAAAATATCAGTAGATAATCAACAACTTGCTCGACAAACCGCTATCTGCAATAACATCAAGTCGACAGGAATCCAGCATTCAAAGAGATTACAATTGGAAACGAAGAAAACAGACAGAAAAAGATTCAAATTGAAACAGGATCATCCAGGCACATCCAAGATGGTCAGAACAATATTCAAATTCGAAGCAGCAAAAAAGAAGATCCTGAAAGACTATCGAAAAATAATTTCCACCGACATTCACGCAACTCAAAGAAGGAGAGCGACGGATCAATGAAAGAAGAGCGCCAGAATGGATGGATGAAAAATTCAAGACAAAATAAATCGACATATCAAACGACGAAAGACCAAAAATGGAAAAAGTCGGTGACCACTAGAACGAAGAACAAACAACAGAAATCACAAGTCTCCTTAAGGAATTTCAAGATGTATTTGCACGAGACTACAAAGATCTCAAAGGACTAGTACAGGAAATAATAGAAATAAATATTGAAATTAAACTAGATGCAAAGCCAGTGAAAAAAAGGCTGTGTAAGCTAGCACACAAATACAAGTAAATTGTTAAGAAAGAGCTCTGTAACATCCCGAAAAATTACAAAAATTTAAATTTTTTTAAAATAGCAATAAATACTGAAATTGCTAATGCGGAAATAAGATAAATACTAATATTTTAACTAATGACAAATTATGATAACCACTATTTAAACTTCCTATCACAAAATACATCGTTAGTTTTGCTTGTGTTTAATTTTAATCTACATGTTGTACTTAAGTTTGTCTTGTGATATAATTTCTTGATAAAGTACCGACGGTTTTCTTTTGGGTGATGACGAAGGGGTCCTATGAGATACCCTGAGGTTTACTTAGCTATGTTTAGCTAAAGCATTTGAACCTGTCTCTTTGCGCAGATACACAGGTAAGAATATTACGACAATTTCAAATGTTACAAGCAATTCAAAATATATTTTTCAGTTAGCCGTCAATGCTTATAGTAACTCTGAGTACTTCCAGACAAGAGAGTTGTTAATGGTATGCATCTCTGTCCTATTTCTGTAAGTGTTACCTTGACTATACTTACACTAAGAATTATCAGATGTGTGCTAGATTACCATGTGTTAGTGCTATTTTGATCCTGTGGTCATTTCACCATTTTGCAACGGTTGGTAATCTCGTGAAAGTTTCAACTAGTATAATGCTCTATATTATGGAAACATGAAACCAATAGTTTATTTTGTATACATGGATAAATTGGAAATTCTAATTATAACTAAAGTATTTTTATGCATTTCTCAATTTTATAATTGCATGGAACATCGTACTAAAATATCAATGCTTATTATAATACTACCATCATATTTATGATGATTATATATTTGTGAATTTGCTACACTATAGGATTGCACCCTTCTAATTTAATATTTGTGCATTGTGATACAATGTGCAACTTTTGTGAAAAGATATGGTAATATAAACAAACATTACGATGTACAAAATAATGCATTCTAAACTATGTACTAAGTATCAAAACCCTTATATGAAATGCGACCCTAGTCATTTGAGGAACAATATACAATGTATATAAACCATGCATTCGATGATTAATACTTGGAAATGAAATGAACTATTCTTTGTAACCCTAACTACTACCCTATGTATTAACGACTATAAACATTGATATTATATGACATTACACTTTGCAAACTAGATCAACGTATGGACAAAGAGTAATGACAGGTATTAAATTCGCTGCAGTCATGTGTTGGCAGGTTAAATGTGTCCCATCGAGGTATTAATGCTCCTAGCTAATGTCCAAGGTGGAATGTACTGCTGGCTGTCAACGTAACCAACTTCACATGGAAACTTGGTGGATGATACTACTACTAATCCGAGCTGTGCATAGTTAACATGGTGAATCGCCTCCGAGCTAGACTGTACGATGGTAAGCTCATTAATGGAGTTTAAATGCTGGAATGCTTCATAGAACGTGGTGCTATGATGGCTCGATCTCGTCCATTGATCTAAATCTGTCTCGGTTTTGGGACTTCAATCCTAATCTTACCACTACATCTTCGTTGAGGTTGTTCTTGTGCATTCATTTGGTGATACCGGCTCAGTGGAGAGGCCAACCATTTGCATGAGTTTAGGGTTTGGGGTTTGCTTGACTGAGGACTCCTTCCTCGGGTTCGATGGTGTGACCTGCGAGCAAACTTAATAGTTTTCAGGTCTTTGTTTACTCTTTTAGAGCCGAATCATAAAGCAGCATTCAAAGTGTTTTAGAAAGTTGTCTCAGGGTTTTTGTGATTAGTTTTTATGAGAAAGTAGTTGGGACTGGGGTTGTTTCTTACTGCAAAACAAAAAGGTTCTCAGGATTTGAATTTCCTCTTCGCTGCGTTTGCTAGATGGCTTCGTCATTGTCTATTACTGGTGTCTTAAATCTTGGAGTGATGTTGCACAGGTAATGTTTCAATAAAATAGTGATAGTGTTATCTATTGTGTTGATTATTAATAACTCTGCATTCATCGCTTAACCTCAGAAGGGTTCTTGTGGCAGGTTTTTCACTTCGTCGAAGGATTACAGGGTTTGAAAGCTGATGGAAGAAAAATTGCTTGACCACCAGTAAGCCTCGGTGGTTCTTTACTTCGTAGGTTCTCTTGGCCCGGTGTGGTCGATGCTTGATGTTGGTGTTAGGTTGTAATGGTTCATGGCAAGGCTTTGGCTGATGATATGTTTTGGAAACCAAAAGACAAAGCACCAAAGGATGAGATCCTCGTCTTTTCTTGTTACTTTGCTTCGTAGCATTTCACTGTAAATTTTATTGCAGCAGTACACTTGTTTAGACTGTAAATGCTAAAGGAATGAACCCTATGTGGTTTAGGAACCTTGAAATGTTTTCAGTACAAACTCTGTCAATAAATTGACTATATTGATAAATGTAAAAACTAACCGAGAGCCGAGGGTTAACTTGTTTCTGCAAAATATGGAAAGTCTTGTGTTAAAATGTTTATAATTTTGTTTGAGTATTGAGATGGGACTGAGTTTGTATAAAAAGAATAGTTTTCCTGAACTGCTTCTATGTTTGTATAAATTGATATAATGACTTAGAAAAAATACAGTGTTAAACCAGGCCGAGAGCCGTGGCTAACTTGTTTTACAAAAATGAAACCCTGTGATCATATTGTTTGAGTTAAAGTTTGGAATGGAGTTAAGACTCCGTTTTGGTATTGAACCACCAAATGATAATATTGTGATTGATAAGAATAATAAAACTTTGTCTGCATTTGTCTTGTATAGATAGCTAAGTATATGTGATAGTTTGAACAATAAGAATGCGTTTTCGGTTTTTGAAATCAGGTGAAAAGAATTGATAGGAGTTAAATTTGAATTAAATAAATGTTGTGAAAATAAAATATGATAATATTGAATTATCATAGTTAATCTATGTTTAAGAAATCTTGGCAAGAGTGATACGAATTATCCAGTTCTGTTTTTCTCTATTTACTTGCTAGTTACTTTGAGTACAGAGGTCAGTAATTGTTTTGATCTTAAATACTAAAGTAAAATATAGGAAATATTAGAAATATTTGTGATGGTTAGGAAACATGGGAAACATAAATCTAGGTTATTCCATTCCTATCAGAAAAAAGAAATATAATAAAATGTTATGAAATGCTATTATGATTATTTTGCAGTTGTTATAATTTTCATAAATGTTAGTAGAAGAAATGAAATGGAAATATAGTACTATACTGTGGAAAAGAGGAAAATAAAAGAATGCATAATATTTGCATTTGAACAGAAGTAAACGACTCAAGATAACAAGAAAAACCCTAGGTTGTGTGCAGAGATGAAATATTAGCTTAATTTGTATATAACAGAATATGATTGATAATACAAACTAGTGAAAGTTAACAGCAATTGTCTCTTCATTCATTTGGAAATCAGCCTATCAAATCATCCTTCTTAAAATTTTCCTTCTCTATACTAGAGTACTATGCAGAATACAACATGGGGAAAAATACAAAGAAGATATTTAATCAATCATCTCATTTACTTAACCATCATTATACAAAATCATACTTAGGTCAGAAACTAAAAACAATTACTTCTGTATGTCATTAACTATAAATACTACACCTATAATTGCAGAAAATAATTTAACTGAAAATAATAAGATAGAACAATAGAACCTGATGAATGTAGGAGAAACAAACCACCCAAGGAGCCTGTTCCACCCAACCTATTCCTGAAGACAGCCAAATTACTTGCCTTAGTACCCTCAAGCCTGTTCAATGAACTACTAGGAAGAAGAATCTGTAGAAGCTTTAGGTCATCCACTTGCAGCAACAAAGTAGTTCATCAAGTCATATAGACTTAGCAGTCAAAGAGACCTGCACCAGCACCTCTGGTTTCCTTCTCAGAATCAATTCAGCAGACTCACAATGCACATTCACTTAGCCTCCCTATTTGAATCTCTCAGTGATCACCTGATACACTTGAGGAATTATTTTTGCAGAAAATAATGTAGAGCTCCCTGCCTAGTTCGAATTTCCTTATCTAAGCTGCCTAGGCCTTTTTAGTGGTTAACCTGGTCATTAATGAGCTAACAGCTCTGCTCCACCCACTTGGGGGATAATGCCACAATTTTAGGAGTTGTTGTCCCATAACCAATAGCTAGTGGTGGAGTGCAAATGCTGACACTTGTCCCATGCCTTCTAACAGCTTCCATTCCTCCTAGTGGGTCAGTAAACACTCATTTAACAGTTCCTTTGGGTGTTTGTTTCCTGTTTTAATTTATTAAATAATAATAATATGTTTATTACAATCATCCTTGACCATATTTGGTCATAATTACAAAACTTTGTAATTATAATTTAACATCATGTTTTTTGCAAATAAAATAAATAGTCTCAAAATTTCGGTAGGTGACATACACCCCTCCTTAAGTCTCAACATCGTACTCGATGTTGTTCATTCATTTTCTGAGTATTCCCGAAACAGAGGTGGGTATGCTGCCCGCATACTACTCTCCAACTCCCAAGTTGCCTCTTCTGGGCTAAGGTGTTTCCATTGCACCTTTACTTGCCCAATGGTGCGATTCCGGAGTAGAGTTTCTCTCCTTTCGAGGATACAATCCGGTTCCACCTGAAAATCGCCGTCTTGTTCCACCTGTACGTCATTCTAGTTTATAACATGAGTAGCATCGTGTACATATTTCTTTAAAACTGAAATATGAAAGACATTATGTATTTTTAGATTTGGTGGCAAAGCTAGTTGGTATGCCACGGGTCCTACCCTTGACAAAATTTCAAAAGGACCACAATACCTGGGTGCCAGTTTGGCACAACTTCCCAATTTTAATGAGCTCTTCTTCGGTGTTACCTTAATGAAAACATGCTCACCAATCTGGAACTCTTTATGAGTCCTTTTAAGATATGCTTGACTTTTTTTCCTATCTTGGGCAGCTTTAAGATTTCTTTTACCTGTTGCACAGTTAGTTCTATTTACTTCAACAATTCAGGTCCTGATATAACTCTATTAACTGGGTCATTCCAAGAAACTGGTGTATTACATTTTCTACCATAAAGAATTTCAAAAGGACTAAGCTTGGCTGATGCATGATAATGGTTATTATATGCAAATTCTGCTAAATGCAAGTAATCCTCCCACTTACTAGGCTGGTCCTTAACATACATCCTTAGCATGTCTTCCAATATCTGATTCACTCTTTCTATTTGTCCATCCGTTTGTGGATGAAATGTTGTGTTGAAGTTTAAGGTTGTATTCAACCCTTTAAACAAAGATCTCCAGAAGTTTCCAGTAAACTTAGAATCATGGCCTGAAACTATCACCTTTGGTATTCCATGTAATCGAAAAAATTGTTTCATAAAAAATTTTGCAATATCTGGAGCCTTATAAGTAATTTTTACTGGTATAAAATGTGTTGCCTTGCTGAGTTTATCCACTACCACCATGATGGAATCATTTTGTTTCTGATTTCTGGGTAGCCTGGTAATAAAATCTATGCTTATGATCTCCCATTTCCAACTAGGTATAGGTAATGGCTGTAACAGTCCAGCCGGATGCTGATGTTCAACTTTTACTCTTTGACAGTCAAAGCATTTAGCTATATACTCTGCTACTTCATCCTTCATCCTGGGCCAATAATAATCTTTCTGTAACATATTTATGGTTTTCTGATAACTTGGATGACCAACATAATGACTTTTGTGCATCTCATCTAAAATCAGAATTTTTATCTTTGGTACATTGGACACATATAATCTGTTTTTGTACAACAGCAAGCCATTTTCTGTTAACCTGAAATCTGCCATAGAATTTTCAGAATTACTTTCTGTTGTCTTTTCATGTAAATTTATGTATTCTTCATCCGTTTTAATCCCTTCAAAAATCTGATTTTCTAAATCTGTTGTGTATGTACTGATGGCTGAAATAAAATTTAACTTTGCATTACGACTTAAAGCATCAACAATTTTGTTCACTTTACCATTTATATGCTGAATTTCAAAATCATATTCACTTAGAAAGGTTAGCCATCTAGCCTGTCTAGCATTCAAGTTCGTTTGATCTAGTAAATACTTCAGCCCCATGTTATCTGTCATTAAAGTAAACTTCCTACCAATAAGATGGTGACGCCACATTTTTAAGGCGTGAATTACTGCTAATAATTTCAGATCATATGTAGAGTAATTCTTCTCATGTATTTTCAGCTTTCGAGACTCATATGCAACAACATGTCCCTCTTGTGTTAGGACTCCACCGAGTCTGTCATTACATGCGTCGGTGCATACTATAAAATCCTTATTAGGATTTGCAATTCTCATAATAGGTGCTGTAGTTAGTAATTCCTTCAACTTCTTAAAACTGTCTGCACACTTTTGATCCCATGCAAGCTTCTTCCCCTTCTTCTGTAAGGAGTTTATGGGGTTTGCAATCTTCAAAAAACCTTCAATGAATTTTCTATAATATCCTGTAATCTCCATAAACGATCATACGTCCGACACATCCTTAGGAACCGACCATTCATTAATGGCTTTTATATTATCGCAATCAACCGAAATTCCTTCCTTAGAGATTATGTGACCTAAATACTGAATCTTATCCTTGTGAAAGTTACACTTACTAAACTTAGCACATAACTAGTGATCTCTCAGAACTTGTAAAATAATACGCAGATGTTCATCATGTTCTTCCTTACTTTTAGAATATACCAGAATGTCATCTATGAACACAATGACGAGCTTATCCAAATATTTGTGCAGAATATTGTTCATTAAGCACATAAATATTGTCGGGGCATTAGTCAACCCAAATGGCATGACTACAAACTCATAATGTCCATAGAGAGTTCTAAAGGATGTTTTAAAAATATGCTCATCCTTCACACGAACTTGATGATATCCTGACCTTAAATCAATCTTTTAAAATATCGTTGCTCCTCACAGCTGATCAAATAGATCGTCGATGCGGGGCAGTGGATATCAATTCTTGATTGTCATCTTATTCAGTTGGCGATAATCTATGCAAAGTCTTAAAGTGTCATCCTTCTTCTTAACAAATATAACAGGTGCTCCCCAAGGAGACACGTTGGGTCTTATATAGTTTTTATCAATCAGTTCCTTCAATTGTGATTTCAACTCATTTAATTCCAGTGTATTCATGCTATATGGAGCTTTGGAGTTTGGCACCGCACCCGGTATCAGCTCAATGGTAAACTCTAGATCTCTCTTCGGGGGTAACCCTGGAATCTCTTCTAGAAAAACATCCTGGAATTCTTTTAGGACAGGTATATCTTCTAGTTTCAGTTTATCCTCTTTTGTAATTGACTCCTCATGCACTACATTCACTGCGAACATCTTACATCCTTTTCTAACTGCTCTTTTTACTTGCATAGCTGAAATCTGTCTAAGTGATGTCTTTCTAGGAATACCCTTCACTTCTATTGTTTATCCTTCATCATTTAGACAGGTAAAAATTTTCTCATAACAATTCAAAATAACATGATGTGATTCTAACCAATCCATTCCAATTAAGATGTCGTAAGATCCTAAAGGTAAAACATTTAGCTTGGTTTGTGTCTTTAATTGATTCATAGATAAAACACAACTTTCAACAAAATCAGACACTTTTCTTTTTGTTCCTGTTGCTAGTCTAACTAACCAGGATTTATTAAATTTTTCTGTTTTTGGATTAAAATTTTCTACAATATCTAGAGATATATAACTCATGATAGCGCCTGGATCAATCAAAATAGAAACTAGGTGGTTTTGTAGCATACCTTCAATCTCTACCATAGAGACTTGATGCTCCACTTGCCTGTTGTCTAGAGCTGCATTAATTCTAGGCATATCTCTTGCCAAGTCTCCCACAGTAGCTTCAACTTGTAAGGAATGAATATTATTGGTTGTCCGCTTCTTATTGGGACAATTTGATTCATAATGAGGACCTTGACACTCAAAACATTGTATAGGTGTCCTCTGGTCATTAGTTCTGGTAGCATTGGGTGTATTTCTAGGAGCCGTAAAATTCTATTGTTGATTATTTCTAGGACTGTTTCCTTGGAAATTTATATTTGGAAAGGTTTTCTTTTGAAAACCAGAATTTCCACTGAACTTGAAATTCTTCTTCTTCAGTTCAAAGTTGTTGGGTTTATGATTTTTTCAGTTAGATATCCCTTCTCTTTTTCAATTAGTATCAAAGCAAAAAGTTGCTTTCCTTATGGCTTCTTCTAAGGTCTTTGGATTGTCATACTCTATTATGTCCTTGATGTTGAAAGGTAGACAACTCAGATATCTCTGAATCTTTGGTTTCTCCTCCACAAGATATGGCACATAGCTTAGTAAATTCAGAAATTTGATGTTCAACTCTTTCATGTTCATGGTTCCCAATCTTAGATCATAAAATTCCTTGGACTTTTCTTCGTAATATTGTTCAGATAGGAACTTCTTCTTGAAGTACCGTTTAAAAGTGCTCCAATTCACATCCTTGTCCTTGATGCCCTTCACTCTTTTGATGTCCTGCCACCAAATGTCTGCTTTCCCTATTAGGTTGTATATGGCCATATTTGCTTTCAATGATTCTGAATAATCATAGATTTGAAAGTATTTCTTCATGCCAAACAACCATGCTTCAGCTGTCTCTCCTTTCTCAGTTTCACCATTGAAAGTTGGGGGATTGATTTTCTTGAACTCCCCAGAAATCTGTTCATACTGTTTATGTCTTTTCCTTCTTGGTTTTTAATCCCCTTCACTGCTATCACTTGAATAATTACGTTTCTTTTTACGTATCTCATTTGCAACTCCCAATGATGTTGAACTGTTATTCTCATTATCAGTTCTCACTTTCTTACCCTTGTTCTGATGAGGTAAGTCTTCAGTCTTGGAGGCATTTTCAACCCTTCTATCATGTTCGCCAGTTGGGCACTGGTCGAACAGTACCTGGTTCAGTTCTTCTTGTGCCTTCAAAATTATCTCATTATCCTATTTAACAGATCTTATTTCTGCTTTCAACACCTAAAATGCACGTAACAATTATGATGAATTGTCATTCACTTCACCATGGACCTCTTCTTCATAATGCTGTCCCATGCTATTGTTGGTATGACTGTTCGGTCGAAATCTGTCCTCCATGTGTTCAGCTGATCCTTCCATACCTGTAACTTAGAAAACAAATTTTTGTATAAAAAAATAATTTAACTTGAATTAGTAAATATTTTTGATGTCATAAAAATTTTCTGTTGCGTGTTCTTTGGACCTTTTTAGGCCGAGAGTTCGAACATGAGCTCTGATACCACATGCAACATCTCGAAAAATTACAAAAAATTTAAAATAGAAATAAATACTGAAATTGCTAATGCGGAAATAAGATAAATACTAATCTTTTAACTAATGACAAATTATGATAATGACTATTTATACTTCCTAGCACAAAATACATCGTTAGTTCTGCTTGTGTTTAATTTTAATCTACATGCTGTACTTAAGTTTGTCTTGTGATATGATTTCTTGATAAAGTACTGACGGTTTGCTTTTGGGTGATGACGAAGGGGTCCTATGAGGTACCCTGAAGTTTACTTAGCTATGTTTAGCTAAAGCATTTGAACTTGTCTTTTTGTGCAAATACGTAGGTAAGAATATTACAACAATTTAAAATGTTACAAGCAATTCAAAATATATTTTTTAGTTAGCCATCAATGCTTATAGTAACTCTAATTTCTTCAAGACAAGAGAGTTGTTAATGGTATGCATCTCTGTCCTATTTCTGTAAGTGTTACTTTGACTATACTTACACTAAGAATTATCTGATGTGTGCTAGATTACCATGTGTCAGTGCTATTTTGATCCTGTCATCATTTCACCATTTTGCAATGGTTGGTAATATCATGAAAGTTTCAACTAGTATAATGCTCTATATTATGGAAACATGAAACAAATAGTTTATTTTGTATACATAAATTGGAAATTCTAATTATAACTAAAGTATTTTTATGCATTTCTCAATTTTATAATTGCATGGAACATCGTACTTAAATAGCAATGCTTATTATAATACTACCATCATATTTATGATGATTATATATTTGTGAGTTTGCTACACTATAGGATTGCACCCTTCTAATTTAATATTTGTGCATTGTGATATAATGTGCAACTTTTGTGAAAAGATATGGTAATATAAACAAACATTACGATGTACAAAATAATGCATTCTAAACTATGTACTAAGTATCAAAACCCTTATATGAAATGCGACCCTAGTCATTTGAGGAACAATATACAATGTATATAAACCATACATTTGATGATTAATACTTGGAAATGAAATGAACTATTCTTTGTAACCCTAACTACTACCCTATGTATTAATGACTATAAACATTGATATTATATGACATTACACTTTGCAAACTAGATCAACGTATGGACAAAGAGTAATGACAGGTATTAAATTCGCTGCAGTCATGTGTTGGCAAGTTAAATGTGTCCCGTCTAGGTATTAATGCTCCTAGCTAACCTTCAAGGTGGAATGTACTGCTGGCTATCAACGTAACCAACTTCACATGGAAACTTGGTGGATGATACTGCTAGTAATCCGAGCTGTGCATAGTTAACATGGTGAACTCCGAGCTGGAATTTACGATGGTAAGGTCATTAATGGAGTTTAAATGCTAGGATGCTTCATAGAACGTGGTGCTATGCTGGCTCGATCTCGTCCATTGATCTAAATTGTCTTGGTTTTGGGAGTTCAACCCTAATCTTACCACTACGTCTTCGTTGAGGTTGTTCTTGTGCATTCATTTGGTGATAACGGATCGGTGGAGAGGCCGACCATTTGCATGAGTTTAGGGTTTGGATTTTGCTCGACTGAGAACTCCTTCCTCGGGTTCGATGGTGTGACCTGCGAGCAAACTTAATGGTTTTCAGGTGGTTGTTTACTCTTTTAGAGCCGAATCATAAAGCAACATTCGAAGTGTTTTAGTAAGTTGTCTTAGGGTTTTTGTGATTAGTTTTTCTGAGAAAGTAGTTGGGACCAGGGTTGTTTCTTACTGCAAAACAAAAAGGTTCTCAGGATTTGAATTTCCTCTTCACTGCGTTTGCTAGATGGCTTCGTCATTGTCTATTACCAACGTCTTAAATCTTGGAGTGATGTTGCACAGGTAATGTTTCAATAAAATAGTGATAGTGTTATCTATTGTGTTTATTATTAATAACTCTGCATTCATCGTTTAACCTCAGAAGGGTTCTTGTGGCAGGTTTTTCACTTCGTCGAAGGATTACAGGGTTTGGAAGCTGGAGGAAGAAAAATTGCTTGACCACCGGTAAGCCTCGGTGGTTCTTTATTTTGTAGGTTCTCCTGGCCCAGTGTAGTCGATGCTTGATGTTGGCATTAGGTTGTAATGGTTCCTAGAAAGGCTTTGGCCGGTGATATGTTTTGGAAACCAAAAGACAAAGCACCAGAGGATGAGATCCTTGGCTTTTCTTGTTGCTTTGCTTCGTAACATTTCACTGTAAATTTTGTTGCAGCAGTACACTTGTTTAGACTGTAAATGCTAAAGGAATGAACCCTATGTAGTTTAGGAACCTTGAAATGTTTTCAGTACAAACTTTGTCAATAAATTGGCTATATTGATAAATGTAAAAACTAATCAAGAGCCGAGGGTTAACTCGTTTCTGCAAAATATGGAATGTCTTGTGTTAAAATGTTTATAATTTTGTTTGAGTATTGATATGGGATTGAGTTTGTATAAAAAGAATAGTTTTCCTGAACTGCTTCTATGTTTGTATAAGTTGATATAATGACTTAGAAAAAATACATTGTTAAACCAGGCCGAGAGCCGTGGCTAACTTGTTTTACAAAAATTAAACCCTGTGATCATATTGTTTGAGTTAAAGTTTGGAATGGAGTTAAGACTCCGTTTTGGTATTGAACCACCAAATGATAATATTGTGGTTGATAAGAATAAGAAAACTTTGTCTGCATTTGTCTTGTATAGATAGCTAAGTATATGTGATAGTTTGAACAATAAAAATGCGTTTTTGGTTTTTGAAATTAGGTGAAAAGAATTGATAGGAGTTAAATTTTAATTAAATAAATGTTGCGAAAATAAAATACGATAATATTGAATTATCAGAGTTAATCTATGTGTAAGAAATCTTGGCAAGAGTGATACAAATTATCCAGTTCTGTTTTTCTCTATTTACTTGCTAGTTACTTTGAGTACAGAGGTCAGTAATTGTTTTGATCTTAAATACTAAAGTAAAATACAGGAAATATTAGAAATATTTGTGATGCTTAGGAAACATGGGAAACATAAATCTAGGTTATTCCATTCCTATCAGAAAAAAGAAATATAATAAAATGTTATGAAATGCTATTATGATTATTTTGCAGTTGCTATGATTTTCATAAATGTTAGTAGAAGAAATGAAATGGAAATATAGTACTATACTGTGGAAAACAGGAAAATAAAAGAATGCATAATATTTGCATCCAAACAGAAGTAAACGACTCAAGATAACAATAAAAACCCTAGGTTGTGTGCAAAGATGAAATATTAACTTAATTTCTATATAACAGAATATGATTGATAAGACAAACTAGTGAAAGTTAATAGCAATTGTCTCTTCATTCATTTGGCAATCAGCCTATCAAATCATCTATCTTAAAATTTTCCTTTATACTAGAGTACTATGCAGAAGACAACATGGGGAAAAATACAGAGAAGATATTTAATCAATCATCTCATTTACTTAACCATCATTATACAAAATCATACTTAGGTCAGAAACTGAAAACAATTACTTATGTATGTCATTAACTGTAAATACTACACCTATAATTGCAGAACCTATAACAGTAAATACTACACCTATAACAGTAGAACCTGATGAATGTAGGAGAAACAAACCACCCAAGGAGCTTGTTCCACCCAACCTATTCCTGAAGACAACCAAATTACTTGCCTTAGGACCCTCGAACCTGTTCATTGAACCACTAGGAAGAAAAATCTGTAGAAGCTTTAGGTCATCCACTTGCAGCAACAAAGTAGTTCATCCAGTCATATAGACTTAGCAGTCAAAGAGACCTGCACTAGCACCTCTGGTTTCCTTCCCAGAATCAATTCAGCAGACTCACAATGCACATTCACTTAGCCTCCCTATTTGAATCTCTCAGTGATCACCTGATACACTTGAGGAATTATTTCTGTAGAAAATAATGTTGAGCTCCCTGCCCAATTCGAATTGCCTTATCTAGGCTGCTTAGGCCTTTTTAGTGGTTAACCTGGTCATTAATGAGCTAACAGCTCTGCTCCACCCACTTGGGGTATAATGCCACAATTTTAGGGGTTGTTGTCCCATAACCAACAGCTAGTGGTGGAGTGCAAATGCTGACACTTGTCCCATGCCTTCTAACAGCTTCCATTCCTCCTAGTGGGTCAGTGAACACTCATTTAACAGTTCCCTTGGGTGTTTGTCTCCTATTTTAATTTATTAAATAATAATAATATGTTTATTACAATCATCCTTGACCAGATTTGGTAATAATTACAAAACTTTGTAATTATAATTTAACATAATGTTTTTTGCAAATAAAATAAATAGTCTCAAAATTTGGGTAGGTGACAAGCTCGACAGTATGCTTGCCGCTTGAATCATATACCCTATCAATCAATCAAAATGGGAAATCCTGATGGTAGTCCAACCAAAGAATCATGATCCGAATCGACTTCGAATATGTGTCGACTTCAAAGAGCTCAATAAATTAACACTTACTGACCCTTTTCCCACTCCTTTTGTTGATCAAATTATTAATGAAGTTGCAGGTCATGAGTGTTATTCATTCAGGGACAGATTCTATGGATACAATAAAGTACCCATCGACAAAGAGGGCTAGAATAAGACTACGTTCGTCTATGAATTTGGATCATTCGCGTACAGATTTATTCCATTTGAACTAAAGAATGCACTGGCCATATTTTCCAGAATTGTTGTCAAAGCATTCCAAGAGTACATTTGTAAAACCATGGCTGTATACTTTGATGACTGGACAATATATTCCATGTTGAAGGATAATTGTAAATGGATTAGACTGATGTTGGAAAGATGTCTACAAATACAACTCTCGTTGAATATAAAGAAATGCATATTTTCAACTCCAATCGGGATACTGCTGGGACATGTTATGTGCAAAGAAGGAATAAAAGTCGACTATGCAGAAATCAAGATAATTATCGACTTAAAACCCCCAGTTAACTCTAAACAAGTGAGAATACTGTTGGGACATATGGGATATTATAGAAATTTTATTCAGCACTACTCTGACATGACGTACCCTTTGGAAGAACTGCTGAAGGAAAATCAATTATACCAGTGGACCGACGAGTGCAACACATCATTCAACATTTTAAAAAGAAAACTAGTCGAAGAACCTATACTAAGATTCCCAAATTGGTCTATTAAATTCCACGTGCATATAGACGCTTGAGGCAGAGCAGTCGGTGCAATTCTAACACAACTAGGAGATGATGGAATGGACTACCCTAATGCATTCAGCAGCAGAAAATTGAATAAAGCAGAAAGGAACTATTCAATGATATAAAGGGAAGAACTTGGTATGGTATTTGCAATACAAAAGTACCAAGACTATATATTTCCTAACCCCTTTGTGTTTTATACAGATCACCAAGAACTCAAATACTTGGTCAATAAACCGCTACACCATGGACGACTCTGTCGTTGGTTGCTGTTATTTCAGGAGTTTGAGTTCGAAGTTATAGTTCAACCAGGAAAAGCAAGTGTCGATCCCGAACACCTATCGAGAATAGACACAGGAGAAGAACTGAAAGGAATTGATATTGAATTTCCTGATGCTCATTTATTTAGAATCGAATTTGTCCCATCGGAGCTAGCAGAGATAGCACAATTCTTAGAATATGGACAAGCACCAGAAGGAATGCAAGAGAATAAAAAGAAGATCTTAGCAATGAAGGCTACATCATATACACATCATATACTATAATTAATGGATTCCTCTATAAACTTGGACCTGACGATGTATTACGACGCTATTCTATTGACCATGAAAGACAAAGCATACTCAGTGAGGTACATTATGGATGAGCGGGAGGACATTTTTTAGGCCGACATAACAACAAGGAAAATTCTGCAATCTGGATTATGGTGGCTGACAATGCATAAATATTGTCAAGAATTTGTAAGCAAATGTGACAGATGTCAATGACTGGGCCGACCTCTACCAAATAGGGAAATTCCCTTCGTACCAGTAAATCCAAGCTTAACATTCGAAATATGGGAAATAGACTTCATTGGACCATTCTCGATACTTGGAATATGAACAAGAGCAAGATACATTATCACAGTAGTTGAATATGTTACCAAATGGGCAGAAGCAGAACCCATCGAGACTTGTTCGAGTGAAGTAGCCTCTAAGTTTATATATGAGAACATCGTCAAAAGGTTCGTTTGTCCGCTTACTTTGATCCGTGACCAAGGATCACACTTTGTCAGTAAAACAATTTCTATCCTCACAAAAGAATTTCTCATTGAGCACCGGAAAAGAACATCAAATCATCCACAGTCCAATGGTGCAGTAGAAGATTTTAACAAAACACTCACTAAAGGTATAATGAATATGTGCAACGCCGACAAATATGACTGGGACGACAATATTCCTGTAGTACTATGGGCTTACAGAACATCGTACAAAAGATCAACATTCCATACCCCATTCAAACTTGTATACGTCCAAGAATATGTCGTCCCTTTTCACTTCCCACAACAAGCATCTATAATTTCCAAAGTATTACACATCGATGTCAAACACGCAAGAAAAGAACGAATGACCCAACTGTCGAAGCTCGAAGAAACTGACAGATAGCAATACACCGCCAGGAAATTCAAAAGCAACAACAAAAATCTTGGCATGATAGAAATATAAAATGCAAGAATCTATCAGTTGGTGATTTGGCATTACTATACAATAGCCGCGTAAAAGGAAAACCTAAAAAGTTGCACACATAATGGATGGCTATGTATGTTGTTGAATAAATAATGATAACAATTCAGTTCGACTAAAGACATTACAGGGAAGCGTATTTAGGAATCTTGTCAATGACGCCCGACTAAAGCGGTATAAAGTATAAAAATATGAAGAAAAAAATAGTTATAACTACCTTGTGGAAGAAGCAATATAAGAAATCATCCAAAGCAAGTTTTAGAAAAACAACATTATGACGAGAAAATGGAGAGAGAACACTGACGAAGGCAATGCAAGAAGCTGCAAACAACAAATTCCAAAGTATGACTGACGATATGAGAGGCACAAACAAGAAGGAACAAGTTGATGAACAAATGTCAAAAGAGAATCCCAACTTCGATGACTTATACCCGACCAAAAAAACACATCGAAAGAAGCATACTGACATCCCACCAATGAAGAAAATTTAGATAGAATTTCTGATGAAGCTCGACACATAGAACTTAGAGAAGTTGAAATGTGCCAGAAGAAGGATGGTCAAGCTGTCACTCAGAATTAACTTCTTCACCAAACCTATAATCAATGCAGCCACCTACTACGCGCTCTCCCATGCAAGCCATCCCCGCTATAAATACCGGACTCGAGGACTCTTGGTTGTTAGTTTTCCAAGATATTGAGCTTTAGAGCACAGAGCCATCTGAACGATTAGAGCAAACTTTTGAACCCGAGAACCCTGCAACAGAGATGGAACCCAAGAAATCTCAAACAACGACCATATCTGTAGCCACTAAAGTAAAACAGTTAGAAAAAGCTAACACACCATTGGAAACCAGACTACAACTCATCCAAAATTCCAAGGTGGTTGAACAACAATAGCGAAGGATTTGGAATAAAATCCTTGAATGGGGTAAATAATCAAATGGAATATGGAGAGATGAAGCTCAGAAACTAAGATCCAACACAATTTTGAACTACATGAATGCACCATTGGTAGACAGCTTCGTCGGACTAAAATATATCATTGCCCATTTCATTGTGAGTCGGTACCATAAAGGAAAGTTTTACTTCAACACACCTATCAAAATAAATGGAGAACTAATCACTCGGATCACTGTTCTATCAAACAAAGGCAAGATAGTTCCAATGCGACCAAACCTTGCCTTGGTCAGGGAACTCACTAGTACTCCTACGGGAAAGAATTCCAGAGGATTGGTATTCAATCAAATAATATACGATACCCACATAATAACAACATGCATTGTGTTGACTGCATTAACAAGCTCTGGTCTAGGGTCTGACCTAAAACTGGATATGATTGAGGCCATCCAAAACGTTGCTTTGTGCGGAAAATTGTACAAGTGGGCCAACCACCTGGTAGAAATTGTAAGAAATATATGCTACAAGTTCCAAGAAGATGGGTCGCAAATTCGGTACCCCTCATTGATAATTTGGATCGCCATGGCACTTATGCGATCGATGTGCGACAAATATTTCACAGCACCAAAAGGGCCATTGATGGAAAATTTCCATTCCTTTACCCATGGTGGATGTCGACTTGGAGAAACAACAGACAAGCTTTGGCTGGATAACTAGTTCCAAAATCTAAAAGTTCAAACAACCATATGGAGAGTGCCACAAAAAATCCGATGCAGCTTACCACCGATTGCACACATCCAGTTAGCCCTAGACCACACGTCAGTTTGATACCTATAAGGAGTAGTAGGAGTAGCAAAATAACTTGACTTCTATCCTTCAATCAAGAAATTATTTGGATAACTCAGCAAACAGTTGAACACAAATATCCAAATACCACCACATGCACAAAGAGTCGACCAGACAATAATCGAACCCTTTATTGATGTCGAAAAAGAGGAAGCCTATGAAGTACGACTTCATGTAAATATATTAACCCTTCAGTCTAAGCATATTTTTGACATCAATCCTTTATGGATTGCAATGATAGCACATCAAGAACCGCCAGAGACAGAAGAGCAGTCGGATACTCCACTTCCAGAGTATGCACTCACAAAAGAGAATATATGTAGAATGTCCTACAAAATATCCCGAGCTCAACAGAACATGAAATCCAAAGTATAAGGAAAAGGGAAGTGGAGTCTTATCATCCAAGAGTCAATAGAAGAAGGTAATGCATAGCTACTCGATAGCACCACACATATTTTAGCAGATGCCGCCAAAAACAAGGTCCCTGTAGAGGAAAAATTCAAGAAATTCTTGGAAGAAGAAAATCTTCAAGCATCGACACCCCCACGAAAGAAAGTCAAGAATGTAGTCGAACCCCATGTCGAACTCACCCACATTCCACCACTGCCATCACCAACCAATGTTATGGAAGAAGAAATTTTTCTAACCCCTCCAACCACCATCACGTCTACACCCCAGCCTTCAACCACTATCCAAGACCTAGTACAGTAACTTCCTCACCCCCTAAGAGACAGGATTCAATCCGAAAATGGATTAAATGAGTTTATCAATCGGCTTCCTTCACTTTTCCCCAACTGGAGAACACTAATCACAAAGAAACTAGTCATAATCGAGCCAAACCTCCCGACTAAATCAACCCCGCTCAACGCCCACAAAACCGACTAGCCATCTCCATTAACCACCTTACAACCTCAAGTTGTCGGATACACCCAAACCAGACTTGAAAAGAGACTGATCTCACAAGTAACATTTTTGCATATCAAACCTCATCCTTTACACCCATGTCCATCTAACCAACTATGGAAAACCCAAACCCCCCAGAAATCCTACTTGAAAACTTCAACCTGGTCGACAAACCAGTTGAAACGATTACACCTGAAGTCCTTTTGTCCTAAGGAATTTCAGTTCTATCAGGAAGTCCCGACCCACCTCCACCACCTCCGACAAAAGAAGTACCATCCCCACCATCGGCCCCAATTACTACCAGTTTACCATCCCCTACCTCTGTTGACGGCACCAACACGACTCTAGCAGCACAACGAACAAAAGAGAGATCAACAACACAAGAAGACGTCGACACGTCAAGGATAGTGCAAGAAGAAGCAAACAAGGAAAGAGAATCACAGAAATCCGCCAGCAAGCAGAAGGGAGAATAAAACCAACAAGAGGCCACATCCAAGAAAAAAGAGAAAAAAAGGAGAAAGCAGAGGAAAGAAAAGAAAAGACAAGAGAAAGAAAAGAAGAAGTAGTAGCAGCACCTCTGGCACATCTAGCAACAGAATCACCTCTCTGTACACTTGGATCAGTTGGGACCTATAGCTACATATGATGCTCAGGAAGAAAAGGAGGAAGAACTTGATCTCCTGGGAGACGCAGTCAATAGAGAATACAAACACAGAAGAACAGAAGATCGAGAACACCTACAAAGATTGCAAGCAGAGAAAGCAACATTTTTTATGTAGTGTGAGGACTTAGTACAACAATTCATACCAATACCGTCGAGTCCCGACATGACAAATCCTCTCGACAAGGCATATATAATACTAGAAAGTGTCGTGTCGACCCTGAGGGATCAATTGGCTAAAAAAATGAGATCATGCCATAGAGACATCCATTCTAATGAAAAATCAATACACTGCCTTCACAGAAGCCCACAACATGCTTGCATAGTATACGAGAGAATCCACTACAGCCACAGAAGTATTATGCAACTGGTATACATATTATGGAAATGTGTTCAAAGAAATGAAAAAGACATGAGAGTTGACTGACACACTGTAACAAAAAAGACAAACTGTCGACGAAGCACTCACTAAAGCCATCGATGAGCAAATTTTCATGGAAAGCAGAAATCTAGAAAATTTGGAGAAACAATAAGAGCAATGGATCAGTCAAGCTTGAGCTACCCTATCCAAAGTCGACAAGATCTGTCCTCACCTCCAATGACTTCTTTCCACTGTTGACGACAAGATGAAAATTTTTGTACATGACATGATAAATATCCAAGACAAATCCACACAAGACAATATGGAGATCATGTCGAGCCTCACCACACTCACCATCGACATCCAGAATGCCTTACACACCTAGGAGGAATTTCAACACCAATTATCAGTATCTGTAGAAGCCATTGTCAAAATATGTGTCCAACAAACATCGGCCAATTCCAGTATCCCATAGCAGTAACAACAAGTCTCAGTTACAGTTAAAACCTCATATCCTCATTTCTTCAGGATGAAGAAATATTTTGTGGTGGGGTAGATGTTGGAGGAGCCTAAGTCGACCTGCCAACTAGGTCCTCCACTTGGCTACTTGTAATACATGTCGACGGATTGAGTCAACCAATACATGTCAGGTCGGTTAATTGAACCGATAGGTATTTATGTAATTATTTTTCGATCATATAAATAGGTTGGTAAGCCAACTTACAGATTTAAGTCAATCTGTTCATATATATGTAATCTTTCTGTATGCCTTGCTTAGTAATAAAAGGCTTGTTGCTTCATCCTCCATCACTTGTCTATTGTATATGTATCTTTGTGCTTGCTTGCTTATATTATATTATGTATCACTGGTAACCATGAAACGCCCTTGACTACAACAGTAGCTCATGTGTGATATGTATGTACTGAAATCTATGAGCTTCATACCTTTTGTATCTATGACCTACTGAAATCTCATATGCTTTGGATTTTTGTACCAGTACTACATTTTTTGTATTATACCGACATGATGATATATATATATATATATATATATATATATACAAAACACTATTGGTGGCTTTATATACTGTGTTTCATTGATGATTATGGGATCTTGTGCATGTTTACCTTATACTATAGCTAATTTACATGTTATGTCATTTTTTACGCATCTGTTTGATAGAATATTTATGAATGTGCAATGTACCAATCCAATATGAAATTGGCCAAGGAGTCAATGACAATGTTCATGTCTCTAGAGATATGCAGGTATTGAATGGGCTCAAAAGACCTCTTCAAGAGACGTACTCATAGAAATAGACGGAGTAGCATAGGGTCGTGGATAGCGTAGACATGGTTAACATGAGAGACCACTAGTTGTGAGTCAAGGTGGACGACAATGTGATCCATACCCAGGGAAAGAGAATTGGTCAACAATCCAATCACTACATGATACTCTATGGTGTTGTTGGTTGTGTATCCTAGACAAATTTCTCCCGAACTCATGAGCTCACTGGTGAGGGAATAGAGTACCCATTGTTGGCCCGGTTTTGCAACCAGGCTTAGTGCTATGGGCACCTGCTAACTAGTAGCAGCAGTTTCAATGTAAATAAATAACAATAAACTAATTAAACAAGACTATTCATGGATCTAAGCAATGATATTAAGCAAATAACAAAAATAATTTAAAATCAAGAACAAGAACATATAAAATAAAGAATTTGTATTGAAAGAATGGGGCAAGCAAGTGCTTGCGGAATCAATACCTCTAATGGTGAGGTTGAATAGCTCCAAGGATGAGCAACTCCAATCTCCAATGGTCTCTTCTCCAATGTGGTTTGCAATGGCTAAAATGCTCAAGGGAGATTTCAGCAGCATAAGGATGAGATAATGGATGGATGTGAAATGAGGAGCCCCTACCACCTTTTTATAGGTTTTGGTGGTGGGAAATACCATTTGTGGTTTTGTGGAAACCAAATGGTATTGACCAACATGGTTTAGGTACTTTTCCCTCCTTTTTCCTTTTTTGAATAAAAATAATATTTTAATTCCCTTTTTAATATTTTTGGGAATTTGGACCCTTTTTGAGGGTTTTTTATGATTTTCTTGGAAAAATAATCTTTTTAAATGGAAAAAGGGGTGTACTAAGGTCTTTTGGTGACCTTTTGTTGGTTTCAAAGGCTCAGATGGTGGAAAAGTGGACAAATGGGTCATGTGAATAGGAAAATGAGCTAGTGAGCACTTTTTGGGTGTTAACAAATTGCCCCCTGATGTGTGAGGGCAGGAGCTCATCGTATGGCCGATAGACATCATAGTTCATTTGTCTTTTTCTGGGGTTTTAGGGGAGAGAAGAGACCTGTTGGAGACTGGAGCCACGGCCCTTGGAAGCTGCAAAAACAAAAAATATTACATGACCTCAATATGGATGAGGTATAATCTCTGATAAAGGACGAGCCGGGCATTCCCATGCTCGTATCAAGACATATACAAAACAATTAGTCCCAAGAAGGGGGATCTAATACGTAAAGATATACTGGTACATCATAATGGTCCAGAGGGGACATTATTGTGGGATATACTCATGATCATGGCTGATCTCAATAATTGATACACTGGAATAACTGTTGAACTGCTGAAACAGAAGGTGTCCAACATCTGTATGGACTCAATGACTGTGAGCCATCTGAGATATTGTCGCCATACGCAACCCGGATATCTATAGAAAAAATGTAACTGGTTGTATCCATAGGTAGACTCTCAAATGTGGAGGAGTCAGGTGGTATCCGGGGTCTTCAAGTAATAACTGAACGGACCAATACCCTGTGCGAGTCTCAACGATGCGATCAAGGTGTTGAAGTCGAGCATGTGAGAAACAACCATTCGGAGAGGCACTAAGGATTCCTCTCGAAATGATTCGTAGGCACTCATCATAAATGGTAATGAGTCCAAGACACAGGGACCTCTAGGTCTATCCTCTGGAATCAATGTGGTTGACGTCGAAGCACTCGTGAGACCAGGAGGAGGTTTCATTGACGACGAAGGGATTGCGACACCAGGAGGAGGTTGATTTGTGGTAACAATAGGTTGTACCGGTTGGAGGATGACATTTGGTGTTGGCGGTGGAACGGGAGGTGAAATATACCACACGGGTAATCCCAATGTTAATCCGGGTAGACTAAGGGTAGCCATAACCGGGGCGCTTACTACACCCGAAGGAGGAAATAGAAAGGGGATGGTGTGGATGGGTGTAACACCGATGTGACACTGAAGTGATGTAGTACTGATGGTAGGACTGACATACTTGTGGGGAAGGAAAATAATTGGGTCAAAAAAATGGGTAGACTCAAACTTCCTTTGTTCAGAGCATGATGACATGGTTGACCTGGCAGCGTAGGGAACTGACTTGTAGGTGTGGGGATCATTGCTTTGACTGAATGGTATATATTGACTCTGGGGGAGAGGACGAGCTGATAGGTGCTGTCGAGGGATTATCAAGGTGACATACTGCAGAATACTCTGAACAAAGGTGACCAAAATGGGGAAGCTGCCATATGAGTAGATGTGATCTGTCGTGGCGCCAAGAGGCACCATTGATTCCTTCTTCGTAGTTTTAATGAGCTCCAAGAAGGGATAAAAGTGTGCTCTAAAATGGTACGGTCCTGTGGATTTTGCGAGCCCAGGACGGCTCATGCTCATGGTTGCTTTCATGTTTAGAGAGTCTAAAAACGGTAAGTGGACTCTGTTGGTGTTTCTTTTTCGTAAGTTTAGTCTCCAAGGCCCGAAAAAGGATAAAATGATGCGGATGGAGAACTCTTCTAGCCGATGTGACTAGAGTATACCTTTTTCGTAATTAGTCTACAAGGTCCGGAAAAGGGGTAAACTTATACCAGGTAGACGCCCTTTCAGATACGTTTAGCGAGCATGAAAGGAAGCAAGATTGCTCGGTGATCTTTTCATTGTTTTAGGAGTCAGAAAAGAGCTTAACAGAAACTCCCTAAGTGCCTTTTTCGTAAAAGGGATTGCTCGGCCCGAAAAAGGGATAAAATTATACCGAAAAAAAATGGATTGATGAGGGCGAGAAAAGGTCTCAAGCATCGTCATCAGTGTGGAAAACTGGATCCGGTGACCTAAGGATTGTTGAAAACAGAGAACGGCCGATGTGGCGCGCAAACCGAGGTGACGAGGGGGTCACAAGGAAAAATGCCTGAAAAATCTAGAGGTGAGAGCGAGAAATGATCTCGAGCGTCGTCACGAGCGCGGAAAATGGAATCCGGCGATATAAGGCACGTCGAAAACGGAGAACGGCCGATGTGGCACGCAAACCGAGGTGACGAGGGGGCGTGGAAAAAATGCCCGAAAAATCTAAAGGTGAGAGCGAGAAATGATCTCGAGCGTCGTCACGAGCGCGGAAAATTGAATCCGGTGATATAAGGCACGTCGAAAACGGAGAACGGCCGATGTGGCACGCAAACCGAGGTGACGAGGGGGCGTGGAAAAAATGCCCGAAAAATCTAAAGGTGAGAGCGAGAAATGATCTCGAGCGTCGTCACGAGCGCGGAAAACTGAATCCGGCGATATAAGGCACGTCGAAAACGGAGAACGGCTGATGTGGCACGCAAACCGAGGCGACGAGGGGGGCATGGGAAAAAATGCCCGGAAAATCTAAAGGTGAGAGCGAGAAATGATCTCAAGCCACGACCGTGGTATGACTGAGTAGGATGTAGTGTCGCAATTTTTGTACGGAAAAGACTACAGCTAGGGATAATCTTTCCTCGTATGGGTAACATAGAGGTGGGCCAGACAAGGTTTGGCTGACGTAATAAATCACATGCTCTTTGTGGGAGGCATCTTCTTGGACCAAAACTCCGGACACAGCATGTTCAGATGCCGAGACATAAAGGGTGAAGTCTTGAGAGAAATCCGGTGGGGATATCAAGGGGGCTTGTGCGAGAGCTTTCTTGAGGGCTTCGAAGGCCGTGTCTGCTTGCTCATCCCAAACAAAGGGTATGTGGGTGCGAAGCAAGCGTAAGAAGCCATGGACTTTGGTGGCATAATCAGGAACGAAGCGCCTAAGAAAATTGGACCGCCCTTGCAAGCTCTGAAGCTGCCGAAGCGTGCAAGGAGGGGGAAGTTCTAAGATGGCTTTGACTTTCAGGGGATCGACAGTGATTCCGTCTTGGGAAACAATGAAACCCAACAGCCGGCCCGCTGGGACGCAAAAGACACACTTGTGTGGGTTCAAGCGGATTTGATATTTGCGACAACGCAGGAAAACTTGCCGGAGGTCGTTAAGGTGGTCTGATCGTTTTCGGGAACGAGCTGTGAGGTCGTCAAGATAGACTCGCAGGATATGGACCAAGTCATGAAAGCAATAGGTCATGGCTTGCTGGAAAGTGGCACCAGCATTTTTAAGGCCAAATGGCATGACGCGATAGGCAAAAGTGCCCCAGGGGGTGGTGAAGGCAGTCTTGTACTGATCCTCTTTGCGGATGTGAATCTGGTTATATCCGGAAAACCCGTCCATGAAGGATAGGACTTCATGGCCCGCACACTCATCAATGAGTTGGTCAATGAATGGTGTGGGGAAATTGTCTTTTGGACAAGCGTGGTTTAAATCGCGGAAGTCAGTGCATACTCTAAGGGTGCCCTGCTTTTTGTTGACGGGAACGGGGTTCGACACCCAGGTGGTATACGGAATAGGGTAAATGAACCCTGCTTTTCGAAGTTTCTCGACCTCAGCCTTAACAGCGGGGAGCTTGGAAGGGTGAATGGGTCGCTGTTTCTGACGAACAGGGGGTACTTCAGGCCATGTATCAATGTGGTGTTCAATAATGGCGGGGTCGAGACCAGGCATCTCGGTATAGGACCAAGCAAAGACGTCTCGGAACTCTTGAAAGAGCTTTTTGTATGCCTGATTTTCTGCTTGAGTGCAAGATGCGCCCAGCGAGATGAGCTCAGGTTTCCCTGGTGTTGTGGAAATGTCTATCTGTATAGTGGGGGAAATGTTTGACATGTTCCCTTCTTCAAAGGCATCCGGTGCTGGGATGGGGTCTTTTAACCAATCGACCTTAGTGGGTATGAAGTCTTTCGACTCAACCGATAGCTGGTTGGATGCGGTGGATGTAGATGCTTCCGGGAGGAAGTACGAGCGATGATGCATATCATCCCAAGGGTAGTCGGGTGCAGTGAGTGTCTCCAAAATTTGCTCATCAGTATTGAAGTAGTCAGACCATAGATCAAGGGGTTCTGGTTTGAAAGTTGTTGAAATCATATAAATTGTATTGACTTCTTCCGACGAGGATGATGGCGGGGGGTGGATCTCCTCGATAAGGGGAGGAGATATCTCTAAGTCGACGTTGTTTAACTCGTACAACGCTGCTCTATAGTCAGGTAGATCAGGACAATGGTGAGAGTAGTGGCCATAAACACTGCATATAGCACAAGGATGGTTAGTGCGCAGTGATTTGTCGCGAGGCTGTAGAGGTGGCTCTAACCTGACTACTGGGATGCTGATGTCATCGTCCAACATATTCATATGCTCTTGGAGTGCCGGTAAGTGTGGGCATTGATGAGTTGGATGTCCTATCTCATCGCATAATGAGCATTTGGGGGGAGCTCGAAACACTGGTGGGGGTTTAACTGCCTTAGGAGGTGGTATCACAGTGTACGGTTGTGGGCCTCTGCCCCCAGTGGGCTTAGCAAGGAGAGGGGGATTCGTTGACATCGAAGCACTCGTGAGACCAGGAGGAGGTTTCATTGACGACGAAGGGATTGCGACACCAGGAGGAGGTTGATTTGTGGTAACAATAGGTTGTACCGGTTGGAGGATGACATTTGGTGTCGGCGGTGGAACGGGAGGTGAAATATACCACACGGGTAATCCCAATGTTAATCCGGGTAGACTAAGGGTAGCCATAACCGGGGCGCTTACTACACCCGAAGGAGGAAATAGAAAGGGGATGGTGTGGATGGGTGTAACACCGATGTGACTCGGTACCAATGGTGGTTGACTACCGGGTGTTTGTGTATTCTGTGAAAGAGTACAGAGGTTTGCGACCTGGGTCTCTGGTGAAGGTGGTGGAATGGCCTGGAATGTAGAGGTCATTGGTGTATCTGAGTAGAGTCCGGGTCCCACAGAAGACACAAAGGAGGTAACTGCACTAGAAGCGGGTTGTTCAATCATGGGAAGAACATTTTCGGGTGCTGCAGGGGCATTGGGATCATAGTAGGTGAGTTGATCGATTTTGACCACGCGTCCCTCGTGGGGGAACATCATGGTACGAAAAACGGATGAGGCAACTACTTTCATGGCGTACATGTAACTGCGGCCAAGTAAAAGGTTATAATCGAGTTGGGCATTAATGACCTCAATGTCGATGAGCACAGTTTTCCCACCCAATTGGACGGGGACCTTGGGTAGTAGACCTTGAGGTTGAGCTGACCGGCCGTCATAGGCCCGCAATGCAGTGGTGGATTGCTGGAGAGCAGGGGATCCCAACTTCTGCCAAACAAATGTGGACATGACGCATGTGGAGGCACCTTCGTCGATGATACATCGATGGATGACAAGATTCCGGATAGAAACGAAAACTTGGACTGCTATGGTGGAAGGCAGACGTGGTTCGGACTGGTCCAAATCAAAGGTCATCAATTTCGAATCATTTGGGTCAATTGCCCCAATGGCGGACAGTAAAGTCTTGCGCTGCGTAGGACAATTTTTCAAGACTTCTAACGCAGACATGGCTGCGGGAGATTGAGCTAGGTCATCTACGATGTTGTAATTTGACGCAGCCCGTGCATTGGGGTTGTTGTTGATACGACGGAGAGGGAAACGAGGTGCTTTAGAGGCACCATCGAGTGGAAGAGGTGGTATCCGTAACGTCTGATCGGTGGGATTAGCGTTAGTATCCTTGTCGGCGGGGGGAGCCTCAGAGGTAGGACCATACTGGTTCTGATGGGTTTGGATATTGACGTCGGCAGTGGACATCATCAATAGGTGGTGAGTTCCTGTATCAAACATGGGTTGATCAGGAGCGGCGTAAGTGATTTGTTGTGGTTGCACGTTGCCCTGTGGGGGGGCTAACGGCTGAGTGTTCACCACCCCTTGTGTGGGAAAAGGGTTTTGTAGCACCAAAGGCTGTTGTTGAGGTGGTGGAGGGTTGGGTGGCGGCTGAGGAGCCGCCTGCCCTTGACGATGGGCGTCATCTGTCCATAGTTGTCGAGCTCGCTCCAGATGTGGGCAAGCGTGGGTATAGTGGCCATAGACAACACAAATGGAACAAGGATGGTTTGTTCGTAGATTAGCATTTTTGGCTTGCTTAGGTGGCCGATCGGGATTCTGATGAGCAGGCGCCGCGTTATTGTTTTGCGGAGGATGGGTAGGTTGTGGAGCTTGGTTATGGTTTTGGTTGTTTCCACGGTTACGTCCTCTTCCGCGGTTTTGTTGCCCACCCTGGTTGCGTTGGTTATTTTGGTATTGGGGCTAATGTTGTTGTGCGTACACATGCCCTTGAGCATTGGGGGGATTCTGGGGAGCCGCAGGTGCGGGAGCAGGTTGCGGTGGGTAGTATGCAGGTGGAGCTGGAGGTGGTCCAGTTGCCTGTTGGGGTTGTTGGTACCCCTGAGCTGGTGGAGGTGTGAGGTTAGCTGGTGCAACCGGTTGTGGGTAATGCATGGGCTGTTGTGGGAACTGCATGGGGGTCTGTACCGTAGGTTGAGCATAGTATGTAGGAGGTACATATGCTGATGGCGCTTGGCCATAACAATGTTGTGGACAAGAGGGTCCATGAACGTGATGGGTCTGGTTTGTTGGAGCATAAGAAGTTGTCGCTCCAGAACTTGATGTAGCCCTAGAAAGGTCTGGGGCGGGCATGGTGCTCACCATACTGAAAGGTTTTGCTTGCGGTGTAATTTGGCCAATAATGCCATCAGCGGCATGTGATGCCCCCGGTGTGTCACCGCGTGCAGAGTCGCCTCGTGGGGCGTCCGGTATGATCGTGTATAAGTAACCCGACTGGGCATAGATGAGATCAAACTGTTGGGCCTTGAGGATGGCCTCTTCCTCGGACTGGGGTCTTTCAGATGCTACATCCTTCGCAATGAGAGGAAGGAGGGATTTAAGGAACTAGTCTAAAAAGATTCGATCGTCTAATTTGATTTTGCATAGGCTTCGGCGCCGACGCCAATCATGAATATGGTCAGTGATATGCGTGGCCGTGTTCTGTCTGCAAGACAGTAGGATTTCGACGCCCGCATCATAGCGGACAAGTAGCTGAAAGAACTGCAGGAAGGTCGAGGCAAGGGAGGTAAATGTGGAATGCGTCCCATGGGGTTGCTCGATATACCACTTGGCTGCAGAGCCAGTGAAGGTGCGCTGTAATAAACGGAGGCGGACAGAGTCGTCCACTATGGAGTTGGAGGAACACCATAGATGGAAGGACATGATATGGTTTTGGGGGTCTTCCCCTGCCTTACCCTCAAACTTAGGGATGTCAGAGGGAAGTTTGGTGGGCATATGGGGCCACGCAGGATCATGTCTAATGGGGTCATTTGTTAACCTAGCTAGGTCTGGCAGGTTCAGACTTGCCATGTATGGTAGGCTAGCCGGTGTGGTAATTGGGGCGGGGACATGCCTAGCCATTGTGGTATGGTGTAGGGGTCTAGTAGCGCCTAAAGGTACGCCAGGTATGGAAGGTATGTGCCCTCCCATGGGTGTGGGCTGGTATGGGTTAGTACTTCCAAGTGCAACATGGGTTACACTTGGGTTAGGAATTGCACTAGGGATTCCTGGGATAGCACTCCCAAGTGCCACATGGGTTGCATTTGGGTTGGGAATCGTACTAGGGATTCCTGGGATGGGGTTTGTGGAAACCAAAGGGGGTATGACCCCCAAGTTGGGTATACCTATGACAGGTGTTGGCCCTGTGTTGGGCATTCCTAAATGTGGAGTGTTACCCATATTGGGCATACCCAGGGGGGTGGTTGTTGCCGTGGATGGTACTACAGCAGAAGGGTCTGCGGATGTCTCACCTATGGTGCTTGTAAACAATGGATCAAATGGTGTTCCAGCCATAATGGTGGTTGGTGGTAACTCTGTGGGTTGTTCGGATTCTACCTCCAAATCAAAAGTGAAGTGAGGTGTGTCAGAATCGGATGACTGCCTAGTTGATTGACGATGTGTCGAATCAAGGGATAGGGCTCTGCGTCTGTGACGTGGAGAGCCAAGTGGACTAAACTCTGGGAGTTCGCCCTGTAGATGACGAGAACGTCTAGAATTCTCAATGGTGAGAATATAAGTTTTTGATGTAAAAATTTGTTTAAGTATCAGGTGGTGATATATATATAAAAGACTCGAAACCCTAATGCAACCAAGGGGGTGCAAGAAGGGGAGCGAAAAAAGAAGGCTCTCAGGCCAAAAAATCAATCCTCAAAAAGGGCACTTATTCTAGCAGCTGTGCTACAATAAGTGGAGGAATGCAACAACTGGTCAGAATACCAACATGCAAACGGCTCCTAGAAAAAATAGGTGTAACTAGACCACAGGTAGGTTGAAATCATGCAAACACCTAATCTAAAAGTATTGTGACTCAAACAAACGATATCCTCTGCAAGGTGATGAAATCCAAGTCAGACAATATGAATGTTGAGACAATGGCTAGATATCCCCCTACCGGGAGGGACACCGGGTAATCAATCCTAAAGACAGGCTACTAGGATACTCCGTTCATGACGCGTCGAGAAAAGGTAAATCTGCCGTTTGGTCCTTTGATCGCAATATCCCAATACAGGGATATCCCGAGAACTGCGAATGGTAGCCCTTCGGTTACTGAATGGATTTCGGTATTCCACTCAGGCTTCCGGAACCATCCTCGCGACTTCAACCCTCCTAAGGGAGAGGCCTTCCCACAAACCGGTTGTGACCGCGCCAAAAAGTACTAAGAGATTTTAGCTCCCTAATTGGACAACTTCTATGTCTTAGATGTATGAACTGAGGGGTGTTATTGGAACACCTATCCCCCCAATACTACCTAGCTACAAGAATTCTTTTAGTGTTCCCCAAGTGGGGTTAAAAGTGTGTTCAAATTAGGGTTCGTTTTAAGGCTTAGTTCAATTAAGTGATCGTGTGAGTGCACGTGAGGTGTTGTAAATTGAACTTGAAAAAATAAAATGCTTTATAGGAAATTTTCAAAAAATAAAGGATTTTTCGAAAATAAAAAGCAAATATTTACGATTTTTTCACTAAAAGAAATTTAAATGCTTTTCAAAAAACAACTCAAAAAATAATGGATTTTTTGGATTTATGAAAGCAAATAATAGACTTCTTTTAAAAGAAATAAATGGATTTCTTCGTTCAGGAAAATTGCTAAGGGCAAGATTTTAAAGAAGTAAACAAGAAAAAATTTGAATCTAGATGAAAATGCAAAATTAGTCTTTCTTTCACTTTCTTGAAAATTTTTAAAAAGATTTCTAGATATGCACTTTCAAATAGTAAAATTTTTTTCAAAGCTGTAAAATATGCAGGATTTAATACTGTAAAAAATGTGCTATGGGCAGAAAGTACAGTAAAAAAAATTTTCAAAATCGGGATGGCCGAATGAAAAATTCAGCCGCGCGGGTTTTGGACGCACAGCCGCGATGGGCCGCGCGGGTTTTGGACGCACAGTCGCGATGGACCGCGCGGGTTTTGGGCGCACAGTCGCGATGGACCGCGCGGGTTTTAGCCGCACAGTCGCGATGGGCAGCGCGGAAATCGTCCGCGAAGCCGCGGTGTGCAGCGCGGAAAAACGCAGAAAAGTCGCGATGGACCGCGCGACTGTCTGGCAAAAGGCCGCGATGGACCGCGCGGAAAAACGCAGAAAAGTCGCGATGGACCGCGCGACTGTCTGGCAAAAAACCGCGAGGCGGAAGCCGTGCACGGAAACCGAGAAACGAACCCGAAAATTGAAAATTTTGGGCTGTTTATGGGGCCAAATCTCAGAGCAGCAATGGATCTGCTGTCTAAGATGGCAGATCTATGGATCTAAAGGTTAAAAACTAATAAAAAACTAAGATTTAAAGGCAAAACTAGAGATCTATTGTTCAAACCAAAGCGGAGTCGCCAAAAACTGTTGGCCCGGTTTTGCAACCAGGCTTAGTGCTATGGGCACCTGCTAACTAGTAGCAGCAGTTTCAATGTAAATAAATAACAATAAACTAATTAAACAAGACTATTCATGGATCTAAGCAATGATATTAAGCAAATAACAAAAATAATTTAAAATCAAGAACAAGAACATATAAAATAAAGAATTTGTATTGAAAGAATGGGGCAAGCAAGTGCTTGCGGAATCAATACCTCTAATGGTGAGGTTGAATAGCTCCAAGGATGAGCAACTCCAATCTCCAATGGTCCCTTCTCCAATGTGGTTTGCAATGGCTAAAATGCTCAAGGGAGATTTCAGCAGCATAAGGATGAGATAATGGATGGATGTGAAATGAGGAGCCCCTACCACCTTTTTATAGGTTTTGGTGGTGGGAAATACCATTTGTGGTTTTGTGGAAACCAAATGGTATTGACCAACATGGTTTAGGTACTTTTCCCTCCTTTTTCCTTTTTTGAATAAAAATAATATTTTAATTCCCTTTTTAATATTTTTGGGAATTTGGACCCTTTTTGAGGGTTTTTTTTATGATTTTCTTGGAAAAATAATCTTTTTTAATGGAAAAAGGGGTGTACTAAGGTCTTTTGGTGACCTTTTGTTGGTTTTAGAGGCTCAGATGGTGGAAAAGTGGACAAATGGGTCATGTGAATAGGAAAATGAGCTAGTGAGCACTTTTTGGGTGTTAACACCCATGCTGCTGAAGCGAGGTTACGGGTAACTATGCCGGCTAGCGCCGTCTGCAAATCTGATACACATTTCCATCTGCACATCTAGGCAGAACATGGTATAAGCATAAAGACAAGATCCTAACACACTAAAAGTAAAGCTTCACACCACACTAAACACACACCATGTACTATATCTACATAGTACTAATGCATAAAATACTTAGGCATAGTACCGCTTTAGGAAGAGTCCATTGCGAGGATCTCCTCAAGATATCCCGTCGTAGTCTTCTAGTTCATATGATCCCTTCTCCAAAACATGCTTAACTACATATGGACCATGCCACATAGACTCAAGTTTTTCTGCCCCCAGCTTATCATGTTTTTGGTCGTAGGTGAGGACCAAATATCCCTTTTTAAAGACATGAGGTTTGACCGATTTTTCATACTGGGCCTTGATGCGCTTCTTGTGTGCTTCATTAGCAAGGGATGCATCACAACGGGTTTCGTCGAGTTTATCCAAGTACATAAAACGTTCTTCCTCGGTGGTGGTGTCCAGTAGAAGTTCGACTACAAGTTTCAATGAAGGAATCTCGCACTTAATAGGTAAGACTACCTCCAATCCGTAGACTAATTGGAAGGGTGTGAATCCGATGAATTTTTTTATGGAAGTTCTATATGCCCATAGGGATTGAAAACGCATATTGTGCTAGTTAGACCTATGTGTACCCACCATGCATTGCATCATGGTTTTCAAGACCTTGTTGATGTCCTCTACTTGTCCATTGGATTTTGGGTAATACGGAGTTGAGTTCTCATGTCTAAAACCCAACCTAGCACTTAGTTCATCCACCATCTTGTTCTGGAGATGTCTTTCATGATCAGTGATGATGGCCCGAGGAACTCCGAATCATGCAATGATGTGATTAAACATAAAGAGTGCGACAATTTTTATGTCTTTGTTGTATGTAGGCATAGCCTCGGCCCACTTGGTAAAGTAGTCAATGGAGACGATGACGTAACCATGCCCCCCGGTTGAGGTAGGCTTACAATGCATGAAATCTACGCCCCATTTAGAAAAGGGACCGATGACAATAACTGGATGTAGTGGGGATGGATGAGAGCACTTTTTATGATGAAAAAGCTAGAAAGGAGGACACTTCTTGATGGCTTCAATACAATATCTAAATATGGAATGCCAATAGTATCCAACACGTAGGATTTTCTGAGTTGTATCCATCCCAAAAAATGACCGCCACATGCCCTTGAGTGGCAATCATTTAGAATGTGTTCAACTTCCTCATGAGTTAAGCATTGTCGGAGGATGGAATCAACACCACGACGATATAAGGTATCACAAATGGTTAGGTAGTACTTTGCGTGGTGACACACATGACGACGGTCATCACGAGATAACTAAGGGGTGAAACGTTGGGTCTGGAGATACAAATTGATGTCTCCATACCATGGGTCATAAGTACTAATGAGAAATAAAGACTCGTTGGGGAGGGATTCCACGGGATCAGTTCCCTGATTAGTATAGGGAAGATCGCAGATAAGCTCTGCAAAAACCAAAGAATTATTTGATTTGGCCTTCTCAAACTGGAGGTCGAATTCCTAAATAATTATGATCCAGTGCGAATATTTTCCCCTCAGCACCTGATGTGTGAGAACATGGTACATAGGGTTAGATTCGGCAATGATGGTAGTAGTGAGGAGTAAGATGTAATGACAGAACTTTTGAACAAAAATTACTGCTGCAAGAGCTAGCTTCTCGACATGTGAATATCGGGTTTCAAAGTCCATGAGACCCTTACTAAGGTAATATATCACATGTTCTTGGGCATTACTATATTCTTGAACCAACACCATAGCAATTGTGGTAGTGGAAGCAACAAGATAAAGGATGTAATCCTTGGTGTAATTGGGTGGTTGCAAAATGGGGGCATGAGTGATGGAATGCTTTAGGTTTCCAAAGGATTGTTGGGCGTAATCATCCCAAATTAACAAGACTTCCTTCTTTAACAATATCATGTATCCTTGTGTCTTCTTGGAAAAATTACACATGAAGTGTTGCAGGTAGTTTTCCTTCCCCTACAATCTTTGAAGTTTCGTGATGTCGGTGGGTAGTGGTATAGAAAGGATGGCTTTCACCTTGAGGGGATCGATGTGGATCCCATCTTTCGAAATGATGAATCCTAGGAAGCATCCAGACTCGACACAGAATATGCACTTGTGAGGGTTTAGACAAATGTTATACCACCTACATCTGAGGAATACTACCGTCAAATGATCAATGTGGAACTCACGACGATTTGAATGAGAAGGGAGATCGTCTAAGTAGGGCTCCACAAAGTCCTTCACGTCGTGGAAAGCATACAACATAGATCACAAGAATGTGGCATGAGCAATTTTAAGGCCAAAGGGGAGTTTACTATATGAAAACGTACCCCACAGGCATATGAAATCTGTCTTGTGGTGATCGGCAGGGTGGATCTCTATATGATTGTAACCAGAAAATCCATCCATAAATGAGAAAATAACACTTCCGGTGCAGTTGTCAATGATTTGTTCAATAAATGGGGTAGGGTAGTTGTCCTTGGGACAAGTCTTATTAAGATCCCTATAATCGACACAGACCCTAATGGTGCCCTTTTTTTTTGTAACACAAATGGCATTAGACACCCAATATGTTAAGGGTATAGGGTATATGAACCCAAACTTTAAGGGCTTTTCAATTTCAGCCGTTATAGCTGCAGTTTTCCTAGGGTGCACTGGTCGTAATTTTTTTCGGATGGGTTTAGCATCAAGATATGTCTGAATATCATGTACAACGATAGGAGGATCAATCCCGGGAATTTCCTCATAGCTCCATGAAAATACATCACGGAACTGTTTGAATAAGGTTGTATATGAGGTAATCTCTTTGGGAGAGCAGTTTTGGCCTATACCAATATGTTCCATGACTCCGGGTGTTGTTGAGATGTCGATCAGAAATGTAGGCGTAATTTTTTCTAGTTACCCTTAGTTACCATATCGCAAGTGAGGATAGGATATTGGGGTTAGGGAAAGACATCCGACAAAATGATTTTTTCAATGTGGTTCTCCATGGAATCTAGTGGTGGGAGAAAATACGATCGATGGTGGAGATATCCCCATGGGGGTTCATCCACACTCATTATCTCCATGATGGACTCGTCAGAATGAAAATTCTAGAGTAGAGGATCTGGTTGGGATGAGCTCCACTGGAAGGGTGGAGAACGAGACGTAGATGCCACTGAAGAGTGGGCATCAGGTGTTGATTGGATAGCCTCATAAGTAGCTTCCGCTGGTGTTAGAGGCATAACATATCCAATCGAGTCTAAATTATTAGGATCAAGCACGTGCCATTTGTCAATGGAGTTGGATGGTGAGGGGATCATAGAATAAATCATGTTCATCATGGAAACATGGGAAGGGGGATCCGCCGATGGAAACACTACCATGAAGAATGAATATTTAAGGAGTGATACCCCCACACTCTCATATATCTACAACGAATTTCCTAAGAGTGGTACATTGTCCATAGGATGAGTAATGGTGTCCAGTGTATAGAAATCCAGTTGGTCAATAGTGACAATATTCCCTTGGTGGGGAAATTGTATGATGCAAAATACGGATGATGCGACCACAGTCATGGCATAAAACCAATTACGACCAAGGAGTAAATTATAATCCAACAGGGCAGAGACTACCTCCACGTTAATGGAAACAGTATTGTCCCCCAGCTCTATTTCCAAAGCTTGTAACAACCCGTGTGGTTGGAATCCACGACCGTCAAATTATTTCAAGGTGGTAGGGTAACATTTCAACTCGAGAGAGACAATGGCTCGCCAACAGGATAACGACATAACCGAGGTGGATTCTCCTTCGTCTAAGACAGTACGATGGATGATTTACCTAGCGACATTGGTAACGATTTGGAACGCAAGTTGGTGGGAAAGCCTCGGCTTGAAATACTCAAGTATGAACATAATGGTATTTGAGGAATCAGGGTCTACAGCATCGATAGCAGAAAGGACAGTCTTATGCTGATTGAGACAGTTTTGTAAGACTTCCAACATCAACATAGCACAAAGGGCTTACGCTAAGTCCTCCACAATGTTTTAGTTTTGAGTAGCCTGAGCATTGGGATCGAAAACAACTTTTCTAATAGTTCTCTTGGGTGGACGTAAGACTGAATCAAGTGAAGGTTTCTCAATAACGAGAGGACCTTGAGGTGAGGGAATGTCCGATGTAGACGCAGAAAGTTTTTCAGTATTATTTCCGCTAGATTTCTTATTTGGGACCGAGTCATATGAACGTGATCGAGTGTTCAAGTTGACAATTTCACTACGCATCATGAGAACATGAGAAGTAGAGGATGGTTCTCCTTGAGAAGGAGAGAGTTGTTGTGCAATAGTCTGTTGTTGTTGCATGGGGAAGGGATCAGTTAAGACTACAGGTGTCGGGTTCCCCTTAAGGAAATTTTGGATGCCACCCCGATGTGGGAACTCTTTGGTGAAGTGGTCACCACCGCACAGTAAGCAGGGATACTTAACCTTCTGTTTTTTTTTGGTGTTGTTGGGATTGTTCTGTTTGGGCTCCTGCTGGTTATAAGAATTTTTATTTTTACCTTTGTTCTTCTTTTTACCACTAGGTTTATGAGGTGAAGCAGATTGAATTGAATTCACTTCTCCGGTGGCAACAAGGATGGGTGATCTGTTGGTGTTATTCCCAGCCTGCGATGAGGGTGGATTCGATCCATGGTGGCTATGTGATCCACCGGATTTTGTGGCGGGTTGGGTGTGAATGAAACCAATAATGCCATCGGCATGAGGTCTCATGGGTGGTTTTGTTGGATCGTAGGTAGGGTGGGGTGCATTAGGAGCAATATTGTATAAGGTTCCAGATTGAGCGTAGATGAGGTCTAAATACTGAGCATGATCTATAGCTTCTTCCTTTATGATGGCCCCACCCATAGAGACATATTTGGCTATGATGGGTAGTAGTGACTTTGTAAACCAGTCTGCCAGGAGTTGGTCCAGACTGGGAGCTTTAATCAGACGTTGTCTCCTCCTCCACTCATGGATATGATAAAAAATATGAGTGGTGGTGGTTTGCCGGAGAGAAGTCAAAATATCCGTACCAGTTTCGTAGCGGATGGGTAATTGAAAATGTGTCAAAAATGACATATCCAATGATTGAAAATCGGGAAAGGAGTGTGGTGGTAACTCAATGTACCACTTGGAAAAAGTGTCGGTAAGGGTTCACTAGAATAACCTCAAATGGATGTAATCATCCATTAAATATTTGGACGAACACCACAAATGATAATTCATTACATGGTTCTTCAGGTCCTCATCGGGTTTTCCATCAAACTTCGGGATGTTAGATGGTAACTTCACCATAATTTTTGTCCAGGTTGTGCCATGATAAATGGGATCGTTAGTCAACTGTGATAAGTCTGGCAGATCAAGTGTAGCACGAAATGGTAATTTTTGGTTGGGATGTGGATACTGGTAGTATTGATAAGGCATCTATGTACCAGTAGGACCATGGAACGATTGGTCGTAAGGTCCTCCCGTAGGAAATTGGCCATATGGGGGTGAGCCGCCTGGGTTGGAAGGTGGAACTGAAGGGGGTTCGCTTCCTCCAGAATAAGGTGATACTCCACCGGAAGGTGGGCGTCCTCCTACTCTAGAGTAAGGTGGTCCTCCACCAAATGGTGGGGTCCTCCTCCTCCAGAATGGGATGGTACTCCGCCAAAAGGTGGGGGTCATCCTCCTCTAGAATGGGTCGGTCCTCCACCAGAAGGTGGGGGCCCTCCTCCTCCAGAATGGGGTGGTCCTTCGACAGAAGGTGGGGGTCCTCCTCCTCTGGAATGGGGTGGTCCTCTGCCGTAAGGTGGGGGTCCTCCTCCTCCGGAATGGGGTGGTCCTCCGCCAAAAGGTGGGGGTCCTCCTCCTCCGAAATGGGGAGGTCCTCTGCCAGAATGGGGTGGTGGTGGACTAGGTGGTGGTGGGAAAGCTAGTGGAGGTAGTGGGGGTGGTGCACCAACCGGAGGTCTAGTCGACAGAACATTATGGTTCCCCCATGGGGTGTTTGGGTTTCCAGGATAGGGTAATCTAGGAAAAAGGTTTCCTAGATATTTTTATCCGGTATTGGGATATGATGTCCTGGAAAAATATGCCCCCATGGGGGTTGGGTCCAAATAGATGGGGGCCCTGTATGATGTGTTCATGTAGGTTGTCCAATGGTTGGGAGAGAACTTCCAACCATACTATAGCTTGTATGTGAAGTATATCCTCCACTCACATTATGATTACTAACTAGGTGATGTCCCCTAGTCAGGTTAGGCCCGCTAGCCAGGGGTTGCCCCTGGGTCGAAAATTAGCCACTTAATGTAGCATGCCCAGTGACCGAATGTTGACCACTAATACTAGGTTGACCTGTAACAGATGGTTGACTGCTAACAAAGGGATTACTTCTGCTTGAATGTAAACTAATAGGTAGATTATAGCCTCCCCTCGAATTTTGAGGTGGGGGTGGTGGAGGTAATGTCCCAGTAACATAGTTAATAGAGGTTGAAGGTTGTCGTTCAGAATTTGGGGTCAAAGGAGGTGTAGAACTAGTCACCTGAATTTGACGTGTACTCATAGGAAACGAGGGTTGAGCTAGTTTATAAGTGGTCATGTTGGGTATGGGTGTTTATGGTGAAGTAAAACATAAAGAACATACAGGGGAATATCGAAAAATGGGCACTTCCGAACTTACTCTATGTGAGAGACTCTGATGTCTAAGTTGTTTTCCCGCCATGTGCAAATGGCTCATGTGCTCATAGAGTGGTGCAAGAAACTCATCATTAGAAATCCATCGACGAGGTATAGTTTCTTCCATGGGAAGTGACCCAAAATCAAAAACATGTTTACCTAAATAAGTGTCCCGAAAAGATGTAGTTTGACCAAATGCTGTTGATATAGGGTCATCCCGAGGCTGACTGAAAACCCAATATGTAGCTCCAAGATGTCCTTCCATTGAATGATGGAAAGACGTGTCATATGAAGTAGGTTTCTCCATGATCAAAGGTCCTGTAGGATCAGAGATATGTGTATTTGAGGGAGGTTAATAGTGACATAGGCGTAGTTGGTTGATCCATGTTTTCTCTCGAGTTCTCCTCTCGGTTAAGGGGATATTCAGGTGGCAAGTTAAAAATCCTTTGAGATCTTCTCAAACATTGATCAGCCAGAATTTATGAACTAAAATTTCTCCTAAGTGTTTTCTATACAAAAAGAAAAACACAATCCAAAATCTACACAAGCTAAAGCCGCAAGCAAACATAGGTGGTAGGATTTGATTCAATGGTTTGGAGCCCCATGGGATTATCAAGGTGATGAAATTCACGATATACCACAGGTTCTAACAGTTATACTTGACCCAATATTTTAGATCACTAACGAGGGAGGATTAGGACCATACCCCTGACCATATAACCCTACTACCTGAAGCACATGCGTAGTATCTCCCCGAGTGTTGTTCTCAGTGTATTTCCATGCCAAGATGGCCAATAGGTTAACTCAGATGGTTACATGAATCCTAGAAGGTTCTCCCGATATACGCAAGGTACGTGGGAGCTCAAATCCGTAGTGGTGTTGTCTAATGCACAATCGTATGACAAGAGCCTTCCAATATAATACCGATTACATGAAGTACCTTTCTATATACCCAAGGGCAGGGTATTTTTTAAGGATTATAAAAGTAGACTTAAGTATAGTATTCTAGGCGATTATTTTGGATTGGAAAAAACATATATATAGATTGGTAGGCGAATAATAAATATGAAACATACAATTTACTACGGAAACGTGTAAATTTTGGCGAATATTATGATAAAAAAAACATATTTCTTGTAAATATAGGCGATATTAGAGACTAAAAATGACCAAATAACGAATTTATCTTTTGAAAAAAAGCCCAAAAATAGCCAATTGGCGAAATTTCGCCCTTAAAATTTTCCCTGCCCAAGGGTACGTGAAAGGCCATTCGATATACCATTTGGTATGTGGAAGAACTGCAAGCCCCCGAGATGCAGTGCAGGAAATAAACGATAGCTGCCACACTTAAAGATGTCGGAACATGTCTCTAACCTAACACACAATTTTATATACAGTTTTAACCTAACACTAGCAAGAGGCTGTCAGGGAAGTGTTTACGAACAGTCTACATGAGCAGACTCAAACAGATCTCACTATTCCAAGTGGATCTAAAGAAAATAGATACACAATACCAGTAACTTTCCTAGATGAATAGAAATACTAGATGGGTCAAGATGTGGCTTAACTCAAGTTTGTAGTCCCTTTCTCCTTGTCGCTCCAAACTCTAAAGTATTCAGATATTCAGCTGCAAAACCATTTCAAGCAAGTGGAAACATACAAGCATTAAAATCATATAAACATGAATTGATCTAGATTAATAATTAAAGAGAAAAATCCTAAGTATTATCAATACAACAACACTTATGGAAAGAACTTTAATTAATGCAATAAACAGAAGTACATAGGGAAGAAATGTCACAAACCAACCCTTAACGTTGCAACTTCCATCCAACAATCCTAGCCTCCAAAATAGAATGCTTGCCTCCCAAAGAATGAATGAGGATCACCTAGAAGAATTTCACAAGCATAAGAGCACTATATCCTTCCTCTCTATTACAATGTAGAGGGGGGTTGTATATATAGGGCTAAAGGGATATAATAGGTTGAGGATTTAGGGGATAGGTTTAAGGGATCATCCCACTAGGTTAGGGGATCGAGAGCCACCTATCCAGGAATCTAGGGATAAGCCTCCACATCACCAAGCTTCAAGAAATAGCTCAAAGCTTCCTTTTATCCAATTTAACCAAATATGACACACCTTGCAGTAAGAAAACTTGCATCAGAAGTGGATCACTGCACTGTGTACAAAGGAAGCCCATGCGTCACCAACGTGCTCTGCTAAGTTTCAGAGTGTGTCACCAAGGGCTCAATGCTCCTTGATTAAAGGCATGGTGTGTTAGGGTGACAACAAAAGATCGAAATGGAAGGACAACAACATTTCTCTTAGTGTTTTAGCCAAGGAACTTTAGGGATTAAGGCATGGATCTGATACATGACTCATGATGACAAGACTTTGGTGTAACAAGAAGCAATGGAGGATGCTAATAAATCTATAGTTTTCATTTCAGCATCATCCTAGTCCAATGCAAAACAATAGTTAGACAAGAATCAGGGTAAGTAACCTATGTCAGCTACTCAGTCCTCCACTCCCATTCATAATCTAAATACCCTCATTCAATGGACCCAAATCCTTCAAGGTAATTTTGTCTCTCATACTTAGTCTATTTATAACATTTCTCCTATTTCTAAGATACCACCAAATATCTTTGTGAAGGTTGAAAAACAAACAAAGTTATTTTCCAATCCCCCACTCCAAACATCCATTGATGATGTTAAGGATTTAGAAAAATAGCAATCTATGCAAGTTATCAATCCAACTCTAGTAGTACAGGAACCTCATTGATCATCTGCTTCTCAGAATATCCAAACTATTAATGATGATGCTTCTCATCCATTCCCAGATAGAGACCTATCATAAATTCCTTGTAGATGACTCTATTCACCAGTCTACCTCTTCAGCACACAATTTACCTTCTACTACCAACCCTTCGGAATAAGCTGCAAAATCTCCAAATTTACCCACTCAGATAAACACTTTATTTGACATTATTTTTGCACAACAACCCACAACCTATCAATCAGATACCCCACTGGATGAAGTTGATACCCCTGCCATTCCTTTACAATTTGAAACTACTACTCCTACTATCCATCCCAATGAACTCCCTTATGAAAATTTGCCTACAACTGCTTCTCCCTAAGTCATCCTACCACCACCTCAAGATTCATCTCAGTTAGAAACTGCCATTGCTAGTCAACCATTGCCTATTGTCAATACCATAGAACTTCTAACTTCCATAGTTGAAGAATCAGTAGAATTTGGTGAAGATGTTGTAGTGGTGCTTGAAGACTATTTTTTCAGCAAGAGACATAAATCAGTGCTAAGAGAAGGTTCTAAAATAAATAGGGAATGGTAAGTACAAGTTGATCTTGTTTCTAATGAAGTCATATCGAAGCAAGCCATTGATGACCCACAAAGAGCGTCCATAGAAGTTTTTGCAACAATGGGACCCTTTGTCGGGGATAATTTTGATTATGTGTCCACTCTAAATAAGGAATTGGAAGAGGAAAAATATAATAATGTGACATTGGGGAAGAGGACTCTCTTCATCAGAATTTGATCAAGCAAATGGAAGATTTCAAACCCCAACACAATTCAGTGGCGCAAAAATTACAAGATCAGATTCAATAGTTGTCCCAACAAAAGGAAATTTTAGAAGCTAAGGTGATTGAGAAAACCTCTAATCTTGTTGATATCAAGATGCAAATGGAACAAATCAAAGATCAGAATCCCTTTTCTAACCTTTTCAAATTGATTGTACAAGAATTCAAGGATGAAGCCATTTCCTACAACAATAATTTGAAGCAGATTCTGACCCTATACTTTCAAGGCCTCAATGAAGTACATGATGACTTCAAGTCTTTTGAATGGATTTCATATATCATTGCATATCATATTGATAAAAGGAAGAAGCCTCATTCAATTTATGAGAAGATCTATGAGTGGAAAACCCACTTGAAGACTAATCCACAAACTCTTTCTCGCTTGGACTCAGTAAAACTAATAAGAACCCAAATATCGATTAAATATTGGGAACTTGTATGTGATGAGGTGGCTCGCATGATTGAAAAGGGACAAAATATTTTTGCTAGATAGTGGATGTTAACAGATTATCACATGGAAAACATGGGAATTCCTGTCTTCGTTGAATTGGAAGAATCAATGCCAGCAAAGTTAAGAATTGTTGAGGTGGACAAGTAGAGGGACCAATCCATAGATATGATTCGGAATGCCACTCAGCTGGACATATCTTCATTTAGATTATTTATTCCAGCCCCTATTCAATTGGAAGCTATGTTTCAAGGGTTTCTCAACACATGGTCCAAGATCCACAATAAAGAAACCAAGTCCTATATGTGTAGAGCACAACTATAGCTGGAACATGTCGACCATCCTGATGTGACCAAGATGTGGAATGTTTATGTTGAATGGAAGGATTATATTACAAATCGAGATCGGGGTAGTTATTATTTCTTGCTTAGATTCAGGGGATTTGGCCTTCTTTTATGGATCTATCATATCCACTTCATTGTATTTATTTTTTATCCCTCGGAGAGAAGAGGAGGGGGAACACTGTGGAACCACTGGTGGAATTTCTTTGTACCAGTATTTGTAGAACTTTCTATTTTTTGAAACCAGTTATGTAATGATTTACAAACTTGTGAATGGAAGGTGGAATTTTTCCTACATGTGGTTCTTGGTATAATGTGAGATGAAGTTTTCTTATTCTCCTTGAGATTCCTTTTAATTCAATCATCCTTTAATATGTTTAGAATGTTAATAATTGTAGAGGTTAATAAACCATTGTGAATTTCTTTACTATGGTTAACTATTGTGGAAGGGTGAAGTGAATTTGTTCATGTATCTCTGTTATGACAGGGTCCTTTGCAGACTATTAGCATTTTGAAATACTAATATTTTTTTTTACTTGATTATTTACTATTTTTTACTAATGTTAATTCCGATCATTTGATTTTGTATCTATAAACTAGTATTGTTGAATAATGTATTTGTTTAATTGTCACCAATAGGAATTCTTTTGATGAAAATACAAATGTATCTTTATTTTTTTCACTACATCTTATTTAATTAAAAGAGTCAAGTAATAGAATTTTAACCCATCTTAAGTAGGTTTTCCTACTTGAATTTGTTAACCAAATTTATCCCAATTTCCATTATATCTTTAGGATCCTTTATTGTATCACTCACTTAGATCATAAGTCTTCTTCTCAAGAATCAAAACCCCAAGGCCAATGGAGGCTTACATCCCTCGGAAGCAATCATCCCAAATGACTGAGAAATAGGAAAATTTTTACGGGCCTTACTTCCTTGTTGTAGAATTTTTTTTTGGTATCCTAGGTGACTGGATTATGGCATCTTATGGATTTTTTCCATGCAATAATTCTTTTCAAATATACCACATTATTAATATACATTATATTTTTATAAGTAAGAATTTTTTCATCCTCTGAGAGATAACCTTCATACTTCTTTTCCAAATTTTACTACTATAACTTGTCCTTTTTTTGCACATATTGCCTATCTTCACTAAGAGAGTCAACAAAATTATGCCTTAAATAATATTGGAAAATGCTAACGAATACCACATGCATTGCATGCATTTTTCTATTGAGTGCATCAGCCACTTTATTTTATTTCCCCTTTATGTGTTTAATAGCAAAATCAAATTCACATAGAAATTCCAGACATCTAGCTTTCCTGCATTTAGTGTTGTTGTTCAAACAAATATTTCAAACCATAGTGGTCTATTGTAAGCTCAAATTTCCTTCTCGTCAAATAATTCCTCCACATTTTCAAAGAACGCACTAGGAAACAAGCACTAAATCATGGGTAACATAATTCATTTCATATTCTTTTAGTTTTCTTGACTCATAGCATACCACATAATTGTCTTGCATAGGAGCTCCTCAAATTCCTTGTTTACAAGCATTGGTACACACCACAAAATTCTTTTCGTAGTTTTCATTTTTTAAAATTGGAGCACTTGTAAGAAACTTCTTCAATAGCTGGAAGCTTTCTTCACATTTTTGTGTGAACTCAAATTTTATTCCCTTCTTTTGCAAAGAATTGATGGGGTGTGCAACTTCGGAGAATATTTCAATGAACCTTATGTATTTACCAACAAGGCAAGGATATCACATCTATCACATTCTTCGGAGCTGGCCAATTCATAATGGCCTCAATATTTTCTAGATCCACTAATATTCCTTCCTCTAAACTAATGTGACTCAAATAATGAATTTTATTTTAATTGAAGTCACATTTGCATAGATTTTCATACAACTTATGCTCTCGTATAAATTTCAAAGTCATTCTCAAATGTTCTTTATGCTCCTTTTCATTCTTAGAATAAATAAGAATGTCATCTAGAAAAATAAGAACAAACTTGTCCAAATACTTGTTGAAAACATTGTTCATGAGACACATGAATGTATTTTTTGCATTAGTGAGACCAAATGGAACCACCACAAACTCATAGTTCCCATACATTCTTCTAAAGGTTGTCTTGTGGATGTATCCTTCCTTTATTTTGACTTGATGGTAACCATATCAATCTTTGAAAATATCCACCCCCCTCATTTGATCAAAGATATCATCAGTTCAAGGAAATGGTACTTTTTATTCACTATAACCTTGTTTAGATGTATATAATAAATACATAACCTGAGTGTTCCTTCTTTCTTTTTCACAAATAACATTGGTGATCCCCATAGAGACACACTTGGTAGAATGCACTTATTTTCCAAGAACTCCTAAAATTGCATTGTCATCTCTAGAAATTATGGTGTACTCATTATGTAAAGTGCCTTGGACATTGGTGTAAATCTCGGCACAAGATTAATTATGAAATCAATATCCTTCTTCAAAGGAATTATTGAGACTTCATTGAGAAATACATCCATTAATTCTTGTAAGACTCGATAGTCTTCCAACTTGATAACTTCATTTTATGCTCTATCCAATACATGGTATGCATACAATTGACAACCCTTTCTAAAGAACTTCTTCAGCTACAAGGCTGAAATATTTCTAATATAAAACACCTTTGGAATTCCCTTTACTATCATTAGGTTTCCTTCTTTATCAATGCATTCAAAGGCCTTGCTTTAGCAATTAGGTTTAACTTTATGTGCTTCCAACCAATCTATTTCAACCAGAACATCATAGGAACCAAGTGGAAAAATATTTATATTTTCCCATGTGAAGAGACCATCCATTTCTAATGAACATTTCTCCATCACCTCACTAACTCTCTTCTTGGCACTAGCGGCTAGTTGGACTAACCATGATTTTCTATCTTTGTTTTCAAAAAGTACATATATCAACCATTTTATGAGTGACATAACTGTAAGTATATCAAGGGTCAATAAAAATAGAAATATATTTCTTCTCAATCTTACCTTCAACCTCAACCACAACTGATTGATGGTCTTCTTGGTAGTACTCTAGTGCATAATAGATTCTAGGGATGGTCCTTAATACATCACCTACAATTTCAACCTCTTGGATGTTATGAGCCTGCTTGGAACTTCCATTTTTATGTGGATAATTTCTAAGAAAATGCTCCTCTCCACATTCCCAACATTGAAGTGGCTCGCTTTCCTTATTGCCCATCATCTTAACTGGCTTAGTTACACCCTATGATAAATTCCTTTTTTGATTTTTGAAATGAGGAGGCTTGAATCCCCTATTTCTTTGGTGAAAATTATCCTTCTTCTTGTCCTTCCATGCGTTATGGAATTATGACCTAATTTTTTTTTTCGTAACAATACTTGGCCTTCCTTATGGTTTAATCTAGAGTTTGATGTTCATCAAACTCAATTTTGTCCTTGTACAACTGAGATATCCACTTAGAAAATGTTGAATTTCAATTTTATCATCTTTGATATAATTAACATACCTCAACAACTCCAAGAATTTATTGGCATATTCCTCCATGAATTTGTCCCAATTTAAACTAATGGAACTCCTTAACTTTGTCATCATAGTACCTATGGGAGAGATACTTTTGCTTCAAGTATTGCTTGAATTGCTTCCACACGATCTTCCTTTTAGTGATCCTCTTGAATTTTAAAAAGGTGATCCCACCATATAGATGATCTTCCATTCAATTTAAATGTATCCAACCTTTCCTTCATGTTCCCAGAGTAGTCATGGACTTGTAAATACTTCCTCATCCCAAGAAGCGAAGCCTTATCTTCTTGACCAAATTTTACTTCACCATTAAAAGTAGGAGGTTTGGCCTTCCAAAATTCCCTATGCTGGTTGTTTTTGATAGGCCTATTCCTCTTATTCTTAAGAGATTGAGAGATAGAATCTTCAGTGGAATCTTTAGAGATATACAACTCACTAGAAGATAATTCTGGAGTATATGTCCTATCTCAACTAGAAACACTTCTTAAGCTATGGGACCTCTTTTGAGAATACCTTCTTGAGCTACTCACACTATTTTCCACATTTCTTGAGTGCTTCCCATGGTGAATCTTCCTCTAAATTTATGTTAATATTTGTATCATGGTTGCATTCACTTCGTTTTATTATTTCTGAACTCTAATCAACACATCATTATCTACTCTACAACTTTAGAATTGCACTCTTAGGCTTCTTATGGTTTCTACAAAATCTAGGGGAGTTACTTGATTTCTTCAACCATTAGATTTTGTCTCTATATTTTCAACATATATATTTTCTCCCTTGGAATATGTTTTAGTTGTCTAAGGATCATGTGCATCATCCATGATGGTGGTTTTCTTGGCCCAACCAAGACCAAGGATTTCCAAATTGCATTATACTAAATGTTGACCCTTAATTGCCCCTGATGTGATATTGTATCTACACAACTATTTATATAAGCACACTTTTTAGCTTTGTTACATTCTTACAAAACCATAAATATATTTTCATGCATTTTGGGAACTACCCATATTGACGCTTTTTGTCAAATTATGGCTACAAGAATTTTTTGCTCAATCTTAGTAACATCTGAATCACCCTTTCATAATATAATTGTGCACATTTGGTCCCCTATGTATATCTTCTTGATGACTATAACTATTCCCATTTCTTATTTCTATGCGAAGAGTTACAACCTTTCAAATTGCCATATTTGTCAAATTCTGCACTTTCCTTGCGGGTGCATTTAGCTTCAGAGAACAACTTTAGCCTCATGTAGAAGAAAATTGAAGGAGAACCATAAAAAAAATTCTATTGGGAATTCATAATGCTCGTGGGAAGGATTACTCATTAACTTTTAGATTATTGATCTGATGATCTAGTCAATTTCTATAATTTTCTAAAATTGACTACTTAGATTTATATGTGTGTGTGTGTGTGTGTGTGTGTGTTTGTAATGTACTGCTGACATGATATCTTGCTGACATGGTACGTTAAGTGGCATGGGTGATGTGGCACCTTGTCCACCTAGACCATACTCATCGAATAGTTCATTTCAAACTCCCCTTATCGGCCTCTTGTATTATCATAAAAAATGTTACATGGATCTCATTCTGATAGAATTTTATCAGGCTCATCGAGTTGATTTATTCCATCAGGCTCACAAGTGAACATTGAAAATATTTCACTGCAATTATCCTAATAGACCTTCATCAGACTCATTGGGTTGGACATTCTACATCAGACTCATGAGTGTACATCAAAAATATTTCATTGGGCTCATCCTAATATATCTTCATTGGAATCATTAGGTCGAATTTACTCCATTGGAATCATGAGTGTACTTCGAAAATATTTCAATGGGATCATCATGATATACCTTCATCGAAATCATCATCTTGGAATTACTCCAAAGCTCGAGTGTACATTAGAATTATTTCAATGGATTCATATTGATAGACCTTCGTTCATCGAACTCATTGGGTCAGAATTTCTCCATCAGACTCACAAGTGTACATAAAAAAAGTTTCATTGGGCTCATCCCGATAGACCTTCATTAGAGTCGTCAGGTCGAACTTACTACATCGAAATGACAAGTGTACATCAAAAATATTTCAATGGGCTCATCCCGATTAGACTTTTCACATCGGACTCTTGTATAATAATCAGAAGGGTTTACTATGACTGTTTTAATACAACCTTTCTCGGGTTTCATACTTTTCATATCGAACTCCTATATAATCACCAGAAACATTTATTGAGATTGTCCCGATAAAAACTTTAATATTGGACTCTCAATTTTGTACTTTTCATATCAAACTTGGGTATAATCATCGGAAATGTTTACTAATCTCATCTCGATAGAACCAGACTCTTAGTTTCAGAATTTTCATATCGGACTCTTGTATAATCATCGGAAACGTTTACTGAGATCATCCTCATAGAACCTTTATCAAACTCTCAATTTCAAACATTTCATATCGAATTCTTGTATAATTGTTGAAAATGTTTCCTGAGCTCATATTGATAGAAACTTTATCCTACTTTCATTTTTGGACTTTTCATATTGGAATCTTGTATAATTATCGAAAATTTTTATTGATCTTGTCTCATTAGAACTTTTAATAGAGTCTTGGTTCAACATAACATAACGAAAATTTACCACTAATAACTTTGCAATTTTCAAAATTTTCCCCAAATTTCCTCAGCCAATCTATCATTCTTGCTAGTAGACCCTAGATATAACTCATGGCTCTGTAAAAATACAATCTAATATTCCAAACCATGTAATTTCATAGAAGTGTTTGTCAAACACTTCCTGTGCAAATTTTGATTTCTATTGGTAATTGTTGATTCCATCCCATACACCCCAGTGCTACAACTAAGAGCTTTGACTCTATAACATCCCCATCCATGTTTAGACCATAGAAGTGGGGGAATTTATGAATTATAGATTTCTTAAATTTCTCCCCTGGGCTATAAATACAATTTGAAAATAAGAACTGTATGTGTAGATGCATAATACAAAACACAATTTAAATAAAATTGTATCCACACACACATCATGCATAAACAAGCATATTCATCACAGGAATAAAATAAAATCATTCTACATTCATAAATAAAAAATATACTTATCTTTTAACAAGAGGATCCAAGCCACTGGTAGTGTAAGAGTGATTTTCCACCCAATCGTAGGTATCAACTACAAATATTATTTCCAAGTTGGGCTATGATGCAACTAGGGTGAAGGAAGCACCTACATGCTTCTCTCTTTCAACCAAGGAAAATTTGAGGGGAAAATTTATGCCATGGGATGTTTTTTAGCCCTTTTTCCCAAAAAAGAGTTGCCAGTTTACCTTTTTTCCAAAAATGATTCACCCAAATTCCATGGGATCATTTTTTTTACTCTAAAAATTGCTAAAATTGTCCAAAAACTATATAAAATCCTTAGAAATTTGAATATTTTTACAAAAAAAAACAAATCGCCAAATATTTTATGGTTGTAAATTTAAAAATTAGTAAGATTCACCAAGGTTTCTACATTTTGAGAAAATTATGTATCCTTAAAATATTTCATGCTCTCAACCCATAACCTAATTGCTCTCATGCTTATCCTTGGCCACATTATACATACATATCCATTCACTAATCGAGCCTTGGCTTTGAGCTTCGCACTAGGAGTCCTTACTAGCATATTTATATCATTTACATAATTTTATTTACTACATTCCAAATCAAAACCAGGGGTATTATGGACACCAGTTTGGGTGAAAAATGATGACCAATATAATTGAAAGTTCTTACAAGTTGTATGTTTTAGAAATATTTGTCTATCAAAATTAGACATTTTGTTTAATGTATTAGACATATTGTCCCAATTGGATGACCATGGGTTACCAATAAGTGTAAAAATTACATATCAACATTTTGATTATTGTAGACATCTACCAATAAATGTAAAAATTACATATCAACATTTTGATTATTGTGGGCATTTATGTTGTCCCATTTTGTATGATGAAGGGCCTCCTGTTGATATATAATAAAATTAGTTTCTTATTCTATTACGTTGTCCAATTGTTGGAGTGCTTTTACTTCAACTAGGGTTCAACACTTAACATCCACCAACAAACTCCACAATCCATAGACACCGGCCCAAAAGGGATTAAATCCCTTTCAGCAACACCTGCAAAGCAGATGAAGTCTCACCCGAAATATCTATGGGGATTACAAGAACTGGACTTCATGCAGTACAAAAGAGGAACATTGGACAACCACTATATTCATCATTATGTTTTATTAAAACACAACGAAAAACCATAGCTTCGACAAGTTCATAACATCGACATGTTCCATTACTTAGCCAAATTAATATATTCACATCCATATTTCATACAACTAAGGCCATCATGTATATGCGATTTATTCAACATAATAAAGAACACATATCACATTACAAAACATCAACACACATAAAGACGCCATGTTTTAACATGGAAACCCATCTAGGAAAAACCACAGAAGCGCTTGTATTTTATTAGAGCCACAACCAAATAAGCACTTCAAGTAGAACTTACAGATTTCTTCATGTCATACAATGGATATGTGCACACAACTTGCATATCAACGACTCAACTTCTCCAAAAATGTCTTCAACATATACAATGGATATCTCTATTACATAGCACAAAACTATACTTTGAACATTAACCCCAAAAATTCCTTCTTAATACATATTTATAGGGCGCACTAAGCTTTCCCCACTCCCACTAACCCACTAACTTTCTAACTTACTCATTATTACAATGTGGACCAATTCTAACCAATTAAATCAACTTTCGACCTTTGACACGATCAACATGATGCTTTTCCTCCTTTCCTGGCTGCTTTGTCGGAGTTGACCCTTGCATCGAATTGGTTCCACTTTGTCTTCATCCACACCAACTCGTTTCTTAAAAAATGATTCTTCCAAAATATTGGGCCCAACAGGCCCCCAACACTCACATGTGGCTCGTCCTGAGACACTTTAAGGATGTGAATCAGGTTCCTTTAGCTTCGGCAAAAAATATTCATAATGACTTTTGTTGGCTTCTACCAACTACTAGACTTCTTCCCTCTTATGTCCAACAATTTCCACCACGTCTGTTGTAATATGGTTTTGGCTCACTTCGACAGCTTGAGTGATTGTCGACTGGATGGAATTATGGCGAATTCCAATATCCTCTGATCTGTGTTGTGCCTCAGACTGAACTGTCTAGACCCTCAGCTCAGTGCACTGCCTATGTTGCAATCTCAGTTGGTTAACTTCCTGTTGTAACTCTTTTCCCTCATTGGCCCTGGTCATCCTCTGAACTGGAGGGAGAGTCTTAACCATCTCCCTCAAAGTATTCATTTTTTCCTCAGCAGCCCCCAGCCGTGTCTATATCTCCTGCATCTCATCATCCTCAAATAGGGCATCCCGGGACTGCAAAACAGCGTCATACATCTGCATAGATTTGGATTCTGCGGCCTGAAGGGTTTGAACAACCTCCTAAATCTTTGCTCATCGCTTCTCAACAACTTTAGGAAGGGTGTTGGGAACCAAGTTTGCTTCTAACTCTTTCACCTTAAGTTGGTATCCGGAGATGACCATCTCTAACCACTGTACCTTATCTTATGTTGTCATTTCTTCAATAACCTATGCCTCCAACACTGCTTGGAATACAACTTCGACAGCTTGCTAAACTTTGTCTTTCTCCTGTCACAGCAAGTCCTTGTCCTGTTGAAGCTTAGCATTTAGATCCTTCAATGTCGTCGCTTGGTTCTTATATGATTTCATATATTCCAGGAGAGAACTTGATTTTGTTTCCTTAGCAACACTCTCATGTATCCTATGCATAATGTAAAGGGGTAATGCAAGTAACTTAAGGTCTACATACCTGACTTTGGAAGCTTGAAATTGTTGCCTAATTCCTCAAATACAATTTCAGGAGGCAAAATATTCACTACCCCTTCCATAGAGGGAATTGGTGCTTCCTGGTTTTGTGCTTTCTCTTCTTACCCAACCTCAACACAAGCTAACATGCTCTGCAATGGAGCCGAGATTCTAATCTTCTTTACCTCTGTACATTACATATCCAGAAATTTGGTGACACTAATGAATAGTTGGATTGTATTATCATCCAGTTTCCTTCTATTCTCCTCTACTACTTCAGTCATCATGTCGAATAGGATATTGATATCGTCGTCTGTCAAAGCCTAGGAAGTATCATGGCACTGTGCTTTTTGATTCTTACATGCACCCTGTCTTGAAGTTTCACCTTTTCACTTGTCTCCTATTTCTGGATCAATGGGGGTCTTGTTGGATTCCTGATCTTCTGCGTCATCACCTCCCCCTTCTTTTTGTTGTGTGTTTTGGTTTTTTTGTTGTTGGCTAGATGTACCATCTTTTTGATGCTCCTATTGTGATGGATCTGGCGATATGGTTTTAGGTTCTAAAGGTACTTGCCACTTTGGAAGCCATTATTGAATCATATGTTCTACCTCGTTGTTGGATAATTTGAATCCCATCACCAACCATTGTTGGTGTGGGTCCCTTCTTGCTTGTACATGTATGTGGTGGGGCCCAGCTTTGAATTTTACTACTCCGCAATGTTTATCCACCACTGATTCGTTAATTTGTGGTATCTGAACCACATAGTACCTTAGTGCCTCAAGCTGCATATACAGTGACACATTACTCTCTTGTTGGAAGATCATTATATCCGAGAAATATAAATTCATGTAACGTGACCACTGACATGGGCCGATAGGCTACATTCCTTGATATTTCGCAGGCTCTGCCCAACCTATGAAATAAATGAGTAATAATAACCATGAATATGTAAAACTGGGGCACCATTTTATTGCGCATATGCAAGGAAATCATTTAATAATAAATTCAACTAGTTCATTTGAAGGCTCATTTCATACTGCACTACCGCAGCAATAACAGAGGTAGTCACCTGGTTCAGTATGTTCTTTCTCACTAACTTAGTGGCTAATAGCTTGGAAACGAACTAAACAGCCTCGTCGCTGATAGAGGCTACCTCGAAGCCCCAGTTTCTCTTGGTCAAGTTGTATTTTTCCTTGATCCTTGTCACCAAGTCATGGTCTCAGTGTTTACCAAAAAATAACTACGACGGGTCTACCCCAGCCTTAGCTAAACCAGTAATGCGATAAATGAGATCCATATCAATGGATACCTTAGTTTCCAACCAAAGGCACCATCCATGCAAACATACTAAGAGTTGCTTCACACACGCATTAGCCTCTGCAATGCGACCAAAGTGTGGTAAATGAAATAAAGGTAACATATGAGCACGAGCGACGGTGAGAACCCACTGTTGCGGCTCTAACTTAGTCAAATGGCCCTCCGCTATAACAATAAGCCTCATGTAATTGGTATAGTTGAATTTTGCAAACTTACCGGTGCCATGATCATCATATGATAACTTCTGTATGTTTTTCAATATATCTCCCTGCATGATAAATCCCTTTGGCATCGGAACAATATCAATTTGGTATCATGCATTCTTTTGCAGCCTCACGAGTTTTTCTCTGGAATTACGGGGCGAGACGTACTCTGGAAATTAAGTCGCAGATCCCTCTGCAGATGTGTCTGCATCATGGCATGCCTTTGTTCGTGGTTCAGGGTTATGTCTATTGGATTTCCTTGTTTTTCAAGGCACATTCATAGGCACCTATGAAGAAATCACCTCAGGTTGCTCCTTATTGAAAGAAATAGAGCCCGACATGTGGAATTCTTTGACATATCCCTGGTATTCACTTCCTGCAGACAATTTGACCTTCATTTTGGTATCGCACAACTTCACAATCTCAAACACAAAGTTCGGCTCTAGCTTCTCAGTCATGGCTGCAATGGCTTAAAGTTCACAATGAAGAACGAGGGAGGGGAGAGAGGGTTTTTAAATTTCTCCCCCGCGTGCGATCCATATGTCATTCCCAAGATGTATTAATTGTCCTATATCCTCTAATGATGATAAGGGAAATGGTGTATATTTTCACACATGTCAGTCATTTCAGTATTTAATTCGAAAAGGACACTATCACCGCCACATAATGCATCATAAAAGTAGCAATAAATGTGTCCCAATTGCAACTTCGAGAGGTAAGGTCACTCCAGAGCTTCGACAGATATAACTTCAACACATGGCCAACATTTTAAGAAGTAAATAGCTTCGTGAAAATTAGCATGTTGGGGTTTTCGAGCGATAGAAAAACTCTTCGATAGACTTACTTCGACATATTCTCAACTTCGACAAATAGAGTTGCTTCAACATTCCGGGATGTTGGGGTTTCCACCCGACCGCTTTGGACTTCAACTGGAGTACCCAATATAATATATATTCGACAAAATGGTAACTTGGGGTTTCTGCAAATCTCCGACATATATGTACATCGACACAACTAATCTACGACACAAACAATTTCGACAGAAAGAATACTTGGGGTTTCCATTTTTTTTTCTATGTACAAAATTGCAATCAATTATTTTCACTTCGACACACCACAGTTGTCCCTATAGGGATTCAGACGACTCCCATTCACCAATCCTTGAAGGATTTGACCATATAGTGTTTGTAACTATATTGCACCTCCTTCTGTAATAAAATTTATAACATATGGTTCTAGCCAATGTATCCGGAGCTTACCAGGGTGTTTGATGAATTTGTTGCCCTAGAGTAGAATTAAGTCTCCTAACTATAATTTTTTCTTAGTGATGTGGCGAACATGCCATGCCTTTTCTCGTTCTTTATACACCTGCTGATGAAAACCCACTACAAAGCGATCTTTCTCTAATTGCATTAATTGTGCTAGCCTTTCCTCAATGAAATCAGTATTAGACATACCTGTAAAAGTTGCAATCCTTAGACTAGGGACAATATACTCCATGGGCATCAGAACCTCCTATTCGTACACCAATTTGAAAGGGGTCTGGCCTGTCAACCGTTTACATGTTGTTCTATAAGCCCATAATATTGCAGGGATTCTTAAATCTCAGTTGTCATGGTTCACGTTACAAACTTTAGTGAGTGCATGTTCCAGAATTTTATTGAATGCTTCAACAGTTCCATTTTCCTTCGAGTGATATGGGGTACTTTTCTGATGATGAACTTGGAATTATTCAGCAAGAGATTCAATGGTATTATTAACAAAATTTCCTTGGGACTACAAGATGTACCTTGGTCTCTTAGTAGAATGCATGGACATCCAAACCTGGTAATGACATTCTCAAATAAAAACTTCGCAGCAGTACAATCCCAAACTAGCACTGCTTCATCCCAACATGTAAGATAATCTGTCACAGTTATAATATATCTCGCTCCTGTCCTTTTTCCTGGTGGGTTAATGGGTCCCATGAAATCAACATCCCACTTTTCGAATGCTTACAGTGTAATATGATGTAATAAAGGAATTTTGTCTCTTCTTGAAGGCTTCCCTATTCTCTGACACATGTCATAGTTTTGGAAGTATTCTTTCACATCTTTGTGAAGGGTCAGCCACCATAATATTTCTCATAATATCTTCTTCATTGTATCTCTTCCTGCATAATGGCCTCTTGCGACCCCATCATGAGCCTCAGCCAATATGATTGGTTGGTCATGCTCCACGACACAACAACACAATACTTCATCTAGTCCTACCTTATACAACTGAATGGTGATCAACTAATAATCCATGGACTTGAATACTAACGGCTTCATTTTGGCGATCATGTAACCTTATGGTGGCATTCTTGTAGACAAGAATATCACGATATCCTAAAAGTAGTCATCAACCATCCTTACTGAAAAGAGATGTGTGTCGGGGAGATTGTCTTCTAATATAGTTGGTTATTCTCCTGTTTCCAAGCTTGGCAGATGGTTAGGACCCGCATTCAACCTCCCTGGATTGACTATAATTTCAAAATCGCATTCTTGAAACAACAATAACCACCGATAAATCTTCCCCCCCAACACTGGATTATTGACCAGCTACTTCAATGCAGAGTGGTCAGTAAACATCTTAAAATGTCTTCCTAGTAGATAATGTCTAAATTTTTGTAATGCATAAAACATAGCAAGCCCCTCTCTTTGAGTACTTGTGTAATTTTGTTCCACAATGGACAATTTCCTGCTAGAAAATGCGATAGGGTGATCGATGGACCCCTCACCTGGTTGAGCAAGGACTGTCCCTAAAGCGACATATGACGCATCAACATGGACATGAAACTATTTCTTCAGACAAGAAATACTAAGATAGGTGTCATAACCATATTTTGCTTTAGTGTATCAAGACTCTACTAGCATTCTTCATTCCACTGAATTTTTGCACTCTTTTTGAGCAACTTCTCCATCGGTGATGTTATATGGGCATAGCCTTTAATAAACTTCCTGTAATATCCTGTATGACCCAGGGTTGTTCTCAACTGTCGAACTGTAGTAGGTGGAGGGAGGTAAACAATTATATAAATATTTATAGGATCGACTAGCATACCTTGCTTACATACAACATGGCCTAACAGTATACCAAATGGAGCATGTTTGGGCTAGAAATTGTCCCTAGACTACAGAGGGGCAAGCTAGTACAATCTCAACAATATCAACATAATAAACAGAAAATAAGGTTTTGTTTTTGTATTTTATGGGTTTGAGTGTTTCATTCACAAGAAGGCAATCAATATTCAAACTAATTCAGGTAATAAATCATGATATAACATCAAAGAAACTGAGATATAAATGTAATAAAGACAAACATAAACCATGATCACTCATAAACAAAGTACTAGTTTTGTCCACAACATATGAGCATTAACATGAATTAAACTTTACTCAAGAAATGAAATCATAGGCTGAGTGGTGAAACTGGCCATAAACAAAATCAATAAACAGGATAAAGTGGCTTATATTTGTATATATATCAATCTCAGTCTTCAGGACTTACATAAGAGTCTTGTAAGCTTTCAATATCATAACTGTATATTGCTTCTTGAAACCAAAAAATCCAACCCTCACACTGAATGCTTGTCCTCCTTTTATCATTACAAATATCTAGTAGTTCCATAAATACTTCTTTAGGTCAAGTTTCGAAATATTCAGCAGTTGCACTTAGTGGTTATTAAAGACTAATTAACCAAAAATAACAAAATCGGATTCTGGGAAAAATGACGAATTTATGAAAAAAGGGTCTCAAAGAAGCCTCCATATCTCTTGATTCATGACACCTGTTATAAAACTGAGAGAGGTTGTTTTAAATGAGTCCATGAAGAACAAAAACCTCTCTTGGGTTTTAAAAATTTCTCTCCAATTGATCGGAATACGTGCTGGAAATTTGTGACTAAAAAAGGAAACTATTAAATATTTTAAACCCTGAAAAATAGGCCACAAAGATGAATTCAAATCTTTCAAACGATGACACCTGTTGCAAAAATGAGATAGGTTTTTGTGAATGAATCCGTGATGGACAAAAACCTCTTTGGGATTTCTGAAATTCATCTCCATCACCTTGTAATCTGTGCTCAATTACGATGACTAAAACAAGGAAAAACATAGTCATTCTCAGGAAAATGCTTATGCTTCTTTTCAGACATGTGTTCCTCCTCTGCAATATCAGGCTTCATTAATTCTCCCTGTAGATTGTCCTTATGCATACTTCATTCAACTGCATCTTCAAATACATCTTCTCTGAACTTTTTTAACAAACTTGATTGCTTACTGGGCAGAGGCTTCTTTCCATGCTCGTCTTCAACTCTGGAATTTTGAAATTCCAATGATGAATCAAAATGGATTTTACAAGTGTCATAATCCACTGAACAAGTGTCTAGGGGTCCTCTGGAATTAATGAACCAAACTCTTCTATGATTTTGGATTCCTGCAACGCGCTAGAGTATATGATCTGGACCTTGCGCTGTGGGAATACCTCGAATGCAATTTTGGCACATAAACTCAAACACAAATGTTAAACTTTGGATTTTGTATAAGTATATAGTTTAAGTAGGAATTTTAAGGACTTTGAAAGATATATAATATTTAATAAGCCATTAAAGGTTCCATTAAGGGTGAAATCAAATAAACCAAAGGAAACCATAACATGATACTAAAGAGAAAACCAAAACCATTTATCAAAAACACTTAAAATCTAAAATAAAAATAGAATGAAAACAAAAAAGAGGAATAAACATTTTAAAAAATACACACAAAAACTGAGGACAATTTCAGTGTTAACATTTGGCTCCTTCTGAGGGATGAAATCCTCCTTGTTAGGTTTCAAGAACCTATAGACCTTGTGCCTTATTCATTGGGTGATGGAGTCATTTGCCAAAACTCTGAAACTTTCTCAAACTCTTGAGCACACACCTCTGAAATAACAAAATATTGTTGCAAACCAACATACTGAAAATAATCTACTCCTACTTCTAATCGGTAGCAGCAAACTAATCATGTATAATCATACTTCCAATGAAGCCATGATAACATCCAACCAATTGTAACAATTTCTTGTAGGTAGATTGAAATCAAAGAAGAATTTAACATCTGAAGCAGAAATTTAATTTGCAAAGCATATTCTACTTTGATTTCAAATTCTAAAAGGCTAAAACTTTTTGAAAACCATGACTTCGTGTAAATGACCACTGGGTTCTGACAATCGTGTTGCATTTCTAGCTGATATGGAAAGCCATATTATTCCTCTACTTTATTGATCAAACGATACTTCATGAGTTCTGCTAGAAAAAGAGCATAAACACCATTACATTGGAAATCAAAGGGATCAAGATTATCTTAAATCTGATCCATAATTTCTTGGACAACATAAACAACAAACTGGTCCTTTTTTCCCATGCTACCTTCAGATAAATAATTGTCATACATTGGCTCCGGTTGTTCATGGATAATGGATTGAATATCTTCATGAATCGGCTGAAACTTTTCTGCCACGTCACTCATATCTGAATCATCATAATCATATTTATAAAAAATTAGAGCAGTCTGATAAAATTTCAATGATGATGCTAAAGGTTCATGTTTTTCTTCATTCAATAAATCTTGAAAAGTCTTTTGTGGTATCATATCATCATGAAAACAACTAAAGTTATTTGAACCAAATGCTTCTACAATAATTCCTTTAGTACAAAGCTAATCTTCATAAATATTTGGAGCAGTGGATACACCTGACATAATATCATTTGCCTCTACAACATAACTGTCAACATCCTGAGCATCACAACAATGCTGAAATTTTCTCTTTTGAATAGAAGAATCAGCACACACTTCGAATATAATTGATTGTTGTTGATCTTCATAAAAAATTGGGACAGTGTTTTCGTTGTGAGAACAATTATTAAAAATATTCAATGAATCTTTAGTCAGATTGTCATCAACACTAACCTTAAGATTATTCTACAAACCTTCAACAACGGTGTAATATTCTTCAATAGAGTGTTGAGCTTCACAACGCTTTTCAACAGTCAACTCTTCATCATAATGATGTCTTGAATCCTGAAAACTGTCAAATGCCTCCTGGACTTCTTTTTCTTGAAATATTTCTTCATGAATTTCATCAGTAAGGCTATATTGATCATTATTACTAAAAGACTTCTTGTACTTAAATTGCTCACAACAGTCCTCTAAAAGGAGATTAGCAGGATAAATCATCTTACAATATGAATGAAAGATAACATGAAAATATTTTAATGAAGAGATGCTAGAGACGGGAAGAGACTTGTACCATTGTCTAGCATCTCCTTCCAAGGAGTACATAAACATTTTCAACAATACATCCTCATGATGAATATCAAGTTGGTCCATGTATTGATGGAAATCAATCAAGTGTTGTGCCGAATAGTCATGATCATCTCCTCTAAATCTTGGAAGGAAGTCTCCCCATTCATCCATCATAGGCACCTCATTTGGAAATCCTGGAATATCAACAAATATAAAAGGAGCAAACCTCTGTGCCAACATAGCAGCAAAAGACTTTGACATTCTAAAAGTGTGAAGTTGCTTCTGAATCTTTCAAACATGGAGTTGCCAACAAATCCTTCCCCTGCAGAGTCACCTGGTGAAAAATTGTAGTCTAAAAAAGCTTCTGATCTTGTTCACCTCTCAAAACCAGAACAATGAAAATACCCCAGGGAAGATATGCTTCACTTCCATCCCCGACAATGGCGCCAAAGATGTTTGGGCTAGAAATTGTCCCTAGACTACAGAGGGGCAAGCTAGTACAATCTCAACAGTCTCAACATAATAAATAGAAAATAGGGTTTTGTTTTTGTATTTTATGGGTTTAAGGGTTTCATTCACAAGAAGGAAATCAATATTCAAACTAATGCAGGTAATAAATCATGATACAACATCAAAGAAATTGAGATATAAATGTAATAAAGACAAACATAAACCATGATCAGTCATAACCAAAGTACTGGTTTTGTCCACAACATATGAGCATTAACATGAATTAAACTTTACTCAAGAAATGAAATCATAGGCTGAGTGGTGAAACTGGCCATAAACAAAATCAATAAACAGGATAAAGTGGCTTATATTTGTATATATATCAATCTCGGTCTTCAGGACTTACATAAGAGTCTTGTAAGCTTTCAATATCGTAACTGCATATTGCTTCTTGAAACCAAAAAATCCAACCCTCATACTGAATGCTTGTCCTCCTTTTATCATTACAAAGATGTAGTAGTTCCATAACTACTTCTTTAGGTCAAGTTTCTAAATATTCAGTAGTTACACTTAGTGGTTATTAAAGACTAATTAACCAAAAATAACAAAATCGGATTCTGGGAAAAATGGCGAATTTCTGAAAAAAAAGGTCTCAAAGAAGCCTCCATATATCTCGATTCATGACACCTGTTAGAAAAATGAGAGAGGTTGTTTTAAATGAGTCCATTAATAACAAAAACCTCTCTTTTTTTTTAAAAATTCCTCTCCAATTGATCGGAATACGTGTTGGAAATTTGTGACTAAAACGGGAAACTATTAAATATTTTAAACCCTGAAAAATAGGCCACAAAGATGAATTCAAATATTTCAAACGATGACACCTGTTGCAAAAATGAGATAGGTTTTTGTGAATGAATCCGTGATGGACAAAAACCTCTTTGGGATTTCTGAAATTCATCTCCATCGCCTCGTAATATGTGCTGAATTACGATGACTAAAACAGGGAAAAACATAGTCATTCTCAGGAAAATGCTTATGCTTCTTTTCAGACATGTGTTCCTGCTCTGCAATATCAGGCTTCATTAATTCTCCCTGTAGATTGTCCTTCTACATACTACATTCAATTGCATATTCAAATACATCTTCTTTGAACTTTTTTAACAAACTTGATTGCTTACTGGGCAAAGGCTTCTTTCCATGCTCGTCTCCAGCTCTGGAATTTTGAAATTCCAATGATAAATCAAAATGGATTTTACAAGTGTCATAATCCACTGAACAGGTGTCCAGGGGTCCTCTGGCATCAATGAACCACACTCTTCTATGATTTCGGATTCCTGTAGCGCGCTAGAGTATATGATCTGGACCTTGCGCTGTGGGAATACCTCACATGCAATTTTGGCACATAAACTCAAACACAAATGTTAAACTTTGGATTTTGTATAAATATATAGTTTAAGTAAGAATTTTAAGGACTTTGAAAGATATATAATATTTAATAAGCCATTAAAGGTGCCATTAAGGGTGAAATCAAATAAACCAAAGAAAACCATAACATGATACTAAAGAGAAAATAAAAACCATTTATCAAAAACACTTAAAATCTAAAATAAAAATAGAATGAAAACGAAAAAGAGGAATAAACATTTTAAAAAACACACACAAAAACTGAGGACAATTTCAGTGTTAATAGAGCACATAATATACATTTATTCAAATTCAATGATATTTGATATTGGCGACACCATTCTAACATGAGCCTCGAATTGTCAATATGATATTTTATTAATCCATGGACAGTCCAATTGTCAAAATATACTTCTAGGAACTTATGAATAAACTCCTTGAAGGCAACGAAAACTATTCTTGAAAAAATAGTGGGAGCATTCTTAATCCCAAAGGGAATTACCGTATACTGAAAACAACCCCGTTTTGTCGCAAAAGTGGTTTTATGACGATCCTCCTTAGCGATTTTAACTTGATGATATCCACAGAATCCGTCTGTAAAAGAGTAAGCCTACTGTCGACTAACAGTCTCAAGAAATTCGTCTGTAAAAGGAGTGGGAAAAGGATCATGTAAACATGTGTCGTTTATCTTCCGCAAGTCTACGCATATTATGATCTCTCCAGTATTCTTGTCTTGGACCACCATAGGACTGATCCATTCTGATTCTTCCATAGGTTCAATAATTCCCGCATCAAGCATTATGTCAAGCTCTTCTCTCACCTTTTCTTTATACCACGGATTTAGTATGTACGACCCCTGCTTCACAGGTTTAGTACCAGGATTGAGGGGAATATTCATTTCACCCAGATCACCAGCTATACCTTTCATCTCTTAAAATTTAGTAGGAAACAGATCTTGGAACTCATGCAATAAGTAAATAATTTTTCCCACTGTTTCATCATCCCAATAATCACCTATGTTTGCAAACGTTGGATTTTTCAGTAGAGCCAATATTTACCTTTTTTATCTTCAACAGATGTAGAAACTTATCTGATGACATATATGGCCCCTTCAAATCATGACTTCCCTCACTTTCTGGGATATGGACATCCTTCGAGTCGGCATCTTCTAGTATGCCACTAATATTGTAACATTCCATCATTTTCTCCACTGCCGCATTCCACTGTGGTAAGTTAAATGTTGGTCCTAGAATTTATTTAAAGATCTCAGCTTTAATAATTTGCAGAGCTGCATCTATTGTTGGACTTTCATCATCATAGTTAAACGTATGTTTAAAAATTGCAGCCAAACAATCCCAATCTATAGTTCCTTGTCACAGCTCCAGCAACGTATACCAATTCGTCGGAATAGTATCAAGGGTATGGATGGACATATGGACCCACTCTTGCTTGGGTATATTCTACCAAATTGTACTACACATAGCCAAATGATTAGTAGGACTGATCAACAGGACTAGTAAGTTCGATATATTTCTCTCCTATGTATGGTATCTCTACCCCGAATTGAATTTCTAAGTATGTTTTACACTACGACCAACCAGTTACAGCCTACTTATGTGTATCCCACCATCTTGCTGGTTTTTATTTTAGGGAAACATCCAAGGCTAATAAGTGTTTTTGTTAAGGGACTTGAGTTTCAAATGCATCAATAAACTAACCCACATTAGGTAAAACTTCATACGTTGGAAGACCACATACCTTGGTTCCAACCCATCGCAGGGACTTTGTAACATGAGCACACCTTCACATAGAGACTTCATGTAACCTATTCTGCCAATTTTCAAGAGCGTCACCAGAATTAGATGAAAAGGAACTTACAATTCTCCATCTGAGCATATCGTCTGCTGTAGGATTAATATAGTCATTGAGAATGGAAGATACATTATAAATGTTATCTAAATATTGAGTATCATAGTATCCTTTGACAGGTTCTACATATCTATACCCTTCTAATGGATCAATCGGTGCAACAGCTCTAATCTCCTCATTTTCAAATGTCAGAAATCTCTTTTTGAAGTTTACGACAGTCTGATTCGGAATGGCCCAATCAATCCCCAGTAGTATAGGATACATATTGGTGTCATTGACAATCTCTATCACTTCAAAGTCAGCATATGTGCACAACCCTTCCACTTCGGTAGGAACCCTGACCATTCAACCAAATGGTATTACTTTCTATTGATTATCTAGTCGTAGCTCTATAGGTGACCATACTAACTTCGGCTTACCCATGTTCTCCCATGTTTTCTTAGTTAATATGTTTACATATGAACCTAGATCTAAAATGACAAAATCCATGTCATAGTCACCAACTTTTGCATTAAGTCGTAGTTCTTGGACAATCTTATGTCTTCTCTAGACATGATTAAAAACCCTTTTAGGTTGCACTTCTTCCTCATATTATCCAAGTAATTTATGCAATTCTCTTAAAGCATCCTCATTTTTAACCAAATCCAAACAAATTCTGAGAAATGTATTAAGGGCACTTACTTTTCCAAAAAAATATTTCAGAGCAGAATTATCGAAGCGAGGTGGCATGTCATACATAGGTCCTTATTCACGGACAAGAGATAGGGAATATGTTGATGCACCCTTCAGAATTTCATCCCTAGCTTCAAAGAATATACTTTTCTCCTTCTGGACATCAATCTACAGGGGGTTTCTGAGCTACCGGTCTGACTCTTGGATCCCATATATTATTGTTATTGTTCTTATCTCCACCCGTCGCAACACCAACCCTGGTGACAACAACGACAGTAGGCTGACCTGGTCTCCGTTCCGCCAAAATATTTTGCACAATTTGATTATGATTCTACTTTGATTACCACTTGGTTATAAGATGTGGAAATTCTTCAATTGTATGATCTATCGCTCTACAATACGTGCAAGATGTAGCAGGATGGGGACAATATCTAGCATAATGTACTGGAGTACTGCAATTATAGAATATGATTTGTTCTCTACGTCAACCAAATCCTCCTCATCCACGTCCTCTGAATCCCCCTCGAGGTTGATTAAATTGTGCTTCTGATCTTTCAGTTGAACCTTCTCCTCTCATAAGAAATGTGTCTGCAGTCCGTTCAGTGAGAAACTGGTATGCTCAATAGTGATTTTCATTATGTCCAATAGAGCTACATAACTTACACCATAAGTTCTGAGGAGCACTTACCATCTTATGTAGCAAGTAGCATTCTTCTAGTCGATGTCCCTTGGTCTAACAAATTCAACACCATACAACAAGATTTATTGGACTCGGATTGGAAGCATTAAGGTAGTCATGAAACATTGTACATTGGTCTTTGGAATGTCCATCTTCTTTACATCTAGTGCACCAAACATCTTCACGCTTTTATTTTCCCTTCTTAATATCTTGAATTTGAATAGACAAGTTTTCTAACTATGACTGAATTTGAGCCATACCAGTGCCATTCTCCTCGATAGGTGATGATTCTAACTTCATATCTAGTTCCAAGGCCTTCGTATGTGTCAGTATCTTATGTTGCATAAGTGGAATTTTGATGTGGGGTAGCAATGCAACAATAAACCATTCCTTATGTTGTAAATCATTCAATGGGAAGCTTGTATGGGCCATCAACGTTTTGAACCGCTAGTCAAAGTCCCAAACAGACTCATTTGATGCTTGCTTGATTTCCTTCAATTATGTAATACATTGAGATTCAGACTTCGGCTTCTTAAATTCAATCTTTAGTCCTTCCTTGACTTATACCAAGGTATTCGCAGGTTGGTTAGCAGTCACTTCATAAAACATCATAAACCAGTCTAACGCATGACCTCAGAAAGTCATGATCAAGTGCGCCAACTTGACGTTGTCGTCCTGGACTTGCTTCACAGTCCATACATCGTTGCATAAAAACCAGTCTTGTTACGGATCTTCTGATCCATTCCCATTAAAATAGATAACTTCATATTGTCCCCTGCTATTCTGGACCTTTGTGGATTTGATTGATTCACTACTAATCGGCCACTACTCAGATCCTTCCCACTCAGCGAAGTACTCTTCGTATTACTTCTACTACTCTGATTAGATGGAATAAAATGCAAAGAAATATTAGGTCTTACCTCAGTCTCTAGAGATGTACACGAGGTCATGAGTATGTCGCAACCTCGGGTCTGGAACAGTTCTTCAGAGCTTTCTCCTTCCTCGATAATGAGATGGTAGTCAACCTCTTTGTCACTAGAATCTGCGTCGAGCTATGGCACTGATTCGTATTTTATCCTTTCAGTCACACTGCAACCCCTCTTTTCTGTCATATTTCTCCTCCTTTTGTTCAACCGAAACCGTCTTCCACTCCACAGAAATACACAATATTCCTCTGATTCAATTTCGTCTCCACTTATCATCTCAGATCATCCCATTAATTTCGTCCATATCGTTGTCCATCTGATACCCATGCCCGCTGCACAAAATTTGCTCTAATCGTCATATTCCATTCACATTACAGCTTTTTCACAAAGAAGATTTTTGATCGACAAGTTCGACGACTTCAAGTAATTACCACGCGAAACTTCAAAGAACTCACGTTTTGCTGCACTATATGACTTGATAATGTCAATATAGAATTCGGTAATATACCCCTCTAACACACTGTCTATCCATAAATCTACTGTGTGAGAGATTCTATTGTTCACACCCTTTAGCCACTGTATCAAATCAGGTGTCTAATACCTAGGTTCACCTCCTTGGAAATTTGTCTTCTATTCAATCAAACTTGCTAACCATTCATGCAATATCACTGGGAACTCACCAAATAATACTTCATGAATATCAGTAAAAACATACTTATCTAACCAATATTCATTATTCAGTCAAGGGTGTATGTTATGCTTCCTTGAAAATTCTTCCAGTTGTAAGTATACCTGATCGTGTATTTACGGCTTAGTCGGATGCCACAACATTCCCCTTCACCTCAAAGTCTCGATCCCAACAACATAACCATTTTTTGGCGCACCTTTACTTCGACCAGGGTTCAACACTTAAATCCACCAATAAAATACACAATCCATAGACACCAGCCCAAAAGGGATTAAATCCCTTTTGAAAACACCTGCAGAGCAGATGAAGTCTCACTTGGAGTATCTATGGGGACTACAGGAACCAGATTTCGTCCAGCACAAAAGAGGAACATTCGACAACCACTACCTTCATCATTATGTTTTATTACAACGCAGTGACAAACCATAGCTTCGACAAGTTAATAACATCAACAGGTTCCATTACTTATCCAGATTAATATATTCACATCCAAATTTCATACAACTAATCCCATCATGTATTTTAGATTTATTCAACATAAGAAAGAACACATATCACATCACAAAACATCAACACACATAAAGAAACCATGTTTTAATGTGGAAACCCATCTGGGAAGAACCACGAAAGCACTTTTATTTTATTAGAGTTGCATCCAAATAAGCACTTCACGTAGAACTTATAGATTTCTTCATGTCATACAATGCATCTGTGCACACAACCTGCAGATCAGTGACTCGGCTTCTCCAAAAATGTCTTCAACATATACAACAGATATCTCTATTACATAGCACAAAACTATACTTCAAATATTAACCCCAAAACTTCATTCTTAATACATATTTATAGGGCGCACTAAGACTGGCCCTCTCCCACTAACCCACTAAATTTCTAACTAACTCATTATTACAATGTGGACCAATTCTAACTAATTAACTCAACTTTCGACCTTTGACATGATCACCATGACGATTTTCCTTGTTTCATGGCCACTTCATTGGAGTTGACCTTGTATCGAATTGGTTCCACTCTGTCTTCATCCACACTAACTTGTTTCTTCAAAAATGATACTTCCAAAATATTGGACCCAACACCAATATTGTAAAATGTTACATTGTTGATTAAATATATAAATGGTTAATATGTGGATGTTATATATATATGATTAAATATTACAATGAATTGATGTGTAATATGATGTTATAACACATTACAATCATTATATCCAAAATCAATAATTCAAATTCAAATATCAATATTTTTATAAAAATGTTTAATTTTTTTTATGATTAATTGAAAATTAAAAAAGAAACAATTAATTAAAATGTAGGCATATTGGTGCATTTTAATTTTTTAAATTCACTCTATGGTGTGGGTCATATGTAAATTGTTAATGCTATGGTTCTTTTTACGTTGTGAGAAACTGTGCATACGTGATTTTTATATGACAAACCACATCGGTGCTTCTCGTTGTCATTGACACGTCAGTATCATAGTGCTCAGGTAAGAATTTTCACCAGTGATTTATAAATGTAATTTACACTAGTGTTATTATGTATAGAAAGCGCACGGAAGTCCACAAAAAATAGCAATCCAATGCAAAGGACGTTATCTCAACTATTAAATTTATATGACACAATGGTGTGGATTGTAATATAAGCACTAGTGCGTATTTTTGAATGGTATGCAATGGTGTTTTTAAGAAGGATAATAAGCACTAGTGATTTATAGCATAAAATATGTATCGGGGCTTTCTACAAAAGAAAATCACTAGTGCATAGAATTTAAACAGTATGCACATGTGCGTGTATATTTACTACAAATTACAGAATGTATAGTAAAGGTTTTAGCAGAGGATTATTTTTTTGAAATTTTTTCCAAATCTTGTAATAATAAAAGCCTCCACAAAGCCTCCACTATAAGGTGATTTGTTTGTAGTGTCACATTGCAAACATGCAAAGAGGTGTTTATTATGCACAAGAGGATTTATCCATTATTGGGAATTTTTTGGTTTTCTCCTATTTTGATTGGCATTGACCTTGTCTCCATTCAATTTTGTAAGGAACCTAATAGTTTAGTTTTGAGCTTAAGATTTGAGCATGAGTACAACAACATAATTTTTCATACAATAGTTGAGAGGAAAATCACTAGTGAGTGCATATCTCCATCAATTCACTACTTAATTATAGAAGACTTAATTTGTACAAGGACGTGGAGAGATTATAGTGATTGAATACAAGTGATTTCTATGGATTATTTCTTATGTTGTTATTATCATTATAGAATATTTTTTAAGTTACTAATATTTTCTAAGTATTATATGAAAAGTACATATCATATATGTCACTGCAAAATGGATCAAGATAGTTTTTTCATAATTTTATCGATAACAATGTTGATGAAATTAACTTCATCTTTTTATAAAAAAATTAATTAAATAAATAAAAAAATCTTAGATTTCATTTTTCAAATTATTCAATCATAAAAACAATTTAAAAAATCATTATAATTCATTATCACCCTTTTAATAATTTAAATAATAAATTATTTTTCATATATATTAATTTAAAATTTGCCCACAAGGCGTAAAATAGATGGTGAATAGATGTATTGTTAAGGCATTCCTTATGATACGTCACTGATTCGAAACTCCGTATATACTAGCTTTAAAAAAAAATTACTTATTTAATACTTTGATATCTAATATAGAAATATAAACTCATTATATAAATATATTATATGTATATGGTTTCAACATTAATCTTCTCATAATAAGTAATTCTTACTTACCATGCAACCTTTTATTGGAATGAAAAAAAAAAAAAGTAATACTTACTTACCATGCAACCTTTTATTGGAATGAAAAAAAAAAATATGAGCATAATTACAAATGAGAAACACATATTCTTAAAATATTCAATGATAATAACTTCACATATATTGTTTAATCTAAAAATATCCAAGGGGTACATATTTATAAATTTCAATGTCAGAAGTCAGAAGTTTTTATTGTATAGTACTTACCTAAACTTATTATTAAATTTCTTCAAAGGACCATATTCCTACGCTATTAATAGGACCACTACACAATGCCATCCCTAAAGTTGTCACTATGTGATAAATTTATGGACATATTATTAAATGTCTTCAAAAGACCATATTCATGTACTATTAATAGGACCACTACACAATGCCATCCCTAAATTTGTCACTATGTGATAAATTTATGGACTTATTATTAAATTTCTTCAAAGAACCATATTCATGTACTATTAATAGGACCACTACACAATGTCATCCCTAAAGTTGTCACTATGTGATAAATTTATGGAGTATGAGACTTTACCAAATTTAAAATGTTTCTCACTTTTGTGCCATCCATGGACTTATTATCACATTGCTTCATAGGGCCATATGCATTTGACGTTAATAGGACCACGATCCAGTGCCATCCGAATATGTGACAAATTTTCGGGAGCATGACATTTAATGCAATTTATTAAAAATTAATTTAATAAACTCATTTTGTCTCCATGTTGACACTTTTAGAGATATGTAACAAATTTAAACGTTGAAACATCCCATCCATCCATTTCTCAATTTACAAAAACGATGAAACTTAATAAAAATTGATAATTTTGGCTCCATGTTGTGCTAGTTTGGAAGCATGTATAAACTTAAGCACATGTAATGTCTTATTAGCCAACCTTTTCACAATATCCAAACACAACTCCGAGTGAATCAATCCACACTACTCCGAGTGAATCAATCTAGTTTCACATAAATACTTTGTATATATTGAATCGAAAATAGGCAACACAATCTATTTTTCAAACAAGAGCTACGAGGTGGAAATGTCCCCGACATTGCTTCCTGTTTTATTTGTGGGAGAATTGAAGTCGTGATTATTTTTATGTTTACTGTTTATGTTGAATGCTTTTAAAAAATTCAAGGGAATGTATTCTTTTTGGTTGAAACAATAAATATAGAAAATAGACAACCTTTAATTGAATCGTTTGAAAATAGTCGAAAAATAATGAAGAAATATTAAACCGAATTGAAAAGAATAATAGGTGTGAGGATGCTATCACACATGGCAGAATACGACATTAGAAAACAAAAGCACTACAGTAAGATGATTGGCATGCACACGGAAATAAATTATGAAAAAATAGACTTTAAACACTTTTTGACAACGAAAAAATTGTGGAAAGAGTTATGATTTAAAATACGTTTTATCAATGTATCCCAATTTTCATAAACTTAATTAGTGTCATGTATCAAACTAACTAACTGTTAATTAATTAAAGATTTACTTTTAGGTCTTCAAATAAAATTATATAGAAACATGCCACATCAATCTATTTGCATCTATTAGTCAAGCATATGATGTGTATTGGAATAAACATAATGTCTCAATATAATGTATACATGGCATTATTATCTAAAATTTGAACAAAATAATCACCATGACAAGAGTGACATGTGGCATAGTCTGTGATAGTGTGGAAAAAACATCAACAATGGATTTAGTGTCTGAAGCAATTACCATAACCGTTTCTCAGAGAATAACACATTGTCCAAGATGTAATCATGACATAGGTTTTTAGCACTTAGGCTGTAGAAAGAAATCATGTTAACTAGAAAATGGATATATTATTAACTAGCAAAGAAGAAACATATTTTTGTTGAAAGCATGAAGCAAGAGAATTGATATAAAGGCAAGCCTAAAGCAAGAGAATTGATATAAAGACCAAAGTGTACTTGCTTTAAAAATATGATCTGAAATAAATATGTGTTATGGAAACATTAGCGACAAAATGTCAAAACTGCCATGGAAGCCATTGAGTAGATGCAACCAATATCTGTTGAAATAACACACAGTGTTGTTAAATTTTCAGAATTTACTTCAATCTAATCTAGGATCTTAACTAAGAGAACAACATGTACAACAAATCTACAGCATATCAATCATGGACACAATAATGCAAGCACACAAGAGACATAGAGTTTACTTGGGGAAAACCATAAAGGTGAAAAACCCCAATAACTTCCTCAGAGATAGATAGAGCAATGATACAACCAGAATACAAGAGATAGTCTTCTCCTAGCAGCAGAGCCTCCTCCTCACAAGTGCGCCACTTTCCGAATGAGAGAAGTGTGTGAATGAATGATCAAATAGAGATCTCCCGATCTCTATTTGTACTTGTTCTATCCTGCCCAATAAACTAATGGGGCCTACATGTCTAGCTTAACCCATGGTTAACTTAATTCGGGTCGACCCCACACTTGGTGGTCTAATAAACCTTTGACCCACATGGCTTATACAGGGCCAACCCCAACAAGGTGGTCTAATAACCCATCAAGTATAAGTTATGACACTTACAATATAAATGACGACACTTCCATATAGAGGAATAATGCCATCTCTATAGGAGTACAAAATACATAAATGAAGTACATGGGTGAAATACATTCCGAAGTTACATATACATCAACACTCCCTCTTAACTAGGAAGGTATTTCTCGACACAGGTCTGCCAGCAAAGTATTCTTCTCTGGATCATCATCAGCGAATCATCATCCTCGAATCATCGTCATCGTCACTGCTGTTGCTATCTCAATCAATCTCTGAATCTACTCGTCATAGGAAGTTCTATAGAGCCAGTCCTTTTTCATACTGGATGTAGGCCCACCACCTAGAGGTCTTCATCATCACTAGCCATATTGTGGAATTCTCAGGACTTATTACATGTGTCACAAAACCTTAAAAGAGTCTCTTGACTAGCAAGAACTCTAAAGAGAATCTGAGGCCTTTTTCATCCTGTCCATATCTCCAGGACTTATTACATGTGACCCCACCACAAAACCTCAAAAGAGCATCCCAGTATGTTACGGGTACACAACTCCAACCTGAAGGATCTCCCAGGGCACAAATTACATGTGGTCACCAAAAAACCTAGCAAGAGCATCTCAGGATGTTACGGGTACACAACTCCGACCTGAAATCTCCCAGGGCACAAATTACATGTGGTCATGGAAAAACCTCGAAAGAGCATCTCAGGATGTTACGGGTACACAAATCTGACCTAAAATCTCCCAGGGCACAAATTGCATGCCATAGGACAAAACCTCGCAAGAGCATCTCAGGATGTTACGGGTGCACAACTCCGACCTGAAATCTCCCAGGGCACAAATTACATGTCCTCCCAGAGCAATGTCTCGAAAGAGCATCCCAGGCTATTACAGGTACACAACTCCGACCTATAGGATCTCCCAGACATGCTCATCTGCACAACCTGATCCACGGCCACAAAGTATCATCTTGATACTCATCATACATCATCCTGATGTACACATGATCATCTTGATCATCATCACTGCAACATCCTGCTGCATGTCATCTGGAGCAACATCCTGAAGCTCGTCATCTATGATCATCCTGATCATACACTGCATCTACCTGATGCATACCAAGTATCTACCTGATACATATCATCATACATGATCCACCTAATCATACAATGTATCCACCTGATACAAATACAAATACATGATCCACCTGATCATACCTGATACATATCAACATACATGATCTACTCGATCATACAATGTATCCACCGGATACATATATAGATACATGGTCCAAGCATCCAACATGATGCATATACAAAATACATACAAATGATCCAACTGATCATATCCAGCATCAAACATGATGCATACATATATATATAAATGATCCAACTGATCATATCCAGCATCCAACATGATGCGTACATATACATATACATATAAATGATCCAACTGATCATATGCAGCATCCAACATGATGTGTACATATACATATAGAGCAGTAACTGGAGCATCGTCCTGATGCTCATCATCCATGATCCTCCTGATCATCATAGCATCATCTTCTTCAGATCATCTCATCGTCCATGAAGCACATCCCAGATGCACATCATCCAACACTTACACCACTGACATGGGAGAACACATCTACCAAAATTCGGGGAAGGCTCCAGCCCTTACTTTTTCACCATGGGAGAACACATCTACCACCATGTAAAAAATGGTTTCATCCCTTACATCTACACCATGGGAGAACACATCTACCACCATGTGAGAATGGCTCAACAATTACATCACGAACATGGGAGAACACATCAACCATGTCGAAAAAGCTCATGTGCATCTGCATCTTCCGGACTCATCACTTCCCTTTGGAAGGAACCTCGATCTGAAGTGCACCAAGCCTCTCTCTGAAGTACTCAAACTGCACTCTGGACAACGGCTTGGTCAATACATCTACAACCTGCTCATCCATCGCAACATACTCTGCTTCGGCTGTACTCAATGCTACGCAGGACTGCTTTCTGCTAAACCAAGATATCAAACCTGATCCCATATTGAAGCAGCACCCATAAGTGCTCTTCTTATCTGCAACACTGCCTACCCAATCTAAATTAACATAACCCTGCAAGTTAAACTTTTGATTCGCATCATATTTGAGCCAATTGTACCCTTCAGGTACCTCAGAATATGCTTTACAGCAACTAGGTGAACATCTCTCGGATCCATCAGGAACTAGCTCAATGTGTTCACTACAAAGTAAATATTTGGTCTCGTGTTCGTCAGGTACATAGAGGACCCAATCATTTGACGATACATTGTGACATCAACCGGATTAGATGAAGCATCACACAGAAGCTTCAGGTTCGATGCCATAGGTGTGGCCATAGCCTTGCAGTCCATCATCTCGAACCTCTTCAGGATCTCTACTGCATACTTCCCTTATCCAAGGAAGATTCCATCTGCACTCTGCCACACCTCCATGCCAAAAAACAAATAGCACGTCATCCCCAAGTTCTTCATCTTGAACTTGGAAACAAGCTTCCGCTACGTGCCGGCAATCAATCTATCTTCACCTGTAATAAACAGGTCATCCATATACAAAAGTAGTATCACTGGATTGCCTTCCTCAACCTTGTAGTAAAGCCCAAACTAGATAGAAAGTTGTCTATCCTACCATACCAAGTTCTGCACATATATGACTCCCTGTCATGTGTCTCAGAACCAAGTGGCTGCTCCACATACACTTCTTCTTCAACTACACCAATCAAGAAGGCTGTCTTGAAATCCATCTGGTGTATCTTCCACTTCATCACTGTAGCTGGAGCAAGTACTGATCTAATGGAAGTGTATCTGGCTACAGGAGCAAAAGTCTCTATGCTACCACCTACAGCATGCTTGATCTTGTAGATTCTCTTGGAAGTCATTGCAGACTCTCCTTCAGGTCTTGGGACTGTATCCCAAACATCTTCATGATCGACTGGTACTCCTCGATCATGGCATTCTTCCCAGATCCTGGGAACTTCAATATCTTCAATATTTTTAATAGATAACTTTGTTTGCTGAACAAATGTTGTAGTCCTTCTTTTGTAGGTGATGGTATATGATCTTTCCTACACAACAAGTTAAATTGCATGATTAGAAAACATCTTATAGTTTTCAGAACAAACTCTTACACATAAAGAAATATGTCATACAGTCATGCAATTATCTTAGCCAATGCTTCAATATAACATTTATCCGTATCCTGTAACTTTCTAGATGCCTTCCAATCTCTACTAGAACGTTGTTAAGAGTTTGCACTACTCCCAACATGTCGGCAAAGAGGTTTCATTCTAGATAAGTAGCAATGGAATGTTGCATAGTGCCATAGGCCACTTACCCATCACATGCATATTAGTAGTATACTATTCATTAATGCAATTATTCTAATATGCATAATACACAACCTAAGTCTAGGAACATAAGCATATACATCATTGAATAACATTATTTAAACAAACAAATATGTAAGAAATGATAATTCAAATACTTATCTTTGTTTGGTTGTTGGGTTGACTCCCTCTCAGTCTTTGCTTCTTTTCTGCAACTCCATTCTGATGTGGATTGTGAGAAGTGGCCAACTCCCTCTGAATATCTGCATCCTTACAGAAACGGCTGAAGTGTGCTCCTTCTTGATCTTTGCTTCCTTGCAGGAACAACTGGAGTGTCCTCCCTCTTGATCTTTGCTTCTTGGATTACCTGTCCTTGAACTTATATCCATCCTTAATCACTATGCATGCTTATTAGTATCATCATTGTGTTGTCGTTGAGGTCTCATACATAATCATACATTCATTAGTATATTCTTAATACTATCAAAACACAATAATCTTAAGCATGTATAGTCATGATAATTTCAAACAGAAATAATAAGCATTAGTATTCAAGGTTTATATAGGACTCTTATGGTTAGTCATATCATAAATTAAAGTAAGAAACATAATATGCCTAAACCCGTGATTACTCAAACCTATACCTTCATGATTCTTTTGGTTAGTCATATCATCAATTATGGTAAGAAACATAATATGCATACAACCATGACTATTCAAACCTATGACTTTATGAATAATCATTATCAACAACACAACAGTATAAGATCCTAACACAAGGTAGGATTCTAGCTTGATATAGGAAAAACATACCTGGATTAGCATGCTAGCTAGTTATGTCTAACATACCCACATAATGTCTTCTGGTTCTCTTCAATGACTTATGCTAGTAACCTGCATGTCTCATAAGTTATCCATTGTATAACCAAGTTATACATACCTCGTAAGTAGATCTTCTAAGAGATCCATGACAATGGATGAATCTTTGTCTTCATGTCATCATGATCATATGTTCTTGAACTAGAACATGATTTTTCTTTCTTGGTGTACCTTTCATGTTAGCAGACAACATAAACCTCATACAACACCATAATGCATTAGTACAATCATAAGTGTCAACACCCTAACCAATGAATATCTTCTATCATGCATTCATAATTTTATTAAGGTGATACGACAAGTCTAAATTTAAACAAGATTGTACTAACCATAATAATATGAAGACAAACATACCATAGACTTAATCATGAGCAAATCTTGAAACATACTTGGATAAGCCATACCTGTCGAGATTGCTTGTAATCTTCTTATGTAAGGCCTTAGCCTCATCTCCCTCTGAAACAGAAACTTCTTCACTTATGCAGGTGACCAATCCATTCTCTTCTAGGATTAACCCAATCCAATTGATTTGCAGGAACTGGATTTAGAGCTGGATTAGGGTTTGTCAGAGAAACCCTAAAAATTCAAACTTTGAATTTTTAACTTCCGAAAGGATAGAAATATGCGCCTTGATGATTTGATCAAGCTGGTATACTCGAAATTTGAAAACTGCAAAGTTTCACCCCTCAAATTTTCCTTTGAAACTTCCGGATTCACTAGACATGACCTAGAACTAGGGTTTGATGAATCCCACCCTTCTGCCCAATCAAAAGGTTTGATCCAAAGCTCTAAGCTTCTATTTTTCTAAGGAGCTTCCAGCCGTGGTCACATATTTCAAAAATTTCTATTTTTGCAGAAGCCCTAAATTTCCACTTTTCCTATCAAAGTCCCGAACTAGGGTCTGATAAAGCGCGGCCTTCTTCCCAACCAAAAATTCTAACTTTCTCTGAAACCCTAAATTCCGAAAGCTATGAATGAAGGTGCTAAAAAATAATTCTATTTTGACATAAATATGTACCTAATTGTTTCTGGTGTAACTCCGTACTTTTCGATCCACAGGGTCTGATATTTGTTTTTGTGGTAGCCTGACCTGTCATCTTTCCATCTCAACAGGTCTGACTTCAATTGGATTCTCTGAGAGATAGTTATGCCAAGTGTCGCAACGTGACCTGTTTATGGGATAAAACAAGAGAGAAAACTTGTACAGCGTGCCACGTGTCACTAGTTCAACTTCGGCCTTTGAAAAAAGTTTCTTGAGATAGTGCAGTCTGTGTACTACCTGTCACTTTTTACGAAATTTCATTTGGAGCTTCCTAGCCCAAGTTATGACCTTTTTGCTAAGGTCACCTGTTTATGACTGAGATCTAGAAGAGGCATAAACCCTATATTGTACAGATCATAAATAAAAAATTACAACGAATTAGAGGTTTTCCTTTGGACATAAGGTACATGGGTATCTTAGCTTCGACCTGTAACAATTTCAGATTCGAAAAATTCGCCAAAATGGATTTATAGCAAAAGTGCTACGATGACTGGTTTTTTCTATATCAAGCCCTAGCATCGTAAGTGCAACAAGTGTAATACATGCCATATCATGCCTTCTTTCAGGCTAGCTCTGATACCATGTTAAATTTTCAGAATTTACTTCAATATGATCTAGGATCTTAACTGAGAGAACAACATGTACAGCAAATCTACAGCATATCAATCATGGACACAATAATGCAAGCACACAAGAGACACAGAGTTTACTTGGGGAAAACCATAAAGGTGAAAAACGCCAATAACTTCCTCAGAGATAGATAGAGCAATGATACAACCAGAATACAAGAGATAGTCTTCTCCTAGCAGCAGAGCCTCCTCCTCACAAGTGCGCCACTTTTCGAATGAGAGAAGTGTGTGAATGAATGATCAAATAGAGATCTCCTGATCTCTATTTATACTTGTTCTGTCCTGCCCAATAAACTAATGGGGCCTACATGTCTAGCTTAACCCATGGTTAACTTAATCCGGGCCGACCCCACACTTGGTGGTCTAATAAACCTTTGACCCACATGGCTTATACAGGGCCGACCCCAACAAGGTGGTCTAATAACCCATCAAGTATAAGTTACGACACTTACAATATAAATGATGACACTTCCGTATAGAGGAATAATAACATCTCTATAGGAATACAAACACTTCCGTATAGAGGAATAATGCCATCTCTATAGGAGTACAAAATACATATATGAAATACATGGGTGAAATACATTCCGAAGTTACATATACATCAACAAGTGTTTATAGCTATGTGTTTTTTTGCTTTTTCAGCAAGGAAAAAAAACTATAGTTGGAATAGCAAGTGAATTTTAAAGACAATCTTCTGATGCAAAGTGAAAGTTTCTAAAGGTTTTTTATAGTGGCAATAAATGCTTTTGAGTGAAAAAAATCGACATTTCTTTTTAAATTTGTCTGTTTCTGGTTTTGCATAGATGTGCAAAAGATAACCGCTTCTTATCTGGGGAGCCAATATGGTAGGCTTGAGTAAAAGAACATTTTACATCAAATTAGTTGCCGTTGTGGTAGTTTTTGCAAGTAAAAGTTTTTGCACATTTTTTATAAACTATAGTCAAAGCAATGAGCACTGCAACAATAAATGTATTTGCAAAGTCATAGAAAGCAACTTTAATTATGCAAAATAGTTAGTAACACGCACAAAATGGAACTAAATAAAAAAACAAATGAATGAAATTGCCATATTGTATGTAGAGAAACCAGGTTTGTAGATGAAATTGACAAAATCTATAAAGAGATTTGTAAAGGAAAGTGCAAGTGTACGTCTTGGAAGTCAAATGCTTATATGAAAATGCAATTTATGCAAAGCAAAGACAATTGTTAGAAACCAAAAGCTTAATTGGGATTGGAGATGCTTGAAACACAAAGATTCCTTGCATTACACTTACAACAATGTCAGTAAATCATAGTACAATGACAATAGACATATGCTTTGTGATAAATGGTTTTGGACAATTGTGAGAGCATAAGTTGCTTTCAAATTTGGTAAGTTGCAAGCACTTTTGTGTTGACATGATTTTGAGATCCATGAAAAATGTTTCCTTGAAGCAAAATTTGCATTCTTAGAATAATTGCACAAGAATGGTTGCATGTACCGATGTGCTCATTGTAGAGTTTTCTATTTGTTAGAAACACAATAATAAAATGTATCTTTGCTTGCTATTATCAAGGTGGATCAGACATAGGCTTCTCTAAATTTCAGAACAAGTATTAAGAAACCAAAGATTTTTTTATATGTTGAAATCCAAGAACCTCGGGAACATTGTGTAAGTTTCATATGCATTAGCCTCATTAATTTCTTGAGTTAAAAAGAAATAATATTGGTTAAGTGGTGAGTGAAACAACACATTCACTTATCCAAGATGCCCTAAGTAGCAGTCCTTGCAGACAAGCATGAGCATTGTTATCTTATTTCAATAAGTGATAACCAAGCAGATGTTTGAACCTAGTGGATTTAGAATGTCTAGAAATAGTGTATATGACATGGAAATAGTGCATTATTTTTTTTAGATAAAAAAAAAAAAAATATGTAGCTTATAACCTCAAGGTGCATATATCAAACCCCAGCTGGTTCTATGCTAGTATAAATGCAATTGCTTTCATGGAGAATGAGCACATTGTTGTATAAAATTTTGTCAAACCACAGCTAGTTCTAGGCTAGTTTAAAACTAATTACGCCAAAACAAATATTTAACTTATAATGGACCAAAACCTCAAATAGTTAAAATATCCATTGGGAAAAAATTGAACTAAGTTAGAATTGAATCTTATAGTGCATACATATAATTTATTAATTATATGCTTAGTAAAATTTATTCGGAATTTTGAAAACACTCTTAGAAAAAGACATGTTTATCCACTCATAACAAAAATCATCCACCGAAAACGGGTCCAACTAATAAAAAGGTCAAACATGCCAATTTATTGACCTACTCCAAAGTGAATGGAGCTTCACCATGGCAGCACACCATCTGAACCATCAAACTAATACTAATTAATATTTCCACAAGGAAAAAAATAAGAATTCAAAAACTAAAAAAATATGCCACAAACCCAATCTGATGCCTATTAAGAAAAATTAGAAATAGTACTGAAATAAAATATGAAATAAACCTCACAAAAACACACCATAATATCCATCGAGTATTCATCATTACCATAGAATCTCCATAATGGATAGCAATTGCATCATTACACTAATATGCACTTGGCATTTTTCAGTTTCAAAATTATACTAATATAATAGTAGATAACATAAAAATATACTTCATATGATAGAAAATACAATATTACCATATGTAGTGTGAGTGGGAAAGTGCTTAGCCCATTTCTTCAATCTTAGGGCTAGCACCTCCGCCGCTGGATGGTCCACCCTCCTTGGGCGAAACACTACCAATGCCACCTCCAGACATATCAGCAGCATCATTCTAGTACATTTTTGTAATTATTGGGTTACATATGCTCTCAATCTCATTCATCTTATCATCAAATTCATCATCCTCATCCAACTGGTTGTTATCCAACCACTGAATTGCTTGCTCAATTGCATCTTCAATTTTCTTCTTGTCACATGGATCCAACATGGCAGCAATTTTCTCATCCTTGATTGTATTCCTCATGTTATGGACATAGTTCTCCAATAAAATTTATTTACTCAACCTTCATATTGTCCTCTTCATCCTCAGACTTGTACTTTTAAGCTTCCTCAACCATCTTCTCAATCACTTCTTTGCTCAACCTACCTTTGTCATTGGTGATTGTAATCGTATTCTTCCATTAAGTGGTATTGTCCTCAGCCAAAACATTCAAGGTACCATTGGCATCAATTTCAAAGCAAACTGTAATTTGAGGAATGCCTCTAGGAGCAAGTGGGATACCCCTCTTTCTATAATCTAGAGGAATGGACTTCTAGATTGACTTCAAAAACTTACCCAGGACTCCCTGCAACTCGAATCGTAAATCCAATCCCTATCTTTTGGGTAAATTTCATTGATAGAATCATCAGAAAACAACCATTCTATAAGAATAAACAATCAATCAAACAACAATGCAAAGGGGGTTTACCAGACATTGAATCATAGCACAGATTGGAAATATTTTAACATGCAACAACAACTGAACTAGAGACCATACCTCATAAATGAGCACCAGTGAACACTGTAGAAGCCACAACACTTTGTACCTCAGAAAATCGCAAGAACAATCGACAAGCAGGGGAAAATGAAAGCACCCCTGCACACCACCACTCCAAAAGAACATAGTGACACCCTTTTTTACAACAACAACCCCTAAAGCCAAAAACACGATGTTGCCCGCACTAGATCAAAAATTCACAAGTGTCGATGTTCCCAATGATCAGTACAAACAACCAACGATAATGAACATAAGATCATCACAGGACACGAACATTGCACCAGGAAACAAACATTATCTTCCCTATGTTTGTATTGTCCCCAAAAAATTCCCCATCCCTTCCTTTGAAGCTCGCCACTTGAAGGTTATTAACACGGGCCAAAGAACAATTAACACTTTGCACCTAGATGAGAAAAAAAAGCACGATCCAAACACAACATCCAAATCCCAACATATATCTAGATTAAAACAACAATAACTCGGCATTTACCTCTGCATCCAATCTCAACCACCAGTCCTCTCCCTTCATCAATCTCCCTCCACACAAATGCAAATGTGAGTACGCTCTCCCACTAGGTTTACAACCCAGTTTGAAGAATGAGAAGCCAGGTGGGAGCCCACATTTATGGTTCACTGATGACAACCCACCACTAGGTCATGGGGCATAACACCCTAGGCATATGTCACCTGCATGGGACCAATGGGTTGGCAGATAAATACAATTTTAAAAAAAAAATTAATCGATCCAAAAATCATACTATACCAAAACTTTACAAATCTAAAAAATTAATCCACCTAAGCCTCGAACTAATAGGCCTTCATGAAAACTATATGTTAGGGACATAATAATTCGAAACTGTATGTTGTATCCACAACGATCCCATCTTGTCCAAATAAGATGGGAGCCCCTATTTTTAGTTTTTCATTTACTTCTTTTATTTTTCTCAAAAGAACTTTATCATCATCTTATTTACTTAATCATGTTTAAGCTTTTGCTTAATGATAATTCGAAAGAAAAATCTAAAACAAATTGATTTTTGAATAACACTAGTTTGGACTTTGCTAAATCACTTAATTGAGTAAAAGAACAAATTGTGGAAGTCGGAAGTCAGAATGATTATATGCTCATATTAACCATCCTGACGTTTCGATCCCGACTTCTTCATTTGTTTAATTTATGTAGTCAAAAGTCGGGAGTTTATTTTGTAAAAGTTAAATTAACGAGCACGACTTGTTGACTCCGATGCTTGCGGAAGTCGCAAGTCAGTATGAAATTTGGTTAACTTTATTTAAATTTTTCGACTTCCTGACTATGATATTTCAGTATTAACATCGACAGTTGACAGTCGGGGGAGCTATTTGTTATGATCGAATTTTAGTCCCGACTCCCGACTTTTCTCATTTATAATAAATTGCGAAAGTCGGAAGTCGAGGCATTATGAATTGTTATATTAGTTTTTCTCCCGAATTGCGTAATTCAGAAGTCAACACACCTATTTCCATATCCAAAATTCATATTTCGCACATGCCAAAATACCTCGAAACGTGGGTCAAATTAATGTAATCAATGAATGATTAGTATCTAACCATCAATTTCAGTGCAGTTCAACTGCAATTAATGAGAGATTGATTTGGTCTTAATGTGACATTAACTTAATCAATTTTTGAATTTCTTTCACTATTTATGACATAGCGAAATCAAATTCTAGCACACTAGTATCCTTTGTTTCTGCAACAAAATTTGATCACTTCCGGTGGATTTATTCTAGGATTTTGCAAGCAAGGATAATTTTAGGGGCGAAATTTATCTCATGGGCTATTTTTCCATTTTTTTTCCAAAAAAAGATTCGCCAATTTGCATTTTTTCAAGCTCCATTTTTCCCAATTTTAATGGGGTAAACTTTTTTCAATCTAAAAATCGCCAAATTATTATATAAACTATATAAAATCCTCAGAAATTGAAATAATTTTAGAAAAATATCGCCAAATATTTTATAGTTCACATTTTAAGAATTGGTGAGATTCACCAAGGTTTATACACTTTTAAATAAGTATAGGTCCTTAAAATTATCCCTGTTTGCAAGTATTATATGGTTTACCAAATATGTCTCATGTTTTTTATATTTCATGTACCTTATTTGATTTTTTACTGTGTTGCGGGACCTTTTCTCCCATCATGGCTAAAAGAACCAAGTCGAAAGCTGTTGTTGAGGAATTGAAGCTGAAAGATCCCAATTTTGGCTTATATTCGGACACAAGTGCCCGGGTCTCTAATACGCTCTGTCTGGACTAGGGTGGAATCTATAGCATCTTCAAAAGTGACAATTTTTCAGATTTCAAATATGAAGCCTCTATCTACCAGAATATCAAAAATTCTCAGCTCCATGCCATTGCTGCAGGATCTGTCATTTTTCCATATATCGACTTGGTAAAGGGGATGATTGACTACGCAGATATTCCAACTAGCGTGTTCAAAAAATCCAACCAAATTGTTTATGATTCATTTAATCCATATACGTTTGCAAGAATATATGCTTTGAAGAATCCACAACAACTCCTCACATAGGAATTTATAAAGTCATTTGAGAACACATATGAGCCATATGTTCTTTTGAAAACCTGGATTTCTAACCCTGATACTTTCATAATTTGGATGAAAAAGAAATATTTGATTTCTCTACTTAGAGATCCATACAAATTACTTGTAGCCATGCTTTGCAACATTTATGGCGTAGATACCTGCCAGTACTTCAAGTTGGAATGGGCACCCTTAACACATTACATGGACACCACAGGTAAAATATTCAATTGGGAACAAAAAATTTCTATCGGCTTTAAAGATGCAATTGCTCAAGCACAGAAGACTCCAGCCATTAGGAAGCCTACGTTTTACCCGTTGGCCTATTTGATGGATATTTTATATTCTTCCTACTCTTATCCTGCCATGAATTGGCATTGGACTAGATAAAATCCTCCTATCCACATTTATTATTCAATTCTTTGGGAAGATAACTACAAACCATACATTATGACATCCGTGACAAGTTCATCAGTGCTGTTTATTTTTCCATCTTAAAAAAGAATGCTCCTAGGGTTTCAGAAAATGCCATTTCTCTGTTTTCTACTATGGGTGATTGGTATGTTGAAGAGTATTTTACTTACCTTAGAATCTGGGCTAGTAAATCGGTTCTTTTGTTTCCAAGGCTTTTCCCTGACATGATGGTTCTTTTTGAGGTATCTTTCCAGACCATTTATGATGGAGCACATGGTCAATGCCATTCTTCAAAGAGAAGAGCATGGCCTAAATTTCCTCTATACATTGGGAATTTAATAATTCAAAATGCAACTCATGGTATCCTTTTAGCTAAAGAATTTGATCAGTTGAAATTGGATTTTGTGGAGAAAAGAATGCATGACCACAAGGGGTTTATAGTAGATCACTTTGTACAAGCATGTTTGGAAAACTCTTATCTAAATGAGAAACAACCAAATGATTCCTTATACTTGGGTTCACACAGTTTTGAATAAGTTATGAGTAAGGGGACAGATGAATACGAAAGGATCCTCATACATGAATCTCAGATGAAACAGAGGCATAAGGTTGTGGAGGAAAGAGACACAATTTTTCAACAATAGCAAGAAGCTGCCAAGAAAGCAATGGAGGCTACTAATAAAGTTATAGTTGTAATTTCGGCCTTATCTCAGTCCAAACATGTTATACAACTTGACAAGAACTTGTCATTGTTCTTGTTAGTTCATGGGTCAATTTTAGTAGTTGTTTTTAGCTCCATTTCAAAAAGTGTGTATACTGGTAGCACCATTTTTCATTTTGAGCCATTTTTTTGCGATTTTGAAATTTCTTGGTCATAGAAAAACTATAATTTTTTTTTGAAATTGTGTTTTTTATAATTTTACAAAAAAAATACATTTAGTACCTAGTTATAACTCAAAAATACGTGCATTTTTGAATTTTTTTAACATTTAGAAGCTAGTTAGAATGAAAAATATATACATTTTAGGAGTTTTTTCTTTAAACTTTTCTCCTAAATTTGTCATTTTTTAAAGCAAATTTGAAAAAAAAATGAGAAATTAAAAACATTTAAATCATTTTAACATATTTTGGGGAATTTTATGTATACAAATAAAATTATTTAAAATTATTTTATAAAATTTATAAAAATGAACAATTTCATAAACAAATTAAAAAAAAAAAAAATTAAAAAAAAAACCCTTTTTAAACATTTAAATTTTTAAAAACATATTGTAAACAAGTTTAAAAAAAAACAAAGATTAAAACAAATTTAAAAAAAAAACAAAAAACAAAAAATTTTAAAATACCACAATCCAAAAATAATTTAAAAAAAAAATGCATCCCCACCCCCTCTCTCCTCCCCTCTCCCCTACCCTCCCCTCCCTCCCCCATTCTCCTCCTTCTACCCTTCCCCTTCGCCTTCCATCCCCCACACCCTCTCCCCTCCCCTCCCCTCCCCTCCCCTTCCCCGAATCCCTTTTCCTCCTCCCTCTCCCCTTCAACTCCCCCTGCCCCTCCCTCGAATCCCCTCCCTCCTCCCTCCCCCAGCTCCCCTCCCCCTCCATGGGCAGCCCCTTGCACGCACGAGGGGCGGTGCGCCGCTCCCTCTTGCGCCCAAAGAGCTGCCCTAGAAGGTGGAGCGATTCTGAGAATCGCACCGCCTCCTAGGGCAGGACTTTGGGCGCACGAGGGAGAGGCGCACCGCTCCCTCGTGCGCCCAAAGGTCTGCCCTTGGAGGGGGAGGGGAGACAGGGGATGGGGGGGGAGGGTATGGGGGGAGGGGAAGGAGGACAGGGGAGCCAAGGGAGGGGAGGGGAGAGGGTGTGGCTGATGGAAGGCGAAGGGAAAGGGGAGAAGGAGGAGAATGGGGGTGCAGGCGGAGAGGGGAAGAGAGAGGGGGTGGGGAATGAGTTTTTTTTTTTAAGTTTTTGTTTTATTTTATTTTGTAAATTTTTTATAACTTTTTTATGTTTTTAAATTTTTTATAAATTTTAATTTTTTTATAAGTTTTTTTATAAATTTTAATGTTTTAATTTTTTTTTTTTTTTTTTTTTGTTATAAATTTTTATAAATAGGGGAGTTTTTTTATGTTGTTTTTTTTGTTATTATTTTTTATAAAAAAGTTAGGTGTTTTTTGTTTTTTTAATAAATTTTTAATTTTTGTTATATTGCATTTTTTTAATTCAGGACTTGATTTTAAGGTTTTTGTAAACACCAATAATTGTTGTTTTGGTCCATGTTTATAATTTTAACCCCCCCAAAAAGTGGTGCTACCGATAGTAGCACCACTTTTTGATTCAGGGTTTTTTTTTGGTGTTTTTTACGCAAAAATATGAGTTTTATGGCTAGAGTTCTCGTTTTGAGTATAAAGTTCTTGTCAAGTTGTATAACATGTTTCCAACGCATAGTAGCAGTTAGACAAGAATCAGGGTAAGTAACCTATGTCAGCTACTCAGTCCTCCATTCCCTATATCGCGCCGCCTCCTAGGGCGGGACTTTGGGCGCATGAGGGAGAGGCGCACCGCTCCCTCATGCTCCCAAAGGTCTGTCCCTGGAGGGGGAGGGGAGTCAGGGGATGGGGGGAGGGGGAGGGGGAGGAGGACAGGGGAGCCGAGGGAGGGGAGGGGAGAGGGTGTGGATGATGGAAGGCGAAGGGGAAGGGGAGAAGGAGGAGAATGGGGGTGCAGGCGGAGAGGGGAAGAGAGAGGGGGTGGGGAGTGAGTTTTTTTTTTTAAAGTTTTTGTTTTATTTTATTTTGTAAAATTTTTATAACTTTTTTATGTTTTTAAATTTGTTTTAAATTTTAATTTTTTTCTTAAGTTTTTTATAAATTTTAATGTTTTAATTTTTTTTGTTTTTCTTATAAATTTTTATAAATAGGGGAGTTTTTTTATGTTGTTTTTTTTTGTTATTATTTTTTCTAAAAAAAGTTAGGTGTTTTTTATTTTTTTAATAAATTTTTAATTTTTGTTATATTGCATTTTTTTAAAGTTTTTTTTTTTAATTTGTTTTGTGTTTTTAAATTTCTTTTATAAAAAATTTCTAAATGTTTTAAAAAAGTTTTTTTATAATGTTTTTTTTTTTAAATTTTAAATTTGGTTTTTTCATTGTTTTATTTTTTACTTTTAAATTTAAAAAAAAATAGTTTTTTTTTTAAGTTTTTATAATCTTCTTTATAAATTATATATATATATATATATTTTGAAATATTTTTTTAATGTCTTTTATTTTTTAATCAATATTAGCATAAATTATTTTATTTTATATGGAAAGAGTGGTGAGCTAATTTCTTCAATAATTTTTGTTTATATGAGTGCAGGTTTTAGATAGTGTTACTAAGAGGTTTAGTAAATAAAATTTTAAATTATGATAAAATGATATAATAATACCATTTTTTGAAAAAGTGTGCTACCGGTAGCATCGGTTTTCAATTCATGGCTTGATTTTAAGGTTTTTGTAAACACCAATAATTGTTGTTTTGGTCCATGTCTATAATTTTAACCCCCCAAAAAGGTGGTCCTACCGATAGCACCACTTTTTGATTCGGGTTTTTTTTGTGGTGTTTTTTACGCAAAAATATGAGTTTTATGGCTAGAGTTCTTGTTTTGAGTATAAAGTTCTCGTCAAGTTGTATAACATGTTTCCAATGCATAGTAGCAGTTAGACAAGAATCAGGGTAAGTAACCTATGTCAGCTACTTAGTCCTCCATTCCCATTCAGAATCTAAATACCCTCATTCAATTGACCCAAATCCTTCAAGGTAACTCTGTCTCTCATACTAAGCCTATTTATAACATTTCTCCTATTCCTAAGATACCACCAAATATCTCAGTGAAGGTTGAAAAACAAACAAAGTTAGTTGTTAATCCTCCACTCCAAACATCCATTAGTGATGTTATTGATTTAGAAAAAGAGCAACCTATTCAAGTTATCAATCAAAATCCAGTAGTAAAGGAACCTCATCAGTCATCTGCTTCTCAGAATATCCAAACTATTAATGGTGATGCTTCTCATCCATCCCCAGATAGTGGCCTATCAAAAATTCCTATTGTAGATGACCCCATTCACCATTCTACCTCAAATTCACCACACAATTTACCTTCTACTCCCAACCCTTCAGACACAAATGCACAATCTCCAAAGTCACCCACTCAAACTAGGATAGACACTTTCTTTGACATTATTGTTGCACAACAACCCACAACCTCTCAATCAAATACCCCACTGGCTGAAGTTGATACCTCGGCCATTCCTTTATAGTTTGAAACTACTAATCCTACTACCCAACCCACTGAAATCCCTTATGAAAATTTTCAATTAGAGGAAATTTCAATTTAAAATGGGCCTTCCAAAAATAATACAAATTCCATGTCATCATGTATTAGCCAATCAAAATGCTTTAAAATTAAAAAAGGGAGCACATAAAAAAATTGGAGGGAAAAAATAAAAACTACTTTTTTGGATCGTATTTTCAACTTATCTCCTTATAGGTTTACTCAAATTTCAAGACGAAGAACTCGTTGGATGCATAATTAAATTATGCATCCAACGAGTACCCATGTTGCATACTTTTAACAACATCCACACCATGAAAAATCGAAAATACATTAAAAAATGTGTTTTCTTTCACTAGAAACACGTTTTTAATGTATTTTCAATTTTTCATGGTGTGGATGTTGTTAAAAGTATGCAACATGGGTACTCGTTGGATGCATAATTTAATTATGCATCCAATGAGTCCTCCTGCTTGAAATTTGAGTAAACCTACAAGGAGATAAGTTGAAAACACGATCCAAAAAAGTAGTTTTTTTACTCTCTCTACTGTTATTTTATTATTTTCTTATTATTTTCCTTAGAAGGCCCATTTTTTACCCAAATTTCCTCTAATGGGCCTAAAACTACTTCTCCCCAAGTCATCCAGCCACCACCTCAAGATTCATCTCAGTTAGAAACTGCCATTGCTATTCAACCATTGCTTATTGTCAATACCACTGAACTTCTGACTTTCATAGTTGAAGACTTAGCAGACTTTGGTGAAGATGTTGTAGTGGTGCTTGGAGACTATTGTTTCAGCAAGAGACATAAAGCAGTTCTAAGAAAAGGTTCTCAAATAAATAGGGAATGGGAAGTACAAGTTGGGCTATTTTCTAACCAAGTCATATGGAAGAAAGCCACTGATGACCCACAAAGAGATGACATAGAAGTTGTTGCAACAATGAGACCTTTTGTTGGGGCTAATTTTGATTATGTGTCCACTCTAAATAAGGCATTGGAAGAGGAAAAAACTAATAATGTGACATTGTAGGCAAAGAAGGACTCTCTTCATCAGAATTTGATCAAGCAAATGGAAGACTTCAAACCCCAACACAATTCAGTGGCACAAAATTTACAAGATTAGATTCAATAGTTGTCCCACCAAAAGGAAATTGCACCAGATTCAAGATTTACAAGATCAAATTCAATAGTTGTCCTCACAGAGAAGAGGAGGGGGAACACCGTGGAACCATTGGTAGAATTTCTTTGTACCAATCTATGTAGAACTTTCTGTCTTTTGAAACCAGTTATGCAATGATTTACAAACTTGTGAATGGAAGGTCAAATGTTTCCTACATATGGTTCTTAGTATAATGTGAGATGAGTTTTCTTGTTCTCCTTGAGATTCATTTTAATTCAATCATCCTTTAATATGTTTTGAATGTTAATAATTGTAGAGGTTAATCAACCATTGTGATTTTCTTTAATATGGTTAACTATTGTGGCAGGGTGAAGTGAATTTGTTCACGTATCTCTATTATCACAGGGTCCTTTGCAAACTATTAACATTTTGAAATACTAATCTTTTATTTTACTTGATTATTTACTAATTTTTACTAATGATAATTCTGAGCATTTGATTTTGTATCTATAAACTGGTTTTCTTGAATAATATCTTTGTTTAACTGTTACCGATAAGAATTATTTTGATGAAAATATAGATGTATCTTTTTTTCACTACATCCTATTTAATTAAAAGATTCACGTGATAGAATTTTAACCCATCTCAAGTAGGTTTTCCTACTTGAATTTGTTAACCAAATTTATCCCAATTTCCATTATATATTTAGGATCATTTATTGTAGCACTCACTTAGATCATAAGTATTCTTCTCAAGAAGAAAAAACCCAAGGCTAACAGAGGCTTATATCAGTAGGAAGAAGTCATCCCAAACGACTGGGAAATAGGAAAACTTTTGCGAGTGTTTTTTGAAGTTCTTGGATTAGATTGCTTTCCTTACATTGACAATCGGATCAATAACCTGGTGTAAACAAATGGCGCTAGAAGGAGGGCCACCTAAATCTTAATGGATAAACACAACCAAAATAAACCTCCTCCAACTCGTTATCCAATCGCAACTTGTATCCATTCCAACCCACTACCCACATCTACTACCATTGCTTCTTCGCAACCTAGAACCATTTCCACACCACTTCCACATTCGACTGAACCTAAATGAAATACTACAATCCTTACTCCTTTACATGTGGATCTCGAGCTTAGGAACCATATTGAAAATTCTCAATGAGCTTTGGCTATATTACAATCGATACATGCAAGAAGCCAAGATCTCCAAGAGCATTTGGCTCGCCATTTCAAATATTCTACTTTTAATATCATAGAACCTAAAACAGATACAACAACAAAAAACTTCCCGTGGTTGGAGGATCCCAATCATTTCTTGCATGACATCCTTACCAGCCATACCAAACCTAACTTCACCTTAGAGTGGGATAACCCTTTGTTCCAATATGATTATTAGGTCAGTGACGATTCATCACCTGATCACCAAAGGTTAATTCCTGGAATGGATGGATCAAGAAACCACCATCTCCACCTGATTCCCCTCTCGATTCTCCTTGTGGTAATAATTCCCAAGGAAGTTTTTTTAATCATCATTCTAGCAATTCATCTAATGATTCTAGTGACCAAGGTAGAAATAATGGATGCATGGCTAATAATTAGAATAGACCTTGGATGGATAGATTAGGATGCAGTGGCCGTTCCAAGTCCACAACACCTATTATTGATGAACCCTGAGAAATTTTTGTGAAAATTTAACCCTGACAATAAACAGTCGGTCGAAGAACATATAATTTTTTTTATGTTGGTTGTCCAACTACGAAGCGTTGAGCATGAAGACATAGTCTGTAGGTTATTTCCCTACACCTTTGAAGGTAAGGATTCAACATGGTATTTCACACAATAACCTCATACTATTCAATCATGGGGCCAATTTGAGAAACTTTTTCTCGAGAAACTCAGGGACGATAAGACACCTCAATACCTGGTCATGGATTTATCCACCATGAAAATGGAAAGCAAGGAAAGAATTAAAGACATTAATCAATAGTTTTTAACGTTAAAAAAAAATCCCTTCAATTCCATGATAGCTGAGAATTTGACTGTAGCATATTATTCGAAGTCCCTCCCTGTTCCTATAGCCGTGTGGGTTAAACGATCCCACAAGGCCACTCTATAGGAAATATTCAGTGAAGCCATTTTAGTTGAGAAAGAGATGTTGAGTCTCAAAGGAAAGGTCTAGACGTTGATATCGATCAACCTACAACATCTGGAAAGAAACTAGAGCAACCTACCAAACCTTATGCTCCTAAGAAGGATTAGGGAGCATTGGACTTGGAAATCCTTCAAAAGGTATTGCAACAGGTTTCCAATGAATTCATTGATCTAAAGAAAAATGTAAATGAAGGTTCCTGAAATTGGGGGTTCTTCAGAAATCCTTATAGGATACCTTATGAGCCATTACAAAACCATAATATGCCTCCCTATGAGGTAATTAACACTAATTACTTGACCTCAGTCTTTAGGGCCTTATTGAATGGTCCTCAACCCCCTTTGGATGAGGTTCAAGCTAGCCTTGTCGACAATCAACAACATCATGATCAACCGCTTGAAGGCCACGATCATCAAGATACTCATACCATCAATTAATTTGCATAGTTACCAAGAAAATTTGAAGATGATGAATCTGAAGCAATCTATTATATTCAACATCCCTACAACAATCATGGGAAGGGGAAGTTACCTCAATATTCTCTGTCTACTTCTAACCCTAATCAGGTCCCCCATATAAATTCTAGATTAACAACACCAAAAGAAATTGTTCTACCTGATTTGGAGTATGATCCAATAGAGGACTTAAAGAAAACATGAGCTAATATCTCATTGTACGATTTAATTAAAATCCCAATGATTTGAGAAAAGGTTCAAAGAAGCTTTGTTCCTAGCAAGACAGTTGAAAATAACACACTTGAAGCCCCATATGAGAAAATTATTCGGCATCCCCCTGCTCTTCCCTCTACAGGAAAGAAACTCAAAACTCCTATGTTCCTTCTACCATTCAAAATATTTAATAGAAATGCACATAACTGCATTATAGACTCGAGGGCTTCTTCCAACGTAATGCCTTTATCCATGTGCAAGAAGCATAATGCAAATCTCAAACCATCACCCACACATATATTAGAGTTGGATAGATCCAAAGTGAAGGTAGTAGGAGAACTAAAAAAATTTCTAATCAGAATTTATTCAGATCCAAGGATCCATCAGACTATTGATATTGTAGTGGCTGATGTCCTTGAATCCTATGCGATGTGGTTAAGTTGATATTGGTCAAAAAATCTTAAAGGCTATTTCACCACAGATTGGTTGCATCTATGGATACCATATAATGGTAAACCCAACAAAATCAGAGCCAATTGATAACCTTATATTAAATAGATGGTCATCGATTTGAATGATCCAAGTGATAATGCTCTAATCCCTACTCCTAATGTAGGAAACTATACCATGGATACCGTTTTTGGAAATTTTCCTGCATATATTTCACCCTATGCAGAATCTGATAATCAGTCTGAAATTATGCATTTTTCTCAAGTAGAGTCATCGCATACCATATTACACAATGTATTAATGTAAATACCAACTTTAGGCTAGATAGAACTTGCTGGACTTTATTTTTCGACGGTTCCAGGTCGAAGGAAGGCGCTGGAGCCAGTTGTGTTTTAATTAATCCAATAGGTAATAAAACAATTTTAGCCTATAGGTTAGAATTTAAGTGCATGAATAATGTGGATGAGTATGAGGCATTAATTCAAGGCCTTAGAAAAAGTGATTGATATGAAAGTTAAGGTTATTAAATTTTATGGCGACTCAGAAATAATCATTTGATAGGTAAGAAATACAATTCATTATGTTTTGGTCCATTTAAAAAATTATCAAAGGAATTTCTGGGACCTGATCAATAATTTCAAAGCTTTTAACATAAAATTTGTTCCACGATCTCATAAATTTGATGTTGATCTGCTTTCCAATGTGCTTCTAATTTAATACCTTCCCTCCATTGAATTAATGTACGATCCCTCGATCCCTGACAACATCGCTAACTTGAAATGTTTTGATGATGATCGACATATTTTAGATTTCCTCACAACTTAGGACACCTTCAAGGAAGTGGCTATTGATGAATATATTCATGATCGATGTTTGTCACATTTCGAAAATCCTTTCCACTCTGCTTCAGACTCCTAAACACCTTTTTCCTTGGTTCCCAAATCAGTCGTCAAATTGGAAAATTTTTACAATCTACAGGATAAATTTAAAAAGGTGACAAACTATAAAACTAATAGCTCCTGTATGAACTACCAGACAATGAATTTGGGAACTGAACATGATCTTCAAAACATCAATCTTGGCACAGGATGTGCCCCTGTTGAGAGAGTTGCTTACATCATATTATTGAAAGAATATAAAGATGTTTTTGCATGGACCTATGACGATTTGAAAACATTCGATACAAACATCATGTAGAAAAATATACCCATGAAACCAAATGTCAAACCTTATTAGCAAAAGCTTAGAAATATGCATCCTAGCTTAGAGCCATCCATTAAAAAATAATTATAAAAACTTATGTCAGCTAGGATCATCTTTCCTGTCAGGAACACATATTGGGTGGCTAACTTGGTACTGGTATGTAAAAAGAAAGGAGACATCCATAACTCTGTCGATTTCTAAAACTTGAATAGATCTTCTGATAAAAACAATTATCCACTACCCCAATGGAACAAATCCTACAAAGGGTATCAAGGTCAAAAATATTTTCACTATTAGACGGTTTCTTAGGATATAATCAAGTACTAGTATCCCACTTTGACCAATTAAAAACTCCATTCAGGACCCCATTGGGCACTTTCACATACAAAGATATTCCTTTTGGATTAATAAATGCAAGGGCTACCTTTCAGAGGGCGATGGATATCACTTTCAGGGGATTAATCCATAATTGTGTTGTATTTTATCTGAATGACATTACTGTTTTCTCCAAAAGAAGGCAGGAACATCTTTCACATTTTAGGCAAGTGTTCGAATGATGCAGAAGGTATAGTCTCTCTCTTAACCCTAAAAAATCAATTTTCAAGGTCAGCAAAGTTAAGTTACTTGGATTTGTTTTTTATAAACATGGTATGATGAATGATACAAAACAAACTCAAGCGATATCTTAGATAAATTTTCCCAGTTCAAAAAAGTCTATGCAATCTTTTTTAAGGAAAAATAATTTTGTGAGACGTTTTGTTCCTAGTTTTGCGCAAATTGTAAAACCTTTACAAGACATGATAAAAAAGGATGCAGTATTCAAATGGAATGATATACAGAAAGAGTCTTTTCGTAGAATTAGGGAATCTATCACAAAATCACCTGCCTTATTTTCCCCTAATTTCTCAAAATATTTTATCTTGCATACATATGCTTTTGACATCTCGTATGCTACAGTCCTAACACAATGAAATTTTTATGGAAACGAGATCCCAATATCGTTCATGAGTTCCACTTTGAAGGGAGTCAAGCTCAATTTTGCAGAAGTTGATAAGCATGCTTACGTTGTCTATAAAGTGGTCAAACATTTCAAGCCTTATATTCTAAATTCTAAGACCAAAGTTATAGTCCCATATTCAGCAGTCCAGAACATGTTAACTGAAAAATAAGTAGGAGACAAGGGTACACACTGGATGACTGCATTACAAGAATATAATATGGATATTAGACCAGAAAAATTTGTTTGAGGACAAGGATTATGTAAGTTGGTAGTGCAGTCAGCTAACATATAGTATGATGAAGCATAATGGGCTAATGAAGAGGACTCTGGTGATGATAAAATTTATTTCACCCCTACAATTCCAGACTCCTCGTATGGTGACATTAACTTTTCTTAACTCACAAGTATGCTCCTCAAAACATTGAACCTAGAAAAAGGAGAACCCTCATGTTTAAGGCCACTCCTTATCTTTTGGTCAATGAAGTTCTTTATAACAAACAATTTGATGGAGTTGTATTGCGATGTGTTGAGAAGGACGACGCTGAGAAGATACTAACATATTTACATGCATGACCTGATGGCGGTCATTTCAAGGATTTGACCACATCACACAAAATTATAAGAGCTGGTTATTACAAGCCAAACCTGTTCAAGGATGCCCATGATTTCTCTCATAAATGTGAATATTACTAGTGATCCACATAAGATTTAAGAAGTATGTGGTTCCCCTTCAGCCAGTTACCATGGATGCTCCCTTTCAATAGTGGGGTCTAGACATTGTTGGTCTGATCAATCCTCCATCCTCCATGTAACAAAAATACATTCTTACTGCTATAGACTATTTCACAAGATGGCGGAAATCAGTTCCACTCAAATTGGTCAATACAACTAGGTGATTTCTTTCCTTGAGAGCTACATACTAACCAGGTTTGGTGTCCCAGAATTCTTAGTCTTTGATAATGTTTTGTATTTTTCTTCTATTGATATCACTCAATATGCATTAGACAAAGGTATCAAGATAAAGTATTCAACTAACTACTACCCTCAGGGAAATGGTTTGGCTGAATCCACTAATAAGAATTTGATCAAAATATTAAAAAATACTATAGCAAGTAATAAAAAAAACTGGCACGCCCAATTGTTCAATGCTTTGTGGGCAGAGAGGGTAACTCCTAAAGCTTCCATTGGTAACTCACCTTATTTCCTTGTATATGGAAAATAAGCTATCTTGTTTCCCAACATGGATTTTACTTCCCTTCAATTATCCAAATATGTTATGGAGGATGATTTCTCTACTCTAGAACATAAGACTAGTGAACTACTCCGATTAGAGGAAGAGAGGGAGAAATCCAAGAATAAATTTTATCAACATCATCATTTTGTTAAACGTTGGTTTGATTTCTTTTGATCAGAAATCCTCTTCCCAAAGATATTTTCAAGTAGGATACTTTGTTCTAAAATGGGATAAAACCCATGAGGAAAAGGGTGAGTATATCAAGTTCCAACGTTTGTGGCTGGGATCATTCACTATTTTTGAAAAACTGGGCCTCGACACTTTTTTATTGCAGACAATAGAGGGGTACCTTGAGACTCATCCAATGAATGTTCAAGTCCTGAAGAATTATTTTGCCTATTTTTCTTCTACTAGGCTTGTACATAGTGTGGTGTGTTTTTCTTGTTTTTCCTTATTATTGTTTTGCGATTTTGAGTATTGTAGTTTAGCATTTCTTATTTCAATAAAGTGGATTAATTATTCTTTTGGGGTTTAACTGATTCTTTGAAAGATCAAAATAATACAAATAGGTTTTAACAGGTTATCCTATGACAGACTCTTGGCTTAGTAATTCATTCTTATAGTCCATTTACCTGATGGGCTTCTGAAATATCTTTACCAAGCATTAGTTATCAGAATTATCAAGGAGAAAAATTCATACTTAACCCAAATCTTAAATGAAACTAAAGGTGCCACATGTAAAATTTCTTTGAAAATAATTCCCTTGACTTGACATGAGTAATGTATATTCATGAGTGACAAATACTTAAATACTTTACGTCATTCCCATGTCTTAAGGAGCAATTGGAATTGCTTCCCCATCCACTAAGAGCTCTATGTCTAATCAATAATTAAACAATTTATCTAAGTTTAAAATACTTAAAGGGTTAATTGCAAGATAGGGGGTCTCATCACGAGCCATCCTATCATGTTCATAGGTACTGGTGGAATGACATCTCAACATCTGGTTACCAATCCAGTGAGATGGCTTCAGCCTTAAAACTAGAAGATAGGAGATCTTATCACAAGTTGGACTATTCATGATTTGCAAGTACCAGTGAATGAGACTAATATTAATTGGTTACCAAGCCAAAGTGGTGGCTTGCATTTATCCCTTAGAAAAAAATTTGTAAGATAAATAAATAAATGTAAATAAAAAAGTTGACCTAAAGGACAGGAGGTCTTATTACAAGTTGGCCTGACCATGATCATGAATTGTTGTGGAATGACATTATCATTCGCTGGTCACCAAGCCAGGATAATTCCCGTTTAGTTTTCACTTGAAAGGAAAGGGGTCTCATCATGAGCCATCCTGATCATATTTTGCAATATTTTGTGAATGGCGCTTCCATCAGCTGATCACCAAGTTAGGGTGGTGTCTTTTAATTTTCTTTTGGGAAATCAAACATACACGGTAATACTTACACATGTATCTTCAGTGGATGGGATAAAATCGATCCTTTGTATTAAAAGGAGACCCTTTTGACATTATGGACTCCTACTGGTAACAGTGGCAACGCCTGTGTTAAATGTACAACATCATGATACATTCTCCAAACCAATCTTGTGCAACCGAGATTGATCCTCCCATATAGAGGTGAACACTTTTATTTCCTTCTGTGTAAAGGTTATTCCTCTCGTATAGAGGTAATTGATCAAAGTAATGATATTGTAAAGTCTTGTTGGACAAGGCTTCGGACTTGTGTGTCAAGTCATGATTCTCAAGTGAACATTATGTATAAAGGTATTGATGTTATGGACCTCCCGTGTAAAGGTGTAACTTCCATATAAAGGTCATGCTTTACTTGTTAAAAGCATTTAATGTTGTGCGATGTATTATTAACCATGATCACCAGATTTCTATTAAGTCTCCTTTAGAGATTGATCACCTCTAAAGTGAATTACTTTAGTATATGATCATCTGGAATAATATACTATGATCAAAGCATCTGATAATTCTTCTTAGTATAATGTAATGTGATGGATAATTAAAGTTAGCACATATTGACCATGTAGTAAAAGATGAACAGATAAAGATAAATGCATAGAGAAAAAGAGAATTCGAATTGATCAGGAGATGACTAAGTGAACTTGAATTGTCAAGCCTCAGTTAAAGTTATAATGTGTGTCTCAGTTAACTAAGTGTTAAATAAGAAGGACTACTTAACTAAATCGTTTTCACTTTAGTTAAACTAAAAGATGACAATTCGGTAAATCAAGGAGAACTTAAATTGATCACTACAGTGATGTTATCAAGAAAGAATCAATTAAAGAGATTTAACTAACTAACAACAAAGAATATCTAGTTAACTAAGTGTTATTGCATGACGACACTTATGTTAAAATAAAATAAGACACTTGCATGATGACACTTAAGTAAACCACCTAAATAAGTGGGAAATCTTTCAGTTAAGAGGCGAGTTCATCCTAAGAGATAGTTCAGTGAGATGAAGCACTGCATGAGAAGTGGGGCGCACTTCTTCATGCAATATTGATACATCCAGTATGAGGACAAGTTTATCCTGAAGTTAGAAGAAGCTGATGCATGAGAAGAATGTATAAATATGTTATACGAGATTGATGAATTCAATGTAAATCAAATTATCTTCTCCAATGAAGGAAAGGCGCTTCTCTTTTTGCAGGTTATTTTTCTTGCTTGTTATTCATGTGCTGGGCACATTGGAAAACACATTTGATTGATCATCTCTCTTCTCTATTGCTTTCGTATCTTCACCAAGAGTGTTTGGTGATCTCTTATCTTCTTAAAGAAATCTTCTATGTTTTAAAAGAAAGCATTCTCTACTATCCATTATATTACATTGAGAAGAGTTGCTGGGATTTTTGTTCTCATTGTTTTGAGGATCTTCCCAGGGTATATCTTGTGTTATGGTTGTATGAATTTCATGTGATTGGATTGTCTCATTGTTTCAAGTTTCAACATTCAAAATAATTAGATATCAAAGATCAACCAAATATTAACATGGTATCAAATCTCAACGTGTGAAGGAGCTTAGTTTTGCATGCTATCTAGAGCCTACATAGATCCTGATAAGTTGAGCACAATATTTGAATACTATGGCATCAATCTCTATACTATTGGAAGACCGTATTGAGGGCACCTCAAACTTCAACACTTGGAAGGCTAGGATTCTCAACATTATAGAGGAACATGACTTGGATAGGTACATATCCACTGTGGTGGAGGAGCCTACATCCAATGCAGGGTGCATCAAATTCAAGAAGAATCAAGCTAAGGCCAAATTGATCATCTATGATCCGGTAAAAGATAACTTGATTCTCGTGATCACATTGCTGAAGACCGCAAAAGAGTGTTATGATACATTGGCCAATCTATATGAGAAGAATGACCCAACTCAAAAGAGGGCATTGAAGGACAAGTTACGAAACCTCAAGATGGATAAGGACAAGACAATTGCCTCTTTCTTCACTAATATCTCTCAGGTAAGAGATCAGCTTGTTGACATTGGAGTTTTAGTGGATGAATATGATCTCATCCAAACCGTCGTTGATGGTATCCCTTCTTCATGGAAGACATTTTTGGATTCTATCAATGGACGAGAAGTGAAACTTGGGTTCGAAATATTGTGGCATGATTGTATCCAAGAGGAAGGGTGAATCCAAAGGAAAGCTATGTGCACTAAAGAAGAAAATATTTCCCTCGTGGAAATAATGAAGAAAGGAAAGAAACCATTCTTCCAAAAGAAGTTCTCTCATCCAAACAAGAAAGCATTCAACAAAGGATTGACACGTCAAAAGCTAGATGATACAATTGCAACAAGAAAGTCCATTTCTCAAGAGAGTGCAAAGCAAAGTGGAAAGGAAAGTTTCATGCTTCTACCACCATAGAATATGAAACCACTCAAAAGAATGCATCCAAAGAAAATGAGACAAGAAGGGAGTTTTACCTTGTCTCATCCCTTTTGGCATCCATCATCATAAGTGCAGAAAAATGGTTGATTTACAGTGGTGCATCCAAACATATGACTATTTACAAGAGTGCCATCACTGTCCTAAAGGATAAAAAGTTCACATGCATGGTAGAGTTGGGAGACAACTCAACATTTTCGATCCAAGGAGTTGTATCCACCTCATTCTAGCTGAGCATCGGTGATATTTTACATGTGGATGAAATTCTATAAGTTCCAGGATTGAAGAATAACCTCCTTTCAATTTTGATTCTTGAATAAAAAGGCTTATGAGTTATCTTCATGGATAACAAAGAACTTTTACGGCCGAAGAACAAAATCCTAGAATCTGCTACTGTGATTGGATTTCGAGAGGGAGGACTCTACAAGGTACCCAGGAAGTACATTCAAAATATGATTCACCACACTATCAGTCCATGCGATCTATGGCACCAAAGTCTTGGACACATACACTACAAAGTGCTACCAGGACTTCAAAAGATGGAAAAGGGTATGCTGTATTTAATTTTGAGCATGATAGTGTATGTTAGTGTTGTGCACTTGGGAAGAATGTTAAGAATTTTTTTTCTAGCAGCACTACTAGATCTAAAGGGATTTTAGATTTAATACATTCTTATGTATGTGGTCCCATGTCATCCCCCTCCATAAGTGGATTCTTATATTATGTATTGTTTGTAGATGATTTTTCTAGGAAGTCATGGATTTATTTCATGAAGGCTAAAAGTGAAACTCTTAGCAAATTTAAAGAGTTTAAATCCCTAGTTGAAAATACAAAAGAAAATCACATTAGTGTATTAAGGTCTGATAATGGAGGTGAATTTGATTCACATGCATTTAATGATCTATGTAGTAATGCAAGACTAGTTAATAGTACCATACAACCCTTAGAAAAATGGGGTGGCAAAAGGAAGAATATAACCATATGTGAGGATGAAAAATCCACGATGCATGGTTAAGATATGTCTACCTCATTATGGGAAGAAGCCACCAGTATAGTTGTGTACATCCATAATAGAAGCCTGCATGCCATTCTAGATGACAAGACACCATAAGAAGTTTTTACTGGTGAGAAGCCAGACATATCACACTTGAGGATCTTTGAGAGCCCAGTATACATTCATGTACCGAAAGAAAAGAGAACAAATATGGAGCCTTGTAGAAAGAAAGGAACCTTTTTGGGTTATAGCGAGTCATCCAAAGCATACTAAATATATGTACTTGGTGAGAGACACATTGAAGTCAGTCGAGATGTTACCTTCCATGAGGAAGCTGCTTTCAAAATATCGAAAGAGATTCAATGTGATTTAGAGATGGAGGATCTTGAGTCTAATTATCCCTCTTTAGAGTTTGAGATGGAGAAACTAGAAGATGCCTCAAATTCGATAGCTCCTGAAGAACTAGTAGAATTGATTAAGATTTCACCTGATGAGCTTCTTGCTAAAAGAAGATCTGCTTGGTGTCGAGATATCTTACAAAATGGAGAGAAATATGGAGCACCGACAGGCTCATCCAGAGAGTGAAAGTAACCTGAAATATATTCAGGTTATGTTTGACTGATGAGTCACTTCAGTGATTCAGAACCATCCTCATATGAAGAAGCTACAAATAATCAAGTTTGGAAATATGTAATGACAAAAGAGTACAACTCTATAATGAAGAATGATTTTTGGGATGTTGTTTCCAAACTTGATGGGAAGTCCATTGTGACTTCTAGATGGCTTTACAAGATAAATCATGTTGCGGATGGTAGCATTGAGGAGTATAAAGCTAGATTCATTTCCATAGGTTTACCTTAGAAGGAAGGCATCGATTATGATGAGACATTTTCCCCTGTGGCAAGGTACACCAAAATTCGAGCAATGATTACACTTGCATCTGTTCTAGGATGGAAACTTCACCATATGGTTGTGAAGACAACCTTGAGGCTCAATGGTGAGGTTGAGGAATAGGTTTATATTCAATATCCTGAAGGATTTTTGGTGCATGGGAAGGAGTCCCATGTTTGCAAGCTAAATAAATATCTATATGGGCTTAAGCAAGCCCCCAGGGCTTGGTACTCCAAAATTTATAGCTACCTTCAGAAACTAGGTTTCTATAAGAGTGAAGTTGATCCAAATTTCTACTATAAAGTAGTGAAGAGCCAACCATTGATATTTGTTCTATATGTTGATGATTTGTTTCTCACTGGAGAGGAACATCTGATTGCTTGGTGCAAGAGGGATCTCACCTCAGAGTTCGAGATGAATGACTTAAGTATGATGCACTTCTTTCCTTTCCTTGAGATCTAGCAAGGAAAGGATGAAATTTTTCTATCTCAAGGGAAGTACAGTGTGGATATATTGCATAGGTTTGGCATTATAGATTAATGCAAATCTATGAATACACCGATGGTTTCCAATTTGAGGAAACTTCATGAGTCAGGATCTGGATCATATCCAATAGATCCCACTTTGTATAGACAACTTATAGGCTATTTAATTTACTTGATACATTCGATGCCAGATGTATGTTATGTCATGAGCATTCTGAGTCAATTTATGTCTAATCCAAGACATAGGAACTGGATATATGATAAGAATGTGCTCAAGTACCTTCGAGGTACAATTTCATATGGACTCAGATATGCCTCCAGTGGAGGAGTCATGTTACTTGGTTATACAGACTCAAACTAGGGAGGAAGCATTGTGGACTGTAAGAGTACATCCAGCTACTGTTATAGCCTAGGATCATCTATGATATCTTGGTCCAATAGGAAGCAGGTCTCCGTAGCCTAGGGAACTACAAAAGCATAATACATAGCTTCTAGTGTTTTCTACCGAGAAGCATTGTGGCTCAAAAAGATACTTGTAGGGTTGTTCGGTGAAAAGCTTGAGCCTACAGTTATTAGGTGTGACAATCATAGTTGCATCAAGCTTTCCGAAAACTTAATGTTTCACGATAAGTAGAAGCACATTGAAATGAAGTATCACTTCATTTGAGACATGGTCCAGAAAGGTACAGTGAGACTTTAGTACATTGCTACTGATGAGCATATTGCAGATGTGTTAACAAAGCCTCTGATAGTGACAAATTTTCGGTACTTCTGAGACAAGCTTGGTATGTTAGAGAATGCCTCCCTCACTAAGAGGGAGTGTTAAATGTACAACATCAGGAGACATTCTACAAACCAATCTTGTGCAACTAAGATTGATCCTCCTATATAGAGGTGAACACTTTTATTGGATTCCATGTAAAGGTTGTTCCTCTCGTATAGAGGTAATTGATCATACTAATGATGTTGTAAAGTCTTGTTGGACAAGGCTTCAGACTTGTGTGTCAAGTCATGATTCTCATGTGAACCTTCTGTATAAAGGTATCCATGGGATGGACCTCCCTTATAGAGGTGGACCTTCTGTATAAAGGTATCCATGGGATGGACCTCCCTTATAGAGGTGGACCTTCTGTATAAAGGTCATGCTTTACTTGTTAAAATCATTTAATGTTGTGTGATGTATTATTAACCATGATCATCATATTTCTATTAAGTCTCCTTTAGAGATTGATCGCCTCTAAAGTGAATTAATTTAGCATATGATCATTTGGTATGGAATAATAGACTATGATCACAACATCTGATAATTATTCTTAGTATAATGTAATGTGATGGATATTTAGAGTTAGTACATATTGACGATGCAATAAAATATAAAGAGATAAAGATAAATGCATAGAGAAAAAGAGAATTGATCGAATTGATCAAGAGATGACTAAGTGAACTCGAATTTCCAATATTTAGTTGAAGCTACAATGTATGCCTCAGTTAACTAAAGAACTCATAGTGGTCACTACAAGTAAATCAATCAACATGATTTCAGTTAATAATATTTAACTAAGTGTTAAATAGGGAGGACTAGTCAACTAAAGTGTTTTCACTTTAGTTAAACTAAAAGACAACACTTCAGTAAATCAAGGAGAACTCGAATTGATCACTACAGTGATTTTATCAAGAAATAACTAGTTAAAGAGAGTTAACTAAGTGAAAACACATAATATTTAGTTAACTAAGTGTTATTGCATGACAACACTTATGTTAAACTCAAAGACAACACTTGAGTTGTGACACTTGCATGACGACAATTAAGTTAGCCACCTAACTAAGTGGGAAAGCTTTCAGTTAGGAGGCAAGTTCATCCTAAGAGATATTTCAGTGAGATGAAGCACTGCATGAGATGTGGTGCACACTTCTTCATGCAATATTGATACATACAGTATGAGGGAGAGTTTATCCTGGAGTTAGAAGAAGTCGATGCATGAGAAGAATGTATAAATATGCTATACAGGATTGATGAATTCAATGTGAAGATAATTCTCTTCTCCATTGAATGAAATGTGCTTCTCTTTCTGTAGGTTATTGTTCTTGCTTGTTATTGATGTGTTGGTAACATTGGAAAACACATCCGATTGATCGCTCTTCTTTATTGCTTCAGTATCTTCACCAAGACTTTTTTGGTGATCTCTTATATTTCGAAAGCAATCTGCTATGTTGTAAAAGTAATCATTCTCTACTATCCATTATATTATACTGAGAAGATTTTTGGGGGATTTTGTTCTCATTGTTTAGAGGATTTTCCCCAGGGTATATCTTGTGTTATGGTTGTATGAATTTAATGTGATTGAATTGTCTCATTGTTTCAAGTTTCACCATTGAAAATAATTAATTATCAAATCTTAACCAAATATTAATAGCATGTTACATTGGGATTTTATTTTAAAATGCTAGTTGAATCATTGTTTTTCATGTTTTAGTTGTGATTATTCTTAGAAAAAGTAATTCTCGATTCTCCTTCTCTCTTGTTTAATATCCTATTTAGCTTTTTAACATGAATGATCCTACTTGATAATGTTGATTATTCATTATTAAACTTGGAAATATTATCTAAGAATATCACAGTTTTATGATCCTTAAGAGGTGAATCAAATATGTCCTAAGTACCTAAACATGATTAAAGTCTAAAGACACTTGTGCATTTCGAATGACCAGACATAGATGTTGGAAATATGGCAGAGGATGTAGATTGCCATTGATGGCAATCAGAAATGTTAGTGACAAATAGCCATGAAAAGAGCAATAAATGAAGCAGTGATGCATGCCAAGAAAGGACTTGTGTAAGGCTGGATCATGTAGACCTTGAATCATTTCAGAAATGCACGCCAAAGGTCTGAAATCTCAGGGAAAGAGGACAGAGTTTGAAGACAGAGATTTAAAGATGTTGAAAGCTCATAATAAGGGAATTAGAAGGGAATTAGAAGGGCAACTGTGAACACATTTGGATACATTGCAAAGACAATTGGGCCACAGGATGTGCTTGCTACTTTACTGAACAACTTGAAAGTTCAAGAATGCCAGAATTGTGTCTGTACAATTGTAGCTATTGTTGCAAAGACTTGTTTTCCCTTTACTGTGCTGCCAGCTCTTATGAATGAATATATAGGTGAGATAGGGAAGGACTACATATATGCAGTGACACCATTACTTGAAGATGCACTCATGGATTGAGATATTGTGCATAGGCAAACAAGAGCTTCAACAATGAAACACATGGCTTTAGGTGTCGCAGGACTTGGATGTGAGGATGCTTTGGTCCATTTGATGAATTATGTATGGCCTAATATATTTGAGACATCACCTCATGTCATAAATGCTATCATGGAAGCCATTGAAGGGCATGGATGAAATGAAATTCCACCACTGATTCCTTCATGCTGAGATTACAAAGAATGTGTTGAGTTCTAAGACCAATTATGGTGGAATCTGAAATTGTAGAATGGGCTTTATATAGTATGAAAGGAATGCATTATTTGTATATGGTTCATCTAACTTATGTGAAAACAACGGAGACATTGTTCACCTTTGATAAACCCTCCATGGATGATTCACAATATGAATAGACATTGGTTAAGTATGATGGTGATGAAAACCAAGAAAAGGCGCAGTACTGGAGTCATAATCTCAGACATATGCCTCACGGAAATGTGATGAGCAACAAATAGTATGGTGTTTAGAAATTTACTGAGAAATTTTATTTTGGGTTCTGAAGTTGCAGAGATCACAGGGTTCTGAAATCATGTGCTCAATCATGGATGAAATGTCTTATGATGCACACACCGATTCAATTAATTGCTTTGCTCTTTGAGGATTTGTTCAAACATATGAAATCAGATATCAAAAGAATGGTTGATACTAGATTTTCAGAGCAGATTCGGGCAACCGGGATTTACAATTGCAGAGAGGAGGCAATTCTCAATTATATTGGCACAGGGGAAGCTACTGGACACATATAAGTGGCCACATAAAGAACCAGAACAAGACTGTGGGTATACGTGGTCAGGGAACCCAATGGGAAAATATAGAGGAAAAAGGATGAGGATAAATCACTTTTTAAAGTGTCTGAAACATTCAAAGATCGCATTTTTGCAAGAAACATACATGCACATGGAATCGAAATGGAAGGTTTCCTTAGAAGTGATCATTGTCCAATATCACTCGAGCCTTCTCTTATCCAAGATGCATCATGATATGGTGTAAAATTGCAGTACATTGACACCATAAGATAGCTCGTCAGACAATTCTTTGCAGACGAAATGAATATCTACAGTAGGATCCGGGGCGGAGACTCAGCAAGCATCGGATCAAACAACGAACAGTGGAGATCATTTTTGGTTTGGGTTTTAGTCCCACATTGGTAGCGAAATGAGGTTCTTATGTTTTTATATACGTTGGTCATTGCTAATCCTATTGACGCGGAGTGCAGAGATAAGTGGGGAGATCAGGGTGTTTGGTTCTCCACGAGAAGAACACCAGTTTGGAGCTCGGGACGCCTATATGGCCCCTATATTTTGCTGCATGTGGCTTCTTCGATGTGGACAAATGACTAAAGATGATAATGACGTGGCAAATAATGTATGGCAGATATGGCAACAGTATGGCACAGATGTAGTAGTTCGGATGTCTAAGTGGAAAATGACATGGCAGAGAGTATGTATCGCTCAGATGGTTAATGACATGGCATAGATGGTCTTTGAAATTGCTAAAAAAAGATCGACAATGAAGCATGCTCATGATAGTTGAACAGTGGTGGTGTAAAAGAGGAGTCGAAGCTCTCTAAGCGCTAAACGGATAAAATCTAAGTCATATGGTGATGGTCTCGTGTCGTATTATAAAAATGCCAGGAGCTTAAAGGAATATCAAGAGCCAAAGCTTTTTTTTAATCAAGCGCTAAAGTTATAAAGTGTAAGAATTAAGTGGTTTTATATAGTTATAACTAATTTATTAGTTTTAACCTTATGTGCTTATTATATGAAAAGATTCATCTTATCATGAAAGGGTGTGAGTCTAAAGACACACCATTTATGAAAAGGTATAAGAGAGGAGTATATAAGCAATGATGTGATATGATGAAGGTGGTCTCTTAGTTCTTAATGATGATACCTTAAGTAGAAGTAGAAAAGAGACCAAGAGTGGTGTGACTGCAAGTATGTATTGAAGATCATAAGCACAAGAAGAGGATGCATTAAAGATCAGAAGCAGATGCATTAAAGTTCATAGGCATATGTAGAATAAGCATCAGTCCAAGATGTTATTGAAGAAATCTAATTAAAGGGTGGAAGGGTGGAGCTAGGGAAAGTTGGTGCCTTCAGAAGGGGAGTTGGTGATTTTCCTTGTTAGTTGTAGCTGACTAAACAAGGGGGTTGTAGCCTCCTACCTGTTGGTGTTGGTGAATAAGGGTGTGGGTGCATCCTAAATATTTGGTGCTAATCAAATTCTATTGTAACGTGTAAAATCAATTTTACAGATTAATAGAAATGACTTTGTGGTTTTTCCTTTAGGGTTCCACCATAAAATGTTGTGTCCATTTGAGTTTATTGTTTAATGAAATGTTTAATATGTGTGCTTAAAACAATTGGAATTAAAAGAAAAAGTTTACAATACTGATTCACCCCCCTTCTCAGTATTGTTGATATTCCATCAATTGGTATCAGAGTGGGTTCCTTTAAGGATCAGTCTAACAAACTGAAAAGGAGATCCAATTAAGCACACATGGATGGACTAGAGAGTGACTCTAAGAATGAAAGTCCATTACTAAAAAAAGGGGATTACATATTTTGGAAGACAAGAATGGAATGTCATCTAAAGGCATTAGGATATGATGTTTGGAATGCAGTTATCAATGATTACCTTCCACCAAACAGAATAAGGACTCCAGCCCAGAAGAGAGCCAAGCAAAGTAACTCAAAGGCAATGAATGCAATCCTTAAAGGATTACCTGGTGATGTCAAAGAGGAGATAGGTAAATGTGACTCTACAAAGGAACTTTGGAACAGAATAAAGGACCTATACACAAATAAGAAGTTAGATGAAGCATGTCAATCAGAACAAAGTTCAGTCTGCAACAATTCTAGTGAAGATCCTTTTGAAGAAGACTCAAACTGGGAAGCAGAAGTCAATCTTGAAGCTAATCTTGTGAGTGCTCTAGATGATCTAAGAAGATATAAACAAAGGTGTAAACATTTAAAGCATCTCATGTTGGAGCAAAGGATAAAAGAAGGATCAAAGAAGAAATAAATTGGGCAACTCATAGTTGACTTTAAAATGCAAGTCCAAATGGAGCAAGAGAGATTGGAATCCTTGGAACAATCTCTTAACAAGGAAAAAAAAAAGCTTGAAGAACTCAAACAACAGTTGCTTGCAAGTGAGGAAGAAAAGGGGACTTTAATAAGACAATTAATGTCCTCAAAAGAGGAGCTACAAAGTTCAAGACAACAAGCAGCCATCATCATGGAAGAAGCCAAGAAGGAAGTTGTTGAACTCAAGCATCACTTGAATATTGTTGAAAAATTCAAGAAAGGAACTGAAGCCCTTGATAAAGTTCTTAGTCTACAGAGATATCTTTCAAACAGATATGGTCTTGGACATAACCAGATACACATGATTGAAGGATCAAGATCTATTGCTCAGATTGATGTTAAGGGTTGTGATGATACCTCCAAAGAAACAACCATGGAGCAAAAGAACCACATTAAGGAAAACTTATGTGATCAGAAAATTTCTCATTTTCATTTGAAGGACTTTAGAAGGAATGACAATGTAAAGAACTATCACAAGCAAAGGAATCCTAACAACAAGAATTGTTCCATAAGATACTTACAGATGTTCAGGGGTTACTGTTACTCATGTAATAACTATGGACATAAAGCATCAAGTTGTCAAGCATATGGAAGACTTAACAAAATTAGGAGAAATCATGAGCCCTGTGGCCCTTCTCCAAATTATCCAGTTGAATGCTATAATTGTCATAATTATGGTCACATTGCGAAAAGATGCACAACAAGACCACCTAGACCAAGATACACAAAGGTATGGAAAAGAAAAACTGAAGTACAAAACAAAGAAGATGATGAAAATCCCATCCTTGAATTTTATGGAGTGTCAACAGAAGAGAAACATCATTCAAATGAAATCCTTACAGTAAAAGGAGCCCCAGAGCATGGAAGATCATCTTGCAGCAAGCCTATCATAGAATGGATTAGCTGGTGATCACTAAAAGATCTTGAAAAATATTTTGAAGGAAGAGTGATGATACTTTAGAGGAACAAAAGGTGTAGATATTCAATTGGTTGTACATAGATGACAAAGACAGAGCAGTATTGGAGTTCTGATTTGTGGACATCAGAAAACTATGTGTTTTGCAATATGACAAGATGAGCAAGATTATGGAGCACAATGGCTTGTTACTGCAGGTACAGATAGTAAGGTTTGGATTCATTCCTACATGTTTTGGATAATCTTGATGTTGATGAAAATGATTAGTGTTTATGAGAATAGTCAATTTTCCATTGCACTAACAGATCTTGGAATTATGGAAACAGGGCTTAAGAAGATGTCTCAGGAAGCCATGTCTAAAATGAATGAGTAAAGTTGTGGAAGAATACAGTATATGCTCTGAAACATGTGAAAAGATAGATCTTTTGAAGGGAAGGATGTTCAGATGTCAGAAAGGATGTTCAGATGGAATGTTTCTTACCCATGAAGCAGGTGCAGTGGGTGTTCAAAACTTGTATGAAAATTCAGAATTTGATATAATCTTTAGCTTGTTGACAAAAGAGGTTGTTGGACTCTAATTATAAATAAAGGAATCACAGTGGCAATTTCTACAATAAATATAGAACAGTATGATACACTTACATTGCTACTTTAAAAGTGAAATAATGTTGTGAGCAAGACTCCTATTTTAGTTGTGGTGTTGTTATGATGGTGACCTTTCTGTTCATGAAAGAGGAAGAAGAAGAATGTTGTTTGTTTAGAGATTGATATTGATGAGTTTCATCCTCAAAACACGGTGCAACCTTTAAGGAAGAACATAGGGTGTGCATAGCTACTATGTCTTTACAAAATAATTGAGGACACAGTTATTTATGGTGGAATCCATAGTGATTCAAAGGGGGATGAAGAAAGGATCTACAATTGATATTAGAACCTACAATTGGTATCAATTAGTATCAGTAATTCATTCTCCTCTTTAGATTGAGGAAGATGAGATTATAGCACAATCTCATGGAGCAGATCCATCAAATGGTTCTATCAAGCACTACATGAAGCTTCACAGCTTGTCATAGTGTTAGTTTGAGATGACATGGCAGTAAAAGACACTCAATGGATAATTATAAAGCATTGAACAAAAGAGTTAAAGAAAATTCCTTTAGCAAACTTGAAGATAAGGGAGATGTCACTAGAAGAGGTAAAACAACTATAACAACAAGAATGGGACATTAATGATAGGGGGAGCAGTATGAAGAATGAAGAAGAGTGCATGTGTACAAATGGCACATAGGAAATGCTTCTTCAATTCATATCCAAGATTTGGTATCAGATTTGCAATCATCCATGGTTACTGCAAATAGCCAAAGAAGACATAGAATCCAAACAAAGTGATGATACCATTGAGAATTTCATGGATGGTAGTTTCAGAGTTGATGATATGGATCAAGACTTATCCAAGAGAATGAAGATGGAATACTTCCCAAAGAAGAGCAGGATATGGCATGGGAAAACCTTAAAAAGGTTCTTGGAATCAGAAAATTTCAAGCATTCCATGGAAATCACTCATGCTGAGGTGGTTCTGTTCAAAAATCACCCTGCTGAACAAAACAACTGGGAGAACAGAGTTGTGGTGTTTGCTATGAAAGACAGGAAAAGGTTAGGGGTAATATCCTCTCCAAGTTAAACCTCTCATGAAACTTATGCATCAAGAGTAGCATCAAGTCAGGAGGAGAGTTGTGATCTGAATTGAAGGAGATTTGTGGTCAGATTTGAGGAAAATCTGTGATTAAGTATGTGGATAAGGTTGAGGAAACCCATCCCAGTTAAATAAAAAGATGTTGCAAGGACAGTTGGAACAAATAGAATCTTCACTTCAGTAGTGGAAGTCACAGATAGAAGCATCAGCTCAGGGGGAGTCAGAAATCAAATTCAGGGGGAGTAATCAACCCTTTTCCCTTGATGTCAAAGGGGGGGAAATGGAAGTTGTATTGCCATCAATGCCAAAGGGGGAGATTGTTGGCAATATGGCAGAGGATGTAGATTGTCATTGATGGAAATCAGAAATGGCAGTGACAAATAGCCATGACAAGAGAAATAAATGAAGCAGTGATGCACACCAAGAAAGGAATTGTGTAAGGCTGGATCATGTAGACCTTGAATCATTTCAGAAATGCACGCCAGAGGTTTGAAATCTCAGGAAAATAGGACATAGTTTGAATACAGATATTTAAAGATGTTGAAAGCTCATAAGAAGGGAATTAGAAGGGAATTAGAAGGGAAACTGTGAACACATTTGGATACATTGCAAAGACAATTGGGCCACAGGATGTGCTTGCTACTTTACTGAACAACTTGAAAGTTCAAGAACGCCAGAATTGTGTCTGTACAATTGTAGCTATTGTTGCAGAGACTTGTTTTCCCTTTACTGTGCTTCCAGCTCTTATGAATGAATATATAGGTGAGATGGGCAAAGACTACATATATGCAGTGACACCATTACTTGAAGACGCACTCATGGATCGAGATCTTGTGCATAGGAAAACAAGAGCTTCAGTAGTGAAACACATGGCTTTAGGTGTCGCAGGGCTTGGATGTGAGGATGCTTTGGTCCATTTCATGAATTATGTATGGCCTAATATATTTGAGACATCACCTCATGTCATAAATGCTATCATGGAAGCCATTGAAGGGCATGGATGAAATGAAATTCCACCACTGATTCCTTCATGCTGGGATTACAAAGAATGAGTTGAGTTCTAAGACCAATTATGGTGGATTATGAAATTGTAGAATGGGATTTATATAGTATGAAAGGAATGCATTATTTGTATATGGTTCATCTAACTTATGTGAAAACAATGGAGACATTGTTCACCTTCAATAAACCCTCCATGGATGAGTCATAATATGAATAGACATTGGTTAAGTATGATGGTGATGAAAACCAAGAAAAGGCGCAGTACTGGCGCCATAATCTCAGACATATGCCTCACGGAAATGTGATGAGAAATAAGCAGTATGGTGTTTAGAAATTTACTGAGAAATTTTATTTTGGGTTCTGAAGTTGCAAAGATCACATGGTTCTGAAATCATGTGCTCATTCATGGATGAAATGTCTTATGATGCACGCACCAAGTCAGTTAATTACTTTGCTCTTTGAGGATTTGTTCAAACGTATGAATTGAGATATCAAAAGAATGGTTGATACTAGATTTTTGGAGCAGATTCGGGCAACCGGGATTTACAATTGCAGAGAGGAGGCGATTCTCAATTATATTGGAACAGGGGAAGCTACGAGACACATATAAGTGGCCACATAAAGAACTAGAACATGACTGTGGGTATACGTGGTCAGGGAACCCACTGGGGAAATATAGAGGCAAAAGGATGAGGATAAATCACTTTTTAAAGTGTTTGAAACATTCAAAGATCGCATTGTTGCAAGCAACATACATGGACATGGAATCGAAATGGAAGGTTTCCTTAGAAGTGATCATTATCCAATATCACTCGAGCCTTCTCCTATGCAAGATGCATCATGATATGGTGTAAAAGTGCAGTACATTGACACCATAAGATAGCTCGTCAGACAATTCTTTGCAGAGGAAATGAATATCTACAGTAGGATCCATGGTGGAGACTCAGCAGGCATCGGATCAAACAATGAACGGTAGAGATCATTTTTGGTTTGGGTTTTAGTCCCACATTGGCAGTGAAATGAGGTTCTTATGTTTTTATATACGCTGGTCATTGCTAATCCTATTGACATGGAGTGCAGAGATAAGTGGGGAGCTCCAGGTGTTTGGTTCTCCATGAGAAGAACACCAGCTTGGAGCTCGGGACGCCTATGTGGCCCCTATATTTTGCTGCGTGTGGCTTCTTCGATGTGGAAAAATGACTAAAGATGATAATGACGTGGAAAATAATGTATGGCAGATATGGCAATAGTATGGCACAGATGTAGTAGTTCGGATGTCTAAGTGGACAATGACATGGCAGAGAGTATGTATCGCTCAGATGGTTAATGACATGGCAGAGATGGTCTTTGAAATTGCTGGAGGAAGACCGACGATGAAGCATGCTCACGATAGTCGAATGATGGTGGCGTAAAAGAGGAGCTGAAGCTCTCTAAGTGCTAAACGAATAAAAGCTAAGTCATATGGTGATGGTCCCGTGTCGTATTATAAAAATGCCAGGAGCTTAAAGGAATATCAAAAGCCGAAGCTTTTTTTAAATCAAGCGCTAAAGTTATAAAGTATAAGAATTAAGTGGTTTTATATAGTTATGACTAATTTATTAGTTTTAACCTTATGTGCTTATTATATGAAAAGATTCATCTTATCATGAAAGGGTGTGAGTCTAAAGACACACCATTTATGAAAAGGTATAAGCGAGGAGTATATAAGCAATGATGTGATATGATGAAGGTGGTCTCTTAGTTCTTAATGATGATACCTTAAGTAGAAGTAGAAAAGAGACCAAGAGTGGTGTGACTGCAAGTATGTATTGAAGATCAGAAGCACAAGAAGAGGATGCATTAAAGATCAGAAGCAGATGCATTAAAGTTTAGACGCAGATGCAGAATAAGCATCAGTCCAAGATGTTATTGAAGAAATCTAATTAAAGGGTGGAAGGGTGGAGCTAGGGCAGGTTGGTGCCTGCAGAAGGGTAGTTGGTGCTTTTCCTTATTAGTTGTAGCTGACTAAACAAGGGGGTTGTAGCCTCCTACCAGTTGGTGCTGGTTAATAAGGGTGTGGGTGCATCTTGATTAGTTGGTGCTAATCAAATTCTATTGTAACGTGTAAAAGCAATTTTGCAGATTAATAGAAATGAATTTGTGGTTTTTCCTTTAGGGTTCCATGATAAAATGCCGTGTCCATTTGAGTTTATTGTTTAATGAAATGTTTAATATGTGTGCTTAAAATAATTGGAATTAAAAGAAAAATTTTACAATACTGATTCACCCCCCCTCTCTCAGTATTGCTGATATTCCATCAATAGATAACTAGTTCTTCCCAACAATCTTCCATTTGTTGTAGCCACAACGATCCCATCTTGTCCAATTAAGATGGGAGCCCCTATTTTTAGTTTTCTATTTACTTATTTTATTTTTCTCAAAAGAACTTTATTATCATTGTGTTTTCTTAATCCTATTTAATGTTTTTCTTAATGATACTTTGAAAGAAAAATCTGAAACAAATTGAGTTTTGAATAACACTCTTCTAACTTTGCTAATTCACTTAATTAAGTAAAATAATAAATTGCAAAAGTTGGAAGTCAAAATGATTATATGCTCACATTAACTGTCCCGACGTTCTGATCCCATTATTCATTTGTTTAAGTTTGGTAGTCGGAAGTTGGGAGTTTATTTCGTAAAATTTAAATTAACAATCACTACTTCCCGACTCTGATGCTTGTGGAATTCACATGTCAGCATGAAATTTGGGTAAGTTTATTTAAATTTTCTGACTTCTTGACTCGAATATTTCCATCTTAACATCGACAGTCGACAGTCGAGGGAGTTATTTGTTATGATCGAATTTTAGTCCCAACTCCCGACTTTTCTCATTTATAAAAAAATTGCGGAACTCAGAAGTCGAGGCATTATGAATTGTGATATTAGTTTTTCTCCCAACTCCTGAATCCTAATTTTTTCAAATTTTTGGATCCTACGTCGACACTCCTTTTTCCGCATCCAAACTTCATATTGCACACATGCTAAAATACCTCAAAACGCGAGTCAAATTAATATAATCAATGAACGATTAGAATCTAACTGTCGATTTTAGGGTAGTTCGACTATAATTAATGAGTGATTGATTTGGTCTTAATGTGACATTTTCTTAATCAATTTTTGAATATATTTCTCCATTTATGACATAGAGAATTCAAATTCTAGCACACCAGTATCCTTTGTTTCTACAACAAAATTTTATCACTTTCAGTGGATTTGTTCGAGGATTTTGCAGGTCTTATATGGTTTTACCAAGTGTCTCTCAGGTTTTTCATATATAATGTACCTTATTTGAGTTTTTACCATGTTGCATGAACTTTTCTCCCATCATGGTTAAAATAACCAGGCCGAAAGTCGTTGTTGAGGAATTGAAGCTGAAAGATCCCAATTTTGGATTCTATTCAGACACAAATGCGTGGGTCTTCGATACACTCTATCTAGACTGGGCCATAATATATAAAATATTTGACAGTGAAATTTTTTTAGAATTCAAATATGAAGCCCCTATCTACCAAAATATCAACAATTCTCATCTCCATGCCATTTCTGCGCGACCTACTATTTTTCCATATATCGACTTGGTAAAGTGGATGATTGATTATGCATATATTCCAACCAGCACGTTCATAGACTCCAAATAAATTGTTTATTCTTCATTTAGGCCAAATACATTTGCAAGAATATATGCTTTGAAGGATCCACGACAACTCCTCACACAAGAGTTTATAAATGCGTTTGAGAACACATATGAGCTAGATGTTATTTTGAAAACCTAGATGGTTGACCCCAATACTTTCATACTCATGTCGAATAGGCAATATCTGATTGCTCTACTTAGAGATCCATACAAATTACTTCCAGCCATGCTTTGCAATTTTTATGGTGCAGATACCTACCAGTACTTCAAGTTGGAATGGGCCCCCTTAGCACATTACATAGCCACCATAGGTAAAATATTCAATTGGGCACAATTTTTTTTTCTCTCACATTTAAAGATGCAATTTCTCAAGAACAGAAGACAGCAACCATTACGAATCCTAATTTTTACATGTTGGACAATTTGATGGATATTGTATTTGCTTCCTTCTCTTATCCTACCATAAGCTGGCATTGGACCAGAGAAAATACTCCTAACCACATTCATTGTCCAATTCTTTTGGAATATAAATACAAACCCTACATTTATGACATGTGTGACAAGATCATCGATGTTGTTTATTTTGTCGTCTTAAAAAAATGCTCCTAGGGTTTCAGAAAACATCATTTCTCTAATTTCTACTATGGGTGATTGGTACGTCGGAGAGTATTTTAATTAACTTAGAATCTGGGGTAGTAAATTGGTGCATTTATTGCCAAGTATTATACTTGACGAGATGGTTTTTTCTGAGGTAGCTTTCCATACCTTTTATGATGGAGAACATGGTCAATGTCATTCTTCAAAGACAAGAGCATGGCCTAAATTCCCTATTTAATTTGGGCATTTAATAATTCATAATGCAACTCATGGTATCCTTTTAGATAAATAATTCAATCAGTTGAAATTGAATTTTGCAAATAAAAGAATGCATGACCCCAAGGGGTTTATAGCGGATCACTTTGTACAAGCACATTTGAAAAACTCTTATCTACATGAGCAACAACTAGATGATTCCTTATACCAGGGTGCACATAGTTTTGAAGAAGTTCTGAGTAAATTGACAGATGCATACCAAACGATCCTCATACATGAAGCTCAAAAGCAACAGAGGCTTAAGTTTATGGAGGAAAGAGACAAAAATTTTCAACAATAGAAAGAAGTTGTCAAGGAAGCTATGGAGGTTGCTAATAAAGTTATAGTTGTCAGTTCAGCCTCATCTCGGTCCAATGCATAGCAATAGTTAGACAAGAAGTAGGGTAAGAAACCTATGGCAACAACTCTATCCTCCAATCCCATTCAGAATCTCAATACCCTCATTCAATGACCCAAATCCTTCAAGGTAAGTATCTCTCTCATACTCAGTATGTTTATAACATTGATCCTATTCCTAGGATAGAACCAAACATATCTATGAAGGTTGAAAAACAAATAAAGTTAGTTGTCAATCCTCCACTCCAAGCATCCATTAATGATGTTATTGATTTAGAAAAAGAGCAACCTATGGTAGTTATCAATCTAAGCAGTGAAAATTTTAAGAACCCCCCCTAAATTTCTATGTATAATAAATGGGCGAATCCTCATGATATATCGGAAAATGTGAAGGCTATTTTATCAATGTTAGATTATGTATATATAATTTTTTGGTGGGTCTCTCATTGAATTATATAATCTTGTAAAATATTGGCGATTTTTTTTCTAAATTATAGAACCTTGTAAAATCTTTGTGAATCTTTCACTAAATTGTAAAACCTTGTGAAGTATTGACAAAACTTTTGACAAGTTTCTCCTTGGAAATTCATGGCCCCTTGCATGCCCAACTACGCAGCTATGAATGAATTCCCAACTCCCAGGCATGATGGCCCAAATACCCACAAAAATGTTATTGCCACATTGTTGATCACAAGCTTTGCAATCCTCATGTTTCTTGGGGAAACTTTGTATCTGAGGTGATGGGATTTAGAACTCTCCTAGATGTAAATGGGTCAGTATAAGACCTTATAGTAAATATCAACTTCCCTTCTCACGTGTACATTAAGCAACTTGCAAAACAATATTCAACCCATAAAATCTAGATAAATGTAACTTTGAATTCGATTTCCATTATTGATAGAAGGTAAAGGATCCCCTAACAATTGTTATTTCTGGAAATGGGGTGTGAATGGGAGTTGCCTAGTGATTTTCATGGGCTAAAATAGGTTTAAATCCATTTTTAGAGGGGCGAAATTGTTTTTTATCTTGGATCCCATTTTTAAATTCGATGGGGCTAACCTCCTATTCATTAAAAATAAATAAATAAAATGTGGGCTAATCATACCTAACGAGTCTTTAATAAAAAATTAACCCATTAGAAATTTAAACCCCCTAAATTTATCCCATGGGATAATATTAGCCCCAAAAATTTTCAATGAATCAAACCTCAGTAGTCCAGGGACCTCGTCAAACATCTACTTCTCATAATATCCAAAATGTTAATGGTGATGCTTCTCATCCATCTCCAAATAGTGGCCTGTTAGAAATTCCTATTGTAGATGACCCTATTCACCAGTCTTCCTCAAATTCACCACACAATTTTCCTTCTACTCCCAACCCTTTGGTATCAGATGCACAATCTCCTAAGTCACCCACTCATACTAGGATAGAAATGTTAGTTGATATTATTGTCGAACAATAACCCACAACCTCTCAATCAGATACCCCATTGGCTAAAGTTGATACCCCTGCCATACCTTTACCATTTGAAACTACTACTCCTACTAACCAGCCCACTGAAATCGCTTCTGAAAATTTTCCTACAACTACTTCTCCCCAAGTCATCCTACCACCACCTCAAGATTCATCACAGTTATCAACTGCCATTGCTAGTCAACAATCGCCTATTTTCAATACCGCAGAACTTCTAACTTCCATAGTTGAATACTCAATAGAATTTGATCAAGATGTTGTAGTGGTGCTTGGAGACTGTTGTTTCAGCAAGAGACATAAAGCAGTGCTAAGAAAAGGTTCTAAAATAAATAGGGAAGGGAAGTACAAGTTGGACGAGCTTCTAACCAAGTCATATGGAAGCAAGCCACTAATGACCCCCAAAGAGAGGCCATAGAAGTTGTTGCAGCAATGGGAGCCTTTTTTGGTGGTAATTTTGATTTTGTGTCCACTCTAAATAAGGAACTGGAAGAGGAAAAAGCTAATAATGTGACATTGCAAGAAGAGAAGGCCTCTCTTCATTAGAATTTGATCAATCAAATGGAATACTTCAAATCCCAACACAATTCAATGGTGCAAAATTTACAAGATCAGATTCAACAGTTGTCCCAACAAAAGGAAATTATAGAAGCTAAGTTGATTGAGAAAGCCTCTAATCTTGATGATCTTAAGATGAAAATGGAACAACTCAAATATCCAAATCCATTTTTTGACTTTTTCAAATTGACTATACAAGAATTCAAGTATGAAGCCATTTCCTGCAACAATAATTTGAAGCAGATTCAGATGCTATATTTCCAAGGCCTCAATGAAGTACATGATGACTTAAATTCTTTCGAACATCTACAGATATCCTTGTAGATCATATTGATAAAAGTAAGAAGGGTCATTCATCTTATGAGCATATCTATGAGTGGAAAACCCACTTGAAGGCTACTCCACATATGCTTTCGCACTTGGACTCAGTAGAACTGATGAGAACATGAATATCGATTAAATATTGGGAACTTGTCCATGATTAGGTGGATCGTATGAATGAAAAGGGACATAATATTTGTGCTAGATAGTGGATGTTAACAGATGATCACATGGAGAACATGGGAATTCCCATCTTTCTTGAATTGGCAAAATCCATGCCAACAAAGTTAAGAATTTCTAAGGTGGACAAGCAGAGGGACCAATCCGCATATATGATCTGGAACACCACTCAGCTAGACATATCTTCGTTCATATTATTTATTTCAGCCCTGGGTCCATTGGAATCTACATTGCAAGGGTTTCTCAACACATGGTCCAAGATCCACAATAAAGAAATCAAATCCTATATGGGTAAATCGAAGCTACATCTAGAACATGTTGACTATCCTGATGTGATTGAATCGTGGAATGTTTATGCTGAATGGAAGGATTATCTTGCTAATCGGGATCAGGGTAGTTAGTATTTCTTGCTTAGATTAAGGGAATTTGCCCTTCTTTTGTGGATATATATTATCCACTTCATTGTATTTATTTTTTATCCCTCGGAGAGAAGAGGAGGGGGAACACTATGGAACCGCTAGTGGAATTTATTTGTACCAGTCTTTGTAGAACTTTTTGTCTTTTGAAACCGGTTATGTAATGATTTACAGACTTGTGAATGGAAGTAGGAATAGTTCTTGCATATGGTTCTTGGCATAATGTGAGATGAATTTTTCTTATTCTTTGTGTGTTTCCTTTTAATTCAATAATCCTTTAATATGTTTCGAATATTAATAATTGCATAGGTTAATCAACCATTGTGAATTTCTTTACTATGGTTAACTATTGTGGAAGGGTGAAGTGAATTTGTTCATGTATCTATGTTATGACTGGGTCCTTTGCATACTATCAGCATTTTGAAGTACTAATCTTTTTTTTATTTAATTATTTTCTATTTTTTACTAACAATAATTCCGAGCATTTGATTTTGTAACTGTAAACCGGTTTAGTTGAATAATGTCTTTGTTTAACTATTACCAACAAGAATTATTTTGATGAAAATACAAATTTATCTTTATTTTTTTCACTGCATCCTATTTAATTAACATAGTTAAGTGATAGAATTTTAACCCATCTGAAGTGGATTTTCTTGCTTGAATTTGTTTACCAAATTTATACCAATTTCTATTAGATATTTAGGATCCTTTATTATAGAAATCACTTAGATCATAATTCTTCTTCTCAAGAAGAAAAACCCCAAGGCCAACAGAGGCTTATATCCATCGGAAGTAGTGATCCCAAATGAATGAGAAATAGGAAAACTATTGTGAGTAATTCTGAAGTTCTTGGATCGAATTGCTTTCCTTGCATTGATGATTGGATCAATACACCGGCGTCAAAACTGTCTTAATTGAAAATTTATGGCTCTCTCTTAAAAAATATGAATGGGTTACTAATGAAAACTAAAATGGGAAGTGGATATAGAATAAAGGGTGGCCTAAAGTCAAATATGAATGGGTTACTAAAGAAAAATAAAATGGAAAGTGGATATAGAAGAAAGGGTGACCTAAAGTAAAATATGAATGGGTTACCAATGACAACTAAAATGGGAAGGGGAGATAGAAGAAACTGTGGCCTCAATGGTTTTAGGTATGAAACAAATGGAAGTGTAGATTCTAAATCATATTGTTAATCTTACAACTTTGAAAATTTAAAATTTGTATGATATAATATTAACAATCTATTTATCTTAGTGTACTGATAGGTATTCTACATCCCATCCTAGTATGAGATAGAATTTTTAATGTCCCAAAACTTTTGCTAAGGACCACTCCATTGGATGAGGGGATGCATTGGCCTAAGTCACTTGGTAAAGTCATGAAAAATTATCAAGGTGGTGATGTGGGTCAAATATTTGTACAGTTGATGTCCAACTTGTGAAATGATGCAAAATTAGGAAAAATTGGACAAGGAGGGCACATAAGGAGGTTGATTTCAGTCCCGCAAGGCTTGTAACTCCCTCAAATTTGAATTCTAAGGTGGAATTGGACACAATTGTGCCACTAGGGAGCATTAGTAGAGCAATGAATCCAAATATGTGGTGTAACTCCCATCCAAGGTGGAAGGAATCCTATCATGGAGGCATCTCATGGGTTGTAACTCCCCGGGATAAAAATAGAAAATATATGACAACGTATGACAACTTATGGCAAGAATCAGGTCCTATGATAGCGTATTATAACTTATGATAGCCTATGACATGTTACAGGTACTAAATTTAGCCAAGGAGGGCGCTAGAGGATAGGGACGGGTCCATATGCTAGTGTAACTTCCCCAAAATATAGCTAAGCCTCTCTAATTCGAATTTACAAGGTAGTTGAAGTTATTATTTGGAAAAATAAAATAAATGAGTGACAAGGTGTCATTCTCTCATAAAAATAACATTTATTAAAATATTTTATTAAATATTTGTGAGAGAATTATAGAATGAGGGGGAAATGCTCCAAGAAGATTTATAAAAAGGATGAAGAAACAAGTGAAAGGGATTTTTTTCATTGTTTATTTTTTATATTGGAGCTATTTTGGCTTTTCATAGCTTGGGAGATGTGCCCCTTGCATTTTGAACTAGTTTAGGTGATGAAATATTTCACCCTAGCAAGTAGAGAGGAGGAGATCACCCTGATCTCTTCATTGTGCTTCATAGTTGATTATTGAGAGGATAAATTGCCTTCAGATTTATCTATAGAGATTCAATTCATATTTTTATTTCCATTTTTAGTAGTGGGGTCGAGTTCATGTAGGTGTGTTGGAGATTTAGTTTGTAGCAGTAAAATATTGTTGGTGTTTTTTGGCATTGGCAGCTTTTGTTGTGGTAGATCTAGGTGGAGGAGGGTGCATCTATGGTGGCTTAAATCTCTTGGTATATTTTATATGGTATATATGGAACTCATATATAGTTTTGGGCGCACCTAAGAGGAAATATCTGAACTTTGGGGTCAAAATATTGCTTGTGGAGGGCGCAATTATGGATGGAAATCACTCATTTGGAGAGGTAACTCTCCCTCTTTTCTATTTGGTTTTGTGTCAGCCATATGTACTTTATTTGTAGAATATATCTATATGTACATAAAGCTTCTATAGAATCCATTGATGTAATATATGATGGTGTCCCATTTATAATAAAAATCTCATTGTTTTTCCCCATATGTTGTCCAATATGCAAGCAATGGTGAATCTATGAGTAAATGATTATCTATGAGAAAATATGTTTGAATATGGTTGTATAAACTTAATGTTTTGCTATGAAACATCCATATGATTCCCTATTTTCTATTATTAATCCATTTTTCTTGATTCAAGTGTGTTTGTAATCATTTGGGTTTGGTTTGGAAGGTCTATGGTTGTGGGTGTTCTTAATCTTGCATCGACGATAAAGGGGCTGAAAGTAATCTTCTGATTCGAATTTGTATGAGTTCTTTGGGGTTATGATTTCTATTCCATTGCATCGGGAGTGTATTTTCCAGTAGGGAACATTTTTTGTTTCACTCAAACATGTTTATGTATGCCAAATTTATGAACAATTTACCGGTCGGTCTATTGGTACCTTTATGCTTGCGCACCCTCAATTAGAGATGTCTATGAAGTATTGAGACCAATGTTCAAAAATTCCAATAAAGTTTCTTGAAGTATGCTGGGGATTCATTTATATGTTTTTGGGTCTTATCAATTCGAATTGGATCTATTTGGAAGGAGTTGGGTCGATTAGGAGGAGTTATAGTTTGATCTATGTAGAAATATGCAATTTTTTATTTGGTAGTGAAAAGTCTATTATTGTTTCACCATCATAACCAATTGTATGGAAGTGCTTAGTGGGTCAATATGATGCATTCATATGTTTATAATCCCTTCATACCATTTTTGGTAATATTGGAGTCATCTTGGTGGTGTTTTGGATCATTTGGAAATAATACCTTTTTATAGAAGAATTTGACTAGTTTTGCCCAATTTTGACATGATTGAACACATCATAGTGGTTTGAAAATATACATTGCGGTCTGCACACCATCATCCATATTATTCATATTTTGGTGAACCATATAAAAGTCATTGTTTGGGATAAATTTGGGGATAAATTTACCCTCTATTGGAAAGTTGAATTTAATGTGCCTAAATTTTTAATTGGGTACACTAAAGTGGTATCAGATCACTTTCCTCGATAGTGGTGGGAACTCAAGAGGAATTTTGAAGAAAATTTGAAGATCGGGATTTCAAAAGAAAAAAAAATCATCTATGGCTAGATTTGTAGATGGAAGAATGTTATCTATTTTCCTTCCTGCCTCGCCCATTAAGGAGGAGAAGGTTGAGTGGGAAAGGTTAATGAAGGGACATGAGAATTCATTGAAGGAATTTGATAAGACACAAAAGGAGTTATAGCATATCTTGCATCATTGTAAATCCTTGTTATTAGAATTCTCTACATCACAACTTTGGAAGAGGATGTTTGGTATGTTTACAAATAGAGCACCCAAAATTTCATGTGATGAATCTAGCTGAAAAGGTGATGACTCCACTATGATTGTTTAGCCTTTAAATGTACACAAGGATAGTAAAAATCAGACATCATGTGGGATTCTTAAAGAAATTGAAGTTGTGTTCACAAACGCATTGTGGCCATATGAGAAATTGGATCAAAAGGACCCACAAATTGCAGCCTTGAGTCTTCCAGTTGAAAAACAAGTGTAGCAGCATGCCCTCATGGATAAACCACATGGGAATGATGAATATGTGACACAAAGGTATGATTACAATTCTAAGTTTTGCATTAGCCATAATTCCTTGCAGCAGTATGATATAGAATAAGGAGGATAGGCACATGTTTTTCATCAGGAGGATCATGAGCTACCTTTTTGGGAGAGATACTTAGCCACAGAGGAGGTAGGTGACTACATAATTCCATATGGACTAGCCAGGAGAAGAGTATACACATCCATGGACTTGGTGGACAAATGTATGACAAAGGTGGATACACATTGGGGTCAGAGCATACCAATCGGTGTTCAGTCTTGTGAGCAGCAACAGAGGCATCTATTGTTGTTTTTTGATTCCTTCCTTATTCATGGAAGGACATGGGAGTTTGACATGATTAAGTCGGATGGGATAGATGAAAGTGATGTGAGCCATAGGACCAGTGTGAATAGTGCACTAGAGGAGATTCATGTTCTATGGAGAGGCTCACGGAGGTTCAAAAAAATATTGGGAGTGATGAACTTCCAATTTGGTGGTGGGATCCTAGCATTCCTTGGAGTGATAGATTTAAATAGGTGAAATAAATTATGTTTGGAGGAGTGCAACATAGATAGTGGGACCCTGGTATTGTTAGGTTCGAGTGTCTTAGACATTCCACATTTCTTAGGTTCATTTGGGACCCTATGATCATTTTGGGACTAAGTTGTTTTAGATGGGTTGTTGGAAGAATAGTTGGGGAGATGGAGCTATTTCTAGAGGGGATGATTATGATTAGAGTTGTTCAACAGCAACCTAGTTCTATTTTGATATTAGTTGGGGATCTTAGAGTTATTGTGCAGAGCATATTTTTAGCAGAGAGGAGGCAGAGATCACCCCAATCTCTTCATTGTGCTTCATAGTTGAATATTGAGAGGAGAAATCATCTTCATATTTCTATGCAAATATTAAATTCATATTTTTATTTCCATTTGCATTAGTGGGTTCGATTTCATGTAGGAGTGCTGGAGATTTAGTTTGTAGCAGTGGAATGTTGTTGGTGTTTTTTGGCATTGGTAGCTTGTGTTGTGGTAGATCTTGTTGGAGGAGGGCGCATATACGGTGGATTAAACCTTTTGGTGGATTTTCTATGGTCTACATGGAACTAATATCTGGTTGGTGGTGCACCCAATATGGAATATATGAATTTTGGGGTCGTAATATTTTTTTGGAGGGTGCAATGGTGGATGTAAATCACTCATTTGGAGCAGCGACTCTCCCTCTTTTATCTATGGTTTGTAGCAGCCATATATACTCTATTTACAGCACATATCTATATTTATTTCAATTTAATATAGCATCTATTGATGTAAGCTATGATGGTGTCCCATTTATAATAAAAATATCATTGTTTTTCCCCATATGTTGTCCAATATGCAAGCTATGGTGAATCTATGAGTAAATGATTATCTATGAGAAAATATGTTTGAATATGGTTTTATAAACTTAATTTTTTGTTGTGAAACCTTCATATGAATCCACGGTGTCTTCTAGTAATCCATTGGTTTTTATTTGAGTGTGTTTGGAAGCATTTGGTTTTGGTTTGGAAGGTTTATGGTTGTGGGTGTTCTTAATCTTGCATCTGTGATAATGGGGATGAAATTCATCTTCTGATTCAAATATTTATGAGCAATTCGGGGTTATGATTCATTTTCCATTGCATCGGGAGTTTCTTTTCCAATACAAAACATTTTTTTTCACTCAAAAAGGTTTTTTTATGCCAAAGTTATGAACATTTTACCGGTCGGTCTATTGGTACATTTATGCTTGCGCACCCTCAATTAGAGATGTCTATGTAGTATTGAGACCAGTGTTAAAAAATTCCAATAAAGGTTCTTGAAGTATGTTGGGGATTCATTTATATGTTTGGTTCTTCTCAAGTCGAATTGGAGTTGCTTGGAAGGATTTGGGTCAATTAGGAGGAATTATAGTTTGAACTATGTAAAAATTTGCAAGTTTTGGTTTGGTAGCGAAAAGACCGGTTTTGTTTCACCATCATAACCAGTTGTATGGAAGTACTCAGTGGGTAAATTTGATGCATTGGTATGTTTATAAGCCCTGAATACAATTTTTGGGAATATTCAAGTCAGCTTCGTGGTGTTTGGGAGTGTTTGGAATCAGTACCTTTTATAGCAGAATTTGACTAGTTTTTCCTAGTTTTGATTTGTATGGTTCTCGGAGATTCCAAATGAGATAGTAGATCTAGTTTTTCGGTAGGGGATATTGAAGAGTTATTACAGAGATATATAATACCTGATTGAGTACATCATATTGGTTTGAAATATTCATTGTGGTCTGCACACCATCATCCATATTATTCATAATTCGGTGAACCATATAAAAGCCACCATTTGGGATCAATTTGGGGATCAATTTACCCTGTATTGGAAAGTTGAAGTTAATGTGCCTAAATTTTTTTATTGGCTACACTAAAGAATTTTTCCTATAGATTATGTTCACACATGGTGGCTCATAAAATAAGAAACATATATAACAATAGTGGTTCATAAAATAAGAAACATATATAACAAGGGTTGTGAGCAATAAAGTCCCTGCCTTTGAAAAATTTTGAAATGAAAATTTTGAATAAAATTGGGAGCTCCTATAAAAGGATGTATAGTATTTTGTGAATCGTCTTAACTTAGCCACCTATGTATGAAAGTTGTTGATCATTATCTTCTTACCATAAAAACATTTTCAACGGTGAAAAATTGTGCAGCATTATGTGCAAGTAAAACTTAATTGTGTGGTGTCCATTATGGAATTGTCAAATGCCATTAGGAAGATTGTTATTCCAATGTGCACAATAATTCTAGCAGTGTAGAAAAATAGTCTGAATACTACTATTTTGACAAAGTGTATGTATTTTTATAGAAAATAACATGAATAATATAAGTAGCTCACTAAATTTAGAAAATAAAAGAGTGAGAGAAGAGCTGATTCCATATGCAATGTTATGAGACAGTCTATGGAAAAATAAAATAACAAATAACAAAAGGAAATTAATCATATTCATGTTGAAATGTTTAGAAAGTAAAACTTTAATAATAAGAGAAAAGTAAGCATGACATCATTGTTTTTATATGCTTGAAAAAACTATTTTAACTTTATTTTTTAATGTCCACTATGGATACAACTCTAGATTCTAGAGCGAATAAAACTTCACTCATCAACCAGAGCTTTCATACATACATCTTAAAACCAAAACTATGGGAAAATTGCTCTACATTCAACAAAAAATGGAAAACTATGAGATCATTTGCTATATTTTATCATTAATGCACTAAAAGAAGCCAATTTTTTGTAGATTCTCTCTTCCTCGACTAAATAAAGGGTCTTGTTAATGATTCAGAAAAATGAAAAAGCTTATAACAGATAATTTAATGGGATTCAAAGAAATTTCAAGCTTTATTGACCTTTTTCAACATGACTTAGGGGTTGTGAGGGGAATGAAAAGTATATAGACATAGTAAACCCTGTGGTAGCATAAAATTTTATAGTGGAAACTTTTACCCATTGTTTTTAACCCCTAAAAGTGTAAAAAACGAGTCCACCTTTTGTTATTCGGAATTGTGAAGTCGTGATCTTTACAAGAAAAAGGTGTTCCTCTATTCATTCACAATAAGCTCTGTTAGATTTCGTAAACCACCCATGCAGTCGAGCCTCCTATAATAATGGAGAGACTTTGTTTGACCTAACAGAGATGACAATGAGGTGGAAAGGATCTTTTTGTGTCTTTGTTTCTAGCACGATAACCGAAAAAAAATGACTATCTTCAAGAAATCTCAATAGATCCAAATCTCCAAATCTCCAAATCTCAATCTCTCTACTACTAGCAACATGTGAAGACTTCATGCAGAGAATACCAATCGGATTTTTCAATGAACATGTATCCACCAAATAGATCCATGAGATCCAGAATAAGTTAGAATCCATTTTGGCCTTCCATATGCTTCCTATCTAAATGAAGACCATGTAAATGCCTCGTGAAGGAGCCTAACCCATGAGAAAAAAACATCCAGGTGTAGCTAGTGTTTTCACACTAGCGCGTGCTAAAGAGCACCTACTAAGGATTCAAGAACCCTTAGTAGAGTGGGAGGACTCAAACTTTCTTTGTTCAGAGTATGATGACAGGGCTGAACATGAAGCTACTTTGGGGAAGGGGATCATAGGTTAATGTATCAAGGACTGTGGTTGCAATGGGGGAGACTCAGGGGGAACTAATGAGTGATATTAGGAGACTCTAAGGGTGACACATCGTCAAATACTCTGAACAAAGGAGACCATGTTGGGGATGCTTCCATAATGGTGGGACCAAATGTGATCTGTTGTGGCACCAAGAGGCACCATTTGGGCCTTCTTCGTGGTTTAAGGAGCTCAAAGAAAGGATAGAAGTGTGATAAAAAATGGTACTGTCGCATGGATTTGTATGAGCCCAGGACAGTGCATGCTCGTGGGTGCTTTCAATTTTAAGGAGTCTGAAAGTGATAAGAAAACTCTGAATTGTGAAAAGGTACCGTCATGTGGATTTATACGATCCCGGGATAGTGAATGCTCATGTCCGCTTTCAATTTTAGAGAGTCTGAAAACAATAAGAAGACTCCAAGGGGTTTCTTTTTCACATGTTAGTCTCCAAGGCCAGAAAAAGCATAAAAGTATGCAATGAAGAACTATTCTAGCTGATGTGACTATAGTATTCCTTTTTGATAATTAGTCTACCAGGTCTGTAAACGGGTTATACTTATACTAGATAGATGCCCTTTTAGGTACTTTAACGAGCATGAAAGGAACCAAGATTTCTTGGCGATCTTTTCATTATTTTAGGAGTAAAAAAAGAGCTTAACATAAACTCCCTAAGTGCCTTTTTCGTAAAGGAATTGCTCGGCCCGAAAAAGGGATAAAAGTATACCGAACATATGTAATAACCAAGCAAGGAGGAAGTATTCAATCAAGGGACAAGTATGAGAACCAAGAACAAAAGTGAGGGGGGAACACTGATGGGACCTCCTTGCAGGTTGATGAATGGTGGGAAAATAATGCAATAACTGCAGTATAAAGGGAGCAGAGAGCTCATGAATATACCGCGATAGACAAAATGGTCAAAATTGGCAAAAAAAGACTGCGGCCTGTGTGGCATGCAAATCGACGCAGTGGGGGGCATAGAAAAAATGCCCGATTTTTTTTTTAGTGAGAGCGAAAAATGATCTCAAGCATCATGATGGGCACGGAATTCTGAATCCGATGGTGTAAACGGTGCGACAAACGATGGTCATATGACACCGGAATGGTCAAAGAAAAAAATAGGGAAAAATGGGCATAAATAGCAAATGAGCGCACCTCCATATGTCATTTTCATTGTGCAAATTGGGAGAAGTGTGGAGGGGCCTATAAGAGGAAGTTCAAATTTATTTCAATGTACATGGTGAAATCCAGTTCTGTGACTTGCAGGTATGTATTTAAGTGGTTTGGATGTTTTTCATGTCTTTTGATTTGGATTTGGATCTCTGGGGAGTCGTGCCAAGTAAAATTGGGGCACAATGGTGCCAAAATGCGCTTTTCTAGAGAAATTGCATGCTTTGGAGAGCAACTCTGGGCCATAGATCTGCGTTGTTGGGGTGCGACTGTAGTTCCCACAACCACTCTCTGAACCATAACTTTTCTTGGGAAAAGCATGCTTCAAGAACGACTATGGACCCCAAAGGAATGCTTCCGAAGCACACTTTTCTAGGAGAAAAACGTGCTCTAGAGCATGCCTGGGGGAAAAATGCGTGCTTTGGAATGCACCTTTTTTCCTCGATTTAGGTGCGATGATTCAGAGGAGTTCATTTGATTGTTTATATGGACCTGATGGGGGTTTTGTTTTCTTGTTGATAGGATGTCAAGGGTTAGTTGGCAAGAGCGTGAGCTCAGGAAGCTGTGGGATGCTATCCTGGATGATGAGGATGTTCAGGACATGTTGGCCCATTGTGGGTTCCTAAAGTTTGTGAAGGTTTCTCCAATGCGTACAACAAATTTACTGTTGAACAAATTGGTGGAGTTCTGGGATTCCGAGTTGGGGGAATTCATGATACAGGGGGAGTGATTAAGGATATGGCTCACGGATGTGTATTTCCTAATGGGACTCCTGCAGTTGGGCATGATTTCTGACACCCAGCCGAGGAAGCCAAGTAATGTGTCCATGGAGGACTTGCTAGAGCGCAATTGCTATTCCATAGTGTATGTGCATGACAATGCTATTATGATCTGTGACATAGAGAGTCTGGAGACTTGGGCTATAGCGGCATTGGTAGTGCATATACTAGGGTCAAAATCGCCCCACAGGATCTCAGGGGGGCAGATGGTGTTGGTTGAGTAGGTCTTAGAAGGTACCTATTTTGGCTGGGGCCAGATGTATTTGACTATTGTTCGGTGGGATCTGAACAAGGTGAGTCGTACAGGAGGGGATTTCTATTTCCCTTCATTACTATGCTCATTTTTATTTGAGCGAGTGCCGATGCTGCGATCGCATAGAGTAGTGCACGATGGAGGCCCAACTGAGCCACGGATGCGACGATGGGGCGAGATGATGACTCACAATGGAAAAGGGTTGGTGGGTTGGTTTTTTACCCAGGAATTATTTACTCAGTGGCTGCAGCTTCCGGTGGTGATTGAGGACTAGCCCTATGCTAGGATGGAATATAGGGGGTATCCATAGTTACCGCGGCCTCCTGGTCAGGCATGGGGACCAGATGGTATGTATTTTCTTAGTTTATAGTATCATGTTTTGTATATTTTGTAGCATATATGGTAGCTAGAATATTTGTATGACACTAAGACTAATGAGGTGTCTTTTATGTGCAGATGTGGGGCTGCATCCGTTGAGAGGATACTGAGCTCAGAGGGGATGAGTGGAGGGGGTATAATCCCCCGTGCGCAGACACCATCGACAACGAAGTGCTTTGAGGCCGTTGGAGATGCTATAGATTGGGATTGATCGCCTCCTATATTGGGTGTTGGATGATGGCTGGCAGTATCTGGACCAGATCTGAATGATATTTGCTACAGCGCTCCACGAGAGTGGAGACCAGTGATGCATAGGATAGCGATGGTGGTTGAGGCAATCAGAGCCATGGCACGGGGTGATTCCCTATATGATGAGGAGGAGTCTGAGTCCGAGTCCGAGGAGGAGGAGGAAGAAGATGAGGAAGAAGAAGAGGAAGAGGAGGAAGAGGAGGAGGAGGAGGAGGATGATGAAGAGGATGACGAGGATGATGGGGATGAGTAGCAAGTTGACGGAACTACCCCCTAATGTGATGAGCATGGGTAATTTTTGTACTCGGATTATATTTTTATGATGGGGAAGTTGTTGGGGCTCCCCGATGTATTGATGTTTATGTTATGCCGTGGACACTATGACATTTTATGATGATATGTATATATACATGCACGTGTATGCAATTTATGATGATGATGGTCTTCCTTTTTGTTTTTATGATTTTATATGCCTATATGATGTATATCTGCATGTTGATGGTGGGATGATGCATTTGTATGGTTTACTCCCCACATGTTGTGATTGATGTGCCAATCTAGAATATTATTAGCCATTTGGTCTGCAACATTATTCTAATTTCGTGGGACATGAGTGAATGTAATGGATTCAAACTGTTTGATCATTTGTCTAGTGTGAAGGAACTTTAAAAAAAGGCAAGGATCACATACCTGGTAAAATTTGTTGAGTTGAGCAACAAAAAGTTGGGAGTCAAGAAACACACATAGGTGACTTATGTCGATCTGGAGAGCAGCAGTCAATAGACCGGTCACAACATCGTACTCAGCCTGTTTATTGGTAGCAGCACCGATACACACTTTGTCGAGGTGGATCAACTCGTGTGAGGGGGAATATAATACCCAAGCTACGGAGGCGAGGTTTGGAGACCATATACTTGCGTCATTGAAAAAACCGTCATAGAGTGGTGGAGCAGGATCCATCTGTGGTCACCATGGAAGCAAACGTGTGAGGTTCAAAAAATGCAAAAAGGTGAAAAAACAAGAAAGGGAATAAAACTGTACAACATGGACTAGTGGGTCTGGAAAAGTGCTAAGGGTAAAAACATGTGAGGTATAACCCGTTGCGAGGGTTGGCTAAGGGATATCCTTCATAATTAGTAAGGATATATGCCCCCTTGCTGAGACAGGTTTGAACAATGTAAGGGCCTTGCCACATGGTTTCAAATTTTACTTTGGCTTGTTTGTCATGAGCTTGGTATTAAACAAGCACAAGGTCTCCTTCTCAGAAGGTATGAGGGTGGACATGTTTTTCATAATTGGCCTTGGAGTAGAGTTTAGTAGCCTCGGTGATTTGGAGGGTTGTTCGACAATCTTCATCAACTTGTTCCAATAGAAGTAAGCGTTGCTCAAGAGGTTAAGTTTTGGGGAGGATCTTGATGGAAATGTGTAGAGAGGGGATTTGACACTCAACGGGGAGAACAGACTCTATGCCATGAACCAAATGAAAAGGAGTAAAACCCGTGGCAGTATTAGTGGATGTGCGGTAAGCCCAAAGGGAGGGAAATAACATATGGTGCCAATTGTACTTGTGTTGGTTTACTGTTCGTTGAAGAATGGTCTTCAAGATATTGTTCATAGCCTCAACTTGGCCATTCCCTTCAGGGTAGTAGGATGAGGCATATTGGTGGTCGAACTTCAGGAAGGTAGACAACTCTTTCCAAATGGTGTCTTCGAAGTGTTTTCCATGGTCAGATACAAGTTGTTTAGGAACCCCGAACCGAGTGATGACATGGTTAAAAAAGAAACGTGCGGTGGTATAGGCCTTACAATTGAATGTAGGCATAGCCTCGGCCCATTTAGTGAAATAGTTGACAGCCACGATGATATATTTATGTCCATTCGTCGAGGGGGGGTTACAATCCATAAAATCGATGGCCCACTTGCATAAAGGGCCAGCAATGATGACTGGATGGAGGGGTGTCGGAGGGGTCATGGATTTGGGGGAAAACAATTGGAAATTTCGTTAATGTTTGACCACTGTGATGCAATCAGTAAAAAGTGTGGACCAGAAATAGCTGGTGCGGATCACCTTTTGGGAAGTGGCCATTTCAGAGAAGTGGCCACCATAGGCTCCACTATGACAATTGTTTAGAACTTGTTCAGCCTCATCATGTGTGAGGCATCGATGTAAAATGGTGTCAACACTGTGCCGAGAAAGGACATCACCAAGGAGGAGATAACGTGAGGCATGACAACATATGCGACGTCGATCATCATGGTCTATGTTGGATCAAAACTTTTGTGTTTGCAGGTAAACTAGGATGTCACCATACAAGGGGTCATCGGACGAAATAGTGAACAAGTGGTCATTGGGCAAGTTGGTGATGATGGGGGGGGATGTGGACTAAGATGGTAAATTTGTCATGAGGTGTGACAAAGAAAGGGATTTAGTACTCTTTGGTGTGACAAATGTGAGGTCGTATTCTTGGAGGATTATGACCCATTTAGCTATGCAGCCTTGGAGTAGGCGGTAGCTCAAGAGATATACCATAGGGTTGGAGTCTGCCACAACTGTAGTTCGTCTCATATACTAGGCCGATAGGGGAGTACATACCCATGGATATCCGCAGTAGATATCCCTTCCCAAGAATCCAATTCTTCCACTCCGCGGCTCGACTGTACCACCTCCACTAGGACCTCCTCCACCACAAGTGTGGATTATCTTAACTGCCATTTGCTCTGCAGGGACTTAGAATGCTGACCCCCCCTTCGCTTCTTTGGGATACCTGTGAACGCCGATCCACCCGGCATGTTGACGACTTCTTTTTCAATGCTTACTGGCCTAGCTGGTGACTCTACACCATTGGAAACTTTGACCACGGGTGTACTTGGCATGCCGCACCAGGGCCCCTCTTGGCTCAATAGTTCCACACTCTTCGACACTGGACAATGTGCACAACCTGTTGCTAGCAAACACACAACACTTAACTTAGCAACTTGACTCAACAATGCAACACTGAGTTATCCTTCACACTCTGCGCAATGGTCCCTTCTGACCAAAGCCATCCCCTTCTTATAGTGCTGAATCGTGTCCTTAACCATCATTACCAAATCAATCCATGCATCATGACCAAATCATGCCTTAATTACCCAAATCCACCGTCGATTTTGTCAATCCAATGGCTAGATCCACCATTAATGCCGATCATTTCATCACGCACCAGTAATTAACTGTCTTTAACTTCCTGCATTTATTGCCAATTTGACTAGGTCGCGACCCAGTGCCTAAACTGCGGTACAAGCTTTCCAATTTGCGCATTATGTCCCTGCTGGTGCGCCATCCTTCCACCTAGCATCCTACACTTTTTTTCCATGCGACTTAGGCATCTCACTGCTCCAAGCACATCCTGAAGGGATTCAACCTGCTACCATTTACCAACTTTGGGAGCATCGCTCCATCTAACTGCTGCAGTTGGACTGCGCCTCGTGAAGTTATGCCACTGATGTGATAGGGAAAGAGCCAATGCATCTGTAACTTCCCTAGGTGTTTCATAAATTTGATGTCATACAACAGCACCAAGTCACCTTGTTGAAACTGTTTATTCTTGATGTGGCGATCATGCCAAGCTTTTGTCGATCCTTGTCCACATGCTGGTGAAAACCTGTGATAAAGCGATCTTTCTCAAGCTATACCAACTGCTCCAGTTGCTCTACCAACGTTGCCTCATCATTCATGCCTGTCGCTGCCACTATGCACAAACTTGGAACAATGTACTCCATAGGCATAACCGCCTCTTTCCCATACACCAATTTGAAGGGTGTCTGTCCCGTCAACCTTTTACAAGTGGTGCGATATGCCCACAAGACTGCTGGAATCTTCAAATCCCAGTCAGCGCATTCTCCAATACTTTGTTGAAAGCTTCCACCGTGCCATTTTCCTGGGGATGATATGGCGTACTCTTCTTATGATGTATCTGAAGCTCTATTTTCAGTGTGCTGACAGTGCGGTTAATGAAGTGACTGCCTTAATCACTCATTAATACCTTCGGGAAGCCAAACCGAGTGACAATGTTGTCGAACAAGAAACGCATTGTTGTTATAGCGGTGTAATCTACGATTGGTGCAGCCTCCACCGATCTTGTCAAATAATCTATCATTGTGATTATGTATCATGCACCAATACATTTCCCACGTGGGTTGATAGGGCCCACGAAATCCACTTCCCATTTATCAAATGGTTGCAGTGTCACTTGAGGTATTAGCGGCATCTCATCCCTCCTGGAGGGTTTTCCAGTTCATTGACAGACATCGCAGGTCCATGCATAATCCATCGCATCATTGTGAAGCGTGGGCCACCAAAGCCCTACGCGAAGCACCTTCCTAGAAGTTGCACGACCACCATAGTGCCCACTACCCACTCCTGCGTGTGCTTCCGAAAATATATGCCCTTGCTCATGAGGAAGAACACAATGCCTCAAGATCTCGTCTATCCCATTTTATACAACTGTCCAGCAATCAACTGGAAATATGCAGCCTTAACCACCATCTGCTTCTTCTGACTTGTGGTGAACCCCTTTGGTGCGGTTCCTGTCGCCAAAAATTGAATGATTTCTTCATAGTAGTCATCATCTACTTCAACCCTGAATAGTTGCGCATCGGGCATCCCATATTCAATGTTAGTTGGTTCTTCCCTTGTCTCAATCCGTGACAGATGATCTAGCCCTACGTTCAAGCGACCTAGCTTCACAATCACTTCAAAATCAAACTCCTGGAAGAGAAGTAACCAACGACATATCTTCCCCCCAACACAGGCTTATTGACTAGATATTTCAATGCAGAATGATCTGTGAACATCTTAAAGTGACCTCCCAATAGGTAATGCCTAAAATTCTGCAACGCATATACCATCACCAAGCCTTCCCTCTCTGTGGTCGTATAGTTCCTCTCCATAGACGACAACTTCCGACTTGCAAAAGCAATTGGGTGATCCAACTCCCCTTCCCCTAGTTGTGTGAGCACTACTCCCAGCGCAATTGATGATACATCTACATGGACATGGAATTCCTTGCTCCAATCCGGAAATACCAAGATTGGCACCGAAGCCATCTTAGCCTTCAGCATCTCAAAAATGACTTGACATTCGGGACTCCATTGAAATACCGCATCCTTCTTCAACAACTTTTCCATAGGGTTCGTTATCACAGCATAACCCTGGATGAACTTGCGATAATACCCTGTGTGTCCCAACGTCGCTCTCAACTACTTGACATTGGTAGGCGGTGTTAAGCTCAGAATGAGCACAATCTTTGTTGGGTCGACCAACAATCCCTTCCTGCAAACAATGTGACCCAGTAATATCCCAAATGGTGCACATAAGATGCACTTCTTCAAGTTCAGCGATATCCGATGCTGTCGACAATGCTCCAACATCAGTCGCATATTTTCCAGATGATCGCTAATCAATCCATAGACTATCCAGTCATCCATGTACACCCACAAAAACTTCTGAATGAAATCCCTAAAAGCAACAACAATGACCCGAGAGAATATCGCAGGTGCATTCTTCATCCCACACAACATCACTATGTACTAGAAACAGCCCCATTCTATCATGAAGGTTGTCTTGTTCTAGTACTCTTTCGTGATTATGATTTGATGATAGCCAGAGAACCCATCTGTGAAAGAATACATCTCTTCGCCACCCACGCTCTCCAAGACTTCATCTGTGAACGGTGTCGAGAATGGATCATGCAGACATGCATCATTAAGCTTCTGCAAGTTGACACAAATTCTCACTTCTCCTTTCTTCTTGTCCTGCACCACCATAGGACTAATCCATTCTGACTCTTCAATTGGTTCAATGATGCTAGCATCCAACATGTGATCAAGTTCAACTTTGACCCATTCCTTATGTCACAGATTTAGGCGATACAGTCGCTGCCTAATTGGTTTTGCATCTGGTTTCAACGGGATCTTCATCTCCCCTAAATCCCCCAAGATTCCCTTCATCTCATAAAACTTCATAGGGAACAAGTCTTGGAACTCATGCAACAAGTCTGTGACTTTCGCCATCATGTCTTCATCCCAGTAGTCACCAACATTCTCAAACTTTGGGTTCACTTCTGTCCCAATGTTGACTTTCCGGAGCTTTAGCGGCTGACTAATCGGATCTGTCGGTGCATCAGGAGCTACCATATTGCAACTGCCTTTTGATTCCGGAATATTGACATTCCGCGGATCATCACATCCTCTGGCCCGCCAGTGATATTATAACATTCCATCATTGACTGCATCTTACAGTGCGTATGCGGATCCGTAGGATATGCCACTAGAACAACCTTCAGAACAGCATCGCGGATGAGCTGCAAAGCATTATGGACATCGGGGTTAGCATCCGCGAAGCTGAAAGTATGAGTAAAAAAAACTGTCAACTCTAACAAAGTGGTAATCTCCCCTCGCAATTCAGCTGCAATATACCATGAGCGGGACATTTCATCCAAAGTATGGATAAAATCATGGACCCATTCATCCCTTGGTTGCGAGGCCCACAAGGTCTGACATTCCATTAGATGACTACCAGGGTCATTCTTTCCATCATACCTTCCGGTGTGGTATATTTCTGTGTCGCCGAAGTGAACTGTCATCAACCTACAACACTACGACCAACCAGTGATCAATTTCTTATGGGTTTCCCACCATCGTGTTGGAGTAGCCTTTAGCGCCTCCTCCAACGGCAGTAACCGCTACAGTTCTGACACCTTAGCTTCAAATGTGACTAGAAATTAAGACAATCCTGGCAGTCCTTCATACACTAGAACCTCAACAGTTTTAGTCGCAACCCACCACAACGACTTTGTGATCAACCCACACTTCCGGAACGATACCTCATGTAGGCGATTCTACCAATTTTCTAAAGCATCATCCGAATCGGAAGATGTAGAGTTGGAGATGCGCCAACCAAGTTCTCCACCAGTAGTCGGATGGATATAATCTTCATAAATATTATATGCATGATCCCATCCTCTTCCAACTTCATCCTTGACAGGTTCAATATATTGTCACCCTTCAGCCGGATCAAACGGAGTGATTACATGGAGATCTTGATTTTCAAAAGTCATCATCTGCTTTTTAAAATTAATGACTGCTCTGCTTTCATTAGCCCATCCAATCCCCAACAATGCGGGATAGGAGATTCCACCTTCAGCAACCTCAATGACATCAAAATCCGCATATGTCTTCATCCCTTCAATATCAAGAATGAGGGGCGGAACTCTCCCAATGGGTGTCACCTTGGCCTAATTAGCCAATTCCAGTTGTACAGGAGACCAGCTCAACATTGGGCTCCCCATATTCTGCCATGCCTACTTTTTCAATATGTTAACATCAGAGCCTAGATCCAGAATAACTGAATTGACCTCATAATCCCTGATCTAGACATTCATGCACATTTCTTTTCCTGTCTTCTTCCTTCGCAAATAATTACCGCGGACTCCCTTTGTCCCTGAGTCGGGCGATGCAACAGACTCTTGATCTCAACCAGGGCATCAGGATCTCTTACCAGCAATAAAAAACTTTCCAAGAAGTGTTGTAATGTTCCGTACTGATGTGACGGTCCTGCTTCCGATGTTGAGTCAAAATCCGGAGGCATGTCATAAACAATTGACTTACCCCGATCATTTTCCATCGCACTACGCGCTTGAAAGAATGCGTCACGCTCGGTATCAATATCAAACTGTGCCTTTTTCTTCCCATCCAGCTGGATCAGAGGATGTGAACCATCATCGCCTATTGTCGCACCTTCGCAAGTGATAATAGCAACAACATCATCTTGTGTTCGTGGTTCTGCTGAAATTTTTGCAATAGTTGGTCCCTGATTCTGGTTCGGCGGTGGGTTTGCAGGTTGATTCACATTCTGGTTAGCGTTCTGATTCGGACGTTGGTTCTGGTTCAGCGGCTGATTCTGATTTGGCAATTGGTTCTGATTCTGCAGCTGCAATATATTTCCTTCCTGCCACTGCGCAATCAACTTCAGACAGTTTTCAACAGTGTGATCAGTAAAAAAACAAAACGTACAATGTGTCTACAATTGTGGGAAATCTCTTTGGTAGTGCCCCAACACTCCACAATTGTAACATTGGATAGGTCCACGACCTCATCCTCCTCCATGACCAAAGCCTCCGCCATGTCCTCCTCGGAATTCCCCTTGTTGCTGATACTGTGGTTGAGGAAACTGCTGCTGCATGGGATTCAGTTGCAACTGAACTCCTTGTCCTAGCTCAAAGTACTATGGTTGTTGAACGTACTGTGGTTGCTGAACGTACTGTGGCTACTGTGCAGCCATCGGTGTCTGAGTATATTGTGGCATAAACTGTTGTGGTTCCTGCTGCAGTACAAATTGCATCTACAGTTTAGTTAGCGACTGGGATACCTGTGGTTGCGGTTGCAGTTGTTGTACAGCATGCTAGTCGTCCTTCACATATAATGCATCGTACGTTCTCTCATGAAGCAAGCCATAGGCATGGAAATATTTATCTTCATGTCCCATAAATTTGTAGAATGTACAATACAAATTCATTGGCTTTGTGACCATATTTTGCATGTATTGACACTCCTCATGGTGATGCCCATATACCTGACAGACGCAACACCACAACATACCTCCGCCACTCAATGGGTTCGGTGCTCCAGATACCATATAGTTGCGGAAGTCAGGGTAGTTATCCTTAGTATGCCCCTCTGCTTGACATCGCGTACACCAAGCCTCCTCACGATGTTCCTTACCCTTCTTAACGTCTTGCAACTATATTGTCAAGTTGGCTAGCTGTGTCTGAATCTGCGACATGCCCGCTGCATTTTCACCAATCGGCGAAGCTTCTAACTGCATTGCAATGTCCAGAGCCTCACTCGGCATTGTAATGTTCTATTGCATCAGCGGTAGCTGAATGTGAGGGAGTAATGCCGTGATGAAACATTCTTTGTGTTGGACATTGCTCATGTCAAAGATAACCCTTGCCATCAATGTTTTGAACTGTTGGTCAAAATCCCACATAGTTTCATTGGGATACTGATTAATCTCTTTTAGTTCTGTAATATACTGTGCTTCAGATTTGGGTTTTCTGAACTCTGCAATCAATCCTTTTTTGACTTCTTCAAGCATCTTCTCTGGGGTACCTATGGGAACCTAAACAAACTTCATAAACCAGTCCAATGCGCGACCTCGAAGAGTTGTCACCAATTGTCCTTTCTTGGCCTCATCATCAGTAATTTTCTTGACAGTCCATACTACCTCACATATGAACCAGTATTGTTCGAGATTATCTGTTCCATTTCCATGGAACAACGACAACTTTGCATCTTCGCCCGCCATCCTAGGCTTCCTTCCTACAGTCGCCGACCTACTATCAATTAAGTTCTATTGACACGATGAACATGGTGGTGTCAAAGTTGTATTTCTTCCTAGTTGAGAGATAGTGAGCAGAGGTGTGGGCACGTTGCTGCTGGGGTTTGGTCCTGCCTCTATCCCGTGCGTAGCCTGGTTTTCCTTGTCGGCACTATGAGGTCACTTCGTCCCATGTGGTCTTCTTTTGTGGCTTTGTATTTCGATCACAGCAGGACCTTCTCCTATCCTCTACCTCTTTTCTTGTCGAAACCTTGCTCCTCCCCTTGTAAGACAAATCTCTTCCTCGGCTTCCTTCACAGTCTTGTCATAACTTGCACCCATCTACCTCGTATCATTCCATGTACCGCCCCACTACTGTTGCGCTATCCACAGCCTCCACCCACTAGGGTTCTTATTGGTTGAGGTGCATCTTCAATATGCCCTTTTCGCAAATAAGCATATTAATGGACAACTGTAGTGACAAAAGAAACCTACCTTGCGGCCCATTGAAAAACTCCCTTTCAACTTCACTATAGGATTTTATCGTGTCGACCACAAATTCAGTGATATATTGTTCCAATATACTGTCGACCCAGACCTCGACAACCCGTGATGCTTTGGTGTTGACTTTCTGCAGCTCCCGGATCAGTCCTGGGGTCTAGGATGTCGTCTCACCACCTTGGAAGTTTCGCTTCTGGAAGGTCAATTTTTCTAACCATTCATACAGGATGATTGGGAACTCGCAAAAAAAATATTCGTGCGGACCGCCATGAATCTACTTTTCCAACCAGCAATCTGTTGACAACCCAAGGTTCTGATTTTCTTTTTTAGAAAACTCTCGCAACTTCAGGTCGAACCAATATTGGATCTCCGGTCTCATCGGATGCCACAACATATCCTCCTTTAACTTCAAGCTATGGTCCCGGAAATGGAACCATTTGTTGACATAAACCCAGTCGATAGGGGTTCCTCACACTGTCGACACCCAAACCACTGTGATATCCCTGAGCACCGGCCCAGATAGGTTTTACCCTGTATAGCAACACCTGCGCAGCAGATGAGAACTCACCCGAGATGTTCAAGTGAGAGTTGACGGAACCATGTTTCCTCTAAATGAAGGAGTATTTTTGTGCATCAACTGATTAACTTATTGCAATATTTAGAAACAGATCTAAGCATTCAACTTAGGCATTAAGCATAATTGTAGCATCATTCAATAGATCTGATCATTGACAGAATTAATAATGTGCAACGGATATAACAATAAAGCATTAATCGCAGCAAGGAAACATCGCATCATTCACAGATTCATATCGCATAATGCATTTACTATATAGGAACAAGGAAGACACAATGATTCTGCTCAAAACACTATCATATCATATTCAACTTCGCAATGCCCAGAAACAACAAGATATTCAATCCTCAACTCTCAGTTTTCCACTATGTCCAGATATCCCAACACTTACAATCCTACATCTATTTATAGGCTTGCACCTTTACATTTACGGTCCATTTAGGCAACCTCCTAACTACTTCTTAACAAACTCTACAAAAAGATGACCCAAAACCCACATAATGCAGTCCAAATGACCAAAAATACCCATGACGCGGTCCAAACGACCCAAAATGCACATGACGCAGTCCAAATGACCCAAAACTACAAAAATTACTATTGCCATGGATGCTACTTTCCTCCTTTTGAGGTACCTTTGGCCTTGCGCAGCATCCGCGATGCTGTGATGCTGACTCATCCAAACCGCCTGCCAACAGGATGTAGTGGCGAACTTTTTGAACTAAGAAGATGATGGCAAGGGATAGCTTCTCCTCACAAGGGTATCGTAATGGTGGGCCAAATAATGTCTGGCTCACATAACAAATGACCCGTTCTCATCATGCACTATCTTCTTGGACTAACACACCAGAAACAGAATATTTAGATGTCGAAACGTAAAGGATTAAATCCTTCGAGAAATCATGAGGTGAAATCAATGGAGCGGAAGTCGAGGCTTGTTTGAGTGCTTCAAAATCCACTTGTGCTTGCTTGTCCCAAACGAAAGGAATGTGGATCCGAAGCAAGCGAAGGAAACCATGAAATTTCGTTGCATAGTCTGGAACGAAGCGATAGAGAAAGTTGGATTTCCCTTGAAGGCTTTGTAATTTCCGTAATGTTCATGGTGAAGGAAGTTCAAGAATGTCTTGAACCTTCAAAGGATCAATAGTGATCTCGTTTTTGGAAACGATGAAAACCCAACAATCGGCCTGCAGGAACGCAAAATACACATTTGAGGGTGTTTAGGAGAATGTTGTACTTGTGACAATGCAGAAAGACTTGTCTAAGGTTGTCCAGATGGTCAAAGCATTTCTTGGATCGAGCAGTGAGGTCGTCCAGGTAGACAAGGATTGTATGTACCAAGTCGTGAAAGCAAAAGGTCATGTCCCACTGAAATGTGGCACCATCATTTTTAAGACCAAATGACATGACTTGATAGGAAAAGGTGCCCCACGAGGTAGTGAAGGTAGTCTTATATTGATCTTCTTTGTGAATTTGAATCTGATTGTATCCAGAGAAACTGTCCATAAATGATAGAATCTCGTGACCCGCACATGAATCAATGAGATGATCAAATAAGGGCATAGGAAAGCTGTCTTTGGGACACACTAAATTTAGATCACGAAAACCAGTACTGATGTGAATGGGCCCTATTTTCTTATAACCAACACAGGATTGGACACCCATGTGGTGTAAGCAATGGGATAAATGAACCCAACTTGGAATAATTTTTCAATCTCGGATTTCACCGCTGGGAGTTTAGAGGGGTGAATGGGCCATTGCTTTTAGTTGATGGGTGGGATGTCAGGCCAAGTATTGATCCGATGCTCAACAATGGCGGGGTCAAGACCAGGCATCTCAATATATGACCAAGAAAAGACATCGTGGAACTATTGGAAGAGCTTCTTATAGGCATCAAATTCATCTAGAGTACAAGAAGCGCCTAAAGTAATTTTCTCAACTACACCAGGTGTGACAGAAATATCGACTTGAATGGTAGGCGAAATGTTAGCCATGTTACCTTCCTCGAAGGCATCGGGAATTGGGATGGGGTTTTTAAACTAGTCCACTTGGCTATGGATGGAGTATTTCGACTTGACCGAAAGTTGGTTGGCCGGAACAGGGGTAGACTCCTCAGGAATGAAGTAGGATCGATGATGCATATCATCCCAAGGGAATTCAGGTGCGGTTAATGCTTCGAGGATTTCTTCATCACTGTGAAAGCGTTGTGTGGACAGATCAGAATAGGTAAAGTTGGAAGTCATCCAAAAAGGTGGTTCGCCACTTATGGAGATCATATAGATGGTTTTAATATCTCCCAAGGAGGAGGATTCAGGTGGATGAATCTCCTCGATGGTAGTAATGGATGACTCTAATGGGGATTGATTCAGCTCATGGAGAACCAATCTATACTCAGGTTGATCTACATCACAATTGGAAATTTATCAATGTCGATACAACTTCGACAAGTTTCGACTCGACATGACTTTGACAACTTTTACAAGTTCCGATTTCGACACAACTATGACGGGTCTCGACTTCGACATACTGCGACACACTCTGCACCTTCGACATGTTTAGCAACCTCACAGTTTGCGACATCAACATACAGCATCGACATGCGACCAATGACTGTCAAACTTCGACATACTGTCTCTTTGTCTTCCAGTCGAATGTAATGGTTGAACTGTTGAACCGTTCTAACTTCTTCTTTGTAACTAAACGTAACAGGAAGGCACCCAAGCATCTCAAAATTCTATATAAGCATGTATAATATTGTAACATACAATCAAGGATTTACCCGCTTATATATAATAGAAGTTCAGTTCGCATACTTGCATATTTTCTGTGCATAATTGTGTTTATCTGTGTAGTGTGATCCTGCTTTGCTCATTCTACTTATTCTTAATTGCTTCCACCATAATAGATCCAACTCATTCAGTCGAATTGTTGTCCCCTCGTGCTTCCTGGACACAACACATATCATTGGTATTAGAGCATTCAGTTTTCGTGCTTAAGTTTTGCATATACGCTTCTCTCGAAGTTACTCGACTTATGCCGGTTCAAACTCACTCACAATCTTAGTAATCCAAGCAGATGCTACCTCGAAAGATGGCAGAAGAAATAGACGATAGACATGCAGCCGACGAGACATCACAGCTTATTGAGCAAGCTCTGGCTCGACAACGAACTGAAATGTTCACCGAGTTCAATGAGATTCTCATGCGATTCGCTTCGACATCTGGAGGATCTTCGATGAGAACTCACTCTGATAAAATCAACCCCTTCAATGTGAAAATGAATATGGACATACAGAATCTTGAAGGTAATATTGACGCGGAATCCGTCGACAATTGGGTGCAACAACTATAATCCTATTATGTTGTAAATCAACTCTCAGAAGTTGAAAAGATCACCATTGCGTCCTTAAAGATGTCAACCTTCATGCACTGCTGGTGGGAGAACCTCTCAACAAAGATGGAGAAAAGCGAAGAACCCATCGACACATGGGATAAATTCGTTGAACACATCCGAAAGGAATTTTACCTACCTAAATACCTCGAGCAGCAGTACAAGAAATGGTAGCATCTAAGGAAATGGAAAGACCAATCAGTACAGAGTTACACTGACGAGTTCTATCGACTCATGGATAGACTTGGCATCTAAGAAGAAGAGAAATTGCTTGTTCTGAAATACGTTAGCATATTGTCCTAGTACATTCAATAGGAGATGGAATTTTTTACTGTCAATATGCTTGTGGATGCTTTCCACTATGCCAGTAAACTGGAAACCAAGCAAAAAGGAAAAGCACGTTTCGCGACAAAGCCAACATCAGGATGACCACTCGACAAGAAGGCACCAGCCGACTTGAACAAGTCAAAATATTCTTAGCTGACACTGCCAAAGCAAGACCATGGAAAAAATCCTTTTCACAAAAGGGAACATAGAAAACAACCGCAAACCAAAAAATGGTGTGATTACCACCACTCATCTTGGCATGATACGTCTGAATGCAAAGCTCGGAAGGCATCTTTGACAAAAGTGTCGACCTCCAACGCGTTCGACAAGACGGTGGAAGAATCTGATCCAAACACAACAACCCTTTTGACCTCGACCACTCCAGCAGCCTCGATTATCATCAATGAGGAGGAACAAGAACGCCTATTCCATACACGGATATGGGTCCAAAGAAACCCATTGCATCTGATTGTGGACAATGGGAGCCAGAAAAATTTCGGTTCTAAAGAACTTGTGAAGAAACTAGGTCTTGTTACCACTCCGCATCCTCATCCTTACAACATCAGCTAGATGAAGGATGGAAAAGAACTTCAGATCACTTGACAATGCAAACTCGCCTACTTCATAAAACCTTTTGAAGATGAAGTACTCTGTGATGTGGCACCACTCTACATAGATAATGCCCTATTTGGGAAACCTTACCTCTGGGATAGACATGGAAGTTATCAGTCACAGCCTCAGAAGGTGATTGTCCAAATCTGAAATCGATGGTTCAACATACCAGAGCATCAACCTACACCGACAGTTGCACTAATATCTGCCAAACATACAAAGAAGTTCATAAATCATGCTCAGAAGTTCGCATTAATCATGATCAAGCCACAACATTCTAAGAAGACTACAGCAACGAGTCGAGTCACCGACCAATGCATCTCCCGATAGAAGCAGCAAGTCGATCATATTCTCGATGAGTACCAGAACCTATTTCAAGCTCCAGACGGAGTACCTCAACATTGTCAGGTAAAACACTCCATTGAACTTGTTCCTGGTTCTTCTTTTCCTAACGCATCTGTTTACAGAAGATCTATTCTTGAAAATTAAGAAATTCACAGACAAATCCAAGAATTAATCGACAAAGGCCATATCCGACCCAACTCCTCTCCTTGTCGAAGTCCAGTCATCTTAGCTCCAAAGAAAGACAGGACTTGGCGCATGTGCATCGACTACAAAGCTCTCAACAAAATATCGGTGAAGAATCGGTACCCTCTATCGTGGATAGATGAGCTAATCGACTATCTGAAAGGTGCTAAATTCTTTATTAAGCTTGACCTCAAGTTAGGATACCGTCAGATTCCAATCGAGCCCTCAAATGTGTGGAAAACTGCTTTCAAAACCAAGAAAGCATTGTTTGAATGCTTAGTCATGCCTTTCGGCTTAACCAATGCACCTGTGACCTTCATGCGAAATATCGATAACCTTCTTCGACCTTTCATCGGCAAATGGGTCATTGTCTATCTCGACGACATACTGATTTTCAGTCAATCATGGGAAGAACATGTCAGCCATCTTCAATAAGTCCTCGACACTCTCCAACAACATCAGCTCTATCTGAACGTGGACAAGTTCTCTTTTGCGATGAGCAGCATCAAATATTTGGGGTATGTAAATGACTGTGCAGGCATTCATGTCGACCCGAAAAAAGTACAAATCCTCAAATATTGGCCCATTCCTAGAAGCAATCAAGAACTAAAAAGTTTTCTTGGTTTGGCGAATTTCTATCGATGATTCATACTCGACTTTAGTCACATAGCCTGGCCCTTGAATCAGTTGACGAAGGGAAACGAGAAAACTGTCTTCCAGTGGACAACAACACAATAAGAATCTTTTGAACAACTCAAACACAAGCTCTGCACTACACTAGTACTTGTGTTACCTGATTTGCATCAGCCCTTTGAGATTGAGACAAACGCATCGGACTATGCCTTGGGTGCAGTGATCACTCAGTCTGGTCACCCAGTCGCTTTTCATTTCGAGACTTTTAATGACACAGTTAGAAGATACTCGACGTATGAAAAATAACTGTATGCTATTGTGCAAGCTCTCAAGCAATGGAGACATTACATCCTTGGCAAAGAAACGGTCATTCTCACTGATCATAATCCTTTACAGTTCGCTCCGACACAATCAAAGTTGAAGACAAACCAACAACTCAAGTGGATTAATTACCTACAATAATTCCAGTTGGTGATTAAGTATCGGAAAGGTAAAGATAATGCCGCCGCCGATTGCCTCAGTCAACCACCCATTACTCTCCTTTTGACAGTATTGAGTATGCAGGGATACGACACGACCACTTGGCCACAGTTGTATGAGGACGACAGCTACTTCTTAGCATTCTATCGACAGTTACAGACTAACAAGTCGTTGACCTCAGACTCCAACTAATTCCTGAAAGACACCTTGCTATACAAGCTTGGACAGCTTTGTGTACCAACTGGTGAGCACTGACAACAGTTCATTTGGGACGTGAACTATAGAAAGACTGTAGGACACTTTGGAGTAGAAAAGACACTTTCTATTCTGCAGAAGTATTTCTTTTGGCCTACACTTAAATCCGACGTCAACAAGTACATTCGATCATGCATGGTTTGTGCCATTGCTAAGCCACCTAATTGACAATAGGGATTGTATACACCTCTACCAGTTCCTAGTCGACCATGGGAATCTATTTCTATGGACTAATTGATGGGTTATCCTACTACCAAACATCAACATGATGCGATATTATTAGTATTCGACCAATTTTCCAAGATGGCCATTCTCATACCATGTAAGAAGACCACAACAGCGTAGCATATCGATCAACTCTTCTTTACACATGTTTGGAAACACTTTGGTTTACCCGCAACCATCATTTCTAACTGAGATGCTAGATTCGTCAGCATCTTTTGGAAGACCCTATGGAAACAGATGGACACATGACTCTCATTGTCGACAGCTTTCCATCCTCAAACCAATGGATTAGACGGAAGTTGTGAATCGCTTGGTAATACAACTACTTCGCATGTACAATCACGAGCATCGACACACATGGGATGAAAATATTCCATACATTCAGCACAGCTACAATCGTGCTCAACACAGCTCTACAAGAAAGAGTCCATTTGAGATCTGTTATGGATTTCAACCCTCAGTTCCTATCGGCTTGATCAACTCCTCGACACATCCAAACTTCAATAAATACCACAGCTGGCGAGAAGTTGATAAAGTAGTCAAGTTTCGAGAACATATTTGCAACATCCAGAAGCAAACAAAGGATATGTGGCACAGAGCAAATGAGAAAGCTAAGGCCTGAAACGACAAGCATCGTATTCCTCATACATTCCAAATTGAGGATAAGGTATGGCTACATCTTAAGAAGGAGCGATTCATTGGTCCTTTCAAGAAGTTAAAACCCTTGCGATATGGTCCATACAATATTCTTCGACAGATTGGCAAAAATGCTTTCTAGCTCGACATTCCTACATGCATGGGTCTGCATCCAGTCTTCAATGTGGATATACTTCAACCATACCATGCACCCTTGTTGGAACATAACAAATTATCAACAGCAGAACCCAAAGACATCCATCCAGATGTTTAGGATCCTCTTCCTTGTGACACCATTGTGGGATGACGAGTATGCCATACAAGGACGAACACAATTCCCTTGTTTCAGGTTGCCATGTTGGAAAGATCCCATCTCAAGGAAAGTGGTACTTTGTTACTGAAGTGACCGACAAGTTTCCTCACCTTTGTGAGAAAACAATGGGGCCCATTGTTTCTTAAGAAAGGAGGTCTGATCGGCATCACAGTTGGCAAGTCATTGATGTCGATACAACTTCGACAAGTTTTAACTTGACATGACTTCGACAACTTCAACAAATTATGATTTCGACACAACTCTAACGAGTCTCGACTTCGACATACTGCGACACAATCCACACCTTCGACATGTTCAGCAACCTCATAGTTCGCGACATCGACATACAATGTCGACATGCGACCAACGACTGTCGAACTTCGACAGAGTGTCTCTCTGTCTTCCAGTTGACTGTAGCGGTTGAACTGTTGAACTGTTCTAACTTCTTCTTTGTAACTGAACGTAACGGGTAGGCACCCAAGCATCTCAGAAATCTATATAAGCATGTATAATATTGTAACATACAATCAAGGATTTACCCACTTACATCTAATATAAGTTCAGTTCACATTCTTGCATATTATCTGTGCATATCTGTGTTTATCTGTGTAGTGTAATCCTACTTTGCTCATTCTACTTATTCTTAATTGTTTCTGCCATAATAGAGCCAACTCATTCAATTGAACTATTGTTCCCCTCGTGATTCCTAGACACGACACGGATCACAGGTACTTCAGGACAATGATGTGAATAGTGTCCGTAGATTCCGCATATGGCGCAGGGGTGGTTGGTGAGCAATGATTTGTTACACGGGTGGTTTGTAGTTCGACAACTAGAATTTTGGGGTCATCATCTGTCATGTCCCAAATTTGGAATTGGGTCACAATGGCCTAATCACATTGGCCATATTCATTAGAGTTTGTAAAATTGATGTTAAAGGTCAAATAATTGCCAAGGAGGAAAATTACTAGTTTCTTAGGTTTGGGGTGGAAGCTTTGGGATTTGGAATAATGGGGATAATAAATGATGTTTGAACATTAGAGTGGCATAAATATTTAATAAAGGATCTAAATAAATATATACAAGTGAAAATCAAAGTGGCATTTGATCATGAAGACACATGGAGGAAGTGGGACCCACATATGGCTAGATTTTCCCACTACACTTGGCATCATTCTCTCACCAATTCGAATTCAAGGTGAATGGTAACATACTTGTGGGAGTCCAAAAGGTATTATTCATGGCATGACTCATCTAAGGTCGAAATATAGAGGAAGAGTAACTCCCATGGAAGAGGAAGAGGCAATTTGGAGTTAGTGAGACACTTGGGCTAGATTCCCTAGCTCTATGACAACAATGATGAAGATGCTATGACACCTATGACACAAATCAGACCTGAAGGCTGACATATGACATATATGACATGTAAGGGCTAAAAAGAGACTCCAAGAGTGAGCTCAAGGGTGTTAGGGAAGCTAATATGCTTCCACACGTGATTTGGTGGAAGTGGGAAACTAGGAATTGTTGTACAAGTGGCGTTCTTTGGAATCTCTTCCCAATTTGAGTTGGCATGAGTCTCTTGGAAGGAATTCGACCCATGGAGGACATTAGAACTTTATGAATGTCAATAACAAAGAATGAAACCAGCTTTTTATCATTTGTAGAATTCGCAATTGCATTTGTGAAGAGGGAGAGCTAGTGGATGACTAGTTTCTTGCCTTAGCCAATTTCGAGGGTGAAAGATTCTCATCCAAGTTGGTAATTGGAAAGGACATTCAGACATTTCATTTGGAGATTTAATGGAGTATTTATTTGCAGGTGTAAGCTACATGGAAGCTCATGGTTTCTCCTATTGCAGCTCACTCCTTCAACCATTTCCAGTTTTGATGGCATATTCTTGATCCTTGAGGGAGGGCGTTTTTGGTGAGCTATTGTAATCTTTGCGGAAGCTTTTAATGCCCAATTTCTTTCGTAATATGAATTAAATACTCTTTTATTCATCTCCAAAAATTTTCAGGTCGAAATTCCAAGTAGAAATGTATAAATCTCATTTTTAATGGAAGAACTATGTCATTTCCCCACTACCTTGTTGTGAGCCAATGTATTGATGATGATTTCGAATGAATGGGTGATTATATGATATATTTGTGATAAATATACTTCCATGGATTCCTTATACAAGTTTCATGTACTGTACTTGAGCATTTGAATCATTTTTACTCAGTTTAATTGTATTGGGAGGTGAAATAATGCCATTTCCCCAAGGGTCGAATTGGGGATTTTTGCAGTTGAATGGGAGAGGGTGAGAACAGTTGTAATAATCCATTAATGGTGCATATGAGACTTTAATAAAATAATTAACACATTACATACCTCTTTTCATAAATTTGAGTGGGTTTGGAGGCATTTGGGAAGCCATTTTCAGTACTTACCCCAGGGGGATTTGAACCCCAAATTACTAGTAAAATTGCATAATTGGTTCAGAATCTTAAGAGAGTTTGCAGAGGTCTTTTGGTGGAAATATGTCATCCATAAACATCATATTAAAGTTCTAATATCATTCATACACCTTCCTTGAATATTTGAAGACATTTGGAGTCAATTTGAGACCTAGAGACCAATACTAGTTAAAGGAAAATCACTAGTAAAGTTACCTACATTGATCAGAATTTAAAGAGGATTTGCAGAAGTATTTTAAAGGTCCAAAGGCATCCCTGAAACACATATTTATGTTATAATATCATTCATATACCTTCTCAGAAGATTTGGGATCATTTGGGGCAAATTTGGGACCTAGAGATCAAAACTAGTCAAAGGTCTAACTAGGGAAAAAAGTGAAAATTTGCCATTTTAATAAAATTCCTAACAAGGGACATTACATCATCCAATGCCTTCATGTGTTCTTGGAGGTTTGGTAGTTGTGGAAAATTATGGGTAGCATGGCCCAAATTATTGCACAAAGAACACTTAGGAGGTGCGCGGAATGTAGGGGGGGTTTCATGGTTTTAGTCGTATGTGGTGCAGTATGGGTTTGCATGGCCTTGCCCCCAATGTTGGTGGAAGAAGATGTTGTGGCCACATCAGGTGGTGGAAAATTGGTGGTGGTGATGGGTTGGACCGTTGGAGAATGACCTGTGGTGTCAAAGTGGGATTAGCAGCCAGTAAGTACCATATAGGAATCCCTAGTGTTAACCCGGGGAGATTCAACATGGCCATTACGGGCATACTTACTACTCCTGAGGGTGGGAACAAGAACGGAATTGTGTGGATTGGTGTGGCTCCAACATAGCTAGGGACTGACGATAGTTAAGGTAATAGTGGAGGTTGAGGGGTAGGAATAGATTGTTTTGACTAAATGGTGCACAAATCAGATATCTCATCGGCCAGCGGGGGGGTGGTAAATATCGAAAGGTGGATACCATTGGAGTCTCTAAGTAAATTCCAGGACCGGTAGTGGAAACCATAGAGGTGGGCGTACCAAAAATAGGTTGTTCAACCATGGAGGGAATGTTTTCTGGTGTAGCACACGTGTTGGGGTCATAATAATTAACTTGGTCGATTTTGAAAAAATGCCCCTCATGGGGGGACATCATGATGCGGAACACCGATGACACGACAACATTCATGGCGTACATGTAGCTTTGTCCTAGGATTAAGTTGTAGTCGAGTTTCGCATTTACGACTTCGATGTCAATTAGGACAGTTTTACCAGCTAATTGGATTGGAACATTAGCCAGAAGGCCTTGTGGCTGAGCTGAATGACCATCATAAGCTTGTAACGCAGTCGTGTATGGCTGTAGGGTAGGGGATCCGAGCTTATGCCACACGAATATAGACATAACGCATGTAGAGGCACCCTCATCGATGATACACCGATGGATAACAAGATTCCAGACCAAAACAAAATCTTGAAATGTTAATGTGGAAGGCATGCGTGGTTCAAATTGGTCTAAATTGAATGCCATCATCCGTGAATCAGAAGGGTCTATTGCACCTATGGCAGACAACAATGTTTTGCATTTCATTGGGTAGTTCTTTAAAACTTCTAGGGCTGACATAGCAGCAGGGGACTGGGCTAAGTCATCCACGATGTTATAGTTAGGGGCAGCATGAGCATTAGGGCTATTATTAATGCGCTGTAGAGGGAATCGGGGAGATTTGGGAGCCCCATCGAATGGTGCGAGGGGTATGTGTAACGAATGATCTGTAGGGATAGTGTTAGCAGCCTTATCCGCAGGAATAGTTTCTATGGTGGAACCATATTGGTTATGGCGGGTTTGAAGTTTGATATCGACCGAAGATATCATTAAAAGGTGGTGGTTACGGGTGTCAACATGTTGGTTTCCATGATTTGCATAGGTAAATTATTTTTCTGGTGTCACAGCCCCTTGAGGGGGAGCCAAAGGTTGGGTGGTTACTACCCCTTGCATGGGTAGGGGGTTCTGCAACACCATAGGTTATGCGTTGCGTTGCAGGGGGTTAAATGGTGTCAGAGGTGCAGCATGTCCTTGGCGTTGAGCGTCGTCAATCCAAATTTGACGAGCTCGTTCCAAATGGGGACAATTATGCATGTAGTGGCCATATACCCCGCAAATATAGCATGGATGGTTTGTGTGTAAGTTGGGGTTTTTTCCTTGCCAAGGTGGTCGATCAGGATTTTGGTTAGGTAGTGCAACACCATTATTGTTTGGGGGGTTTGGTGGTGGACCTCCTCGATACGTAGGTTGGTTGTTCCCTCGATTACAACCTCTTTTCCTATTTTTTTGTCCTTGCTGGTTCCGTTGGACAGGTTGGTTTTGTTGAGTTTAAATTTTCCCCTAGAAAGCAGGGGGATTCTGTGGTTGAGAAGGTGCTTGGGTGTTCTGAGGTGGATAATAATTTGGAGGGGCTTGAGGTTGTGCTGGTGTAGGTGCAACCGGTTGATGGTAGTAGGTAGGAAGTGCAGCAAGGGGAGTGTATGCTAGCAGGGTGTGACCATAGCCATGCGTCGAACACAAAGGTCCATGCACATGAGGGGATTGGGCTATGGGAACATACGAAGGTGTTTCTCCCAAATGGGTTGTGGCACGCGAAAGGTCAGGAGCACTCATGGCAGCGTTATTTGTTGGATTATACGTAGGGGTAGAGGCGGGAGGTGTATGGACATATGGTTGTTTATGAGACGCAATGTGTCCAATGATGACGTCGACAACGTGGGATTCCCCTGGAGCATCCTTCCTAGAGGAATCACTGCGAGGAGCATCAGGTAAAATGGAGTAGAGGTAGCCTGACTGTGCATAGATGAGGTCAAACTATTGGGATTTTAGGATGGCTTCTTCTTCGGTTTGGGGCCATTCGGATGCAACATCCTTGGCGTTAACTGGTATGAGGGGTTTCAAGAACCAATCTAAAAATATGTAGTTGTCTAACTTGATCTTATACAAGCTACGACGTCTACGCCATTCATGAATATGGTCAGGATATGGGTAGCCGTGTTCTGTCTGCAAGATAGTAAAATATCAACACCAACATCATAACGGCCGGGTAACTGGAAGAACTGCAGGAAATTCGAGGCAAGGGATGTAAAGATGGAATGTGTCCCATGTGGTTGTTCAATATACCACTTAGTTGCAGAGCTAGTGAGGGTTCGTTGTAAAAGGAGGAGGCAGATCGATTCATCCACTATGGAGTTGGAGGAACACCATAAGTGAAAAGGCATGATATGGTTTTGAGGGTCCTCACGACCTTTCCCTTCAAATTTTGGGATGAAGGGAGTTTGGTAGGCATGGGAGGCCATGTGGGGTCATGTCGAATCAGATTGTTGATCAGTCAGGCAAGATCAAGGAGGTTGAGACTAGCCATGAATGGAAAACTAGCAGAAGGATGTGGCATGGTCATAGGGGCGTGTGTTCTAGCCATGGCGACGATTGTGGGGCTACTGCCACTAGGGGGTGGAGCAATAGTGTGAGTCATAATGGGGATCGAGGGACCTCCGGTCAAGGGTGGGGGAATTGTGTAGGAAGGACCAGTGCCCCCAAGTGTGCTACTAGTCACCAAAGGGACCATAGTTGGAACTAATCCACTACCAATGGGTATGGAAGTAGTGACTGGAATTCCAGGTGTAAGTCCTGCAGATGGTATGGAAGGGATGTATGCTGAAGTGGTAGCTAGGTTAGTGGTGGAACCACCGCCAAAAATCCCACCGTAGAAGGGGTTGGGATTCACGCTGTCCATGGGGCTAGACGGAGTTGTGTATATGGGTAACTTTGAATCGGAATCAGAGGTAAAATAAGGAGCATCGGGATGAGTATCTGGCGATGAGGCTTTGCGTCTATGACGGGTGCGTTCAAGTGGACCGTATTGCGGGGATAGGCCCCGTAGGAGATGAGAGTGTCTCAGTGAATCAATGGTGATAGGTGTACAAGTTTTGAGGGGTTGTGGTGGATAAAATGCTCAAAAATCCTAATTCAACCGTGTGTGCAAAAGGAGAGCTCAAAAAATATGGCGTTCAGGTCCAAAACAATGCTAAAAAAAACTTGTTGCAACAACGTGCTACAACAAGCGGAGCGGTCAATGAAATGGTCAGAATACCAACAAGTAACACTCCTAAAAATAAAAAGGTAGACTCACTAATCCAATGGGGGTATAGGAGCATGCAAAAACCTATCTAAGAGACATGGGAGCTGACACAAATCGTATCCCCTGCAGGGTGATGAAATCCACAGTCAAGTAATACGAAATGTTGAACCAAATGAATCAAGGATATCCCTATACCGAGAGGGACTCCGGGTAAAATAGCCCTAGAAGAATGGAAACTAATCTACCTCATTCATGGTATGTTCGGAAAGGTGTCCCACAACTTCAGTTTTTTGGCTGTTGCACACCCTATATGGGTTCCAGTATGCATGACGAGAACAACGAGTTGGTGTCCTTCAGTACAGAATGGAGTGCAGCATTCTACTCAAACTTCTAGAACCAATCTTGCTACCGTACCAATAAGTAATAGGGGACTTTGGTTCCCTAAAATTCAACAGCTATGTCTCAAATGTAAATGACAAAGGGGGTGTTGTTTGGATGCCTAACCCCAATGTCTTACCTAGCTACAAGATTATTTTTTGTGTTCCCCGAGGGGGGTTAAAGTGGGTTTAATTAAGTAAATTTTAAAGCTCTCTTGGATTATGGTGACAGGGTGTGTGCACAAGTGGTGTGAACCCAAGATCATTGTATGATCAATGCTGAAAGAAATAATTGAGACTAAAATAAAATGTTGAAAGAAACAACTAAGACTGAAATAAAATCTTGAAAGAAACAACTGAGACTGAAATAAAACGCTGAAAGAAACAACTGAGACTGAAAAATAAAGTTTTTTTCTTTTACTTTTTCAAAATATAAAAAATGCTAACTATTGTAAACTGTATGTAGTAAATAATCCCACTTAAATACTATGCATGAGATAGAAATGTAGGAAGGATGCATGCAAACTGAAATGTCTCAAAAGCTACAATAAGCAAAATAATAGAAAAAATCCAAGGAAAGTGGGGGAAAGCAAACAAGGGTTTGTTGGTGCATCCAAGGTCAAGAAAAAAGGAAAACATAGGTGCAAGGTAAGGCTATGAGGCAAAAATTTGCACTCAGGGTGCGGAAAACTGGAAAAAAAACATGCCGAAACAGAAATCTAAAAATAGGAAAAAAGGGCATGGGTCTGGGCGAAAATGGCACAGCTGGGACGTAGGTTTCAGGCTCAGGGGCACGTGGAGGGCGTGGCTTTCAAGCGAACAAGGGTGCTTAAATAATAGCTTCTGTAATGATTTGCACGCTTAAAGCGTGGCTTACAGAGCCGAAATGGCGCTAAAAGTACAACTTCCAGGCTGAATGTTGCGCTAGAAGCATGGCTTTCTGCGCAAAACGCGCGAGTCTAGACGAAGAAGGTGCGCTTGGAGCGCAGCTTCCTGGGCCAAAAGCGTGCTAAACGCGCGGGTCTAGGTGGAAAATGGGCACTCGGGGTGCGGCTTGAGGACTGGAATACGCGCTTGGGATGCAGGTTTCGGGCCGATAGGTGCGCTGGGGAGCGCAGGTGTCACGTCGAAAGTCATACTCGGGGCGTAGGAAAAAAGCAGAAAGTTGTGGGCCGATCAATAAAAACGCAACTATTGGAAGGTACTGTGAGGGCTATGGCCATATCTGCAACAAAAATATGATATACAAGCAAACAACAACTACATAAACTAAAATAAACCAAAAATCGATGGGAATCGACCTAGTGCAGTCGCCAAAACTGTAGCTAGTGTTTTCACACTAGCTCATGCTAAAGAGCACCTACTAAGGATTTAGGAAACCTTAGTATCAGTTTATGTAAATGGGTAAAAACCAGTAAATAAGAAAATGATCATAACTGATATATTTGAATGCAATAATGGAAATAAAAACTAAACAAACTAACTATTGCAGTAATAAAGTAAGTAGGAACCCATGAATGAAAATTTAATTTTCTGTATTAAGGTGTAAAAAATGATTTACAATATAAGGTTACCTCAAAAGGCAAGGTTGTGGGAGCCCTTGCAGTTGTACGTTGAGTAGTGCAGCGGGCATCCAAAGTTCCTTGCTCTTCTCCAAATGCTGAATGGGTTGGCCAAGTTTCAACAAAATGGGCACAAAAGCTTATAATGGTGAGCTAGAGTGCTATAGGAAATTGGGAAGCATAAGGGTATGAAGAGTGAATGATGATGAAATGGGGGGCCTCCATCACCTTTTTATAGAAATTTTGGGTGGTGGAGTGTTGGCCCATGGTTTTAGGAAACCAGTAGTATTGGGCAATGGTATTAGGTATTTTCCTTCTTTTTGGAGTTTATTTTGACTTTTTTTTTCTTTTTTCTTTTCTTTTAGGGATTTTAACCTTTTTTGAAGGAATTTATTTATTTTTTAGGGAAATAATGAGTTTTTTGCCCATTTGGTTACCAATTTAGGGTTTTGGAGGCCAAAAATGTAGGAAAAGTGGACAAATGGGTTATGTGAATAGGGAGATAAGCTAGTGAACAATTTTTGGGTGTTAACACCGGGTATTGGAAAAACAATCTGCCTAACAGTACTAAAACATAAGAGTCCCATGCATGGGTGTGATATTTTTGCAAAGTCACATGAAAACTCATACTCATACATAGAAACTCCCTATTTCCAATTGTGAAAGGGAATTAGCAAAAATACAGAAACTATGATTGGAAGGGAATCAACAAAAAGATGGAAGGAAATCAACAAGAAGATGGAAACTGTGTCCATATTTCCTCCTTAGATTTTGGGATGTTTCCATGCATAAGTGTTAGGAATCTATTTTTTATTTTTTGTCAATTTATTTAATATTCATTTCAATGATATGGGACCAATCACATTTGAAATAAATTCCTTTATAAATTAAAGTAAAGTAAATAAAAAAAACAAAAAAATTTAATTACAACTTTATACATTTTGAAATATTAAATATATTTGCTTCATACTAATGAAAATAGGGAAAACAATAGTTTATCATACATGGACTAACAATATTATAAAATCTTAATCAATTCAATATTAACCTTTTTAACCATACATAACTAATTAGAAAAAGTATAAATCAATGCACCTTCAAACTTTGTCTTTTTATTTTTATACATAACGTCACAACCTGTTATATTGTAATCATTAAGAGTCAAATGCATTCGACGATATACTAGTTAAGAAAATTATATAAGCTGATTTATAAAGTTTAATGTTAAAACTTAAAAATATACTTTAAATTACTTTATAAAACTATTTATTTATCATTTCATTAGCTAAAAATATTGATATAACTAATTGTATGTGGATTTGGTATGGATTTGTCAGAATAAATAATTAAAAAACCATATTAGCCTTTCCCATTAATTTGGCGACGCCATCATCTTTTTAATAAAACATGTGCCCGTACAACTTATTAGATGTTTCTTCCATTCAATCAATCTCAGCCTATTGTTTACACCAAGATATTCAATATTATATATTATATATATGGGGATCACAGAAATAGATACTCATCTCGATTTTTATCTCTTTCTACTCTTTTCCTTTTCCTTTTCCCTTGCATCAGTATATTTGCATTAAATAGATATTTATTTATATTAATTAACGTTTTATTTTCAAATTCTTTTTATTTCTATATTAAGTTTTTTTTTCATGGTAACCATCGTAACCACTATTTTTTCAACCGAAAAAAAACATTTTTCTTGCTATTCAAATTGAATCAAAGAAAAATAATGTCATATATACAGTTCATCTCCTTGTCAAATTTATCAACTGGTGTTAGCCCAAGAACCAACAAAAAAAATACAAAGATTAGATGTTAATTGTAAAAACAACATATGCAAAATCCTCATGGACTGTAAGTCATCCAAATCTGCAAATTGTTGATCCATCCTTACATAGATCTATAAAATAAGAAGGCATTAAAAACAGACAAGAAATACACCTTATACAAAAAAGTGAACAAGTCCATCAGATATCTAAGAACCCTCCACAAATTCTTCAAAGAACAATGTTCCTTTTGTTCAATCAATTGCTCTCTTGGATAGAGCATCAACATCTTAATTATATTCCCTATGAATATGCTCAATATAGATGACAACAAATAAGGACAAGAGTCTTCTAAATCTGTATCACCAATGATTTAATGCTAAAACCTACATCTTATAAAGACCATTTTCCCAGTTAACTACAACCTATGAATCACCATACACCTAAAGTGAAACGTTACCATTACTATGGAGAACTGCAACAAAATCCAAAGTGCCAAAAGTTCTAATTTGGTATTATTAGTTCAACCACAACCTAGTCATACCTTGAAAAAATGGTTATCGCCGATCCTTAAAATAATTCCATAGCCCCCATTGTCTGACTGCACAACACTATCAAAACATCCTGCAGCCTTACCCTCTGTGACTTTGGGGCTTGAAACATATTTGCTTCTCTTGGGAAATAGAACTGAAAAGTAATCCTTATAGTGCCCCAAACACTTCATACAGTAGATATATGAAGTATGACAAATACCATCAAAAATAGTTATATTCCTTATTTTCCAGATATACCAACAAACAAATAGGAAAACAATTATGAGATTTTACCTTCTGCATCCATTTGTTGAAATTATCTTCTAAGGAAAAAAATGTCCAGTCCTCAAACAGTTGGAGATTTTCTAAAATCTCTTGCCAAACCAACTTGCAGAAAGGAAAAAATATGAAAAGATGATTTATGGATTCACAATATCTTTTACAAAGACCACACAGATTAGGACTAGACCAACCTATTCTCAACAAATTATCCCATGTAAGAATATAGTTTTCCAAACATAGCCACAAAAAAAACACTTAAGCTTTAATGGTATGTTCCACTTTTGAAGTTTAACATACCACCATTTAATATCAGAGGAAAATTGAGCCATAAGATTACACATATGTTCATTGTAATATTTAATCATCCATATATTTAACCAACAATGTGACATTTGAAAAAATTTGACAATGCAATTAACTAAGAAACTCATTTTATTATATATGAATAAAATACCCTTGATTATACAAAATGGGATAGCAAAAAGGTCCACTATAATCAAAATTTCAATATGTAATTGTTACACTTATTGGTAACCAATTGGGATGGTATGTCTAGTACATTAAACAATATATTTGATATTAACATGCAATTATTTTAAAACATACAACTTGCATTACATCCAATTATATTTATCGATCATCATTCTTCACTTGAACTATTGTCAATTCTAGAGCTACTTGCATGCATGTAACTTCTTCATCACTTGCAGATGCTATTTTACTTAGTTTATTTAGCCAGATGTTTTGTTTATTGGCTCGATTGTGTTCACCCTCATCATGATCCATGTACAAACATAATAATAAAGTGTAATTGAGTATATATGCATTGATGGGAATAATGCAAAAATAAATTATATACATGATTATGTAAATCGAAAAGCATACCATAGAAAGAAGTGATTCATAAATGAAACACAATCTCTCAAAGCAATTCCTCATGTTGTCTCTCAACAATTTTGTTGGCTCCACTCCATACTTTACTTTTTGCAAGTAATTGTTGTGTCAAATCATAGATTTAATATACAGGTTTCTTGTTGTTCTATTAATTATAAAATGAGAAAACTAAATAGCATAGCTACTTACAAATTGCACAATTAACTCTTAATGCCGCAACATATATTCACAACCCATACTTAAGCCAATGTCAATCAATTCTTTAGATGACTCTTCTTTGTATTTTATGACATGTTAGAAGACATCCAAGGACGAGTGTAAAATAATTAAATATAAAGATCACAATAAATATGAAATTTTGAGTAAGAAAAACACAAAGTCCTCACAAAAATTGTGATCAACCCTTTTCTTCCCCATCGTTTTATCTTAAGTGCTAAATTGGTTCCATTTTTTTTTTTTTGCGACAAAACAATTTAAAATTAATATTTCATGCAATAATTAAATTCTATGTGCAAATAAAAAATATGCAATTATTGAGGTGGCTCCTCCTATGATGCAATTATGTTCATTTCTTTAACCATCTCCTTGTGCAATTTTTTGGACATCCCTATCAGAATTTTTCGCATATCACCTTGTTCGTTCTCTGATATTTTCAAAATCTTCCTTAAAAATGAAAATCGAAAAATCGAAATATTTTGTATATATATATCCAAAATATTGATTTCACAAATTTTGTAGTAGTAATAGTAGTAGTGTATGTATGTGTGTATTAGAGAAAAACATGTAACTTAGGAATAATACTTTTTAAATGATTTTTTTGTTATTGTATGCTTTCTCTATTGCGAGTTTGATCGGTCTCATTGACCATTTCTCTAAAAAAAATTCATGTAGTTCATATATAACCTGATTCTTGTACTATAAGTAAAAATATATTTATACTTTCTTTCCACTATTTCCCTCATAGTTTTATAAAAAAATTCCCCCCATTCATTAACTTTCAAAACCACTCCAAGTGAACTAAGGACCAATTCTTCATCATTTACATCCTTCATAATTTTTATCTTCTTAGGATATCATTCTCTTCCTTCGCCATCAATCCCTACATAACACTCAACAAATATGAATTAGATTGTTTTAAACATGTTAGCAAATATTCTCAAGAAATATATTATTACTGAAAATTCACAGGATTTTTTTTGTTGATTAACTTTTGATAAGCTAATTCATCCCTTTGCAAACTTTCCATGTAGGTTTTATCATCTTTTCACTTACATTGGTAACAATTATATCAAGTTTCTTCCACATTTTTCTATGCATGACCCACATTAACCAATATACATCATTTAAACTCACTAATAATACAAGTATATTAATTTAATACTAAAATTTCAAAGAACTTGGCTTTTTCTCTCTTTTTTCCAGATGTGCACCCATTGTTCTCATTATGACAGGTTCATCTCCTTGAACTTTTATTGGACATATTCTATCAATAAATGTTGTGCATCATTAAATAGAGAAACTATTAACTATTTTTTCACAAACAAATTAAACATTATTTATCTAAAAATGTTTTATGGTTAATCAATGCACTTTGTACATAATAAGCATCGGTACTTTATAATCCTACAAATTCACCGATGTGTCAAATCTATATATACACACCGACATAGTGTGGAAATTTTTTAAAATGACTTAGTTTTCACCTATACTTTTAATTTTAAAGAATTGATGAATATAATTTGTATTTGTCACACTTATATGCCCTTGATTATTTTTTAAAAGAAATAACATTAAAATTGTGCACTATATGTTAAATCGCACTGGTGCGGATCTTTGTTTAGTACACGGGGGGTTCACTAGTGAGGCAATATCATATCACGTCCATTCATATTAGGGGTTTGAATACTCCTAAAAACCTCCCAAAATATATTGCCTCGTATTAAGGGGTCAAGGGGGGTTTTAATTTGACATAGTAATATAAATATTGGGGGTTATTTTATTTGGGTAGGCTACGGAATAAACTCCAAATAGTAGTATTCATACTTCAAAATCATGGGCTCAATTCATACCTCCAAGTCGCGGGTTGGATTCATACCAGTCCTAATTTTTGCTAAGGAATAACCTCCAAATCATGGGATGGGTTCATACCAGTCCTAACTACTACTAAGGAATAACCTCCAAATCGTGGGCTAGATTTATACCTCCAAACCATTGAACTTATAAAGTCTTCTTTTTTTAAAAATAATTTTCTTCATGAATGGGATTTATCTAAGATTTCATTGGCCCCGGGGCCATGAAAATGGGTAATAAAAAAAAAAAAAATAATAAAATTTATAAATGTGATCTTCCCCTTGATGAGATGTACTCTTAAATTCATAGTCAATTGTGCCTCCATCCATAAATGTGATCTGCCCTTTTAAATTCCTAGTGTTTTTTGAATAATTTAATGTGATCCGTGCCTCCATTCGATTGTTGAGGTTCACATTTTTATGACACAAGTAATTATCCCATCCATATTTTGTCACCCATTGAATTCCCCGTGGGGCCTTCATTGTTTGCTATTTATTTTATACCACTTGCAGTCCAACTTGGAAGGAAATGTTCAAGAAACTCTTGTCTCCATATTTTTTTTATATTTATATCGAATTTTGGTGCTCCTCCATGCATCTGCCACGTAAATGCGTAAATCAACATACAAATTTTCCACAGGTTTAAATTTTCTACTTAGTTGCATCGAACTCAACATTTGAACTTATTTTTTCATGAAGCATGATTTACATTTCTTTAGTTGTTACAAAAAAAAACAATCATCCTCTAAAAGCATGTCTAAAAAAAAAGCTTTTTTTTTATGCACATAAGGGCCAATTCATGTAGAATAAATTGAAAAAAAGAAAAGAAAAAAGAAATGTATTCCATCTCCTAGATATCTGTAGGCCTTCCTTTGCATTTTCTCATAAACATCTATATATACTTATCTTTTGAAAAAAAAAAACAAAAAAAAAGAGGATTGGGTGAAATCCAATGCTCAATGGTTCTTTCAATCAAACCTTGCTCCACGACAACCAAGAAAAGTGAGATCGATCTTTCTTGGCTCATTGGAACCAAGAAAAGTTAGATCAATCTTTCTTAACTAATTATTTCTTTCAAATTTTGTATTCTTCTTTGAAATGATATCATATAAGTTTCACCATCTCTGTATCTTTATAACTATTGCATGCTTGAAACTTAACAATGGAGATTTTTCCCTCTCCTATAAAGATAAAAAAAACTAGATATAACCCAAGAAAAGGTAACTAAATGTTATTAATTCCCTTGCTTGCAAGAATAAATGAATAGGGAGTGGAGGCAATTCATTGCATCTTGTGAATGACCCAAATCCAAGCTATGCATATGATCATATGTTGTTATTGGAAAGTAAGAGGAATTTTTCTATCTTCACTTGGGTTCAAACATCAATGATGTTTGTTTTGATAGGAAGGTAGGGAAGTCCATCCATGAAAGGGTTTTAATTTTTCATTTTTATGGAGTTTAATTTATCAATCTTATAGAAAGAATGAGCTCTCTATGGCTATACTTGTATTTACATGATATAAAATTGGTAGATTGGCAGGTTGTGGCGTGAAACACCTACAAATATCATATTTTTTAAGCATTGCACTTACTATTGGACTATTAGTCTTTTACATTCTTTGTTACATTGATCTCTTGAATGGGTTTCCTTTTATGCATTTTTCCTTTCCCATTACTATTTCGTTGGGTATTCCACTATCCAACGCTACGAATTGATCAGTCACCCCTGCAATCCCGGTGGGACCATTATTAGCATTATACTATTATTTTATTTAGCATCTTGTTTGCTTATACTAAGAGGCGTTAGGGATCCTTTTTTTACAACTTGATAATATGATATAAAGGGGGTATTAATAATGGGTTGATAAAAATGGATACCTACAATATCTAGTGAAACTAGGGGTTTTCTTAATTGGAAAGGTATATTGGGAGGGGGGTTCAACAATACAATTTTAGGAAGCATTTTCCAATATTTAGTGAAATTAGGGATATTCTTTAATATCCTGTGAACAATCGTTCTATGTAACTAGTTCACTGAGTGAACCCCCCATGGTTCAGTATGACCCAAAAAAGTGACAGCATTTAAAAGAACAGATAAGTTTTGGAAACATATTTAAAAATTTAACATCAAGACGGTGTGATTTTTAGTGAAGTGCAATGGTGCATTCATATGTATACCATGCACCGAAAAGTGATAGTGTTGAAAATAAAAATAAAAAGTTGACAAGGATGATAGGTTTTGGCATTTGATGCAATGAGTGGACCCATTGCAATAGATACTTCATATATAAAAGTCGAAATACATCAAACATACAATGTCTATAAAGAAAAACTCCCATTGTAAAATAGAAAAGAGGATTAAACCTTGATGATAAAATTTGTATCCATATAAAACAAAAGGGAAGCTCTTGTTAGGAACAAGATACCACAAGAAGTTGGTAGATGAAAATGGAATAATTCTTTACCTCAAAAATTCCAACATGCCATCGCCTAGCCACAACTATGAGTTGATAGTACTTTACTGTGAACTTGATCTCTTTTATGACACCCTAAAAGTATGTGGTTGTTCAAAATGTTAAGGTTTGAAGGAGAAGCCTCGACATGTCACATTGGCACATTATACTAATGATCGACTATCCATTTTTGACAGTATAATACCTCCCACTATGGTAAAAAATCCAATAGGTTATATAGAAAAGACATGTAGGAACACTTCTATATGCTCCTTCTTTGAAAATTTGGAAGCTAAAACAACTACCATTTTTTTATCATAAATTAACCAATCTATCTCCTTCTGTTGAGTCAAATGAGATTTCTAGTGATCAAAAGTATGATATCAATACCACTCAAAACATCTCTACTATGACATTAAAAATGTGTACGAATTGAGAGAAAAAAAGTCCAAGTACATAGTAAATTCAGTTCATTTGTTGGAGGGTAGTGATGACTTCTCTCTTCTTATCCATTTTCAAATTAAATACAAAACCTCTTACAACTTCTCTTTATATGGCACTTGGTCGTTTTCTCTACCTTTTCCTGATGTTGGAAATGAATTTTCCTTTCGTGGTAATAGTTATATGATTGTCAAATAAAAAATAGATGTTGCAAATCTTGGGTTGTTTATCCTTTCACATGTATTCATTCCTCCCAAATAGTCAATAGCACTTATGTCATTTTTTGTTCCTCTTTATTGTCAGTTTGATTACTTGAATATGGTTAAAAACAAACATAGCATTTGAATGTATAGTATGTGCATGAATAGTTATGCTTCTGGATATGATAATAGAAAGAGCCTGTTATATATCGATGTTCATACACACTCATGGGAACATTGTAGGGTTCATAATAGTTGCAAGTTCCCATTACTTAGTGCAAATTTTTCATTTGAGGAAAACTCCAATGGCAAGGATTTCTTTACGAAAAGGAAAGCATCTAGTTTTTTCATTATGCATGCAATACATAGTTTGACTCATGGCGATGAATTGTTAATAGACTATGCCACAAACCACTCATTAAAAACACCTTGCATTGGGACTAGCTTTAGATGTCCCCTTGGGGCATAAGAAAAAGATCATAGACTAATTGTATTTTTCTTTTAATTTTCAATGGAATTAATGTAAACATATTGCTCAATTTGACATTTTGTTTTGTAAAGTGGTTTGTTGCACATGTATTATTGAAAAAAAATTAATGTTAATTCTAATAATTATCTAGTATGATGTTTCAACAAACTAATTGCATTGTGTTAACTAATACCATCGATGTATTATTCAATAATTTTGAAATAATAATTCCGATGATGGGGGACATGTAGGCCATCTTCCATTGCACCCCACTATGATTTCAAATCAAGAGAAGGATAGAAAACAATCACAAATTGGAGAGGCATCATATCAAGCATGGTTGAATCAACCACCTATTCAATTCCCACTATGTCATGAGTCACTAATTCATAATGTCTATAGTAACACAAATTATTCACATGTTGAAAATGAAGACAATGAAATAGAGGTTAGTATGGATGCTTTCTTACATGATACAAATTCTATGGAGAAAAGTTTGTTAGATCCATTCCAACGAGATGAGCTAGGGGATGGTGTTCATATCACCAATACCTTATTTGAAATCTTGAAATGTGTTTCCACTACCTCTTTCTTTGATCATGGACGTTTAAATTCTACCCAACTAGGGAAAATGATGTTACTATACAACTTCAAACAAATTTATGGTATGTCAGAATCATGTTTCTCGACACTTTTGAGGTAACTAACCATTAAATCCCCTATATTTTCAGGATTATTGTTCCACGATCAACATCGAAAATTATCGATTTTAAGAATGTTTGATGACAGTGTAAATTTATATTCCCCACTAGCTATAGGCTATTGAAATATAAGTTGTACTTCCCATTAATAATGTGTTATCTGGAAGTTGCGAAGAGGCAAAGAAAATGTTGAAATGATTGGGTGTTGAGTACAAATCATATCAAGCATGTTTGAATGATTGTATTCTATATAGAGGTGAATATGTAGACTAATATATATGTCCAACATGTGGGCTTAACATGTACCAGAAATTAAAAAAACAAGGCTAAAACACATGGTCCTCCTTATAAAATATTAAAGCATGTGCTTATAATCCCAAGGATTCAAAGGCTCTTTCGTTGCAAAAAATTAGCCATGTTGCAAGGGTGGCATGCCTTGCACATAAGTGCACCAAGAGTTATATGAATCCCAATAGATTCAATAGCCATGAAGCATATAGACGATACATGTAAAACCTCATTTTTGACCTTAGAATGTAATTATGTAAATAGGGATGAAATGGATAAAAGTTAGACATGAATAGACTAGTGTGACCATATGATGTAATTGTGTACATTTTATATTAATATTAAAATGCACGACTAATGCAAACTAATAAGGATGAAGAAGAGATGGGGAGCTATGATTCCACAAGGGGGAGAGTGATAAGGGGGTTTAAGAGGGAGATGACCCTAGTGACTTATAATTTAGGTCACTATCCTTATTATACCTTTTTATCATAAGTTTTATAAAAGCCTCTTTTATTAAAGTGCATTATCCTTAACCCTGGGTTAATTATCTTAAACCTTGGGATTAGTAAGGGAAAAAGGTGAACTCACCATGAGTGTCATTTGTCCATATCTCCTTATCCTTGCATGCCACTTTGTTAGTTCTCAGCATGCATATAAATTATTGATAACTAGTTCATTCTACCATTATTTTGTCATCATTCTGCTATCATTCAACCATCATTAGTTGTCATCTATGAACTACCATCACCAGTAACATATCCTAGATCCATCACTTGTGTTATATCCTAGACCCATACCCAAGAATAGTGACGTTTCATAGAGTCTTGACATGGAGAGTCCCTGGTCATCTTGTGCTGGAGCCCTGGAAAGGAACTGGGATACAAATCCTAAGTGACCATTAACTATGAGAAGGGAACCCAAGGGACAGTTAACTTAGAGAAGGGAGTCCCGTTCATTTTCACCTTGTGCTTGCGTTTGTTGTTGGAGGATACCAAACTGTAGCCCTTTGTCAGTAAGCAACCATGATTGAAGGAACCATCCATCCCTAGAAATAGCCAAGCTTGATTTCATAGATCAATTATATTGGTATCTTCATTATTAGCAGTTAAAGCCAATGAACATGCAACATACTTGCAAAAATGTCCTTCACAAAATACCCGATTCTTATCGTAAAGTATCTTTCCAATTATTTCATCTTGAAAGGCACATTTTCCTTGGTCCTAGCATGTTTTTACCACACTCAATTCTAATTATCCATGTGCCTTTTTTGTGTGAAATTTACTATTAGGTAGAGATTATCATAAAACTCTTTGATGGTAGAATGGATAGGATCATGCACATGCACTTTTTGTGAGTGAGAAGTTATATTTCATGCAAAATAGTATAATATTTCAAAACCTATAAAAGAAATCAATATTTTTTTCATTCTTAAGGTGTCCAGATATTTTTAATCCTCAACCCATTCCATAACAAGTAATGTGCTTTGATAAATACTTGCCATGTTTTTCACGGACATTAGAATTATTTTTATCTTGTTTCTCAAATGTTGTTTTCCTTGATTAAGTTGAAAGCTACATAAAATTTGTGGTATTTTGCAAGCTTATTTTGGCATATGGAATAGCTCGAAAACAATTGAAAAGAGTACAATTGTTACTAAAGGTGTTTGAATCTTGTGCATGTTAAGGGAAATTATCTATCTAATGTGAACCAATCTTCTTTGTTGATCCTACTTTAGTTGTCAATATATCATATTTTATTAATTGAATTGTTATTATGGTTTATCTAAATTGATAAATTTCCTGTAGGCTTCATATAAAGTGGGAAGTCATTCTATACATGCACACATCATAGAGAACACAATCTTAGGATGTCAATTGTATCATCCAGCATTGGTATGCTACAAACTATTGTGAAGTTTCTATGGTGATAAATGCATGCGAGGTTTTTAGTTTTAATTTTTTCTCTTATATGACTAACTTATTGGTGTGGCATAATCATGATGGACATGTACAAATATTATTATCTTCTACCCTCCTAGCAATTGTTCAAGTCTTGACCTTATTTTACACCTTCTTTTGTACATGTTTGATACTTTTCTTAGAGTGTCCTTAGGGAACTCCTTTGAGAGATTATACATGTTATATTGAATAATCACATCAACTTATTTTTTGTCATCTCAGTAATTAAATATAATTTCCTTTAAATGAAAATCATCTACATATGTACTTTGTTTAACTAGCTACTTGGTTCTTTATCTGCTTTCAATAGTGTAACTTTAGGAGCTGAGAAAGTGGATAAGCATTGACTTTCCTTGGAACATTAGTGCAAGTTTGAATGTTATAATTGGAAACTAGAGTTACAAATGATGAAATATGGGTGTTAATATTGCTCCTCTCATGAATTCTTAAAGGGTGCTAGCTCAATGGAAGAAAACCTGCCTTATAGGAAGGAGGTTGGTGGTTTGATTCCTTCGTACCCTACCATAAATTAATAAATGATATTGCAATGCATTTCTAAATATACAAAAATTGATAGAAATTAGTGAAAAAAATGATTAAGTATACTACCAATTGACGATAATTAATAATTAAAATGACTAAATATACTATTAATCGATGCAACTCAGTGAATAAAAATGACTAAATATACTACCAGTTGATGGAAATTAATGATTAAAATGACTTAATATACTACTTGTTGATGGAAATCAATGACTAGAACTACTAAATATATGCCCAATTAACAACAATCAATGACTAAGAAAACTATTAAATATGCTACCAATTTGACGAATTAGAACAACTAATAAATGACTAAATTTTTTTAGTCATAAATTTAGTTTTGTTATAAATAACTGGCAATAAACTACTAATAGTCATGTGACCAAAATTAGTCATTTATATGCAAATTTTTAGTATTTTTTTAGTCATAAATTTCTCTTTTTCTACTAGTCTAGATCGTCAAGCTGCTGGTGGACACAATGTAAGTCATGTTGCAGCCTATGGATGGTGTGAAGGGTCTCATCCTCACATAATTCATGTTCCATCATCTTTCTCACTAGGATATTCTTCACCTCTCCAGTATGGTTTTAATCCCCCTTCACCATCCTGAGAGTGCATTTGGGAAGAAATGGACGAGGTTTCCATATTCTCTACGTCTTTCTTGATGTGTTAAGGAACCAAACAATGGAATCCCTTATTGAAATTATCTTCATAATTGTTGGGCTAAGAACGATCCCCTCTCCCGCACCAACACTGAGCGCTCTAGTGTTTAGGATGAGCCTATAACATCCCCATCCCTCTTTGAAATTCCATAGGATGGATCACAAAGATGAACAAACATCACTAATTTCACAAGAAAATTAGGAATAAAAACTGCAGAAATCACTCATGAAAATTAAAATCAGATGAAAAATTGTTGTTGATACATCATTCAGTAATAAGATGGTAAAAAATAAGAGTTACAATGGAGAGAATTCTATAGCCTCTGGTGTGATATTTTATAGGATAGATCACATAGCTAGAGTAAATCTCACTAATCTCACTCAAGAATTGCAGAGAAGAAGAAAGAAGAAGAATTGAATCAGTAATCACTCATAAACTCATAAATGGAGAAATTTGCAGTATAATCATACATCAGTTGTAAGCTGGCACTGTGAAAAGTAAAATACAATAACAATATTGTCCAGTGAATTCGAATTAGCAAAAGGTGATTCGAATTCTCCTCAATGTGTGGCTTGGATAGCATTGGAAACATCACCCAATCAGTGGTAGTAATCACAAATAGTCAAAATTTAATCAAATGAGTCTAACTGAGTCTAACTGAGCCATCTAAGCACAAATAAAGGGATGAGACTCCAAGGAGGGCGCATGAGGCTGTCAGTAGGTCAAGTGGCACTCTGATACAGACAATTGGAAGCTACAGGCAGTTAAACTGAGCAATAAATGCATGAACTGGTCAATCAATGTTGCAACTGACTGATAGGAATCCAAGTAGTGTAGTAGGGTGCATTTGTCATCCAAGTGAGGAAAACAAGGTGCACTAGGTAGGTAAGAGGGCTACTGAGGGATAAAACAGGATCTAGGGAGATGGAAATAGGCTCTAGGTGTTGGGGAGACTACCATACTGATGACTGGATGCATGCAGTATGCATGCATGCATGCAGAATGCATGAAAAGAATGCAAATATAAATAATGATGGTGATAATATTCCAACACCACCCTGCAAGCCAAACTATGAGGAAGTAACTGAAAACTAGTAGGGCCCTAGTAACTGAGACCAAAGGTCACCCCGTACAACAATCTAAATAAATAAAGTGAGGAAAGAGGGAAAACCCAGTGGGAAGAAATCCCCTCCCCCAAAAAAATAGACTGTGGATATGCTAATGTAGCATGGAATCACTCACCCCTGAAGGAGGTAAGTGACCTTCTTTACTGAAGAAATATCTATCGGCAAGAAACGGATCAATGATGTGAGAAGGATGAAAACTTATATTCTGAAAATCATATCTGGTTCTCCTCAGATCAAGTGGATCTCCAACAAGATCTTCAACAGATCTAAGAGTAGTGGATGCCCATCTAGGAAGAGGAGGATCATCAGGTGCAAGATCATCAGGTTCTTGTGGATATGGATCTTCCATTCGCTCTTCATTGTCAGTTGCTAGATATTCGGGTTCTTGTGGATCTGGATCTAGCATTCGCTCTTCATCATCTTCACTTTTAGATTCAGAATCTGATCTCGCATGGGATGAAGCTACACTCTCTTGCTCATCAAGCAGTGGTGGTGTGGAAGGAAAGCTCTCTTTCTCAACAGTATGAGGATCATGAAGTGGCCATTCCTCAAACTATACACTCCTATCAAGGAATGTTGTCATAGTAGAGGGATCAAGAATCTTGTAGGATTTTTCACTCAATTCATAACCCACCATAATGCACTCTCTTCTTTGTGGATCTAGGGCTCTCCTTTTCTCTATTGGAATCCTTTCCCATGCTCTGGATCCAAACACTCTGAGATGAGATACATCACATTTGTACCCCATCCATGATTCGAAAGGAGTCATATCTTTGAGTCCTTTGTGAGGAAATATGTTTTGAAGGTAGGCAGCACAGTTGATGGCTTCTACCCAAAGACTAAGGTGCAACCCTTTCGACTTTAGCATGCATGTTTCCATCTCTTTTAATGTTCTGTTCTTTCTCTCTGCAACACCATTCTATTTTAATGTGTAGGGAACAGTATGCTGCATCTCAATGCCTTCTTCAGCACAAAATGTTTGAAAGTCACCTTTGACATACTCTCCTCCATTATGAGTGCGAATGGCCTTGATCTTTCTATCTGAAAAATTTTCTGCAGAAGACTTGAAAAAATTAAAGTATCCAAACACTTCTAATTTTAATCTGAGAAAGTATACCCATGTAAATCTTGAATAATCATCAATAAAAGTAAGAATATGCTTTTCCTTGTTCAAATATAGATCTGGAAATGGCCTTGCAACATCACTATGAATCAGATCTAGAGGTTGAGAGGCTCTCCTTGCCTTCCCTTTCTCAAACTTCTTTTTTGGATGCTTTCCCATCAAACAACCATTACAGTTTCCCTTGGAAAACTTGACTTTGGGTAGTCCTTCAACCATCTCTTGAGTATGCATATCTTGCAGGTAATTGTAGTTGAGATGCCCAAATATTTCATGTCATAGCCTAATCTCTTCATTTGCATGAGTGTGAAGAGCAGACTGTTTTGAGAGAGGTAGAAAGTGGGAGAACTCATAGAGTTTCGACTTGTGGTTTGCAACATCATTTGCAATGTTAGATCCTGATACCATGTCTTGTATTTCGACCTCACTTGGAGAGAAGATCACCCTCTTGGGATCTCCAGTGTGGGTCATCTGGTAGACCGAAAGTAGATTAGCAATGAGTGTAGGGACATAGAGCACATCTGAGAAGTACCCATGATCAAGTTTGATCCTTGCAATCCTCTCAGAGGAGAGCTCAGAATCATTCCCCAACATGATGGAAGGTCCAACATTAGATTTGAAACCAGTAAAGAGATCTCTGGAGGAATATATGTATCTTGATGCTCCTAAATCTATGATGAAGGAGGATTGTGTTGATTCACCTGCCATGAGAGGATGGAATCTCTCTTTGTCCTTAGTTCTTGATGGTTCACCTTCTTTCTTCCTATAACATGCAGGTACTAGAAGGTTATTCTTTTCAAGAAGTGAAGCCATGAGATCTATGGTCTTCTTCATACATTAACTATCAGGATGAAATCCTCTATTGCAATAGGTACATTTGGATTTCCCCTTATCATTTTGCTTGTCTTTCTTTGAATTCGAAACTCTTTCTGATTGGTTTGGAGCCTCCTTCTACTTTTTCTCATTTGAATTTCTGTCAAAAACAATTTCCTTGCCCTTTCCATTTGCTCTCTTCATTTTAGTGGTAGCAAGTGTTGAATCCAACTTGGGTTTTATCATTCCCATATGAACTAACTTCTCCTCCTCAAGTGTGAGAGACTAGATGAAGTCTTCAAGTGTGGGAAACTTCCATTTTGGAATGGACAGTTTTGTTGATTGGAAGGTAGAGACAAATACTGAGTAGTCGGGGCCTAGTTTTGATAGTTTGGAAAGGATGAGTTGCTTCTCTTCTTTCTCAATCCCATATCTCTTCAATTGTGAAATCATATTTTTGAACTTGTTTAGAAACTCAGTGATGGAGTTGAAACTACAAGGGCTCAATAAGATGAGCTCATTTTCCAATTTGTGACCTTTCAATTCATCTGTATGTCCAAGAAGAGATTCGAGCTTGTCCCAAACTTCATTTGGAGTTGTTAGATCTATGACATGAAAATGGAGGTCTTCGGAAGTGCCGAGGAGCAGTAGTCCTACTGCTTCATCAAGTTTATCCAAGTACTTATATTTCTCAACTGCACCAGTGGGTTTGACTACAGTTCCATTCAATACTCTAGAAAGGATTTTGGACCTAATGAAGATGTCCATCTTGGCTTTCCATTCAAAATAATTGAATGAATTCAGTTTTAGATCCATTGGTAGCTGTTGAATTCGAATTGGAGATGAATTTGAATGATGGAGATAACTTGCAAAACAAATGAAATTGTTGATGGATATTTGCTGAAAATTTGAATGAACACTACCTTAGTACAATGAGCACATGTGACTAGATCCTTCACACTTGGATAGACCTCACTGGATTGCTCCAGTGAATTCAAGACAATTGCACCAAGAATTGCTGTGGAAATCTAGACGCTTCTGGTGCTTAATGAAAGACAGTTGCTCAATGAATTACTGCAACTGCTACAACTGTTGTTGCTGCAATTCGAATAGATGGCTCTAGCTCTGATACCATGTGATATTTTACAAGATAGATCACACAGCTAGATTAAATATCACTAATCTCACTCAAGAATTGCAGAGAAGAAGAAAGAAGAAGAATTGAATCAGTAATCACTCATAAACTCGAAAATGGAGAACTCTACAGTATAATCATACATCAGTTGTAAGCTGGAACTGTGAAAAGTGAAATACAATAACAATATTGTCCAGTGAATTCGAATTAGCCAAAGGTGATTCGAATTCTCCTCAATGTGTGGCTTGGATAGAATTTGAGACATCACCCAATCAGTGGTAGTAGTCACAAATAGTCAAAGGTCAGTCAAATGAGTCTAATTGAGTCTAACTGAGCCATGTGAGCACAAATCAAGGGATGGAGACTCAAAGGAAGGAGCATGAAGTTGATGAGGCTATTAGTAGGTCAAGTGGCACTCCGATACAGACAACTGGAAGCTACAGCTAGTTAAAATGATCAATAAATGCATGAACTGGTCAATCAATGCTGCAACTGATTATTAGGAATCCAAGTAGTGTAGTAGGGTGCATTTTTCATCTAGGTGGGGAAAACAAGGTGCACTAGGTAGGTAGGAGGGCTACTAAGGGATAAAAACAGGCTCTATGGGGCTGAAAATAGGCTCCAGGTGTTGGGGAGACTACCATACTAATGACTAGATGCATGCAGTATGCATGCATGCAAAGCATGCAAATATAAATAATGATGGTGACAACATTCCAACATCTGGTAGGATTTGAATTCACCTCAATTCTAGGCTTGATGTGCATTGGAACCTTCACCCGATAAGCTCTGGTGATCACTAATGCTCAATGGCTAGTCAACTGAGGTGGACTAGAACATGACTGAGTCATTGGGGCTAGAAATTAGGGTAGGAGACTCCAAGGAGGTGCATAACTGACTGACAGTGTTCAAAAAGGGTGCTCCTACACTCAGAAGCAATGAAACTAGGTGTAACAATCAGTTAACTAAGTAATCAAGGGGACAAGGCACCTTAATTCATGGAACTAACTGCGTAGACTAATGATGACCAAAATTAAGCACTAGGGGGCCAAAAATAAGGACTAGGTGATAGGAGACTCACCTACCACTGCATCAAATGCATGCATGTAAAAAATTGTTGCGATGGTTAGAATGTTCCAACATCCCCCCCCCCCCTTAAGCCTGACTATAAGGAAAAAGATAAGTAAATAAATGAAAAATAGGGCCCTGGTTACTGATACCAATGGTCACCCCGTACAACAATCTAAAATAACTAAGGAAGAGGGAAGACCCAGTGGGAACAAAACCCCCCCTCAAAATAGACTATAAAAAATCTACTCAACCAAAGTATCACTCACCCCAAGAAGGGATCGAAGATGAGTGAATGTTTTCACTGAAAATGTTTTGGTGAAAATATCTGCAATCTGCTCTTCTGAAGGGTAGTAAAGTAGTGTGATGGTACGATCATGCACCAATCCTTGGATATAGTTCATTTGTATCTCAATGTGTTTGGTCCTCTGTCTCTAAACTAGATCTGTGGAAATCCTACTAGCACTCTGATTGTCACAAAAGATGACTGGTGTAGTACTGTAGTGAATACCAAACTCTAATAGGATTCCCTACAACCGGATGCATTCACTACACCTCTATACTCGGCTTCACCTGATGAAAGAGCGAGAGCTGCCTTATTTTTTATTGACCAACAGATAGGACCAAATCCAAACATAAAAATATACCCTGATGTAGAATTTCAATATGAACTTTCTCCAACCCAATTTGAACCTGTGTACCCAACAAGGTTCAATGGAGACCCAGCTGCATAGTGAATACCATAGGTCTTCTTTCCTTGCGCATAGTGAAAGATCCTTTTAGCTGCTTCCAGTGAAACTCATGAGTATCTTGCATGTATCTAGAGAGATCACTCACTGCAGAGGATAGATCGGGGCAAGTATGTGTAAAAAAAAAAGACTCCCGATTAGTTGTCTATACAAGGTACCATTCACCAATGGTGAAGAAGAACCATCTTCAGGACTAACACTTGAAATAAAATGAAATGTTGTTGGTTGGAATTTTTCATGTGAAACCTATCAAGTAGATCTGATGCATACTTGTATTGTGCAATATTGATTCCTAAATCACTCTAAGAGACTTCAAGACCAAGAAACTGCTTTAGCAGTCCCAAATATGACATAGAGAAGGAATTTTGCAAAGTTGAATTGATAGAACTAATCCATGAAGGAAGAATCCCTATGATTAGTAAATCATCAACATATAGGACAATAAGGAGAAGAGAGTTACCATCGGTCTTCATGTAGACATTCAAATCAAACTTGCATCTCTCAAAATCTTGGGACAATAGAAAGGACTCCATCTTTGCATACCATGCTCGAGGAGCCTGCTTGAGCCCATATAAAGATTTCCTTGATATGCACACTAATGAAGGATCCGCAAGGTACCATTTAGGTTGCTTCATGTATATATCCTCCTCTATATATTCATGAAGAAATGTGCTCTTCACATCCATGTGATGCACCTCCCAGTGCTTGGATGCAGCTAGAGCCAAAACAAGATGGATGGGTCCATCTTTTCCACTGGAGTGAAGGTGTCTGTATAGTCAATCCCTTGAACCTGAGAGAAAAATTTAGCAACCAAGTGAGCCTTGTACTTTCATGTTGCTCCATTTGAGCCCATCTTTGTTCTGTATACCCACTTACACTGAACAGGATTCCTTCCAGGAGGGAGAGAAACAAGCTCCCAAGTCTCATTTTCTCTGTAGAGATTGGCACTCTTTAGCCATAGCTATTATCCATCTTGGATATTGAGAGGCCTAAAAGAAATTTTTTGGATCTGATCCAACCATCATAAAGCATCTATCTGGAAGAAAGGGATCTGTATGAGAGAGTGAAAATCTTGCACGTTGATAGTGAGATCTGATTCTTCTTGGATCTTATGGATTGTTAGCAAGCTCACCGACAACTTCTATGGTGTTTGCATCCCATCTTGGAAGTGGTGCTAGATCATGTGGTGTTGGATATATAGGATCTATGAGATCTTTTGGATTTGGATATAGCATGTGCTCATATTCACTTTCTAAATCAGATTTTGAACTTTCATGAGAAGATGATTTTCTAGCATGTTCAACGTATTGTGGTGGAATAGTTGGTAATATTTCTGCTTCAACATGGTGGGCATCATGCAATGGCCATTATTCAAACTAGACACTTCTTTCAATGAAGTTCTGCATGGTAGATAGATCCATCAGTTTATAAGCTTTTTCATTCTATGCGTAACCAACCAAAATATGCACTCTTTTCTTTGAGGCTCTAAGGCTCTCCTCTTCTCTGAAGGAATCCTTGCCCAAGCTTTTGAACCAAAGACTCTAATATGAGACACATATGGCTTGTATCCCGTCCAAGGTTCGAATGGAGTTTTTCCTTTTAGGAATTTGTGTGGAAATCTATTCTGGAGGTATGCAGCACAATGTACAACTTTTTCCCAAAGTCTAGGAGCCAATGCTTTAGACTCAAGCATGCATGTAGCCATCTCATTTAGGGTTCTGTTATTTCTTTCAGCCACACCATTCTATTGTGGTGTGTATGGAATAGTGTGTTGCATTTCAATACCTTCATCTGCACAAAATAGTTGAAACTCATTCTTTACATACTCTCCTCCATTGTCAGTACGAAGGACCTTGCTCTTCTTATCAGTGAAATTTTCTACAACAACTTTAAACAATTTGAAATATTCAAAGACTCCTAATTTCAACTTTAGAAAATAGACCCAACTGAATCTCGAATAGTCATCTATGAATGTTAATATGTATCTAGCATTATTCATATATAGGTGAGGAAGAGGTCTTGAGATGTCACTGTGAATCAACTCAAGAGAAGATGAGGATCTCTTTGCCTTTCCTTTTTCAAACTCGTGCTCTGGATGCTTGCCAATCAACCAACCTTGATAGGTACCTTTAGCAAATCTAATGTTTGGGAGGCCTTCAACCATGTTCTGATTGTGCAGGTCTTGCAAATATTTGTAGTTGAGGTGCCTAAACCTCTCATGCCAAAGCTTGCTAACTTCATTAGCATGGGTAAGAAGTGCACTTTGAGTTGAATAAGGCATGAAATGAGAGAACTTATAAATATTGGAATGATGATATGCAATTCCTTGTGCAATGATTTTTCCAGAAGAGATCTCTTTTATCTCAAATGCAATAGGAGTAAAAATTACTTTCTTTGGAACTCCTGTATGTGTCATTTGATAGACTGAAAGGATATTGGATGCTAAGTTAGGAACATAGAGCACATCATTGAAGTATCTGATCAAGATTGATCCTTCCAATTCCTTTTGAAGGAAATTCTGAATCATCTCCCATTAGGATGGAAGACCGAATAGTAGGTTCGAATTCTGAGAAGAGATATCTAGATGTATACATGCGTCTGGAGGATCCAGGATCTATGATGAAGGAAGATGCATTTGAAGTGCCAGCCATGAGTGCATGACATCTCTCCTTATCTTCGGATTTAGAATTATATCCTTTCCTCCTAGCACCTGTAGGTATTGGAAGGTTGTTTTTCTCTAGAAGCTAAGCCATAAGGTCAATTGTCTTCTACATGAAAGCACTTTCAAGATGAAAACCTCTATTGCAATATGGAAATTTGGTCTTCTCTTTTTTATTTTTCTTTCCCCTCTTAGAATTTGAAATTCCCTTTGACTGTTTAGGAGACTCCTTTTTCTTCTACTCATATTGTTTCTTATCCCTTCCTTTCTTCTTTCCTTGACCATTCGTATTCTTTCCTTCTCCAACAGCAAGATCTTGATCCCTATATGGTTTTATGACTCCCATCTGCACCAATTTGTCCCGCTCCTTTGTGAGAGACGGGATGAATGCATCTAGAGTGGGCATGTTCCAATTTGGGATGGCTAATTTTTTTGTTTGGAAGGTGGATACGAATACAAAATAGTATGGTCCCAATTTTGATAGAATAGAGAGAATTACCTGCTCATCCTTCTTCTCAATACCACACATCTTTAGCTGCACAACCAAATTCTTGAATTTAGTGAAGAATTCTGTGATGGATTTGAAGTTGCTGGGGCTCAGAGAGATCAGCTCATTTTCCAACTGATTCCCTCTCAAATCATCTTGCTTCCCAAATAAGGATTCGATCTTTGTACAAACCTCCTTCGGAGTTTTCATATTAGATAGATGAAATATTAGATCCTTGGAGATGTTGAGACACATCAATCCATACGCTTCATCAAGCTTATTCAGGTACTTTCATTTATTGTATGCACCATTTGGTTTGACTTCAAAACCCTTGATCACCCTATAGAGACCTCTACTACACATAAAGATCTCCATTTGATCCTTCCATTCCAATAAATTGAAAGGAGAGAGTTTTGGTATTGAAGATATATCCATTGTAGGTGATTGAATGTACTATTGATGATGGAATAACCTGCAAAAACAATTTGGAAATGTATCTTGGAGGATTTTTACTGAATCTACAAATCTCTCACAAACTATGATACCATGTGAAATTCTAGAGGATGGATCACAAATCTAAACAAACCTCACTAATTTCACAAGATATTTAGGAAGAAAAACTGCAGAAATCACTCATGAAAATTAAAATCAGATGAAAACTGTTGTTGATACATAATTCAACAATAATTTGGTAAAAAATAGAATTTGCATGGAGATAATTTGATATCCTTTGGTAGGATTTGAATTCACCTCAATTCTAGGCTTAGTTTGCAATGGAACCATCACCCGATAAGGTCTAGTGGCCACTAATGCTCAATGGCTAGGCAACTGAAGTGGACTGGTGCATGAATGAGTCATTAGGGATATAAATTAGGGGAGGAGACTTCTAGGAGGTGCATAATTGACTGACAGTGGTAAAAAATGGTGCTAGTACACTCAGAAGCAGTGAAACTAGGTCTAACAGTCAGTTAACTAGGCAATCAAGGGGACAAGGCCCCTTAATTCATGGAACAGATTTTGTAGACTTCTAAAATCCCACATGAGGGTGAATTTACACTTTAGTGATGTGTATAAGGAACTCTGAGTGGATAAGGAGGCTAATGATTACCAAAATGAAGCATTAGGGGGGAGAAAATAAGGATTAGGTGTTAGGAGACTCACCTACCATTGCATAGAATGCATGCAAGATGCATTCATGCATGAAAAAACACTGTTGAGATAATTAGAATGTTTCAACACCCTCAACCCGACCAGTAGGAGGGGATATTAACTGAATCGTGGCTTCAAAATTTCACCCATAAGAAAAATTGTGAATTCTTAATATCTAAAAGGAATGTGTAGACATGAAAATAAAACACATAATGGAATGAAATAAGTCTACACACACAACATGTAATTTACACGCATAATTATCACATGAATAAAAATAAAATCATTGCACATCAAATACATCAGAATACTTATCTTTAAACAAAGAATATCCAAGCAATTAGTTGTGTAAGAGGGATTTTTGACCCATCCATAGGCACTCTATCCAACATATACTATATCTACTGAGAGGCCATCCACGGGCTGGGCTATGAGGCCACCAGGGCGAAGGAAACACCAACAAGCTTCTATCTCTCGGCCCACAACCCATTATTCTCACTGTGCTTAGCCAAAAATCTTAATCGTATCTCTACAGGGGTCTCATGAAGCCATCACAGCCATGGCACTCCTTCCAACTACCCCACACAACACAAGGAAGGCATTTCCATTCACTGATCCATAGTTCCCTTAGGAAATCCAACCCTTACAGTGCTTACCAATGTGTGCAGTAAGAGTCCAACCTGTTGTATATTGCTAATGGAGAACCTACTGCAAGATTAATCCATGGGTTCTCAAGCATCCAGAAGTAGCAGAACTCGGGTAAAGGTTTCTAGCTTTCCAAACCTCCATGCTCACCTACAACCATTTATTTTCCCTTCCAAAAATGTAGCTTTGTCTTCAAATTTGAATTTCTAGGTTAAACACAATCTAGTAATGGTCATGAACAACAATGGAAAAATATACGTAGTGTATGAGCATGCATGAGAGAATGATCAAAAGAGTGTTGAATCCAAGGATATGAGGTAAGGGTGAAAAGACAATTGGAATAGCTTCTGACCATAGAATAAATAGGACTTCTAACAGTGATAACTGTCACAACCCTCATTCTTCAATAGCTGCATGAAATGACTTTCCCCACCAACCTCACATATGCATTCAATGATTGGATTTATTAGTCAAGAGAAGGTAATTGGCTTATTTAAGGCACATGGCAGATTTGGATGAGTTCTAAGGTTGACACATGGAAACATAGGATTTGGTTTCCCCATAGGCCCCCTTCCTCTTCCCCTCTGGTGGAACCATATCCCCTCTAGTGCTCTTTACACAACCATCTTGCCACCATTTTATTAATTTTCAACATAATATTTACATACATTTCAAATTGGCATGATAATCCAATGATATGGTACAAATAAAAATATATGCATCATACATGCCTAGCCATTCACTAGTTGGGCCTTGGCCTTGAGCTCCACACTAGGAATCCATACTAGCATATTTACATCATTTACATCATTTTGATTACATACATTCCAAGTAAAAATTTGGGGTATTACAAATCCCAACCTTCGCCTCCACGTAGATAGTGAGCTCTTTGATGTAGAGGCATGCTGTGATATTTACCACTTCTCGAGGTAATCACCACCCTTATGGTAATCTTCTTACTGCAACTCAGCCCCTGGTAATCTTTTTTTTACAATAAGCCCATTGGAACCAAACAAAATACAAAAATAGAATCTCTATACTCACCTTGATCCACGACATCACATGACCATCCATTTCAGCTTGTGCTCAAGGTTAAAAACCTCCCAGAGTCCTTCCCCACCTATTCACTTTCCCAGTTTTAATCTCATTGATGATTGCATGCATGCCTACACACCATCGTGAGCTTGCCATCGTACCATGAATCCATGGAATTTCCCCTTCCCCTTCTTGTTTTTCCATCAAATCTCAACTTAAACCAATGAGCATGGTCATCGGAGACACTCTGAACATTAATTCCACAATCCAAAACCTCATAGAGGATCCTTGTCATCTTCCATCGACCTTTACTATCCATCATGCTCCCTAATATGTATCTCTCCTTCATTGAATCCACAAGCATGCCATCCCTCGGAAGTTTGATGGAGTACCATGATTCCACATCATCAATATCCCCCTCCCTTGCTTCAGTGAACAAGCCAATTAAAAATGATCCACCACCTTTCTCAAGATCCATGTCCCTTGCCACATGTCCTTATAAATTTTTGGATGGCTCATTGAATTATCTAGTGAGTGCAATACCATCACCTGCAATCAATTTAAACAATGTCAACTTTAACATGACATGAAAATAATAATATACATGAATACTAATATCAAAATTAATAAATACATTAGATATACATGTCAAACATGCTATCTCAAACTTGAATGAGTGATACATCTCAATTTTAATTTAAAATTAGAAATAAAATCATTAACATACAAACAATATAATATTTCATAAATAAAACAACATCAACATGAACATGAAATGAAAATGGAACATAAATGTGAACGATAATATCCAAATCAATATGTGTGTGTGTGTCAAATATACATATCAAATCATAAATAAAAGTAAAATGAATATGTAAAATATACATCGTAACAATAAATATATACATCTGATAAACTATAATTGTTATAAGATAGGTGACCCACCAACAGATCCATAGGAATCATTACATCCACCATGATTAAAGCCAGAGGAACAATCAGTGCCTCTACCACTAAGTTCAAAGGAAATGCCAATACCTTTGTCAAGTAACAATGCAATAACCAACATCTAGTATATCTCTCCACAAGGAATCATGTGACCCAATGACACCAACTCGTCTATAACAACAATGATTGAACTGAGTGTCACAATTGGTGGGTTGGCTACTAGAAGAGGAGAGGGTGGTTGGATGGCTAGTGGAGGACAAGATAATGGTCAATCAACCTATGGAGGAGGATATGGTGGTCAGTCAACCTGTGGAGTTAGTTCATGTTGTGGAGGAGGAGATGGTGGTCGATCAACATGTATAGGTGGGTCAATCTATAGAGAATATGATGGTCGATCGAGATGTGGAGGATGAAGTAGAGGTGGAGGAGATGGAGGATCACCATCTAAAGGATTTGAATCAAATGAAAAAGACTAACTGTAATGGAAAACCCTCATCTTCTCAAGTAGGCTAACCACATTGGCAATACGATGCATTAATAGAATAATATCACATGTAAGGGTCTCACATATCTTTGAGAGATGCAATCTCATTTGATATTTGTAATGTGCACTAGCCACACTCTATGCCAAACCATTAGTACACATAACCGATCAACCAACTCCTAACATAATTTACAATTTGGCCCATGTCATAGACCTATATTCTATAACTAAGGTAGCTTATTAACCTCATCCATCTCTTCATCGGGTTGGGGTGGCACCTACCCATCATATGTATCAATATCTATAAAATAGTAGACAACCTTGCCAATCCATCCATGCATGTAGGAACTACACAAGTTCCATGGTATGATCATTCTCATTGGAAAGCATCTCCTTTACCTCTTGAGTGATCCTACATGGGAATTTTGACTGGACCTCTTGGGAAACATCTACTCCCACATGCACATATTGCATCAGTCCTCAGCCTAGGAGGGTTGCGGTCGTAATGAGGGCCTAGTGGTCAACAACCTCTCAAAAAATAGGATAAACAAATCTTAATAAAATGGGAAGACTAATCTCTCATCAATCATAGCGTGACATCAATCCAAAGCAAAATAAAACTGTCGCAAGAAAAATGGTAGACCACTTTATACATTTAGTTGTCTACACTAAATAGCCCACATAATATAAGAAGGGGCATTTGGTGCATTTCTCATCATAGGTGTAGTGGTACATTGTCATGACCATAAGCAAGAGGCACCTAAAATCCTTTACACTTAAAACATGTAAATCCAACTAGCTACCAACAACTTGGAAGCTAGAAGGAGTGGTGATGTCCCAATTGATGTATATTTGGACATATGCCAATTGTTTATCTCCCATAATGTGCCAATTGGGATATCAAGGAACTCAGGAAAATACTCCCCTCTCCTAGACATCCTAGTAATGAAATAAATGTCTTCCTCCAAGGGATGGAACCATAGATAAAGACCAACTCTAAATGCATTCCCAGCATGATCCCACCAATGGATGAACTATCATAGTAATGCAATGTTTCCCTTGAGGGATGTCCCCTCTACATAAAATTAAGGAGGCCAATAGTATTTAGGAGTTGCCAAGTCCAAGATGTATATAAGAGCTACCAATTCCAAGATGTAATAGGGAAAGGATATAAATCCCTCTCCCTCTCTCTAGCCTCACAGTCCCATACAACATCGTATCGATCAATCTGGACCTATTTCTATCATCAATATTGCCTCTAATTAACATATATCATTAATGTATTACACACACACACACACACACACACACACACCACTAAAAAAAGTTTTTAAATGACCAGTTTTTGTTTATCTAAATACAAATGTAGAAGAATTAATCGATGCACCTTAAAAATAGTAACACATCGGTAAAGGTGTGTAAATATAATTACTGCACCACTAACAGTTTGTCAACATCATAGAAGCACCAACTACAATGTGACTATCATAAACACATGTACCATTACGGCACTGCTAATAGTGTTTCGAAATAAAAAAAGTGCCAACTACAGTTTGAATATCATAAACATGTGTGCACCATAACTGGTGTGTCCCTACTTGTCCGCACTGGTTAGGTCTTACTCGATTGTTTCTTAAACTCGATGCACACATAAAATATTAATGCACTGGTAATATTTTTTTAAATATGCACAAATTTGCAGTTCAAGGTAATCTTTAATTCGTACTACTTACGGTGACTTATTTTATGCTACACACTATAAATGATGCACCAATTTTTTTAATTGCATAATAAATTTGACAATTTTACATTAAAACTCTAGGCAATGCATTATTACTAAAGAGAACTATCAATATCTATGTGCACCCTGACACAACCAATCCATTTGTATTAATAATACTCATTGTTCATATATATATATATATATATATATATATATATATATCAATGCATTGGCGAAACAATGGCACATTATTCACATTGCATAGCATACACTAAGGCATCGTATGTAATGCAAATAGTTATTTACAATGCATCAATAATGTCTGAATATTTTAAACTAGATTATCGATGCATCACCATATTATTTCATTGTGTAGTGTCCATTTTTAAGAAATTTGGAAACATTGGAAACATTGCAATTTTTGGCCAATTCGACCCTTAGACTATTTATGACTCCAATGCTTCCAAATGGCTCCAAATGCTTCCAAATTGGGTCTGAAGGTATTTGAAAGGTATTAAGACATAAAAATGAGGATGATAGGTTTCTGGACACTCTCAAAAGACTTCTGCAACATTCATTTAACTTCAGGAGAAATTGGGGAATTTTACTAGCAATTTCGAGGTTCAAACCCCCAAGGGTAGAGGTCACTAATGGATTCCCAAATGCAGTACGAGCCTCCAAAATTTTAGAACAAAGACATGGATTAGTTAAAGGCCTTCAATGGGCACCCAAATGTATCATTATTCAGTTTCTAAAGGCTGCTGCAACTCCCATAAATTAGAGGTTTGTGTACATGTCTTCACATAAGGGGAAATGATAGGAAACTTCACCACTTGCTATGAAATTTGATATTTATGTTCCAAAGACTTATGTAATTTATATGAAACTTATTAATGAAATTAATGACTCTCCATACATCATAAATATCATAGATATGAACTGATACAAATCGAAATAAAGCAACTTCAAGCTCTCAAAACAAGATGTAGGGAAAATGGCACCATTTATGCATTGTTTGGTATTTTTACATAGTTTCACTTGGTATTTCGACCTGAGAGTCTTTTGAGAATTAAATATAGAGTATATATGTTAGAATACAAATAAATTTTGTATCTTGGACTCTCACAAAGATATGAGCATCTCACCAAAGGCGCCCTTCCTCCAAAATATGCATAGAAATGTGAGATAGAGATGGGAACAAGTTGAAGAAGAAAGATTCACAAGATGCCCTGTAGCTTCAAACTACAACAAATAACTCCATTTTAACTCCAAATGAAAGGTCTGAATGGCATCTCCAATTTTCAATTAGGATGGGAATCTTTCACCCTCAAAATTAGTACTAAGGCAAGTAGAATAGCACTCTACTAGCTTGGACAAGCTATGCTCTCCAATTCGAAAAATGAGAAATTATCAAAAGCCACTCTCCTTCTTGGTTCTTGTATTTTATACCTTCCCAAGTCTTCCATGGTTCGAATTCCCTCCATGAGCTTCATTCCAACTCGAATTGGAAAGAGATTCCAATGTGTGCCGCTTGTCCATCAATTCCTAGCCTCCTCCTTCACTCAATTCAAATGGGTGTCTCTTTGGCTGCCCTAAATCCCTTGTGCTCCTTATTGGAGACTATATTTAGCCCTGACATGTCATATATGTCAGATTTCATCATTCAGGTCTGATTTGTGTCATAAGTGTCATGGCATCTTCATCATTGTTGTCATAGAAGCTAGGGAATCTAGCCCAAGTGTCCCAATAACCCCAAGATGCCTCTTCCTCTTCCATGGGAGTTACTCTTCCTCTCAAATTAGGCCCTAATTGAGTCATTCCAAGTATTATTCCCTTCCAAATCCCCCAATAATTTTGGACTCCACCTAGGATTCGAATGGGTGAGAGTGGAATGACATGTGGCATGGGGAATCTTGCTTAAGTGGGCCCCACACCTCCAATGTGCCCTCATGACCAAGCAACACCTTATTTTCCTATCTTAATTATTTATTTATTCCCCATTTAATATATTTGGTCAATATAATTTCCATTTGGGGTTTTATAGTTCCCTTATTCCAAATCTAATGTTTCCACCCCAACCTAGGAAACTAGTAATTTGGTGGAGTTTTCTCTTTTTGAGATTTATTTGAATGGGGAAATTACAGTCCTCCCCACCCAATATTTCTTTCCCTAAATAAATTTCAAATTAGTATGCTGCAAAGTTTGTTCCTCCTCCCATGTGGCATCCTCACTTGGAAAATCTTTCCATTGTACAAAATACTCCCTTATGGTTCTGCTCCTTAATTTGCTTTCTCTTGCCTTCAAAAAAAAAATTTCTGGAATAAGTATGAGTTGTCCATCATATAATGGAGGCAGAGTTTCTGAAATAGATATTTTCTGACCAATGGCATTCTTAAGGCATGAAACATGAAATACATTGTGGATTTTGCTTCCTTCTAGAAGTTCCAACTCATAAGCCACCTCCCCAACTTTTTGAACTACCTTATATGGACCATAATATCTTGGTTTGAGATTTTCTGATCCTTTCACTTTTAAGGATGCTTGTTTATATGGTTGTATCCTCAAATAGACCAAATCATTCACTTGAAAATTTCTTTCCTCCCTATGTTGATCCACATATTGTTTTTGTTGGTTTTGGGAAACCTGCAAATTGTCTTTTAGAAGCTTCAAGATCTCTTGACTTTCCTCAATCCAATCCTTAGCTTTTGGAGCTCTACTATCACCAAAAATGTGCTCAACAAAGGTTAGTTCTTCATAACCATAAATTGATTTGAAAGGAGACATGCCAATGGACATATGAAAGGTAGTGTTGTAGCAAAACTCACCCAAATGTAGCCATTTTACCCAATTTCTTTTTGTTGCTCACCAACATAGTTCCTCAAGTACCCCTCTAACCATTGGTTCACTATTTCTGTTTGGCCATTAGTTTGAGGATGATATCTTGTGCTTGGAGTCAATTGAGTTCCCACCATATTGAAGAGTTCTTGCTAAAAATCACTCATAAATTTGCTATCCCTGTCACTCACAATGTTCTTGGGAAGTCCATGCAATCTGAAAAATTCTCTAAAGAATAGATCAACCACTTGTGCTGCAGTATAATATTATTTAATACAAATAAATGAGCAAATTTGGTGAGTCTATCCACCACAACATAAATACAATCCTTACCCAAAGCCTTGGGAAAACCTGTGATAAAATCCATTGAGATGATTTTCCATTTTTGTTCTAGAATGGGAAATGGTTGTAATAGACCAGCAGGATGTGTATGTTCATATTTTTTTTGCTGACATAACTTGCATTCATTCACATATTTTAGAACATATTCTTTCATCCCTTTCCAAAAGAACATTTCCCTTAATTTCCTATATGTTTTGAAAAAACCAGGATGGCCTGCTAAAGGAGAATCATGAGCTTCCTTCAAAATATTGTGCTTTAGATTCAAACCATGAACCAAGTATATTATGTTCTTATAGTATATTATACCATTTAAAATCTTGTACCTGTCATCACCTTTGACCCCATATAACACATCACAAGCAAAACTATCTTTGGCATATTCAACTATTAGCATATTTTTCCAATCTTTCGAACTGTCCATAAGGGAAAATGATGGTCTTCTAGATAAGGCATCTGCTAGAATATTATTCTTCCCCTTTACATATTCAATGTCAAAATAAAAATCCTGGACTTTTCTTACCCACTTTTGTTTCCTTTCATTGAGGTCCTTTTGTGTGAGAAAATGCTTCAAACTGTTATGATCAGTCTTGACCAAAAACTTGTTTCCCACCAAGTATTGTCTAAACTTGACCAAGGCATGCATGATGGCTAACATTTCTTTGTCATAAATGGAGTAGAGATTCTCATGTGGCTGGAACTTTCTGCTCTCAAAAGCTATGGGATGTTGATTTTTCTTTAGGACTACCCCTATTCCTTCTCCTGATGCATCACATTCCAAAACAAATGGTTTAGAAAAATCAAGTAATGCAAGTATTGGGAAACTACTCATTACCTCTTTCATTTTTTGGAAAGCCTTTTCAGCCTCTTCATCCCATTTGAAAGAATCCTTCTTGGTCAAATCAGTAAGTGGAAAAGTCAATTTGGAGAACCCCTTCACAAACTTTCTATAGTACGTGCATATTCCAATGAAGCCTCTCAATTCTGTGATGTTTTTGGGTGATGGCCATTCAAGTATAGCTCTTATTTTTTCCAATTGTATCTTCACTCCATATTTCCCAATGATGTGCCCAAGATATAAAACTTCTTTCAACCCAAATTCACACTTGAACAACTTAGCAAACAAATATTGTTTATGCAAAATTTTCAAGACAACTTCTAGATGATGCAAGTGTTCCTCACATGTTTTACTGTAAATCAAAATGTCATCAAAGAAAACCAAAACAAAACTGCTTGAAAAATATTTGGTTCATGCATGATTGAAATGTGGCTGGAGCATTGGTCAAACCAAAAGGCATGACAAGAAACTCGAAATGGCCATAGTGACATCTGAAAGTTGTTTTCTGCACATCCTCCTCCTTCATTCGAATTTGATGGTAACCAGATCTAAGATCAATTTTGGAGAAGAATTTTGCTCCATGTATCTCATCCATGAGCTCATCTATTCTAGGGATGGGATATCTATTCTTAATTGTCTTCTTGTTTAGAGCTCTAAAGTCAATGCACATTCTCAAGGTCCCATCTTTTTTTTTTCACCAAAACAACTGAAGAAGCATAGGGACTAGAGCTTGGTTAATGAGTCCCAATTCCAAGAGCTCTTAAATATCCTTCTCAATATCATCTATGAACTTTTTGGGATGTCTATATGGTAGTATTTGTATAGGTGAAGTGCCCACCTCCAAAACAATGTTGTGCTCAACTCCTCTATCAGGTGGCCTTCCAGGAGGAATGTCTCCAAAAATCCTTTCATATTTCTGTAGGAGTTTCTTTATCTCCCTTGGATGTTCTGCAATATTTATGTTTGTTTTGGGGGAAGTGATGAAACATTAAACATCCCATTCAATATCCTCATGCCTCAATATGGACCTCATATTGTGGGAGGACACTACTTGATTCAGATAGGTGTGCATTCCTCTCACTACCCTTTGTTTTCCTTCTGAATCTTTGAATCTCATTTCATGGATTTTATAGTTCACTGTATGTTCCCCTATATAGTACAACCATTGCACTCCCAAGACAACATTAGTATCAACAACATCAACCACATAAAAGCTATATAAAAAAGTGTAATTACCTATGGTGAGTTGTAGCTTTGGAATCCATGTTTTGCACTCCATAGTATTGTGACCTGGAATGATGACTGTGAAGCCATCGAATGGTTTAGTAGGTACCTTTCTCCTCTCCACCATGGATGCTTCAATGAATTTATGTGTGGCTCTTCCATATACCAATACTGAAACCCTTTGTCCTTGTACCACTCCCTTGCATCGAATGGTGTGGAAACGAGGCACTCCTAAAAGTACTGACATTCTCCCTTTGTCAGGTGATGGATGATATTCTTCTTGTTTCTCTTATTCTGTTGTGTCATATCCCTCTTCTTGGTATGAAATATGTCCTTCGTCCTCCATACCCCCTTCATACTCATCATCATCATAAAATACTTCAATGTATTGTGCTTTCCCCTTAGCACATTTATGCCCTGGTACCCATGGTTGGAAGCATGTGTAACATAGTTTCTTTCTTCCGAGTTCTTCCTTGCTTGGTCCCTCTTTCTTATCCTTTCCAAATGCATATTTTTTCCATGGATTCTTTTCAAATCTGAACTTGGAAGGAAAGTTGGGATTGGGAGGAAACCTTGTCTTGGGTAGCACATTTTGCAAATCTCTTTCCAAGTTCATGGCATCTTTCAATGAAGTAGGTTTGTGGGACTTAACTAAAACATTCAAAGGTTCAGCCAAACCTTCAGTAAATAGCAATACTAATCTGACCATATATATATCATCCACCTTAACTGATATTTTTTGTAATTCCAACATGTACTCAGCAGGGGTTCCAATTTGCTTCAATTGTGCTAGTTCTTTGAAAGGAATTTCTGGGTCTTTTTGCTCAAATATTTCCAATACCCTCTTAACAAATTCTTCATATGTTGTAACCTGATCATGTCCCAAAGTTTTAATTCCACGGAACCACCAATCATTGGCTTCTCCTTCGAGATGCAAAATAGTCATTTTTAGAGCATCCTCTTCAACCATTGGATTCAGCTGAAAATACACATCTAGTTTTTGTATCCAAGTATTTGCAGAACTTTGAGATGAGCCATCAAAAGTAGGAAGGGGAACTTTACCTATGGAATAATTCAATTCTTTATTTTGAAAGGGATTCCTATTACCTCCCCTCAGTTTGAGCTTGTTTGCAACAGTAAAGTATTGCTCAAATGGTAGGGTCCTTCTACAATCTTCACGCAATTGTTGCCATTCTGTTATAATTTCTTGCATATCATATTGGGTGTTAGGATATTGTTTGGAATCAATAAATTTAGGTGTATTAGCCCTTGTTGAACTCTGAAATTCATGAGCTCGATTATGAGGCCCTGTCTTTGAGAAAATACTTTCACCCATTTCCTTATTTTCCTTGGAAAGAGAACTACTGCTACATCCTATTGCCAATTTTCTTCCAATTTGACTAGCCAATAATTTGAATCCTTGCATTATCTGTTTTTAAATGTCTTCAAAGAATGGTTTCATAAATTTTCTAAACTCCTCATTATACTTTGAGGTTCCTTTCTCATCCTTACTCATGGTTTCCAAATAATGCACTTCTTCTCCTTCTTCTTCTCTTCTACCAAAAATACTTTCAGTTTTAGTTTCTAAGGGTGGGGGATTATTATTATGACTTCTTTTCCTAATGAATGGTCATCCACATCAGGTGCAAGGGCCATGCTCTGATACCACTTTTAGTGTCCCTTTTTAATAAATTTGGAAAAATTGGAAAAAAATGCAATTTTTGGCCAATTCGACCCTTAAACTAGTTGTGACTCCAATGCTTACAAATGGCTCCAAATGCTTCCAAATTGGGTATGAAGGTTGAAAGGTATTAAGACATAAAAATGAGGCTTATAGGTGTCTAGACACTCTCAAAATACTTCTACAACATTCATTTAACTTCAGGAGATATTGGGGAATTTTACTAGCAATTTCGAGGTTCAAACTCCCAAGGGTAGAGGTCACTACTGGCTTCCCAAATGTAGTACGAACCTCCCAAATTTCATAACAGAGACATGGATTAGTTAAAGGAATTCAATGGTCACCCAAATTCATCATTATTCAGTTTCTAAAGGCTGTTGCAACTCCCATAAATCATAGGTTTGTGGACATGTCTTCACATAAGGGGAAATGATATGAAACTTCACCACTTGCTATGAAATTCGAGATTTATGTTCCAAAGACTTATGTAATGTATATGAATATTCTTCAGGACATTAATGACTATCCATAAATCATAAAAATCACGGAGAAGAACTGATACAAATCGAAATAAAGAAACTTCAATCTCTCACAACAAGATATAGGGAAAATGGCACCATTTATACATTGTTTGGTATTTTTACATAGTTTCACTTGGTATTTCGACCTGAGAGTCTTATGAGAATTAAATACAAAGCATATATATATTAGAATACAAATAAATGGTGTATCTTGGACTCTCACAAAGATATCAGTATTGCACCAAAGGTTGCCTTCCTCCAAGAGCCAAAATATGCAGAGAAATGTGAGATAGAGATGGGAACAAGTTGAAGAAGAAAGAATCACAAGATTCCCTTTAGATTCAACCTGCAAAAAATAAATCCATTGTAGATCCAAATGAAAGGTATGAATGGCCTCTCCAGTTTCCAATTAGGATGGGAATCTTTCACCCTCAAAATTGGTACTAAAGAAAGTAGAATAACACTCTACTAGCTTGGGCAAGCTATGCTCTCCAATTTGAAAAATGAGAAATGATCAAAATACACTTTCCTTCTTAGTTCTTGTATTTTATTACCTTCCCAAGCCTTCCATGGTTCGAATTCCCTCCATGAGCTTCATGCCAACTCGAATTGGAAAGAGATTCCAATGTGTGTCTCTTGTCCATCAATTCCTAGCCTCCTCCTTCACTCAATTCGAATGGGTGTCTCTTTGGCTGCCCTAACTCCCTTGTGTGCCTTCTTGGAGGCTATTTTTATCCCTGACATGTCATATATGTTAGATTTCAGCATTTAGGTAGGATTTGTGTCATAAGTGGACTAGCATCTTCATCGTTGTTGTCATAGAATCTAGGGAATCTAGCCTAAGTGTCCCAATAAATACAAGATGCCTCTTCCTCTTCCATGGGAGTTACTCTTCCTCTCAAATTTGACCCTCATTGAGTCATGCCAAGTATTATTTCCTTCCAACTCCCCCAAGAATGTTGGACTCCACCTAGGAATCGAATGGGTGAGAGTGGAATGCCATGTGGCATGGGGAATCTTGTTTTAGTGGGCCCCACACCTCCAATGTTCCCTCAGGACCAAGTGCCACCTTATTTTCCTATCTTAATTATTTATTTATTCCCCATTTAATATATTTGGTCAATCTAATTTCCATTTGGGGTTTTATATTTCTCTTATTCCAAATCTAATGTTTCCACCCCAACCTAGGAAACTAGTAGATTGGTGGAATTTTCTCTTTTTGAGATTTATTTGAATGGGGACATTACACATTGATACTACTTCGATTCATTTTGCAATAGTACGCACCGCGTCTGGTGCACTCTGTATATCTATTGAACACAGTGAAACAGTTCCGGTGCAAGTTGAACGAAACAACCACACTGTTCAGATTTTGTTTCTAAAATAAAAAATAAAAAATAAAGGTGGCTTTTAAAATTTAATCCACTGAAAATGAAAATGAAGAGGTAATAAAGAGTTTGCGTGGTCTATAGTGCACCAAGGAGGCATGGTGGCCATGTACTCAATAAATGAATTTTTTTATTGTTTTCCAAAATCAAGAAAAATTGACCATAATCAATGCACAGGAGGAATGTAACAGGTGAACAACACTGACAATGATGTGATCGAAGCAAGAGAATGTGCACTGGTGCTTTAGTTGTCTAGAGCATTGTGTATCTTCTAAAAATGAAATTCCATTTCATATTTTTTATTTTTTTATTTTACCTTACCTTAGTGCTCATTTCAAAGGAGCAAATTGCTACATGTTATTTTCTATGGCGCACCGTTTATTTTGTAAAACATATAGTGCTTTGTCGACCTATATGTGCACTAGTGTTGTGTGTATATTAAAACATGTTGGACTCTATTTTAATTTTTTAAATAAAACACTAATTTATATTGTTATAAATCTAATCATCGGTCAATGTTTTTTTTTTTTATGCACACTGAGGCGATTATATGACAAAGGCACATCAAGAAGGTGTTAAAACTATGAAAGAAATATTTTTTATTTTTTTATTTTTGTATGTCACTGTCCGATTAGCGCATGTAGTGCTCCATATTTCGGTATGCACATGGGATTTTTGTGAACTAAAAAGCATCAGATCCTATTTTAGAAAGAATGATTTAAAAAAAAAATTATCATGTGCTTTGTATAAATATACACTCGGGGTGCCTTCGAAATAATAATGCATCAATGTCCTTTTTAATACTTTTAAAATTAATTTCGACCTTTTATTCATAAATATTTTATTGTGGCACATAGTGGTGTAGACCGATTGGAAAAGGAGTGAAATGATATGACACATTGTAAAGAGGTCACATGTTCAAACCTTGAAGAACCCTTGCCCCATGTTGGTGGGATATGTAGGTGCACCTAGGGGTATAGTGGTATAGTGGTAGCGAAGAGGAATCAACCCCATGTCATGCGAGTACAAACCCCACCCCAATTGTCACACGAGCATGTTATGTTGTCTGACGTCCCAAGGTGCTAACGAGTAGTATTCGCACTAAGGCAATTGTATGCTTATGGAGCACCGATTAGTTTTTATGCAAAATAAATATAGACATTTTTTTCCAACAATGAAAATGGATTTTCTGAAATTGGTGCATTGTATTATTTAGGGCATCGATGTGTATTTGTAAGAAATGCATCAATGTAGTTTATTAATTTTAAAACTACTGATAAAAAAGCTCTGCTAAAACCTTTGATTGCCTGCCTTCTCTATAAATGGATAGAGGAGACTATTTATGGAGAGGTTCCACAAAAACCTCTGTAAGAATGTGTTTCCCTAATAGTGTAATTATGTTCATCATTATATTATAATTCATAAATATATTATAAAACATATAAATTTTGACTTGATACACAATCACTTGAGTTGTAAAGTCCTTAGTATTGTTCTTTCCATTGGCATATTTCTATTTCTTTTAGTTTAATTGGGAAGAGTTTGAATGAGGTCTATATGAATCATTATTAAATTTGAATAATAACAATATTAAGAATTTGTCTTATTAAGACAGGTTTAATTAGTAAAGGTTGTAAATCAGTATGATTTCCAGTTGTTTATCATTGTCTTGTAAGTGTATTTGTGGGGGCTTCATACTAGCATGACATGAGATAGATCGATTCCTGTCGACTCTCACTATACCCTTAAGTGCACCCACATTACATGAAATTCAAACCCAAGATTTCCTTAAAAGTACACCCTATCACCAATTGGTTTACGGTTTACAGTGCACTGCTATTTTTATGAAAATATTATTGTGAGAGCGATTTTGAAATTGTATTTAATAATTCAACTAAGAACTCCTTGTTTTTTTGAAATATGACATAATCACGAATAACGAATGAGACAGTGCCTTCCGGTTGATGGTCGTGGCACCACGAGAGTTACAAGATTTGAGATATAGTGACCCCACTCTCACATGGTCATCCAATGAGAACTAGTTTGCAGCTGTTTGATGGAATTCACTCACTGAAAGGGCAGCTGGAATCAAATAAAATGGACCCATGCCTCCGAGCTTTGGGCAGAGTGAGAATGTCAAATTTCTCATCTCAAATGTGGAGGCGACTTGTGACTTTTTCGGTGATGACAATCATTACACTGTGGGCAAACTACGAAGCTGCTCAGAGAGCAGTGGAATACGTAGTAGTGGTAAAGACGGCCTCAGCAGAAGAGCGGATGGCATTAAGGCATCAAAGGGATAACTCTCTCACTCTTCTTCTCATGGAGTCCACCCATTTCGTGCACAATCTCCTCTATGCAAATCCTAGCTACCCAAGAAAATATATTCACACAGTGGTGTTATCCATAGATAACAATTACAAGCAGACTGCAGTGACTGAAGATAACGAAATACACATAAATAGTGAATATATTGCAGGTTTGCTGGAAGAGGAAATAAGAGGCCTCGTGTACAGAGAAACAGGTCGTCTATGGCTCTGGAACGGAGGCAGAAAGGCTCCTGTGGGTCTGCTTCAATGTCTCAGATCCATCGGTATTAATGAACGAACTTAATAATAGTGAACAACGGTGGGATGCAGGAGGGTTGGTAACAGCCATGTATTTACAGCATTGTGAAGGTATCAAGACTGGGTTTGTAGCAGCTCTCAATGCCAGAATGGAGAAACGATGGAAGGAGGACTTCATTGAAGAGTTGTTGGGGAAGAGTGCCACAATGGTCTGGTCAGAATTCAAGAAGATTATTCAAATTAAAATAATGCTGAAGATTGGCATTGCTCTTCCAGGCACTGAAATCGCCTCTGTTTCGGACCATGACAGTTTCAGTTAGCGGTCACTCTTTATATTTGTCTAAATGTATATTGTGAGATAAAGTTATCACTGCTTCACTTATCCAAAGCAAAACCAACGGAGAGTCAATGCTGTGAGGATTGTATGTTGTGAAATAAAGTTATCACTGCTTCACTTATCCAAAGCAAAACCAACGGAGAGTCAATTCTGTGAGGATTGTATGTTGTGAGATAAAGTTATCACTGCTTCACTTATCCAAAGCAAAACCAACGGAGAGTCAATGCTGTGAGGATTGTATGTGTTAATTTTTTCATTGTTGTTTCTCTCCAAATGTTTTCTGCTGTGAGAATTGTATGTGTTAATTTTTTCATTGTCGTTTCTCTTCATATGTTTTCTTCTAGTTTTAGTGAATTAGAAATTCAATACCTTAGTTGGTAAAATGCATTGCTTTTAAGTAATGGTGCAAGATTGGCGGTATCTTTTCAAAAATGAAAAAACTTATATTGAAGTTTTTAACGATCTGAAGACTATCAGCAAGATACAAAATCCAACTACAGCAGAATACATCATCCTGCAGCAGAGGAAAATTAAAAGAAACAAAATGAACCAGAGTTTACTAACTGATACTCAAGGAATTCATTATAATGGATAGAGCCATCCATAGGCCTAATGGTCAATTTAGATAAGAAATCAGTTCTTCCCTTAAGCTCCCTGTAGATGTGTTCAAAAGAAATAAGAGGGAAGGAGTTGATCAAAAATTCTGAGAGAGGCTTTTCCAATCGCCCAATAGATGATTACCTTGGAATCACTGACAATCTTGATGTTTAATAAGCCTATCTTAAGTTATGCCCATATGGTAGAGCAATTGGTAATGAGTAATTGAAATGAAAAATTGTAAATGGAAGGTCACAAGTTCAAATCCACGGGAATAGTTGCTTATAAAAAGAATATGAAACATTTTTTCATTAATTTGCATCAACATTGGAAGTCGACAATGAGATGATGTTTATTGACGAGCAATGGTTTATTTAACATAATAATGTTAATAAATATTTAATGTGTAATTTAATTTTTTATTTAATATAATAATAATTTTAATAAAGATTTTATGATTTAATTTTGATAAAAATTAAAAATTATCAACAATATAGAATATTTAGTTTTTTTATTTAACATTGTTTTCTAAATTATTATTACTGTTAAATCTCTAAAAATATTGTTTTGTATTTTCATTAATTTTTTAAAAATAAATTTATATTACATTGAAGGCGGAAAAATCACCTTCTTGTTATTCCGAAGGAATCAAGGAAAGCTTGGGGAGGGCAACAATCTTTCCTCCCAACCACCCAAGCTACAACTAATGGACACAAGTAAAACAACATTGTATTAAATAATTTTGTTAAATTTTTATAATACAAGTAAAATAATAGTATATTAAAGATTTACATAGTTATCCTCATCATAGTTGTTTGGAACCAAAAAGACTACAATGCATAAATTACAACTATATTGTGGTCATACCCTCTAATTATGAATAAAAGTGGTAGGAAAATACCATGGACAAATATGTGAGAAGACAAATTTCTTCAAAGAGAGGGAGGGGTGTTGTGAATGAAAAAATGGAGATCTAACCTAATGCAAATTATTAGTTTAGGGTTGTAAAAACTCCACATCTTCCAAGGTTTATGTATGAAAATATCATTGAAAAATATGTGAGAATATAGGCCTATTCAAAGAGGGAGAGATGATGTGAATGCAATGGAGGCTTGATCTAAAGTAGATTGTGATTTCAAGGCAGTTGTCAGTCTAGTTCTTCTAAGTTTTTCTCTATCTCATTATGTCATTCTTCATGCCTAGCCCCACGAACTTATGAAGATCACATTAAAACATTTGCTAATTTGCTAGCTCTTCCTCCAACATCGAGTCATCTTCACTACCTCACACCCTCAATTGCACCAGTTCACATGGTGTTGAAACTCTTTTGTCACAATTATAAATAACTCTATATTTACCTAAAGTCCTTTAATTTAGAGAGACCTTTTGTGTATCTATGTCATATAACAAGTGGAAGGAAATGTGATTCGATACATTATATTGCATCTATGTATTTCCTTTGTTTCCTACTTGTGTGTATTATCAAGTTTTTAACTGGTAAACCCATGTAAAGCCATAGCTAACATTGTTACACCTAATCCTCTTCTATTCCTTGATAATAGTATGCATGGTTTTTTGTTGTTGGGATGGTGAAAAGACATATCATAACTAATTTTTTAATCAACATCAAGGACATTTATCAATGGTTTCTATTAGTTAATGACTCATTATCATTATCCATGGAAAACTAAGTGAAATGACCCATCAATAGTCTATAAGGGGGCATACTTTCACTACTATCAGATGCCTCTCAACGTTAGCCTATTTCCTTAAGTCCATAAAAGACTAGCTCTTAGCTAATAAGAATAAATTTTAGGGCTTACTCCATGACCAAAAAGGGAGATTTCATCCACCATGGTATCTTCAAGATATTAAGTATCCCCTCTTCTCCATCATGCCATTGTTAAGGTTAGGTAAAAGTCATGTAGTATCAAATATTCACTATAATTTAACTCCATACATGAAGCTAGGGTACTATACCCATTTATAGTTTTACTTCTTACCCACAAAAAATAAGAGCATCTTAAATATAATCAATTAAGAAATTATAGTGTCAAAATTTGTGTAAGATTTCAAAAACTCTTAATATATAAATATGCTCTTAACGTGTGAGATATTGACCATTTTTACAATTGATACAAAATAAGTGATCTTCAAGAGTGTCGTTGGAATAGATGAAAATGAACCACTAGCATACCACAATGTATCTTATGCGTGCATATGAATTTTAGGTCATAATGGGCTACATGTGTCTTTTCTCTTTTGGAAAGTGTTGGGCTTCAAGACATTTCCATATATCTATGGATGTCAATGATGCTTTCTTCACCCACCACATGTGTTAGATTGCAACATTCTCTAATGGTAATGCCACATTTAAACATTCATCTTAGTTTACTTATGTTGAATTATTACATTTCTAAATGGATATAAAAGCTTGCTTACTATTAACTGTAGTTTTGACTATGTTTGATTAGTATGGATGAATTTCATTGAATATAGGTCATAATGGTTAACTATGGTTGATTATAGATTGACTTTGTTTAACTTTGCTTTACATTGATTAATAATTATTCACTATCCTATGTGGTTGACTTTGGTTGATGTTTGTTAAAATAGTTGAATGTTTTATGTGGTTAACTTTTGTTCACTATCGTAAGTCGTTGACTTTGAATGAATTTGGTTAACGATGGTTGATTATGCTTGACTAAGGATGACCATGTTGAATATAGTCGAACATGGCTGACTTCGGATGAATATGGTTTGTATGGTTGACTATGGTTGGTAATGGTAGAATATTGTTAACCAAAGTAGACCATAGGTTGACTATGATTGGTAATGGTTTCGGGTGAATCCACGAAGATGGTTTAGTGACACTTTTTGGCGAAAAGTGATGGTGAAAATTCGTTTTTTTACTCATTTGTTAAATCAAAGCCCTCAAAACTCATATATACCTTGTGAATTTCAACATGCAACAAAAAAAAAAATTGTAGGGAATTATGTTATCTTTCCAATTATATATTTTTTAAAATAATAATGTCGTTTAATATGCCAAAATTGCATTCAATGAAAGGTTTGTTCTTGTAAATTTTAGGAAAAATTAACAAGTGGCTGGTGTGAACATAAAATAATTTAGTGATAAATGCATAATTTTTGAAAAAAAAATATATGAACATAATCTACACAAAATGCACTGGGTGCACATTTTTATTTTAAATTTATTTTGAAAAATATATTTTTATTAATTTTAAAAATGACCATTGAAACATTTAATCACATTTCGTACACATGTATGTTCATGCAAACGTTTTTTTTACTCGTTACAAAATTCAACAACAAAAAATTACTCTTTTGAAGAGGACAGGTTGATCTAGGACGTATATATTTTTTGAAATTTTTTGGTTGTGTACTTTTTATGTTATTGATTTTTCTTTGCATTGATTCAAAATTGTGGACACGGTTTTGTAAGTGTAAGTTTGAAAAGAAAATTAATATATATATATATAATATGAACTCAGAAACCTATGAATTATATGCCAATGGCTAGATGATTCGTTGGAAAATGCATCGGTATGAATTCCGCCACCTAAGGTGCATCCTGGGACAGGGTTTAGGCTTGGCAAAGAAGCCAATAAAATTAAATTTGCAAAATTCTTGTTGTAAATCCCTCAATTGAGCTATTAGCTTGATCGAGGTTTTTAAAACCCTCAATCGAGGATTTAAGCGCATTTTTAAAATAACTCGATCGAGGTTTTATGTTTGGTTAAGTCAAAATCTCGGTCGAGCTACTTTTTAGTTTCTATAGTCTTCCAGCGGACTTTTATCTATTTTTTACTAATGGCAATAGCTTGATCGAGGGTTAATAAAACCCTCGATCAAGCTATAGATCTCTATCAAAGGTTTTATTAACCCTCGATCGAGCTATAGATCTCTATCAAAGGTTTTATTAACCCTCGATCGAGCTATAGATCTCCATCAAAGGTTTTATTAACCCTAGGTCAAACGTTTTTAAATAGCTCGATCGAGCGCTTGGTTAAGCACTTGATTGAGCTTTTAAAAGCTTGATCGAGCGCTTGGTTAAGCCATTGATTGAGCTTTTAAAATCTTGATCGAGGGCTTAGAAAATATCGATTGAGCTCATTTTTTTCCATACCTGTGTCGTCCTCTTTCTAAAAAGTATGCATCTTCATGGGAACACCCTTTCCTAAACACATAATTGATTTACATTCAGAGATGTTTGATTATGGTTGAATTTGGTTGACCATGATTAACAACATCTAATAATGTTTAAATATGGTAGGAGGTTGACTTGAATTGTATGTTAGATTATAACATTAAGAGGTTGAATTCAACAAACTATCACATTGCAACATCATGTGTGACAATAATATTACATCACATATCCTCCATTATTTTTTAATCATAAGTACTACACTAATGAAAATCCCTTAACTATGATATCAACAAGACTTGCAGCTAAGGCCAAAATCTTATTATCACACAATAATTTTACACTCATATCAAGATATACTTAGTTATATTGTTTAAACCTAATTACATAATCATGTTGTTGAAACCTATTTTTTTTAAAAAGATACAAACTAAACAGTTCCATTTTTTTAACATTTAATTATGTTTCTCCTCTTCGATTTTCCATCTCCCTTTCCCAAAAAAGTTCCATTTCCCCTTCCAAAAGAGCTTGGGTTATGAATCTAGTAAAATATTTTTTTAATATTCTACACCACCAACCAATTGGCATGTTGGGTTTTGTAGTTCAACAACCTTATAGATTGACAGTGAAAATAACCTTATAATTTTCCTTTCCCATAAAATTTCTTAATAATATTCTACACCACCAACCAATTGGCATGTTGGGTTTTGTAGTTCAACAACCTTGTAGATTGATAGTGAAAATAACCTTGTAATTTTCCTTTCCCATGAATTTTCTTAATAATATTCTACACCACCAACCAATTGGCATGGTGGGTTTTGTAGTTCAACCACCTTGTAGATTGACAGTGAAAATAACCTTGTAATTTTCCTTTCCCATAAAATTTCTTAATAATATTCTACACCACCAACCAATTGGCATGTTGGGTTTTGTAGTTCAACAACCTTGTAGATTGACTGTGAAAATAACCTTGTATTTTCCTTTCCCATACAATTTCTTAATAATATTCTACACCACCAACCAATTGGCATGTTGGGTTTTGCAGTTCAACAACCTTGTAGATTGATAGTGAAAATAACCTTGTAATTTTCCTTTCCCATAAAATTTCTTAATAATATTCTACACCACCAACCAATTGGCATGTTGGGTTTTGTAGTTCAACAACCTTGTAGATTGACTGTGAAAATAACCTTGTATTTTCCTTTCCCATACAATTTCTTAATAATATTCTACACCACCAACCAATTGGCATGTTGGGTTTTGCAGTTCAACAACCTTGTAGATTGATAGTGAAAATAACCTTGTAATTTTCCTTTCCCATAAAATTTCTTAATAATATTCTACACCACCAACCAATTGGCATGTTGGGTTTTGTAGTTCAACAATCTTGTAGATTGACAGTGAAAATAACCTTACATAATTTTCCTTTCCCATAAAATGTCTTAATAGTATTCTACACCACCAACCAATTGGCATGTTGGGTTTTGTAGTTCAACAACCTTGTAGATTGACAGTGAAAATAACCTTGTAATTTTCCTTTCCCATAAAATTTCTTTGCAATGTTTGTTCACTAATTCACAAGCATTAGGATTAGAAGATGAGATAATGTTTATTGTTTAGCAGTTGATAGTGTTTATGACATCAAATGTCAAAATGATACTGTGATCACTTTACCTTAAGTAACTCCAAGAGATCCTATTGTTTGGCATGCCACTTGTTTTGTTGTGATTGTTTTGATTTGTTTGTGTTTAACTAAATTGTAGAATTTGATCCATGATCCCAAACTAATACACAATGGTGTCAAAATAACATTATTATACCTTCTTAAATAAGTCTCATAGTTCATACAATTTGTCATAGCCCCAGACTAGCATGACTATGAATCACACATACAAATTTAAATGATATGGACTAGACAACCTAAAATTGAGGGCTCATTAGCTAGGACAAATTTATAATATTAAGTATTTCTGAAAATTTTAGCAAGATACGTACGTTATATCATTGAATGTGAGGCACAATCTACACAACCTGAAACGCTTTGAGATACATCGACAGTAAAACTAACCTGTAATTTTCCATTCCCGTGAATATTATTTTCTGCAACATTTGTTCGTTAATTTGAGGGCTTTGGAAGTAGACGTTGAGATGATGTTTATTGACGAGCAATTAAGAGAGTTTTTTTACATAAAATGTCGTTTTCACTTTGGTATTAGGTACTCGAGGAGCACCTTTTTTGTTTTAACTTTCGTTTCGTTTTAAATTTGGCACATGCCTGTTGCGCTTTATTTTTTTGGTTTGTTTTGAAGTTGGCATATGCTTCCAAACTAGTACGCCCATGGTGCCCACTGACATTGTAATGCTTCCTTAAATAAGTCTCATAGTGACAGCCCCAAACTAACATGACTATAACAAGGTATTTCAAATCGTGGAGTGATACAAACCTTGAGGACTCGATGGTGGGTTATGGAGTTTTGAAGATGATATTTGAATTGATGATGTGCTTTTGAGCATCATAGTATAATTCGGCAGTATTGGCATTTCATGTACAAAAATTCGGAACAAATTTGAATTCAACGAAAATTCGATGTAAGTGTAATACTAATACGGATTCTTAGTAATGGAAAATTAAAGTTTGAAAACCAATTTAAAAAAAAAAAAAACTTAAACACTATAAAACATAAATGCCATTCAATTTATACTTTCTTATTAATAACTAGTTGTCGTAACTCACACTTGCCATATGGCAGGTTGAAATTATAATTTTTTGTTTTTAAAATATATTTGATTTTATTATATAAATGTTTATGTACATTTATCGTATATTTTTGAATAATCAATTAAAAAATATTATATATAAGTAGTCTACTTCCATATTTTATTCGTACTAAATTTTTTCATTACGTATTTTTTCCGTATCGAATCGTATTCGTACTCGAATTATGCTACTATGCTTTTGAGATGATGTTTGGAATTTATAACATGTTTTAAAATGTTTTTTTAAGTATTATGTAATTTTAAATTTTTTTGCTAGAATTTCCTTGATTTGTGGGAGTGGTCTTTGGTCTAAGAAATCATGACCTAGAGGCATTTAAGTCGTCCGGCTTACGCCACACCAACTTTCAAACATGACTATAACAAGGTATTTCTAGTCGTGGAGTGATACAAACCATAAGGACTCGATGGTGGGTTATGGAGTTTTGAAGATGATATTTGAATTGATGATGCGCTTTTGAGATGATGTTTGGAATTTATAACATGTTTTAAAATGTTTTTTTTAAGTATTATGTAATTTTAATTTGTTTTTGCTAGAATCTCCTTGATTTGTGGGAATGGTCTTTGGTCTAAGAAACAATGACCTAGAGCTATTTAAGCTGTCCAACCTGGGCCACACCAACCTTCAACTAGTTGGATTTTGGGTGTCTCCTCCCATATAGCTCACCCCTAAGAGGAATGGAATCTGGGTCACCCTTCTGACAAGACCCACACCTTAACCAAATAAACTAGCTAGAATTGACATGTAATTTTTTTTTAATTATGTAAAAAAAAAAATATTTTTTATTTAAAATTGGATATCATTTTGAATGAAGATATAGTACAGATATTCAAGGGTGTGTAATTTAATTTTTTTATTTAAAATAATGATTTTAATAAAGATTTTATGTTCCAATTTTGATCCAAAAGTTAAAAATATAAAAAATACAGAATGTTTAATTTTATTTATTAACATTGTTTCTAAGTTATTATTACTCTTAAATTTCTAAAACTATTGTTTTGCATTTTTATTAATTTTTTTAAAGATAAATTTATATTACATTGAATGAGTACATTTCTCCACACACCACATGTACTTGTTTGAGAATATGCCTCATGAGGAATTCTTGATGTTCGTCAAGGTGTTCGGTGTTTATTGATGGATTCATTTTGAAATTTTATTATTAACTCCTTAACTATTTTTGCAATGTAAGTAAAATAACATTCTATTAAATAATATCGTTCAACTTTTATAATACAATTAAAATAGCATTATATTAAAAAATAATTGTTGAACGACAACATAGTTATCCTTATGGTAGTTGTTTGGAACCAAAACGACTAAAATGCATAAATTACAACTATATTGTGGTTGTACTTTCTAATTCTAAATTAAAGAATGTGGTGTGAAAATATCATGGACAAATATGTTCGAGAACACATATTTGTTCAAAGAAAGGTGTTGTGAATGAAAAAATGGAGGTCTAACCTAATGTAAATTGTTAGCTTAGGGATTCAACAACTCCACTTCTTTCTAGGTTTATGTATGAAAATATCTTTGATAAATATACGCGAATATATGCCTATTCAAAAAGGGAGGGGGTGATGTGAATGCAATGGAGGCTTGATATAAAGTAGATTATGAGTTCAAGGTAGTCGTCACTCTTGTTCTTCCAATGTTTTCTCTACCTCACAGTGTTGGTCTTCATGTCCAACCTCATGGACTTATGAAGATCTTATTGGAACATTTGCTAAATTGTTAGCTCTTCTTCTAGCATCAAGCCATCCTCACTACCCCACAGTGTCGGTCTTCATGTCCAACCTCATGGATTTATGAAGATTTTATTAGAACATTTTCTAAATTGCTAGCTCTTCTTCCAGCATCAAGCCATCCTCACTACCCCACACCCATAACTGCACTAGTTCACATGGTGTTGCATTTATTTTGTCACAATTATAAATAAATCTATATTATTTACCCAAGGTCGATTAATGTAGAGAGCCCATTGTCACAGCCACAGTTTTTCTAGTCATCTGCACTTGCAAATTTGAACTGTGCGGCACTTCCCAGGAGCACCTTGAGGCAAGGCCAAATCAAGAGCGCACCAGTAGACTATGCCTAGAACCCGCGGAACCGTTTAACCCTTAACCCTTGAGCTTGTTACACTTCACTTATTTAACACTTATCCATTTTAATAAAAAATACAGTTGCATGCAGTAAACAATTAAACGAACACAATTGCAAATAGGGTGGGGTTTCCCAACTAGCGAACCCCCAGAGTCATATATATATAAGTAGAGTTACATTCAGTGGAGATGCCAAAAACAATAGCACTCTGTGTGCTTCCAACCAACTAACACACAAATTACAAAACTACAAAGAGTAAAACATGTGTTACCTCCTTCTTGCAGATGGACAGCGTGCCTGCTCCCCCGAAATCCAGACTCTCTCTGTGTCTTGCAAACTCTCCTTGCTCATTTCCTTTAGCCTTGGTTGAATCCGCATTTATATAGGATTCGTCATGTGGGTGGGTGCAACCCAAAGTGCACACATGTCTGGCGCCCACGCAACCTCTTATCGGCCCATCCAAACATCTGTATTGTCCACGCCTTAGCCCATCCGCGAATCACCCAAGTGACTGGAACGCCCACTAGCCAACGCCCATCGAGGTGCCATGTGCCCACCTCTGTGTGGGTCAAGCACCCATCGCTTCGTTCACTTAGCGCCTCTGTTCCACACCGTACGTTGCACGCCGAGCTGCCTCCTCGATGCCATGGGGGGTTCACTCAGTGAACCCCCCATAGCACGACCATTCATAGGATATTAAATAATATCCCTAATTTCACTAAATATTGGAAAATGTCTCCTAAAATTGTATTGTTGAACCCCCCACCCAATATACCTTTCCGATTAAGAAAACCCCTTGTTTCACCAGATATTGTAGGTATCCATTTTTATCAACCCATTTTTAAAACCCCCTTTATATCATATTATCAAGTTGTAACAAACGGGAACCCTAATGCATCTTAGTATAAGCAAACAAGATGCTGAATAAAATAATAGTATAATGCTAATAATCATCCCAACGAGATTGCAAAGATGACTGGTCAATTTGTAGTGTTGGATAGTGGAAAACCCAACAAAATAGTAATGGGGAAGGTGAAATGTGTAAAAGGAAACCGAGTCAAGAGATCAATGTAACAAAGAATGTGAAAGACTAATAGTCCAATAGTCATTGCAATGCTTAGTAAAGATGAGAATTTGGAGGTTATTCCTTAGCAACAGTTAAGACTGATATGAATCCATACCATGAATTGGAAGTATGAATCTAGCTCGTGATTTGGAGGTTATTCCTTATAAAAAACTAGGATTGATATGAATCCAACATGGGATTTGGAGGTATGAATTGAGCCCATGATTTGGAGCTATGAATCCATCCCATGATTTGGAGGTTATTCCTCGGCCCACCCAAATAAAATAACCCCCAATATTTATATTACTATGTCAAATTAAAAAACCCCCTTGACCCCTTAATACTAGGCAATATATTTTTGAGGATTTTAGGAGTATTCAAACCCCCAATATGAATGGACATGATATGAATAGCCTCATATGATATTTCCTTGATGGTGAACCCCCTGTGCTTGGTGCAAGATCCCAACATGAGCTACAGCGGGATTCCAACCTAAGTTCCTTCGTCGGCTGCGAACCCGTGCTAGAGCTTCATCTTCCAACCCGAGCTCCTTCTTCTGCCTTCCAACCTGAGTTCTTCATCGGCTGCGAACCTAAGCTCACTCCATGTCTTCCATCCCGAGTTCTTTGTTGACTGCGAACCCGAGCTCACTCCCCGACTTCCAACCTGAGTTGTGCAAGGTGATTATCGCAGGCTTGCCAAGCACCACGGTAGTTTTTCTAAGGAACGCGTCCACCCTGCAAGCGCGTCTCGGATGTTCTATTGCGGCATTAAGTGGGAGGTTCGACGAGGCAGTAACAACCTCCCCCACCGAACTGGTCATCGTCCCGGCGATGCTACTTCCGTGGATTTCGTTGAGGTGGTATCCCATGCTCTTCTTAGAATGCTTTGATCAAGTCTTTCAAATTCCACAAAGTATTCTTCCACTCCCAACTTTTCTCTTCATCCAGCAAGTCTTTCCACTTGATGAAGTAATCCAACCTTGAGTGCTTTCCACGCTTGTTGAACCAGTGTCCCAAAATTGTTGTTGCTTGCTGATCAGGCCTATCAACGATCATCGCAGGAGATCGTGTGGGAACATTTCGTTCCGGCTCGTCTTCATCAGCTCGGCACCTCCACAACTGAATGACATGAAAAACTGGGTGGTATGCACGCAGGTGTTTTGGGAGTCTCAGCTTGTAGGCCACCTTGCCCACCCTCTCAACGATCTCAAAAGGGCCATCATACCTCTGCATCAAAGAGCTTGCTAGGCCCTTTGGAGGAACAAACTGCTCACGCCCAAGTTTGAGAAGGATGGTCTCTCCAACTTGGAATTCTTCATCTCTGCATTTCTTATCCGCACACTTCTTCATTCTCTTGGCTGCCCTGTCTAAATGAGCCTTATGCGATTTCAATTTGTCTTCCCATGATTTCATAAACTCTGCCGTAGCTGAGTTCAGTCCTACCTCACCAGTCGCTATGGCTTGCGGTGTCAATGACTTATGTCTGGTTTCCAAATCGAACGGACTGTAACCTGTCGCTGAGCTCATCTGCATGTTGTAGTTGAATTGCGCTGTGTCCAACAAATCTAGCCAGTTTTAATGATCAGCGTGCACAAAGTGCCTCAAGTAATTCTCCAGAATTGAGTTAACTCTCTCTGTCCGTCCATTTGTTTTTGGATGAAATCCCGAACTCGTGAGCAATTGCATCCCAATCAACTTGAATAACGCTAGCCAAAACTTCCCTATGAGCCGCACACCTCTGTCAGATACAGTATTAAGTGGCAAACCATAGTACTTAACCACATGTTTGAAGAAAATATTTGCCACATCCACTGCTCTAGATGGTGACTTCATCGGCACAAACATCGCATACTTGGAGAAACAGTCTACCACCAAAAGTATTTTTTTATACCCCTATGTGATCGGTAGCTGCGTAATGAATTCCATGGAGATGCTTACCCAAGGCCTCTCCAGAATTGGAAATGATTGCAACAACCCCGCTTTCTTCTTCATAACAGACTTGTCTTATTGGAAAATAAGATAGGTGCGGACATACACTTCAACATCCTATTGCAAGTGTTTCAGAAAGAAACTCTTCTCAACCAAGGCACACGTCTTATGCTGCCCCAAATGTCCTTCCCACGTAGAGTCATGACACTCCTGCAGCAATTCTTTTATGAGATTAGATGCTTTCAGAACATATAATCATCCCTCGAAGTAGAACAGTCCATCTTTCTCCTGGAACCTATTTGTTTTTCCTTCCTTGAATTGCTTCATGATGCTTCTGGCTATCGGGTCCCCCATCAAGTTCTCCCTAATCCTTTTCTGCAAGTCAGACACAAATTGAGATGTCGGGTCAAGTGGTTGTCCATCCAAGGCTGTGAGTTGAGCTTTCCTTCTCAACACATCCACAGCTGCATTCAACCTGCTTGGCCGATACTCTAAGATCATGTCAAACTCCGCAAGGAAATATTTCCATCTAGCCTGCTTGGGAGAGAGCTTTGGTTGAGGGACGAAGTATCTAGTAGCCACATAAACGTCTTCACCATGAATGACTTACCCAATAAGTAATGCCTCCAAACTCTCAAGCAATGCACCACCGCTATCATTTATTTCTCATGAACTAGGTACCTTCGTTCCTGATCCTAGAGCTTCCGACTCTCATACACCACCGGAGGACCTTCCTGTATCAAAACTCCTCCAATAGCGAAATCAGAGGCATTCGTCTACACTTCGAACTCCTTTTCAAAGTCAAGAAACCACAGCACTAGAGCAGTTTCAAGTCTGTGTTTTAGCTCATCAAATGCATCCTGGAACTTCCGTGACCACTTCCATGCCTTGTTCTTTTTCACAACTCAGTAAGAGGCGTCTCTATCTTGGTATAACTTTCCACAAACCTACGGTAGTAGTTTTCCAGGCCGTGGAAGCTGCGCACTTCCTGCACTGTTCGAGACTCTTCCCAATCCTAGATCGCAACAACCTTTCTCTTGTCCATGCGAACCTTGCCTTGTCCAACTCGATGGCCCAAGAACAGAATTTCCTCTTGCCCAAACGTGCACTTGGATTGCTTCAAGTACAAATTGTTCTCCTACAATGCATCAAATACCTCTTTCAAATGTTGCTTATGCTCCTCCATTGTTTCACTATAGAAAACGATGTCATCCAGATATACTACAATTGATTGGTCCAAGAACGGGCACAGCACATCGTTCATCAATGTGCAGAACATCGCAGGGGCGTTGCAAAATCCAAATGACATAACCATAAACTCAAATCTTTCATATCGCATCACGCACAAAGTTTTGTACTCATCACCTTTTGCGATTCTGACTTGATAGTACCCCCGCCTCAAATCCAGCTTTGAGAACACTCATTCCTTGGCTAACTTATCAAAACAATTAGCCGCCAACGGAAGTGGATAACACTTCTTGATGTTTTGCTTGTTCAACATCCTGTAGTCCAAGCACATCCACAATTCTGGTGTATCTTTCTTCCATTGGAAGAGCACTAGGGCACCATATGGAGACCTTGAAGGCCGTATGAAACTAGCATCCATCAGCTTGGTTAGTTGTTGTTTCAACTCCTCCAACTTTGGTCCCGACAGTCTGTATGGCACCTTAGCCATAGGTATGGATCCCGGCTCCAGCTCAATACGATGATCAACATTCCATCTTGGAGGAAACACATTAGGAAAGTTCTCGGGCATCAATTCTACATAGGTATCCAACATGTCAGCAAGGACAGGAGGCGTAGGCATCCCCACAATTCCCGTATCAAAATCGTCCAACAATGCTGCAACATACATCCGCGTTCTTGACCACCAAGCCACTTTCTTCATACTTAGCGTAGAAACAAAATTTTCCTACCTTCCTACTTTGCTAGCAACGGTGCGCACCACACTTGGTTTTTATCCGCTTAGAATAACCATCTTATCCACGAACAACAACAACATCGCTTGATGTCTTCACACGAAATTCTGACCACGGATCATCTCAAAATCATCGAGAGGCATCATGGTGAAATATTCCTTTCCCGTCTAGCATCCCAACTGAATGTGCACACCTGAAGCCACACCTACAGTTGCCTTTTCTGTAGATTTCACTGCCTTGATGCAAACACCACAGTTCTTCCTCCTTAGACCGATCGCATCTGCAAATTCTTGCTTCATGAAGTTGTGAGAAGCACCTGTGTCAACGAGGACCCTCACTTTCCTTCCGTTCACCACAACATCCACAAAGCTGAGTGTGTCCACCTTCTGGTCCCTCCGCACCACACCAAGGTGACAACATAAGCCGCCCGTCACCTGGTCGCACCTATGTTCCTTCATCCCATCCTGAATGGATTGCACTGCAACCTACGCCTGTCGTCACATGTCTACAGCAAACCCTTTCCTACATGTTAGGGATTTCGTGGAGTCTCAATTTTTCCAACTCCACATGGTCTCCATTTCCTGCAATCACAACTGAGCCGCAAGCATGCTCTTCTAAGCTGTTGCATCTTCCACCAACAATGCCAATGCTGGGCACACTTTCTCTGTAGTCTTCGTATCATGTACCCTCCATTCCATCCAACTTCCAAGTGGCTACGTTTTTGGCATCTTCGAAGGCTTAGCCAAAAGTAGCTCCCATATCCGTCGGCCTCTTCATCTCAACCTTCGCATTCTCGACAGCCCAGCCCTGTCATGTGTTTCATTGGTGCAGAGCATCCAGACTGAACACTCTATTACCATCTATCACAGCCACAGTTTGCTAGTTGTCTCCACTTTCAAATCTGAACCATGTGGCACTTCCCGGGAGCACCTTTAGGGCGTGGCCAACTCAAGGGCGCACCAACAGAATACGCCTAAAACCCGCGGAACCATTTAACCCTTAACCCTTGAACTTGTTACACTTCACTTATTTAACACTTAGCCATTTTAATCAAAAATATAGTTGCATGCAGTAAACAAGTAAACGAACACAGTTGCAAATAGGGAGGGGTTTCCCAACTAGCGAACCCCTAGAGTCATATACATATAAGTAGAGTTACATTCATTGGAGATGCCAAAACTGACAGAGCTCCATGTGCACCCAACCAACTAACACACAAATTACAAAACTACAAAGAGTAAAACATGTGCTTCCTCTTGCCTGTGGACGGACAACGTGCCTGCTCCCTCGAAAGTCAGACTCTCTCTGTGTCTTGCAAACTATCCTTGCTTATTTCCTTTCACCTTTTTCGAATCTTCCTTTATATAGGCTTCGTCGCGTGGGTGGGTGCAACCCAAAGTGCGCCCATGCTTGGAGCCCATGCAACCTCTCCTCGGCTCGTCCAAACATCCGCATTGTCCACTCCTTAGCCCATCTGCAAATCTCCCAAGTGACCGACATGCCCACTAGCCAACGCTCGTCAAGGTTCCATGTGCCCACCTCCGTGTGGGTCAAGTGCCCATCACTTCGTTCACTTAGTTCCTCCGTTCCGCACTGTGAATTGCACATCAAGGTGCCTCCTCAGTGCAAGCTTCCAACTCGAGTTCCTTCATCGGCTACAAACCCTTGCTAGAGCTTCGGCTGCCAACCTGAGATCCTTCTTCCGGCTTCCAACCTGATTTCTTTGTCGGCTATGAACCCGAGCTCACTCTCCGGCTTCCGCCCTGAGTTCTTCATCGGCTACGACCCGAGCTCACTCCCCGGCTTCCAACCTGAGTTCTTCATTGGCTATGAACCCGAGGTCACTCCCCAGCTTCCAACCTGAGATGTTCAAGGTGATTGACGCGAGCTTGCCAAGCACCACGGTAGTTTTTCCGAGGAATGCATCCACCCTGCAAACGCCTCTCAACTGTTCTATTGCAACATCAAGTGGGAGGTTTGGTGGGGCCATGACACCCATGTCTATAGATGTCATATATTGAGTGGAAGGAAATGTGATTAGATGCATTATATTGCATATATCTATTTTTGTTATTTCCTTCTTGTGAGTATTGGGTGAATCCATGAAGATGGGTAACACTTTTGTGCTAAAAGTGATGGTGAAAATTAATTTTTTTAACTCATTTATTAAATCAAATCCCTCAAAACTCATATATGCTTTGTGAATTTCGACATACAACTAAGAAACAAATTCTAGGGAATTATGTTGTCTTTCCAATTATATTTTTTTTTAAATAAAATATCATTTAATATGTCAAAAATACATTTTAGGAAAAGTCAACAAGTGCCTTGTGTGCACGTAAAATAATTTAATGATAAATGCATAATTTTAAATATATATGTATATATATATACACACACACACACACAAAATCTACACAGAATGCACTGGGGCACACATTTTTTTTTAAATTTGTTTTGAAAAAACATATTTTTATTAATTTTTGAAAGTGACCATTGAAAATTTTAATCAGATTTCATACACGTGTGTGCATAAAACATTTTTTACTGGTTACAAAAATCGAAAAATAAAAAATACACTCCATGAACTTTTGGATTTTTACTGCATTATGAATTTGAAACCAACGTTTTGAGCAGAATCTTAGCTCATTTTTAGGGAAGAAGAACCCAATGAAAAGATCATGAAGAAGACATAATGAGATAATCCAAAAGATTATGGAGGATTTGGAGAACTGTGAAGTCTTGAATCATCTTAAAAAATACACTTTTGAAGATGACACATTGATATGGGGCATATATATTTTTTGAAATGTTTTGGTTTTGTACTTTTTATGTTATTAATTTTTCTTTGCGTTGATTTGAAGTAGTGGACATGGTTTTGTAAGTGTAAGTTTAAAAATAAAATTAAAAATATATATATCATATGAACTTAGAAACCCGTAAATTATATTCCAATGGATAGGTGATTTGTTGATGAATCCATCGGTATGAAGTCTGCCACCTAAGGTGCATCCCAGGATAGGGCTTATGACTGGAAAAAAAGCTAGTAAAATTAAATTTACAAAAAAGGGGGCTAAAATCCTGTTTTAAAGCCCTTGACCGAGCTATTAGCTCGATCAAGGTTTTATGTGCATTTTTAAAATACCTTGATCGAGGTTTTATTTGTACTTTCTATAGTCTTCCCACATAATTTTATTTATTTTTTACTAATGACAATAGCTCGGTCCAAGGTTAATAAAACCCTCAATCGAGCTATAGTGCTCAATCGAGGGTTTTATTAACCCTCGGTTGAGATTTTAAAAGCTCTATTGAGGGCTTAAAAAAAGTTCAATCGAGCTCATTTTTTCCATATCGCATCATCAGCTTGCCAAAAAGTGTTACCCATATTCAATATGGGAACAACCTATTATCAATTTTTTAGTTGGAAAAATCATGAAAAATCAGAGCTAACATTGCTACACTGAATGCTCTTCTATTCCTTGATAATAATATGCATGTTTTTTTGTTTCTGGGAAGGTGAAAAAACCTATCATAAGTCAATTGTTAATTAACATCAAGGACATTTATCGGGTGTTGCTATTAGTTAATGCCTCATTATCATTATCCATAGAAAACTAGGTGAAATGACCCATTAGTGGTCTGTAAGGGGGCATACTTTCACTCCTTCCAGATGCCTCTCAGTGTTAACATATTTCCTTAAGTCAAAAGAAGACTAGCTCTTAACTGAATAAGAATCAATTATGGGGCTTACACCATGACTAAAAAGGGTATTTTCATCCCCCATGGTATCTTCAAGATGCTGAGTATCCCCTCTTCTCCATATTGTCATTGTTGAGGTTAGGCAAAAATCAAGTAGTATTAAATATTCACCATAATTGAAGTCCATACATGAAACTAGGGTATTATACCCAATTATAGTTGTACTTCTTACCCATGAAAAATAAGAGCATGTGAAATATAATCAATTAAGAAATTATAGCGTAAAAAAATATGGAAGATTTGAAAACTATTAATATATAAATATGCTCTTAACTAATACATAAAAATTTTCTTAACTTGTAGGAGATTAACCATTTGTAAATTGATACAAAATAAGTGATCTTCAACAACGTAGTTAGGATAGATGAAAATGAACCACTAACATATCAAAATGTATCTTTCATGTGCATATGAATTTTGGGTCATAATGGGTTGCATGTGTCTTTTATATTTCCAAAAGTGTTGTGTTTGAAGACATTGCTATATAGCTTTGGATGTCAATGATTCTTTGATTCTTTCTTGATCTACCATATGTGTTACATTGCAACATTCTATAATGATAATGTTAAATGGAAACATTCATCTTGGTTGACTTATGTCAAATTGTTACATTCCTAAATGGACATAAAAGCTTGATTAATATTAAATGTAGTTTTGACTATGGTTGATTATATGTCAACTTTGCTTGACATTGGTTAATAATTATTGACTATCCTATGTGGTTGACTTTGGTTGATGTTGGTTAAAAATAGTTAAATGTTGCATCTGGTTAACTTTTGTTGACTGTGCTAAGTGGTTGACTTTGAATGATGTTTGTTGGCAATGGTTGATTATGCTTCAATATGTTTGAATGTGGTTCACAATGGATGGTCATGTTGAATATGGTAGAACATGGTTGAATTTCGATGAATATGATTGGCATAGTTGATTATGGTTGATAATGATAGATTATTGTTAACTAAATTAGACCATGTAAAAATGGTTTGACCATAGTTGACTACGGTTAATATGGTTGACTATGATTGATAATGGTTACCTACACACATAATTGATTTACATTCAGGGATGTTTGACTATGGTTGACTTTGGTTGACCATGATTAACAACATTTCACAATATTTAAATATGGTAATAGGTTTTAAACTTGATATGTATATTAGATTATAATTCAAAATAATGTTACATTTTTACATGAATAAATTAACTTTACTAAAGTGTCAAGTAGCAACATCATGTGTGAAAACAATATTATATCACTAATTATCCATCATCTTTTAATAATAAGTAGTACACTAATGAAAATCCCTTAACTATGATATCAACAAGAATCATAGCTAAGACCAAAATCTAAGTAGTACACTAATTTGAAATTATAGTAAATTTACACTCATACCGAGATACTTGGTTATATTGTTGAAACCTAAAAACTTAATTCTATTGTTGAAACCTAAAAGAAATCAGATAGATACAAACTAAAAACACTTATTGCTCCTTTTCGATTGTCCATCTCCCTTTCCCAAAAAAAACCATTTCCCTTTCCAAAAGAGAGCTTGGGTTATGAATCTAGTAAAATATTTCAATAATACTCTAGACCACCAACCAATTGGCATGTTGGGTTTTGTATTTCTACAACGTTGCATATCAATAGTGAAAATAACCTTGTAATTTTCCTTTCCATAAAATTTATTTGCAACATTTGTTCGCTCATTTGCAATCATTAGGAATAGAAGATGAGATGATGTTTATTGATAAGAAGTTGATAGTATTTTTGACATTAAATGTCAAAAATATATTGTGACAACATTTACATTAGGTACTCCAAGAGCATCTATTGTTTGGAACGTCGCTTGATTTTTATGCTTGCTTTAATTTGTTTATGTTTAATTTATTGTACCTGCCGATAGGCATGTAACACTGTAATCAATCTGCGTTGAATTGCAATTACTTGGAGCATTGACTAGATTTATTTTACATTTTTCCTAGGTTTAACATTAGGACATATATTTTTTTTTTAAAATAAATCTATTTATATACCATGCAATTGGATAACAAGTTGAAGGTGTTATTTTCGGGCCGACGGCGATATTCTTGGTATTAGGAAGCGTCTTTAATGCTCCCTCATGCTTTAATAATGGAGAAGGCCATTGAATTCCACACCACCTGCTTTTCCCACCGTCTCCACCTCAAACCTACAGAATTCTACGCGACCTGCTCTTCCCACGTCTCCACCCCAAGTCTCCACCTCAAACCTACAGAATTCTACGCGACCTGCTCTTCCCACGTCTCCACCCCAACCCTCCACCACCAACCGCCCCTACTACACTGCTACCACCACATTCACGTCAATGCCGGCTTCCATGCTACCACCGCCCCAGCCACCACTTTCACCGCTACCGTCACCTCCTTCCATCTATTCCCACCTCCCACCACCTTCACCCTTTGCATATCACATTGCACACCCTGTTGCATATCGCATTGCAGACCCAGGATAATGCATTTATTTTGATGCTTAGCTTATGAAATTTCTCTATTTATGTAATTACTCCTGACCTCCCATACAGAAAGCATTGTACACAGTGTAAATCCACGGGTTGCATTTTTTATTTTTCTATTGAGCTTATGCAATTGCTCTCGACCTCCTACATAGAAAACATTAAATAGACCTGGAGAAGGCAACATTTACCATCCTGTTTACTTTGCAAGTAGGAAGTTATGCTCTGCGGCTCTCTGCTACACAACGAATAGGGTTTCGCAAAAGCTTCTTATCACAGGCGCCTCCAGGCCATGGCCAGATGTTCCTTCTCCTTACATCGGCGTGAGATAATGGTCCCCCTCCCGGAGGCATAGACATTTCCTTTTGTAGTAGTTTTTCTTATATTTCTTGCATGTTTCATATGGCTGCAGGGCTTTCTCTTAAGCTCTCTACAGGAGCTCCTTTTTGGGGTCCTGTGTCCTGCTGCGCCCATCTTAGCCTCCCCTTGTGGTTGAGTTGGATCCTCATTCAGTGTCATGGTAAAGTGTAGCGCCATCCCTATCCCCCCTCCTCATTTCTTGTTTGAAGAGGCTCCAACTATTTCCATCCCAATTATCTGAGATGCATCTGATCAAGAAGTCTTTTCAACGCTCAAGGTTAAGTTGCAATGATTGAGACTAAAACATCACTTTACATACTCCATAGCCACTTCCCAGCAATTTCATGTCATTTTAATATTTATGCATCTCAAAGAGATTTTCCCTATTATTGCAGCTTAGGCTAGTACGAAAAATATGGAACAAGTTTTGATGCCTGCAGTTGCTAGCTGCATGAATGCTTATTATGCTAAAGTCTGTGATGGAGCACAGGTGTAGCACCAGGAACATAAGCTTATTTCGGAACAAGGAAGGATGCAAGTGGAACTACGCCTGGCTTTCGAATAGGCAATTAATCTCCAACTACTCGCTATGGGGCTGCCTCTAATAGAGAGGAGAGCATTGGGTGCACAGGCGTTCAATAGATACAACAAAATCATGCACTTTATCTCCAAATACTCTCTATGGGGCTGCCTCTAATAGAGAGGATAGAATTGGGTGCACAGGCGTTCAATAGATACAGCAAAATCATGCACTTAATCTCCAAATACTCTCTATGGGGCTGTCTCTAATAGAGAGGATAGAATTGGGTGCACAGGCGTTCAATAGATATAGCAACAACGTTCGATTACCAAACACTTGCTACCTTCTCGTAATCCATGGAGGGGATAGGTTCCTTCAAAAGCACCAACAATGCATGATAGAAATTACATGTGTAGAAGCGCATATGCAGCTGTGCATGGCCATGGCGTGGCATGCATAGGAGTTATTTATAATTCCGATTAACACGCAGCTAGTACGATCTTGCAATATAGAGAATTCCAAAAGAAACATTCAATTGTACTTGAAAATATTATAAAAATAGTAATATATTAAGCAAACAATCTTTACTATTTTTCTCAATTTCTAGTTTTAATTACTCCAGGTAATTCATTTATTTCTTAACAAAAAAAATCAACAAAACCATTATTTTATTAAAACAATAAATACAATTTGTTGTCTAGTTATATGCTTTCTCTTTAGCATAAAAATAAGTTAGGTTAATTTGTTGTCTAGTTATATGTTTTCTCTTTAGCATAAAAATAATTTAGGTTATTATACATGTGGATTCAAGTTTTGTGTGAATGAGGCAGGGCATGTCGCACAAAGTGCATGCCTTGTGTGAAACATAACCCACAAGCAATGGAAAAAAATTAGGCAAGTAACCTTAAGCTCTTTCATATGAATGGAAAATGGCAAAGTATCAACAAAGCAAATGCAACTACCATACAATAACACATATACCATACAATAAGACTTGTACATATATGCATTTCATTTGCATTATTTTCAAATTGTCCATATCAATACATATTAATTAAGATACTTCGACCTACCAATCATTAGGTATCCGCTTCCATGCAACCTTGTTTCATTTGTTTTGAAATTGACACATGCGTTAAAAGTAATATGCCATGGTGTCAAAATGAAATTATTATACCTACTTAAATAAGTCTCATAGTCCATACAATTTGTCACAACCCCAAAATAACATGACTATGGATCATACATATGAATTTAAATGATATGGACCATACAATTGGGGACTCATTTGCTAGAAAAGGTTTTTCTCAATAAGACAATAAGAAAGCATTGACTACACATAAATCTTTGTCCTTATTGCAAAGATGAATTCTATTTTACTTATTCTTTCACTTAATTCTCATTTTAAATGGGTGTTACATTAGATCATTGTTAAAAATCCTTTTCTAAATGGTGATTTCAGTGAAGATTTTTTTATGGGGAAACCCCCTAGATTTGATGGATGTTAGTCTTGTTTATTAACTAAAGAAGTTTTTATATGATTTGAAACAATCCCATAGCTTATGGTATGGGAAAACTATTCATTTTTTCCTCGATCTTAGTTTGAAAAATGTTGTAATTAGATCATAGCATTTATACATAACCTATTAATGGTCAAAGATTAATTGGTACATTGTATGTGGGTGAATTGGTCATTATTGGAATAAATGTAAATTTGATTCGCACTTGATGAAACATTTAATAGATATATTTGAGATTACTAACCTTGATCTATTTCATTTCCTTCTATGTATTGTTGGCACAAAATTGAGACCAAGTTCTTGCGCATGGGCCAACAAAACCCACTGTTGCAGTCTAGTGTGCTGGTATTTTCAATCCCCTGAAGGAGAAGATCTCACCCAAAGCATATCCAAGACCTGAATTGTTGATGTATGTGTAACTTAGAAAGATATTCACTTGTATTTTGTGTGTATTACATTTGTAATTTATTGTATCCCCAACGGAGATGTATTATTCCTCCGGTTGGAAGTGTTGTCATTTGTATTTGCAAGTGTCGCAAGTTATATTGTAAGTGTTGTAACTTATATTTGTTGAATTATTAGACCACCTTAGAGGGGTCAGACCAGTGTGGGTCAAAGGGTTATTAGACCACCCTAGTGGGGTCAGCCCAGTGACATGTGGATGGGTTACTAGGATTCCTTAGGAAGTCGACCCAGTTAGAGTAAAAGGAAAGCCAAGTCATTGTATAAATAGAGAGTGTGTCTCTCTCATTCTATTCATTCACTCACTCACTCACTTCGCATTAGTGAGAGAGAGGAGGAGTACACACAAGTGGAGGAGGAGTAGCTTCTAGTATACTATCTCTTGTTTTGGGGTTTTATCTTTGTGATATTTGTATTGGTGTCATTCTATCTCTAAGGAAGTTGCGGGGTTTTTCACCTTCTTGGTTTTCCCTAGTGAAATGCTTTGTGTCTGTTGTCTCTTGTGTTTGATATGCTATACATGTTGTTCTACCAATTAATATCCTAGATAATATTGAATTAAATGATGAAAAACTAACATGGTATCAGAGCTATCCTGAAGGAAGGCATGGTATGGCATTTATGACACTTGTTTTACTTGGGACAAATTGGAAGCTAGGGCTTGGTATAGTAAAAACCAGTCATCGTGGGACTTTTGCTATAAATCCATTTTGGAGAAGGTTTAGGATCTGAAACTTTTACAGGCCGAAGATGAAATTTTCATGTACAGTGTGTCTGAAGCTCAGCCTCAGATTCGTTGTACTTTGTGATATATGATCCATACAAGTTAGGGTTTCTGCCTCTTCCAGAATGTAGCCCTAAACAGGTGACCTAGGAACAAAGGTCATATCTCAGGATAGGAAGCTCCAAATGGAATTTTGTAAAAAGTGTCAGTTAGGGCACAAACTTTAGTTTCACAGGTCCGAGTTTCAGAGGCCGAAGTTGAAACATTGACACATGGCACTCCGTACAAGTTCGCTATGATGTTTCATCCCATAAATAGGTCATGTTGCGACACTTGGCATATATCTCTCATGGAGAATCCATTGAAGCTCAGATCTGTGGGGTTGGAAAGATGACAGGTCAATCTACCACAAGTCGAAGTTTCAGACCCCGAGGATCCAAAATTTTAGAGATACATCAAAAACAATATGGCATATATTTCTGTCCAAATAGAATTGGATTCTGAGCACTTTCATTTTTGGTTTGTCACTGGTGCAGGAAATTAGGGTTTCTGCAAAAGTTGGAATTTTTGGAATCTGAGACCACGGCTGAATGCTCCTCATCAAAATTGAAATTTAGAGACCAAGATCATAGTTTTTGGTTGGGTAGAACCTCGGGCTCTATCAAACCCTAGTTCGGGATTTTGACCAGAAAACCAGAATTTGACAGAAGCTACAAATATGAAACTCGCAGGTCAATTTTGAGGGGTCAATTTTTGGAGTTTTCAAAATCTGAGCACACCAACTTGCTCGCCTTAGTCATCTGCATCTCCCTGTCCAGACAAAAGTTTGAAATTCCAAGTTTGGATTTTTAGGGTTTCTCTATCAAACCCTAGCCGGCTCTAGATCCAGTTTCAGCAAATCAAAGTGGATTGGGTTAATCCTAGAAGAGAATGAATTGTACACCTACATAAGTGAATAAGTTCCAGTTCCAGAGGGATATGAGGCTAAGGCCTTACATAAGAATACTACAAGCAATCTCGACACGTATGACTTGAGGAGATACAAGAATGTTTTGAAATCTGTTCATGATTAAGTTTATGATATGTTTGTCTTCATATTATTGAGGTTAGTATAATATTGATTAATTTTAGACTTGTATTATCACCTTAGTAAAAGTATGAATGCATGTGAATGATAGAAGACATTCATTGATTAGGGTTATGACACTTATGATTGTACTAATGCACTGTGGTGTTGTGTGAGGATGATGTTGTCCACAAACATGAAAGGTACATCAAGAAAGACAAATCAAGTTCTAGATCAAGAACATATGACCATGGTGACATGAAGACAAAGACTCATCCATAGCCATTGATCACATAAAATCTCTACTTACGAGGTATGTATAATTTGGTTCTACAATGCACTTATGAGATATGCAGGTTACTAGCACAAGGTCTCTAAATCATTGAAGAGATCAAAGAAGACATTGTTTGGGTATGTTAGACATAACTCACAAACATGATAATCCAAGTATGCTTTTTCCTATATCAAGTTAGAATCCTACCTTGTGTTAGGATCTCATATAAGTATACTTTTGTATGATTGATAATGAGTATTCATGAAGTTATAAATGGGTGTATGCATATTATGCTTCTTACTTTGAATAATGATATGACAAACCAGAAGAGTCCTATGGTCAAATAAGAATATGCATGAGTAAAAGAAGTCCTCCCTGAAACCTTGAAAACTAACGCTTGTGATAAATTAACTGTGTATCAAATGACCATGACCATACATGTTTAAGATTATTTAGAGTCATAATGTTTTGATAGTGTTGAGATCATACTAATGAATGTATGATTATGTATGAGATCTTGAGGATGACACAATGATGACACTAGTGCACACTTAAGCATGCATAGTGGTCCAGGATGGATATAAGTTCAAATTCAGATAATCCAGGAAGCAAAGATCAAGAGGGAGCACACTCCAGTAGTTCCTATAAAGAAGCAAAGATCAAGGGGGAGCACACTCCAGTAATTCCTGTAAGGAAGCAAAGATTGAGAGGGAGTCCACCCAACAAACAAAAAAAGATAAGTATTTGAATTGTCATTTCTTGTATATATGATTACTTAAATGATGTTGTTCATTTATGTACATACTTATGTTCCTAGATTTAGGATGTACATTATGCATTTTAGAAAAGATTGCAATAATGAACAAGATACTACTAATATAGTAATAGGTAAGTGGCCTATGGTACTGCACAACATTCCATTGCTACGTATCTAGAATGAAACCTCTTTGATAACATGTTGGAGTAGTGCACACTCTTAACAATGTTCTGGTAGAGATGGAAGGCATCTAGAAAGTTACGGGATATGGATAAATGTTGTATTAAAGCATTGGATAAGATAATTGCATGACTATATGACATATGTAAGAATTTGTTCTAAAATATATGAGATGTTTCTAATCATGCAATTGAACTTGTCTTGTAGGAAAGACCATGTACCATCACCTACAAGAGAGACTTGTTTCGAAGAACAAGTGACGAAGACTCAACAGCATTTGTTCCAGCAACGAAGTTCAACAAAACTACCTATTGAAGATATTAAAGAATCTGAATTTCCCAGGATCCGGGATGTAGTAATGGAAGGATGCCATGGTCAAGGAATACTAGTCGATCATGAAGAATGATGTTTGGGATGTGGTCCCAATACCAGAAGAGAAGTCTATTGTGACGATCTACAACATCAAGCATGTTGCAGATGGTAGCATAGATAAATACAAGGAAAGGTTTTTGGCTTGTGAATTCTCCTAGAAAGAAGGGATAGATTATGAAGAGACTTTTGCACCTATAGCCAGATACACTTCCATCAGAACAGTACTTGCTTTGGCTGCAGTGATGAAGTGAAAGATACACCAGATGGATGTCAAGACAACTTTCTTGAATGGTGTAGTTGAAGAGGAAGTGTATGTGGAGCAACCACTCGGTTTTGAGACACATGAAAAGGAGCCATATGTTTGCAAATTGAAGAAGGCCTTGTACGGTTTGAAACAAGCACCCAAGACATGGTACGACAGGATTGACAGCTTCCTAACTAGTTTGGGCTTTACCAAGAGTAAAGCGGATTCCAACCTTTACTACAAGGTTGAGGAAGGAAATCCAATGATACTCCTACTGTATGTGGATGACATGTTTGTGACAGGTGAGGATAGGTTGATTGCTGACACGAAGAGGAAGCTTGCTGCCAAGTTCGAGATGAAGGAATTGGGTATGATGCATTACTTTCTAGGTATGGAGGTGTGGCAAAGTGCAGATGGAATCTTCCTTGGACAAAGGGAGTATGCAGTAGATATCCTGAAGCGGTTCGAGATGATGGACTGCAAGCCCATGACCACACCTATGGCATCGAACTTGAAGCTATTGAGTGATGCTTCATCAGAATCGGTTGGTGCCACGATGTATCGTCAGATGATTGGTTCCTTGATGTACCTGACGAACACGAGACCAGATATTTGCTTTGCGGTGAACACCTTGAGCCAGTTTCTGACAGATCCTATACATGTTCACCTCATTGCTGTAAATCATATTCTGAGGTACCTGAAGGGTACAGTTGATTATGGGATCAAGTATGATGCGAATCAAAAGTTTAACCTAGAGGGTTATGTTGATCCAGATTGGGCAGGCAGTGTTGTAGATAGGAAGAGCACTTGGGGTGCTGCTTCAGTATGGGATCAGGTGTGATCTCTTGGTTTAGTAGGAAGTAATCCTATGTAGCACTGAGTACAGCTGAAGCAGAGTATGTCCCATCTTGTTCGGCTAGTTGTGAGGTAGTATGGCTAAGGAAGATACTGTCTGATTTATTTGATCTCCAGTTGGATGCTACTTGTATCTATTGTGACAACCAGATTTGTGTGAAGTTGTCAAAAAACCCGTTGTTCCATGACAAGTCGAAGCATATTGACATCAAATATCACTATATTAGGGATATGGTGCAGAGAGAAGAAATGAATCTCCAGTATGTTGCGATAGATGAGAAGATTGCAGATGTGTTGACCAAACCACTATCCAGATAGAAGATACTTCGAGGAGGAAGTGATGGGACACATTTGCAAGAGCCATTCCAAGCATGGTGGTAGGAGGATCCTTCCCATGCCTGTGGATATAAGTGTTGTGTGATGAGCATCAGGACGATGCTCCAGATGATATGCATCAGGATGATGCTATAACGATGATCAGGATGATCATATGATGATGGTGTGCATCAGGATGATGTACTGTATGATGATGATCAGTATGATCATGAGTATCAAGATTCAATACTCTATGGCCGTGGACAGGTTGTGCAGGTGCATGTAATCAGTCCTAGAGATCCGGACAGGTTTTGTTAGGCACGTAAAAGATCCTAGGATTCTCTTTAGAGATCTTGCAGGTTGCAAGACACTCTTTTAAGGTTTTGCAAGAATTGCATGTAATCAGTCCTGGAGATCTGGACAGGTTGTGCTAGGCACGTAAAAGATCCTATGATGCTCTTTAGAGATCTTGCAGGTTGAAAGACACTCTTTTAAGGTTTTGTGAGTTCACATGTAATCAGTCCTCGAGATCTGGACAGGTTTTGCTAGGCACATAAAAGATCCTGGGATGCTCTTTAGAGATCTTGCAGGTCGCAAGACACTCTTTTAAGGTTTTGTGAAGGTCACATGTAAAAGATCATGGGATATCCAATAGGTTGAGCAGTGAGCTCATAAAATTCCTGGGATGCTCTTTCAAGGTTTTATAGACGCATGTAATCAGCCCTGAGGATTCCGGCCAGATATGATGAAGACCTACAGGAGGCTAGGCCTACAACCAACATGAAAAAGGGATCGCTCTATAGAACTTCCTATGACGAGAAGAATTGAGAGATAGCACCATTGATCGAGATGAAGAGTACAGAAGCAGTGACGATGATTCTCCGTGATCCAATGACGATGATCCAGCTCCAGAATTGAAGACTTGTGCCTGTATGCATTGATGACTTATGTCAAGAGAATACCTTCCTAGTTAAGAGGGAGTGTTGATGTATGTGTAACTTTGGAACATATTCACTTGTATATTGTATGTATTACAATTGTACTTTATTGTATCCCCAACGAAGATGTATTATTCCTCCGATTGGAAGTGCCTTCATTTGTATTTGCAAGTGTTGCAAGTTATATTGTAAGTGTCGTAACTTATATTTGATGGGTTATTATACCACCTTAGAGGGGTCGTCCCAATGTGAGTCAAAGGGTTATTAGACCACCCTAGTGCGGTCTTCCCAGTGACATGTGGATGGGTTATTAGGCTTCCTTAGGAAGTCGGCCCAGTTAGAGTAAAAGGAAAGTCAAGTCATTGTATAAATAGAGAGTGTGTCTCTCTCGTTCTATTCATTCCCTCACTCACTCACTTCGCATTAGTGAGAGAGAGGAGGAGTACACACAAGTGGAGGAGGAGGAGCTACTAGGAGACTATCTCTTGTGTTGGGGTTTGATCTTTGTGATCTTTGTATTGGTGCTCATTCTATCTCTGAGGAAGTTGTGGGGTTTTCACCTTCTTGGTTTTCCCTAGTGAAACGCTTTGTGTCTCTTGTCTCTTGTATTTGATATGTTGTACATGTTGTTCTATCAGTTAAGATCCTAGATCAGATTGAATTAAATGATGAAAAAATAACATGAATGTGACGAGGAGCACTAATTGGAGGGATATGATTTTCAAATTTATTGACATTCATATCACAACATCATTAATAATTAATCAATTTATTCAGCATTTGATCTATCAGACAATAAACAAATTACAACCATACACAAAAAAAAAAATGGGGGGGGGTCCTTTGACATTCTTATTATCAATAACTCGATTACATTCTAGAAATGCCTCTACAACCTTACAACAACCATGGGTTTACCCATCATGGAATCATATAGGATAGAGAATCGAAAACCCAAAACCCAGATGCATCATCCTCTACTATGAATCTGTCTTTCGATCTTCCCTCTTTCACTAAGATTCTTATTTGTCTGTTGATATTCTCTTTCACTCCTCTTCTTTTGTCTTCCTTTTATACTTTTGGGGGCAGGTCCAAAACTTTTGTGGTTTTTAGAGGCTTTGTGCAACTCCCACTCCTTTTCCTCATGTTTTCTTCTATGGTCCTTTCCATGTATTCCTTTGATGGTCCTTTCCAAAAATGAAGGAGCCAACATGCCTCGAACACAAGTGTTGAATCTCCCTTGATTCAACTTAGTTGTGTTACTAATCCTTAAATTTCATCTACTGCGTTTTCTTCAAACGAAGGAACCAACTTTGGTACTGAACATCATCGTCGTACCATATCTAGTACTAAACAACATCGATATCTAGCTTCTTTGTGCGGGACATAGAAGAAAATTATCATACATTAGAATTATGTGCCGTGATCGCAAGAAGGGATGTCTCTCACTTGGTTGTGGCATTATAGAGGGAGAAACAAACTATTATTGATTCATATTAAAAATGCTCGTCCTGGATGGAATCTTTATTAGTGTCATCATGCAAAAACTGATGGTTAGTCTTTCAACAAGAGGCCAAACTCCTTGAAAAGGTTTTCCAATTAGCCATGGAAACAAGGAGACTAAGAAACAAGGACATAGAATCTACACTAGTACCTACAGATCCAATTGGGGAAACTTAGTATTCCACATTTTCATCTCTCAGAACACCTTTTTTGGTGTCATCATTGTCAGAAAACCATTAATCACTTTTTCCACAAGGGGATATATTCTGATAGTAGTTCACAATAGCAGCAAGGGGCCTGGGAAAGTGAGATGTGGTATGAACTCTAGTGCGGATGGGAGATAGAATGGCCATTCTCAATCTTCCTGGGTGCCTAAATGGTAAGTTTAAGAGCTCTTGCATGGACTTATTCATCAAAATATTCGTCTAGCATGAAAAGAGAATGGGAGTGGTCGAGAAGGTGTTATTCAAAAAAATAACAGGGAATTACCTTGTGGGATAACATGGTTCATATAGCAATACATGGAGAAGCAATGGGGCTAGTGGGACTATCTGCATGGTTGCAACATGGTGGGTTATGATCCCAAAACTTATCAAAGAAGGATGATGGGATATCAGGGAGATGTGCTCTTATATAAATATTTGGAATTATTGTGGGGTGGCATTTCGTGGTATGTAGTTTGGATGGAGAAATGATGCATCAGAGATCTGGCGATTGGGAAGGAATTATGATGATTAAAACTACACAAGTTGTGACATATATATTATTTTCTAGGCTTAATGGTTTGGAATACAAAAAGGAGAAAGAAAGCATCTGAGGTCTAGGTAATGATGATTGACTAAGGGGTGCAATTGCATGGATGGGAATGTGATCTGGCCAATAGTGCTGCAAAGTCAGGGTGGTGGAGGTCTAAAATGATGACATGATGAATGACATGACACAACTAAATACGAGTAGGATTTGATTTAGTGGATTTGTGCGTTAATAGCTCTTAAATGTTGAAAAGACAACTATATTGTTGTGACATGGCACTAGAGGAAACTGAGCTAGGACTGGCGGGTCCCCCTAACAGTAATGGTTTGAAATAACTACCAATGAGCTTAGTTGAGATAAACGACTAAAATAGACAAAGTGGAAGAATCACCGGACTAAAAAGAATCTAACTCCTAACTAACTCACTCCTGGTAGCAGGAGTGGCCTATTGTGGAATTACTAAGAAGAAATATAGGGCTTCAGGCATGCACCATTCACCCAACTTGGGGAGAATACCATTGATTTGCGTGATCTTAACAACTCTAGAGTATTTGGTTTCCACAACAATGAAAGGTCCTAGCCAATTCATGTGAAGTTTTCCTAGATGCTTCATATTTGTTGTCATCTATAATAAGACTTGGTCACCTTTGTTGAATTATTTCTGCCTGATATTCCTTTCATGCGAAGCCTTTTGCCACTCATTCTCAACTGTGGCATGATACTTAGATAAGAATAAAGATTCATCAAGTTCCATCACTTCTGCAAGATGTTCCACAAATGATTCTTCCTCCGTCATGTGTGTTGCATGTGCGATATAGAGACTCGAAACCACAAATTATGTTGGAACAATTGGTTCTCTCCCATACACCAACTAGAATGGAATTTTTTTATGTAGTTTCTTTGTAGTGGTCATGTATGCCAATAATACAACTGGTATATGATAGTCCCAATAGTCCCGATTTGCACAACATAATTTTTTCAACTCGATCTATAGGATTTTGTTGAAAGATTCTACGATGTCATTTATGGTGTTGTATAAAGAATTATCTAGTCAATGCTTCGATTGTGGTGTTCAATAAGTGCTTACCCTAGTCACTTGTGAGGCTTCAGGACAACCAATTTTGTGATTATGTTCTCATAGATAAACTAAGTTGTTGCTTCTATGGAGCAGTCATGGAAAGGTGCTTCCTCGTCCCACCTAGTAAGGTAGTTTGTTGCGGTAATGAAATAATGGGATTTAGAATGCTTCATTGGTGAGTTAATAGGTCCCACAAAATCAACAACATATTTTTCAAATGGTTGCAATGCCTAGACTGGTTGAATTGGTAGTTCATCTCATCGAGAAGACTTACCAACTCATTGGAAAATAACGCATTTTTTGGCGTATTCTTTAACCTGTTTGAACATCATTGGCCACCAGAAACCTGCTTGGAGTATTTTCATGTCTATATATTTTCTGCTAACATGTCCACCCACAACAGTGGTGTGAAATTCCCACAAAATGCTCTGGCATTCATGATCTAATACACAACATCATAAAATTCTGTCAGGTCATAGATTATAGTGTTTCCCCACATTCAGTTGGTATTTTGTAGCTCGTACAACCGAGTGGAATTTTTATGTGACGGAAAAATCGTCATGTGCCTTTTTTATCGTGAGGAATAGGGAAATATCTTCTAAATGATTTGGAATCACTTTTATTATGAAGAGTGCTGCATCCCATAACTAATAATCAATAGGCCCATCCACTTCTCCGAATTATATCTTTGAGAGGTGATCAGGTCCATAGTTATGTATCCCAGGCTTGATTATTACTTCAAATGAAAACTCTTAGAATAAAAGTAGCCACTAGCCACTTGCATATACGACCTTCTAAGACATTTTTTTTTACCAAGTACTTGAGCGATGAATGATCAGTGAATAATTTGAAATTTCCTCCCAATAAATAATGATAGAACTTCTCTAGAGAATAAATCATTGCCAAACCTTTCCACTATGTGGTTGTACAGTTGCATTCAACTTGTGATATCTTTCTACTAGAAATATAAAATGGATGATCCATCTCACCTTCCTCTGGTTGAGATAATATAGTGCCAAGGCCAATTCCTTATGCATAAACATGTACATGAAATTCCTTCTTCTAGTCGAGGAATGTCAAAATAGGAGCATTAACCATTATTTATTTCAGTGTTGCAATTTTTTTTCATAAGCTTCGGTCCACTTGAAAGCTTTAGACTTCTTTAAAAATTGTTCTGATGGCACAATGATTGAGGCATAGTTGCAGGTAAATCACCTGTAGTATCCTATATGCTCCAAAGTAGAATGCAGGTGCTTGGATGATGTAGATGCTTGTAGGTTAACAATTGCTGCAATTTTTGCAAGGTCTACCAACAAACCATTGTGGAAGATAACGTGTCCCAAGAGGTTTCCAAAAGGAACACAAAAAATGCATTTTCTAAAATTTAAAGAGATTACCATTTGTTGGAAGTGATCCAACATCGCACACATTATCTTTAAGCATGCTATATACTGTCCAATTGTATAAGTATACTTCCAAAAACATGTGGAGAAACTCTTTGAAAGCTGTGATTACTATCCCGGAGAAAACAACAAGGGCATTCTTCAATATGAATGACATGACATTAAAGGAAAATGATCCCCATTATGTTGTGAAAATTTTCTTCATTTCATCTTCTTCCACAATTTGAACCTGGTGATAACCCAAGAATCCATCGGTGAAAGAGTAAGCTTCATTGCATGCCACTTGATCTAATAGTGCATTGGTGAACGATGATGGGAATGGATCATGAACACATGCATCTTTCAAGTTGTGATAGACGGCACGAAATATAATATCCTATGTATCATTCGTGCTCTGGATGAATCTAGGGTTGATCTTGTCTGATTCATCTGCAATAAAAATTAATCCAACACTAAGCATTCACCGAATTTAATTGTTCACCTTTTGTTTCACTTGGGGATTTAGTCTATAGGGTTGGTACTTGACAGGTTTAGCATTTGGTTTTAGTGTAGTCTTTATTTCACTCAAATCCCCTTGAATTACCTTGATCTCTATAAAATTCTGTGGAAATAGTGTTGAAATTTGGTTGAGATTTGATCTTCAATTCTTTTAGATGCAGAGACTTGAAGCAATGAGACAATTCAATCCATGAAATTCATTCAACCATAACACAAGATATATCCTGGGGAAAATCCTCAAAATTATGAGAACAAAAACCCCAACAATTCTTCTTAGTATAATATAATGGATAGCAAAGAATGATTTCTTTTACAACATAGCAGATTGCTTTCGGAAGATAAGATATCACCAAACACTCTTGATGAAGATACATAAGAAATAAAGAAGAGAGATCAATCGGATGTGTGCCCATCACAACAATAACAGGCACGAACAATATGCTACACAAAGAGAAGTGCCTTTCCTTCAATGGAGAAGAGAACTCGATTCACATTGGATTCATCAATCTTGTATAAAATATTTATACATTATTCTCTTCTATTTTTAACTTCTAACTTCAGTATGAACTTTCCCACAAACTGGATGTAATAATCTTGCATGCAGAGGTGTGCCCCACTTCTCATGCAGTGCTTTATCTCACTGAGTTGTCACTTTCTTTAATTGAAGTGTCGTCTTTTAGTTTAACTAAAGTGAAAACACTTTAGTTAACTAGTCCTTCTTATTTAACACTTAGTTAACTGGAATCATGTTGATTGATTTACTTGAAGTGACAACTGTGAGTTATTTAGTTAACTAAGGAATATCTTTAACTAATGCTTTAATTGAAGCATTGATACTTAACTGAATATTTATAACTGAAGCTTTAACAATTCGAGTTCTCTTTAATTAATTGAAGTGTTTGCATGGGAAATTTCGAATTCTCTTGATCTCTATGCTTTATATTTTATTTCTTTATCTCTTACTGCATGGTCAATATGTGCTAACTTTAATTATCCATCACATTATATTATACTAAGAAGAATTATCAGATGTTGTGATCATATTATATTATTTCAAACCAAATGCTCATATTCTAAATTAATTCACTTTAGAGGTGATCAATCTCTAAATAATACTTAATAGCAATCTAGTGATTATGGTTAATAATACATCACAAAACATTAAATGATTTTAACAATTAAATCATTACCTTTATACGAAAGGTCCACCTCTATACGGGAGGTCCATCATGGATACCTTTATACAAAAGGTTCACATGAGAATCATGACTTGACACACAAGTCTAGAGTCTTGTCCAACAAGAATTTACAACATCATTACTTTGATCAAGTACCTCTATACGGGAGGAATAACCTTTACACAGAAGGAAATCAAAGTGCTCACCTCTATACGAGAGGATCAATCTTGGCTAGAAAATATTGGTTTGGAGAATGTCTCTTGATGTTGTATATTTAACACTCCCTCTCAGTGAGGGAGGCATTCTCTACCATACCAAGCTTGTCTCGTAATTACCTGAACTTTGTCACTGACAGAGGATTTGTTAACACATCTGCAATCTGATCATCAGTAGCAATGTAATGAAGTTTCACTGTACCTTTCTGCACCATGTCTTGGATGAAGTGATACTTAATTTCAATGTGCTTCGACTTGTAATGAAACACTAGGTTTTCAAAAATCTTGATGCAACTCTGATTGTCACACCTAATAACTGTAGGCTAAATATTTTCAATGAACAACCCTGGAAGTAGCTTTATGAGACACACTACTTATCGGCAGGCAACACTAGCAACTATGTATTATGATTTGGTAGTGCTCTGGGATACAAAGCCCTACTTCCTGCTGGACCAAGATATCATAGTTGATCCTAGGATATAACAGTATTCAGATGTACTCTTATGGTCCACAATGCTTCCTTCCCAGTCTGAGTATGTATAACCAAGCAACATGACTCCTCCACTGGAGGCATATCCGATTCCATATGAAATTATACCTCGAAGGTACCTAACCACAAGCTTAGCAGTAGTCCATTTTCCATGTCTCGAATCAGACATAAATTGACTTAGAATGGTCATGACATAACATATATCAGGCCTCGAATGTATCAAGTACATCAGTGAGACTATAAGCTGTCTATACAAAGTGGGATCTACTGGATATGATCCAGAGCTTGACTCATGAAGTTTACTCAAATTGGAAACCATCGGTGTAGTCATAGATTTGCAATCTATCATGCCAAACCTTCACAATATATCCATAGTGTACTTCCCTTGAGATAGAAAATTTTCATCTTTTCTTTTCTAGATCTCAAGGCCAAGAAATTAGTGCATTAGACTTAATTATTTCTTCTCAAAATATGAGGTGAGCTCCCTCTTGCACCAAGCAATTAGATGTTCCTCTCTAGTGAGACACAACTCATCAACATACAAAACCAATATCAATGGTTGGTTCTTCACTACTATTAAGTACAAAATTGGATCAACTTCACTCTTACAGAAACCCACTTTCTGAAGGTAGCTATCAATTCTAGAGTACCAATCCATGGGGGATTGCTTAAGCCCATATAGAGATTTCTTTAGCTTGAAAACATGGGAATCCTTCCCATGCACCAAAAATCATTCAGGATGATGAATTTAAACCTCTTCCTCCACCTCACCATTGAGGAAGGTAGTCTTCACATCCATCTAGTGAATTTTCCATCCTAGAACATATGCAAGTGCAATCATTTCTCGGATTGTGGTGTACCTTGCCACAGGGGAAAAGGTCTCATCATAATCAATGCCTTCTTTCTAAGAGAAACCTATGGCAACAAATCTGGATTTATACTTCTTAATGCTACCATCCGTAGCATTCTTTATCTTGTAAAGCCATCTGGAAGTTACAATGGGCTTCCCATCAGGTTTGGGAACAACCTCCCAAACATCATTCTTCATTATAGATTTTCACTCTTGTGTCATTGCATCGTTCCAAACTTGTTGATTTGCAGATTCTTCATATGAGGATGGTTCTCAATCACTTATGTGACTCATCAATGCAACATACCTTGAATATATATCAAGTTGCTTGCGCTCTCTAGATGATCCTACTAGTGTTCCATGTTTCTTTGGATTTTGTAAGATGTCTCAGCACCAGGCAGATCTTCTTTCAGCGGTAGGTTCATTAGGTGACCTCTCAACTAGTTCTACTGGTTCTTCAGGAGCTAGTGAATCTGAGGCATCTTCTAGTTTCTCCCTCTCAAACTCTGAAGGAGGAGAATCAGACTCAGGATCCTCCATCTATGAATCGCATCGAATGTCTTTCAATATTTTGAAAGAAACTTCCTCATGGAAGGTAACATCTTGTTTGACTTCAATGTTTCTCTCACTAGGTACATACATTCAGTATGCTTTATATGACTCGCTATAACCCACAAAGGTGCCTTTCTTTCCAGAAGGCTCCATCTTTGTTCTCTTTTCTTTTGGTACATGAATGTATACTAGGATCACAAAGATCCTCAAGTGTGAGATGTCTAGATTCTCACCAGTAATCACTTCTTCTGGTGTCTTCTCATCTAGAATGGCATGCGGGCTTTTATTATAGATGTACACGTCTATATGGGTGGCTTCTTCCCATAAGAAGGGTTTCTTTCCTTTCTCATTCTTTCCGTGAGGGCAAGGTTTTCTTTTTTGATGCACACTGACTTGCTCTAGATTCACCCCTCCTCTTGGAGGAAGTCATTCCACAAGATTTAGAAGTTAGGTTGTACCTCTCAACCATTTATCGCATCCAAGAATGTCTCCCATGAGGATGGGAGATCATCAATAACGGTTTGGAAAAGATCATCTTCATCCACCACTATACCAATACTAGCAAGATGATCTCTTACCTAAGAGATCTTGGAGAAGAAGGAGGCCACTATCTTATCCATATCCATATTTACATTTCGAAGCTTATTCTTCAATGCCCTATTTTTACTCATAGCTTTCTTCTCATATAGATTAGTCAATGTATCATAACATTCTTTCGTGGTCTTCAACGGTGTGATCATGGGAATCAAGTTATCTTTCATAGAAGCATATATGATTTGTTTGTCCTTAGCTTGATTCTTCTTGAAGTTTATGTGCCATGCATTAGATGTAGGCTACTCCACCACAATGGATGCATAGCCATCCAAGTCATTTTCCTCTAGTTTATTGAGAATCCTAGCCTTCCAAGTGTTGAAGTTTGAGGTTCCCTCAATACGGTCTTCTGGTCATATAGAGATTGATTCCATAGTCTTCAAATCTTGTGCTCAAATTCTCGGGATCAACATAGGCTCTAGATGGCATGAAAAATGAGCTCCTTCACGCCCTGAGCTCTGATACACTGTTGAAATCTAGTTGAGATTTGATCTTTAATTCTTTTAGATGCAGAGACTTGAAGCAATGAGACAAATCAATCCATGAAATTCATACAACCGTAATACAAGATATATCCTGGGGAAAATCCTCAAAATTATGAGACAAAAACCCCATCAATTCTTCTCAATATAATATAATAGATAACATAGAATGCTTTCCTTTACAACATTGCAGATTGCTTTCGGAAGATAAGAGATCACCAAACACTCTTGATGAATATACAAAAGAAATAGAGAAGAGAGATCAATCAGATGTGTTCCCAGGACAACAATAACAAGCACGAACAATACCCTGCACAAAGAGAAGTGCCTTTCCTTCAATGGAGAAAATAATTTGCTTCACATTCGATTCATCAATCCTATATAAAATATTTATACATTCTTCTCTTCTATTTTTAACTTCTAACTTCATGATAAACGCACCCTCAAACTGGATGTATTAATATTTCATGCAGAGGTGCGCCCCACTTCTCATGCAGTGCTTTATCTCACTGAGCTGTCACTTTCTTTAACTGAAGTGTCGTATTTTAGTTTAACTAAAGTGAAAACACTTAGTTAACTAGTCCTTCTTATTTAACACTTAGTTAACTGAAATCATGCTGATTGATTTACTTGAAGTGACCACAATGAGTTCTTTAGTTAACTAAGGCATATCTTTAACTGATTCCTTAACTAAAGCATTGATACTTAACTGAAGCTTTAACAATTCGATTTCTCTTTAATTAGCTGAAGTGTTTGCATGGGAAATTTCGAATTCTCTGGATCTCTATGCTTGATCTTTTATTTATTTATCTCTTGTTGCATGGTCAATATGTGATAACTTTAATTATCCATCACATTACATTATACTAAGAATAATTATCGGATTTTGTGATCGTATTATATTATTTCGGACCAAATGATCATATGCTAAAGTAATTCACTTTAGAGGTAATCAATCTCTAAAGGAGACTTAATAGCAATCTGGTGATCATGGTTAATAATACATCACACAACATTAAATTCTTTTAACAAGTAAAGCATGACCTTTATACAGAAGGTCCACCTCTATATGGGAGGTCCATCATGGATACCTTTATATAGAAGTTTCACATGAGAATCATGACTTGACACACAAGTCTGGAGTCCTGTCCAACAAGACTTTACAACATCATTACTTTGATCAAGTACCTTTATACGGGAGGAATAACCTTTACATGGAAGAAAATCAAACTTCTCACCTCTATACAGGAGGATCAATCTTGGCTACACAAGATTGGTTTAAAGAATGTCTCTTGATTTTGTATATTTAACAAATAGGTCATCATATTCCTTCAAGAGAGAGGCTATCTTAGATACAGTTTTCTCATCCCATGGTAGTCTCCTATAGCCTCCATTTTTGGACTATCCTCCTTACGAATATTAACTTTTTGTAGCTTCATATATTGTGTATAAAGTGATATGGTTTCTTTTGTTTTCATCTATCGCACTTCCATGGATTCTTCAGACTCCTTGAAAGTTAAATGTCACAACTGTTCTAATTCATATAGATTTGAGTTCTCATGCTTGACCTTTCCACAATAGAGAGGAGATACTACTTCAAGGATCACCAAAGAGAGTTGTGATATTTCTTGATGGGATCGATAGATATATGAGTGCCCCATGTTTCTTAACTAATATATGAACAATGACCCCGTGATTGTTGTTAGTGATTCTATAACGACACATTCCAACATAGTTCTTGGTGAATCTATCACTTGTGAGAGAAAGCTTCTTGCTAAAGATAATAGTCCTTGGATAAACCATTCCTTATGATGGGAATCATGCATTGGAAATGACAACTATGTTATTACATCTATGAAGCATCATGCATGCTCCCAAGTGGATTCTCACTGCATCTATCGAATTTACCTTAGTCCCAAAATACCTTATTTTTCTAACTTAGATTGTGAAAAATCATCCAGGAATAATTTCTTTGTCTCTGCCAGGGTGGGAGCTACTGCATTTGGGCCTTTCCTTTCAATCAACTTCATGTACCATTGCAAATCTCTTCCTCAAAAGGTTCTTTATAACTCAACGAGGATGTTCTATATTTATTCATAGAGGAACCAATGTTGTGTTGCATCATCTTCGTCTCCTCTCCCCCAAAATTATGGGAATTTCATGGGTGTTCTTGGTGGTACTCTATCCATTGTGACAGTTGGGGATCCTATTAACAAAAATCCTCGGGGTCTTGGTTGTGCTCTAGCATTACCACTAATTTGTGACGAACTAGTACTGCTTCATGCTAGTGCGCTGGTTTGTAAACTACTTGTACTACTACTCATCTCATTGTACCAAGTAAGTTGTAAAATAAAATTTTGAAATTTTGTTACCAAGTTATGTGAGGGCACCTGGGGTCAATCAAAGGAGTGTTACTTATGTTTCCTCTAGTATCTACTTCCATGAAAATGGGGGGTTCACTTTCTAAGGTGCTTCCATTATCCAAAGGTCTTGATAGTTCTAACTATTCCACAACCATGTGTAGGGTTTGTTCTGGTGGCTGATAGGGAGATTTGTTAATTGGCAACTGGGTTTCACAATCTTGCTTTTTGTTTGGGCCTTCTCCCTAGCTTCCTCTTACTGGTATGTATAGAACCTATATACCTCTTTCTGTTATCATTGATCTAATCAATTCCTCTCTCCGCTTAATATGACGTAGCTCATTTTGACTTGGTTCATTATTATCTCCATTTCACAACACTTTTTCTATTATGTGCTTCTATTATATGCCTTTTTCATATGTGCTTTCCACCATTGTTCACAGATTTCTGCTATTCTTTCTGCCCACTCAACCTTGGCATAATTAATGGACTCCCCCTCCATTAATGGTAGTTTCTACCGTCAATGACATAATAGCATCACCTTGACCTTTTCCCCTAGGCACAAGGATTTTACTCCTCCATTCTAATCCAATTCAACGGTAAAAACACAAATTCAACCATCTAGGTTTAATCCATATTGGAACTTCCTTCAATAATTTACCCCTAGCTTTGTTTTATGAGTTTGTATTTGTCCTTGGATGCTGATTGGATATTGTTGGCTGCAAATTCTAGAATATAACCAATAAGGGTGCTTTTTACCCAGAAATAAATAGCCCTAGTGAGGGGTAAATCCAGAAGATTCAATTCAATCAAATTTATTCTTGTCAATTGGACCCTCCTTCTTTATAAGGGTTTTATTCAGGTGATTTTGCAAGCCTTCGTAACCACTCCATAAGTACTACTGGAATTCCGATCCACAAGATTTCATACTGATATAGTGATAATCCTCTGTAGAAAATGTACTATTTGATTTTTGATGCTTCCCGACCCCATAATTCGGCTTCTTCATAGATTTGGATCACTCCTACCATCTTTCAACTCACCTTGTCAAGGCGCATCTACCTGTGGTTTTAGTTTTTCAAATTATCAACTTTCATTTTTGACCTAGCTCTTGCTAGGGTTTCAGAACTAGATATGCAGTCAAGATGATTGGTATGAAGGTTGAAGATCATCTGGAAGGAGCTTCCAACTTTATCTATTGGAAGTCTAGGGTTATTCTACTTCTAGAAGAAAATGACCTACAGCTACAATATGTAAATGAGAAGGTCCCTGAGCAAGAAGATGAAGAAGACAAATCCCGATGGAGGAAGAATGATGCCATAGCAAGAAGGATTCTGGTGGACTCAGTAAGAGATCATTTGGTTCCACAAATATTAGGTAAGAAGTCTGCTAAGAAAATGTTCCACTTATGCTTTGAATAAAGGATCCAAATGTGGATTAAAAAAGACCTCTAAATCAAGAAGATAATCGGGCTCCATAACCAACAATCTCCCACTTGGAGATTGATCATAATAACTCCGCCACTACTCAACATGCTAGACTATGCTCCAAATTTGGACCTGACAAGTTTCTCATCTTTACCATGATGTGAAAATTTAGGATGGTGTCATTAGATGAGAATGTTGTCATGAGGATGAATATGATCATGATCATTACAATGATGATTATAGTGATGATAATGATGGTGACAACGATGAGGATGATTATGAATATGATGAGGATGATGACGATGATGACTCTGATGTTGATGATCATCACAGTGGAGTTGATTTGATTATGTTAGTATTATTACGCTAATGATGATGATGACAATGATTATGCTGACTGTTGATGTATTTGTAACTTCGGAAGATATTCACTTGTATATTACATTTGTACTTTATTGTATATCCAACAGAGATGTATTATTCCTCTAATTGGAAGTGCCATCATTTGTATTTGCAAGTGTCTTAAGTTACATTGTAAGTGTCATCATTTGTATTGATGGGTTATTAGACCACCAGTGTGGAGTCGGCCCTGGTTAGGTCATGTGGTTGGATTATTAGACTTGATTAGCAAGTCGGCCCTAGTGAATTATTGGCAGGTCAAGTTAGTGTATAAATAGAGAGGTTGTGTCTCTCATTTGATTCATTCACTCACTTCTCAAGCTCGCATAGCTAAGAGAGAAAGTGGTGCACTAGTGGAGGATGAGGAGCATCTGCTAGAGACATATTATTGGGTTTGATCCTTGTGATCTTGTATTGGGGCTTATCTTATCTATGAGGAAGTTGTGGGGTTTTTCACCTTCTTGGTTTTCCCCAGTGAAACTCTGTGTCTCTTGTGTGCTTGCATTATTGTGTTTATGATTGATATGTTGTAGATATGTTGTACATGTTATTCTCTTAGTGATCCTGAATGATAATGGAATGAAATTATCGAAAAATTAACATGGTATCAGAGCTAACCTAAGAAGAAGGCACTGTGCAGTTACGGAAGCTAGGGCTTCTTAATATTTGGGTTTCTCTCCACATATCATCAAAGGCATGAGGCTAGATTGACTCTCCTAGCAAGGGCGCATCTTTTTGTCGAGACAAAATTCAATTCTGAGCTATTTTAGTTTTTGACCTAAAAATTAGGGTTTCTGCAAAAAATTGGAATTTCTGAAATTCGAGACCACAGCTGGAAACTACTCTAAAAAATAGAAGTTTAGAGCTTTGTATCAAACTTTTTGGTTGGGTGAAGCTCCGGGAAAATAAAACCCTAGTTTGGGGTTCTGTCTAGTGAATCCAGAAATCTCAAAAGCAATTTTGAGGGGTGAAAATTTGCAGATTTCAAATTCTAAGTATACTAGCTTGACCAACTTAGCAAGGCGCATCTTTCTACTCTTTCAGAAGTTTGAAATTCAAATTTTAAATTTTTAGGGTTTCTCTAACAAACCCTAATCCAGCTCCAGATCCAGTTTTCAGCAAATCAAGTGGTAAGACCTAAAACTTTCTATTTCCATTTGAAGTACTCTTTAAGATGTCTCACCACACCAAGCTTGATGATAAGCTTGATGGAGCTGATAACTTCCGAGCATGGAAGTATAGGATTGGGTTAATCCTAGAAGAAAATGATTTGGACACCTACATAAAAGAAGAGGTTCCAGTTCCAGAGGGAGATGAGGCTAAGGCCTTACACAAAAAGGACTTGGTCAAGGCTAAGAGAATCATTGTTGATTCTATAAAAGACCATCTCATACCTCATATGTCTTCCCTAAAGACACCTAAGGAGATGTTTGACTCTTTGACCAAGTTATTTGAAGGAAAGAACATAAATCGGAAGATGACTCTGCGGAACCAATTGAAAGGGGTAAAGATCCAGAATGGAGAGACCATCCAATCCTATTTCTCTAAGGTCTCTCAAATCAAGGAACAACTTGAAGCTGTGGATGAAGTAGTGGAGAATGGAGAAATTGTCATGACCACCTTGAATGGCCTACCTAGGTCATGGGACTCCTTCATCCAAGGAATCTGTGCAAGAAGGAAATTGATCTCCTTTAGTAGACTATGGGAAGAATGTTCACAAGAAGAAGCTAGGCTTTTGGCCCGAGAAGAAAAGATGGGGAATGAAGATCAAGCCCTCACAGCACACACCAAGATAAGTAAGTTTAAGAGGGAGAAATATCACAACAAGAAACACTCTCACTTCCGTCAAAAGAAGAAAGATCTCTCTCATGTTCGATGCTTCAATTGTGATGAGAAAGGACACTTTGCTTCAAAATGTCCCAAGAAAAGAAAAGACTTCAACAACAACAACAACAAGAGATATCATGCTCATGCTGCTGAAGATCATGAACCTCCCAAGAAGAAGACTAGAGCAGAAAGTGATGACTCATCAAGTGAAGATGAATATGTTCTAATATCTCCTTTCACAGGTACTATCTCTCATGGATTTGATGATTGGATTACTGATAGTGGGGCTTCCAAACACATGATTTGGTTTAAATAATCCTTTGTAGATCTATCTGAACATGAGTCACCTCATAAAGTGAAACTTGGGGATGACTATCAATATCCTATCAAAGGAAGTGGTGAAGCCTCCTACAAACTAGACTTTGGGAAGTCTTTGAAGATGAAAGATGTTCTATATGTACCTGGGCTCAAGAAGAATCTCCTATCCATATCATCTTTGGATGCAAAAGGGATTAGAGTTGTATTTGTGGATGGCCATGTACTCATGTGGCCAAAAGCTAAGACCATAGATGATGCAGTAGTGATTGGAGAGCAAGAGGGAGGATTGTACAAATTGAAGGGAAAACCTGAACATGCCATGGTACATGAATCTATGGAGCCAAGTGAACTTTGGCATAGAAGGATTGCACATGTGCACTATAGAGCACTAACAATTGCAAGCAAAGCTGTAGAATGTCTTCTTGAAATCCAATTTAAACATGAAGGTGTTTGCAAAGGATGTGCAAAAGGAAAGAACACAAAGAAGGCATTTCCAAGAAGAGAAAGCAAAGCAAAAGGAATCTTGGAGATTATCCACTCTGATGTATGTGGTCCGATGTCATCCAGTTCTCTGAGCGGGTATGTATACTATGTTTCTTTCATTGATGATTTCTCTAGGAAGACTTGGGTTTACTTCTTGAAGAATAAAGATGAAGTGTTTGATAAGTTTAAGGAATTCAAAGCCTTGATAGAAAATCAAACTGATAAGAAAATAAAGACCTTCAGATCCGACAATGGTGGAGAATTCACTTTAGGTGATTTCAAGAAACTATGCAGTGATTCAGGGATTAAGAGGGAGTTGACTGCTCCTTACAATCCACAACAAAATGGAGTTGTAGAAAGGAAGAATATAAATATAATGGAAGTAGCACGGGCAATGCTTCATGACCAGGATCTACCTATGCATCTATGGGAAGAAGCAGCTAGGATAGCTATATATGTACAGAACAAAACACCTCACAAGATACTTGACAACAAGACACCAGAAGAAGTCTTCTCTAGTAAGAAACCTGAAGTTAGCCATATCAGGATATTTGGCTGTCCTGTATATACACACATTCCAAAAGAAAAGAGGACAAAACTAGATCCTTCAGGAAAGAAGGGCATCTTTGTGGGTTACTGTGAAAGCTCGAAGGCTTACAGAATATACATTTCAGGGTTCAAGAAGATTGATATTAGCAGGGATGTAACATTTGATGGAGACTCGGCATACATCAAATCAAGAAAGACACATGTTGAAGACAATGAAGAACCAAAGGTAACCAGATTTCAAGACACCACTATGAATTAAGCAATTCCAGAAGAAGATCGTGAAATTGAAGATCCACAAGAACCTATAGATCCACCCTATGAGAAGAACTCTCACAAGAGGAAACCTGCATGGGCTAGAGAGCTCATTCAAGATGCAGAAAGATATGGCATTCCAGAAGAAGAAAATAGAGAAAGCAAGAGGACTAGATCACATACTAGTTATGTTGCCTTACTCTGTGATATTATGAACAAAGAACCTTCCAGTTATGAAGAAGCAGCGGAGAAGAAAGAATGGAAGGATTCCATGGTCGAGGCAATCGATCATGAAGAATGATGTTTGGGATGTAGTCCCAAGACCTGAAGGGAAGTTTGTTGTGACTTCCAAGTGGATCTATAAGATCAAGCATGCTGCAGATGGTAGCATAGAGAAATACAAAGCGAGGTTTGTAGCTCGTGGCTTCTCCCAAAAAGAGGGAATAGATTATGAAGAGACGTTTGATCCTGTAGCCAGATACACTTCCATCAGAAGAGTACTTGCTCTGGTTGCAGTGATGAAGTGGAAGATACACCAGATGGATGTCAAGACAGCTTTCTTGAATGGTGTAGTCGAAGAGGAAGTGTATGTGGAGCAGCCACTTGGTTTTGAGACACATGACAGGGAGTCATGTGTGCAGGTTGAAGAAATCCTTGTATGGCGTGAAGCAAGCACCTAGGACTTGGTATGGTAGGATGGACAGTTTCCTATCCAGTTTGGGCTTTACTAAGAGTAAAGTGGATTCCAACCTTTACTACAAGGTTAAGGAAGGAAATCCTGTGATACTACTACTGTGTGTGGATGACCTATTTGTTACAGGTGAGGATGGGTTGATTGTTGACACCAAGAGGAATCTTGATGTCGAGTTCAAGATGAAGGACTTGGGGATGATGCATTACTTTCTAGGCATGGAGGTGTGGCAGAGTGCAGATGGAATCTTCCTTGGACAAGGGAAGTATGCAGTAGAGATCCTGAAGAGGTTCGAGATGATGGACTGCAAGGACATGGCCACACCTATGGCATCCTACATGAAGCTTCTGTGTGATGCTTCATCTGAGCCATTTTATGTCACTGTGTATCGTCAGATGATTGGGTCCTTGATGTACCTGACGAACACGAGACCAGATATTTGATTTGCGGTGAACACCTTGAGCCAGTTCCTGACATATCCGAGAAGTGTTCACCTGGTTGTTGTAAAGCATATTCTGAGGTACCTGAAGGGTACGATTGATTATGGTCTCAAGTATGATGTGAATCAAAAGTTTAATCTGCAGGGTTATGTTGATTCAGATTGGGTAGGCAGTGCTGCAGATAAGAAGAGCACTTCTGGGTGCTGCTTCAGTATGGGATCAGGTGTGATCTCTTGGTTTACCACGAAGCAGTCATGCGTAGAACTGAGTACAACCGAAGCAGAGTATGTTGCAGCTTGTTCGGCTAGTTGTGAGGCAGTATGGCTAAGGAAGCTACTGTCTGAGTTATTTGATCTCCCGTTGGATTCTACTGGTATCTTTTGTGACAACAAGATTTGTGTGAAGCTATTTGAGAACCCGATGTTCCATGATAGGTCGAAGCACATTGAGATCAAATATCACTATATCAAGGATATGGTGTAGAGAGGAGCAGTGAAGCTTCTGTATGTTGCGACAGATGAGAAGGTTGTAGATGTGTTGACGAAACCACTAGCCAGAGTGAAGTTTGAGTACTTCAGAGAGAGGCTTAGTGTTCTTCAGATTGAAGATACTTTGAGGAAGAAGTGATGGGGCACATTTGCAGGAGCCCTTCCAAGCATGGTGAGAGGAGGATCCTTCCCATGGCTGTGGATGTAAGCACTGTGTGATGAGAATCAGGATGATGCTCAAGTTACTGCTTTGGATATGCATAAGGTGGATGCTTTGTATGATCAGTTGGATCATGTATATGTGCATCAGGTGGATGCTTTGTATGATCAGTTGGATCATGTATTTGTATGAGTATCAGGACGATGCTCTAGATGACATGCATCAGGACGGTGCAGTGACGATGATCAAGATGATCATGTGTGATGAGTATCAGGTTGATACTCTAGATGATATGCATCATGATGATGCAGTGACGATGATCAGGATGATCATGTGTGATGAGTATCAGGATGATACTCTGGATGATATGCATTAGGACGATGCAGTGATGATGATCAGGATGATCATGTGTGATGAGTAACAAGATGATACTCTAGATGGCATGCATCAGGACGATGCTATGATGATGATTAGGATGATCATGTACATTAGGGTGATGTATGATGAGTATCAGGTTGATACTCCATGGCCGTGGACAGGTTGTGCATGTAGCATAGAAAAGATCCTGGGAGATCCTATATCCTGAGCTAGGATACTCTTTCTAGGTTTTGCTACTATAGAGGCATGCAATAAGTCCTGGAGATCCTATAGTCTAAGCTAGGATTCTCTTTAGAGTTCTTGCAGGTTACAAGACACTCTTTTAAGGTTTTTCCGAACCACATAGAAAAGATCCTGGGAGATCCTATAGTCTGAGCTAGGATACTCTTTCAAGGTTTTGTGGTGGGGGGTCACATGTAATCAATCCTGGAGATCCTGTAGTCTGAGCTAGGATTCTCTTTAGAGTTCTTGCAGGTTGCAAGACACTCTTTTAAGGTTTTGTGACAGTCAACATGTAAAAGATCCTATAGTAGGAGCTAGGTTTTGTTGACGCATGTAATTAGTCCTGGGATCCACAATATGGCCAATGATGATGAAGACCTACAAGTGGTGGACCTACATCTAGCATGAAAAAGGGTTGGCTCTGTAGAACTTCCTATGACGAGCAGAATTCAGAGATATCTCGGTGATCGAGATGTCGAGTATAGCAGCAGTGATGATGATGTTCCGTGATCCAGTGATCATGATCCAACTCCATAATTGAAGACGTGCGCCAATATGTATTGATGACCTGTGACGAAAGAATACCTTCCTAGTTAAGAGGGCATGTTGATGTATTTGTAACTTCGGAAGATATTCACTTGTATATTACATTTGTACTTTATTGTATATCCAACAGAGATGTATTATTCCTCTGATTGGAAGTGTCGTCATTTGTATTTGCAAGTGTCGTCATTTGTATTGATGGGTTATTAGACCACCAATGTGGGGTCGGCCCTGGTTAGGTCATGTGGTTGGGTTATTAGACTTGATTAGAAAGTCGGCCCCAGTGAATTATTGGCAGGTCAAGTTAGTGTATAAATAGAGAGGTTGTGTCTCTCATTTGATTCACTCACTCACTTCTCAAGCTCTCATAGCTAAGAGAGAAAGTGGCGCACTAGTGGAGGAGGAGGAGCATCTACTAGAGACATCTTATTGGGTTTGATCCTTGTGATCTTGTATTGGGGCTTATCTTATCTCTGAGGAAGTTGCGGGGTTTTTCACCTTCTTGGTTTCCCCGGTGAAACTCTGTGTCTCTTGTGTGTTTGCATTATTGTGTTTATGATTGACATGTTATTCTCTTAGTGATCCTAAATGATAATGGAATGAAATTATCAAAAAATTAACACTGACAACAACGACAATGATGATGATGATGATGATGACAACTATGATGATGATGATGATGTCTATTATCACTATGACAATGATTCAACAATGACGATGGTGATGAATATGATGATGATGATGATGATGATGACAATGATGGTGACAAAAATGAGCATGATGATGAGAATGACAATTTAGATGACAACGATGATGATGAAGAAGATGATGGTGATGATTATGGTGATTATGAGGATGAAAATGATGATGGTGGGGATGAAAAACATGATGATGATGATGGTGGTGGTGATAATGATTATGATGAAGAAAATTAGGATGATGATGGTGATGATGATGATTTTTATAATGGTGACTATGGAATTGAATATGTGGATGATGATTTAGATGACGTTGATGATAATGATTATAACCCCTAAAACCTTAGCCTTCAAATCCTAAATCCCCTAGATAACCCCTAAATCCATTAACCCCTAACCCCTAAGATCTTTACTCCTACCTCATTAACCCCTAACCCCTAAGATCTTTACTCCTACCCCATTAACCCCATAACTACAAGTATAAGTTACCATATTTTCATCCATACACAATAAAATTTATTTTTGGGGGGCTTGAAATATGGTGTGAAATATCTTACAAAAGCTATAATGAAATATGTTTTTTATCAATATTAAATTTTCATATATATTACACTTATTATATAAATTCCTAATTCAACATTTTCTCATTCTATTTCAATGCATAGTAACATGAGCAATGTACATAAATTAACATATAATGTGTTGAAGATTATGAATTTATCATATAAATTTTTATTATTGTGTATGTGTGTGTTATATTTTTTTAAATAAATAGGAGTTCGATTTAACATCAATTAATTCAAATTCATCTCCTAATTCTTCCTTTGGTACCTAAAATGTAATTTCATTACTTTTTTCTATTCTAAATATATATTTAACCATTGATAGGATATGTATAATATATTCTCATGTATATTAAAATATTTATGTACATATTTTGAAATCCATCACTTCTAATATTATGTACATATTTTGAAATTAGCCACTTCCAACATTAGTCCTTGACATTCCAACGCAAGGTGACATAAGGCATGTAAATAAATTAATGCATGCCTTATAGAATTTAATGAATTTATCATAAGATGAGATTCATGTTGAAAATATGTTCTATTAATACAAGTACATGTATTTCATTACCATGATTTGAGTGATTAGAAAGGATTGACTAGAATTCATTATCCTTTGTCCATATTGTAGTTCTAGCTAGGACTGTTTGCAAACATTTTATGATTAGAACTAAAAGACCCATTCAGAACATTAAGAGCCTCTTTGTGTGAATTTTGAATTTCCATCTCATAGCAAAGTAGTAGATACAAATGTATATGGCGCTGATGGAGCTAATCATTGACAACTTGAATACAAAGCATTAATAGTTTATGGATATAGTTACAAATTCCAAGAATTAAGGGGATGTAAATCCCTTTCTTTAATGGAATATTAGTGATATTATGGACTTCTGGATATTAATGGATATGTGCTCCCTACAATTAGTCTTAATCGCATACATATTCTAGAGAATACACTGAATTTATACTATTTTTTTACCATCTAAGAAAATTAGTCTTATTAGTCATCTTCCAATAGTATATATGTTGTTCAAGTTAATAAAAGTTTGAAATATATACGAACACATAAATTATCCAAGTCTTTCATTGCTTTGAATGTGAAAATTTGTGTGAGAGAAGAGGCTAATGACAAAGATATTCACGATAGGGAAAAGATCCTATATCAAGTTCCATAGAATAGATCCTTGTATAATACATGGTTTGCATATAAACCTAGTATGATCTTTGTAGAAGTTTCTTTCTCATTTTGTGGAAAGAGTTTCATGAGAGGTGGACTTATAAAATCCCGGGAGGGATCTTATCGTTATTTATTAAAACATCAATGCATGCACCTTTTCAAAAAGAGGTTACATAATTAACACCTCTCTATTGGCCACAATATTTTAGAAAAGATTACATCTAATTAGAACCATAACAATACTCCATCATTCAAGTTATATCTAATTAACAATTTCTTATGCCTTATAAAGTATGTCCAGAGTCCATTCAATGTTGTCTAAGGTTCATTCAGTTCACATTCTATTTGACTTAAATAATATGCACATGGAAATTTATTGAAAAATAAATCGACAATGTTTATATTGCCGATTTTATTTTCAATACAAGTGTAAGTTATGGAGTTTTTTCAATCCTTTGTGCATTGTCGAAGGATTGAAAAAAATATACCAACATTTTTTCTTGAGGATACACATTTGAAAATAAAACCAGTAGCATAAACATTGTCAATTTAGATTTTATGGTTGTCGTTTTAGGGTTTATGGTTGTTGATATTCAAATAAACTAATTCTAATTAAATTTTTTATTTTAAAGTTTAGATTTTCATGTAATTCATTGAAAAAAAACAACAACGTTTATGTTGCCGGTTTTATTTTGATCAATTGTGTATTTATTGGATTTTTTTCAATCCTCCATGCATTGTCGAAGGATTGGAAAAAAATCCAACAGCATTTTTGCTTTCCTATACACATTTGAAAATAAAACCGGCAGCATAAACAATAGTGGTTGTTAAAAATTAAAGTGAAATGGCTATTGAAATTTTAAAAATGAATGATATAGAATTTTAAAATTAAAACTTGTGGGTTTAGGTTAATGGCTTACCTCTTGGTTTGGATTCCATTTCTTAGTTGGATGGGTTGAAACTTCCTATAGCCGGGCGGATGGCGTAGGCCCGATCATGTATGTGAAGGCTTAGTTGAGGGTTTGAAGTTTCAATAGTTGCGTGTGTTATATTGGTGAACAATCTACCCTTGAAATATTGTATTTGTGACAATATATCAATCAAGGGTTTAAATAACCCTCAATCGATATCCAAAGCTCGATCAAGCGCTTGGTTAAGCCCTCAATCAAGATTTCAAAAAATCGATAAAGGGCTAAACCGAGGCTCCATAAAGCTTTTGTTTTCTACATTTTGTGTCTGTCTCTTGCCAAAAAATGTTACCCATATTCATGGGAACACCCTCTATTGACTTCAACACTTGGATTCTAGAGGATAGGTCTAGAGGCATTTTGTGCCTGGGCCCCATAACCATATTGTATGGGTTACCTTGGATCAACTAAGGAAGACCTCATCACCCCTTGGGTTGGTTTATTCTCACTTGCTCGACTCCAACTCAAAGCATACTGTTCAAAATCATATGGTATGGTGGTTCCCTTATCCCATTTTGGTCAAAGAACCTAGAAATTCATGACTCCCTCCAAATCTTGAGTCTATTCTGGAAGCCATTCAGTTCATAGCTTCCTATGATGTTCAAGTTAGTTTAGAAATAGTGATCAAATTTTCCTCCTCATGTATTTTTGATCAATTATGAATTGGATCATATTTATGTACCTGAATTGTGTCCCTCTTTGACCCCCATGATGCTTTGTACCCAATGGTTATTCATGTATTTAATCAAACTCCTCTTGGTCTTGATCCCATGTTATATTCAAGCATTGATATGAACATGGGGATGCTTGCCTCTAATTTCCTTATTTGCAATTGTGGCCTCTGTAGACCCCTTAGGGTGTGGGAATATTTCTCTTTACTCACCCTTATGTCTATGTCCATGTATTCATGGTTTCCTATGGATTGAAAGAGAAAAAACCTAGATGTATTTTATCCATATGATGAGATCCTGACCTCACAAACCAAGGGGAAATTGTTACTAGCCCGATTTTGCTCAATTGATTGTCATGAGTTTCATCGCCACTGTATATCATTCTTAGGAGTATTCCCAATTTTCCATCACCTCCATCACCATGTGATTTCAATAATGTGACGAAAAAATGAAGAAAAGTCAAATTTTGACCTTAACTAACACTACATGGGTTTTCACTAAAATTATATGATAGTGCATTGCACTAAAAAACTTGAAAAACACAATGAGGTCCCAAAACCATAATTTGGTCACTCTTAAATTTTGTGTGCCTCCCAAAAAGGTGTAAAGGATGAAAATGAAAATTCCATAACCATTATTACCAAAATAACATTTGATTTGGTTTCCAAAACTTATCTTCCACACTAAATCTTCAATGAAAAGGGGATCAATTACATTGGAGTTATATCTCAGTATTGTTCACATTATATCCTATAATTTTTTTTGTTACGATCACCATATCCTATCCATACACACAATAAAATTATGGTGTCATAATTCCTAGTGAAATTGAGAGAGAGCCATTATCCTTTTTCCTTTCACCATTTGGAATCCACTTACTCAATGACTTGGCTGAAATTTGGGCATAAAGAAGAATACAAGGAACCTCCTTCAGTCAATTGTAGAGATCCATTACCTTCTACAACTAATACCAAGGTGTTGGTATCTCACTCTATTCTTTATGTATCAATATAAAATCAATATTAAGATGCAATGCCTTGTTACCTTAGAAGCTAGTTTCTTCATTTGTAGTGCATGCTTGGGTAAAAAATTGTGTTAATTTAGGTTAGTTTTCCATTTCCATTTGATTTGGTACTTAAGATTACATAACCTTCAAGTAGGTATACATTTTATACACGTGGGTGAAAGTAACCTACACTAATAGGAGACTTTCATCATTAAGGAGACTATGCAAGACCATTATATAGATGTGACTTATCCATTTATCCTTCGCTTTTGACAAATTATAGGAATGATTTAATTTATTTTGAAATGAGAAAATAAGGTTGTGGTATCAATACAAACTATGGATCTTGTAAACTTACAAGGGATTATTGTACCTCCATAACTAATCTCTCTAAATGGGACATGGTGTATGCAAATTAAGCTTACAAATATCATCTTCTAGAATTGTCTCCTAGGGATCCTTAATTGCAAATTTTTGAAAGCATAATGGGCCAAACCCCTTGAAAAACCTAAACTGTACTAATTCTTCCAAGTTCAAGAATGCCTATTCCAAAATCTATATATAAAAAATCTCTTATTTTCCCAGTTTCCTCACGAGCCATCTCAAGGAGTTTATCAAAGTAGATAGTGAATATTTGAAAGATTTGGTAGGAGCTCAAAGTTGATGTGCTTTTTTTTAGTAAGTTAAGGCTTCATGTTTGGACTTGAGGATCAAGATGATTGCTTGTTCGAATGAATTATTTCCGTACACTAAAAAGGAACCAAGCCTTTGTGGAGCACCTTTTTCTACTTCTCTTTGCTTATCTTAGTCCATTGTTTATTTTGGATTAGAGATTCCTCATAGTTTTGTTTCAGTTACTTACATGTTTGAAGGATACATGGTTGATTATTCAACATTTATGCATTGCGTCTTTTAATTAACAACATTTTGTGAACAAACTTGCTAAATCTTTACTTATGCATAATGGTTTTTTCTTCGATATTTCAATATAATAAAATGTAAAGGAGAGATACAAGGAAGAGTGATTTTAACAACAACAAATATGGTTTAATAGTAACAATCCACTTATCTTATAAGCCCACGAGGAATAGAATAGATAGTGAATGGGTGTACTCTTAAGGCATTCCTTATGTTAGGCCACCGGTTCGAAACTTCGAGGATACTAGCTTACAAAAAAAAATACCAAGTTCAAGCAACTAAAAATTAATGATATTTATCTCACATGACATGGAATAGACGGCGAATAGGTTTACTGTTAAAGCACTAGTCCTTGTGTTAGGTCACCAAATTGAAACTCCGTGGGTACTAGCTTCCAAAAAAAAAAATCCACTTATCTTATTACACTAATAGATATTTTACATCCCAATATATTAACATACAAAATTGTCATGTTATAAAAAAACATATATAATAATAATTTACATCCCAATATATTAACATAAAAAATGGTCATATAATGTTAGAAAGTTATAAAAAAGCATATATACTAATAATTTAAAATCTTAATAAAGTAATTTTTAAAAAAAAAATAATACATAACTAATTATCAGAAAATTGCCTTTTTGCATTTAGAGGAGCCAGATGCTCTACAACTATAGGAGAGATGTTGTCATATAATGTATGTAGTGTTATTTTACCAAAAATTAAATGAAAAAGTACTTAAAAAAATCTATATCCGCTTATAAATTAAAAATAAAAATAAAACCAACCTAAATTCATATGAATCAAATTTGTGTAGGTATAATTTTTTAGATGTGTAAAAAATTTAAGTTAAAAAAAATTACACTTCAAAAAATTAGATTTCTCTAAACACTTAATAAATATGAGTTTAAGATGAATTAATCTATACTATTATAAAAATAAATTGTCTATTTTTAATATAAAAATAAATTGTCTTTTTAAAAAATATTATTGTTGTATTTATGATACAAAGTGATTCACATATTACTATTATATAGATTAAACTCCTAACTTTAGGTGTACAACATAATTTATTTATAAATTTATTTTATTTTATTCTTTAAGCATTAAAATAAATTATTTAAAAGTTTTTTTTATTATTAATATTAAATATTTAATAAAAAAAAATAATAAATTATTATACCTGCCGAAGGCAAGGTATATAGCAATGGGTTTGAAATTAATTTCAATTAATTTTTTAATTATTATGCAATTTCTAATATATTTTTTTAATAGTTTTTAAATGTTTTATAGAAAATAAATATTAAACTGGATATTTTAAAACATAAAAATTAATTTTTAAATTTTAGAAATACAAATTTCTAATTTTTAATTGGAGGAAAGCTTTGAAGTGACAATTTTTCCCTGCTATACACATTATTTGTCAGAAATAAAAATTAATAAAAAAATAATTAAAAAATAAAAAATTAAGCATTTGACATCTGTCTACACTATTATTATCATGTCCTACATAGCACCATCCTAAATGTACGATTTCATCCCAAGCTGGATACTATTTGGCACGATGTCCAAGCCCGTATTGGTCTGTTGTACGTGCGCTATTTCTCTCTAAATAATTGGCGTTCCTCTTTATTGGTTTCAGGATTTTTACGACATCCGGAAAAATCGCTTGTTATATCATATAATAACAAACCACGAGAAGTATATTTCTATTGCCATTCTTGATAATTCGTGAAATAGATGTTTTGTTTACCGCTATCTTTGGACTAAAATTCCAACGAGATTTAACCGACAACCGTTTGTGGTTAAAGGAAGATTAATTATATTCATTTGGAACAAATTCCCAAATTCCTATCAGGTCATTCAGGTTTTTTCATTTTTTTTAAATTAACGTAAATTTATTATTATCATATTTATAAAGTATTATAGCTTTCACGAGTTTATTCACAACTTTGAGGGACCCTCTTTACCTCTAATAAAAAGGGTGACATTTTAACCCGTAGTTCAAAACTTCATGGATATTAATTAAAAATAATCGAATATTTTTAATGTAGACTTTCATAGTTAAGACATTATAATGTAGATTTTCATAATTAGATATGTTGTGATGTCTAAATAATGTAATAAAACATAAAATATTATATCAATTTTTATATATAATTTATGTTTTGAAATAATTTTTTTTTAATTATAATAATATAAAATATTAAAGTACATTATTTAAATATTTATAATAGTACTAATTTTCTCTTTATAATAACATTAATTTTATATAAGATACAAAATTTGATATTAAAAATATTTAATATGAAGTTTTATTTACTTGTGTAAATAATTGGTGGTCACAAAAACATAAACAATTTTTAATTGACAATTTAAATTTTATAAAATCTTTAAAAAAAAAAGAATAAAATCTCTAAAAATTAAAATTAAAGTAGATTCAATTTATTATACAATTCATACTTGTAAATGATATTGTCATTTTATCATTGCATTTGTTGTTTATTATCTAATTGTTTTTTAATTCATTATAGTGTTTGTTAGACCTTGCTGACTACTTTTAAATAATGTTTTTTCATTTTTCCACATAGATAGTGCATTCATACTAAAAAGAATGGAAATCTTTATCAACATTTCAAATATTTTTTTGAAAATATTTTACAGTTTATTCAATATATTCTTACAATTAGTTTGACATATAGATGTATAGTGGTTATTAAAATCACATCTTAAACTAGTTTTATTATTGAAAATATATACACAATGACATATTTTATGCAGCTATAAAAATCAATGTAAAGACACTATTGTTAGACACAAAATGCACTAAAAACATATGAATCTTTGCAATTTTAATTTTCTTTGGAATTGAACGTGGATGGGGAGGGCAACAATTTTCCTCCCAACCACCCATGCTACAACCAATGGACTAAAAAAGAAAAAGCATGATTATTATACAAATAAAAGTAATTACTATTGTTTCAATTTTGTTTTACGTTATAATTTAGAATCTAGTTTATAATTACTATAATTATAATAACTTATAATTGTCATAATCATAATGCCAATCTCCTTTTAGTAAAAATCTATTAAAAATATAATTGAAAGATAAATATTGTTTATAAACCTTTATTATGAAACTAATTGTTAAATGGTAAAGAAATTAACATACAAAACTTCATATTTTTAATTTTTTATTTGAAAATTAATATAATTTTTATAGGGAGAAATCATTATCATATATATTTATTTGAACATTTTAATTCTTGAAACAACTATTCTTATGATATTTTAATTAAGAGATTTGGTTTCAGTTTACAAAGAACCCTTTAATGGTTTCAAATCACATTATGGCATTAGCTAGTCAAACTATGGTTTCAATTTACATTATGGCATTAGCTAGTCAAACTTAGCGAACATGAAGGACACTAATACAATTATGTTTATTTTTCCCCTAATTGTTCAATATGTAAAGTGGCTTTCATATTATGGATGTTATCATAACAATGAGAAGTGTGGAAGTTGAGAGGCTGTCTTATTACATTGAAGGTGATTTTTCAAACGGTGTGGCATTTATAGAATTTAGTTGTCTATGCATGCCCCTATAAAAGTGTGCCATCTAATCCCTATATAACTTAAAGCCATGCTTTGCAATTGGTTGTCCCTTTATCTTATAGAAGATGTGGTCATTTTATCCCTATATAACTTAAAGCCATGCTTTAATGCTTTGCAATTGGTTGTCCTTTTATCTCATAGAAGACGTGGTCATTTTTATTCCACCTTCTCTCCCCCCCTATTACAATGTCTTTCTCTTGTAGCATTGGAGAAGTTACTTTCATCACCAATCAAGCCAAGCTTTTATTTTATACACAACTACTATATTAAAACATCTTTAAACTATTAGATTAAAATATTTTTAAGAGATATAGCAGCTTTGCTACTAATTTTATTTATTTTATTTATAAATCACAAAAATCTAAACAATATATAACTATAAATTTTGTTTATAAATCACAAAATTCTCTAAACAATATCAAGTAATTCTATAAACCATGTACAATTATAATTTTTTTTCCCGTGGATAATAAAATTCTAAAAACAATCTACTACTATAAAGTGAAAATTGACAAGTTGAGAGATCTTTTGGAAAAAGAATAAGGATATACTATTCTCGGAAGTTACAAATTAAGAAATCTGTACATATAATGGAGAGATGACATGTGACATATAATGTGGTATGCATTATGGGCCGTGGCACCACGAGAGTTACAAGACTTGAGATATAGTGACCCCACCCTCACATGACATGCCATCCAATTAGAACTAGGTTGGAGCTGTTTTATGAAAGGGTGCCTGGAATCAAATAAAAATTGTTTGGCATGTCGCTTCTTTTGTTTTGCTAGTATGCCATGGTGCCAAAATGACTTTATAATACCTGCTTAAACAAGTCTCATAGTCCATGACTCCATACAATCTGTCACAGCCCCAAACTATCATTACTCTGACAAGGTATTGTAGCATTGCCCATTATTACAAAACTGTAAAATCTAGTAACATCATTGTTAAGGTTTTTTTTAAATTTTTTTATAAACTTAAGTATAGTTATTTAGCTAGTGATTGGTGAACATTGATAAATCAGAAGATAACTGTGTCATGAACAAGTTATTTGTTACTTGTTTTCCACGCATAATTGTAATCACTCATTGTCTATACTTCAGTTACATATATCTCAACTATGGGTTATTCATGTATCATTTTTTTTTAATATAATTGTTTATTTCAAATTTGGAACGACGACAATAAAATTAATTTGGAGAGTAAACGTGTCTCGTCCTCTTAAAATCTAGGAAAAACATATTTGATACTCCAACCCAAATTCTAAAATATTAACACTTATCTGTGTAATTACATTGAAGGAGTGCACCCCTCCTCACACAAGACATATCATTGAGTTTTCTCTCCTCCTTTTACTTGTTTGAGAAAAAACCTCTAAAGAATTTCTTGATATTCGTCAAAGTGTTTGTTGATAGATTTATTTTGATATTTAATTATTAATTTTTTATTTTATTTTTACAATATAAGTAAAATAACAAAGTGAATTAAATAATTTTGTTGAACTTTTATAGTACAAGTAAAATAACATCATATTAAATACTTTTTAATTTTTGTTGAATGGTAAAGATATAGTTATGTTTATGGTAATGGTCTTTGAATAAAAACGAATAAAGTGCAGAAATTACAATTATATTACAACTTTATTCTTCAATTATGATTCTAAGAAAATGGTATGAAAATAATATAGACAAATATGTGAGAAGACATATGTATTCAAAGAGAGGGAGTGGTGATGTGCAACGGATTCATTTCTTCAAAAGTTTTTGTATGAAAATATTATGGAAAAATGTAACAAAATAAAGCTATTCAGAGAGAAAGAAGTCATGTGAATGAAATGGAGGCCTGATCTAGAGTAGATTGTGAGTTCTAGATTGTTATCACTTTGGCTCATGTAAGGTTTTCTCCACCTTGTAGCATCCTTTTGTGGGCCCAACCCCAAAGACTTATAGATATCCTACTACAACATTTACAAAATTGCTAACTACTTTGCCAATATCAAACCATACTCACTACCTAACACCCACAAGTGAACCAATTCATATAGTGTTGAAATTTTTCACTCACAATCACAAGTGTAAAGAACTATATATTTCCTAAATTCTTTTAATAAAGAAAGCCCCTATATGAAGATGTTGGATCCAGTCAAAGGCAATATCATTAGATATGTTACAGTGCATTGCCATTGTTTCCTACTTGTATGTATTAATTTCCAACTTTTAATGAGTAAAATCATGTAAAACAAATTTAACTTCAATAATATTCCCAAAACAAAATATTTCATATTCTCGATCGATCATCTCATTAACGAAGCTAAACAACAATCATGTAATATTTAATATCTATTAAAATTTAACTCCATACCAATAATTGTGATGGAACATTTCAAAAAGATTAAATGTCTAACTATAATGGAATATCTATTATGCTTTTAATTTGTGGTAGAATGATCATTTTTAAAATTGATTTAAAATAAGTGACAGTTTAACGGTGTGGTTGCAAAATGGTTGTTATGGGGCATTTTGACCATCAAATAGGGTTTAAAATTTTAACTAGCCATCTTTTATGAAGGGTAATAAAATTTCTAAAACGTATTTTTGAAAGGCAATAAATTTCTAAACCATCATTATATTACTACTAGTTTTGAAGTACAACAAAATTCCTAAAATATTATTATATTACTAATTTAATAGTAGTATTAATATATTTATGTTATATAAATTATACTTTCTAAATTCCAACTTAGAAAGCATTCATTGGCTAAATAAATAGAAACATTTATATAAATTAAAATTATTTTCATGTGCAAGTTGCATTGATTTGTTAAAATATACTTTCTAAATTCCATCTTCGAAAGAATACATTTATTAACAAAATAGAAACATCTATTAAATTAAAATTATTTTCATGCCTTTCCATTTGCAGGCTGCATTGAGTTTTCCTAAAAACATGAAAACTCATTTTTTTTAATTTTTTTATTAGTGCAATGGGCATCTACAATCTACAAATTTCAGTGCTCAATGCTATTGATTATATTAGCATGCTACAACAACTTTGGGATTTGGAAGTTGGGAGTTGGAGGGCCTTGGAGACAAAGGTTGAGAGTTATGTGCATGATAGAGGTAATTCTTGCACTATTTTTTTGTATGTATATTTAGTCATTTATTCCATAATTTCAATAATCTATATAGATTTGGACTTGAAGAGTATTGGTTAATTCTTCAACTCCCATTGAAATTGAAATGAACATCTCTTATATTTCTCTCATGGTTCAATTTCAGTGAGCGATGCAGAATTTAAATGAAGGCAAGTACCAAATAATGGGTTGAGAGACATGAAATCTGTGTGCAACATTTGGAATGAAAATTTCCTATGCAGTTTGTAGAATAAACGATACATACAAAAAAAGGCATATAGAGCTATATTTTGTAGAGTCTTGTATTCATTATTTATAACGATTCAATTTACAGAGGCTTGCATCTATTTAAAAATATGGATTATGATTACATGTGCCATATATTTACAAAGACTCAAGCATCTTTTATAACAATAATGACTGGCGTATAGATATATAGCTTTCCAGTGGACATATTGATTCAATTCAAATATAATATAACTCTTACCTCCATTTTATGATAACAATTTTGCAAACAAAAATAATTATGTGATATTTGTTTTGTTTTTATATGTATAAATGTGTGAAATTATAAAACTATTTTTTGTTTCTTTATGCTTCATTATTTATTTATTTTTGTGTATTATGAAGTGCATTCATATTTATTCTTTTTAAGTTATCTTTTTATATAGTATTAATTTAATACATAAATGGTAAATAAAATGAATGTGAATCAAGTCAATGAATAGTGATACATATTAATAATGATGATTTAATTTTAATATAAAAAAAATAAAAAATAAAAATATTATTTTTTAAAAAATCAATAAAATTAAATTATTGAAAGATAGTGTTTTTGGGAAAACATCATTGTTGAAAAGTAAAATTAAAAAAAAAAACGAATAATATAAAAACTGGTTGGGATAGATGAAAAGGAACCACTAACATATCCAAGTGTATACACTCTTTAATGTGCAGATGCGTGTCTTTTATATTTTGGAAAGGGTCAGGTTTTAGAACATTTTTCATATAACCATGGATGTCAGCGACGCTCTCTTGACCTGCCATATGTTTCTATATTAATATAAGTTAGATACCATTTCTTGTGTCCATTGGTTCATAGTATAATCGTTAGCACATCTCCATTTCTCCTGGAAGAAAGGACATGGGATTTTGATGGACGTGATCGAAAAATGGTGAAACGTTTATTTCTTTGTTAGTTACAAGTAATGGCAATGGCATTTACGTTTTTTGTTTTTGTTTTTAGTGAATTTGAATATTTCAATAACTAGTATAATCACATAACAAAAATGATTGGTATATGTGGATTGTAGCTGTTATTAAAAATGATGGAATGATTGCCATATATTTAGAGAGTATTTGTAAAATTTTAAAATAAAATATTAATAATAATAATATTAAATATTTATGATATTTAACTTTAATCGTGGTATAATTAACCTTTAATAATTATTAGTTACGATGGTTGATCATGTTTGATTATGTTTGATGATGATTGACTAATTGGTTAATGATGTTTAGCTAAGGTTGAATTTGGATGGGCATGGATAAGTGAGTTTGACCATGTTTTCTTTTGGTTGACTATGATTGACAATGGTTAGCCATTTTTTACCATGTTTGACTATGGTTGACCATGCTCAACCATGGGTAAACATGGTTGACTATTATAGTTGATTGTGGTTAAACATAGTAAACCATGGTTGAAAATGGTTTACCATGTCTAATCATGTGTTATCACGGTTCAATATGTTTAACCATGGTTGAGAATGTTTAACCCTTTTTTTTATTGTGGTAGATAATGGTTAACCATGATTAATGATGGTTTAGTATTACCATGATTGAATATATTTTACTATAGTTAAACATGATTTATTATAGTTGACCATGGTTTATTTTTGCTCAAAATGGTTGACTTTGGATGATCATGGGTCACTTTGGCTAAATATGGCTGACCATGATTTACTATAGTTAACCATGGTTGATTATAATCGATAAATTTTTTATTATAGTTTACCATAATTAGTTTTGGTTCATCATGGTTGACTTTGGTTGACCATAGTTAACAAGACCATGGTTAACTTTGATTGAATGTGGCTAACTTTGTTTGCTGTTTGATTATGGTTGAATTTAACTAAATATATTTGACTTTAGTTAATCATCTTTAACTTTGGTTAAATGATCAAAGTTAATTAAAGTGTTTTTTAATTTTTATTTTTTTCAACATAAACAACTATTGAATTTTTTATATCAAAAAAGAAAGGACGGACTATAAAACCTATTGTTACAAAATTGCTCCATACAGGTTGAGCAAAGTAGTTCATGAATCAAAGGAGTTACATTCTTTGATATTCCACCTATAACTAAAATCCCGACTGGTGTACATTCTAATAAAAGTACTAGATAACAAAATAATAAAAATAACAAATAACAAAATGCATTTACACTTCATTGATGAACGAAACATAAGAGAAAGCCTTAAATGTCTGGGAACATTGGAACTTAATCTGCCTTATGAGAAGAATGAGGAGAAAAGACATCCTCAAATTCAATGTTCTCAACTGCAACCATCACTTCTTCATCTAAGCTCATTGTACAAGCTTTCCCTACTTCAATCTAAGATTTCCAAGGAGTTTGGTCTAATGAAGGACCGTGTTCAACATTTTTCAAATATTTAAGTTATTGTTCAAAACTCTTGAATTTACTTTTCCAAAAAGCAATATCAAATTATGCCTCTAACAGTCTCTTCCTAACTTGATTAACCTAAGCTTCTAGATAGTCATGACAGATATGATTAAACAACCGATCTCTAATGTTTTCCTCCTCCAAAACCTTCTACCTTTTCTCTAAATTCTGAATATCAATGTCTCTAGCATGCTTCTTCCTTTCTGGGTATTTTTCAAGTGACTGCTCCAGCTTGTCCTTGTTTTCAATTTCCATATCCATCGTAAAATTAGTTGTTGATTGGTAAAGATAAGGATTGCTAAACTGATGGAAAATTCTAGTTTTGAGAAGAATAGGAGACAACAACTCCAAACTGGCGAACATCAGAGTCTTTATACGCACTCTTAGTACAATTCCAATCTTAGAGCTACGTACAAAGTGACTGATTTTGTCCTCCATTTTCCATGCAAACTCTACAATCCTCACGAAATCACTTTTGTAGAGAGAAATTTCCAGAAGAGAAATCATAAAAGTTATTAAGGAATCCCTAAAAGTTGACAAGATAAACAAGTACAAATCTCTCATTACAAAAACCTATATAAATAATAACCAAGAGATGATTTTACACCTCTCTAAGATGGATCTTAAGAAATTCTTAAGACAAATTCTAACTCGCAAAACTAAAGAGAATCATATGATTGTATTGAAGGACTGGAATTTCTATCTTAAGAAGCTTTATGAATCGAATGATGACATGAACAACATCCAAACCCTTTTTATGGAAGATGAAGTTTTTTCGTTATAATATATAGATTTTGGGATTAAGCACTCCGTGAATGTGAAAGCTAAGGACATCAAAGATTACCAAGCTAAAATCCTAAAAATTGGGGGGGTCTATACTCATTCCTCACATCCACAAACTCTTCAATCTAACATCCAAACAAAGCTCCCCTAACCCTTGGACTCAAAGACTTATTAGACCCATTTTTAAAAATGGCGATAAAAATAACGCCTCTAATTATAGGACCATTATGATTAGACCTCTATCAACCAAGGTATATGGTATTATTTTGCAAAATAAGATCAACATATGGATAGAAAGTCAAGGTAAAAGAGCTAAAGGGAAAACCGATTTTAGAAGGTATAATTCCACCATATACCACCTCATTCCTCTCAAGGATCATTGCAGAGGAATGCCACAATACTAAGCTCAATATCCTTTGTTTCTTTGTGGACCGTTAGGAAAGATTTTGATACAATGCATTAAAATAACTTGTGGAAAAGAATAGAAGAGTTAAAGGTTCCTTTGGAGTTGCGAGCCACTACACTATGGTTGTACAAGAATGTCATTTCCAAGTTTAAGAACACCGAGGGTTAGTCATAATATATTAATTGTAATATATGGGTTAAGCAAGGTTTTCCCCTCTCATCTAACTTTTTGTTATATACATTGATAAATTAGAAGGTTGTTTAATAGAGGTAGGTTGTACTAGCACGATGTTAGTAGGAATTGTCATCATCCTCCTTATTTAAGTTGATGATATTTTTCTTCTGGCAATATGTGCCTCTAATCTTAATAAGAAATTAAGAATTCTTAAGGATTTCTGCTCTGGTGTGGGAATTACCGTCAACGTCGAAAAAACTAAAGTTATGTTGGTAAAATAAAATAAGGTCACTTACACTAATTTTTTGCATGATAATAGAAACTTGGAGGAAGTGACTTCCTACAAATATCTGTGGATTGATATCCATCACAATATTAACTAGAACTACATCATCAAGAAAAGGATCAACAAAGGGTGGAAATATTATTGTGGTCTTGAAAACAATTGTAAGTCAAGAAACCTTGTGATGTGTGATGAAAATAAATTCCTCTTTGAAACTCTTGTTACACCTATTCTCATATATGGGTGTGAAGTTTGGGGTTGTAGCCTCTCTAGAGGATCTTGGAAAAGGATTGAGCAAATCCATAAGCATTTTATTACTTACAATATTAAAATTTAAAGCAATATGCCATATCCGATTCTCCTGATTGAAGTGGGTCTTTCCCCCATTGAGAGCATAGCTATGCCTAGGTATGTCATATCCCCAAATTTTGCATTGGATCACAATGGTGTAAGCCACTTGGCCATGTTCATGATAGTTTGTAAATTGGTTCTAAGGGTCAAAATAATTTCTAAGCATGATGTTCGAGTTAGTAATAATGAAAAATTAGATCCAAATGGACAACGTGGGTCACATGAAGAATAAATTCCCAATTCAAATTTCAAGTGGATAATTAAATTTATTTGGGAATTTAGATTTATCCTAAGTTTTCCTTTGTATTAAAATGGGGTAAACTTTCCTAAGGAAAATTATTTAAATTGATGTAAAAATTGGTCCAAGGTGTGAATGGGGCCAAATGATGATTAAGGAAGGTGCGTTAATGTTTGACCAAGTATAAGGGATGTTTTGGAGGAAAATAAAATGTTCTCCCATGTAAAAAGGTGTTTCCTTAAAATAGGGGAAGCTAGTGGAGATCAATAATGAAGGTTGGACCAAATTCAAATTTGAAGGGAGAGAAGTGGTCAAAAGTGGTTAGGAGGGAGCCTTGGGTTGTGGAAATGGTTAGTGTTGGTTAGAAAATGGTCCAAGAGGTTGTTGGAGGGCGAATTACATGAGGAAGTGGTCAAATGGTACATTGAATGTGGAAAATGTGGAAGAAAGCAAGGGTTATGTTAGTGCCCATGGTTTTTGTACATGTTTTTTTGGGTCTCATGGTATTTGCAAGTGGTTTTGGGGTTTCTCTGAAGCTATATAAGCAACATCAAGCACACTTCTAGAGGTTGGCTATTTTGTTGAATAAATTGTATTGGACCGCATTGGCAATTCATGGCTTGGGTGATGCTCCCCATGCTTACCAAAAGGGTGATTGGCCCCTCATTCTTTTGAACCAAGGAGTGGAGTACTCAGATCCATTCACAGATATTACATTATGTTTTCTCCATGTCGCGGCAATCATCAAGTAGCTTGGTGGAGAATCTTACTCCCCATTTTGGCTTATAGCCAATCATATTGTGTTTTGGGGTGTGTCTTTGGGTTTAGAGAGTTGGTATATAGACTCTATTGTATCAGATGGTTGTATAATGCCATCCCAAATGTAATACACTCCCTTATTTTCTCTGATAATACAAATCCCATCTTTGTCTACAAAAACTCATTCTTTTTTTTTCATGTTTATGTACCTATGCTCAATGTGGGCCAATTCTGAACAGTTTTTGTAATTCGCTTTAAAAAGTTCATTCCACTTGTCTATTTGAAAATATGAATCCATATTTGGAAACTAGATAGAAAATTGGTTTTGTCCCCACCTTCAGACCGAAATTTGGGAGCCTTTACTAGTGTTTGAGTTGATTTGAAAACAAGGCAACTGTGTAGTCTTAAATCGAGAAATATCACTCCCGGAGATCTAATTGACCAAATCAACCTCTGCATTTTTTTACAGACATTCCTACTACATAACCTATCATAAAAGAGACTAGATACATGTTCTAGAAACCTTCTGTGAGTTCCATAGCCTTCTACCTTCCCGGAAGTCAATCTTTAGTGCCTTACTTGTCTCATTGAGCTAGTGTGCCTATTTCTTTTGCAATTATTGGATTAAAGGATATAATTTTCATATGATTTTGTACCTAGGTAGCCTTGGATTAGAATTCAATAGTATATTATTTCGAAACATCAATGGTCCCAATACGTTGTGCAGAGGATTCTTGAGCTAGTGTAGCCCCTGTTTTCCATCATTACATGAGGTTTTGAGTTAGTGGTCCTAAATTCCTAGTTAGGATAATTACAGTGGTATTAGAACATGATCTTTGCACCTATCTATTGGATCACCCATAGAAGAATAACATTGCATCCATGTCTTATTTAGATTCAAAGTATGAGCAGTATGAGGAGGAGTACTCTTTCTATGCCTAAGAGGAAAATGATGTTGAGTTGTATGATGGTAGCTATGTGGATGAGGAACCCTCTTGCAGTACCTACACACAGTTCACATTCAAATATGATGATGTTTATTATTGTGATCACTTGTACAATGAATATGTAGATAGGGGTATCATACCACCAAGGAGAGATCCTTCGAAGGAAATACCATGGTGGAGGGAAACTTGCAAGAGCCTGCCCCAACAATATCAAGCCTATAATGTTGTGATGAAGTCATCCCCAGAATTTCCTTTCATTTTTTTGTGGATGCCTTGTTTGGATATAATCCCAAGAATGAAGATGTGGAGTTAGTGAAGAAATGTCTATGCCCTTCTTGCAAAATACCTTGGAGAGCAAATCATATATGTTTGATTGAAAATGAGGAGCGAAATGAGGAGACAACCACTAGTGTTGGTAAAGATAAGACCACAATCCTTATTGTTGAGGGTTGTCAGCATAATGAATCCAACACTTGTTCTACTGAGGATCATCCAGAGGAATCTCTCACCAAGGACTTGGATCAGATAACATCTACTAATGGATGCTCAAGCCTTTTTGGATCAACTACTGATGATTGCTCAAGTTCTTGTGAGGCACCTACTGATGGGTGTCCAATTCATTGTGGGGTACTTACTGATGACTGCCCAATATTTGGAGAAGCATCTGCTGATGGATGTTGTGATGAGATACTTACGGATGGGTATCATGGTGAGGTTCCTACTGATGGGTACCTAAGGGTTGATGTGGTTCCTACTAATGGGTACCAAGTTTGCATGGATACATATACTAATGGATGTCCATCTCTCTATATTGGTGACATAGAGATAAGCCTCATTGAGGTTTCTGCAAGTCCCAACTCCATTGATCATGAAGAACAAGACCTTGTAGCAGCAAAATATGAACCAATATCAGCTTTCTAGTCACCACTTGAGCTTCCATGTGAAGTTGATCCCAAGAAAAAAGAAGAAGAGGAGGTTCCCTCTCATGAACTGTCCTTCATTGAAGGGTCTTTGAAGATGAGTGAAAGGAAGATCTATGAGGCCCTTAGCATACTCCATGACACTCAAGCATTGGTTCCAAATTCTTGTTGGATATATTCTTCATTGGAGGAGCCATCCTTCCTTGAAGACATGGAGAATATTTAAAGAGCAATGTGCAACATTGAAGGTAATTTCGTGTATTTGATTTTTGATAGAAACAATTTGGTTGAGCTTAATGAATGGTTACATGAGGCATACTTGAAGAATAATGAGGATATTCATAAGCTCCAATTTCAAAATGAGCAACTTCTTGAGAGGTTGCAAGATACTTGTTCTTCCTCCTATGTTTCAAATTGTCATATGATAGATTGCTTGGAGTATTCTCATGACATGATGGAACATGAGAAACATGGTGATTTGCATGAGTTTGATGTGTTTGAAGATGAGCTTTATGAGAGCCAAGCACTTGTTGTGGTGGAAGAGGAACTTGAGTTTCCTCTTGATGATGGTTACGCACTTTTTCAAGAAGTGCATGTTTCCATTACCTTGGAACCAACCTATGAGGAATGTTTCACACTTTTGAGGGAGATGCATGATCCTACCCTATGGAGCCTTCACATGATGAAAATTTTTCACTTTACGATCATTTTGGTGATTTGGTTCATTCTCCTACATCCTACACTTCCACATTTTGTAGCATTCATCCTAATGAAGTATGGGTGAAAGGTTTCTATTTGATGGTGCCACATGAGGAGTATGAAACTCCTATCTCTCCTTTTGATGATGACATGACTAGAGAACCTTCTTCTTTACATCTGCAGCAGCATCCTTTGTTACCTTATGATGATACACATATTCATGGATGCACATATGGTACTCCTTTGAACCCCTTGAAGGATCATTCTTCTCTTTGCTCCTTACTAGATGGGAGAGTTCCTTCATCCATTGTTTGGGTGAAATGCCACATGGAAGAATTACTTGACACCTCCCTCACCTCCTTGGAATAGTATCCATTTCTCTTATTGAGTTCTTTGAGCCACTTGAAGTCTCCTTGTTTTATTTTCTCCTTACACAGGGGTTTCACTCAGTGAGGCTTGTTACATAGAATGATCGTTTGCATGATATTAAAGAATATCCTTAATTTAAATAAATATTGGAAAATTCCTCCTAAAATTGTATTGTTGAACCCCCTCCCAATATTCCTTTCCAATTAAGAAAATCCCTAGTTTCACCAGATATTGCAAGAATCCATTTTTATCAACCCATTGTTAATACCCCTTTTATATCATATTATTAGGTTGTAACAAACAGGATCCCTAACACATCTTAGTATAAGAAAACAATATGCTAAATAAAATAATAGTATAATGCTAATAATGATCCCACCAAGATTGCAAGGGAAACTGATCAATCTATAGTGTTGGATAGTGGAAGAACCAACGAAATAGTACTAGGAAAGGAAAAACATGTAAAAGGAAACCCAATCAAGATATCAACATAACAAGGAATGTAAAAGACTGATAGTCCAATAGTTAAAGCAATGCTTAGAAAAGATGATGATTGCAAATGTTTCACCACACAACTTGCCAATCTACCAATTTTATATCATGTAAATACAAGTATATCCATAGAGAGCTCATGTTTTCTATAAGCTTAATAAATTAAACTCCATTAAAATGAAAAATTGAAACCCTTTTGTGGATGGACTCCCCTACCTTCATATCAAAGCAAACATCTTGGTTCTAGTGAGCCAAAAAATATTGATCTCACTTTTGTTAGTTGTCGTGGAGCAAGGTTTGATTGAATCTCAATACCCACCTAAACCCCAACCTAAAAAATGAAGAGTTAGATCTTTTACTTGAATGCCTACAAAAAATACAATACAATTTTTCAACCCTAGAACCCCCAATTCACTACATATCTTAACTTCAAGATAAAAACCAATATAACTTCAATTCAAACCAAGCCTAAATAAGTTATTAATTGAGGAATTCTCAAGGCCTGTAATCCAAAGAGACTTCCATCGATATTATCATTGTTACACTATTATCATATTTATGCAAAACTTAGGATCATAAGCAATATCAAATAAAAATGGAGGGTCCATAATTTTTAGGTGGGTATGAATTGAGCCCATGATTTGGAGGTATGAATCCATCCCACGATTTAGAGGTTATTCCTTAGCCTACACAAATAAATAACCCCCAATATTTATATTACTATGTCAAATTAAAACCCCCCTTGACCCCTTAATACGGGGCAATATATTTTTGAGGTTTTTAAGAGTATTCAAACCCCCAATATAAATGGACATGATATGATATTTTTTCACTAGTGAACCCCCCATGTCTCCTTACTTGGTTTGGATTTTGGTGGAGGTTCTTCATTCACTTCTTGGATGAAAGAACACATGGCGGATTATTTTGATGCATCTTACATTTTTTTGGAGCAGCATTATAGGACATGGGATCCTCACCTATGTTATTGGAGCAGATTTGATTGGTCACTTGATGTTTGTGTGCACTTGGAAAATGGTGGTCTACTTGCTTGGAGGACAAGCACTTTCATGATTTTTTGATGAGTCGCCTTCTTGATGTACATTTGTATGATGTTGTTATATACTTTGATGATATGTATTTTGTACTTATGATGTTTGGGAGGATTCTCATTAGATATTGGGATCCTGTCATCTTCCACCTTGATGTAAAATTTTGTGTTACTTTGCTCATTGATGGAATGCACTATTTATGGGATCCTGGAATTCCACACTTGGTTGAAATAATTTGGAGGATATTGTACACCTCCTACTTTGATGTATTTTTTGGGAGACCTTGTGCATGATAGAAATGTACAAGCATTAGGACATGGGTAGGGCCACATTTTGATTTGTATGTATTCACACAATGTATTGATGGGTTGCGCAAGTGTTGGGACCCTGGCATCCCATACTTGCTAGATTGGTTCTTGATGACATTGTGCACTAGGAGAGTGCGCAAGCAGTGGGACCCATGGATTGTTAATCATTGGAATCTCATTGGGAGCACATTTTGGTTGGTTGGCTTGAGGAAGCATGTCTCTTCTCTTCCCCATGGGTTCATCTTTGCAACAGATGGTGATGGTTTCCTACATGGGAACCATATTTTTGGATGGAATTATGTTTTTCTTGTAAGGTGTTATGATGACTTCCATGTGACTCTTATGCATTGCATAGGAGAATATATATTGCACCTTGTATTCTTGAGGATCACTTGGGATCCTGGCATATATACATATCTGTCAAATTTTATATGTGTCACGGGTGGATCCAGATTACTAGAGCAAGCTTCACTTAGAATTTACCAAACATTGACAGGAAAATAGAATAAATATGAAGAATATATGAAGCAGAACACAAGAGAAAAACACTCATGTGGATTGATCTTCCATTTCATTATTATTCAATAACATGTGTACAATATATATATTCTCTCAAGAGGAAAAATCGAGAGACTTATAGGTGATTCGAGTAGCTCACAATAATGAGGGTTTACCTAAACTAATTCCCCACTAACTGATATTAATTCCATCCAACTCATACTTGGACCTCACGAATTGATCAATAACACCTATGAGAGCCATGGGTGGATAATTATGAACCTATGTGTGGACCAAAGTAGTGGAGTAGTGGTTTTACGAGCACTAGTGACCATTAATACACCAATTTGACCAAATCAAGCATGTAGCACCCTTAGACTCCTTAAAACAGGGAAATGGCCATAATGACATCCTAAGAGCTAGGGAATGGGTGCATTGACTCCTAAAACTAAGGAAATATGGTTTTCTTGTGTACATACAAGGTGGATAAGGCATATCACTAGTCTAATTAGTCAAATGTGGACAAACATGCGGTCCAAGACACTAGAGTAGGCACTAATGAACCAAACAACACTAGGTAGAACAACATAAGGGTCCATGGCATGTCTATGATGGGAATATTGTTCTAACACCCCCCCTTAAGAAAAAATGGTTGTGAGCATGAGAAATAGGGACCAATCAACAAAGGATTATGGTCACCCTTTACATTATTAATCCATGTAAAATGAGGAAAGAGGCAAAACCACATGGGGAAAATCCTCCCTAAAAAATGGACATGAAAGAGAAACCAACCACTGAATACACTCCAAACTAGATGAATATGTCTAGAGTAATCTTATTCTTATGAAGAAGAGGAATGTGCTCAACTATATAATGTACATGTACAACTGCATGATGGAAACTGGAACCCTATAGAACAACCGAGTAACACTGATAGTAGAGCGAAAGCTGTTCTTCAAACTTGAACTTCGAACCATCGAAGGTGCCATGTTCAAAAGAGACTTGAGATTCTTGAGAATGAGTGACCCCAAGCGAATCATAAGTCTCCTAAAGACTCAACTTCAAACCAAGAAAGTTGTAATAAACTCCAAGAAGGTGGAACAAGAGTCCAAAATGTGCCAATGTGATGGCTAAGGCTTCTCCATCTTCAAGTGAACTTGAAGAAATTCTGCTAGTCATGGTGTAGGAATACATAGGAAGCAAAAGAGTGTGAAGCAATGAGAGATCTTCACTTTACTTCCAAACTTCTCCTTGACCATATTTTGAACCAATACTCTCATGTGAAGAGAAAACCTCTTCTAGAGAAGGCTCATCATGATCACCAATCAACAACCCATATTCAACATTCGTAATAGAAGACATAGAGGAGAAATAAGTGGAATGGAGAGAAATCTCTTCAACAGTATTGATGGCAGCAGCTCGTATTTTATCTTCATGGAAAATAGAGGAAGCCACAAAGGAATAAAATTGAGTTGGATCATTTGTTGAATCTGTATCTTCTACTTCTTCAATTTGAACAACTTCTTGAGAAATGCATGAGTCCGAGACCTTTGGAGGGAGAACACATGAGGAGGTTTCCATTTTCTTTCTCTCCATATAGCTAATATCTTCTTTCTGCATGGAAAGAGCTCTATCTATATTGATCCAAATCTCAAATGGATACTCAACAAAATCATATGAGATAATGCATTCTAGGAGGTATAACCAGACATTGTAGTTCCATACGCTCTATCACAGTCATCGATCCAATCACACCTATATTCATAATATTCTAGATCGCTCACAACACCAATGGACACATCAAAGAGACATTTTCTCTTGAGATATGCACACATATTTTCTTTCCACTCTAAATAGTTGAATGGAGACAGGAGAGGAACTGCTTTTGAAGCCATATTGAAGTTGCTGTAGGCACTTGCAAAAAACACACTTGGAAATCTATTTTGGAAATAATACTAGGATCCCCTATGAAGCTCTGATACCATGTCAAATTTTATATGTGTCACAGGTGGATCTAGATTACTAGATCAAGCTTCACTTAGAATTTACCAAACATTGACAAGAAAATAGAAGAAATATGAAGAAAATATGAAGCAAAACACAAGAGAAAAACACTCATGTGGATTGATATTCCATTTCATTATTATTCAATAACATGTTTACAATATATAGATTCTCTCAAGAGGAAAAATCGAGAGACTTAGAGGTGATTCAAGTATCTCACAATAATGAGGGTTTACCTAAACTAATTCCCCACCAACTGACATTAATGCCATCCAACTCATACTTGGACCTCACAAATTGGTCAATAACAACCATGAGAGCCATGAGTGGATAATTATGAACCTATGTGTTGACCAAAGTAGTGGAGTAGTGGTTTTATGAGCACTAGTGGCCATTAATACACCAATTTGACTAAATCAAGCATGTAGCACCCTTAGACTCCTTAAAACAGGGAAATGGCCATAATGACATCCTAAGAAATAGGGAATGGACGCATTAACTTCTAAAAATAAGGAAATATGATGCTCTTGTGGACATACAAGGTGGATAAGGCATATCACTATTCTAATTAGTCAAATGTGGACAAACATGTGGTCCAAGACACGAGACTAGGCACTAATGAACCAACCAACACAAGGTAGAACAACATAAGGGTCTATGTCATGCTTAAGATGGGAATATTGTTCTAACAATATATTCACTTGCATGAGTTGAGAATCCATTGTTTGGATTCAAAATTTTGCGAACCTGGTCCATGTTGCTTGAGAACAAGCAATCTTGGGAGTGGAGGACTTATCATGTCCCCAAATTTTGCATTGGATCACAATGGCCTAAGCCACTTGGCCATGTTGATGGTAGTTTGTCAAATTGGTTCTAAGCATCAAAATAATTGCTAAGCATGATGGCCGAATTAGTAATAATAAAAAATTAGAGCTAAATGGACAAGCTGGGTCATATGAAGAAGAAATTCCCAATTCAAAGTTCAAGTGGATAATTAAATTTATTTGGGAATTTAGATGTATCCTAAGTTTGCCTTTGTATTAAAATGGGGTAAACTTTCCTAAGGAAAATGATTTAAATTGATGTAAAAATTGGTCCAAGGTGTGAATGGGGCCAAATGATGATTAAGGAAGGTGTGTTAATGTTTGACCAAGTATAAGGGACATTTTGGAGGCAAATAGAAGTGTTCTCCTATGTAAAAGGGTGTTTCCTTAAAATAGGGGAAGCTAGTGGAGATCAATAATGAAGGTTGGACCAAATTCAAATTTGAAGGGAGAGAAGTGGTCAAAAGTGGTTAGGAGGGAGCCTTGGGTTGTGGAAATGGTCAATGTTGGTTAGAAAATGGTCCAAGAGGTTGTTGGAGGATTAATTACGTGAGGAAGTGGTCAAATTGTACATTGAATGTGGCCAATGTGGAAGAAAACAAGGGTTATGTTACTCCCCATGGTTTTTGAACATGGTTTTTTGGGTCCCATGGTATTTGCAAGTGGTTTTGGGGTTTTTATTAAGCTATATAAGCAGCAGCAAGCACCCTTCTAGAGGTTGGCTATTTTGTTGAAGAAATTGTATTGGACTCAATTGGAAATTCATGGCTTGGGTGATGCTCCCCATGCTTACCAAGAGGGTGATGGGATCCTGATTCTTTTGAACGAAGGAGTGGAGTACTCAGATCCATTCACAGAGCTTACTGCAGGTTTTCTACATGTTGTGGTAATCATCAAGTAGCTTGGTGGAGAAATATACTCCCGATTTTGGCTTATAGCTACTCATAGTGTGTTTTGGGGTGTGTCTTTGGTTTTAGAGAATTGGTCTATGGACTCTATTGGATCATATGGCTATAGAATTCCATCCCTGATGTTCTCTAATAATAAAAATCCCATCTCTTTATGTAGAAATTCATTCTTGTGTTTTCATGTTTATGTACCTATGCTCGATGTGTGCCAATTCTGACAAGTTCTTTTAATTCGCTTTAAAAAGTGCCTTCCACTTGTATATTTGAAAATATGAATCCATTTTTGGAAACTAGACAGAAAATTGGTTTATTCCCCACCTTCAAATTGAAAATTTGGGATCATTTACTAGTGTTTGAGTCGATTTGAAAATAAGGAAACTGTGCAGTCCCGAATCGGGAAATCTCACTCCCAGAGATCCAATTCTCCAAATCGACCTCTGCAGTTTTTTGCAGAAATTTCTATTGCAGACCCTGTCATAACATAGACTAGATACCTATTCTAGTACCCTTCCCTGAGTTCCATATCCTCCTACCTACCCGTAAGTCAATCTTTAATGTCTTACTTGTCTCATTGAGCTAGTGTGCCTATTTCTTTTGCAATTATTGGCTTAAAGGATCTGGTTTTCATATGCTGGTGTACCCAAGTAACCTTGGAGTATAATTCAACAGTATCTGATTTTGAAACATCAATGGTCCCAGTACGTTGTGCAAAGGATTCGTGGGCTAGTGTATCCCTTGTTTTCCATCATCACATGAGGTTTTGAGTTAGTGGTCCTAAATTCCTAGTTAGGATCATTACAAGGTACCTAATGTACACGAAAAAATTAAATAACTTGGGAGACTAGATACTTACGAAATTTATTTTAAATTTCAGTCAAGCCCACCTAAGGCTTAAGCAAGGTTGTCATAAAGATGCCATGTCTTGGTTAAAGATGTGGGGGATTGACGAAAAATGTTACTTTGTAAAATATATATTATTAAAAATATAATTACTTCGAAGTTCAAAGATAAGTTGGTGTGATAAAATAAAATTAAGATATTATAATGAGGTCATTAACCCTAATCTTGAAGATCAAAATTATCTCTATTTTTTTACTAGTGTAAAGAAGAAGATACACATAGCTAAAATAAGAATAAACTCTCATGAGTTGCGTAGTGAAACAAGGCATTGGACCTTTCCTAAAAATATGTGTGCTGAAAGGATATGCCATCTTTATGAGACTATGAGAGTTGAGGATGAAATGTATGGTTTATTTGGCAAAATACTGCACTAGTTTTGTGAATGAATTTTGTATTCATAATCAAACACGGTGATCATGATCAATGGATATAATGATTTTTTTATTGCGGGTAAATTTATTTCATTCTTTGCATTTCAAATATTTATTAAGCATGAACTTGACATTTAAACAATAGATTTGACAATCTTCTTAAATAGCATAAAGAAACACAAATTTACCTTGATTTCCATCAAATTGGGGTTGCAAAACATGTCCCTGACTCCGTTTTCATAAATATGGAGGATATTCACCTTAAAAGACCGATTAATTTTAAGAAAAAGTATGATCCTTCCGACTTGCATATAGTTATTCCAATTCCCAAGTCCACATTTGCATTCAAGGTAAGGCACCCTTGTTGGGGTTTCCCTACGTGACCCTTTTTGGAGGAGAAGCAAGAGTCGAAATATATAGTACTTCACATACATCTTCATCGGATTGAGAACATACTCAAGCTCACAACTTTTTCGAACTCGTAGTCGCGATATATAGGTAACTGTAAAGAACAAAGTCTCCAGAATAATTTGAGAGATGGAAATGAATCGCAAATGGAATTGCTGCCAGAATTCTCACAAACACCGGTTGTTAAATTGCTATGATTCCAATTCTTTTGCAGACAAGAACGATAATTCCAGGAAAGAACAATCCAAAATGTGAATGCACTCAGGCATACAGGATTATAAAAGCATTGAGAGCCTTCCATATTAACCTTGCCAATCTAGACTTGAATATAACCCCGTACCATATCCATAAATTTCCCAGTATGGAGCATTCGAGGGAAGGATTTTCAATGTATGATCTCACACTCAAACGTTCTATCAGGAATACTATCATGGAAGGTAATTAGTATAAAATATTGATTACAAGTTGGTTGCATGCCAATAGTCTTCCACCTGGATTCCAAAGCTCGAAGCCTATAATACATTTTCACGTCCTTAAATTCCACACATAAATCAATTTACAGGATTTGATAATGGCCTTCTACTTCTACTTCTACTCCGATGACCAACTTTCCTTGGGTAAGGTTACATGCAATGTTGACATTTCTATTAGCTAGGAGATTTAAATATCGTAAAACATGAAATACCTTTACTTCTACAAATTCTGATATCAAATACAATATTCTCCTTATTATTTGAGCCAAGGGGCCAACCATTGGGGCTTGCTGGTTCATTAGATATCGAAAGAATATCATAGAGTCGTCAATTATAATCACTGCAATTCATGCTTGAGGACTTTCCAAAGAGCAAGATCTTCCGCTTGATTGTTGGAAACATATTCCAAACCCCACGAATAGTTCGGCTTAAGTTTTCCTCCAAGGTAAAAAATAAACACCCCGCCCAACACCTGCCACCCTTGTCTTTTTTAATTTATTATTATTAAATGTTTATTGCATTTAATTGTTATTTTATATTTTTTTTAATGTTATAATTATAATATAAGAAAAATAAATCTAATATAGCAATTGAATGTAACAATTTAAATGAAGCAATATAATATAGCAACATAGTTATTCTTAAATTTAAATAATTTAATACAACAAAAGAATAATATGTATCAATACATATTCTTAAATTGCAATATTTTTTATAATATAATTATTTATTTTGTAATTTATGTTATATTTATAGAATGATCAATTTTTGGTATGCTAAAACAGTGTAAAATAGCAGGAAGAGAAATCATAAAAGTTATTAAGGAACTCTTAAAAGTTGACAAGATAAACAAGTACAAATCCTTCATTAAAAAAAAAACTATATAAATAATAAGTAAGAGAAGATTTTACACCTCTCTAAGATGGATCTTAAGAAATTCTCAACTCAAATTCTAACTGGCAAAACTAAAATGAAAAATATGATTGTATTCAAGGACTGGAATTCCTATCTTAAGAATCTTTATGAATCAACTGATGACATGGACAACATCCAACCCATTTTTATGGAAGATGAATTTTTTTCTTTATAAGATATAGATTTTTGGATTAAGTGCATGGTAAATCTAAGGACATCAAAGGCTACGAAGCTAAAATCCTAAAAATTGGGGGGTCTATCCTCATCCCTCACATCTACAAACTCTTCAATCTAGCATCCAAGCAAGCCTCCCCTAAACCTTGGAATCAACGCCTTCTTGTATCCATTTTTAAAAGTGGTGATAAAAATAACCCCTCTAATTATAGGACCATTGTGATTATCCCTCTCTTACCCAAGGTATATGGTATTATTTTGGAAAATAATATAAACATATGGCTAGAAATTCAAGGTAAAAGAGCTAAGGAAAAGCATATTTTTGAAGGTATCATTCCACCATATACCACCTCATTACTCTCAAGATCATTGCGGAGGAATGTCACAATAATAAGCTCAATCTTCTTTGCTTCTTTGTGGAATTTAGGAAAGCTTTTGATATAGTGCATAGAAATAACTTGTGGAAAATATTAGAAGAGTTAAAGGTTCCTTTGGAGTTGTGAGGCACTACAATAAGGTTGTACGAGAATGTCATTTTCAAGTTTAAAAACACAGAGGGTTAGTTGGAAGATATTAATTGTAATATAGGAGTTAAGCAATGTTTCCCCCTCTCCCATACCCTTTTTGGTACATATACATTGATAAGTTATAAGGTTGTTTAATAGAGGCAATCCAAATTGGCACGATGTTAGAAAGAATTATCAACATCCTCCTTCTTTATGTTGATGATATTATTCTTCTGGCAAGATGTGCTTCTAATATTAGAAAGCAATTAAGAATTCTCAAGGATTTCTGCTCTCATATGGCATGACCATCAATATCGACAAAACTGAAGTTATGTTGATAAAATCTAATAAGGTCACTTATGCTCATTTTTTGAATGATAATAACAACTTGGAGGAAGTGACTTCCTACAAATATCTTGGGATTGATATCCATCATAAGCTTAGCTTGAAATACATCATGGAGAATAGGATCAATGGAGGGTGGAAAGCTTATTTTGGTCTTGAAAACACTTGTAAGTTAACAAACCTTGTGATGTGGGATAAAAAGGAATTCCTCTTTGAAACTCTCATTACACCTGTTCTCCTATATGGGTGTGAAGTTTGGGGCCATAGCCTCTCTAGAGAATCTTGGAGAAGGATTGAACAAATACATAAGCATTTTATTACTTACAATTTTAAAATTTAATGCAATACGCTGTATCCTATTCTCCTTATTGAAGTGGGTCTTTCCCCCATGGAGAGCATAGCTATGACTAGGTACCTAATGTACAAGAAAGAAAAAAAAACTTGGGAGACCAGAGACTTCTGAAAATTGCTTTAAATTCCAATCAAAACCACCTAAGGCTTAAGCGAGGTTTACATAAAGATGCCATGTATTGGTTAAATATGTGGGGGATTGACGAAAATTTCACTTTGCAAAATATAGATTCAATATTAAAAATATAATTACTTCAAAGTTCAAAGAGAAGTTGGTGTGACAAAAGAAAATTAATATATTATAAGGAGGTCATTAACCCAAATATTGAGGATCAAAATTATCTCAACATTTTAACTAGAGTATAGAAGAAGATCCACATAACTAAAATAAGAACGAACTCTCATGAGTTGCATAGGGCTGGTGCAAGCTAATGTTGGTCTCTCATGACACATTAGTGACAATGCAAAAAAACATCAATTTGTTAACATGGAGGGATGGTTAGAGATACTTCCACAATGAATTTGAATATGGGGTAAAAATATAAAATGTAGGAAAATGAATTATCTTTCCAAATATATAATTTTTATTTTTTGAAATTATGTATAACTAGGTAAAATTTGTGTTTTCACAACATTGGTATATTAAGTTTCATGCAAAATTTAGTGTATACGTGTTTGTTAGTGCAGCCTTGCAATACCTAAATAATGGAATTTTCCTTCAAAACTTTGTATAGATGTAGAGAACACGTAGATCTAGTGCATGACTATTTTTTCAAAATTTATTTTCTTAATTTTATATTTTTTGTAATTACCAAATTCAGTTTATTGTTGAAATTAGAAGGTCTTTTGTTAGTGCGGCCTAAAGGGGTCTTAACACTATCAAACATAATAGATAGATAGATAGATATATTAGATCATAGGTTTCTATGTGTTCTAGTGCACAGTATAAGTTTGGTAAAAAATGCATAAGGATAAAAAAGGTTATAGCGTAAACAAAGGAGGCATGTTTTTTAGGATTCTGGTATATGTGAGGTGAAAAATATATTAAAAATAGTAAACAATTACTGTAAATATATATATATATATATATATATATATATATATATATATATAATTCTGGTATATGTGAGGTGAAAAATATATTAAAAATAGTAAACAATTACTGTAAATATATATATAACTGTAATCTACACAGTCGACTGTACTTGGGTCTATAATTTCATTGACAACATATATTTGTAGCTTATTGGAAAATAATTTTGAAAATGAAGATATAGAGTGATATCCTGAAAATGAGAAGATTTCATCAATTTGTAGACTGAAGCAGCAGGTTTGGAAACCCGAACCTAAATCCAAACCTACCTAGTCAGCAAACACTCAATTTCCCTCCCTTTTTCAAATTTGAAAAAGGCGCGCACGTGTAGGAGCACATGCACACTTCTAGAATGCACACACTCTTGTGGAATGTGCTTACGCTTGTCGAATGCATGCCCGCTTGTGGAACATGCACATGCTCTTGATGCTATAAAATAATTGTAGATGGGGGAAGATAATGGGATTAGGGGATGGGGAAGTGTGATGAGATGGGGAATAGAGGGGGGAAGGAGATGGAGAATATGGAGTGGCAGGGAGGGAGGGGAAGAGAGGTGTGGAGGTATCGAGGATAGAGTAGGATATAGAGGTTGAGAGAGCATGAGAGTGACGGTGGTACAAAGATTCAGCGAGGGAGAGAGAGGTAGGGAAAATGAATAGGATAGGGGGGGAGAGAGGGAGGGGTAGAGGTAAATATAGGGGATAGGGAGAGAGAAGGTTTAGAGAGAGAGAGGTGGAGAGTGGAAGGGATAGAATGAGAGGTAGATAGAAATAAAGAGGGTGATAGATATATAGAGGAAGAGAGGAAGGGAGAGAGAGAGAGAGAGAGAGAGAGGGTGGGTGGGATAGATATAGTGAGGGAGGGGAATGTTTATCCTGAGGGTGATAGAGGAAAGGGAATAGAAAGGTGAATATATAAAGAGAGAGGGAGAGAGAGGATTCGATAGGAGAGAGGGTAAGAAGGAGACAAAAGTAGAGAGAGAGAGGGGAGGGTGCAGAGATAAATGGGGAAGGAGATAGGGGAATATAGAGAGAGAAAGAGAGAGAGGAAGAAAGGGTGAGAGATAGATGGAGAGGAGAGACAGAGAGACGGTTGGAGAAATAGATTTATCACAAAATATTTAAATTATTTTTTTAATTGAAGAGTGAGAGAAGAGAGAGAATGAGTGAGTGATGGTGGTAGATAGAGTTTGAGAGGGAACGAGATAGCAAGGTAGGGAGAAAGATGAGGAAGAGAGAGGAAGAGAGGGAGAGGGAAAGGTAAAAGGGGGATAGTGAGAGAGAGAACATTTATAGATAGAGGTGGAGAGTGATAAAGTTATAGATAAAGAAATAGAGGGGGATAAATAGAGGAAGACGGGAACAGAGAGAGAGGGAGAGAGAGAGAGAGAGAGAGAGAGAGGAAGGAGGAAAGTGAGAGGGATAGAGAATGAGGGGATATAAAGAGAGGGGGGGGGGGGAGGTGAGGAAGAGAGGAGAGAGTGAGAGGGTGATATAGTGTGAGAGAGTTGTGGTCATAGAGGGAGTCAACAAGGGAGATGGGTAAAGGTAGAGAGGGGGGAATAGTCAGAGAGAGAAGGTGTAGAGTTTATAGGTGGAAATGGGGGAAGATGGAGGGAGAGAGAGAGAGGAAGGAAGAGATAATGCAATCTAGTGATTGTGGTAGAGAGAGTCAGAGAGGGGTGGAGAGAGAGAGAGAGAGGGAGAAATAATAGGGAGATATAGAGAAATATTTGTCTCCTGAGAGGGAAAGAATGATAGAGGTAGAGAGAAAAAAATAAGGTGGAGAGATAGTGTAAGAGATTAAGGGGGAGAGAGGGAGTGAGAGAGGGGGGGAGGGTAGAGGTAAAGAGGGGGGATAGTGGGAGATATAAGTCTTAGAGAGAAGGGTGGAGAGTGGGTGGGATAGAGCGGTGGAGGTAAATATAAAAAAATAGGTTGGGAGAGATAGTGGAAGAGATGAAGGGGGAGAGAGAGAGCGAGAGAAAGAGGTGGGGGGTAGAGGTAAAGAGTAGGGATAGTGGGAGATAGAAGGCAGAGAGAGAGAGGTTTAGAATGGGATGGATAGAGTGATGGAGGTAGAGAGAAGCAAAGAGGGTTGGAGATAGAAGGCTTAGAGAGAGAGGGGTGGAGAGTGGGATAGAGAGAGTGATGTGCATGTAGAGAGAAGCAAAGAGGATGGGAGAGATAGTGGATGGGATGGAATGAGATAAATAATGAGCAAGATAGAGAGAGAGAGAGAGAGAGAGAGAGGGAGAGGAAAATAAAAAGAGGGAGAGAAGATGAGGGAGTATATATAGAGAGAGAAGGTGAAGGCTATATGGGAAGATGGAGGAAGAGATAGAGGGACCAAATGTGTGAGAGAGAGGGGGAGGGGAAAAGAGGAGGAGAGAGAAAGAGGTGGAGAGTGAGAGGGAGAGAGTGTGAGAGAGTGGTGGTGGTAGAGATAGTCAGAGACAGAGAGAGGTAGATTTAGAGAGGGGGGATAGTCAGAGAGAGAAGGTTTAGAGTTTAGAGGTAGAAATGGGGGAATACACACACACACACACACACACACACACACAGAAACAAGCATTAAAGAGTGTAAAGTCTTAAAGGAAAAGATGCAAAAGTTGACCAATATCTACAATGAAGTTTTGGATGCCCCAAAGACAGGAAGAAAGAGAGAGAGAGAGAGGGAGAGATGGATATTGGATGGGGAGGTGGTTAGTGGTAGGTGGGAGAGAGAGAGAGAGAGAGAGAGATAAATATTGTGGGTTAGTGATTTAGAGAGAGAGAGAGAGAGTGATTGGGGGTTAGGGGTTTAGAGAGAGAGATATTGGGGGTTGATAGAGATAGAGAGATTGTGATTTAGGGGTTTAGAGATAGATAGAGAGGGGATTGTCAATGGTTAGTGGTGGGGGGTTTAGAGAGTGAGGGAAGTTAGGGGTTTAGATAACATGAGAGGTGAATTAGGGGATGGAAGAGGGATCTAGGGAGAGAGAGAGAGAGAGAGGTTTGGGGAGGTGGTTAGTGGAGAGAGAGAGAGAGAGAGGTTTGGGGAGGTGGTTAGTGGAGAGAGAGAGAGAGAGTATCTCATATGTGAAAGAGTGAAATCTTGAGTGAATAGATGCAAAAGCTGACCAATATCTAAGTTATGAAATTTTGGATGCCCCAAAGACAGGAAGAAAGAGAGAGAGAGAGATGGAGAGTGAGAGGGAAATATTTAGGGAGAGAGGGTGGGTGAGATTGTGGAAGAGGTGAGGGGAAGAGAGAGAGAAAGGGAGGTAGAGAGAAGCAGACAGGGTGGGATAGATAGTGTAAGAGATGAAGAGGGGGAGAGAGAGAGGTGGAGTGGAGAGTGGAAGAGAGAGAGAGAGAGAGAGAGAGAGAGAGAGAGAGAGAGAGAGAGGCGGGGCGGTGTAGAAGGATAGATATGGGGAAGGAGATATGGGAAGATGAAGAATGAGATAGAGGGAGAAAGGGCATGATAGAGAGGGAGGGGAAGAGAGGAGGAGAGAGAGAGGTGGAGAGTGATATGGAGAGAGTGGAAGTGGTAGAGATAGTCAGAGAGGGAGAGGGGTAGAGTTGGATAGGGGGTTTAGTGGGAGAGAGAAGGTTTAGAGTTTAGAGGTGGAAGAGAGAGAGAGTAGAAAATGTGAAAGAGTGTGAAGTGTTGAAGGAAAAGATGCAAAAGATGAACAATATCTAGACAAAGAGGGATGTGGAGGTGGTTAGTGGAAGGGGAGAGATACAAATTATGTGTGGGAGAGAGAATGAAAGAGTGAGTAACAAATGTGAAAGAGAGTGAATTATTGAAGGAAAATATGCATAAGATGACCAATATCTAAAGAGAGAAGGATTGGGAGGTGGTTAGTGGAATAGGAGAGAGACAAATGATTTGGGAGAGAGAGAGAGAGAGATAGAGTAGAAAACATGAAAGAGTGTGGAGTCTTGAAGGAAAAGATGTAGAAGATGACCAATATATAGAGAGAGAGGGATGGGGAGGTGGTTAGTGTAAGGGGGGAGAGAGAGAGAGTAGAAAATGTGAAAGAGTGTAAAGTATTGAAGGAAAAGATGTAAAAGATGACTAATATATACTATGAATTTTTAGATTCCTCGAAGGCAGAGAGAGAGAGAGAGAGAGAGCATCAAATGTTAAAGAGTATGAAGTCTTGAAAGAAAAGATGCAGAAGCTGACCAATATCCACTATGAAGTTTTGGATGCCTTGAAGAGAGAGAGAGAGAGAGAGATTGGATGGGGAGGTCGTTAGTGGTAGGTTTGATAGAGAGAGAGAGAGATAAATTGTGGGTTAGTGGTTTAGAGAGAGAGAGAGATTGGGGGTTAGGGTTTTAGAGAGAGAGAGAGATTGGGTTGATATATATAGATAGATTGGGAGTTAGGGGTTTAGAGTGAGATAGAGAGAGATCGTGGGGGGAGTGTTGATGGTTAGTGGTGGGGGGTTTAGAGAGTGACAAAAATTGGAAGTTAGGGGTATAGAGACTAAGAGAGGGTGAATGAGGATGTGGAAGAGAGATATAGGGAGAGAGAGAGGGATGGGAGGTGGTTAATGGAAGGGGAGAGAGATATATGATGTGTGTGTGTGTGTGTGTGTGAGAGAGAGAGAGAGAGAGAGAGAGTAGCTTAGATGTGAAAGAGTGAAATCTTCAGGTAAAAGATGCAAAAGCTGACCAATATCTAAGTTATGAAATTCTGGATGCCCCAAATACAAGAATAAAGAGAGAGAGAGAGATAAATGTAAAGGGAGATATAAAAGGTTTAGAGAGAGAGGTAGAGAGTGGAAGAGATAGAAGGCTTAGAGAGAGAGGTGGATAGTGGAAGAGTTATAACGCTTAGAGAGAGAGGGAATGGGGGAGGGAGAGTGGGGGGGGTAGAAATAAATATAGGGGAAGATGGAGAATGCGATGAATGGAGCAAGGGAACGATAGAGAGGGAGTGGAAGAGAGGAGGAGAGAGAGAGGTGGAGAGTGATATGGAGAGAGTGGAAGTGGTAGAGATAATCAAAGAGGGAGAGGGGTAGAGTTGGATAGGGGGATAGTGGGAGAGAGAATTTTTAGAGTTTATAGGTGGAAATGGGGGAAGAGAGAGAGAGAGAGAGAGAGAGAGAGAGAGAGAGAACAAAACGTGAAAGAGTGTGAAGTCTCGAAGGAAAATATGAAAAATATGATCAATATCTAGAGAGAGAGAGGGATGGGGAGGTGGTTAGTGGAAGGGGAGAAAGAAAAATGACATGAGAGAGAGAGATAGTAGAAAATGTGAAGAGTGTGAAGTCTTGAAGGAAAGTATGTAAAAGTTGACTAATATATACTATGAATTTTTGGATGCCCCAAAAGCAGGAGAGAGAGAGAGAGAGAGAGCAACAACCATGAAAGAGTGTGAAATCTTGAAATAAAATATCTAGAAGATGACCAATATCTACTATGAATTTTTGGATGCCCTAAAGATAGGAAGAAAGACAGAGAGAGAGGGAGAGATGGAGATTGTATGGGGAGGTGGTTAGTGGTAGGTATGAGAGAGAGACAAATATTGTGGGTTATTGGTTTAGAGAGAGAGAGAGAGATTCGGGATTAGGGGTTGAGAGAGACAGAGAGAGTGGTGGGGGGTAGAGGTAAAGGAAGAGATATAAGGATTAGAGAGAGAGGTGGAGAGTGGAAGATATAGAAGTCTTAGAGGAGAGGTAGTTTTAATCGCACACTTAACAAACATGGTGGCAGGTGAGACTATTAAATGGTGTAATCATTGGAACAAGGGTGCACATGCATTACTGACAAGGGTGAACATGTGTTATTAATGCGTGCGCACTTGTGAAAATATCACACATGCACTTATGTCAGGCTATTTCCTACCATATTTTATCCCCTGCCTCCTCACTTTACATAAATCAATTTTTTGCACTATTTTAGCAGACAATGAAACACCGAACAACGACATACAAGTTCATTCTTCAAATTGATTAAATTGAAAAGGAGAATCAATGACTGAGAGTGATTTTCATGTCTAATTATTTGTTGTAGAGGACAAATATTGTGCATATTAAGGAAAAATTCTTAAATTGGAGAAGAAATTTTGCCCCTTCAACAATTCTCATAGAAGTGAAATTATAAAATTCTCATACAAGATTGGACTAAAATTCTTCTCACATTCACTTTATCCAAGACAAACGTTATGAAGTTGAATGAAAGTGTATGAAATTGGTGAAAAAACATATGTCTCTTTATCTATGACTTTGCAAGAGAAATTGCTAAATTGGTGAAGAAATGACCCCTTGAACTATTCTCATTGAAGTGAAATTGTGAAATTCTGAGATTTAAGTACGAATCTTTACAATTGGAAGAAAACAATTCTAACATTCACTATTTCCAAGACAAATTTTTTGTATTTGAATGAGAGTATATATGAAATTGGTGATGAAATCTAGTCTCTTTCAAACTATGTATTTGGCAGAGAATTTGTGAAATTGGTGAAGAAACAACCTCTTGAGATATCCTCATAGAAGTCAAATTGGGTAACTCTCAATGAAGTAAACTTGTGTGAGTGCAATAAAATTCTTATCACATTCTAAATGTTAAATTTGTTAAATACTTCTCACGTTGTGGAGAGAATTTGTGAAATTAGTTCATTGTAGGGGAAATTCATTTAAACATGGGAAACCAACGTAATCGGAAGAGAAAGAGTTTAAGGAAAATGTAACCCATAGAAGTTGTCAATGAAGCAAGAGAAAAGGAAAGCATAATTATGGAAAAACATAGGTTGTTAGCAAAGGAACGGCCAAATTCTAGCACATCTAATGAGCCTCCGTTCAATAACCCATCAAAAGAAGTTTTGAATGACAGAGATGAAATACTAGTTGAGGATGGTTATAATGTGAAAGAAGGTAGAGAGGATATGGATGAAATACCTTGTGACAAAGAAGTTCATGCATTGCAACCTCTGTTGGAAATACTGAGAGTGGGGGTGAATCAATATTGAGCACTTTTTACCATTTCAAACATTATTCACATCATGTAAACATTAACCATTAATAATGCCATTCATCATCACATAAACCATACACAATACAAAATACGTTTTACATGGAAACCCAAATGGAAGAAAACCACAGAATGCTTTTCTTATATAATATAAAGATTACATTCAATGTGTTTACCAGCACCAACTGGAAGGAAGATACAACTCCCTGATTTTATAGCACCAACTAGAAGGAGGATCCAACCCCCTAGTTTATCAACTCCAACTGAAAGGAGGCTACAATATCCTGAGATCACATAATCCAACCTGTAGTGAGGACTCCAATCCTCAATGAGCTCCAATTCACTATATTTACCAGCACCAACTATAAGGAAGCTACAACTCCCTTTCCTTGTCCCATCCTTCCACCCTGATATGTATAAGTGAGCTCCAACTCACACTTCTCAACAACGTACCAACTTGAAGGAGTCTACGATCCCCTGTCCTTGCCTCATCCTGCCACCCTAATATGAGTAAGAGAATCAACATGTCATTGTCCCTGTCATTGTCACTGCCACTGCCACTATCATTGTCTTGGTCATTGTCACTACCACTGTCTCTGTCACTGTCACTGTCACTGTCCTTGTCACTATCACTTTAATTGTCACTATCACTCTCACTATCACTTTCACTATCACTGTCTTGGTCACTGTCACTGTCACTATCACTATCACTATCTTGGTCACTGTCACTTCCACTGTCTCTGTCACTTTATTTGTCACTGTCAATTTCAACCTGTATCATGCCTCAAATATACCTTTCCAAGAATTCCCAGAAACAATCATCCATAGATTTCATTTGCATGTTCAAACTTTTACATCATAAACATTTCAAAACCATATGACATACCCATAACACCATACACTATGCCAAGATGATCTATTCCAATATCATCTCCTACCCATAACCACCCCCTCCTCTCTCTCTCTCTCTCTCTACCCCTAAACCCCTCTATCTTTATCTCTCCTAATCCTGCTCCCCATACCACTCCCCCCCCCCCTCTCTCTCTCTCTAACCCCCCTTCTCTCCAACTTCCCTAATCCTCTCCAATCACCTACCCCTTCCCCCACCCCTATCTCTATATGTTTCTCTCCCCCAAACCCCCTCCTCCCCTCTACACCTACACCCACCACGATCTCTACCTGTTTCTCTCCCACAAATGCCCTCCTCCCCCTACCCTTAATCACCCACACCCTCTGCCCATGTGCTCTCTCTTTCTCTCTCTCTCTCTCCATAACCCTTACTAACCCCCTCTCTAACTCTCTCACACCCCTACCTTTAACCCCCCTCCTCATCTCTGTCTCTCTCCCCCCTCCCCCCTGGGATCTCTCTTTCTCTCTCTCTCTCTCCATAACCCTTACTAACCCCCTCTCTAACTCTCTCACACCCCTACCTTTATCCCCCCTCCTCACCTCTATCTCCCCCCCCCCATAAACCTTAATAAACCCATCTCTCACTCTTTCTCTCCCTTAATCCTCCACTTACACCTTACCCCCACCCCTCTCTCTCTCCCCCGACACCCCAACACCCTCACCTCTCTCTCTCTCTCTCATTACCCCTAACCTACTCTCTCTCTCCCTAAGACCCCTCCTACTCTCCCTACCCATAACCACACCCTTCGCCCCTCTCTTTCTCTCTCCTACTTCCCTTAACCCTACCCTTCGATCTCCCTCTATCTCTCCTACTCCCCCTACCCCTACCCCTACCCCTCTCACTCTCTGTCTCTCCTAATCACCCTCCCCCTACCACTTACCACCCCCCCATCTCTCTCTCTACCCCAACCCCATACACCTTTTTTCCTCTAACCACCCTAATCCTCCCTAAACCCAAACCCCCCAACTCCCCTCCTCCCTCTTACCCCTAAGGTAAATTTGATTTTTACCAAAACGCATGAGCGTTTTAGATCTACAAAATGCATACGTGTTTTATCTCTACAAAATGTGTACACATTTTGTAGAGCTAAATGCACACATGTTTTGGTTTTCATGGCACCCAAAATGACGAGAAAGGAAAATTTGAATTTAAAAGAAACACGCTCACGTTTCTTAGCACTAAGACCGAGCCTTGTCACCTGTCTGGGTGTCATCACTCTTCCTATGTGTTTGCTTCGGACTTAGCTTCGGGTTAACCAAACTTGTGGTATGGAATATGGTAAACCGTAACTAATTAGACATCTCACCATTTTTCTCAATATGCCCATGTTTAGCGCCTGGTTACAATATGCTACACACCATTATTTTTTATGAAATATTTGACACATATAGTATTTTTTCTATAGATTCCAAATATGTAATTTTTAAAAAGAATATATATTTTTTTCTTATTTTTCTTGTGTAATGACTCCTTAACTCAAAAAACACACTGTCAATGCTTCGTCCATAACCCTTTTGTTTCTCAATCATTCTGGAAAACAATTGTATGGTGCAGTAAAGGAGACCAACCTCTACATGCTATAAAATAACCGTTAAATGATCATTGCATTAAGACCTTCAAAGGTTGCACCTACACTTGGTGTACTGTTTTCGAGGTTCGATCACTTGGATAATTTTTTTTTTTTTGAAAAATAGCAGTGCACTAGTACTAGTTGTTCTCTATATGTCTACCAGTTTTCATAAGTTGATTCCATCATTTAGGCACTCAAAGGCTCCACCCACAAAAACATATACCTTATAATTTGTCCAAAAAAAATGTTTGTTAAAAAATATCAAATTTTAGATAGTTAAGAACATTTTCAATAGAAAAAAGTTATATATTCAGAAACTTAATTCAATTTCCTACATTTCATCTTTTTTACTCATAACAAGATTCATTGTGTATGTGTCTCAAAATATGTAAGTTGAGGGGTACCTGTTTTTTCAGTTTTATATTACATCTAATGTGTCCTGTCAAAAGAGACCCTCATTAACTTGTGCACATTCACAACTAATTCTATAAACAATCTACAACTGTATATTTTTTCCCATAAATCAAAAATATTCTATAAACAATCTAGTACAATAAGTGAAAAGTGATAATTTGAAAGACCTTTAGGAAAGAGATAACTATATATGACTCTCGGAGGATACAAAATAAGAAATATGTACTTGTTTGTTGAGCCAATTATTGAGAGGTGACATATGACATATAATATGGTATGCCTTCATCCTTCTGATTGATGTTCGTCGCACCACGAGAGGTACAAGATGTGAGACACAGTGACCCCACCCTCACATGACATGCTCATCCAATGAGAACTAGGTTGCAGCTGTTTCATGAAATTCCCTCACCGAAAGGGTACCTGGAATCAAATAAAAATGGATCCATCCCTCCGAGCTTTAGGCAGAGTCAGAATCAACAATTTCTTCGGTGATTGGAATGAAATAAAATGATCCATCCTTCGGAGCTTTGGGCAGAGTGAGAATGACATATTCCACCTCTCACATGTGGAGGCGATTTGTGACTTTTTGGGTGTTGGCAATCCTCACATTGTGGGCAAACAATGAAGCTGCTGAGAGAGCAGTGGAATACGTAGCGGTAGCAGAAGAAGTGGTGGTATCAAGGCATGGAAGGGATACGTTTCTCACTCTTAATCTTCTCAGGGAAGCCACCCATCTCGTACACATTCTCCTCTATGCAAATCCTCGCTACCCAAGAAAATATATTCACACACTGTTGTTATCCATCGATTACAAGCAGACTTCAGTGACTGAAGATAACGAAATTCACATAAATAGTGAATATATTGCAGATTTGCTGGAAGAGGAAATAAGGGGCCTCGTGTACAGAGAAACAGGTCGTCTATGGCTCTGGAACGGAGGCAGAAAGGCTCCTTTGGGTCTGCTTGAAGGCATGGCTGAATATATAACATTAGCTGCAGGCTTCAATGTCTCAGATCCATCGGTATTAATGAACCAACTTAATAATAGTGAACAACGGTGGGATGCAGGAGGGCTGGTAACAGCCATGTATTTACAGTATTGTGAAGCTATCAAGACTGTCTTTGTAGCAGCTCTCAATGCCAGAATGGAGACACGATGGAGGGAGGACTTCATAGAAGAGTTGTTGGGGAAGAGTGCCACAATGGTCTGGTCAGAATTCAGAAGATTATTCAAATTAAAATAATGTTGAATATTGGTATTGCCCTTCCAGGTACTGAAAGCGGTCTCTCTTTCAGTTAGTGGTCTCTCTTTCTATTTGTCTAAATGTATATTATGAGATAAAGTTAGCACTGCTTCACTTATCCAAAGCAAAACCATCTCATAGTGTGTTAACTTTTTCTTTCTGTGTTTTTTTTTCTTGTTTTATTGAATTAGCATTGCTATTTAATTTGTGGTCGCATCTGTTTCAATACATCAGTTATTTTTTATATTTTTGTTTTTAATTATTTATTTCGAATGTGGAATTGGAAAATAAATTTGTCTCGTCCTCTGCAATCTTAAAAGGAAAACTTATTACTCCATCTCAAATTCTCAAATATAAACATATATAAATATAATTAAAAATTCAACATCAAATACACTGCTTCTTATAAGAATGGAGGATTAGGTGTGTCTTTAATGATGGATTAGGTCTCAAATACACTGCTTCTTATAAGAATGGAGGATTAGGTGTGTCTTTAATGATGGATTAGGTCTCAAATACACTGCTTCTTATAAGAATGGAGGATTAGGTGTGTCTTTAATGATGGATTAGGTCTTAAATAATAAAAGATGGATTAGGTCTTAAATAATAAAAGTTATATTGAAGTTGGATAATGATCGGTATTTTTAAAAGTTTTCCAAAAGATGTTGGGTTATAAATCTAGTAAGATATTTCAATAATATTCCACGCTGTAAAATTTGTTCATTAATTTGCGCGTAGGATAAAAGATAACCAAAATGCCTTGTTTTTCTAGTGATTTTGGGATAAAAATGGGTTAAATTTTTTGTTGGAAATGGTTATTTTCGTAATTTTGTAATTTCTGTAGTTAGAATTGCTTGTTCTAAACTATTTGTCAATTTTAAAATTATTCGTGAAATTGTAACGTAAACACTTTAAATAGCGATTTTGATAAAAATTGCTCTGCCAAATTCCCACAAGTCAAAAGCATTTTGATTAGCACTTATAAAACTTTGTTAATTTGTGGGAGTTGGAAGTATACAATGGGATGATGTTTATTGATGAGTGGTTGACAGTGTTTCCGACATTAAATGTCGTTTTCACACTGTGATCAGGTACACGTGGAGCTCCTGTTTTTTTTGGGCGTGGGATATGGGGCACTCAAATCGCCCTGTTTCGACGCCAAATGGACCCACCCCCGTTGTGCCCCAACCCCGTCCACCGTCCGCCGGATACGGGACCCTGCCTCCGTAACCAAAAATCCGGCTAACCAAACTCCGGCCTTTTACGTTATCAAGGTTTGGACGTGATTAATGCAGAGCTACCACCTTGCTCGTCCTTGTCCGCTGGTGAGTTAATGTGGAGTTACCATTTCCGTTCCACCCGGTTCAAATCGTTTACGAGCCCACTCAAACTCCTGCAGACCCCTATTTCCTCAAACAACCAAGCAGACCCCTGTTTCAGAGCACCAAAAAGAAAAACAAGAGAAGATCTCTGTATCAGAGCACCAAAAAGAAAAACAAGGAGATCAACAGATTCCTTCAATATGTTATACAATATGTTATAGCGCTGAGAACCTTGGTAGTACGCGCAGCATTACTTTTGGGGAAGATAAGATGTAAGAACTTAGCTCAGCAACGATGGAGCATCGACTTACGTAGAGATCCATCGATTTTGACTGCGACGAACTGCTGTCTATGAATCCGGTAATTCGTACATAATATGTATATACAATGCCCTCTACGATGATCCACTAAGCAGATCTGGTACTTGGTACACTGGGGGAGTAGCGGTGCAGCTTTTGACCAGACCTTTTGCTGTTTGAATTTTCCGAAACAAGCTAGAAGAATTTGCTGCAGGCTAGTGAGATCGGCAAAAATTATCGGAAACAGCCCTATAAGTAATTGTCTAGTATGTGTATTTTGAGTGATATGCAGTGGATAAATCAGGAGTCTGTTTGTAAATTATGTGGAAATGGAAGCAAATTTGAGTGGTCTTGTACATGTTTAGCTGGGGAATCTTAATGTTTCAAAATATTAGGACAATTTACGTCTCTGAAAATATCAAAGAACATTTTTTTCATGTGAATGCAAGGGTTTGTATTTGAAAAGCTTCTCATGCTTAAGTTTTGGAATGGGCATTAATTTCAAATAAAAAATGTGCTCTATGTTTTTGTCGATTATGATAATCAACTGTTTGTTTAAAAGATGATGTGGCGATTGGTTATAATCCTATTGTTTGCATTTCACACTTTTGACAGTTATTCAAAGATTTACCTGAGCAATCCCTACTTTGTGAAATTGAGTTGTCCAATAAGTGGTGATCAGTAGAGGTTGACTCAATGGCCCTGTCACGTGCTTTCTTGAAACTGCATATCTCTTGCCTCCACAAGTTTCATTAAGTGCGCAATCAGCTAAGGGCTAAAGGCATTTGCATCTCCCCTAGTTTGCTTCAGCTAAATGATGTTCATCTTAGCACAAGAAATGATAATCGGGTTGCGGAGTTTACTAATATCCATAACAGCATGGAAACAACATATGGATGGGCTATGCTTATTCATTGCTTTAGTACATTATCGAATTCAAATGTGTGGTGGATTGACTGAGTTTAATTGTGTGTGAAACCTTATCTGATTTCAACCTGCTAATATATTGGGAATAGTGCGCTGATGCCATAACTTGTCATCACAATGTCCAGATTTAGGATTTGGTTCACAGCAGGCCCTTCTCCTCGAACCCTAAAATAAGGTCCTATAAGTTGTGAAGGAAGATAGTGGTTGGCCTTCAAGGTCTGTGTCCCTTAGATAAGGCATATGTATCTCTTGAACTTCTTGCTTATAAAGGACAAGTCTTGTTCTAGCGAAACTTATAGTTGTTCTTCATCAATTACAACAAACTTTAGATTATGTGCTACAATTAGTTTGCTCAATTCAACTACGAGATCCTTATATAACAGTATGAAAACCCTTAAATTAGGCGCAGTTAGTTTGCTCAATACAACTATGAGATCCTTATATAACAGTATGAAGAACCTTAAATGAGATGCAATTAGTTTGCTCAGTGCAACTATGAGATCCTGAGATAACATTATGAAAAAATGTTTGGCTATCGTGCAATTTATGTTTTACAACGAAGATCTTGTATGATTGCAATTTGAGGCAACTTACTTCAAAGTTCAGAGAGACATATTTTACAAGAAATGTAACCACAAAGCTCAATTTATACCTGGAAGCATTAGATTGATCCCGTACAAGTTTTCTAGGTAGTGTAATTAATATTTATGCTTCAAATGACGGATTGTCAACAAATGACATTCGTTTGCCTCATTTGTCAAACATAATAAATAAAAGAATATCCCCTGCTTGCCATACAAGCAAGAAACCAATCAATACAGAAAGGCAGATTTTGGTCGAGGACAAATTAGCTCCTCTGACAGAGAAGGAAAAAAAATAGTGGAACTCAAGATAATTAGAGTCAAGAAAACACATTCAATTGGCCATCCAGGGGCATTTAGTTAGATGAAATAAATGAATTGCAAAAGCCTTTGATGAACCCCATTTTTGCAGTGGAGACCTCATGTAGTGTCAGATAGAGTTATGGGAACTAGGAACTATATTTAATTTCAATTTATCCTATCCCTTAGACAAAGTGCCAAAGACATAATATGTTGAGCAAGAAATATTGGTATTGATGGCTTATAGCCTTATTCAGATCGCAGCTAGATGATCAATATATATTATAAAACATACCTAAATAGAGTATAAATGGGATAAATGTATTATAAATGAATAGTAATAAAGGCTATTAGTGTAACACACCCAACACTTTGTTTAGGTGGGGGGTTACAATTTACCTATTCTTTTGCCCCCAAATGCCATCCTAGTTTTGTTGGAGTTTCAAGACCTCTAATATCTTACGGCCAATTTTTATGTGGAATGGCAATTTTTGAGTGGAATGGTGTTAGCATGGCATTTGGCCTTAGCTTGTGGAAATATAGTACTATAACTATTCAAGGAGCCTCTTCTATATGTCTAGGGAGCATTCATGGATGCTCAATGATGCCTTATTGTGAAGTGTTACAGCGTGTTCGTTTATGGGCACTGTTTAAAGAAAAGCATGCTGCAAATGTTGCTCCATTGCTTGGTATTTGGTTTCGATCAGTGGCAGGAAATGGATGGGTTCCACTGATTTTACTTATTGTGAAGGACAAAACAAAGAAACTTGTGGATTCATGTGCTCTTTTGGGGATCTCGCACTAATCCCATAGTCATACCAATGATTCTCTTCTACTTTAGGGGCTCATAGCTAGCCTTTGGATCGATCAAATGATGGATAGAATGAGATTAGATGCATCTGCTCATTTGACAAGCTCCCCCTCAACTTCAATTCAAGTTACTAGGTTGTCTCTTGGAGTGACACAATTGGGTTTGGTCATCTGCTCTTTTAATTCATTCCGGTCCCTTTTAATGAGTCCTCCCTCCCAATTAGGGAGTCCTTTGTCCCAATTTTCAATAGATTGCCAAAAGGAACCTGAATGAATCAAAAGGGACAGATGACCAAACCCAATTTTTCGCTCCAAGAGACAACGTAGTAATGAGTCATTAGGTGTGTGTATGTTTATTTAGATCCATCGATCCACTGAAATGGAATATTTCCAGAATTAAAGGCACAAAAAGACAAGGATATGGATAACAAAAGCTTGGTTTTATTAATGAAGGACTCAAATTGCACCACCCTTTAGTCGGGTTCATGAATTCTAAGGAGGGTATTATACTCATAGGAAACATGGGTGATAAGATGGTCACAATGGCACACTTAGTCAAAAACTCACTTGTCCTCTATTAGGATTCAGGACAATAAACACAAAAAGTGACTCAACAAACATTGCATAGGAGTAAATACACTTCCATCCCAACCATGATGATCTAGTATTAACCATGAGCCTTCGCAAATAGTTATGGACCTGCAACAATTAGCCCTCATACATAGTTCTAGGTTATATCTAATATACCATTGGGCAACAAGTTTCAACAACATTTTATCTGGCCTCACCCTTCTCAGGACCAGACACCAATCTATTACACTCTTGACTTCATTACACTCTAGTGAAGTGGACAACCTTTGATCACACTTGGCACACCTTTGCTCTCAATCTCGACCTTCGTGTTAGAATCGATCAGATCTTTTGACCATTTGTTTGCCATTGTAGAATACAGTGTTCTCATAAAGATTAGGTTAATTGCTTTACAAATGCAAAGAGTGAATGGATGCATGAGCGACTGAGCTGGTGAAGGAGTTGGATAGAGATGTGTGCATTCAGAGCTGCATGAATTGTGTTACATTATCTGTTTGTTGCTTGAAGTAGGTATTTCTAGAGTTTGAGTTGTCATTATATTTCTCAAAAGTGGTTAGGAAAATGACTACAATGTCAACTCTAAAATCTCAAGGCACATGTTCTTATATTTTCTTTCCCCTTCTTTTGCAACACGAGTACAATGTGGATAATGGTAAATGCACTTTGTTCGCAAGGTCAACATCCATGAATCTCTTTTTGTTTCTTCCACATCTAAAGATGATTAGATTTTCCTTTTCTTTTCAAATACAAGATTTATGGCACTGCCCCGAGTGGATACATCAATATTATAATTTTTTTAAATGGTAAATCATGCATGTGCCTAATAGAGTCTTGGCACTGCCCCAAGTGGATACATCAATATTAGAATTTTTTTTAATGGCTAATCATCCATATGCCTAAAAGAGCCTTGGCCTTGATCTCTGATTAGTTTGGATGGTGAATTATTATATAGCCATAACATATCAAACCAAAATGTCAAAATCCTAAAATTGTCGGAGTCAGGGGTATTTTATTTCCCCTCCTCTTAAAATAAGCATTAACCTTAGTGTGGTCCCCCTTTCTAATTCTGGAAGATCTTTAGGCATTGTTCCTTTGTGTCTCTTCCAATCTCCAAGTTGTTGCACTAGCTTTGTAGTGCTCCCACGAAACCTTGACTTGTACGATGGCTTGTTTCACCCTACACTCACTCTCCACAGTTGGGCTCTCTTGCACATTGTTGAGCATCCTTACCTGGTTCTTCCACTTTAGACAGTCTCTAGCATAGTGTCCTCAATCTCCACATTCATATCAACCAGGTTACTCACTTTCTTAATAGTAGGTTGGTTCTTGCTGAAATTTGACTGTCCTTCATCCTACTGGGACCGATGGAAGGATAACTTACCTTATATATATACTTGTATCATAAATAATTGATGAGTCACTTGTCAATCATCCAAGGCTGAATATATTCGCCTTACACTCACTCTCCACAGTTGGGTTATCTTGCACATTGTTGAGCATCCTTATCTGGTTCTTCCACTTTAGACAGTCTGTGGCATAGTGTCCTCAATCTCCACAGTCATAGCAACCGGGTTATTCACTTTCTTATTAGCATACTGGTTCTTGCTGAAATTTGATAGTCCTTCATCCTGCTGGGACTGATGGAAGAATAACTTACATTCTGCCTTCTTTAAGTTTTCTCTAGCTTCTCCTTCCACTTCTTCCAAAGTCATGCAGGTCGTGTTGTTCCTAAGAAGGTCAGGCCTTTTGTACTACTTCTGTAAAAGTTCTTAGCTCCACGATTCAGATTTGGCTAGAATAGGAGGGGTTCAATCCATTGAGTAAGTTGTTCCCCTTTAGCTCCTCGGCTTTGATATAGTTGTCATACTTTAGTAACTTCATAAGTTTTAGTCATACATGTTCATGGTCATGTGCCCTTGCTCATAAATAATGTTTCGACATATACTCCTGCACAAAACACTTAGATTTTCTTCCACTTCATCCTATTTTTCTTGACTTTCTTGTGGTGTTCCTACCATAGAGATGCCTTCCCAATCATATTATAAATGGTGATATGGTCTTTGTGTTACTGTAATAGTTTTAGAGCTCGAAATACTTTTACATCCCTGGTAGCTAATCTTCAACTTCCTGACCTATCTTAGTCTCTCCATCAAAATAATGTTCCTTGGTCTCCTGGAATTCTCTTTTCAGGTCTGCTTGATGTGATGTCCTCATCATATACTTGGGTTTGAAGTACAACCCATCTCAACATTGGGAAACTAGTCAATAGTTTGGGTGTTGGAGGATGAAATAGACCCCCTTCATCTGAAGCTCATTATGGACTTCTCACTATGATGTAGTTGCTTCTGCATTTTGACATGCTTTGGATGAGGCGCTCATTTTTATCCCAATGATGACACACCTGCTGTTGTCAGTTCCTCATGGTCTCAAACACTATCTCAGGTGTTACTTGATCATTCTGCTCTTGATTCTCTCCATTACTTTTCATAACTTCTTCTTCCCTAGTTTCTTTGTCTTGAGAGTCATGTTTGTGCACCGAAGTTCCAACCATAGTGAGTATACACCCCTAGTTTTCAAAGAAGTTCTTGTTTTACTTATAGTTGTAACATGTGATTTCAAAGGGTTCTAAAGGTGTCATTGTCCAAACTTATGCTCTGTTACCATAATGTAACATCTCCAACATGTTGTTCAGATGGGAGAAATAATTTTTTTGTTCTTTTGCTCCCCAAAATGCCAACGTGGTAGGAGTTGGAGTTCCATCACCTCTGATATCCTAGGGACAAATCCTCTGCATAAGAATATTAGCGAGTCATTTGGTCTAGCTTGTGGAGATATGTTGCTGCAACTATTCCAGGAGCAATTTCTACTTTTGTATCTCCAGGTAATATTCATGGATGCTCAGAGATGGCTTCTTTTGAAGTATTACTTCGTGTTCATTCTCGGGCCCTCTTTTAAAAATACCATGCTGCAGATGTTACTTCAACACTTGGTAGCTAGTTCCCAATGGTAGTAGAAAATGAATGGACTACATTGACTCTGCTTCTTCTGGATGATGGAACTAGGAAACATATGGGTTCAGGACCCAGGTACTCATTTGGCGATCTTGCACTAACCACACATTCAAACTAGTAATTCTTTTCTACTTTAGAAACTCAGGTAAGTCAATATCTTTTACCTGTGGTTATGGATCCTTAACCAAAATGCCAGATCTTAATCTTTTATTCCTATGACATATGGACCCAGGTCCTCTTTTGGGGATCTCGTGTTAAACCCACACTTAGACCAGTGAATATTTTCTGCTGTAGGAACTCAAGAACTTTGCCCAACAGGAACTATGCCTGACAGGAACTTTTCCCAACAGGAATTGTGCTTGTTAGGACCTTTTCCCAGCAGGAACTCTTCTTGTTATGAACTTTTCCCAACAGGAACTATGCCTGTTAGGTTTCTCAGCCCTTTGTTTTTTCCTTTTCCCAACAGGAACTGTGCCTGTTAGGAACTTTGCCCAACAGGAACTGTGCCTGACAGGAAATTTTCCCAACAAAAACTATGCATGACAGGAACTGTGCCCAGCAGGAACTGTGCCTGACAGGAACTGTGCCTGACAGGAACTTTTCCCAACAGGAACTCTGCTTGTTAGGAACTTTGCCCAACAGGAACTCTACCTGTTATGAACTTTTCCCAACAGGAACTATGCCTGTTAGGTTTCTCGACCCTTTGTTTTTTCCTTTTCCCAACAGGAACTATGCCTATTAGGAACTTTTCCCAATAGGAATTGTGCCTAACAGGAAATTTTCCCAACAGGAACTTTGCCCAACAAAAACTGTGCATGACAGGAACTGTGCCCAGTAGGAACTGTGCCTGAAAGGAACTTTTCCCAACAGGAACTCTGCTTGTTAGGAACTTTGCCCAATAGGAACTCTGCGTGTTATGAACTTTTCCCAACAGGAACTATGCCTGTTAGGTTTCTCGACCCTTTGTTTTTTCCTTTTCCCAAAAGGAACTGTGCCTGTTAGGAACTTTTCCCAATAGGAATTGTGCCTGACAGGAACTTTTCCCAACAAAAATTGTGCATGATAGGAACTGTGCCTGACAGGAACTTTTCCCAACAGTAACTCTGCTTGTTAGGAACTTTTCCCAATAGGAACTCTTCCTGTAATGAACTTTTCCCAACATGAACTATGCATGTTAGGTTTCTCGGCCCTTTGTTTTTCCCTTTTCCCAACAGGAGTTGTGCCTGTTAGGAACTTTTCCCAACAGGAACTGTGCCTAACAGGAACTTTGCCCAACAAAAACTGTGCATGACAGGAACTGTGCCTAGCAGGAACTGTGCCTGACAGGAACTTAACAAGATCTCCCATGAGATACTTAACAAGATTACAAAAGCTCTTGCTACAAGATTCTCCAATAGCTAGCATCACACTATCTATTAATCTTTAATGGCTTTAAGTCACTACTAAACAAGGAATCTCTTCTCCCTTTTATAGGATAAGGTGAGGGAGGCCAACAATCAACTTAGACTAAGTCTACAAGCAACAAAGCAAAGTCTACAATCAACAATCAACTTAGACTAAGTCTACAAGCAACCTATGCTATGCCAACAATCAACTTAGACTAAGTCTACAAGCAACAAAGCAAAGCAAAAGCAAAAGCCCCCAAATGGAGGCTCTTCTAACTAAGATGTCCATGTGTCAATGCGAGGGTCATCTCAACTCCAAGGTGGTGCACCCTTAGCTGATTATTTGCCTATTCTCCAGTTGTTGAATTTGAGCTGGCCAAATTCAATACCTAAAATTATAAATCTGATTACTGAGAATGTGGAACTATTTACTAATCTAATGCCTCAAATTTTGTAAATAAATCTTTCATATCCTCTGCCTCCATTATGAAGTTTTGACCATTGATTGGTTGTTGATTTTGTGCATAGAATGATAATCCACTGCCTGAAAATATGGAAATGATTATTGAACTGCCAGCTATTTTTTCAAAAGCCCGAATGTTAGGTGTCCAATTCCTGGATTCATTATTTCAGTAAGCAATTTCCTCCTCTTGCGAAGTTTTCAAAATTGGTCATGTTTGCAATAGAAGACCTCATATGTATTGCAATTTGAACTTGCCCAAAGCTGGAAAAGCCTAAGTTACTCAATGCTTTCCATTTGCTTCACCATATCATATCCATTTCCTCGGTCTCTTTTTTCATGATCCATAGCCAGCCCTTCCTCTTGCCAGTTTTAGTCTCTCTTCATTTGACTACCTTGTAAGATTGGTTTAAAACAGAAAATGTAAGATTTTATATTTGTTTATGGTGGTTGAAAGGGAAGCACTAGTGCCTAGTTTCCAGCTTGGGCAAATGGGGTCACAAAGGGCCTTTAAGAGGACTTCCAAATCTGGTTTTGAATCATAGATGGAAGCAATTAGCATAACCAATCTTACCCCAAATTAATTGGTATATTTCATAGGATTATGCAAAAGGAAAAATCTCAGAGATCTATATCAAGCTAGGATTAAATGTGGTTGTTTGCATTCACAAATTCACAAAGAAAGAAGACTAATCTTATTAGGAGTTGTTGAGGTGAACCGGATGATTGCACAGATTAAGAATAGTGTATTCAGAATGAAATTCGTAAGCCACCAAAGACGAAGAGACTTTGGATGTGTTGTAGCTTTGAATTTCTTCTCATGTCCAACTATTTCTACAAATACGATCCATGAAAGTGCTTGGACTAGTGTCTATGTTGCCTCAAGGACAGCCCACTTCGTTGTAAGTCCCAGTCTCCCAAATCTCCAAATGTAGAGACCGATATGCAATAAATGTACAATAACTATGACAACTAAAGTTGCTCTGAATTTGAGACTAACTTCGAGGTTGTGTTTCGGGCCCTGGAAACCGGTGTTTCTAGGGAGTGATTTTTCCCTTGAAAATATCCATCTTGAACAAAGTAATCTCTACACCGAGTAATGAAGAAAACAAGGTTGGATAAACAAAACTGTTGGGACACTGAAAATGAAAATGTTTATTACCAGCACTAAAATATTTTAGGTGGAATTTTGCAATTTTTACTACTGCCTGGAAGTGGACTTGTACGTAAAATTCTGGAAACGGTTTCTTATCAATACTATTGGGAAAAACAACTTCCTGGGACAGCCAGTTTATAACTTATTTACCACTGTTTCCCCCCCTCTATTTGAGTGATCTTATGCTTCCCAAACAACTTGCAACATATGACTTTAGCAAAGATAAAACCCAGAAGACATAAACAGAAATTCAACTTTTCATTCCATAGGAACTTCACTAATTTAAGTTTGATTTTATTTAAAGTAATAAACTGAAAATATTTCTACAACAGTAGTGCGATCTAGTACCTTGCTAAAGCTTGCATCCTTGACCAGAATCCTTCTTGTTAACTGTTGTTCACACTTCTATTCTACCATCCACTTGCTGCCCACGAAATAGAGACTGTGGAGCCGCCAGTACACGCCCAGTTTGCTAAGAATATTTCAAGTTGATTGCATAACAAATGGTTGGATAATGGTTCATTGTTTTTTCTTGAACATAGTTGTGTTCATTATGAAACCAAGCATATGGTTTATTGTTTTCTTCTGACATGGTTTACTATCTTTTATATACTCAATGTAAGCACAACCATATATTTATAAATCAATGTATTGGATATATGAATATTGACATATGTGTTTCATTTGTTTGTAGAATATCAAAGAGGATGGTTCGAAAGAAAAAATGGACCACTGTTATGGATCTAAAACTACAAGACCTACCTGGGAAAGACATCTTTTCTAGCACTGATCTGAATTGGAGTGAAGTTGTGAAAGGGGACAAATCTATTGACCGTGTTGCATTAATTCCATATTCTAGAGTTCCTGACTTCATCAAGGGGGAGGAAATGAACCCAAATGCACCATGCAAATTTTTTCGAAAGCTATATAGGATGAACGATGGGACTAATCATAGGGATTCAATTTCAAACAAATATTCAATGTGAGTAACTACATTTTTGTCATGTGTGAGTTGTCTATTTTGTATTTTGTTATATTGAACTAAAGTATTATAATTGGAAAATTTCCATATGTGTAGTTATCGATGCACATATGGACCAAAGGACAAGAGGAATGGACCAAAACCTCCTAAAAAAAGGCAGCGATATATTCAAAAAAGGGGATGTGAGTGCCACTTTATTGTGAAACAAATGGCTGGTAAACCCAACGTGGCCATAATTACATACAATATGTATGAACATGAAGAAAAACATGGTTGGCCATGCCATGGACAGTTTGATAGATCCAACGATCCAAGGGTGATGTATGCACCTCGTCTTTCAAGAGAAATGGTACTATCAGTGGAGGCAATGTATGAAATGGGATTATCTGTTGATTTGGTTTGCGAACGGCATATGTTGGAGGTTAGAGAAGGCTTATTCAATGTGGATAATGAAAGCACTCGAGGCAGCTTTCTGACACGGAGGGATGTCGTCAACATTTTTAATCGATTGGGAAAAAACAAATTTCAACTTGATAAGAATGAGTCAATAAGTTTGAATCTATGGTACCAACGAGATCCGAATTCATTCTTTTTCTACCAAACCCCTCATGGTGATGAGATGCCATTTATCATTGGTATTCAAACATATTGGATGTTGCATAATATGGTGAAATATGCACATAACAGTATCATTTCAATGGATTCAACATTCAGCACAAACAAGTATGGGGTGAGTATTCATTTAGAAATTGATGCATACATACACTTATTTTCATTTCTACTATTTGTATTTTGTTGTCTTTAATATTGACATCATAATTATGTGAATGCAGTATCAATTGTATACCCTTCTTGTGTTTGACAAACAACAAAATGGAATCCCTATTGCATGGGTTGTTTCATCCCGAAATAGGTCATCTGATATCTCATTATGGTTGTCCAAACTTATGGAAAGAGGTCGACAACTTAAACCTGATTGGATAGTGAATGCGTTCATGACAGATGATGCATTGGTAGAAATTGATGCAATAAGGTATTTTTTTGCAATTAGTTAAGATAGTTTCTCATGTTTTTTCTTCACTCACTGATTTATCTAAGAGAATGCTCTTTTTGCTATGTGTATATCTGTTATAGGTTGTCAAGTTTTACTATGTGTGTAGCTAGGGTTTTACCCCTAGCTTGTGCAAATGAGCACCTACTAAGGAGAAGGGACTCCTTAGTAGCAGTTCAGTAAATGGAAATTAAAATGCTAAAACAGAAATGTAAACTACTCTAAAACATGTGCATGAAACATAAACAACAAAATGTAAATAATAGTTTTTGTATTAATTTTACCTCCAATGTGAAGGTTGGTGAAGCTCTTGCAATGTCCAAGAGGGTTGCTCCAAGCTCCAACTTGTTCCTTCTCTTTCTCCAATGGTGGAAATGGGCCAAAAGGGGCTCTCAAGGTGAAAGTAGTTCAATGGTGAACTAGGGTTTCAAGAGAGATTTTGGCAGAGTAAGGGTATACTCGATTGTGGATATGAAATGAGGGGTCTCCATCACCTATTTATAGTTTTTTGGTGGTGGAGTGCTGACCCATGGTTTTGGGAACCATATGGTTTAGGGCAGCTGTATAGGGTTTTTTTCCTCCATTTTCCTCATTATTTTATATTTTTTATTCCCTCTTTAGAGGGTTTTTGCTATTTTAGAGGAATTTTGGATATTTTTGGAGGAAAAGGGGGTTTTTTAGCCTTTTTGAGGCTTTTTTTTATGGTGTTTGTGGCTTTTTGGAGGCTTTTTAGTGGGATTTTTAGGGTTTTTAAAGAAAATATGGTAGGAATATGGACAAATGAGTCATGTAATGAGGTATATGAGGTAGTGAACACTTTTTGGGTGTTAACAGATTGCCCCCTGATGTGTGAGGGCAGGAGCTCATCGTATGGCCGATGGACATCATAAGTCATATATGGTTTTCCTGGGGTGTGGAGAAGAGAAGAAACAAACTGAAGCCCGGAACAACGATCCCGAACGAACTGCAAGAACTAAAAGTACATAACCTCAATAATGGATGAGGAATCATCTGATCATATGGACGAGGCGGGCATACCCATGCTCGTATCAGGATATAACATAATAATAACAATGGGGTCCAAAATATGGGGACCTAAAATATACAAGACCTCAAATACTGGATGAGGGATAATCTCAATATATGGATGAGGCGAGCATACCCATGCTCGTATCAAGATACATAAGAAGAACTGTGAGGCCCGAAAAGAGGGACCTATAAGATACATAGAGAACCACTGTGTACATCATAAGAGTCCAGAGGGGACACCAAATCTGGGACATACTGCTGGGCTGACCATGTCGGAGCTGAACAACTGATACACTGGAATGATGACAGTGCTACTGAATGTGGTACCAAAGGAACCGATGAGCTGCTAGATCAGAGTGACAAGGGTCATACTCTCAATGGTACACTGAACTGGAACTGATCTGGGACTGAACTGGGTACTCAAGGAAGCATGTAACTGGATGGCTTCCGAATACAATCGCCAACGCAGCCCGGACATCCACGGGAACATATAACTGGGTGTTCCGAAGTGACTCACCAATGTGCTAGAGTCGGGGGAAGTCCGGAGTCTTCGACACATAATGAAAGGGATGTAAATCCTGCGCGATTCTCAACGATGCGATTAAGGTGCTGAAGTCGAGCATGTGAGAAACAACCATTCGGAGAGGCAATGATGACTCCTCCCAAAATGGTCCGTAGGCACTCACCATAGATGGTGATGGGTCTAAGGTGCAGGGGCCTCTGGGTCTATCCTCTGGAATAGAGGGGTTGTCGTCGACAGAGGGAGACCTACAACTATCAAGGCAATGATGTTTCCTTGACAGGAGCGCGAGGTGGAGAACCAAAATGTGATAGTACTGATGGTAGGACTGACAAACTGGGGGGACAACTGGGCAAGTATAGTGAGTGGACTCAAACTTCCTTTGTTCAGAGTATGATAACGGGGATGATCGGGCAGCATATGAAACTAACTGATGGGAAAGGGATCATATCTGTATTGGATCTGGGAGGGGGATTGGGCTGAGGGAGACTCAAGCTGGGGTAAAATGGCAGGAGACTGCAGAATACTCTGAACAAAGGTGACCTGATTGGGGGTGCTGCCGAGATGATCGATCAGAGTGCCAAGAGGCACGGAGGGACTTCGTCATGGGTTAGGGAACTAGAAGAAGTGAGTGTATAATGGTACTGTCGTGTGGATTTATGCGATCCCGGGACAGTTCATGGTCGTGAGTGCTTTCAATTTTAAGGAGTCTGAAAGCGATAAGAAGACTCTGAAATGATGGAATGGTACTGTCGTGTGGATTGTACGAGCCCAGGACAGTTGATGCTCGTGGTTGCTTTCAATTTTAGAGAGTCTGAAAGCAAATAAGAAGACTCCAGGGGGTTGCTTTTTCGTGTGTTAGTCTCCAAGGCCCAAAGAAGAATAAAAGGATGCAATGAAGAACTCTTCTAGCCGGTGTGACTAGAGTATTCCTTTTTCGTAATTAGTCTACCAGGTCCGGAAAAGGGTTAAACTTATACCAGATAGACGCCCTTTCAGGTACTTTAACGAGCATGAAAGGAAGCAAGATTGCTCGACGATCTTTTCATTGTTTTAGGAGTCAGAAAAGAGCTTAACAGAAACTCCCTAAGTGCCTTTTTCGTAAAGGACTTGTCCGGCCCGAAAAAGGGATAAAATTATACCGAACAAAAGGAATGGCTAGGCAAGGAGGAAGTGTTCAATCAAGGAACAAAAATGATGACCAAGACGAGGGTAGGGAGGGGAACACTGGTGGGCCTCCTTGCGGTGTGAATGAAATGGTGGCAAAATAATGAAACATTTGCAGTATGACAGGAGTGAATGGCTCATGTAAAAGTGTGGAACAATCCGATGGCGGCCGATGTGGCACGTAAACTGAGGCAACAAGGTGTCGGGACATAATGTTGAAACTGTACCGAGTGAGAGCGAGAAATGATCTCAAGCATCATCACGAGCTCGAAAAAATGAATCCGGCGATATAAAGTGTGTCAAAAATGGATAACGGCCAATGTGGCACGCAAACCGAGGCGACGGGGGCGTTTTGGAAAAAATACCCAAAAAATCCAGGGGTGAGAGCGAGAAATGATCTCAAGCATCATCACCGGCTCAGAAAAATGAATCCGATGATATAAAATATGGGAAAAACGGAGAACGACCGATGTGGCACGCAAACCGAGGCGACTAGTGGCGTCTGAAAAATGTGTAAAAAATGACGGGGAAAAAATAATGCAACAAGGTGACCATCAGGACGGTCTCGTTGTGCTGATTCCAGTGGTGGAAATGGTTCGAAAAACGGACTCCGTATGGGTTCATAATGGCCAAAACAGGAAAAAGTCAACTGACTATGAATAGTGAGTGGGCCCAACATGACAAGTGTCATTGGTACTATTTGACTTTGACTAGTGATCAGAGTGGACCAGAGGTGGGGTGGCATTTCTGGATGATCCGACCGGTCGATTTCAGATCCGGGAGAGACAGGTATTCCGTCAAACTCATACCTGCACGTTTTTTGGGTTCGGGGGTGGGTAGTGGGTCCCAGGGTTGACTTGTACGGTCCACGTGGGGTGGACCGCGGGTTTTTAGGGGGGAGCCGCGGTCGGAGACCGCGGGTTCCACCACGAATGATGCACGTGGAGACCGCGGGGTTCGATGCAGAACACACGCTCTGTGACCGGGTGTTCCGAGGCTGAACACGCGGTTTGGGACTGCGTGTTCGGGACTGATAGTCGCGGTTGTGGACCGCGACTGTGGGCCAAATAGCCACGGTCGAAAACCGCAGCAAGGGGGCCTAAAGCCGCATTTTGGAGCGAGCTGTTAGGACTTCCCGCGGGGGGGGGCAAGGTTTATTTCTTTGACATGAGTCTGATGAGTTTGCCTTGCGTGTTTGACAGGATGCTGCTAGTACTATGGAGAGAGCGGGAGATCCCAGATGAGATAGTAGATTACATCCGGGACGATGGTCATGTGCGAGCAGTGTTGGGGATGTGCGGACTACTGAAGTTCGCGCAGGTACCCATGATGCATTCAGCAGGGTTGCTGCTGAACTGGCTAGTGAGTTTCTGGGAGCCAGACATACAGGCTTTCATGGTGCAGGGTGAGAGGGTGGATCTCACCCTGACAGATGTATACTTTTTGACAGGTTTGCCCTGTCTGGGTAGGGTGGCGGATACGCAGCCGAGAGTATCCGCTGATGTGGATATGGAGGACATGCTGGAGCGATACTGTGCTCCAGAGGCTAGGGTGCATAGGAATGCACTCTGAGTGATAGACCTACAGGAGTCGGAGATACGGGCGATTGCAGCATGCGTGGTATGTGTGTTGGGGTCCCAGTCACCGGAGAAGGTGTCTGGGGGCCAGATGCAGCTTGTGGAGCGCGTACTGGATGGGGTCTACTATGCGTGGGGCCAGATGTTCCTCACCTGTGTATAGCGACAGCTGACAGCGGTGAAGGAGTCTGGCAAGGGGTTTTGCTATGGTTCCTTCCTATGTGCGTTCTTCATGGAGAGGGTACCCACCCTGCGGCCGCGGGTACCGATCAGGGCAGGAGGTGTGAGGGAGCCGTGGATGGTGCGATGGGGCGAGATGATGCGCCGCCAGGGGGGCAGGGAGGTGGGTAGGTACTTTACCCAGGAGTTATACCTGTAGTGGATACAGATGCCACTGCCACTAGACGACTATCCGTATAGGGATATGGATTACACGGGAGACCCAGAGGCACCGCGGGCACCAGGACAGGCATGGGGACTAGATGGTACGTATTGATTTACTTGCATGTTATGGATGTCAAGTTTTATATATGATGTGTGGTATGATATATATTGTTACTGACTGATGTGTGATCTGCAGATGTGGGTCCGAGACCGCCGCCAGGACATGTGGCACGTAGGGGACATGTGGCGGCACCAGCCTTACCCGGCCGAGGCGAGGTGCATCGGAGGGACGCAAAGGGGACTCTAGAGTCTGTACGAGTGTTGCTGGATCAGTTACTAGTTGGAGTGACCGACGAGGGATGGCGGGATGTGGATCCCGATGTAGTTCAGGATTGCATGAGGGCGCCCCGAGAGTTCAGATCTATTGCGATCCGGGTGGCTATCTTGGCAGACAGGGCACGGGCACAGGAGCCCGCAGGGGATGAGGATTTGCCGGAGGAGGAGCGAGGGGAGGACTCAGAGGCAGCAGATGCAGGTAGTGATGCAGGTTATGACTCTCATTAGGGAGTACAGGGGACTCCCCCCGAGTTTTGCAGCTCCGGCATGTATCTTATGAGATGTTAGGGATGTATAGCCATTTTTTGTATAGCTGAGTACAGGGGTACTCAGGATATGTATAGCACTATGACATGTATTTTTTGATATATATATATGCACATGGATGCACCTTTTTGTGATATTGTTTTAGTTGTACGCAAGTGGATGCGCTTTATGATTTGTGATATGTTTTACATTGCACGTGGATGCAAGTAGTATAGGATGTTGGGCACATGGATGCCCCTTGTGTACGTTATGTGATGTATTGCATATGGACGCAACACTATGTATGTAGGACTAGGCACGTGGATGCCCCTGTATATGAATGTGTTTGTATTTTTTAGTGCACATGGATGCAAATGTTTATGTAATGATAGGCACGTGGATGCCCCTTGCAATCTTTTTGGGTTTTTATATATTTTTATGAGATGCTATGAGATAAGAATGCATGATGGAGGTTTTTACATGGTGTGATTGATGTGCCAATCTAGGATGTTGTTGGCCATTTGGTCCGCGACACTATTTTGAGCTCTTGGGACATGGGTGAATGTTATGGATTCAAACTGTCGGTTGAGTTGTTTTGTGCGTAGGAATTTTCGAAAGAGGCAGGGATCACGCACCTAGTAGCAGTTGTTGAGCTGGGAGACAAGCAGCTGGGATTCGAGGAACACATGAAGGTGACATATGCCCAGCTGGAGGGCGGCAGTCAAGAGACCGGTCACGGCATCATACTCTACCTGGTTATTGGTAGCAACGCCTATGCAGATTCCATCAAGGTGAATCATTTCATGGGAAGGGGAATATAGAACCCACGCTGCCGAAGCCAGGTTGGGAGACCAGCGGATTGCTCCATTGGCGAAGCCAGTGTAATAAGGTGGAAGATGGTCCATCTGTGGTCATGCAAAAATGAAGAATGTAAGATCGCGGTAAAAAAGGTGAAAAACAAAAAAGAGAGCAAACTGTACAATGCGGACCAATGGGGCCGCGAGTCATTTAGGGATAAAAACGTTTAAGATACAACCCATTACGAGGGTTGCGGAGAGGGTGACCTTCGGAGTCAGCTAAAATGTATGCCCCCTTGCCGAGACAAGTCTGCACGATGTAAGGGCCTTGCCACATGGATTCAAACTTCCCTTTACCGGTTTTGTCTTGTGCTTGGTCATAGGCGAGGACGAGGTCCCCTTCATGGAAAGTTCGAGGATGTACATGTTTGTCATAACCATCTTTGGAGCGGTTCTTGGCAGCTTCAATGGTCTGGAGAGCGGCACGACGGTCTTCATCGGCTTGTTCGAGGGATAGCAGACGTTGCTCGAGTGGGGAGGTATCGGGGAGAAGCTCGACGACGATTTGTAAGGTAGGTATCTGACACTCAATGGGGAGGACAGACTCTACGCCGTGAACTAAGTGAAACGGGGTAAAACCAGTGGCGGTCTTGGTGGATGTATGGTAAGCCCATAAGGCGGGGAATAGCATATGGTGCCAATTGGACTTATGCCGGTCAACAGTGCGTTGGAGGATGGTCTTTAAGATTTTGTTAATGGCCTCTACTTGGCCGTTCCCTTGGGGGTAGTAAGCAGAGGAGAACTGATGTTCGAACTTGAGTAGGGTGGATAACTCGTGCCAAACGGAATCTTCGAAGTGTGAACCATGGTCGGAGACCAACTGTTTAGGAACCCCAAATCGAGTGATAACATGGTTAAAAAAGAAACGGGCAGCTGTGTCAGCGGTACAATTGAAAGTAGGCATGGCTTCGGCCGATTTGGTGAAGTAATCAACGGCGACAATGATGTATTTATGGCCGTTGGCAGATGGGGGTCTACACTCCATGAAGTCAATGGCCCACTTGCAAAAGGGACCAACGGTGACGACTGGGTGTAACGGAGCAGGTGGTGTCCGGGCCTTGGGGGCAAAAAGTTGGCAATTATGGCAATGATTGACTGCTGTGATGCAGTCGGTAAAGAGTGTGGGCCATAAATATCCGGCGCAGACGACCTTTTGGGTGGTGGCCATCCCAGAGAAATGGCCGCCGCAGGCGCCGCTATGACAGTCATTAAGGACGTGTTCATCTTCCTTGTGTGTAAGGAAACGACGAAGAATGGTGTCTACCCCCCGCCGGTAAAGGACATCGCCTAAGAGGAGATATCGAGAGGCCTGGTGACGGATGCGACGACGTCCATTACGGGTGACTTTGGGTCTGAACTTCTGCATGCGCAGATATAACAAAATATCACCGTACCATGGGTCATTAGATGAGATAGTGAACAAGTGATTGTCGGGTAACTCATCGGAGATTTGCGGGGACGGGAGAAGGGAAGGGAGATCGTTGATGAGCTGAGCAAGTGCGAGGGCTTTGGTGCTCTTAGGGGTTTTGAAGGTAAGGTCATATTCCTGGAGGATAATGACCCATTTAGCAACACGACCTTGCAGTAGTCGCCGGTTTAGGAGATAGACCATGGGGTTGGAGTCGGGGACGGCTATGGTATGACTAAGTAAGATGTAGTGTCGCAGTTTTTGGACAGAAAAGACCACTGCGAGGGATAGTCTCTCCTCATATGGGTAACGTAGGGGTGGACTAGACAAGTTCTGGCTGATGTAGTAAATGACATGCTCCTGGTGAGAAGCGTCTTCTTGAACCAAGACTCCGGACACAGCATGCTCGGATGCCGAGACATAGAGAATGAATTCCTAAGAGAAATCCGGAGGGGAGATCAAGGGGGCTTGTGTGAGAGCTTTCTTGAGGGCTCCGAATGCAGCTTCTGCTTGCTCATCCCAAACAAAGGGTATGTGGGTACGGAGCAGGCACAAGAAACCATGAACGGTAGTGGCATAATCGGGAACGAAACGACGGAGGAAATTAGATCGCCCCTGCAGACTTTGGAGCTGCCGGAGCGTGCGAGGAGAGGGAAGGTCTAGGATGGCTTGGACTTTCAGGGGATCAACAGTAATTCCTTTCTGGGAAACAATGAAACCCAACAATCGGCCTGCTGGAACGCAAAAGACACACTTTTGTGGGTTCAAGCGGATTTGGTATTTGCGACAACGCAGAAAAACTTGTCGAAGGTCGTTAAGGTGGTCTGATCGTTTCCGGGAACGAGCTGTAAGATCATCAAGATAGACTAGCAGGATATGGACCAAATCATGAAAGAAATAGGTCATGGCCCGCTGGAATGTGGCACCAGCATTTTTGAGGCCGAAAGGCATGACGCGATAGGAAAAGGTGCCCCATGGGGTAGTAAAGGCAGTTTTGTACTGGTCTTCCTTACGGATCTGAATCTGGTTGTATCCGAAAAAACCGTCCATGAAAGAGAGGACTTCATGCCCCGCACACGCATCGATGAGTTGGTCAATAAATGGCGTGGGGAAGTTGTCTTTGGGACAAGCATGGTTTAAATCACGAAAGTCAGTGCATACTCTAATGGTGCCTTGTTTTTTGTTAACGGGAACGGGGTTTGAAACCCATGTGGTATAGGCAATAGGATAAATGAATCCTGCCTTGCGAAGTTTTTCAATCTCGGCTTTGACAGCTGGGAGCTTTGAGGGATGAATGGGGCGCTGTTTCTGACGAACAGGGGGTACATCAGGCCATGTGTCAATGTGGTGCTCTATAATGGCGGGGTCAAGACCGGACATTTCGGTATAGGACCAGGCAAAGACATCACGGAACTCTTTGAAGAGGTGTTTGTATTCCTCAATCTCTTGCTTACTGCAGAAGGCTCCTAAAGTGATGAGTTCAGGGGTACCTCCGGGTGCGGCGATGTCAATTTGGATGAAAGGTGAGATGTTGGCCATGTTACCTTCCTCGAAGGTGTCAGGAGCAGGAATAGGGTCCTTGAACCAGTCGACCTTGGTGGGAAGGAAGTCTTTGGATTCAACCGCAAATTGGGTAGCGGTGCTAGAGGAAGATGCTTCTGGGAGGAAATACGAACGATGGTGCATGTCATCCCAGGGATACTCTGGGGCAGTGAGTGCCTCAAGAATCTCCTCATCAGTACGGAAAGTTTGGGTCGTCAAATCGGTTGACGAGGGAATGGTAGTTGAAGAGATCATGTAAATGGTGTTGACCTCCCCTGATGGGGGTGAGAGCGAGGGGTGAATCTCTTCAATGGTGGTTGGTGCCGTCTCAAGATCCAGATTGTTCATCTCATAGAGAGCTGCTCTGTAATCGGGGAGATCGGGACAGTGATGTGAGTAATGCCCGTAAATACCGCATATGGCACAGGGGTGGTTAGTGCGCAGTGATTTGTCGCGAGGTTTAGGGGTGGTATCTAGTTTGACAATCGGGAAACTGGGGTCATCGTCGAGCATCTGCATGTGTTCCTGTAATGCAGGTAACTGTGGACATTGGTGAGTCGCATGGCCTAACTCGTCGCACAACGAGCATTTGGGAGGAGCACGAAACACGGGGGGGTTTTTGACTGTCTTGGGAGGTGGTACAGCAGTGTAAGGTTGTGGTCCTCTGCCCCCAGTAGGTTTGGTAGGAGGAGGGGGATTCGTGGAGGACGAAGGGGTAGAGACACCAAGGGGTGGCTGAGTGGTAGTAGCCATGGGTTGCACCGGTTGGAGGACGATGCTTGGTGTCGGCGGGGGAACGGGAGGTGAAAGATACCAGACGGGTAATCCCAAGGTTAGCCCAGGGAGGCTAAGGGTAGCCATAACTGGGGCGCTTACTACTCCCGAGGGAGGGACTAGAAAGGGGATTGTATGGATAGGTGTAACACCAATGTGGCTAGGTACCAGTGGTGGTTTAGGCAACACGGGTGGTTGATTGTTAGGTGTTTGGTTATCGTGGGACAGGGTACATAGGTCAGACACTTCGGGCGTAGATGACGGGGGAGGAATGGAGTGGAAAGTGGATGTCATCGGCGGGTCTGAGTAAACTCCAGGTCCCAAGGAGGAAACAAACGAGGTAGTGGCACCATTAACAGGTTGTTCAATCATGGGGAGAACATTCTCGGGTGCAGCGGGGGCATTTGGATCATAGTAGGTGAGTTGGTCAATATTGACCATGCGTCCATCATGGGGGAACATCATGGTACGAAAGACAGAAGAAGCTACTGCCCGCATAGCATACATGTAGCTACGACCGAGTAAGAGGTTGTAGTCAAGCTGGGCGTTGATGACCTTGATATCGATGAGGACGGTTTTACCACCTAACTGGACGGGGACGTTGGCTAGGAGACCTTGGGGCTGAGCCGAACGACCGTCGTAGGTGCTTAATGAAGTGGTGGACTGCTGGAGGGTAGGGGATCCCAACTTCTGCCATACGAATGTAGACAGAACACATGTGGAGGCACTTTCATCGATGATGCACCGATGGATGGCAAGATTCCGAACGGAAACAGAAACTTGGAATGCTAAGGTGGAAGGCAGGCGTGGTTCGGACTGGTCCAAATCAAATGCCATCAAATTCGAATCATTTGGGTCAATAGCCCCAATGGCTGAGAGTAAAGTCTTGCGCTGGGAAGGGTAGTTCTTCAAGACTTCTAACGCAGACATGGCTGCGGGAGATTGGGCTAGGTCGTCTACAATGTTGTAGTTTGACGCAGCGCGCGCATTGGGGTTGTTGTTGATACGGCGAAGTGGGAAGCAAGGTGCTTTGGAAGTGCCATCTATTGGGGGCGGAGGTATACGCAATGCCTGATCAGTGGGATGAGCGCTGGTGGTTTTATCAGTGGGAGAGGCTTCAGAGGTGGAGCCATATTGGTTCCGGCGAGTCTGAAGGTTGACATCAGCGGAAGACATCCTCAACAAGTGGTGGGTACCTGAGTCAAACATGGGTTGATCAGGAGCGGCGTAAGTGATTTGTTGTTGAGGTTGCGCGTTGGCTTGAGCGGGGGCCAACGGCTGAGTGTTTACTACGCCTTGGTTTGGTAAGGGGTTTTGCAGCACCAAATGTGGTTGCTGAGGTTGCGGGGGGTTGGGCTGTGCTTTAGGAGCCGCATGCCCTTGGCGATGGGCATCATCAACCCAAAGTTGCCGAGCTCGCTCCAAATGTGGGCAAGCATGTGTGTAGTGGCCATAGACCCCGCAGATAGAACAAGGATGGTTCGTTCGCAAATTAGGGTTTTTAGCCTGCTTGGGCGGGCGATCAGGGTTTTGGTTAGCGGGGGCCGCATTATTGTTGTCGGGGGGATTAGGCGGTTGACCACCTTGGTCCGGAGGCTGGTTGTTTCCATGATTATGGCCCTTACCGCGGTTTTGTTGGCCCTGGTTGCGCTGGTTATTCTGGTTTTGCTACTGATTTTGTTGGGCGTACATTTGCCCTTGGGCAGCAGGTGGATTTTGAGGTTGTGCAGGTGCGGGAGCAGGCTGCGGTGGATGATATGTAGGTGGAGGCTGCGCAGGTGCGGTACCTTGAGGAGGTTGCTGATATGTCTGCGGAGTAGGTTGTGGGTTTGCTGCAGGGGCTGCCTGGGGCGGGTAATAAGCCTGTTGGGCTTGGGAAGGCGTAGGAGTTGGTGCAGCCTGCTGATGGTAATAGGGCTGAGGTGCGACCGGGGGGTTGTAAGCAGGGGACGCATGGCCGAAGCACTGAGGTGGATAGGTGGGTCCATGGGAATGATGGTGATGTGTCATAGGAGCATATGAGTTGGTAGCCCCAGACTGTGAGGTAGCCCGCGAAAGGTCGGGGCCCGGGGTAGGACGTGCTATGGAAAAGGGTTGGGGATGCGAATAAACACGGCCAATGATGCCGTCTGCAGCGTGGGATGCCCCCGATGCATCGTGCTGGGAGGACTCGCCGCGAGGGGCGTCAGGTATAATGGTATAGAGATAACCCGACTGGGCGTAAATGAGGTCGAACTGCTGTGCCTTAAGGATGGCCTCTTCTTCAGACTGGGGTCTTTCGGAAGCTACATCCTTAGCAATGACAGGAAGAAGGGACTTGAGGAACCAATCTAGGAAGATACGGTCATCTAATTTGATCTTGCATAAGCTACGGCGTCGACGCCACTCATGAATGTGGTCCATGATGTGGGTAGCCGTGTTTTGTCTGCAAGACAGGAGAATCTCAACGCCCGCGTCATAGCGGACATGTAACTGGAAGAACTACAGGAAGGTCGAGGCAAGGGAAGTAAAGGTGGCATGGGTGGGGTTGCTCGATATACCACTTGGCTGCAGAGTCAGTGAAGGTGCACTGTAACAGATGGAGGCGAATAGAGTCATCCACTATGGAGTTGGAGGAACACCATAGATGGAAGGACATGATATGGTTTTGTGGGTCCTCACCTACCTTGCCCTCAAACTTAGGGATGTCAGAGGGGAGCTTGGTGGGCATGTGAGGCCACGCAGGGTCATGTCGGATAGGGTCGTTGGTCAATCTGGCTAGGTCGGGCAGGTTGAGGCTAGCCATGAATGGCAAACTGGAAGAAGGATGTGACACAGTAGTGGGTTGGACCAAGTTGGGGCCAATGCCCCCAAGTGGAGGGACAAGGTGTGGGATGTTGCCCCCAAGTGGGGGAACTAAGGTGGTATAGGATGGCCCTGCACCACCATGGGTAGTGTGAGCCACTGATGGAGTGGGGATAGGTATTCCAGCTGCGGGAATAGGTGTCGTGAGGGGAACGGTAGATGTGGGCCCCATTGAGGGCATACCCACAGCGGGAGTGGTAACTGGTGTAGTGGTGGATGGGCCACCAATGGTCCCTACCAAGAAAGGAGTGGAAGTCACGCCAGCCATGGGGCTAGTAGGGGCAGTGTAAATGGGGTTCTCATACTCTTCTTCAGAATCGGAGGTAAAGTAAGGGGTGTCAATATCTGGTGAAGGAGTCCTATGCCGTTGATGAGTGGAGTCAAGTGACAAGGCTCTAGATCTGTGATAAGTGGTATCAAGTGATGATGATCTATGGCGATGACGGGTGGTGTCAAGTGAACCGTGCTGTGGGGGCTCGCCCCTGAGGCGTCGAGAATGTCTCGGGGACTCAATGGTGACAGATGGTGTCGAATCTCTGTGGGTTGAGGTGAGTAAAAAACAGCTCAAAAACCCTAATGCAACCGAGTGTGCAGAAGGAGAGCTCAAAAAAAAACAAGGCACTCAGGCCAACAACCAACTCAAAACACCCACTGTAACAGCTGTGCTACAATAGGTGGAGTGTCAACAGAAATGGTCATAATACCAACAAGCAGCAGGTTTCCTAAAAATATAAAATGGTGGACTCACTAGACCAAAAGGAGGTAAGGGAGCATGCAAATACCTAACTAAAAAGTATTCTGACTCAACTAGACATATCCTCTGCAAGGTGATGAAATCCAAGTCAGACAATATGAATACGAAAGCCAAGTGGCTAAGATGTCCCCCTACCGGGAGGGACACCAGGTAGTCAATCCTAGAAGAATGGCAACTAAGATACCTCGTTCATGACACGTCCAGAAAGGTGAATCTACCGTTTGGTCCTTTTACCGCAATATCCCTATACAGGGATATCCCGAGAACTGCGAAAGGTAGCCCTTCGGTTACTGAATGGAGTGCGGTATTCCACTCAGGCCTCCGGAACCAGTCTCGCGACTTCAACCCTCCTAGGGGAGAGGCCCTCTGGTAAACTGGTTGTGACCATGCCAAAAATTACTAGGGGATTTTGGTTCCCTAATTGGACAACAACTATGTCTCAAGTGTAAGTAACCGAGGGGTGTTATTGGAAGCTTATCCCCCCGATCCTACCTAACTACAAATATTCTTTTTTGTTCCCCAAGTGGGGTTAGAATATTGGTTGAGTTAAGTAGTTTTTAAGGCTCACTTGAATTATGTGACAGAGTGTGTGCTCGTGAGGTGATGAACCCAAAATAAAAGTGCCACAAGGGGGGCAACTTTCTAATTAACAATACTAAAATTTAACATGCAAAATTTTCTGAATTAAAATACTAAAATTTTAAAAAGATTCTGTAAAGTGTACAGAAATTATGTTACAGAGAAGGCTGTAAGGAAGGATGGCTGTAGGTAGGACAGATGGCTTTGCAGATGCAGAAAATATTGCAGCAAAGGGGGCTGGGTTCAAAACTGGAAAAAATGCAGAAATCAGACCGCGAGTCTATGGTGAACCTGAGCAGTCGGACCGCGGGTTTGTGGGAAACAGGCGCGGACAGGACGCGGGTTTTTGGCAGACAGACGCCGTCGGGACGTAGCAAAGGGGCTGAAAGCCGCAGTCAGGACGCGGGAAAAATGCCGAAAGGCGCCGGCGGGTTGCGGGAAACTGGCCGAATGTCACAGGTAGGACGCAGGAAAAACGCCAAAAGGCACCGTCGGGTTGCGAGAAACTGGCCGAAAGCCGCAGGCGAGACGCAGAAAAGAGGGTAATAGCCGCAGTCAGACCGTCTGAAACAGGCTAATAACCGCGACCGGATCGCAGGTAACAGACTGAAAACGGACGGCAGGTCGCTGGAAACAGTCTGAGAGCCACGGTCGGGTCGCAGGTAAGTGCCTGAAAGACGCGGTCGAAACGCGACTGTGGGGGGGAAAAAACGCGATATACGGCGGCCGAAAGGGACAGTCGAACAGAAAAAAATATTTAAAAATCGTAACCAGAAATTCAAACCTAGGGGAGTCGCCAAAACTCTAGCTAGGGTTTTACCCCTAGCTTGTGCAAATGAGCACCTACTAAGGAGAAGGGACTCCTTAGTAGCAGTTCAGTAAATGGAAATTAAAATGCTAAAAGAGAAATGTAAACTACTCTAAAACATGTGCATGAAACATAAACAACAAAATGTAAATAATGGTTTTTGTATTAATTTTACCTCCAATGTGAAGGTTGGTGAAGCTCTTGCAATGTCCAAGAGGGTTGCTCCAAGCTCCAACTTGCTCCTTCTCTTTCTCCAATGGTGGAAATGGGCCAAAAGGGGCTCTCAAGGTGAAAGTAGTTCAATGGTGAACTAGGGTTTCAAGAGAGATTTTGGCAGAGTAAGGGTATACTCGATTGTGGATATGAAATGAGGGGTCTCCATCACCTATTTATAGTTTTTTGGTGGTGGAGTGCTGGCCCATGGTTTTGGGAACCATATGGTTTAGGGCAGTTGTATAGGGTTTTTTTCTCTATTTTCCTCATTATTTTATATTTTTTATTCCCTCTTTAGAGGGTTTTTGCTATTTTAGAGGAATTTTGGATATTTTTGGAGGAAAAGGGGTTTTTTTTAGCCTTTTGAGGCTTTTTTGATGGTTTTGTGGCCTTTTGGAGGCTTTTTAGTGGGATTTTTAGGGTTTTTAAAAGAAATATGGTAGGAATATGGACAAATGAGTCATGTAATGAGGTAGATGAGGTAGTGAACACTTTTTGGGTGTTAACAATGTGCTTGGCATGTCAGAAGAACATGGCTGAAGAATGTCTTTAGATTGGCTAGTTGTGAGGATGTTGGAAGAAAAATGTTTTCAACATTAGGTGATATCATGAACGGTTGTCGTGATCCAAACTCTGTTGTCAAATCTTTGGATCAATTTTATGAAGAATTCAAAGATGAGAACCGTTTCTTGCAATACTTTTCAAGGAATTGGAAGGATAATCAAAAATTTCGTAAGAACCTTTTAAACCTGTTCAAGTTGCTGCAAAATGCATTGCTTATTGAATATGGTAAATTTCATACTTTCTTTTTGCAGATATGTGGGAAAAAGGTTATCAAAACTTTCATCATGCCAACCAAGAAACAAACAATGCCATTGAAGCATATCATTGTTTTTTAAAAACAAAATTCCTTTGTGATCGTAGATGAAAATGACACCGACGGATGGATTGGCTTATCTACACTTTGCTTAAAAGGGTGGAACTCTATTATTGGAACATGGCTTGTCTAAAGAAAGCTGGTTTCATAAATAACTATAGGCTGGAGCATATCATAGAGACATCTATTGAAAAGGCTAAAAATATTCCGGATGACCATTGTGTTCCTCATGATGAAATTCAAAATTGTTATTGGGTGCAAAGTCAATCGTACTTGAAAAAATATCTTGTGGTTTATTCAAACCAAACATTTCCTTCATGTGATTGCCCATGGGCTATGAGAGAAAATATTTGTAAACATGTCATTCAAGTGAACATGTTGCAAGGATATGGTTCTAGGGAAATACATGAATTAGCTAGGTTGGATGTTAATGTTGATGTAGTAAATGGTGGATCTCCAATTATGGGACCGGATGATGACATTGTTGAGAATCAAAACATTGATATTGCCTCAAATGAGAATTTTGATCCTATCATCAATGAGTTGGATGAATGTGACCTTGGGAGATGTCAAGTAATTTTTGACAGATGCAATAAAAAGATTCAAGCAGTAATGGTGCAACCTCCACATTCTATTTCAAGGGCATTGTTGATGGAATAGCTCGTGGATAAATTTGTTGCTGATATGAATCAGCGATGCAATCATGATTTTGATTTTAGTTATAATGACAATGAACACACATTGAAGCAAAGAAAAAGCTTCTTGATCCCTAAGAAGAGGTCTCGCCAACAACAAAATAAGCGTGCATTGCTTCCAGACCTAAATGTGGATGCACAAGCATTTGAATATTTCAACTTTCCTTTGATAGGTAGACAAATGTTAAGTCAGTCAATGAATACCATGCCCATTCAAGGACATCATGATGCTTCCCCATCTGCATTTAATGTTAACCCAAAAAAATATAAATTTCCAGTGGTAGAGGGGGGGAGGTTGAAGAAGAAAACTCTTGAAGAAGAATTGGAGGCAATGTATGCAAATAAAAATTCATCAACAGTCATTTCAGGTATTACTTCTAAATTTCTAATACTTTTTAAATAAATTAATGTCATGAAGTGGCATATCATAGAGAATTGCATAACTGTAATATATTGGCAGGTGGAGTACGTGCTTTGAAAGGTACACCACAAAGGGTTGTAAGGCCTCGGAATAGCAGTCAAGTAAATACAAATTCAAAACAACCATCATCTATCAATCATACACATTCAAAATTACTTGCATCTATGAACCCACCACTAGGTTTGTTTTTCTTTGAAGTGAATTTATCGTGGTATTATTGGAGAGACATTATCACTTATAATTCATTGATGTGTATTTGTATATGCATATTTTCAGACACCAATGTCTCTTCTATTGCACACATGCCAACATTAGGGCGAATGAAGTTGACATTATTCCCTAATTTGGAATTATAATATGAAGGTAAGTAACTATATTCGCAATTTCCTACTTGTTTCTTTTGGAAAGAGAAGGTATGCTTTGTTCACTGAGCTTTTTTCACATAATTTATATTACTTGTTATTTATTACTACATTTCTAGGCCAAAATTTGATGAGATTCAAGTGTTTTAACTCAATCTCTTTCCATCACATGTACAGGGAAAGAAATGGGTAAACGGATGGACTTTCAAAAGCTGGTCTACAACTAAAGAATGGATTGTGGCATATTCAAGAGCCAGCATTCTGAATATTTTCATCCCACTTTGTTTTGAGATTATTCTAGATGGAGGAGTATATAGTGATACTGATGTATCAAAGATTTAGGAGTTACTGGTTTATTTTGATCATTTAGATGGAAAATTGTTAGAACCTTTTTTGAGAAATCTAAGTTTAGAACTGTGAGTGTTGTCCACAGACAAGTTTTTTGCTCCCTTGTGGAAGCCAAAATTTGTAATGTTCTAGAGTATCAAGCAAAAGCCAGAAACGAAGTTGTTATTTCCCTCTCTTTTTTAACATGACAGAAATACTTAAATACATATACGAAATTTACTTTCTATCTTAATATGAATAAAACTATGGTTTTTCCCAATGAAAACAACATGTGAATCTGCTCCAAGTTATCTAACTGTTTCCCTAAATATATTACTACATTCCTTGGCCAATATTTGATGAGATTTTGTATAATGGTTGCATTAGCTGACTACAAGATGATCCCAAGTATAACATATTTTTATGGGATTTGAAGTTGTTTGATTATATTCCTAATTGATGAAGATAATAGAGATAGTTTTGGGGAGTGGAGACTGTTGTCACAAATGTCATCTGTTGCAGCATACAAAACCTAATTCCTATAGCATATTTGATGTGTTTGCAGATTTGATATGAAGTTTGTATAGACGTCTTCAAGTACATCATGTAATTTTAGGTTCAATTTTAACCTTATGTGTCAAGTTACTATGTACTCCTTTGAGATACGCTTTGTCACTAAACATATCTGATATATATATTAAAGAAAGACTGTTTTACATACCTGTAGGTGATAGATGGCATATCTGAAAGTAACTGCCCTTAAACTCAAGGAATGGGATCACTATAATGTTGTAGCAGACTTGTGTATACTCCAGTACTGGATTCTGTGAGTTGATGTAGCACTTGTCAAATGCACCCAGAACTCTCTGTAGCAGCGTGCAATTTCTCAAGATAAACCACAAATTCGAGCTGCCTTCAATTTCTGGCCTTCAATTTTTTACATTTTGCTGGAAACTCAGCTTATGGTTTTGTTGGAACTGTTTTTAATGGATTCAGAACAATTCAACCATTGCCTTGCATTATGTCAAAATTAAACATCGATAAAAAGTTAGCTAGTATAAGAAAATGTACATGAATTTACTTGATTTTAATATTTCAAAAGAAAGATTTATTCAAAACGGATGAATACTTCTCATTGTTTAATTTATGAAGGAAGATACTACAACCAAGCATTGATGTTTCAAGAATTTCAATTCTAGAACATCCATCACCTCACCTATTAAGTAGTGCAACACTGATTTTAAAAGCATGAAGTCGAGCTTCACTTACCTATTAAGATGAATTCAAGCTTCACGTAGAAGCATGAAGTCACGCCTCATTTGACTTAGAAGTGTGAATTAAAGCTTGACTTATAGAACAACTGCTACTTTGTGGAAGGGAGTGGATTCCAAAGAAGTAGCCTTGAAACTTTTTTGAAGTTTGAACCATCCATCATCACCTATTAAGAAGTGGGACACTGAACTATTCATCACCTATTGAAACCTTGTTGAAGTATTGAACCATCCATCACCTATTAAGAAGTGGGATACTGAACTATTCATCACATATTAAGAAGTGGAATATTGTAAACAAAGCTTGACTTGACTTATAAAGATGAAGTCAAGCTTGACTTAATGGAAAAAATGCCTGAAACTTTTTTGAAGTATTGAACCAATTACCTATTAAGAAGTGGAACACTGAACTATTCATCACCTAATAAGAAGTGGAATATGTAAGCAAAGATTGAATTGAATTATAAAGATGAAATCAAGCTTGACTTAATGGAACAAATGCCTGATACTTGTTTGAAGTTTGACCATCCATCACCTAAGCACGCTTGACTTGACTTAGAAGCATGAAGCCAATCTTATAAGCAATCTTGACTTGACTTAAAAGCATGAAGCCAATCTTATAAGCAATCTTGACTTGACTTAGAAGCATGAAACCAATCTCGATTTAATGGAAGATCACAAACTCAACTGAGAGGAACAAGTGCCCGCTTGTAGAAAGGAACCAACACTAAAGAAGCATAATTGTCACTTGTTTGAAGTATTGAACCTGGGTGAAAACTCTAACACTGTCCCATTCTCACCAACCTAGCTCACCTCTCCTTGCTTAATAATATCCCCATATTGATAAATAATTTGCAGCATTAAGTTGTCTCTGATGTGATCTCAGTATGATTAAAGTCATCTTGGACTTGAGGGGTAATTTAATTGATTGAACCATTCATCTATAGCATGAGGAAAACATAAGTTCAAATCCAATCACGCCCTTCAAGATTATCAGTGGATATTGTGGTTGATGGCTGAACAGCTAGCCAACTATCTAGATAGTTCAATAAAAAAGAGAATCCCATGAAGTTTTTCTCATAAAACTATGATTGAGTCAACTTCCAATTGCTAAAATAAACAATACTTTTAAATCTAAAGACACTAGAACATAAGTCAAGATCTAAGACACGGAACAATAAAATTGCACCCTTCTAGACCTTAAGAACATGTTTTATTATTATCAAAATTACAGTATCCAGATCGCATCCTTTATAATGGACCGAAGCAAAAATGGTAAACTCTCAACCCAAATTGTAACCTATAATTGTACTACTGCATTGATTCCTCCCCATAGATATCCTGTATACAAGTTTTGTGAAAATTTCAATAAAAAAGTATACACATTGCCCCATTGCCCATTGGTATACTATATACAAGTTTTGTGAAATTTTCTATAGAAAGTGTACAAAAGTTTTGTGAAATTCTCTATCAAAAAGTGTACACATCAGGTATAACTATCCAATTTGGTAGTGCAGTGCTTTATATTTTCCTTTCATCTAGACTTATCAAAAAGTATACACATCGCCCCATTGGTATCCTGTATACAAGTTTTTGTTAAATTTTGAGCATTAATTCACAATACTCTAGGATCTTTGCTGAGAGAATAACATATACAATATATCAATGCATGACAATCACAATATGACAAGCATCACAAGAATCAAAAGCATAAGAGACAAGAGACACAGAGTTTCCGTGGGGAAAACCCTAAGGTGAAAAACCCCACAACTTCCTCAGAGATAGAGAGAGAAATGGCTCAACCAAAGTACAACCAAATAACACTGAGACAGTCTCCTAGTAGCAGATGATCCTCCTCCTCACTAGTGCGCCACTTTCTGAGTGAGAGTGAGATACTTTTCCGAGAGTAAGAAAAATAGAGATCTCCGATCTCTATTTATACTAACCTTTTTTCCCAGTGACCTTATGGGGCCGACTTGTCTAGCTAGGTACATCCACATTATATTATATATAATTCAGGGCCGACCCCACATGGTGGTCTAATAACCCATCGGCAAGTACACACACTTGCGACACTTGTCAATCCACATGATGACACTTCCTTATAGAGGAATAACACATCTCTTATAAGGGTACAATAAATATATATAGAATACACAGATGAAATAATTCCGAAGTTACATATACATCAACACTCCCTCTTAACTAGGAAGGTATTTCTCGACACAGATCTGCTAGACAAGTCTTCTTCTCGGGATCATCGTCATCATCATCGTCACTGCTGCTGCTATCTCAACCAATCTCTGACTCTACTCATCATAGGAAGTTCTACAGAGACAGTCCTTTTTCATACTGGATGTAGGCCCACCACCTGCAGGTCTTCATCATCACTGACCATACTGTGGAATCTTCAGGACTTATTACGTGTGTCACAAAACCTTAAAAGAGTCTCTTGACTAGCAAGAACTCTAAAGAGAATCTGAGGCCATTTTCATCCTGTCCAGATCTCCAGGACTTATTACATGTGACCCCACCACAAAACCTCGCAAGAGCATCCCAGGCTGTTACGAGCACGCAGCTCTACCTATAGGATCTCCCAGGGCACGAATTACATGTGGTCATGGCAAAACCTCGCAAGAGCATCCCAGGACTGATTACGGGCACACAGCCCAACCTATCGGATCTCCCAGGGAACCGAATTATATGCCATAGGACAAAACCTCGAAAGAGCATCTGCCAGATATCCCAGGGCACCGAATTACATGCCATAGGCAAAACCTCGAAAGACTATCTGCAGATCTCCCAGGGCACCGAATTATATGTCCTCCTAGAACAAAACCTTGAAAGAGCTTTGACAGATATCCCAGGGCACCGAATTACATGCCATAGGAAAAACCTCGAAAGACTATCTGCAAATCTCCCAGGGCACCGAATTACATGCTCATCTGCACAACCTGATCCACGGCCATAGAGTATCAACCTGATACTCACCATACATCATCCTGATGTACACATGATCATCCTGATCATCATCACTGCAACATCCTGCTGCATGTCATCTGGAGCAACATCCTGAAGCTCGTCATCCATGATCATCCTGATCATACAATGCATCTACCTGATGCATACCAAGTATCTACCTGATACATATCATCATACATGATCCACCTGATCATACAATGTATCCACCTGATACAAATACAAATACATGATACATATCACTATACATGATCCACCTGATCATACAATGTATCCACCTGATACATATATAGATACATGGTCCAAGCATCCAACATGATGCATATACAAAAATACATACACATGATCCATCCGATCATATCCAGCATCCAACATGATGCGTACATACATATAAATGATCCAACTGATCATATCCAGCATCCAACATGATGCGTACATACATATAAATGATCCAACTGATCATATCCAGCATCCAACATGATGCATACATACATACATAAAAATGATCCAACTTATCATATCCAGTAGAAACCAGAACATCATCCTGATGCTCATCATCCAGCACTTACATCCACAGCCATGTGAAGGATCCTCCTTCCAACATGCTTGGAATGGCTTTAGCAAATGTGTCCATCACTTCTTCCTCGAAGTGTCCTCGATCTGAAGAATGCCAAGCCTCTCTCTGAAGTACTCGAACTTCACTCTGGCTAGTGGCTTCGTCAGCACATCTACAATCTGCTCGTTCGTCACAACATACAGGAGCTTCACAGCTCCTCTCTGCACCATATCCCTAATATAGTGATATTTGATCTCTATGTGTTTCGACCTGTCATGAAACACTGGGTTCTCAGACAGCTTCACACAACTCTGGTTATCACAGAAGATACCAGTAGCATCCAACGTGAGATCAAATAACTCAGACAGTAGCTTCCGTAGCCATACTGCCTCACAACTAGTTGAACAGGCTGCAACATACTCTGCCTCAACTGTACTTAGTGCCACGTAGGACTGCTTCCTGCTAAACCATGAGATCACACCTAATCCCATACTGAAGCAACACCCAGATGTGCTCTTCCTATCTGTAGCACTTCCAGCCCAATCTGAATCAACATAACCCTGTAGGTTAAACTTTTGATTCGCTTCATACTTGAGCCCATAATCCACTGTACCCTTCAGGTACCTCAGAACATGCTTTACAGCAACCAGGTGAACACTCCTCGGATCCATCAGGAACTGTCTCAATGTGTTCATAGCAAAGCAAATATATGGTCTCGTGTTCGTCAGGTACATCAAGGACCCAATCATCTGACGATACATAGAGACATCAACTGGCTCAGATGAAGCATCACATAGAAGCTTCAGATTCGATTCCATAGGTGTGGCCATGTCCTTGCAATCCATAATCCCGAATCTCTTCAGGATATCTACTGTGTACTTCCCTTGACCAAGGAAGATCCCACCTGCATTCTGCCACACCTCCATACCTAGGAAATAGTGCATCATTCCCAAATATTTCATATCGAATTCAACAGCAAGCTTCCTTTTAGTATCTGCAATCAGTCTGTCATCTCCTATTACAAATAAGTCATCCACATACAGGAGTAGAACCACAGGATTCCCTTCTTCAACCTTGTAGTAAAGGTTGGAATCCGCTTTACTCTTGGTAAAGCCCAAACTAGATAGGAGACTGTCCATCCTACCATACCAAGTTCTGGGAGCTTTCTTCAAGCCATACAAGGCTTTCTTCAATCTGTACACATATGACTCCCTGTCATGTATTTCAAAACCGAGTGGTTGTTCCACATATACTTCCTTTTCAACTACACCATTCAAGAAAGCAGTCTTGACATCCATTTGGTTTATTTTCCATTTCATTGTTGTAGCCAGGGCAAGTACTGTTTTGATGGAAGTATACCTGGCTACAGGTGCAAAAGTTTCTTCATAATCTATTCCCTCTTTCTGAGAGAAGCCACGAGCTACGAATCTTGCCTTGTATTTCTCTACACTACCATTTGCAGCATGCTTGATTTTGTAGATCCATTTGGAAGTCACAACAGACTTCTCTTTAGCTCTTGGGACAACATCCCAAACATCATTCTTCATTATTGATTGGTATTCCTCAACCATGGCATCCTTCCATTCTTTCTTTTCCACTGCTTCTTCATAACTGGAAGGATCTTTGTTCATAATGTCACAGAATAAAGCAACATAGCTGGTATGTGATCTGGTTCTCTTCTTTGCTCTGTGTTCTTCTTCTAGAATGCCAAATCTTTCTGCATCTTGAATGAGCTCTCTAGCCCATGCAGGTTTCCTCTTGTGAGAGTTATCCTCACGGGGTGGATCTACAGGTTCTTGTGGATCTTCAAACTCACGAACAACTTCTGGAACTTCTTCAATCATGGTAGTGTCTGGAAATCTGGTTTCCTTAGGTTCTTCATAAAATTCGATAGGTGCCTTCCTTGATTTGATGAATGCTGAGTTTTCATCAAATGTTACATCCCTGCTGACATCAATCTTCTTGAACCCTGGAAAGTATATTCTGTAAGCCTTCGAGCTTTCACTGTAACCCACAAAGATACCCTTCTTTCCTGAAGGATCTAGTTTAGTCCTCTTTTCCTTTGGGACATGAGTGTATACTGGACAACCAAATATTCTGAGATGACTGACTTTAGGTTTCTTACCAGAAAAGACCTCTTCTGGTGTCTTGTTGTCCAATATCTTGTGGGGTGTTCTGTTCTACACATATACAGCTGTTCTAGCTGCTTCTGCCCACAGATGCATAGGTAGATCTTGGTCATGCAACATTTCCCTTGCTGCTTCCATGATAGTTCTGTTCTTCCTTTCTGCAACTCCATTCTATTGAGGATTATACGGAGCAGTAAACTCCCTCTTAATCCCTAAATCACTACAAAGCTTATTGAAGTCACTTGAGGTGAATTCTCCACCATTGTCGGATCTGAATGTTTTGATCTTCTTGTCAGTTTGATTCTCCATCAAGGTTTTGAATTCCTTGAATTTATCAAACACCTCATCTTTGCTCTTCAAGAAGTATACCCAAGTCTTCCTGGAGAAGTCATCAATAAATGAGACATAGTAAACATACCCACTCAGGGAACTGGATGACATAGGACCACATACATCTGAGTGGATGATTTCCAGGATGTCTTTTGCCTTGCTTTCACTGCTTGGGAAAGCCTTCTTAATATTCTTACCTTTTGCACATCCTTTGCAAACACCTTCATGTTTGGTCTTGATTTCAGGAAGACCCTCTACTGCCTTGCTTGCAATTGGAAGTGCTCTATAGTGCATATGAGCAAGTCTTCTATGCCAAAGTTCACTTGGCTCCATGGATTCATGCACCATGGCATGTTCAGGTTGTCCTTTCAATTTATAAAAACCTCCCTCTTGCTCTCCAATCACTACTGCATCATCTATGTTCTTTCCCTTTGGCCACATTAGGACTTGTCCATCCACAAATGCAACCCTCATACCTTTTGCATCCAATGCAGAGATGGAGAGTAAGTTCTTCTTGAGCCCAGGTACATAAAGGACTTCTTTCATCTTCAAGGATTTTCCAGAATCTAGGTTGTAGGAGGCTTCACCACTTCCTTTGATTGGGTATTGATAATCATCCCCAAGTTTCACCTTATGGGGTGATTCATGTTCAGATAGGTTCATAAAAGATTCCTTAAACCCAGTCATGTGTTTGGAAGCTCCACTGTCAATTAACCAATCATTACAACCATGAGAGATAGTACCTGTAAGAGCAGAGATCAGAACATACTCTTCTTCACTTGATGAGTCATTATCACTATCACTTTCTGCCCTAGCCTTCTTCTTTGGGGGTTCATCATCTTCGACAGCATGAGCATGAAACCTTCTTTTGCTGCCCTTCCTCTTCTTATTGTTGTTATTATCCCTTTTGCTCTTGGGAGAATCTGAGGCAAAGTGACCCTTCTCATTGCATGTGAAGCATCTTAGGTCCTTCTTACTCTTTTGATAGGATCTATTGTGGTGAGGGTGCTCCTTCTTGGATTTGCTTCTTTTGGTGTGAGCTGCAAGAGCTTGATCTTCACCTCCCATCTTTTCCTCACGAGCTATAAGTCTAGCTTCTTCTTGAGAGCATTCTTCCCGCAATCTGTTGAAGGAGATCAACTTCTTCCTTGCACAAATTCCTTGAATGAAGGAATCCCATGACCTGGGTAGGCCATTTAGAGTGGTCATCACCACTTCGCCATTCTCCACCATTTCATCCACTACTTCTAGTTGTTCCTTGATCTGGGAGACCATTGAAAAATAAGATTGAATGGTTTCTCCATTCTGAAACTTTACTCCTTTCAATTGGTTCCGCAGGGTCATCTTCCGATTTATGTTCTTTCCTTCAAATAGCTTGGTCAAAGATTCAAACATCTCCTTGGGTGTCTTAAGAGAAGACACATGGGGTGTGAGATGGTCTTTGATGGAATCAGCAATGATTCTCTTTTCCTTGACCAAGTTCTTCTTATGCAATACCTTGGTCTCTTCATCCTCTGGGATAGGGATGTCTTCTTTCACATATGAGTCCAACTCATTATCTTCCAAGATTAACCCAATCCTATACTTCCAGGCTCGGAAGTTATCAGCCCCTTCAAGCTTATCCTCAAGCTTGGTGTGGAGAGACATCTTAAAGAGTACTTCAAATGGAAATAGAAAAGATTTAGATCTTACCACTTGAGATGCTGAAAACTAGATCTGGTCCTGGATTAGGGTTTGTCGAAAAAACCCTAAAAATTCAAAATGTGAATTTCAAATTTCTGAAAGGATAGAAAGATGTGCCTTGATGAGCTGATCAGCTTGGTGTATTCAGAATTTGAGATCAGCAAAGTTTTGCCCTTCAGAATTTCCTCTTTGTCCTCCCAGGTTCACTGGGGAGAGCCCTGAATTAGGGTTTGAGTTTCCCAGAGATCTACCCAGCCAAAAATCTCGATCCAAAGCTCTAAACTTCGATTTTTGCAAGGAGCTTCCAGCTATGCCTTTAGATTCTAGAAATTACTATTTTTGTGGAAACCCTAATTTTTAGAGCCAAATCTGAAAATGCTCGGAATTGAATTTTGTTTGGACAGATAGATGCGCCTTGATGAGTAGAGTCAATCTACTATACTCATTTTCAAAAATATGTGGAGAGAAACCCAATAAACAAGAAACTCAAGCTTTCATCACTGCAAAATGTCTTCTTCTCAGGTTAGCTCTGATACCATGTTAAATTTTGAGCATTAATTCACAATACTCTAGGATCTTTGCTGAGAGAATAACATATACAGTATATCAATGCATGACAATCACAATATGACAAGCATCACAAGAATCAAAAGCATAAGAGACAAGAGACACAGAGTTTTCGTGGGGAAAACCCTAAGGTGAAAAACCCCACAACTTCCGCAGAGATAGAGAAAGCAATGGCTCAACCAAAGTACAACCAAATAACACTGAGATAGTCTCCTAGTAGCAGATGATCCTCCTCCTCACTAGTGCGCCACTTTCTGAGTGGGAGTGAGATACTTTTCCGAGAGTAAGTAAAATAGAGATCTCCGATCTCTATTTATACTAACCTTTTTTCCCAGTGACCTTATGGGGCCGACTTGTCTAGCTAGGTACATCCACATTATATTATATATAATTCAGGGCCGACCCCACATGGTGGTCTAATAACCCATCGGCAAGTACACACACTTGCGACACTTGTCAATCCACATGACGACACTTCCTTATAGAGGAATAACACATCTCTTATAAGGGTACAATAAATATATATAAAATACACAGATGAAATACATTCCGAAGTTACATATACATCAACAGTTTTGTGAAGTTTTCTATCAGAAAGTGTACAAAAGTTTTGTGAAATTTTTCGGTATAACTATTCAATTTGGCAGTGCAGTGCTCAATATTTGCCTTTCATCTAGACTTATCCATTTTTTACTTGTCTATTTCTTTTAGAAAACATGCTTACAAGTTTAATATTTATTGAAAAAAATCTAGGAGGCAAGATGTTCATAGTGAAATGGATACATTCTCGCCTTACAACTACACTGTACACATTCTTACCATAGAATTATGCTGTGTGTAATCTAGTAAGCTATTATGCTGATATAAGCTATGCATAGAATTATGTTGTGTAAGCTACTAAGCTTGCATTTTGATTGAGACAGAAGACTGGTAAGCTAGAAAACTGAAATGTAAAAATATATCATATTATCCAATCACAATAAGCCAACCATTGATCCAAACCATAGCAGACATCATATCTCATGAGCTTATGAGGAAAAATAGAGTAGTGATAAATATTTCTTCAATCTTTTCAATTTTGCAATGTAACACTCCGTTAGTTGTTAAAGCACAAACAGCTCAAACTAATAAGAGCCTATAATATATTACAAGAATATATGCTCATATATCACAACGACATAATGTTTTGGATTGCCTAAAATATTTGATTGCCATTCTTCCAATGCTGTAGTCAGTCCAAAAAAATATCATACAAATAAACATCTCGTAACTAATCAATGCTCCGATGATCTCAAGCTATGAGGAAAAATCACAGAAATGTGACAAGCAACACTTTCGTCTTTTAAGATGGCGAACTCATGACCTGTTGGGATCTAGTGCTGACTTCCATTGTTGTTAGGAATACTTGGGAACCAAAACAAAATACAGATAATAGTCTTAGATTGTTCAAGTGAGACACAGGAAAATGAAGTGAAATGGCCAGATTATTTCCTTTTCCCTTTTTTCTCTTTTATTTTAGAAGGGAGGTGACAGAGGCCAAAGGTTGGTGTCACTAAATATTATCACTAAATTAGTTAACTTTGAAACCTTAAATGTGTAAATGTATGTGTAAATTAGTTAACATAAATTATCAATGTGTAAATGTATGTGTGAATTTTTGGAAGTGTCGGCGTGCTCTTGAATGTATGACCAGACCCTATTCACATATTGTTTGAAATTATACTGTAAAATGGTCAGTCCAATTCATTACAACTTCTCTTTCATTCTATACCTTGTCAATGATGCACAATATTGGCAATAACTTCCATCTGTGCCTCGAAGGATGATAGGAAGTTCTAACTTGTCATTTAAATTGAATTGTCAATTTATCATCCACAAACACAATTTTTACAATTACTGCAATTACAGTTATGCGGATCCTTTCTTGATTCTGTCACTGTTTCCCTTAAGGGTGACAACAAGACCTTCTCAAACTTGGCCACAGTTTCCTTCTGTTTACACATCTAACTGCTATGGCATCTAGATTGACTCTGATACAGTTTTTTATCAATCCCATGTAGAAACATCCATTATAGATTTTGTTCAAAGGGTGATAATGGTCAGTGTCGAGCAACCCTAATTCTCGTCCTTTAAAACCACAGGAAACTTGTAAGAAAGTACTATTGTTTAGTCTGTTTTAAAATTATCATATGATTTGGACGTCATGTTGCTAGAAATGGCGCTAAGTAGAGGAAAAAATTCAGTTTCAGTAGTTTTTCCAGTCCATCTGGCAACCTGTTCATTGACAGGCAACGTGATATATTGAAGAATTAGATAGTATATCAATGAGTCAAATTGAGTTGTTGACTGTGTTATAAGACAATGTTATGAAGCACTTTATTATGGATTCAATGTAAATTCAAATCAGCCTACGATACTTAGATTTTTGCACAGTGAATCAGCAGTAATAAAAGCATGTTTGAACTAAGAAATTCAAGTGATTTAGGGTAGTGTGTAATAGCATTATCATATGAGTTTGCTTGTAATGTGTTTATAACCAAACAACGAATAGAATTACCCTTGACACTCAGCCTTCATAAATTCAGATTTGAAGATCCAAAATGATGAATATAACCCATAAATTCATAAATTCAGCCTTCACGTTCCAAACAAAAGACAGGGAAAAGAAGATCTGATATATTAAAAAGATCTAATATATTACAGCAGGGAAAATAAGACTGTATTGTGCATTCATGCAATACATCATGCCATCGAGTTCAGGAAGACTGGTCATTTTTCTATTCTTCCCATATAATCTTTTGCAAAAACCTGCCTTGTTGTTGATGGTGCTTGCATCATAGGTCTAGGAAAATCCTGAGAGGAATTGACCTTTTCTATGCTGACAACCCCAATAGTCTGATAAAATCTAAGTCTACTAATTTCTGCAGCCAGTGATCTCAGATGCCTAACACCAGGAATACCCGCAGGTAGATGGTGTTGGAAATTTTGGCCTTGTGTCCTGTAGAGGAAACAAAAAATACCATCAAATTTAGAATTCAGATGTAGTAAATAATTGACTAATAAAAATATCAATTGATATCACACTAAAAACACATACACTACTATACTATGGAATACAGTTACTCACCTTCATATTATAATTCTAAATTAGGGAATAATGTCAACTTCATTCGCCCTAATGTTGGCATGTGTGCAATAGAAGAGACATTGGTGTCTGAAAATATGCATATACAAATGAGCGCGTAAACGATTTGAACAGGGGATGTCATAATTCACCCCTCCATCCTCTTCATCATTTGTTGCATCTGCATGATCATTATCAGAGATCATTATCAGATAAATTTTCCATTTTGTCTATACACACAATTCAGATCTAATATATCATTTCCATGTCACCAGGCTCTCTTGGCAATTTGGAATTTTGGTAGCAATTGGCTTTTTTACAGTAATCGGCTCTAGAAGAACCACCCCAAATGAGTATACATCTGTCTTCTCATTAACTTTTCCATACATGAAATATTTTGGAGCCAGATACCTGTGGAATTGATAGTATTATATCTTCAGACTGCTATAAAATTGTATGAGTAATATGGTGAGGAATAAAAACATAATGTTACATACCCAAATGTTCCTACAACATCATTGCAAATGATGTGTGATGTAGTTGTTGAGGCCCATTTGGCTAGCCCAAAATCTGATAACTATTGACAATTCCAAAAGTTAGTCCCAGCTTGTCCATCTAAATTTACACAGTAGCAGTAGTGATATCTAAGCTTTCACACTGTCCAAAGATAAAATCCATTAGTCATACAAAGCTGCTACTTGCAAGTTTCTTATACCTGAGGTTCAAAGTCATCAAAAATAAGAATATTGGAAGATTTCATATCCCTGTGAATGACAGGCCGATCGCAACCATCATGCAAGTAATCTAATGCTTCGGCAACTCCAACAGCCACTTTCAATCTTTTATTCCATGGAATCACCGGTTTACCCTTTTCCACTGTTATGTACAGAATGTTAGTAACAAAGCTGATTTCTAAGAATAAAAAATTGCACTACAAAACCAGTGAAATTGACTTCAATAGAGCATACTGCATACCATGAAGGTTCTCCTCAAGGTTCCCTTTTGATACAAAGTTATAGACAAGAAGGCGTTCCTCTCCATATATACAGTAACCAATTAGGACAATAATATTCTTGTGCTGCAAGGAAGTAATAATCTCAACTTCTGAGAGTAGCTCTTCTTCTACCTCTGGAGAAAAATTCAAAAGTTTTACTGCCACTGATTGTCCGTCAGGAAGAACACCTCGGTAAACTCTGCTACAACCACCTTTTCCAACAAGATTTCCTACAAGGTGCAAGAATGAAAAAAGAAGATTAAAATATTGTATTGGTTTTAAGGCTATAGAAAACACATAAGAAGAACAGGAAAATAACTAAAGAGAAAAACAGAGATTAAAAATGCAACCTTCAGAGAACTTTAAGGTTTCCAATTCCAAAACGTCATATGTGAACTGCTTGCATGTTTTACTTTCGAGAAGATATTTTAACCTCTGTCAAGGAGAGTTTTTTCTGACTTCCCTCAATCTGACCTAGACCCATCATTGATGTCTCTCTTGAATTTACTTCCATTGAGTTTCCAATTTCACCACCTTTCATAGACCTCTCATGAGTCACCTCTGCTTTTGCTCCTATCACTTCTTCATGCCTATCAGGCAAATGTAGTGCCCACTCAACCACAAACATTTCTCGGGATTGAGTTTGAGGACTTGGTATATTTACCATTGAAATAGACCTGTGCAAGAGTGGCCATCCAGGAGATGACTCTACCTTGAATTCCAGTTCTGAAGTAACCTGCTTATATTCAACTTGTGTGGGCAACATAAAAGAGCCCCTCTCGTCTTCTCCCGGTGAGATCTTCCCAGAGATATTAGAAAGTGACTAAAAAGAATCAGTTGAAGATAGTCCCCCTGATTCATAATTTTATTTGTTATGGATCAGTACACTAATGGGTGATGCTGTATGCCCATTGCAATCTGATTTCATATCGGGTACATTATCCTGGATAATACTATCACTAGAAGATGATGTTGAGTCTAAAATATTTTCTGTGATAAACAGAGATCTTTGCCGAACCTTGGAACCAGAAATGCTCGATTTCCATTTTAAACCTTGCAAAAATCCTATCACAGCACCATTGGTTCCTGGAACTCATGGAACAATACAAAGTCAGGATGTTAAAAAATATAACTTTACCATACAGTACAGCCTATATAATTCTGCCTAAGCTATATAATCCTGGCTTTCTTAGCTCAAAATAATCTACAGAGGCAACTGGATCATTCTCCAAATTGTACAAGTAGAACAAAAACCTGAGACAGGTAATGATCCATTCTTCTGATAGGAGACCTTCCCATAATCAACAACCAATACCGAGGAATTAGACAGTAATCATTGTGCACAATACTTAGCCAACGATATCGGTGACTTGAAATATACATCATTAATCATGTAAAAATCACTTTTCAAAATCTGCAACTCTAAATCATTAAATTATCAAGACCGATGGTCTGATATATCATACACTAGAGCATTCTTCTTGCTTGTTCCCAAAATTAGCTGTGAGGCCTCTCGAAGTTTCGTTTCTTCCAGCAATACCTTCCTTACTGGACCATGAGAGATCTTGACTTCAAGATCCACTTGCGAAATGGACATACTTGTACATTAAAGAATAAAATGCTTCAGATTCAATATCTGCAAGGTATCGTGTCCCGTGTCCTTTAAGAGGGAAATCATAGAGGTGTGGGAGAGATGAATTTGGAGTCAACAATAATGCAGAATTTATGGATCTTTCGAAGATATATTTTCCTTAAACAGGCCAATTGCAATTAAACTTGTTGCATTACATTTGTAGGTCCTTGTTCACACAGCTTTTGAAAGAACTCAGCATGGAAGTGGGAATTCTATTTAGCACAAACATGCATTAAGAGCAGCATGCCACTATAAAAGCAGAATTAGACAAATTACTTGTTTCAAGTTGCAAAAGCCTTGATAGACTCCAGTTACTGCATCAAAGGCGTTGGCCAACTGATTATCAATCTTCTTGTGATGGAGAAAACCCCTGTAAAAGATTACACAGGGAATGTTTTAGAGACCTTGTTTTGCCCCTCTGAAATATCTACACTAAAAAAGTAGAGATACAAGTAACAAACTGGGGAAATTAGTAAAGAGGATAGAACAACTGTGGAGTGGCCCAGTTTGGTAAAAGCAAATAAGAGGAGATTGTCCTAGAACATCAAATACTGGCGAATTTCTTTTATAAAGGGATGAGAATTCCATTGATTGGATCTGCTAAGCTCATGGTTTGACCAATAGAACTTTTTCCTGTGAATCTCGTAGGAAATACCATGTCACATGTATTGGAGGTCTATCACCAACAATTACTTTTATGATAAGTCCTAATCCAGCAACAACATTTTGCAACCCAGTTTTATGCTTCCATACTATAAAGTTTAAACTACATTTGATAAAAAAAAAACCATTTGCTGAACTGTATACACCAATAATAGATATTTATAATGAAGATTTGAGCTACACGGTAATCAGATATTTGATGATAGAAAAACGAGGAATTCTCACCTGAAACATTAGTAGAACTAGTAACAACGTGAAGGGCGATGACATGATCTCCAGGGCGAGCCAACTTCACAAGAGTCCATGTCAAAACCTCCCTTCTAGCAGTAGCCAGCTTCACACCCACTACTAATGTCTTCACTCTCTTATTCATTATTCCAGATCCCTTCTCTAACACTGATCCTTCCCTAAAATAAACTTCAACACCCAACAAATTAATGTACAAAAACAACCTCAATCAGCTTTGAAGTTTGTGATCAGCATAATTATAAATAAAAAGTAACTCCCCAAAACTCTAACAGACTCTCATTGCCAATCTCAGAGGTCAAGAATCATGCCCATTTTCAGGAATCAGAGACCTCTCTGCGATCCTTTCCACTCTAATTTTGATCTGATCGAAAAGAAAATACAATACTCATACAAAGGTCTTCTACTGTACTTTAAAGTATGAGCAAGAAGATTCAATTCTCCAGCCAATGTGCAGATTGCTCCAATCACAATGCAATGAATTTCCCTTATGATATAATGCTATCTATTGAAGCCTCCCAGCAACCATAATTTCATCAGCAATTAAACCAGATTTTCTTAAGAAATCCCAATTAACAGATTCGCCTCCACATGGCCAAACACCTATGAAGCCACCTAACAACCTATCTCCAAGTCAGGAATCTTGCTTATTTCCCAAAGCTTCAATTTCGAAAGCTTCTCTAGCATCCCGTGTCGATTCAAACCACTTCTTCCTCCTATAAAATATCGATTTCTCTCCCAATCATACTCAACAACTCTACAAGATCCGTCCAATCCTGATCAAAATCTAATATATATCATACTAGATTTCTTGATGTGTCTTCTTGCTTACCAATTGCACTCTTGGAGAAAAGCCTTTCGCCTCCCTCTTTCTCTTCAAATTCCATTTCAGATTCCATATCAAGCAATATAAAATGTATATGCATAAAAGCCTTTCGTTTGAGGAAACAGGGGTTTGCAGGAGTTTGAAGTTTGAGCGCGTAAACGATTTGAACTGGGCAGAAGTGGTAGCTTGGCATTAACTCACCAGCGGACGAGCAAGGTGGTAGGTCTGTCGTCCAAACCTCGATAACGTAAAAGGCCACGTCGGTTAGCCGGAGTTTTAGTTACGGAGGTGGAGTGGAGACGGGGTCCCGTATCCGGCAGACGGTGGACGATATTGGACGGGGTTGAAGCACAACAGTGGGTGGGTCCGTTTGGCGGCAGGATGGGGCGATTTGAGTGCCCCATATCCCATGCCTTTTTTTTGTTTGGCATGTCGCTTCTATTGTTTTGCTCGTGCTTAAATTATTTCGTTCGTTTTGAATTTGACACATGCTTCCAAACTAGTATGCCAGGGTGCCAAAATGACATTATTATACCTGCTTAAATATGTCTCATAGTCCCTATCACAGCCGCAAACTAGCATTACTCTGACAAGGTAATGTGGTAGTATCATAGTCAATTATTATAAACTTGTAGTATTAACATTGTCAACTATTATAATTATTAAATATAATTTTTTGAATCTTTACCAATATTATTATGTGGTTTTTATTAATTTTTTTAGTAATAAGTAGTTATTTATTTGTTTTTTATTAATTTTTTAGTAATACGTAGTTATTTATTTGTTCTTTATGTATAGTTATAATTGTCCATTGTTTATATTTCAATTACCTATTACCACTCACTTTTTTCTAATTAAAAGAGTTGTAAAATATAAACACGTATCCCTAACTTCTAAAATATAAATACCTATCAATGTAATTTTACATTGGAGTGCACCCCTCCCCAATATCCTCTAGTTTTCTCTCCTCCTTTATTTTGATATTTAATTTTAATATTTTCTGATTTTGCAATATAAGTAAAATAACAAATAGCAAAGTGCATTAATTTTATTTTTTGAACTTTCAAAATACAAGTAAAATAACATCATATTATATACTTTTTGTTGAATGGTAAATATATAGTTATGTTTATGGTAGTTGTCTTTGAATTAAAAAAACTATAGTGCGCAAATTACAATTATATTACAGTTTTACTTTTCAAATCCAATTCTAAGAAAATGGTATGAAAATAACATAGATAAATATGTGAGAAGACATATATGTTCAAAGCGAGGAAGTGATGATGTGTAACCACTTCACTTTTTCTAAGGTTTTTGTATGAAAATATCATTGAAAAATGTGAGACTTAAATCTATTTAAAGAGAAAGAGGTGATGTGAACCAGCATAGATCCAAATCCTAGGCTCTATCAAGCATCGAGAGGGATCAAATCTCCCCAAGTGCAAACCTCTTCTCAGGTATTACACTCAAGGAGATTTACTTTTTACTTTTTACTTTTTATTTTTACATTTTATTAATTACTGGCAATAATATGGACAAACATGGACAAACGTTACAAGATCTTCCTCATATTATTACTTTTTACTTTTTATTATTACATTTTATTAATGGCCGACAATAATATAGACAAACATGGACAAACGTTACAAGATCTCCCTCATATTATTACTTTTTACTTTTTATTTTTACATTTTATTAATGGCCGACAATAATATGGACAAACATAGACAAACGTTACAATATCTCCTTCATATTATTACTTTTTACTTTTTATTACCAGCCTAGATCCAATTCCTAGGCTCTATCAAGTGCCGCGCTGAGAGGGATCAAATCTCCCGAGGTGCAAACCTCTCCTTGAATAGCTCCTTGAGTGCAATACCTGAGCCACCTAATCCTAAGCTCTAAAGTCTCTAGTTTAAGTCTCATATTTACTTTTTACTTTGTAATATTCTTTTTTGTTTATGGCCGACATAATATTTATTATATTTTACTTTTTACTTTGTATTATTATTTTTTGTTTACTTTGTATTATTTTGTTACTCGACAAAAACACTCTAAAGTCTCATATTTACTTTTTACTTTGTATTAAAAATAAAAAGTAAAGTCTCTAGTTTAAGTCTCATATTTACTTTTTACTTTGTACTATTCTTTTTTGTTTATGGCCGACATAATATTTACCACCTAATCCTAAGCTCTAACATCTCTAGTGTAAGTCTCATATTTACTTTTTACTTTGTATTATCCCTTTTTGGTTATGGCTGACATAATATTTATTACTTTTTACTTTGTATTATTCTTTTTTTGTTTACTTTGTATTATTTTGTTACTCCTCGACAAACACTCGACTCACAAGATCTCCCCCATACTGGGTTGTAGAGCGCCTCTCGACGCAATTACATTTTATTAATATGGACAAACATGGACAAATGTTACAAGATCTCCCTCATATTATTACTTTTTACTTTTTATAAACATGGACAAACATTACAAGATCTCCCTCATATTATTACTTTTTACTTTTTATTATTACATTTTATTAATATGGACAAACATTACAAGATCTCCCTCATATTATTACTTTTTACTTTTTATTATTACATTTTATTAATATGAACAAGCATGGACAAACGTTACAAGATCTCCATCTCCCTCATACTGGGCTATAGAGTGCCTCTCGACGCAATGAAATGGAGGCCTAAACTAGAGTAGATTGTGAGTTCCAAGTTGTCATCACTTTGACTCTAGTAAGGTTTTCTCCATTTCATAGCATCCTTCTTTGGGCCCAATCCCAAAGACTTATGGAAATTCTACCACAATATTTATTAAATTGCCAATTTTTTTTCCAATATCAAGCCATCCTCACTACCTAACACCCACAACTAAACCAATTCATATAGTGTTGAAATTCTTCACTCAAAATCACAAGTGTAAAGAACTATATATTTACCTAAATTCTTTTAATATAGAAAGCCTCTATATAGAGATGTTAGATCAACTAAAAAACATCTATGTATTGCCCTTGTTTCCTACTTGTACGTATTAATTTCCAACTTTTAATTAGTAAAATCATGTAGAATAATTTTACCTTCAATGATTTCCCAAAATAAAATATTTCATATTCTCATCCTCTCATCAACGAAACTAAACAAAAGTCATATGATATTTAATATATATTAAAATTTAACTCCATGCCAATAAATAAAATATTTCATATTCTCCATCAACGAAACTAAACAAAAGTCATATAATATTTAATATATATTAAAATTTAACTCCATACCAATAATTGTGATGGAATATTTCAAAAAGTATTAAATGTCTAACTGTTAATGGAATATCTAATTATGTACTACTAAATATTAATATATAAATATGTTTTTTTTCCACGAAAAAAGCATACTATGCTTTTAAAATGTGATAGAATGACCATTTCTAAAATTGATTTAAAATAAGTGACGTTCAACGATGTGGTTGGGATAGATGAAAAAGAACCACTAACATATCCAGAGTGTATACACACTCTTTAATGTGCAGATGCGTGTCTTTGATATTTTGGCAAGTGTCGGGTTTTAGAACATTTTTCATATCGCCATGGATGTCAGCGACGTTCTCATATGTTTCTCTATTAATATAAGTTAGATACCATTTCTTGTCGACATGTCTATTGGCTCATAGTTTAATCTTTAGCACATCTCCATTTCTAGGGGAAGAAAGGACACTATATGGACATGGGATTTTGATGGCCGTGATTGAAAAATGGTGAGATGTTTATTTCTTTGTTGGTCACAACCCTAATAACCTCTCTAGTAAAGAAAATGCCATTGCCATTAGAGAAATAAACATCTCACCATTTTTCAATCACGGCCATAGCAACAAAGTTATAATTTGAGATATTTTCTCCTGAAATATTATTTAGGTTTGAGAGCAAAAAGGGTGCAGCTGTTAGGGTTTGGAGGATTGTGCGTTTTCTGCAGCCGTCAGAAGTGCCTATCGTAAGGGTCGCGTTCCCTGTGTGCGCCCTGCTGGATGCCCCAAACCATGACGTATGTGGGACTGCCATCCACGGGGGAAGGATTGGAGATGAATCCCGGTGAAGTGGGGGACCAGGAGAAAGGTGTGAAGCGACGACTGGGACCGGGGGGTTTCCTTCCCAAAACCCCTTCGATCCCTGCCATCTAGATCCGTGCAGAGAAAGCCAGAGAGAGAGTCTAACATTGGAAGGAGAAGGCTTTGATTGGCAAGTTCATTCAGATCTAGCCCCGGGTGAAAGATCTTGTCAGATGGATCAAGAGCACGTGGAACCTAAAAGGGGAGTACAATTTACACTTGGGGGCAAAGGGTTTCTTCCCTATAATCTTCTTCAATGTGGAAGATAGAGAGAGAGTGCTCGAAGGTGGCCCATATTTCTTCTTTTCGGCAGGATTATATCTCACCATGGAAAGAACGCTTCAACTTGGAGATTGAAGATCTGAAGGTGGCTCTGGTTTGGATCAGGCTCTATTCTCTTCCATGCGAATTTTGGGATCTGGAAATTCTTCAGGCCATCGACAATTCCCTTGGCGAATTCATAAAAGTGGTGGAGCAGACAAAACAACAATGGTACATTGCGTGTGCCCGGATCTGTGTCTACATGGATCTTTCCAAAGAACTCCCAGAAGCCATCAGCCTGAACTGGGAAGACGAAGAATGGATCCAGCCGATTGACTATGAACAGCTAACTTTCCGATGTAGGTTGTGCCATGAATATGGTCATTTTGGTAGGAACTGCCCATGGGCCAACCAGGTTAATCCTCCTTCCAGATCTGATCAAGAAGGGAATACAGATAAGGAGGGATTTACTCAGGTTCGCAATCGTAGAAAGAACAGATCTGGTGATAATCATCGGAAAGGTAAGGAAAAGGTGGACAGTAGCTCATCCAGCAAAAATCCTTTCCAGATCTTGGAGGAGGTAACTGATGATGGTGAGACACACAAGGAAGAGAAGGAAATCTTGGCACCGATAGGGGTTGATGCCATGGATACGCTGACCCCGGACCCGATTGCAGAAGACCCTTCAGCTGCCATGGAGGAATACGGCGAGGAGGAAGTAGATCTGGGGGAACTAGACTTGGATGAGCTTGAAAAAGAGTGCAAAAAAAGGGGAAGGGGTATGTTTCTCGAAGACAAGTGGAACTTCTCCAAGAAGCAATTATCAAAACCAAAGCCAGTCAGAAATTGGGCATTCGGGTAGATGCTCAGTCAAGGAATAAGCGTAAATCTCCAGCGAAGGACTTAAAACGGGGAAGAAAATCCAATAAGCAGCAGATAGCAGAAATCGGGGTTAAGCTAATTGAGTTAGGGCAATACCCGACAATCAGGACTTCCTTTTCCAATGTCAATAGAGTTACCCAATGAAGATAGTATCCTAGAACGTTAGGGGGTGAAATCACCCTCGAAAAATAAAATCTCTAGCTAGGAAAGTGAAGCAGGAGAACCCTGATATCCTCTTTATGCAAGAAACCAAATGCTCCTTTGCAACCCTGGAAAGGATAGGGAAGAGAATTTTGAGAGGTTGTGAGGTCATGGAAATCGATGCCTCTAGAATCGCAGGGGGTTTAGCTGTCCTTTGGAGACCCCGATCCATTTCGTTAACTAACTAGAGAGCCAACAGGTTTTCCCTTACCTGTGATTTCTCTGTGTTTGATTCTGCAGCTTCTGGTACTTTGGTCAATATCTATGGTCCAAGTGTTGCCCCTTTCAAGGACTCCTTCCTCCACTTTTTCTCGTAGGTTTTGGCTCAAGCTTCGGAGGGATCTTGGATTGTGGGTGGGGATTTCAACCTGATCTCCTCCCTTGATGAGGAGAAAGGAGGATGACGGATGTTGGACAAATACCAGGAAAAATTTTGTGATATCCTTTACCTTAGTCCGTTGGTTGATGTCGAAACAGGCAATGGCTGGTATATGTGGAACAACAAACGTGGTGGGACTCACCTAGTTGCCTCCAGGCTAGATAGATTCCTTACCACGGAGGATATTGCTCGTGGGGTTGGCGAGGTCAATGCCAGTGTTATCCCGGTGGCTGGTTCTGATCATTGGCCTGTCTGCTTGACTTGGGATCTTTCGATCAACAACCTTTTCAGACCTTTTCATTTTGAGCAATTTTGGTTGGACCACAAGGACTTCAAAGATATGGTGGGACAGTGGTGGTAGGAGCTGGTCCCCCCGGAAGGATCTGGAATGTATCAATTTTAGAAAAAGCTGAAGACTCTGAAATCTAAGATTTGAACTTGGAACAGGGAGGACTTTGGTAATATCTTTTAGGACAAAAAGAAGCTGACTGAATATCTGGAACTCCTTCAAAGGAAGGGTATGGAGTCGGGATGGGATGAGGAGTTAAGAGAACAAGAACACTACCTTCTGGAGCGCCTTGAAGCTCGGGAAAAGCAAGAAGAGACCTACTGGAAGCAAAAATCCCGTATCCAATGGATCCAGGAAGGTGAGAGAAACATAAAGTTTTTTCATAACTCTGTCTTCCAAAACAGACACGGATCAAAAATCCTCAAGATTCGCAAATCTAATGGGGACCAAGCAGAGACCAGAGAAGAAATTGAAGAGGAACTTGTCCACCATTTAGAAACTATCCTAAAAGAAGATAGATTTGATCGAAGTCAGGATATTTCCAGGATTACCAGACTCATCCCTCCTCTAGTCACTCAAGATCAGAATGAGATGCTAAGTAAACCAGATTCCATGCAGGAAGTGGAGGATGCAATGAATCAGATGGCTTTGGGGAAAGCGCTAGGGCCTGATGGCTTTACCTCAAACTTTTTTCACTTCTTCTGGGACCTCATCAAGTCGAAAGTTCATCAGATTGTGGAAGAATCAAGATGTTGTGGGGAGGTGTTGAAAGCCTTCAATGCCACTTTCTTATCCCTCATCCCTAAAGAGGATGGTGCCGATACCTCGGGTAAGTTCAGACCGATTGCATTATGCAATGTGATCTATAAAATTATATCCAAAGTTCTTGCCAATCAGCTCAAACCCCTTCTACCCACCCTGATCAATCTAGAGCAATCAGGCTTTGTGGAAGGCAAACAAATTGTTGATGGCATCATATTAGTTCAGGAAACCATGCACTCTCTCAAAGTAACCAAGAAACCGGGTATGTTTTTCAAACTAGACATAGCCAAAGCCTTTGACAAAATCAGTTGGCAATATATGAGAGGCATTCTAGAGGCTTTTGGTTTCAGCAGGGGGTGGATTGCCTGGATTATGAACCTAGTATCTTCCCCATTCTTTTCCATCCTTCTTAATGGTTCTCTTACTAGACTTCTGTAGGCTTCTCGGGGTATCAGGCAAGGGGATTCCCTCTCTCCTTTTCTTTTTATCCCAATGGAAGAAGGTCTTAGTAAACTTTTGCAGTCTCAAGCTAGTAATGGCGATATTCGTGGGCTCCTGCTCCATGACAGTATGGATAAACAGATGCACCAGCAATTTGTGGATGACACCATGCTTATGGGGCACCCTTCAGTCCGAGAGGCCAGGGCTTTCAAAAAGTGTCTAGTGCTCTTTGCGAAGGCCTCGGGGTTGGAAGTTAATCTAAGCAAATCTCAGGTATTTTTCTTCAACACCCCGATCTTGACCCAACGTAATATTTTAAGAATTCTTGACTTCACCCATGGAACATTTCCCACCAAATATCTTGGTGTCCCTTTGGCTCAAGGCACGATTCACAAGATATCATGGAAAGAATTACTGGACATAATGAAAAGAAAACTTGCTAGCTGGACTCTTCGCCCCCTTAACCTCCCCAGCCGCTTGATCTTGGTCAAATCCATCCTCCAAGCCATGCATGTCTATTTGTTCTCAATTCTTTCGTCCCCCAAGTCTATTCTCAAGGAAATTCGAAGCATTCAAAGGTCTTTCCTTTGGGGTTGCAGGGAAGCTAAAGCCAAATTTGCGCTGGTTGGTTGGGCTAACCTCTGCAAACCAAAGATTAAGGGTGGTCTTAGCATGAGAGATCCTGAGATTTTAAGTGAAATTTATGGAGCTAAAATTTGGTGGAGATGGTATAATCACAGAACTGTACCTTGGGCAAGGCTGTGGCATATCAAATATGCCAGGGACAGAGATTTGGGGCTCCTGATCAGATATAACAAGGAAAAGCAGGGATCTCATATATAGGTAAAAGCTTTCTCAGGCAGAAAACTTATTCATGACCATTGCTTCTGGGAGATTCACAATGGGGAATTAGCCAATTTCTAGGACGATTCTTGGAACTAGCTCCCTAAGCTCGGGGAAGATCCCAGGTGGCAAATTATTCGGGACCGAGCCATAGCTACTAACAAAACAAAGGTTAGTCATTACTGGGATTACAATGCCTAGGAAGGACACGGGACATGGCTTCATGCTGAGAGTTGGGATGACTCTACCTCTACTGAGATTCTTTCCTCCTTTGATTTGCTATTGTAGGAACGCTTCTTCAGGACTAATACTGCCTCGGACAAGCTCAGATGGGGATCTTCCCAGAAATGCACATTCAGTATTAAAGAAGCATACGAGATTCACATTCATGAGGAGGAGGAAGTGGAGAAAATATGGGGGAAAATCTAGAAAATGAATATATGGCCCAAAATCTTAGTTTTTTGTTGGCTTGTTGTGTGGAAAAGGATTTTGACCAGCGAGAACTTGAGGAAGCGTGGGATTCTTGGGCCTTCCTGTTGTCCTCTTTGTTTAAAATCGGAAGAAACTATCGAGCACCTTCTTGATTCCTTCCTGTTTTCTTTATCGCTCTAGGATAAGGGGGAAACTATTTTCAGGAGAAGTCATAGGGTCAGAGGCCATCTTGACCAAACCCTCAAGTCTTGGGATCTAAAATCTTTCACGAACCCAATCATCAGCACTCTTTGGCAGCTTTTCCCGGGAATGGTGATCTGGACTATCTGGAAAGAAAGGAATGAACGCATCTTTAGGGATAAACCCCACAAGGAGGAGGTTGTGTGGATGAAGCTGGTAAAAAACATGACATAAACGATCAGGAGAAAACAATGGAATGATAAGGATAAATACCTATCTCAGGGTGATCTGCGAATTGCTGTTGGTTGGGGGTTGCATCGGTATGATCTTATGGGGCTTAGACGGAGAATTGTGGTCTGTAGACCGACAATTCCTGTGCGATGGTCTCCCCCACCTTCTCCTGGATTCAAGATCAACTTTGATGGTGCCTCCCGGGGAAATCCCGGCCCTGTGGGTTTCGGCAGGGTCTGCAGGAATAATTCAGGCAGAATTGTGAAGGTTTTCTTTGGAGCTATCGGCCACGATTCCAATAACTCTGCAGAACTGGAAGGCCTTATCCAGGGCATCAAATTATCTCTCGTGGAAGCTTGGTCCTCGGTGACCCTGGAAGGTGACTCACTGATTATAATCCACATGGAAAAGAAAATCCTTCATGGCCAATCCCCGGAGAAAGTTTCCTCCAGTTGTCGTCTCCTGGCCCATTTAGAATACATGAAGGAGCTTCTTGCCAATAGGTTGGCTATTTCCTTTGCTCATGTAAAAAGAGAAGCTAATAAATTGGCGGATAACCTTGTAAATCATGGTATCATGGCGGGAAATTCCCTCTCGTCTGGCACCGTGGCAGACTTTCACCACGCTGACTGGATCAGGCCCTGCTGTCTCCTGGTAGAAGCTGATCTGGCGGGATGCCATCAACTTACTGATCATGTGGCCACTCTCCAGGTGGACGTCAGCAGTCGGGCAGGGGTAGTTATGAGAGAACCTCGTTCCCTGGATCGCCCTCGATCAAAATGACACTTGTCATACCCTTGGTTACTGTGATTGACTGGTTTAGGCTCAGCCTTAAGCGTGGCAGACTCGGTGAAAAGGCCGGGGGTGGAATTGAATGTACCCTCACCAACGTTTCTCTCATTTCCTTTTATGGGCTCTTACTCTCGTTGATAATTTGTCTGTACTCTCTGATGATAGTCCATCAACTCGCAGTTTTTTCCATGATGATGATTCCGATTTCAAATAAGACCAGCTTGTCTCGTACTCTCACCCATCTCCCTATTCCTCATGTCTGCTAGTCTAGTGATTGTGCTGAGTGTTTTACTGAGTGCGAGTGTTTTTCCGAGTGTGAGCATGGGTGGTTCTTCTGGGTTAGACCACCTGAACCTAGGGCGGTTTTTGTTATGGCCCCAAAACGTCGGTTTAATTCCTAGAACCTTATGGATTCTAGGGCTGGTGAATCGTCTACCGATGGTGAATCATCTGCGCAGGGCTGCGTTCGGTCGCGTCGTGTGACCTGTGCCTCGTCTAAGTGTCTCCTGTAGGATTCAACTTCTTTTATCCGAAATCGTATTCCCCCATCAGTTAGGGACGAAATTGAGGGCATTGAGAAGGACCTCTGGGATACTGTTCAAAATGTCCCTATTGAGGAAGTCCACCGGGAAATTGAAGAGTGGGTGGTAGAACCTGGCACCACCGTTCATCGTGCCTCAATCTATGAGCGGACCCTCATGACCTACTGGGTCACCAACAATTTGATGGCCCATGTTTTAATGGATTCCTTCAACAAACACAGAGGGGATGACAAACTTGTTAGATCATGGAAAACTCACAATTTGGACAGTCGTGTGATGCATTCGAAAATCGACGCCATTGCTAAGAAAATCGGACTCACCTTGTTCATACAGGGGAAGGGTGGTGGGGAACTCGGCAACAATGCTCGTGGTGGAACAATGAATCCTCCTGGGGAATGTTGGGAACACTGCTAAAGACCAGAACCAACCGTCCAGACCTCATCAGACCTTGGAGACCACTGGTAGGGGTCCTCCTACTGTCACAATAGACTAGGGCTCTGGTTTTTGGGTTGTCTCCCTGTGTTTTTTGAAACATGTTTTTGTCTTTCATATGCATCAGACGGTAATTCTGAATGGCCTAGATGATAAGGGGTTTGAACATAATTATCCTTGTATATGTCAAATTCCTGTTTGGTGGATCTTCTACTGGGAATGTCTCAGATTAAGCTTGATTTGTCTGGTTGGTGCATGGATTCCTGTTTGGCTGATCTCGGCTGGGAATGCCGAATTTTTGATGAAACTGTGTGACAAGCTCTGTACTCTCTTAATGCAGTAATATATAGTCATTTTTATTTACAAAAAAAAACAAAGTTATAATTTTATTTTTATAATGTTTTTTATTTTTTTTACATTACATTTTTTATTTCTTTAATGTTTTAATTTTGTTTTTTGTTTTTTTAATAGTGTCTATTAATATTATTATTTTAAATGTTTTGAAATTATTTGAAGAAGTACTTTTTTATTAATTTTTGAAAAATTATTTTATTTTCAAAATTTTAGATTTTTTTTATTGATTTTGTCTTTTTTTTAATCATTTTTATAGTGATTTTTTTTAAAATTAAATAATTTTTTACATCGTGGATTCAAAATACTTGTAATTTTAATCCAATCGAAGAAAGTTGTGCTACTAGTAGCATATCTTCTCGATTCGAGTGTTCATTGTGGTATTTTCATTACAACGACGTCAATTGTTAGGGCCACAGTTTCAAACATGTTGGAATTTTAGTCCACTCAGAAAATAAGGATACCATGGTGATTCTGAGTGATATTGGGAGCATAATTTCAAAGTTTTGATTGTAGCAAAATTAGTTAATAAATCCAGGGATTCAAACAATATGTAATTTTCACCCCAAATAAAAACGAGGATGATTATGGGAGAACAATTTTTTTATTTAATGGTCAATTTATAGTTTTTATTGCAATGGAATCAACCGTGGTCGACTGGGGTTTAACAAAACTTGTAATTTTAGCCCTGAAAAAAAAGGTTCCACTGGTAGCACCACTTTTCGATTCGAGGGTAAAAACAACCACTAAATTTAGCCTATAAAAAATGAGAACTTTAGAGAGATCTCATCAAGTTGTATACTATATTTTTTCTTGGTATTCAAAATTGGATTATTTAAATATGATTGAAATCCCACATCTACAACTTCTTCTTGTTAGATAATCTATTATATACATCAATTTGCATTTAATAACTAATAAATTTATACAATAGGTATTAATATATTACTACACCTCTAATAGCTAACAATTATTTTTGATCATTTTATTACAATAACTGACATGTAATAGTTATTTATAATATGACCTTTTAAAATTATTATGTCCTTGCAGTAGTGGGAGACATATAGCAATCAAAGAGTTCTGCTCGTACATGGGATTAATCTTTCTATTTCCTAATGTTTTGGCTTATATTTGAAATAAAATAAAATTTTATTTTTTTATTATACTATTTATTTGAAATAATATTGGTTCATCGGTACATGATGTAAGCCTTGCGGATTGTATCCCAAGCATCGACAATGGTGATCGCGAGTCATGAGGCAATATTGTTATCGGTGATGCATTCACTGCTTTTAGATACATGTCTAGTCACAGGGGAATGTGATTTCACTTTAGGGGATGGATGCCAGTTGTTGGACACCCCACCTGGCTCCCCCCCACCACGCCATGTGGCCAACTCCAGTTGACTTGTTTTTCGGCTGACGAGGCAGCGCCACCTATCTAGTAGGTGGGCGCCTTTACGCCGCACGTGCCTCGTGCCTTTTCACGGTCCCATGGGCCTTTTCCCAGGAAAGGTCTTACCCTCCGTGTCTTTCTGTTCGGGCCCGGAGTGTGGGCGTTGTGTTTCCCCAGTTGTTGAGCAACCCGACCTCCGTTGTTGTTTGTCCCTTCGCTCATCTCTGTTCACCTGGCACTCGGTTCTAGTGATATCTTGCACACGTTTGTTGGTGGTCCGTCCTGGTTGTTGCTTCGGACACGGTGGCATTTTGCTCAATGGTGCGCTTCGTTATGTTTAGATGTGGTGGCGACTTGGAGTATCCCCGTTTCAATGGTGGAGATGCTGGGTTCTGCCTCCCGTGGTTTCGGTGGTGGCGATGGTGGCTTTCTGTCCCTGATCCAGTAGCTGCAGTGGCTTCGTTCGATGGCTTCGCTCCTGGTCCGGTAGCTGGGGTGATTCCGTTCGGTAGCTTCGCTCCTAGTCCGGTAGCTGTGGTGACTTCGTTACGTTGCTGCGCTCGGTTTCTTCGTCCCGTGGCTCGCTGGCTTCGTTCAGTGGCTCGTTGGTAGAATTCCTACCAGCCATCCCTGCAAACGTGTTTTTCAACACTCCCAATCTGCTGGGGATTATGTGGACCTTCTGTGCTGCATTTCAAGGTTTAACATTGCGTTAGTTTGTTGTTGGTTTAATATGGAAAATTAAGTTTGTTGTTGATTTTTTGTTGCAATCCCTGCATTCGGGTTTAGGGTTAGGGTTTATGAATTATATTTGTTGTTGGTTTACATTGCAATCCCTACGGCAGGGTTAGGGTTTATGAATTATGTTTGTTGTTGTTTTACTTTGCAATCCCTGCAACAGGGTTATGGTTTATGAATTATGTTTGTTTTTGGTTTACGTTGCAATCCATGCCGCAGGGTTATGGTTTATGAATTATGTTTGTTGTGGGTTTACGTTGCAATCCCTGCCGCGGGGTTAGGGTTTATGAATTATGTTTGTTGTTGGCTTACGTTGCAATCCCTGCCGCAGGGATAGGGTTTATGAATTATGTTTGTTGTTGGTTTACGTTGCAATCCATGCCGCAGGGTCAGGGTTTATGAATGATGTTTGTTGTTGGTTTACGTTGCAATCCATGCCACAGGGTTAGGATTTATGAATTATGTTTGTTGTTGTTTTACTTTGCAATCCCTGCAACCGGGTTATGGTTTATGAATTATGTTTGTTGTTGGTTTACGTTGCAATCCCTATCGCAGGGTTATGGTTTATGAATTATGTTTGTTGTGGGTTTACATTGCAATCCCTGCCGCGGGGTTAGGGTTTATGAATTATGTTTGTTGTTGGCTTACGTTGCAATCCCTGCCGCAGGGCTAGTGTTTATGAATTATGTTTGTTGTTGGCTTACGTTGCAATCCCTGCCGCAGGGTTAGGGTTTTTGAATGATGTTTGTTGTTGGCTTACGTTGCAATCCCTGCCGGAGGGATAGGGTTTATGAATTATGTTTGTTGTTGGTTTACGTTGCAATCCCTACCGCAGGGTCAGGGTTTATGAATGATGTTTGTTGTTGGTTTACGTTGCAATCCCTGCCGCAGGGTTAGGATTTATGAATTATGTTTGTTGTTGTTTTACTTTGCAATCCCTACAACCGGGTTATGGTTTATGAATTATGTTTGTTGTTGGTTTACGTTGCAATCCCTGCCATAGGGTTATGGTTTATGAATTATGTTTGTTGTGGGTTTACGTTGCAATCCCTGCCGTGGGGTTAGGGTTTATGAATTATGTTTGTTGTTGGCTTATGTTGCAATCCCTGCCGCAGGGTTAGTGTTTATGAATTATGTTTGTTGTTGTTTTACTTTACAATACCTGAAGCAGCGTTAGGGTTTATGAATGATGTTTGTTGTTGGTCTTTGTTGCATGGCCTGCAGTAGGGTTCGTGTTTATGAATTTAGTTTGTTGTTGGTTTTTGTTGCAATCCCTGCAACAGGGTTTAGGGTTAATGAATTTAGTTTATTGTTGGTTGTTGTTGCATGGCCTGCAGTAGGGTTGGTTTACGAATTTGGTTTTTGTTGCATGGGAGGGATGTCTATTCTTGGCACTGCATGGGCCTGCTGTTAATAGTTAATAGTTAAAACTGCATCATACAACAGTGACTTCTTGGGATATCAGCGACTGTGCCAAAGCAATGGAGATATCAGTCGAGGACTGAGATTAGCTTTTACTTTAATTTACAATTGGCAACACAATTGGCATATGATGCAGTTTTTCAAGTATATGGGCTTGAATTTACAAGTATATGATGCAGTTTTTACTTCTAACTATGGTGTGAAATTATTTTGAAGGCCATTTACTTTCTTCTGCACTTATTTCATATGCAAAATCTAAATGAATTATGTTTGTTGTTGGGTAGACTAGACCATAACATGCATTTATATACACATGCATTTATTAAACAATGACTTTGGATCGATTACTGTTGTCTGTTGCTCTAGTATTCAATAGGATATCGATTTTGTTCTTGGTTCCTTATAAAGTATAATGTCTTCTTTGTATATTTCAGAGAAGGGCTGCAGACTATAATTTGATATTTGATATTTATTTTGGTTGAAGGGATGCAGACTATAATTCATTGGCAAACTGAACTACTAGACCTGACCCTTCTAGACATAAATTGACAACAAACTAAATTCATAAACCCTGAAAAACACACACTATACCTGATTTAGGCCTTTTATGTTAATTAGTATGATACTCATTGCTCTTAAGGCTTACATTCCATGTTTAAGGATCTAGACCATGCCACATACATCATAGAAGGAAGGAAACATAGGGGTCTCAAGAGTTTCATTAAAAAACATAGTGTGTACATTAAAAAAAACACACTTAAAGATTCATTAAGGATCTAGACCTAACCCTGCTGCAGGGATTGCAACGTAAACCAACAACAAACATAATTCATAAACCCCTTACACAGACATTAGAGCCACTGATTACAAGAAATACACATTGCAATGTGGTCATAAACCAAAAAATGGCACCCCTATATGACACCCCTATGCAGGATGTCCTCCAAGATCTTCACTACCCAATGTTGCAGAGTTTCTTGCTTGAGCCAAGTTGGTTGGCCTGCCTAACAATGGCTGATTAGGTTGTGGTTGATTGCCTCCATATGATATCCAATTTGCTTATTGAATCCATGTAGGAATTGAGTAGACACAATGCACACTTGTGCTACTAACCCCTGCAGTAGGTTGAGCCCCCCTATAATAATACACACGATTGACACCTGCAATGGTAGGAGGGAATAAAGTGGGCATGCACACTTGTTGATAGAGGGGGGCTTGGATGTTTAGGAGGTCTTGGAAACATGGAGTATTATTTGCAATATGATCCAATGTGTTTGGCATCATCCTACTCCCCTCCACTATGTTTGCATCACTAGCAACCCTTTCTGCCAGCCCTTGTTCTTTTTGAAGCAATTGTTGAGCATTTCTCAAATCCTTTTCCTGCCTTGTCATCTTCTTTTGATGAGCCTTTTCTTGTCTTTCTTTCTCTCTTTCAACCCTTTCCTGTGCTCGAATTTCTGTTGCAGCAATCCTTGCAGCCTTCTTCTTTTTAGCTAAGTCCTTCTTTTTCTGTTTTAAATCCTAGATTTCAAGCTTCCTATTCTCATACTCAACCAATAGTTTTATATAATCTTCTGAGGTGAGTAACTGTGAACTTCGGCATAGACTAAGATTGTCTACTGTTGCTTGCATTCTTTTTGCTGACACTCTCTCTACTGGTAGCTTTAGGAACTGACCAAGCAACTGGCCCTTCGTTGACACTTGTTGCTCCTTGCCTGGCACTTGACTTTCAATATTTGGGTCAATGTTCTCCTGCTCTATCTGAACCATATTGTCCTCTTCAGACGGAACCTCATTGTGGACAGTATCTTCTTCCAGATTTCCATTGTCCACAAAATAATGAACAATTTCATTGTCCAATTCTCTTGGTTGTGAAGGCATGTTCATGCTTTCTTCACTGGTCCTTGAGACATTATTTTTGTTCAAATTCACCATGGCTTCTGCCAGCCATGATGGTGGGGTAACCTGGCTTGGCAAAGACAATTCTACATTGTTGCTTCCTAGAGCATGATTAACGTTTTCTTTGACATTCTCATTGACAGTTGCAAGACCACATGTGGAAGTTGCAGCTGTTTCAGTTGGTATAACAACCTCCATGTTATTGTCAAATTGTTCATTGTTATATTGTGTTTCACATACCTGTTCATCATCATCATCACAGTAGGGTCCTCCTTGAGATAGGGATATGATATTATCAGCAGCAACAACTTCTTCCTCTACTTCTGCATCTTCTTGGCCATCACCATGTGCTTGGACATCCCCTTCTTCCTGACCATCCAGTTGAAATGCCTGGCTACAACCAGTATCATGCATGAGAGCCTCAGAATTCAGTGGCCATGTCCCAGTCCTCTTAAACCCATCCTTGATATTTGATGGTGTGAGAACCCTTTTAAAGGCTTTACTTGCAAGCTCGGCTAGCTCAAACTTTTTTACCTCCACCCCTGGATTCTTTGCCATCCACGAAGCTCGCTCACCCCTAAAATAGTTCTTGAAAGGCCCGAACACACTGACATCTAGGGGTTGCAGTCTGTGAGTGGTATGAGCAGGCAGTGTCAATAGGTCGATGCCCAAATTGTTAGCCTCCTCTATTATCTGCACAGCAATGTGGCTTCCATGTCCATCTAAAACTAGCAGGTGTCTGTTTACAGGTGAGACACCATGTGGTATAGATGCAGCAAAGTGAGTAAGCCAATTCAGAAAGATTTCTTTAGTCATCCAAGCATGGGGATGTGCAACCATGCATGCACCTGGTTCACAATTCTGTATATAGTTTTTCAGTTGATTTTTACCTTTAAATAGATAAAATCCAGGGATTGAAGCACCAATTGCATTGACACAGCATAGAATAGTGATCCACTCCCTGCTCCTAGGAAAAATCTTAGGCACATTACGGCTCCCTCTCTTGGCAATTACACGCATACCATAGTTCCTTCTTTCCTGTAAACCTGTTTCATCACAGTTCCATATATGGTCTGGAGCATAACCATGTTTCTTGTATGCACTAGAAAGGGTGGCATAGAACTTAGTCAGAATTGCAGGGTGTAGATTTAGAGCCCTGTCTCTATCCAGGCCCTCAGTTGTATGCAACACAAGGTTTGGATGCCTTTTTTTAAACCCAAACCACCATGACTTACTAGGAAACCCATCTTTGAAGGGGTTTGGCCTCCCTTGACATATTTGAGCTACTGTGGATTTTAGCTGTATCAACTCTAGGCCATGCCCCGTTTGAGCCATCTCCTTACACCACTGAACCACCTCGGCCTCCTCCTCTTCACTCATAACTGTAACAGGCCCTCTGCGCTATGTATGTGTGAGCCCATTTATCCAGTAATGCACTGATGAGGTAGCAACTCCATGTTTTTTAGCAGTAGCATGAATGGAATATCCATTGAACTCTATATCATCAATGGCAGCTAACATGTCTTCTTTTGTCCAGCCTCTTATTGCACTGATCCTGGTGGTTAAACTTGCTCCTGGAACTGTTGTTGATGGTGGGACAATAGTGTCCTCTACCACCACATGGTCATTCTCAACAACATTGTTGGGTGCATTGTTGGCATTTGAATGATTGACCCTCTCCTCGTCCGATGAGGTGTAGCGCAGCTAGGCACCGCTGCTCATTCGACGACTTGTTCTCCTTGCAATGTTGACTCTTGCCATGCCTGCAACAACTTGCACATTTACAGGGGAAGCTAATTATGTAGAATAAAATTGGAAGTTGCCTATAACATAAATGGAAATAACATTACAGGTTCTGATTATATAGAAGGAAACTGAAAGCTTTTTATAATAGAAATATAAATAACATCCATGGAAATAACAGAAACACTGAAGCTGATTATGCAGTTATCTGATTATACTGTGATTATACTGTGCACACACTCTCTGATGGTATGTCTCCACTGTGCACACACTCTACAGTTCGAATTTCTGAAATGCCACTAAAGTCAGGGTTGTGGTTCTTTGATAGTTGTTTGATGTTGGATTGGATTGGTAAGAAGGGTGCACATGGATTGCAATCCCTCAAAAATTAATGTGTGTTGTGGATTGATTTAGATGTGGTCCAATGGCTAGGAGCTTGTCATAGTTGATCCTTGTGCCTTCATCTATTTCATGATCCTTGTGCTTTCATCTGTTTACTGGATGCATTTAATGGGTAGGTGTCATTTATTGATTACAGTGGGTTGGGATGTTGAACAAGCAGGCAGTTATGGCTGACACAATTCTGGTTGTTGCTTGGACAGGTTTTAATGAATGGTTGAACAAGTTTTAATGAATGCTAGGATATTTAGGCTCCAATAGATATTCGTGGGTCCTCATTTGATAGGTACCTTGCAGTTGGTGTGAAATACAAGCTGGGTTAAATAGTTGTTAATGTACTTTTGGATCCCTGAGCAGATCTGTATGTACTTGGGACAAGATGTTTTGTACTCTTTTACACTCCATGACTATTTATGGACACTTGTTGGCCCAGTCAGTTACTGGGAAATTTTTGGACATAATTTAAATATTTACTGCACTTAATATGGAATATTTATGTCTAATTTATGGTGTTTTTTATGTCAATATGTGGTGGCTGTGTGGGACCAGTACTATGACAACTACTGGTCCCTGTTCAAGAATAGACAACCCTCCCCTATTCGTAATCCATGACAAGAAAATGGTTTGCGCATTGATTTATGCCCTAACAACATCTACAATCCTTTCCCTTGTCATGGCCAGGACCGAGGTCATAGGATCGAGTCCATCCCAGAGCTACCACTCATTCTCAGCAATGGCATCAGGAAAACCTCTAGGAATTCACAATCCCTTCCCTCATCATGGGCCAAAGTCATGGGATCGAGTCCATCCCAGAGTTGTTGATCCTTCTCAGTGATGGAGTCAAAGGGGTTGAGAAACCATCTAGGAATTTGTAATCCTTGCCTTCGTCATAGCCCAAGGTCATAGGATCAAGTACATCCTGGAGCTTTTGCTCATTCTCAGCGATGGTGTCGAAGAGGTAAAAAAAGCTTTGTTACCCTAAAGGTTTTGAAGAAGTTGGGGGCTTCTACTGACATGGAAAAGGCTAAGAAGAATCACAACATTTGTGTTGGGGGATTCTGCTAAGGTGGAAAAGGCTAAGAAGAGTAACAACATTCATGCTAGTAAGGGTCAAATGAGGAACACACATTATGTTGGTAAGGGTAATATGAGGAATAGACATTATGTTTTATGCAAGGGACCTCTGATTGTTTATGCCACTAAAGAGGCTAAGCTTATCGAGGATTTCGGAAATATTCTATGTGTGGAGATTGCTTGTGTTGATATATTAAATTTGTTGAAACTTGCTCCCGGTGGTCATTTGTTTTTTTTATTATATGGACAAAGTCTACTTTTGAGAAGCTTATAGTATTTTGGGGGTTTTTTTTACTGTAAAAGAAGGGATGTGTTCTGCCTCATCAATTCAGATATGGAAATGATTTTAAATTATGATGAAATATAGTCTATTCTAAGAACCATCAATGAGGGAATTAAGCGGAATCCGCTCATGAATAACCCACTTAAGAACTTGAGTGCTCAAAATCTATGAGGAGAATGGCTCTTTTGGCCAAGGAGCAACATGCCAAGGCCAAGATTGAGAAGACGAGGAAGGAATCAAAGGTATGTTGATGGATTCTTCTCCTTACTCTAATTGGTACTTGAACTCTTTTGAGTTTGGATTGTGAAAACTTAAGATCCTGTTGTGTAGACAACTACCAAACAACAACTTGAGCACTAGTATTCTAGACTGGTTATCTGAACTCAAAAATATCACAGAGTTGTATGTATGTATCCTACTATTTTCACCAAATCTTTTAGTTGAAAATTGAAAAGAAATTTAATTACTAATTATTATCATATAACTATCGACCTTTTTACCATCATCATAGGTTTATAAAGAACAATTCTTTCAGTAGTGTAATTCCTTCGGAACTTCTCAAAAAGCATTCTTTGAATTTCAAGTAAGCTAATATCTTGTATTTTATTGAGACTTGTGTTCACCACAAATTCCTATTTTTATACGTTAAAGTTGTGAATTTTCTTTAATATGTCTTTTGCAAGCAGCAAAAGGAGCACTGTAGACACTAGTAATACTTACAATTGAAACTCTATTTTCTCTTATTTCAGGAACTTCATTAATTTATTGAAAATATATTTATTTGTATTAGTGGATTCTCTGGGAACCCTCACCTCTGTATGAATAAAAGATAATATATACAACCAAAACATAAAACCAAAAATGATCTACTCGGATTAAATATAAGTGGATGTTTAATAATTAATGTCTTGATGGTTGGTGTTGTTGTATATTGGAAGAAACTCAGATCAAAATACAATTTCAATGAATGCCAGGAAAGGAAATAGCAATTTTATGAATATTCTAATATGAAATATGGAGGGAGTATCCTATATGAAACTATTTAAGAATGTGTTTTGATACCCTAAAATTTACCTATATTGAAGATCACTAAATGATTATGGGGCCAATAGAGTCCAATGCCTTTATTCTAAAAAGGATGATTGAAGCATTAAAAAAATTTAGTTAGAATATTGGGCAAGGGGGATTTGGATAGGTATTTTTTGGTAAGTCACCTGAAGGAAAAGAAATAGCTATAAAAAGGATTTCAATCTTCTCCAAACAAGGAGTTGAACAGTTTTGTAATGAGGTAATTCTGAGATTCTTAAGCCATGTAATATAATTAATTTTAAATTGCATAATCTTTTTAATCTCTTAAATTGTTTTTGCAACTTTTTAATTATATTTATGGTGATTTGGTTAAATTCTATTTATCTATATTTCAATTTTATTATCTATTATCTATCTTTCAATATTATTGGTATTTCATTATTCTGTAAGAGTATTATTGACTCTCAGTGACTTGGAATGTGACTTACACTTATTCAACATTTTTAGCTCATGGGGCTCCTTCCTGTTGCGTCTCCTTCTCATCGTATTGCATTACATTGTTATCCCTTTCTCGGCATATTCCTATGGATACAAGAGAAAAAAAAACTCAGCCATGAACTTGTATTAAGTATGCCAATCCTACCAAAATTTTACAGATTGTTATTAGTTTTGAATTTGATTGGCAGGATACAAAGTTGATAGATTGTTGATAGATTGTTGTGTTGCAGTCCAGAGAATCCCCATATCTAAAGACTTGTGGCATAAGCACAACCAGTAAGAACTATGCGCCTCTTATTCAGTCAATGTCTCACATGTTCCCAATTGAAATACATTGGCATGTCAAGTGTAAATAAAAAGAGTACTGGAATGTGAAAGTCAGTGCTACAAATTTTAATTATAGAGTGAATTGCAGTGATTGGAACATTGTTATTCAACATCCAAATTTTGACAATTTGACCAAAATTTCCAGCTTCAACTATAAGGCATTGATTCCATATGGGAATATGAGTAATTAACCCATTGTCCTACATTTTTATCATTGTTCCAACTTATCAATTTTCAATTGAAATCCTATATAGCATATCACCATTCATGTTTTATGTCTATGTTGATAATTTTCCTGATGATACTACATTATTTTTGGAATAAAACACTAAAATGATGTGCTTAGGGAAGCGGGACCAATGGGGAATGTTTAAGGTGAGTTTCTATCTACAAAAGGATAAGATGGACTATTTTTTTGGGTATCTATAGGTGTTGGTGGAGGATGGATGGACTATTTTAATTTTGTATAAAATTTACGGCACTAATCCATTCCTCTTTCCACATGCACCAAGGCCTTGCACCAAGGTCTTGTCTAATAGTATTCTCCTTCAAAAAGAAGATAAATGTGTTTTTCAATTGTTAGAAGAGTTAAAGAACATTTTTGAGGTCCTTATCATTAAGCATGGACTCCACGATGATGGTGCATGTAAACTAAAGAAAATAAATGTAACAAGTGCGCATGCTTTGGCCTCACATGAAAAGAGAAGACATCTCCTTTAAAAAGAAGATAAATGTGTTTTCAAATTGTTAGAAGAGTTAAAGCACATTTTTGAGATCCATATCATTAAGCATTGTCCCCACAATGATGATGCATGTACAAACTAAAGAAACGAAATGTAACAAGTGCACATGCTTTGGCCTCACATGAGAAGATGAAGATATCTCCACAAAGGATGGATGGACTATTTTAAGTTTGTTTAAAATTTATTGCACTAATCCATTCCTCTTTCCACATTCACCAATTCCTTCTCTAATAGTATTCTCCTTCAAAAAGTAGATAAATGTGTTTTCAAATTGTTAGAAGAGTTAAAGCATATTTTTTGAGGTCCATATGATTAAGCATGGACTCCCTGAATGTAAACAAAATAAAAGAAATGTAACAAGTGCACATGCTTTTGTATCACATTCGAAGGTGAAGATATTTTTGGTTCAAAAAAATCCTCATCTTCCACTAATCCATGAGGGGTGTATTATTTTTTATTCTACAATTTTGTGGTGGAAAATATTTTAAATTTTAAGATGATGACTTTTATAAAAAAAATATAATCCATGAGGGATGTATTATTTTTATTTCAGAGTTGAGTACAATTTTGTGTTGGAGAATATTTTAAATTTTAAGATGATGACTTTTATAATAAAAAAATATACTTTGTAGGATTCATCCACTTTGGAGAGTGTTTAAGAGTTCAAGATTATTATTTTTATATAAAATTTAGGGTTCGGAAGATACTCTTCAACTTCTCAAGTGGTTGGACCATGTAGGGAGTATTTAAGAGTTAAAGATGGTGATTTTTATATAAAATTTAGGATTTAGAAGAGATGCCACATATAGTTAAGCAGGTTGACCACATGGGGAATATTTAAGAGTTCAAGATGGTGAATTTATATAAAATTTATGTTATAAAGGATTCAAATATTTTTAGTTATACCTCTTCATTGTGGAATATAGTGATCAACATTAGTAATCTTAAACCTCTATTTTGTGAGCATGATAATATTGATATGACTAATTATGTTTCGAAGTGCATGGTCATTGATGTATTTGAACTGTTATTTTTCTTAGTTTCAAATGCAAATATTTAAACCTTCATTTTTACTTGATATTTATATATAACATATTATAGGAAAGCGATCATTCTCTCAATACTTCAATAAGAATTCTAAGACAGATGCAACATAGTAGTTATCAATTGGAATTTATAAAGATTTTTTTTGGTAGGAAAATGGCAAGGCCTTCCATTAATTGAGAAAAACATATAGTAAAAAATTATTGTGGTAGACCTACCATGAGGAAAACCAGGTATATTGACAATTGAGTACTAGTTTGACTCAAGAAGCCAAATAGTATACAAAATTAAAGTCTTCAAAAACTACCTTAAAAGAGACTGGGTTTTTAGTGCTACCCTAGGCACTACATTTCCATATCTTATCGCTGATGGGTAGAACTGACTTATTCTTGAACATAAGAGAAACAACCCAATCTGGAGCTTTTTTTAGGTCCCTAGTCATTTGACATAGCTTCCTATGATGGATTATGTTGACCCAATTGAATTTCCAATAATTGGATTTATCCCCAAAAAAATACTTTCATTAATGCTTAACTAAGTTCCAAATGTAGTCCCATTTAATTATGTAAATGCGATCCTACATCTAATCTAACATATCCTTGTAACCATAATGATAATTAGTTATATCATTCTACCAAATTAAATAAATGACAAAACTGCACAATTAAATAAATTGACATACCTTAGAAAAACAACAAAAATACTTTGTCATATAAATTAATTATTAAAGCTTCCCCATAAAAGTTAAAAAAAAACTACACTAGTTAAATCCTATCCCACGAGTGTAATTTTAAAAGGGATATAATGCACGGAAGATGATTTTATTACTAATTTATTTAGAGAAACTGGAATAAACTTTAATAATGTTATAGCTAAACGATAAAAATCAATGCTGCTCTAATAAACATTGTTATGCACGAGATTTGCAGTTTGTTTTAGATAACCAGATAACCAGATAAGAAATATTAAAATGTAGATATGAGTAAAAAACATTTGTATCCGATTAACATCGAACTGTACAAGTAAAGAAACGTATTACTAAACATGATCATTATGCTAAAAATCAATCTTCAAAAGTAAATCTTTAGCTCGTTGATTCCTCGTTAATAAAAATATCGTAGAGTTTCATACACATTTAAAGAAAAATTGAAACAAAACTTCATGGGTTAATAAAAGTCAAGTTCATTGTCCCACATGCAATGAAGAGGAAGAAACTTCATGAGTTTATATTGCATTTTCCACATTAAATTATAGGTGGAAAAGAGAAGGATGCAATGGATAATGGGGCCATGCTAAAATCTTTGTCAAACGATGAAATTAAAAACTAAAATTATTAATCTATATCCCGAATTCTCGTATAAATACACCCAACGGCTGGTCCAGATGGTCCCTACGCCAGAGACCAGGGTTCTACTCCTGCCCCCTCCACAGGTTCAATCGCAGGTCTTGTCCCTGTCACCTCTGAACGCGCTATACCTTCCCAGACGGTGGTGAATCGGTTCCAAATTAAGGCTGACCCCGGCCCGAGGTTTGTACCCGCCCCGCCCGGTCGACGATGCTCACTGGGGGATCTCGGATAGTTCCTCGGATATCAAAAAAAAAAAAATACAAACTAAAACGTAAATCTAAATCAAAATAAACCTAAAAATCTCTGAAACAAATCGATTAAAAATCTTGGTCTCCTAAAAACTTAATATTTTGCTTAAATTGAATTATGTGAGTTGAAAATAAATATTTGATATCGTATAAATACAAACTAAAACGTAAATCTAAATCAAAATAAACCTAAAAATCTCTGAAACAAATCGATTAAAAATCTTGGTCTCCTAAAAACTTAATATTTTGCTTAAATTGAATTATGTGAGTTGAAACTAAATATTTGATATCGTATAAATACAAACTAAAACGTAAATCTAAATCAAAATAAACCTAAAAATCTCTGAAACAAATCGATTAAAAATCTTGGTCTCCTAAAAACTTAATATTTTGCTTAAATTGAATTATGTGAGTTGAATATAAATATTTGATAAAAATATTTTTCAAACACGCAAATTAATTTATCGAATAGCAAAGCATGATCATGAATGTTAAAAATTATTTCAATAAGTTTAAATGAGACATCACATTATTAAGTAGGATTAATTAAGCAAGCAAGCTTTTAAAAAATATAATTATTTCAACCTCTGAAAGATCAAGGTTCTAGATATACACAAGCAAAAAATAAATTCAATAATCTTAATCAAGCTCAAATACCAAACTAAGGAATGATCCAAAATCATGAAAATAAAATCCCAGTGAACATTCAAAATCTCATAAACCAATGAAGGAAATCATGACTTGAGAAGTAAAATAAATAAACTATAATCATCATCAAAACATGGTAACCAAATGAAGTCTTGACTCACAATTTAGATATTCCAAACCACAAGATATGATAATAGTAGTAAGCATAAATCAAAATTTTAATTGGGGGACCCTTCATTTTAGTAAAAAATGTAGGTGAATTGTTTTGGGTACAACACTTATCTACTTCTCGATACGGGTTAAAAAAATATAAAGACATGATAAATTCATGTTTTTGATATTTCATATGAAGAAATGAAGATGAAGATTGCACCCATACCTTTACCTCCAATAGTTGTGAGCTGGAATGGAGCATTTGTTTCCTCTTCCATCTTGTCCAATTTCTTGTGAATGTTTTCTAGTTCATATTGTAGTTGATTAATCACTCTTAGATTTTTGTCTTGAAAGTATTTGCATTCCACCATATCCAGATTGAGTAGGTTTTTAACATTCCAACATGGAATGCTACTGTCTTGCACCCCCTTCATTCCATGCTAGATGGGAAGGACTACTACCGTCTTGCACCCCCCTCTTCCACTCCTTCTCCTCTAGTATGAAATCGTCCATTTGTTATATCACATTCTCTATGTACAAGGAAACCTCCTCTTGGAGTGATGGATGACCATCACATTCCTCCAAAAAGTGTGACCTCCTACTTCCACTACCATTTCTGCATCTACAACATTGGCGAGGCACCATTGACTCCCAATAGCGTAGAATATTGGAAATAATAGGAGTGGGAGCACTAGAATCTCCCTCTTCACTTCTAAATAGAAGAAAACATTTCAATAGATCGCAAAAATCCTTCATAGTGTTGGTGCATATGCCATAAACCTCCATCGTTTCCTTATTATTCCTATCCATCCTGGTGCTAGATTGGTCGTGCATCCTGGGGTTCTCTTCACTTACTTGCATATTATACATGTCAAGATACTTGTCCTTCAGATGCCCCTTCACATTCTCCCTCTTAATGCAATGACATTCCATTGAGTGGGTAATTAAACCATCTCCATATTTCCTATAAACAAACCTTCACAACTCCCCGCCACCTACCCCTAGGGTTAATGTCATGCGTGTAGGTGTGATGGGAGTAAGCTTAGTATGGCACCTGCATCTGAGTGGAATTTATAGAGATTATTACTTTCTAGTAATTAGTACAATTTATAAATATTTTTAAATTGTTCATAATCAATGGCCATGCAATCAACTATATTGAAAGTCGTAATGATCATGAAGGAATATCTTTAAAATGGTTTAATTCATCCATAATTTGAATGAACAAATATTATTAATAGTGTATTTTTGGCCTTTATTATTCAATCTATGTTCTTAACCTTTTCAACTTATATTAAATGTCATTTTTATCTTTCATATCTTCTTTGGGAACAATTTCTTCAAAAAAATTAAAATGGCCTACTATTCCAAATAATTCAAATTATTATGTTTAAAAGTAAAAAGGAGTTGTTTATTTTCACGAAAACAATGTGTAGGATTCCCAGTCTCATCTAGGAAGATTCTATTTGTTCAAGTAATAGTGGACCACAAAATTTGAAACTAGTTGAACACTTTAAAAATCACCATCTTGAACTATTCACCAATTTTTCATTGGACAATATTTGAAAGTTCAAAATAGTGATTTTATAGCACTCGCCTACTTTATGGGATAAATTGTTATGGATTTCACTTATTCTAACGGACAAAAGTTCAATATGGTAATTTTTATACCCATGTTTTTCTTTTCCATGTGAAGAAGGCATTGAATAACAAGCTCTCATATTAAAATTCATTTTGATTTTTTGTTTCAGTATTGATGTCATCCTTAAATATATCATCATTCTTTACAATGAAAGATGACACATACATTTAAAAAAAAATCCAAAGGAATTTTATTTAATTTTCTATTTCAGTATAGATCTTATCCTTAAATATAATATCATCCTTCTTTATAGTGAAGTGTGATCTTTATACATTGTTAACATCAAATCCAATAGAGTTTTAGGACGGTAAGTGTTCATACATACTTATTTACAGTGAAGGATGATACTTACATTTAAAAAAAGAACCAAAAGGATTTTTATGATGGGAAGTGTTCAGAGTGTTGAAGGAAGTATTGTTTCCTTGGAAACTTTGTATCTTGGCCAATAAATAAAATGGTGGGTTTCAATACAGATTTTGTCATTGTCTTGGATTTCATTGCAATTTCTCTCTTTTGTCTCTACTTGGGATGTGGTTTTGTGAATAACTCTTACACAATATCATAATTTATAGTGTTTGTAATCAATGCAAGGAATTTGCTAAAAGGAACTTCAAATTTACTAAAGTGGACAACTCTCGATTGCAATGAAATTCATCGCTTGATTTTTATTTTATTAGATATTTACAATTTTGATATTTTTAATAATCATGGGTGTCATATTGTTATTGTGCATGCACATGCAGTAATAATAATGGTAAAAAAGGAAACTTGCATGGGCTAACATGGTGTACAATGCGTACAGGATGGAGATTTATAAAACCATTTATTTGTATTTTTTTGAAATGAAGTTCAGAGGTATGGGATAAATTAATAAAATTGACACATTTGGGATTGTAATTTGCAACTGTAAAATCAAAATTCACACTTTTGGAAATCTTGCGTTTGGAATCGAAAATCACACTTTTGGAATCGAAAATCATAGTTTTGGAATCGGAAATCACACTTTTGGGGTTAGAAGAATCAAAATTCACAATTTTGGAATTCAAAGACACGTTTTTGAAAACCAATATTCCCACTTTCAGAACCCAACATTGCACTTTAGAAAGGCTGATATTGACACTTACACTCAATATTGACACTTTTTTTCTCCTTATTTTTCCTTATTAATCAAAATTTAATGAAATGGGTTTTATATGATAATATTTAAAATGTTTATATATTATTGTTAAATGGCTATGCACATATTTGTGCATTGGTAAATTCATCTTGGATTACTTATTTGAATTTTCTAAATGGTTATGTTGCATTTCAACTTTCATTAAAGGTTGTCACGTTGAGTGTGGTTAACTTTGGTTGGCCATGGTTATTTATGGTTTAACATGGTTTACTAGTGTAGATCATATTTGATTGTGGACGATTATGGTTTACCATGATGATGATGTTTGAGTATAATTAACAATGTTTGAGAGTGATCCTTAACCTAATTGTGCATTTTGGCCATCAAATGGATAAGTAGCAAATTCAACGGTTGAATTTTCTCTTTCCACAAAGTCAGCTATGCTTTACTATGATTGACTATCACTAAAAATGTTTGACTATGGATTATCACATTGCATTGTTATTGAATTTTTATGTTATAATGCACCATGTTTGATTGTGGTTGAAGTTGAGTTTGGTTACCTAGGGTTAATTATGGTTGACATTGATTGGACATATATAATTATGGTTAACCATATTTGACCATATTTAGTTTTGGTTGGCCATGGTTGGAAATGGTTGAATATTATTGACCATGGTTGGTTGTGATAAACTATGGTTAACCATGTTTGACAATGGTTGGACATGGACCATGGTTGAATATAGTTGACCATGTTTTACTATGGTTAACAATAAAACCTAGATAAGTTCTTGTTCATCAAGACTTATGTCACAATGGGGTGTTCCCATGAATATAAGTGATATTTTTTGGCAAGCTGTTGGGGTATATTGCCACAAACGATAGATCGATCGAGGGTTATTTAAGCCCTCAATCAATATTTTTCCAATAGCTTGATCAATGGTTTTTTAAACCCTTGATCGAACTTTAGATTTTGATCAAGGGTTAGTTAAGACCTTGATTGAGCTAATATCTCAAACGAGGGATTTGTCGACATAAAGATAGACAATACAAATAGTTGTTTTAATTGGAAATGTGTATTGGGTGGGGGTATTAACATTTAAATTTTGGGACGTAGAAACAAAATGAAGGGTATTCTTTAATATCCTAAGGAAACATTTTGAGAAAAGTAGCATAAATAAGCACATAGAATACATACATACAAAAGAAATTTGTACCCTCAAAAGCATTTACCACAAAAAAAAGCCTCTACCAAAACTATATCTTCTATCACCCTATTACCCTTAGTCAATCCCATCAAAACGACCAAAGAGGAGGCTTATTAAGGAATTTTACAATGGAGTTCTCCAAACTATTAAATATAATTCATCACATCAAATACCATGAACAAATTTACCATGGGTTAGTAAAACCATGGACCATAAATAACTAACAACAAATATGCATTAAGCTAATTACTTGATGGAGCCAATTAATAACCCTATTACAAAAGCTTTAAAATTATAATTACTTTCATACAATTGAATATTCAATCATTTTATTTCAAACATTCAAAATCCTATGTCACATTAAATTAATAAAAGAATATTATCTAGATTCTAGAAAAGAATAAACTTTATAAAAAAAACTTAAAGCATTTCAAATCAGAAATTATTGTCATTTCTCAAAGCAACCTTAAAGATTTTAAAGAGTTAAAACAACATTTATTTTGAAGATTTTTTTTATTATATTGATATTTTAGAATTTTTTTATTATATTGATATTTTAGAGTTAGAAATCAAATATACATTTATGTATCATTTTCAAACACAAAGAGTTAAGAAGACACTTTCACACATTAATCAAAATAGGGATGGGTTTGTTATTTCCAATATTACATTTTTCCTTGTTATATGAACTTGATCATTCATCAATAACAACTTCAAGATTTGAAAAGTCCAAATAGTGAGCCAAAAACTAGGTATAGTAAAAAAAATAACCATTAGCTCAATCGAGTAAAACAATTTAACTATATCTTGATTGAGCTATTTTCCTAACCCAAGAAATCCCTCAATTGAGGGTTTAATTAAACCTTCATTGAGGTATTTAAAAAATTGTTAAAACCATCAATAAAGGTATTTTAAAGCCTCAATCAAACTAATATCTCGATCAAAGGCTTTAAAAATAGGATGCTAGCCCCTTTTTTCCTGCACATTTAATTTTACAGGACTCTTTGAAATGCATAAATCCTATCATTAATTGCACCTTAGGTGGAAAACTTGATGCCACTCGATTCATCAATGAATCCTCTGTCCACTGACATATAATTTATGCATTTTTCAGTTCATATTATATATTTTTAATTTTCTTTTAAAACTTATACTTAAAATTCCTATTCACAGCATCAAAGGAGCTCAAAGAAAAATCAACAACATAAAAAGTACACAACCAAAATTTTTAATATATATATATACACACACGTCCTATTCAAAACGGTATTTTTGGTTTTTCAATTTATGTAAAAAGTTAAAAAAAAAACTAAGTGCACACAAATGTGTACAAAATGCAATTCGAATATTGAGTGGTCAACTTAGAAATATATATATATATATATATATATATATATATATATGTTTCTCAATAAATTAAAAAAATGTATGCCCTAGTGCATTATGTGTAGATCTTGTTCATATTTTTTATTTTTAAAATTGTATATTTAGCATTAAATTATTTTATGTGCACACAAGCCACTTGTTAACTTTTCCTCAAATTTGCAAGGAGAAGCATTTTATTAAATGTAAATTTGACAAATTAAATGACATTAGTATTTTTTTTGAAATATTATTGGATGGACAACATAATTCCCTGTAAATTTTTTTTAATTGTATGTCAAAATTCACACGACATAAATGAGTTTCGAGAGATTCGATTTAATAAGTGATTAACATATCGAATTTTTATCTCCACATTTGGCCAAAAAGAGTTACCCATCTTCATGTATTTTGTTGGAAACCTTAATCCATATGGGTTAATAATTATTGTATTTTGGTATTAATATGCACATTCACAGCAAGAGTCACATGTGAATGTGAACAATCATTGGGAGTGCAAGATACGCCTTGGAAATACGAACCCAGAGGGTCATCTCAATGTATTTATATGTACATATGTTAATGAAAAACATGTATCAACATTTATCCATTTTCTGCTTTGTGTTTTCTATATGTTTCCCATTATTCCTGGGCACTCCAATAGTGGTATCAGAGCCTGCCTATTGTTCTTAGGCCTATGAGAAACTATGATGTTTTCCATAGCATTTCAATGACTACAGTTAGTCTATGCACAATTTGCAAATAATATGCATGGATAGAGTCCATGAGCAGTGTGCATAGGAACCTATGCATCTCTGCATGAGATTTAAACTTATTAGATTGGATGCAAGAGTGATGATTCTAAGAAAGTGAAGAAATTTCTTGAATATTTTATGGGTGAAAATGATGTGCCCTTCTCTCATTCTATGAAATTTAAGTTTTCCTTTTTCAGGTCTGAAAATATTTACTTTGTTTTATTTCGAAAAAAGAAATATGGATTTCTAGTGAGAAAATAGATTGTCCTCATTGAAAAATAATCTCCTTTTTCCCTTCTAAGCTACTATTCATGATATATGGCCTAGTGAAACCTTACCTACATGATTTTCACACTCCATACTAACACACTAAGTCTGTGGAGTTTCTATCCATTCTACTTTTATGCATTATTTCTATCATCTTGTTTTACATCTCTACATGATTCCTTTTGGCATCAACTACTACCATCTTCAGAAGTATACTTTACAACTATTTACCTCTATGTGTTATATGGCTTATCTCCCCATGGTTCGTACATTCCCACAAAACCCCTAATTCACATTTGTGGTGTTGGCATCCTTCTGCATGATGGTATTTAATATTCAATGGTAACCCTCATTAGTTGCATGAGTTTATTATTGCCAAAGGTTTGTTTACATCCTAAAGTTCTTCTTAGATCCTACATGTTCTATTTTTCTATTGAACGATGAATACAAAAAATGTTGGCTAAAGTCGGTAGCTTCGAGTATTTTCTTCTTTAATGTAGTGGTCTGTAGTAGAGTTTATTTCACTGTTTTGTTGACTGCGATGTATTACAATCCAGTCTCTATGAGGGATGACAGTTGAATTGTGAATATGTAAATATGCCTTATAATACTAGAACAATTATAACCAATTTCGTGACCACTGTGAGGTAGCATAGTGGTCGAAGAAATTGAGGTTGTGATGAATCAGAGAATATATGGGATGGTTTCCTGACAAAAGAGTGGGCTATTTCTCGGGATGATGCTGAAACACTACAAAAAAATTAAAGTAATACATCATGGAATTGACTCACTTTATCATCGAATAGGAGCCAGTCATACACTATCATTGAGGGGTCTGAAATGGAGTTGAATTATCGAGGCACTAAATAGAAAAAAGTTGCACCACGAGAGTGAAATGATGAATTGAGCCACTGAACAGGAATCAACTTATCAAAGAAAGGAAGAAGAAAATAAAGTTAGAACCCTAACGCAGTGTGCTTGTAACAAATTTCGTCGTAGTCAACCTACAATGATTCCAAGTAAATTCAAGCCGAAGAAAGACCTATCTAGAATTAATCGTGCAACATATTCCTCACGCACAGAAAGAATAGAGCATTTCTTCACAAACTTATAGTATTACTATTGTTCTGAGCATTCTCCTCCTACGTGGAGAAGTCTCAGGTTGAGGGAGTTGTGCACAAATTATAGGCGCGTGGAAGAAGTCCATGTGATCCTAGCGATTTGTGGGAGCTGCATCAAGGAGAAACCCTAATTTGTTGAGCACCACGTGAAGCGTGGGACAGTGACCTGAGTGAAGAGATTATAGAATGTTCCCAGTATTATTTGAAGATTGATTTGAATCTGCAACTTGGTGTGGAGACCTGCAACTTGAAAGTGTTCTTCACCTTCACCTCAGGATTCCTTAGTCTACGTGAGTATATCTCTGCCTCGAGTTTACATCTATGTGGAGCTTTTTTACATTTGCCTGGGATTGATTGAAGTCATTGCGGGAAGAGGGTGTTGTAATTCCTTTAATGGTAGATATGTGTGGAATATATATGACTTGAATTTGCATCCCCTTGGACTGCTATGATGAGAGGTGCGTGAAAGAATAAACAACAATAAACCATCCATATCTCGGCACAATCGTTGAAAAAAACCATCAGCCCAATTTTATCCCTCATGTGAGTCTGTGCACTCATTTTTTCCCTTGCATGACCTCAGTGCACCTTTATTTTCTTCATCCAGATATAGTGATAGCATTATAAATTCTATTTTTATTGTTTAGCCATGTACTAACCCTACAACAAAGCCACCTCAAAGTTGAGAAACTAATTTCTGGAAGGCTACTATATGTCTCAATCTTTGTATATGTTAAATCGATTTATTGATCTTTGTTGTTGGAGCAATTACTCATTTTTTTTTGTTGGTGGATTGGAATCTATGTTTGTGGAGAACTGGATATTAAAATAATGTTAAGAAAAGAGGTTGTGTCATTGTTTTATTCATTAGAACATGCATTCGGTTGAATAGTGTTCAAAGTTTCATGTCTAGCTTAGACATATAAAACATCTCCTCTCTCAGCCATAGCCATGCATTTGCTGGAAGAAACATTGTGATTACAGATTGTAGAGATATATTTGCTGTTGATTGTAGATTGCAAAGATATATTTGTTATTGATTGTACAGATCCCCATAAGTGTTCTAATAAGTCTTTCAATAAGTCGAGCAAAAGTTGTCAAAGCAGTCGATAGGAGTAAAGAGGTCGAGAGTCGATAGACGGCAGTCGATAGTCGATAGATAGATGTTGATAGGCGACAAGTTGCCGCAGAGTTGTGGAAAGGTTGACATGTTGTCAAACCGCGACATCGACAAGTCTTGGGCATGAGCCAAGCGAGGAGGAAGGGGCAGACTGGCGAAGCCTAAGCGCAGAGTAAAAGCTGACAGGAGATTCAAAGTTGACAGAGGACAGTATGGCCAACGAGATCAAGTTTACTGTAGCTTGTCAGAGGAAGCATAGAAGTCAAGGATAGTACTTGGAAACCGTTCGGAGTTGCTGAGGAAGTTAATAGCAGTTATTACAGGTGGGTGAAGACATGGCAGATGTCGTCACAGGAAGAGGTTGTGCAGCACGACAGGGGCGTTGACAGTGCAGGTCTGCAGGATTGTGGAAGGATCGGCTGATATAGGAAGCGTGTCTCGGGGATCGCAGTGGTCTCGAGAACAGCAGCAGCAGCAGAGTAGAAGACCAGGGATTTTGGATCAGTTGGGGGGACATTTTGGCATATTGGAATTTGGCATTTTGGAGTCAAGCAGAGCCGAAGAGAAGATCGAGCCATAACTCAGATTTTAGCAGCGAACTAGGCGAGGGTGAGGTCGACACATTAAGAGAGCACACCGCAGTTACTTTTGTATTGTAATGGCTGAGGCCAACAGATAGTTAGTTATTTGTATTGACAGTTATTCCACATTGTAACCGATTCAGAGAAGTAATATAAGCCAGCTTCTGGCATGTTGTTTGCATCTTGTTTTGTGTAAACATTTGTGGTCGTGTCGTATGTATTGTTAAGCAAGAACCTTGTTGTGGTAAGGAACCTTGCGTCAGTTGGTATCAGAGCCCAGAAGTGAATCCCTGTGCACGGAAGAACTTCAAGTGATACTGAGCCTGCAAGTGCGTTGAACAACTCCAACTGAGGTTGGGTAGAGTTGTGTGTGACTTGTTGAAGTCTGGTTGGGATTGGACAAGTGAGAGTTTCAATAGAGGTTGAAAATGGCTCATAGAGGCGTTAATGTCCGAGGACGAAGAGCGCATGTTGCAGTAGTCACAGTTGATCGTGAGATGTTCGACAAATGCGTCCGAACGATGCGAACTTTGAAAAATGAAGTTGCAGTGATCAAAGAAAGCCAAAGGCGTGGTTGTATTCTTGATGCGTTGGACCATAGCGACGAGGAAGTCGAAGAAGTGGAACCACGGGAAGCAGCGGAAGATGAACCGGAAGAAAAACTCATCAAGATTCTGACGGAGATGAGGGGTCGGGCAAAGATAGACGTTCGTACCTATTGAGGAAGTCTGGATCTAGAAGACTTGATCGACTGGTTCATAGAGATGGAGAAATACTTCGACGTAGAGCAGATTGAGGACCCCAAGCGGGTTAAGACTGCATGTCTGAGGTTAAAGGGTCATGCCTCATTGTGGTGGGACAATGTACAGGCTAACAGAGTCAAGAAGGGCAAGGAGAAAATCAAGTCTTGGGATAGGATGGTCGCCAAGATGAAAGGGAAGTTCTTTCCGAATGACTATGTGATTTCCTTGTTCAGGAAGTTGTAGAAATTTTGACAAAAGGAGATGACCGTGAAGGAGTACATGGAAGAGTTCTATAGATTGTCGATAAGGTCGGGTCAAACCGATGAAGGAGAAGAAGATGTCGCTAGATATGTGAACGGTTTGAAATATGCCATTCAGGATGAATTGAGCATGTCAAGATTCAGAGCAGTAGGTGAATCCTACCAGTTAGCTCTGAAGGTAGAAGAGAAACTATCGAGAAAATCCACAGTGACCAGAGGTCGAATGACTGGTCGGGGTGCGAAGACTGTTTCCGTGAAAGGCCAAAATAGCGGTTACATAATGGAAACTGTCGAAGATAGTCAACATGGGGAAGGGACATCGACAAGGGAGAAAGCGCAAGAGAACCGACGCGATGGTCAAGAGACTCGTGGTCGAGGTGCATATGGTCGAAGTGGTCCATCCGACAAGAAAGGAGCTAATAGACTAGCCATAATCTGTTACAAGTTTCGTGGAGCGGGACACAAGGCATATGAATGCCCATAAAACCTACACGCTGTAGAGTCGAAACCCAGACGTCAAAGAGATGAGCAAATCGACGAGAGGGAAGAATCAGCATCCGACAACCGTGGATATGGTAAGAAGAAAAGTTGGGCCATGACATCCAGCAAGACATTGGTTTTGGACCCAAATGCGATGATCAAGAGCTAGCACAGCAGAAGGCGATCTTTCGAACGAAGGTGTGAATCGGCGAATGGCGTTGCAAGACCATAGTTGATGGTGGAAGCACTGAGAATCTTGTGTCGACAGAGGTGATTGAGAAGGAAAAATTGAGATGTCGAGAACATCCACACCCTTACAAGATCTCATGGTTGCAGAAAGGACACCATGTGAAAGTGACCAGACAGTGCTTGATTAACTTCAAGGTTGGGAAGTTAGAGGATAGTGTACTGTGCGACGTAATCCCAATGGACGCGTTCCATCTGTTGTTAGGAATACTATGTCAATATGATCGAAAAATGATCTATGATGGTCGACCCAACATAGTCACAGTGTGGAAGAATGGCGTGAAAAGGACTCTTAAGCCAAAACTAGAGGAGCAAGCCGACGATAGGCAAGATGAGGGAAACTTTTGGGAGAGGTGCGTGCTGATGTGTTCAACGAAAGAATTCCTTGCAGAGGAGGAAAATAAGTCGGGATGTTACGCTATGATTCCGAAGGGACCATATGTCGAGAAGTCGACAATAGAGGAGAAAATTCCGATCGAAGTCGGAAAAATGCTTGACGGGTTTCGCAGAATAGTGGTCAATGAGACACCGATGGGATTGCCGCCGACAAGGAGCATATCCCATCATATTGACTTTATCCCAGGGTCGAGACTGCCAAACAAGGCACCACATAGGATGAGTCCGACAGAAGGTCAGGAACTCAATCGACAGGTCCAGGAATTGCTGGATAGAGGGTTGATCAGAGAAAGTCTGGGTCCATGTGCAGTACCGACAGTGTTAGCTTTGAAGAAAGGTGGAGAATGGAGGATGTGTACAGACTCCAGAGCTATCAACAAGATCACAATCAAGTATCGATTTTCATTGCCGAGAATGGATGACTCGATGGATTGTTTGAGTGGAGCAAAGTACTTCACGAAGATAGACCTAAAGAGCGGTTATCACCAGATTCGGGTTAGAGAAGGAGATGAATGGAAACCAACATTCAAGACAAAGGAAGGGTTGTATGAGTGGTTAGTCATGCCATCTGGATTGATTAATGCACCCAGTACGTTCATACGATTGATGAATAAAGTACTGAAACCATTTTTGGGAAAGTTTGTCATAGTCTACTTAGACGACATTTTGATTTTCAGTCGAACCAAGGCAGAACACTTGGGGCACATTCGATAGGTATTGCAGAAGTTGCAAGAAGAGAAGCTGATGGTGAACCTGCAAAAGTGTTTCTTCATGAAGGAAGAACTAGTATACTTGGGATTCGTAATCTCGGGTAAAGGGTTGGTGATGGACCCAGAAAAGGTGAAGGAAATATTGGATTTTCCTAAACCAACAAGCGCGACTAGGGTAAGAAGTTTCCATGGACTTGCCACTTTCTACAAGAAGTTCATTCAGGGATTCAGTCGTATTTGAGCACCATTGACAGAGTGTATGCGCAAAGGGGATTTTAAGTGGATGGAAGCAGCCCAGCAATCTTTCAACAAGTTGAAGGAAAAGGTCACTAAGAGCCCAATGTTGGTGCTCCCAGATTTCGACAAAGTTTTCCAGGTCGATTGCGACGCAAGTGGAATCGCAATTGGAGCAGTGTTGAGCTAGGAGGGTCGACCAATTGCATTCTTCAGTGAGAAATTGGATGATGCGAAGCAGAGATATTCGTTCTATGACCAGGAGTTCTATGCTATTGTCCAGGCATTGAAGAAGTGGAGGCATTATTTGTTTCTCAAGGAATTTGTGTGTTGTACATAGATCATCAAGCACTGAGGTATCTGAATACTCAGTCAAAGTTGAATCAGTGGCACATGAAATGGGTCGAATTCCTACAGGGATATACATTCATGTTGCGACATAGGTCGGGCAAGTCGAATAAGGCTGCCGACGCGCTGAGTAGAAGAGTTGCATTGCTAAACACTACGACAGTTCAGGTAACAGGTATAGAGTTGGTGAAGACAAAGTATGAAACCGACGAAGATTTTGCGAAAGCATGGGAAGCTTGTCGCGAACCATGGAGTGTCGACAAAACTCCATATTTGGATTATTTTGTCCAAGAAGGCTACCTGTTCAGGGGACGAGAGTTATGTATTCCCAGAGGATCAGTGCGAGAGAACCTAATCCGAGAGTTGCATAGCGGTGGATTAGGAGGCCATTTTGGCATCGATAAGACTAAGGCATTAGTCGAAGAAAAGTATTATTGGCCAAGGATGGCGATAGATGTCTGAAAGTGGGTTCGATAATGTAGATTTTGTGAGTTGGAAAAAGGAAGAAGCCAGAACATGGGGTTGTATACACCGTTTCCAGTACCAAATACCCCATGGGAGCACCTGGGCATGGATTTTGTGCTAGGATTTCTGAAGACGCAACAGGGAAGCGACTCAATATTTGTTGTAGTCGACAAATTTTAAAAGATGGCACACTTTATTCCGTGTTGGAATACAAGTGACATCACAGGCATTGTTGTACTATTATTCAAGGAAGTAGTCAGATTGCATGGGTTGTCGAAGAGTATCACATCGGACAGGGATACCAAGTTTATGGGTCATTTCTAGAGAACCCTATGGAAGAAACTAGACATGAGGTTGCATTTTAGCTCGGCATATCATCCGCAGACAAACAGACAGACCAAGGTGGTGAACAGAAGTTTTGGAAACCTTCTGAAATGTTTGACAGCCGACAAACCCAAGTAGTGGGAGAATGTGTTGGCGCAAGCGGAGTCCGCATACAACAATTCTGTGAATCGGTCGACAAGTTTGAGCCCATTCCAGATTGTTCAGGGAAGAAGCCCACACAGAGTGGTGGATTTGGTCGAGTTGCCGACAGTAATCAGGAAGATCACGGATGCAGAATCATTCGTAGAGCACATGAAAGAAGTTCATGAAGATGTGCGAAAGCGCATAGAAAAGAGCAACATGGCATACAAGTTGAGAGCCGATAGGAAGAAGGGACTACAGTCATTCAGCGAAGGAGACTTAGCCCTATGCTCATTTGCAGAAAGAGATATTTCCGACAAGAACCTATAACAAGCTGAAGCTGAAGAAGATTGGACCATGTAAGATCTTGAGGAAGATTTCGGCCAATGCTTATGTGTTGGAGCTACCGAATGACTTGAGCTTTTCACTAACGTTCAATGTCTCAGATCTGTACAAGTTCGAAGAAGGTTCAAGCAGCGGAAGCGCAAAAGTGTCAAACATCCACTGGGAAGCGCAGATTCCAGATCAACACAAGGAGGAGATCGCAGAGGTAACAGAGGAATGCGAAGTCGGGCATACGTGCAGTTCATGAAGGAATGAATACTTGGTGCGATGGAAGAATGATGAGTTGAAGGAGGCGACGTGGATTTCTGAATAAGAGTTCAGGAGACTGACGGAGAAGTCGAGTTCTTTTTCACCTAGGGAGTCTGATGCAGGAGCATCGGAACCTAGGAAAATCAATCAAAGTTGATCGACAGAAGGGAACTGACCAGAGGGAGTGCCGACAACCGCTAGTGCGTGACGTCGATTGACTCGTCGTAGTCAATAAGTCGAGAAGAATCTGTCAAAGAAGTCGACAGGAGTAAAGAGGTCGAGAGTTGACATATCAATGTTGACAGACTACAGTCGATAGTCAATAGATAGATGTCGATAGGCGGCAAGTTTCCACAGAGTTGTGGAAAGGTCGACATGTTTTCGAACCACGACATTGACAGGTTTTGGGCATGAGCCAAGCGAAGAGGAAGGGGCGGACTAGCAAAGCCTAAGCGCAGAGTAAAATCCGACAGGAGAGTCGAAGCTGACGGAGGACAGTATGGCTAATGGGATGGTTTACTGTAGCTTGTCAGAGGAAGCGTAGAAGCCAAGGATAGTACTTGGCAACCGTTCGGAGTTGCTGAGGAAGTTAATAGCAGTTATTGCAGGTGGGTGAATACATGACAGATGTCGTCACAGGCAGAGGTTGTGCAACATGGCAGGGGCGCTGACAGTGCAGGTCTATAGGATCGTGGAAGGATCGGTTGACAAAGGAAGCATGTCTCGGGGATCACAATGGTCTCGGGAATAGCAGCAACAGCAGAGTAGAAGACCAGGGAGTTTGGATCAGTTGGGGGGTTATGATGATTATATAAAAATATACCTAACTTATATTGTTGCTACATTATGAGTATAAATGATTACTACTGATGGTAAATTCATACTAAGTAGTGATATGAAGCAATGGGAGAGGGCTATAATTGCACTTCTTGTCTACTTAGTTTGCCAATGATAGTGTTTTATACTTCACCTCGATATTGATATATAGTTACATTTCATATTTCAATTTTTTTATTGTTATATTTTATATTACTATAAGAAGCATTGGATATTTTTGTTATTATTATATAAAATGTAATTTATATGCTCGTATTTTTGGGAGTATTGAAACTATGATGTAATTGCATTTTATATTTTAATTATATTATTATAATTTGACAATCTAAGAGTTAAGTATAAGGAAACTACACACACACGCACATCGCGCGCGCATGCACACACACACATATATATGCAACTCTTAGCACGATATAAAGCAGATTCCTTACATTTGGTGAAGGTTGTATTTACCCTATATATATTACTTGCAATTGATTAAGTCACATGATATATATAAGAGCTATGTAATTGTACGATGTAAGGAACTAGGAATGTAGTTGTCTTTTATGTTCAAATGAAGTTGGAAGTAGTGTAGCCCATGTTCAGATAAATAAAGTAATACTTGATATCAATGGCAACAATTAAAAAAATGAGACAAAAACATGAATTTTGGAAAATCATAAGTTAAGATCCTTTAGTCAGTGAGGGTAGAAACCATAAGTCACCGAGAATCACATCATTTTTATATCAAGTAAAACTTTAGTCTGGATTAGTGATGTCCATGGATTACATGATTCCATACACAAGATGCAAGAAACACCATCTGAGTTGAAGGCTTTGTATGTTTATTAACTTAAATAAGACACTTTTAAAATAAAATCTCGTGGATAAAATTGGGAATTCAAGGAAAAAATGATAACAATGAAACTATAGAAATAGATAGTCGAACATCGATTGGATCTCCATCAAATAGTTTTGGACATGGTGGGACTGAAGGCATAAGAATGAAGATATAGGGAAAGGTGGATGCAGAGACATCGTAACCCGACATAATTTATTTATATAAAGTGAATAGTGGTTGCAACTTTCAAGTAATTGGTTGCATATGCGACTAATGCTTAGGACAATGGGCATGAAATTCCATGAGAAGGATTTTCGATTGTTGAATATGAGATAGAAATTAATTTAAAAATAAATGTGAATTGTTAGCACGATATGGGGATAAATAATGTTGATTACATTCCAAAATACCTATAAAAGTAAGTTGAATCAAGGCGTAATAAATTGTAAAAACTTCTAGATAGGAAGCAATAAAAAGGGTAATTGCGATGGTAAGGATAATATTATTAAGTTGTTGAGTCATTGAACAAAATTTTGGGGGGAAACAAATTATATTTGACTAGGTTTTAGGTGAATATTTTGCACACCAAGATGTGAATAGGGAACTTGGGGTCGCAAGTAGTGAGTCATTAGAGAACTACTATGGGATTGCTACATTATATTCCTTAGTTATAAAAAGTACAATATGGTTATATTCTTAGTTATGAAATTTTATATTTATATGATGGTAGAAAAGGAGAAATGAAATTTTATTACCAATTGTTGTTATGTTGATAAATTGAATAGAATAGAGATGACTTACCTTTTGTTAGAACTCTTGATTCTAAGAAGGAAATTGTTGGACAGAGATTGTATCAATAACATAAAATTGAAATTCAAGGAAAATGTACCTGAAAAAAGGAACAAAGACCGGAGATATTTTAAACTTTTCCTACATAGCCTTGATGAGAAGACAAGTGGACGAATATAACTGTTGAATTTACTAAATTATGGAAAATTTGATAAAATTGTAATTGGTAAGACACCAAGGTGCTCAGATCGACGATACTTTGCCAGATTGTCGAGGAAGTGAAACAAACTTAAAATTGAAAAGCGAGATATTGATGTTACTAGCATAAGGAGCTAAGTCCAATGAAACAAATTTTATAGCATGACGATGTCTTTATAAAAAACAAAAAAGTACAAACTCGATGCGACCGGGACAACAGTAAATGAATAATTCTTAATTAGGAAGGTCCACTGAAAGAACCCAACGGAGACAATTTGGTGTAAAACAAAGCAGGGAGACGATCAACACGATGAACTGAACGCAATGAATCTAACCTCGAGGCATGGTCAAACTTGGACAAAAAGTTGAAAACCCTAGATATGGGACTCAATGAGGTTAAGAAAACATTTAGCGTGACTTGATGATTTTTTCTAAGTGGTCCTATGACAACAAAAAGGATGAAATGAAGTAAGGACAAGATAAGCTCATTGACTTGGAGACGACATGATAAGTGGTCCTTCAGCTTCATGTCAATCCAGTCTTGAATCTCGGGCTTAGATGGATACCACATCCCCCTTCAACATAGATCTAGTCCCTAAAATGGAGCCATTTGTTGGATTATCTATATTTTGACCCAAGTCCACTAAGCTACTCACTAACAAACCCCAAGATAATGGCCCTTTCAGCATCACTTGCAACCAAGTGACGTATCACCTAAGGTACCTATGGGAACTGCAAGAACCAAGTTTCTGCAGAGGCAAAGGGGAGTATCTTAAATATATAATAGTCAACATCTTATAGCTTTGACAGATCAATCAATATTCCCCAAATTTCATATAATGAAAACATATCAAAATCATCATGTACATACATTAGGTGTGCAAGATAATGAATTAATCATCATGTATTAACAAATCATCATCATTGTACTATCATAGTGCATAGAAACATAAAAGGAAATAACACACATCAACCATACACACATAGGCACCAGGAATTACGTGGAAACCCAAGAAGGGAAAAACAATGAAAGCACTATTCTTATTCATGAGTCATGACAATTTTAGCACTTCATTTCTACGCACATAGCCAGCAGACTTTCTCTTATCATAACAAAATATATGTGCACTAAGCTTGCAGATCACCAGAACCTCTTGTAATCACTTATACAACAACATTACAACAATATTTATTCATACCCAAAACAAAATTTCTTTAGTATTCATACCAAAATCTAAGTATTCTCCCTAAATCTATCCAACCCAAAACTTCCCAACCCATTACATATATATAGGACTTATTATCCCTCTCACTACCACTACTTGGACTCATTAATGTAAGTGGACACAAAACTGTAAATGATCCCATCTAACTCTGTCATTGATGAAGTTAAACACCCCTTGTTCCTTATTCCTCGGTCTCTTAATCAGAGTCGGTCCTGCTTTTATAGATCACTTCTTCCTACCTATGTTCACACCAAAACTGGTTGTCAGGCTCTACTAACCATGCCAAAAATTTCATAGGACCAACAGGACACCGATATGAGTAAGAGTATCAGTATATCACTGTCACTATCATTGTCGTAAAAAAACCCTAGAAACAATCAAGCATAAACTTCATCTTCCTTGGATCCTTCAATCCTTAAACATCATCATAATCTATGCAATATATTCACCAAGATTCACAAAGAGAGAAACCCTAATGCACATGCAAGATCCATACCTTTTCCAATATCACAAGATGAAGAAACAAGAGAGAAACCCTAGTGATGCACCATGCCATTTACCAAAATAAACCCTAGATAATGTCAATAGATAGCTCTTACAACAAGATTTTCAATGATCCAAGAATTTTTTGATTCTGATACCATATGAGAAAGTTATGCAAGTTTTCGTCAATCTTCTTCACTTGATTCTTCTCTTGAATTTCACTTAACTCTTCTTGTCCTCTTTGAACTTGGGGTTAATATGTCTTGAAATTGAATGATTCAACTGAAATGTTTCAACCTTTATTTATACATGTCCATGTCACTTTTAAAGTTACTTTAGGTTAGGTCGTATGTAACTAAATTCTAGCCTCATGTTAGGTCGTCCCTAACCAAATTTTGGTCCAATATAAAGAAAACTTCATTTCTCCTCAACCGTGGGGATTTAGGAATCATGCCACATATCAATGGAAAGGTATCAAAATAGGCTATATGATTATGGAACTTGTTCATTTTGGCTACCTTTATGTGGGGTAATTCTCTTTTTGTATTTGACATCATTCTCATGAAACTCCCCTTGGATTTGTCTTCATGGCCTCTTGCTTTACTTCTTCAATGGACTTTGACTTATCTTCCTAACAACTTCATGTCTTAATCAAGGGGATTCTTTACACTTCACATCATCATGGTTATGTGGATACATCATCATCACTTTATAGGCTTCTTCACTTGCTCCATTAGTGTGCAAACCAAAGTGGGCATGTGGAAATAACCACATGTTATCTCATCTCATGAGGGCCATGCTTAATAGCTACACCATAAGGGACCACTTTGGAGTTATATACACTTATGCTTGGATGTTGACATCAATCAAAACCTTATTTAACAAACTTATCCAATTAGTATCGAAATAGACATCAACAATAATAGTATTGCAAAATGAGTAAAATCATTTTTTTGATATCTTACCAGGGGATGATATTATTTTCCACCTTCCAAGTGCCCATGCTCTAAGAAATGTTTCCTAGTTGTTTCCCTAACAAATCTTCTTCTTATCCCTTTGAATTGTGTACAAGGGAAATAGTATTTTCCATCATTGATTATATATTCAACATTAATGGCTTGATTCTAATCATTTGTATTATCATGGTTGCTTCTATCATTGTATACATAATCAATAACTGCCTATACAGCAACAACTCATTCAGATCTACTATAAAATGCGCGGAAAGGGTTGTCTAGCATTGTTCTCTATTTCAATAAAATACATTATCAAACCACTAGTATAGTAAGAAGAAAGATAGAGAATCCATTAACCTAATCAAAAGAATTAATTCAAGGCATAATCTCATTAGTCCACATAACATTTTACTTATAATTAGAGGTATACTCCCTCCAAAATCCTTCCAAAAAGTATTCTTTTGTTCCGTCCAAATCTATTTTAAAAATTGTCAAATTGAACTAAAAAAAACTAAATACATTTACCATCATGTTGCTTAAGTGACGATAACCTGATTTTTTTTTATGTCTCCAAATTGTACTTCTCTTAAGTGATGGATTGTAACATCTCTTAAGCGACCCTCTTTGGTGTCGCTTAAGAGATTCAACGGTGAGTCTCTTAAGCAATGTCAAATTGGACACATCGATTAAGGACGTCGGGTTGGATTTTTCCCCAAAAAACCTGCGCAATCAACATCTTTCTGACGTTAAAATTTGATTTTTAACTTTAAACATCGAATTTGGACCCCATATGTAGTAGTGACCAAATTCCCCCTGATGCATGAGGTTAGAAGGGACACATACAAATGAAATATGTCATCTGCTTTTTCCCTCATGTTGATATTCCATAAGAGTGAGAGTGAAAGAGAAATTGTTGAGAAGAAAGGATAACCCATGGGGGAGTGATTTTAATGACTTGTGAAGCAATAATATGATAGGTGATACATAAAGAATAATTCTGAGACAGATATCCCAATGCTCGTGAAATTTTGTCTATGTAAAGTACAATGGGAGCAGAGCAAGGGATCAACTATATGAATTGTTGTGGTAAGGATGAGGTTGGATTTGATCCTAACCTGAGTAGATGTTCCTAGTATCCTGATATGATCACAATGAGGACCGAGGGGGGATAAATGATAATAATGTCAAATGACCCATGGGAAAGGGACCTAAATAATGAAGAATAATGAAGAATGTTCTAGGAGGGAAATCCATAATACTAGATTCGGAAGTCTTCAATCATAATTGGGAATTTTGAAATCATAGAAACGTACACCTCCTCTTGAAGTGGCAAAGGATCTAGTGTTGAGTATACAAGAGATTATTGAGGAAAAGAGAATTGTTTACTCTCTTATCAGTCTAATGTTAACCCATTATTGAGGAGAATGGTAACCAAGGTACAATCATTGATCCTGTAACCCTCAAAATTTTCTATGATATTCATTTAACTCAATGAGAGCCAAGGAAAATTACGAGATGGGGATCTTATTGATGAGGACCAACTAATTGGGATAGTGATAGAATAAGGCGAGACAAGCTGATAAGTGTGAGGCTCATTGATTCCATTAGTTTGAGTGAGAGAGGTGGATGACACTAGGCCCACCTGTCTTCAATTAGTTTTGTAGAGTGTAACTAAGGGTTGAAGGGTCCAATGGAGCAAATAGACTATAAACTGGGTTTCATAAGGTGGTGTAAAAATGAGAGGAGTAGGAGGCTCATGTGGCAAGGCGATAGTGATAGTAATGAAGGTGGTGGTAGGTGTAAAGTGACATATTTCATATACATCAATCAAGGGAGACAAGGGGTGTTGTTGTAAAAAAAGAACAATGGTATTGAACTCTTCTGTCATTTTTTATGCATTGGGGAATCTCTTTTGTACAAATGATCAAAAGAATAAGGGTAATTTTTACAGATGAGAAGATGAGTTCCTGATGAGTAAACAATATTAAGAGCATCCTTAAGGGGATGGTGAGGTAATGAAAGTTATTTAATGAAAGGGTGGGGCCCAATCATGGGTCTTCTCAGGTTTTGATGAGATGGTGGTGAAAGTAAATGGTCTACTAATCTTGGTGGGGATTATGCATCATTTTTGAATCATAACTAGAAAGTGCCTAGGAATCAAAAGGGGGTGTCCAAAAATATGCATCAAGAAATAAGCATGTGGGTTTCTTAGTGAGATAGTGGGTTTTTAGAATCCTACATCTATGGGTGAAGTGATATGGGTGCCATGATACAAGGGGTTGTAATGGGATGCACATCCTCAATAGTAGAATGCTCCTGCCCAGAAAAATCATAGTGTAGTGGAGGGCATGATGTGCATTGTTGGGAAATGATAACCTTAAGGATATCAACAGGATAACTGGATATGTGCAATGTATACAGAGGGAATATGAATCCTATATGCAAGATCAAGTAGATATACCTGTTGAGGTGGTCATGAGCTTATGGGTGAAAAATAAATTGCTCAACCACAATCCTATACATTTGAAACAAATACCACAATGTAATAGTGTTTATGACAAGCAATCAAACAATGCAAATGATATCAACAACGAGTAATCCTACCAGGGTAAAGGGTCAAAAAACAAGGTCTAGATGAAGTTCTGGGGGGATCAAAACAAATGGCATTGTTCTAAAGAACTCATGGTCGTGATCATGATAGTATTGATGATGTGTCAAACAAAGTTATGAAACCCCTTTCCAAGCCAATGGAATATTGGGATTTTTAGTTATAAATAATGGTGGGAAAGATAGAAATTTCTAGCTTATGGCAGTAATTTCATAAGATTGTACCAATGATTTTTAGTTTTGTGAGTTCTAAGTTAGTATTCAAGATATCCTTGTCATTTTTAACACAATAGAATTTTTCTTAGGGGCCACTATTAACCACACAAAATCTCATAATGGTTTTCACCGAGTTGGTGTGAATTTTGAGGAAACTGGGCCACAAAACACAGTGTAGGTGTTTCCTCAACAATTGCATGTGGGGTGTGGTTTTAGTTCCATGCATCACATAGTTAAACCATGTGACTTTTTTATGAATAGTCACACTATAGTGCAATGTAGGTGCACATCTCCTACACCAAATCCCAATGTGACTAATCATTGTGATAGTCACACACATCACAAGATGTGGGCTACACATGTCGTGTAGTTAAGCCACCCGATTGTTGTTGGTGAATAGTTGCAAGGGTGTGCAACATAAGATTTGTGGTGGGCGTGATGAGTTTTTGTGTGTCCATTTACCAATTAAACTTGCATTTTGATGTGGGTTGGTGTGTTTGGTTACCAAACATAATGTATGTGCAGGTATAAAGTCCAGTGGCTTGTGCCACCACGTGATTGTTTGAGAAAAAGTTGTGCAATTGTGTTTTTGCTTAGATTTTTGAGTTTCATTAGTTATGTTGATGGACTAACACATGCTTTGATTTCTTTGTTTTGTAGATTATGGTAGTTTCAATCTCTATTAAGTGGAGGGAGTACCATTTCAATTCCCTATGGTAAGAGGTGGTGGGCCTCCCATAGGTTCGATAGTGCCTACGTGATGTAGGTATATTGAAATTATTGAATTTCCCTATGTTGAGGTTGATTGGCCACATCATACGAGAGTTGATAGGCCTCTAGAGAAATCAATTGGGTTGCTTTGTGGTGGGCAGTGACAGGGTAATTCTAAACTGCTTTGAAATATACTTTTTGGATGGATTATCGATACAAGGGATATGTGAGGAGAGCCACCCATCCTTGAGTTGCTAGAGGATTGTAGATTAAATGATTGTCTAGTACTACAGGGGAAACCTTGCAGCAAAGAACCATGGGGGCATCATATTGATATGATCGAGAACTTGATTGTCCATGTTTTGGTGACCATAGCGGTATGGATGTTGGGCATGATTTGTAACTCACCAAATTTATCGAGATAAACTTCTCTTAGTGGAAAATATGTTATTTGGTGCATAAGTTCACATGTTATCAGTCAACATGCAAGCCCATCTATCAAAGTGTTTTCTGGAAACGTGTGGAAAGCTCTCAAAGAAGTAAATCTTTTCATAGTTAAGGATGTTTTATATTGATCCTACTGGTGGATCTAAATTTGATTATAAATGGAGAATCCATTCATAAGTGATAGGACTTCATGTCTGAGGCAAGCATCGACAACTTGGTTGATGAAGGGGGTTGGGAAATTGTCGTTGGGACAAGCCTAATTAAGGTTTCTAAAATCAATGCAAACATGAATAGTTCCTTTTTTTATTGGCGGGGATGCAATTAGAGATCCAATATGTGTAGGCAATGGGATAGATAAACCTGGCTTAATGGTGTTTCTCTATCTATAATTTGATAGCAAGTTCTTTGGTGTTAGGTTAATCTTGACTCGGTTGACTCACTTATAGAGTGAGCAAGATAACCTTGATATGATCAAATGGGTTTAACATTGGTAGTTTATGGGCCCATGGTTTTTTGTAACCCGTGGTATTTACCAAGGGTATTGGATGTGATGAAGCCTACTTAAAAGGCTTGAGTAACTCCATTGTAAAGTTCCCTTAAAGGCTTGAGTAACTTCATTGTTATTGGTTTTCTTGGTTTTGTAAAAAACCTTATTATTTGTATGGTGTGCTTTCTTCTTGTGTGCTTTCAATTCTAACATTTGGTATCACAGCCAGGTTGGCATGGACTCTTTGGTGAGTGTTTCCATTATTGCTTGATGATTGACTTAGAAATATAAATAAATAATGCTTAAAATCTTTTAGAATCTTTATGACATGATTATTAATTTTTTTAATAATATATAAATAGTTGGAGGAAGTATGAGTACTGACAATCTTACTAATATAAAAATAGTTTGATGAGAAAGTACTCAGGCAAGGCACCTTCAAAACTTATCAAAGATATTTATTGGATATGAATACGTTATCTCGAATTTGAGGGTTATGTCAAATTTGGAATCACAATGCAATATACTAAATAAATATGTCCCATATGCAATAACGTGTGGTATACTACTTCTAAGTGATATTCGTGGCCCCCACCGTCACATGGTCATCCAATGAAAGGTAGCTTGCTTCAACCAACTCTTTGATGCATCTAATGAGAGGACTCTATTGGATTCAGAGTGAGAATGGCAAATTCCTTCTTATCTCAAGCGTGGAGGCGAATTGTGTTTTTTTTGGTGATGTCCATCCTCACACTGTGGGCAAACTACGAAGCTGCAGTTGAGAGAGAACTGGAATACGTTGTGGTGGTGAAGACGGCCTCAGAAGAAGGACTGCCATTAATGCTTCAAAGGGATAACTCTCTCACTCTTCTTCTCATGGAGGCTACCCATTTCGTGCACAATCTCCTCTATGCAAATCCTAGCTACCCAAGAAAACATATTCATACAGTGGTGAACAATTACAAGGAAAGTGCAGTGTATGAAGATAACGAAATACACATAAATAGTGAATATATTGCAGATTTGGTGGAAGAGGAGATTAGAGGCCTGGTGTACAGAAAAACGGGTCGTCTATGGCTCTGGAACGGAGGCAGAAAGGCTCCTCTGGGTCTGCTTGAAGGCATGGCTGAATATATAACATTAGCTGCAGGCTTCAATGTCTCAGATCCTTCGGTATTAATGAACCAACTTAATAATAGTGAACAACGGTGGGATGCAGGACGGATGGTAACAGGCATGTATTTACAGTATTGTGAAGGTATCAAGACTGGCTTTGTAGCAGCTCTCAATGCCCTAATGGAGGAGGAGTGGAAGGAGGACTTCATAAATGAGTTTCTGGGGAAGAGTGCCACAATGGTCTGGTCAGAATTCAAGAAGATTATTCAAAATAAAATAATGTTGAAGAATGGCACTGCCCTTCCAGGTACTGAAACCGCCTCTGTTTCAGGCAATGCCAGTTTCAGTTAGCAATCCCTCTTTCTATTTGTCTAATTGTATATTATGAGATAAAGGTTATCCAAAGCAAAACCAACGGAGCTGTGAGAATTGTATGTGTTAATTTTTTCATTGTTGTTTCTCTCCCTATGTTTTCTTCTGGTTTTAGTAAATTAGAAATTCGATACCTTAGTTGCTAAAACAAGTTCAAACGCTTTGTTTAAGAAATGATGCGGGCTAAGGGTTAGTCGTGTCTTTTTAAAAATGAGATTGATTGAGTTTTTTTAAATAATAAAACTTACATTGAAATTTGACATCTTATTTTGTATGTTAAGAAATTTTTATGTGACGTTTTAATTTTAACATTATTCTTCATTTCACATTTAAATCTTAATTTTACCGATCTTAATAATAGTTGATTTTTTTTAAATAACATTTAAAATAACTATATGAAACATTGAATTCTCATATCTTGCCTCATATAATACAAAATAAAAAAGTTTACAAACATATAATAAACAAAAAAAACCTAATAAACACAATTTATCCTTGAAACCTTTAAATAGATTTCTTCACAAGAAATACAATAGACCATTACCATGGGCCCAAAAAACCATGACAGAGTTAAATTTACCTAGCAAAGGGAGACACCAAAACCATAACAAAAATCAAAATTCCATATTAGAATACACACACTTAATTACTAATAACTAATTAGTTTATATATATATATATAATTATAACTATAACTAATCAAAATTTCCATATTAGAATACGCACTTAATTACTAATAACTAATTAATAATATATATAATTAATTAGTTTTTATACATATGAGCTTGGGATATAGCTATTAATGACATGTAAAAATAAAAGGTGTAGCCTAAATATTCTAGGTTTTCAATCTTTTACGAGCATATTTTCTGTCTAATTTTGTTCGTATTCTGGTTGAAAATCTTTAAAAAAATCTTAGAATCACATAATATTAGTTATGAAAATTGCATAATTTCGGTGTTATGGGAGTATTTGAGGGTGGGATTCAAAAATACAATTTAAACACGTAGAAACTTAGATTTTACAAAGAAAAAATTATTAACCAAAACCCACTGTAAAGTCAAAAACCTAAAATAAATATTAACCAAAACCCACTGTAAAGTCAAAAACCTAAAATAAATAGACTACAAAATAAAAATCCACTAAAAACATGAAAAGTAAAATTAAAATTCACTCTTCTTTCTTCTTTAATGACGTTTAATTTTCAATAATATATTACATGACCAACCAGCTCAGCTTGTCGCTTGTTTTATTCGTGATTCATTTACTTTTTGCTTGGCTTGTCGCTTGTTTTGTTTGTGATTCATTTACTTTTTGTTTGTTTGTTTTAATTTGGACACATGCTTCCAAAACTGTAGGCCATGGGTCTTCATTATTTTTTATTTTTTTATTGTAATCGATCTAACGTGCAACTGTATTTGAATTAGTCATTTAAAATTAAAAAAATGTTTCAAAGTTTAATTTTATAAGTTTAAAAATAATATATTTTTATGTTTTAGATATTTATCTCTTATCTTATTGGTTGGAGGTATAATATGATGTTGAGTTGATATTGTTTCATGTTATTCCTGTTAGAAGTGAGAAAAAATAAAATTTTAAAAAAAGTAATTGAATTTTTTTTTTTAAATATAATTGGTTGTCTTTATCCTTTTTTAATCATCCTTTTAAGGTTTAATGATTTATTAATGAAATAAAAAGTATTTATTTTAAAACTTTGTTGGGTATTCAAATATCTTATCTATAATATTCCTTAATTTTTTAATGGTTAATTAATGAAATGAAAATAATTTATTTTAAAAGGAGTAGTATTTATTCTATATTTTGGATTTTAGGGTGGGTTTTGGTCCGATAAATTTGTTTTTGATAAAATTTAAATTTGGAAGTGTTTAAACTGTGTTTTTGAATCCATAAATAGATTTAGAATACCCATGGCATCCAAATTATGCAATTTCCATAACTAATATATATCATTCTAAGAATTTTTAAAGATTTCCAACGGAACTACCCAATCAAAGTGATCACTTTTGGCATATAAATGATGATGAATTTTAAATATTTTTTTAAATTAAATTATTATTAAGATCTTTTAAAATATATTCAATTAAAAAAAATCATAATAAATATTTTCAACATTCATATAAAATTATAGTAGATGACAATTTTTTTAAATGTAAAATTATAATATATGGTACAAAGTCTATCTTATGTCTCTTCAAAAAAATCGTATTACTTTATAATAAGAAAGAGAAACATATTATGGAAAGACCATGTTTCTCTCTTATCCCTAAATGTAATAAGTCTAATAGTTTTAATGATTATAGGCTGATCTCACTTTGTGTATAAGATCATTACAAAAATCATTTATAATGGTATTAAGCCAAAATTTAGGGAGATGATGTCTAAGGAATATTTGGTTTCTTAGTCAATAGACAAATTTTGGATGTTGTGTGTGTTACTTAATAATGTATACACTATATCAAAGTGAAGTATATGGATGCTATACTGTTAAAAATGGACTTGGTGAAAGCCAATGACCATGTTAACTGGGTTTACCTCAGGTTACTTCTGCTTCAAATCAAATTTTCTATATCATTTACAAACTGGATTATGGCCCGTGTTACTTCTACCCATTTTGCAGTTCTTATTAATGGCTCCCCTACCTGTTTTTTCAAAAGCTCAAGGGGTTTACATTAGGGATGCCCCTTATCTCCTCGGTTGTTTCTTTTAATTAATGAGTGGCTCGGTAGAATGATAATTGTAGCTAGAAGCCTAGATTGAGGGTAAATTGAAAGGAATCAAAATTGCTTCATCTGTTTTTAAAACGCATTTACTATTTGTTGACGATATGGTATTATTTGGGAAAGGTACAAAGGGGGAATGTCAAGCATTTGTTGAGATCATTCAGAATTTTTGTGTAGCATCAACGATGGAGGTTAGCATCTCTAAGTCTTCTTTATTAAACATAGGGTGGAGGAGGATAATCTGAGACAGATTACAAATATTCGTCCTTATCAGGTGATAGATTTAACTAAAGGATTCAAATATTTGGGTTATCTTTTAAAACCCAACAACCACAAGATAAAGGACTGGTTATGATTAGTAAAGAAATTTGAAAAGAAGATCAGTAATTGGACTTACATGATGTTATCTCTTGGTGGAATACTGACACTTTTGAAAGCTATTCTGGTTGGTATTCCAGTATATTGGTTTTCTTTGGCACAAGTTCCTCGGACTATAATTAAATTGATTAGAAGATTGTTGTTTAATTTATTATGGGATGGTAACTAAATTGGGGGCAAGATTAATCTTGCTAGTTGGGAAAGATTGTCCAAACCAAATACCTTTGGTGGCTGGGATATTAAGAACCTGCATTGATTTAGTATGGCCCTAAGCATGAAAAGTATGTGGCGTGGACTTTTTGGTATTGGTTTATGGAGTGAAATCCTTCTTTGCAAGTATATTAAAGGAAATCTATTGGAATGGATTAGGAATCCCAAGATAAATATCAGAAATGTTTCAAATTTCTAGAGTGGTTTTGTCAAGTCTTTCCCATCGATTAGTAATGGATTCGCTTGGAAGGTTGGTTCTAGTACTAAGGTATTGGTAGGAATCGATCCTATTGTAGGACATGATGAAAATTATTTATTGTCACCTTACCTACTGGATTATCTTGATGAGATGGGTTTTCACACAACTGTACATATTAAAAGACCTATTTGGCTTCCTCAATCGGATTCTTATTGGTTGACAGCTGAAGATCTAGGCTTGAGGGATAGATGGGATGAAGAATGGTATTTATATATCAGGAATTTGAGTAGAGTTGGTCTTATATTAAACTCTAGTGAGGATGTACTAGTATGGGTTGTAAATCAATCTTCGAGACAGGTATCTACTAAGGCTACATATTCATAAATTGTAAGGATTTCTACAAACAATGTTCCAAAATGGTGGTTTGAAAAACTGTGGAAATGGTCTTTACCAATGAAACTAAAATGTTTTATGTGGTTAAATTTTGAGAATTTTCTATTGACCTGGGATAACCTTCAACACAGGGGTTGGGAGGGACCAAATTGTTCTATTCTATGCAAGTCAAAAAATGAGTCGGTTTTTCATATCTTTGTAACTTGTCCATATAGTCTGAATATTTAGAAATCTATATGTGATTCACTGGATATTTCATAGTCCTGGGGCAATGATATTGTTGAAGAAATTTTTCTGAATTGGTACAAAAACAATCTGGAACATAGACTATTACCAGCTTTTGTCTGTTGGGATATATGGAAAACAAGAAATTATTCCATCTTTGAAGATAAACAAGTGAACATTTATGCAAGCTACCTAAGAATTATTGGTATGTACAAAGACTATTCTTCACTAGAAGTGAAAGTGAAGAAAGGATGAAATATATCCTCTCTCCCTCCTTCTATGGAAGCTACTGGTTTTTTCGATGGTGTAGCTCAAGATGGAAAATGTCATGCAAGAATCTTCCTGAAATTAAATGAAGATCACTATTTTAAGATGAGGATGAACTGTGGATTGAGCTCAAACATCAAAGTAGAGCTTATGGCCCTTTGGTGTCTTACAGATTTCACTTCATCTCTTGGTATAGATACTCTAAATACTAAATATTTATGGAGACTCCCTTGGTTATAGTTAATTGGGAAAACAAAAATACTCCCTTCAAGTTATCTCACTATATCAGTGGTGCAAAAGGACAAAACCATTATTAGAATCCTTCCATGATTGGAAAATTGATCATATATTTAGAGATCTGAATACTATTGCAGATTCCTTATCAAAAGAAGCTTTGGAAGAGAATGAAGGCTTGTCACATTGGGAGGAGTATGTGGAGGAATATCTTTTGCACAAAGATTCAATTAATTACTTTTCTTGATTCTATGATGACTATGGCCGGTAGGTCTTATGTTTTCTTGTGGGATTCGGTTGGATAGAATGATGGTCTGTTATTTTTTGAGTTATTTTCACCTTTATGTAATAGTTTGGTGGAATGTATCAGTTGGTATATGGAGATACATTCTGGTTTTTTTTTGTAAGAATGAGATCTTCCTAAAGTTGACTATGTACTTTTTTATTCTAATGAATAGAAAAAGTATGTTTTTTTATGCTTGAAAAAGAAAGAGAATCATATATTAAATAAAAAATAAAACATATATATAAATTAAAATCACCATAAATCCATCTTAAACCAGGATCTATCAAGCACCGACAGAGATTGAGATCCAATTTTTTGAGGTGTAATTATTGTTTTTAATACTCTCTTACTTGATACAGGTTTAAGTTTTTTATTTTATTTTATAGGCCTACTTGGATTTTTTTATTTACTTTTCATAATTTTTTATTTTATGAGCCGACATGAATTTTTTTTTGTTAATGTAAAGTTATGTTATGTTACCTTATGTGACAACATTTCCCCCATACTGGGAATTAGAGCACCTGCTCCTCTCAGTGCAATAAAAGAAGAGAGACATATATTAAATAAAATAAAATTAAAAATATATAAAAATTAAAATAAAAATCTTATTACATAAAGTTTATTTAACATCATATTTATATAAAAATATTATTACATTTCAAATTAAAATATTCTGATACAAATTAAAATGTTATAGTTTTAAATTATTATTGTTTTGAATCTATCTTACATTATTATGTCCCTGACGGGGGACATATGGCGATCGACGAGCTATATTATTTTGATCCTACTATTTATAAAAAACAAATCCTGATAATTTTTAACATTAGTTTGTTATTTAATTTATTTTTTTATTTTTTTAAAAGTTGATTATGTCATATTTGATTGGTTCTGCAACAGTGATGTAAGCAAGTATTTTTGCGCCCCTAGGGGCAGCGTCGTGCTTATGTAAACTCATATGGAATGTTATTAATTCCATGTATTGTGCATGTGAAGGTGTGCATGTGAAGGTTTACAGTTGTTGTTGTCGTTTCAAATGTTGTGTTATATGGAATAAAAATAAGACCCGGTCTCGAAGGAAGATCAAGTTTATCTCAGACCATTTATTTTTTTAACGATTTCCACTTATCAATATATCATATTAATTAGCAATTAGAATGGAAGACTGGAATTATTAGTGTTAACACCTAAATCTCACACACACGTGACAGTTTGGAAATTCTTACACTAAGGCATCATCAACATATAGAATGCATCTCACCAAAGGCATCCTCAACAAATCCAAAAGGCAACGTGAGTCCAAAAATTCCCAAGAATAGTCAAACGAATAGGTTGCATGGCTAAACCTTTTTATTTTAACAGTAACGCTTGACGAACTTTTATATTAAAAAACATAGAGATTACATATGAGAAAGGAAGATTGTTCCCAAAAACAAAAGAGAGTTGTCAAAGCAGGCTCTATACAGTCCAGTCTTTGAAGTTCAAACTTAACTCCTATTCTGCTATAGCTATAAAGTTTGACAAACTGTCCAAGCAGGAAATAACATAGGAAATACATAATATAAGAAGAGACATAAAACTATCCAAACCAAAAAAGTCCTGAGAATAAATCGAGACGAGAGGGCAGAGCGAGGGTCAATTTGCATGATTCTGACGAGCATTTTTCCCCTTGCTTCCAACCGTTACACCAGTGTTTTCATCATCCATGCCGAGGAGGATTGAGGGACTGTTCCTGTTGCTGGTTCTGATACAGTCTACCTTGGCTTCCACAATTTTGAGGCAGCTATGGAGGGAGTCAATCTTGCTAGCCAGCGTGTCATAGAATTCCTTCATTTTGTAGTTGTTGCTCCTGACTTTAGTGGTCAAAATTTGAACGAAAGTGGAGAGATGCGAGATAGCTTTCTTCATGTCTGAATTCTCCCCTCGAAGCGAGCGCACCTGAGATTCCATATCCTAGATGTGTGTAAGAATTTCAGAAGAAGGACTATCCTGATGGAGAAGGGAGTCCAAGTTGATGATCCCACAATTGTCACCCTTGTTATGTTTCCATTTCCTGTCGATTTCCATATCACCGGGACTGTCGTGAGCTCGCTGCGGAGAAACACACTGAGCCTTGCCCAAACCAACGTCAATATTCGACAATCCCCTGCCATTGCCCGCATCAAGTCCACATACGGAGAGCTGAGCAGAGCCTCTGTTCTGACCCTGCCCCAAATCAAGGGGAGTCCAATTACCCTTGCCATGTTCTTCATGTTTGGAGTGACCACAGCAGGTGCACTTTGCCAGTCCACCAGGAGAAATCTGGAGCTCAGAACCACCATTACCTTGCCCCTGGACTAAATCAGAGAGATAGCATTTCATTCCAACCCCCCCGAAGTGAGTCTAAATCTACTTTATACATCTTCGGCATTGAAGCACAAGATGACATCGGGCGACATTGCAATCCTCCATGCTCAAACAGAGAAAACCGACCTAAGAAATATCATAGTGAGAGACTTGTTGCATACTCAAACCTCCAACTTCGAGCAGGATATAAGCTGAGGTTTCCTTGGGGACTATCCGCATTGATCTCCCATGTGCGAGACAGATGGTGTCTTCCAGGGGAGGCCTCCAAATGAGCCAAGGGTACGTGGGTGCTGTTCGAGAAGATCCAACAGAGATGTTGCATTTAATCCAAATCGGAGACGAGATTAGCCTATAGTTAGATAAGGACGAGACCATGGAGTTAAACTAGGAGATGTAGAAGGTTAAGGGACCCAAACATCAACAAGATGTTGTTCATTACTGATAGCAAGGCCATAATCAAGGCCAGCGTTGATGTTAGGCATTACATCTTCTCTCTTATTGTTATGCCTTAGGATGTGGAAGAAGGAGACTGAGTGAAACTCATTGAGCAAATAGACAAAGTGGTGATGAAGCTTGGAGACCGGCTTTCATCAATTTTTGGCTAAGGCCCTTCCTTCCTTGATTACCAGCATAGAGTTTCCAAGGGATCCAAGGTCCTCAACCTTTCCCTGCCTTGCAACCTCCATACCTTTGATTAGAGTGAGCCATTCCGCCTCATTATAGGTCCTGCTTCCAATACCCCATGCATAATCCTTCACTTTGTTTCCATAAGAGTCCAAGAGGACTCCCCCCGCACATGACAACCCTATGCATGGATGAAACTTCATTAACCTATGTTATAGCATTTATTACCATTTAAGATCCCGCGTGACCCTCGTGCGGAAATTCTTTTAATATCTCTGCGACTGTCAGATGTCAACTACTAGCGGCGCAATTGAAGGCTCATCAATGGACCATCACCTCCACAATTCGAATTTTGGCTCCTTACACTCCTTGTGGAATTAAACATCCCTCTTTGTGTTCTTGGAACCACTACATGAGGTGATGGCATTCATATTTGGAGCTAGTTGTTTCTTGGCCACATCTTGGCCTATAAAAGGAATCCATGGGCATGCATCTTGTAGAGAGAAGAAAGAGTGAATTTATGTTGTTGGATTGGTGTTAGAGATCCTTCATATCTCACATCTTCCCACCTTTGAAAGAATTCCAAAGATCCCTTGCCTCCTTCCTCCAAGGAGCAATATTTTCTCTCCATTGTTGCTTCCTTCCTTAAGGAGAAATCTCATAATTTTTTTAGCATAGTTTAGGCTTGTTGAAGTTGTTGTAGCTTATGGGTTCTTGGCTTGCCTAACTCATAGCTATTGATGTTTCCTTGGATACAAGTTTCAAGGATAATAGGGAAGAGTGCTCACCCTTGTGCTATTTTTCTCTCAATAGTTCTAATGACGACTCCACTAATTTTTCGTTTATTTATTTTAAACCAGGTTGTTTTATGCTAAGTGATTAGTTATGGGTGATTTTCATTTGCAGTAGATCATTTTACCAAGTCCAACTCCAAAATTTGGCCCCCTATTGTCCACACTAATTTTTTTACATAGTAGCGCAGATTGTTGGAATATTTTATATTCCTTGGAAGGTAATAATGTCTTTGTATTATGTCGGAAGATATCCACAATCTTATGTAAAAGAGTAATACATTATATCCCATATTCATTATGGTAAAATATACTTTTGATATTCATTATTATATAAAGAGATGTTATTATGGAGACTTATATTATCCCACATGTAATATGTGAGAGTAATTCCTCATCATCTCTTAGTATATAATAGAGTCAAGGGAGTCACATCACTCATCCATTGTGGATCATATCATGATCTTTACTTATTCACAAGTATTTCTATATTATATTGGGGTTATTGGCATTGCTCTCTTGTAAGCTTGAGGGAGATATTCTAGAGCTAATAGAAGACTACCTTCCTATGGACGTAGCCCAATTGGGTGAACCATGTATATCTAGTGCACTCTTTTCTCTTGTTCTCTTTTTGTACTTATTGTTGATCTATTATTGTTTTGCATAGATAGGTAAGCTAGTTTAGTTAGATCCATATCTCTGACATGGTATCAGAGCTTGTTGCTATGATCTAACACCTTCAATTGCTTTGAAAACAATATTTTATCATTTGGGCATTGTTTATTTCTTGTAGATTTGCTTTCTATTTGGTAGCCATTAGGCTTCTCTTCAGATCTGGGCATATTTTTGCAGTTTTTTACTTTTAACCCTAACCTTGTTGTGTATATTTTTGCAAAATTTTTTTAAGGATTTCTTAATTTTATTTTTGTAGATCTATATGATTTTCTGATTGTCCTCAAGGAGATCTATCTTCCGGTTGTCAGAATGGAATTTTTCATCCAATTTTGGTAGACTTTGTGCAGGTTTCCGTGTTCGACATAATCAACACTGTTTTAGGCCTTAAACTGGACACTCACGACTTTTCTTCACAGAACCTGCGGTTAACTGCGACTGTGCCTACTGCGAACCCGCGAGTATACTGCAAACCTGTGACTTCCAGTGAGTAGACCCGCATATGCTATGGCATACTCACGACTGTTCTCACTGCTAACTCTCACTTACTTCACTCTACTCGCTACTCTCTTGTGCAGAGACCTGCGAGTACTTCGACACAACCGCGACTTTACTGCACAGACACCTGCGAACACCCCGATCAGAACCACGAATTTTCCTTTACAGACCCGCGAACCCACGGCTGACTCTACTGTAAACCCACAAGTAACTGCGACCTTTGTCGTGCAGAACTCGCGAGTATCAGTGTTTATTCACTAGTTTCCTGTTGGCAGACTCGCGAGTGACTTTTCTTGGCACTTTTTCAAAAGGGCTGTAAGTAAAAGTTTATTTCCCTTACTGTTTTCTACTATGTTTTATGTAGATCAGTACGGCAAAGTATTTTAGTTTTCTATTATTCATTTTCTTTCGCTTGTCATTTCTAGCATTTGGGTTTATTGTCAATATTTCTATCATTATGACTTCAAAAGTAGCTTTTGTTCTTGAACTTGTTGGTCCTAACTATCTTGCATGGAAGAGAAAAATGATTGATGTTATCAGGAGTAAGAACCTATGGAGGATTGTTAATGGTGAACACATGAAACCTATTGATGTTCAAGCTTTGGCTATATGGGAAGATAAATGTGATCAAGCAAAAGGGATCATTGGTCAAATGGTTGCAAATAGTCTTCAGGTAAGTATAGAGGTAGAAGACAGCCCCATTGAGGCATGAAAAATTCATGCTTCTTTATTTGATAAATTTGATGATGTTTCTACTTATTACCTTGAAAATAATATTTTTGAGCTAGATCCTACTAACTTTGAAAGAGTAGAATTATATCTTGCTGAAGTGAAAACTTTAAATGAAAATTTAAATAATTCTGGTAAAGATTACAAGAAAACAGACACTACTCTTATAATTCTTGTAGAACAAAAATTGCCATCTTGTTTTGATATGTTCATTCAAACTAAGAATAGAGCTCTTGAATTGTCTTCACATACCACGAAATCTAATTTTGATGATTTTTGTAAAGGATTGATAAATGAGCAACAAAGGTTAATTGTTTCAGGACAAGTCTCACCTAATATGGATCTTATGGCACATAATCCTAAAAGTTTTAATAATGTTAAAGGTTCTAATTCACACACTTCAAATCATACTAATAAATCCCATCATGAAAATAGTAAGAAGAAGAAAGTGTATGATCCTTGTAAGCATTGTGGTAAAACTAATCATCCTAAAAGTAATTGCTTTAAAGCGAAACGTTTAATGGCTAAAGCTAAAAACAAAGGTTATGATGAATCACAAGTAGCTTTAAGTGCCTTTGTTGTTGTCATCTAGTAGTTCTTCTTCTAATGTTTAATGACTAAATTTGCATTTTTTGTTGTTCATGCTTAATCATGTTGATTTCTAATCATGTCATGTTTATTTTGTTCTTTAGCAATTTTATAAAAGCAATCTAATCTTTGTCATTTTTTTTGCTCACTATTTATATGTTGTGGCTGACACTTAATGTGTAAAAGTAACTTCATTTTCCATAATTTTCAAGTTAATATTTTATTTGATCATATCATGTTTCCATATTTTATATGATGTTTGCTAACCTTTGGTATATAAGCATTTTCATTTCTGTATGAGCAATGTTGTTTTTTATGATCTTTGTATGTTTTAATCTTAGAATTTCTTGTGTAGATAAGTTCTCTGTTTATGTTTCCAGAAATAATGAAGCACCATATTCTACTGTTAAAGTCATGATGTTCATCTGTATGATATCATTTTCGAAGTATAGACCATTGGGGTCTTGTTTCTTCGATGTTTGAGGTCTTATACAAAAATTTATATTACACCTTGATTGGAAGAATGTCTGTTATCCGCATGTATATTGGCCATCTGGGTATTTTGCACACTGTTGTGGTGTTCTTAGCCACAAGTTCTATTGTATCAGCCATCAAAAGGTATCTGTATAATGGTGTGGATGTTACATCATATTTCTTCAGCTATCAGTTATGTTTGTGATGATTCTTGTGGTGATCTGGGCATCTTGATGTTAGATTGCATCACATGTTCTCGGCATTTTACTGTTAGGCATTTCATTGTACAACCTGGTTCGTGTGCAATTTCATGATTCAGTGAGAAGCGGTTGTTCTTCATCAAATTCCATCAGCCGAAGTGTTCTTCTTATTTGCAGCTTTGGTTCTTCTAGAAGTTGTCATCAAGGGGGAGCAGTAATGATTCCTTCCTTCCTTTGTTAGTGGGATTTTCTCCCAGCCATTATTAAGGGGGAGTGTTAGAATATTTTATATTCCTTGGAAGGTAATAATGTTTTTGTATTATGTTGGAAGATATCCACAATCTTATGTAAAAGAGTAATGCATTGTATCCCACATTCATTATGGTAGAATATACTCTTGATATTCATTATTATATAAAGAGATGTTATTATGGAGAACTATATTATCCCAAATGTAATATGTGAGAGTAATTCCTCCTCATCTCTTAGTATATAATAGAGTCAAGGGAGTCACATCACTCATCCATTGTGGATCATATCATGATCTTTACTTATTCACAAGTATTTCTATATTGTATTGGGGTTATTGGCATTTCTCTCTTATAAGCTTGAGGGATATATTATGGAGATAATAGAAGACTACCTTCCCGTGGATGTAGCCCAATTGGGTGAACCACGTATATCTGGTGTGCTCTTTTCTCTTGTTCTCTTTTTGTACTTATTGTTGATATATTATTGTTTTGAATATATAGGTAAGCTATTTTAGTTAGATCCATATCTCTGACACAGATCCCGACGTCTCATCCGTGCTATAGCATGAAGATGCCTTCTACAGTCACACTACCTGCAAAGATAATTAGTCCACCACTCGCAAAATATTCTTCTTTCTGACTCACACACATTTTTGGTGTGTTTCACGCACTACCGCACGTCTTTTTGTAATTGTTCCCTACTATCGCGGGGGAGAGTGATAGTTTTCCGCACTACAATCATTTAATTTTCTTTTTATCTGCATGCAACAATATTGCAGCTCCAATGGTTGCTCACTGATGAACTAGAATAATCTAACTTACAATAGTTTTCATTAATTCTATAGCAATTATCCCACTTACACTAATATTATGGATTAAAGAGTCTGCATATATCGAAACTTACTTAGGTAACCAATCTCGAGGTTTTCAATGGGCCTCATTGTTGTCACTAGTATTCAAGACATCTTTTCTTTGTATTTACTTGACATGGTTTTAGGATCAAATATAGTGTATAATCCACTTGTTGCACACAAGCAAGGACCTAAAGACTCTTGTCTCTACAAGTATGCTCTTCACCTTGCACTTCTTGTGAGCTTAGTGAATCAGAAAGGGGTGAGAAGTGTGAAGTACCTCCATTGCACACTTTTACTTCATTAGCACTTTGTTTGCAAAGCACCCTTAGCATCTTTTAGAGTTAAACTTTGATTTCCATTTTGCATTTACTTTACACTCTTCTAGTTAGTTTGCAACAATCAATTTTATCACCTCACATGTGTTTGCACCACTAGCACACACTAAGGGACCTAGAAAAAATTTCGCTCCAAATATGCTCTTCACCTCGCACTTCTTGTGAGCTTGGTGAATTAGAAAAGGAAGGGAATTGTGAAATACCTCCCTTACACACCTTAGTCAAAAGTAGACTCTTAAAATCAACTTTGTAAATTGCCAACCAACTAAAATCCTCCACGGGAGGTCACAAGACAATATTTTAGTTAGGTAGGATTGATTGGGATAGGAATCCATTAATTCCCACCAATCTAGTTTCATTAGGGATATTTTGAAACACAGCATTGTTGACTTATAGGGTAATATCAAAATATTGCTATAAGCAAGTGTTCAAAGAAAACCTAGATCAGAAGTGCACTGTGACCAACCAAGTTAAAGATGAGGTATATTTTCCCTGCTCTCCCCTACGAGTCACTTAGCTCGTTGTAGGGAGATGACACTATACTGTGTAGGTCGAATCATTGATCCACACTTCATGCATGGTATCTTAATGGCCAAATTTAGGACATTTCCAAGGAGAAATTGTGGGTGAAATTGACTCCTAAAGTAATCTATTGTCGTTGGGAGGTGTTTACAAGTCTTCTTGATTAGAACATTAGCCCCATATCCGGTAGAACTGGTTCTTTGTTACCTTCACTAGTCAATTGGTGCATGGATCCCATTAGCACCATCAGTTGTGCTTTTGGAAATCCTAGTTACATTTGAGAGGAAGTACGTTAGGTATTTTTAGGGAATTTACACTTATTTTCTTTCTAAATAAAAGTTCACTAACTCATAATTAAAAAGAACCTACATGTGGGAACTCTTGCACTAAACTAAGTTTGCACATATCACTCATGTTTTGCACCATATTTCATTTGTTGTGGTTGGCATATTTTTGCATTTCTTCAATTGTGTTTAAATTCCCCCATCACTCTCATTTGACACTAATCTTTCACTATAGAGGAACAAAACAACCCCCTAAGGCAATCTCGAAGACTGCAAGGCTTATCCCCTCTCTCGAGGGGTGTTTTTACACCATCTCCCCATGATTCACGCGGAAGACACTCTAGTTGGGTCCAATCCCAGGCCACATTCATAGGATCATTAGGGCGAGGTCGCTCCTTGCTTGGTTCATTTTATCCTCTTGGAGAGAGTGTTAATCATTTTACCTCCTCCACTATCGGAAGAGGTTCACCTTTATTTTCTCCCCTTGGAGAGAATCTAGATACATTTACCTCCCCCCTCTTGAAAAAGGTTCTCCTTTGGATTCTCCTTTAAGATATCATTTGGACCACTTTGATCCATCCTCTCTCGTAGGAGGTCATTCATTATTTTCAACACCACCTCTGTCTCCCCCTCGTGGAAACCACACACTAAATACAATGGCAGGACCAAATCCTCTTAACCTACCCTTCATGGATAGTCTAAATCTCCCTGATTCAGCCAAATTGATCAATGACCCTATTGCACATGATCCTACACGGGCAGATATGCTAGGTAAACTTCCTTCCAATATCCCTAAATTCTAAAGGAAGCAAGGAGACAACCTCGCCAATCATGTCATGTCCTTCCACCTATGGTGTTCATCCAATAGTATAGTGGAATATTTAGTGAGGCTTCGCATATTTTAGAGTACCTTCATCGGGACGACAACCAAATGGTATGTAAACTTGACAACATCAACCCATGCCACCTTTGTGACGTTTTTCCACGGTGTTCCTCACATACTTCCAACTCCCAAGTCATCATGAACTCGGTCTCAAAATTCTCACCGAATTTCGGCAAAACACATCTACACAAATAGTATATCATATCCATGAGTGGCATAGATGTTGTACCTTGTGTAAGATCAACATACAACCTCAGTTCCTATTGGATAGGTTCATCAAATCACTCCAACCTTCTATAACAAAATATGTGGCAACCTCTATGCCAAAAAATTAGGAGGATACCATCATGAAGGTTCAACATTTTGACCTTATCTATGGATAATTCAGATACTTATACATTATCCTCCTTGATTCCCCTAGGCACTGTGTTAAATTTTCTGAATTTACTTCAATCTGATCTAGGATCTTAACTGAGAGAACAACATGTACAGCATATCTACAGCATATCAATCATGGAGACAATAATGCAAGCACACAAGAGACACAAAGATTTACTTGGGGAAAACCATAAAGGTGAAAAACCCCAATAACTTCCTCAGAGATAGATAGAGCAATGATACAACCAACCATGAGAGATAGACATAACCTAGCAGCAGATCCTCCTCCTCCATAAGTGCGCCACTCCTCCTTGAGTGCATGTGTGAGAAGTGAGTGAGTAAATAGAGTGCATCCCGCACTCTATTTATACTTGACTTGACTTGCCTTTTTACCTAACTCATGTAGGCTCGAACTTAACCACATAACATAATGCTGACTGGGCCGACCCCCAATAGGGTGGTCTAATAACCCTTTGACCCACATGGCCAACCCCAATAGGGTGGTCTAATAACCCTTTGACCCACATGACTTTTACAAGGCCGACCCCAAACAAGGTGGTCTAATAACCCATCAAGTATAAGTTACGACACTTATAATATAAATGACGACACTTCCGTATAGAGGAATAATACCATCTCTATAGGAATACAATATACATATATGTGAAATACATTCCGAAGTTACATATACATCAACACTCCCTCTTAACTAGGAAGGTATTTCTCAGCACAGTTCTTCTAGCACAAGTCATCTTCTCTAGATCATCGTCACTGGATAATCGTCATCGAGTCATCATCATCGTCACTGCTACTGCTATCTCAATCAATCTCTGAATCTACTCACCATAGGAAGTTCTACAGAGCCAGTCCTTTTTCATACTGGGTGTAGGCCCACCACTTGCAGGTCTTCGTCATCACTGGCCATACTGTGGAATCCTCAGGACTTATTACGTGCGTCACAAAACCTCGAAAGAGCATCCCAGGCTGTTACGAGCACACAACTCTACCTATAGGATCTCCCAGGGCACCGAATTACATGTGACCTCACCACAAAACCTCGCAAGAGCATCCCAGGCTGTTACGAGCACACAGCTCTACCTATAAGATCTCCCAGGGCAATGAATTACATGTGGTCATGGCAAAACCTCACAAGAGCATCCCAGGACTGATTACGGGCACACAGCCCAACCTATCGGATCTCCCAGGGAAACGAATTACATGCCATAGGACAAATCCTCGAAAGAGCATCTGCCAGATATCCCAGGGAACCGAATTACATGCCATAGGCAAAACCTCAAAAGACTATCTGCAGATCTCCCAGGGCACCGAATTACATGTCCTCCCAGAGCAAAACCTCGAAAGAGCATTTGCCAGATATCCCAGGGAACCGAATTACATGCCATAGGCAAAACCTCGAAAGACTATCTGCAAATCTCCCAGGGCACCGAATTACATGCTCATTTGCACAACCTGATCCACGACCATAGAGTATCAACCTAATACTCACCATACATCATCCTGATGTACACATGATCATCCTGATCATCATCATTGCAACATCCTGCTGCATGTCATCTGGAGCAACATCCTGAAGCTCGTCATCCATGATCATCCTGATCATCAACACTACAACATCCTGCTGCATGTCATCTGGAGCAACATCCTGAAGCTCGTCATCTATGATCATCCTGATCATCACTGCAACATCATGTTGCATGTCATCTGGAGCAACATCCTGAAGCTCGTCATCTATGATCATCCTGATCATCACTGCAACATCCTGCTGCATGTCATCATACCTGATCCACTTGATCATCAATGCATCTACCTGATGCATACCAAGTATCTACCTGATACATATCATCATACATGATCCTCCTGATCATCAATGTATCCACCTGATACAAATACAAATACATGATACATATCACCATACATTATCCACCTGATCATACAATGTATCCACCTGATACATATACAGATACATGGTCCAAGCATCCAACATGATGCATACATACATACATAAAATGATCCAACTGATCATATCTAGCATCCACATGATGCGTACATACATACATAAAAATGATCCAACTGATCATATCCAACAGAAACCAGAGCATCATCCTGATGCTCATCATCCAGCGCTTACATCCATAGCCATGTGAAGGATCCTCCTTCCAACATGCTTGGAATGGCTTCAGCAAATGTGTCCATCACTTCTTCCTCGAAGTGTCCTCAATCTGAAGAACGCCAAGCCTCTCTCTGCAGTACTCGAACTTCACCCTGGCTAGTGGCTTCATCAGCACATCTGCAATCTGCTCATCCATCGCAACATACAGGAGCTTCACAGCTCCTCTCTGCACCATATCCCTGATATAGTGATTTTGATCTCTATGTGTTTCGACCTATCATGAAACACAGGGTTCTCGGACAGCTTCACAACTCTGGTTATCACAGAAGATACCAGTAGCATCCAACGAGAGATCAAATAACTCAGACAGTAGCTTCCGTAGCCATACTGCCTCACAACTAGCTGAACAGGCTGCAACATACTCTGTCTCAGCTGTACTTAGTGCTACGCAGGACTCCTTCCTGCTAAACCAAGAGATCAAACCTGATCCCATACTGAAGAAACACCCAAATGTGCTCTTCCTGTCTGCAACACTACCAGCCCAATCTGGATCAACATAACCCTGTAAGTTAAACTTTTGATCCGCCTCATACCTGATTCCATAATCCACTGTAACCTTCAGGTACCTCAGAACATGCTTTACAGCAATTAGGTGAACACTCCTCGGATCCGTCAGGAACTGGTTCAATGTGTTCACAGCAAAGCAAATGTTTGGTCTCGTGTTTGTTAGGTACATCAAGGACCCAATCATCTGACGATACATAGAGACATCAACTGGCTCAGATGAAGCATCACCAAGAAGCTTCAGGTTCGATGCCATAGGTGTGGCCATGGCCTTGCAATCCATCATCCCGAACCTCTTCAGGATCTCTACTGCATACTTCCCTTGTCCAAGGAAGATTCCATCTGCACTTTGCCACACCTCCATGCCAAAAACAAATAGTGCATCATCCCCAAGTTCTTCATCTCGAACTCAGCAGCAAGCTTCCGCTGCGTGTCGGCAATCAATCTATCTTCACCTGATACAAACAGGTTATCCGCATACAAAAGTAGTATCACTGGATTGCCTTCCTCAACCTTGTAGAAAAGGTTGGAGTCCGCTTTATTCTTGGTAAAGCCCAAACTAGATAGAAAGCTGTCTATCCTACCATACCAAGTTCTGCACACATATATGACTACACCATGCTATCTTGAAATCCATCTGGTGTATCTTCCATTTCATCACTTTCATATTTCTCTATGCTGCCATTTGCAGCATGCTTGATCTTGATAGATCCATATGGAAGTCATAACAAACTTCCCTTCAGGTCTTGGGACTACATCCCAAACATCATTCTTCATGATCGACGGATCATGGCATTCCATTTCTTCATCCCAGATCCTGGGAACTTCAATATCTTCAATGTTTTCAATATATATCTTTGTTGCTGGAACAAATGTTGTAGTCCTTTTGTAGGTGAAGATATACGGTCTTTCCTACAAAACAGGTTAAATTGCATGATTAGAAACATCTCATAATTTTCAGAACAAATTCTTACACATAAAGAAATATGTCATACAGTCATGCAATTATCTTAGCCAATGCTTCAATACAACATTTGTCCATATCCCATAACTTTCTAGATGCCTTCCAATCTCTACTAGAACATTGTTAAGAGTGTGCACAACTCCCAACATGTCAGCAAAGAGGTTTCATTCTAGATAAGTAGCAATGGAATGTTGTACAGTGCCATAGGCCACTTACCCATGTATATTAGTAGTATACTGTTCATCAATGCAACTATTCTAATATGCACAATACATATCCTAAGTCTAGGAACATGAGCATATACATCATTGAACAATTTTATTTAAACAAACAAATATGCAAGAAATGATAATTAAAATACTTATCTTTGTTTGTTCGTTGGGTGGACTCCCTCTGAGTCTTCGCTTCCTTGCAGGAGATGCTGGAGTCCTAATTTGAAGTAGCTACTTCTACACCTTTCTGTTGTAGAAAGATGGTCAACTCCCTCTGAATATCTGCATCCTTTCATAAACCATTGGAGTGTACTCCCTCTTGATCTTTGCTTCCTGGATTACCTGTTCTTGAACTCATATTCATCCTTGGTCCCTATGCATGCTTATTAGTATCATGATTGTGTTATCCTTGTGATCTCATATAAAATCATACATTCATTAGTATACTATTAAAACACAATAATCTCAAGCATGTATAGTCATGATCATTTCAAACAAAAATAATAAGCATTAGCATTCAAGGTTCATGTAGGATTCTTATGGTTAGTCAAATCATAAGAGACATAACATGTAATTACTCAAACCCATGACTCTTTGGGTTAGTTGAATCATCAATCAAGATAAGAGATATAATATGCATAAAAACCTGTGATTATTCAAACCTATAACTCTTCGGGTTAGTTGAATCATCAATCAAGATAAGAGATATAAGATGCATAAAACCCGTGATTATTCAAACCTATACCTTCATGATTCTTCTGGTTAGTCATATCATCAATTATGGTACGAAACATAATATGCATACAACCATGATTATTCAAACCTATGACTTCATGAATAATCATTATCAACAACAAAACAGTATAAGATCCTAACACAAGGTAGGATTCTAGCATGATATAGGAAAAACATACCTAGATTAGCATGCTAGCTAGTTATGTCTAACATACTTGCATAATTTCTTCTGGTTCTCTTCAGGGACTTGTGCTAGTAACCTGCATGTCTCATAGGTTAACTATTACAAAACCAAGTTATACATACCTCATAAATGGATCTTCTATGAGATCCATGACAATGGATGAATCTTTGTCCTCATGTTATCATGACATATGTTCTTGGACCAGAACATGATTTGTCTTTCTTGGTGTACCTTTCATGTTAGTAGACAACATAAACCTAATACAACACCACAATGCATTAGTACAATCATAAGTGTCAACACCCTAATCAATGAATATTTTCTATCATGCATTCATAGTTTTATTAAGGTGATATGACAAGTCTAAAATCAAGATTGTACTAACCGTAATAACATGAAGACAAACATACCATAAACTTAATCATGAACAAATATCAAAACATACCTCGATGAGTCATACCTGTCGAGATCGGTTGAAATCTTCTTATGTAAGGCCTTAGCCTCATCTCCCTCTGAAACAGGAACTTCTTCACTTATGCAGGTGACCAATCCATCTTCTTCTAGGATTAACCCAATCCACTTGATTTAAAGAACTGGAACTAGAGCTAGATATGGGTTTGTTAGAGAAACCCCAAAAATTCAAACTTTGAATTTCAAACTTCCGAGAGGATAGAAATATGCACCTTGATGAGCTGATCAAGCTGTATATTTAGAATTTGAAAATTGCAAAGTTTCACTCCTCAATTTTTCCTTTGAAACTTTCGGATTCACTGGACATGACCCTGAACTGGGGTTTGATGAAGCCCACTCTTTTTTTCCCATCAAAAGGTTTGATCCAAAGCTCTAATCTTCTATTTTTCTGAGGAGCTTCCAGCCGTGGTCACAGATTTCAAAAATTCCCATTTTTACAGAAGCCCTAATTTTCCTCTTTTCTGATCAAAGTCTCGAACTAGGGTTTGATCAAGCCCGGCCTTCTACCCAACCAAAAATTCTGATCTTGGTCTCTAAATTTTTATTTTGATAAGTAGCATTCAGCCGTGGTCTCGGATTACAAAAATTCCAACTTTCTACGAAGCCCTAAATTCCGGAAGCCATGAATGAAGGTACTCAAAAATAATTCTGTTTTGACAGAAATATGTACCTGATTGTTTCTGGTGTACCTCCGAATTTTTCGATCCACAGGGTTTGAAAAAGTTTCCTGAGATATCCTGACCTGTTATCTTTCCATCCTGATAGGTCTGACCTCAATTGGATTCTCTGAGAGAGATTTATGTCAAATGTCACAACATGACCTGTTTTGGGATAAAACAGGATAGCGAACTTGTACGACTTGCCACGTGTCACTGTTTGAACTTCGGCCTCTGAAAACATTTCCTGAGATAGCTCGGCCTGTTATCTACCTGACACTTTTTACGAAATTTCATTTGGAGCTTCCTAGCCCAGGTTATGACCTTTTTCCCAAGGTCACCTGATTTTGACTCAGATCTGGAAGAGGCAGAAACCCTATATTGTACAGATCATAAATCACAAAGTACAACGAATTAGAGGTTTTCCTTTGGACACAAGGTACCTGGAGATTTAGGCTTCGTCCTGTAACAATTTCAGATCTGAAAAATTTGCCAAAACGGATTTATAGCGAAAGTGCTACGACGACTGGTTTTTGCTATATCAAGCCCTAGCATCGTAATTGTAACAAGTGTCATACATGCCATATCATGCCTTCTTTCAGGCTAGCTCTGATACCATGTTAAATTTTCTGAATTTACTTCAATCTGATCTAGGATATTAACTGAGAGAACAACATGTACAACATATCTACAGCATATCAATCATGGAGACAATAATGCAAGCACACAAGAGACACAAAGATTTACTTGGGAAAAACCATAAAGGTGAAAAACCCCAATAACTTCCTCAGAGATAGATAGAGCAATGATACAACCAACTATGAGATATAGACATAACCTAGCAGCAGATCCTCCTCCTCCATAAGTGCGCCACTCCTCCTTGAGTGCATGTGTGAGAAGTGAGTGAGTAAATAGAGTGCATCCCGCACTCTATTTATACTTGACTTGACTTGCCTTTTTACCTAACTCATGTAGGCTCGAACTTAACCACATAACATAATGCTGACTGGGCCGACCCCCAATAGGGTGGTCTAATAACCCTTTGACCCACATGGCCAACCCCAATAGGGTGGTCTAATAACCCTTTGACCCACATGACTTTTACAAGGCCGACCCCAAACAAGGTGGTCTAATAACCCATCAAGTATAAGTTACGACACTTATAATATAAATGACGACACTTCCGTATAGAGGAATAATACCATCTCTATAGGAATACAATATACATATATGTGAAATAAATTCCGAAGTTACATATACATCAACACATTGGTCATTGGATGCAACACCTGTGGGTTTGTCACACTCGGTGAATGGTATTTTTGGGTTCATTTCCCATCTAGGAAAGGTTCCTCCTACTACTCCGCTTCCATTTAATATGGCCCCGCAATACCCACCCACGCAACCTGTGTCGGTCCCCCCTCCTCATGTACCAACCCCATTAGTTGTTCAATTATAGTATGGACCCTATAGTCCTATTTTCCTGAAAATTAGCCATGAAGCAGCGGTTCCTACACTGCAAATGGCACAAGCCATTCCTACTCCCACATCTTATGGAGCGCAAACTGCATTTGTCCCACCAGTGGGATATAACCCTTACTATCCATTTCCATTCCCGACCAGTCAAACCCCCACACCTCACATGGGGGGTCAACCTTGTTTATCCTTCTTTCACACAACAAGCTCAATATTTCGAATAGTTAAACACCGCAAATCCCCATAAACCTCAAAATCAGGGGAAGAACAAGCAAAACCAACAACAAGGGAAAGGAGGAAATCCTCCTCCCCAGTAAAAATAGAACCTAGGTAATAAAAATGCAGGGAAAAATAACCCCCCCAGGCAAGGGAAGAACACCACCCTAAGAACCAATTACTCTTTCTCCATTTGCGAAGAATATGGTCATTAAACCCATCACTTCCCTCTTATCCCCAACTACCAACAACCGGTGGAAGCTAAGAAGAAGACAATGATAAATCCTCCCCAAACCCAAACCTCTATCTAACAACAACCCTTCACCAATCAAGGGGTCGTTACACAATAGCAGGTTCCCTGCCCCTTCGGTGATGGATCCTTCCAAAATATTTACACGCTGGATGTTAATATTCAGACTCAAGCCAAAGGTTATGATAGGACTGAAGCTCCCCAAGTGGAAAATGTCCCTATCCCCTTGGGGGGGCCTTTGCAAATACCACGCCCAAGTACTGAACATATCCCAAGGATCCCCAAATTTCCACTTCGTCGCACACCTAATAATCCCCACATGAAAGCCGCCCACAATTACAGTATTTTGGATGAATTAGCTCAGTCACCCACCACAATGTCCACATTATAGGTGCTACAGTCATTCCCAACCCAATGAAAGGCATTACTCAATGCACTTGATGCCATCGACCCTTTTGACTCAGGCCTCATGACCTTTGATCTCGACAAAGGTGAACCATGACTACCCTCTTTAGTCGCATTTCAAGTCCCAATCATATTAAATAACATTATGATTCATCATTGTATCATTGATGAAGGCACATTCACTTGCATCATGTCCTCTAATGTTTGGAAGCGATTGGGATCACCCGAGATGGTTCCCTCGTCTATCGCCCTTCGCGCATATGATGGGATACCATCCCAACCTAGAGGATTGCACCAAAATTTCCCCATAGAGATGGGGGGAAAGATGTTCATGATCGATATAATCGAGGTAATCAGTGCTCAACTCAAGTACAACATCATGTAGTGCCGTAGTTATATGTATGCCATGAAGGAGGTTTCCTCCTCAGTCTTCTGTATCATGATGTTTCCCTTAAATGGGAATATTTTCACCCTCGACCAACTCAATTACTATGATCCCAATGCCACTAGAAACCCTGACAATATCCTACCCACTGTCGCCGAAGCAAATCAACCCCACTATGTTGATATTGCCCCCGATATCTGCAAGGATTCTAACTTGCTAGGGGTGTACTCTATTCCACAACGTGATATCCCCACATCCACCAATGGCCTAATGTGCACAATTTTCACCACTGAAAATGGGCCCACCTCCCCCTCAACACCGTCATTAGCACCACCATTGAGCCATGGCATTGAACAAACATCGAGCCCATCGGTACCTCCTATTTTTCAAATACCATTCTTGTACCTTCCCACATGAGTGCAAGAGATGTTGGTTATGGCTCATTTGACTCTACCTAGACTCCCTTTAGGTATACTTGTATGGTACCTTGTGCCACCATACCCAAAAATGGATTCTAAACTAGTATACCACTATGCGTTTGTCCCTTTTTTGGCTATTACACCTACTAGTCCAGTTATGTCATCTGTAGCTCCAGTTGGACCTATGACATCCACAACTAAACTAAAGTTGTCACCACTAAGACCACCAATGGGGGCATCAAACAACCTAAGTTGAAAGGACCCCTCCTCCCTACCCATGAACCCAGAACATCGGGAGTCGCTAGGCCTAAAGTGGGGGGCATCAACCAACAACGGTTAAAATCTCTAGTAATGACCAATACTCCCACATGGAGAGTCACTCCACCATGTGATTTTTGTGGGAAAGAAGGTCAAGTGACCAACCTGTGCCCCACCTTTCTAGAGCTCAGGAACTTGCTCAATACCTCGGTCAGTGTGACCCATGCTCCACCTTTAGTAGCAGGGGGAACCTCATCTATTCCCACATCTAAGACCATATCATTGTGTAACAATGACGCATGTATGATTTGCTCATATTTTGGGCATTACACACACCATTCTCCCGATCTCCCTCGATTTCGAGATGCCTTGGAAACCATTTTCCTCACTCAATCATTGGAAGAAAACTCCCCCCCTTCATCACCTGAAGTAACTTCCATTAATGTAGTCACTAAATCGGTGACAACCCTAGTTTCACCTATCTCAAAACCGGTTCTATCAGCAGTTCCCATTATTGATCCTACAATGTTGCAAGACCCTTCACCTATGGATCTTACGACAACAACACCACATGATGGTTTCTCATCCTGTGGGAATCATACTCACATGATCTCGTCAATGTCCATTACCACCATTTTGGATCAAGTCAACTCCCCTTTGGCAAAGACACCTATCCTCACTCGAGCACCCCACTTTTCGTTCTAGTGTCTCATTTTACGCGCCGAATGAGAAGCTCACCTCGAACTAATGAGGATTCAATATCAACTCACTCACCTTAGCACAGTCCCTCAAGGCTTACCTATTAAGGAATTACGTTCCCCCCTACTGGATACCATCGATATTGCACCTTCTTTGGTCGATTTAATAACTAGTGATGATTCATCATCTTCTGACAGAGATATGGATCATCCACAACCATCACTTGGTTCCTAAAACACAAGGGATATCCTTTCAAATGTTGGATTCCTTTCAATTCATTCAAGTATACTACCACCTAGATATACCTCAAGGTTCCAACATAAGGAGGACCACATCATCATAGGGGTGGAACCATCTTCCACCCCTTACACATTTCATCCACACCTATTGTTACTCACCCCACGGGTGCTCTATGTTTTTGGTTATTATTTTTTCATTTTCAATACCTTTACCATGCTCTTTATTACACTTGGGTATTGGTGCCATGTGTGCAATATACCGACCAAGGACAATATACCTCTTGTTTTTCCATTATAAGAGCAAGACTTCATCCCCCAACAATGATTTCCGGCTTCTATCACATGTATCATTACAAAACTAGCATATAGGCAATGTTTTCACTTTGCTTACATTGCATTTACCAGTATTCTTGCTGATAACCATAGCAGCCTAATTTATAGTCATGAGGTGTCATTAACCTCATCCTTGCTAATAGGATACTATCCCCCATGGGTGTGCACACCATTTCATCTCAATCATTATTTGACACCCATGATGTCGATTCCCCACAAGTCTAAGGAATTGTATCCCTTTGAAATGATTAACCCATAGTTCATCATTTAATAGTTGTGCATTTACTCCCCCACCTTCAGCAGTGAAATGACATCAAATTCCTTGGCAAAAGTTACAATCAAGAACCATAGTTGACCACTCATACCTCCATGAGCACTCTACCATCTACAATATTATTCGTACCACCACCCTCTCCAAGACACCAATGGGGCCTCCACCCTCCAAAGAAACCAATTCCATTCATTTATTCCTGCAGAATCAATCTGCATGGCTTTGATTCATGGGGCGCCCATATTTTCATTTGCAAAACAAACATCACCTCATTATGGAAAAGTTTCTCTGACTCACTTAAAACTGAGGGAAATTCTCCCATCATCAAATTGATTCCCCGATTCACCCAAAACCAGTGGAATCCCACCCATTATCAACTTGGTCCCCCGACACACAAAAAACTGTGGAGACTCCACCAATTATTCTTTATGTACAAACAAGTTCCCCAATCCACATAAAACTATGAAACTCTTGATTCTTTTGGAAGAAACCCATGGTATCCTTTGATCGATGTATTTGAGTCTTCGTATTCTTGTCATTATCAGTTTTTCCAGTCACCATTACTCTAAGTATTGTGTCTCCATCAAAGGCCCTTCACTTGCATCTTGTCTCCCTCTGTTTCACTCCGTACCTTTCCTTCAGGAATGTTGTCGTCAAACCTCCCCTTGTTTACATCAATCAAAGGAAGTTATGAGACCCATGCTTATCAACCAGTCTTGTGTCAGGTTTGTCATTCCTAGAGTTGGTTACAATATGGTCTTGTTTCCTATGATGAGACCCTAGTCTTCTCATATGCTTCAACTCTCACCGACATCAATTCACCATATTCTGAGAGTTGTAGTAGTTGTAGTTGTACCTTGGGTTCCCTTTCAATCACTATAAGGGATCACCTATAACTAAGTAGGGAGAGTCATTAGTGCTCCCTAACTTAGTGGTTTCCACTATGCTTGACGTCAACCACCTATATCACATCAGGGGGAAACTTAATTTTGAAGGTAGCAATGTTCACATTTGCAAAAACATGGTAACAACCAATCTGGTACAATGAAGTTCCCCCTCGCACAGCTTCACCACTACTTTGGTCCTCCACACGGGGGATTCACTAGAAGGAAATATAATACCACGTTCATTCATATTGAGGTATTAAATATTCATGAAAACCTAAAAATTATATTGCTTATATATTAAGGGGCAAAGGGTTTTTTTATTTAATGTAATAATACAAAAATACTTTGGGGACTTTTTTATATGGGCGGGCTGACAAATATCCTCCAAATAGAGATGGCGGGATCACGACTGGATGAGAAATCGGGTTGAGGCAAGGCTCGAGCTTACCAGTATGCAGGGAAATCGCGTCTTGAGGCATGCTTTAGGCCAGGGGTTTCAAGGTGAAGTGGGTTTCCAGTCGATCATAGTCGAGAGATAGTAGTCATTGACAGCCAATTGTTACCAATAACACTTAGCCAGTTGTTACCAATAGCCTTGGGAGGCTCTAAGCCTCCAGGGCCTGTTATAGGCCCTCGATAGGCCTTGGGGGATTGAATACCCAACCACTCATGCCTATTACAGGCCTTGGGAGGTTTAGTCAGCCTCCTAGAGCTTGTTACAGGAACTAGGGGCTTGGATACCTAGCCCACAACAGGCTTAGTCAGTGATTGGGGAACTGCAACATGCAATCTAAATGTTGTACTATGTGCATTGGCTCTAGTGACATACAAGAAGTGATCTCCTATCTCTTCATTAGACCATTAGATGTTGCAAATCATAATGATATATGCTTGAGTAATTGCATTGTGGGTGAAGTAATGTGCATCCACAATATACATCGTAAGAAGCAAGGTGCATTGTAGAATGCATGTGGGGTCATAAGAGGGGTATCATATCAATATACTAGGTAGAAATATAAAGGGGTATAAAAAATGTTAATGAAAAAATTGATACATAAAATATCTAGTGAAAATAGAGGTTTTTTTAAATTGGGAAGGCATATTGGGAGGGGGTTAAAAAAATGATTTTGGAAGGTATTTTCCAATATTCAGTGAAATTAGGGGTATTGATTCATATGCCACGAATGAACGTGCTATGATAGTGGTTTATTGAGTGAAGCCCCCATGGTCCTCCACCCTTATGGTCTCATCATGATCATCAACAGTTCCGCTTCTTAAGTGCTCAACAACAGTTCCAGGTTCAATTACTCTCACATGGATTGAAGGTTCCTTCATCCTTGTCCCAACAATATCTTTGAGTTGGCCCCTCGGTCTTCTCTAATTGTAATACTCTTGACAAAATTTTCACAATAATGGGTATGCCCACCTCATTCGTATACAACAACATTCTTTATTACAGCGTCACCGGATGTCACCATTAATCTTCCCCAATGGGAGGATCCTCTTTCCCACCTATTCTTTGTCCACTATAGAATAGGAGAGAAACAAAAGAAACGATGATGCATTATCGGCTCTACAATCCCTTCCAAACATCATACATCAAGGGGAATCTATTAATGCCTAAATCTCGCACACATACGACATTTTTGTGTTTCTTGTAGTAAGGAGTCATCAACATATAGAATGCATCCCACTAAAGGCATCCTCAACAAATCCAAAAGGCAACATGAGTTCAAAAGTTCCCAAGAATAGTCAAATGAATAGGTCACGCGGCTGAACCTTCATTAACCTGCGATATAGCACGTGTTACCAGTTCAGATCCCATGCAACCATCGCGTGGAAATTCTTTTGATATCCATGCAACTATCAAATCTCACCTACCAATGATGCAATTGAAGGCTCATCAATGGCCCATCACCTCAAAAATTTGAATTTGGGCTCCTTACACTCCTTGTGGCACTAAATATCCCCCTTTGTGTACTTGGAACCACTTCATGAGGTGATGGCATTCACATTTGGAGTTATTTCTTTCTTGGCCACCTCTTATCCTATAAAAGGAATCCATGGTCATGCATCTTGTAGAGAGGAAAAAGAGCAAAGTTATGATGTTGGATTGGGGTTAGAGATCCTTCATATCTCACCTATTCCCACCTTTGAAAGCATTCCAAAGCTCCCTTTCCTCCTTCCTCCAAGGAGCAAGATTTTCTCTCCATTGTTCTCTCAACCCACTTAGCATTTATTTTGGACAAGGAGGACCTCCCTAAGAGTTATTGTTGGCTTCCCTTGAATCCTACACCTCCTAGGTGTTGTACATGCTTGACCAATGGGCAATACAAAGTGATTTTGCATACATGATTTGGTTGTTGAAGTTTGCATTCCTACCCCATTGTCGTTGTTATATTTTTTTTATTTTTCTTTCTTTTATTCAAGTTTCACTAACAACCACTTGCAGGATCACCTGGAGAACTCACTCACTGCACTAGGGGCACCAAGGACCGAGGCCTTGCTGCAACCTACAAGGATTTTCCCCTTACCAAGTGTAAGGATGCACCCTTGTGAAATATTTTCCACAACAATTACCCCCGAAAAGTGACTCAATTGTCTCATATTGATTCACTTATCCTATGCTTTCACTTGGTTCAGTTGGTGCTTTTGATTCCTTTTTTTGTGATAAGTTTGCACGTGTAATGTCCCAGTGGATAGGCGCGCTTTGGCTTAAGTACATGTGGATAAATCTTGTTCAATCAATTGTTGACCCCACCAAATTGATTGAACAAGATTTATGGTGGGGTCACGGATGGCAACTCAGCATTTCATAATATCACATACGAACTTGTTGGACATAACATGGTCCAACTATTTCTAACACGAATCTCATAAATTTAGCACAAATGATTCTCTTGTTCAAATTATGTTGTAATTAGCATCTGTATATAATCATTTTTCCCCATTAATAAATAACATGTGTGTATAATCATTTTTTACAAACACTTTTAGTCCAAGCCTAATTATTATTATTATTAATATATACACTTCTTTCTATTTGTTTTTAATATTTAATTTTATAAATATATGAATTTATATATGTTAATGTCATTATACTAAATATTTGAGCTTTATATATGTTAATGTTATTATACTAAATATCCAAGCTAGGTGTCATTCAAACTTAATAAAGGATATTTATTAAAAAAATATTCATGGAATATTTTTGAACAAACACTTTGTTGTCACCAACCAGAAATTGAGAATGTTGTTTGCTCCAATGTAAACATAATAAGATTATGAGGTGTATGAAAGAGATGGATAAACTTTGGCCTATACTCAAAAACTTGTTTTGTAAGGCAATGTTTTGTCATAAACCTTTCCTTGTTTTGATGGAGACTCTACTTAATATGATAGCATTGGCTCATAGATCACCAAATCCACTCCATATGTAGCGACGTGCATATAAATTGGAAGTTCAACCTCTAATAATGACATAAACCCTAGTTGACCATTTATCAATTGAGTGTTGCAACTAATTTATGTCGATTGATCGAATTATAGTGCTTAATCATGCACTTGACTCTTTTTTGTTTTCTCACATGTCCCGCTCCCAATGACAAAGGTGGTATTACAACTTCGCAAGACTCAGACTAGAGACTAGTGCATTTAAGCACTCTCATGGAACCACCTATGAGAGTACCTTTTACCCCTTTCCACATAATTTTGGTGAGGATAACACATCTTTATCCATTCATAAATCATTAAATAATTACACTAATTGTAGTTATTCAATATAGCACCTTCATTGGTCATAATATCTCTAGGTATAAGGAGGAGGGATGGTTGAAAAACAAGGAAAAAAATATTAAACCTTACCCAAAATTCAATGTCTTTGAACTCATTGACACGTCACACAATCCAATATAACCCCAGTTGTACTAAACAAACCCAAGTTGCAACGATGGTCTAATGTCACCTAGGCAAGTTTTCCATTTCTTTGGAATGGGAAAAGCAACCGCCAAGATCTTATCCAATGACAGTTAGGTACTCTCCATTTTTATCGTTGCAAGTCTGATGGTAGTTATTATTCATTAGTCTCATTCAAATTGCTCTTGACATAATCTTAAAATCAATATCAAGAAGCTAATCATAAACGACACATGTGAGTTATCGTTGAATCATGGATATATTCTCCATTGAAGAAAGGACACCAATATCCCACGTCTCTCATTCACCAGTCATCCTCCATGATATTTACCTCATTCACAAGATTTGGAGTCACAAGGTGATGTCATGTAATTTTGAAATGGGATTTTTTTTATAAAGGTGAAACATCACTTTCTAAAATCACATTTTACCATCATTAAGTCATTGGGACTTATAAGGGTATTTTTAAATTTGGCTACAATTATTTGTAGAAGGAGATTGAAGATTTTGAAAGCATGTGTGAAGACAAAGTGTGAACTCTTGAGTGATAAGAGACAAGAGTAAATTATAATTATAAAAGGAGATTGAACATTTTGAAAACATGTGTGAAGACAAAGTGTGAACTCTTGAGTGATAAGAGTAAATTGTACCAAAGTTTTTAATAATAAAAAAAATTGTTGGTGGATGTGTATCTTAGACCGCCCTGAAATTGAATAAGGGGGAATAAGAACAATCTTTGCTTGTGTAATGGTGAATATTTCCGTGAGCCTTATGATGTTTTTGTGTGTAATTTTGACACAATTGCAATTTATCATTTGACTATACACACATGAAGTAAACAACAAGTTAAGGACCTTTAAGCACAAACATCATGTTAGGAACTCAACAAAGAAAATCATTGAAGCAATGGATACATCAAGGAGAATGTAAATAATTGTGAAGCAAAGTTGTCAATTACATCCACACTCAACGAAAAATCTACATTTGCATCAATTCAACATTACTTCAACTTTTTGTATTTGAAATGGTGTTTTTGTAATTTTCAAATCAAATCGAAATCAAGTTGAATTTGTAAGTGGGTGCAATATCGGTTGAATCTGACACTCTTCAATTTTCTAAAATTGAAATTGTAGTCTCCTATCGTAAAAAGGTAGGAGTTGCAAGAATCCCTTCTTTTGTTGAGTCAAATTGTAATCAAGACCTACTCGCACAAGGAGGCCTCCTTTAGTGTTTCAAATGGAGCAATGTCTTGAATTATTAGAGTTGTTGAACACTCTAATAATCATCTTTAAAAAAAACGTCGTTATATTGAACAAAGCAACTCTTAAATCAATGATAACTTGTTTCCAAGTTATGCAAACAAAGTTAAACATACTACATACCCAATCAGAACTCTTAAACACTAAGTTATGAACAATGAAGAATCATGAGGCAACTAAAAATTTTGAACTAGTTTTTTTTTTAGAACAATCCTCTCTATGATAATGATGATTATGATGATGATGATGATGGTCATTCAAATCAATAGTTCACTCAACAACAACCCTGCAAGACAACTCCAAATGCATATAAAGATGAAGTTGTCCAAGTTCAACATGAACAAGTTCGACGATCTCTTTCCAAGCCAATTATTAGACCTTGGGAAGAAATACAAGTCAACAAAAATAGACATGTTCAAGGATATGATGATGGATTGCTTCAAGTAGTTTTAACTTATCCCAAATTATTCAAAACCAATCCAATTCAAAAGTGTTGGATTGCTTCGAGTAGTTTTAACTTCACCTATTCGAGTGAAGTATGAGAATGCAAAGTTACAAAATTGTAATCCATTGGTCACATGGAAGGTTAATGTTATGATCTCCATCCTTGTCAACACTTTGGAAATAAAAATCATGCATCATAGAAATGTTCCAAGAGAAACAAGCCCGCAAGATTAAATATTCTCTATGGGTGGATCAATATTTAGCAATGGTCATCAACAACCAAGAAATTATAACAGTATTACCAAAGAATTCAATCTCAAGTAAAGACTCATCTTGTAGCACTGACATAAGGAAATATAACTACAAAGTGGTCCTTGTATGGCGTAGCATTCAAGCATGGTCCTCACAAGATGACATAACATGTGGTTGTTTCCACATGTCCACTTTGATTTGAAATCAAAATAGTACTCTCTTTCAGCTTAAGGGGGAGAGAGGGGGGTACTCTATGAATTGAAAATGGTTAATACTCAACCAAAACCACCATATACAAGGATTTCTCAACTTTCAGCTGACAAAGGGGGAAATACTGATGATGGTTGTCAAAATTCAAATTTTGACAACAAAATTCTGTAGATGGAAGACTCCCACAAAAACATTGTCAAATGGGAAACAATAGTCGATATATGGAAGACTCAAATATAAGATGCACTGGATGTTGATCAACATATAACAATGCCAAATATTTAGAGAGCACTTCAATAATTATATCTATTCATGATTGTAGAATGGTGATAATGCATGCTCACCAATTAGCAGAAGAGGCCAACCTATTCTAGCTAAACCACTTGGAAAATTATTGGATTTTCAAGCAAAAAAGGAATGCTTAGACATGGTATTTTTTCACTCCATAATTTCAGCTCTCTTCCAGCTCATTTCATATGAACAATTCAACATCCAATTTGATGGTTTTTTAGATAGATTTTTCTTTGAAGTACATATAAAGGCTTCTGAAACATCCAACATATCAACTTCAATATTAGTGTTTATTGTTTAGTTGATATAGATATATAGACTTATGATTGAGGGAGGGGTTATCCTATGGCTTACATTACCAATCACAAATTTTAATTGTCACCTTTATTTGTATTTATCATTTAGGATAAAGTGATTTATCCTAAATGATGACTAAGTGATTTGGATAAGATTTCCTATCCTATTCAAGGTGTTAGGATCTAGAGAAAATATCTCCATGAGAATGCATCACCCATTTTATTATGTATTTGTAACATTGGATCGAATACAATTTGATTATGGATTTATCCTTTTACATCATATTGTTGTTGGTGCATGTTTTAACAATTTTCACACAACATACAAATAATTAATTAATATACAAGAAGATACAACACCACCTATTCCAAATATCCTCCCAATAGTTTCTCCTTAGTGGAAAATCCTTGAGGAACCATGAACAACACAAGATTCCCGTCATGAATGGATGCATAACCACACAAAATGTAGGTGATTCAACCATTTGTCATTTGACATTGATTTAAATTATTTAGGAATGAGAAAGAGGGGTTGTGTTATTCATACAAATTATGGATCTTGTAAACCTCCATGAGTTTACCATACCTCCATGACCAATCTCTCTAATTGGGATATCAAGTATGCAAGTTAAACTTGTAAATATTAGTTCTATAATTAAGTCCTAAAGTTCAATTACAAACCCAGCAAAGTGCAATTGGAAAATTCCTTTATCAAATCAAACTAATTCTTCTAAGTTCTAAAGTGTGTATCCCAATAATTTGTTCATAAAAACAACCTCTTCCTTTGCTAGCTTCTTGGGAAGTGTATCAATGTAGAAAATGGATATTTTAGAGATTTAGTAGTAGATCTTTAGGAGGTTAAGGTTTTGTGTTTGGACTTGAGGACAAGGATGAGTGCTTATATTGGAATGGGTGGCACTAATCATGACCAATTCTTTCTACTTTCTTGGTTCTAGCATGTTTATATTAGGTATTCATCACTGTTGTGTTTGGGTTACTAGTTTCTTAGAAGGAAAAGTGGTTGAATTCTACATTATTTATGCATTATGAATTTTTATTATCAAGATATATCTATGTGACCATCTTGCTATCTCTTTACTATTGCAGAGTGAATCTTTCTTGAAGATTTCAATATAGTTTAATTGGAAAGGGACAAAAAAAGAAAGGTAGCCTCGAGGATGCAAATTTGAAGCCTTCAATGCCCTTCACGACCTATTTTACCTTCCATAGAAGGGAACAAAAAAAAATTCCATGCAAAAGGAATTTAATTTTGTATCGTGCACTTCAATAATGAAATTGATCATTATTTTGTAACTTTGCAATTGAAGGGATACTCCAATTTTCACCGGTCAAATTTTTAGATGGTTGAGAATCAACGATTAGATAGCAATAGAGGAAGAAGTCCAACCAAGTTTGCCACACATTCCATAAACATTATTTATCAAAATTTAAATCACGATGAAACTTTAAAACATTTAATTTAATTAAGTTTAAATGTTAGTGCCAAGTTACACGTAGCTTCTTCCATTTGGTTGCTCAGTGATGAGTCCCACTCCAATTATGGAGAATCCATTACAAATTACTGCAAACACATCCACAACAGATAGCTTAACTTTCATTGTACTGGATAATTTATGGACCCAAATACGATTAACTCATATATAAATTCATACATGGATAAAATGGGCAATAATATGGATGGACTCATGTCTAGAGATCAATGTCTTTGTAATTAATTTTTATTCAAATATTAGTTCTTTATAAAAAAATTAAATGAAAATAACTTTTTTAATGTTTATTAATTTGTTTTAGTATGACCATGGTCTGTGCCATGCAAGGAATTTAGCAATTGCAATAAGTTGTATTGGTTTTTTGGTTATGGTGTGAATTTGCAATGGGTTGTATTGATTTTATAAAATTTATTAAAACTGTAAATCTATGGCTTGTATCTCTCAGTACCTATACAATGACACTAATATTAATTAGACATATGTAGGCTATTATTGATAACCGGATTTATCTAATCTAATACTTAAATTATTATTTTCTAGCATGGATGCATTTTGGAAGAAGACTTAAATTCTCTTTTCCTAGGATCATAGGATGGTTTCATTTTATTACTACTCTTCATTTGATAATAGCATTCCATTTCTTGGATTCTCATATGGGAATTTTCTTCATCGTCATAGGCTAGAGGCCATCAAGATATTGTGCAAGCCTTCAAAATATTGCTCCACAACCATGTCTTGGTTTAGGGTTCGAATCATCCAAAACCATGTTTTGTAAAGCCATGTATGGTTTATTGTTTGCAACAATTATCATGTGTTGGATGGGATGTGTGCTATAATGTAAAGTGGTTGCGCTACTAGCCATGGATTCATGATTTCATCAATTATGGCTAGTCCCAAAGTCTGGAGTATTGGAGCAATATTGAATGAGACTGTGCAACAATATATTTATGGAGAAGAATGGTACAACAAGATTGCCAAACTCTAAGAATAGAGTGTGTGACGCATGGGAGTCAAATTTACGTACTCTTTTGGTATAGATCTATGTTGCATTTTTTGGTTAGAAAACTTGTACAAAATGAAGGGATTTGAATGATAAAACTTCTCAAAATAAAGTGATTTGATAGCTCTTTCTCCTAGGGTAAATTTGATGGAGAATCCATATTATATTGACAAATGTGATCCTTAAATTCCAAGAGTCTATACCTTTCTACTCTTTTCCATGAGGTTATAATCAATAATCACGTGTGATGCACGTTGCAGCCTTAAGATCCAAAAATTAATTGACATTCGCCTTTGGTAAGTTGATAACCAGGTAGAAAATAAAGTATTAATTGCTAATCAGCTATAGTAAGCTGGTAGGATGGTATCAAATAAATGCATTAATGATGGTTGTGTTTCGTCAAGCTCCCACAGTTGAAATCAACTAACAACAAGATTCAAATGCTTAACGCAGTTTGATAACTATTCCTTCTCAAATTCCAACCAATCTATATGTAAGGTGAATAAGTAATATATTAATAGCGAATGCAATCACATTTAATCCATAATAAAATTGTGCAAAGGATGATCAGAAATTAGAATTAGAATTGATTCATCATATTTTGCACTAGGTTATAATTAATGTAGTTGACTGATTGGAATTAGGGAATTTGGATTCAGAACTATGGCTAATCAAATGGTTATCGAAATGTGGAAATGTGATTATGAAAGTGGATTTGGAGTTGTAGTTAATCAAATGATTATTGGATTTTTGAAATGTGATTATGAAATTTGAAAGTTTGAAACTGCTCAGTAATTTTAAACTTTAAACTTTCGTTTATCATTATTCCAATTTCCAAACTCATCGACCTTGCTTAGGTGATGCCTACTTCCACCGTCACCATCGAGTCTCATGCCTATTTCAATTTCATATTTCTACCTTGTTTCATGTTTTAGTACATGTTAGAGTCATGATAGTTGGATAGGGGGTGGGAGCTCACGCTAGGGTGTAGGAAGCTCTAGGATTCAATTGAGACTCGATAGAATGAACTGCTCAAGCAATTGAATGAACATAATTATCAAGGCTCTTGTTGGAGCATGTGCCTTGATCACTTTTCAATCAATATTGTAATTAAGATGTGATACATGGAGATTCATGCTGGTAAGCAAGATGGTGGGTCACTTCCTCTTTCATTGGGTTTTTGATTGGTACCTTAAACCATTCCTATAAAAATCACAAGTTTGAAATGGAGTAACTCTTGACCCTTGCTTAGGTTTCTTCCACTATCATGTTTGACCCTTGCGGGTTGTTTCCACTGTCCACGTTGACCCGTGCTCAGGCTACTTCCACCCTTTCTTTCCATGTTCATTCATAGAGTATATCATACCCTCTTCATACTCCAAGGGCTCCGCTTGAGAAAAGGAAGGACACATCCACCCCAACACCATCTGTCATGACCACCAACCTGCATAAGTGAACATCGCCACTAGAGACCAAAAAATACACCTCCCCTAATGATTATTTCATCCAGGGGAATATGTCTCTTCTTTGGTTCAGAGAGTTGAGTGGCCTAAAACATATATAAAGAGCTCCCGTCCCTTAGTGGAGCTCAATACTAGTTGGGTTGTTCTTGCAGATGAATGATTTTTCAAGTATGTGCAACATGAGAATAGTTTTTTGTTGTGTTATTTTATAAGTATTTATTTTCTTCTTCTTGGAAAGGAGTGAAGTTTGTTATTTGAATGATTCAAGGTAATAGTTTTGGTATTCATGAACATATTTTTTAGATTCACTCCCTCTTTTGTATTTATCGATCTCTATGTTCATCGGATATTGTATAGATTGTATTTCATTTTCATCAAACCTTGATTTTTCTCTTAGAAGTTTTATTGCTTTCACATTTAATCTCCATTGGTTATATATGTTTTTCAATTAATTTCTTCATATTGTTAAGTAATTTTTATTTTTATAAAATTTCCTCTATATGGATTCTTGGGTTATTTACTATAGAGTGGAAAGATGCAAATTTTGTCATTATATTGATGAATTTGATTACATTGCTTTTAATATACAATAAAAATTTAATATATTATTACATTTTTCAAATAAAATAAATAGTTTATTTTAACATGAAGGATTCAATATATAATAACCTTTCAAAGTGAAATAAGACCCTACCCTTCAAATTTGATCCCGTGTAGCCTTTATTACATTTTTTCAAATAAAATAAATAGTTTATTTTAACATATCAAACAGTGAAGGATTCAATATATCATAACCCTTCAAAGTGAAATAAGACCCTAACCTTCAAATTTGATCCCACTTAGCTTTCATGACAATAACCATCCAAAGAGCACATCAATTAGAGCCCTTGTAAAGAAGTTATACCTCCCAAAAATTGACCTAAATACACTTTAACTCAGTTATAAAATTTTACAACATTGCTTAGAATCTTTATCAAATGAATGAAAAGAAATTTAATAACATATTAGTATGAATCTTGAGAATTTGAGAAGTAAGGAACCTTCAAAATTTGTCATATTTTTATTTTTAGAATATTTTAGGATGTTCACATGATACCTCGTCCTTCACACCATATCATGAGATAAAGTATTTGCTGTGTACGTAGCCGATATTTGACGATCCACGTGAATGAGCTCGTAGACATATTGCACTTTGCAGTGGATGATACTCTTTAACAACCTTAATCCCAAAAAAAGAAACACCATTTTGCGTCAATTCTCCAAAATAAATCATTGACAGGCTTATCTGAACTTATCCATTTTGTAGGTTTCTTTCATTTTATATGTTTCGTTTCTTTTACTTCTTCTAATGTTTCGTGAAATTTAGAATTTGAGGATTCCCTGATCTGCATGGAAATTTGGAATACGAAATATGTCCATGTACTGATTAAATTATTTAGAGAGACAAATGGCTGGTTATGGTATGCCACCATAAATAGCAACTTAGCACTGGTGTTTGCCATCTGTTACCATATTAATTTGTATGGTAGTTTGCATCTGTTCAACCAAGTATTTGATGGAACCATTGGATCCAGCTCTGGGCAGATGAGACTGTTGTATTGTATTGCACTGAGAATGAGAATGAGAATGCAAATGAGAATAACAAATTCCTCCCTCTCTCAAATGTGGAGGCGAGTTGTGTTTTTTTCAATGATGTCAATTCTCACAATCTGGGCAAACTACGAAGCTGTTGTTGAGAGAGGAGTGGAATACGTAGTGCTGGTGAAGACGGCCTCAGCAGAAGAGGGGCCGCCATTAATGCTTCAAAGCAATAACTCTCTCACTCTTCTTCTCAGGGAAGCCACTCATTTCGTACACAATCTTCTCTATGCAAATCCTCGCTACCCAAGAAAAAATATTCACACAGTGGTGTTATCTGTCGATAACAATTACAAGGAGAATGCAGTGACTTCTGATAACGTAATACACATAAATAGTCAATATATTGCAAATTTGCAGGAACAGGAGATAAGAGCCATGTTGTACAGAGAAACGGGTCGTCTATGGCTCTGGAACGGAGGCAGAAAGGCTCCTCTGGGTCTGCTTGAAGGCATGGCTGAATATATAACATTAGCTGCAGGCTTTAATAATGTCTCAGATCCATCGGTATTAATGAACGAACTTAATAATAGTGAACAACGGTGGGATGCAGGAGGGCTGGTAACAGGCATGTATTTACAGTATTGTGAAGGTATCAAGACTGGCTTTGTAGCAGCTCTCAATGCCCTAATGGAGGAGGAGTGGAAGGAGGACTTCATAGATGAGTTGCTGGGGAAGAGTGGCACAATGGTCTGGTCAGAATTCAAGAAGATTATTCAAAATAAAATAATGCTGAAGAATGGCATTGCCCTTCAAGGTACTCAAATAGCCTCTGTTTCAAGGCATGCCAGTTTCAGTTAGGGATTTATGTCTGTATTTTTCTAGGTTTCGCGGTTTCGTCTAGGTTTCGAAAGATGTGTTTGTTGCTTATTCTGGACTCAAATATACATTATACATTCAGTAGCGTAGCGGCCGTTTTTAAAGGTTGGTGATAATGCTTATTATCTGTTTTTATTCGTTACAGATGTTAATTCTAGCTAACTTTATAATTATATTGCGAGAAGGATTAAGTCCTTTAAATAGAGATTTGTACAGGAGAAGATTTGTTTTTTTATATGTTTAAATTTGTTTTTTATTATTTATAATTATTTAGAAAGTAAATATTAATTAATATTATGAAAAACCAGTATAGTATTTCTTAAAATTAAATATTAATTATTATTATTATGAAAAACCAGTATAGTATTTCTTAAAATTAAAAGTAATAAGTTATATAGTATTTTTTTAATTGAGAGTATAGTTATGATTTTCTAAAATTATTTTAAATGTTATTAGTTAAGTTCATTAATTTTAATTTTGAAAATCAAAATTATCTCTGTGTTTTAAGATTCACATAGAGAATGAAAAGCATTTCCTCTTAGTTTGCCTTTTGTACAACCATATAAACTTATCAAAATTATAATAATTTAGAAATATTCATCTCCAAGTTTAATAAAAATCTAAAACAAACCTAGTGTTTCCTTTCTTTTACTTCTTAAGGTTTAGATCTAAGTGACATCTATTATCATCATCTTCATCATAAAGTTATATTCATTTAAAAACTAAAATAAGTTTTTTATAAATTAATAAAAAGTTTATATTGTATGATTCACAGAAAATGAAAAGCATTTCTTCTTAACTTGTCTTTTGTCTTTTGTACAACCATATAAATTTATCAAAATTATTGTAATTTAAGAATACTCATCTCTTTAATAAAACCCTAAAACAAACTCAGTATATCTTTACTTTTATTTATTAAATTTTAAATTTTAAATATAAGTGTCATTTATTATCATCATCTCCATCATAACATTATATTAATTTAAAAACTAAAATAAATTTTTTAAATTAATAAAAAGTTTACATACTACATATAAAAATAATTTATTATTTACATTAATTTATATATTTTTAATATAAAAAATTATAAAAATATAAAGTTAATTAATTTGTGTATTTTTAATATAAAAAGCTGTAAGAATATGAAGTTAATTTTATTTGTAAATATCAGTAGAGGTGATATATTTGTTAACTAATTTCTAATTTAATAGTAAGTAAATATTATTTACTATAAAAAATATTATATAAATTTTGTATATATTATATTAATTTAAAATTTATGAAGAGTTGTTAATGAAATATTTAAATTATTATATATATCAAAAATAATTTATGATTTGCATTATTTTATATATTTTTAATTTAAGAACTTATAAGAAATTAACTTTATTTGTAACTTATTTTAATATGAATTTATGGTCAATTTTGACTAGCTTACTTGGTCAAGGATTCATTTTTGGGTGAGTTAATTAGGAGGGAAATTAACTTTGTTTGTAGCGTACATCTTAATCGTTTATAATTAAATAATAAGTAAAAATTATTTATTATAAAAGAAACAATATCATATTAAGTTTTTAAGGTTTGATATAATATCATTTTAATTTTAATTTTAAATTTTTTAGGTTTAATATGATATCATTATAATTTAATCATTTATAATTAAATAGTAAGTAAAATATTATTTATTATAAAAGAAACAATATCATATTAATTTATGAAGAGTTGTTAATGAAATATTTAAATTATTATATATATCAAAAATAATTTATGATTTGCATTATTTTATATATTTTTAATTTAAGAACTTATAAGAAATTAACTTTATTTGTAGCTTATTTTAATATGAATTTATGGTCAATTTTGGCTAGCTTACTTGGTCAAGGATTCATTTTTGGGTGAGTTAATTAGGAGGGAAATTAACTTTGTTTGTAGCGTACATCTTAATCGTTTATAATTAAATAATAAGTAAAAATTATTTATTATAAAAGAAACAATATCATATTAAGTTTTTAAGGTTTGATATAATATCATTTTAATTTTAATTTTAAATTTTTTAGGTTTAATATGATATCATTATAATTTAATCATTTATAATTAAATAGTAAGTAAACATTATTTATTATAAAAGAAACAATATCATATTAATTTTTTTAGGTTTGATATAATATCATTTTAATTTTAATTTTAAATTTTTTAAGTTTGATATGGTATCATTATAATTTAAAATTTAAGCTAAGCCTTTTAAAATTAATAAAAGATTTAAGTTAATAAAAATAAATTATTTTAATTAGTATGATAAGAAAGATATAAGTACAGATAGTGAGATGGCGTAATGTGATCCACTCCTATTTTCTATAATTATCTTTTTCAACTACTAATAACATAATTTAGAAGTCGTCCCTTACCACCTTTAATTTAGAAGTCGTCCCTTACCACCTTTATCTTTTCTCCTTTGGCTTTTGGTTATCAATTTAGTTTTGGATTTTGGTTATCAATTTAGTCTTTTTGAAGATGATGATGGTTTAATGTGATCCACTCTTACTTTTTATCATCTTTTTCAACTACTCATAACTTAATTTAGAAGTTTGACCACTTAAGGGTCCCTTGTCACTTTTATCTTTTCTTTTTTGGCTTTTGGTTATCAATTTAGTTTATTGAAGATGATGATGGTTTTTAGCATCTAGTGAGACCAATTTTAGTATATGATAACTCAAAAAAATTAAAAAAAAGAGTTGGTTTTCTTTAAAATTTTATTTATCTACACAAAAAGATTTAATAGAAGCATTCCTAAATCATCATAGTTGTGATGAGTTAAAAGGTTAGGAAGGTCAATATTGTAGCAAATGTTTTGAAATTGCAATCTAATGTGGGTGCACCCAGGACCTTCTTACTGTTTTAGAAATGTTGATTTTCTTCTTTACAATAGCTAAAACATAGAGATACTTTTGATCTTCTAGATTATGATTGATCACCTCCTTATGATATCTTAATTTTCTTGATCCTCTAATTCTTTATCACACCATAACTTATCCTTAAATTTAGATGTAATAATGTTTTTAATATTATCACTATTATGCAAAGTGACCTCCTCTTTGACTCTTCAATGATTTCACCAAGACTTGTCATCTTTATGCCAACCTCACTTAAGCCATGAATGGTTTTGATAAGAGTTTGAAGAAATATTAGGGAGCCTCTTGTCTCCCATATTGTTTATCTTGTTATTGTATATTATGTACCTAGCCATATCCATGCTCTCAATGGGGGATATTATCGCTTCTATGAGGAGGATATTGTAGGGTGTAGTGCCTTTAATTTTGAGTTTATATGTGATAAAACAGTTTTGGATTTTCTCTATCCTTCTCCGCGGTTATCTAAATATGTTGCAACCCCAAACTTCACATCCATATAAGATAGCATTAGTGATGAGAGACTCGAAGATGTGTTTCTTCTTATCCCAAAGCCAAAGGTCTGATTATTAAAAATCATTTTCAAGTATAATAATATTTCCACTCTTCATTAGTCCTCTCAATGCTATAGTTATACTTAAGCTTGGGATGAAGGTCAATTCCAAGATATTTGTATGAATTCACTTCCTCAAATTTGTAATCTCCATACATCAAAATTATCATAAGTCATATTTATATATTTGATTATATCATAAGCTTTGTTTTGTTAGTGTTAATAGTCATACTCTTTGGGGTAGTTACTTACTTTGTGAGACTTTTTTGGGGCTTAAAGCCCCCAATTTGGCCCATAATTACTTTAATTCCTCATTTTGTGTGCTTGACAACCCAAATCCATATTGGGTTTTTTAACTCAAGATCTACTTGGTCAAACATTCATTAACCCTTCATGGTCATTTGGTAGCAAGTGATGATTGGATTCCTTGGACTTACCGCAACTATAATTCATAGCTTGCATAATACTAAGGCATGGTTTAGGTAAAATACATGTGGTATCAGAGACAAAACATATAGTTTATATTTGAATATGGTATTATGACTTTTTCCCCACAAGTCACACTCTCCAAGGTTTGTGAAGCTAACATTAAATTACATCTCGAGGTCACTCCTTTGACTATTTATATCACGCCTTTCCATTTTGTAAATCATACTCAATTTCGAGTCTCTTTGTCTCTTTCAATATCCTGTAGGGACATAAATGAATTGAAATCACATTTTGATATACCTTCCCTGCACCTACCATCTTAGAATATCTATAGGGAGCTCTTGTTATTATCTTTGCTAGAATATTGCAGTGTTATTTTTTGATCCTAGGGCATCTCCATTGACTTAATCCCCTCCAACACTTTGCACAATTAAACCCTAATACTTTAAGGGAGGTTCTATCATAGCTAGGGAAAGTGAGGTATCAACCCTTTTAAGGGCACTTTTGGTCACCATTGTATACTTCATAACAACATTAATTTATTTTATATCTTTAATGTTTAATATTTCATAGTATTGGAGATCGAGTACATGCTTTTTCTACAATATTATTGAGTTGTGTGTGTACACTTGTTTAGGAGGAGGAACATCCCTCTTAGATTCCTCTCACAACTCTCATGTTCAACCCAATCAACTTTAGAACCTACAACATCATTCTTCTAAGTGATTTATTTCCATTTCCCCGAGTCTCTTTTATTTCCAATACATAAGGATGTTGATAAATTAGTTAGCTAGGTTAGATAGGTTTCATTGTTAATGTTTAGTTATATATGTTTCATGTGAACCCTAGTCAAAGTACTCTAATTAATATGAAACCCTAGATAAATCATTAATATTAAACCCTAACTAATCTAGTGGTCTTACCTATTATCCTTTCCCTCATTCTCTTAGGATTTCTTGATTTTTTCATAATGCTAAACAATGACTCCACTCTCTCCCTCCTCTTTATGGTAGCATGGTTCCTCACCCTAAATTTTAAACTAGAATTTTTTGTCTACATTGAGTAGTTCCCTTTCAACCATTCCCTCTCTCCAGTGAAGACTATCTTCTTATTATTTTTCTGCCACTCCCACCATAAGGAGTATTGGGTTATCCTTCTCTAAAAGAGGGAAATTTCTCTTTATTATGTCCTAAATCCCATGGATTATATATCTCCAAAATCAAATTCATTTATGTTAGGATGGTTGGAATGGCATGTTATGTTTCTATTCATGATTCCCCCACCAAAATTTGTCAATAATCCCACATAACATGTACCAAACTAGAGTTCTCTCAATGTCTCATATTTTGATCAAACCCTTCCTTCCTACTCTATCTATAAATTGTCATGGATATTCCACTATAATAGTTTGTCACAAGATATCCTACAACTTACTTCCACAGAATGATAAATAAACTAGAACTAAAAGAAAAATAACTAAATCAAAACAACACATCCACATGAATAACACAAGATATACCTTGGGAGAACCCACTATGGGGAAAAACCCAGCCAAAAGTGAGGACTATGCCTTGCTCTTTTCTTCTTCAAAATGCTATGCAAATACAAAGAAAGTGGTACTCATTATGGAGTTACCTCCGATATTGTGTCCTCCACAACTACTACAAAGTCTCCTACTTCCTCTGTTATGCTCTGATATCCATTCCCTTACTATTGCTCAGATATGGAACGATACAATAACATCATCATAAATGGAACCCCTTTTCCTCCTTATGGCATGGTATTTAACTTGGCTCAATAGTCGTCTAGGGTTATTTTTAGGGTTTGTACATGCCTTAACTCTTGTTTAGGGTTAGGGTTTTGGACCCTCTAGAATGTTCTTTGAAATTCCACACATGACTGGCTTCACATGTGTGGTTAATGAAAGCTGATGCGGAATCCACTCGATACCATGGTGGTCAAATGGTGGGAGGCATAAATTCCTCATACGAACTCCAATTGAATCGATTCTTGCACTATCGGAAAGTTCTTGGCATGTAGATTATGGAATCATTCACATAAGGATGGTTTGAACCCTCAAAATGGCTCCAAAAGGTTTCATATGGTTTTTTATCCCAAATCTAAAAAGTAAGACCTACCCTTAAAATGGGCCCTACAAGCCAATTCATCCAATCTTTCCACCCAAAAGGCACCAAAATAGATGACAAAGTATATATTGATCCAATTTGGATCATACATCCCCATATTGGGAGGCTTTTTGTCCCCAAAATATTTTACTCAATGAGGTGAGGAAATTTTTTCTCTACCTTATCCCTAGAGTACCATTTAGCCTTGCCTGGAAGTTGTCCTTTCAACCCAATCTGCCAAAGGTCATGATACCCCTATCTAGTATTTCTTGACTTCTTCTGCAAAATTGTGTCTTCTGCTAACTCTACTTCTATGGTAGGTAGCACCTACTTCTCCTCGTGATCTAACATGGAAGGCTCATAGAGTTTCAAATTTTCCACATTCACTACTGATTAAATGTGCATGTATGGGGGTATATTGAGTCCATAGATGTTATCCCCCACCTTATCCAATACTTAAAAGGGCCATATCGTAAATCCTTGATCTTCTTACCAGGAGCTTGTAGTCTTTCCTTGTTCAGCTGTAACCAAACTCTATCCCTCACTTTGAATGATTTCTCAACCCTGTGTTGGTAATAACCAGACTCTATCCCCCACTTTGAATGATCGTATGTAGGTATATTTGATGGAGAGGAGATAAGAGTCCTCCTCTATAGAGAAATGGGTTGTGTATGGTTATGGGACGACGGCATAAAGGATCCTTTGGGTCTGCTTGAAGGAATGGTTGATTATATAACATTAGCTGCAGGACTCAATGTCTCAAATCCATTGGTATTAATGAATGAACTTAATAATAGTGAACAACAGTGGGATGCAGGAGGGCTGGTAACAACCATGTATTTACAGTATTATGAAGGTATCAAGACTGGGTTTGTAGTAGCTCACAATGCCCTAATGGAGAAGGAGTGGAAGGAGGACTTCACAGAGGAGTTGCTCGAGAAAATTTCCACAAAGGTCTGGTCAAAATTCAAGAAGATCATTAAAAATAAAATAATGTTGAAGAATGGCATTGCCCTTCAATGTACTCAAATAGCCTATGTTTCAAGCCATGCCAGTTTCAGTTAGTGATTTCTCTCTGTATTTTTCTCTAGCTAATTATTCATCTTTGTATGATGGTGCATAGCGGTTTCGTCTAGGTTTCGAAAGATGTGTTTGTTGCTTATTTTGGACTCAAATACACATTGAGTAGAGCAGTGGACTTTTTTAAAGGTTGGCGATATGATTATCTGTTTTTATTTGTTACATATGGTTCGATATTTTTTATATTGAACCATATGTAACAAATAAAAGTGTTACAGTATATTGGTTTTCACTATAGATGTGATCGTGAGTGATTCCTTCAACATTCCTTTGGTATCTTGGATGTCCCCCCTTGGTGCATTTCATTTACCTTTTATGTTTGAAGGAAATAGTTGGAAATGGTTACCAGGTGGTTCAGGGAGTTGCAGTTAGGAAATTGGTTTGTAAAACGTCCATAACTCCCTAATTTCAAATTTTAATATCTGTTCATAAAATTATAGGGAATTCGCTCCTTCACCAAAGGAAACATGCAAATTATTCTCTCATTGTTAGTGTGCAAGGTGTGAATGGGAATATTTGGAGGTATTCACGCCTTTTTCAAGAGCATCATGTGAATGGTTCTTTCCCTGCTAGTGTGCAAGGTGTGAATTTTTTTTTTTTTTGGTTACAAATCTCAAAATGGAATGAGATGGTGTTGATGTCTCACTTTCAATGATCAGGTTCATCAATGAGGGTCAAATCATGGTCTCTTCAATCCATAAGTTTCCTTTGTGTGTCATGTTCCCATTTTTCCAGCGCCAAGTCGCAACCAATGTCACATCAAAACCCCATGGATCCTAGTGAAAGTCAATTAATTAATTAATAAGGGGGGTGACATCACTTAGGCAATTAAATTATTAACTAGGAATAATTTAGCCTATAGTTGTTTTAATTAATTAAATTGAAGGAGATGCAATTATTATTTTTGTATTTAATTATTAATTACATGTGATGATGAGTTGGATAATGGCAATGGTGCATAAGGAGATAAGGTTAGCCTTATGATTTTTCACACCAAAGATGAAAGTGAAAGAAAAGCAGAGCAAAGAAAAAAGGAAACTGGAAGAAAGCATGCACAAAGCAAGGTGTCAGAAAAAAGAAGGAAAATAACAAAAGCAGTGCATAAAGTAGGAAAGTGTACAAAGTAGGAAAGTGAGGAAAAGCATAAATATCCAAAAAGATAAGGAGGGAAAAGTTTCCAAAAAGAACAACAGCTAGCCAATTTTAAAAAGACAGAAACATCCAAAAAATCTAGGAGGGCGCAATTTCCAAAAGAGAACAAAAGCTATCAGTGGAAAAGCATGAAAGTTCCAAATTAGTCAAGGAAGGCACATTGGATGAGGCCAAGGAGGTTTAATTTCTCAACAAGCCACCCATTCTATAAAAGGATTAGGTCACACCACATTCACATCTTTTGACAGTTTATGAAATATGTGTGAGTAAGCTCAAGCTTCTCTAGGATTTTGTGATGCACCCTTAGCCACTTGTAGGAGATGTGCCCCCTAGTTCATTTTCTAGTATTTTGCACATGATCCAGTGAATCCATTGATTTCCAACGGCATATTTGATCCAGCTATTACATATGAATAACAATCACTGAGAAGTGGATGCAGAGATCCAAGTCAGTTGATGTGGTTTTCATGAGTTTCACTGAGAGAGAGAGAGATCAATTGGAGATCTTGCAAGAAGCCACAGAGGTCCAGTTCACCTCCCATGAGAATCCGTCATCTCATTATCATCCTACATATAAAATTTATTGACAACATATCCTCTCCTCACTCTTTTGTAACATTCTTCTTCCATTCATTGTAATAACTCAAAAATAATGACTCTCTGTGAAGTTGGGGCCATGAAACTTCTGTTTATTGCTTATTCAGATCAGTGAATGTTTGTCGCTGATTATAATGTTATGTATGATCCACATTAATTATCATAGAATTAATTCAAGATCCTTAGAGGCTGATTGTGCTCATCTTTAACAAGACTAGCTCTTTGTGCAATTTTACTTGACTAGTTTTCAGGAAATTGCATTATACAGAGTTATGTGAAACCATTTCCCTTTATGAAAGTTGTTGTAGGTTTTTATTTTCCTGAATAATCCATCACAATTCAAAAATAAAATATTTGTGACCCTTTATGACTGCTTGTATTCCTATTTCTGAAGACTAGCTCATTGAGCATTTTTAATTGACTAGTTTTGCAGTAGTTTTAATTAAGAGATCTCTGGTTGTTCAATTTCAGTTTTATCAATCATATGATATTCTGGAGACCTTTTTGAATACCCTGCAATCCTCTCCTTGAGAATTAGTATCCCTTTTTTCCTGTTTGGGAGAGCCTAGAAACAAACTAGTTGAGCAGTCCATCCTAGCGCTATTTATCCCCTTGACTCCAAACACTGCCAGAACCTCCCAAAACCTTTGTAAAAATTGTCTAGAATTATATTAATGGGTTAATGAATATTATACATACTCTTTTTATGTCAAGTGTAAGTGAATGAGTTTAGTATGCATATGTTGGTGTGCCCAAGAAGCCTTGTGGAGACATCAGTGATAGCTGTTGTCGAAGCATAAATGGCCCTAGTACCTTTTGCATAGAAATTTGAAGTTAGCCTTGATTATTTTTTCCTTGCTACTGCACACTCCCCAATACATTTTTCATATCCTAAAGTGTCCATCAATCAAGCTCTGGGTGGGTTAATCAGCACCCTAGACTAGTTTCTTCTTCACTAGTTTTGAGAACTAGTTTCCGTTTTGAAAGTCCATGTTTTAATCTTAGAATTTTGAGATAATATCCTTTGATATCATATCAGGGATATTACATTTTGTGAGTGAAAAGTGACACTTTTAGTGTCATCTTTCGAACTTCCATCACAGACGAAAAAAGTGCGAATTTTATCTATAACAAATGCCACCTAATGTTTGATCCGGATTTGTGTGGGAATGAAACAAAAGATAGCATATACATAATCATATATAGAGATATATATTCACATACACAGATATATGACAAGAAACACAAAGATACAGTAAACACACATTCTATTAAATATCGGAAATAGAACAGACTGTAAATACAACAGCTAGAATGGTAGTAGCTATCTCTAAGAAGAGATGTGGCTACTGTGCTCATTCGTGCCAAGATGAATACAAAGAGAGGCCGAAAGGGCCTATTTATCATAAGCATGATGTTGATGTATATGTAACTTCGGAATGTATTTCACATATATGTATATTGTATTCCTATAGAGATGTTATTATTCCTCTATACGGAAATGTTTGTATTCATATAGAGATGTTATTATTCCTCTATATGGAAGTGTCATCATTTATATTGTAAGTGTCGTAACTTATACTTGATGGGTTATTAGACCACCTTGTTGGGGTCGGCCCTATATAAGTCATGTGGGTCGAAGGGTTATTAGACCACCCTATTGGGGGTCGGCCATGTGGTTCAAAGGGTTATTAGACCATCCTATTGGGTGTCGGCCCAGTCAACATTATGTTAAGTGGTTAAGTTGAGGCCGACCTAGTTGAGTAAAGGTCAAGTCAAGTTAGTGTATAAATAGAGAGTGTGTCTCTCTCATTTTACACATTCTATTCTCTCACTCACACTTGGGAGAGTGGCGCACTTGTGGAGGAGGAGGCTCTGCTGATAGGAGAAGACTATCTCTTGTATTCTGGTTGTATCATTGCTCTATCTATCTCTGAGGAATTTATTGGGGTTTTTCACCTTTATGGTTTTCCCCAAGTAAACTCTGTGTCTCTTGTGTGCTTGCATTATTGTGTCCATGATTGATATGCTGTAGATTTGCTGTACATGTTGTTCTCTCAGTTAAGATCCTAGATCAGATTGAAGTAAATTCTGAAAATTTAACATGGTATCAGAGCTAGCCTGAAAGAAGGCATGATATGGCATGTATGACACTTGTTGCACTTACGATGCTAGGGCTTGATATAGCAAAAACCAATCATCGTAGCACTTTCGCTATAAATCCATTTTGGCGACGTTTTTGGGTCTGAAAATTTTACAGGTCGAAGATCAGATCCCCGTGTACCTTGTGTCCAAAGGAAAACCTCTAATTCGTTGTACTTTGTGATTTATGATCTGTACAATATAGGGTTTCTGCCTCTTCCATATCTGAGTCAAAATCAGGTGACCTTGGGAAAAAGGTCATAACTTGGGCTAGGAAGCTCCAAATGAAATTTCATAAAAAGTGACAGGTAGTACACAGACTATACTATATCAGGAAATGTTTTCATAGGCCGACGTTGAACCAATGACACGTGGAACGCCATACAAGTTAGCTCTCCTGTTTTATCCCATAAACAGGTCACGTTACGACACTTGGAATAACTCTCTCTCAGAGAATCCAATTGAGGTCAGACCTGTCAGGATAGAAATATGACAGGTCAGGCTATCTTAGGAAAAAAATTTAGACCCTGTGGATTGAAAAGTTCAGAGTTACACCAGAAACAATCAGGTACATATTTCTGTCAAAACAGAATTATTTTTTAGCACCTTCATTCATGGCTTCCGGAATTTAGGGTTTCGGATAAAGTTGGAATTTTTGTAATCGGAGAGCACGGCTGAATGCTACTCATCAAAATCGAAATTTAGAGACCAATATCAAAAAAAAAATTTGGGCAGAAGGTCGGGCTTGATCATACCCTAGTTCGAGACTTTGATCAGAAAAGTGGAAAATTAAGGCTTCCGCAAAAATGGGAATTTTTTAAATCTGTGACCACGGCTGGAAGCTCCTCATAAAAATAGAAGCTTAGAGCTTTGTATCAAACCTTTTGATTGGGTAGAAGAGTGGGCTTCATCAAACCCCAGTTCGGGGTCACGTCCAGTGAATCCGAAAGTTTCAAAGGCAAAATTGAGGAGTGAAACTTTACAGTTTTCAAATTCTAAATATACCAGCTTGATTAGCTCATCAAGGCGCATATTTCTATCCTTTCGGAAGTTTGAAATTCAAAGTTTGAATTTTTGGGGTTTCTCTAACAAACCCTAATCTAGCTCCAGGTCCATTTCTTGCAAATCAAGTGGATTGGGTTAATCTTAGAAGAAGTTGGATTGGTCACCTGCATAAGTGAAGAAGTTCATGTTTCAGAGGGAGATGAGGCTAAGGCCTTACATAAGAAGATTACAAGTGATCTCGACAGGTAGGACTCATCGAGGTATCTTTCGAGATTTGTTCATGTTTAAGTTTATTTGTCTTCATGATTATTATGGTTAGTACAATCTTGATTTGAGATTTGTCATATCACCTTAACAAAATTATGAATGCATGATAGAAGATATTCATTGGTTAGGGTGTTGACACTTATGATTGTACTAATGCATTATGGTGTTGTATGAGATTTAGGTTGTCTGCTAACATAAAAGGTACACCAAGAAATACAAATCATGTTCTACTTCAAGAACATATGATCATGGTGACATGAAGACAAATATTCATCCATTGTCATGGATCACATAGAAGATCTACTTACGAGGTATGTATAACTTGGTTCTACGATGGTTAACTTATGAGACATGCAGGTTACTAGCACAAGTCACTGAAGAGAACTAGAAGACATTATGCGGGTATGTTGGACATATCTAGCTAGCATGCTAATCCAGGTATGTTTTTCCTATATCAAGCTAGAATCCTACCTTGTGTTAGGATCTTATACTGTTGTGTTGTTGATAATGATTATTCATGAAGTCATAGGTTTGAATAGTCGTGTTTGTGTGCATATTATGCTTCTTACCATAATTGATGATATGACTAACCAAAAGAATCATGAAGGTATAGGTTTGAGTAATCATGGGTTTAGGCATATTATGTTTCTTACTTTAATTTATGATATGACTAACCATAAGAGTCCTATATAAACCTTGAAATTCTTATTATTTCTGTTTGAAATGATCATGACTATACATGCTTAAGATTATTGTGCTTTGATAGTATTAAGAATATACTAATGAATGTATGATTATGTATGAGACCTCAATGATAACACAATGATGATACTAATAAGCATGCATAGTGATTAAGGATGGATATAAGTTCAAGGACATGAAATCCAGGAAGCAAAGATCAAGAGGGAGGACACTCTAGTTGTTCCTACAAGGAAGCAAAGATCAAGAAGGAGCACACTTCAGTAGTTTCTGCAAGGATGTAGATATTTAGAGGGAGTTGACCACTTCTCACAATCCACATCAGAATGGAGTTGCGGAAAAGAAGCAAAGACTAAGAGGGAGTCAACCCAACAATCAAACAAAGATAAGTATTTGAATTGTCATTTCTTACATAGTTGTTTGTTTAAATAATGTTATTCAATAATGTATATGCTTATGTTCCTAGAATTAGGTTGTGTATTATGCGTATTAGAATAGTTGCATTGATGAACAGTATACTACTAATATACATGGGTAAGTGGCCTATGGCACTGTACAACATTCCATTGCTACTTATCTAGAATGAAACCTCTTTGCTGACATGTTAGGAGTTGTGCACACTCTTAACAATGTTCTAGTAGAGATTGGAAGGCATCTAGAAAGTTACGGACTATGGATAAATGTTGTATTAAAGCATTGGCTAAGATAATTGCATGACTGTATGACATATTTCTTTATGTATAAGAATTTGTTCTGAAAACTATGAGATGTTTTCTAATCATGTAATTTAACTTGTTGTGTAGGAAAGATCGTATACCATCACCTACAAAAGAAGGACTACAACATTTGTTTAGCAACAAAGTTATCTATTGAAAATATTGAAGATATTGAAGTTCCCTAGATTTGGTAAGATGCCATGATCGAGGAGTACCAGTCGATCATGAAGATGTTTGGGATGCAGTCACAAAGGGTAGTCTGTAGTGACTTCCAAGAGGATCTACAAGATCAAGCATGCTGCAGGTGGTAGCATAGAGACTTTTGCTCTTGTAGCCAGATACACTTCCATTAGATCTGTACCTGCTCTGGCTGCAGTGATGAAGTGGAAGATACACCAGATGGATTTCAAGACAGCCTTCTTGAATGGTATAGTTGAAGAAGAAGTGTATGTGGAGAAGCCACTTGGTTCTGAGACACATCATAGGGAGTCATATATGTGCAGAACTTGGTATGGTAGGATAGACAGCTTTCTATCGAGTTTGGGCTTTACCAAGAGTAAAGCGGATTCCAACCTTTACTACAAGGTTGAGGAAGGAAATCCAGTGATACTACTTTTGTATATGGATGACCTGTTCGCAACAGGTGAGGATAGATTGATTGCCGACATGCAGCGGAAGCTTGCTGTCGAGTTCGAGTTGAAGAACTTGGGGATGATGCACTATTTGTTTTTGGCATGAAGGTGTGGCAAAGTGCAGATGGAATCTTCCTTGGACAAGGGAAGTATGCAGTAGAGATCCTGAAGAGGTTCGGGATGATGGACTGTAAGGCTATGGCCACACCTATGGCATCGAACCTGAAGCTTCTGTGTGATGCTTCATTTGAGCCGGTTGATATCACTATGTATCGTCAGATGATTGGGTCCTTGATGTACCTGACGAACACAAGACCAGATATTTGCTTTGCGGTGAACACATTGAGCCAGTTCTTGACGGATCTGAGGAGTGTTCACTTGGTTGTTGTAAAGCATATTCTGAAGTACCTGAAGGGTACAGTTGATTATGGGCTCAAGTATGATGCAAATCAAAAGTTTAACCTACAGGGTTATGTTGATTCAGATTGGGCAGGCAGTGCTGCAGATAGGGATCATGTGTGATATCTTGGTTTAGCAGGAAGAAGTCCTGCGTAGCACTGAGTATAGCCGAAGCAGAGTATGTTGCAACGGATGAGCAGGTTGCAGATGTATTGACCAAGCCGTTGGCCAGAGTGCAGTTTGAGTACTTCAGAGAGAGGCTTGGTGCACTTCAGATCGAGGTTCCTTCCAAAGGGAAGTGATGAGTCCGGAAGATGCAGATGCACATGAGCTTTTCTGACATGGTTGATGTGTTCTCCCTTGGTCATGATGTAATTGCTGAGCCATTTTTCACATGGTGGTAGATGTGTTCTCCCATGGTGAAAAAGTAAGGGCTGGAGCCTTCCCCGAATGGTGGTAGATGTGCTCTCCCATGTCAGTGGTGTAAGTACTGGATGATGTGCATATGGGCTGTGCTTCGTGGACGATGAGATGATCTGAAGAGGATGATGCTATGATGATCAGGAGGATCATGGATGATGAACATCAGGACGATGCTCCAGTTACTACTCTGTATATGTATATGCATCATGTTGGATGCTTGTTATGATTAGTTGGATCATTTATGTATATATGCATCATGTTGGATGTTGGATATGATCAGTTGAATCATTTATGTATGTATGCATCATGTTGGATGCTGGATATGATCAGTTGGATCATTTGTATGTATTTTGTATATGCATCATGTTGGATGCTTGGACCATGTATCTGTATATGTATCAGGTGGATACTGAGATCATGTATGTTGATATGTATCAGGTGGATACATTGTGTGGATCATGTATCTGTGTATGTATCAGGTGGATACATTGTATGATCAGGTAGATCATGTATGATGATATGTATCAGGTAGATACTTGGTATGCATCAGGTGGATGCATTGTATGATCGTGGATGACGAGCTTCTCCAGATGACATGCAGCAGGATGTTGCAGTGATGATGATCAGGATGATCATGTGTACATCAGGATGATGTATGGTGAGTATCAGGATGATACTTTGTGGTCGTGGATCAGGTTGTGCAGATGAGCATGTCTGGGAGATCCTATAGGTCGGAGTTGTGTACCCGTAACAGCCTGGGATGCTCTTTCGAGACATTGCTTTGAGAGGACATGTAATTTGTGCCCTGGGAGATCTTCAGGTCGGAGTTGTGTACCCGTAACATCCTGAGATGCTCTTGCGAGGTTTTGTCCTATGGCATGTAATTTTCTCCTGGGAGATCTGGACAGGATGAAAAAGGCCTTAGATGCTTCAGCCAGGTTTTTCCATGACCACATGTAATTTGCTCCTGGGAGATCTGGACAGGATGAAAAAGGCCTCAGATGCTTCATCCAGGTTTTGTGGTGAGATCACATGTAATGTGCTCCTGGGAGATCCGACAGGTAGAGCTGTGTGCTCGTAATAGCCTGGGATGCTTCAGCCAGGTTTTGTGATGGGTCACATGTAATGTGCTCCTGGGAGATCCGACAGGTAGATATGTGTGCTCGTAACAGCCTGGGATGCTACCACCAGGTTTTATGACGCACGTAATAAGTCCTGAGGATTCCACAGTATGGCTAGTGATGATGAAGACCTTAAGATGGTGGGCCTACATCCAGTATGAAAAAGGACTGGCTCTGTAGAACTTCCTATGACCAGTAGATTCAGATATTGATTGAGATAGCAACAGCAGTGTTGATGACGATGATCCTGAGAAGAAGACTTGTGCTAGAAGACCTGTGTCGAGAAATACCTTCCTAGTTAAGAGGGAGTGTTGATGTATATGTAACTTCGGAATGTATTTCACATATATGTATATTGTATTCCTATAGAGATGTTATTATTCCTCTATACGAAAGTGTTTGTATTCCTATAGAGATGTTATTATTCCTCTATATGGAAGTGTCGTCATTTATATTGTAAGTGTCGTAACTTATACTTGACGGGTTATTAGACCACCTTGTTGGGGTCGGCCCTATATAAGTCATGTGGGTTGAAGGGTTATTAAACCACCCTATTGGGGGTCAGCCATGTGGGTCAAAGGGTTATTAGACCACCCTATTGGGTGTTGGCCCAGTCAGCATTATGTTAAGTGGTTAAGTTGAGGCCGACCTAGTTGAGTAAAGGTCAAGTCAAGTTAGTGTATAAATAGAGAGTTTGTCTCTCTCATTTTACACATTCTATTCTCTCAGTCACACTTGGGAGAGTGGCGCACTTGTGGAGGATGAGGCTCTGCTGCTAGGAGAAGACTATCTCTTGTATTATGGTTGTATCATTGCTCTATCTATCTCTGAGGAAGTTATTGGGGTTTTTCACCTTTATGGTTTTCCCCAAGTAAACTCTGTGTCTCTTGTGTGCTTGCATTATTGTGTCCATGATTGATATGTTGTAGATTTGTTGTACATGTTGTTCTCTCAGTTAAGATCCTAGATCAGATTGAAGTAAATTCTGAAAATTTAACACATGAGGGAAAGAATCCCAAACATAAAAAAGCCTAACCCTAGAAGATGAACCGTCATAAATTTTGCAGCCCCAAGGTGGTTAGTTGAACAGTCAACTTCCCGGGATCATAACTTTTGCATACGATCTCCGTTTGGGGCGCTCGGTAGCCCGTTGGAATGAGCCCCATCGGACCACGATTTCCCAAAAAATTTCATTTAGGGCCTCAAAACGGCCCCAGAAGTTTGGGACTCGAAAAACTGTAGAAAATTACTAGAAAATTGGCAAAATGGGAAACTGTCTTGAACCAGTGGAATAGGTGGGTGGCCACCGATACCCATCTGGATCAATCCTACCCCTTTAGGAAGCAATGGTCTCCATTGTGTCAAATCCCTTATCATATGCCAAACTGTGTGTTGAGTTGAGCTCCTGGTGCAGCGTTTGCTGAAGCGAAAAGGTTGCCTTTCTTTGCAATCTCCAGAGGGTTGTAATTGTTGTTGTTGGATGCACTGGAGTTGTTCAATAGTTTTGGTTGTTGTGGTATCCTTAGTCTGCACTGGTGTGGATGGTGTCTTTTTGGAGGAGCACCTTGAATGCGTGGTCTTGCACTGTAGAGGTACTCGAATAGGCGATGCTGCACTGGATTTCTGTTTTTCTTGTTTATGATAAGTATAGGGATAATGGGCAGAGGTTGTGGATGTCTCTCCTTTAGTGGAAATTACGAATAGGGAAAATTTCCCAGTGTGGGAGATTATCTTCTTGCGCTGTTGGTTCAAGGTAGGTGAAACTGTCTCTGGTATCCGATAGATTTGTCCTCCCACAGTGACAATGACACTACGAGGTTGTGATTCATACACAGCATGACGCTTCCACATATATGGCTGCCCTAAAAGAACATCGCATACTTCAAGTGGGGCCACATCACACAATACCTCATCTTTGAAGGGATTGATGCCGTATGGTAGGCGACATTGATGACTGACGCAGATCCCTCGTCCTTGGCTTAGCCATCCAATGGTGTATGGTTGTGGGTGTGGTGTTATTGGTAGCTCCAATTTCTTGATGACTTCTGCTGATATCAGGTTCTTTTGGCTGTCGTTGTCCACAACAAAGTGTAGGGGAATTCCCTTCACCCACATTTGTGAGTGGAAAAGGCGCTCCTCTGCCTCTGACTCTTCAGGTTCCTCTGGTTGAATCTGTGTGGTGACAACAATGACACTGGTTTTTGCATCAATGATCTGCTTCCCTTTTTGTGCGGTTGTGAAATTAGGTTCTGAGTCAGAATCGGAACCGGGATCTGATTCTGAAGCTTTGATCTCAGCCACCAATGACTATTTTGACAGACTTTCATCAGTGTTGTGCCAGGGTATTTTGTGGAACTCGCACCACTTCTCGGTGTACTTCGTTACCCTTCTTTGCTTGTGGTTGGGACTGGTTGTCCTTTCCCTACCCCGTGTTGTGTGAGCCAGAGTTTCCCTTGCCCTGCTTTTGCGCAGGTCTGAAATCATGCTTGTTCTTTTGCTGAAATTTCTGCTCAATTTTGGCAGCATATCGATAAGCGGATCCAAGTGAAGTGATTTCCAGAAAATCCATCTCTGTGTGTATGTACCAGTGTAGGCCACTGCGATATTTCAGTACTAGGTGCCGCTCGAAGTCCTTGATACCTAGCTTTGTGCGCAAGGTATGAAATTTTTTGGTGTACTCCGACACTGTTTGGTCCCTCTCTTGGTGCAGAATGGTCCATTTTGTGTACTGGTCATCATAGTTTCCAACATAGTAATATTGTTCCTTGACGGCATCTATAAAAGAGTCCCAAGTGGGATTGGAATATTCAAACAATCCAGACTCATCTGATGATTTTTTCTCACAATAAGTTTCCCACCAATTTTTGACATGGGGAACGGCCTTGAGGAGCACAAAGATGATCTTTTCCCTATCGGAAAAATTGTGGACAGAGAAATACCCTTCTAGTAGATTCAACCATTTATCTATGGCATCGGCATCAACCTGGCCTTCAAATAAAGGGATATCAAAGTTAACTTGTACCTTGAAGGGAGTCGCATCTCCGAAACGACTGTTTGTCGAAGGTGTATATGTTGCCTCCAGCATGCGTCGAAGGATCTGGGAGAAATTATCCATCATCTAGTTCCTCTGTCGCGCAAGGGCTTCCTCGAGCAAAAACTTGATAGGATCTCCTGCTCCATCGTCTCTCTTTTCGTCCGCCATGGGAGGCCATTTGGGGCGGCAAGAGTGATCTTCCCCAAGTGAAACTAGTTTGAGACCCAACTCTCTGTATCCTGACCTCGTCGGGGACATGCACTGAGAAACAATCAAAGAGCAGATTGATCTGATACCACTGATCCGGATTTGTGTGGGAACGAAACAAAAGATAGCAGATACAAAATCATATACAGAGATATGTATTCACATACACAGATATATGGCAAGAAACACAATGATACAGTAAACACACATTCTATTAAAAATCGGAAATAGAACAGACTGTAAATACAACAGCTAGAATGGTAGTAGCTATCTCTAAGAAGAGATGTGGCCGTTATGCTCATTCGTGCCAAGATTAATAAAAAGAGAGACCAAAAGGGTCTATTTATCATAAGCATGAGGGAAAGAATCCCAAACATTCAAAAACCTAACCCCAGAAGATGAACCGTCATAAAGTTTGCGGCCCCAAGGTGGTTAGTTGAATAGTCAACTTCCCGGGGTCATAACTTTTGCATACGATCTCCATTTGGGGTGCTCGGTAGCCCGTTGGAAATATCTATCCGAGGACTACACTGACGTCCCCAAAATAGAAATGCTCCGTCTGACCACGATTTCCCAAAAAAAGTCGTTTAGGGCCTCAAAACGGCCCCGAAAGTTTGGGACTTGAAAAACTGTAGAAAATTACTTGAAAATTGGCAAAAGGGGAAACTGTCTTGAGCCAGTGGAATAGGTGGGTGGCCACCAATATACATCTGGATCAATGTTTGAGGTCAGAAGGGAACCTGATAGCTGAAATACATTATAATAAGTGGTGGAATGGGATGCATAGTAGACAAGGCCGATATTCCAAGACTCTTAGTTCCAACAAAGTACATTCAACAGAGAGATAGGTGTCATACATTATTTTCCCTGAGATGGACATATCCATGCTCAAAATGATAGGACATGACTGCCAAATTCTATACACTGTAGATCCATGACATATATAAATGATTGTCATCATGGCCACGAAAGAATACATAGTGGATCCATGTGATATATATAGAGATGGATCATGTCCATGAAGATGATACATAGTGGATCTATGCAAATTAAGAGATCATAGCCATGAATAGACACACAATGGACCTATGTCAATATGGAGATCATAGACACGAATGGGTACACAGTGGATCTATGTCTCAACGTGGATCAAGAGAACAATATTTAAATAAGTTGAGTAATGGTTCTCCTAATGGTACCAATGTCATATGAGGTGTGGTATAGTCTTGTGCAATTCAGGCAACAACAAAATGTGAGGATGTTACTATTGGTCCAAGGTCTTCCATCCAAACCTCCAAGAGGTATGAATCCTACCCATGTAAATAGATGATATGAATTCAAACATGAAGGATACTATTTTATTACTATTCATTGATGTATACTATTAAAACATGTGAGGCAAACCATCGATGATGATAATGGGAACCAAGGTACCTGGTACATTCTAGCAAGTGTGAATAGATGTCTTGGAGTTGAACATTTGTAGAATCTATCGAGTAGGAGGAATTTATCTATTATCACTACCCAATATAAATGGGCCTACCATAGATGAATACAAGCCCCAGGGTACTATCAAGACTCTATATCTCCTTCCCATAACATGATGAGTTGAAGCCAATGGAAAGAGACCCATTGGACGGGAGGCATTAAGGAATCCCCCATAATCCAACACGAGGAAATATCAAGGACTGATTTGACTTGGGAAGAGACTGGGACAAAAATTTTGTAGATTGGACCACCAAGTTCATCTCCTGCATGCACCAGATGTGAATAGAACAGGGGAAATACCCCCTAAGAAACAACCAATAATGAAAGCTACTGATAGGGGCGAGGACTTCCACCAATGATGGAAATGGAATCCAAGGTACAATACGAATCCCAAAATGTGAATAGATTTCCTAACATCGAACATCATGGGAAACCACTCAATCAACGACCAATGATGAATTTTCATCTGTTGAATACAAGATTACATGTCAATGATGTAAATAGGTCTAGGGTGCTACGACTCTAGGTTAATGCCTCAGAGCATATGATTCGTTGTCGATGAAACACAACCCACCTCTGAGAAGTCAATGGGGATGTTCCACACATGCACAAGTATGAATAATGATTTCAATGATACATGATGAGAACAAATTGACATCACATAATGGCCGACACATGAGGTCAAGGAAACTACAGAATGACCAATGCAGGCTATATCCTTGAACGGTGAGCATGACACAACGGTGACTTGGGAATCTTATGACACAAAGGGACCAATGATATAAATCCACAATGTAAGAGACATTGATAGATTCTCCATATGATTGGAATAATAACCAACCAGAGGAGTAACAACTCTTGTATCAAGGCTTAAATCCTAAGGCCGAAAATTAGAACCCAACTTGCTAAGAGACTCAAGACTAGTGCTATGTTCAAGGATGTCTTGACTTTCTATCACAGAATACCAGACATTTGAGATATTTCCCCCCTCTCTCTTTTTTTATAATATTTTTTAAGTGTATTTTTCATATTATAAAACCTGAAAAAAAAAATGCTATAATACATTGGAGAAGATGAGTCTCGCATCACATGCAATTACATTCCAATCGCACAGAACATACCTATGGAACAAACACAAAAAAGGGATGTGCAGGATGTGGATGCTCTTGAAGCATGTCTTCTCTGGTTAGGGTAGAAAGATGTGACTACAATAAGTAGAAAAGACAAGCGGTTTTAGGAGAATGCATTAGCAGTAAGCGACTAATGGAAAACTACAATGAGAATTAGACTCAAAAGAGTAAGCAACTATATGCAAATGCAATAGCACAAAATGCAAAAAAAATGAGATTCCCTTGCGTAATGTCTAGAATAATATTTGGAAAGGGTCATGAGGCTTCATCTCGATGACATGGCAGAGCTAATTTGGGACTCTTGAGCCTAACAAAAACTTTTTCATGATTTGGTAAGCTCTAACATGAAAATTATGACTCTTCTAAGAATAGAGGGATATTGTTGCAACTCCATGTGTTGTGATCCTAAGGCATTAAGATGATGGCAGCGATGATGCAAATCATGCATTATGAAAATGACCTACCCCATATTTCAGTTTTATGACACAAACTTTTTTAATCAGATCACCAAATGGAAAAAGTGAGCCTTAGTTCTCGTTCTCCTGTCAAAATTAGTCAAAAACATCACGAAATAGCATTAGTATTAGTTGAAAATTGTTAAAATAGGGGCAAAATTATATAACAATGGGTAAAAATTTTATATAAACAAATAATATGGTAAAAAAAATCACAATTCATTTTTATCTTTGTTTTTACCCATTTGGAGATTTTTACCCTGGTTTTTAAACTATCAATTGTGGAGTCCTCGGACCATCAAATCACTATCTATCAGTTCCAAGTACTTTCCTCTTCTCTTACCCTTCATTTTTATCCATTTTTTTATATATTTTAGTCCAAGATTTTGATTCTTATCCTCATTCTACTTCTCAAAATACACGTTCACACCTTTTGATCTTGCGGAACATGAATTACTGGGGTATTCCCATATGTACAGATCAAAGAGTGCAAATGTTCGCACATGTCTAGAGGGGAAAAGCATGAATTTGACGGTATAATGGGGAAAACAATTTGCACCTTGGATAAAAAACTACTTTCTTATGTAGATGGCATTCATATGGAGGGAATGTGAGCATGACGACCTTGACTATGATGCTTTGGGAGACCCATTGGCTCTAAATGCCCTTCATCGGTGTGGATTGATTAAGTTTTTTCGAGTCTCCTACATGAGGGCCCAAAGGACTTGTTACAAGTTATGATTCGCTATTGGGATCCCGATTAGGGTGTATTCATCATCAAGGGAGAAGTCTTGGAGATCGCCATAGATGATATCTACTTTCTTGTTGGACTTTCATGAGAGAAGCTCTAATGAACCTTAAAGGTTCAGTCCAAGGAGAGAATTACCTTGCCGTACAAGAGTATGTGAACAAATTTTATGTTCCAAGGACCCAAAAGTCAGGTAAACAGGTACCTATCTTCGGTATTGCTAGATTCCCTCTGAAACTTCTTCTAGCAATGATCACCAAAGTGGTAGGTTATGCTACATTACACTTGGACTCACGAGGGTTCATGCACATTGGAGTTGAGTTCCTTTGATCCATTCTTTTTTATTGTTGCACCAATTTGTTGAACAATATGAAGATTCAACTCAATGATTACAAAACTGTGAAGAACAAGAACTTTAGATATGGGAGTATTTTAGTAGCGTTCTTCTTTAATAGGATTCCTGCCATGAGTCTGAGGGTATCACTCTCTCCATTGGACCCCCAAAATCCCCACATGAGCCAATGGACCAATACTATGCTTTGGTTGGGAGTAGGAGCAGTCACTATAGGTTTTTAAAACGAGTTCCTTGAGTGGTGGAGCAGGAAGCTACCTACCATCGAGGAGTTTTGTATGTAGGTCTTTGAAGTGAGAGATTATTTGTGGGTTGTTTATTTTGGAGGTTAAGTATGCTACTATTGCAATTCAACCAACTACCTATAGTGTTATCCAACACTATACTATGAGGAATCACCTAAAATATTACCTCAGTATTAGGACGCACAAATAGTTTTAAATTCCAATCCTACTTGTGGTATTCGCCTGATAGATTTTGTCACAATAGAAGTAAGTCGTAACATATCTTCTATGATCTACAACAAAAGTATGGCTCCCATTGCTTATGAGAATGATGAGAAACAAATTACCAGTCCAAGCAATTGCATCTATATGTAGTTGTTGAGATGTATGTCATTTGTCTGAACTATCATATCCAAACCTAACCACCATTGTTTATATGTTACACACGTTTATGAAGTTGATATTAATAACAATCATTTGTCACTAAAATATCTCCTTACCACCTCTTGGATTTTGAAATTTATTGGCTCTCAGATTGAGACTTACCACAAACATGAAGTTTACCTTTGAGCCATTGCCTCAAGAAACTCAAAATCTTAAATATTTTGAATGAAAACTCTTCATTAAATTAGATGAGTTAGAATATGGAATACAATTAGAAATACAATGATATTGACATGTGGACACTAAAACTAAATATCATGTATTAAGGCGGACTTCAAAGCAGGTTCCAATATTTTTATGTAAATGCTGAGGAAGGCCACGAAATCCCACAACTCGTCTATGAAAAATATTCTTAGCTAAAAATAATCATTTCATGGAAATACTTCTATTGATGACATGATTTTTGAAAAAATAATAGAACTATCTCAACTTATAGTGGAAATATAACACGTTAAGTTGATCTGAGCAAATCAGTTAGATGCTCACAAGATACCAACTATTTCGTTCCTCTCATTAAATTAGGTATAAGCAATTTCCAAACACCTTCACAACGAGAGGCTCTACTAGCTATATAAAAATGTAATGGAAATATTATGATCATGACATGTACAAATGATAACTTGATTATGGTCACAACCTTAGTTTACAAGAACCTCCTACACGGTCTCCTCTAGAGGAGTGTCTTTTAGAGAAGAGTCTTTGGAGCAAAGACTTCACTCACTTGTGTTTGGAGGTGCCGCCTTTGAAACATGAACATAGGCTCCAAACATATGGAAAGGTTAAAACTCTACATGCCAATCCTCCAAAATTGGCGTAAGTTGTTGATGGCATTTCGAATAGAGGAAACGTGGGTGTTGGATTTCATCACAATTTGGATCTCATCACAAATCATAGAAAAGGGGAGACCAAGATGAAAACCTACTTTGTATCAATACACACTTATACTAGCTCTGTAGTTCCAACATCAGAGGAGATTTCATACAAAGTCAAATGTCTTTCGGGAGTCATTTGGAAGTTGTCTAATTCATTGTATTTACTTGCCAAACAAGTATTTTAGAGATGTTGAGAATAGTATGTTGACAACAAATCAAGATGTTCAGATTGGACTTGATTCTTGAGGTTTCAAAGAAATGATTGTGTTATATGTTTTCATAGGTGAAGGCATGTGAACAAATGAATTTTTGGAAAATAATAGCGAGGGATGTCCATATAAAAGACAAAATATTTACAAGAAAGGATATTTTCAAGGGTGAGTTGTGAATCTCCTATTGTCAATGGGGTGAATTTTCAAGGTGATGAATATGTTTATTGTGAAGATGTTGGAATCAGACGATGCAAGCTTGGTAATAGGGTTACTGGCAAGGTACCAAGGATGGATAGAGCTATTCTTCCTACGTGCCAACATAGTCTAGAGGATGTCATTTTTCTCTTTGTTTCAAGGGAGATGACACCGATAGATGTGAATACATTAATGAATGCAAAGAAAAATGTGTCTACCAATTTTAGGTGTTCCCGAGTGGTAAGAATTGTTTTGGGGTACATCTCTATATTCAAAGAACATCCCAGTGGAAGGATTTGTATTTCAATCAAACTTGAGTAAATGATATAGGTTCTCAATGCACAAATTAGGGAAAAAGATCATTTTCCAAAGTATACCTTGCTAGAAACCTAAGAACGGGGATCTTGGCCATTAAAGTCAACAAAACAAATTTGGCTTAAAGGACTCTAGTTTTGAACCTGGCTGCTCTGATACCAAATGTGATATCTCTAAACTAAACATGATTAGGCATAAGTTAATGTTTTTAAACTCAAATTTATACTGCAACAAAGCTCATTTAGCAGTAAAACTAAAAACAAACTCATTACGACTACTAAGATTATATTTAACTGGTGCAATTTCATTTTCAATAATAACATAAATTATTCATTTAATTAAAGAGTAAAGATTTAACTTACCTATCAATAGCCAAGTTGAAGCATGATGTTCTCCTTCAGTAACCAACTCTGCCTCTTCAACCCCTGAACCGCAACAATGTTGGGAGAACTACTCTCCTCCCAACCTAATTCCCCAGCAATAGTTGAGGCTCTTGAGCCCCTAACAATTAAGTATATGCCAATATATATATATATATATAACTCCACCAACCTACTCGTCAAAACCTGCTCCTCTCGCAGCTCAACCAATCATACAATAAAAACATAGAAAAACTACCAAACACACATCCCCAACTAGACCCCCCAAAAACCAAATATATACCACCGCCATCCAAAAAAAGTAGACCAAATGAGTACCAACCAAAGAACACATCCCCCAGTAATTCCAATAATAATTTGATTTTAAAACTAATTGTTGAGTTTTGCATGGGTGACAAGTGGTCACCCATGCACTTAATCCTATTTAAGTTGATTAATCCTTTTTAGACATAACCCTATAATCAATCTTAATGCAATCTTTTTTTTAATTACTTAATCATTTATAAGTTGAACTTATTAAGTCATAAGCTAATCATGCTTAGTTTAATCTAATAATATTAGTTAAATTGGGGTGTTACATACTCCCCCCCCTTTGGGAAACTTCATTTGGAATTTATAATTATCATACAACAATACAAGATTTACTATAATATCAGTTTAATATGTAACTAGCACTATTATGAAGATGAAAAAATTGCATTTGTGGTCATCAAGCAAAATCTTCCACCTGCACTAATACAATCATACGTGAATCATACACCCTAATTATGACATGCTTTTGATTAAGTTCCTAAGATCTAAAATGCAATCATTCATACAATATGATTTCATCTCATTAAGCATTCATGTATCAATCGAGTCATATAAACAATAAAGTAAAATAAAATAAAACCAAAATAAGATAGGAGTACAATACTTCACAATATCTCTCATTCCTTACTCACCCTCTCCCTAAGAATCATACCATATGATCAATCTCCATAACCCTCCAGGCCAATACTCGATATGGTCCCGCTCACCATGGCACGATCCCTCTACTATACCATGTTCGCAGATCATACAACATGCATCGAAAGTCTTCACATGTATATTTTGTGCTAAGTGCTCAAAGTTTCTCTCCAACTTTTAGTATATAATGCCGAACCAAAATCTAGGTCTCATCTGGTCACCTAGCATCAGCTAGTTACCCAAGTATCTAGTTACTGCTACACTACCCCCAGTGTACCCTAGAAATCTGAAAGGTTGGCCCTAACTTCCTCCCTATCCTCCTTAAGGAAACCAAACCCAAGCATCATAAGTCCTTCTCCATATACCTCCCCAACGGAAAAATATGCCCCATGCACTGGACTTCTGGCATAATACACAAGTGTTTGATCCATTTTTAATAATATCATGGTATTATAAAATACAAGTGACATAGAATTATCCCATAAGGTGTTATTATAGCCATTCTCATCCATGCTTATTTTCCCCCACAAAATCCTAGAATGATAAGCCTATGAAGGCTTTGAGTAAATTACTTGAAACAAACTTCCACTCACCACCAAGAACAATGATTAATAATCATCTTCTCAAATATAATAGAAAACTCATAACGTATTCCACTAAATACTATATGATGTGTGATATCCTCATAAGATAGCAATCATAATGCAATAATTAAGCATTTCAAGCATTTTATTGAATTGACATCTCAATAAAATCTCATCATGAATTAACATTTATTATGAGGTAAATTCCATTCTCAATATCAACATAAATAACATGATAGCATCATCGGTCACTACACATAAGGCCAAAGCAATAAGGCATGTGTGAACCTGAATCAACATATCATAACTACATGCCATATATCAATGGAGAAAAATAAATATCCTATTAAACAACATGTAATATCAAGATATCATACATCACGATGAAGAAAAATAGATATCCTACCGAATAACATGTAGTATCAAGATATTGTAAACTATATTTCATCTTCCACAAAAGTCAAGATGAAATAATAAGTTCCATATTGAATTTCATATAAATTAGTAGCATATAAATTGTGTGTTATCTGTTACAAAATATCACTAAGTTCCGTATTGAATATCCCATGAAATAGAAACATATCAAGAACTATGTGCCTTGTACCCAATCAAAATCTTCTCAAAAGATATGGAAAGTCACGACACATAGATTAAGCATCCTCCTAGGTGGTTGATTCTATACTATATTGTTCCTATTAGACCTTAACCTACTCCATGATCTGCCTATGTAGCTATCAAGTTATATGGTCCAGTGTGCAATATGGTTTGACCGGGATGACCCCTTCCTCAGAAACTTGCTAACTCCATAACCGTATCCTGGTGCTCTTCTTGGCAATGGTTAACTATGGCATGAATTCGATGTTGACCCTGCAGTTGAATTCCAGGTGTCCATGAATCTCATCAAAGGACTCCTACCTAACCCACTGGGAAATCCCACCGATAGTGGGGACCGTGGCACATGAAATATTTAATCCTAGTTGGGACTGCGACAACTGTCTGTACTCAACCACCACAACCATTTCCCTGGCTGCCACCCCGAGGTCGATACGACCCCAATCTCGAATCTCACGGTATATGGTGTGGATGATGACTTGGTAGGGGGAGTGGTTGACATACACGCAATACTAACTACCCTTGGATGAGCTTCCCAATAACCGACTCTCCTACCCCTAATTGATAGGGTACAAGTTAGTCCAAAATTCCCTTTGGGTGTCAGTGCTCATGATTGTTCCTACAGTTGCTCCCATCTCAATATTTTTCTTAACCTGGTTAGATAAATTTGAAGTCTCTAACATGGTGGTGGGTTTCCACATAGCTACATCAATATGGACCTCTTAATCCATCGCATGAAGAAATCTTTTTGCTTGCCTAGCATTGTCTGCCATGTAGTTAGTGTGATGTACCAATAAATAAAACTTTGCTTCATATTCTTCTATTGACCTTCCCTTCTGTTGCACTACATGGAATGCTTCTTTTTTTTAGTGTTTATACTCCTCTAACATGTATCGGGTTCTAAAAGTTCCCTTCTGTTGCACTACATGGAATGCTTCTTTTTTTTAGTGTTTATACTCCTCTAACATGTATCAGGTTCTAAAAGTTTCTTCAACTAATTCCTAGGATACATGTAAGGGCTCGATGTGTAACTTTTTCTCCCCATTAACACACCACATCAATGCTTTCTCCTTCCGAAGACTGATAGCTATTTGCACCTTCTCATTATGGTGTATTCCTTAAAGCTGGGAGCTCTTTTGACTCCCACCAACTAGGATTCCGCCACCTACCCCTCTTGGTTCCCCAAAAACTTTGGTAAGTTAGATTTATGAACTTAATTCATTATATCTAAGGGTTCCTTTAACCCCTTCAAGGAGGATGGTTGGTCTTGATCCTGCTTTTGTTTATGTTCAAGTTGCATGTCTTGACTTGGATCAAAATTTTGTCCCACATTTTGGTTCTAACCTTGCCCTCTCATCCAATCCCCGAACATGCTAGACATCTCTCCCAAGGAGCGTAAAATATCATGCTCCACCGGTGTGCCAATATGGGCATTGGTTTGAGGTTGTCTACGACATTTCAGAGCCATTACCCTTAATAATTTCCATGAGAGATGGTTGTTAATATTTATCTGGAGTTTAATCATAGTTCATTTAACAAGAGCCCTAAAGTTTAACCTACAAATAGCCTAATACCTATAAATAACCTACTAATCAACTTATTAAAGTTTAACCTATAAATAACCTACTAATCAACTTATTTATATACATAAAAAGTGATAGGTAAAGGTTAATTTTTTTATATATAATTTAAATTGAATACAACAATTGAATTATGTAGGTTCTTGTTATCTTAAAATAAAAATTATAACAAATCCAATAAATAAAAGATGGAAAAAAATTGCCTATGTCAATCAATTTCTTTTTAAATTAATTTCTTTTTAAATTATTTAAATTGAATTAAATGGTGTAATTTTATTTTAAAAAAATGTTGAATTATACTGTGATTTAAATTTGAAAAAAAAATGGTCATTCAAATTTGCAAAAAAAATTACATATGATACACATGTATGAACAAAAGCACTAAAATTTGTTAAAAAATAGTTTAATACATAATATAGCTTGAGTGGGTCTATGGGTTAAGAACATGTTTCATCTTAGGAGGTCATATCCCTAAGAGGTAGGGTATGTAGTGATGGACGCGGGAAATTTTAAGGGTCTTTATTTTTTTTGAATTTGGTGAATCTTACTAATATTTTTTTAAAAGGGTTCAAATTTGTAAGGGTTTTATATAATTTTTAAATAATTTTGGCTATTTTTAGAGGCAAACAATTTAGGAAAAAATGGAAATTGGTCAATCTTTTAAAATAAGAAAAGGCCCAAAATTAGCCCATAGACTAAATTTAGCACCTAAAATTTTGGTTAATATACATTCCAATATCGCTTGCCGAAGGAGTTCCTTGTTTCACAAACAAAGGATCTCAAACACCAATTTGATATCTAACTTAAATATAACCTTAAAATATATATTATTATTATATTTTTATTATTATTACTAACTTAAATTTATGTTGACATAATGATATTTAAAATATATATTTTAAAACTTTTCTACTTTTATCACTCCGACACATAATATCTAACTTAAATATAACCTTAAAATATATATTATTATTATATTTTTATTATTATTACTAACTTAAATTTATGTTGACATAATGATATTTAAAATATATATTTTAAAACTTTTCTACTTATTATCACTCCGACACATAAGACTACTCCACTTAGGAAAATAAAAAGTGAAGGAATTTTTTTTAATTTAAATCCTACGTAGGGTCCACGCATAATTGCTCGGAAGGAACTCCTACGAAAAAATAAAAAGTGAAGGCCTTTTTTTAATTTAAATTTTTATCCACCCTTAATAGTAATTAAATAGCATTATCTTCAATGAAATATATGGGATAATTTCATGAGGATGACTTGATTTATTTTTTTTATGAAAATCAATATGATATTTTGATATGTGTTAGTTGAGTTGGGTCAATATAAAATGTTGAAATTTGACAGATAAATAATTATCATTTATATTTTTATATGTCAAAATACTACCACTTCATAAAATTAAATGTCATTAATGAAGTGTAAATTTTAATTTCACTTGTCATTAGAAGTAAATAAATATTAATGGGATCATTCTCAAACAATAATTGATGATCCTTATTATATTGAAGTCAATAGTAAAATAAATGCATATATGGAGTAATTCTATGAACAAACGATATGTGTTGGCCAAGGGAAATCTCATTTGCATACTTGATGTTCATAAATTGAAATTAACTTGTGGAATATTATATGAGTGATACACCTGCTAGAATGTTTCCTAGGTGCCAAATTGGACAAAGTTAACTACTAGAAGCGAATTAAATTCCTCTCATAGAAGTAGATTGTTAAAGTTATTACACGGTAAGGGACTTTAGGCATTACTTATAAATCAATGAGAAATGCTATATTCCATTTTCTCTGTATATAGACATGAAATATTTTTACGAGACATGTTATTACATTAACCAATAAAGGTTGCGGATTTAAAACTGTAAGCATAAGAATATTCATGTATCTTGTCAACATACTGAATTAAAAGTTGGGTTATGAATGACACTCAACAATAGATATTGTCTAGAATTTTCCAGATATATATAGAGAGTAGTATTTATACATAAATTGCTTTACAATAGCCTTGTAAATCTATGAGAAGGTAAAGTGTAAACTTCGAAAGACAAATCAGACGGTCATTGGAATTATCGTAAAGAGCTTTAAGTTATTAATTAATGCTATATGCTAACATCACAAATCTTATCTCGTAAGGTATATTAATGAAATTAATGAGAATGTTAATCTTGTATGGATGTTGTAAGTGAATGATGATTTCCTTACTATTGTGTTAGGAGAAGACTTTCTCACGAAATTCGATTTTTTTTAAATGAAAAAAAAAAGTACTAACAAGTGAATTTGAAAGATGGTCACATTCTGTGGAACTTGTGCAAAGACATGGACGCGATATAGTATACATGGTAAGCATATGGTAAGATCAAGGACTCATGAAAGGATATGAGTTCAAACTGATGAGTAAAGAGATGAACCTATTTTATGTTAATGTTGCTATTATGTTGCATGTTGTGGTTAACCAAAACTACAAGAAATAATAAATGATTGTTATTTCCTGGACTCAAACGGGAAGGTTTGAGGGGAAAAGAATATTCCGGGACTCAAGCGAGAAGGCTTGAGATGGCAAAAATTGACCCAACTCTGCTTTGCTAAAGCAACTTTTCTTGGACTCAAGCAAGAGGCTAGGTGGAAAAGTAATTCCTGGACTCAAGCAAGAAAGCTTGAGGGGAATTGCGAAAGAGTTTTGTGGTATCAATGGCAAAGACCTAGGCACGAAGATTGACATCTGGAGACAGGACGTTGTTTGATGTCTTGAGAAGGAAAACTTTCTGACTAGCAATCAAAAAGGAGAGTAACCTCAAAAGTGTAGCCCGTAAGTCCACAGGAATTGATGACAGAATTCGAGGAAGAATTTTGTGTTCAACAGAGGGTTGGTGAAGTTCCAAACTCATGGGAGAGTTTGATGATCAACAAAGTGTTGTTGAAAGATTTGTTTTATGACATAACAAATATTAATGATTCGTCTTGTAACTAGACTATTTGGATGTCTTTATGTGTGAATGTTATAAATGCTTGAGTAAGCAAAAATATCCTCAAGGATGAGGATGAATGATAAATGTTAAACGCTTACTGTTTGAAATTTTGTGAAGTATATGATGCTAACCTGTGAAAGATAAGGTGTTACAAAAGACGTGTGCTTGATTTATGATTAAAATTACAAATGGTATAATTATGATATGTTGAAGAATATTGCATGAGCTGTAGAATGTACAGGTTGTGAAAGAAGTACGAACCATAAAGACTCATGAAGGTTCGAAGATGATCAAGAAAACCAAGGAAAAGACGACAAGTGAACTAACAAGATGAAGTATGAAAAAACTCAAGAGCCGAAGGCCAGTCTTGAAGAATGTGAACACTGAGGACGATGTTATTTTTAAGGGGGAAAGTATGTAACATCCCTCTTCTTCATACCTTATTATTATAAAAATACAAATTGTAACTGTGTATGTGGCCCTGGTGAGGAGCTCAAGGCCAAGGCCCCACTAGTGGACCTTGAAAAGCACTGATATGTTATTTCCTAAAATGATATTTTCAACTTACGAGACTAAGGACACGACGCCACTAAAATGACAGTAAGTAAATCCACTAGGTTGTTTGACGGCTAGAAAACCATGGAGACTAAGTACTGATGACTTATTTCATCTCATGGTACCTTAATGGACGTGAAGAAAAATAAGCAATTAACGTTCACTAAATGGTCTAAATACTTTAGGTGGTAACCTAGAGAGAGATAAACCAAGAGTAGGTGGTAATTAATTCTTATTATAAGCTTTAAGCCATATCCTAAGTATTCTATCTAGGGAATCATGTGGTTAAAGAGTTATTTATAGGACCAAGTTTATTTATTAAGCTTTTCATGTTTTAAAGGACCATATTTTATGATTACCTTAGAAGGGTGATCTTTTATAGAAAAATGATCATATGCTTTTTGATAAATTATTGTTTATGATCATAAATCTGAATATACCTAGGTGTAAGATATAGTTTATAAAGATAATTTCATTAAAATGTTACTTACGAAAGTATCGTTATGCAAATAAATACACCATTAAAATAATACATAAGGAAGCATTATACGCGAACTATTGAATTTATATATATGAGACTTAGTATATATATATATGTGTGTGTGTGTGTTACATTTATATTGGTTCATGAGTTATTAGTTTTTCGCACTCCTAGGGTGGAGAGATTTTATATATGTATATACCAAAAACCTTATAAAGGAATTAGGCATAGCAATATGCAGGTGCAAATTGAAAAAGTGATGCTAGTAAAAATATAGGATGATTACATATATATGTATACGTATTATATAAAGATATCAAAAGAAATAAAAGAGATGCAAATGGCACACCCATTAAAGGAGTATTAAAATAAATGGCCATTTGACACGTCGAAGAAACACTCCCTGATCACTACCACATGTATTCACTAACTTGTCGTGAAGCCCTCCTTATGAATTGTCATTTGTCTCTCCAAGAGGGGGAAAACTGGAACGCCGAATGTCGTCGATCTGCCTTTGAAGAGAGGGATCGCATCTATTTAGCACCTTTGAAGAGATGAGATCGGGGGGGGGGGAGAAGACAAGGTTCGAAGTGAAAATCGCTTCTCTGAAAAGAAGGATCCATGATTTGTGACTTGGGGAAATCTAGGGAAGCACAGCGAGTGGTTAGCGAGGGAGGCATGCTCAGCTCGGCAGCCCTGGATCAGCACACTATATGGGAAGAAAATGATAAGTTTTATCTCTCTTTTATATATGCTGAACAAAACATGATTGCTGGGAAAATCGATGATCTTTTTGTAGGTTGTCAAATACCCTGTTGATGTTTGTACAAAAGATTGTGATCTTTAATATAAAATGCAAATCTTCCTGTAGGCTATTCGAAACCTAAGTGTTAACTCTGTGATAGTAGTACGAAGCAAAGTATTTGTTTTCTATGTTATTCCTAGCTGCATTGCCATATCATTCGTTAGGGGTTGGTCCAGTTGGATCTCTGCTTCATAGTAGGGAGAACGCCTTGGTCTAGCGTGATCTAGGTTTCCACCTTCTACCCTAGTAATGTAGGGATCTCGCTAGTACCGGTGTGATACGTTTTTCTGCTACCTCGTTTTGGGCAAAGCTTGATAATAACATACTACCTCAGTAACCCTAGATACCTTACACGACTTTGAAAATCTCCGTGGAAGATATTGTAATGGGTTGGAAATGCTGCCACTGATGGGAAGCTCTGTATCTCTCCATTCATCCATCATAGTGAGTTTGTATGCTGTCATCGATTCGGATGGGACTCTGGGTTTGCATGTTGCTGCTAGTAGTAGAATGTCTCTGTATTTTGATGGTTGCCAGCGTAGAAAGTCATTGTATGTTGCTTCGATTTGGATGAAGTCTCGGTATCGTATGACTACACTTTTAGATCTGTTGCTTGGAGTTGTTTTTCATTCTGGTTTTGCTGCCTTAGACCTCTATCATTAGCCTACAGGTTCATACTTACACCCTTCAAATCTAGTAAACCCAATGATGCAGAACATATTAGCGCCGGTGTGATTTTTCTTAATATGGGATAGCATTTAACGGATCTCTGTATCTAGCTTTTATTTTGTTTGATATTTGAACTAGAACTTTCTGATCTACACGGCTTCTTTGGTTGATAAGCTTGTGTATTGTATTTCTTGTTTTGATGACTGCTCCTAGTCACATAGGGTTTCGAAGTTCCCTCAATGCTTTTTCCGGAAGAGGGGTGTGAACCACTGCATAAATCCTAGTTTATGTTTGTTATATTTAATGGTTAAATATATGCTAGTATATGTTTGATAAATACTAGTTATCTCCTTGATAAACGGTGGAACAGGACGGCATGTAAGTTGATTCCCAGTTGTTTTTTTATATATATTTAATGGTTAGATACATGCTGGGTTAGGTTGGACATTTACTAGTTATCTCCTTGATAAAGGATGGAATCGGAGGGCGAGTAAGCCGATCCCCAAATTGCTGATCTACATATATATATATATATATACTTAATGTTTAAATATAAGCTGTATTTGCTTGTAACATGTTGTTTCTTGATAAATGGTTCGGTATATTTTATGTTAGAATAATCAGTACTACAACTAGAGATGAGATCTAGGTGGTGATTGTACCAAATGTCGAAGATAAGATCTCTATATTTATTTTGTTTATGAATGCCAGTAGTTAAAATAGAGATAGGTCTCTGTAATTGTAAAAGATGTAAAAGCTACAAATGTTTCCTAGGGGAGGAGCTTTGAGGAAGTATGGAAACAATTGTTGCGGAATGTAACTTAACTCCTTGAGTTCGTCGAATAAAAAAGAGAATAATGCTTGGTGAACGTAACCCAGAGAGTTGGGTGAACCACGTATATCCTGTCTTCTCTTATGTATGAAATATGTTGGCGTTGTAGTCTTGATTTTTATTGCATATATCCTAAGTTTCCATTTATGTATAAAAAACTTATCTTCATCAAATAAGTAAATCTTGTAGTATGATTTGTGAGGATCATAAAGATAATATGTGTTGTAAAGATCGTGTGTGCAGGAAGAATTGATATGAACAAATATGCAAGTAATTAGGAATGCATGCACATCCCTTTAATTGATAAAAATCGTTAATTCTACTAACATACTGACTTGGTAGATTGGGGTATGTTACATATGGTATCAGAGCACAGGTTACAAACACTCGGGCTTATTGGGCTCCATCGCGGGAAATGAATACAAGTTCGTTGAACTAGGAAAGGAACTACATCCTATAGGACGCAAACGTAAAATTTTATTTCCAATGATCGCCAAGAGGTAAGCAACAAAGCATCTTGGAAGTACAAGTATGTTCCATTTTACTGAAGCGTTATAATGGCATAGCAGTGTCTAGTTGTGAATGATCTTCTATTGAAAGACACTAGATGATGAGTATCTCCTCATACTCTACAATTAGTTTCTTCAGAATGATTAAATTAGTTAGACTATTGGAGTTAAGGCTTTAAGAAATAAGTTCTTGTAAGGAGGAGAAAATAGTATATTGAAAGTCATCCTAGTTGTGAATGTTTAAAGGTGAAGTTCATACACTAAGGAATTGACTTTAATTAATTTTCGTAGGCATTATAATATTATAACGTTGGCTATGTTAAGAAATTGCCTTCTTTCATATATATATAGACAATAGGTAAATGCTTGTCCGACATTATGACATTTAAGAAGTATCTCACTTGTGTAAGCTTGGATGTCCTTTTTAAGTGTGATGTAAACGTATATTTTATCTCTGTTGTGTTGCACTTGGTGTGGTTTACTTTATGAAAGATGTACATGCATATTAAGTTCAACTGATTCCTTTATAGGTTTTATTGCATGTTGAATATTCAAATAGGTGAAGCATAATCATAATAAGAGTATATCACCTTATGAAAATGCAAGTTTCAGTTGATGAAGCCAAGTCATATATATATCGATGGAAATTCATCATGAGTGCTCGATTGATACAATATCATCTCAAGAAAATTAGAAATGATGATCATATAAATGAATGCATGGTAGCATTTATAAGTTGTGTTATTAGTGTCTAGGGATAATGTTGTCATGTCTTGTCGAGATATGTATGTATATTTTAAAGGGTCGAAAGTACCTTGAAAGTTTATGTATTATGAGGTATTGTGAAATAGTGTAAGGTGCAAATAGATCATCATATGGAGGTCTGTGAAATTGATATGAGTTACCTTGTTATTTGTTTATAAACTTTATGATGATATTTCGTTGAACTGATTGTATTAAGGATTTGTGTTCGTGAGAAGTAGATAAATATTAATGGGATCATTCTCGAATGATAATTGATGATCCTTATTATATTGAAGTCAATAGTAAAATCAATACATGTAAGGAGTAATTCTTTGAACAAACGATATATTTTGGCCAAGGGAAATCTCATTTGCATACTTGATGTTCATAAATTGAAATTAACTTGTGGAATATTATATGAGTGATACACCTGCGAGAATGTTTCCTAGGTGCCAAATTGGACAAAGTTAACTACTAGAAGGGAATTAAATTCCTCTCATAGAAGTAGATTGTTAAAGTTATTACACGGTAAGGGACTTTAGGCATTACTTATAAATCAATGAGAAATGCTATATTCCATTTTCTTTGTATATAGACATGAAATTTTTTTACGAGACATGTTATTACATTAACCAATAAAGGTTGCAGATTTAAAACTGTAAGCATAAGAATATTCATGTATCTTGTCAACATACTAAATTAAAAGTTGGGTTATGAATGACACTCAACAATAGATATTGTCTAGAATCTTCCAGATATATATAGAGAGTAGTATTTATACATAAATTGCTTTACAATAGCCTTGTAAATCTATGAGAAGGTAAAGTGTAAACTTCGAAAGACAAATCAGACGGTCATTGGAATTATCGTAAAGAGCTTTCAGTTATTAATTAATGCTATATGCTAACATCGCAAATCTTATGTCATAAGGTATATTAATGAAATTAATGAGAATGTTAATCTTGTATGGATGTTGTAAGTGAATGATGATTTCCTTACTATTGTGTTAGGAGAAGACTTTCTCACGAAATTCGATTTTTGTTAAATAAATAAAAGTACTAACAAGTGAATTTGGAAGATGATCACATTCTGTGGAACTTGTGCAAAGACATGGACGCAATATAGTATACATGGTAAGCATATGGTAAGATCAAGGACTCATGAAAGGATATGAGTTCGAACTGATGAGTAAATATATGAACCTATTTGATGTTAATGTTGCTATTATGTTGCATGTTGTGGTTAACCAAAACTACAAGAAATAATAAATGATTGTTATTTCCTGGACTCAAACGGGAAGGTTTGAGGGGAAAAGAATATTCCGGAACTCAAGCGAGAAGGCTTGAGGTGGCAAAAATTGACCCAACTTTGCTTTGCTAAAGCAACTTTTCTTGGACTTAAGCAGGAGGCTGGGTGGAAAAGTAATTCCTGGACTCAAGCAAGAAAGCTTGAGGGGAATTGCGAAAGAGTTTTGTGGTATCAATGGAAAAGACCTAGGCACAAAGATTGATATCTGGAGACAAGATGTTGTTTGATGTTTTGAGGAGGAAAACTTTCTGACTAGCAATCAAAAAGGAGAGTAACCTCAAAAGTGTAGCCCGTAAGTCCACAGGAATTGATGACAGAATTCGAGGAAGAATTATGTGTTCAACAGAGGGTTGGTGAAGTTCCAAACTCATGGGAGAGTTTGATGATCAACAAAGTGTTGTTGAAAGATTTGTTTTATGACATAACAAATATTAATGATTCGTCTTGTAACTAGACTATTTGGATGTCTTTATGTGTGAATGTTATAAATGCTTGAGTAAGAAAAAATTTCCTCAAGGATGAGGATGAATTATAAATGTGAAACACTTACTGTTTGAAATTTTGTGAAGTATATGATGCTAACCTGTGAAAGATAAGGTGTTACAAAAGACTTGTGCTTGCCTTATGATTAAAATTACAAATGGTATAATTATGATATGTTGAAGAATCTTGCATGAGCTGTAGAATGTACAGGTTGTGAAAGAAGTACGAACCATAAAGACTCATGAAGGTTCGAAGATGATCAAGAAAACCAAGGAAAAGACGACAAGTGAACTAACAAGATGAAGTACGAAATAACTCAAGAGCCGAAGGCCAGTCTTGAAGAATGTGAACACCAAGGACGGTGTTATTTTTAAGGGGGAAAGGATGTAACATCCCTCTTCTTCATACGTTATTATTATAAAAATACAAATTGTAACTGTGTATGTGGCCCTGGTGAGGAGCTCAAGGCCAAGGACCCACTAGTGGACCTTGAAAAGCATTGATATGTTATTTTCTAAAATGATATTTTCGACTTAGGAGACTAAGGACACGACGCCACTAAAACGATGGTAAGTAAATCCACTAGGTTGTTTGACGGCTAGAAAACCATGGAGACTAAGTACGAATGACTTATGTCATCTCATGGTACCTTAATGGACGTGAAGAAAAATATGCAATTAACGTTCACTAAATGGTCTAAATACTTTAGGTGGTAACCTAAAGAGAGATAAACCAAGAATAGGTGGTAACCTAAAGAGAGATAAACCAAAAATAGGTAGTAATTAATTATTATTATAAGCTTTAAGCCATATCCTAAGTATTTTATCTAGGGAATCATGTGGTTAAAGAGTTATTTATAGGACCAAGTTTATTTATTAAGCTTTTCATGTTTTAAGGGACTATATTTTATGATAACCTTAGAAGGGTGATCTTTTATAGAAAAATGATCATATATACTTTTTGATAAAGTATTGTTTATGATCATAAATCTAAATATACCGTGGTGTAAGATATAGTTTATAAAGATAATTTCATTAAAATGTTACTTACGAAAGTATCGTTATGCAAATAAATACAGCATTAAAATAATACATAAGGAAGCATTATATGCGAACTATTGAATTTATATATATGAGAGTTAGTATATATATATATATATATATATATATATATATTACATTTATATTGGTTCATGAGTTATTAGTTTTTCGCACTGCTAGAGTGGAGAGATTTTATATATATATATATATACCAAAAACCTTATAAAGGAATTAGGCATAGCAATATGCAGGTGCACATTGAAAAAGTGATGCTAGTAAAAATATAGGATGATTACATATATATGTATACGTTTTATATTTATATAAAGATATCAAAAGAAGTAAAAGAGATGCAAATGGCGCACCCATTAAAGGAGTATTAAAATAAATGGTCATTTGACATGTCGAAGAAACACTCCCTGATCACTACCACTTGTATTCACTAACTTGTCGTGAAGCCCTCCTTATGAATTGCCATTTGTCTCTCCAAGAGGGGGAAAACTAGAACGTCGAAGGCCGCCGATTTGACTTTGAAGAGAGGGATCACATCTATTTAGTACCTTTGAAGAGATGAGATCGGGGGGGGGGAGAAGACAAGGTTCGAAGAGAAAATCGCTTCTCTGAAAAGAAGGATCCATGATTTGTGACTTGGGGAAATCTGGGGAAGCACGGTGAGTGGTTAGCGAGGGAGGCATGCTCAGCTTGGCAGCCCTGGATCAGCACACTATATGGGAAGAAAACGATAAGTTTTATCTCTCTTTTATATATGCTGAACAAAACGTGATTGTTGGGAAAATCGTTGATCTTTCTGTAGGTTGTCAAATACCCTGTGGATGTTTGTAGCAAATATTGTGATCTTTAATATAAGACGCAAATCTTCCTGTAGGTTGTTCGAAACCTAATTGTTAACTCTGTGATAGTAGTACGAAGCAAAGTATTTGTTTTCTGTTTTATTCCTAGCTGTATTGCCATATCTCTCGTTAGGGGTTGGTCTAGTTGGATCTCTGCTTCACAGTAGGGAGAACGCCTTGAACTAGCATGGTCTAGGTTTCCACCTTCTACCCTGGTAATGTAGGGATCTCGTTGGTACCGGTGTGATACGTTTTTTTGCTACCTCGTTTTGGGAAAAGCTTGATAATAACATACTGCCTCGGTAACCCTAGATACCTTACATGACTTTGATAATCTCCGTGGACGATATTGTAATGGATTGGAAATACTGTCGCCGATGGGAAGCTCTATATCTCTCCATTCGTCCATCGTAGTGAGTTTGTATGTTGCCATCGATTCGGATGGGACTCTGGGTTTGCTTGCTGCTGCTAGTAGTAAAATGTCTCTGTATTTTGATGGTTTCTGGCATAGAAAGTCGTTGTATGTTGCTTCAATTTGGGTGAAGTCTCGGTATCTTATGACTATACTTTTAGATCTACTGCTTGGAGTTGTTTTTCATTCTGGTTTTGCTACCTTAGACCTCTATCATTAGCCTACGGGTTCATACTTACACCCTTCAAATCTAGTAAACCCAATGATCTAGAACAAATTTAGCGCCGGTGTGAGTTTTCTTAATATGGGATAGCATTTAACGGATCTCCATATCCAGCTTTTATTTTGTTTGATATTTGAACTGGAGCTTTCTGATCTACACAGCTTCTTTGGTTAATAAGCTTGTATATTGTATTTCTTGTTTTGATGATTGTTCCTAGTCACGTAGGGTTTCGAAGTTCCCTCAACGCTTTTTCCAGAAGAGGGGCACGAACCACTGCATAAATCCTAGTTTATGTTTGTTATATTTAATGGTTAAATATATGCTGGTATATGTTTGATAAATACTAGTTATCTCCTTGATAAACGGTGGAACAGGACGACATGTAAGCCGATTCCCAGTTGTTGTGTTACATATATTTAATGGTTAGATATATGTTGAATTACGTTGGACATTTACTAGTTATCTCCTTGATAAAGGATGGAATCAGACGGCGAGTAAGCCGATCCCCAAATTGCTGATCTACACACACATATATATATAGTTAATGTTTAAATATAGGCTGTATTTGTTTGTAACATGCTGTGTCTTGATAAATGGTTCGGTATATTTTATGTTAGAATAATCAGTACTACAACCAGAGATGAGATCTAGGTGGTGATTGTACCGAATGCCAAAGATAAGATCTCTGTATTTATTTTGTTTATGAATGCCATAGTTTAAATAGAGATAGGTCTATGTAATTGTAAAATATGTAAAAGCTACAAATGTTTCCTAGGGGAGGAGCTTTGAGGAAGTATGGCAACAATTGTTGTGGAATGTAACTTAACTCCTTGAGTTCGTCGAATGAGTTCGTCGAATAAAAAAGAGAATAATGCTGGGTGGATGTAGCCCAAAGAGTTGGGTGAACCACGTATATCCTGTCTTCTCTTATGTATGAAATATGTTGGCGTTGTAGTCTTGATTTTTATTGCATATATCCTAAGTTTCCATTTATGCATAAAAAAACTTATCTTCATCAAATAAGTAAATCTTGTAGTATGATTTGTGGGGATCATAAAGATAATATGTGTTGTAAAGATCATGTGTGCAGGAAGAATTGATATGAACAAATATGCAAGTAATTAGGAATGCATGTACATCCCTTTAATTGATAAAAATTGTTAATTCTACTAACATATTGACTTGGTAGATTGGGGTATGTTACAACAATCTTAAAATTAAAACATCATATAAAAATTTATTGACATCTAAAGTGGGACTCTAAGGTAAGATGTAAAATTTCAATCTTGATTGTCATAATAGTCTTACCGATAATATGTATTTTTTAAAATAAAAGTTAAATAAACTTTAAACGTAAATATAACCAATATATCTAAAAAGTAAACAGGAATTCGAATTCAGTAAAGATATTAGACGGTTTGTATTTTAGGCCATTTGATAGTTCTCCAAAGAAATATTTAATGAGATCAAAGAGAAAACAAAGGCCTTAATGGGATCTTATTTGATATTAAATCAACAGGGCAGATGGTTTTATATAATTTTTGCTTCAGTGAAAATTTAATATTAGTTGTTCTTATGATAATTAGCACGTGAAAGGATATTTTGAACGAGAACAAAAAAAGGATCAAATCTAAGTTTCCAAGATTTGAATACAGATCTGATAGATTTTTTATAACTAGGATTAAGATACAGAAGGTACAAACAATTAAATATATTTCTCATTCTGGATTATACAGGAGAATAGTCTAAACAGGCGAATTGTTTTTTTCTCATTTCCGATTACTCTGGGTAGAATCTGCCAATATTTTTTGGGAATTTATTAAAACAACAGTCAAACATACATGAATTTGGTGCCCTACATTCAAAAACATTTGAATGTTGGAAAAAATCGAACAAACAATGTCAACTTCAAGCACAAATGCCTACAAACAATCCTTCAAGCATGTCATCAACAGCCAGACTTTGGACACACCACACAACAGAGTGTCAACACAGTTAATGTTGTGGCATTTCCAAGATTCAAATTTGAGAAATTCAGCATTGTCCAACAAGCCAACAAAGAATGTATGGACATGTGGGGGTATTGGATGATGTAGGACTTACGATTGGTTCATTTATTTTTGTCACAAGGTTTAGTGATTTGATGTAGGGTAGTTCATAAGCCAAAAATGTTTGGAGGTTTACCCAACCAAATTAAATCAAATGAAACTTCATAAGAATCACAAATAATTTCGTCAAAATAAATTTGACAAACCAATTTATTATCATTATAGAAATTAAAATCCAAAGTAAAAAGATCCACCTATGATCCTCGGGATATGTTTCATGTGTGAAAGATACATTTCCATGTGGATCGAGGTGGATATGGAACCAAATCCATATCCAATCTAAGGATAAATAAAACAAGGATGTAATATGTGTTTCACTGATTGTTACAAACCAAATTAAAATATAGATACGACTTGTCACATCCATGAAACAACATCCAAAGTAAGGATGGTTGAGGGTGAAAACAAAACAAATCTCGCCATAAAGTATGACTTTTAGTTTTATTTAAGATAGGTCTTTCCTACAGGTTTCAATGGATTCTCAAGTTTTGGTTTAAGTCTCTCCTACACATAATCTTATTGAATTACCAACCATTTTTGTAGAGGATATAAAATGTTTTTCGACACCAAATACTCTAATAATTTCATTTCTTGTCTTTTTATATTTTTATATTTTGAATTTAAAACAACTACCATAGAATCAATATGAATAATACACTCATTTCATCTCTATACAATCTAAGAAAAACATAAATATTAATCTATCCAAAATTCTAAAATAAAAACACCTACATCTTTTCTGGACATGTACCTTGTACTAGCTACCCAATTTTGAAAAAAGAAGGTGCACGCCGTCATTTTAGTGAAACACCTACATCTTTTCTGGACATGTACCTTGTACTAGCTACCCAACTTTGAAAAAAGAGGGTGCCGACGCCATCATTTTAGTGAAACACCTACATCTTTTCTGGACATGTACCTTGTACTAGCTACCCAACTTTGAAAAAAGAGGGTGCCGACGCCATCATTTTAGTGAAACCTTGAGAAGGGCCCATAACCATTATGAGACCTTGGGAAGGGCCCATAACCATTTGACCATTGTCATATATAAACCTAACCACCATTGTTGCTAGGTTACACACGTTTATGAAGTTGATATCAATAACAAATCTTTATCACTAAAAGATCTCCTTACTACCTCTTGGCATTTGAAAAGTTATTGGCTCTCGGACGAGTCAGAACATGTACTACAACGAGTTTGACATGTGGACACTTAAACTAAATATCACGTATTAAGGCAGACTTAAAAGTAGGTTTCAATATTTTTCTATAAATGCTTGGGAAGGCCATAGAATCCCACAACTCGTCTCTGAAAAATATTCTTGAACTATCTCCACCCACAGTGGAAATAGAACACGCTGAAGTTGATCTGAGCAAATCAGTTAGACGCTCACTAGATGCAAACTATTTCGTTCCTCTCATTAAATTAGGTATAAGAAATAGCTGAACACTTTCTCAACGAGAGGATCTACTAGCTATAAAAAAGCGTAACGCAAATGTTCCGATCATGACAGGTACAGATGATATGGTCACAACCTTAGTTTACAGGAACCTCCGACACGGTCTCCCCTAGAGGAGTGTCTTTTAGAGAAGACTCTTTGAAGCAAATACTTCACTCACCTAGTTTTGGAGTTACCTCCTCTGAAAGATGAACATAGACTCTAGACAGATGGAAAGTTTAAACTTTACATGTAAATCCTCTGAAATCGGTGTAAGCCATCGATGGCATTTTGAATAGAGGACACGTGGGCATTGGATTTCATCACAAATCGCATTGAAAAGGGGAGGTCAAGATGAAAACCTACTTGGTATCAATATATAACTTGCACAGCCACATAACTTGTGGTTGGTGAACACTCATAGGTCACAAGTTAAGTGTTATGAACAAGTTATCTACTACTTGTTCTTCATGCTTAATTGTAATCACCTATTGTCTATGCCTTAGTTATATTTACTTAAATGTGTTGCCTGTCACTACCTTTTATCCATACATGAGCTACAAGTTAGCCATGCATCAATTACCAGTTTTTTTTTATATTTCTTTTTTTTATAATTGTTTATTTCTAATTTTGAACAATTCATTTTTTTATAATTGTTTTTTTCTAATTTTGAATGACGACCATAAAATCAATCTGGAGAGTACACTTGTCCCATCCTCCTTCAATCCACGAAAAGCATAGATGGTAATCCACCCCAAATTCTAAGATATTTATTTCTAATTTTGAACGATTCTTTTTTTTATAATTGTTTATTTCTAATTTTGAACGATGACCATAAAATCAATTGGGAGAGTACACTCGTCCCATCCTCCTTCAATCTAGCAAAAGCATAGATGGTAGTCCACCCCAAATTCTAAGATATTTATTTCTAATTTTGAACGATTCTTTTTTTTATAATTGTTTATTTCTAATTTTGAACGACGAACATAAAATCAATCTAAAGAGTACACTCGTCCCATCCTCCTTCAATCTAGGAAAAGCATAGATGGTAGTCAACCCCAAATTCTAAGATATAAACACCTATTGGTGTAAATATAGTGGATTTGGAGCTATGATATCATACTAGATTTCATACAAAGTCAAATGTCAATCGGGATTCCCTTGGATGTTGTCTAATTCAACATATTGATTTGCCAAACAAGGATTTTAGAGGAGTTGAGAATAGTGTGAGCAAGAAGTTTGGATTGGACATGATTTTTCAAGGATTCAGTTTGTGAATGTTCTATTGTCTATTGTTAATGGGTGAATTTTCATACTGGTGGATATGGAAAGTTTTAAGGATCCTTAATTTTCTCAAAGAGTAGACACCTTGGCGAATCTTACTAATTATTGAATTTGCAACCATTAAATGTTTGGCTAATTTTTGGTAAAAATATTCAAATTTTTAAGGGCTTTATATAGTTCTTGGACGACTTTGGCAATTTTTAGAGTAAAAAAAAATATCCCATGAAATTTGTGTGAATCATTTTTCAAAAAATGGGAAATTGGCAAATCTTTTATTTGGGAAAAAAGGTCAAAAATTAGCCCATGGACTAAATTTCACCCTTAAATTTTTCCCTCGCAATGATGGATACATTTATTGATAAGTTGTTGGAATCAGACGATGCAAGATTGGTAATGGAGTTGTTGGCAGGGTACCAAGGATGGATAGACCTATTCTCCCAATGATCCAACAAAGCCTAGAGGATTTCGTCCTACTCCTGGTTTCAAGGGAGATGACATCAATATCTGTGAAGACATTTATGAATGCAAATAAAAATTTCTGCCAAAGTAAGGAGTTTTTGAGTGGTAAGAATTGTTTTAGGCTACAACTCTATATTCAAATAACATCTCGGTGGAAGGATTTGTCTTTCAATCAAACTCAATTAAATGCTATGGGTTTTCAATGTGCAAATTAGGTTAAAGGGACATTTTCCGAAGTATACCTTGCTAGAAACTTAAGAACATGTGAGAGCTTGGCCATTAAATTCAACAAACATTGTTTGGCCCAAATGCCTCTAGTTTTGAACATGGCTGCTCTGATACCATATGTGATGTCCCTAAACTAAACATGATTAAGCCTAAGTTTATGATGTTAAACTCAAATTTATACTGTAATAAAGCCCATTTAGTAGTAAAACTAAAAACACACTCATTACAACTGCTAAGCTTGCATTTAACTAGTGAAATCTCATTTTCAATAATAACATAAATTCTTCATTTAATTAAAGGGTAAAGATTTAACTTACCGGTGAGTAGCCAAGTTGAAGCCTGTCATTCTCCTTCAACAACCAACTCCGCCTCTGCAACCTATGAACCGCAACAATGTTGGGGGATACACTCCTCCCAACCTAATTCCACAGCAGAGGCCCTCGAGCCCCCAAAAGTTTAGTTTATGCCAGACTATATACACAAAAAAAACTCGACCAACCTACTCCTCAAACCTCCTCCTCTCACAGCCCAACCAATCATACAATAAAAACACTAATCATTGAATTTTACATGGGTTATAAGTGGTCACCCATACACTTAATCCTACTTAAGTTGATTAATCCTTTTTAGACATAACTCTACAATCAATCTTAATAAAATCCTTATTTTTTAAATTAATTAATAATTTATAAGTTTAAATTATTAAGTCATAAACTAATAATGCTTAGATTTTAAATAAATTAATCTTAATTAAATTAGGGTGGTATAAAAGTGTTGTTACATATCATTCATATTATTTCTTATGCCAAGCCCTCCATGGTTCAAAGTTGTCTCTAGAAGATGGTGAAGAAGGAGAAGAGGATCAATATCATGTACTTATGAAGAAAAGGATTAATATCATGAATAAGATTGGTTCAACTCTATCTTTTACATTCAAATTTTATCTATTTTATTTCATAAGTTTTAGTGGTTAGGGTCCAAACACTTTTTGACACTGATTTTTTTTCTAATAGGATGTAACGACCAAAGACGACAATATACTCTTTAGTATTTTCCTTTGTTTAGGTTAAGTTATAGTGGGTAGGCTTAGACCATACATAATATTTTCAATTTTTTGTTTATGATGATATTTAGCTAATGGACATGATAAACTTTTATAGATAATTATTTATGAAATTTTTAATTAAATTATATGTTTATATGGTATCTATAATTGATGGAGTTGTCTAAAAATTTGATGATTTGGATTGGATGGTTATTTTTAGCCAGAATCCGGCGTTTTTATTTTGCAAAATCGAAATTTAATTGTGTTTTAATGGGATTTTTTTATGGTAGAAATGGATTCAGCACCCTCAAAAACCCCTAAGGCGCCCAAAATTCTAGAATTCGACAACTGTAACCTGGATTTTGAAAATTACGACCATATTTTTTCAAAACCGTGCCTGGAAAATTCATCTATAACAACTCAAATCGTATAATTTTTAAACTACACGATAATTGATAAGTTGTCGCATTAAAAAACAAAACTTGTAAGCTAGTCTGAAAATTTGGTTTTCACTAGTCGAACAAAAAATGCATGCTTGTCACATATTTGACCACCCTTCAATTAATGTTTACACAAATGACTAGATTGTTAGTTTTAAGTTCATAAAAAGATATAGCATTAATTTTAGGTTCTTAAATATTTATAAATTGTCAAATTTTTAAAATAAGAAATGATGTTAAAAATAATAAAATTAAGATATAAAAAAAATATTTATTAAAAAGAAGAGAATTATACAAATATAGCTAATATTAAATATTTTAATATAAATTTTATAGTATATATGACTAAATAAAATATAAAAAATATATAAATTGAGAAAAATAAAATTTTATAGTTTACAAATAATTTATATTAAAATTAAACAATACATATTGAACTTTCTATTCTTTATAAAATGAATATAAAAAATCATGATATTTCAATAAATTATATAAAATATCATAATGTTACATAAATATGCACAATAATATTATAATATATCAAAAATATTTGTATATATAAATAGTTACAAACATGCACAATAATTTTATAATATAAATAGATGGTTATAAACAAAGTTTTTAAAGGTAATTATTAATTTGCAAGTTTGATGTTATGAGAGTGACCATTTTCCATTTTCAAAGAAGATAACAAATTTGGTAATGAAGGTTTTAGAAAGTTCTGACATGGATCATTGAATTTAGTTTTGTGTGTAATGCATTTATGCTTTAAAAGATTTGATGGTGAGAATAGATTTAGGATAGGATTCATTTGATATTGTATAAATAAGACTTTATTTGAGGAAGACGTGAATATATGATCTAGGAAGTAAGATGAATAATGTGTTAGAATCACAATTTTAGAATCATATAGCAATATAGTTGTAATGATAACAGGAGAAGAAATACTCACCATTTTCACCGTACGTTGTGTAACAAAGTTATCTTATAATTTTTAGTTCATGTAATTAATGTTTTTTTATATGTTGTATGTTTTCCTTACTCATAAGTACAAACCTTGTTAATGTTGTTATACTAAGTCCTTGGTTACTGGAAAGTTTTCATGTTATTTGGAAGAACACATTAAATAACAGATTTCCCTTTTTTTTCTTGGAAAATATTTTTTAAGGAAACTCACAAGCATTTCCACTCATTTTGAGGATGATACCCATTGTAAACTTCATAGTATCTATGTTTCAAGTAGTCTGCTTTGAGGAAATCAAAGAGAGTTGAATTTGTAACCTCCCCTACATCAAGGAGAGATCCCACATATAGATCATGACCACTTGAACTAACCCTTAGAACTATAAAAATTTTCCCTTTATAAACAAAATTTATCATTTAGAAAAAAAAACATTAATTTGGAGGTCATCTTGTACTAACTCTCCAATAAAGCAAAAAAAACAAAAACAACCAAATATGCCATATTAATGCCTATCCAATAATATAAAAATAAAATAGAAAAATGTAGTCGCATCCAAAGGGATTAATAGGAAATTGGGATTAATAGGATATTGAGATACAAATTTGTTAGTTAAAATATCTAGATTTTACTTTACAAAATATTTTAAAAAGATGTTTATTTCGAGAAGAAAAAAAATGAATCCATTAATAAGGAAAAAAGACTGAAATTCATAAAAAAAAATACTTGAAATTATTTTCATTTTATCGGAACCTTGAACAAGTTAATATTTTCCCGAACTTTTGAACCATAAAGCATACGCACTTCTATCCTTTTTGAACCATAAAGCATACACACTTCTATCCTTTTTATATTTGGAAATATAGAATAAAATGATACCCTTAAAACGTAAGAAATCCTTTCAAAATTAAAATCCCCAACATTTTATGTCTTTAACTTCTCTTTTTCCTATCTAAAAAATATTTTACAAATAAATGAAAATGTGATATTTTACCTTTGAAATAATATATATTAATATAATATTACATAATAATAAGACTTTTATGAGGATAAAACTATAAAATGGGCCACGCTTACAAAGAATAAACTTTGAATATTTAAAAGACAAACGCACATAGAAGAAGAAAACCATTAAATGCATCATTATAAGGAGAAATTCACACGCACAAAAGAAGATGATAGGTAGGTTGTTGTATAGTATTGGTTGGACAATTTTAATGTATGTTAGATTATAGTTTTCTTTCCAAAAATACCAATAAAAAATGTGTAAACTAAATAAAAACATTCAATTTGAATATAAAATCTTAACATTAATTTAAATAAGTAAATTCATAAATATTTTATGAATAATGAACTCTATTTCTATAAAAACATTCTATCATTAATTCACTTGTATACAATTTTGACATTGATAATTCACATTTCTATATTACTATTACATTTTATCATTATTATTCACTTCATTTTGTATGAAATTTTGACATTGATAATTCACACATCTATGTTACTATTATGACAATTTGTTATGTTGTTGATCATTATTTGTACTTAAATGTTAAAACATTTCTATAAATCAAATATGACAAATTTCCATGCTTTGGCACCATCAAATTCCATTTCCTTAACATATAAAAAACATTTATATAAATAATTTAAATAACACTAGTGAATGATTTTTACTTAAACATGGCGAAGATACTTCTCATTAGATTCAAAATTTGTTTTTTTTCTTTTATAATTATAAGTAGATTTTATATTCGATTTTTTCTTCTCTAGAACTTTATTTCTCGATTCAAATATGGTAATATGAACAACAACATTATGTTATTATCAAATTTCAGTGGACTAGCTCGAATGGTTGAGAGTTGTTTCTTGCAAACAAGAGGTTTCGGGGTCAAATCCTCAGGTGGCTATGTATAGATTGTATTTGGGCCTCACTTGATGTCCCCACCGGGTTAGGCCCTATAATCAAGGCCGACGAGTTACCCCATAGAAACATTTGGCTTCCCCATGTTCTCTGCATTTCGGGGATTTTCGTGGATGTAGCGAGCAACCGATTCTCCAAAACCGTGAACCACATGAAAAAAACACTCTATTATTATTAAATCATAATCTAAAGGTTTAATCCCTATCTTCATAATAATTATATTATGGCAATTAGCCAATGAAATTTACAACGAAAATGTGCATATAAACACTACTTCAATATATCTTTAAATATAGAATGCTCATACTGCAATTAAAACACATGTTGTTAAAAACATACCTTCAATGCAAAAGCATGAATAAGGCACTCTTTTTTCATAATTTCTCACCATAACTAAATGACACATATATATTTAATATTATTTTGAGGCTATATTGAGGTGTTTAGCTCAACACATAGATTGGAGAGCTCATTATTTGCATACACGTTGATTAATGGTGCTTGGAACAACTCCAGTTATGGATGTAGGTATCATCATGTATTGCAAAGGGAATGGCATGGCAGACAACCCACAGTATTACATAGAGTCTAATAGAGGATATAATGTCAATATAGCTAATGGGCCTGCCAACAATCATACTATTAATCAAACCCAACAATTCAACCTATCCATTGGGTAGTTTTCAAATATAAAGGGGAAACAAATTATAATTATATCTATGAAATTAAACTATAATTGTGCATTAACTTAGTGCACAATCCAATATTTCATACCAATGATGAATCCAACAAACATAAAAAAAATTTAAAAAAAAAAAAATCACACAACAACTAAACCACTACCATGATAACATAAATTTTATATTAAAACATAATTTAGGAAACCAAGTTGGAATGGTAATGCTCGATCTCTTATTATTAGAGTTTATAAACAATTATAAAGTATCATGGTTGTTTAGAGGGTTAGCAATCTATTCTATAGGAAATTAGATTCTCCTTGCTAAATTTTGTCAAAGAACCCCCTCTTCCTTCTATTGCCTATGTTTTAATGGTAATACATGAGTTTTTTCATCTTCCTAGTGGCAGTCAAAATGTCATGCATCTTGACACTTCAATTGCCTCAAACAACAATGCTCCTCATTTCTTTATTCCTTTATTTTTTATTTTTTGTTATTCTTCATCTTTCTTGTAGCTTGTGAGGTTCTGGGGTTTTAATGAATGAGAAGTTGATTGAGTGTGTGGCTAGAATTCCAATGGAATCCCTCACTCTTTCATCCTCCCATCATGCTTCTCATATGATAAGTGATTTCTATAAACTAAGTCTTTCTCCATTGAATGTTTTCTTCAAACCATTTTACAATCACACTTCCCCATAGGGAGGAATGATGTTGCACTCGTGAGTATGGGTTTTTATAGGAATATAGATCTAAACCAAAATCCTCCTAATTATTATATCCACTCATCATAAAATGTCATCTCCCATCTCCTTCTCTCTATGTAGCAAGCACCAAAACATAGCTAATTTGGGAAAACACGAGGAGAACTAAACAAAGGTAAGAAAAACCATGGATTATTGGGTACTTATTCTAGTTTATGAGGATGAAAAAGTCAAGAAGGAGGTAGAGGAAAGAGTGAGGAGGGAATACTAGTTGCGTGAGAAAGGGAAGGGTGCAAATCCATCATCGCCCAGGCAGAGAGGTAGGGAAAAACCTCCCTCGTGAAAGGCCTAGCATGAAACTAACTCCAAAAAACTTGAACTAGAGTAATAAAATCAAGGCCTTATCATATAATGTAAGATTTCAAGGGTATGCCCAAGACCACCACATTTCACAAATTGAACGAATTGGAGGAGAAGGTATAAGGATTTAAATATATTACCAACAATAATAAAATAGATCAAGACGTGGCTAAGGTCAGGATCATGTTCAGGACATTGCAATGTTCTTCTGCTACCTTTCATTCATGACTTTCTAACCCCATCTACACTTCTTTGATATCACACAAAACACAAGTATACTTTCTCCATAAATATTAATGTTCCATACCTACCATTATTCTAGTCGAGGACTAAACAATACCTACCACAATAAAATTGCCTAGAATTATTGCAAACCTCCACTCTTGCTTATTGTTCAATGTGAATTTCAAAATGACTACAAATGGGTCTATGTTTACTTCATAACCCTCTTGAATAAACCCACATGCATCATGTAACTCCTCTATCCTACATGTATTAACAACATAAGGGAGCATGAAATGAGATGGTGTGGTGACAAAGTAGCCTTAATTTCCCATATGTTCTCTCATACATGTTGAGATATATGGTGGGTATCTTGAACTCTATAATGAACTGACACTTCAACGGGGGATAAGGTGATGATTTCCACCATACTCCCATTTTACATAAATAACCTTTCTTACCAGCAAGCTCCTAAGCTAGCTTGGATATCAACATGGTCCACAGTTTGTCTTGGCAATACATACAAAACTCAATTTTATGAAGATAATTATTTGATAACATCTGGAGAGTTTTAAGTTTTGAAGGGAGTGATATAGATATCATAGAATTATCCCCAAATCCCTTACCATTGTATATTTTTAAACCCCTTTATATTTGAGGATAATTAGGCCTTTATAGACCATGAATGCTTCCAATTTAATATTATTTGTGTTTCTTAAACCCCTTGCAAATTCCATCTCATTTTTTCCTTCTAAAGCAAAGATAAACACCCCCCCTAGCACTTTCCACCCCTTGGATTGAAAAATTTTCATTATAAGGAAAGCACATTCTAGCAAAGGTTTTTTTGTGGAACCTCCCCAAAAAATGTCTCCCTTCTCCATTTGTGGCGGCTACTAGTAGAGGGGGCTAGTGTCAATTACTAAAAGAGGGGATTGGCTGGGGGTTTTATTTTCTAGTGCTCCTAAATTGTACAAACGCACTGGTGTGATACAAAATTTGGCACATATGCACATAAAATAATAACATGAATTGACTGTATGAAACATACAAATGCACCATGGCAATACAATGCACAATGCCCCCAATCAAGTTAAAAAAATATTGTAATAAATTATAGTTTTTTTTAATTGTAAAACTAAACAGTGCATTTAATTAGCATGACACATAGCAGTGCTCCTTGATAAATGACACACTGATATTTACTTTTTTACTACTCAAATGGTGTGCTAGGAACATGATAAAAATGGCACATTGTTATTTATTTCTTTTACTACTCAAATTGTGTGCTAGGAACATCATAGTACACCAATGCATCGTAATTCATGGGACTCTGAAAAAGGATAAGACATTTGGTAATAAAATATAGCAAATTTATTTTATTTTAAATTCAAAAACTAACAAGTCTATTTAATTGTGAATATATGCAGTGATGCATCTAAATACACAACACACCACCGTGCTCATTTGTTAAAAATCCAATGGTGTACCCAAAACATAAAATAGCATTGGTATGGATAAAAATCAAGCACAAGATTGTAGGTTATGCCATTTGGTAATAAAATAAAATAAAATTATTTTTCAAAATTCAAAAAATAAATTAGTGTGTTTAATTGCCCACATTCACACTAGGTTCCTAAACGAAATGCACATCGATAGATTAATTTTATAAAAAAATTATATGGTATGCTTGAAACATAGCAACACTCTAATGTGTCTTCCTCTTAGGCACATTAAAATAGGGTAAAATTAAAATTTTAAAAAATGCCATATTGTAATTCATTTTTACATTTCTTTCAATGCTTCCAACCAAATAAGAACCAATGCTTAGCAACCAAATAAGAACCAATGCTTAGCATCCATGTATGGTCGTGCTATCATTAGTGCTACTCTATTGTTGGATTCCTCAATTCCCTTAATTCATTAGTGGATTTGTGTTGTTTTCAAATTTTGAAAAATCAATCCATTATTTCACTTTTTATTTGTGGCAACGATGCCTCCTCGAAGGATAAGGGAATAGGTAAAAAAATTATACCTCCTCGTTTACACTTTTAATAGATTAAAATTTAGAATTTATCTTGAATTTGTAATTTTTTTCATTTTTTTTTAAATTCAGCATGGTACATTCAAACTATTTAGCTCACACTCAACAATGAAGTGCATACTGTAAAAATACAAGATGCACCATTAACCGTGCATCCATTTCCCAAACACACTAGTGTAAGGGAAAATTACTAAAACCCCTCACATTTACTTGGTGCTCTTTATAATATATAGAATCACCATTAACAATGCTTCTAGCATTTGGTATATATGGAGACGCCGATAATGGTGCATCTCTATATTTTTTAGAGAGTTGAAGGTTCTAGGATATTTTTTTAAAAACCGTATGGTGTGTAAATAGATATGGAGTGCACAAGTAAACATAAAGTGATTAAAAAAATCATTTCTATAATGCACCTTATAAAATGTATAAGCACAGTTTGCAATGTGTCTCAATTTTATAAACATATTATTACTCCCTGGCAAGCAGGGAATATTGGAATTGATGGGGTTCAAATAATTGTGCAGCATAATGTGCGGATTTAATGTTATGGTTATTGACATGTTTTCTTAAGTTTTTGTACCACACCCTCTTATTGTCCAGAACTAATTTTGATTTCATTTCTGACACTGTCCTGAAAACTGTTGCAACTCCATGGCATAGTTTTGACAACTATTGTAGTTTCTAACTAGCATTGGAAATGCTTTCACCTTGGCCTCATACATTCGCATGGCAGGTTGCATGACTTCTTTGCATGGAAGGCTCCATGACTGGAGACATGGGAGCCACATAGGCTGCAAGACCTTATGTGGGAACATAAAAATGGAATGTCCTTTAAGAATCAAACAAGGCTACTGCAAACACCCCAAGTACCATGATCAGGTCTACTGCATCAACAAGGTAATGATGGCCGACATATTCAACCCCAAGATGTCAGCCTAACTTCCATGTACAAAATCCACAGATATTTCCTCAAATACACCCGAGCTCGCTACCTATAGGCGACATCAGATAATGCTTTTGTGCTTCTTGGTTTCTCCAGAGCTTCCCTACTCTTTGAGGGGTTCCAAGGAAAGCACCTACCATGCTAGAATTCTAACAGGATAGGTTGTGATTCCTTATACTACTTCCCTTCATGGGTTGGATTTGGGAATAAGAGTAAAGCCACGAAGCGCATGCCCTGCTGTGGGATCCCTTATTCCTTGATTATTGATCATGCTCTCAATCTTGTGTCTCCAATGCTACTTACAGTAAGGTTCTTCACTTCGAATATCAATGTGATTGGGGTGTCTATCATCCTCTTTGATTATAGTCAATAGAAATTTGGAAAACAACATACATTTGAATGCTTTTTTGCAATGGATATTTTTGTTTTGGAAGTTCATTTCAAAGCTAAAATCTATGATTCAGAAGAATTAAGCGGTTGTCTCTCTACCCTTCAAAATCACTGCATTCCTTTCTAACATGATTTCTAACAATATGTAGAGAGATCTAAATATAAAGGCATTTTGAATTACTTTGATATTTTGTAGTCTTCATAACGATGTGATTTCATCCTTTAGTTTATGATAAATGATTTTTCAAATCTCTTTTCGCTTTCTTGGTATGTGATAGCAAATAGATCTTATTTTCTAGTGGGATTTTTTTATGGATAGTTGAAATTATAAGTTTCAATAGTTAAATTGTGGTGTCAATGCTAAGATTAATTATGCCTGGTCTTACAACCACAATCCATTTTGATGGAGTGCATTTCGGTGGAGCCTGCAGAGGCAATCTTGGAACTGTAGGCATCGACTTCCTACTCAAATATAGTAACGGCACCTGACATTTCATATATAAACTCATAATCTACAAAGTTGAGAAAAACATGTATAAGGTGTCACGATATGCAGGTAACTAGGAAGTTGTCGTTGGCTACATATTTTTCTTTTCTTTTCAATCAATACCTCAAATGAAATGTATACAAGTGAATGTGTTGCTTGGCAGAAGAAAAATAAAATTTATCATTGCTTATGCTTGTAAAAATAAATTATATCTTGTGTACAGTTGATCAACTTCTATGACTCTTAGTCTGCTTTGGTCTCTGATTCTAAATACAATGTTGCAACTATAAAGCATTTGTGATAATACCCTATGGTGTATTCCAACTTGCATGAATTGTTTTTCAAATCTTCCTAAGTAATGATTTTTGTTAGGGAAAGTGTTCATATGGTTGGGATGAGGCCACCAAAGTATTGGGGTGAAAGATAAACATTCAGAGTTCTGCAAAATACAATATTTAAGAAAAAATTTAGGGTTTAAGAGGATGTGTACCTTACAATAGAAGGTTGATCCAAGCCTCTCCTTGAGTCCTCCTCTTTCTCTCCAATCAAGGAACCTGCAAAACCACTTCAAACCTTTCTCAAACCAATTTGACTACACATAAAAGATTTATACTCAAAATAACATGAAACATCAAATTGTAATCAAATCTAAAACATACATGAAAAAAGTTATTTGGAAAGGGAAGAATGTCCAATATTTATTAATGAATGAAGAAAGTACATGATTATTACTTCCTTCAAGCATGGCACTTCATGAAACCTTCAATTCTGAATCTCCTGTTTCTCTCCTCCAAGAGTCCCAACCTCCAAGCAATGCATTAGGGTTAGATGGCAACTAGTGCACAAGTGACGGGGATGAGAGTCCAAATTCCTCCAGCATAACACTACAATGGGATAAGTTTTTTCTTCATGGCCCCCTGTCTCTCTTATATAGCAAAGGAAGAAGGTAGGGTCGAATAGGAAGTAGTTACAACCAAAGAGATGATTCCAAAACCACTCATTTTTTGTTATTTTATATTTTTTTGGGGTATTTTTAAGGTACATGCTAGTGAACAAGTAACAAAAAGCGTGTAACATGCATGTGAAGAGCCTTCCACTAGCCTTTTTGAGGAAAACATGCATGTGAACCATGTACAACTAGCGTTTTTGTGGAAAAAATGAGGAAAATTTGCCTTTTCTAGGGCTTTTTAGGAGAAGTTTTGGTCTCCAAACTTGTTCATAACCTTCATGACTATCCAATGGACCATCAAAGAGGTAATTCCATCCTACTAAAGTCCCAAATATGTCTCTTCCATCCACAGTTTCCTTTTGTGTGACTCACAGTAACCTCATGAAATGTCGTCATGTGAATGTCATCATGCGACCAAAAGGTGTAAGTGTCATCACAGATGGAGAAGCGTCAAATTTGGATAGAACAGATGCCCCCTAATGTATGATGTCAGAGGGGAAGATGATGGCCGAAATACATTATAAATAATGAACAGTTGGGTCATGGAGTCGAATAAATCGAAGAAAGAAAGAATCATAGGCTCAAACAAAGTACTTGAAAGAAAGGAAAAATGTCAAGCAATCTCATCCCTGGGATAAATGTCCATGTTCAAATAGTGGAACATAACCTCTAGGAGGATACAATGATGATCCAATACATAATTATAACCAATGCATCTATCATGGCCACTAAAATACAAGCGTGGATCCATGAGAAACATAAGTATGAACATAGCCATAGAAATACAAAGGTGGATCTATGTCAAAACTGGAGATCATAGACATAGAGAAAAAACTGGATCTATGTCTCATCAAGAGCCAAAAAGAGTGTGGATCAGTCTTATGCATCTTGGGAAATAAAAAAAATATGTTGATGTTACCATAGGCCCAAAGTCTTCAAACCAAACCATCTTAAGTTACAAATCCTAACCATGTGAATAAATGAGTTGATGTCGAACATGGAGGATATCGTTTGAATTACCGTTCATTGATGTAAACCATTAACAAACGCGAGGGAACCCACAAATGATGAAAATGGGACCCAAGGTACCTAGTACATTCAAATAGGTGTGAATAGATTTTCTTGAATTCGAACACCTGAATAATCCATCAAGTAAGAGACATTGATGTATTCCCATAACTCAATAGCGAGGGAAATTGCCACTGATGACTACAATCCCCAAGGTACTACTGAAAACTCTAAACTTCATTCCCAAAGCAAGATGAGTTGAAGTCGATGGGAAGAAATCCATTGGAAGGGAGACCTTAAGGAATCCTCCATCATCCAAAATGAGGAATAAACAAAGGTTGATCTAATATGGAGTACGACTGAGTACATGATGAAACATACTGACACCAAGGAATGGCTGACACATGAGGTCAAGGCAACTGCAGAATGGATGAAACGGGTTTTATCCTTGAATAGTGAGCATAACACAATAGTGACTTAGGTAGCTTTGAACACAATGGGACCATGATATAAATCTGTAATGTAGGATACATAATAGATTCTCCATATGATTGGAAGAGTAACCAACCAGAGGAGTAAAAACTCTGAGATCAATTTTATCCTAAGGCCAAAACTAGTACCCAACTTGTTTGAGAGACTCAAAATAGGTGCTTTGTTCAAGGACATAGTTGACTTGCTTCCATTATATTGAAATAAATTTGACACTCTTCCCTTCCCTTTTCTCTTTTTAGGTACATTTTTCATTTTTTAATGAGCTTGAAAAAGAACTAAAGTATGCTCAATAAGGATACAACCATGTGTAATTTTATGAGTGCATGGAAGGAAAACTCAACACTTTCTTCTTTGTTTAACGAGTTTGAAGACAAGATATAAGACTACTTGATAATGTACTGATCTTCGGATTTTAATATCGAGCCCATATATGTTCATCCTCGCCGGTGTTTTCATATTTAAAGAGTCTGCAAAACTTAAACAAGAACTCTATACACCATCTTGTGGATTTTATATCGAGCCCGAGTTGGTGGATGCTCGCGGGTGTTTTCATATTTAGAGAGTCTTAAAATCCAAAAGAAGACTCCAAAGGGGTCATTTTTCGTAAAGTTACTCTCCTCGCACGAAAAAGGATAAAATAATGCAAGAGAGAACTCTTCTAGCCACGTATGAACTAGAGTATTCATTTTTCGTACATTGTCTAAAAGGGCCAAAAAAGGGTTAAACTTCTACCATAGAGATGACATTTGAAGTACTTTAACGAGTATGAAAGAGACAAGCTAGCTCAACTATCTTTTCCTATTTAAGCAGTCTGAAAAGAGATTAAAGAGGAATCCGTAAAAATATTTTTCGTGAAAGTTTAACGAGCCTGAAAAAGTAAACTCGTGGCCTCCTTTTTGTTTTTAACAAGCTTGAAGGAGAGATGGAAGAATGCTCGTAGCTTCCTTATTATTTTTAACGAGCTCAAAGGAAGCATCGAATATTGCTCATAGCCTCCTTATTGTTGTTAACGATCTCAAAGAAAGGGTGGAAGAATGTTCATAGCCTCCTTACTGTTTTTAACAAGCTCAAAGGAGATATGGAAGAATGCTCATAATGGGAGGAGACGAGTGTCAAGGAAATGCAAGACTAATTCCAATCGCATGGAACAAACTTATGCATAATGCAAGGAACATGAGATATATAAGGACACTCAAGATGTGTCTCCTTCGGGTAAAGGGTGTCAAATCGCAAAGGCAAAATGATACATGGATTAACAGAAATGAGATCAGATATGGAGGCCTGTATAATGAGCTCAAAGCGTGGAAGCCAACATCAAGCTCATAAGCACAAGTGGGATCAAAGTAAATGCATATGAGACTTAAACACAAAAATGGGAGCCTTATAAGGAATTCCCAGCAATATATGAGGAAGAAAGACATGAGGCTTCTTCTCAAAGTCATGGGAAAATTATAAAGGCTCCCAAGTCTATGATAAAAACTTAGCATGGGCACCAAAAAGGAATAAGGGTGCCGACTAGGGTGACCCATGTTAGGTAGGCTCTACTGTCGAATTGGTGCACAATACATATAGATATGGTTAACACACCAAGTTAAAACAAGTTCGACCTATGGAGAATTCAGATGACAAAAGGTTCAAATGCATCATAACAGCGGGGAGGCCTAAATCTATATGCAAGTTTCTGAATATACCTGACATGATCGAACAAAGTGTCACAAAGGACCAGTAAGAAATCATGAGTCCAACTAAGAATCTTGTCTCCAAGAAACAACAATACCAAGATCATATCTAAAAAATATGTAAATAAATATCTGATACAGGTCACTGTGCTAGAAAAAACTTTAACTTCATTATTATCGACAACAGGCATATTGCAGGTAGAGCTAACAAAAGGAGGCTCTATAGTACCAAATCCTGAAGACCTACAATGAACAAGATCAACTTCAGGATGAAAATCATAGTTGAAGGATGTGATGGAATCTGCAGGAACAAATTCATCATCACGGGAGTTGAAATTTCTAGAAGCAGAATCGAACTCAACAGGAACACCGATTTGTGGATCTATATGAGAGTCCAGAGAGTCAACAGTGGTAATATCAGACTCCAAAATAAAATTGGGGTTGTACATAACTGCAACTGGATCAACATCCAAATGAATGGGAGACTACATTATAGACTCTAGGAAAACTTCATTAGACGGAAGTATATCATCCCGTATGGAACACATATCTACACATTTTGATGGATCAACAGGGGAGAGCAATATCTGATAACTCTATTGGATGGATCCTTTGGTCAACTGCTAGAATCGAGTCCTGAGAAGGTAACCATGAACTCAGAGGCTTATCCTCATTAGCAATTGAAACCAAAGGATATAAAGGCTGGTTGATTTAAGTACAACCAACTTCAGAGGCTGAAATCTTCCAAGGGTTCTTAAAGTTTGAAGACTTAAATTGAGACTCCTTATTTATGGAAGGTGTGGCAACTGTTGAAATTGTGTGCATCGGTGATGCATTAGCTTGTAAATAGGGTGGGGGGATATTAAAAGTTCCCGTTAATGAAGGGTACATCCCCACATCGATTTTTTCACAACTCCTTGTGGAATGGGAAACTAAAGGAACATTGGATCTATGATCCTAATTGAACTCATTACTGTTTAAGGGTAGTTGGTCAATTGTTACAATATTCCCTTCATGTGGAAACTTGATGACGCGAAATATTGAAGATACTACTGCCATCATAGCTTGATTCCAATTTATCGCTAGTAACAAATTATAATCAAGTGGGGAATCAACCACATCCACATCCACTTTGACTATTCCCCCCCCACAACTCTATTGGAAAAGCTGGAATAATTCCATAAGGTTTAAAAAGATGGTCATCGAAAGCTTTTAACATGGTGACCGAAAAAACTACGTCAGGTGATCCTAAAGCCTTCCAGCATGATAAATATATAACGCTCATGGAGGCACCCTCGTGTACAACCGTCCTATGAATCTTAGTATTTCCAGATATAATTTGGATCTGAAAAACAACATGGTAGGGTAAACGAGGCTTCCAATTGTTAAAATCGAAAGTGATCACTTGACTATCTGTATAATAGAGGGCCCCTAAATATGAAAGTAAGGTATTCCCTTGAGTTGGACAACTCTGCAAGACCTCAAGTGTAGACATCGCACATGGAGTTTGAGTCAAATCTTCAACTATGCTATAATTATGTGCAGCATGCACGTTAGGATTGAATGCTACTTTCTTAAGAACACCTTTCAGTATTCGAGGCATAGTGTTGTTGGGAGGATTCTCTGTATGCAAAGAATTGTCACTATTGGCATTAATAGGTTCCTTACATTTTGATCTGTACGAATTAGTTTCATAATTCATGTTTCTAGTCTGGAGATACAAATCCCGTTCACACATGAAAACTTATCCTGTTCCTAAACTTCCCCCTTGAGAGGAGGCTCCCTGGTTGACCCTTTGAGAGGCTGCAGGGTTTGAATGAACACCAGCAATCATTTGTTGTTGATGTTGAGGAAATGCATTGGATTAAAAAACGGGTTGGGAGGACCCTTCCTATCGAGCCAACAGCTTTTGTACCATTTCCATCTGATGGAATTTATAAGTTAGATGATCCTCCCCTCATAACAAGCAAGGGAATTTCATCTTAGCTTTTTCATTATCCCCGCTAGCATTATTGTTGTTATTATTTGCCTTGTTTATCCCCTTATTCCCATTTTTATTATTATTGTTTTTCTTCCCTCTGGATTGTTGGTTGCCATGAGAGTTATGTGCTAACATAACGTGAGAAGGAGGGTTGGGTTTAAGGTTTTGTGTGTTAATATGACCAGTTGCCGGTGAATTTTGACTTGAAAAGTTAATACCTAGGATAACTTTATTGTTCTCAACTACATCGATCACTCCATCAGCATGAGGTGTCAAGATAGGTTTCGTTGGGTCAGCTTATGCTCTAGCAGCATTGGGAATAATTTCATATAGCACCCTATATTGGGAATACACCAAATCCAATTGTTGGACCTTCAAAATAGTCAGCTACTCGGTTTGAACCCCAGAAAGAGCCACATCTTTTGCAATCACAAGTTGCAATGACTTGATGAACCAATAACTAAGGAATTCATCAGGAATCTGAGCCTTGATTAAACTATGTCTCCTCCACCATTCATTAATGTGGTCGAAGATATGGGTATATTTGTCCTGACAAAATGAGGTTAATAGCTCAGTTCCAATTTCATAACAGACCGGAAGTTGAAAGTGGTTAATAAATACCATCGCAGCTGAGTTAAAATTTTATAACGATGCTCATGGTAACTCTATGTACCATTTTGTCACTGGTCCAGTTAAAGTCCTTTGGAAAAGATGCAAATGAATAGAATCATCCATTTAAGAGTTGGATGCACACCATAAATGAAAAGTCATCACATGGGTAGCTGGGTCTTCCTTGGTTTTACCTTCAAACTTAGGAATTTTAGTGGGTAGGGGTAGCCATCTTGGGTCATGTAACACTAGATCATTAATCAACTTTGTAAGATTGGGAAACTTCAAAGTAGCAAAAATGGTAGCTTTGTCTAAGCCATTGATTCCAGGTTTCGGGAGCATTAGATGCCCATTGGTTGGTGTTGGCATGTGGTTGTCATAGAATATATGAATTTCTAGGATTAGTGAAAGGTAGAGTGGGTTGTCCAAAATTCTAACCAAACTGGTGTTGAAATGAAGGATTAGTTGTTCCAAAAGTCCCTCCCATCCCTCCAAAAGGTTGGCTACCTTGTAAGACAGTTGGCATAACAGGGTTAGCCATATTAGAACCTCCCATCCCATACAAGGGGATATTTCCTTGAGTGGTAGGTTTCCCCCATGAACATCCATTATTAGTTCCCCCTAGTACAATAGGATTACTTTGTGACACATTGAATCCAAAGGGATGACCAGAACTCATACCTCCAACAAATTGGAAAGGTAAGCTTGACTAGGGTAGAGTAGCATTAGAAACAACTCCAATAAAGGGTGGGGTAGACATAAACATGTGTCCACTGAAGGGTGGGATAGTATGGAAAGGGATAAATGGGCCATTGCTTGAAGAAATGGCCAAAGTTGAACTAGGATGGTAGTGGCAGTCATAGATTGACAACCTGACAAAGGGAATCCAAAAGAGAAAGGGTTCGAACTCAATTGAGTTAACGAACTAGTACCAATAAGCACCATCGAGGTTAGGAGAAACCAACCTGATCCTATTGTGGATTGTATATTAAAAGTGACTCCTCCTACAGGGAAAGTACTAAATGGAGTAGACATGTTCCCTTAAGTAAAGACTTGTTCTTTGTTTTCCATATTAAACTACCTAAACAATGGATTAGGAACATTGATACCAGCTAACTAGGAAAATCTAGGACTTTGTGGCGGGTTCAAAAGTCCAAATGGATCTGAGAGGTCCTCAATTTCAATGGGACTTGAATTATCTTCAAGCTAAGGAGAATGGACTCTAGGGGAGTTATATAACTATTTCATAGTATTTCTAAAGTGTCCTTCATCAGAAGGCCTCTCAGACTCACCTAACCTAGAATTGTTTTCTTCTACTGGTTGTTATGTTTGATGTTCTTGGTTTTCTTCTTCTTTCCCCTGAGGAGATGGATCAGGATAATCCATTATTAACCTCAATGCAAGGAATTCTCTCCATTCAGGAGATTGTCCTTAAATCCTTCTGGATCTGCATGGAGGTTGATCGGCCATGATGGCTCGTAGAAGACACTATGAAGAAAATCTACAAAAAATAAAAATCAAACAGCACACACTAAAAAGTCCCCGAAAGATGTCAAACAAACAGACAGTTTCCTTCCAAAGGAACATCTGGGATGACAAGGGCCCAGAAAAAACCAGTGAAGGAATGAAGAACAGTTACCTAGGGTCCACAATACAGGCACCTTAGGGCTAAGCGTTTGAATCACAAACCGGATTCCCAAAGAACTACAAGGGGTTTCCTCCCACGTATATCCTAGGTACAGTAGAAATAACCTTCTACTGTCACCTGTGTATGGGCCCTAAGGTCGGGATACTAAGGTTACCAACCTTGCAGAGAGGGTTCAGGGGGGACAGTCGTAGGTCAGGTTAATGCTCATGGGCAGAGTAACAAAGGCTGAAATTCAACAGCATCGACGGTACTGATAATTCCCCATATGCGCACCAACTCTGGGATATGATCAATTGAATATCAGAGGGTTTTCTCCTCTACTCAATATCACATGACCTCGTGCTTGACTCTGGTGTGAGTGGAGCTTCTCAGTTCACCTTCTACATAATTGGGTTTTCTCCCTAAACGAATGACACCTATGTTTTGACAAGTCTGAGTGATCATGGAGGAGTTAAATCACAACTCCCTACCTCCACAATCCTACTTAAGCTATTAGGTGTGTTTCTAAACGAGAAGAAAACCTAAGCTCATATCCAAGTTATTGATTGCTTGCTTTAAAATGTACTTTCAAATCTTCAGAAGAAGTAAAACAAGTGAAACTAAAGAAATATATTCTTTAACTGAAATATGAAGCATTTTATCACCACAAATATGCACTTCACTCTCAATTTATTTCCAATGCAAGTCCTAAAGAGATGATTCAGAATGCATATGCAAGTTTTCTCTATATTATGCAATTTTTGGTCTTTTCAAATGAAAAAGGTAAAAACCTAAATCCTACTATGCAAAATCAAACCTAAAGCATAAGAATGCAACCACCAAAATAACTAGTATACAACCAAATCCTTTATGCCACTTGCAAAGTATTCAAGCAACACTAACTTGTAAAATGAACCAAATTTTTATCTTTTTTCAATATGAGAAGCAAAACTGAAACTCAAAGTAACACACTACCCAAGGAAATGCAAAAGCCTTATGGTCTCCTTATTAAACAGTGAAAGTAACCATAAAACCTAAGCTTCTCATTCATGTAAGCATGCCAAAAATTGGGAAAAGTGTACAACAAATACTTTTACACCCAATAAAATCAAAGGACCTACTAATAAATATGGTTTGGTAAATCTAGGTCTGTAAACAATCGATGCAATCAAGGTCCTAAACCATAGAAAGGACACTTGAGGTTCCACTCCAAAGGGAAGACAAAAATCAAAACAAGTACAAGAACCCTACCAAAAGAGTATTTTTCACTCAAATAGATACAAATAGGCTTAAATACCTCAATAGGTTCCAAATCCAGTCAAATTGGAGCAAATAGCTTCAGTTAGACTCAAATTGGGTCAAAAACACCAAACTAGTTCATAAACCCCCAACTTGGGTCAACAAGCCCCAAATTCGTCCAAACAAGCCCAAATTGCTTCAAAACTATCCCAAACATGAAATTAATAGCAATCAAAATATAAGAGACCACTCCTAAGAGGTCCTACATAGACCCAGGATTAGCAAGGACTCCAAAAATTGCAAGAAAAAACCCCCTAAACAACCCTGAAAGTGAAACATTTCACCTACATGAGGGACAACTAGTGTACATCAACAAAGAGGCATATAACATGCAGGTGAAGAGCCTTCCACCAGTCTGTATCTTGCAAACACAATATTGTAAGTGTTAGGGCCAACGTGTGGGTGCTAAAAGTCCCAAAAGAGAAAAATCTAACTCAAAAACTGAGAAAGGAAGGGTCTAACAGAGCTTAATGACTATTCCTAACTTGAAATCAAACTCAGATATTCAAATATACTAGAAAAATATCCGTGGAGATTCCAAAGCAGATAGGCTTCTCCACAGCGGAGTCACCAATTCTGTTGTTAGGGAAAGTGTTCCTATGGCTGGGGTGAGGCCACCAACGTACTGGGGTGAAATATAAACATTCAGAGTTCTGCAAATACAATATTTAAGGAAACGTTTGGGGTTTAAGAGGATGTGTACCTTAAAATAGAAGGTTGATCCAAGCCTCTCCTTGAGTCCTCCTCTTTCTCTCCAATAAAGGAACCTACAAAACCACTTCAAACCTTCCTCAAACCAATTTGGCTACACATAAAAGATTGATATTCAAAAGAACATGAAACATCAAATTGTAATCAAATTTGAAACATACATGAACAAAGTTATTTGGAAAGGGAAGAATGTCCAATATTTATTAATCAATGAAGCAAGTACATGATTATACCTTCCTTTAATCATAGCACTTCATGAAACCTTCAATTTTGAATATCTTGCTTCTCTCCTCCAAGAATCCCAACCTCCAAGCAATGCATTATGGTTAGTGTGAAATTCCACAGGGGTAGATCACTGAGCTTGAACAAACCTCACAATTCCACATTGTTATTACTAAGAAGAATTAGACAAAGACATGGATCAATTCACTCATAAAACTGAAACACACATGAAAAATTGTTGTTGATACATTAATCAGTTGTAAGCTGGAAATGAAAAAGTGTTACAATAGAATGAATTCAATACTCCTGGGAGGATTTGAATTCACCTCGAGTATAGGCTTAGTTTGCATTGGAACCATCTCCCGATAAGGTTCAGTGGCCACTGATGATGGATAATCAATTAATTGAGGTAGAACTGAGCATAACTGAATCATGTGGGCACCAAAATAGGGGAGGAGACTCCAAAGGGGTGCACAAATAAATTTTAGTGGTCAAAGAGGGCGCTCCTATACTCAGTAGTAGTCAAACTAGGAGTTGCAGTCAGTTAACTAAGCAATCAAGGGGACAAGGCTCCCCAAATCATGGAACTGACTATGTAGTCTCCTAAATCTATGCATGAGGGCGCATTGGAAATCCAGTTATGTAAACAAGGTGATCTAAGTGGATAGGAGGGCTAATGATGGCCAAAAACAATCTCTAAGGGGGGCAAAGTAGGGACTAGGTGCTAGGAGAATCAACTGCCAATGCATGGATGCATGGAGTGATGCATGGAATGCATGGATGCATGCAAATGCATGAAAAGCATGCAAGACCAAAATAAGATGGTGAGAATATTCCAACACCCCCCCTTAAGCCGGACTATGAGGAAACATAAATGAAATCAGGGCCTTGGTTACTGAGACCAAAGGTCACCCCATACAACAATCTAAAAAAATGAGGAAATAAGGAAAACCCAATGGAGAAAAAAAAACCCCTCAAGATAGACTGAAACACACCAAAAATTGTTTCTCAAGACTCAAGTAGGTGTGATGCTTGATTCAATGTCTATAGGTATCTTCCTCTTGGGAAGAAGTGGATCATGCTCCAAAAACATGTGCTTGAATTCTTCTTCAGTGGATGCAAGCAAATCTGGAGGATTCGTGAACTTGCTCTTCAGACCAAACATGGTGAGAACAAATCCAAAAATATGGATATCATCCTGGAACTTGTAATTCAAACCAACTGAGGTAGGATTAGCTCCAATCAGATCTAATTGCTCTTGAAACTTGAACTTCTAATCAGTGGAAGTTAAATCAGCTCCAATATTTGATAGATGGTTTCTTGTGATCTCCTTTGAACCAACAGGGGTGATATCAAAACCAAAATCACCAAAATGTGCTTGAGACTTGAACCCAAGCGAATGGTAGTGTCCTCCATCTTTAGAGAAACTCTGAGAGCATGTGCCAATGATCAAATAGAAGTTCATAGGAAAGATGTGATCAAGTAGGGAAAATGCATCACCTCCAAAATCTGATTTAACCTCCAAAACATTCAATAGATCATTATTCCGCACACCAGCAAACTCATGGGAAGTGGAGAATTCGAAACTCTCTTAAAATTCTATAGTAGTAACTGATATATCTTGCTCAGAATTCAAAATAGAAGACATTGAGAACATGAGTGAGGAATGGATAATCTCTACAAAAGGATCATCTTCATTAGTTGTATCACTTTCATCTGCATCAGCTACATGGGAAGGGGACAATTCGAAATTGTCTTTAACTTCTAGAGCAACAGAGGAAGGAATGTCTTCAACATGAAATTTTTGTGTTGAATCTACAGCTTCTTCTTCATCTTGAACAACTTCATCATGAGAGATGATTGAGGCCGAGACATAATTAGAGATAACACTTAAGGAGGTATCATTGGGCTTGTTCTCCAAATAATTTGCACCAATCTCTTCATTCTGCTTTCCAAATGCTTTGTCCAGTTGGGCCCATAGATCACTTGGATATTCATTAGTTTCCATGAGGTAGCGCATACTAGGAGACAAAGCAATACATATTGCTCCAAAGGCTCTAAAAAATTCATTTATCCAATCATTCTCTTCTTCATAGGAATCAAAATCTCTCATAACATCAATATACATATCAAAAAGACCTTGTCTCTTCATATATGCTATCATATTTGGTTTCGACTCATCATAGTTGAATGGAGAGAGAGGAAGAATTTCTTTCAAATTCATGGAAGTTGTTGTAGAATACCCGTAAAAACAATGGAAAAATATCTAGAGGATTGTTACTAAATCTATTGAACACTACTTTAGGACAGTAGGCACTTTTATCCAGATCCTTCACACCTGGATAGAACTCAAAGCATTTCTCCAATGAATTCAATGCAATGGCACCAGGATTTGATGTGGAAATCCAGAGGCTTCTAGTGCTCTACTAAAAGCAGCTGCTCAATCTATTGTTGGAATAGCTACTACTGTTGCAACTGCTACTACTGTTGCACTCAAAATATCTCACGAGCTCTGGTACCATGTGAAATTCCATAGGGGTAGATCACTAAGCTTGAACAATCCTCACAATTTCACAATGTTATTACTGAGAAGAGTTAGACAAAGACATGGATCAATTCACTCATAAAACTAAAACACACATGAAAAACTATTGTTGATACATTAATCAGTTGTAAGTTGGCAATCAAAAAGTGTTACAATAGAATGAATTTGATACTCCTGGTAGGATTCGATTTCACCTCAAGTATAGGATTAGTTTGCATTGGAACCATCTCCCGATAAGGTTCAGTGGCCACTGATGATGAATAATAAATTAACTGAGGTAGAACTGAGCATAACTGAATCATGTGGGAACCAAAATAGGGTAGGAGACTCCAAAGGGGCGCATAACTAACTGTTAGTGGTCAAAGAGGGTGCTCCTATACTCAGTAGTAGTCAAACTTGGAGCTGCAGTCAGTTAACTGAGCAATCAAGGGGACAAGGCTCCCCAAATCATGGAACTGACTATGTAGTCTCCTAAATCTGTGCATGAGGGTGCATTGGAACTCCAGTGATGTAAACAAGGCGCTCTGAGTGGATAGGAGGGCTAATGATGGCCAAAAAAAAGCTCTAGGGGGGACAAAGTAGGGACTAGGTTCTAGGAGCCTCAACTGCCAATGCATGGATGCATGGAGTGTTGCATGGAATGCATGGATGCATGCAAAATTCATGCAAAGCATGCAAGACCAAAATAATATGGTGAGAATATTCCAACAGTTAGATGGAAACTAGGGAACAAGTGAGGGGGATGAGAGTCCAAATTCCTCCAGCATAACACTACAATTGTCTAAGTGTGTTATTCATGGTCCCCTCTCCCTCTCTTATATTGCAAAGGAAGAATATAGGGTCGAGTAGGAAGTATTTACAACCGAAGAGATGGTTCCAAAACCACCCAAACCAATCATTTTTTGATATTTTATATATTTTTTGAGTATTTTTAAGGTACACACTAGTGAAAAAGGGACAACAAGTGTGTAACATGCATGTGAAGAGCCTTCCACCGGCGTTTTTGAGGAAAACATGCATGTGAGCCATGTACAACCAACGTTTTTGCGGAAAAAATGAGGAAAAATTCCTTTTCTTGGGCTTTTCAAGAGAATTTTTGGTCTCCAAACTTGTTCATAAGCTTCCTAACTATACAATGGACCATGAAATAGGTAATTCCATCTTACTAAATTCCCAAATATGGCTCTTCCATCCACAGTTTCCTTTTGTGTGACTCACAATAGCCTCATGAAATGTCGTCATGCGACCAAAAGGTGTAAGTGTCGTCACGGATGGAGTAGTGTCAAATTTGGCTATAACATTGATGTTCAATTGAAATTTCACAACTTACAAAACATGCACATCATAAATAAATAAAATAGGCCATTTTATAAGCCCGAAATGGCACATGGAACATTACAGCCAAGTCGGATGTCTACAATCTTGAAGATTTTTGGTCGAACTCTTGTTGTTCAAAACTCATGTACAGAAGATCTATTATTTACTTACGTGAAAAATGAAGCAATACATTCTAAGATTTATTCTGAAAATAAACATGCTCCATGTGAAGATTAAATTTTGGATTGCAGGAAAATTAGAAAAGACACATTTTCACCTGAAGAAAGTGAGACCGATACTATTCAGTGGGTAAACAATAGCACTGGAAGAAGCACAATTAATAAATCATCAATATTCAATAATACAAATTGCAGTTCTGCACTACTGAATTCATGCCACCCTTCTTCATTTGAAGATGAGAAGATTCAATCTTCTTACCCACAAGTGTTAAGAGATGTAGGTATTGAAGATGGTCTACAGCAAGAACCTGAAGTGCCTAGCATCAAAGGGCAAGTATACTCACCAAAGCAAGGAAGAAGAAGAAAAATAGAGAAACGAGGTGTTTTTTCTATCATCTCTCATGTGCACATGGGAAAATAAATAGAAGTTGTATGTATGGGACTGTATTTATGAGATCGAACTGTGAATTTAAGTTGATGCATTATCACTTTTTCCAGTCAATAATTTTCCTTTTCACAACTATTGTATTTCCAATATAATATTTAGTGAGCTTGATCAACTATGGATGGTAAGACATCTTCTAGTGTATTTTAACTCTGAATTTTATGTCCCAATGTCAATTATGAGGTTCATTTCATTACACAAGTGCGATTTATATCTTGAGCTCTTGAGCTCTTTATTTTCACAATAATAATAGGTGTACATTGCATAGACTTCACTATGAATGTTTTTTGCAAACGCATAACCAATTGTATTTGTGATAATCTGCAGGGATCTAGCAACTGTAACAAAATCACAATCTAACTCTCGGGATTATTTGCAAAGAAGAAGAAGCATGCATTCAATAATCACTCATAAACACAGAATAATGGACAATATCAATATCATACAATGAATAATGAATGTAGAGAATGTGTTACAATGATCAATGATGAGGAATCATATAGGATTTGAATTAGCCAAGTAGGGCATTCGAATCTGAGCTCAAATTCTAACTATGGAGACATCATCTAGTCGGTAGTATCAGTCACAACTGGTAAGAGTCAGTCAAGTGTGACCAACTGAGTCTAACAGAACCATCTAGCCATAAATCAAGGAATGGAGACTCCAAGGTGGGTGCATGAGGCTGTCTAAATCAAAGTCTAGCTTGGATAACAATGGAGACATCATCCAGTCAATAGTATCAGTCATAAATTGTAATAGTCATTCAAGTGTGTCTAACTGAGTCTAACAGAACCATCTAGGCATAAATCAAGGAATGGAGACTCCAAGGGGGGCACATGAGGCTGTCAAATAGTCAAGTGGAGCTCCATAACTAGCTAACTAGAAGCTACAAGCAGTCAACATGAGAAATCAATGGAAGAACTACTCAATCAATGCACTAACTGAATGATAACTCCCGGTAGGTGAGATAAGGAACCCTAATTGAGTGATAACTGGTGGTAGGTGACCAAAGGCACCCAAACTTGCTGTGGTAGGTGGGAAAGGTGCACTTTCCATGCAGAGAAGTCAAGGAGGGCGCATTAGGAAGGTAGGAGGCCAATTGAGGGCTGTAGACAGGATCTGGAGAGATAGAAGCAAGCTCTAGGTGCTGGGAGACCACCATGATGATGAATGGATGCATGCAGTGACATGCAAAGCATGCAGATTTGCATGCAGGAAAAGATAGGCTCTGGAGATCCAGAAGCAAGCTCTAGGTGTTTGGGAGACCACCATGATGATGACTGGATGCATGCAGTGGCATGCAAAGCATGCAGATTTGCATGCAGGCATGCAAAATATAAAATGATGGTGTGAATATTCCAACAGTATTGTATTTATAGTTATATAAGCATTGCATAGACTTCACTCTGCATGTTTGTTGGAAACACACAACAAACTATATTGTATTTATTGTTAATTATATAGATGCAAAAGTTAGGAAGAAAGAATACTATATGTTTCCCACATAAGTAATTCCAAAACATAATTGTTGTGAGGAAAATACTCCTATAGTTCAGGGGAAAAACTACCAACTTACAGGGATGAAAGATAGACCTACCAATGTTCTGCAAGTACAACTAGTAAGCAAAGAGATTAAGGTTAGAAGGATGTGTACCTTATTCAGAAGGTTGATCTAAGCCTTTCTCTTCCTTTCTCTTCAATGCTATTCAGTGTCGCAATGCCCACACCTACAAAACAACTTCATACCTTTCTCAAATACATTTGACTACATATATAAGACTGATATTCATGATAGAAGAAGACATCAAACTATAAGCAAACTGTAATCAAATCTGAGACACACATGAATAGGTCATATTTGGAAAGGGAAGAACGTCTGATCTTTATTAATGAATGAAGCAAGTACATAAAATTATACCTTCCTTCAAGCTTGGCACTTCACGAAACCTAGATTCAAGGTCTCCTGCTTTTGTTCTCCAAGGACCCCAGCCTCTAATCAGTTGTGCTAGGGTTTATCAGAAACTAAGGCACAAGAGAGGGGGATGAGGGTCTCCACTCCTCCAGCATAACATTGTTATGGGCTTGGTCCCCTCTCATGGCCCTTCTACCTTCCTTATATAGTCAATGAAGGAGAGGAAAAGCAGTTATAACCGATCAGGAGGTTCCCAAACCAACCCAATTTGACCAAAATTCGAGATTTTAACTAATTCAGGAAAGTGCCCTACTCTTCCTACTACAAACCTGCGCACTTTTCAAGGTGGGCGCTACTCTCTGCATAGGATACATACACACATGTGGGAATATGGCCAAAAACAAGGTTTTCTGATGGTTTTTAGGACGTGGTTTGGTATGGAGATGTGTTCCTAAGGGTTATGACCATCAAATGGACTAGGAATGAGGTAATTTCAACCATGTTAATTATCCCATATGACCCTTCCATCTACAAGTGTCCTGTTGTGTGACTAAACTTGATCTCAAGAAGTGTTGTCATGCGACCAAGCGATGCAAGTGTCATCATGGACAAAGAAGTGTCATTTTAAGCTATAACAGATGCCCCCTAATGTGTGAGGTCAAAGGGAGTGAGGGAAACAATGGCCGAAATACATTATAAATAATAAAGAGTTGAATCATGGAAGCGGATTAACCGAAGAAACCAAGAATCATAGGCTCAAATGAAGTACCTGAAAGCAAAGGCAATGTCAGACAAACTCATCCTTGGGGTAACTGTCCATGTTCAAATAGTGGAACATGACCTCCAAGAGGATACAATAATGATCCAAATACAGATGCATATATCATGGCCACTAGAATACAAGCGTGGATCCATGAGGAACATAAGTGTAAACATAGCCACATAAATACAAGGTGGATCTATGTCAAAACTGGAGAACATAGCCATGGAGAACAAGCTGGATCTATGTCTCATCAAGAGCCAAAAAGAGTGTGGCTCAGTCTTGTGCAACTTGGCGATAACATAAATAAGGTGATGCTATTGAGGATCCCAAGGTCTTCATCCAAAAACAACCCAAGGTACAAACCTATCCATGCGAATAAATGAGTTGATGTCAAACATGGGAGGTATCGTTTGATTACTGGTCATTGATGTATACCGTTAAAAAACGTGAGGGTTTCCACCAATAATGAAAATGGAACCCCAGGTACCTAGTACAATCAAGCAAGTGCGAATAAATGGTCTTTCCGTCGAACACTTGAAGAATCCATCGGATAGGAGACATTGATGTATTCCCATCTATCCAATAGCGAGGGAAACTGCCACTAATGACTACAATCCCTAAAGGTACTAACCGAAACTCTAAACTTCATTCCCAGAGCACAATGAGTTGAAGTTGATGGGAAGAAGTCCGTTGGAAAGGAGGCCTTAAGGAATCCTCCATCATCCAACACAAGGGACACTCAATAGGTATGAGATGATTTGGAGTAGGACTGAACACATGATGAAACATACTAACACCAAGGAATGGCCAACGCATGAGGTCAAGGCAACTGCAGAATGGCCAACACAGGTTATATCCTTGAATAGTGAGCACGACACAAGAGTGACTTAGGCATCTTTTAACACAAAGAGACCATGATGCAAATATGCAATGTATGAGACATTAACAGATTCTCCATATGATTGGAAGACTAACCAAATGGAGGAGTAAGAACTCTGAGATCAGGTTTATCCTAAGGCCAACACTAGAACCCAACTTGTCTGATAGACTCAAAACAGGTGCTTTGTTCAAGGAGAGAGTTGACTTGCTGCCATCATATCAAGAGATATTTTAACATTCTTCCCTTCCCTTACCTTTTTCATTTTTTAACGAGCTTGACAAAGAACTAAAGCATGCTCGACAGTATTTTCATATTTAAGGAGTCTGAAAAACCTAGAAGAAAACTCCATACACATATCCGTGGATTTTATATCGAGCCCGGATTGGTCTGTGCTCGGCGGTGTTTTCTTGCTTATAGAGTTGAAAAACTTAAACAGTCCTCTATCAACCATCTCGTGGATTTCCCATCGAGCCCGAGTAAGTGAATGCTTGCTTGGTGTTTTCACATTTCGAGAGTCTGAAAACCCTAAAGACGACTCCAAAGGTCCTTTTTCGTAAAGTTAGTCTCCTTCCCCGAAAAAGTGTAAAATAATAGAAGAAGAACTCTTCTAGCGCATACCAGAGTATACCTAGAGTATACCTTTTCCGTAAATTATCCACCAAGGCCCAGAAAAGGGGTAATTATATACCTAAGTGAATGTCAGTTCAGTTATTTTAACGAGCCCGAAAAGACAACTATGATCGGCAAACTTTTCCTATTTTAGGAGTCTGAAAAGGGCTTAAAAGAACTCCATAGGGATCTTTTCCGTAAAGGTTTAACGAGCCCGAAAAAGTAAACTCGTGACCTCCTTACTATTTTTAATGAGCTCAAAGGAGAGACAGAAGAATGCTCAAAACCTACTTACTTTTTTTAACGAGCTCGAAATAAAGGTGGAAGAATGCTCATAACCTACTTACTGTTTTTAACGAGCTCGAAGTAAAGGTAGAAGAATGCTCGAAAAGGGAGGAGACAAGTGTCAAGGACATGCGAAACTAGCTCCAAGCGCATGGAACAAAGCAATGCCTAATACAAAGAACATGAGCAAGATAAGGACACTCAGGGTGTGTCTCCTCCAGGTAAAAGGTGTCAAATTGCGAAGGCAAAATGATACAGGTCTTAGCGGAAATGAGATCAGAGATGGAGGCTTATATAACGAACTAAAAGCATGGAAGTTGGCATCAGGATCATTAGCACAAGCGGGATCATAACAGATGCATATGCAACTTGAACACAAAGATGGGAGCCTTATCAGGGATGGCCGAAAATATATGAGGAAGAAAGATATGAGGCTTCTTCTCAAAGTCATGGTAAATCTAAAAAGGCTCCCGAGCCTATGAGAAAAATTCAGCATGGGCACTAAAATGGCATAAGGGTGCTAAATAGGGTGACCCATGTTAGGTAGGCTCTGCTGTCGGACTGGTGCACAATGCATAAAGAGATGGCTAACACACCAAGATCCAACAGGTTCGACCCTATGGCGAATTCAGATGGCAAAAGGTTCAAATGCAACATAACAGCGGTGAAGCCTAAACCTATATGCAAGGTTCTGAATATACCTGACATGGTCACACAAGGTGTCGAAAAGGACCCATAAGCAAGTATAAATCCAGCTAAGAATCCTGTCTCCAAGAAACATCAGTGCCAAGATCATATCTCAAAAATATGTAAAGAAAGACCCAATACAAGTCATTGTGGTAAAAATACTTTCAACTTCACTATCATCAACAGCAGGCATAAACAAGGAAGAGTTTTCAAATGAAGACTCTATGGTACCCAAGCCCGAGGACTTACAATCAACAAGATCGACTTCAGGATGAAGATCAAATTTGAAGGACATGATGGAATCTGCAGAAACAAATTCATCATCACCGGAGTTGAAAATTCTAGAAGCATAATCAAACTCAGCAGGAACACCGATTTGCAGATCTATAGGAGAGTCCAAAGACTCAACAGTAGGAAGATCAGACTTTAAGGTCAAACTGGGGCTGGACATAACTGCGACTGGATCAACATCCAAATGAATGGCAGACTGTACTATGGACTCTAGGAAAACTTCATTAGAAGGAAGTATATCGTCCCAAATAGAACACATATCTAAACATTCAGATGGAGGTGTCACTTGGTCAAAAGCTGGGACTAAGTCCCAAGAAGATAAGCATGAACTCAGAGACTTCTTCTCAGTAGAAGTTGAACTCAAGGAAGAATATGCCACATAAGTCCCATGTGACATAGTAGTTCCTAATGACGAGGGATCTGACTGGTCTACAGTTGGGTAATAAGGAGGATCAATGAATGCAAGCTGGTCGATAGTGACTATACTTTTGTTATGAGGAAAAGGCATCACACGAAAGAGCATAGACACCACAGCATGCATAGCATAAACGTAATCAGGCCCGAGGATCATATCAAAGTCCACAAGGTCCTTTAAAACCATAAAATCAACCAAGACTATTTTTCTACCCAAAGTAACAGGTACCTAAGGGAGGAATCCAAACGGTTCACTAGGTCTTTTATCGAAGGTCAACGACCAATTAACAGCTGGAATAACATTAGGGAAACCCAAATCTCTCCAAGCATAAGCGGATAAGATACTAACAAAAGCTCCTTCATCTACAATGCATCGATCAACCATATGGTTCCCGATATCAACCTTTATCTGGAAAGGTGTCTAAGAAGGAAGACAAGGCTCGGCTAGACTATTCCAATCAAAGGAAATGATCCTAGGGATTGATAGGGATTCACATGGCACAAATGAAGTGCCCCCTTTTTCAGGAACATCCAAACTAGTAATGTAGAAGACTTCCGTAGTAGGTGCATCAATCTATGCAGGACTGATGGGATCGGTCGAAGATTGCATCGATTCAATCACTTCACTCTCCAAAGGAAGAGTGGGGTTGACGAAGAACTCTTTTGGTTCAACCACTTTATCAACCAAGGTTGATCTGACTGTAGGGAATCTATAGACAACTCAGGAGCAGAGATTCCTTTAGACATGGACCACACTCTTCGTGCCTTTGGAAAGGCAGGGCATCGATGAGTGAGGTGATCTCCCTTACAAAGTTTACAAGGGAACTTTGGTTTCCGTCCTATAGGTTGAGACTCCTTTACAATGTCAATACTCTTAGCATGACTAACATTGGATGACAGCTTACCCCCAGCATGACTTGCCGTGGCTGGTTGCTCAGAAGCAGAAGACTTTTGAACTAAGGACCACACTTTTTGCACTTCTGGAAGTATAGGGCCCAAGTAAGTAAGGTGGTCTCCCTCACAAAACTTGCAAGGGAACTTATACTTCTATTTATTGGGTTTGTCGACAATGTCAACTCCCTCAGCATGACTTGCAGTGGCTGATCTGGTGTCTCCAGTATGACTCACAGGAACTGGTAACTTGTCAATAATATGACTAGCAGTGATCAATGACGTGTCGTCAACATGACTGCTAGTGGTTGAAGACAAACTTTCATACGATTTTTAGTGACTAAAATTTTTCTCCCAACATGACCTTCAGAGGCTGGTTAGGTTCCCCTTGCATGATTTGCAAAGGTAGGGTGCTTGCCCCCAGCATGACTTGCAATGGCTAGGTTGCTGCCCCCTTGTTTTGGCATCTTCTTCCTATTCTTCCTCCGTCTATTCCTTTTAGACTGTTGGTTACTAGTATTGCTACTTTCGCCACATGAGGTAGAAGGAGGAGGAGAAGATGGTACTGGTAAAGAAGGCATAGGGTTCTGATGCTCTTGATTTGAGGTGCTTACAAAAGAAGCGTCAGGAGCATGAAAGGCATTTAGAGTGGAGAACAACCAAACTGATAGCCCTATAGTGAATCTAGGAAGATTCAGAGTAGCCATTAAGGGAGTACCAATGTTTCCAATGAATGGAACAACACAAGGATCCCCTAGAACAGGGGTACCTCGATTGGCGCTCACCGAAATGCTAGACATAATTTCCTGCTCAAATGAGCAAGAAGTTATCTAAGACAAACTAAGACAAGTAGCACAAAGAGCACACCACTAAAAAAGGTCCTAAGTAAATCAAACCAGGAAAGCAGATGCCTTTCGGAGAAGAGTCTGGGATGATGAGGGCCCAAAACAGATCAACGAAGGAAGAAGGATAGTTAATCGGGGTCCACAATACAATGACTAAGGGTGCAAGCACTGGAATCACCCAATCACCCTCCCAAATACCTGCAAGGTATTTCCTCCCACGTCTGTCCTAGGTACAACAGAAATAACCCTCTGTCGTCACCTATGTATGATCCTATGTTCAGATACTAAGGATACCACCACACCGAAAACTCCTAGGGGAACAGTCACTGGTTGAATCGGAAGGCATCGGTAGGGTAACTGAGCCTGAAACTCCAAAGAGTCCCCAAACATGATCCAATCCTAATATATGCTCAAAATAGAAAGTAGGAGATTATTCCCAACAATCTGATCTCACAAGACCTACTGCATGTTCGGGTACACAGGGTACTACCAAAGGACCGAACACCAAGAGCAACCACTTCACACAAACAGATCACAGATCAACACACCGATGTTTTGAGGTGGTTTAAACCCTCTTGAGGAAAACACTCCACGGCCCCGGCCAAATAGCTTCTACGGGACAATTTATTATGCAAAGAAAGAAAGTTACAAATGAGCTTCTCATAATCGATCAACTAAACAATGACCCTCCATGTTCTTTAAATAGAGATCATGGACCAATCAGGTGTTAAGCCACGGATCAAGGTTAGGTTTGATCTAAGAGAAGTTGAGCCGTCGGATCACTCTATGTCGGAAACATATCGTGACCGTCAGATTAAGTATTTACAAATGCATACTAATGCATACTAAAGAAACACACTATCCCTAACGGATATATTACACAAGTTGATCTTAACTAACTCCTAAGTGTCTAAATATCCTAACATCCCCCCTTAAGAACAACTTGGGATAGGATTGAAGGATTTACAAAAGTGACACTATTAGGAGAAGGAAGGAGGCATTAGAGCCTATCCCCCCTTAATGACAAGTTCCTGAACTCCTAACATAGATCGAAGTTTAGAAAACTTCGCTTCTGTAAGAGACTTGGTGAAGATGTCTGCAACTTGATCATCTGTAGGGAAAAAGAGCACTTCAAGCACTTCAAGAACACGATCATGAACAAGATTTCGGATGAAGTGCATATGTAGCTCAATGTGTTTGCTGCGTTGATATAGAACTGGATCTTTGGCAAGCTTGATGGCACTTTGATTGTCGCACCAAAGTGGAGTAGGCTGATGTTGCTCAAATCCAAACTCTGAAAGGATCTGTCGAAGCCATAAAGCTTCCTAACTGGCATTAACTGCTGCTTGATATTCTACCTCTGCTGAAGAAAGAGCAAGAGCTTGTTGTTTCTTACAAGCCCAAGTAATAGGTCCAGATCCCAAACTGGAAACATAACCTGCAATAGACTTTTGATCATCAGGATCGCCGACCCAATCTAAATCAGTGAAACCAACCAACAAAGGTTTCCCCCCTGTACTGTAATGAATCCCAAATTGAACTGTACCTCGAATATATCGAAGTATTCTTTTAGCTGCTTTCTAGTGACTTTCATGAGGTGTCTGCATATAACGGGCAACACGACCAACGGCAAAGGAAAGGTCAGGACGGGAATGAGTCAAGTATAAGAGACTACCAACATGCTAACGATACAAAGTGGCATCGACTTCAGGTGAAGTACAAGTGGCAGAAAGTTTGACTCCAGACTGGAAGGGAGAAGGGGCTGGTGTACAATCTTCTATGTGAAAGCGACAAAGAAGGTCACAAGCATACTTAGACTGAGAAAGAAAGATTCTTTCTTTGGTTTTCAGGACTTGGAGACCAAGAAAATAATGCAAATGTCCTAAATCTGACATTTCAAAATTTTGTTTAAGACTGGATTTCACATGGGTTGTAAGCTGAGGGTCACTACCAATAAGAATAAGGTCATCAACATATAGAACAAGTATGATGATATGGTTTCCTACTTTCTTGGTATAGACATTAGGGTCAGAATGGCATCTAGAAAAACCAGTGTCAAGGAGAAAGTTATCCATTTTGGCATACCAAGCTCTAGGAGCTTGCTTAAGGCCATATAAGGATTTCTTAAGGCGGTAGACAAGGCTAGAGTTATTCTGAACATAGCTAGGAGGTTGTTCCATGTAAATTTCCTCCTGTAAATCACCATATAAGAAGGCAGACTTGACATCCATTTGATGGACTTCCCAGTTGTGTAAGGCTGCAAGGGAAAGAACAAGGCGGATGGAGTTCATTTTTGCGACGGGAGCAAAGGTTTCATTGTAGTCAATCCCTTCAACTTGGGAAAAACCTTTGGCAACTAACCTTGCCTTAAGTCATTCAACACTTCCATCTGATACATACTTAGTTCTGTAGACCCATTTACATCTGAGAAGTTTTCTTCCTTTTGGAAGAGGTACAAGATCCCAAGTATCGTTCCCCATTAAGGAACAATATTCTTCATCCATGGTTGCATCCCAATCTGGATTCCCTGAAGCTTCTGCAAAAGTTTATGAATCATGATTCTCGGAAACTTGAGCCAAAAGAGAAGAGGCTCACTGAAACTGAGAATGTGTTCGACGTTGATCTCTAGGATCACCGGCAAGATCACCAGCTGCTTCACATGTTGAACGGACCCATCGAGGAAGCACTTGTGCTGGTGCAACTGGAGGAACATGAGCAGGCGGAGGTGGATTTTCATCCTCACTATCATTATCAAAAACTGGAGTTGGAAACCTCTCAAGGAAGTTGGAAGAAGAAGATGAAGGCACAAACGCCGAATCAGGCTCGCAGGCCAAAGATGGCACAATCGCCGAGTTAGGCTCGCAGGCCAAGAGATTTCCATCAAATTTAATATCTCTTCTAATGATTATATCATGAGAATGTAGTTGAACAAGTCTATAACCTTTTACATCTTCAGAATATCCAACAAATATGCACTTTTCACTTTTAGGCTGCAATGCTTTCCGTTTTTCATCCGGAATGTGAGCCCATGCTTCACTACCAAACACACGGAAGTGACTTACATCAAGTTTAGTTTTACTCCATGCTTCTTCCGGTGTTATACCTTGTAATGCTTTAGTGGGGGTGCGATTAACTATGTAATTTGCACAATTAATGGCTTCAGCCCAAAATTGAAGATGTAGTCCCTTAGATTGGATCATACAATTAGCCATTTCTTTTAAAGTGCGGTTCTTCCGCTCAGCTACACCATTTTGTTGTGGTGCATATGGAACAGTGTGTCGTTTTTGGATGCCTTGTTCAGTGCAGAAAGTAGTGAACTTATTGTTAACATATTCTCCTCCATTGTCAGATCTTAACTTAATAATTTGATGACTAGATTGTTTTTCCACAAGGGCCTTGTAAGCCAAGAACATGTTAAATACTTCGCTCTTAAGTTTTAGGAAATAAACCCAAGTGCGTCTGGTGTAATCATCAATGAAAGTTAAGAAATATTTGAAACCAGAAAAGGAAGTAGATGGAAGAGGACCACACAAGTCACTATGCACAAGCTCCAAGGGAACCGAGACGTGCCAAGAGGCACGGTTGTCAAAACTGTCCCGATGATGTTTTCCAAGTACACAACCGGAGCAAACACCATCCTTGCAAGATACCATCGGAAGACCTGTCACCATATTTTCTTTACATAGTTGTTGCAATGAGCAATAATTTAAGTGACCAAATCGCTCATGCCAAATTCTGCTCAAGTTATCACTATGAGCAACCAAAACTGAAGGGAAAGGTGATGACCCATTGTTAAACTTGTACAACCTGGTAATATCATCAACAATTCCGGTAGCTAGAACCTGTTGAGGATCTTTAAAACCCTTGATTACAACTTGGTGAGGTGTGAAGGTCACAGTTTTACCTTCACCAGAATGAGTGATCTGATAGAATGATAACAAATTGCAGGAAATTCTTGGAACACATAGTACATTACTAAAATGACCATTATCTACTGGAACTGTTCCAGCTCCTACAACACTTAGATATCTATCATCACCAACAAATATTTGTTTAGTGTTACATTCATGCATAGTAGAAAAGATGGTTTGAGCCTTAGCCATATGATAAGATGCTCCAAAATCAATGAGACATTCATTTGAAGTAGAAGAAGAAGATGCATTATAAGAATAACCAGAAGCACAAAGTGCATGTCCATGAGAGGCAGATTCTGAAGACGAATCTAGGTTGATGTGGTGCTTCTTCATTGCTGCTTCCAAGGTTGCCATCTTCTTGAAACACTTAGATTCATCATGATTATCTTTCCCGCAATAGTTGCAATGACGCTCAGTCTTATTGCCTTTTGGCTTGGATCCTTTGTCATTTTTTTAAAGAAGGAGCTGACTGAGAGGGTTTTGGACCCTTGTTTGACTTATTATTGCAAAAATTTTGTTTCTTGGGAGTCTTGGACTTTTCTTTCTGTTGGGACAATAAGGCTTTCCCAGATGTATCTATACTGTTAGTTATTCCAAGATGAATGAGTTTATTTTGTTCTCTAATCAAGGAATCACAAAAGGATTCAAGACTAGGCTCTTGATAGCTAGATGCATTCAAGGATGCTTTCATGGAGTAAAATGTAGATACAAAAATAGAATATGCAGGTCCAAGTTTGGAAAGAATATGATAAATACATTGTTTGTCTTCCCTCTCAATCTTACATTCTGCACATAAGAGTTTAAGAGTTTTGTACTTACATAAATAATCTTGAATACATGAAAAGTCACTTGGATTTAAAGAAATAAACTCATTTTCGAGTTGGTGACCTCGAATTTCATTGTGTTTACCAAACACAAATTCCAACTTGTCCCAAGCAGCATTAGGTTCATCAATTCCAGATATGTGGAATCGCAAATCAGTAGGGATTGACATCCCAATCAATCCACAAGCTTCATCACATCTATTTGCCCATTTTATTTTCTTATCATCATCAGTGGGTTCTTTTTTTTTCCCTGAGATAATTCTGAAAAGTCCCCTACTTCGTAGAACATCCTCCATACGAGATTTCCATGAGAAATAGTTGGAACTGTTAAATAGAATATCACAAGGGGTGGCCATATTTGTAAATTAATGGCTGCAAAAGCAGAAACCAATAGTCTAGATGTGAAGATCTCGAAAAAATAGGTGGTTTCAAAAAAAACGGCACTGAAAACTGACTCTGTATGATGAAGTTATGCTTGAACAAAGAAACTGTTGAAGATGTCTTCAATAGTGACGTGGCAGCTAGAGAATGTCCAGCCGAAAAAAGAACCCCCCTCTTTCCAAGATGAACCTTTTGACAATCACTTTATAAGAAAGTTGTTTTAAGTGAACCACTTTTGTAAAATAAGTGATTTCACTTTTACAATGATATTACTTTTAAATAGTGCAACAATAAAAAAACTTAAGTGACTCACTTGTATTTTTATTTTTTATTATTTAAGTGAGATACACTTTTACAATAAAATAACTTGAAAATAGAAATTGCATGCACTTTTTCTTTTAAAAGTAACTTCTTAAGACTTGAACTCAAGACCTATTAAGGAATAAAGCAACTTTGAGCCAAGTGAGCTAGATTAAAAGGTATATAAAATATGGGAATGAGGAAGGGGGACTTCTTTTTTTCTTTTTCTTTTTTTCTTTTTTTTTTCGGTTTGCGTGCTTGCCATTTTTCTGCAAAACAAACCACAAATCGAAACAAAAAAAAAAAAATCACACTTGTGGATTTAGATCTTGTTAGCTTGCCCGGAAATTCTACATTTTCTCTCTGTTTCTGATTTGTCGAGATCGCGCAAGGTGCACGGCAAAAAGCATACGCAGCCGAGAAAAACCCTTTCCCTTTCTGTTTCTGATTTACCGAGATCACTCAAGGTGCACGGCAAAGAGCATACGTAGACGGGAAAAGAACAATCCGAACCCAAAAAAAATCTAATAGTAAAAAATGATGAAATATGAGATTTTTTTCTTTTAAAAAAAGAAAATAAAAAAATGCGTCACTGTAACATTATACCTTCAGATCTGATGAAATACGCATTTCTGGAGCAACCGGGAACTGTTTTCGATCAAACGAAAACTATTTCCCAATGGAAACGACGCTCCGAACGCAATGGAACACCTCCCACAGCCTAAAAATGCACAAAAATAATAGAACTAGAAACTCTTTCGAGTTTCGGCAACAGCAGTTCAAGATCTAGATCATAACCGGAAGTGGCACTTCATAAAAGCTCTGATACCATGTTCGGGTACACAGGGTACTACCAAAGGACCGAACACCAAGAGCAACCACTTCACACAAATAGATCACAGATCAACACACCAATGTCTTGACGTGGTTTAAACCCTCCTGAGGGAAACACTCCACGGCCCCGGCCAAATAGCTTCTACGGGACAATTTATTATGCAAAGAAAGAAAGTTATAAATGAGCTTCTCATAATCGATCAACTAAACAATGACCCTCCATGCTCTTTAAATAGATATCATGGACCAATCGGGTGTTAAGCCACGGATCAAGGTTAGGTTTGATCTAAGAGAAGTCGAGTCGTCAGATCACTCTATGTCGGAAACATATCGTGATCGTCGGATTAAGTATTTACAAATGCATACTAATGCATACTAAAGAAACACACTATCCCTAGCGAATATATTACACAAGTTGATCTTAACTAAGTCCTAAGTGTCTAAATATCCTAACACTGCATAGATCCCAGGCAAGTTTTGAATGAGGTGGGTTTACCTGTGATAGTTGAACTACGATTTTTGTGTAATGTATGATCTCATGTGGTTTAAGGTGTTTTAAACCTAAGATCCTAACCAAAACTAGTTGGTGAATAGTGTAACCTAGAAATGAAAATGTTACTAGTACATTTTATTAGGGTTCATTTTAAAGGTTACTTGCTTACTCAAAAAAGGTAGTGGGTGTGTGAGAGTGGTTATAACAGAGATAGAATAATGAAATGAAATGTTTACCACTAAACAAATATTTTCTTTTCAATGCAAGTCCTAAAGATACGATCTAGAATGCATATGCAAATGCAATTTTTAGTCTTTCTGAAAGCAAAAAGGTAAAAATAAAGTCTAAATGTACAAAATTAAACTCAAAACCTAAGAATGCAGCTACTCAAACAAATAAGTATGCAAAAGAAAAATTCTTCTTTTTTAATGCAAAGCACTCTTAAATCCTTTAAGCCACTTGCAAGGTACTTTACTCAGAAAATAAATCAAAAAATTTTATGCTTTTCAAAGGTGAGAAACAAAACTGAAATTGAAGGCAACGTACTATCAAAGCAAAACCAAAGAACTTTCAGGTTCCCTTATTGAAACAGTAAAAGCTACCAATACGACTTTCAGATTCTTATTGATGTAAGCATGCCAACCATTGGGAAAAGCATACGAAACCTATTTTTAGACCCAAACAAGCGAATGACCTACAAAGAAGTATGGTTTGGTAAAGTTAGGTCTACACATAAGTAGTGCAGTCAAGGTCCTGAACAACAGCAAAGACACTTGAGCTTCCACTACAAAAAGAAAACTAAACGCATAAGGGAGGACAAGAAACCAATCTAAAGAGAAATTTTACTCAAATAGATACAAACAGGGTCAAGTAGACTCAGTAGGTTTCAAATCCAGTGGAAATGGAGCAAGCAGAATCAGTCAAACTCAAATCAGGGTACAAAACACCAAACTGGTCCACAACCCCCCAACTTGGGTCAACAATCCCCGAAACTTTCCAAACAAGCCCAAATTGATCAAATAAGGTCCAAATCATGAACATAGTATCAGTACAAGGATAGGATACCACTTACAGTGGTTGAACTCAGACCTAGGGTCATTAGGGACCCCAAAAAATGCAACCACAGCCCCCCAAATAGGTCAAAACTCAAAAATCTCAGTTCCAAGATGTGTGCGCTACTATCTATGAGGCAGACCAGTGCCCAAACAGGGGAATGTACCACTGTGCTTCACAACAGTAGTGCACATGTGGGAAAATTTTAAAAAATAGGGCAAAAACCCCCCACACCTGAGCTAGTAAGGGTCTGTAAGGGCTAGGAAGGGTCTGTAAGAGCCAAGCAGGGTCAAACAGAGCCTAATAACTGATTCTAATCAATAAATTGAACAAATACCTTCAAACAAAACTGAAGAAATGACCTTGGATACCACTAAGCAGATAGGCTAATCCCCAGCGGAGTCGCCATTCTGTTGTGAGGAAAATACACCTATAGTTCAGGGGAGAAACTACCAACTTACAGGGATGAAAGATAGACCTACCAATGTTCTGCAAGTACAACTAGTAAGCAAAGAGATTAATGTTAGAAGGATGTGTACCTTATTCAGAAGGTTGATCCAAGCCTTTCTCTTCCTTGCTCTTCAATGCTATTCAGTGTCGCAATTCCCACACCTGCAAAACAACTTCATACCTTTCTCAAATACATTTGACTACATATATAAGACTGATATTCATGACAGAAGAAGACATCAAACTATAAGCAAACTGTAATCAAATCTGAGACACACATGAATAGGTCATATTTGGAAAGGGAAGAACGTCTGATCTTTATTAATGAATGAAGCAAGTACATAAAATTATACCCTCCTTCAAGCTTGGCACTTCATGAAACCTAGATTCAAGGTCTCCTGCTTCTGTTCTCCAAGGATCCCAGCCTCTAATCAGTTGTGCTAGGGTTTATCAAAAACTAAGGCACAAGAGAGGGGGATGAGGGTCTCCATTCCTCCAGCATAGCATTGTTATGGGCTTGGTCCCCTCTCATGGCCCTTCTACCTTCCTTATATAGTCAATGAAGTAGAGGAAAAGCAGTTATAACCGATCAGGAGGTTCCCAAACCAACCCAATTTGACCAAAATTCGAGATTTTGACTGATTCAGGAAAATGCCATACTCTTCCTACTGCAAAGTTGCGCACTTTTCAAGGTGGGCGCTACTCTCTGCATAGGATACCTGTGCACATGTAGGAATATGGCCAAAAACAGGGTTTTCTAATGGTTTTCGAGAGGTGGTTTGGTCTGGAGATGTGTTCCTAAGGGTTATGACCATCAAATGGACCAGGAGTGAGGTCATTTCAACCATGTTAAGTATCCCATATGACCCTTCCATCCACAAGTATCCTGTTGTGTTACTAAACTTGATCTCAAGAAGTGTCGTCATGCGACCAAGCAATGCAAGTGTCGTCACGGACGGAGAAGTGTCATTTTAAGCTATAACAATAATTGCTCGAAATTATCAAATGGAAACACCAATTCATGAGTGACACTAGAAATTCAAGTACATGACTATCCAAATTGTGTCTTCGAGCAGCACCTGTCATTTGGAATTATGGCGATGTTCTTATCTCTGGCCTCCTTAACTACCATAAATTTCATATAGATCAATCCATCTATGGCGCTAGAAATGATCATAGTAATTTTACTTCCTGCAACTATACTCGACTATGGAATGAATTAATTAGAATTCATGGTGGGATATATGGTAGGCAAGTGATAAGTTTAAAGCTACAGATCGGTGGTTTTTTAGTGGTTTTGTGTGCCTCTACAAAGCCCGTAGGAATCTCCATATGTTAGTCAATGATATGATACTCTATTATTGTCATTGGCTCTATTGTTGTCATTGGCACAGATTCTATAATTTTGTATGTCATGCACATTTTCAACTCCCTCATAGCATGAATCAGGCCATTTCCTATATAGTTTTTATTATTTCTGAAAATAAATAAATTTTAATTTATCAAGAAGTTGGATAAATAAATATTACAACTTGTATTATATTCCATATAGATAGATATTTCTTAAATAGGGGCATTGTTTTGTCCACTACATAAATAAAAACACTCTACAAATATGTTAATCATGATCTACTTTATAACTTGTTCCACATGCAATTTTCTTAACAAGATTGATATCATCTCGTTTAAAATATGATTTTTTTTCATTTGTCAAAGATGGATAGAACTGTAACCAGCAAATCCTGATAATCAAGATCTTGATAATTCGGATGATCTTGTTTTGTCAGGTTGCAGAAGTTAGATAGGAAATTTTAATGTATACAAAAAAATTAAGTGTTTATTGACTTTGTATTGGTAATTTGTTTCCTAGTAAATAGGAATGGTATGCTAGTGGTTTGAAAAAATTATTTTAACCATTTTATTAGCCTAATGGCAGGAAATGAGCATCCATGCTGCTCATTAATCTTGTTAAGATTTGTTTCCATGAAATATCCAAGATTATTAGTACAATATTTAATGTAAGGATGCACTATTACGAATTCCTATGTACATAATATTTTTCATCAATAATATTATATAAACTATAAAATTTTCCATCTTATCAATGTGGTTTAGAGTGTACGGACATGCTATAGGTGATGCATCGTATCGATCGATAGGTGTCAAGGTGTAGAAAAAGTGATGCACCAATGATACTAAAAACAATCATATCCACTTTATCAATGCAGTATGATTTTCTAAGGCATTCCATCAATGGTGCAATAATATTATTCAGCATTGCTAGTAGTCCATTTTGTGTCTGAAGGAACACCATATAATTTGCGTAGTGTTTTTGAACAAAATTAATTTCAATTATAATAAATAATAAAAATTGTCATTTACTCAAAAAAAGTATGTTATATGTGTGCGTATGTTTGTACAAGCTACAGTGATGATGATATTATCTACAATAGAAATAAGTTGAACTGTACAACTTTCAAAGAGAGTGGGAAACGCAAGATAGGGAGAAGAATGTATACTATTTCCCTATTAAAAATTATACTCATCTCCTTTTAAGGAATCTTGACCTCCTCAAATTTATGACGAGGTTGCATCTCTCGAGAGAAACATGTGTTTGTTGATGCAACTGGTTCATCGTTGGGATCATGCTAAGTAGGGATACAAGGTCAATCTCAATCTGCAATAACATCCCATAGAGGAGGATATATACTGCATTACTAGGTTATTCAATAGAGGGAGGATTTTCCCCAATTTCCCAATTTCCCACCTAGAATTACAAGAGAGGATTAGATCACATAAGTTCATATATATGTTAGTGAGGGCATCACTAACCCTAGTGACTTCCAAGTTGCTAGTAGTCAACTAGATATACATACAATCAATGTAGTGGATGTTAGGTGTGTGTTTCTTATGATCACAACACTATCACACTATACCTCAAATGGGTAGTGCATTAGTTGACCTCTGATGCACTATGTAGATAATTTAGTTCAATGGAATAGATTGATTAGGTGGTTAGTCATTTGTTTACAATAGTTTTTTTTAATAGATCATTTCCATGCTATGTTTGAAGGGAAGATGGTCTTACCATTTTCTTCTAAGTTATTTATTTTATGTTTTGGGAGGTTCTATCCAATTGACTAACATTCAACCACCACTATCCTTGGATGATGAATGGTGTGCATATGCATGTGTAGCGACAAATATTTCCCAAGATGAGCCAACCAAAGTTCCCATGTAGGTAGGTAAGTTCAAAGGTATTGAAGATGCTATCCAGTGAGGATGATCACACCATAAATCTCATATAGTACTCGTAAATAATGATGGACTGTCGAAAATGTGTGGACATCCTATTTATTCAAGATGATCTAGCATATTATAGGGGTAGTACTATCATTATGTTTTGATTAATCTAGTTCCATATTTTTTATGTTTATGTTGTCTAATAATTGTTTTCTACTAGTTTGTAGATATTGGCTCATATTTTGGGAAGGTTCTGACCTAATAGAATGAGGAGATGGTTAAGGTTGATAATCCACCTCATGTATAGATACTGGTCCTGGCACACAAGTCAAATCACAAATTGTTTTAAGAGGTGACAGATCAAATATGTGCATTGATGGCTCACCATAAAGTGGTCCATACATGAGCTAGGGAGATCATGCAAGATCCTGAGTTTACACCCATATAGGTTATCCTTTCCAATTATATGATGTCATTTATGTATCATTTTTTTTCTCAATCTACTTGAGAGGTTGATGGATCACTAGTGGTTTATGTATTGGTTTGTTGACAATAATGATACCTCATTTCCTTCTCGTGCATAAGAAGACTGACCATCATCTTCCCCAAAAGAATAATAACCACCATCTCCTCCTCCATACTCAAACCAACCACCATATCTAACTCTAGTATTAGATCGACCACCATATCCTCTCTAGTATTCAACCAACCACCATATCCTCTAGCATTTGACCAACTAGCTGATAAACCTATTCCACTTTTTAAATATGCTTTAAACACTATGGTTGCATTGGGTGGCATGGATTTTGTTGGAGAGATATATTAGGTTCTACACTATACATTAATATCTCACATAGGTACTAATGCCTCTTTAACTAGAAGTGAAGGTATCGATGCATCTAGCTCTAGTGGTGGACCTAGCTTGTTTCAGTTCTTGACATGCATATCTTTTATTGCCTTCAATGTATATTTGGCATATATATTTATTTTGATATTATAATTGGTATATGTTTTTCATTTTTATATCATTTTTATTTTTTCTTAATTTATGAAATGATTGTGTGTATGTTAATGATTTATATTATTAATGATTTCTCTGTTTTTAAATTAAAATGTATTCCATATTTGAAATATTTTAGATGTATATCACAAATGTGTTGATTTTGATATTATCATCCATGTATATTATGCCTTTTCATATCATTTGTTTTTTTTTCCACAGAAAAAAATTATTGATAAAAAAACACATTGTTCAATAGGCCAAAGGCCATACAAAAAAAATAGCATCAAAAAGGTTGTTATATCTTAAATACATTCTTCACAAAAAGATATATATGGGATCTTATCATTAATTACATACCCTCAGGTGAATATAGTTCCAAAAAGAAAGAAAACTGTGTATAACAGTAAAACTATATGACCATATAGAAAATATCATCCTGGGTGAGGACGCAGGTCTAGCTCATTGATGTTCTCTTCATTACATTCCCCACTGCTGCCAAAACCCATCTTGGAGCAAAAGACCGTGTTTTGATAGTTGATCAGTGGACATGTTCATTTCCCTATATATGTGTTGATAAGTAATGTCCTAAAACATGTTATTGATTATGATGACATCCTCATAAATTGGCTTCAACAAGATGTTCTTGGGTGGATTTCTCATTTTAAGCCAATCAATAACCAATAATGAGTCCCCAAAATTTTGTATCTTTTGTACCATCTTTGATAGAGACAATAGCATCACAAGCTTGATAGCCATCAATTCAGCTCTATTATTGGTGCAATTTCCTAGGCCAACTAAAAAATTAATCCATTGAGTATCTGGAAAGTATAGATGACCCCCAACACCCACCATTGTTGGTCTACCTTAAGAAGCCCCATCAAAATAATCCCAACAACCAATTTTATTGTTGATCTCCTTAAGTATATTGACCTGTAGACTGTGGAAAATGCTCCGAGATGGAAAGACTCTTAGCACCATAAACTTGTGGGGAAATAAAAATATCATGGAATATAGCCTTATTCCTGGCTATCCAGACCCCCCATATCATGAGGGATGGTAGGGCCCTATATTCTGAAAAATATGAATTGTTAAACCAAGCATGAAGGGATTCTTGGAAACCTAAACCATCCCAATTGAAGTGTATGCATGTGATCCATGATGCATGGTTACACATACTTTTCAAATAAGGACATGACACAAAAACATGCTTAATACTTCCAGATTTAGCTTTACATAATGGGAACCAACTCTAACCACATCCAAATTTCTTAATCAGAATATCCCAAATAGGGACCTTACTAGCCAAAGAAAGCCACAAAAATAGCTTGTTCTTCAAAGGGAAATGTAACTTCCATATTATCTAAGTCCACCAATCAGGCTCGGGAATGTCTTCCTCTTATATGATCACCCTATCGCCCAGACAAGGTTCATATAGACCACATGTAACATTCCTAGACCAAAGAATATTATCCTCCTTGTCCTTCAAAACTATATGGCTATCATTTAGGACCTTGATGTACCTTTCCCACTGTAATTTGTCTTCCCCTTGAAAACCCATAACCCCAGCAGATAACCATGAATGTCTTATGGGAGTAGTATTCACATGATCCTAAATTTGATTCAGAAATAGATAGCCTATATCCACTAGGGATTCGACCATATCCACAAGGATTCTATGATAATATATACATCCAATCCTTGGATCCTATATGATCCTCACCTTTCTCCCATTGCCAATATCCCAAGCAATCCAGACCCTAATAACACCAAAATCCAAGACCAAGGTTTTCCACATAATAGAGACATTCCTTGTGGACTTATCTCCAGTTCTAAACCACTCTTCACTATTGAGGGGGTGAATATACTTCTGATAGACTAATTTTACCCATAAGCCTTCCCCTTTGAGAATACACCAAACCCCATTAGCAGCTAAATATCTTGCAAAAAAAGGAAGGTGTTTGAGCCCCCAACCACCTAACTCTTTTGGAATAGTGATCATCTTCCAATCCACCCAAGGGAAAACATGTTCCATGGTAGTCTCTCTCCATAAGAAATTTAAACACAACTTCGTGATGCAGTCTAAGGTACCTGAAGGAACAAAATATAAAGAGACCTAGTAAATGGGAAGAGACTCCAACACTGAATTAATCATAATTAACCTGCCACCTCTTGACAACCACTTTTTGCGCCAAAGGTTAAGCCTCTTTTCAATCTTACTAATGAGCCAGACCCAATATTTACAGAGGTAATCATTTGGCTTGATAACAAATCATAAATACTTTATGCCCATATAAATATCAATCATAGCATACTAAAAAATGGAAGCAATCCAATCAACCTCCACAAGCTCCAAGTTCATAAAAGATATAGTTGATTTACTTACATTGAATTTCATCCTGTTAGCTTCAATAAATAGGATCAATATGGATTTAAACTTGGTTATTTCTTTTCTAGATCCATCAAAGAAGAACATAATGTCATTTACAAAAAGTAGATGAGATATTGTGATTGTGCCTCCCATCCTGATCCCCTTTAGAGAGCCATTAGATTTGAAAAATAGGATTTCTCTTCTCATCCCTTCCATTATCAATATAAAAATGAGAGGGGCCAGGGGGCACCCTTTCCTCAAACCTCTACCAGGTTTGAAAAATATAGTGGCAGCACCATTGACTAAAACAACAAAAGATACAGATTGGACACAAGAGAGGATCCAATTTACCATATGAAGATCAAAACCAATCTATAAGAGAACTAACCTGGGAGAGGTCAAAAACTCTAATTAACCCTATCATAGGCTTTATATAGGTCAACTTTGATGACAACAACTGGTAATTTATTCAATTTAGCTCTGTGTAAAACTTCATGAGCTATACCAATAGCGTCATGTATCTATATCCCTTCTGAAAAAATCAAACTATTCGGATGATATTGCTTTTCACAATATACCCCCGATCCTAGTAGAACTGATCTTGGTGATAATTTTTAAACATAGTTGCACAGTGATATGGGCCTGAAATCCTCCATATTCCTAACTCTATCCACTTTGGGTATAAGATCAATGAAAGTACTATTGAAAGTAGCCAATATTCTACCTATGACTCTATATTCCTCATCACAACAAGGATATCATGTTCAAATAAATCCATAAAACCAAAGAAGAATTCCATTGGCCACCGATCAAGACCGTGGCTCTTGTCCTTCTACATAGATAATAAGCTAGCATCTTCAATACCTTACAGGGTCACTTCCTCCTTAAGGGTGGTATGCTGCTCCTCGGTGACAAAATATGGATATTGGGAAATCAGATCCATCATAGGGCCTATTGGGGGGTGGCTCCTCTTCCTTCTGCAAATGCTTAAAATTTCTAATACCCACTCTACCATATCATCAAAACCAATCGCAATGCTCCCTCTTCTTCTTCCAACTTCCACAAATTTTTGGTGTTGATCCTTTGTCTATAGAAATTGTGGAAGTACTTAGTATTATCATCCCCTTTTTTAATCCAAATCGCCATGCTTTTAATCCTGATAGAAGCCTCTTCCTCATTAAGAATTTTCCTTCTCCTAGACTCTAGAATCACTATGTCTCTTTTTTTATCCAAATAGCTATAACCATATGGGTTTCCTTCATGAAAAGACGCTAACTAAGCTTCAATTCTTCTTAATTCCATGTACATATCCTTATACATTCCACAAACTAGGTGATAGTGTGGAATTTGATCTTTTTGATATCATGAAGGAACTATACAGTAGTTGAGATTTGGCTAGATTCATCAAAGGGAGACCATAAATTGTGTACCATCTGCATATATCCCTCACCTTCAAGCCAAGAGGCATTGAAATTAAACAAACAAAGTGGTTTAACCTAATTGAACTTCAATTTCAAAAAAATAGGGAGGTGATCCGAATCACCCCCTTCACCTACCCACTACTTAATATAAGGAGACAATTGAAAAATACCATCATTAATCATAAACCTATCCAACCTTTTAGATATTATGTTTGAGACAACCCTCATATTTTTCCATGTTGGCCTTAGGGATATAGGCGGGAGATCATATAAAGAAACCTCCTCAAACTTCTTGATAAAGTATTCTGATGGAGTATCTTCATGTGCATTAGGTCCCCAAGTCTCAAATTCCCCTAAGGAGAAGTTGAGGTCACCTCCCAAAATGAACCTATCTACTTTATGGAAACCAAAACTGAAGATCCTTTACCAATATGCTATATTATGAATATTAGGACCATATATATTGAGTAGAGTGATGGCCTATCCAAATTCTTGAGATAAAAGAACATATCCCAAACCTGATAAAACCGCTCAACTATTAGTGCGGAAAAAATACCTAGTGATCCACCCTGTAACTAAACCCCCTAATCTACCAATAGAATTAAGGCATGATAAACCCCATCCAGTGAGTAAATATCTCAATTCCATCATAATGGAATCACCACTAGTTAAAGTCTCTTACAACATTAGCACATATGGATTTTTCATAGAAACCATTCTCTTCAGGGAAAGTTTCTTTGAGGGTTTCCCTAACACTCTATAGTTTAAAGACAAAACAAGCATTAAGTAACATGTTTCATGGGAGGACATGCTCTAAGAGTCCCTTTAATAGTCAGTTGTCTTCTAGCCTTGACATCCAAGGCTGCTTTATCCCCGAAAGAGGCCATAACAAACCTACGACCCTACAGTCTAGATGAGGCCCCTAGAGAAGGTTGATATAATCCACCACCCTATCCTAAGCCTAATAAGAATATCGGAATAGACCTCATCCTAAGGTGATACCTAGGGGTATTATACTCAGATATAGGAATACATGAATCATCAATAAAACCCATCGAATCCATCCCCTTTGTAATGAGAGTTGTGGAGCTTGTAGAAGCGTCCCCAAGTGGCTCATGAACACTAGACACTCGATTCCTTCAAATAGGACTATTGAAGGAGTCTGATAACACCCTTTGATCACACTCCCCTACTAGGCCCATTTCCCCAACAATAATATCACTTATTGATAAGGTAGAACCGGAAGGCCTTACAAAACCTCCACAACCCAGTAAACCATTCTCATCAATAAGATAAGGCTTAGATGACTTCATAAGGGACAGAGATGAATCATAAACAATAACCAAATCAGGTAGGGATGTCTGAGCGTCTATAGAGATTTTTTGGGAAACCCCTACATCCAAAATCTCCTCATGTCAATAGGATGATTGATAAACTTCAGGAAAGGAAAAAAGAGTTTATCCCCCCCCATAAAAAGGGATGTTGAAACAGCAGGATCCAAAGGAGGTATACACCCTTTACAAGAAGATAAACCTAAATGAAAAGGGCTAATAAGACACCCAAATTCATAGCTAATTTATGGTGAAGATATTCGGGGAGTCGAAGATACCAATCCTTCCTTTAGAAGGAAAACAAAGGGAAGCACGGGACTAAATAATAAAGAGGATGAACCAAACAGAGAAGGATAAAAAGATGAATTTGCTAACCTCATCTTGCAATTAAAGGAGGAGAGACAATTCCCTCTATCAGAACTAATAGCTATAACCTCCAAGTCCAAAGACAACAAGGTAGATGATACTAGGGGGTCCATATAAGGGAATAAATCCTTAAAAGAAAGAAACCCAGGAGTAAGAGCAACAGATAGAGACTCAACAATAGTAACATTGAATTGAACAGTAGGTAGAGGTTACATAATATTACCCATAACTGATGAAGATGAATATTCAAAACCATTTTGCTCCAAATCTCCTTCAAAATTTATATCCATGCACTCTAGATGAGAAGAAAAATGACTATCCAACTTCCCATGAAGAAACTGTAACATCACCTCCATCGCCTCGTATCCCTCATCGATAGATTCTATTAGTACCAAAGTAGGTGTTACTGAGGTTTCCTCCATAGTCTTTCCCCCATTTGATATGTTGTGCTCCTTCAATTGCATAGCTCGTAACACACTATCCCCAACAGTATTATCTCTTCAGGCAGTCTTAGTAAAAGGAAGGTTTCATTCACAGACTATATGGATATATTTGTGGCAACGGTTGTAGTGAAAAGGAATACCAATATAGTCCAAATCCTGAGAGTGAGAAAAATGACCCTTCAATATGTTTGTTTGCTCTGGTATCCCTTCCTGCAAATATATGTCAACCAAAATTTTGCAACGATCATAATGCCAAACACCCGATAACTTAAGTTCGCCTGAAGAAACATACCAATAGTCGAGCTTATGAGGTTAAAAATATCCTTAGTCCTCAGTTCTTGTGGAAACCCCGATAATTTAACCCATATAGGGTGGAAGTGTATATTCTCCTTACATGCATCAAAAGAGGGATTCTTCCTTTTGAGCTTGATAGAAACATTATCCCAAATCCACACACTAGCAAGTAATTTATGCACGTCCTTGGGTTTCCTCAATAGAACTGCAAGCCATCCCTTTGCTAAAGAAAGACACCAAGGTGGGTATCCAAGCACCCCAACCCAAGGCTCGCATGCCCAGACCCTGAAAGTAGTAAGCCCCATACTGCAACCCCCAAATCGACCTCCCAATGCAGATTCGGAATATGAGAAAACCTCATACATTTTGACATCCTCCCCCGGTGCTAGATTGAGCTTACTGTGCCTTCCTTTTAGTACAACACTTTCCCTTCCTCCTAGAGTTTCAAGTGCCTCATGAACACCCAAAGGTCATGTGCCTCTATTCTACAAAAGATGTCCACTTCAACTGAGGAGATACATACACATGATACTATATGCTCATCAACCGAGGATCTCACCTTTACAAAAAGATGTTATGCCTCTAAAACAATAACACATCTAGAAACGTTACCTCCAGCGCCAAATACCTTAGATGCGGCATTCGTTTGATAAACCAAAGACAAAACCTTTGTTTCCTTGAACAAATTGGGGTCATCAGGGGGGTAGAACTTAATGCTTTCGTCTAGAACTAAAATCTGTCTCATCGCTAGATGAATAATTTAATGAATATTCAAATTGTTCCCTAAAAAAAGACCTCGGGACAATCAATCTCTTTTTTTGTCCATAGGACGATTAACCTTACAATGCCATACATCTAACAGTCCCATCAAACTTGCGAGACAACCATAGTAACTACAAATAACAATGATGAGGAAAACAGAGCCTATAAGCCCCAACACCAAGAAAAACAGCTCACAAAGAGCTAACAATAAATACACCCCAATCCCGAAAAAAACTACATAACATTGGAAACTCTGAGTCCAGATCCTTAGAAAAGAGGCCCAACTAGAGCGAAGACTAACCACCGAGCTGCAGAGCATTAAATGTGGCGGTTCAGTGGTTAGTGACCGTTAGATCTAGAGAATATCCATATCTAACAGTCACTAACCATTGAGCCGCCGCATTTAATGCTCTACGGCTCAATGGTTAGTCTTTTCCCAACGAGGAACTTCCAAGGTTTGTAACCCTGGCACACTAAACAAGCAGCTCCATATCACGGAAACACCAAAGAAATGACAAACAACTATAAAAATAAATGCCAAAGTCGGATGGCCCCAACTCCTCGAAAAGTAGGGCACAAGGAGATGGTATTAAAAAATCCCCTAACCAGACAACCAAGCAACAAAGCAACACAATCACCAAGACCTAGATCCTAGTAAAAAAGCGATCTAGTAACCTCCATAGCTCAAAACCCTAAAACCCTGAGTTTTTTCATATCATGCGTTGATGTTGATGTTGTTATAGTTATAAAATGTATTTTATATGTTAATGATTGACATCATTAATGATTTCTCTAATTTTAAAATTAAATTTGAGATGTATCACTCACTTAAATTTGGTATCTCATATAATGTTTAACTCTAGTTATGCAACATAATTCCATATAATAATTTAATGTCATGTTTCCACCGTAAACATTTAATTTAATGTAATGATATAATGTTTAACCATTTTTTAGGTGAATTCCTTGTTATGCAAGAAGATACAATATGTTGATTAAACATGTCCACAAAATTGATTAAATGATTCAATCAATGATTTCCCAATTTTGATTAATATTTTAAATAATTTTTTTGGATTAAATTATATTTTTACTTAAATAATTTTACTAAAATTTTCATTAATTTTGATCAAATAAATTTTTTTATGTTTGAATCTAACAAAATAATTATTTTTCCAATTTTATATAGTGCAACATAATGCATATTAAATTGTGAAAAAAATAGAAATTGTTTTTATAAAGATATTATGAGGAGCATCTACATTTTTTCTGTTAGTTTGTCTGTGACTTGCAGTACTAGCATGTGGTCTAAGAAAATATGATCTAGGGGCATCTAAGCAATCAAAATCACTCATGGATCACATTTGGCATGGGCCACCCCAACCCGTATCATGGATGGATTATAAGTGTCTCCTCCTAGCTACCGTCTGGGGTTTGAACTTAGGTCGCCAAGCAAAACGAGGCCCGTCAAAAACAACCATGCTACCGGGATTTGACAAGGGGCATCTACATTTAAACATAGGAAAAAAATAACGTTACAATTCTTACAAGCAATAAAAACAAATTTAATGTCAATTTACCATATATTAATGGCTTTAACTATCAATCGTACCAGTTTTATTGCATAAAAACAAAGATGCATGTACACATAAATAAATAAAAACCCTTTTATTAGTTTATGTAAGACAATAAATATAAGTTGAAGTGATGTCTTATTTTCTTTGTTTTTTCATGATGACGCAACAAAGTTTAGTTTTGGAGGAAGTTGTCATAATTGATTTTATATTTTCAAGACATAGCGTTTTTGTAATGCTTGCATTACCCGCCAATGTCTAATTACATATGAAACCAACCACTTTATAAAACAATTTTGAATTATGCAATATATTTACATTAATTCCATTAAAAATCCAAAAATAAAATTAATTAATGATGTTTTTCTTACACACCAAGGGAATGTTTAAAGGTAGTCCCAATGCAAACATATTCGATGGTATCAATTTTTGAATTCGTTGATGTATCCCCTGCAATGAACAAAACATGGTATAAGAACAATTATTGAAATAAAAACACAACCCGCAATTACATTAGACCAACCAATAGTTTATCCAAGTTTTTGCATGGGAATTGTTCAAACAAAATTACAGTTGTAATTGGGGAAATTGGAACTATGCATAGTGTTGACATTCTACAAAAGTATAATCTATGTTTCCACCAACTTTATGTTTCCTTAAAAAACATAGTATTGATACAAGTACCATCATATCAACAAAGTTAACCTCAATGAAGAGTAACATAATACTTCACCCATGAAACAAGAAGATTAGGATTTGGGCTCCATGAATTTGGAAAAAGGTGAGTTCCCCAATCCCAAGGCCTGTGAGGTAATGCAATGCATTTTTCAATGCATGTTGTCCATGTCTTGAGCATTTTTTTCAATTTTCCTCTATGTATTTCTTCTACAAATACATGTTCCTAAAGTATGTGCAATATCCCAAAAATATAATATATATTAGTTGTGAGTTTCTAATCTATGTTAGTCATGATTTCACCATATCATGCATTATTATGATGACACTTTGAGTACTTATTATAACTCTAAAGTTATTTTCCTATCGACATCCTTTCCACATTACTTTTCAATCATCATAACCTTACATGTTCCCTTACATTGTCCATCCATAATCATAACCTTACATGATCTTACAAGTGAAATTTGCTCTATCCATCATCATCACCTTACATTATCTCACAAATGACCACTATGATGCCGTATAGGACCAAATTGCTGTAGTTTATCCCCTTTACCTTGAATTTATGAATACTCACTCTAACTTCAAAAAGATTTCTTAAATTATTTTGGAAGTAATCAATGTGCCTAATTCACATCTACCTCACCAATGCATATTTATATCCTAAATGAGGTGGTGAACTAAAATATCATATACACCAATTACAAACCTCCATAAAAAACCTTTGCAAACTTTTTTTTTAATTCTCTCCTATTTTCATTGTAAACTATTTTATCAATGTGTCTATGTAAACATAGTGCAGCAGTGCATTTATGTCTGTAATGTGCATTGTGGACTAAATTTGAAAAAAGAAAATAATGTATGCATTTATAATCAATGCATCAAAACATCAAACGAAAAAGTGAGTAGGAATTCCATTTTTTAAAGTTGTGTTATGTAAGAAAACCCTAATTTGCATTTCATTCTTTTTCCAAAAATTAAGAGGGGAGTCTTATGCAAGAGATATTTACTAGGGAAGACTTTGAGACTTTGAAGCGGAAAGGTTTTTCTAAAGATAAAAATTTCCAAGGGATTAGCATAGCTTACATACAAATCTATAGAGGAGAAACTTAAGTTATGTAACTTCATTATATTCATATGAAATGTACCCTCTATTGATTTAAAAAATCATATATTTTTTTTATTACTATTAGTATTACAATGTATTTTCAAGAAAATAAAAGGGTTCTAGAGTTACCATCAATACTACAAAACCTAGTTTTTTTATTGAAGCTATTTTCTTTATGTTGATGAAAACCCCAATATTGAGGGTTTATATTACCTACTATTATACAACAAGACATTTTTTTAGGCAATGAACTCTTATTGGATTTGTTTGGGCTTTAGGTATCTCTTGGATTGGGGACATTGATTTCCTTGTATCCCAAAACTTGTCACTATTAGTGTTTTTTAAAAGATGCTTTCATGGTCCACTATGCACACTTTACATTGACAACAAATCGATGTTTTTTGTTTAAAATAATATTATTTGGCATGAACTTTAAAAATTATCTATGACTTTAGCAATGCACAATATACATAAGAAATGAACTAGTGCAAATTGTTGTATGAAGAACACCATTTTCTAGATGTTTGTTTTTAAAATAAATGCCAATTTATTAGTGTGAATTATACAATATGTATTGGTAAATAATAATGTGTTAAACACACAGGTGCATGTTACTATATTGTGTGGATTGCCTAACCTAGAAAAAATTGTAGCCGGAAATTCTTAATTTACTTTGTAAAACATAATTCATAATTTGTGTATTTCATAATGCAAGGATTTTTTTAAAGAAGATGGTGGATACAAGATTATGGAAAAAATCTTATATCAATGAGAATGAGGGAAGCACATCTCAAGAATATAACACGGAAAGTTCTTTTAAATTTCTATATAAAAGCAATGTATTTTAATTATATATAGGTGTAGTTTACCAAACCCAAAATCACACCACCGTGGTAGGATACACCAGGATCCTAACATGGAAAGGGTTGATTCAAGGTAATGCAAAGCAGAATAAGGTTCACTAAGTCTAGGCCATCATGCCAATAAGCCAATATAATAAAACAATCATCCTTTTCAAATTTTAGGAACTACACTTCCCATGCAAATACTATCCTCGATGCACATGCGATGCAAGGTAGTTGTAACATGATTGCAACCAAATCTAAGTAAAAAATTCACATGCAATTAAATAACATCATTATATCTATTGCAGCCATAAAATCAGTGAGTAAAATCATATCTACATATGCTAACAATTTTAGTTTTGGGACACTAAAACAAATCAGCCTTATGACCCTAACTTAGATCATATTTAAGACACCCAACCACAACCAATTTAACATATACAATATCAGCTCCAGAGCTTCCATTTATAGCCATATGAAAAGCCTAAAAAATAAATCTAATGGCTGCCATAAAACATAAACAAAATAGTATCTACTAGCTGCAATAACACATAAAACAAATCTGATATACGAGCTTCCATTTTAACACTACTAAATCAGCAATTTAACACAAGAACATAATCGAATTTGTAGCATAACATAATAGAAATAAAATCAACCTCCATGGGAACATGTGCATCCATAAAATAGTAACCAAATGCATAATAAAATACTTATCTCTGAAGGGTGCAATTAGCTTCAATAGGACAACGTTCGTCCTAGCCTTAGACATGCCACGCTCATCAATCTCTCAGCATGACAATCACCCCCGAGCTGAGACCATGGATCCACATGCTAAGGAACTCTCAAAATCATATCTCAATAAGATAAATCTCAGGAAACAACCTGAGACACACAACACATTCCCTCACCACTTACTTTCTCTACATCAACACTACCCAGTGCAATGGGATTCCCTTCACCAAACCAGTCCCTCAAGACATCACCATCCACCTTCAGGATTCATGTTACGAGATCATACACCAATAATGGTCCTCAAGGTAATTTTGCGTTCAATAGGAAATATAGCAAGTCTCCCCACTAGTATATATCAGTATTCAATCCCCCCTTCGGTCTACAATGTTCCTACAATAAAAAGGACTAAGCAGCTATGTACAAGAGAGCAATTCGAATCCATCCACAGGCATATGAATGCATGAGAGAGAAACTACCAAAATCCAATAATAATGACTAGAGACCAATTCGAATCCCTTTAAACCAATTTGAATTCCCTCCAAGAGCCACACTCATGTTCACTAAGAAGTGACTACAATTCACTGAGAGCTTCTCTAGTTCAATGGATGACCATTCGAGTTCTCATGAGAGCAACTTAAATCCACCTAGATTGACTTGAATTCACTCAAAAAATACTCCAAGTCACTGGATACTATGAGATCAACTCAAATCTACCAAGACTGACTCAAATTCACCTAAAATCACTGGAGTTACTGGAGACAACTCAAATACCAAGACATGGTACTAAAATTCACTCAAAATTTAGTCCAACTCACTGGAGTTACTAAAGACAACTCGAATTCTATAAGTGGTACTTGAATTTCAACAAAAATAACTCTAATTGACTGATGACAACTTGAATTGACCCAAATTTATTCTAAATAGCTAGAGAGAACTCGAATTGACCCAAAATTACTCTAACTAACTGGAGACAACTCAAATTCACCTAGAATTACTCCTACTCACTAAAGACAACTCAGATTGAACAAAATTTACTCCAACTCGCTAAGGACAACTCGAATTCTCCTATATTTTGTTAAATTTTCAGAATTTACTTCAATCTGATCTAGGATCTTAACTGAGAGAACAACATGTATAGCATATCTACAGCATATCAATCATGGAGACAATAATGCAAGCACACAAGAGACACAAAGATTTACTTGGAGAAAACCATAAAGGTGAAAAACCCCAATAAATTCCTCAGAGATAGATAGAGCAATGATACAACCAACCATGAGAGATAGACATAACCTAGCAGCAGATCCTCCTCCTCCATAAGTGCGCCACTCCTCCTTGAGTGCATGTGTGAGAAGTGAGTGAGTAAATAGAGTGCCTCCCGCACTCTATTTATACTTGACTTGACTTGCCTTTTTACCTAACTCATGTAGGCTCGAACTTAACCACATAACATAATGCTGAGTGGGCCGACCCCCAATAGGGTGGTCTAATAACCCTTTGACCCACATGGCCGACCCCCAATAGGGTGGTCTAATAACCCTTTGACCCACATGAATTATACAGGGCCGACCCCAAATAAGGTGGTCTAATAACCCATCAAGTATAAGTTACGACACTTACAATATAAATGACGACACTTCCTTATAGAGGAATAATACCATCTCTATAGGAATACAATATACATATACATGTGAAATACATTCTGAAGTTACATATACATCAACATATTTACTCTGACTCACTGAAGACAACTCGAATTAACTGGGAGGGTGACTCCAAATCAATGGAAGGTCAACTCGAATTAGTTTGGGGGTTACAAAACTCAAGTGCATATCTAAAAATAGTCAAAGAGGGCGCATAAGACAAGAGAGGTGAGAGAGTGGGTCCCACTAGCATCAAATAAGGTGTAATAGAGTCTCCATAGTAAAAAATAATCAAAAATAGGAATCAAAGAGAAATGTTAGGGAGAGCAACAAATCCTAGTCCCCAACCCCCTCACATGTGGAATGCATGACCCCCCAGCCACATTAGTTGTCCATGTTGAGATAGTTATTTAATTAAAATTAAATAATAATGTCCAATTATTAATGTCCAGGCACCTAGTTCCACAATAATAACAAATAACATCATCACATATGTCTGGGGCTTACCATTGGGGCATTGCATTCCCTCCCCCTTAAAATAATGTATCATCCTCGATGCATAGTTATGCCTTTAAAAAATTATAAAACGGAATAGGGTATGCCTCCCTCTTAACATCTTCCAACTCCCAAGTAATCCACTAGAGTAGTTGGAACTCATTTCCTCACCATATGCTTCCCCTTTTGTCTAGACTACCCGGTGAGTTGTTGCTACATGTGCTCACCACATCCCTTCAGATATCACCACCCTCACCCAATGGATTTGTGTGCTAGACTAGGGACAAGTAATGGTCCACGATGAAACAAAGGTAAACAACTAGAAACTAGAGCAACTTGACTTTTCTTCCCAATAGGGAAACTGGTTGTACCGAAAAATCCCCTTTCAGTTCCACCTAAATCACATCCTAATATATCACATGATTAGTATCAGGCATATACTTTTCCAACAAAGAGACATGAAATACATTTTCAACAAGATACATGAATCACATTCTAATCAATCACCTTATTAGTGTCAGGTATATACTTTTCCAACAAGGATACATGAAATACATCTTCAACAAGATACATGAATCACATTCCGATCAATCACATGATTAGTGTCAAGTATATACTTTTCCAACAAGATACATGAAATACCACAAAGATATTTTTTCAACAAGGGTACATGAAATTATAAGTTTTTCTTCAGTTGTATTGCAACAACAACACCATTCATTTAACACGCAAGTCTCTACACAAGGAGGACATACATCAAATAATAATATAATTACATCTTTAAGGCTAGTCTATTGTGCATATTATCTTTTCATGAGAGGAACAAGTCCCATAATCATAACTCATATACCATTAACATGGCTATACCAACTATGCTACACTTTCTGTTAGAAAAACAGGATCCCAGAGCAATAACAAGAAACAGAAATGCAAATATAATCACACATACACATTACAAGAGAAACACCAATATATCATGGTTCACCCAAGATGGGCTACGTCCACACTGAAATTGCTAGTCCTTATTATTATATCCTCCAGCAAAGTGAAGAGATACAACCTGCAGCACAGCCGCTGCACTTCCTCTTCACTGTCTCACAATCTCTCTTCTTGATCTCAGAGATATTTACAATGCATAATACCTAATACATCAACCCTAGCAATATTACAATGTCTTTCTTTTATAAGGGAAATACAATGGGAAAATACCACGGGTTACCCAAAACCATGGGCCCGTAAACTATTGGAGAAAACAGCCCCAACCCGGACCCCCTGGGGATCGTGCCGGGATCATAACCAAACCTGGGGTTCAAACACGGTTGAATCATCATCTATGAGACTGAAGATCTAGCTCCACAACCAACAATATCCCACTTGGATACTGATCACAACAACTCCACCGCTGCTATACTTGTTGGACCTTAGACTTGGCAAAGTCACGCTATAAGGCCAACTGAAACCGAGCAGTAACTCAATTTCTGTCTGGTCACTACCTTTGTAAACATGTCTGCAGGATTCTGGCTAGTATGTATCTTTTCTAGCTTCAACAGTTCATCTTCCAGAACAGAGCGTATGAAATGGTACTTGAGATGTATATGTTTAGTCCTGGAATGGAATGCTGAGTTCTTTGCAAGATGAATGGAACTCTGGCTGTCACTATACAACCTGCTATCCTTCTTATTCTTACCCACTTCCTCCATAAACCTCTGCAACCAAATCATCTCTTTACTAGCCTCTGTAACAGCAACATACTCTGCTTCCGTTGTTGAAAGTGCAACAACCTTTTGCAGTCTCAAAATCCAACTTACTGTTGTTCCACCTACAGTAAACACATACCCTGTGGTGCTCCTCCTTCTATCCTTATCACCTTCTATATCTGCATCAACATATCCCTGTAGAACAGTGTCTAAACCTCCAAAACATAATCCCTCAGTGGTAGTACCTCTCAAATACCTGAGAATCCATTGTACTGCCTTCCAATGTTCTTTACCTGGATTGTTCATATATCTACTCACAACTCCCGCTACATGTGCAATATCTAGTCTTGTGCACACCATGGCATACATCAAGCTACCAACTGTTGATTGATAGGGAATCTTGGACATGTAATATGTCTCTTCCTGTGTCTTGGGACACATTTCCTTACTTAGACTAAAATGGCTGGCCAAAGGTGTACTAACTGGTTTTGCATTCTACATTCTGAACCTCTCCAACACCTTTTGTATGTACTCACCCTGAGACAATGTCAATTTGCGATTTTTCCTGTCTCTTGTTATTCTCGTACCAAGGATTTGCTTTGCAGCACCCAAATCCTTCATCGCAAATGAATTAGCTAGCTTCCTTTTGAGCACATTTATATCCTGCATGTTAGACCCTGCAACAAGCATGTCATCCACATACAATAACAAGATAATATATCTTTCATTGTCTAGCTTCTTGAAATAAACACAGTGGTCATAATGACATCTACTATAACCTTGTTTTGTCATAAACCTGTCAAATTTTAAATACCATTGCCTTGGAGCTTGCTTCAATCCATACAAGATATTTTTCAACCTGCATACCAAGTTCTCCTTACCTTTGACCTCATACCCTTGTGGCTACTGCATATATATCTCTTCCTCCAAATCCCCATGGAGAAAAGTTGTTTTTACATCTAACTTTTCAAGATGCAAATCTTCTACCGCCACTAGACTTAAAGTAGTCCTAATTGAAATCATCTTAACAACAAGAGAAAATATTTCATCAAAATCTATACCTTTCTTCTGTGCAAACCCCTTTACAACAAGTCTGGCCTTGTACCGCTTCTTACTTCCTTCTTCTTCCTTCAACCTGTAAATCCATTTGTTCTGCAGTGCTCTTTTACCAGCATGCAACTCAACCAAATCCCAAGACTGGTTTCCTACCAATGAGTCCATCTCCTCCTTCATGCCTTGCTCCCACTTCTTTCTAGTTTCCACCTGCATTGCTTCTTCATAACATTTTGGTTCACCAGAATCAGTCATCAATAAATAATACATTGAAGGAGAGTATCATTCAGGGAGTCTGCTTAACCTGGTAGATCTTCTTGCAGTTGCAGGAGTTTCAGGTACTTGCTGTTGTTCTTGATTTTCTGGCACCTTTTGAACTTCATTTTCTTCAATTTCATCAAGTACTGTGTACTCTATCTTTTCCTTTTCCTGTTTCTTTCCCTGCAACTGATCTTTATACATGACCTTCTCATTGAATATTACATCTCTACTGCTGATGATTTTGTTATTTTCATAATCCTATAAACGATAACCAAATTCATCAACTCCATATCCAATAAAGGTACATTTCTTTGATTTAGCTTCAAGCTTTGTTCTATTTTCTTTATCAATATGGACAAATGATTCACAACCAAAAGTTCTCAGAAATGAGTAGTTTACCTTTTTATCTGTCCATGCCTCCTCAGGAATACCACCATCCAAAGCACTTGAAGGCCCTCTGTTTATTAAATAAACAACAGTATTTACAGCGTCTTCCCAAAACTGTAAGGGAAAGCGTGCATGCAATCTCATACACCTTGCATGCTCCATGATCGTTCTATTCATCCTTTCTGACACACCATTTTCTTGTCATGTTCCTGGGACTGTCTTCTCTCTACGAATCCCATGGTATGAACAGTAACTATCAAACTCTTTGCCGTGGTACTCACCTCCATTATCAGATCTGAGACACTTCAACCTTTTTCCTGTCTCATTCTCAACCAAAGCTTTCCACTTCTTAAAAGTAGCAAACACATCAGATTTCTATCTTATGCAATAAACCCAAGTTTTCCTAGTTGCATCATCAATAAATGTAACATAAAAATGAGAGACACCAAGAGATTGTACCTGAGCTGGTCTCCATACATCTGTATGCACAAGCTCTAACTTTTCATTCTTCTTCTGTTTCCCAACCTTGAGAAATCTGACTCTCTTCTGTTTTCCATAAACACAGTTCTCACATAATTCCAAACTTACCTGCTTCAAATCTGATAGCAACTTCCTTGAGTGGAGAATCTGCATCCCCTTCTCACTCATGTGGCCAAGCCTATGATGCCACAATGTTGTATCTGTTCCTGTGGAAGCTAAAGAGATAGAATGGTCAGTATTATGAGGACATAAATACAACGTACCTACCCTGTCTTATCACCATCGATCCTTTAGTGATCTTCCACCACGTTTCTCTAAACGTAGATAGACAGCCACCATCTCCCAACTGCCCTGTTGAGATCAAATTTCTTTTCATAGCAGGAATATGCCTAACATCTTTCAGCAGCCAATCAGTTCCATTCTTAAATTTTATCCATACCTTACCCATTCCAACAATTTTACATTGCTCATCATCACCCAATAAAACATGTCCAAAATCGCCTGGAACATAATCATGAAAATATTTCCTATGCGGTGTAGCATGACATGAAGCCCTTGAATCTACTACCGAATAATCACTAGTATTATCTAATGCAAGAATCAAAGCATCTTGTAACACATCACCTGCTACATTTTCTTCCTAGGTAGTTTCCTTCCATCCATATCCTTTTTTCTTTAGAGATCTGCAGTCTTTCTTCAAATGTCCTTTCTTTCCACAGTTCCAGCACTCTATTTTTCCCAGTCTGGACTTCGATCTGCCCGTTTTAGACTTGCCACGATTACCTTGGCTCTTTCCTCTCTCCTTTTGTCTTCCCCTGTTCTCCATGGGCAACGCATTACCTGATGTCTCACCTGTGTTTTTTCTTCGCATTTCTTCGCTAAGAATAACACCAATAACATCATCAAATTTCAAGGTGTTTGAACCAGAGACAAAGCTACTTACAGCCATGACCAAGCTATTCCAGCTTTCTGGCAATGAACACAAGATTAGAAGAGCCCTAACCTCATCATTGAAGTTCACACTTACAGAACTTAGTTGATTTGTAACCGTATTAAAATCATTTAAATGATCAGTAACAGATCCACCTCCAGACATCTTCATATTAAATAAACGCTTCATTAGAAATACCTAGTTGGAGGCCGAGTGTTTTTCATACAGCTTACCCAGTGCGCTCATCAAACCCTCCGTTGTCGTTTCTTTTGAGATATTGAAAGCCACCGACGAAGCCAGGGACAACCATATTGTTCCCAGTTCCTTTCTGTCAAGAACCTCCCATTCTTCGTCCTTCATAGCCGCCGACTGCTTTACCCTTCTTCCCAACGATAGGAATAGATCCTTCTGGTACAGATAGTCCTCCATTTACATTTTCCATAATTGGAAGCTTTTGGCCATTAAACTTCTCGACTTTGAACTTTCCTTCTTCTGCCATTGCTCCCACTCGAACCAGAAACCCTAGCTTCCTGCGGGTTTATCTACCAAATAGACCTTTGACTCTAATACCAATTGTTAGAAAAACAGGATCATAGAGCAATAACAATAAACAGAAATGAAAATATAATCACACATACGCATTACAAGAGAGACGCCAATATATCGTGGTTCACCCAAGATGGGCTACGTCCACACTAAAATTGCCAGTCCTTATTATTATACCACCCAGCAAAGTGAAGGGATACAACCTGCAGCACAACCGCTACACTTCCTCTTCACTGTCTCATGGTCTCTCTTCTTGATATCAGAGATCTTTACAATGCATAATACCTAATACATCAACCCTAGCCGTATTACAATGTCTTTCTTTTATAAGGAAAATACAATGGGAAAATACCACGGGTTACCCAAAACCATGGGCCCGTAAACTGTTGGCGAAAACAGCCCAACCCGGACCCCCTAGGGATCGTGTCGAGATCATATCCAAACCTGGGGTTCAAACACGATTGAATCATCATCTATGAGACTGAAGGTCTGGCTCCACAACCAACACTTTCATCATACTTTGTGTTCATCATGCTCTTTAACCATTAGGGCATCATCACTTACCATTACATATACACATATAGGATGCACATTTACTTTAAAACTATACCATGACTTATTGTGCACTTAGAACGATGCCAACTTATATGCTAGAGTCACACAATCACAAGTTAGGTGCTGAGTGTATGCATGTAACACCATAACACTCAACCCTTTAACCACATAAGCACGTAATCACTTATCAACATGCATACCCATAACCTGCATGTAACAACATATTAACTCTAGGTACATCACAACAATATCACAATGCTAATGTATGCAACATTGACTATTGTACAAACATATTCTGTCTTGCAGCTACCAACCTGGAAAGACCAATAGCTTACACATTAACATCAATTACAGGAACTACATCTCAACAAGACCTTTACCACATATCAAGAACACACATAAGAGTACTTGACTCGGTCACAAAGAATTATCATATCATACCAATGACCCTATTTATCCATAATTATCATCAACCTGTTCCCAGGCAATATAAACAAGCTATTATTTACCCAAAACTTTCCCAAAGGAGTAAGTACTCTCATGCTCCTTATTCAACAGTTCATTTAATTAGTCCATTCATCACATCTAGGTACATGTATCTATATCAAATAATATTTAATTCAAGTCATATGATAAGAACACACTATTCAAATCCAATAGCATGCACCTACTATCCAATTCTCATGCACACAATCGCTCATGCAATACCATTCCACTTCTAATACATGCAATATGCAAGCACTATGCAATCTTGTTGTGTGTCTCATGCATACCATTGGATATCTAGTGGATTCACTTAATAAAAGCAATTATTGCAAAGGGATTAGGGTTATTCCCTTCATTTCCTATCTCATATCTAGTATACATATATCAATTTAATACACAATAACATTTACAACCATGTAAACCATGTAAAGGGATTAGGGCTACGCCCCTCATTTCCCAACCCATGGTATATCAAATCCAATGCATATTATTTATGAAATGTAACATGTGGTAAATATGCAATATTAATTCAATTACCCAATGCATAATACATTCCAAATCCCAACTATTATAAAATGCATAATATTATAAAATGCCTTCCAATACTAAATCAGTGTCATGCCCAACAAATGGGAAAGACACAATATTAACAGTATTCCAATATTAAACCAATGTAACGCACAGTAAATGTGCCATTACAACATTATCACATAGTAAATGGATTCCAACCTTAATTAATTCAATGCATACCCAAGCAAATCCTTCTAGAAACACCCTAAACAAATGGATGCAATCTATGTAGAGGGATTAGGGCTCTGCCCCTCATTTCCCGGATTACTCATTAACACAAAACCTTTCACGATGTAAGCTATGTAAAAGGGATTAGGGCCTTACCCCTCTTTTCCCAAATTAATCAATACACATACTATGCATGCATTATTCATGCATTCACACCCAATGTGTATCGATGCAATGCATAACCAACACATAGTATGTAGGCATATTCCTTGCAATTACCAATCAAGACAATTCCCAGTAAATATGTAATGCTCGGTAATTAAGAATTTACCAATCAATTCACTAAACAGTGAAATAGACAATGCACAGTAAATGCCTTCCCACATTATTTATGCAATTGTCAATTTCCAATGCAACTTACCATACAATAATTAATGCCTACTAATAATGCATTTACGAGTTCATTTTAATGCATGTAGTATTCAATCTTTCTGCAATCCCAATCATTATCCATTTACCTATGCATAATATTTATATAATTTACCAAAAAATGCATGTAATATTCAATCATTATTAAATCCTTAATCACGGTAACACAGTGAATATGCAATTACCAAAGCATTATATATTTACCATGCACAGTAAATATGCAATATTAATTAATTCTAAAGCATACAATTTATCTGTCAATACCACTGAGTTTCCAGCACAAGGTATTGGTATACAAATATCAATCCATCAAATCACTACATAGAAAAATGCAATGTACAGTAAATAAACATTTACTCATCAAGCATTATAGTATGCATATGCAATACCAGTCAACATATATTCTACATACAATATCAATCAAACAACAAATGCTTGGGGGAACACTCCACCAATTACACACTATGTAATAACTCCACACATAATGCATAATGCAATAACTCCATGCTATAATAATAATAATACGTAATGTAATAATGCATAACGCAATAACTCCATACGGAAATAATTTGGTATTAAATAAACAAACAAATAGAATTTAATAATAATGTAAACGAAAGCATTGCAAGCCAACGCTTGGGAGAAGGAGTTATGTTCTCCTCTTGGGAAGACACCCTTCCCACACAACATACAAATCAGGATACATATAAAACAAATGTTGTGATCCTCCAAGGAGACGTCGTCCCCAATAGCTAGAAAACAAGAATAAAATGCATATAAAGAGTATATTTCTCCACATAGGGAAAAAAAAAATGCAATTAAGAATCTATTTCTTCACCCAGGAAATCATCATTAAATGCATTTAAGAATTCTATTTCTAGGCAACATTGTTAATATGCATTTAAGAATCTATTTCTTCACACATACAACAACATTAAAATGCATCTAAGAATCTATTTCTAAGAGTTCCACACATTAAGTAACGAATAAAATAAATAATACAAACCAAGAAAGGGATCCAAGCATTGAATAATGAATACACTACATAAACAATTAAACAAATGAAATAATTAAAACAATTGTGAGCTTGGGGTTACGTTCTCTTTAGGGAGACGCCCTTTCCAGACACCATACCAATTAATTAATATATATTAAAACAATTGAATGGGGGTTGCATTCTCTACAAGGAGACGCCCTTTCCAAACTGGCAATCGAAATCATTAAAATATATGAAGCTTTCACAAAAGGAGGCAACATTCTCCAAGGATCTGCAAATACACTATTATATGAACAAACCGATGTGTTTGGGTCTGTAGATACAATAACATAGATCATATATATAACAATTAAATTGCGTAGCACTTGAGATTGGCATTCCATCCAATTACATAAGCTAAATAATATATTTATAAATCATCCAAAATCTACTCTCTATATATGCCATTGAGCAAAGAATATGCTACGCTTATCCACAGAATTCCAAAAACTAAGAGCTAAAGCCCTTAAACAATATACAATCATAGCACAAAACATTCCAAATGCATATATACAGAGCTACAATCTATAGAAGGCCCAACAGTCACAGAGTTGAACCTGGCTCTCATACCACTTTGTAGTGTACCAAACCCCAAATCACACACCAGGGTTGGATACACCATGATCCTAACGAGGAAAGGGATAATTCAAGGTAATGCACAGTGGAATACGGTTCACTAAGGCTAGGACAACATGCCAATAAGCCAGCATAATAAAACAATCATCCTTTTCAAATTTTAGCTACACTTCCCATGCAAATCCTATCCCCAATGCACATGCGATGCAAGGTAGTTGTAGCATGATTGCAACCAGATCTAAGTAAAAATTTCACATGTAATTAAATAACATCATTATATCTATTACAGCCATAAAATCAGCAAGTAAAATCATATCTACATATTCTAACAAGTTTAGTTTTAGGACACTAAAACAAATCAGCTTTACGGCCAAATAGATCAGATTTAAGACACCCAACCATAGCCAATTTAACATATACAATATCATCTTCAAAGCTCCATGTATAGCCATATGAACAGACTAAAAACCAGATCTGCTGGCTATCATAAAACATAATCAAAATAGTATCTACTAGCTGCAATAACAAATAAAACAAATCTAATCTACGAGCTGTCATTTTAACACTACTAAATCAGTCATTTAACACAAGAACATAATCAAATCTACCGCATAACATAACAGAAATAAAATCATCCTCCACGGGAACACATGCATCCATAAAACAATAACCAAATGCATAATAAAATACTTATCTCTAAAGGGTGAAACTAGCTTCAACATGAAAATGTTCCTCCCAGCCTTAGACATGCCACACTCATCAATATCTTAGCATGACGGTCACCCCTAAGCTAAGGCCATGGATCCACATGCTAAGGAACTCTTGAAATCATATCTCACCAAGATAAATATCAGGCCACTACCTGAGATACACAACACATTCCCTCACCACTTACTTTCTCTGCATCAACACTACTCGGTGCAATGGGATTCCCTTCACCAAACCAGTCCCTTGGGACATCACCATCCACCTTCAAGATTCATGTGACCAAATCAGGGACAAGTAATGGTCCTCGAGGCAATTCTTTGTTCAATAGGAAATCTAGCAAGTCTCCACACTAGTATAGATTAGTATTCAATCCCCCCTATGGTATACAATGTTCTTGCGATAAAAAGGACTGAGTAGTTGTGTGCAAGAGAACAATTCGAATCCATCCACGAGCATTTCAATGTATGAGAGAGAAACTACCAAAAGCCAATAATAATGACTAGAGACCAATTTGAATCCCTTTAAACCAATTCGAATTCCCTCCAAGAGACTGACTCATGTTCACTGAGAAGTTACTCCAATTCACTGAGAGCTTCTCTAGTTCACTGGATGACGATTCCAGTTTTCATGAGAGCAACTCGAATCCACCTAGACTGATTAGAATTCACTAGAAAAATACTCCAAGTCACTGGATACCGTGAGATCAACTCGAATCCACCAAGACTGACTCGAATTCACCTAAAATCACTCTGAATCACTGGAGTTACTGGAGACAACTCAAATTCCAAGAAGTCGTACTCGAATTAACTCAAAATTTACTCCAACTCACTGGAGTTACTGGAGACAATTCAAATTCCAAAAATGGTACTCAAATTTCACTAAAAATTACTCTAACTGACTGATGAAAAATTGAATTGAACCAAATTTTATCTAGCTAATTGGAGACAACTAGAATTGACCCTAAATAACTCTAACTAATTGGAGACAACTAGAATTGACCCTAAATAACTCAAACTAATTGGAGACAACTAGAATTGACCCTAAATAACTCAAACTAATTGGAGACAACTCGAATTCACCTAGATTTAATACAACTCACTAAAGACAACTCGTATTGACCCAAATTTACTCCAACTCACTAAGGACAACTTGAGTTCTCCTAGATTTACTCTGACTCACTGAAGACAACTTGAATTAACTGGGAGGGTGACTCTGAATCACTAGAAGGTCAACTCGAATTAGTTTTGGGATTACAAAACTCAAGTGCATATCTAAAAATAGTCAAAGAGGGTGCATAAGGCAAGAGAGATGACATAGTGGGTCCCACTAGCATCAAATAAGGTGTAATAGAGTCTCCATAGTAAAAAATAATCAAAAATATGAATCAAAGAGAAATGCCAGGGAGAGAAACAACTCCTATTCCTCAACCCCCTCCCATGTGGAATCCATGACCCCCCATTCACATTAGTTGTCCATTTTGAGCTAGTTATTTAATTAAAAGTAAATAATAATAATAATGTCCAATTATAAATGTCCAGGCACCTAGTGCAACAATAATAACAAATAACAAAATCACATATGTCTAGGGCTTACCATTGGGGCATTACAATAGGTTCAAACAATGTTATTGGGGCATCAAAATATTGTTTGAAATCTGAGTTGAAAACAATGCAAATATTTATGGAAATTTTGCAAATAGAGGAATTGCATGGATCAAAATGTTATCAATATAAAGTTTATTTTTGTATTTATTATAATTGAAGTTCTTAACAATAATCACTAGCATGTTTGTGGTTTCTTTCTGGATTGTAAAGCTAAGTTCCTTGGCCAATTAAATGGAAAATCTATATTGACTCACATTTGGATGGCTCTTCCAAAATATGTTTTTTGGAAGATATGAATCGCAGAAATTAGGGAATCTTTGACAACATGTATATCACTTCGGTTGATACAGTTATTCAAGCAAAGTCTCTTCTGAGTGAAGTTATTCGAATGAGAATCAATAAAGAATTTAATTATTAAATCTAGATAGTGGCAGAGGAGAAATGGATTAAAAAAAAATTCCAAAAACATAGAATCTGAATCAAAGTGTTGATCCAAAGCAAATGCATTATTTTCCCTTGAAGTTGGAAATGAAACGAGAATAATTTCAAAAGTGGTTAAGCAGTCTACAGAATCATATCCTTTTCTTTTATGGATCCTCGAAAATTAACCGTGGGGAGGAAGATGCGAGGAGGGGAAGTATTTTTTTACCCCGATGGAAATGTAGTTTCAAATTTTGCGTGTGGCCTAGGAAGAAGTACCAATAATAAAGCAAAATGCTACACTCTATATATGGGATTGAAATAATCAATTAATCTTGGAATCCAGTCGCTAATGGTGATAGGAGACTCTCTCCTTATCATTTCTCAAACTAGGCATCGATAGGAAATTGTGGATAAAATAGTAGGTAGACTTAAAAAGTGTATTATTGGTCTCCTTCAACAAATCCTGAACATCCAATTCTATCATGTTAAGCGAGAACATAATGCTATAGTGGAAAAATTAGATAATGAGGCCTTGCAAATACTTCGGGGGGGTATTAAAAAAATGGGGTCCAAACATTATCATGTTGTCTCCCTTAGTGGTCATTATGCAAACCGTGAATTTCTCTAATATCAAGAGGCAAGTCATATCAAGCATTAAATCTAACAAACAACTACAAGTTGATTTAATGTTCACTTTAATGCATCTGACTATGTGGAGGTTTCCAATCATTTGGATTTATGAATCTTCTTGGGCACTCCTTGTTTGCACATATGGTATTTCCCCTCGGGTTTTTAGAGATAGGCAGTTTCACCTAAAGGTTTTATTTTGTTTAGGGGGTGCTTTGTCTATACTTCAACATTACGTGAGTCGCGAGGGTCCTTTGTCTAAGTTTCGACATTCTGTGAGCCACATTGGAGGAAGAAGGTCTCGTGTGGATTTTAATTTTGGAATGGTGTTGTGGGATGCAATGGAAATTTATGCCTTCTTCTGTGCACATGGAGATAGGCTTCTTGACTTAGATAGTGCTAATAGTGAGGAGCATTAGATACAGGTAATTCTTTGCTTGATTTGTTTGGATTCTCCTCTCTCATTTGTTTGGAAGGTATGGGATACTGGGTTCTGTGAGGAAACATTATTTTATCTATTTGTATTGGGGGTTCAATCCTCTGTTGTTGGTTGGGTTGAGCATAGATTAGATTTTTAGTTGGTTATATGTAGTGGTTGGGAAGAAGGGACTAGGTTGTCTATCAATTGGGATGGAAGAAAATTAGACTGTTCAGAGGAGATTTGGGTTTGTATGGATCAGTCCACTAGAATTGGTTGGGGTAAATGCAGTTTGAATTTTTTGTTGGGTAGCTGCAGTGGTCGGGTTTGCAGAGGAATTGGTTGTTTCGAATAGATTTGGGATTGCATTGCATCAATGGAGTTGGAAAAAAGATAGATGATCTCTCAGAGAGAATTGGTCAAGCCAGTATTTTCGATCTACGTCATCAATTAAGATGGATAAAAGACCAAATGGAAGGGTTGATAGCAATTGTTCGGGAGCTAACTACTCATGTGCCCGTTTTGGATGGTCAACTTGATGAAATAGAATAAACTTCTCAACAAATTTCAAGTTTTACTTCTGGGATAGATTCCCATATTAATGATGTTGAAGGGATTGATCATTATTGTGATGCACAAGTGGAAGCAATTTCAAAGACCTTGGCCTAGCATGAAGATCTTATTGTAGGAAAAAACTCCATAATTGATGAGAATTTAGATGGAAATCATTTGGATGGTCACTCATCTATGCAACCCATCCATGTGGACATGAATATTCAAGCTCAAGTGAGTGTGTTGATGGATACCCTAGCAAAGATGGGAACACTTCTGGATTAGATGGAAGTGATGAAGCAGAACCAATAGACATTATTATGGAAAGCGGAAACATCTCCAATTAATTTTCAGGTTTTATGCTTAATTTTTTCAAAACCTATTCGGACAATTCATCAAAATATATATTAGTACAGTATTAGCTAATATTTTTGAAGTTATTTTTAGAGACTAGATGACTGTAATAGATATTGACTCTTCTATGGACAAGTCTATTCGATACATTTTGAACTAGTACAGTATGTTTGAGGCTAATCCTTTCAGTTGTTTATGATACAAAGTAGTCATTTCAGTTTATAATTTTTTTAAGAAAATCACTAACATGTTTTAAACATTCAGTTTTGCATTTGTTGAATATTGTGCAAGGACCGCACAGACCAACAATAAGGGAACATAATATCATCCTAAGAATATAAAAAATATGAAGAATTTAAATGATGATGAATTGGTCCTTAGTTCATAGAATTATGAGGGATATAGTAGAAAGAACATATAGACATTATTTCCATTACAATACGAAAATCAATCCATTGACTACAAGAATCAGGTTATACATAAACTACAATAAGCATTTATGGAGGAATGGTCAATGAGATCTATGAGACTTGTGATATGAAAAATGTACAATAAAAAATTATAAAATAAAAATCATTTGAAAGTATGTTAAACATGTTTTTTTGTAATATGCATAGAATAGTCCAAAAAAATGCCAAATTAATACTCTTGTTATATTTATTTTTCTATAAAGAATAATCAATATTTGTATCGTGTCTTTTGTTTTTCAGGTTGAATGATCAAATCCAAAGGAGAATCAACATGGTATATGAAACATTCCAGTAGGGATGTTAAAAAAATTCACAAGGAGATGGTCCAAGAAATGAGCATAATTACATCACATGAGTAACCATCCCAACAACAACATGCATCAAACATATGTCTTCATTGATTTTTTGTATGCATATAGAGTTTAATTATCCTAGGGATTATTAATTTTCAATTTTTTTTTGTTGTAGACAAGGCAAATTTTAAGCATACATAATTTTCTCAAACTGTAGAAACCTTGGAGAATATTATTAGTTCTTAAATTTCCAACCATAAAATGTTGGGCTATATTTTTGTAACAATATTCAAATTTCTAAGGATTTTATATAGTTTTTGGAAAATTTAATATATTTATCAATCATCCAAAATCTACTCTCTATATATTTCATTGAGCAGAGAAGATGCTACACTTATCCACAGAATTCCAAAAACTAAGAGCTAAATCCCTTAAACAATATACAATCATAGCACAAAACATTCCAAATGCATATATACAGAGCTACAATCTATAGAAGGCCCAACAGTCACAGTGTTGAACCTGGCTCTGATACCACTTTGTAGTGTACCAAACCCCAAATCATACACCAGGGTTGGATACACCATGATCCTAACAGGGAAAGGGATAATTCAAGGTAATGCACAGTGGAATAAGGATCACTAAGGCTAGGACAACATGCAAATAAGCCAGCATAATAAAACAATCATCCTTTTCAAAGTTTAGCTACCCTTCCCATGCAAATCCTACCCCCAATGCACATGCGATGCAAGGTAGTTGTAGCATAATTGCAACTAGATCTACGCAAAAATTTCACATGCAATTAAATAACATCATTATATCTATTACAGCCATAAAAACAACGAGTAAAATCATATCTACATATTCTAACAAGTTTAGTTTTAGGACACTAAAACAAATCAACTTTACGGCACTAAATAGATCAGATTTAAGACACCCAACCACAGCCAATTTAACATATACAATATCAGCTTCAGAGATACCATCTATAGACATATGAATAGACTAAAAACTAGATATACTGGCTGTCATAAAACATAATCAAAATAGTATCTACTAGCTGCAATAACAAATAAAACAAATCTAATCTACGAGCTGTCATTTTAACACTACTAAATCAGCCATCTAACACAAGAACATAATTAAATCTACCGCATAACATAACAGAAATAAAATCATCCTCCACGGGCACACATGCATCCATAAAACAATAACCAAATGCATAATAAAATACTTATCTCTAAAGGGTGCAACTAGATTCAACATGAAAATGTTCCTCCCAGCCTTAGACATGCCACACTCATCAATATCTTAGCATGACGGTCACCCCTAAGCTGATGCCATGGATCCACATGCTAAGGAACTCTCAAAATCATATCTCAACAAGATAAATATCAGGCCACAACCTAAGATACACAACACATTCCCTCACCACTTACTTTCTCTGCATCAACACTACTTGGTGCAATGGGATTCCCTTCACCAAACCAATCCCTCGTGACATCACCATCCACCTTTAGGATTCATGTGACCAAATCAGGGACAAATAATGGTCCTCGAGGCAATTATTTGTTCAATAGGAAATCTAGCAAGTCTCCACACTAGTATAGATTAGTATTCAATCCCCCCTATGGTATACAATGTTCTTGTGATAAAAAGGACTGAGTAGTTGTGTGCAAGAGAACAATTCGAATCCATCCACGAGCATTTCAATGTATGAGAGAGAAACTACCAAAAGCCAATAATAATGACTAGAGACCAATTTGAATCCCTTTAAACCAATTCGAATTCCCTCCAAGAGGCTAACTCGTGTTCACTGAGAAGTTACTCCAATTCACTAAGAGCTTCTCTAGTTCAATGGATGACGATTCGAGTTTTCATGAGAGCAACTCGAATCCACCTAGACTGATTAGAATTCACTAGAAAAATGCTCCAAGTCACTGGATACCGTGAGATCAACTCGAATCTACCAAGACTGACTCAAATTCACCTAAAATCACTTTGAATCACTGGAGTTAATAGAGATAACTTAAATTCCAAGAAGTGGTACTCGAATTAACTCAAAATTTACTCCAACTCACTGGAGTTACTAGAGACAATTCGAATTCCAAAAGTGGTACTCGAATTTCACTAAAAATTACTCTAACTAACTGATGACAAATTGAATTGAACCAGATTTTCTCTAACTAATTGGAGACAACTAGAATTGACCCTAAATAACTCTAACTAACTGGAGACAACTCGAATTCACCTAGATTTAATCCAACTCACTAAATACAACTCAAATTGACCCAAATTTACTCCAACTCACTAAGGACAACATGAGCTCTCCTAGATTTACTCTGACTCACTGAAGACAACTCGAATTAACAGGGAGGGTGACTCCAAATCACTGGAAGGTCAACTCGAATTAGTTTTGGGATTACAAAACTCAAGTGCATATCTAAAAATAGTCAAAGAGGGCGCATATTGCAAGAGAGATGACAGAGTGGGTCCCACTAGCATCAAATAAGGTGTAATAGAGTCTCCATAGTAAAAAATAATCAAAAATATGAATCAAAGAGAAATGTTAGGGAGAGAAACAACTCCTAGTCCTCAACCCCCTCCCATGTGGAATCCATGACCCCCCATTCACATTAGTTGTCCATTTTGAGCTACTTATTTAATTAAAAGTAAATAATAATAATAATGTCCAATTATTAATGTCCAGGCACCTAGTGCCACAATAATAACAAATAACAAAAATCACATATGTCTGGGGCTTACCATTGGGGCATTACAATAGGTTTAAACGATGTTATTGGATACAGTGTATCATGTAGAGCAAAACATGAATAAATTTCAAAATATTGTTTGAAATCTGAGTTGAAAACAATGCAAATATTTATGGAAATTTTGCAAATAGAGGAATTGCATGGATCAAAAGGTTATCAATATAAAGTTTATCTTTGGATTTATTATAATTGAAGTTCTTAACAATAATCACTAGAATGTTTGTGGTTTCTTTCTTGATTGGAAAGCTAAGTTCCCTGGCCAATTAAATGGAAAATCTATATTGACTCGCATTTGGATGGCTCTTCCGAATTATGTTTTCTGGAAGGTATGAATCGCCAGAAATCAGGGAATCTTTGACGACATGTATATCACTTCGGTTGATACAGTTATTCAAGCAAAGTCTCTTCTAAGTGAAGTTATTCGAATGAGAATCAATAAAGAATTTAATTATGAAATCTAGACAGTGGCAGAGGAGAAATGGATTAAAAAAAAATCCAAAAACATGGAATCTGAATCAAAGTGTTGATTCAAAGCAAATGCATTATTTTCCCTTGAAGTTGGAAATGAAACAAGAATAATTTCAAAAGTAGTTAATCAGTCTACAGAATCATATCCTTTTCTTTTATGGATCCTCGAAAATTAATCGTGGGGAGGACGATGCGAGGAGGGAAAGTCATTTTTGACCCTGATGGAAATGTAGTTTCAAATTTTGCGTGTGGCCTAGGAAGAAGTACCAATAATAAAGCAGAACGCTACACTCTCTATCTTGGATTGAAATAATCAATTAATCTTGGAATCCAGTCGCTAATGGTGATAGGAGACTCTCTCCCTATCATTTCTCAAACTAGGAATCAATAGGCAATTGCAGATAAAATAGTAGGTAGACTTCAAAAGCGTATTATTGGTCTCCTTCAAATAATCCCGAACATCCAATTCTATCATGTTCAACGAGAACATAATGCTATAGTGGAAAAATTAGATAATGAGGCCTTGCAAATACCTCGCGGGGATATTAAATAAATGGGGCCCAAACATTATCATGTTGGCTCCCTTAGTGGTCATTATGCAAACCGTGAATTTCTCCAATATCAAGAGGCAAGTCATATCAAGCATTAAATCTATCAAACGACTGCAAGTTGATTTAATGTTCACTGTAATGCATCTGACCATGTGGAGGTTTCCAGGCATTTGGATTTATGAATCTTCTTAGGCACTCCTTGTTTGCACATATGGTATTTCCCCTCGGGTTTCTAGAGATAGGCAGTTTCACCTAAAGGTTTTATTTTGTTTAGGGGGTGCTTTGTCTCTACTTCAACATTATGTGAGTAGTGGGGGTCCTTTGTCTCAGTTTCGACATTCTGTGAGCTGCATTGGAGGAAGAAGGTCTTGTGTGGATTTTAATTTTGGAATGGTGTTGTGGGATGCAATGGAAATTTATGCCTTCTTCTGTGCACATGTAGATAGGCTTCTTGACTTAGATAGTGCTAATAGTGAGGAGCCTTAGACACAGGTAATTCTTTGCTTGATTTGTTTGGATTCTTCTCTCTCATTTGTTTGGAAGGTATGGGATATTGGGTTCTGTGAGGAAACGTTATTTTATCTATTTGTATTGGGGGTTCAATCCTCTGTTGTTGGTTTGGTTGAGCATAGATTAGATTTTTTGTTGGTTATATGTAGTGGTTGGGAATAAGGGACTAGGTTTTATATCAATTGGAATGGCAGAAAATTAGGCTATTCAGAGGATATTTGGGTTTGTATGGATCTGTCTACTAGAATTGGTTGGGGTAAATGCAGTTTGAATTTTTTGTTGGGTAGCTGCAGTGGTCGGGTTTGCAGAGGAATTGGTTGTTTCGAATAGATTTGGGATTGTATTGCATCAATGGAGTTGGAAAAAAGATAGATGATCTCTCAGAGAGAATTGGTCAAGCCAGCATTTTCGATCTACATCATCAATTAAGATGGATAAAAGACCAAATGGAAGGGTTGATAGCAATTGTTCAGGATCTAACTACTCATGTGTCCGTTTTGGATGGTCAACCTAATGAAATAGAATAAACTTCTCAACAAATTTCAAGTTTTAATTATGGGATAGATTCCCATATTAATGATGTTGAAGGGATTGATCATTATTGTGATGCACAAGTGGAAGCAATTTCAAAGACCTTGGCCAATCATGAACATCTTATTGTAGGAAAAAACTCCATAATTGATGAGAATTTAGATGGAAATCATTTTGATGGTCACTCAGCTATGCAACCCATCCATGTGGACGTGAATATTCAAGCTCAAGTGAGTGTGTTGATGGAGACCCTAGCAAAGATGGGAACACTTCTGAATTAGACGAAAGTGATGAAGAAGAACCAATAGACATGGTTATGGAAAGCGGAAACATATCCATTTAATTTTCAGGTTTTATGTTCAATTTTTGTCAAAAACTATTCGGACAATTCATCAAAATATATATTCGTACAGTATTAGCTAATATTTTTGAAGTTATTTTTAGAGACTAGATGATTGTAATAGATATTGGCTCTTCTATGGACAACTCTATTCGATACATTTTGAACTAGTACAGTGCATCTTTGAGGCTAATCCTTTCAGTTGTTTATGATACAAAGTAGTCATTTCAGTTAAAAATAATTTAAAAAAATCACTAACATGTTTCAAACATTATGTTTTGAATTTGTTGAATATTGTGCAAGGACCACACGGACCAACAACAAGGGAACATAATATCATCCTAAGAATATAAAAAATATGAAGAATTTAAATGATGATGAATTGGTCCTTAGTTCATAGAATTATGAGGGATATAATAGAAAGAACATATAGACATTATTTCCATTACAATACGAAAATCAATCCATTGACTACAAGAATCAAGTTATACATAAACAACAATAAGCATTTATGGAGGAATGGTTAATGAGATCTATGAGACCTGTGATATGAAAAATGTACAATAAAAAAATATAAAATAAAAATCATTTGAAAAGTATGTTAAACATGTTTTTTTGTAATATGCATAGAATAGTCCAAAAAAATGCCAAATTAATACTCTTGTTATATTTATTTTTCTATAAAGAATAATCAATATTTGTATCGTGTCTTTTGTTTTTTAGGAAGAATGATAAAATCCAAAGGAGAATCAACATGGTATATGAAACATTCCAGTAGGGATGTTAAAAAAAATTCACAAGGAGATGTTCAAAGAAATGAGCATAATTACATCACGTGAGTAACCATCCCAACAACAACATGCATCAAACATATGTCTTCATTGATTTTTTGTATGCATATAGAGTTTAATTATCCTATGGATTATTAATTTTCGATTGTTTTTTTGTTGTAACAGGGAAAATTTTAAGCATAAATAATTTTCTCAAAGTGTATAAACCTTGGAGAATATTATTAGTTCTTAAATTTCCAACCATAAAATGTTGGGCTATATTTTTGTAACAATATTCAAATTTCTAAGGATTTTATATAGTTTCTGGACAATTTTGGCGATTTTTAGATTTTAAAAATGTTTTCCCGTGGAACTCGGTCAAATCAATTTAGAAAAAATGGAAATTGGTGAATCATTTTTTTGGAAAAAAAAAGGTCAAAAATTATCCCATGGGATAATTTTCACCCCTAAAATTTTATGTGGTTGTAGAAAAGAAAAGAAAGTGGAACCCATTCAGCACATAAGATAGGGTGACGAGGTAAAGAAAGGTTTACCACAATGTTTCTAAGTACTTAATGCATTTTTCTAACTTATGATTTCATGTTTGTTATGACGTATTCATTTTAAATGATTTACAATCATCGATGGATGTTTTCTAGTAGTTTTTAACTTACAAATAAGAACCATCTGAACATTTCATTGACATTGGATTGCATATGGGTTGTGAATATATGTTGGAGTATCATGGGTTTATTCAAAAATATATATAGATATGTTCATTTACTTCCCTTATTTTAAAATTAATGGAAAACAAAATATATATATATATTATTTTCCATGGCATATAGAATCACAAGAAACAAAGTATGGAGTGGATCCAACATGATATATTGAGAGTCGTGTTATCACCCAAATATCGCACACATGTGACATTTTAGACATTATTGTAGAAAGATGTCATCATACACATCATGCATCTCATTAGCATCACCTTCATCAAATTCAAAATGAGAATTGAACCTTAGAATGGAAAGATCCTTACTTGTGTACAATCGCGCAAATTTTCTAAAGGAATCCCACGCAGATCCACCCAGATCCATGCGGGTAAAGGTTCAAAAGTCACACGAGCGTACCATCCAATGAAACATTAAATTTTCACAGTGAATTCAAGGATCACAACCACATTTTGGCTCCAAAAATTCAAATTGGTGTCTTCACATGCGTGGCAGCATTCAATAGCCCCCATACATGTACCTTATGGACCACTTCATGAGATGGAACAATCACATGTAAGTCTAGATGTTTGAAGACCTCCATTTGGCCTATAAAAGGAATCCACGAGCATGAACTTCATAATACAAATCTGGAGCAAGATTATGTTGCAAGAATTAGTTTGAGAGCTCATCTTTCACACACCTTACCATCATTTGGCATCACAAAGCTCCCTTGACTTCTTCCTCAAGAATCAAGTGTTTCTACTCACCATTCCAAGTTAGTTAGCAAGCAACTTGAGAGAGTTCAAAAGGATCCATCCCAAAGGGGATTTTTGGCTACCATTGGATCTACATTCTTCTAGGTGATACCATTTGTATACAAGTTTTTCCATTGGGAAATACTATATGGTTGAAGGTAACTCATTCTCTTTGTTTTATGGCCATTGAGCACTTGATAATCTTTTATTTCACTCTTATCCGTTGAGTTTTTATTTAGCTTGATAGTGTTCGGTTTACTAATTATCATTCAAATATTTTCCTTGGTTTCAACCTGCAAGGAGAGGAAGAAGTGCTCACCCTTATGACAGTTTTCCCAAAATAGTATTGGTGACTCCAATACTTATTTTTATTAGTTTTCTTATATATAGGTTTTTTTAATAGTTAATTGAATTGGGGCCTTTTATAGGATCATACTCTTGCTTTTCATACCATTAACCAACAGAATTTGCAGGCTCAAGGCTCATTTCCATTCATTTTTTGTCCCATGCGATTCTCGAGGTTTTTTCTGTTCTAATCCATGCAACTTTTTATTTGAATTTTGCATGACCTTACAAATTTTCATTCATTATACCATGCAATTCATCTCTACATCCTTTTCCACTTGTAACCCACACGGAAATTTTGATAAAATCGACATGGTGGTCTCATTTGTTTATCTTTTTTTCTTAATTTCATTACAAACAATAGTCCATATGGCTTCCCACACATGCTAAGGAATTGACAAACAACTCAAACTATTTTTACTTCTTTAGAGAGAAAATCATATAGTCTAAGTAGGTGGGAAGTCATCTTTGCAACTTTCTTAGGCATAGGCTTTGAGGTCCCCAACAAACCTCTTAGCTCTCACTAGAGTAGACTATGTTATTCTTCATTGTTTGCAAAGTTTCAGAGAAATTATTAGTCTAGGAATTTGAGGCAAAACTTACATTAGTTTCAACTCTTTTGCTTCTTACATGTTTCTCTTTTAAAGAGCAATTTAGATTAGTCCACTTTTTGCACACAAACAAGGGACCTAAAGACTCCTTTCTATTGAGTATGCTCTTCGTCTTACACTCACAAGTAATCTTGACAAATCAAAAAAATGAAGCGTTTGAAATACCTCCCTTATCACACTTAGATTCAAAGTTATCTTTTGCAATTTAATCACACTTAGATATTAATTAGGAGGAGTAAAGAACCCCTCATGTTCATATATGTTTTATTGTATGATCTCACAAGTTAGTGGCAAGTTTACATTGATTGATTTCAAAAATGCATGTGTGTATATATTACTTGAATCACACACCAAGGGACATAAAGACTCCTTTCATTTTTAGTATTCTCTTCATCTTGCACTCACAAGTGATCTTGATGAGTAATAAAAATTGAAACGTTTAAAATGCCTCCCTTGTCAAACCATTTAATCAAATTTGGACCCATTAAAATCAACCTGCAACGTAATCCCAACCAACTAAAATTTTCTATCAAAGAGATCTCAAAACAAAAAATTAGTTAGGTTAGGATTGATTGGGTTAAGCATCCAAATAATTCTCACCAATCTTATTCACATGAAACAATTGTGGTTGTTGACTTATAGGGAACTTTTTAAATCCTCCTACAAGCAAGTGTGATCAAACCCAAATAAGAAAGTGTGGTGACCAAGGATGCTAAATCCATGGTAGAGTTGTTTTGTTCACCACATTGAACCACCTAGCTCTTTGTAGAGGCAACACTTGACTGTTCAAGGTGAACCTCTTATCCACACTTGACCCGAGTATCTTAGAGGCCAAAAACTAGGATTTACACTAGGTGGCATTTATGGGATGCAATTGCACATGATTCATATTTTTTTGGCTATTGAAAATGTTGCTAGTCCTTTCGGAACATAGCCCCAATACCCCTCATTATAATTGATTTATTCATACCTTCACTAGCCATCATCGGTGGGTTCATAACCATCTAATAAGAGATCTACTAGAAGGTGCAATGGAATTTTGAGAGGAAGGATATTAGGTCAATAGGAATATACCATTGCCTATTTTTATTACAAAGATCATCTACATAATTGAAAAGAAAATTCTCTCGACACCATTTACAATTTTTGAAACATACCTTTACACTTGCACCATCTTTCACTTGTTATTGTGATAATCATATTTTTGCATTTGTCAATTATGTTTATTGTCCTGGTCAGTACCATAAAATTCATCTCACCACACCAAAGTAACAATTGTGGACCTAAGAAATCCTAGATATTCTTTAAGACTATAAGGCCTTCCTCTTATTCAATGAAGGGTTCCCACACTCACACATCTTGGCCAACTGCAAGGGAGACCACCACTTCAAGACACATTCACGGGAATCTATGATCATATCGATCATGCTCGAACATACCTTTCTCAGTTCTCATCCCCCGTCGCACCTCCTTCTCCACCGAGAAGAGGTTCATCCTCCCTAGTAGCACCTCCCTCACCACCAAGAGGATGTCCTCCACCACAACCCCCAAAGGTTGGCCATATTCCCCCATCAACATTACCATTTATGGAACATTTAAATCTCATGTATATATCCAACCCCATAAATCATCCCATCCAACATGACCCGAAATGGGCACAAATGCCGGTAAATATTCACTCAAATATTCCCAAATTTGATGGAAAGAAAACAGATGAGCCAACCAACCATGTGATGTCATTTCATCTGTGGTGCTCATCCAATAGGATAGTGAAGACACTGTTCATATTCATTTATTCCAGAGAACCCTCACAGGGACAATATCTAAGTGGCATGTTAATCAACCATCTTATGCTCTTTCCATGTTTAAGTATATAGCCACTATTTTCATCACCGATTTCCAACTACCCATTTTCCATGATCTTGGATTAGAGAATCTATGAGATTTTAAGAAAAATACTTCCAAATACAATGTGGATCACATCCATGAATGGTGTATATGCATAACATTGTGCAAAATCGCAATCCAGCCTGATTTCTTATTATATTGGTTTCTGAAATCGCTCCTACCCATGATTTCCAAAGACATAGAAACCACCATTCCTCGAAATGAATATGAGTTTATTCTTAAAGCACATCTCTTTGATCTGATATATGCCCAATCGGCGTATGTATACACAATCATTCATGATTCCCCTCAACGTGGTTCTTTGTATCAAGCCCCTCCTGATATCTCCCATTCCATTGATGGGCTCGTTGGGGCTATTTCCCACAAGGGGACACTCTTAAACCACATGGTTATTTTCCACCCATTATGTCACATCATATCCTACCTCCACCTCAGGCCACAGTGGCCCCTCAAAGCATTCCAAATCCCTCTTTTGTACAAATGACATATGGACCTTGTATTCCTATTTTTCCAAATGCAAGCACACCATTGACTGCACTACCTTTATTTTTCTTAGTAGTTAGATCTTATTAACTTATTATTATTTATAATTCACATAAACATAAACTGCATGCATAAAAAGATCACTGAAAGAAACACATTCACAGTAGACACAATTTTACAATGGGAAAACCCTCTCAGGGGAAAAACCCAACTAACTTCTTTAGATAATATTATTCAACAAGATACAATGCCAACTCTAGTGCCCAACACTAGTTACATAATAATGATACAAGAAATATACAAAATAACCTCTAAGCCCGAAGAAGAGAGAGAGAAATATAAAACCCCAAAAGATTGTCTTATAGATGCCTCTTGAACCCTTGACTAGTCTTCCTTGGATATGCACACTTTTCCTCTTGGTTGGATGAATTGGTGTGTTGCAAATGAGCCACCTTCACTTATATTTATACTAGAAAATGACACTTTTCTTACTAGGTCGACTTGTCTTCTTAACTGGGTCATTTTCCCCTTTAACTAAGTCAACTTGACCATTTGACCAGGTCAATTTGACTAAGCCGACTTGTTCTCGGCTTGTTATTCATATTTCTTGTGGAATATCTTCCAATGCTACTATTACATTTACACATGTCTACAGGGAGAGAAATGGGATGGCCGACCTGCTATCCAAAGAAGCGATGCAGCAACATTTGATATTCGTCACATGGAGGATCAATATACATTCTACTGAAGGCATCTACAGTTATTACCACAGGCCTTTCCATGGGGACATTGAGGACCGGATGGAGCAATAGAACAACTTCTGTTTTGACCTGTCTCTACATTACAACTGTTCTGTTTATGTTTTTATATACACGGGATGTATGGACAGAATATATTTTCTGTTGATTGGATCACTTTTTTCATTTTGAGACAGTATTTGATATATGTAGTCGGATATAGGAGGGTTGTTTGGACAGACAATTACATTGTTTTGATTTTGTATGGGACACTAGACAGTCATATGGGACAGTCATATATGACAGTAATATGTAGTCGGATATATGAGGACTGTTTGGATAGTCATATGGGACAGTATATATGTGACAATGTAGGGATCCTTGTGATTCTATTACATGTGCAGAATGTAATTTTGTTCAACTTTTTGAAATAAAATTACGACTTTTTCCAAGGAAAAAAAAAAAAAAATCTTCCAATGCTACTAGAAACATCGACAAGATACCCATAGGGTCACCAACTCTTACATCCACATATTATGGAGCTCCTAACCCATATTTACCTACCCCCATATATAATTCATATTTTCCATTCCCGATCCACTTGGCCCCCACCCCATGTATTAAGTTGGGGTTAATTTTTTTCAACCCTATCCCATGCAACAGATTCTATATTTTGAGCATTTGAATGCAACCAACCCAACTAATCCACAAAATTAGGGAAATAAGAATGGAAAAAAAACAACAAAAATCGGAATGACGAAAACCAAAACCAAAATGAAGGGACCAGTAATACCCCCGAGAAAGGAAAGAACTACAACCTAAGGACTAAAATCCCTTGCAACATGTGTGGTGAGTATGGAAATTACACACCATTTTCCATTGATCCCAGAATTTCAATAGATGATGGAAGTGGGAAATAAAATCAGTGGTAATCCCCCTCAAGGAAATAATGCCCCCCAGCTTAGGATTCGAAACGTCGACGAAAACTAAAATGTCGATCGTGGAGTATCCGACAAACCACTCAAACCCTTTTCTAATCAAGGGGTCGTGTCTCATCAAAAAGAACCTCGTCCCATAGTGGATGCTTCTTTTAAAAACATTTATATAAAAAAAAAAGAGGTTCATATTCAAACCCACACTAAAGCATATGGTGCATATGAAAGCCCCAATAGAGAGGATACACCCACCACCACTAGTGGGTCTCTACAGATACCACGTCCTATTATTGGTTAGATCCCTAGGATACCAAAACCACCGCTACGATGAAATACTCATAATCCTCATATGAGGGTAGCACATAACTACAACACTGTAGATGGATTGGCCAGTCCTCTGCCACCATGTCTATTCTCAAAGTTCTTTGGTCTTTCCCTTCCCAAAACAAAGCACTATTTCAGCATTAGGCACAATCAAACCATTCGATTCACACCTTTTGACTTCCAATCTAGACTATGGAAAGCCTCATTTTCCCTCATCTGTCACTTTCCAAATCCCTATCACAATCAAGAACATTATCATTCATCAATGCATAGTCGATGAAGCAACACCCAATTATGTGATGTCAACCCACATTTGGAAATGTCTTGGATCACCTGACATATTTCCATCATCCATCACTCTTTTTGGTTATGATGGTCGATCGTCACAATCACAAGGCCTATACCAGAATATCTCCAATGAATTGGGGGGAAAATGGTACTTTTCGATGTCAAATAGTCAATGCACAACTCAATTACAACATCGTCTTCAGCCATAGTTATATGTACACCATGAAGGTAGTTTCATCATTAGTATTTTGCATCATGATGTTCCCCCAAAATGGGAAATTTGTCACCCTTGACCAACTTACTTACTACGAGCCTCACCCCAATTCTAATTTGTATATCATCCTTCCCATGGTGGGACCATAGACACTTCCATCATACATAGTCATAAGCCTAGGTGTCTATAAAGACTCAACCTTTCTAGGGGAATACATTGGCCCTCTATCAGTTATCCTACCCTCAACAGATGGCCTCATGTGTGACATGTTATCATCATAAGATAAAGCACCATCTTCCTTGGCCTCTATGTCTTCAACCCAAAAATAGAGCCATCTTGAAGGAGTGGTCATAGCCCCACCTCCTTCAACAACACCAGTTTTCCAGGCGCCCTTTCATTCCCCCACCTCAAACATACAAGGAATGCCTATCATGGCTACACTTTCCTTACCATGCCCTTAGGAATACCCATTTGGTATTTAAATCCACCATACCTGGAAATTTCACCAAAACCATATGCCCATTTTAACTTCACCCTAGTTTCCCTTACCAATGCACCACCTTCAGATATCCCATGCCTAGTAGAACTAGTGATGACGACACCATCACCAGTCACAACCAATTCAAATAATGGGGGAACCAAATTACAAAAGACAAAAGATGTAGCCTCACCAAGTAACCACCCTATCCCAAGAGTTAACCCACCACATGCGTTATGTGATACATCAGGACATGTAACCAACCTTTTACCAACATTTCCAAAGTTAAAGGACCTACTTAATACACCTATGATAACTACCCATGCAACAAACTCTTCAGCAGGGGGCATACTAGATACTCGTGAAGTAGCCAGCCCCAAACCAAAGAACAAAGCATTACACACTAGTCATCCATGCACAATATGTTCTCAGTTTTTCCATTACACTCACCATTGTCCCAAACTCCCTCGATTTCAAGACACCCTAACTATGGTTCATTTAACATAGTCCCATGTTGTCGACTCACAAGTAGCTTCTCTTGAATATTTTGTCATCAACATTATAACTACTTCAGAGGAGACCATTAATTCTCCTAGGTTTTCTTTTTGTGGACACCATCATCATATGATGCCTTTGGATGTTGGCATGATTCCACCTAATCAAACCAACCACCCCTAGAGCCTCGTCCATACATTGATTCAATCATGCCCTACTCACCCATGTCGATCAAGTGGATTGTTGACTCATTTCTCATTCCAATGCCCCATTTTGGGCACAAAATGAGTTGCACATCTAGATCAGATAATATTACTCGACAACCCTTCCCCTCCCCTGTAAATCTCACCAGATTTTCCTCAAGAGGATATACTACCCCATGCACATGATACAAGTGGCCATGTTAAAAAAAATTGCATATAATCATCATTCCTTTCCACACTCGATAACCACTCGTCATCACCATCAAAAGGAATTCTTGGTGTACTACCAATATGTACTCATGTTGTATAGAAACCATAAATTCATACCGTGTGATTGACATTTCACACATACACAAAATTGTTCCCACGAACACCCATACTCCAGTTACTATTTCTCTTGGACCAAATGCTCCAAATAACTTCCTTGATCGCCTCTTTCATTTTGATGAGGAGATATTATAATCCATGACTACCCCTGAGTCACCTTGGAATACCATTTTCTCCTAATTATTTTGAAGAAGGAAACATGGATAACACTTCCCCCAATATCAATGTGGATAATTTTGTCACTCCTTGCATCATAAAAAACATCTCACTTGGTGCCTCTTGCTCTAGATAGAAGGTTAGTGCTTACAAAGCATTATTCCAAGAATTTTGAGATATTTTCACTTGGCCGTACATAGAGATTCCAAGGATTGACCCCACCATCGTTGAGCATCATATCGACACAAGTCCTAAAGCTTCATTGGTATGGCAGAAACAACGACAAGTTCACCCTTCCAATGTAACTGTTATCAAAGAGGTAATCGAGAGGCTTCACCAAGCAAACTTAATTTACCCCATTGCCTACACATCATGGGTATCAAATCTCATCCTATGAAAAAAAAATAGGGAACACTTCATGTATTCATAGACTTTAGGGATATCAACCAAGCTTGTCCCAAAGACAACTTCCCTACCCATTTCATTGACCAAGTAGTCAATGTCTATGTCAGTGATGAAGTCTTGTCATTCATGGACGCATTTTCTGACTGCAACCAAATACAAATCCATCAACGTGATTAGTATGAAACATATTTTACATTACCATGGGGCACCTTCACCTATTTTTTCATGCTATTTGGACTGAAGAACATTGGAGCCACATTCCAATGTGCAATGTTCTATGTATTTAATGACTCGGCACATATCATCTTCACTTCCCTTGATGACCAAATCACAGCCAAATCAAATAAATGCATTAATCACCTCGCCGAATTGTGGATCATCTTCTCACACCGTTGGAAGTACAATATATGATTAAACCCTCTTAAATGTGTATTTTTCGTCACAATAGGATTCCTATTAGTTCTCATCATCTCTCAACTAGAATACCCCACCAAAAACTTGAAGAAGTTGCAGAGCATTAAAGGAAAAGCATATTTCCTTCGTCACTTCATCACAAACTATGCTACACAAGCACAAGGATTTATATGTCTTCTCAGGAAATACATCACCTTTTAGTGGGATGATCAAGCACAAAGGTCCTTCAAGGCACTCAAAAAGTCTCTCACATCTACTCTTCCTCATCGCCACACCTAACTTCAAAAACGATTTTATCATTTATGTTTCAACATCTCCATCCTCGGTTGTTGGTGTCTTAGTTCAAAATGGTGAAAATCATTGCAAACATGATGTCATTACGATAGCAAGACACTAGTAGGAATACTACTCAATTACATCATGTCAAGAAGTTAGCATTGATTGTAATCCTCTGAGTGCAAAAACTTTGACATTACATCATACTACATAAAACCATCATCATTGCAAACTCTAACACAATGTAGTACATACTAGTTTGGTGACTTATCAATGGTAAGTTTGCTAATTGAACTTTCATTCTTCGAGAATTCGAGCTTGATTTTGTAGAAACCGAAAGAAAAAAATCCTTGGCCCTCACTGATCTCATTATTGATCTCTTTACTATCAACAAGAACCCCTGTCATTGATCAATTGTCGGACAATCACTTATTTATCCCTACTACCAAAGATCCATAGTAATGAGATGTCCTCACATATATTTGTACTCAAAAAATCACTTCCCATATCTCACAAGATTACCATTGTCACATTCATCACCAATCCCCTCATTATCTCTTCATCAAATATGATCTCTATTGATGCGGGTCTGACACCATTTTAGGACGATGTTTATCTCATGATGAGATTGAGAAAGTTCTTAATGATTTCCATAGTGGAGCATGTGGCGACCACTTATTAGGATTGGACACCACCTAAAAAATTATGCGTGACAATTACTTTTGTCCCTTGATCTTCAAATATTGTATTCATGTTGTTAAATGGTGTGGAAATTTCTAAAACCTCCCTAAAAAAACTAGGGTCCCTCCAACCCCTTTTCACCAAGTTATAACCATTGGTCCCTTCTACAAGTGTGGCATTCACTACATGGAATATCAACACACATTTTCTCAATGACATAAGTACATCATCATCAAAATTGATTACTTTACAAATTGGGTCAAGGAAATGCCTACTTTTAACAACATCGGTGCCACAACAGCTAGGTTCTTCTTTAACCACACCATCACATGATTTGGTGTGCCCAAATAGTTGGTCTTAGATGATGGAACTCATTTCCAAAATAAAATTTTCCAAGAGTTTCCATTTTTGTTGGGACTTACACACGAGTTTTCCACCTCTTACTATATGGAAGGCAATGGATAGGTTCAGGCCATCAATAAAGTACTCAAAACCATGTTCCAATGGATGGTCAACAAGAACAAAACCAACTAGCATCATATGTTGTTTTCCATACTATGGGCCTATAGAACATCTGTTAAGATTGTGACAAGATTCGCTCCTTTTCAACTTGTTCATGGTGTCAAGGAAGTATTACTCATTGAGTTCCAAATACCTACTCTCCAAACCAGCATTGAACTAGTACTTGATACGATGTCACTACAACAACAATTGATCGCTTTGTAACACCTCGATGAAGAACATCACACTTTATTACAAAAAAATGAAGCCATGAAGCAATGTTCCAAATCCCATTACAATTTCCAAGTTCATCCTCATACCTTTCATGAAGGCAATATTGTTCTCATTTTCAATGCCAAGAAGGAATACAAAACAAATCCTAGTAAGTGTGTCCCCATGTGGAAAGGCCCTTACAGCATCAAACAATGTCTACCCAAAGGTGCTTATGTGCTCGGTTTACCCGAAGGAGGCCTTCTCAACAACCATGTCAACGGGCCATATTTGCATAAATTATTTCCACATTCACAAGACCAAGATGACTACCAGTCATGTGATTGTTTCCACAAAACAATCGCACACTAGATGAAATACAACTCAATCTACATTGTCGCATTCACTAAATACAATGTAGATCACATATTTTTATTTATTGCTTTGCAATTTCTCTTTATATTGGTTTATACAATGTAAATCATTCATTTTGTTTACTTTGTAGATGAATTCAAATACAAATTGCTATGATGGCTTTGTCAATGGAATGAGTAGTTGGTCAAAGAATATCTCATCCACCTCATGGGACATTTACACCCTAATGTGCGCATGCTACCTGTTGATGCTTGGAAATTTCCTTATGTTGACAGCGAGGAGTTCTCCCTGGTAGAAAGTGCCAATTAGACTTTACATTGTTTGGAGTAGGGAGTCCGTCTGAATTCTCACTCGACTACCATTAATGATTTTGGGGTTTACCAGTTGTTTAATGGTCCACCGTTTAGGGTTTTTATTATTAAGAGATGAAATGCAAAATGAATTAACCTAAATGTGTATTACTAACTAGCCTATCTTATCCTAGCTAGGAGCGAAATAATCAAATGAGCAGTGAAATAAAAATTGATTACCGTATTCTAAACTCATAAAGTTGTTTAAAGAAATAGATAAGCAATGACAGAAAAGTAGCACAAATCTTAGAACAGTCCAATATTTATACCATTCTAATTTTGCTTCTTATGGAAAGCAAATTATGAACAAGAATAACATATGAAGTAAGGAAGAAAAATTGTGTAGAATAGTCAATACAGAATTCTAGAACATCTAAATGCATGAACTAGTTCAACAACAATCATCCACATAATAGAGTATTCCTGCGCAAAAGGCCCACCAATAGTTGATTCTCCTTCTCATATAAAGTAAGAATACTTCTTTACAGAAATGTGCAAGCAAAAATCCCCCCTTGCTTTGGTTTTCTTTGCTTTTATAGAATATACAAAAGGTAACTTCCAAGAGACTCTTTGAATTCTCCTTAGTCAGTTATACTCTTGGGCTTCTTGTTTGTCATTTTAATTTCATAAGTTTTCTTTAAAATAAATATAAAGACGAGAATTAAAATTCAATATATTAAATCATCTTTATAGGAAAAGAAATCATTTTGACTTCATAAAGGTATCCCATAGTTTGAAGTCATATGTGATAATGTTAAGTTGTTGCAAGCTCAGGAGATCCAATGAAGCTTCATGTCCCATAACTTCTTCATTTAGCATAGGTAATCCTCTGGTGAGAGATGTGTTGCATCAGGTCATGCCATGCACATCTTAGGTAGGGGCTGAAACATTATCTTTTAGTGTTGTGGAGGTAACATGTACAATATTTCTAATAATCACATGTTTGTACTCTTGATACTTTCCAATTCAACTATCCTCTATTCCTTTGGCATGGAGTTGTTAATTGTGCCTAATTATGGAAGTCGGTGCCTCTCTATTACCTTCACATCCCCCTAGTGTAGACGTTCGCATTTGTTCGAGGACATCGTAACTTCTTTTTGTAAGGATGAACCAACTCTCTTGCAACTAGTAATGACAACATAGCCTCGCTCAATTTCTTGTTGGGTTCTCCTATGAAGATTCAAAGGCATTTTTGTTTATTGTTGTTTCCATGCTGCCAAACAATCTAGATTTAATTTGACATTTCCAATCATACTATTATGTTCCATAATCTTTTCTAACATAGTTTTCAATCTTCCTACCAAGTTTCATAATTCTTGTACCTGTTATAACGCTTGATCTTGTATATTGAACAAATCTTACTGTAGGGAAGCAATGCATGTATATAATTATCTCAAGATTTGTTTCTCCCCTTTCATACTTTCCACCTCTACTTCAAGTGCCCCTTTCTCTGCTTTCAATATGTCATATTCACAATGGAGGGTCACCGCTCCTCCTTATGCTTCTAGGATTTCTTCTTCTAAGAGGCTAGTTTTTCTTAATGCTTTTGCCAAATCATCGCTAAGATTTTGTACATTAAATTTAGTAGCCATCACACTTACGACATTTTTTGAAGACATGAAGGAAGGTTCTTGATCAATTCCTGTAAACACGGGTTTTTGAATGTCACCTCCATCTCTGATTAGAATGACAATTGAAAACTCGTGCACAAGAATGACATGTGAAATATGGATGGTTTCCCATCCACACTCAACTTTACATTCATAACTGTGCTTGTTAGAATTGATGAAAGAATGGTATCCCAATTAAACGATGTGCCTAGCAAGGTGATGTGGTATAATAGAGGAAGCTACCCTTCTCAGAATTGATATGCATCATGTTCTCCATATAATCTGCATATGAGTGCTGCAACGATCTGATAGGGTAGTTTCAAGTACTTGGTCTATTGTATACCATCATCCCTTGACCAGAACCTTTTATCTTTAACCCATACTTGTCTCGGGTATGCCAAATAATCGATTTTCAACGTGGCTATCCAGTCAAAGATCAAATTTATTTATGAGACTGAGAAATTATAAAATCTATTCAATTTCGTCGGTTATAAAGAGGACATGGCTTCTTATTTAACATTTTATGAGTTTGTTGGTAACATCTGTGTTGGACAGCATCCAGTCTATCACATCTACACAAGGGAGGACTTCCGATGTTGTTGCTGCTTTATGCAAGTTGGATCTCCTAATATTTTGATATATCGAAAGCTCCTCTTTATCCCCTTTGCACAAGCCCTGAAATTCTTCCTAACTGAATATTTGCTACATATGTCCCCCATGTTATGCAAGTACAGTTGTCATGTCATGCTAGTATCATCATATTGTATTATCAGAGCCAAATATTCCTTCACTTCACCCATTTTCTCTTCCAAGGATAAACTTTGAATTGCTTTAGTCTAGATCTGAGTCTATGTTAACGACATATACTCCTCCTAGGAATCATCAGTACCATCAAGATCCATGTTTAGGGTCAAAAAATACAAACAAAAAATTTGACCAGATAGCTCATTTGCATTGTGCTAATAGCATAAACCAAGAGTATGTATAACAATGTTTGGAGGTGAAACAACCTAAAAAAGGATATTGACACTGTGTAGGGTGGAGGGAATCCTAGAAGACCATTTGAATTTATCACTTAAATATGAAGTCTCAATTCTAAACTTAACATTTGAATTAACCATGCTTCTTTTCATTTTCCTACCATTTACCACAATTACGTATTGTAAGGGGAACCATTTCCCTACTTCATTCTTTTCACCTAATGATCTCCAATTATTTTATAAAATTTATTAACCCTAACTTGCACGGGTAATAATAATTCGGACCATCGAGTGTTGCATTTATTGTTGGTTACGAGAATCTATCGGCATCGAGTTTAAACTCGGTTTAAAGCTGGTGGGGAGTTGAGATGGCCATTTCCCTTACAAGCAAGGGCTTAGCCTAACACGAGAGGTCAATTGATAGTCAATAGGAGCAAGTGGAAGTCTACTCGATAAAGATGAGACACACAGAGAGAAAGGGTAAAGATTAAGTAAACAATATGGTAAATACCCTCAAGTGCAAATGAGAAAACCAAATGTGACCAGATCCTATTTAATTCGAATATGGAAGCATAAGAATCCAAGGAAGAAGGTGGATAACCAATTTACTTGGAAAATGCAACAAATATCGCCCTGGTGAATGCTATAGTGACGCAAAGGTTTGGTGTAGGGGTCCCTTTTCTTCTCCAATAGCCTCTTTGTAATAGTAAAAAGAACTATGTTCAACAAAGGGTGGAAATCCTTTTTATAGCCGAGATTTTACTCCCCTTTCAACTTCATTTTGGCTATCCGTTGGTTCATAGTGAACCACAATGGAAACTTATCATCTAACTCGCCACTGCATCATCATGTTACCCACTACTCTCAGTTTTCATCCCACCTTTTCCCCATGACAGTACTCAACTTATTATTCTCACACTTCTTCGTCGACAGCTCCTCTATTGAGAAGAGTATCTGCTCATTGGTGGACTATATTCTAAAGATGTGTCATGGAAATGTTTTAATCAATAATTTGGTGATTTTCTTGATTGGCGCCTCATTGGTGAGTTATCCTTTAGTGTTGCATCGTATCGGCTCTTTATTTGCTAACTCAACGGTGTTTGTTTGGTCTCCTTTAGCAGCTCCTTTGATATCATGGGGCTACTTTAAGCATCTCATTGGTGATTAACAATTAAGAAGTGAGATGATGTATCGATGATCTATCTACTAGACAAGCATCGTGTCGGAAAAATACTCCATAACTTTGCGCCACTTCATCTGCCACTTCATTGAAGCTTTTCTTGTTTTCTCCAATCAGACATTTCTGTTAGAAATCATGTTGACACATCAATTTTTTAATTGTTATCTTTGTTTATTGGTGCAGTGTCGGCATTAACTTAGCATTTTTTTAGTCATTATCATAGCGCCACGTCAGAGGGATAGTGACCAGAATTCTAGTGGTGGATAGTGACTAGAATTGGTGATAGAGTGGGAGAACCCAAAAACTCGAAGTAGAATCTCAAAGTAGAATCGTGCATATGCATTCTTGACCCTAAATATTTCTAACTATTTACATGGATCCCACCAAAAATAGACTCAGATTCACTTATAGAGCATGGATCGTGATATCATTCATCTACTAGAAATATAAGGCTTGAGTACATCTAAGTATTAGAGATAAGTCATCAAGTATTTTTATATATTCATGAGTACCCTCCAACAAGATTTTACATCCTTAAGATTATATCAATAGTAGGTAATCCCGGATAACATTTCATAACTATTCTCTGGTATCCAAAAAATGAGGTTCATTTACTAAGCTTGTCTTCTTGCATGCCTTGCTCGAGCATAACACCACAGGGTAATAAAACAATGTTATAGAAGTGCAGATGTTTGGTCCTCATCTCTTTCATTGCAAGTAGAGATCTATTTCCCGCAGGCATATATAGCCTCGATAAAGTTGCCTCTTGAACCCATTTTACATCTAAATGCCCTAGTCCCATTCCACCATTTTATTTTTGTGCATATACACAATTTATTGTTCCCTTTTGAGATTTTTTTGCTTTGTAGAGGTTGGGTGGGGGAGCTTATCTAGAAATCCTATTAAAGTCATGGGATAATGTATAGATTCATTTTGATTTGCGATGCACCATCAGGTCTAGAGTTCTTCCATGGGTTGGCCTCTTGAAATCAACATAGGATATAGCCATTTAAGTGTATGAAGTGGATGGAGCTCGCCAGAGAACATCTTATAAGCTTTCTGGGATTTTTTTTTAAGATCAACTTCTTGTTTAAAGAGTGTTTTATCATGGTTGGAACATTAGTACATACTTCTAGATCACTTGGAAATATGCCATAGATGCATTTTTTTGGTTCTAGCAGACATGGTAAAGTCCTTCCAATGATACTACTTGAAATTTCAATTTGAAACCAAACACTAATAGTGAATTAGAAGACTAAGTTTGTGTTCCCCACACATATGCAAGAATAAGAATAAGTATATGTATTTGAGCCAAGTTGCAAGTAGAATTCAAAACATATTATGAGAAAAAAGCTAGAATCTCCCAGCTGCACTCTAACTATAAACTTCAGTACCTCTCTAAAGGGAAAGGCAATGGATGGCAATGAAAATAAAGGAAGGAAACAAAATTCCAACAAAACAAGTATATACAAGCTAAAATAAAAGGAAACCATTTATTTATATACAAGTATTACTTCCTCAGTGCGGTTAAGGGAGATTTTTTTAAGGCTCGACCATTGACAAGAAGAGGATATGCTTCACCTTTTAAAGTATGAAGTTTATAAGTACCAAGGCCAAGCTTCTCAGAAACCAAGTAAGGTCTAATCCATAGTTGTTGAAACTTCGTATGCTTTTCCTTATATTGATGCAGCTTGTCCCACTTCAGGACCAAATCACCAACCTTAAAGTATTTCTTTCTAGCATGACTTGAATCAAACCATATTTTGACAATCTATTGATGCACAACAAACTTCTTCCTAGCCTTCTCCCTCTCCTCGTCAAGTTTCAACAACATATTAATTATGCATTGGATTTAAGACTATAAGAACCTCTAGAATCTTGGGATAGTTGCAAGGAAGGTAAAAAGATGTCTGGAGGAAAAATTGATGCTTTCCCATATACAAGGGTGTATGGAGATGTTCCTAATGCATTTTTCAAGGTGACCCTATCAACCTAGAGGGTGTTCAATAGGGTGTTGTGCCAATTTCTCTGGTGCTCAACTACAATTTTCTTTAAGATCTTAATCAAATTCTTATTTGTGGATTCAGCTAACCCATTCCCTGTGGGTAATAATTAGTAGGATATTGCAATTTAATTCCTTTCTCTAAAGCAAACTTACTCATTAAATTTCAAAGATGATAAATAGGTAGCATTATCAAAGATAATAGAAATTGGAACGCCAAACTTGGTAATATTGTGTTCTTCTAAAAATTGAATGACAACCTCCTTGTTGACCTTTCGCAATGGTATGGCCTATGTCCATCTTGTGAAGTAGTTAGTGGTTGTTAAGATGTACCCATGTTGCTTTGAGGAATTGGGGTTGATTTCATTGAAACATATAAACCCCATTGTTCAAAATTAGGTTTAGTTATGACCACAGACTGCAACGATATGGCCAACATATTTTCTTTCCCAGCACTCTTCTAACAGACAACACATCATCTTGCATAAGAATGAGAATCCCTAAACAGGGTAGTCCAATAATAACCAGCCTTCAAAATTCTATGCACTATAGTTTCTCATAAGCTTGCTTGTCAATGTCTAGATAGTTCAGTTCATCCCCTTGTATTCCAGTGCTCATAAATGATATTGGATGCTCATTCCCTTTCTCTCCCTTTTGAGTGAGCACTACTGCAAGGGAATGGTTAGATGTGAAGGTATACATTAGAAATTTTTTTTCAAAATATGGGTTGCATAAAGATGGGGTGGCAACTATAGATACCTTATTTTATGGAAGGATTATTTTTCTTTAGCATCCCACTTGAAATCAATGGCCTTTTTTATCATTTGTTTCATGGGTTTGACTATTTCACCAAAATAATACATGAACCTGCGAACAAAATTTATTTTACCCAAACACGATTGAATGGATTTGTTAGTATTCGATATGGGAATCTGCATGATCGCTTGTATTCTCTCGGGGTCTACATATATCCCTTCTTTTGAAATAATGTGCCCCTGCAACTTCCCCTCTGGCACAACAAATATGTTCTTCTTAGGTTTAGGGATATTTTGTACTTCCTACATCTTTGGAAAATTTGTTTCAGACGATGGAAGTGATCATCTCTATTTTTGGAGAAGACTACGACATCATCCAAATAAACAAAAACATTGTGGTCAATCAATCCTAGGAATTCCATATCCATGGCCCGTTGAAACATGTCTCTAATGTTGACAAGGCCAACATGCATTCTTCAAAAAGCAAAAGTGCCCCACTTTTTCCTAAAAGTGGTTTTCAAATGATCATTCTCAGCCACTAAAACATGTTTGTAACCAGAAAAGCCGTCTAATAAAGAAAACATTTATAAACCTGAGATGAGTTGCAGAAATTGCTCCATGGGAGAAAAAAGGTAATTAGCTTTGTCAGATGCCCGATTCAAATTCTTGAAATCCATACATAGTCTGATTTCTCCTTGTTGGGCGCAACCCAAGTGGAACAGTTTTGATGACGCAGTCAAAGCAGAAGGTGGCAGAAGTACAAGTTAGGCAAGGCCTAACATCATCCAGTTTTGGGAGAAGCAGCTCTGCAATTCTCGGGAGCAGGGCGCGGAACGCGGCGAAGTGACAGATAGAGATTTGTCCCATTAGTAAATGTGAAGTACTAAGGATCATCGAAGTAGTTGGAGCAGTTAAGGAAGAAGCGGTGGACTGTCAGCTACAGGGATGAAGAAGTAAAGAGACAGGATGGTGTAAAGGACCCACCATGTCAGTGTCAAAGCTGTGCGGTCAGACTGCGACTGTTAGAGAAGCGTCAGAGCCTGAAGAAGTGGCTCAAAGGACAGCAGAGCTCCAACGGAGTAAAGGAAAATCATGTTCGATAGGAGAACCGTGTCATTTTGGGTTAAGGGTGCTATGGGGTTTCGGCCCATAGTTATTGTAAAGATGTGACCTTCGGGCACAGTCTATAAGAGGGGCAATTTTGCAAAGGGAAGGGTTACATTTTTCTAGAGTGATACATTATTATTGTAAGATCTGTGCTAAGATATCTCTGAGAGGAAAAAGGCTCTGCAGCTGTGTGCGTAGAGACCTATTGTAGAGAAGATTCTACAGCTGAGTGCGCAGACTGGAACTGTTAACCCCTCCAAGAAATAAACAACGGCTCCCTTGGACGTAGCTCCAATCTGGGGGGTGAACCACGTAAATATCTGTGTTGTGCAATTGTGTTTGAGTTATTTCATGTTTATGTGTGTTCATGCTTTTAAATGTATTTTCACTTGTATATGATGAGAATAATATGTTAAGTATTGGACACATGTTTGAATAAGCTAAGTGTGAATGAACGGGAATGGAAATGATGTGCTAAGTAAAAGAACATGCATGCATGAACATTGTGGGGTTGTATTGAATATACTAAGTGTGCAGTTGTTTAGCTAGAATCATAGTTGCGCAATTGAAGGGATAACAGTAATTCAATGAAGTCTATATTGTTAAGAACTACATAGTGCACAATCACATAATTGTTATGTTATATTATGGTGAATGGTCATACGTAATTGAGCAGTCACAACAAATCAGCAAATCCTATACGTTGTCAAGGAACGCAGTTGCGCAAATACATGCTAAGGAGTGTTCTGCGAAGTAGATGTTGAGCGAGTTGTGCATTTTCACCTCGCATAACATAACCATGCATCACCAAGTTATAGAAACCTGATTCTATAACCACCCATCTTCGCTTCGAGTGAGACTTCATCCTATTCACAGGTTGATGCCGTAAGGGCCAATGAAGGGGATTTTGTTGGACTAAAGATAAAAAAACCTCGCAGAACCCGGGTCAGCCCCAAAGAAAGTAGCAAGAGGGAGTTGCAAACTAACAAAGGGTAGTGAGCCAACAAATGGTTTTGTTGCAAAGAAAGAGTAAAAGCGGAGCTTGATAAGATGCTTGATGCAGGGATTATTGAGCCAGTAGAAGAATTAGAATGGATAAGCCCCATGGTTATCCAGGATAAGAAAGCTAAAGGTTAAATTAGGATATGCGTAGATATTAGAAAGTTAAATGATGCTTCGCTGCATGACCCATTTCCTACTCCATTTACAGATGAAGTGCTAGATAATGTTGGAGGAAACGAAGCATACTCATTCACTGATGGATTCTCTGGATATCATCAGATCATAATTGTTATAGAAGACAGGAATAATACAACATTTGCTACTGAATGGGGATCATATCAGTACACAGTTATGCCCTTTGGTTTGAAAAATGCACCTGCTATATTTTCTAGAGTAGTTGTTGCTGCATTTAAATATTTTATCCATAAATTATTAGAAGTATATTTTGATGATTGGACAGTATTTAGTTCACTGAAGAACCATTATGAGAACTTAAGAATGATGTTAGCAAAGTGTGGACAGCATCAGATTTCCCTGAATCTAAAGAAAAGCATCTTGTGTGTTCCTTATGGAATCCTATTGGGACACATTGTATGTAAGCAAGGACTGATGGTTGATCGAGCCAAGGTCGCAGTTATTGTTAACCTACCAGCGCCTAACCTAGTGAAATAGCTACGCACCACACTGGGACACATAAGATATTATAGGAATTTCATCAAGGGATATGCACAAATAACCGCACCTATGGAGAAATTACTGAAGAAAGAAGCGCAGTATATTTGTACCGAAGACCATCAAAAAGGATTGGATACATTAAAAGAGAGAATGGTTACTGCGCCTATTCTAGTATTTTCGGACTGGAGTAAGCCATTCCATGTGCATGTAGATGCTTCATATATAGCCCTGGGCATTGTACTATCTCAACCAGGCAAGGGAGGCATTGATCACCCCATCGCATTCTCAAGTAGAAAGTTATCTTCAGTAGAAAAAAAACTATACCACGACAGAAAGAGAAGGCCTAGCTATGGTATATGCATTGCAGAAGTTTAGACACTATCTGTTAGGTTTTCATTTCTGCATGTTTACTGGCCATTCAGCTTTGAAGTACCTGGTCAACAAACCAGTGTTAGGGGGGATAATATGTAGATGGTTGTTACTCTTTCAAGAGTATGATTTTGAAATCATTGTTAAGCCAGGAAGATTGAATTCAGGACCTGACCATCTCTCAATAATCGAGTCAAGCGAAGAACCTAGTAACTTGGAAGACATATTACCAGATGCGCAGTTGTTTTCTATTCACATAGCAGATGACTACTATAAAGACATTGTAGACTTCCTGACTACAGGTCTAGCACATACATAGTTTACTACACAACAGAAGAAGCAGTTAGTGGTAAGAGCAACTGACTTTACCATAATTGCAGACCAATTATACAAGATAGGACCTGATGAAGTATTGTGAAGATGTGTATTAGAACATGAGAAACCTATGATACTTGCTAAAGCACACTCAGGAGTATCTGGAGGACACTACGCAAGAAGAGCCACTGCGCAGAAAATTCTAAGAGATGGACTATGGTGGCCTACATTACACAAGGATTCAAAGGAACATTGCCAAAGTTGTGATGTTTTCCAAAGGACGAGGAAGTCATCTCGTAGAGATGAGATGCCATTGATTCCACAATTGACCTTGCAAGCATTTGATAAATGGGTTATTGATTTTGTGGGACTTATTAACCCACCAGGAAAGTGAACTGGTTTGAGATATATTATCACAGCTACAAAGTATCTCACCAGATGGGCAGAAGCAAAACCAGTGAAGGATTGTAGCGCAGTTACTACCATGCAGTTCATCTTTGAGAACATCTTGAAAAGGTTTGGATGCCCGAGAATCCTAATGAGCGATCAGGGAACTCATTTCCTGAACAGAACTATTGAAGATTTGAACGAATAATTTCATATCCACCATCAGAAGAGCACACCATTTCATCCACAAGCTAATGGCACTATTGAAGCATTTAACAAAGTACTGGAAAATGCGCTGACCAAGGTATGAAATACAAATATGGATGATTGGGATTTGCGAATACCAGCTGCGTTATGCGCATATAGAAAAACTTGTAAGAAGTTGGCAGGTCACACACCTTTCAGATTAGCATATGGACAGGAAGCTTCCATGCCCATGGAATACATACTACTAAGCTTGAGAATTGCAGCATTCACAGACATGGATGATGCAGAGACGATGGAAGAGAGGCTACTACACGTAGTTGGGATGGAAGAAGATCGCTTCATTGTAGTTTTTCACCAACAAGCGCAGAAAGACAGAGAAAAAGCATGGCATGATAGGCACATCAAGTACAAATTCTTCCAAGTAGGAGACCTTGTCCTCCTCTATGACAACAAGTTCATGAAATTTCCTTGAAAATTTAAAATGCATTGGCTAGGACCATATGTTTTCAAACATGTTACTAGCGGTGGCACAGTTCAATTAGCCATGCTAGTTGGAGAAAATTTGAAAGGACTTGTGAATGGGAGTAGACTAAAGCCTTACAAGGATAGTCCTACCCCTCCAAACATCAGTTGAGAAATGCAAGAAGATTCTAAGTGTCATGTGTAGTTGAAATTGGACACTAATAATTAAAGAATAAAGAGTCTACACACAATTTTGGTAAAATGCGAAGCTGTGCTGTGAAGCACACTTAGCAAGTTGAGTTGTGAAGTAAAAGAAGGCTCGCGCTGCGAAGTTAACATCAAAGAGAAGGAAATGCACAATGAGCCTCGCAACTCACATATCCACTAGCAAGAGAGAACTCGAGCTGTGAAGATAAAAGTAAGCAAAGAGACATGCACAGTGAACCTTGCACTTGACATGACCGTTGCGAAGTCAAGGGAAACTTAGCCGTTAAAATGTCAATCAAAAAAGTAACCATTATACAGTGGTTTGGAAACTGCATGTATCCACAATTAAGGCATATTCGTCCATTGAAGGCATATTCAATGCAGGGAAAGGACGAGGATCTACGTTAGATTTGGCCATTCAGACGCATTCATTGAAGGAAAGGACCCGAGATATCAGTGTTGGCCAACAGACATAGAATTTAATGCTAAGATAGATTTTTTTGGGCACACCGTAGTGGTGAGATTCCTATAAATAGTAAGGTTTGGTTGCTTACCAGTTTTACCACAACTTTTAAATTTTTACTGCCTGTAAATTCTGAAGTATTTACCCGTGCAAGCGATTGTTACCCAGCAATATATGTCTGAGCAGTCGGCGTTAGAAGAAGTTTTGGGTGATTTCAGACGGTTTGTTCTGGAAGGCGTAATGAAGACACCTATGAAGTCGTATGTCCCAGATCGTGGTCGTTCATCCAAGAATTCTCCAAGGAACCAGCCACAACAAAAGAAGGACAAGCACAAGGCTGCGAGTGCTCAGAAGCCAATCCCACCACCAGTGACACAAGAGAGACCTAAATGTATTATTCCATAGTATATTCCTCCAAGAAGAAACGATGCACTAGACGTGCTCCTCATCAAGAATGCTCAATATGAAATTCCAATGCCACCTATGTCAAGCCATGTGCGGCTTAAAGACAATTTGCTAGGAAAAATTCCCGACTGTAAGTTTGTTGATCATGACTTGTTACACTCGGACAAGTTTCCATAGTTCCATCCCGACAAATATATGTACAGGATATTGGATGAAGCGACCCAGATAGCAACAATTCACCCGCAGGATTGGGCGGTGTCGTTAAACGCATCTGGTTTGTTGAATCTACTATGAATCCCACACTTTGATCGAAGTCTTGAGCTTAATGTCGTGGTGCGCACTTTACTGTCGTGCACGTACCACGGCTACTTATGGTTAGATCGAAAGGTGGATATAAATATTGACCTCATTGTCAGGATCACGGGCCTATGCAAAAGGGGTGTTGATCCTGCCGCTGAGTTCATGGGGAAAAATAAGGACAAAGAGTTAGTTGCACGAATTAAGACTAAATACAGCATAACTAAGTGAAGTAGTGGTTATGTAACAGCAGGAATCCAAGATCAACAACCGCGCTTTTTCGTGCAGTTGCTCGCAGGAAAGATCCTAAGGAAGTGCAGGGCAAATGAAGTTCCGGCTGCTGCAATATCCTTAACGGTGAAAGCTAAGGATGGCTTTCAGTACAATTGGGCGAGCTACTTATTGAATGAGTTTTTTCAAAGACGTCTGCGAAATGCAAGAGAACGGAGCTCCATTCCACTACAGTTGGTTACTGGTGTTGGTTTCCTTTGTAAGATGGAAGGAACCTCACTACCAGAAAGGTCTTCTAGTATTTCCTGGAGATTGCAGGGAAACTAGGTATGCCAACATGTGGGAAAACTCCAAGCCATATTTCCAAAGGACGAACAACCTCCAGTTCTTCACCTATTATGCGCAGTTGTGCAAAGTCATTAAGAAGACTCTGCACATCACCAAGGAAGTGATGACTCACTATAATCAGAAGATGACATTCAAAGCTAGATTGCACTTCATATACATACAGTCGCGCGTGATAATCATGCCTCCTGAATGGTTCAAAGGGTTGTATCAGCTCAATGCGCAGAAGATCAAGTTGATCATGGAAGACTAACCACTAGATTGGAAGGTTGAGGTGCCATCTACACTAATCACCACTTACGAGGAAAGTGAAGCGAAAATTCAAGAAGCGGGAGGTGATGAGACAACAAGCAAGCATAACCCTGAACCTAGCCAAGGAGCAGGTGAGAAGAGAAAGGAAATAGAAACATTTGTGTCGGAAGGGACACATAGGAAGAAAATGAAGGCTACCAAGCCTCCATTGGATGCGTAGTTGCATGATGATGACTATGAGTGCATCTCATCAAGAGTTTCAGCACATATTGAAGAAACACTGGCATTGAAAGAAAGCAAGGAAGAGGCAGAACAAGCAAGCATAATGGAGATCCTCGCAGAATTAAAAAGTTTGGTTGCAAGAGTCGAACATGTCCAGTGGGACTTGGTGAAAGAACCGAACTCCGATGATTGATTCGGATAGTCAAGTCAAAAGGAAGATAAAGGCTCTTGCCTTTAACATGAGACCTCGGCTAGTGAGAATCGAGCCAATGAATGTTATATTTCCAACCAATGAACTTGCTGAAAGTGCAAAGCAACTCACACATCTGGACATAAATGTTGGGATGTTACCCATAGAGGGGTTACACAATTTGCATTCCCAGATTGTAGAATAAATCAGAGACAGATACTTAGTCTCTTATAACCAATACCTGAAGCTGGAAGAAAGTTATAAGGAGTTAAAAACTGAATGCACACTAAAAACAAACGAGCTCGAGTATGTGCAGGAAAAGCATCGGAAGATACAAGAAACTGTTTCAGCAGTTTGTGCGAAGATACCTAAATGCAATGAAGAGCCAGAGGTAGAGGCAACTATACTTAAGATTGGTGCCACTGTGGACAATATTAAGGTAGAAATGATAGATATGGAGATTTCCTAAAAGGAGAAGGTTGTTGATTTGGAGGCGCGACAGCAATCTGAAACATCGTGCAAGATAAGGAAGTGAGTGTCAAAGCACAGAAGGCTTCCGTAGAAGTGGCGAGATGTCAAAGCCTGCTGGATGAAATTTCTTAAAGTATGGGCCACACTGCAGGAACAACCAGAATTGCAGAAAGTCTAGGATGAAGTACAACAGCGACAGAAAGACCTGGATGCTATGAATATGGCCATGAAGGATTTGCCACTAAGGAAAAGAATTCAGAAATTTGCAGAGAAGAGGGAGCTTCAGAGATAATTAGAAGCGCTGAGGGAAAAGGAAGTTGAGACTTCAGTGAAGCTACAACCACTACAGGAAGAAGCGTTTGAGCTTTCAAAGGAGATTGAGTAGAAGTTACAAGAACTCCAGGAAACAGAAGATGTTGTGAAGGAGAAACTTTTGGAACCAATCTCAGAGGAAATGCTCGAAATAGTAAGAGATTTTGAGCAAGAATCCAAGGATACAATTGTGAAGTTACGCACAACTTTTCAAGAGTTCATTGCGAAGTCAATCATTTCAGATGGTGTGCAGGTGGAACAGCCTAGTCAGAGTGGCTCGGGGACGAGCCACATGTGAATGTTAGGGTCCTGTTGGGTACATCCCAAGTGGAACAGTTTTGATGATGCAGTCAAAGCAGAAGGACGGTTTTGATGGAAGAAGTACAAGTTAGGCGAGGCCTAACATTAGCCAATTTTGGGAGAAGTAGCTCTGCAATTCCCGGGAGCAGGGCACGAAATGCAGCGAAGTGACAGATAGAGATTTGTCCCCTTAGTAAATACGAAGTAATAAGGATCAGCAAAGTAGTTGGAGCAGTTAAGGAAGAAGCGGTGGACTGTCAACTATAGGGATGAAGAAGTAAAGAGACACGATGGTGTAAAGGTCACACCATGTCAGTGTCAGATCTGCGCGTTCAAACTGCGACTGTTAGAGAAGCATCAGAGACTGAAGAAGCGGCGCAAAGGACAACAGAGCTCCAGTATAGTAAAGGAAAAGCATGGTCGATAGGAAAACCGTGTCATTTTTTGTTAAGGGTACTATGGGGTTTCGGCCCATAGTTATTGTAAAGATGTGACCTTCGGGCACAGTCTATAAAAGGGGCAATTTTGCAAAGGGAAGGGTTAGATTTTTCTAGAGTGATACATTATTATTGTAAGACATGTGCTAAGAGATATCTGAGAGGAAAAAGGCTCTGTAGCTGTGTGCATAGAGACCTATTGTAGAGAAGATTCTGCAGCTGAGTGCGCAGACTGGAACTGTTAACCCTTCCAAGAAATAAACAACAGTTCCCGTGGACGTAGCTCCCATCTGGGGGTTGAACCATGTAAATACCTGTGTTGTGCAATTGTGTTTGAGTTATTTCATGTTTATGTGTGTTCATGCTTTTATATGTATTTTCACTTGTATATGATGAGAATAATATGTTAAGTATTGGACACATGTTTGAATAAGCTAAGTGTGAATGAACGGGAATGGAAATGATGTGTTAAGTAAAAGATCATGAATGCATGAACATTGTGGGGTTGTATTGAATATACTAAGTGCGCAGTTGTTTAGCTAGAATCATAGTGCGTAGTTGAAGGAATAACAGTAATTCAGTGAATTATGTATTGTTAAGAATTGCATAGTGCACAATCACATAATTGTTCTGTTATATTATGGTGAATGGTCATACGTAACTGAGCAATCACAACAAATTAGCAAATCCTGTAGGTTGTCGAGGAACGCAGTTGCGCAGATACACACTAAGAAGTGATCTGCGAAGTAGATGTTGAGCAAGCTGCGCATCTTCACCTCACATAACATAATCGTGCATCACCAGGTTACAAAAACCTAATTCTGTAACCACCCATCTTCACTTCGGGTGAGACTTCAACCTGTTCACAAGTTGATGCCGAAAGGACCAGTGAAGGGGATTTTGTTGGACTAAAGATAGAAAAATCTAGTAGAACCCGGGTCATCCCCAAAGAAAGTTGCAAGAGGGAGTTGCGAACTAACAAAGGGTAGTGAGCCAACACTCCTGGTTTCTTCCTTGCTAGGATCAAATTAGAAACCAATTAAAAAATTCAAACCTTGAAGATAATCATGGCATCCAATAACTTCTTCAACTCCTTCTGAATCAATGGTTCCATGGTTGGGTGTACCTTTCTAAGTTTTTTGTTGGAATAGTTTGACACCTGAATTCATAGGAATAACATGTTTTTTGTTTGTTTGCTCGAATCTCCCTAACTTGCGGGAGTGGCATGTGGTCTGAGAAACCATGACCTGGGGGCATCTAAGCCATCAAAATCACCCAGGGATCGCACCCAGCCTGGACCGCACCATCCTCAACTTGACTAGGCTTTTGGGTGTTTCCTCCCAACTAAGTCACCCCTAAGGGGAATTGAACTCGGTTCACCTTGCTGACGAGACCCGCACCTTAACCGAGTTAGCTAGAGAGAATTGACCATAGGAATAACATGTTGAATGATTTGGGTGTCATATTTTTTCAATTCATCGTAGGTCCATTCCAAAACATCCTTGTATTGCCTAAACAACTGAATGAATCTTTGTTTCTCTATGGAATAACTATTTGTCTTGACATTAACCGGTTTTCTGAATTCCTCTTGCAGATCAAATAGTTTCTCCAAGGACATCAATCCTTTAGGTATAAGATTCCCTTTAGCAGATTCATCATTGTCAATGGACTTTGTAAATTAGCATCGCGCTCCTCAACAATAATAGCATAATATTTGAATTTGTTCTCACTAGTGAGGAAATCAATGATTTGTTAGTCGTCATTAAATACTCTCCAACTGGCCACATTGTCTAGTACAGATGGCCTGAAAAGAAGCTCAATGGAAAAAATTTCATTTAAAGGAACTAAACAAGAAGGAGGTTAACTAGAATATTAGCTGCAACATTCATAGGACGAGGTATAGCATTGATATTAAAAGCTTTGAATTTTAAAATTAGATTATATACCTCTACTTGGTAACCTTTCAAATGTGGAGACACATAGTGTATAGTGTTTCTTATCTATTTGATAACAATCTCAAAGTCCCAAAAAACTCTTGATTTTTTTACTTGAATATTAATTGTTTTTCTAAGAAATTGGATAAGGGCCTCATATTCGGTTGTGTTATTGGTATACTCAAATTCTAGTCTACAAGAAAGGTAAGTTTTTTTTATGTTGTGGGTCAACAAGGACATAATCGGCCCCTTCCCCTTCATGCGTTTTAGAGACACTAGAGTAGAATTTCCAAAGTTACTATCTAAACTAATGTTAGAATCTAAGCTATTATCTAACCCTACTATATTACAATCATTCTCACCATTCCATGAAAATTGAAGGAGCTCAGACTATGTATCAATTCCAGGAATTGCTTCTTCAACCTGATAAAAACCTAATTATGTTTCCAAGAAATAATTCCTAAGGATGGACTAAGTGAAATTCACATGTTCATTATTTCCTTCCAGCTTTGTGGTAGCATTTTTCATATGAGCTTCTCTGTCTACCCAAATTTGATTCAGTTTCTTATATGGCAAACAAAAATGAGACCAATCGGTGGAAAAATATCCTTGTGACTTGCTAGACCAATCTCTACTGAGAAATAACCCATATGCTTCAAGGATGTCTATTACTACAATATCAGTAAACTAGCAAACCCTTGGATATGTTACCAATCTGATCAAGAAAAATTTCAATTCACTTATTACCTTAGCATCAGATCTATTGATTTGAATGATCCTGGAAGGGAAAAGGATCAGTTTTCCATTAATATTATTTCACACTGAGTAAGGCATCACATTAGAAGAAGCCCCAAAATCAACTAAACAATTGTGTATATTGTAGTTATTGATTTCAAAGGTTAAAAGAAAAGGTGGAGTATGGGATTTAGACTTACCTCCAATATTGGCCTCATTGATCTCTTTATCTTGCTCAGAACCAACATCTTTATCCCCTTTTCTCTTTGCTATGGTTGGTTGTGAATCAAAATTCATCCCAAAAGCCTCCATCAATAATTTCCTCTACTAGGGCATATTGCACAATCCAAACAATGAAATATTTGCTCTACTTTGCTTAAAATATTCAATGCCATTATAATCCATACCTTGACTAATATCTTTACTTCCCAGAGTGATAGAAACTCCAGGTGAACAAGTTGAAGCTTTATTGTTCATAGGAGGAACCGTTTTTTACAGTTGAGATACAGTACTAGCCTTATGATTATGTAAAGTCTCACTTGTCTTCTAAGGTTGATTATTAATTTGATTTATTTTAGCAGGGATTGTTTTTGTTTGACTTAACCAAAGAAGCTACCTTTTCTAGTGACTACAATAACCTTAGTGGGAGTGGAATTGTTATTTACAAACCCTTTTCTTCTGAGAGTGTAATTTCACGGGGTTGTCTGCACATTATGAATTCCAGTTGCATGAGAATTGTCTTTACTTTCTTCCTCCAAACTTGGTTCCCAATCCCATAGTAACATGGTGGTTTCTTTAGAGTCTTGTTCATATTCATTTGTTTTTTGATTTTAAGACTCCTTGTCTTCTTCCTCATCAAGTAATTGTTTGTTTAGTAGTTGGTTGATCATCAATGTCATTGAATTAATCCACTGTAGGCAAGTCTTTTCTAAATGATTCATTTGACGATATGTACAAAAATGGTCCATACCTACATCTTTCATATTGAATGTGAATGAATCGGTTTCTAGGGATTTTGGTGCATTGTCCTTCTTAAAAAAGGTTCTGAAAGATTTCTTTCCAAATGATCCCTCCCCATAATTCTTCTTTAGATCAACTATTTTGTTGGATAACTTCTGAACTAGTTTAACCACACTTCCAATATCATTAGGATTTTCTTTAGTTGGTTTAGTCAACAACATAGGTTTCTTAGAAAGTGTGGATTTTTGTTCACTTTCATTCGAATGTTTTATGATGCTCAACATTTCAAGTTCTACCTTCTTAGCTTCCTCAAATTTTTCAGCCAAGGCACCTCTTCTAGCTCTTTTAACAAACATGGAAACTAAGGGATGAAGAGTTGAGGTATAATACTCCATTATAACTTCCTGAGCAAGCTGTGCATTAGCAGGAAATTTATTCAATACAATTGTGAAATTTTGATTAAATTCTTTGATTTTTTCTTTTTTGTCCATTTTCAAAGCTAATAATTCTCTCATTAAAGTGGTTGGAGTTTTTTCTTCCCCAAATTTGCTCGAAAAGCTCTTTTCAAAATCATCTCAACTTACAATTGATCGAGGTGGGAGATTGAAATACCATGTGGATGCTTTGTTTTCAAAGGTATAAGGGAATAATCTGCATACGACATCCTCATTCTCAACACTCATTAATCTGAGATCCAAATAAAAAATATTAATGTTGTCCTCTAGAGTGCATTCTTTATCATGATCAAATTTTGAGAGCATGTGCTCAAGATGCTTAGGTAAATCATGGAGTTGCCTAGCTAAATTCAATGGCCCTGTGATCTCCAAGTTGCTACTTGTTTATGAGCCATAATGTTAATATGGGGAGGTGATTCTAGTGGAGTAGGGATATCATGAGAATGAGGTGTCTCGAGAGGCGAAGGTTCGAAATGATCTAGGTGCTCAGGGATCTCTTGTAATGTTAAATCCACCAAATCTTCTAAGAAGTCTAACAACATTGAATTCTTTATTTATAACTTTATTACATGAAGCACGCCATCTAGGTAGTGAAGGAGTTATGGGTAATTGTCCAATTTGCTTCACATATGACCTGGTAAATTGATAGAGAGTATTAAATTCTTGGTGAGGAACTGCAAAGAGACCCTTAGTGTTAATGCCTAAATTTCGCACATGCGACATTTTGGCTAATCTTGCAGTAAGGCATCATATACATATAGCATGCATCCCACCAAAGACATCCTCGTCAGATCCAGAAAGCAACATGAGTCCAAAGATGCCAAAAACATTCAAAAGAAGAGGTAGCGTAATTACACCTATGATAGACCGTGCTACAGTGCATATTATCAATTTTGTTCTCGCGCTATACTAGCACGAATTTCCCTTAAAAATCCACGCGACTATTAAAACAAAGGGACCACAACCACCCTCGGCACATTGAAGGCTCCATCACCTCCAAGAATTCGAATTTGGCTCCTCGTGTACTTAGGTTCATTGAATGGCCTCCCTTTGTGTACTTTGGAGCTAAATCATGGAGTTAATGAGTCCACATTTGGATCTAGTTGTTTCTTGGCCACTTCTTGGCCTATAAAAGGAAGCCATGGGCATGCATCTAGTAAGGAGAAATTAGAGCAAGGTTATGCTTCTGGAACTGTGTTGGAACTTCTTCCACATCTTCCCATACCTACTATCATTCTTCAAGCTCCCTTGCCACCTTCCTCCAATGGGAAAGTGTTTCTCCCATTGTTATTTCAAGTTATTTAGCATTTAGTGTGGACAAAAAGGACCTCCCTAAGGGAGATTGTTGGATTCCATTTGAATCCCACACCTCCTAGGTGGCACTTCATGTAACAAGCTTGACCATTGGGCAATCTAAATTTGTTCTACCATTTGCTTCTTGTTGTGGTTTGCATAATCTCACTCCCTTTGTTTTATTTCAAGTTATTTTCAAGTTTTTGTTTCATTTTTTTGTTTTTACTAACAAGGGCTTGTAGGATCTATTTGGGGTCTCTCACATTTGCTTTATGTACTACAATATTGGGCCTTGTTGACAAACTCAAAGGCTTTACTCCAAAGTGGGAAGTGTTGCACTCCTTTGTGCAAATTTTCCCACAATAGTATTTATGGCGACTCCACTATACTTTTTGTTCATTTCTCTTTAACGAGATTGTTATTTGTTGCATAACTAATTTTGGGTTCTTATCTTGTGCAGGTGAATATGTCCATACCTTCCAATCCCAGAATTCAACCTCCTCTTGGTTGGAATTGTTGTTTACACAATTGTGTGGACCCCAGCGCCCCAAGTGTGCTACTCGCGCTGATTTCTCTTCGATAGTCGTGCTACCTGCGCATTTTAACAAACCCTCACCCATGTGGTAATTTAATTTTTGTTCGCACGACCTTGTTGTGTTGTAATCACGCTACTCCGTAAGTGACTGTATTTTTCACGTGATTACGCATATGTTTCTGTGTTTTCTGTGCTACTGCCATTCATTTGCTTTTTATTAGTTTTGCATACAATCTTACAGTCCCAATGACTGATCACTAATGAACCATAATTAAATTAACTTGCAATAGTTAGTTTTTGTTTAGTAATTATCCCACTTAGACCAATATTAGGGAGTAAAGAGTCCTTCTCTCTTGAAATCGACTTAGGTAACCAAATTTGAGGGTTTCAACGGGCCTCATTGTTGTTACTAGTATTTAAGACATTTTTTTTTTGTTTACTTTCTATGTTTTTAGGAAAAGTAGTGTAAATCCACTTTTGCACACAAGCAAGGACCTAAAGACTCTAATATCCCTAAGTATGCTCTTCACCTCACACTTCATGTGAGCTTAGTGAATCAGAAAAAGGTGAGAAGTGTGAAATACCGCCATTGCACACTTTTATTTCATTTAGCATTTTGTTAGCAAGCACCATTAACATCTTTTAGAGTTGATGTTAAATCTCCATTTGCATTTTCTTTAATCTCTTTAGTTAATTGTAACAATCAATTTGCTTATCTCACATGTTTGCATCACTAGCACACACTAAGGGACCTAAAAGCTCTTCCAATCGGAGTATGCTCTTCACCTCGCATTACTTGTGATCTTGTTGAATAAGAAAGGAAGGGAATTGTGAAATACCTCCCTTACACTCCTTAAGTGACTTTGGACCCTTAAAATCAACACTTGTAATTTCCAACCAACTAAAATCCTCCACGAGGGGTCACAAAATAACATTTTAGCTAGGTAGGATTGATTGGGATAGGCATCCATTAATGCCAACCAATATAGTTTCATTAAGTTTTGAAACATAACATTTTCGAATTATAGGGTACTATTAAATACTGGTATCAACAAGTGTCAAAAGAAAACCCGAATAAGAAGTGCATCGTGCCCAAGGAGGTCAAAGCTAAGGTATAGTTTCCTTTCCCTCTCCAAAGAGCCACTCATATTTTTGTGGAGGTGACACTATACCACCCAAGCAGAACCACTTATCCACACTTGACACATGTATCTTAGTGGCCAAACTTAGGATATCCCCAAGGAGTAATTGTGAGTGAAATTAACTCATGAAATCAGATATTTCCGTTGGAAAATGTTTCCAATCTCTTTCGGGACATAGCCCCATCACCGGTATAACTAACTCATTATTACCTTCACTACCCAATCATTGTAAGGATCTCATTATCACCATCGATTGTGCTTTTTGAAGGCCCGGTTACATTTGAGAGGAAGGACGTATGTATTTAGGGGATTTACATTTATTTTATTTTTAAATACAAGTTCACTAACTCGTAATTAAAAAGAGGCTACATGTGGGAACTTTTTCACTAAACTGACATAGCACATACCACTCACTTTTCACCATTTTGCATCTATTGTGGTTGGCATATTTTTGCATTTGTTCAATTGTGTTTATTTTCATCATCACTCTCACTTGTCACTAAACTTCCACCATTGAGGAACAAAACCCCCTAAGTCAATTTCGTCGACTACAATTCCTTTCCCCTCTCTCGAGGGGTTTTTTCCCACTTTCTCCCCGCGGATCACGTGGGAGACACTCTAGCTGGGGCCGCTCCTAGGCAACATTGATAGGATCATCAGGGAGGGGCTACTCCTTGCTTGAAGCATTTTCTCCCCTTGGAGAAAGCGTAGATCCTTTTGCTTCATCCTCTCGTGGAAGAGGCATCCCATCATTTTCTCCCCTTGGAGATAACTTTGACCCCTTTGGTTCACCCTCTCATGGAAGAGGACCCCCTTTATTTTCACCCCTCAGTGGAAATCCACCTTCTTCTCCCCCTTCGGGAGGAGGGCATACATCATCCTCGTCCTCATATCAGGGACATAGATCACCCCCACATATTCCCTGTTCTCCCCCTCAAGGAAACACCCCACAACATACAATGGCAAGACCTAACTTACCTTTCATGGCTAGCTTAAATCTCTTTGATCTAGCCAAACTGATCAATGACCCTATAGCACATGATCAAGCATGTCCAACAATGCATGACAAGTTCCCCTCAGATATCCCTAAGTTTGAATGGAAACAAGGAGATGATCTATCCAACCACGTCATGTCATTCCACTTATGGTGTTCCTCCAATAACATAGTGGAAGACTCCGTGAGGCTTCACCTCTTTCAGCAAACCCTTACAAGAATAGCTGCAAAATGGTATGTGAAATTACCAGGAATGACCTATGCCACCTTTGGAACAATGACCATTTCATTTCTCATGTACTTTCATCTTCCCAATCATCATGACCTCATCTCAAAATTCTCACATAATTTTGATAAAATACCTCTACCCACATAGAATACAACATCCTTGAGTGGCGTAGACGTTGAACGTTCTTGTTGAATTGGTTCATCAAGTCACTCCAACCCGCAATCGTAAAGGATGTGGCAACATCAATGACCCAAACTGAGGAAGAGGCTATCCTTAAGGCTCGACATTTTGAACTCATCTATGCACAATCCAGTTACTTATACACCATCCTACCCAATGCCCCTAGGCATCGATCTTTGGATTCTACATCTATGGGTTCATCACATTCAGCAGATGGGCTAATCGGGTCCATTTCCCAACAAGGAAAGGTTCCTTCGCCTCCTACTCATGTGCCATTCAACATGGCACAATAGTACGCACCCATCCCTCCCATGTCGGCACCCCCTGCTCCTACATAAATCCTTCGTTTGGTCAGCTACGATATGGACCTTACAGTCCTACCTATCCCAATGTAAGCCAAACATTGGCAATACCTCCACCGAAAATGGTGCAATATGATCCTACCTCCACATCATATGGAGTGCAAACAACATTTATCCCACCTCTGGGGTATAATCCTTATTACCCATTTCCAGGTCCCCCTGGTATTGCCCCCATGCCACATTTGGGGGTCAATTTAGTTCAACCTTCTTTCACACAACAAGCTCAATAGTTTGAGCAGTTGAACATCTCAAATCCCCAACATCCTCAAAATCATGGGAAGAAGAAAGGTAAGAACAAATGGAACCAGCAACAGGGGAAAGGGGGCAACCCCTTCCCTGGAAAACCAAAACCAGGGTAATTAGCCTGCATGGGCTAATAACCCCCCCCCCAAGAAAGGGAAGAAAAATAACCTAAGGACCAATTATTCTTTCTCCATTTGTGGAGAGTATGGTCACTTCACTCACCATTGTCCCCTCATCCCTGACTGCCAACAATTGGTCGAAGCCAAGACAAGGACAATTGTGAAACCCCCTCATGTGCCTAATATTCCACAACCCAAAACTGTCATCTTTCAACAACCTGTTGATGCCCCGAAGATCGCAGCATCAAGTAGAAAGGGATTCTCCCCGGTAAACCATCCCAATTAGATTGTCCACTATTTGGTATGGGGAATCCGTCTGGTTAACGGTTCTGGCTACCGTAAGATTTAAAGTTTGCTATTACTTCTACCGGTTACGGCCCGATCCACCGTTTATGTATTTTATTTTAAAGATGATATGCAAGTGCCCTAATCTAATTTAATTTAAATGCAGAACTTGAAATAGATCTATATCTAAAACCGAAATAAATCTAATCTAACCTTGCAAGGAGCAAAATGTAAATATGAGTAATGTGCTGAAAGAAATATCTAAAGATTGCATGGATAGCAATTTAAATCATAAAGAAACATTTTCAGCAAAAGGTTAAAGATAATAAAGATAGATTTAATCCACATAAAAGCATCCTATTACTCATTTAGGAGGAACATCATTGCACAGAAAATAGCAAGATCATTCATTACACAGAAACAATTCAGAACAACAAAGAAAGATCTCACAACAATGTCAAAATGTCATAAGAATAATCTAGCAAGCATCTAATCCACATTTCCAGGCAAAACAAATGTCCTCTCCAGGCTCTTTATTAGGCAAAATCGCTTTCTTGGAGCAAGCTACGAAGTAGTTTGTACGAGCTAAGAAAATTCTTTTCCCTGCAAAAAAGTCCTCTTATTCTTCTCCTAATCTTCTATTTATAGCTTTACAAAATGCCCCTTGGGATAACAGGTGTACCCTAATTCTGGAATCTTATAATTTGGATTTTGGTGTACAATTACCTATTTTCCAGATTCGTGGGACACCTTTCATACAAGACAAAATGACAGCCAGCTGTCCCTTTAAAGTATTTACAAAATAAAGGAGATAAAACAAATCAACTTCTGATCTCAGCTGGCTTCTTTCTGTTGATTTGCTGATCGGCCTCCAACAACAGGCTCGCTTGCAGATGCTTGGCCATCTATGCTTTGTACATGAGTAGCCCAAAGATTAATCTCTTTCACTAAAATCTTGCCCCGAAGAGATATTGTCGCCTTTGCCGCGATTTCATGCTTGCACAAGTCCAATTTGACTTGTGTTGCCCCTGAAGTAGCATCCTGAGCGATTGCTTCTAGAAAGTAAATATGTACAGCAGGCTGAGCAATGAACTATTGTAGCTCATCCTGGGTCATCACCTCTACCTTTCTGATATACTCCAAATCCTGGTCCAACTCACTTTGCAATTCAGTCAGCCTTTGCTCTTGTGTCCGGAATTCATAGATAGTCTCTGGTAGGATCAAGTGGCACTTGCCGAAAGATTCTTTGATTTTAGAGTAGAACGAGTGACACTTAAGGATAGTTTTCTTAATCTCCAGGCTCAGCTTGGCGCCATAGTCTTTACTCAAATCTAGAACTCCTGTATCTAGATCACATTCGTCTTCAGTGGGGATGTGCAAGTTTGAGGGGAATCCAGACTTTCCCTTTCTCCATTCAAACTGTTGCTTTAATTCCTCCACATGTTTGGCAAATTTATCCCTGTTCCTCAAAGCTCCGCCTTCCATGACTGACATTTTATTAATCATTTCTTTCACGCTGCAAACTTCATGAGATATTTGTACTAGCAGCTGATGGGATTTTATCCGCATATCACATGCCTGCTTGTGAAATGTGAGCAGATCTTGCTTGTCCTCTGCTGCATCTTTGAGTTGACCCAACAATCGCTCCTTCTCTTTAATCATCCCTTCATACTCATGTTTGTGGAGGTGAATTTGTTCAGCTCTGCTGGCCTCAATTTCTTCTAATTCTGTTATGCGGGCTTTTAAATTCTTTTGCTCATCTTTCGAAATGGCCGACTGCATTTCTAATGAGTTTTTCTCATTCTTACGCTGGAGAACTTTTGAATTCACCTTTGATTGCTCTTCTACCAACTCATTGTATTTCCCTTTCAATTTATTTGCCTCCAACACCTCCCTCTTCCTATCATCTCTGATCTTAAAACATTGATCCCTGTAATGTTTTACTTGATCCAACAAAAGATCAATATTGGCTTTACTTGCTTCGGCTGATGCCACAGTCCATTTGGCTTGGAACGACGGGTCGGCATCAGTTCTTTGGACCAATGTGGTCTCCGATACCCATAATTCATATTCGTCAACCCCACTTTCCATTTTCTTTCCCCTCCTATCAATAATGCCCCTTTTCCGCTCATGGAAATATACGGTATCCAAGTCTGCTACTTTACGCTGCTTCCTGGGATTATATGGGGTCAATGCTAAGCTCCCTAAAGAGGCACTCCCTTCCTGAGTTGTCCCTGGAGAGTATATCAATGGTGGGTCCACCTCCATGTCTATTGGAGTAGATGGATCCGGCTCGGGAGACTTCTCTGTCTGTTCTTTCTCCTTCGCTCCTGCTAGCTCTTCTTATTGTGCTTGTAATCTAGTTGCTTCTTCTGTCAGGAGCCTTTCTTCTTCCTCATGCTTCTGTTCGGCAGCTTTCTCTTGGAGCACTCGATCTTCTTCTTCCTTCTAGATCCTAGCGGCCTCTTCCTACTGTTTCAATTGAGAGGCTTGATCGTGTTGCTCTCTTGCAACTTCCTCTTGCTCAAGCTTGGCAGTCATCTCACTTTGAATTCTTGCTTCTTCTTGGTCCTGCTGCTGCTTGAGGGTTTGCTCTTGGAGCACTCTGTCCTGCTTCTCCTGCTCTAATCCTGATGGATCCCCTGATTGCGAGGCCAATGCCTCCCACTCTCTTTGGATCAAACCAACAGGTTTGGGGCTCGGATACTTCAAGATTTTCTTCTTGTAACGTTTCCCTAGCGCGGCTAGGTTGCGGGCACTCCTGAAGAATTCCTCATTTAGGTCCACAGCATGAGCATATTCAAAAGAGATCTTGAGGTCTGCACAATGTTGATTGGCCGCACCGTAGGGGTCATGCCTTTTGAAAGGGACCGTGCCAAAATGGAACACTTCTAAGCCTTGAGCGTAGTTTTCCCCATCTCTTGCTCTCAAAAGGCTGTAAGCTTCGATGGTGAATGGCATGGGAGGATACATGCTCTTCTTTCGATCTGTTAAGATCTTACTTATTGCGTCGATGTCAAAGAGTTGTCTTATGGCCTCCTTATGAATTACAAAATCTGTAACATATCGAGGGAAAATAAATGGTTCATGAGTTCCTCCACTCATCCTGATGTATGTGCCTTCGGCATTGTGATAATAGTCCCCGAATGTTTCAATGATAGGCATTGCATTCTCCGACATACAATCTGGTTCTTCTATGAAAATAAGCTGGTACAATGGCATGATAAATCTCTCGCAAATCATTTTGTAGTGGTTTGCGTATTTACTTGCCCATGTGCATCGATAAGCCATGAAGACGGCTGTTTGTTTTGGCTTCCATGAGCAACCCAAGTCCGGGAACGTATGCTTGCTTAACAAACAGTCAATCAAGTATGAGGACATGAAAAACTCTACCTTCTTTTGGGTTAGCCCTCCCTGGGCCGCTGTCAGCTATGAGGCCAAACTGTCTGAAATTATGTCAGCCCAGTTAAAGATGGTGCCATTCATGGCTATATGAAACATCACTGGCACCCATCCGATTTTAAATACGTTTCCATTAGGCATGCTGAAGAGTCAATTCAACATCAGCACGATGAGTCTGTAAGGGGTCTTTAGGAGGCTTCTTTCATACTCATTGTTCTGCCTCTTCCTAATCTGCCTGTCGTTTATTTTCATCTTCTGGGCAGATTCTAGGGGGTCCATTGGATGTCTTGCTATCCAATCACCGTCCAAACAAGCTTTGGGTGAAGGAAATCTGTAGGCAGTAGCGACATGCTCAGGAGCGAAAGATGCTAGGCTTAACCCATTCTTATCATTCATGAGCCTCGTGTCGGTCTGGATGTGGGGAATTAGCCATCCAATAACATGGAAACAAGGGAACAATTCGGGACGAGTTGTTGCCTTATGCAAACAAGACCTTCGGATGTTGGCATACACCAGAGCATCCTCTATGGAGGCTATTGTACTATCCTAAGCTATAATGAACCTGTACACATCTCCCCATTGAAATTCAGGGGCAGAGCTCCCAGGGGAAACACCAGTGGTAGCTTGCGTGTCAGCAAACATCGTCTCGAGATAAGTATCTAATAGGATTTCCACAACTTAGTCTAAGTTTCTTTTCTGTGCGGCCTTCTTCTTTGCTGACCTCCTATGCATGATAATCCTGTGGTGAGCAAGGTAATTTCAATAAGGAGCATGCATATGTTCATCCAACTATTAAAATGCAAAGTGACAACAAAATTGACAGAGGTGGCTTTAGTGAGATGATTTCCTTTTTAAGCATGTGCAACAGTCATGGCAAGATTCAGAACATATTATTTTCACATTATGGAGGTTGCTTCAAAAAATAATCAATTATATCATCATCTCAGCTATCGCTTCACAGTTGAAGAATATGAGAAATATTAGAAGCAAATGTCAATAAGCTACACAAGCTACTGTTATTTCATTTATCGGACAAATTGAAATATAGCTTAGGATCACAGTCACTTTGACTTTATGCTTATAGCAGGACATCAACATGGTGGAGGGATGGCAAGGTAATCTTTTATTCACGCCATTCATTCTACAGCGCACAGATGGCTTCTACGTTTCCACACAAACTTACTGTGAAGAAGGCATCAGAACAATAATGGCGCAAAGACGATTGCAAGGATGTGCGAGCCTAAAGATAATTTATGCGCTAGCGCCTAACATTATTTATGCGCCAAGGCCTAAACTCTTAACATGCGCTAGCCTAAAATATTTCATGCACTACCGCTAAAAGAGTTATATGCGCTAAGGCCTAAACATGATTTCTGCGCTAAGGCCTAAACATTTAAATGTGGCATTTTCGTGTGCCAATGTTTGAACGAATTTTATGCGCCAACACTTGATAGTGGAGTTTGCGCAAAGATGGGAAAAAACACGTAGCTGCTGGGCTCTGTCAGTTAAACCTCCGAGCTAGGTTATCAAGTTTCCACGTTGGCTTGGTAAGTTTTTTCGACATATCCCAAGTTGGTTCCGGCCGAGCGCGACGTTTTACGCACCCTGGGCGTGAAAGGACAAATATTTCGCTTAGATTTGATCTCCAGATTGCGGCATTTGACGAATGACCAAGTGACTTAAGCCATCCTTTTAATGCTGGTTCAGACCACAAACTTCATGGCCAGAGCAGGGAAAGCAATTCATACTTTTAGAAAACAGAACCCTACCCATGGAATAAAATTTAAATAGAAACAAGCTATCACGCATCCAAAAAAAAACATAAAAAACTTTCAAATGCGGCTATGGGGAGACGCGGGTTTCGCTTGGCAATGAATTTGTCGTTCAGGGGTGTGGGGAAGTGGGGCTTGATCTTGGAACGAGAGCTCTGCGAGGAAAACCTGGGACGCCGAAAACGCGACAAAGGGAAATGCCTCATGCACCTATGAGATAGGGCCATACATGCCCTAGTTTGCATGCAACGGCCTCATATCCTCATCGCTTTAGAGTAAGAGGGTGAGATCCTAGGCCGTGTTCTCAGTAGTTCTTTACAGAGTATGAAAGACGGCAAACATTCTATTTAACCGGGTAAAAACCTCGGAAACAATGAGAGAAATAGGGAGAAGAGCCTACCTGTCAGACTGGCAGAGTTTCTGAATACTGGTGTCTATTCTGAAACAGGCGATGGCTTCCGCAGGTGTTCAGTGAATGGTAGCAACTTTCGAAATGTGAGTCCTGAGCAGCGAGTGCAAATGATACGGTGAGTTCCAAAGGATTTTGGATATGTTAAATAGGGTGGCAACTAATGTCACGTACGTCCAAAGCTGGCTAGGTTATGAGCACGGGGCTCGAGGACTCCACCATTAAAAGTGACACATGGCCTTATTAAAGACCCTACCAACTCCGTCGGTGCACAAGGATCGAAGAGATATTTTCGCGCAAAGCACTGAATACCGATTTAACTTTTGCCTTAAGGTAGCAAGCATAATCTTTTGCATTGTATGCTAAGTGCACGTTCAAAAATAAACCTTGTGCACAAGCGGCGATCCTTGCATTACGGTTTCACTCATAAAACTGCGCCAAACATGGGCTATCGAGAAAGACAAAGCACAGATTTGAAAGCGGGAGGGATAAATATAGCTCCTGCGCCAATGGCGCCGATTCTATTATCACAATTTGTGCTGAGAGAGATGCACCAACTCTTAATTCTTCCAAGAAGATGAAATGCAGCTCCAAGGCGAGGAAGATAAGGATAGTTCTTGCGCCTTCGGCGGCCGAGGAATGGTTATCACTTGCGCTAACGATGGCCGGCTTATTGTTAAAAAATGCATGCCGAATAAAAGACTTGAGACTTGTCAAAAAATGGGCAGCTGAGTTAGAGCCAACGTATGCGTTAGGCAGAGGACTTGTGGTCAGAGTTTGCACCGAGCGGGGAACTTATCTTTTGGAGGCGCGCCAAAGCAACGGACGACTTAAGGATGGAACTTGTGCTACAGCAGGTGAATTAAGACTAAAATTCGCACTGAAGAGAAAATACTGCTTTTGCCTCCAAAAAATCAATGAGAAAACTCTTTTGGAAGCAGGTGATGAAATTCTGCCAAGTTAGAGAAAGAAATAAACTCGATTGACAAAGGAAAAAACTTGCTACAAAAGTATTGAAAGGAGGGGCCCCAAACACCTTCAAAATTTTGGGGAGGGATGTTGTATCAACATTAATTGGCGAATCGTTGGCGAACACAGATCTCTGAAAAACTCTCTTGTTCACCGGAAGGATTCTTTTAAAAGTTGTTCACCTTATGTGCAGCGGTCGACTTGAGCGTTCGAATCTCGGCGAAGGAAGTAGTCACTTTATCCGTTGGTCATCGGGATAGGGGAGCTTTGATAAAGACATCCTTAAAACTTTCCAAGGGCCAAAATATGAGGTTCATTTTAGAAGATTCATCCTTCAGATGACCACTGTCATCGGACTCCACAGGATTGTAACAACATCTTGTAGACACTATTGCTCTTGTTCCTCATTCCCATGCTGCATACATCCTTTTGGATGTTTATGTTTTTTACAGCTTTTTGCTGTTTGAGCCTTCCAGAAATATTTTCCTTAGAATTATGATATTTGATTTTGGTTCTTCAATCCATAATGTCCTTTTGTGCGAGCGAGAGATTTTATTGATTTATCAATACTCACGGACGGAGAAGAACCTAGCTTGAGCTGATTCTTTGGGACAGCTTTCTTAACTTGAATGTTTTGCTTTATCTCAGCCATGCTTTGATTGAGGCGAGAATTTCTGGAAAACAGACCCTGGATTATAAGCTTTTTTTTGGCTTTTGATTTGCAACATGGAGTCACTTCAATACCCTATGCCTTCGAGATGTGCTTCCTTTCTGTGGATCGAACCATAGCGATCCTCTTGAGATGCTTTTAAGTGTGAGGGTGGATGGAGCCCGAAGAAAGTGATAAAGATAATCATAAATCTCTGCTATTTAAACAAGGGTTATTGCGACCAACAGAATAGGCTCTCTTCATTCTAGAGAACGAACAGCAAAAGCCAAAATGCATGGATAAAATTTCTTTTGAGGATGCCTTTCCGATTCCACAAGTTGTGAGATTTCTTAAGAGATCTACTTTCACGAGAGGCCCAGTTGTAGGCGTTTCAGGAAAACAAATTTGTACAAAAGTTCAAATGCTAAGAGAAAAATACAGATTAGATGAAACAAAGAAAACAAGAGACTAAAGTAAAACAAAAGAAAAGCTTTATTTATGTACAGAAAGCCTCAGAGAGACTATGCAAAGTATTGTTTCAAGGCGACGCCATTGAGAGGAAGGGTTACTTCCTCTCCCTGGAGGTCTATTAGCTTGTAAGTGGATGGGCTGAGCTTTGCAAAAATTTGGTAAGGGCCTCTCCATAAGTGTTGGAATTTCATGTGCATCCCCTTGCCTTCATGATTATGGTCCCATTTTAGAACTAAATCTCCTACTTCAAAACTTCTTTTACCAGACTTCCTTCTATTGAACCATCTTTTGACTATGTATTGATGTTGATGAAATCGGTCTTTGGCTTTCTGTCGGGCTTCTTCAAGTTGAAGCAAAGTATTGATCCTAGATTGTAGAACCTGACTACCAGACCCTCGAGAGGCTTGAGACAATTGTAAGGATGGAAGCAAGATGTTGGGAGGGAGGATGGCTTCCTTGCCATAGACGAGGGTGTAAGGGGAAACCCCTAATGCATTCTTTGGAGTTACCCTATCTTCCCATAAGGAATTTGGGAGAGCTATATGCCAGCTTTGTTGATTTTCAATCACAGTCTTCTTGAGAATTCGGATGAGGTTTTTGTTTGAGGATTCAGCTATTCCATTTCCCTGGGGGTAGTAATTGGCTGAATAATGCAATTTAATTCATCTTTCATAAAAAAATTCATTTATTTTAAAAGAAGAGAAATAAGTGGCATTATCAAATACTAAAGAAATTAGAACCCCAAACCTGGTTATGATGTTCTCTTTCAAGAAAGTGATGACTGCATCTTCATTGATCTTGCGCAGTGCAGTAGCCTCCGTCCATCTGGTGAAATAGTTCGTGGCTGTGAGGATGTATCGATGTTGAAGAGAAGAATTTGGCTTTATCTCTCCAATGACATCTATACCCCATTGTTCGAAAGGTTCTAAGATAATAACCGGCTGCAAAGGTCCTGCTGCCTTAGTTAATTTCCCAGCACTTCTTTGGCATATATCACAGTTTCGCGCATAAGCATGGGCATCTCGGAATAAAGTGGGCCAATAATATCTAGCTCTGAGTATTTTGTGAGCTGTCGTCTCCCCTGAATAATGTCCACTAGCAGGACCATCGTGTAACTCTTTGACAACTTTACTTGCATCTGCTTTCTCTAGACACCTGAGAAAAATTCCATTGTAATTTTTTCTGAAAAGTATTCCATCAATGATCTGTAAGCTGCTAATTTTAAAGGGAGTGCCCTTCTTTGCTTAGAACTCCAATGCTCAGGTAGGTACCCTTGCTGCAAATAATGCACTAGATCCCTATACCATGATTCAGGAGTTGTAAAAATGGGACATACTTCGACTGAATTCAGCTCAGCTTCATTCTTCCAATGTTGCTCTTCATCAATCGGATGTTCTGTAAGCAATTTACACAGGCCTTGTCCTTTGATGATGGTGGCTGGTTTAAATTCTAAATCATATTCTTGAAGAGCTGTAACCCAATTTCCCCTTCTTTCTCCCAATTCCTTTTGAACGAAAAGGGATCTAACAGCTGGGTGGGGAACTATAACTTTAGTTATGTTCTTAAGGATATACGGTCTGAACTGTTTTACTGCTTTGAACACAGCATACGCATGTTTGTCGACAACGGTATAGTTCAGTTCAGCACCTTGCAGACCAGTGCTCATAAACGAGATGGGGTACTCATCTCCCAGTTCTACCTTTTGCGTGAGCACAGTCGCGAGAGAGTCATTTGAAGCAAAAGTATATAAGATAAAATCTTTGTCAAAGTCTGGGCTTCTTAAGGAAGGAGCCTTAGTTATGGCTGCCTTAATGTCTCTGAATGCATCCTTTTCTAAGTATGTCCACTTGAACTGTATGGTTTGCTTGACCATTTGCTGCAAAGGTTTAACAATTTGAGCGAAATCAGGAACAAATCTACGGACAAAATTGATAGTGCCCATAAATGACTGCATGGATTTCTTGTTATGAGGCATGGGAATTTTATTGATAGCTTGTACTCTCTCTTGATCTATTGAAACTCCCCTTTTTGAAATGATATGACCCAGCAGTTTACCTTCAGGAGCAGCGAACACACTTTTCTTAGGGTTTAAAGAGATACCATATTTTCGGCAACGATAAAAAATCTGCTTCAAGTGAACAACATGATCTTCTCTTTTCTTTGAAAAAACTGTCACATCATCTAGATAGACCACGACACAGTGACCTCCCAATCCTCGGAAGGTGATGTCCATTGCTCGCTGGAATGTAGCTCCTGCGTTTATTAGGCCGAATGGCATTCTCCAGTATGTGAAAGTTCCCCACTTAGTGCGGAAAGTAGTCTTAAGACGGTCTTCTTCAGCTACTAATACTTGATTGTAACCAAAGAAACCATCAAGAAGGGAGAAGAGTTCTGAACCTGATACCATCTGGAGAATTTGTTCCATTGAAGGGACAGGATAGTTGCCTTTATCTGAAGCTTTGTTCAAATTTCTGAAGTCAACACATAATCTTATCTCTCCTGACTTCTTTCTCATGGGAACCAAGTTAGCAACCCACTCGGAATGCCGGACTTTAAAAATTATCTTAGCATCAAGTAACTTCTTCAATTCCTTTTGAATAAGAGGTTCGAGAGTAGGATGCATTCTTCTTAATTGTTGTTGAAATGGCTTGACAGCTGATTTCATTGGTATAATATGTTGGATAATGCGGGTGTCATATGTTTTCAAATCTTCATAAGTCCACGCAAAAATGTCCTTATATTGTCGAAAAAGCTTGATGAACTTAACTCTTTCTCCCGGTGAACAACATTTGCCAAGTTTAACAAATTTTGGTTCAGCCTTGGTGCCCAGATTTACTAATTCATGTTGCATCGATGAGCTATTGGTCTTGGTATTTGTTGGCCTTTTGAATTTATTCTGCAGATCGAACAACATTTCAAGTGACCTTACCCCTTTGGGGATGAAATTTCCTCTAGCCTCATCTTTCTCTTGTAAAACAGCATCATGTTCTTCTTCGTCTATCATGGCTTCTTGGAACATGTCTTCATTTGTTAGAAAACTGATAATCTGTTCGTCATCATCGAAAACTCTAAATTTTATGATATTGTCAGGGACAGAAGGCCTGAAAACCAGTTCAATTGAACATTTGTTATTAGTTGGCACCAATCTAGAAGCGGAAGTTGCTAATAAATCAGCCGCAGCTTTTTGCAGTCTAGGAACAGATTTTATATTGAAAGCATCAAAATGCATAATTAAATTCCATACCTCAGCCTGATAATCTTTCAAATGAGGTGAGAGACAGTGAATGGTATCTCTTACCTATCTTACGACTATTTTCGAGTCACCAAAAAATTTCAGGTACTTGACATTCAAATCAATGGCTTTCTTCAGTCCATGGACTAAAGCTTCATATTCAGCAGTGTTGTTAGTACAATCAAATTCTAACCTACAGGACAAAAAGTACTTATTTCTTTCTGGATCCATCAGAACACAACCGGCTCCGAATCCTTCCAAATTTTTAGAACCATCAAAGTATAATGTCCAAAAAAGATCGCTTGATTTAGCTAAGTTAGTATCTTTACGATCTAAGTCAGTGACTAAACTAACTATATTACAATCAATATCATCAGTCCGAGAAAAATGAAGGAGATCGGATTGTTCAACTGATTCATGGCTAATAGTTTCAGACTGATAATTACCCGAATTGATTTCTAAGAAATAATTTCCCAAAACTGAGGATGAAAAGGCTACAGCTTCATTCGTTCCTTCTAGTTGAGTTACATTTTGTTTCATGTGTGGTTCTCTCAGAACCTTGATCTAATTTTGTCTATTCTGATATGGTAACCATAAACGGGACCAATCAGTGGCAAAGTAACCATTCAATTTTGTGGACCAGTCCCTACTTAGGATCAAACCATAGGCTTCAGGAATGTCAACTACCATTATGTCAATGAACTGACAAACTCTAGAATCTGCTGACAACCTAATGAGGACATCTTTCATTTCCGTGATAACTTTGACGACGGTCCTATCTAACTGAATAATATGGGAGGGAGATGGAATTGGTTGACCGTTAATCCTTTTACAGATAGACAGTGGCATGACATTCGAAGATGCTCCAGAATCTACTAGACATTTGTGCACATTGTGATTGAAGGTTTCAAAAGTTACAAGGAATGGCAACGTCTGAGATTTGGATTTCCCATCGATACTGACCTCATTAATTTTAGGGTCTTCTTGAGCATCTGTTAATAGAGTGCTGGGATGGGATTGAAGAGCTTGCAACAACTTGTCTCGCTGCTGGGGAAAACTGCACATATCGAATATTGAAACATTTGCCTTTACTTTCTTTATATCTTCAATGATGTCATATCCCATATCACATTCTTTTACAATTCTAGTTTGATGGTCTGTCTTATTTAGTGTGACCTTTCGTTATTGGACTATTGTGTCAATGTTAGGCTGCTTGGCCGCTATTGGGTTAGCTTTAGGTTGCGGTGGAATGACTGTAATGTGTCTTTTAGGTGTGTCTTTTGAAATTTGAGGTTTGGACGTAGTTGAACTTGGAACTGGATCCGCAATAGGACCTTTACTACGAGTATTAATGTTTACAGCAGAAACTAGGCTCTCCACGGGATCACCTTCTATTGGTTTAGTTAACGGTACCCAGTCCCATAATACCATAGTGGTATCCGGGGAGGGTTCTTCTATTTCAAGGATTTGTTCTTCTGGAGGATCATCTTGATCTGGAATCTGTGAATCCAACATTTGGTTCATGACTAAACTCATAGAGTTAATCCATTATGGGCAGCTCTTTTCAGAGTGCGGCTCTTGATGAAAGGTGCATAAATGTTCCATCCCTATTTCATTCAAATTTAACACAGGAGAAGTGTTCATAGGTGGATGAGGTTGATCGTTGTCTTCTCTCTTCTTGTAGAATGGTTTGAAAGTCTTCCTAGACGTGCTAGCCGCTTTATCTTTCTCAAGATCTACAATTTTATTCGACAATTTCTGCATCATCTTAACTACGTTTTCCATGTCCACCGATGACTCTTCTTTATTCCTAGTGAGCAGCAAGGTTTTTTTACTAATTGCTGGTTTTGTTTTTGCATCTAAGGCATGTTTGGCAATGTTGCCTGCTTCTTCTTCCACCTTCCTAGCTTCTTTGAAATTTTCTATCAGGGTGGTTTTCTTAGATCTTTTGACAAACATTGCTATAGGGCCTTCAAGTACTGTTGTATAATATTCAACTAGAGATTCTTCTGTCGGTTTATTTGCTTCGCTGAAATTATTCAAGAGCGTGGTGAATCTTTGGTTGAAGTCTTTAACCTTTTCTTTCTTTTCCATTCTCATGGACAATAATTCTTTCATAAGTGTAGCTACAGTTTTTTTATTTCCATCCTTCTTTAAGAAACATGTTTCAAATTCTTCCCAACTGGAAATTGAGCTAGCTTGTAAGCTAAAATACCAGGAAGAAACTTTCGATTCAAATGTGTATGGGAAAAGCCTACAAACTACATCTTCATGCTATACATTTAAAAGATTCAAGGCTAAATAAAAACTCTTGAGATGATCTTCAGCAGAAATGCCTTTACCTAGGTCGAATTTGGGAAAGACTTTCTCTAGATTTCTAGGCAGATTGTGGAATGGCCCAGCTAGATTTAATGCTCCCCTTGCTCTCCAAGCAGGTACAGCCATGGTTCTATGCGGAGAATTAGGTGGAGAATCGTGTGGTGAATTAAGTGGAGTGTTCTTTGGAGTAAAAAGTTCTCCAAGATTTTCTGGATCTGAAAATTTTTTTGGGTTTTCAAGATCAATTTCTTTCAGGGGTTTTGTGATCTCTTCCAAAGTTAAATTTATAAGCTCTTCAAAATTCTGCACAAGAATCGAATCACGGGTGTACTGTCTTTCTTTTCTGGGAGTACTTTTCCTAGGGAGGAAAGTTACTGCAATTAAACCACCTAGTTGTCTAACATAAGATCGTGTATTTCTTCTTAAATCTTCTATTTTGGCAAAAGGAACAGCATACAATACTTCTTGATGTTCAGAATCAGATATGGGGTTTCCTTGATTTGTTACTTCAAGATTTGGGCTGTCTGAAATTCCTGTTTCAAGCGGGTTTTCAGTAACATTTTTGAGAATGGGATATTTTCCTTTATCAGCCATGCACTCCAGGCCCTCCTTCTAGCGCCAAAAACTATTGATGCCCCGAAGATCGTAGCATCAAGCAGAAAGGGATTCTCCCCAGTAAACTATCCCAATTAGATTGTCCACCGTTTGGTATGGGGAATCCGTCCAGTTAACGATTCCAGCTACCGTAAGATTTAAAGTTTTCTATTCTTTCTACCAGTTACGGCCCGATCCACCGTTTATGTATTTTATTTTAAAGATGATATGCAAGTGCCCTAATCTAATTTAATCTAAATGCAGAACTTGAAACAGATCTATATCTAAAATCGAAATAAATCTAATCTATCCTTGCAAGGAGAAAAATGTAAATATGAGTAATGTGCTGAAAGAAATATCTAAAGATTGCATGGATAGCCATTTAAATCATAAAGAAACATTTTCAGCAGAAGGTTAAAGATATTAAAGATAGCTTTAATCCACATAAAAGCATCCTATTACTCATTTAGGAGGAACATCATTGCACAGAAAATAGCAAGATCATTCATTACACAAAAACAATTCAGAACAGCAAAGAAAGATCTCACAGCAGTGTCAGAATGTCATAAGAATAATCCAGCAAGCATCTAATCCACATTTCCAGGCAAAACAAATGTCCTCTCTAGGCTCTTTATTAGGAAAAATCACTTTCTTGGAGCAAGCTACAAAGTAGTTCATACGAGCTAAGAAAATTATTTTCCCTGCAAAAAAGTCCTCTTATTCTTCTCCTAATCTTCTATTTATAGCTTTACAAAATGCCCCTTGGGCTGACAGGTGTACCCTAATTCTGGAATCTTCTAATTTGGATTTTGGTGTACAATTACCTATTTTCCAGATTCGTGGGACACCTTTCATACAAGACAAAATGACAGCCAGATGTCCCTTAAAATTATTTTCAAAATAAAGGAAATGAAACAAATCAACTTCTGATCTCAGCTGGCTTCTTTCTGTTAATTTGCTGATACGTCTCCAACAACAGGCTCGCTTGCAGATGCTTGGCCATCTATGCTTTATATATTAGTGTCCCAAAGATTAATCTCTTTCACTAAAATCTTGCCCCAAAGAGATACTGTCGCCTTTGCCACGATTTCATGCTTGCGCAAGTCCGATTTGACTTGTGCTGCCCCTGAAGTAGCCTCCTAAGCGATTGCTTCTAGAAAGAAAATATGTACAACAAGCTAAGAAATGAACTGTTGCAGTTCATCTTGGGTCATCACCTCTACCTTTATGATATACTCCAAATCCTGGTCCAACTCACTTTGCAATTCAGTCAGCCTTTGCTCTTGTGTTGGGAATTCATAGATAGTCTCTGGTAGGATCAAGTGGCACTTGCCGAAAGATTCTTTGATTTTAGAGTAGAACAAGTGACACTTGCGGATAGTTTTCTTAATCTCCAAGATTAGCTTGGCACCATAGTCTCTACTGAAATCTAGAACTCCTGCATCTAGGTCACATTCGTCTTCAGTGGGGACGTGCAAGTTTGAGGGGAATCCATACTTTCCCTTTCTCCATTCAAACTGTTGCTTTAATTCCTCCACATGTTTGGCAAATTTATCCCTGTTCCTCAAAGCTCCGCCTTTGATGACTGACATTTTATTAATCATTTCTTTCATGATGCAAACTTCATGAGAGATCTGTACTAGCAGCTGATGGGCTTTTATCCGCATATCACATGCCTGCTTGTGAAATGTGAGCATATCTTGCGTGTCCTCTGCAGCATCTTTGAGTTGACCCAACAATTGCTCCTTCTCTTTAATCATCCCTTCATACTCATGTTTGTGGAGGTGAATTTGTTCAGCTCTGCTAGCCTCAAGTTCTTCTAATTCTGTTATGCGGGGTTTTAAATTCTTTTGCTCATCTTTCGAAATGGCCAACTGCATTTCTAATGAGTTTTTCTCATTCTTAAGCTGGAGAACTTCTGAATTCAGCATTGACTACTCTTCTACCAACTCATTGTATTTCCCTTTCAATTTATTTTCTTCCAACACCTCCCTCTTCCTATCATCTCTGATCTTAAAACATTGATCCCTGTAATGTTTTACTTGATCCAACAAAAGATCAATATTGGCTTTACTTGCTTCGGCTGATGCCACAGTGCATTTGGCTTGGAAGGAGGGGTCGGCATCAGTTCTTTGGACCAATGTGGTCTCTAATACCCATAATTCATATTCGTCAACCCCGCTTTCCATTTTCTTTACCCTACTATCAATAATGGCCCTTTTCCGCTCATGGAAATAAACGGTATCCAGGTCTGCTACTTTGCCCTACTTCCTGGGGTTATATGGGGTCAGTGATAAGCTCCCTGAAGAGGCACTCCCTTCCTGAGTTGTCCCTGGAGAGTATATCAATGGTGGGTCCACCTCCATGTCTATCGGAGTAGATGGCTCCGGCTCGGGAGACTTCTCTGTCTGTTCTTTCTCCTTCTCTCCTGCTAGCTCTTCTTGTTGTTCTTGTAATCTAGTTGCTTCTTCTGTCAGGAGCCTTTCTTCTTCCTCATGCTGCTGCTTGGAAGCTTGCTCTTGGAGCACCTAATCTTCTTCTTCCTTCTGGATCCTAGCGGCCTCTTCCTGCTGTTTCAACTGGGAGGCTTGCTCTTGTTGCTCTCTTGCAACTTCCTCTTGCTCAAGCTTGGCAGTCAGCTCACTTTGAATTCTTCCTTCTTCTTGGTCCTACTACTGCTTGAGGGTTCACTCTTGGAGCACTCTGTCCTGCTTCTCCTGCTCTAATCCTGATGGATCCCCTAATTGCGAGGCCAATGCCTCCCATTCTCTTTGGATCAAACCAACAGGTTTGGGGCTCGGATCCTTCACAATTTTCTTCTTGTAACGTTTCCCTAGCACGGATAGGTTGCGGGCGCTCCTGAAGAATTCCTCGTTTAGGTCCACTGCATGAGCATATTCAAAAGAGATATTGAGGTCTGCACAATGCCGATTGGCCGCACTGCAGGGGTCATGCCTTCTAAAAGGGACCGTGCCAAAATGGAACCCTTATAAGCCTTGAGCGTAGTTTTCCCCATCTCTTGCTCTCAGAAGGCTGTAAGCTCCGATGGTGAATGGCATGGGAGGATACATGCTTTTCTTTCGATCTGTTAAGATATTACTTATTGCGCCGGTGCTGAAGAGTTGTCTTACGGCCTCCTTGTGAATTACAAAATCTGTAACATACCGACGGAACATAAATGGTTCATGAGTTCCTCCACTCATCCTGATGTATGTTCCTTCGGCATTGTGATAATAGTCCCCGAATGTTTCAATGATATGAATTGCATTCTCCGACATACAATCTGGTTCTTCTATGAAAATTAGCTGGTACAATGGCATGATAAATCTCTCACAAATCATTTTGTAGTGGTTTGCGTATTTACTTGCCCATGTACATTAATAAGCCATGAAGAGAGTTGTTTCTTTTGGCTTCCATGAGCAACCCAAGTTCAGGAACGTGTGCTTGCTTAACAAACAGTCAATCAAGTATGAGGACATGAAAAACTCTACCTTCTTTTGTGGTAGCCCTCCCTAGGCCGCTGTCAGCTGTGAGGCCAAATTGTCCGAAATTATGTTAGCCCAATTAAAGATGGTGCCATTCATGGCTATATGAAACATCACTGGCACCCATCCGATTTTAAACACATTTCCATTAGGCATGCCGAAGAGTCAATTCAACATCAACACGATGAGTCTGTAAGGGGTCTTTAGGAGGTTGCTTTCATACTCATTGTTCTGCCTCTTCCTAATCTGCCTGTCGTTTATCATCATCTTCCGGGCAGATTCTATGGGGTCCATTGGATGTCTTGCTATCCAATCATCGTCCAAACAAGCTTTGGGTGAAGGCAATCTGTAGGCAGCAGTGACATGCTCGGGAGAGAAAGATGCCAGGATTAACCCATTCTTATCATTCATGAGCCTCGTGTCGGCCTGGATGTGGGGAATTAACCATCCAATAACTTCGGAACAAGGGAACAATTCAGGATGAGTTGTTTCCTTATGCAAACAAGACCTTCAGATGTTGGCATACACTAGAGCATCCTCTATGGAGGCTGTTGTGCTATCCTGAGCTATGATGAACCTATACAGATCGCCCCATTGAAATTCAGGGGCAGAGCTCCCAGGGGAAACACCAGTGGTAGCTTGCGTGTCAGCAAACATCGTCTCGAGAGAAGTATCTAATAGGATTTCCACATCTGAGTCTGAGTTTCTTTTCTGTGCAGCCTTCTTCTCTGCTGACCTCCTATGCATGATAATCCTGTGGTGAGCAAGGTAATGTCAATAAGGAGCATGCATACGTTCAGCCAACTATTAAAATGCAAATTGAAAGCAAAATTGACAGAGGTGGCTTTAGTGAGATGATTTCCTTTTTAAGCATGTGCAACAGTCATGGCAAGATTCAGAACATATTATTTTCACATTATGGAGGTTGCTTCAAAAAATAATCAATTATATCATCATCTCAGCTATCACTTCACAATTGAAGAATATGAGAAATATTAGAAGCAAATGTCAATAAGCTACACAAGCTACTGTTATTTCATTTATCAGACAAATTGAAATATAGCTTAGGATCACAGTCACTTTGACTTTATGCTTATAGCAGGACATCAACATGGTGGAGGGATGGCAAGGTAATCTTTTCTTCGCGCCATTCATTCTACAGCGCACAGATGGCTTCTACGTTTCCACACAAACTTACCGTGAAGAAGGCATCGGAACAATAATGGCGCAAAGACGATTGCAAGGATGTGCAAGCCTAAAGATAATTTCTGCGCTAGCGCCTAACATTATTTATGTGCCAAGGCCTAAACTCTTAACATGCGCTAGCCTAAAATATTTCATGCGCTACCGCTAAAAGAGTTATATGCGCTAAGGCCTAAAAATGATTTCTGCGCTAAGGCCTAAACATTTAAATGTGGCATTTTCGTGTGCCAATGTTTGAACAAATTTTATGCGTTGGCACTTGATAGTGGAGTTTGCGCAAAGATGGGAAAAAACACGTAGCTGCTGGGCTCTGTCAGTTAAACCTCCGGGCTAGGTTATCAAGTTTCCACGTTGGCTTGGTAAGTTTTTTCGACATTTCCCAAGTTGGTTCCAACCAAGCGCGAGTTTTTACGCACCCTGGGCGTGAAAGGACAAATATTTTGCTTAGATTTGATCTCCAGATTGCGGCATTTGACGAATGACCAAGTGACTTAACCCATCCTTTTAACGCTGGTTCAGACCACAAACTTCATGGCCAGAGCAGGGCAAGCAATTTATACTTTTAGAAAACAGAACCCTACCCATGGAATAAAATTTAAAAAGAAACAAGCTATCACGCATCCAAAAAAAAACATAAAAAACTTTCAAATGCAGCTGTGGGGAGACGCGAGTTTCACTTGGCAATGAATTTGTTGTTCAGGGGTGCGGGGAAGTGGGGCTTGAGCTTGGAACGAGAGCTCTGCGAGGAAAACTTGGGATGCCGAAAATGCAACATAGGGAAAAGCCTCATGCGCTTGTGAGATAGGGCCATCCATGCCCTGGTTTGCATGCAGCGACCTCGTATCCTCATCATTTTAGAGTAAGAGGGTGAGACCCTAGGCCGTGTTCTCAGTAGTTCTTTACAGAGTATGAAAGACAGCAAACGCTCTATTTAACCGGGTAAAAACCTCAGAAACAACGAGAGAAATAGGGAGAAGATCCTACCTGTTAGACTGGCAGAGTTTCTGAAGACTGGCGTCTGTTCCGAAACAGGTGATGGCTTCCGCAGGTGTTCAGTGAATTGCAGCAACTTTTGAAATGTGAGTCCCGAGCAACAAGTGCAAATGATACGGTGAGTTCCAAAGGATTTTGGATACGTTAAATAGGGTGGCAATTAATGTCACGTACGTTCAAAGCTGGTTGGGTTATGAGCACGGGGCTCGAGAAATCCACCATTAAAATTGGCACATGGCCTTATTAAAGACCCTACCAACTCTGCCAGTGCACAAGGATCGAAGAGATCTTTTCGCGCCAAGCGCTGAATACCGATTTAACTTTTGCGTTAAGGCATCAAACGTAATCTTTTGCACTGTATGCTAAGCGCACGTTCAAAAAATAAACCTTGCACACAAGCGGCGATCCTGGCATTACGGTTGTGCTCATAAAACTACGCCAAACTTGGGCTATCGAGAAAGACAAAGCGCAGATTTGAAAGCGGGAGGGATAAATATAGCTCCTGCGCCAGTGGCACCGATTCTATTATCACAATTTGCGCTGAGAGAGATGCGTGAACTCTTAATTCTTTCGAGAAGATGAAACACAGCTTTAAGGCGGGGAAGATAAGGATAGTTCTTGCACCTTTGGCGACTGAGGAAAAGTTATCACTTGCGCTAACGATGGTCGGCTTATTGTTAAAAAATGCGCTCCAGATAAAAGACTTGAGACTTGTCAAAAAAGGGGCGGCTGAGTTAGAGCCAAAGTATGTGTCAGGCGAAGGACTTGTGGTCAGAGTTTACGCCGAGGGGGGAACTTATCTTTTGGAGGCGCGCCAAAGCGACGGAGGACTTAAGGATAGAACTTGCGCTACAGTAGGTGAATTAAGACTAAAATTCGCACTGAAGAGAAAAGACTGCTTTTGCCTCCAAAAAATCAATAAGAAAACTCTTTTGGAAGCAGGTGATGAAATTCTTCCAAGTTAGAGAAAGAAATAAACTCGAGTGACAAAGGAAAAAACTTTCTACAAAAGTATTGAAAGGAGGGGCCCCAAACACCTTCAAAATTTTGGGGAGGGATGTTGTATCAACAACATAACATTTTTCCAATCTAGGGGTCACTACTTAGCAGCAGGAGCCCCTCCCCTCACCTGATGGCTCCTTCTAGAATATTTACATGAACACAATAGACATTAACCTCCATAATCAAGCCAAAGGTTATGGTAGGCCTGATCCCGCAAAATTGGAGGATGTACCTACACCTTGTGGGGGACCTTTCCAAATACCACACCCAAGTGGTGAACAAATCCCAAATATCCCAAAGGTATCTCTTAGACACACCCCCCATAACCCTCATATGAAAGCCGCCCATAATTACACTATTGTGGATGACTTGGCTCAATCACTAGCTTCCATGTCCACGTTAGAGGTGCTACAGTCTTTCCCAACCCAACGAAAGGCATTACTTAATGCACTTGGAATCATCGACCCTTTTGAATCTCACCTTATGACCTTTGAAATCGATAAAGGTGAACCGCAGCTACCCTCACCAATCGCATTCCAACTTCCAGTTATGGTTAAAAACATTCTGATTCGTCGATGTATCATCAATGAAGGAACATCCGCATGCGTCATGTCATCTAATGTTTGGAAACGGTTGGGTTTACCTGAGTTATTCCCCTCGTTTATCACCCTTTGCGCATACAATGACATACCACCACAACCTAAGGGATTGTACTAGAATGTCCCCATCGAGTTGGGGGGGAAATGCTAATGATCGATATCAAAGTAGTCGATGCACAACTCGACTACAATATCGTTTTGGGTCATAGTTATATGTACGCCATGAAGGCGTTTGTCTCTTCGAATTTCTACATCATGATGTTTCCCTTTAATGGGAAGATAGTCACCCTCGACCAACTCAACTACTATGACCCCCATACCAACACCAACCCTAATAATGTACTACCCACTGTCGATGGGACTAGTCAACCCCCTTACATTGATATTTGCTCAGGAGTATATAAGGAATCCAACTTGACAGGTGTATATTCAAGTCTATCACCTGAAATCCCTGCATCGACTGATGGCCTTTTGTGCACCATTTTCACCTCTTAAAATGCACCTATCACCCCCTCATCAACGTCAACCATACCTTCGATCTACCATGGCATTGAATAGAATTTGAGTACATTGGTGCCTCCCATATTCCAAATTCCATTCTTGTAGCCTACCATGGGAGTACAATGGACACTAGTTATATCTATGTGGTAACTTACGCCACCTTCACCAGAGATAGACTCAAAGACTATATCCCATTATGAGTTTGTCCCTATATTGGTTGTTACTCCATCTAGGATGGTCATGCCATCTGTGCCGCAAGTCGAGCCTACAACACATGTGACTAAATCACCAACAGCAGTCGCCAAAACCACCAATGGGGGCATGACACAACCTTGTTGGTGCACTTCTATCCCAACCCAAGTTCACCCAAAACCATACCAACCAAATCCCAAGATACCAGCTCGAAAGGGGTTTGGCCCTTTCGAAAACAACTACAAAGCAAATGAAGACTCACCTGAAGTACATATGGGAATTGCAGGAACCAGGTTTCTACAGTGAGGAAGGGGAGCAGTTTGTCATACTTCTCATTCAACAAACAAATCACAACTTCGATAGATCGGCATCTGCGACAAGCCATGCACTTCAACGGATACCATGAATTAACTATGACTTTAGGACATATCGCATAATTCACATTCATACATTCCTTTCATTACAAGCACATTCATTCATCGACTTATGCAATTAATAAGCATCATAAACATCACATAACACATCACAACACATTTGACACCATGATTTTAACATGGAAATCTAAGACGGGAAAAACTACGGAAGTGCTTCCTTTATTCACGATTCGAATCCAAAAATAAGCAATTCATGTTTAAAATGACTTATCAACTTTTCTTCCTGTGTTACAACGGATCTGCACACACAACTTGTAGATCATGCGACTCTTCCCTTCACATAGTAACTTCGACATGAAAAATAGGTAGTTCACAGAATAAGGACATCAACTAGCTAACTTCTTCTCGAACAACTTGCTAACCCCCAAAATCCCAACCTCTTACATATTTATAGGGCGCACACAACCTGCCTCGCTCCCACTACTTCGTTACTCAACTACTAGAATCATTAATGCAAGTGGATGAAATCCCTAACTAACTTATTTAACCCCGCCCTTTGAACCTATTTTCCTTGGTTTTGTTCACACCAAAACTGCTTTTCCAATATTGGTACCCAAAACCTCCTAGGGCCAATAAACCTAAGTTGAAAGCCCCCTCATAATGAACCCTACTCCCAAATAATCATCGGTGGTCAACAATCCTAAATCATGGGGCATAACCTAACAACGGTTAAAATCCCAATTAATACCAACCACTACTCCTACTACAAGGGTCACTCCACCATGTGCCCTATGCTGCCAAAAGGGCATGCAACCAACCTGTGCCCCACCTTGTTGGAACTCAGGAATCTTCTCAATACCCCTGTTAGTATGATGCATGCAGCACATATGATAGTAGGGACCACATCCACAACCTCATCTTCTCCCACTATGACACCTAAATCCAAATCGTTGCATACTAATCACGCGTGTTCGATTTGCTCTCAGTTTGGGCACCACACACACCATTGTCCCGACCTCCCTCAATTGCAGGACGCTTTGGTGACCATTCACCTCACGCAACCTTTAGTTGAGATTTCTTCACCTCAACCCCAGGAAACAACTTCCATAAATGTTGTCACTACATCAGTGACAACACTTGTTGTGCCTACCTCATAACTACCTATCATGGCGATACCCACCATTGAGCCTACGACATGCAAGAACCCCACATATGGATATTACGCTGATAGCACAACATGATGGATGCACACCTCTTGGGAATCATACTCACACGATTCCCACAAAGAGTGGAATAATCATCCATGGCTCTGCCACCCCAAACCTAACTCCGGCACACGCTCCTATCAGTGCTAGGATCCCACGCCCATGTCGGTGATGTGGAGACACTTCTCACTTCTCGTTTCAGTGTCCCATACTATGCACTAAATGAGAATCCCTCCTTGAACTTATTTGGATACAAGATCATCTTTCCCACCTAAGGGTACTCCCACAAGGATTACCCGCTCGAGAGGTTGTTTATATGCCACAAGATACCATCGATAATGCATCATCCTTGGTGGGTTTACGAAGACCTGGATCCTCCATAGTCGCCTCCTAGTGCCTAAGACACTAGGGGATATCCTTTCAAATATTGGATACCCATTAAATCCTTATGAGCATACTACCACCTAGATATACCTCGAGGTTCCAACATTAAAAGGTCACCGCCGCTAGAAGGGTGAAACCGTCTTTTACCCATTACATTGCCCATTCACACAATAAAATGAATAATGTAGCACTTTATTCTTAGTATTTTCGATCCCTTTGATTAAGAATAAGACCATCCTTTGTTTGGAATGTATATGGTCTCCCGCTTAGATAGCTATGTTGGCTTCGCAGATGGTGCAATTCATTCACACAGTTGAATCTTTTTGGCATTTAAGAGAAAAAATCCACGAACGTCGCCACTACACCCACAATAAAAGCAGCCATTAATTCACATTAAATGCAACAACGAAAGATCACCAACTGCAACAGATGTTTATGTACTTCAACAAAAGAAACTACGACAGACATCTAACCTCAACACAACAACACTTCAACACTAAAATAACTTGGGGTTTCCAAAAACTATATACACATTTTTTTGTTATTTTTCATGTGTATAAATACCTTTACTGCAAGAAGTAATGGTTGTCCTGATAAGGTTTCAGTCATCTTTTATTTAGCAATCTATTGAGGAGTTCGCCATTTAGTTTCTACAATTGCATTGTGCCTCTCTCTGTCACATAATTGATGACATAAGGACCTAGCCAATGCATCCTTAGCTTGCCAATGTGTTTGAAAAACGTACTGTCATAAAGCAAAACTAAGTCTCCTTACTGAAACTGCGTCATGGAAATGTGGTGATCATGCCATGCCGTTTCTCTGTCTTTCTAAACTTGCTAGTGAAATCCTACAATAAACATGTCTTCTTCTAGTTGAAGTAACTATGACAAAATTTCTTCGACGAAACTAGTATCAAACATAAAGGTGAAAGCAACAATCCTTAAACTTGGTACATTGTATTCCATGGGCATAATAGTGTCTTTTCCATACACTAGTCTGAAGGGTGTCTAGTCTGTCAGTTTTTTTCTATGTTGTTCCATAAGCCCATAAAACTGCAGGAACCTTCAAGTCCGAGTCACCACGGTTCACATTACAAACCTTCATCAATGCGTATTCCAGAATCTTGTTAATGCTTCAATAGTCGCATTTTCTTGTGGGTGATACAGGGTGATCTTCCTATGATAGATATGGAATTCTTATGTAAGTGCTTCTATAGTCCTATTGAAAAAGTGAGCACCCTAATCACTTAGTAAAACTCGAGGACAACCAAATCGTGTAACTACGCTTTCAAACAAAAATTTTGCAGCAGTCACATCACTACAATCTCACACTAGTGCAGCACTAGTAAGATAGTCAGTTGTAGTGATAATGTACCTTGCTCTAGTCCTTTTTGTCGGTGGGTTTATCAGGCCCACAAAATTAACAACCCATTTGTCGAAGGCCTACAATGTAACCTACGGTACTAATGGCATTTCATCCCTCCTTGATGGTTTCCTAATTCTTTGGCATACATCATAGGTCTTAAAATACTCCTTGGCATCCTTATGGAGGGTAGGCCATGACCACAACCCAGCCCTCAGTATCTTATGTGCAGTAGCTCTTCTTGCGTAGTGTCCTCCCGCAACACCGTCATGAGCTTTAGCTAAAATCATTGGTCGTTCATGCTCTAGAACACATCAATGCAATCCCTCATCCAATACTAATTTGTACAATGGAACCGCTATCAATTGATAAACTGCATATTTAACAACTAATTACTTCTTTTATGCAGTCGTGTAAGATTTTGGTGCTATTACTGTAGACAAGAAATTCACAATATATTCGAAGTATCCATCTACCATCCTTACCAAAAAGAGTTGCGCAATTGGGATGTTATCCTCTAAATTAGTTGGTTCCTCTCTTGTTTCCAACCTCGACAGATGGTCAGATCCCACGTTCAACCTTCCTGGCTTGAATACAACCTCAAAATCGTATTCCTAAAAGAATCAGATCCATTTCCAGATTCCCCCCCCCCAACACTGGCTTGTTGATGAGGTACTTCAAATCAAAGTGATCTATGAACATTTTAAAGTGGCCTCCTAATAAATAATGCATGATATTTTGTGGGGCATATACCATAGTTATACCTTCCCTCTCTGTCATTGTATAATTCATTTTTGTCGTTGACAATTTCCTACTAGCAAATGCAATTGGATGATCAATATACCCTTCGCATGGCTGAGCAAGAACTGCACCCAGAGAAACTGAATACGCACCAACATGCACATGGAACTATTTTTTCCAGTCAGGAAATATCAAGATAAGTGTTGTCACCATTTTCTCTTTTAGGGTGTCGAGGCTCTGCTGACATTCTTCATTCCACTGAAACTTCACATCTTTCTTTAGTAGTTTTTCCATATGGGTTGTAATCTCATCATATCCTTTTATAAACTTCCTATAATAGCCCGTATGTCCCAGAGTTGTCCTTAGTTGTCGAACTGAAGTAAGTGGAGGTAGATCCACTATGATTGCAATCTTCGCATGATCCACTAAAAATCCTTGCTTATAGAACACATGACCAAGCAATATGCCAAATGGAGCACAAAATGTACTCTTCTTCAAATTTAAAGAGATATGGTACTATCTACAGGGCTCTAACATCAATCTTAAACTTTCAATGTGATTCTTTAGTAGACCATATATTGTCCAATCATCAAAGTAGACTTCCAGAAATTTATGAATAAATTCTTTAAAAGCAACAACAACTAACCTCGAGAAAATCCCATGAGCATTCTCTAAACCAACGGGCATTACCATATATTGGAAGCAACCCCATTTCATCGCAAAAGTTAACTTGTGTCAATCTTCCTTGGCAATTTTTATCTCATGGTAAACAGAAAATCCATTAGTGAATGAGTATCTTCTTGACCTCCGACATTTTCTGGTACTTTGTCTATGAATGGCATAGGGAAGGGATCATGTAGATAGGCATCATTCAGCTTCCTTAAATTGACACAAATTTGAATTTCATGAGTCTTTTTATCTTGTACTACAATGGGAATAATCCACTTCGACTCTTCGACAGGCTCAATAATTCCTTCTTCCAGCATTCTATCAAACTCGACTCTAACTTTTTCTTTGTACCGAGGATTAAGTCTATAAGGTCTTTGTTTAACCAACTTACCACCTGGTTTTAGTAGGATCTTCATCTCTCCCAGGTCGTCAGTGATCCCTTTCATCTCAGAAAACTTGGTAAGAAAAAAATCTTGAAACTCATGCAGTAAATCAATGATCTTACCTACTGTTTCATCATCCCAATAATCTCCAATATTTGCAAATTTAGGATTTTTCAGGGGACCCAATATTTACCTTCTTTATCTTCAACGGCTTCAAGAATTTGTCGGATGAGATCTATGGTCCCTTCAGGTCGCAGCTTCGTTCAGTCTCAGGTATATGCACATATCTTGGAACATCATCCTCTATTCCTCCCATGATATTATAGCATTCCATCATTTCTTTGACTGTTGCATTCCACTGGGGCAAATTAGACACTGGTCTAGGTATTTCCTCGAAGATTTTTGCTTTAATGATTTACAGAGTTGCATCTATTGTCAGGCTTTCATCTGCATAGTTAAATGTTTGTTTAAACTCATAACCATACTATCCCAGTCTGTGGTTCTTTGTCGAAGCTCTAGCGACGTCTACCAATTCCTTGGTATGGCATCCAATGTGTGTATGAACATGTGAACCCATTCTTACTTAGGTATGTTCCGCTAGGTTGCACTACAGGTGGTCAGATGATCAACAGGGCTAGTTAAACCATTATATTTTTCTCCGACATATGAAAATCCCTCTCCAAATTGTATTTCTAATAACCGTCTACACTACTACCAATCCTTTATAGATTGTTTGTGAACAGCCCACCATCTCGCTGGTGTAGCTTTCAAAGCCACATCTAATGCCAACAATCGTTGTTGTTCTGGCACCTTAACTTCAAAATCAACAATAAATTTATCCACATTAGGAAATCCTTCATAGGTAGGAAGGTGATATACCTCTTTACCAACCCAACACAACGACTTCGTAACCTGAGCACACCTTCACATTGAGACCTCATGTAACCTATTCTACCAATTCTCCATAGCTTCGCCAGAGTCTGATGTGCATGGGCTAACACTATTCCAACTTAATGTACCATCTGTTGTGGTGTTGATATAATCGTTTTCCCTTGAAGATACATTGTAAATATTTTCCAGGTCCTAAGCATCATATTCTTCCTTTATCGGATCAACATACCTCTATCCCTCCAGCGGATCTAGAGGCACGACAACTCTTATTTCGTCCTTCTCAAACGTTAGTATCCTCTTCTTGAAGTTAATAATAGTTTGGTTTTGAATTTCCCGGTCTATTCCCAAAAGTGCGGGATGTGGGTTGGTATCATCAACAATTTCTATGACTTCAAAATCTACAAAAGGGCCCAGTCTCTCCACTTCAACGGGGACTCCTACCATCCTTCCAAAGCATATGACTTTCTGTTTATTTTCCAATCTCATCTAAATAGGTGACCACACTAATTTATGCTTTCCCATATTTTCTCAAGTATGCTTAGTCCCTTCTCTCGGTCGCACTGCAACCTTCTCTCCTCATCGCAGTTCTCCTCCTCTTGTTCGACTGAAAAATCTTCCTACTTCGTAGAAACCCACACTCTTCATCTATCTCACTCTCTTCTCCCCTTATCATTTCAGCTCATTCCATACATTCACCCAAACCTTTATCCAGTCAACACACATTCCCACCACGCACAAATGCTTTACTCATCAGATTCCATTCTTATTACCCCATTCTCACAAAGCAACATTTTAATCCAAAGATTTAAATATCTCAGGTACAAACGGTGCAGTCTTTGAAAGAATTCTCGTTCCGTTGCACTATATGATTTAGTAGTGTCAACAACAAATTCGGTAATGTACCATTCTAATATACTATCCATCCAGTAATCCACAGCGCGTGAAATGTTATTACTCATACTTTCAAGTTGTTGGATTAGCTCAGGTGTCCAACTTTTAGGCTTGCCTCCTTGAAATTTCATCTTTTGCTCAGTTAACCTCGCCAGCCACTCAGTTAATATAACATGAAAGTCCCCAAATAAAACCTTAGGAAGATTAGAGAAAACATACTCACCTAGCCATACTTCATCATCCAATCGAGGGTGCTTATTCTGAGCTTTAGAAAACTCTTTCAGCTTCTAATCTACCCAATCCTGGATCTCAGGCTTAGTAGGATGCCACATATGCCACATTCCCCTTCGACACAGATCCCAATCCCAACAATGGAACCATTTGTTGGCACACTTCTATCCCGACCCAGGTTCACACAAAACCATACCAACCAAATCCCAAGATACCGTCCTGAAAGGGGTTTTGCCCTTTCGGAAAAGAACTGCAAAGTAGATGAAATCTCACCTGAAGTACCTATAGGGACTGTAGGAACCAGGTTTCTGTGGTGGGGAATGGGAATAGTTCAACATACTTCTCATTCAACAAACAAATCACAACTTCGACAAATCAGGATCTGCGACAAGCCACACACTTTGACAGATACCATGAATTAACTATGACTCTAGAACATATCACATAATTCACATTAATACATTTCTTTCATTACAAGCACATTCATTCATCGACTTATGCAATTAGTAAGCATCATAAACATGACATAACACATCACAACACATTTTCCACCATGGTTTTAACCTGGAAACCCAAGATGGGAAAAACCACAGAAACACTTCCTTTATTCACGAGTCGTAGCCAAAAATAAGCACTTCATGTTTACAATGACTTATGGACTTTCCTTCTTCTGTTACAACGGATCTGAACACATATCTTGCACATCATGCGACTCTTCCCTTCACTTCAACCAATAACTTCGACATGCAAAATAGGTAGTTCACAAAAAAAGGACATCAACTAGCTAATTCTTCACAAACAACTTGCTAACCCCAAAAATCGTAACCTCTTACATATTTATAGGGCGCACACAATCTACCCCACTCCGACTACTTTGCTACTCAACTATTTGACTCATTAATTCAAGTGGAAAAAATCCATAACTAACTTGCTTAACCCCGCCCTTTGACACATTCAAAATGACCATATTCCTGGTTTCTCGGCCGCTTCGTCAAAGTTGACCACTTCGTCGAACTTATTTGCCTTGGTTTTGTTCACACCAAAACTACTTTTCTAAAATTGGTACCCAAAACCTCCTAGGGCCAACAAACCTAAGTTGAAATCCCCCTCTTAACCAACCCTACTCCCATATCATCATCGGTGGTCGGCAAGCCTAAAGCAGAGGGCATAACCCAACAACGGTTAAAAGCCCAATTAATACCAACCACTACTCCTACTACAAGGGTCACTCCACCATGTTCCCTATGTGGGAAACAAGGCCATGCAACCAACTTGTGCCCCACCTTGCCAGAGCTCAGGAATCTTCTCAATTCCCCTGTTATTATGATGCATGCAGCACACATGATAGTAGGGGGCACATCCACAACCTCATCTTCTCCCACTATGACACCTAAATCCAAATCGTTGCGTACTAATCACACGTGTTTGATTTTCTCTCAATTTGGACCTTACACACACTATTGTCTCGACCTCCCTCAATTGCGGGATGCTTTGGTGACCATTCACCTCGCGCAACCTTTGGTCGAGAGTTATTCACCTCAACCCCAGGAAACGACTTCCATAAATGTTGTCACTACATCGGTGACAACACTTGTTGTGCCTATCTCAAAATTTCCCATCACGGGGTTACCCACCATTGATCCTACGACGCGCAAGAACCCCCACCTATGGATATTACATCGAAAGCACAACATGATGAATTCATGCCTCTTGGGCATCATACTCACATGATTCCCACTAAGAGTGGCACAATCATCCCTGGCTCTGCCACCCCAAACCTAACTTTAGCACATGCTCCTATCAGTGCCAAGATCCCACCCCCATGTCGATCATGTGGAGACACTTCTCACTTCTCATTTCAACGTCCCATCGTACACACTGATGAGAATCCTTCCTTGAACTTATGTGGATATAAGATCATCTTTCCCACCTAAGGGTACTCCCACAAGGATTACCCTCTTGGGAGGTTGTTTCTCCTCCACAAGATACCATCAATAATGCACCATCCTTAGCGGGTTTACGAAGACCTAGATCCTCCACATCTGTCACATAGTGCCTAAGACACTAGGGAATATCATTTCAAATGTTGTATACCCGTTAAATCCTTGCAAGCATACTACCACCTAGATATAACTTGAGGTTCCAACATTAAAAGTTCCTCGCCGCCAGAAGGGTGAAACTGTCTTTTACCCTTTACATTGCCCCTTCACACATTAAAATGAATAATGTAGCACTTTATTCTCAGTATTTTCGATCCATTTGATTAAGAATAAGACCATCCTTTGTTTGGAATGCAGATGGTCTCCCACTCAAATAGCTATGTCGGCTTCGCAGATGGCGCAATTCATTCACACACATGAGTCTTTTCGACATTTAAGTAAGAAAGTGCATGAACATCGTCATTACATCCGCCATAAAATCAGCTGTTAATTCACATTAAATGCAACCGCAATATATCACCAACCACGACAGATGTTTATCTACTTTGACAAAAGAATCTACGACAGACATCTAACCTTGACACAACAACACTTCGACACTAAAATAACTCGGAGTTTCCAAAAACTATATACACATTTTTTTTTGCATATGTACAAATACCTTTACTGCAAGAAGTCATGGCTATCCTTATAAGGTTTCAATCGGTTTGCATTTACCAATCCATTGAGGAGTTCGCCATTTAGCTTATGCAACTACACTATGTCTCCCTCCGTCACATAATTGACGACATAAGGACCTAGCCAATGCATCCTTAGATTTCCAAGGTGTTTGAAAAACTTACTATCATAAAGAAGAACTAAGTCTCCTCACTGAAACTACTTCATGGTAATGTGGCGATCATGCCATGCCTTTTCTCTATCTTTCTGAACTTGCTGGTGAAATACTGCAGTAAATCTATATTCTTCTAGTTGAAGTAACTGTGACAACCTTTCTTCGACAACACCAATATCAAACATACCAGTGAAAGAAACAATTCTTAAACTTGGTACAATGTAGTCCATGGGCATAACAACATCTTGTCCATACACTGGTCTGAAGGGTGTCTGGCCTGTCAATTTTTTTGCATGTTGTTCCATAAGCACATAAAACTACAGGAACCTTGAAGTCCTAGTCGTCGCAATTCACATTACAAACCTTCGTCAATGCGTGTTCCATAATCTTGTTAAATGATTCGACAGTCCCAATTTCCTATGGGTGATATAGGGTGCTCTTCCTATGATAGATCTAGAATTCTTCTATAAGTGCTTCTATAGTCTTGTTGATAAATTGAGCAACCTGATCACTCTGTAAAACTCGAAGACATCCAAACCTTTTAACTACATTTTCAATCAAAAAATTCGCAGCAGTTGTATCACTACAATCTCGCACAGGTGCAGCTTCATCCCATCTAGTAAGATAGTTAGTCGCAGTGATAATGTACCTTGCTCCAATCCTTTTTCCCAGTGGGTTTATCGGGCCCACAAAATCAACAGCCCATTTGTCAAAGGCATGCAACGTAACCTACGGTACTAATGGCATTTCATCCCTCATTGATGGTTTTCCGATTCTCTAGCATACATCGTAGGTCTTGCAATACTCCTTGGCATCCTTATGGAGGGTAGGCCACCACAGCCCAACCCTTCATATCTTATGTGTTGTAGTTTTTTCTGCATAGTGGCCTCCCGCAACACCGTCTTGAGCTTCAGCCAAAATCATTGGTCGTTCATGCTCTAGAAAACATCGACACAATTCCTCATCTGGTCCTAATTTGTACAATTGACCCACTATCAATTGATAATATGCAAATTTAACAACTAACTGCTTCTTCTGTGCAGTCATGTAGCCTTTTGGTGCTATTCATGTAGATAAGAAATTCACAATATCTTCAAAGTATTTATCTACCATCCTTACCGAAAAGAGTTGTGCATCTGGGAGGTTATTCTCTAAACTAGTCGGTTCCTCTCCTGTTTCAAACCTTGACAGATGGTTGATCCCCACGTTCAGCCTTCTTGGCTTGACTACAATCTCAAAACCGTATTCCTGAAACAATCAGAGCCATCGACAGATTCCCCCCCCACCACACCGGCTTGTTAACGAGGTACTTCAAAGCATAATGATCTGTTAACATTTTAAAGTGCCCTCCTAATAGATAATGCCTGTAATTTTGTAGGGCATATACCATAGTTATCCTTTCCCTCTCTGTCATAGTATAATTTGTTTTTGTCGTTGACAATTTCCTACTAGAAAATGCAATCGAATGATCAATAAACCCTTCGCACGACTAAGCGAGAACTGCACCCATATCAATTGAAGACACGTCAACATGCACATGTAACTCTTTTCGTTAGTAAAGAAATATCAATATAGGCACTGCCACCACTTTCTCTTTTAGGGTGTCGAGGTTCTGCTAACATTCTTCATTCCACTGAAACTTCACATCTTTCTTTAGCAGTTTTTCCATAGGGGTTGTAATTCAAACATATCCTTTTATAAACTTCCTATAATAGTTCGTATGTCCCAGAGTTGTCCTTAGTTGTCAAACTGAAGTAAGTGGAGGTATATCCACTATGATTGCAATCTTCACAGGATCCACCAACAATCCCTGCTTACAGAACACATGACCAACCGATATGCCAAATGGAGCACAAAATGTACACTTATTCAAATTTAAAGAGATATAGCACTGTCTACAACGGTCTAACATCAATCTTAAACTTTCAATGTGATTCTTCAGTAGATCATATATTGTCCAATCATCAAAGTAGACTTCAATAAATTTATGAATAAATGATTTAAAAGCAGCAACAACTGTCCAATAATTCCATAACCTATTGGCGGCAGCTTAATGACAAGTTATTGAATAAACGGGAGGGTCAAGAGGGATAATAGATACTACCTAACTGAGTTCAATACCCTAAGGAGGAATAATGGTTAAATTGTCCCATAGTTTACCAGCATATTTTGTAATTTACTCTCGAGAAAATCGCAAGAGCATTCTTTAAACCAAAGGGCATTACCGTATATTGGAAGCAACCCCATTCTGTCGAAAAAGTTGTCTTGTGTCAATATTCCTTTGCAATTTTTATCTAATGGTACCCATAAAATCCATCGGTAAATGAGTATGCTTCTTAACCTCCGACCTTTTCTAGTACTTCATATATAAATGGTGTAGGCAAGGGATCATATAGACAGGCATCATTCAACATCCTTATATCGACACAAATTCAAATTTCATCGGTCTTTTTATCTTGCACTACCATGGGACTAATCCACTCTCACTCTTCGACGGGCTCAATAATGCCTGCTTCCAACATTCTATCAAGCTCAGCTCTAAATTTTTCTTTGTACCGAGGATTAAGTTTATAAGGTCTTTGTTTAACCAACTCACCACCTGTTTTTAGTAGGATCTTCATCTCTCCCAGGCCACCAAGGATCCCTTTCATCTAAGAAAACTTGGTAAGAAATAAATCTTGAAACTCATGCACTAAATCAGTGATCTTACCTACGATTTCATCATCCCAATAATACCCAATATTTTCAAATTTAGGATTTTCAGGGGACCCAATATTTACCTTCTTTATCTTCAACGACTTCAAGAATTTTCTAGATGAGATCTATGGTCCCTTCAGGTCGTGGCTTCCTTCAGTCTCTGGGATATGCACATCTCTTGGAACATCGTCCTCTATTCCTCCTGTGATATTATAGCATTCCATCATTTCTTGGACTGTTGCATTCCACCGGGGCAAATTAGACACTGGTCCAAGTATTTCCTCGAATATTTTTGCTTTAATGATTTGCATAGTTGCATCTACTATCGGGATTTCATCTTCATAATTAAATGTTTGTTTGAAAATCATAACCATATTATCCCAGTTTGTGGTTCTTTGTCGAAGCTCCAGCGACGTATACCAATTCCTTGGTATGGTATCCAATGTGTGTATGAACATGTGAACCCATTCCTGCTTAGTTATTTTCCACCAGGTTGCACTACAAGTGGTCAGATGATCAATGGGGCTAGTTAAACCATTATATTTTTCTCCGACATATGGGACTCCCTCACCAAATTGTATTTATAATAATTGTCCACACTGCGACCAACCCTTTATAGACTATTTGTGAACATCCCACCATCTCGTTGGTATAGCTTTCAAGGCCACATCTAATGCCTACAACCGTTGTTGTTATGGCATCTTAACTTCAAACTCAACAATAAATTTATCTAAATTAAGCAATCCTTCATAGGTGGGAAGGTCACATACCTCTTTACCAACCTAGCATAACGACTTCGTAACCCGAGCACACCTTCGCATTGAGACCTCATGTAGCCTATTATGCTAATTCTCTAGAGCTTCACCAGAGTCTGATGAGCATGAGCTAACACTCCACCAGCTTAATGTACCATCCGCTGTGGAGTTGATATAATAGTTTACCCTTGAAGATACAGTGTAAATATTTTCCATGTCCTGAGCAACATATTCTTCCTTTATCAGTTAGACATACCTTTGTCCCTCCAGCGGATCCAGTGGTAGGACAACTCTTATTTCGTCATTCTCAAATGTTAGTATCCTCTTCTTGAAGTTAATAATAGTTTGGTTTTGAATTTCCCAGTCTATTCTTAGAAGTGTAGGATATGGGTTGGTACATCAACAATTTCTATGACTTCAAAATATGTAAAAGTGCGCAGTCCCTCCACTTCTACAAGGACTCCTACCATCCTTCCAAAGGGTATGACTTTCTATTGATTTGCCAACCTCAGCTGAATAGGTGACCACACTAATTAGGCTTTCCCATATTTTCCCAAGTATGCTTAGTGAGAATGTTCACATCAGAGCCTAGATCTAGAATAACAAAATCCATATCATAATCTCCAATTTGAGCATTAAGTCGCAGCTCCCGTCCAATTTTTACCTTCTTTTGAACATGGTTCACAAATATTTCTTGCCTCAATTCTCCCTCAGACTCGCCAATTAAACTTTGCAATTCTCATAATGCAACTTCATCTTTAATTATAGCTCCACAACTTTTCAAAATGTTGTTCAAAGCACTTGCCTTTCCTGGAATTTTCATTGACACGAACCGGTCGAAGCGAAGTGACATGTCATACACAGGACATTCATCAAATACTAGTGGTGGAGAGGATGTCGACTCTCCCTTCTCGTTCCCGATAAATTCATCACAGGATTCAAAGAAAACTCCCTTCTCTTTTTGGACGTCAAATTGTGGCAACTGCTAGAGTGTTGGTATCACTCTTCGATCCCACTACTTGTTGTAACTTTCCTTGTCATCACCCATCGTATCCCCTCCTCTAGTGACCAGAGAGACAATAGGCTACTTTTGTCTCATTTCAGTTAGATCTTCTGAAAATTCTGGTTCTAATTTTGGTTATTTTTCGCCTGCCATTTTGCTCTAAGTTGGGGACAATCTTCAATAGTATGATCTAATGCCGTACAATATGAGCATGTCGAAGTGGGATTCGGGAATTCTCTTGCATAATGTTCTGGTTGGCCATAATTATAGAAAATCACTTGGCCTCTTCCCTAACCAAATCCTGCTCGCCAGCATCCTCAGAATCCACCCCATAGCTGATTAAAATATGTATTGCTTCCTTCTCCTTGATCCCCACCGTTCATTTGATAAGTATCTGCAGTTCTTTCAGTGATCAATTGATATGCTCGGTAGTCCTTCTCATCATGGCCAACTGATCAACAAAACTTACAAAACGAGTTTTGTGGGGTACTTACAATTTTATGTAGTAAGTAATATTCTTCTGGTCGATGCCGTCTAGTTTGATAGATTCTACACCATATTCCCATCCCAATGTTCAATGGATTAGGGGCTCCAACAACAATATAGTCGTGGAAAATCGTGCATTGATCTTTTGAGTGACCCTCCTCCTTACATCTTGTACACCAAACACTTCTCTTTTGTCCTTTCCCTTCTTGATGTCTTGGATTTGGATTGGTAGGTTCGCCAATTGCAACTGGATTTGAGCCATACTGCTTCAGTATCTCCGATGGGTGATGCTTCCAGCTTCATAGCCAACTCAAGTGCCTCCATCTGTAATGCAATATTCCGCTGCAACAAAGGAACTTTGGTATGAGGTAATAAGGCGATTATAAACCAATCCTTATGTTGTACATCATTCATTAGAAAACTTACACGGGCCATTAATGTCCTGAATCTCTGGTCGAAGTCCTGGACAGTATCATTTGTCAATGGTTTGATCTCTTTGAGTTGAGTAATGCACTGTGACTCAGATTTTGGCTTTTTAAATTCACTTTTCAAACCATCTCTAACCTCTGCCAAAGTCTTTGTTGGTTTTCCACTAGCTACTTTTGAAAACTTCATGAACCAATCCAAAGCACGACCCCTAAAGGTCATAATCAGTTGCACCAATTTGACATTATTATCTTGCACTTGCTTAATAGGCCAGACTGCATTACATAGAAACCAATGTTGCTTTGGATCCTCTAACCCATTCCCATTAAATATTGGTAGTTTCGTATCATCCCCGGCCATTATGTTACTTGGATGGATTGCCTGACTTGGTATTAAAGGACCACTAATCGGAATCTTACTACTTGGTGAAGTGTTATTATGACTATTACCACTACTTTGACTTGCTTGGAAAAACTGCGATGAACTACTATGTCTTACCTCAGTTTTTGGAGATGTACGCAGGGTCGTGGGTATGTCACAGCCTCGTTTCTTAGATGGATTTGCAGGTTCTTCTTCTTTTGAAATGAGCTGGTAATATTCCTCTTCATCGCAAGAATATTCATCGAGTCATGGTACTGGTTCGTAGTCCCTTCTCACAGTTGCATTACAACCTTTTCTCCTTGTCATAGTTCTCCTCCTCTTGTTCGACCGAAATATCTTCCCACTTCATAGAAACCCACACTCTTCATCTGTCTCACTCTCTTATCCCCTTATCATTTCATCTCATTCCATACATTTTCCTAGACCTTCCTCCAAACGACACCCATGCCCACTGCGCACAAATGCTTTACTCGTTAGATTCCATTCTCATTACCCCCTTTTCACAGAGCAACATTTTAATCCACGGATTTAAAGATCTCAAGTACTTACTGTGTGATCCTTGAAATAATTCTCGTTCTGCTACACTATATGACTTAGTAGTTTCAACAACAAATTCGGTAATGTACCCTTCTAATATACTATCCAAACAGTAATCCATGGCGCATGAAATATTATTACTCGCACTTTTCAACCACTGGATTAACTCAGTTGTCCAAATTTTTGGATCACCTCCTTGAAAGTTCATCTTTTGCTCAGTTAACCTCGCCATCCACTCTTTTAATATAACATGAAACTCCCCAAATAAAACCTCATGAAGATAGGAGAAAACATACTCACCTAGCCAGACTTCCTCATCCAACCAGGGGTGCTTATTCTAAGCTTTAGCAAACTCCTTCAGCTTTTGATCTACCCAATCCTGGATCTCAGGATTAGTAGGATGCCACATATGCCACATTACCCTTCTACATAGATCCCAATCCTAGCAACGAAACCATTTGTTGGCGCACTTCTATCCCGACCTAGGTTCACCCAAAACCATACCAACCAAATCCCAAGATGGCCCGAAAGGGGTTTGGCCCTTTCGACAACACCTGCAAAGCAGATGAAGTCTCACCCGAAGTACCTATGGGGAATGCATGAACCAAGTTTCTGCAATAAGGAAGGGGAACAGTTCAACATACTTCTCATTCAACAAACAAATCACAACTTCGACAGATTAGGATCTACGACAAGCCATGCACTTCAACAGATACCATGAATTAACTATGAATTTAGGACATATCACATAATTCATATTCATACATTTCTTTCATTACAAGTACATTCATTCATTGGATTATGCAATTAGTAAGCATCATAAACATCACATAACACATCACAACACATTTGACACCATGATTTTAATGTGGAAACCCAAGACGGGAAAAACCACATAAGCGCTTCCTTTATTCACGAGTCGCATCCAAAAATAGGCACTTGATGTTTACAATGACTTATGGAATTTCCTTCTTCTATTATAACGGATCTGCGCATACAGCCTGCAGATCATGCGACTCTTCCCTTCACATCAACCAGTAACTTCGACATGCAAAATAGGCAATTCACAGAATAAGGATATCAACTAGCTAACTTCTTCACGAAAAACTTGCTAACCCCAAAAATCCCAACCTCTTACATATTTATAGGGCGCACACAACCTGCCCCGGTCCCACTACTTCGCTACTCAACTACTCGAGCCATTAATGCGAGTGGACAAAATCCCTAACTAACTTACTTAACCCCACCCTTTGACACATTCAAAATTACCATCTTCCTGGTTTCTTGGCCGCTTCATCGGAGTTGACCACTTCGTCGAACCTACTTCCCTTGGTTTTTATTCACACAAAAACTGATTTTTCAAAATTGGTACCCAAAACTTCCTAGGGACAACAAACCTAAGTTGAAATCCTGCTGATAACCAACGCTACTCACAAATCATCATCGGTGGTCGGCAATCCTAATGCAGGGGGCATAACCCAACAATGGTTAAAATCCCAAATAATACCAACCACTACTCTTGTTACAAGGGCCACTCCACCATGTTCCCTATGCGGGGAACAAGGCCATGCAACCCACATGTGCCCCACCTGGCTGGAGCTCAGGAATCTTCTCAATACCCATGTTAGTATGATGCATGCATCACATATGATAGTAGGGTGTACATCCACAACCTCATCTTCACCCACTATGACACCTAAATCCAAATCGTTGTTTACTAATCACGCATGTTCAATTTGCTCTCAGTTTGAGAATTACACACACCATTGTCCTGAACTCCCTCAATTGCGGGATGCTTTGGCGACCATTCACCTGATGCAACCTTTGGTTGAGAGTTCTTCACCTCAACCCCAGGAAACAACTTCCATAAATGTGGTCACTACATCGACGACAACACTTGTTGTGCCTATCACGACGGTACCCACCATTGAGCCTATGACGCGTAAGAACCCCCGCCTATGGATATTACGTCGATAACAAAACATGATGGATGCACATCCCTTGGGAATCATACTCACATGATTCCCACCAAGAGTGGCACAATCACCCCCGACTCTTCCACCCCAAATCTAACTTCGGCACATGCTCCTATCAGTTCAGGATCCCACGCCCATGTCGGTCATGTGGAGACACTTCTCACTTCTCGTTTCAGTGTCCCATCCTAAGCACTGAATGAGAATCTCGCCTTGAAATTATGTGGCTACAAGATCATCTTTTCCACCTAAGGGTACTGCCACAAGGATTAACCGCTCGGTAGGTTGTTTCTCCTCCACAAGATACCATAGATAATGGATCATCCTTGGCGGGTTTACAAAGACCTGGATCCTCCACAGTTGTTGCCTAGTGCATAAGACACTAGGGGATATCCTTTCAAATGTTGTATACTCAAGCATACTACCACCTAGATATAACTCGAAGTTCCAACATTAAAAGGTCCCCGCTGCCAGAAGGGTGAAACTGTCTTTTACCCTTTACATTTCCAATTCACACATTAAAATGAATAATGTAGCACTTTATTCTTAGTATTTTCGATCCATTTGATTAATAATAAGACCATCCTTTGTTTGGAATGTAGATGGTCTCCCGCTCAAATAGCTATGTCCGCTTCATAGATTACACAATTCCTTAGTCAAAGAATCTAGCATCAGCTGCTTGGACCATTTATACCCCCTCCCAAATGCTGCACCACACCAGAGGAATTTGCCTAGGGCACTTACAAACAACGAAGTAGAATACGATGTAGTCATCGTTAGAAAAACAGGATCGCAGAGCAATAACAATAAACAGAAATGCAAATATAATCACACATACACATTACAAGAGAGACACCAATATATCGTGGTTCACCCAAGATGGGCTACGTCCACACTGAAATTGCTAGTCCTTATTATTATACCATCCAACAAATGAAGGGATACAACCTGCAGCACATCCGTTGCACTTCCTCTTCACTGTCTCATAGTCTCTCTTCACGATCTCAAAGATCTTTACAATGCATAATACCTAATACATCTTACCCTAACCGTATTACAATGTCTTTCTTTTATAGGGGAAATACAATGGGAAAATACCACGGGATACCCAAAACCATGGGTCTGCAAAATTGTTGGCCAACAAACTCGAACCCCAAGGTTGGGGGATGAGTGTACAGTCCTTTTGCATATCATATAAAGCTGGGGTACACGGCTGAGACAATATCATCTATGAGACTGGAAGATTTAGCTCCACAACCAACAATCTTCCACTTGGAGACTGACCACAACAACTCCACCGCTGTTGTACTTGCTAGATCTTGGACTTGGAAAATTTCTCATCTTCACCTTCACGCTAGAAGGCCAACTGAAACCGACCAAGAACTCAGTTTCTCTCTTGTCACTACCTTTGTGAACATGTCTGCAGGATTCTGGCTAGTATGTATCTTTTCCAGCTTCAACAGTTCATCTTCCAAAACATAGCATATGAAATGGTGCTTGAGCTGTATATGTTTAGTCCTGGAATGGAATGTTGAGTTCTTTGAAGATGAATTACACTCTGGCTGTCACTATACAACTTGCTATCCTTCTGCTTCTTACCCAATTCCTCCATAAACCTCTACAACCAAATCATCTCTTTACTAGCCTCTGTAACAGCAACATACTCTGCTTCTGTTGTTGAAAGTGAAACAACCTTTTGCAGTTTCAAAATCCAACTTAGTGTTGTTCCACCTACATTAAACCTATACCTTGTGGTGTTCCTCCTGCTATCCTTATCATTTGCCATATCTGCATCAACGTATCCCTGTAGAACAGTGTCTGAACCTCCAAAACATAATGCATGAGTGGTAGTACCTCTCAAATACCTGAGAATCCGCTGTACTGCCTTCCAATGTTCTTTACCTGGATTATTCATATATCTGCTCACAACTCCCACTGCATGTGCAATATCCGGTCTTGTGCACACCATGGCATACATCAAGCTGCCAACTGCTGATGAATAGGGAATCTTGGACATGTAATTTGTCTCTTCCTTTGTCTTGGGACACATTTCCTTACTTAGATTGAAATGGCTTGCCAAAGGTGTACTAACTGGTTTTGCATTCTGCATTATGAACCTCTCCAACACCTTTTGTATGTACTCACTCTGAGACAATGTCAATTTGCGATTTTTTTGTCTCTTGTTATTCTCATACCAAGGATTTGCTTTGCAGCACCCAAATCCTTCATCGCAAATGAATTAGCTAACTTCTTTTTGAGTACATTTATATCTTGCATGCCAGACCCTGCAACAAGCATGTCATCCACATAAAATAACAAGATAATATATCTTTCATTGTCTAGCCTCTTGAAATAAACACAGTGGTCAGAATGACATCTACTATAACCTTGTTCTATCATAAACCTGTCAAATTTTAAATATCACTACCTTGGAGCTTGCTTCAAGCCATACAAGCTCTTCTTCAACCCGCATACCAAATCCTCCTTCCCTTTGACCTCATACCCTTGTGGCTGCTGCATATATATCTCTTCCTCCAAATCCCCATGGAGAAAGGTTGTTTTTACATCTAACTATTCAAGATACAAATCTTCTACCGCAACTAGACTTAAAATAGTCATAATTGAAGTCATCTTAACATCAAGAGAAAATATTTCATCAAAATCTATACCTTTCTTCTATGCAAACCCCTTTACAACAAGTCTGGCCTTATACTGCTTCTTACCTCCTTCTTCTTCCATCAACCTGTAAATCCATTTGTTCTGCAATGCTCTTTTACCAGCAGGCAACTAAACGAAATCCCAAGTCGGGTTTCCTACCAATGAGTCCATCTCCTCATTCATGCCTTGCTCCCACTTCTCTCTAGTTTCCACATGCATTGCTTCTTCATAACATTCTGTTTCACCTGCATCAGTCATCAATAAATAATACATTGAAGGAGAGTATCGTTCAGGGAGTCTACTTAAACCGGTATATATTCTTACACTTGCAGGAGTTTCAGGTACTTGCTGTTGTTCTTGATTTTTTGGCACCTTTGGAACTTCATTTTCTTTAATTTCATCAAGTACTGTGTACTCTGTGCTTTCCTTTTCCTATTTCTTTCGCTGCAACTGATCTTTCTACGTCACCTTTTCATTGAATATCACATCTCTACTACTAATGATTTTGTTATTTTCATAATCCCATAAGTGATAACCAAAATAATCAACCCCATATCCAATAAAGGTACATTTCTTGGATTTAGCTTCAAGCTTTGTTCTATTTTCTTTATCAATATGGACAAATGCTTCACAACCAAACGTTCTCAGGAATGAGTAGTTTACCTTTTTACCTATCCATGCCTCCTCTAGAATACCACCATCCAAAGCACTTGAAGGCCCTCTGTTTATTAAATAAATAGCAGTATTTACAACATCTGCCCAAAACTGTAAGGGAAACCCTACATGCAATCTCATACACCTTGCACGCTCCATGATCGTTCTATTCATCCTTTATGACACACAGTTTTCTTGTGGTGTTCCTGGGATTGTCTTCTCTCTACAAATCCCATGGTATGAAAAGTAACTATCAAACTCCTTGCCGCAGTACTCACCTCCATTATCATATCTGAGACACTTCAAACTTTTTCCTATCTCATTCTCAACCAAAGCTTTCCACTTCTTAAAAGTAGCAAACACATCAGATTTATGTCTAATGCAATAAAACCAAGTTTTACTAGTTGCGTCATCAATAAATGTAACATAATAATGAGAGCCACCAAGAGATTGTACCTGAACTGGTCCCCATATATCTGTATGCACAAGCTCTAACTTTTCATTCTTCTTCTGTTTCCCAACCCTGATAAATCTGACTCTCTTATGTTTTCCATAAACACAGTTCTCACAGAATTCCAAACTTACCTACTTCAAATCTGGTAGCAACTTCCTTGAGTGGAGAATCTGCATCCCCTTCTCACTAATGTGACCAAGCCTATGATGCCACAATGTTGTATCTGTTCCTGTGGAAGCCAAAGAGATAGAATGGTCAGTATTATGAGGACATAAATACAACGTACCTACATTGTCTCCTTTTGCTATCACCATTGATCCTTTAGTGATATTCCACCACGTTTCTCCAAATGTAGATAAACAGCCGCCATCTCCCAACTGCCTTGTTGAGGTCAGATTTCTTTTCATAGCAGGAATATGCCTAACATATTTTAACAGCCATTCAATTCCATTCTTAAATTTTATCCATACCTTACCCATTCCAACAATTTTACATGGCTCATCATCACCCAATAAGACATGTTCAAAATCACCTGAAACATAATCATGAAAATATTTCCTATGGGGTGTAGCATGACATGAAGCCCCTGAATCTACTACCTAATAATCACTAGTATTATCTAATGCAAGAATCAAAGCATCTTGTAGCACATCACCTGCTACATTTGCTTCCTGAGTAGTCTCCTACTGTCCATCTCCTTTCTTCTTTAGAGATCTGCAGTCTTTCTTCAAATGTCCTTTCTTTCCATAGTTTCAACACTCTATTTTTCCCATTCTGGACTTGGATCTTCCTGTTTTAGACTTGCCACGATTACCTTGGCTCTTTCCTTTCTCCCTTTGTCTTCTCCTGCTCTCCATGGTCAACGTATTACCTAATGTCTCACCTGTGCTTTTTCTTCACATTTCCTCGCTAAGAATAACACCAATAACATCATCAAATTTCAAGGTGTTTGAACCAGAGACAAAGTTACTTACAACCATGACCAAGCTATTCCATCTTTTTGGCAATGAACACAATATTAGAAGAGCCCTAACCTCATCATCAAAGTTCACACTTACAGAACTTAATTGATTTCTAACCATATTAAATTCATTTAAATGATCAGCAACAGATCCACCTTCAGACATCTTCATATTAAATAAGCGCTTCATTAGAAATACCTTGTTGGAGGCCGAGGGTTTTTCATACAGCTTACCCAATGTGCTCATCAAACCCTCTGTTGTCTTTTCTTTTGAGATATTGAAAGCCACCGATGAAGCCAGGGACAACCGTATTGTTCCCGGTGCCTTTCTGTTAAGAACCTCTGATTCTTCGTCCTTCATAGTCGCCGACTGCTTTGCTCTTCCTCCCAACGGTAGGAATAGATCCTTCTAGTACATATAGTCCTCCATTTGCATATTCCATAACTGGTACTTTTGGCCATTAAATTTTTCGACCTTGAACTTTCCTTCTTCTTCCATTGCTCCCACTCGAACCAGAAACCCTAGTTTCTTGCGGGTTTATCTGCCAAATAGACCTTTGGCTCTGATACTAATTGTTAGAAAAACAGGATCACAGAGCAATCACAATAAACATAAATGCAAATATAATCACACATACACATTACAAGAGAGACACCAATATATCACGGTTCACCCAAGATGGGCTACGTCCACACTGAAATTGCCAGTCCTTATTATTATACCATCCAGCAAATGAAGGGATACAACCTGCAGCACATCCGTTGCACTTCCTCTGCACTGTCTCACAATCTCTCTTCATGATCTCAGAGATATTTACAATGCATAATACCTAATACATCTTACCCTAGCCGTATTACAATGTCTTTCTTTTATAGGGGAAACACAATGGGAAAATACCACAGGATACCCAAAACCATGGGTCCGCAAAACTGTTGGCCAACAAACTCGAACCCCAAGGTTGGGGGACAAGTGTACAGTCCTTTTGCATATCATATAAAGCTAGGGTACACGGATGAGACAATATCATTTATGAGACTGGAATATTGTTACACCTAAAATCTTACCACCATTAGATTCAGTGTATGCATCCTTGAAGTCCCATTGACTAAGTCATTTACCTAGAAAGGACATCATTGTGCTTCTGCTAGGTTTTGAAAGATCGTCGCAGGCTATACTCATGCAACCTGCGACGTCGCACCTTGATCCATTACAGAGTGCAACAAAGTCAGTTAAATGGAAAAAATAGCTTCTTTGAGTTCATTCTTGAAGGTTGCTGACTTGGATCCCTATCCCTGACCTATTGGGGGAGCTGGCCTTCGATTCTTAACTTCTTGGAAGGATCCCCTATCTCTCTCCTACCATATATCAACCTATCCTATCCATACCCTATCCACTTAGTCCTATATAAGTGAATCTCTACCCCTCTCCAAAGGGAGGAAGTCTATAGTGTCTACATGCTGGTGAAATCATCCTTGATAGATCTCTGCTCATCTATTGGGATACTCATACTACCTTGGGAGGATATGGAAAATGGCTTGGATGGAGGAGGGTTGCAACGTTAGGCCTTGGTTGTAGTTCTATGTCTCTACTATGTATTTCTCTATTTACAATAATACAAATGCTTTCCACCAATATTGTTAATGTGTGATGATATTGAGTAGTTTACTTGCTTAACTGTTTACTTAGATCTCTTATTGTATAGATGCTCTTTACTCATGTTGTGTTGTTCTTTGTGTCTTAATAGGTCTTGCAACTGAGATTTGACAACCGCTAGACGTGGAGCAACATCTAGGAGAAAGGATTGCGAAGTAAAAGGTAAGACATCTAGCACTTGATCCTTAAGTAGATATAGGAAATCCATTTGTAGTCTGTTCTATTTGTTCTAGACTCACATTGAGCTAGGGAGATCCGGCTCACGTCCGCTCGAGTGGATTGTCTGTCAAACAAATCTAGTGACCATACTGGGAATACATTGCTTTTTAGTTGTCAAGTTGAATGATATTTTTAGTTGATTTCTTGCCAAGCCTTTTTATTTGTCATTTGCTTCTTAATCTGGTTTCACCATCAGATCTTCACTTTGAAGACTCTGATCAACGTCCTTTGGATATGCATTCCCATTCCCAAACTTGTTTATTGTTCATTACTTGGAGATTTGGCTCTTTTTTTGAACTTGGATCTCGCTTGTCGCACCTGGGTTATATACACAGAGCGACACTGTGTCATTCTTGGTCTCTGTTCTTTGTCTATTGGCTTGTTGTCGCAACCCTGTCACTGTCCTTCTGCGACATCGTCGCATTCCCCGCATTGGTAAACCGCGACGTCGCACTTTGTACAAGCACAGAGTGCACCGATCTACCTTTTTTGCCATACAGGCACCTTTTCTTCTCTTCTATTTTGAGTGTGGTTTGTGTGCAGACTCCCTCTACACTGTATGATTCAGTCAGAGAACCCTTTTACTTTGTGTGACTGAGTTGTTTGGTTTTGTTGGAGTTGTTTTGGGTTCCCATTTCGGATAAATCTGAGATTTGTTAGTGGTGGATACTTTGGTCTTCCCCACCTTCATCCTTTTCACCTTTGCATTCCCTCCTCCCCTATCCTGATCTAATCAAGTGCATTATATCAGTTCCAGACCTCATTTTGCATTTCACTTGTGAGTCTTGCTTGCTTTAGTGCTGCTTGTTACTGTTTGACTTTGAGTGTTTGAATGTATTTTCAGTTCATTGAGTGCTTGCTCTCTCTTGAGAATGTTCTAAGTTGTTAAAGTGTTGCAAGTCATCTTTTCAATTCAAGTACCCATATTCAAAAGCATAGTTATCAAATTGTCATTTTGATGCACTCATTGAAAGATCAAAAGTACTTCGCTTCCATTGTTTTCAAAATCATTTGAAGAATTGCATATGCATTGGAATGTCTCATTCAAGAATCTTTTGCAAAAGTTGAAAGAAAATTGCATTATTTATGTTTTTCATGAATTATGAGTTGCTCATATTCTTGAAAAATTCGGATAAACATCAAGTTTTACAAAAGTAGTCCCATGCTTGGAAAGTTGCATTGTATCTTTTGATTTTTATGCTTTTAGGCCATCGTAGTGAAAGTGAAAAGTTTGCACGCTCTGCTTAGAAATCCTCTCTTTTCATTACTTAACGTCATTTTCGTTTTGAAAAGACAAAAGAAAAAGAAAAAACATGTTTTGATTTGCTTTAGTAGTGTTGTGAAATTTTTTATGTTTCGTTGAAAAAGGAAAATAATATTTCAATATCATTTTTCATAGATTTGGGAGTGTGTTACATTGCACCGTTTTTGGTAAAATTGTTGGAGAAAAAGAAGATTTATCCTTCCCATAGGTAGCATTCATCGAAAGAAAAGCATACTTTTTGCATGTAGTTAGGGCCTGCATTATGTTTCCGATTATGTACTCACCTCATGCATTCACCTAACCGTCCAGATAAAATTAACAGTAGAACTAGGGTAAAATATTTAGAAACTTGTGTGTAAGTTAGAGACGTGTTCCAGCGTCGTTAAGCGTGGCAGTGATTGTTATTTTCCAGCAGTGTATCCCAGGGGTATTGTAGTCTTCCACGACTTATCGGTATATCGAGCTCCTTCACGTACCCACCAAGTCACCTTGAGTACTTGGTGTATATCGAAGGGTGTATCACGTACTCGGTAGTATATCGAAAGGTCTCTTGCCGAACGGTTGTGCATTAGATAGCACCACTACGGATTTGAACTCCCACGTACCTTGTGTATATCGGGAGACACCACTAGGATTCCTGAGACCAACTGAGATAACCTTTTGGCCGTCTTGGCGGAGCAATACACCGAGAACAACACTCGGGGAGCTACTACGCATGTACCATCTAGGTAATTGGGTATGCAGGCAAGGTTACGGTCCCAATCCTCCTTGTTGCGTCATATTGTTGTACCCTGCGGTATATCGCGAGTTGTGAAGCCTTGACAATCCTGTGAGGATCCAGACTTTGAATCCACTCTTATCACATAAGTTTGCTTGTGGCCTTAGTTTGTGTAGGGTTTTTTTCTGGTCTGCTTTTATTTTAGCTTGCCTTAGGAGAAACTTTTTGTTTCAGTCACTCTGGCTGACTTTCCTTGAAGAAGGTCCCATAGAATCCAAAACTTGCCACCCGAATATCCCCTTAACCAGGAGGTAGTTTCGAGGGTGAGGATGGATCCACATGCCAGGGTCGGGTCACAAGAAGCGGAAAACCCCACTTTGAAAGTTGGAGGATTTTTGTTTCCTCATACTCCTCCATATTCACCTACCTCTCATCCCCCGCTGGATGAAGAAGCACAAATTCCCACTTCACAAGACTTACCTCCCATCGCTCTAGGAGAGCCTGGATCGTTGGAATGTATAAATCAACCCCAGGACGACCCCACAGCAGCTGTTGGTCCTTCAACAGCTTATTGGACATCTTCTATCGGTCACCTAGTGGCCCATTTTGTCGTTGCACCCCCACCCAGTGAGACTACTCTGGATGATCCCCTAACCTACTACCGTAGCCGATTGGATCACTTTCGATCTATGGCCGAGAGGTGTTGAAATTCAAGTCTCCAACGAAGGGTTGAAGACCCATCGTTACCCCCTTATAGACCGATCCCAGGACGTTCTTTATCTTTCGAGTCACCGGAATCATCCACGCAACACGTGACCACTACTGAAATTGGTCAACCATCCATCCCTGCACATGTATCTCCTAGACAGGAGACCAGTTCAGTACCTCCCACTACCCAACCCGTTGAGGGACAACAGTCCAACACACCCGTAACTACCACAGTTATGTCACCTACTCCTCCCCCACCCCAAACTTCGAGGGGAGGATACTCTTTACCCCCTACCCTCTTTACGGGTAGTGGTAATCCTATGGTGAATAATCAACAACCTGTGTTGGGTCAACCTTTACCTAGTGGTCAGCAAGTTGTTGTTGGGGGGAAACCCTCATCTCTAAACCATAATACCGCAACTGGAGTTCCTATTGGTCCTTCCGTTGGAACTTCCCTAGCTCCCAGACCTTCCACTTCGGTACTATCCCATGTTGGGGGATCGTCCAACATAATCCAACCTCCATCGAGTCAAGCGTATCCAGGTCATTTTAACGCTGTGCCGGGTCAACAGAACCCCGGAAACGCACTCTACGGGGTACCATACCCCGGTAATCCTTACACTCTTTGGGGACAGCAAAATGTTTTACAACATGGACCCCCACTTACAGTCCCTCCACCCACATTTGGTCCACCCCCACCTCCCGTTGGATGCGGTGGGCCCCCACATAATTCTGGAGGAGGTGGACCCCTACCTTCTGGTAACGGTCCACCTCATTCTAGTCATCATGGCCCACCATCCCCCGGAGGCGGCGGTGGAGGACCATCCCACCCTAGAGGTGGTGGTGGAGGACCGTCGTATCCTGGCGGAGGAGGTGGAGGGCCATCATATCCTGATGGCGGTGGCGGCGAACCACCACCCTACTATGGTGGAGGCGGCGGAGGAGGTCCTTACCCATCTAGCAGCGGTGGTGGTGGACCACCACCTCCTCTTGGCGGAGGCAATGGAGGCCCATCCTATTCTGGAAGCAGCGGCAAACCACCACCTCCTCCCAGAGGAGGCAGTGGAGGCCCATCCTACCCTGGCGGTGGTGGCGGACCACCACCATTTGGAGGCATCCCACCCCCTCCCAGTAGTGGAGGTGGGCCACCACCTTATGGTCATGGGCCACCTTATTATGGTAATGGACCACCCTACTATGGAAGCGGACCTCCATTTGGTCCGGGCGGTACATACCCTTATGACCAGTTTCCTCCTGGTACACCTTATGGTCAATCAATGCAAGGTCCTTATATGCCTTATCCGTACTATCAGTACTCGTAGCCTAATCCACAACTGCCCTTTTTGGCTACTTTGGACTTACCTAACCTATCTCGTTTAACCAACGACCCCATTTACCATAGAACTAATTGGCCACCTATTCCGGTAAAACTTTCGTTTGATATCCTGAAATTTGATGGCAAGCCGGGTGAGGATCCTAAAAATCACATGATGACATACCATTTATGGTGTTCATCTAACTCCCTGATGGACGACTCGATCCATCTTAGATTGTTTCAAAGGACTCTTATCGGTTCGGCTGCCAACTGGTATATTGAGCTACCACCCCATTCTTTTCCCGATTTTGGTTCTCTTGCTATGAATTTTTTGACTCACTTCCAGTTGCCTATACGGTACAAAACTGGTATAGAGCTTTTAACCTCGCTCCGTCAAAATACCGCCACTCACATATCGGATCATATACATGAGTGGCGAAGGAGACGATATCTCATTAAGGCTCCTATTCCATATCAACTCTTAGCAGACTGGTTTACGAAGTCTCTCCAACCTACCATAGCACGAGATGTTGCCATGGGCGGTGCTGTCACTAAAGAACAATCCATCGCACTTGCCCATTTGCTAGACTTAGTCTATGCTCAATCATGCACATTGTTTGATATCCTTCCTAACGCACCCCGCAACACTTATGACCCCACAAAACCACCTAAGGGACCCCAAACTGATGGCATCATTGGATCCCTTACCACCCAACCTTCTTCTCAAACTGTTGGTTCGATGAACCCCCAGGGTTCTTCCCCATCACCAACACAGGCTGGTCATGGCACCACCAAATCACCCACTCCTGCTGTCACCGAAGAAGTGAATTCTGTCTCATCAGCTTCACCTCAAAAGTCTGGTGGTAAGAAGAAGAACAAGGGGAAACCTAAGAAGTCTTCCACCCAGCAGGAGCAAAGGATCACCCCTGATGATACCAAATTGAAAAGGAAGTTAAAGTATCCTTGTCTACTGTGTGGTGATGACCATTTCTCTAAGGAGTGCCCACATAGAGACGAAGTTCAAAAGTTTCTTAAGGGAAAACCCACACCCGCAGTTCTCAACGATCATTTCCCTGCTCAAAATCAACAGTCGATCGCTCACACTTCTTCTTCCCAAGGAGAAGCACCCAACACCGCACATGTTCTCATGGTGCATAACGAGACCATCAACTTGAACACCCGTTCTCGTTCATATGACTTTGTTCCAGCTAAAGAACCTGTTGGAAGTAATACTATAAAAGCTTCCACCTCGATGCCTGAAGTCACCGTACCAGCTGCTCCTCTCACCATAGAGAATCCTTCTCTAGAGTCAGTGTTGCGTCCACCCAAGAGCACGATTAGAAAATCAATTTTCAATCCTAATGCTCGGGCTGCTCAAAACTACAACATTGTAGAGGACCTAGCGCAAGCTCCTTGAGCTATGTCAACGCTGGAGGTTTTGCAAAACTGTCCTAATTAGCGCAAAACTCTCCTCGCTTCCATCGATGCACTTGACCCGGATTCATCGAATACCATTATGTTCCGGCTGGAATACTTCAAATCGAGGCTCTCCCATCAGCTGGCATTTCAAGTTGCCACAAACATTGCTGGGAAGATAATCCATCGTTCCATTTTGGACGAAGGCGCCTCCACTTCAGTCATGTCGATCTCATGTTGGAGAGCCATTGGCTCTCCCAAGTTGAACCGTTCTCCTACCACTTTAAGAGCATTTGACGGACATGGCTTTCAACCTCATGGGCTGCTACAAGCTTTACCTGTCGAGTTGGGGGGCAAGACCACAACCATTAATGTGGAAGTAGTCGCTGCCCCGTTAGATTACAACATTCTGCTTGGTCATAATTGGTTTTATGCCATGACCGCGGTTGCCTCATCAGTCTTCCGCATAGTGCAATTCCCTCATCAAGGCCGAATTGTCACAGTTGACCAACTGGATTTCTGCGCACCTAACACCACTTCTCACCCAGGCGATAACGTTCCTTCCATTGGACAATCTTCGCAGAAGTATGAGAGTGCGGGGGTTGGCCTCCTTAAGGATTCATCCCTTATGGGCGTTTTTCCTACTCCGGATCCCCCCAACCATGTTGCCACGGTGAACATGATCTCCTCGCAGACTTCGTCTATTCCCAACTCCACTGATTCATGGCTTGTACCTGATGAAGCCACCACACACCTGATTAGAGACATTATGCCTTTGTCACCCGCCGAACTTATGTATGAGGCTATCCAGTCAGTCTCGGAGGATCGCTTAACTATGACCTCCACCCCTAGTTCTCTGCAGTAGACATCATCCGATCCCTTCCTATGGACTTTTCATTCTGATGAGTCCATTATGGAAATCATGAGTGCGGATGATCCTCCGTGGGAAGACCTCCATCATCGTTCGTCTTCCCTTCCCGCTTTGGCTACTGTAGAGAACAACATTCGCACCATCTCTACACCGAATGTCCTTTCTGGCTCTCAATCTTTGATACTCGCATGTCAAATGAATTCTGAAGGCAACTTAGCCAACATTGAGCCTACTACTTTGATCGACATCTCGGTTAAACCTAGTGTAGTGGAACACATTCAGTTAGGCCAAAAGTGTTCCCCTGAAGAAGTCATTACTGCTATGGCCTTATTCAAGCGACTTCGAGATGTGTTCGCTTAGACCTATGAGGAGATGCCTGGGATAGACCCCTCCATTGTTTGCACGAAGGCTGCGGCAATCAAGCAGAAATTGAGAAACTCTTGAAGGTCGGCTTCATTTACCCTGTCCCATTGACAGAGTGGGTCTCTAACGTCGTCCCTGTTACTAAAAAACAGGGTACTGTTCATGTGTGTGTGTCGATTATCAGGATCTCAACAAAGCTTGTCCCAATGACAACTACCCGACTCCCTTTATCGACCAGATTATCGACAATTGTGTCGGAAGCGTCATCTTTTCATTTATGGATGGCTTTTCTAGGTACAACCAAATTGAGATTCACCCCGCCGACCAACACAAGACTACTTTCATCTGTCCTTGGGGAACGTTTGCATACCGCAAACTTCCATTTGGTCTCAAAAATGTTGGTGCCACATTCCAGCGGTCCATGTCGTACGCTTTCCATGATGTGAAGGACTTTGTGGAACCTTACTTGGATGATCTCCCTACCCATTCGAAGCAGCGTGAGTTCCACTTCAATCATCTAACGACCGTTTTCCTCAGATGCAGGTGGTACAATATCCATCTAAACCCTCATAAGTGTATTTTCTGTGTCGAGTCTGGACGCCTCCTAGGGTTTATTGTCTCGAAAGATGGGATCCACATTGATCCCTCGAAGGTGGAAGCGATCCTCGCTCTTCCACCTTTGACCAATATTACAGAACTTCAGAGTCTGCAAGGACGAGCGACTTATTTACGGCGCTTCATTTTTAATTTCGCGCTAAAGACACATGGTTACATGAGATTAATGAAGAAAGACGTCCCCTTCATTTGGGACGACCGCGCTCAATAATCTTTTGATAGTTTGAAGCATGCCATCATGCATGCCCCCGTGCTCCAACCGCCGAATTACTATCGATATTACATTCTATATCTCGCTGCTTCCAACACCACTATCGCCATGGTTTTGGTGCAGGAAGACCAGGACACCCAGGAACATGTGATATATTATGCCAGCAAAGGTCTCATTAACACTGAAACCCGGTATTCACATGTTGAAAAACTCGCTCTCGCGGCCGTCGTAGCCATGCAGAAGTTCCGACACTACATTTTGCTCCGCACCACCATCACCATTGTTGATTCGAACCCCATGTACCACATTCTAACACGTTAGGTGCTTGGGGACAAGTATTCACACTGGATCATGATACTGCAAGAATTTGATCTTCTTTTCGAAAAGGCCAAGTCTAAAAAATCATTGGTGTTTGTCGAGCTCATCTGCGACCTCTCCCGTACTAATGAAGATTCTGAGCCTAATGACTCCTTTCTAGACGAGTCATTGTTTCTTATTAGTACGTCTGACCCATGGTATGGAGATATCACATTGTATCTTCAAACCCAACGTTTCAGTCCTCAACTGTCTCATGACGACCGTCGTCGCATACGCCACCATGCAAAGTATTACTTAATCATCAATGATACCTTGTACCGTCGTGGTGTCGATTCCATTCTCCAACGCTGTCTCACTCATGATGAGGCTAAACACGTTTTAAACGACTGTCACGCTAGGGCATGTGGCGGTCACCTCTATGGGATGGCTACAGCCTAGAAAATTCTGCGCGCAAGATATTATTGGCCTACTATCTTCAAAGATTGTATTGAGGCCATTAAAAAATGTCCTCCATGTCAACACTTTCATACGAAAAAGTGCACCCATGTCGCCCCATTACACCCGGTTATTGCCGTTGTCCCCTTCGCTAAATGGGGCATAGATTTCATGCATTGTAAGCCTACCTCGGTCGGGGGGCATAGTTACGTCATTGTAGTTGTGGACTACTTTACAAAGTGGGCTGAGGCAATGCCTACATACACGAATGACGACAAGACTTCCGCACTCTTCATGTTCAATCATGTAATAGCACGGTTTGGAGTTCCTCAAGCAATAGTTACCGACCATGGTTCTCACTTTATGAACCACATGGTTGACGAGTTGAGCGATAGATTGGGTTTTCGCCATGAAAACTCAACACCATACTACCCACAGTCTAATGGACAGGTCGAGGCCATCAACAAGGTCTTGATAACTATGGTCCAACGAATGGTAGGTACGCATAAGTCCAACTGGCATAATATGCTCTTCTCTGCACTTTGGGCTTATAGGACTTCCGTTAAAACCACCACTGGATTTACTCATTTCCAACTAGTGTATGGATTGGAGGCAGCCTCCCTAGAGAGTGTGAGATTCCACCTCTCAAGCTCGCCATCGAACTTCTCCCAAACACTACTGTCGAGGAAGAACGCTTGCTCTACCTAGCTAAACTCGACGAAACTCGCCGAGATGCCGCTCTTGCCAAGGAGGCTCATAAGAAACGCATCAAAGCGCAGTACAATAAGTCGGTAGAACCCCGCGCCTACAGCGAAGGAGATTTGGTCCTTACATATGACCAAAAACATGATAAGATGGGGGCAGGTAAGTTTGAGTCCATGTGGAATGGACCTTACATAGTAAAACACGTTTTAGAGAAGGGAGCTTATGAGCTTGAAGACTATGACGGGATATCTTTGGGTGAGCCCCGCAATGGGCTCTACCTGAAGAGGTACTATGCTTGAGTCTTTCATGCATGAGTGCTTTTGTATATACTGTACATGGCGTGCGTGTGTGTTTTCTGTGTGGTGTGACACTTTTATTTCTTGCGTGTTTAGGTCTTGTTTCGTTTCTTATGCCATGTTCTGTCTGCATGTGCAGATGGCAACTTGTTTCGGATTCGCGGACGGCACCAGTCGGCATACCCGCAACCTTGCTTCGACAACCTGGGTTCTTTATTCACCTATGGGCGAGCTTATCAGCTCAAGGGGAATGTGTCTAGGTTTTGCAACCAACAATGCTGCAGAATATCAAGCAGTCATTGGAACCCTAACTGACGCCATTTCTTTGGGTATGGACCATGTTGTCATCCACCTGGATTCTCAACTAGTGGTCTCTCATCTTAACCGAGTTTACGCCATCTGCGACCCCTTTTCACTCCATCTATATTGACGAGTCCGTCTTCTGGAAAGGTCCTTCGAGTCCATTCAGTACCTGTACATTCCACGAGACGTTAACACAGTTGTCGATTCTATGGCCAATTTCATTTTAGATTGGTACATTGCACACACATAAGCATATTCATGAACTGTTAAAAGTAGACATAACATGTAATTAATTCATTTTATAAGCAAACACATAAGCAAGACCACATCATTCACTCATTCGGAACACATAATGTATAAATCGTCGGAATGTCTGTATATATATATATATATAATCTCAAAAGGTAGTGCTGATACAAAAGTTTGAAGCACGACGACTTTCAGTGAGTCTCTACAAAATCTGAAGCCCCGCAGCTTTCAGTAGTACAAAAATCTGAGGCCTCTAAGCTCTCAGTACACACACAGTAAAAAAATATGGCCTATCGCCTGGCCCATACGGCCCTAGGAGGTCTAACAGCCTTAGCCTGCTGAGTCTAGAAACAATCGACTACTCTCGCGACCCTGCGAAGCAGCGCGTTGAAGCGCGCAGTAGCTCCAACCGTGTGTACCTGCATGGGCTGCGGCACCTCATCTACCGACGGCTCAGGAACATCTAGTGTCAACCCACTCAGGTTGGCATAGACTCTATCCATCTCTGCGATGGCAGCGTGCACAGCCGAACCCACAACTGCTCCCTCTCCTCTCTCTCTCCTAGCAAGAAGAGAGGTCCCCACTGGTCGTACAGGCCCCACATCTACACACACATGTTGTTCACCTGTCAACACTACATAATTTTTTTTTATAAATGCACAAAACTTAAAAAGTACAAGGGTCATTTGTTCTTACCGAGGTCTCCCCATGATGCTCCCTTTGGCAGCGGCAAGTCCGGGTCATCTCTAAAGTCCGTGCCACTGTATGGGAAATCCTCCACCATCAGTAACTGGCCCTCCAGCCAAGTGAATAACTCTGGAGGGTATCCAATAATGGGGCCCCCACCATGTTGGGCCATCACATCGATCCACCTAGCCATGTGAGGATATCTAGGATCCCTGTTCTTTCGTGGTAACTGAGGACGCAAAACCGGAACCCGTTCATTAAGAACGAGATCACTATCGATCCATAGCCAAACTGTTTGAGCTCTCCCCACCGACACTTTGTCAGCTGAGCTCGCATGTTTGTGAGGACTCCCTCGCACCAGTTAAAGATCTTTGGAGACATACAGTCCTCCGCATAAAGCATCTGTGCCCTAGTGGCTAAGTGAGGAGCTTGGCTCCCCTCCATCCTCATAATGGTGAATAGTATGGCACGTAATGGACATTCCCGTACATCTTTAATGGGAATCTTCCCACTAGATGCACGGGTGTTGGGAACACAGTGATGCAGAATCATATCGTCCACACTCCGGTCACTCCCACGTGATCCGGTAAGTAGCACATTGTCCCCTCTTCGGGACAATCTGGTCAGAAAGTAGATGTCCTTGACATCTATGGTAAGCTTGTGCTCACCGATCACGAAGTATTGTTGGGCCGCATCCCAGCATCAGAGCATATGAGTCAATAGTGAGATTTGGGATCTCATCCCCTGGATGCAGAAGAAATTGAGGAGCCCACAGTTCCTCAATGCTTCCACGCATCATGGATCATTTGCAGTTTGTTCATCATCCAACTCATGCTCCCGTTCTCACCATTCTAGAACCATTTTGGATGCTTGGAATCTGCCAATGGGAGAATTTTAACAATATTAGAACTTGCTTCAACCACTGGCAATCTTTCTTTTGAGCTTGGCTTGAGTTTGGGGATGGACGTCACTGTCGTCGCATCCCGTTTTTACAAACAAAGCAACGTCGTCGCAATCCACCTCTGAGACCCTGGCGACGACTTAGTCTCATCACAGTTCCTAAAAGGGCCAATTGTGACGAGCCAAGGGCGCAATGGTCCTTCCCAAATCAAGCTAAAACCCAAAAAAATGACTAAAATTAAAAAATGCAAACCACTACAATCATGCTAGAGGAAGTTTAGGGTTACCTGCTCCTGACGAAAAGTGAAATGGCTGCTCGTAGCTCCTGGAATCGACAATTGAAGATTTGGCTCCAAATGGCACTACTCCTCCCAAATTTGGCAAATAGAACAATGGTGACTATACTTGGTTTTTATTTCTATTTATAAACAAAATGGAATATTCCTTTTTCAAATATTTGATGCCATTATGCCATTTGCTATAGTTTGGATCGATTTTATTATATTTGAACGTTCGGTTGACTATTTGACCTAGTTTCTGAGTGTGCAGGAGTTGTGAAGTGCCTTTCTACGCCATTTTCGTATCGGAACGGTCATCTCAGGTATGAACACCCCTTGTGTATTTTGTCGTTTATCTTTTCATTTCATTAGATTTTAATTATTTGATGATTATGAGCTTACTCTTTGTTCTTTCTCGTGCTCTTGAAACTAGGAGAATACATTACCGAGTTACGATTTATCACTTTTTCGGGCTCGTTAAACTCCTATGGAAAAAGGAAACCCCCCGGAGTCTGTCTTTAAGCTCTTTTCAGGCTCTCGAAATATAAAAAGATTGCCAAGCGAACTTGTCATGTTCACGCTTGTAAAAGAATTTGAACAGTCGTCTTCCTAGTGATAGTTTACCCCTTTTACGGACAAGGGGGCACTAGTTACAAAAAAGGTATACTCCAGCCAATCATGACTGGAAGAGTCCTCTACCACGTTGTTTTACCCTTTTTCGGGCGATGAGGCTAACTTTACGAAAAAGGACCGTTGGAGTCTTCTTTAGTTCTTTTCAAACTCTCTAAACATGAAATGATGATTGAGTTTACCTTTTATGGACTCGTTAAACTCTCACATTGAAGGGCCCGCCATGGGACGAACCCCTCCTATCCCAGGTTCAGAAAATATTTGGGATTGGACTCATCTATGAGATGAGCTATACCGAGCATCTGGTTACCCTCATCAAGCTCGTAAAAAACACATGAGGCACTCATCGTTCATGATGGGGAAAAAGGAAAGCTTTCGTATTGCACCTTTATTAGTGGCAGTACCTAGTCGTTCTTAAACATGGCACTCATCTGCATTTGCATACAGCACTTGGATCATCTATTTGTCTTCGAGTTCCACTTATTTCCTGAGTCTTATTACTCCTTTGAGTCATTCAAAGAAAGCTTCCATCATCAGTTGCATTAGGAATTTGTGTCATACTCGTCATGTCAATACTGCTAAGTCATGCCATGCCCATGTTTAAGAATACTTTCACTATTCATCTATTTGTAGTTAGTACACCTTCAATCATGTCAGTCTACTCTGAGTCAGTCTCGCATATTATTGTACCATCCGATCCACTCTACACATCCTTTGTCGTGTTTCGTGTCGATGATGGGGGATTCATCATGGCCCTCCTTCGACGGATTCATCCTTGTCGACTTCAACACATCATCAAAGGATTGAATCTAGAAACCAACCAAGTACCTTGGTTATCAATGCCTCAATGGCAGGTTACCTCGCTTTCGACATGAGTTTACATCATTGACTCTTGATCAAAAGATTTCATCTTGCGTTCGACTTCAACTCATTTATTCACGCTTGGTGATATGTACTGTGATACCTTGGGGATCATTGACATCAATGGTGATTTCCCTCGCACTTGTTAATGGTATACATCAATGACCGGTAATCAAGTGGTTTCTACCATGTTCGACGTCAAGACATTTGTAATCACATGGATAGATTCGTATCATTGCGGGTTCAGCTTGAAGACCCTAGGAGTCATGTTTTACCCAGGTTGCGATGGAGTTTGCATTGAGTTGTATTACAAATCCACATTTGTATTGGTCGTGGCTGTGTTACTATCTCATCACGGATCTACGCTTATGTCCAGTAGCCATGATTATGTTCAGTCGGTCATCACTACCATGGATCTGCATTGCATTGGTCAGCAACCATGTTGTACATCATGTGAGATTGTCAGTTCATAGTCAGTTGTACTGCAGCAGCGTCCTTCATTTGACAAGTCCATTTTTCCATTCTTTCTGTCAAAGCATTTCACCTGTCCAATCTTTAAACAGCTTCGTGCTTTGGGGGGCATTCTGTTACACCTAAAATGTTACCACCATTAGATTCAGTGTATACATCCCTGAAGTCCCATTGACTAAGTCATTTACATGGAAAGGACATCATTGTGCTCCTGCTAGCTTTTGACAGATCGTCGCAGGATGCACTCATGCAACCTGCGATGTCGCACCTTTCTCCATTACAGAGTGCGGCGAAGTCAGTTAAATGGAAAAAATAGCTTCTTCGAGCTCATTCTCGAAGGTTGTTGACTTGGATCCCTATCCCTAACCTGTTGGGGGAGCTGGCCTTCGGTTCCTAACTTCTTGGAAGGATCCCCTATCTCTCTCCTACCATATATGAACCTATCCTATCCATACCCTATCCACTTAGTCCTATATAAGTGAAGCTCTACCCCTCTCCAAAGGGAGGAAGTCTATAGTGTCTACATGCTGGTGAAATCATCCTTGATAGATCTTTGCTCATCTATTGGGAGACTCATACTTCCTTGGGAGGATATGGCAAATGGCTTGGATGGAGAAGGGTTGCAACGTTAAGCCTTGGTTGTAGTTCTATGTCTCTACTATGTATTTCCCTATTTACAGTAATACAAATGCTTTCCACCAATATTGTTAATGTGTGATGATATTGAGTAGTTTACTTGCTTAACTGTTTACTTAGATCTCTTATTGTATAGATGCTCTTTACTCATGTTGTGTTGTTCTTTGTGTCTTAATAGGTCTTGTAGCTGAGATCTGACAACCGTTGGACGTGGAGCAACATCCAGGAGAAAGGATTGCGAAGTAAAAGGTAAGACATCTAGCACTTGATCCTTAAGTAGATCTAGGAAATCCATTTGTAGTCTGTTCTATTTGTTCTAGACTCACATTGAGCTAGGGAGATCCGGCTCGCGTCCGCTCGAGTGGATTGTCCGTCAAACAAAGATCTGTCTCCACAACCAACAATCATTGGGATTTTAAGTGATGCCATCCATCTTGGCATACGTCATATACACGTACACCTAGATTCCCAATTAGTAGTCTCCCAGCTCAATAATGTATTATGTGTCCTTGACATGGTCCTCTTTCATAAATTTTTGCGAGTGTGCCTCCTAGTAGGGTAGTTTGAAACCATCACATTCACACATGTCCCCAGGAAAACCAATGCATTTGCTGACCATGTCACAAATGAGGTGTTGGACTGGCATGTAATACATCAACCATCTGTCTGACCCTGCATACACAAACAAAGCCTGTATATATGTGTGTCGTTCATCATACAAATCATGTGCACATACCTACAACTACAAATAGAGAACATCAAACCTACATATAAACATCATCATTGCATACATTACATCCATACATCCCACATATAACCGATATCATCAAACATGCCGCAAAAATGGTGTGTGTGTGTGTGTGTGTATAGCCCCCAAAATGTGTCATGTACAAAATGTGGACTCGAGGGCCATATACAAATAGAATTGGATGCCTTATGGGGGGGTACATAACAAATTTACTTTCCATAGGCCCCATCTATACAAAAATACAAAATAAGGACTACAGTCTTGTATAAAATATAGAGTGCCTAAGCACTCACATCTAACCCAAGGCCGTAGTTTGTTTGGCCCCTGGATCTCCAACAGCTGCACTACCTTTGGCCCTACCTCTACTGCTCATGCGGCCTCCCCCAGCTATGCCCTTGGGCCTGGTCTCTATCTCTAACGTGTCCTCTCCCCACTTGGTGGAGCTGGACCCCATCCACCTCGCACTACTTGTACCAGATGACCTGTTATGGCCAACCTCATCAATTGGTTCCATCCATCCCCTTGCTCTGCTGGCAGCTTAAGTATAGGGGCAAGCTCATCATCATCCAGCTTGTCCAGATCCCGGTCATCAACACCCTCCACCATCAACCCAAGTTGCCTCTCTAGTTCAACTAAGATCACCTATGCACGATCCCCTAAGGTTGCTCCCCTAGCGAGAGCAACCCCATCTACAGCTCTACCTGCTGCACCAGCAGCGGCACCGACATCTCATGTACATCCAACCCCCTCATCATGAACATGGTGTCGTCCTGTAACTCGTGCGGGTCTCACCGACCCAACATCTACATCACATATAAGAACCCACGGTTAGTATCCAATATACATGAGAAATATGTATAGTCAAATCTATATATAGAAAAACTCTGTGTAAAAGTAGAACATGGCATACCTGTGAGGTCCCACCCATGGATAGGCACTGGTAACTCAAGGTCCCCCTGGTAGTCCATCCCACTCCAGGGATACCTCTCCATGCGGTCGATCTATTGGCGATAGACATCCACGTAATGTGGGGTGAAGACATGGCCCATCTCCCCCCCCACCAACACGGGGCATCACCTTCCCCTAGTACATCATCCTAGGATCTTAGGGCTCCCTCACAGGTACCACCACCCGTGGTCTCAAAGAAGGAAAGTACTCAAAGAAATACGAGCACAACACACTCCCATGGAGATAGGTCCTCTCTCCTGTGCCACAACGGGAATTTATTAAATGCTTCATCAATATCGTCAGCAACATCCACCCCTAGGACACATGGTGCCCTGCCATCGCCCTCTCCACTAATCCCAACTACCCACCAATAATCCTGTGAGGGGATGCTACCCCTAACACTCGAACCACGACAGTAGCTACTACCCAGACATCAAGGCTCTGAATGTGATTGATATGGATCTACCCGAGCTCACTGTCACTAGATCTTCTCCATAGTATCAGTCCATTATACCGAGAGCACTCTGATCAACCCCTGTCTGGGCCTGCATCGACTCAATGGCCCCACGGGGAGACATACTAGTCATAAAATAGATATCCTGGTCAGTAATACCGAGATCTTGATCTCCCACCCAAAAGACCCCCCTGTTGGGGTCCCACATAAAGATGATCCTCTGCAGTAGAAATTCCACAGATTGGAGAAAGGGGCACCTATAGAACTTCAGGAGCCCTGCATCCCTCAGAGCCTAGGTGGAAACCAAGTCATGACTCACCTCCTCCATGAGAGCATTATAGTGAAGCTCTCGCCACTCGATGTACACCATCTCGATCACGCAAAAACACCTCCAAGTACAAACAACACTACATTAGGATTCATCTTGGCATCTAAAATGACAAATAATCCTTCCACTAAGCTCGCGCGAGTTTCCCTCGGAAATAGACGCTAGCAACGTGTTATCCCTATGCAATGACCACAATAACGCAGCTGTCTGGCCATCTCTCGCGCGACCATAGTCGCATAGGAATCTCTTGTTTCGGTCGCACTGCTAGCGCAACTGTCGATAGAAAGTTGCACTATACTAGCATGCGGTTGAGACGTTGTGTCCCCGCGTGATGCACAGAAATCACCAATTTTCCGCGCAACACACCACCTGCGATTATCAATTTTTGTGCACAGTATGTCGCGTGGGAAAACCCAAAATCGTGCATGGTCCCCCTTTTAGGCATAAAAAGGGTCATATGGCCCTAAGGAATCCCGACCCTAAAAACTAACCTACCCAAAGTGACAAGGATAAGGTTTAGGCTTACCTAGATCTCATCGCTCATAAATCAGATGCTCGGATCACCCGAAATCAACGCAAATGGCTCCAGATCACTGAAAGACAAGCAAGTACAAATAACCTCGAAAAATAGGCCCCATCTCTTTTATAGTGTTTCGACCAATCTTTAGGCTCTTGGTACAACCAACCCATAGCTCTGTTTGAAAAACCGTTCGCACCATCGAAATCAACATTTCAAGATCTTCGTAATGGCTACATCAACACTTCCTTCTAAGAACTTTCATCCGACACTCATTTTCATAGCTGCGCTATGTTTTTGGTTATTACTTCCGCATTGTCAATGCCTTTGTCGTGATCTCTATTACACTTGGGTATTTGTGCCCTGTGTGCAGGAAAATGACCAGCAAACTAAGCCTTTAACCATTTCAACAATGGCGCTAGACTTGTATCACAGGTATCATTCTAAACCTTTCATATTGGCAATGTTCTCCCTCTGTTTACATTGCATTTACGAGTTCTCCCACTGATAACCATTGGGTCCTAATTCCCAGTAATGATGTGCCATCAACATCATCACCGCAGATAACATGTTCCCCCCATGGGTGTGTGCACCATTGCATCCTTGTCATAATTTGACACCCATGATGTCGAACCCCCACAAGTTTGAGGAATTTGATACACTTTGAACCGATTAACCCATAGTTCATCATTTTATAGTTGTGCATTTACTCCCCCACCTTCAACAGTCGATGCCATCAAATTCCTTGGCACATGTTACGATAAAGAAAAACAGTTGACCACTCATACCTCCATGAGAAATATACCATCTGTAATCTTCTTCATACCATCACCCTCGCCAAGACACCAATGCCCCCCCACCCTCCGAAGCAACCAATTATCTTCAGTTATTCCCGTAGGAACAACCTGCATAGCATTTATTCATGTGGCACTCGTCTTCGCATTTGCAAAACAACCCTCACATCATTATGGAATTGATTCCCTAATTCACCAAAAACCATGGGAATCCCACCAATCATCAAATTGGTCCCCCGACACACTCAAAACCATGGGGACCCCACCAATCATCAAATTGGTCCCCCAACACACTCAAAACCGTGGGGACCCCACCAATTATTCTTTATGTACAAACAATTCCCCAATCCACTCAACACCGTGGGAACTTCACTATTCTTTTTGGTAGAATCCTCTGGTCGCCTTTTATCGATGTCATTAAATCTCCCTATCCCTAGCATTATGAGTTTTGTTAGCCACCATCACCTTCAGTGTCATGTCTTCAGCAAAGCCCTTCATTAGCAGTTTGTCTCCCTCTATTACACTCTCTACCTTTATTTGAAGGATGTTGTCATCGGTTACTTCCCAAGTTGACACCGATCAAAGGAAGTTATGAGCCCCACGCTTATAAGTAGTCTTGTGTCAGGTCTGTAAGTCTTACAGTTGGTTATAAAATGATCTTGGTTCTCAGGATACGACCCTCGTCTTATCGTGTAATTCAACTCTCATCAACACTAAATCCTCATATTCTGAGAGTTGTAGTAGTTCTAGTTGTAGCTTTGGGTCCCTTTCAATCAACAACAGGGATCACCTCAAACTAGGTAGGGAGAGTCATCAATGCTCCCTCATTTAGTGGTCTCTCTTATGCTTGACATCAACACATCTATCACATCAGGGGAGTCGTACATTTTGAAGGTAGCAGTGTTCACATTTACAAATCATGGTAGCAATAGTACAATGAAATTCTCCACCCAACAAATTCACCAGTATTTCGGTCCCCCACCCCCGTGGGATTATCATGGTCATCAGCAGTTCCGCTTCTTCGGCACCTGTAACAACATTTCCAGGTTCAATCACTCTTACATGGATTGAATCCATCTTCATCCATGTGCCAACAATATTTTGAGTTGACCCCTCGGTCTCCTCTTATTGTAGTCATCTTGACAAATTTCAAGAGCATGGGTATACTTGCCTTGTTTGTATAAAACACTATTCTTTGTTAAAAATTCACTGGTTGGTGCCAACTCTTTTCCCCCAAGGGAACCTTCTGTCCACACCCGGTTAAGAACTTCCAAGAACATGGAGAAAGACAAAAGAAACGATGATGCATTATCGGCTCTACAGTACCTTCTGAACCTCATACATCAGGGGGCATCTGTTAATGCCTAAATTTCGCACACATGCAACATTTTGGCTAATCTTGCAGTAAGGTGCCATCCACATACATCATGCATCCCACTGAATACATTCTCATTAGATCCAGAAAGAAACATGAGTCCAAAAATTGCAAAAATAATCAAAATAAGAGGTAACACGATTACACCCATGATAGACCGTGCTACAATGCATATTATCAATTTTGTGCCCGTGCTATACTAGAACAGATTTCCTTTCGAAATCCATGCAACTGTCAAAACTGTAGGACAACAACCACCCTTGGTGCATTGAAGGCTCATCAAGGATCCATCACCTCCAAGAATTCGAATTTGGCTCCTCATGTACTTGGGTTCATTGAATGGCCCCCCTTTGTGTACTTTGGAGCTAAATCATGGAGTTAATGAGTCCACATTTGAATCTAGTTGTTTCTTGGCCACTTCTTGGCCTATAAAAGGAAGCCATGGGCATGCATCTAGTAAGGAGAAATTAGAGCAAGGTTATGCTGCTGGAATTGTGTTGGAACTTCTTCCACCTCTTCCCATACCTACTAGCATTCTTCAAACTCCCTTGCCACCTTCCTCCAATGGGCAAGTGTTTCGCCCATTGTTCTTTCAAGTTATTTAACATTTAGTGTGGGCAAAAAGGACCTCCCTAAGGGAGATTGTTGGCTTCCCTTTGAAGCCCACCTCCCCTAGGTGACACTTCATGTAACAAGCTTGACCATTGGGCAATCTAAATTGGTTCTAGCATTTGCTTCTTGTTTTGGTTTGCATATTCTCACTCCCTTTGTTTTATTTCAAGTTTTTGTTTCATTTTGTTTTGTTTTTACTAACAAGGGCTTGTAGGATCAATTTGGGGCACTCACATTTTCTTTTTGTACTACAATACTGGGCCTTGTTGAAAACCTCAAAGGATTTACTCCAAAGTGGGAAGTGTTGCACTCCTTTGTGCAAATTTTCCCACAACACTCAAGGTAAGTTTCTGGCTATTTTAAGTCAACATTACTGTCTTCAAAATCACTATCATGATCAAGGTCATCCCCTTGTGTGGTTGAACTCTTAGGTTGAAAATGCTTGGGTGGTGAAGAATAACTGCGTGGAAGAGGACTTCCTCTCCTAGTCATACATTGGCGGCCCTCCTTCTAGCACCAAAAAAATGTTGGCGCTCATAAATGTCCTTGCGTTGACAACAATGGGTTCTCCCTGACAAAAAGTCCCAATTCGACTTTACACCATTTAAAGTACGGAACCCATTCAGATTCTGGCCCAACTACTGTTAATGGTTTTGGGGTTTACCTGTTGTGCCCTGGTCAACCGTTTAGGTTTTTTATTATTAAGAGATGAAATGAAAAATTATTAAGAGATGAAATGAAAAATTAACTTAAATGGAGATTACTAACTAGCTTATCCTTACTCTTCTTGCAAAGAAAATTCCTTGAAGGCTACTAGACATCCTTTCAAATTCAAGGTTCTTGCTTAGTGAGTCAACCTTAATGATGTATAGAAGAGGGGACAATGGACATCCTTAACAAAGACCCTTGCTACTTTTGAAGAATTGCGAGGGCCTTCCACTACTAGAGGGGTGATCTAAGGAGATCCAATACAAGCTTCTACCTAATGAACAAAGGATTAAATGACAACAAATAGAAAGGAGTGTCTTACCTAATCGAATGCATTGGCCATATCCATTTTTATAATAATCCCCTTCTCTTTATTCACCTCTTTGGAATGTATTGCCTCCTATACCAAAATGATGTTATCAATGATATGGCTCTTATGCATGAATCCACCCTAGTTCTCATAAATTATTTTGGGAAGGGATTATTTTTTTACCCTGTTTGCCACTATCTTTGTCAAGATTTTATATGTTGAGTTGGATAGGAACATGGGACATAATATTGTAAAGGAGGAAGGGATAACATCTTTTAGAATAAGCGTTGAGAAGGAGGAATTAGTGCTACCCCCATATTTACGTTTTTTTTTTTTTTTTGGGGGGGGGGGGGATGAGACAACACACATATCAAGTCTTTTGAATGATCATGTGCCGGCAAACCTAATAAAATTAGATTGAAAATCCATTTGGCTTCGCGACCTCGCCAGGGGCTCACCCCCAGATTGCTTTGATTATCTTAGATTCCTTGATCTCTTTGTCGAGTTCTTCATTTTTTTTCTTTAGTAATCAATTTGGGAATATTGCATATAATAGATTGGACATAGTTCTAATTGGCATCTTCTTCTTCAGTGTATAGTGCTTGAAAATAGGTGTGAGTTGCCTCTTTAATAGATGCCAATTCACCCAGCCTTGTGCCATCTTCCAAAGTTATCTCCTTAACAACATTCTTATGCAATCTGGCCTTGGTCTACTTGTGGAAGAAGGTTGTGTTATTGTCTCATGAGCGCATCTAGAGACTTCTTGACCTTACCCTCCACATTTCCTGTTCTTTCCTAATGAGCTTTGTGTATCTTGGAATATAATTCTCTTTCTTCCATCTGATTTTGCTTAATGATCTCTTCTTCCATTTTAATTTAGAGGAAATGAAGTATTTTTTTGTAGATTTATTCTTTCCCGGGTTGGAAAAATGAATGATATTTTGTAGATTTATTCTTTAGATGTTTTTACCCACTTCTTCAACACATGCTTTATTACTCTAAGCTTGTTTTTCCATACAAAATATGGAGATCCATTGATTGGTTTTCCCCATACTTCCAAAATGATTTCCAAGTTTTTTGAATCTTGAAGCCAAAGGGGATTGAATATGAACGGAAGGGGTCCAAAATTCCAAGGTTGGTGAAAGAGTAAGGAGATGAACATATGGTTTGAAACATTAAAGGGGATGATTTTAGATGTTATGATTTGATTGTTCAAAAGAACAGAACATCAAAACTTTCTTGGATGGTTCAACCATTCCAGCCTCCGGATGGGAAATAACTTCGAATTGATTCGCTGAGAGAAGCATCTTGGAATGTCGAGCGCCAACATTGGGAACAACCCCCCACTTAGTAGTTAGTTGAACTAAAGGTGAGACCATCGACCCAAAAGTTTTGGGCATAACTACCACTTGGTTACTTGCTCCTTTAGGGTTTGAGGCTAATTTCTTTTTATAATTTGCTAAGGCTCTTCCTTATCTAGTTATAACTAAGCTTGGGGTTGATTCTTTTTACAGTCGTTTGTGAAATGCCCATATTCGTGATAGGTTTTGCACTTGAATGGAAGTTGTTTATAATCCAGTTTGCACATGCTTCCAATTGTCGAGGGTCTAGAGGATGGATTTTAGAAAGCCTTTATCCTTATCTACTTTAACACAGAATCTTGCACATGCTAACATCCCCACTTTTGGCTTCAATTTGTTTATGCATTTCCCTAGAGTGTTTGTGCTTCAAAGTGAGTCTCTATTTAATAGTGGAGGGAAAGATGAGGAAGGTTAACCTAGAGTGGAACAACAGAGGGAATGACTAGATTCAGGTCAAAGTTGGCGGTCGATCAATTCAAATATATTCCTCTAGTGTAAAAAAATAAGGGTCATTATGGAATATAAGATCTTGGTCTTCTTTGGATTTGAAGGGGAAAGCATACAAACGTCTACCACATAAGTAATATGTCAACTTCATTTTGCTCATTGCCATCCAATTGTTTTGCATCCACATGTCCATTAATCTGGGCAAAGGCCAAATGCCAATGAACTACCAAAATCTGATCTACTTTTTTCACAAAATGCGAGGGTTAAGACTTTTAGATTGTTTTGCTTAGACATTATACTAAGGTGTGAAATGTGAGAACATCAAAGTAAGGAGGAGAAAATAACCCTTCCCAAATTGACATCCATAGCTATTAGACTTTTTTACAATCTAAAAATATATTGATACAATGAATACTAATCCAAAAATACAATTTTAACAAAGAATACATGATCAAATTTAATAATAACAAAAACAAAAAAAATTCAAATTGAAAAAGATTCCACCCTCGTTTTGTAATGGCATTACCAATACCCCCTATGCTATTCATTTATCAATTTTCATATATTTTTTTATGAGAGAATTTAGTCCATTGTAATAAATTCGTTACGACAAACATTATGTCTTAATATCTATTGATATGAAAACTTCAAAAATATTTCTTTTGAAAATCTAAAACAACAACAATATTTTAATAAAATATATATTTTTAAGAATACATTGACCGGGATGGACAGTCACTGGGTGGTCCTCATCAATGTTTTTTTTCTTTCCCTAAAATGTGAATCGTGGCAGATTTGTGAGCATAATTTTTTTCTTAAAATGTTAATCTAGCAGATTTGTGAAGAGCAACTAAGATATGGTAAAAGGAAAAGAACTCAGTGAGCACGTAGAAGGTTGAAAATAAGTTGATCTGCAAAGGGGGCTGTACCTTGAGAGAGAGCCTGAGTGTTATATGGATCTCACTCACTGCTGCAGTTAAATTTGGCATAGATATCTGCCTACGCCTCCTCATCGTTGAATCTACCATACTGGTAAGCACTCTGTACAGCTAATGATAAAATCGATTTCTTCTTTTTATTTCTTGTTCTGCAAATCCTCTGAAAATAATATATTTCAGGGAAGTGTAAGTTTTGAAGAAGAATTTGGCCCTTGAAAGCGTTTACTAGCAGTGCTAATCGTCGACATATTGCACAAGTATTCTTAACTTTTAAATAAAATAGGTAATGCTGTGTTTTATTTCCTTTGCAGCCGCTCTTATGTTTTTTGACCAGATTCTTCTGAATATCTATGTGCTGCAATCAAGCCTCTCTCTAATCTGGGGGAATTGACGGTATATTGTGGTTGGCTATAATGCATGTTTTTGGGGATTTGAACCTTGGGTGGAATGTCATAACAGATTTGAACCTGGTGGGTGGAGTATCACCGACCCTACTTAACCATTAACCACTGAACCAAGACCCCACTAATTTGCACTCAAATACAGTGATAGCACTTTGAGCTTAGATCACATGCTTTATTTTTTATTTTTATATATTCAAAGTAAAATCACATAACTATGGATGATAGAATGAAAATCACATTCTTTAATTCCCTTGACAAAGCTACATATAGATAACATTCTGATAGTAATGTCTTATCAGATGTCATTTAACAAATGTGTAAATTCATTGTAGTATTCATTTACTGCGGTGGTAGCCGACGGCTAGGGTGATTGGCATTCTGATCGTACAGCAAATATCTCCACGGTGTTTAAAACTGTTTAAACTTAATGTCAGTGAATTTATGCTTTCGCTTGTGTCAATCCACATTGGCTGATATCTTAAGATCAGTAAATTTATAATTTCCATTACAATCCCACACAAATATATAAACTTAAAGACATATTTCAATGATGAAGTTGGTTGAATTTGCCAAATAGCCATTTCTCAAAGACTGATATTTTAGGCTGAATTAAAGAAATATAACTGGGAGTAAAATAAAGTAAAGAAATTCCAGACAAGTTTCAGCATGTCGGGGGTGACTTTAAGCCAACAGAGTCATTTAATGAATATAAGCCAACAGGGTTTTGGTTAACTTGTAAGGTTACGGAGTTATAAGAAGTCAAGGAGGACAATATTTATTTACCCCCCAATATTTAAGAACTAGGGGGCTGGGCACGAAAACTGCCCAGGTTGCACCTCAAGCTACTCATAGAGGAGAGTAGAGTGATGATCATGGGGGTTTTCGTAATTAGTTTTGGGACTTGCAAAGTTCTAATAAAGGAGGAAGAGGATGAGGATTGTTGCCGCCGGATACACACCTCTGGGAAAAGGGGGTTAGCGTGGTAGAAATCTTCAAGTCATTGGGTGCGTCCCTGGGGGCAAGCAAAGAGTTGAGATACTGTCACTCAACACTTAACTCCTCCGTCTAGGCCAACTCCTAGTGAAGCCAAGGGGAGTGGTCCCTATGAAAATAAAACTAACGTGTTTACACTAAGTTACAGAATGAAAATGAATCTAGGAGTTTGAAGACGAATTAATACTAAACCAGAGATTGCAACTATGAATTAGATCAACAGCATGAAATAGATACATCCATCTTAACACATTGATTCTCTAAATTAAAAAGTGCTTGATTACTGCAGATTGTACCAGTGCCAAATGGAGTCACATGAGATTATTGAAGTGCTGCTGTGTCGTGAAAGTGTTGCAAGAGTCTCGTTGGTCAGTTTTAATTGATTTTATTAGATGCGTGGATTAGGGAGTGGGTTAGTTCTTGGTTTGGCCCAACTCCAACTTAGTCCTTAGAACTGAGCGTAGTGACAACTATACCAAGGGTCCAACTGGGCGAGGCATAACCTGCTTAAAGTAGCCCACTGACTCTGTAGTTAGTTTCATGCCACCTCCCGAGTTCTAGTGATTAAGTTATTGTTGGATTGCCCTATTAACCTAGTCACTTAACTCCCTTTTTGATGTGATCAATTGGTCGAACGAACCGTAGAGATCCAGAGCATACGGGGAGGTTAAGCCTTGGTTAATTTTAACAAACTAAATTGAAGTTTTTTATTAAGAGGCCGAGAATCTCTTTTCACCTACCAGGGATAAACCCTTTTAGTTTACTTCGGGAATACACAACCTTAATTTATTTGTTGAGAAAGAACAAAAAATGTAACAAAAAATTATTGACGACTGAGAATCTCTTTTCCCTTTCGGTACTTCGGGAATGCACAATCGGATTTAGTTTTTTAAGTTCGTTAATTGTGAAATAGAATACAAGATTGTAAAATAAAGATTGTGAAAGTAAAAAAATAACTATATAGCCCGTTAGGGTGGATTGTGTGCATGTGTTTAACAAAAGTAAAGCAAGAAAAAGTTAGAAAAAGCAAACCACAAAAGACCGACACGGACCCCCCAGGGGGTTTTGTGGGCGCTGGGTAGCCCACCTACTTTTATTAATTAAAATAACAATCTTTTTTGAGGTGGATGCCTTTGGTCCTTATGAATCTAGATCTAAAGGCCTTACAAGTTTCAAAAATGACACAAGATGGAAGAATGTTGCTCCGGGAAGCCTTGGATGGCTTTAGATCTTCGATTTTCCGGCAACACTTCCTCTTGTTATGGTGATAAAAGTGTGAAACCAGCCACCTGAAATGCACCAATTGTGCCCAAATAAACGTTAAAAACATAAAATTTTTAAGTACTAAAAGATAGGAAATAAGTGCAAGTACTTAAAAATAAACTAAATCTACAAATGTAAGCATTAAAGATCTAGCAACAATACTCAAATAAAATCAGCCTTTAGATATTCCTTAAAAGCAAACTAATTTACCTAAGCATGCAAGTAACCGTAACCAAAGGGAAATTTGAATAAAAGGTGAAAGAAAGAGGGAAGAAGAAGAATGCTCAAGCCGAATGTCCGGATCTATGGAATCCAACGGTTGGGAGCGGAGGGACTATGTCTTTAAAATGCTCGAAAAGCGGTAGAGTCTGTTGGGTCCAGGAAATGCCCCTTTTTGGCCTTCCTTATTACATCATTTTGTCCTAATTTCATCCTACTTTTATAAGCTGTATCCATGTCTTTCTTCAGATCAATCAATAATATGGCAGGTATAATTTGTTATTACTTTATTCATTTTATGCTTAAGATTGTTAAAGATTATGGATCTTAGTCCTTGGTTTATACTGATCTGTGTGATTTCATTTAGCCAAGATCTAAAGCGCAGGTGTATCAGCCCAGTAGCGCCAGCTGTTACTCTTCAAAGCACCAGCTCCTCATACTCCAAGGGACAACGCATCCTCCATGCAAGTTGTAACAGATCCTCACTGTAACAGATTCCACTGAAACAGACCCTATCTGCGACAGACAGGTGGTATTCCAGCTGTTGAGTCTGTTGATCCATTAACTATCAGAGCAACAACATCTTTCACAATTAACAACCCTGTTTAATACGGCTGTATCAGTTAGCTGTAACTCCGCAGCATGAAGATCATAGATCTTCATTGCTGCGCGATTTTAGTGGATCTGAAACTGTATTTTCCTTGTATAAATTCCAGAAGGCTCTCGTAGCTTGGGGTTGGACAATCACCACTTTGTGTAAGCTGTAACAGAGCACTGAGACTCACGATCTTCCATCACTAATATGAGAGCAGAGTTCTTTATTTCTGTGTCTTAATTTGCTGTGACTCTCGGCGTCTCTGTTAGAAGGCCAGGGCCCGCCTTCTCACAGAGATAGCTAGTTTAAGTAGATAGAGTAGTTTAGTTTTATTTCTGTTGTGTGGTGTGGAATGATTGTAGATATTATTGATAGCTGTAATAGAGATTAGCTTTCCTTTTTGGTAGTTTATAATCGCATCTTGAATAGCTGTAACAAAGTGGTGTGACAGTCGACTGTGTAGGATAATTTATTTAATTGCATGTGTGTTTCAATCAGTTGTGACAGCCAAGCTCTATTCCAATTATCTTCTAGTTGTTTATGCTTTCTAAGATTTCCAGTAATTATCAATTAGAGTTCAAGCTTGTGTTTTAATTCTAGTTGCTGTTGTATCTTCAATTGCATTCATAGATTAGACAATTAATGGTAGAATTACAGTAGCTACTGGATAGATCATTTTGGTAAAGATTGAATGCTGTAGTTTGATAATTATAGGATTTAACTTCTTGCAAAAGTAATCTAGTTCCATTTCATTATTAGATCATTAACTTGCTGGGTTGATTTCTGTAGGGAAGTTGTTTCACTTTGGATTCTTAGATGTATGAATTAGATTAGTGTTCTTATGGAATGAGTTGGTTGGACACATAGGCAGGGTCATTATTTACATTCAGCAAATCAACTGCTTGATCTGCTTATGCATAGACTGTGCTTATTGCCTTTGAAATAAAAGACCTTCGTGGGTTTGACAATTTATATTGACCATTATGTGTGTTGGCTTTAATTAGCTGACATATAGAGTGACCAACATTTTTGCGCCGTTGCCGGGGATGGTAATAGATAAGATAGAGTTAGTAGTTGGTTTCATTTGATTTTATTTTAGTTCAATTATTTACAGCATGCATGAATACAAGAAAAACAAACCGGGAACCCCCTTTGAATACTAACATTGTAGGTGGAAGAGGTCGAGGTCGTAATGCAGGTTAGGGAAGACACACACATATTAATGAGATAATTGTTAGAGCTGATTCTTCCACTAGACCACCGCGGAACTCTACAGGCAGGGGAAATTCTGTTCCTCCCAATCTTGAACATTCAGCATCCACAGTAGAGAATACAACGGGACCTTCAACTCCTGTTGCAGAAAGTAAACCTCCTGAAGATAAGGGAAGTGCTGTAGGTGCACCAGATAGAGAGGAGATCTATCATAGTGATGTAACCAGAATTACTAAGGAAGTGTGGTTGGAGACTCGCAGAATAGCAGAGGAAGAAAGAAGGCAAAGAGAAGAGAGGAGAAAAGAAGAAGAAGCTAAAGCAGAGGAAGAACGCATAAAGGAAGCTGTTAATTTCTGGACTAGAACCATGGCTGGTAGAGAACAGGGGGGTGAGAATGAACATGAGGATCACCTCGAGGAAGAAGGAGAAAATAATCAGCCTGGTAATACTGTGGCTACATTAGAATTCCCTATCCTCCAGACACCTGGAGCAACTCCTATGAAGAATATCGCCATCAGTGCTCCCTAATTTTCATGGTAAGTCTACTGAGGACCGTGATGAGTTTCTTTTTGAGTTTGATATCCTTTGTCACAGCTATGATTACACCTCTAGTGCTCAGAAGTTGAAGTTATTCCCAGCCACCTTGAAAGGAAATGCTCTGCAATGGTTCATGAGTCTGGGTCGTGAGACCATTACTACTTGGGACCAAATGAAAAACACCTTTCTTTCTAAGTATCAAGAATATTGCAGAACTAGAGATAGAAAGGAAGAGTTGTTTAAAATGGTTCAGAAGGATGAAGAGAGTTTGGAAGACTTTGTGGAGAGATTGCTGTATAATTTACAAAGATCTGGTCATGCTGAGATTGGCAAGGATGTGCTCAAGATCATCTTACTAAGAGGAGTTAGAGAAGATTGCCTTGATATGTTGAATCTGATGGGGAAAGGGGATATCTCGAAGGAACCTTTTGAAAAGATTGTTGAATTATGTCGAAGGTACTCCAGGGGATCTTCCAGAACCAGCAAACGAGACAAAGACCAAGACCAAGATGTCTTCACTAGGACTCAGAAGTCAGCTAGTGCAGGTGCCACTCGAGCAGAAATAGGCAACCTACTAGAGAACTTTAAAACAGACATGATGAGCTCCATTTCCTCAGAGTTGGATGCCATGAGGGGAAAACAGAAACAAGTAGTAGAAGATCTTACACTTGGGGTATTCTGTCCTAAATGTAGGAAGAAGCATCCACTGAAGGAGTGCCCGTTGGACAAAGCAGAGGTATGTAGGATATGTGAACTCGAGTATGATACTAAGGAGTGTCCATCATTACCTAAGGTTAAAGCAGTCCTGTAGGCATCTATTCCGGACGTAGAGCCAACATACTTTATGGCACAGAAGAAACCTTGGCAGCCTAGAAACCAAATTATGAACCCAGATCCAGCATTTTTCTTGCATAACATGAATGGAATGAACAACATGCATAATATGAATACACAATTCCCTTCACATTATTCCAACAGCCAGTAGCATCCATCTCAGAACCCAATGCAAAATCCTAATTCATGGACACCATGGCCACAACAGTCAAACCAAGCTCCTTGGAATTCCAACTGAAGAAACTCTTACCAAGGAAATAACTTTCCCCATCACTAGACTCAGTATCAACATTACCCTCCTCAACAGTATCAGCATCAGCAGTATCAGCAACCACAGCTCCCTTTCCAAAACAATGCCGCACCTATAAATGCACCATTTCGACCACAGCTACCTGCACAACCTAACCCAAACCCAAACAATAAAGCAGTCCATCAATTTGAGACTGCCAACATGCCTGCGTATTCCATTACTTAGATTCCCTGCAATGATATACAATTATGATCAGGGAGGGTAGTGGAGCCTATTATCACTGAGGATGTGTCATCCCCAGTGATTGAAACTGGAGTAAATCAGCACTATGAGAACATGGTTAATTCAGCAAGCCCCATTATCGAGGATGCTGATACTCCTACTGAAGCAGCAGCTGAAACTCAGAAAGCAACACGATGTGTCACAGCCTACACCGTTGAATAGAGAACCACCATATCGTGAACGATTGCAACTACAGAAAACAGTGGAACAACCCCGATTTGATCTCGTGGGAGAGTTGAAAAATTTGTATGTTAAAATTCCACTGTTACAGGCCCTCCATGATGTGCCCATTTATGCTAAGACAGTTAAAGATTTGTGTGTCAAGAAACCAGGAAGAAGGCCCAGGGATCCCCCCACTGTCCACGTGTTGGGAAAACTTTCAGAATTAATAATGGGGAAGGCCCTTGTGGCAAAGTACGATGACCCTGGGAACCCAACTGTTACAGTGCACATAGGGAACACACAAATTCCAAATGTCTTGGTGGATTTGGGCACAACTATTAACGTTATGACCATAGAGACTGTGAAGAAATTGGGACTCACTAATCTTCGGCCAACCCCTACTGTTTTGGGACTTGTTGATAGATCAACGATCAAGCCTGAAGGAATCCTAGATGACCTCGTAATCTCAGTTGACTTGTGGGAATACCCTGCAGATTTCTTGGTGTTACAGCCAAAATCCCAGTTGGGGGGACACCCACTGATCCTGGGAAGACCGTGGTTGGCCATAGCTGATGCCTGTATCAGCTGTCGGTCAGGTTCTATGCAATGTTCCCCCAAGGTTCCGAGACGGCGGGACGCGGGTGCGGGGAGACGCACATTCGGGACGTGTGGAGACCACCCCCAAATTTTAGAGAAATTCGGGGGGACGGTGGGACGCGAGAGTTATAAATTTTTTTAAAAATATTAAAAATATGCAAAATATAAATCCCAACAATAACAAACCATCCCATGCAAATTAGTGGATTACTAAACACTACATTTATCATTGTGCAATCATGCAATGTAAATGCAAAGTTCAAACAAATTACACGATTCATCATAATTATATTAATATATGAATCTATGATTAACATGAACATCATATTTCATGTTTGTCACTTTTGAGTCTTTGTCATTTGATATTTCAGTTTTGAGTCTCGCTGGAGTTTCGGAGTTTTGGGGGGGACGCCGACAAGTCTCGGAGTTTCGGGGGGGACGCCCACAAGTCTCGGAGTTTCGGGGGGGACGCCCACAAGTCTCGCCACCCACCGAAACGTTTCGCTGTGCGTTTCGCCAAGTTTCGCCCAAAGCGGGACGTCCCGAAACGTTTCGCATGGAGTTTCGGAGTCCCCGGGACGCAAGAAACGCCGAAACGCGTCCCCGACCCTTCGGGACGCGTCCCCGTGGAACACTGGTTCTATGACCATTTCAAACGGGACTGAGATCAAGAATCTAACCCTGTACCCTCCAGCTCGTCCAAGCATAGAAGCTGAGACTCCGTTATGGGCAGATTTGGAGGAGGAAGAGGGCGTGCAGCCTCTATTAACCATAGGGAGAGCCTTAACATTTAAAGAAGAAACAGACGATGATGCCATTAATAGTTTCATTAGTGAGCCCACGTCAGTCAATAAGAATGTTTATCAGATCTTGGACAGTACCCTAGTTGTAACAGAACAAGAAAATCTTACAGAAGAAACTTTGATTGGCAATGACAGTGTAATTCCAGTACTTAAGAATTCGAAGAGTGTTCCTGTAGAAATTGGGCCAGGAAAAACATTGAATATCAATCCTAATCTGGCACCTAATGAGCTGGAACAGCTAGTCACTCTGCTGAAACAACGTAAGGGAGCCTTCGCTTGGGAGTACACAGACATGAAAGGAATTCCTTCTCATCTGTGCACCCATCACATTTATATTAAGAGCGACTCCAGGCCTGTATGTTAACCCCAACGAAGGATGAACCCGAACCTAAGGGACATAGTGAAAGAGGAAATCCAAAAACTTTTGGAAGCAGGATTTATATACCCAATTTCAGACAATGAGTGGGTTTCTCCACTTGTGATTGTGCCAAAGAAGAATGGGAAATGGAGGGTCTGCGTGGATTACAGAGAATTGAACAAGGCAACGCTGAAGGACCATTTCCCCTTACCTTTCATCGATCAGGTCCTTGATACCTTGTCTGGGAAGAAGTATTTCTCTTTTCTGGATGGCTTTAGTGGCTATAACCAGATTCAGATTGCTCCAGAAGATTAGGTCAAAACCACTTTCACTTGCCCCTAGGGGACCTTTGCATACCGAGTACTTCCTTTTGGGTTGTGCAACTCACTAGCTACATTTCAGAGAGCAGTGATTGGAATCTTTTCAGAAATGGTGAATGATTGCATGCAAAAATCTTTATGGATGACTTTACTCCATATGGTGATAGTTATGAAGAAGCATTGAAAAATTTAGAAAAGGTTTTGAAACGCTGTGAACAAAGCCAGCTCTCTTTAAGCATTGAAAAGTGCCACATGATGATGAGTGAAGGCATAGTGCTGGGGCACTTCATCTCTTCTGATGGTATTCAGGTAGATCCATCCAAAATCAAGGTAATTGAAAATATACCAACTCCTGGAATACAGAAGGATGTACGTAGTTTCTTGGGGCATGCTGGCTATTACAGAAGGTTCATAGAAAATTTTGCCAAACTAGCTTCTCCTTTGTTCACTTTGTTGATGAAGGATGCACAGTTTGTCTGGAATGATGCATGCCAAACAACGTTTACTGAGCTAAAGAAAGGGTTGTCTACAACACCCATCTTAAGAGGGCCCAATTGGGCTTTGCCTTTTCACATTTCTTCAGATGCTTCAGATACTACCATTGGAGCAGTTTTGGGACAGCAGGAAGGTAGTGCTCCTTATGCCATTTACTATATTAGTAAAAATTTGTCTCCTGCTGAACTAAATTATACTGTCACAGAAAAAGAATTTCTTGCCATTGTTTATGCCATCAACAAATTTAGACATTATATTACTGGATATTCTACTTTTGTGCACACTGATCATTCTGCTATCAAGTATTTAATGAATAAACCAATCACAAATGCTAGAATTACTAGATGGCTGTTACTGTTACAGGAATTTGATATTACAATTATTGATAGACCAGGAAAGGAAAATGTTGTTGCAGATTTTTTATCTCGATTTACTAACAGTGATGACAATTTACTAGTCGAAGATTCCTTCCCTGATGAACATTTGTTTGCAGTCTCAGCTCATTCCCCATGGTATGCAGATATTGCTAACTTTTTGGCTGCAGGTAAGCTTCCAACACATCTGTCAAAGAGAGAAAAAAGGAGGATCATACAACAGAGTGCTAGGTACTGCTGGATTGATGGCCATCTTTTCTACACAGGGCTTGATTTAGAAATCAGAAGATGTGTTAGAGAAAATGAAATCTTTAGCATTCTTAAAGCTTGCCATGATGAGCCCTGTGGGGGACATTTTGCTGACAAGAGGACAGGTCATAAAATTTTGAGAATGGGCTATTTCTGGCCTACATTGTTCAGAGATGCGAAGAAGTATGTTCAGGCATGTGATAGCTGCCAAAGGATGGGCCAAACCAACAGATTAGATGAGATGCCTTTACAGCCATAGCTTGTGGTTGAACCGTATGATAGGTGGGCTCTAGATTTTGTAAGGCCTATCGACCCTCCCTTAAAGCAGAAAGTTCATATCTTGGTTTGCACAGACTACATGACTAAATGGGTAGAAGTTGTAGCCTTGGTCAAGGCCAATGATCAGGCTGTGATTGATTTCCTGTATGAAGAGATTTTTACTTGGTTTGGAGTACCTAAGGAGATCATTATAGACGGTGGACCATAGTTTGTATCTCACAAGCTGGAAGCACTGTTGCAGAAATTTCATATTCAGCACAGAATAATCTCACCATATCATCCACAGGCCAATGGGCAGGTGGAGAGCACGAACAAGGTTATTGAGGCTATTCTGACAAAAACAGTGAAGAGCCATCGTAAACATTGGGCTGAAAGACTTCCAGAGGCACTGTGGGCCTATCGTACCACTTAGCGTAACACCACTGGTTTTTCCCCATATGAGCTAGTGTATGGCAAGAACGCTGTTTTTCCAATTGAATTTGAAATCAGAACTTTAAAAACAGTTGTTGAAGCAAACTTAGATTTATCAGAGGCATAGAGGAATCGATTGAATCAGCTCAATGAATTGGATGAGAAGCGCACAGCTATAGTGCATCATACAGCTTTAATCCAACAACAGCGCTCTAGATGGCATGACAGATTTATAAAAAAAAGGGTCTTCCAAGAAGGAGACTGGGCCCTGTTGTATGATTCACGATTTAAGAGGGACTTTAAAGGCAAATTGGGCACCTGTTGGTTGGGACCCTATCAGATAGATCGGGTATTTGATAATGGAACAGTTCGGTTAGTCACCATTGACGAGAACAAAGTACCATTATTCGCAAATGGTCATTGGCTGCGACTGTATCACAGGCCGATCTCAAGAGAGGCTTTTATTTCACAAGTTGCAGTTGATCCAGAGTATCAGTTAACGTCAGGGCAGGGATTCTTAAACCCTGTGAATTCCTAAAAGTTACAATTCCCACACATATTTTTGTACATAAATAATTAGTTTTTCTTTCATTCTGTATTTTATCTATTTTTAATTTTTCTTGCACTTGATCGGTTTGTTTTGAAGAACTGTGTGCAGGAATTTATTGGAGGAGCAGCAGTCGTGACTGGGCCAGACGACTGCAGGCACCCCATATTTGTTCCTGATTTAATAAAAGCTCTTTGAAAAAGATGGATAATTCGTGGTCTTCCACAGATAAAATTTGCTTATACTACAGTCTGACGCAGCTACAACTCCGCCACATTTGCCCGTTTTGCCAAATTTCGCAGCTGTGACTCTGCCTCTTTTCCTTCGCTTCACTTTTCCATAGCTGAGACTCCGCCACTTTTGCTTATTCGGCCAAATTCTGCAGCTGCAACTCCGCTACTTCTGCTTACCTTTCTAAGTTGGCAGCTGCCACTCCGCTATTTCTGCTTCATTTTTACTCCTTCCCAGCAGCTAAGACTCTGCTACCTTTGTCCATTCCGCTGAATCTAGTAGCTGAGACTCCGCTATCTTTGTCCATTCCGCTAAATCTAGTAGCTGAGACTCCGCTACCTTTGTCCATTCTGCTAAATCTAGCAGTTGCGACTCCGCCATTTTTCGCTTATTTTGCTAGATTTCGCAGCTGATACTCCGCCAGTTTGTCTGCTCTCCGATTGATGATGCCAATAATGATGTGACTAGGCGTTAGTTTTGGTGCTCGCTCCACAAGATCCAATTATGATCCACCACGAAGGAAATTTCAGATGCCTTGAGTAGCTGTCAGCCTGAGTGGTAGTGGCAACGTCACTTCAGCACATGTGCATTTACACCCGCAAGGACGACGACCGGCTGTAATGATTAATCCATGGCTCAAACTCATAAACGCAAGGTACGGATTGCATCTTTTACATGATTTGGCAGAAAATTAATACGGTAATAATGATTATGTCCTGTCACAACCCTCGATTAACGAACCCATGCGAATTACACTTTAAGGATTATGTTAAGGTCATTGTTATTATTTTCCGTCACCTTACCTGATTTTGCACCTGTTACTCCTATCCGCCAACTTCATCGCTTCAATAGAGCGTTCATACTGGCCTAAAACCTGATTTTTGAACCCCAACGACCCTTTGCATGTTTGTAAGCTGCAACTTTCCACTTCTAAACTGGAAATTGTTGAATTCTGAACCTTGAGGAGAGATTAAAATGGGAAACCCAGTCCGACATGAACCAGTAAATACAGACGCTGTACGTGCCAATGCAGAGGTTCTTAATATTTTTATAGCAGCAGGTTGGATGGCATATTTTGAACGGTTGAACGGATTTCACACAGAAACGGCATTGCAATTTGCCCTCAACCTGACTGATACTCACTCTGAGGTGAGAGGACTGCGCGTGGATGCTACAGAAGAAATCATAGTTGAGGTTACTGGTTTACCCATGGTTGGGAAGAGGTTATTTGGACGAAAGGCACATAATGCAAATGTGGTGAGGGAGTTTTTGTCAGTTGGTGAGCAGGTTATTCCAAAGCGCCGTGGGCTGGAGCTGGCATCCTTACCACCACCTTGGAATCAAGTGGCAATCTTTGTGAAAAGATATATTTCTTGTGGAGGTAGGTACCAAGTTGTTTCCTTCTCTGAACTTCCCTTACTGTCTCATTTACGCCATGGTAATTTAATGAATATATCATTCTATCTGCTTAAAGCCCTACAAACCATGGCTGGATATGCAAGAACAGCCCAACACCCAGTTTCTTCCCTTACTAGTCATGGCTTAATTAAGTTACTGGTCCTAAGAGCCATTGCAATTCGTAATTTAACTTGGGAGCAATTTTTGGCTGGAGATGCGCCAATCATACAACCCGTATTAGAAGAGGGGGGTGCTGGTGAAGATAGTGAGGGCCGGAGTTCCTCGAACCCAGTTGGGGGGGAGGCTGGAGCAACAGAAAACCAGGCCAATGACGAAGGGGAAGTAAACAAAGGAGAAGCAACAGTAACAGAAAACCCTATAGTAGGGGAAATTGTGATGGAAACACCGGAGCAGGAGGAAGAAAGATTAGAATCTGTAACTGCAGAAGAAGATACTCAATTAAAAGGAGCTGAAACTGGAGCAGCTGTTGAAGCTGCAATTGCAGAAACAAAAATTCAAAGGGAAGGACATCATACAGTAGAAGAAGGGACTGTGGAAATTTTAGAGGTTGTGTCCTCTCCAGAGATAAGGGGTACAATTATTGAAGAAGAAGAGACCCAGGTAAAAACCCTTGTGTCAAAGAAACGAAAAGTAGGATCAGGAAATAGGGATCAGACACCCAGTGTAGCAAAGAAAAGTAGGATTAGAACTGTCAAAGCGTCAGTAGCAGTAAGCAGCGAGGAACATCCAATGGGAATGGTGAAGAAAAGAAGGACTTGATCAGTAGCAGCAGCAGAAGCAGCTGTGACAGCAGCAGCAGCAGAAGCAGCTGTGACAGCAGTAGCAGCAGAAGTAGCTGCAATAGCAGCAGAGTTAGCAGAGACTGTGGAAGAAGCTGAGATAGTGGATGCAATGGGTAGTACTGAGACACCCTTAGCAGGGACAGCAGGAGCAGTTAGAGAGAATTGGGAGTCACCTGTGTTAGAGAAAACACCTGTAACAGGGGTGGACATAGAGATTCCCATTTTGAACCCAAAATCATCTGCTGCTATGCAGGAACCTTCCAGGGAAGAACCTCAAATCGAAAATCTCCTGCTTGAAAATGAATTATTGAAAGAGGAGGTGTAGATATTGCGAAATGAGCTGGAAAGATGGAAGGGAGTAGCTAGAAAACAAGCAGAGAAAAATTTGAACACATTAGCAAATGCTGCAAATTTACTGGAAGACCCATCTTTTGCATTTGAAAATGAGAAGTATGGGGAGACTGTTTGTCCAGAGTGTGGAGATATATTTTCTGCAGCAGGACACAGAGTTGTTGTGTTGGGACTTGCATCACAAAATCAGGTACAGATAGAGGAGGTGGAAGAAGGAGTGCCAGAAATCGAATTGACAAGGAAAAATGAGCCAGGAATTGAATAGACCCCTGGTTTGAATTTAGGAGATGAAACAGTACAGTCCCAGCCATCAGGGGATACTGAGCTTCTTCAGGACCAGTCTCATCAGTCAGAAAAATCTGATATAAACAAGAAACAATCTTAGCAGTTTAAAGAGGAACAGGGGACTGTTACACAATAACCAGTACCCTTGAAAATGTTTAGTGAAGCTGCAATTCAGACAGCAACATTTGATATCAAGGACTAGGAGGAAAACACTGTTACAGAAGAACCAGTGCTTCCAAAATCATTTGCTACAGTGGCAACACAAACTGAGATGGCTGAGATTGAAATAGAGAACGAGGGTGCAGTCACACAAGAACCAGTAGCCCTAAGAATATTGACTGAGACTGTAACACAGACTGAGGAAGTTGAGGTCGATATGGAAATAATTGGCTGTTACACAAGAACCAGCATCCCTAAAACCCATGGCTGAGACTGCACTACATGCACATACCACTGCAACCCCACTAGAGGATGAAACTGTCACAGTGCCAAAGCAAGATAAGGAAGTCATTCATCTGGATTCTGATGATGAAAAGGACGTAGAAGACAGAAAGATTCAATGGTTGCAGAAGAAGGTTCTCTGGTTAAATCTCGAGTTGGATAAATGGCTCAAGTGGATTGAACAGTTCAGAACAGGTATGATCTCTCTCCAGGAACATAGGAATGTCATTAAGGGATTGAGAGAAAAGTGGGCTGAGGAGTTATTCTTCCAGAAACTCTGGTGGGAGAAACTTCAAGAAAAATTGGAAGGATTAAAGAAACTTTAGTCCCTGCAACAAGAAAAAGACAAAATGTACACTCTCTCCATAGAATTGTTGAGATGCAGGGCTCCATCCCCCTCTTACTCTGTCTTTCTCCATGAGCAGACATCCTTATTCCAATTAAGAGCTCTCAAGGATGGGAGATCATTTGATTTGGCAACAGCTACTCAGTTTCTGGAGACTTTTCTGAAGAGTGATTTTGAGGATTAGCATTTGTTGTGCGAATTGTATTTACATGACAGGGCTTGCTATATTGAATTTCCATCTAATCCTTTACCTATTCTAGGGGATGTTCAGTTGAGGGCATTTGCCTCCTTTGTCATGAACCATGTAAGATGGCGAGATGCTTTCCAAACCATCCTTAAGAATGAGGAGAATTCAACTCTTTGGATTAGGGGGGAACCTCAGAATCCATCAGCTTTCATAGAAAATCATGCTAAAACTCTCAGGGTTCCCTCAATTGCCCGATATTTTGAGAGACTGCGAGATAGAATCCTTACCACATGTGTCCCAATGATTCTTAATATGCAGCAGGATGCCCTGGAAGGTATTGAATACAGATGGCTGTACTCTTCCTCATCTCTTAAGGAAAAGGATCCATATGGCTTTGAAAACTTTAGGCAAGCTTTGACAAGGATTCCTAGATATGTGCGATGCATGGAAAGGTGTGGGTCTTGGTGGCTTGGTTTGAGATTCAAATTCCCTCTCATTTGGTTTCCTGTGAGCAATTCTTACAAGACCAACTATGCTCTAACATTAGAAGAAGAAGAGCTGTGGTGGGAGCATTGGATATCCTGGTATGGGTTTGTTCCTCGAGGGGAGGCACCAGAACTTGCTTACAATCTTACAAATCTCCACAGATTCCACTCAGACTCAGATTCGGATTAAGGGAGGTTGTTGCATGAGGACATGCAATTGGATAGTTGGGGGGAGATGTTGGGTCCAAGAAATGCCCCTTTTTGGCCTTCCTTATTACATCATTTTGTCCTAATTTCATCCTACTTTTATAAGCTGTATCCATGTCTTTCTTCAGATCAATCAATAATATGGCAGGTATAATTTGTTATTACTTTATTCATTTTATGCCTAAGATTGTTAAAGATTATGGATCTTAGTCCTTGGTTTATACTGATCTGTGTGATTTCATTTAGCTAAGATCTAAAGCGCAGGTGTATCAGCCCAGTAGCGCCAGCTGTTACTCTTCGAAGCACCAGCTCCTCATACTCCAAGGGACAACGCATCCTCCACGCAAGCTGTAACGGATCCTCACTGTAACAGATTCCACTGAAGCAGAGCCTAGCTGTGACAGACAGGTGCTATTCCAGCTGCTGAGTCTGTTGATCCATTAACTATCAGAGCAACAACATCTTTCACAATTAACAGCCCTGTTAAATACGGCTGTATCAGTTAGTTGTAACTCTGCAGCATGAAGATCATAGATCTTCATTGCTGCGCGATTTTAGTGGATCTGAAACTGTATTTTCCTTGTATAAATTCCAGAAGGCTCTCGTAGCCTGGGGTTGGACAATCACCACTTTGTGTAAGCTGTAACAGAGCACTGAGACTCACAATCTTCCATCACTAATATGAGAGCAGAGTTCTTTATTTCCGTGTCTTAATTTGTTGTGACTCTCGGCGTCTCTGTTAGAAGGCCAGGGCCCACCTTCTCACAGAGATAGCCGGTTTAAGTAGGTAGAGTAGTTTAGTTTTATTTCTGTTGTGTGGTGTAGAATGATTGCAGATATTATTGATAGCTGCAACAGAGATTAGCTTTCCTTTCTTGTAGTTTATAATCGCATCTTGAATAGCTGTGACAGAGTGGTGTGACAGTCGACTATGTAGGATTATTTATTTAATTGCAAGTGTGTTTTAATCAGCTGTGACAGCCACGCTCAATTCCAATTATCTTCTAGTTGTTTATGCTTTCTAGGATTTCCAGTAATTATCAGTTAGAGTTCAAGCTTGTGTTTTACTTCTGGTTGCTGTCGTATCTTCAATTGCATTCATAGATTAGACAATTAATGGTAGAATTGCAGTAGATACTGGATAGATCATTTTGGTAAAGATTGAATGCTGTAGTTTGATAATTATAGGATTTAACTTCTTGCAAAAGTAATCTAGTTCCATTTCATTATTAGATCATTAACTTGCTGGGTTGATTTTTGTAGGGAAGTTGTTTCACTTTGGATTCTTAGATGTATGAATTAGATTAGTGTTCTTATGAAATGAGTTGGCCGGACACATAGATAGGGTCATTATTTACATTCAGGAAATCAACTGCTTGATCTGTTTATGCATAGACTGTGCTTATTGCCTTTGAAATAAAAGACCTTCCTGGGTTTGACAATTTATATTGACCATTATGTGTGTTGGCTTTAATTAACTGACATATAGAGTGACCAACAGAGTCAAACAAGATCATCCGCACGTTCGAGCTAGGAAACCTGCACAACTCACAATACTTGCAAAAGGGGATTACATCCGATATTTCCTACACAAGAGGTTAGAAGAGCATGCAAATAAACAAATTGTACATGCAAATCCTAAATCTCTAAGCATAGAATAATAGCAAATAAAATCAAACTAGAATTATCTACGCTATGAGTTGATACCAACTTTCATCAAGGCTAGATCAATCACCACGAATTTCAAAATTGAAACAATATAGAGTTACCTCATACATCGCTTGATAACTATGTTACCGGATCCACCACCCCAGTGTGTAGGATCCGCTGATCCGATACGTATCCGGAACGGATTTGCCTAGGATCCATCATGGAAACGGATCCCCTGCAAAAGGAAACGTATCCTGGTCCTATGAAACAGATCCTGTGAATAATCAAACAATTCCTGAATTTTCAAACGGATTGTGAAACTTCCAGTGCTTCTATGACCCATTGATCCCCCCCCAAAAATTGTTTTTTAATCAAAAACTTAAAAAACCCTAAAACAACTAATGGCTAAAGGTGTAAAACCCATTCCTGCTCAAGGTCTGATATATCCTTATGTCAAGATCTGCTCTTGAACTTTGATATATCAATATCAAGTTCTGCTCTCAATGTTTTTATTTGATTTATCTTTATGGTCAAGGTCTACTGTTAAGGGATGATCTATCTTTATGTTCTATGTTGTTGCTCACTTCACCTACACTGTTATGTAGTCTTTCCATAGCCTTCAAGAAAACCACTTTATTCCCTGCTGATAGTGACATGTGGATGTGCCTCACAAAAACACTATTATGACCTGCTTCAAGTTCATGCTAAAATTGTTTTTAAAATTATCAATATCAATCATGGTTACAACTCATCAAATTACCAGTTATGGTACATGAACTCTCTCTTTTGGAAATAACTTATAGTTATACTCTTGTGTTTCATGAATAGTTTTGATTCTTCACTCTATATTTTTATTTATTATATAAATATTTTTATATTCTTTTGTACTTGTCGTTTCCCCGCCTTATCCGAATCATGGGTTTTAAAAAATATGGCAAATCCATATGCGGATCCAAATCCGTATGCGAATCTGTATCCGTATCCTGGTAACTTAGCTTGACAATGATCATCCATGCACAAATGCGACACACCATGGACCTCCAAAGCCTTCTTATTTGTTAAAAAAAAGTATTACAAGCAGGCTTAGAGCTTGAGCAAAGGTTCCATCCTCTGACCATGAGAGAAAAATGAGAGTTGGGCCCATGCTTAAATAGAAAAAAGGAGAAGAGGAGGGTGCATTAGTTTGAGAGAGAGCACGGGGGGCACATTCCCTTGATGAAGGAGAGATTTACTCCTTGATTGGAGCCACAAATCAAGTGATTGGAGTGAGATGGAAGCCACTTCACAAGAGGGGCGCATCTCTTAGCTTAGTAAACTTCTCCCATCATTAAAATGCTGCCACATATGATGAAGTCGACCATATGAGGAGAGGGCGCAATCCTTGAGAGGGATGCACTCACAGTTGCCTGGATTTGATGCCAATCACCCATATCATGATGGATTTGATCTCCGATATAGATTGCTAAGTCAAATGGGCCTTCGGTTGGACAAATTTCCTCAGATTTAGGAAATTTGATTTTCTCCAAATCTTTATTTTTTGAATTAAATAATTCTCTTTTATTAATTTCGAGAGAATTTTTATTTAAGTGAATAATATTCACTTAGAACTTAGGACAAGTGGGTTTAGGGGTTTAATGGGTGCTCTGGGTTAGAAACCAAGCACCCCCATGGCAAATTTCACCTCCTAAGCACACCTTTATCATATTTTTGGATTTTTTAATTAAAACATAAAAAAAGCCTGTTTTATGGGAAACAAATATTTTCTCGAAATTGACTGAAAATCCTAGGGGACCTAGTGCATGTTCATATTGACTCAATTTGATGTCTAGCATGTTCATGAACATTGACACTTGAACTTTAATAACCTCCTAAGGCCTAACCACCAAGACAACATTCCAGCTTTGGAGGAGCGGGTGGAAAACTTGTTGATTATACATCGCTTCTTCAACATTGCATAATTGATAAGGGAAAAAATACCATGGAATGACCGGATTGATGTCTAAGTCCTAGGAATCCAAGCTCTTTACAAAAGACTGTCATGCTAGCACATTTTTACAACATCCCCAAGGGGTATGAACATGCAATTTTTTGTTTTTTTTAAAAAGGGCTAAAACTTGGCTTGATGGATCTCCAAACACTGATGATGAACAATCTGGGTTGTTCAAGTCTTCGACGGTTCACTTGGAATCCACTAAGTGCAATTTAGTGGATAACAAGGACCAAGAAAGTGGGGGATACTCAAGGAGGCCAAGGAAAGAGTTTAACAGAGGATGAGATAGTTTCCACTTAACTTGAATGAATGAACATTACATGAGGAATGGAGAATATTATCATAATAATAGTAGGTCACATGATAGTTGCAACAACAAAGATTGACATGAAAAATGTAATGATCATTGAAGACATAAAAGGCATGGAGGATATAAGGTAGAAAAAGACTTACAAAGTTACATATGATCATCGATGAATTAATTTTTTAGGTGATGTACTTTATTATTTTATAAGTGAAGTGGAGAATTTGTATCTATGCTAATCAAGTGTGTGTTTTATTAGAAGAAGGTGCAAAACCTCAACCACATCATTTTTGAAGATGTGATTTATGTGGACTTGTAGAAATTCCAAGCATTTGCAGGTTGGCCTATGTCAATGAATGTTTTCCCAGGAAGATCATTTCGAGGACTCGTTAATTACTATTGAAGGCTTGTGGAAGGGTTTTCTAGAATTGTTCACTTGAGAACATCCTTGCAAAAGAAGAGAAAGAAGTTCGAGTAGACAATTAGATGTGAAGAGAGTAGTAGCTCATATCTACACCAATATTGAAATTTCCAGATTGTGGTGATGACCCTATGGTCCATGTAGATGGTTGCATTAAAGGCATCAATATTTTGATGCAAAACACCGATGCCGTTTGTCATGTAGTTGGTTGCATCAAAGGCATCAACATTTTGATACTTTAAAGCCGAAGGATCAGTACTTGATTTATCCCACTCGTGCTCTAGAGTTGAAAGCAGTTGTACATGCAACGAAATTGTGAAGAAATTATCTTATGGGTAATAGATTTGAGCTGAAAATAAATGATCAGAGTTTAAGTATCTGTTCATATGGCCTCATCTAAATGTTGGGCAATTAAGATGGCTGGAATTTGTGAGTTTGACTTCGGTGTTTAGCATATCAAAGGGAAGGAGAAAAGTGTTGTAGTTGTCCTCAGCTTTAGGAGGTAAAGCAAAAGATACCTGATGAGCTTGCTATGATGAGTACTTCCTCAAAGTGAAGAGGAAATCAAGAAAGTTGATTAGAATTTGTAGTGGAGGTTTGAAGGATGCTAGATTGTTCAAGATGGGCTTCTAACTTATAGAGGTAGACTTTATGTGCCCAACTGTGTGAAGTGAAGAGGGATTATTATAAAGGGAATGCATGATACACCATATGTAGGTCATCTGAGACATTAGAAAATGATTGTAGCTTTGAGGAAGCAATGCCTTTGGTCAAGGATGGACACGGCAAATTATTTTGCCTAAGTGCCTTGAGTATTAGAACCTTAAGGCTAAGCACTCCAACCAATACCATTATTGGATTGAAAATGGGATGCGATCTCCATGGAATTCATTATCGGATCGCATAAGACAATTGAGAAGCACATTTCCATAATGGTGGTTATAGTGATGTTGACTAAAGCAACCAATTTCATATCTATTCATGCTACTCATAGAGCCTCAAACATTGTTGAAACATTTGCTACAAAAGCTGTGAGGCTACATAAGAGTATTGAAGAAGAATATATTGGATGTAGATGCAAAGTTCACTCCCAACTTTTGGAAGAGCTTGTTTCAAGCAGTAGTCTCTTGATTGAACTTTGGCACAACTTTCCACCACAAACTAATGGGAAAACTTGGTGGTTGAATAGTGTGATTGAAAATATGTTGTGGATTAATAGTGGATTAATAGTGTAATAGTGTGATTGAAAATTTCTGTAATAAAATCATACACTTCCTCTTGCTTGTAAATTAATGAAGATGAATGGTAGGGGACTTTAAATTTCTGTTTAGACTACTCTTATCACCTGTTTCAAGAAGAGTAATTTACCCTTGAGTTATTTGCAGAGATTGTAGACCTGTACCTTGAATTGCATATTTCCAGAGATTGTGCTATAGCTTGTATTGCAAACAATGTTGCAGAGATTGTTTTTGAAAGCTTGTTGCAGAGCTTATTGTATTACAAAGGTTATACACATTGATCGCATCCATATTAAGGGAAGAGGTGAGTCGGCATATTTCATTGCCAAAAACTCTTATGATGCTTTGAATAAGCTAAGAGATTTGTATGACTCACACTCAGAGTTGGTGCTAATGCAGTTGTTGTTAAAGTTCATCAACCTAGTGTTGAAGGACAATGATCCCATGGTTGTTGCATCAGAGATTAAAGTCATTATGCACGACATTGAGACCACTGGTGTGAAGGTAGACCTTGCCCTCACTGCCTTTATGAAGGTCCTTTACCCCACATATTCACACTACCTTGAGTCACTTAAAGCTAGTGGCCAATTGAAAGACCTCAAATTTGACACTCTGGTGGAGAAGATTGCAAAAAGAGAGAGCCTTTGGAAAGGAGATAGTTCAACCCACTGGAGAAACTATATGCCTTGGACAATGTTACTGGGCAAACTAACAGGGCTAGTTCCCGATAAGCAAAAACAAGGAAAGTGATCCAATGTCACCTTGATCACGGTCCTAACTTCTTCGGAAGCCAATAACCTCCTGTAGAATACTGATATAACTAAAAAGACTATATTAATTATGTGAGTATTAGTTAGACCAGTGCCTAGATGGAGTCAAATGCATTCAACTCAACTGTAGCACTTAGCTCACTCAATGAAATGTATACTTCAATGTAAGATCATTATATATGAGATATCCTTCACCATAGCTAGAGGGTATTCATTGACAAAGTTCATGTAAGTTCGAATATGGCTAAATAAGATCAAAGCTATGTGAATCACTTAACATTCAATAAGTGACATTATCATCAAATACATCACTAAGGTTATTCAATGAAATGTAAGAATATGTACACATGTATTATAATAATCAATGCTGGATCAAAAGACTGTATTGTGAACACTTCATGATATAACAACCATTAACCAAATATGCACCAAAATGTAGTATTCAAAATCATTCAATAAGTTCGAATATCACTGGATAAGATCAAAGTATTTGAGTCAAAGCCATATACATCATTTAGCATTCAACAGATAACATACAATCTAGTGTAATTTCCAGATCTGTAAGAAAAGTTCTGAGTGAGTTTACACAGTGAAATGCCTCCAAAAGTGCACAAAAAAGGTCCTAAAGACTGAAGAAATTACTTCAAGAAATTATAGCACAACATTAACTAAACAAAAACTAACTTGAAATCAATCTATCATTTCAGAACTGGATAAATAGAGACAATGTAGCATAAGTGTTGTCTTACCCAATAAGTGGGAATTTTGTGATACAAACAAGAAAAGCACTAACTCACAGCTGACCAAAATAATGTAATAACTTGTTTTTGTTTGTGTTGCAGGTGTGGGCTGCAGATAAGGTAGCCTACAGGGTCTGCAATTTATTTGCAGACCTGTGTTATGGAGGGGAAGAGGGCTCGGTTGGGTGGTAGAATGTGGAAGGAAAGGCAGCGAAGCTGCTAAGGAGGATGGCCGAGGGTTTAGGAAGGGGCTGTGGACTGTGGAAGGAGCAGAAGGGAGCAGCAGAACATGTCCGAAGTTAGGAAGAAGGGGCCAGCGAAGGGGAGTTAAAGGAGGCCGAGGGTGTCTACTAGGGTAAAATGGGAGGCCGAGGAAGATAGAAAAGAGGGTGAAGGTAAGGGAGGTAGGAGTAAGGAGATAACATGGAGTTTAGGTCTGCGTTTTAGGGCTTTTACACAGTAAATCGGACTTTAAAATTTGTAAAATTTAATGTAGTAAAATTACAAAACTTGAACTAGATAATATTCACAAATTTTACAGAATCAGAAATTAGGTTTTAAAGAGAAGAATTAGATGAACAACTTAGGGTTTTTAGGTAATTCAACCTAATCCAAGACATTCAAAGGATAGGGCTTCTCCTTGAGATGGCACTTGCCAAGTTTGGCATGCCAAAGGCTCTTCCAACAACCTCCAGGGTTGGTTGAAGGAGACTTGGCCAAGACAAACCTTGGAGACCTAAATCTCAAGCTTTTCCTTGCTAGGGCAACAAAATACTGAAAAATTTACTTAGCTAGGGCAAAATGCAGCATTACAACCACCATCCAACGTTAGACAAGCATAGATTCAACATTTAACAAAAAGACATCAAGAGGAGAGACTTAGATACCTTCTTGTGCATGTGTTAAGCAAACAACACTTAGCATTACCCAAACAAGATGCAAGAACAAAAGATGCTTCAATGATCATTCCCCAAACAAGCTTGTGTAATCATCCTCAAGAAGTGCGCATCCCTCAAATGCCCAAGGAGGATCAAAAATCAGAAAAAGAAGTATAATCCCTTGTGTTGTTATCTAAAAATGAAGTGAGGAAAGGTAATTTATACCTTTCACACTCACTTTTACAAAATAAAATTAAATCCAGGCCGACGTGCCTTTTTAAATGTCAATTTGAATTTATAAAATGTCAACTTAAAATTATAACAAAAATAATATAAAATAATCAACTGAGTGGGTAAATTGGGACTTTTTCCCCAACATTTACCCCTGCATGTCTAAAATGACTGAAAATGGCCACATCGGACTGAATTGAAGGCTGAGATGCGGAGGGGGGTCGTCATACCCCTACTAACCCCAAAAATAGTGAAAAAGCCCTTAACGCCCCCCCTTTGAGCAAGCACACTGCAACCAAAGGAAGGATGACGTCATCCTCTGTGGAGGCCAAGGAGAGCTAGCGCTGGAGCTCTGGAGCATCAGGAGAAGACTTGGGGCCATGGCATGGGCCCTAGTGCTGAAGAAAAGTATGCCACCTGTGTAAAAGTGGTGGGAGGAGTCATGTGGTCCAATGACCCATCCCTGGGGGCCCCTGTCACCAACCTCAAGGCTTCAAGCCCTTTTAAGAGGCAGTCAACAGTGCCATTAAACCATAGTACCCCCAGGAGGGAGCCAGAGGATCTGGCCATGACCCCACCTATGAAAAGTGGCTATATCGCACCCTCCAGGTCAAAAAAAATGCTGCCCTCTCCCTGGGGTACATCCAGAACATGTGCTGGTATTGGTACCACGTAACACTGGCTCCAATTGCAGGATGAGTGCTCCTCCCGGGGGTGCTCGAGAATCCAAGAATCATCTGGGTACTTGTAGACCTACACACACATCAAATAACCAAGGACATCAAAATACCTAGAGGCAGACACTTCCGTCCTGCCTTGCTCGTCAAATAAAATAATAACTAAGAGACAAATAATAAAATGACTAAATAAAGCAACTAATGAAACAACTAATAAGCAAATAATATATCAACTAACAGAAATATGTAGAAGATCAGATATCACCTGCAAAGTACGTCTTCAGTAACTGTCCATTGACAGGAAGAGGAACCGTTTCACCATCCATGTGGCTCAACCGGAATGTAGTCGAACCTGCAATGTTAGTAATTTGATATGGACCTAACCACAAACTTTCAAATTTTCCGTGCTTACCTGATTGTTCCACAAAAGCACCAAGTCACCAAGCTGGAAATCTCGTTGCCGAGCTTTCTTGTCAAATTTTGCCTTTAACCTTGTCTTGATGTTCTGTCAGATGATCAAAAGCCTTCCTTATGTTCTCGTCTAGTTCTATCAAGCTGTCGATTCTTCTTTGGTACTTGTCTGGATCGTCCATATTCTGTTGGAGCATCTTGTATACGGGAAACTTCAAATTGATTGGTAGTGTAGCATTCAATCCATAAACCAACTCAAACAGACTCTTCTTCGTAGATTCTTTCACAGTGATTTTGTCCGCCCAAACTGTATACTTCCGTTTACTATCCCATGACCTTTTATTGTCGCTGACAGTCTTCTTTATGATGTTCATCAAATTCTTATTACTTGATTATGCAAGCCCATTCCCTTGAGGATAATAGTTGGAAGAATGTGACAATACAATACCATACTCAAAACAAAAAGTGGACAATTCTCCCCTTATGAAAGCCTGGGCGTTATCCGTCACAATCTTGGCTGGAGTACCGAAGTGAGTGATAATCCTGTCTTCCAAGAAGTCTATGATCACCTTGGCTGTAGATCTCTTTGTAGGAACAACCTCAACCCATTTCGTGAAGTAATCTGTAGCTGTTAAAATCCATTTATGACCATTGCTTGAATTTTCTTTGAATTCACCGATAAAGTCTAGGCCCCATTGCTGAAAAGGTGCTTCAAGTATGACTGGTTGGAGCGGTAAGGATGCAAGTTTCTGTTTCCCTGTAAATAACTGACATGGTTGACAACTCCGAACATACTTGTATACGTCCTGAAAAATGATGGGCCAATAATATCCTAATCTCAGAATCTTGTGGGTGGTTGTAGAAGTTGCATGATGCCTGCCGCAAAGTCCCTCGTGGAATTCCTTCATTAATTCTTCTGCTTTAGGAGGTGTTATCACACAATAGTAGCTAGGATACTATTCTTGCTGAGCAGATATCTGCACTTTTCAGAGCTTTGCCTTTATACAGATCAACTACGATGAGTAGATTCATTTATGATCACTTACACATCAGAGCAGTTTATACCAGACATTGTGTAGACCTTGTGCCAAGGCGGAGCTTTGAGAGCTTAGATTTGATGACCGATATGACCTTTTGTTCCATACAGTTTCAGTTTAGTGCCCAGAGTTTCAGTTGTATTATTGCAATAGTGTTTTAGTGGTTCTAGATGATGGCATATTTATGATACGCAGTGATATGACCATTAGACTTGTGATTGTTAGCATTGGACTATTATCTTGTTGTTTTAGTCATCTTCATAGCATTAACTTGGTATATAACTCATGATGTGGCAGTATTATTTAAATAATGAAATGAACTAAATTGGTTGGATGAAAATAATGAATTGGATGTATTACTTGCACTTTAAGGTTTACTGACTATACTCATTGGTTTCATTACCCTCCTGTGAACATGGACATGGTCTTTCCTGACTTTTATGTTTGCTAGCTTAGGCACCACATTCACTTGACCCCATCCATCCATGGCCTTCCCTATTTTGGTTTTCACCTTGACTTGCCTTTTTGATTTTTGATATGGAGGACTTCCCCATTTCTACCTTTGTGTTGGATAGCATCCACGTTTGTTTTGTGTCTCGGCTCTGAGTTGGTGACAGAACTTGCCTTTGGCGAGTTGGATTTTATGCCTAGATCATTCTAGTCGGTTGCCTCGATGTGTGGCTTAGTGCGGAATTCCCTCTAGTCACATGAGTTGTTGTTGGCTAAAACTGGAAGCACATGTACTACTTATGGAAATTATTGGAAATCTCTTATGAAAGCCTATTGAAATTAAATTCTAGAATGTGTTTCTTAACACACGATGAATTAAAGGCTAAAGCAATGAAATGCTAAAGTACCCATCGAAGGGTCCAAAAAGGTCTAAAAAGCAATGGTTAAATAAATGCTAAATCTAAAGATTGCTCACCTCATAAATGTAAATATACCCCGGATGCAAGTTGCGATTAGTTGTGCTTTTAAGCGCATGCAAAATCCCAGAGAGGTCATATAGGCCAAAAAGGCCATGGAAATTAAATGAATGATCCTAATGAACTTGGATCAACTTGATGTAGACATGATGCCAAGGTTGAATAAGCACTCTTTAAACAACTTATCCATTTGTGAGGCATTGCCATTCCCTTTGTTTATCTTGTCCAACACAGTGTGTAGCTTCCCCTCTCCCCATCCAAAGTATCACTTAGTTGAGTTGGTCAAGTCATCCTTTCTACCTAGCCTTGTCCTTAGCCTTCACCCTTTGCTAGCAGTTAGGCCATGTCTATTGGATGAAGTATGTCTTTAAAGCTTTGGTGTAAGTAAGCTATAAATAACATTTAATATCTATGTATTAACTGCCACTTGATTGATGTTTATATTTTGAGTTAAGTTGTGAATATGGTTAAAGGAACATGTCTTAGTCATTTGTTATAATCTAGTTTTTGGTTGTATTTTGACCTAGTCAAACATAGTTTGACCATGGTCATTCTTGGGATCCGTGATGAGATGGACCACTTATGCTTTATGATGGTGATCTATGGTCCCACATACACCTATTGATGATTCCATATGTTGGACATATGCTCTAGATGATGATTGATGCAGTTGGTCAGTTTTATTATTATTTCCAGATCATCATATTTTACACTTTCCAGGTATGATAGACTTTACAGATGACCCCACAGGTTATCATGAGGTGTATGAGTACTCATCTCTAGTGGATTTGGGTCTTCTGGATCCATTGAGGCACTTATCTTTCAGTTCTAGGCACTCCTGGGCATGATTCTAGCAGTTATCCACCTATTGACCAGTTTGGGCATGCTGATCCAGCCTGTCCAGCAGGAGCATTGGAGGCAAGTCGTTGCCTAGGGCGCTACAGAGGAAGGGGGTGGTCCCTTCCAGACATGATGGCACCTTCAGTTTGACAGCAAAGGCACCCTAGAGGCAGTTTTTGGCACTTTCAGGGTTTTCAGGAGGATTAAAAAATGGAATAAAAAGGTCATTGAGGAATTCGATTTGGGCAATTGAGGCAAGGTTTTGGCACATGGTCTGCTCAGAGGTCATCCATGGTGTGTCCCGCTTCTTCCAGATCAATTTGCACCAGTCAGTGGGGTCCACATGGGCTACATGAGCTCTTTTATTGTATTTCTCTCTCTGATGATGGGGACATGATTTGATCATTTGTATACTTGGACATGCCATAGACTCATATTTTATATTATTGTGCCATGGGGTCATGCTACTGAAGGGGATTAATACCTCCTAGCCCCACCATGTGCTCCTAGTGACTTGTCTTGGTCCTATTGTTGTGGCACACATGTTATTAGCCACCCCCATGTATGGCATCACCCTCCATGGAGCTTTTTAGGCTATGACGTCATCACTTAGTGAGTGATCCATGTCTTATATTGTATTGGCTCATCTTAGTCGTTGATTAGATTGTTATATCTTTTGATCTCAACCACTAGTTTTCAAAAGCAGGAGCATTGGAGGCAAGTCATTGCCTAGGGCGTTACAGAGGAAGGAGGTGGTCCAACCACTTGTTTTTACCATTATACCCCCCTTCCAGACCTGATGGCACCTTCAGTTTGACAACGCTGGCACCCTAGAGGCAGTTTTTGGCACTTTCAGGGATTTCAGGAGGATTAAAAAATGGAATAAAAAGGTCATTGAGGAATTCAATTTGGGCAATTGAGGCAAGGTTTTGGCACATGGTCTGCTCAGAGGTCATCCATGGTGTATCCCCCTTCTTCCAGATCAGTTTGCACCAGTCAGTGGGGTCCACATGGGCTACATGAGCTCTTTTATTGTATTTCTCTCTCTGATGATGGGGACAAGATTTGATCATTTGTGTATTTGGACATGTCATAGACTCATATTTTATATTATTGTGCCATGGGGTCATGCTAGTGAAGGGGATTAATACCTCCTAGCCCCACCATGTGCTCCTAGTGACTTGTCTTGGTCCTATTGTTGTGGTACACATGTTATTAGCCACCCCCATGTATGACGTCACCCTCCATAGAGCTTTTTAGGCTATGATGTCATCACTTAGTGACTGATCCATGCCTTATATTGTATTGGCTCATCTTAGCCGTTGATTAGATTGTTATATCTTTTGATCTCAACCACTAGTTTTCAAAAGTGGTTTAGGGTTTTGGTCTTTCTTTCCTATAAAAGGAGACCCCCTCATTGTAAAAACTATCTAGAGATTTTTGGCTCTTGGCTATTGGAATAAAATTCTATCTTTTGGAGTAATGCTTGGATCTTGGAGTGGATGTTGGTTGTGATGATTGTAAATGCTTTGTCCATTGCACTGGAGGATATCTTGTAGCTTTCTTGCATCTTTTGCCATATTTTTGATTTACAAGTGAAGAAGACGTCTTGGAGGAATGCGTATTGGTGGGGAGGCTTTCCCTACAACTTCTTTCCAAATCGTGGATCAAACAGGGAGTGGTTTTGTCTTTCTACCAATCATTCTTTGTCATCTATTTATTAGCTTGTATCTACCCTCATATTGTTAGATTGATTGATGCTTTGTCTCCTTGGTTTTGACAGGTTAGAGGGGCACACGTGTGGGCTTCGACAAGTCGTTTTGGTAAGAGGGATTCAAAATCTTCCATTTGATCTTTGGCAAAGCTATCCTCATCTCAACTAGCATTCATCTCATTATCCAGGTATGCTCTAAAGGTTAGTATTTTTCCTCCTTGGCTTATCCATGGTTTCTAGATCATAAAACCCTCATAATCAAAACCCTTGTAATTTTTTTTTCCAGATCTACTTGGATCTAGCATGCTTTTGGGGATAAAACTTAAAACCCACCTCTATAGTATCCATGACAATTCGGATCTATAGTTTGGTGGTGATTGGCCTTCATTTGACCCTTTTCCCAAGCAATATTGGTCTCTCCAGGGGAAGTCACATTCCTTGAGGGAGGATAATTTGTTGGTTCCAAGACGTGGGTAGGAGAGATTGTTGCTTCATTGAAAAGATCATCCCCTAAAACCCACCTCTAGTGCTTCACCTTGTTGATTTTCACCTTGTGGGCCCCATTCCTCATTTTGAGGGTTGTGCCCCACTTGGGTCACTAGGTGATGCATTAGATCTATGGAGATCTAGCCATGGCATTGAAAACCCACCTTGATATTCATCTTAACTATCCCGATCTATAATTTGGTGGACATCCGACTCCATTTGCCCCTTCATCCAAGGCACTAGTCCTCCTTGAGGCAATTTGCACTCCTTGGGTAGGTGGCCATTTGCTATATCCCATACTTGGGTATTGCTAATCCTTTGTCTAATCCATAGATCCATGCCATAGCATACCCCTAGTGCCATCTCACCTTAACTTTGACCTTATTGGCCCTACTTGGACCATTTTCCACTTTTTTTAAGGGGTGGGCCCCACTTGGTATTTTTCATGGGATTAGATCTATCTAGATCTACTCATCTTAATCCATAAGTGATCCTACCTTACACTTGGTTGAACTTTGTCACCTCCTTAAGCCTCTTCAACCAAGCCCTAACCACTTTGGGTCTGTTACCAGCTAAGTTGTACTTAGTTGGACTATCAAGTGAGCGGGCAAAGTTGAACATGTTACACGTTCGTTCTCGATGATTTGATGTCCAACATGCCTTTAAAGGCCCCCTTTTAAAATTTTTTCCACATGTTCATGGCCCTGCGGGGTTTGTAATAAATGTACTAGCATGGTGTTTTGTAAAGGACTTGGTTCCCTAGGACTTTTTGGCTAAGTCAGGTATTCCAAGGAGTTTTTTCACCTATTAATTATGTCTTGCATTAGTGCATAACATAATTTTTGGGTTTTTCTCCTGCTCCAAAGCTGGAATGCCTGGGGAGGTTAACGGGCGTTAAGGAATTATTAAAGTCCATGGTTCAATGTATATGAACATGCTAGACATTGTTTTTGAGTCATATGGACATGTGCTAAGTACCCCTAGGTAGTTTTTTAATTTTCGGTGAAATTTTTTTTACCCGTAAATGAGCCATTTTTTAATGGTTTCATTAAAAGATATTGTAAATGGCATAAAAATGTCATCTAGGGGTTTTTTTTGCCTTAGGGGTGCTCGTTTTCCAACTCAGAGCATCCCCCTAACCCCTAGACCCACTTTTTCTAATATTTGGGTCTTTAATTTTTCACTTATGCTCAAAAAATTCAAAAAAGTGAAAAATGGAGAGAAAAATGCAAAAAAGTAAAAAAATCATAAAAATCAAATTCCATTTTCTGGGGGATTTGATGTCAGAAATATTTCAGCTATGTTTTAGGAGTTGTAAGAGCTAATTTTGGAAAGATTTCGGGTAGCAATATTAGTGGGATTACTTCCCCACTTGAGGGGGGCACATTTCCCATAATTGGGCCCCTTCAATTATGGAATGTGCAACATGTTTGGTGCTGCTATGTTAGCACATATAGTGCTGCGTTTTAGCAGTTAGGAAGGTGGGAGTGGGCAGCCCATATCACTCCACTCATCATGCCACTCGCTCCACTACTCCTCTCCTCAACTTGGGCGCACTCCATCTCTTAGTTTTCTATAAATTGGAGCAACTCTCCCATTTTCTCTAGTTGGAGAGTGAGCAGAATTATATTGTAAGCTTATGCTATTTTGTTTATGAATAAAAAGACTTTGGAGGTCCAAATGTGTGATACTTTCGTGAGTGGTTTCATGGTCTCTTGATGTGGAGTAATTTGTAGCAATTTCGAGTTATGTGCAAGCAATTTCCAGCCATCAACTAGCTTGCTTGAAGGATTGGTAACAATTTTGTGGGAAAGAACATTTAATCTTGTTTGTGTTAACTTGTTCTTGCATTTGTCATCTTGGTTAGAGATTCAAAGTTTATATGCTTCATTTGTTTATGTTCATACTATTTTATTTCTAACCATGTGCATTTCTAGTTTGATGATTTTTCTGTGAGTTTGGTTTGCTACAGGTTGACAGGTGTGAAGAGGAGGATAGCTTGTTTGCTCCCCATTTCTTCTTCTGTGCACATTTCGGTGGATCTTACCCTCGGTTTCCCACATTCAAACTTTCAAAGTCTTTGGTTCAAAGGGCCTTTCTGTCTCTTCTCTCTTCCTCAGCTTATAAAATCAAAATTTTCTTGGTTATTGGTTACGATTGAAGAATGACTCTTGATCTATTTTCTGACTGATATATTCTTAAGTAGATCTGATTCATTCTTAGAATTCTAATCTAGTTGTTTAAAGCTTTATCTTCCATTAGATTAGATCTTTCATTATCTAGCATTACCTTTTCAAACTTGCAAAAAATTATTAAATCTTGAAAAGTTTTGATAAGTAGTGTTAGTTCTGATTTTAAAAGTATATCTAGCTGTTAAAAGAGCTTAGAATTTGCAGCTCTTAAAGCTTGCAAAGATCCCAAGTAAACAAGCCCCATTACTTGTCTTACTTGGTTAAATTTTGGCATTTTTAAGTAGTTTTAACACTTAGAATTTTTTGGGTTTTTTTAGGAAGTGTTCCAAAGACACTCTTAAAGTGTTTTTGGGCATCTTATACTAATATTTGCTCGTTGGTTTGCAGCAAAAGACGAACAGGTAGGAGGAGGTGCTGCCGAAATTTCAAGGATTCAGGCAATCCGGAGGACCATTATTGAATTTTTGTAAAACCGGTTAATGTTTTCCTTCAAAATTGTAAGCCACCAAGTCACTTTAAGTAGACTAGGTCACTTCTCTGACCATTGTAAAGGATTATTAAACGAGAGCAAGTGGGCTAACCAGCGCCCACACCCCATACCCCCAGGGGTGGCCTGTGTTGTCTCTTTTCGTGGTGTGATTTTTTAGAGTAGTTTTATTTCTTTATTTTCGACATTTAATAAAACTAACTAGGGTTTAAAATTTACCTTGTTGGTCCGTTCCACTAGCGGGCCACAAGTTCACTAAGGACATAGATTTTTATCATTTTTTTTTAGAAACTCAAACGCCCCCTTGCTTTCCCGAAGTAGGGTTTTAGAACAAGGGCTTGCCCGAGTACTGGCCTGAAAAGAGACTCTTGGGGTTTTGAAAGATAAAATTTTGGTTCATAAATTTTTTTAAAAATTTCCAAGGTCTTCTCCTGTATGCTCTGTGGCCAACTTGTAGCTCAGTTTGATCATGTTGGTACACATCAGAAAGGGGAAGATGACTAGTAATAGGATCTAACACCACCCCAATAAACAAACCTTTTTGTGAAAATCCGGCACAACGCGAGTATTTTGTTGTCGTGGGCAAATTTTTCAGAGGACTTGGGACAAAACTGGGTAGTGACCTCTTGGAAACTGTTAGGCTTGCCCTTGTTGGTACAGCATCGGAACACCTCCTTGAGACTCCGATCCAGCCTAAGTTTGAGTGAGAAGCCACACATCAAAATTCCGGACATGTTCCCCGTACCTTTGCGTATATTGGGAACCCACCAGCCCTAATAAAAAGATCACTACCACAATAAAGTTAAAATAAACCAAGAACAAATCGCACGACATTTCTTTTTCAGCTCATGCATCTATTTTGACTCCATTATAAGGCACTGGTTTATATTGTTTCATTTCAATGTTGTTGATGGATGTTGCAAATGATGATGATAATAATGAATATCTGCAAATGATGTATTGATGAATGATGTTTTGCTTTACATAAATGTATGCTGCATTATCTTGGTTTCAAAAATATTTCCAACTCCTAGATTAGACACCATAGTTTGTTTTCATTTTTAGGGTCCACCCCCCTTGGCTTCGCTAGGAAAGCCTAGACGGATGAGTCGAGTTTTCAGGTGACAACACTTGACTCTGACTTGCCCCTAAGGCCACACCAGCAGCTTGAAGACTTCTGCTGCGTTTTCCCAGGTGTCGAACCAGGCGGCAATAGGGTCCACTTATCCCTTCTAGATCTAGATCTTATTCTATCTTGGTCTCCCTTCTTTTCATCATTACATTTCCCTAGGAGGCCTTGATTGCATTTTCTAGCCTTCATTGGCTAAGCCGGGTCTCCCCCTTGGTCTCGCTTAGGGTTGATCTAAAGTGAAGGTTTCCTCGGTTATCGTGACACCCACTTGCATTGGGAACCGTGGCAAGCCTTGGGTCACCTCTTTAGTTGTCCAACACCTCTACCATCCTGGATGGGATACCTTTAGGGACAACTACAAGTTGTGTGATAACAGGAGGCTCAACACAAGTGAGAATAATCCCATCTGAATACTTCCATCCGAGTCCTTGAATCCATCCATCATCTGCAACGATGTCCATGGAACAATACTTGGATGCCTTCAATTTCAGAGCTCTCTTCCTGTGATCTGGTAGATGATTGGGGCATGTAAGATTCTGTACGTAGTAAACAATGTCTCTGTACCAGTCGCACTATGCTATGGCCTCTTTGACCACTGAACCATAGGAAGCTTTTCTTCTGTTATATCCAATGCCTTTTCATTCCCTTTTGCCAATAACTGAGCCAGTCCTCTGCCTTTGATCAACTTTGTAGGCTGTATCTCCAAGTCATATTCCTGTATTTTCGTAATCCATTTGGCTGGAGCATCTAGACCATCTTGCTGTTTCAGTATTTCCTTCATTACTGGATGAGGAACATAAGCCACAATATTCGAATAACTAATATATACTCTGAAGTGCTTTAGTGACATCACTAAAGCGTAAGCTTGCTTTTCCATACTGTGATACTTTGCTTCTGTGCAACTCAAGGCCTTACTCATAAAGGCAATTGGTTGTTCTTCATTCTTTTCATTCTTTTGAAGGAGAACTCCTGCAATGGAGTCAGCAGATGCAAAATAAAATATTTGAAAAGGTTTGGAATAGTCAGGACTTACCAATAGCGGAGCTCAAGTGATTGCATATTTTACGTCTTCGAAAGCTTTCTTTGATTCATCGGTCCACCTGAACTCTGCATCTTTCTTAAGCAACTTATTCAAAGGTTTAGTAAGTTCAGCAAAATTGGGTATAAACCTATGAATGAAATTATTTTTTCCAAAGAGAGACCTTAAAGCTTTAAGATGTTTAGGAAATGGTATTTCTTTAATAGCTCTTACCCTTTCAGGATCAATTTTAACACCTTCTTGAGTAACAATATGGCCCAACAATTTACCTTCAGTAACCCCCAAAATAGACATTTTAGGGTTCAAAGAAATGGCATACCTGCGTCAACGTTCAAATACCTGTCATAGATGCTTGATGTGATTCTTTCTTTCTTTGGAGTAGACCGTCAGATCATCTTCGTATATTTCCAGGATTTTCTGCATGATATCCATGAAAGCATAATCCATGGCCCTCAGGATTGTGGCCTCGACATTCATCAATCCAAATGGCATCCTCAAATACTGGTAAGTGCCCCACGAAGTAGTGAAAGTTGTCTGGTTTTGTAGTCTTGGGATGGCCTCTAATGATAAGGCATCTTCAGTAGCCAGCCTGACTGCGTCCCTGTACCTTTTCAATTGTTTCTTTTTACAAGAAAATAACCCTTTTACTTGGCAGACAATCAGGTCAGAATCACCAAACACATGCAATAATTTTATACCATAATCTTTATCCATGTTAAGACCCAGTAATAGAGCTTCATATTCAACAGTATTGTTAGTACCATCAAATTCTAATCGAAACGAAAAACAATGCTCTTCATACCTGGGAGATGTCAATACAATACCTGCACCCATACTTGCTTGGCTTTTTGCCTTGTCGAAGTGTAAAGTCCAGAATTTGTCAATGTCTGTCCGAGGAGCAACTTTTGCAGTAAATACTGAGTATGACCCAATGTCTCTTTGACAAATGTATTCATTTTTTGGTTCTTCAGGATCCTCTACGTGTTGTTTTCGCATGGTCTCCCTTTGTAGAGTAATGTATCCACCTTCGGGAGTAGGTACCGTGGCATATGACAGATCCAACTATAAGCTTCCTCCCAAATCCGAACCAAATTTTTTGGATAATAGCATGCCCCAGGACTCTGGTAGATCAATGACAACAATATCCATCTTTATCATTATAGTAGGATGCAACGTCAATCGAACTGGGACATCTACCACCACCTCGCACACTTTCACTTCTTGAGAATCCATAGCGCAAATATTCCTGTATGGTCTTGATATCTTTAGACCTAACCTTTTCATCACAACTAAAGGCATTACATTAGTGGAAGCACCAGAATCAAACATACAATTATGTAAAATTAAATCACCAATGCTTAAAGAAATGAAGAAGGGTTTGTGTCTAGGATTCTTATTCTCAGTTGGTAGCATGTTGGACAATATGATCAGAATGTCTTCTTCTTCAGCTTGATTTACCACTGGTTGCTTGTCCCGGATTTTGATCTTGAAGATGAAAATGTTCTGCAATTTGTTCTCTGATCGACGAAATCTTTGCTAATTCGGAAATTGGTACTGGTATCCTCATGGAGTTAAGAGTGCCTGTAACATCAATCTTCAAAGGCTCATTGGTAACTAAATCAATTGGAGGTCTACTTACCCGTGGTGGAGGAAAATTTGCCCTTTCTGCGTTCGCTGGAGGAAACCTTCTTCTTTGATAAGCATCCCCAACAGTTTTGTTTTCATACCATTTCCTAATCTGTTCTCGAGGAGGCATTTCTCCAAGAATCTTATTTACCTTGTCCGCGTCAGTAGAACCCTTTCTGATCTCCTGCATATGCTCGTGAGATAAATTAAATTGCTTTCTCTCAAACACATTACATACCTCGGAGTCATCATCTTCGGAAGAAATGTTGTTCTTGATATACTCCATCTAGTATGCGAAGGTTTTTTCGTCATGGAAGCTACGACATGCTCTGCAATAATATGGAAAATCACTTACCTCATTGGTAGGCTCCAAAGATGAACGAGGCCTTTGTTGTTCCGAAGGAGCTTTGTTGAAATTCTTGGCAGAAATTGAGGCTGACTTTGTTGTTGATTCCTTTCTAATTGCACAATTCGATTCTGCATGGTAGTAGCTTGTTGATTCATATCCACCCTTAGCTGCCTCATTTCTTCGATCAATATATTCATTGGATCAGGACCTTCATTAGGAGAAGAGGCCTTGTTCTTTGGCTCTAGTTTAGCTCTTGAGTGGCTAGAAGTATCAGGCCTTCCAGCTGCCCTCCAACTGTCATAAAGAATTCTTACCTTTTGTTTAGCGACTGCAAGATTCCTTGGTATATCCAGATTGAGATGAAACATGAAATCACCTGAGAAAGCCTTCAAGTAGTATGATAAGATCATTGGATCTTTAGGCTTGCAAGTGGCGAGAATTTTTTTTATGATCCTGCCAAATGTGCGATCAAACTCATAAATAGTTTCATTCTCATTTCTTTTTATAGTCATCAAAGCATTATTTAACATTATAGGATCTTTCTTTTCTTGCCATCTATAAAAAAATTTAGTCTTTAGATCATGTTAGAATTCATACATTCATAGCATAATAATTCAAATGCATAACCAAGATCAATAGAAGAAAGACAGCTCAAAACAATAACACAGAGTTTATCCTGGGAAACCCAAACAGGAGAAAACCCAGCAACCTTCGTATAGAGATGATAATCCCGAGATCATAGTACAATCATAAAAGAGAAAAAATGGAAAATGTCTTCCAAAAGTAGAAACCCCAAAACAATCTTCTTCTCCTCCAGCAGATGCGAACGTCTCTCTCTCAAGTAATGCGAACTTGAGTTGAGTGGATGAGTGAATAATGAGGTGAGCTCACCTCTTATTTATACAAGTGCAAACATGAAAAATTCCCTAACTGGGCCGACTTCTCTTGGGGAGCAATAAATAATTTTTATTTTAATTTTCTTTTGCTTGCTTTTCATCCCAAGGTTTACATTGATTCTTTCAAGGGTTTTGCATGATTAAATACATCAAGTTCATCTCCCTTAGGAGGTACAATCAAGTACAACAAAATACAATAAATAATATCTTCCGAAGTTGCACAAAATCCAACACTCCCTCTCAACGAGGAAGGTATTCTTCGGTCTTCATCAACATCACGGTCATCTGGGTTTCATCTTGTACACCTATACTGTCTCCATCATCTCTATACATACTGAAGGTTGTCCACACAGTCTCAGTCCTTCAAGAAGTGTCATCATACATCATCTTCACTAGTCCTTCGATGAGTCCAGGAGAATCACTCAATCCTGGATATCTGAGATATCAGCTATACCATCTCTACTTGTCTGTCTCAATTGCCGATGGGATTTCTCCCATACCTGGCTAAGATCCCAGACGAGCAAATGTGCACGACCATCTACTACCTGTTCGTCTCATCTGCCGATGGGGTCCTCCCATACCTGGCTGAGAACCTGAACGAGTAGAGGTACCGGTGCAATCACACGGCCAACTACTAATTGTCCGACTCATCTGCCGATGGGATTTCTCCCATACCTGGCTGAGTACCTGGACTGTAGAGGCGCCAGTGTGAACCCGACCATCCACTACCCGGCCCGACTCATCTGCCGATGGGATTTCTCCCATACCTGGATGAGCACCAGGACGAGTGGAGGCACCAGGGTGAAAGTAGGGTAAGCATCTCGATGTCATCTTTTCCTCTCAAGGAGGGACATGTTCTCTTCTACTCCAAGTCTTCCCCGAAAGTATTAGAACTTCATCCTGGGAAGAGCCTTGGTGAGAACATCTGCAGTCTGGTCATCTGTCGGCACGTACTGTAACTCGACCGCACCTTTCTGCACCATATCACGTATGAAGTGATATCGAATCTCTATATGCTTTGACCTGTCATGAAATACAGGATTCACTGACATCTGCACACAGCTTTGGTTATCACAGTGAATCATGGTCGGCTCTGGAATTTGGCCAAACAATCCTGCCAGGAGTTTACGAAGCCAAACTGCTTCTCGAGCTGCTGTGCTAGCAGCCATGTACTCGGACTCTACGGTGCTGAGTGCTACCGAGTTCTGCTTCCTGCTACACCAGGAAATAACTGAGAACCCAAACTGAAGCAACATCCGATGTACTCTTCCTATCTGCAACACATCCGACCCAATCTGAGTCTGTAAACTCCTGCAATCTCAGGTCACAATCTGAAGCATATTTCAAACCATATCCCACAGTGCCATGCAAGTATCTGAGCACATGTTTTGCAACAATCCAGTGAATCTGCCTCGGCTTGCACATGAACTGGCTGAGAGCATTCACAGCAAAACATATATCTGGTCTAGTGTTTGTCAGATACATCAAGGACCCAATCAGCTGGCGATACATAGTAGGATCAATCGAATCCAAATTTGAAGCAGAATCTCTCAGCTTCTTCCAATTCGCATCCATCAGAGTGGCCATGGACTTGCAATCCAACATTTCGAATCTCTTCAATATATCTATGGTGTACTTTCCTTGTCCTAGGAAAATCTCTTTCTGCCTCTGCCATACTTCTAATCCCAAGAAGTAATGCATCAATCCAAGATCCTTAATTTCAAACTCAGAGGCGAGATTCTTCTTGCACCATACAATAAGTTTCTCATTTCCTGTGAGAAACAGGTCATCAACATATAGTACCAAAATCAGTGGCTCATCATCTACAACCTTGTAGTAAAGGTTGGGGTTTGCATCACTCTTGGTAAATCCCAAGCTCTCTAGGAATCCATCTATCCATCCATACCAAGTACGGGGTGATTGCTTGATTCCATACAGTGCCTTTTTCAATCTGTATACATGAGACTCCTTTCCATGGACAATTAAACCCATCTGGTTGCTCTATGTAAACTTCTTCCTCAATAACAACATTGAGAAAGGCTGTCTTCACATCCATTTGATGCAACTTCCATCCCATAACTGAAGCAATAGCAATGATCGTTTTGATGGAAGTATATCGAGCCACAAGAACAAATGTCTCATCATAATTGACTCCCTCTTTCTGAGAGAATCTTCTGGCAACAAATTTGGCCTTGTATTTCCCATATGCTCCATGCTAAGTCTATTGTGCCCATCTAGGTATTTTCCGACCTATTGCAACATTTATGGGGATATCAACTGGATCAATGGAATCAATAGGTTCATCCTTTTCTTCTAACTCCCTCTTGAACTGGAGGGGGAGATGATCTCATCGCCTTTGGTTCTAGCATTTCATCATTAGTCTCCATGTCTGATCCTCTGCCTTTCTTGACAGCTATGCTTTTTTCTTCAAAAGTCACATCCTTGCTGACTTCAATTTGTCTGGATCCTGGGATGTAGATTCTGTAGGCCTTTGAAGACTCATCGTATCCCACAAACGTTCCCTTCTTGCCTGAAGGTTCTAACTTGGGCACATGTATGTAGACTGGACAGCCAAATATCTGAAGGTGGCTTACTTTTGGTTTTACTTCTGTGAAAGCTTCCTCTGAGATCATCCTTCTAGGCTGAAAGTCACATTCCAGGAAGCTTCTTGCTGAACATCAATGGGATTCATATGTCCATCGGAACAAGTCTTCTCTTGTAGGCTAAATCACATGGTCTTTTCCCTACAAGTCAAATCTCGATTGGTGATCAATGACATTGCATAATCAAATGTAATGGCAATAGTTTACACATGCATCTTAGCTAATACTTTAGCACAACAATTATAAACATGTCTTTTAAATACATCTGGGAACTATATAGATGTCTGCTATCTCCACTAGAACATGTTGTCAAGAGTGTGCACCACTCTAAGCATACATGAAGGAGATATCATCTAGACTAGTTCCATTATGTGTTTAAGAAGTGTTGTGTAGCTCATATGCATAATAAATACAACAAGGTAAACAATATCAACTACTCAATGCACTTCCAGATAGATCTGCATATAATGAAGATAGATAAGACAAAACGAATCTATGTAAGCAAGAAAACCAAATACTTATCTCTTATTATTTTTGTGTGTGGGCTCCCACTGCCTTCTTGTGGGAACCAAGAGAGATCTTTGTTCTTGCGATCTGGAAATTCATATCTAGAAGAAGAACTCTGAACGATCATCATTCCTTGACTTCTTGTGAGAAGTATCTTCTTCAACATCAGCAGTTGATGCTTCATGCTTCCTTTTGTTAGAACTTCGGCACTTATTTGCATAATGACCATATGCCTTGCACCTGTAGCATTGTATCTGAGACAAATCCTTCTTCTCCTTCTTCTGATCTGGAGTTGGACTTGATCTCCTATCTTGGTACTTGTGTTTATGGAACTTCCTTCCTTTTCCCTTACCTTTCTTGGCATGGGATATAAATGCTTGATTCTCCTCAGGTTGAGTACCATGGAGTCTTTGCCGTGCTGTAATCCTTGTCTCCTCCTGAGTGCAATCTACCCATACCTTATCAAACTTGGGTAGTTTAGATCTACCACTTATGCTTTGAATAAAGGACTCCCAAGATGGTTGAAGACCATTCAGAGTGGTGATAACAAGCTCCTTATCATCAATCGAATCTCCACTGGTGCTAAGCTTGTCCCTTAGTTCTGTGATCCTAATGAAGTATGAGGCAATAGATTCTAACTTGGATATCTTCATATTTGAAAGCTGGTGCCTCAATGTAATGGACACATTGATGCTAGTATGTTCAAACAACTTCTGTATGGTCTTGAACATTTTCCTAGCAGACTTCTTCCCTGAGATTTGTGGAACCAAATGATCTCTTACTGAGTCCACCAGAATCCTTCTTGCTCTAGCATCATTCTTCCTCCATCGGGATTTGTCTTCTTCGGCTTCTGGTTCAAGGACCTTCTCATTTACATATTGTAATAGGTCATTTTATTCTAGAAGTAGAAGAACCCTAGACTTCCAAGAGATAAAGTTGGAAGCTCCTTCCAAACGATCTTCAACCTTCATACCAATCATCTTGACTGTAGATTTGGTTCAAAAACCCTAGCAGGAGCTAGGTCAAAAATGAAAGTTGGAAATTTGAAAAACTGATTCCACATGTAGATGCGCCTTAGCAAGGCAAGTTGAAAGATGGTAGGGCTGATCCAAATATGTGGAGAAAAGTGGGTCAAAATTGAAATCCTAATTTCTGCTGCAGCTCAGAGTTAGATCAAAAACTGAAAATTCTCGAAATTGAATTCCGTCTTCACCAAAAGATGTGCCTTTCCAAAAAAAAAATTTCCAAGGCTCTTTTTCTCCAAAATGTTGGGTGAAGACTTTAGAAGATGAAACCCTAGTTCCGGCAATGGCTTCTTCTAGAACTACTCTGATACCATGTTAGAATTCATACATTCATAGCATACTAGTTCAAATGCATAACCAAGATCACTAGAAGAAAGACAAAGCACAAAACAATAACACAGAGTTTATCCTGGGAAACCCAAACGGGAGAAAACCCAACAACCTTCGTATAGAGATGATAATCCCGAGATCAGAGTACAATCATAAAAGAAAAAAGATGGAAAATGTCTTCCAAAAGTAGAAACCCCAAAACAGTCTTCTTCTCCTCCAGTAGATGCGAACTTCTCTCTCTCAAGTAATGCGAACTTGAGTTGAGTGGATGAGTGAATAATGAGGTGAGCTCACCTATTATTTATACAAGTGCAAACATGAAAAATTTCCTAACTGGGCCGACTTCTCTTGGGGAGCAATAAATAATTTTAATTTTAATTTTCTTTTTCTTGCTTTTCATCCCAAGGTTTGCATTGATTCTTTCAATGGTTTTGCATGATTAAATACATCAAGTTCATCTCCCTTAGGAGGTAGAATCAAGTACAACAAAATACAATAAATAATATCTTTCGAAGTTGCACAAAATCCAACAGATCAGCATAGGTAACAATACTACTACTAGGCAAAGATTTAATCCATTTTGCAGCATCCTCAACTAGGCATGAGGCAAAAGTTTTAAATTTAACATCCAGATTAGTAGTATCAGTAAGCATACAACATCGTTCAATAGCATCCCAGTGTTGGGCAGCAGTAATAGCATTTGATCTAGAAAACACAGGAAACTCGCTGAGATCCCTATATTTTAAAGTTTGGTTAGGATACCCAGGAATAGCTATGAAATCAAAAGCGGCGAAAGACATATTGACTTGAATGAAAGGAACAACAAAAAGCTTATGTATATCAAGTAGAGAGTCAAGCGTTTGTTGATCACTTACCAACTTCTCCTGTAGACGATCTTTCCTTTTTGACAATATATGACTGAGATCGGGGAGAAGAGTACCTTTGAAATTAGCCCTTGTCGAATACCTTTTTGAATTTTGTCTAGGTGGAGTCACCATGAGAGACCTGCGAAGTTGAAGCTATGCAAATCTCACCAAAGTATAAGCAAGGGACATACCTGAGTTCTTAATGGAGTCGCCAGATAAACCTGCCAAGTTAGTCCAAATAAATTACAAACTTTCAAATATAAGGACGTACCTTGAGTTCACCAAGTGTCGTTGTGCCAAGGGTGCGTAAATGACTTGGGATGAGCCACTTCAATCTTTGAAACGTCCCTGGCAACAATGCCAAAATTGTTACCGGGCAAACTAGTAGGGCTAGTTCCCGATAAGCAAAAACAAGGAAAGTGATCCAATGTCACCTCGATCACGGTCCTAACTTCTTCGGAAGCCAATAACCTCTAAGGAGAAGTATCCTTATGGAACCCTATAGAATACTGATACAACTAAAAAGACTATATTCGTTATGTGAGTATTAGTTAGACCAGTGCCTAGATGGAGTCAAATGCATTCAACTCAACTGTAGCACTTAGCTCACTCAATGAAATATATACTTCAATGTAAGATCATTATATATGAGATATCCTTCACCATAGCTAGAGGGTATTCATTGACAAAGTTCATGTAAGTTCGAATATGGCTAAATAAGATCAAAGCTATGTGAATCACTTAACATTCAATAAGTGACATTATCATCAAATACATCACTAAGGCTATTCAATGAAATGTAAGAATATGTACACATGCATTATAATAATCAATGCTGGATCAAAAGACTGTATTGTGAACACTTCACGATATAACGACCATTAACCAAATATGTACCAAAATGTAGTATTCAAAATCATTCAATAAGTTCGAATATCACTAGATAAGATCAAAGTATTTGAGTCAAAGCCATATACATCATTTAGCATTCAACAGATAACATGCAATCTAGTGAGTTTACACAGTGAAATGCCTCCAAAAGTACACAAAAAAGGTCCTAATGTCTGAAGAAATTACTTCAAGAAATTATAGCACAACATTAACTGAACAAAAACTAACTTGAAATCAATCTATCATTTCAGAACTGGATAAATAGAGACAATGTAACATAAGTGTTGTCTTACCTAATAAGTGGTAATTTTGTGATACAAACAAGAAAAGGACTAACTCACAATTAACCAAAATAATGTAATAACTTGTTTTTGTTTGTGTTGCAGGTGTGGGCTGCAGATAAGGTAGCACGTAGGGTCTGCAATTTATTTGCAGGCCTGTGTTATGGAGGGGAAGAGGGCTCGGTTGGGTGGTAGAATGTGGAAGGAAAGGGTAGCGAAGCTGCTAAGGAGGATGGACGAGGGTTTAGGAAGGGGCTGTGGACTGTGGAAGGAGGAGCAAAACAGGTCCAAAGTTAGGAAGAAAGGGCCAGCGAAGGGGAGTTAAAGGAGGCCGAGGGTGTCTACTAGGGTAAAATGGGAGGCCGAGGAAGATAGGAAGGAGGGCGAAGGTAAGGGAGGTAGGAGTAAGGAGATAACATGGAGTTTAGGTCTACGCTTTAGGGCTTTTACACAGTAAATTAGACTTTAAAATTTGTAAAATTTAACGTAGTAAAATTACAAAGCTTGAACAAGATAATATTCACAAATTTTACAAAATCAGAAATTAGGTTTTAAAGAGAAGAATTAGATGAACAACTTAGGGATTTTAGGTAATTCAACCTAATCCAAGACATTCAAAGGATAGGGCTTCTCCTTGAGATGGCACTTGCCAAGTTTGGCATGCCAAAGGCTCTTCCAACAACCTCTATGGTTGGTTGAAGGAGACTTGTCCAAGACAAACCTTGGAGACCTAAAGCTCAAGCTTTTACTTGCTAGGGAAACAAAATACTGTAAACTTTACATAGCTAGGGCAAAATGCAGCATTACAACCACCATTCAACCTTAGACAAGCATATATTCAACATTTAACAAAAAGGCATCAAGAGGAGAGACTTAGATACCATCTTGTGCATGTGTTAAGCAAACAACTCTTAGCATTACCCAAACAAGATGCAAGAACAAAAGATGCTTCAATGATCAATCCCCAAACAAGCTTGTGTAATCATCCTCAAGAAGTGCGCATCCCTCAAATGCCCAAGGAGGGTCGAAAATAAAAAAAAGAAGTATAATCCCTTGTGTTGTAATCTAAAAATGAAGTGTGGAAAGGTAATTTATACCTTTCACACTCACTTTTACAAAATAAAATTAAACCCAGGCCGATGTGCCTTTTTAAATGTCAATTTGAATTTATAAAATGTCAACTTAAAATTATAACAAAAATAATATAAAATAATCAACTGAGTGGGTAAATTGGGACTTTTTCCTCAACATTTACCCCTGCATGTCTAAAATGACTGAAAATGGCCACATCAGACTAAACTAAAGGCTGAGATGTGGAGGGGGGGTCGTCATACCTCTACTAACCCCATGAATAGTGAAAAAGCCCCCAATGCCCCCCCTCAGAGCAAGCACACTGCAGCCAAAGGAAGGACGACGTCATCCTCTATGGAGGCTAGGGAGAGCTAGCGATGGAGCATCAAGAGGGTGCAGGAGAAGACCTGGGGCCATGGCATGGGCCCCAGTGCTGAAGAAAAGTATGCCACCTATGTAAAAGTGGTGGGGGGAGTCATGTCGTCCAATGACCTGTTGCCGCCAGAAAACACACCTTGGAATGTGTGGCAGAAATCTTCAAGCCACAATGTGTGTCCTTGGGGGCAAGCCTCGAGTCAAGTACTGTCACTTGAATCTTGACTCCTCCGTTTAGGAAAACTCCTAACAAAGCCAAGGGGGGTGGACCCTAAAGTTGCTAAGGCTGGTTGAGCTAAAGCTAGTTAAGTGGATGAATTAGTTTTTTAGGAGTTTTTTAATAATGATAAAATTGACATAAAAGATTTGCAATATAACTTGAAGTATAGCAGCATAAAAGATCTAAACAACATATAAATTGAACATGATTAACAAATCATTCAACACATGATAACAATTGAAAATAATTTGCAATGATAAATAAAGAGACCAGTGCTGAAGAATGGAGTCAAAATTGTGTTGCTGCTTTTAATGCTTAAAATAAAATATTGTGCAAATGTTCTTGGTCAATTTTAGAATTAATGTGGTAATGATCATTTTATTAAAGGCTGGGGGATTCCCGATATACCAAAAGGTACAGGGAATATGTCCGGAATTCAGCTGTGTGGTTTCTCACTCAGACATGTGGGTTGGATCAGAGTCCCAAGGAGGTGTTCAGATGCTATACCAAACGAGGGTATAGCCTAACGGTTTCCAGGAGGTCGTTATCCAGGGTTTTTCCACGCCCTTTGAGAAATTTTCCCACAACAGAAGAATGAACGATTTGTGCCGGATTTTCACAAATAGGTGGTTTATTTGTGATGTGTTAGAACCTATTACTAGTCACTCATCCCTTTCTGATGTGTGCCAACATGCCCAGACTATGTTGCAGTGGTCACAGAGCATACGGGGAAGAGCCTTGGAAATTTTAAGTTTTTTAGAACCAGTATTTTATCTTTTTAAGCCCCAAGAGTCTCTTTTCGGGCCAGTACTCGAGTAAGCTCTTATCCTGAAACCTTACTTCGGGAAAGCAAGGGGGTGTTTTGGATTGTAGATGACTGAAAAGTAAATGTTTTCTAATTACTACACTACCGAGGTTGTGGGTTAGTATCCGAATTACTTCTTTGCAAAAGATAAACAATATTGTAGCGAAAAAAGTATACGGCCTGCAAAAATAAAACAAACTGTTCCTACGTCCCGAGTGTGTCAATGGCCCAATATTTGGATTGGACCAAGACGTTAGATTTTAATCTACTTGGTTAATTTTTAAGTTAAACTAATCTAATGTTAAAATTCGCTTAAGTTTGCAAAAATTGACAACAAACACAAAAATTCCGAACCGACACCAATCCCCCTTGGGGGGATGAAAGCAAGCTCTGTGAGCTTACTTCAAAAATACTTTTATTACCAATTACAATGCTTAATGCTGAAAGTAAAGAACTCCCATTTCTCTTTACAGATATGGAGAGAAGAGGTTACAAAGATGGAAGCAAAGTAGTGGAAGAAAGGTGAGGTTCAAAGGAAGTTTTGAATCATCCCAAATGGTTGAAAAAAATGCTTCAGATCCTTTTACCTGCTATCATAGTACAAAAACCAGCAAGCATTATTAGTCCAAAAAGTGCCCAAAATCACTTTAAACGTGTTTTTGGGCAACAACAAAATACTAAAAAAAACTAGGTTGAAAAAAACTAGCTAAGTACAAGAAAATGAACTAAGATGGAATGGCTAAAAAGCCACCCACTTAGGGTCTTGGACAGCCTTTGAAAGGCAGCCAATGAAGCACTAAAATGCTTGATATGAACTTTTAAACTTCGATAAAAGAAATCATTAAACAAATCTAAGAATTTTGACTTGTAAAAATTATCTAATGACCTCTTTTAAGCAAGACCCAAACTTATGAAATGAAAATTTAAAGCATGTTAGATCTATGCATATAATTTTCAGATCTGATTTTTTTTATAATCCTACTAAACAAACATATATGAAAATACCACAAACCAGTAATCAAGAAGATGATAATTTTATGGAGAGAAAGAGTAAGAAGAGTAGAGCTTGATGCCCTAAAGATCAACTAAAAAGGCTTCTTCGTGGAGTGTTGAGGGACAATTTCTTTCAATGTTTCTTGGAGATGAAGTGGAGTCACATTAGATCCAAGTCTCCTCCAAGCTTGGCAACCTGAAAGCTAGATGACAATCTTGCAAACAACCGGTGAGATCTGGATATATGTATGCAAAAAGACAAAAAATAACATGCAAATAAACTTATTTAACACGTAAATCTTAGATCTTTAAACATGTATATAAAAATGGAAATGAATAAGTAACCTTACTTACAAATCTCCACTCCTATTGATTCAGAAATAACACTTTCAAAGCCAAATCTACAAATGGAAGAAACAAAGAATTGAAACCAAACCACAGCTACCTCATGAACAACATGACAATGTTGCTCCACACATGAGGACACTACACACTTAAGCCTCCAAAGCTTTCTTTATTATCAATGCAAGATAGAATAGATTACCATTGCAAGCCTATTCTCATTCCAACTCTAACTAGCTTGGAATGAGAGAGGTGCCTCAAATATATAGAATGGGCAAGGAGGGAGGGCGCATTAGTTGAGGGAGAGTGGGTGAAATGGTGGAGGAGATGGTGGAGCAAAAGGCGCTGCCAAATCCCACCTAATTGGTTGTCCATTACAACCCAAAATCAGCCACAACAGCCAACTATAAATCAACTGCAAGATTCCTTAAGTCGTGGGCCACTCCTCTTTGGGAAATGCGCCCAACACATGGGGAATAGCGCCCACCTATTTAGGAGTCAATCCCACTTTATTAGCTTCTCCAAAAAGTTTCTAAATGCCTCTTACACATCTCAAAAATATAGCTGATCGAAAATCCCTTCAAAAGTGGAATTTTTTAATTTTCACATTTTTGGTTTTTTTGCATTTTTTGACTTTTTTGTTGTTGTTGTTGCAAAAAGATGAAAAATAAAGTGTCTAATGACTATGGAAAGTGGGTTTAAGGGTAATGTGGGTGCTCCGGGTTAGAAAACAAACACCCCCATGGCGAAAACAACCCTAGACCATGATTTTATCACTTTTTTAATTTTTTTTGACCAAACCATTAAAAAATGGCTTGTTTTTACGGAAAAATAAAATTTTCTCGGAACTTAAAAAAAACCTAGGGGGACTTAAGACATGTTCATACGACTCAAAAACTATGCCTACATTGGTTTAATACATTGACACATAGACTCTAATAACTTCCTAAGGCTTAAAAATTACGCCGACCACCCCATCTTTGGAAGATTTGAGTGAAAAACTCAAAAATTATTAGTCGTTTATTCAACAACCAATAATTTCCAAGGAAAAAAAACACTCTGGGCTAGTCGAATTAACGTTTAAGTCCTAGAATCCGAGTATTTTACAAGCAAGGTACCATGCTAGCACATCATTACAAAATTCCCCGAGGGGTTATGAACATGTGGTACAAAAATAAAAGGGGGCCTAGAAGGCCTGATGGACTTCAGAACTCTGATGATGAACAATTAAATTGTTCAAGTCTTTGCCGGCTCACTTGAAATCCTACTAAGACAGACTTAGTAGGCAACATGACCCATCCCTGGGGGCCCCAGTCACCAACCTCATGGCTTCAAGCCCTTTTAAGAGGCAATCAACAGTGTCATTAAGCCATAGTACCCCCAGGAGGGAGCCAGAGGATCTGGCCATGACCACACCTATGAAAAGTGGCTATATCGCACCCTCCAGGTCAAAAAAAATGTTTCCCTCTCCGGGGTACATTTGGAACATGTGCTGGTACTGGTACCACGTAACAAACAAAAAGGGAAGAATCAATCAAATTATTCTATTAAAGGAGAAAGCAATAGCAGAGGACGAGGAAGAAAGAATTTCAGAGGTAGGGAGCGTAGACACAATCATAGCAAGAGAGCTGAACTTCATTGTCTCCAATGTGGCAAAAATGTACATAATGCATAATATTGTAGGATTCCATGGGAGACCATTTAAAACAAGCATGATCAAGAGCAATGTTTTAAAAACTGGTCAAATTGGAACTGAAACTGGGGTCGACCGAGTTGATCAGTCTGACCACCTGTAACATCAAACTGTGACAAAACTTGGATTGGGGACCGGTTTGGTACCGAACCGACCGGCTAGATGCCTGAACCGGTTGATTCAATACCAAACCGGTCTGAACCGGCCGAGCCCCACTAAAACTGACTGGGTTGCTCGTTGACTGTCTCACACCTTTTAAAAAAACTAAAAAAACTTAACCCTAAACATGTTTCTTAACATTGTTTAAACTTTAAAGTATCATTGTGTCAACAAATTGTGGATGGTATTGATTTCAAGGAACAGGTCACATTTCAAAATGAGAAGTTAGCATAATATTAATAATAATAACCAATCCCTCAACATGAAAATGTAAGTCCATGTCAATCCAGAATCCAGATAACCGAACTTTGAAGACAACTTCAACCCCCTCATAATATATTCGTAGATGAAAGTTGAAACTCTCTTTTCACATTACTGAAAGTCTGCATGTGAAATTTAAGTATTTGAAGTCGAATCAAGGAAGACACCAGATTTATAGCATAACAAGAACCCTACTTTTAAGGGAAATCAAACAAATCATATAAATAATCCTTAATCATATTATAATGTATTGCACATGTTTCTGAGCAATGAAAGATGCATTTTTGTTATTTCTATTTTCCTTTAGAAGATATTGATGCAAAAAAACAAGTTTGAACTGACTTTTGTAGGATACGAGTGTTCTTAATGAAACTGTGCATCCAAGATTTGAAATAGGTCTTGGAAGAAACCTGTTATCACACCATAGTAGCAGGGCTACTATTCTTGCTTAGCAGATATCTGCACATTCTAGAGCTTAGATTTTTCAGAGCTTGGGTATGATGACTTTATATTTTGAGATCACTCATGATCAGACCAGTGTATTATTTAGACTTGTGTTAGACCTTGTGTCAATGTTGAGCCTTGAGAGCTCAGATTTGATGACCGATGTGACCCTTTATCCCATACATTTTCAGTTCAGTGCCTAGAGATGTATTGCAGCAGTGTTTCAGATGGTATATGATGATTATTCTTATGATGATGTTGTATGACCTGTGGATTTATTATCATTGATTGTGGATTATTATCTTGTTGCTTTAGTCATGTTCACAGCATTGGCTTGGTATATAATTCATGATGTGGCAAACTTTATAAAATGGACTATCTTGGTAATAAATTAAAATGGACATTTTACTTGCACATTTAGGTTGTCTGACAAAACTCACTGGTTTACTACCTTGCATAGATATGGTTTTTCTTGACACCAGTTGTCTGCTAACTTAGGCTCCACTTTCACTTGACTCCATCCATCCATAACCTTCCTTATTTGGCCTTAACCCTTTACTTGTCTTACTTGGCTTTCTGATATTGAGGACTTCTCTTTTTACTATCTCTGTGTTTGGATCGCATCCCTGTTAGTTTAGTGTCTCGACTCTGCCTAAATCATTCTGGTCGGTTGTCCCGATGTTTGGCACTGGCACGAACTCCCCCTAATCACTTGAGATGTTGTTGGCTAAAACTGAAAGCTCATGTACTTATGGAAACTTATGTAGATTCGCCTGTGTAAACTAAAAAGGGTAAGAGCAATGAACTGCTAAAAATACTCCTCAAAGAATATAAGAAGGTCCAAAAAGCAATGGTTCTTAAATTCTATATCTAAAAAATTGCTGACATTATGTATGTATAAACATGCCCTGGATGCAAGCTACAATTAGTTGTGCTTATTAGCACACCTGAGATCCAAAGGGTTATGTAGGCCAAAAAGGCCATGAAATGAAATCAATGGATCCTAATGAAACTTGATCATCTTTTATAAAAGTAGACATGATGCCTAAGTTGAATAAGCACTCTCTAAACAACTTACCCATTTGTGAGGCACAACCATTCCCCGTGTTTATTTTTTCAAACACAGAGTTTGTAGCTTCCCCTTTCTCCCAGTCCAAAGTGTCTTTTAGTTGAGTTTAGACAAGTCACCCCCTTTGCCCAACCTTGTTCCTAGCCTTCATCCTTAGCTAGCAGTTAGACCATGTCCAATGGGTGAGTTTGTCATTTAAGCTATTGTGCAAGTGAATACAAATAACAACGGAATGAACAAATATGTTTAATGCCACTAAATGATATTATACTTTAAGTTAAGCTGTGAGTATGATTAGAGGAACATGTCTTAGTCTATTGATATGATTTATCCTTGGTTGTATATGGACCTAGTCAAACCCAGTTTGACTATGGTCATTTTTTGGGATCCGTGTTGATGTGGGCCATGCATGCTTATGGATGATGATTGATGGTCCCACATACTCTTGATGATGTTGCTATATGATGGACATATGATTCAGATGATGATTGATGCAGTTCAACAGGTTTTATTATTACTTCAGATCATCAGATTATGCACTATCCATATATAGTGGACTCTACAGCTAGCCCATCAAGGCAACCCATGGTGTATGAGTACACATTCTTAGTAGATTTGGGTCTTCTGGATCCAATGAGACACTTATCATTCAGTTCCGGGCACTTCTGACAATGATAGATGCAATTTTCCACTTGTTGACCAGATTTGGGGCTGATTTCCTAGCTTGAGTAGCAGGGGCCATGAGAGGCCAGTTCACCTAGGGCGCTGTATGAGGAGGGGGTGGTCCAACCACTTGATGTTACCATTTACCCCCCTTCTAGAGAGCCTGGTGGGCTCAGTTTGACAGTGCAGGTGCCCTAGGAGGCAGTTTCAACACTTTCACAGTTATCGAGGCAGTCCAAAAATGGGATAAAAGGGTCACTAAGGAATTCGATTTGGGCAATTGAGGCAAGGTTTTGACACTTGGTTTTCACAGAGGTCTTCCAGGGTGAATCCCCTATTTTCCAGCCAGTTTTCATCACTTGGGTGGGTCCACAGAGGCCACAGGAGGCCTTTTACTGCATGTCTGTCACAGATTTTGAGGACAGATTTGATCATTTGTATTTATTTTGGACATATTATATTATTTTATTGTGCCATGGGGATGGGCTAGCAAGGATTGATGCCTCCTAGCCCCACCATGTGCTTTATGAGTAATGTCCTAGTCATTTGGGGTAGGCCCATGTACTTTCGCCCCCTCTAGTGGATGACATCACCCTCCATGAGTATCTTTTAGCTATGACGTCATCATTATTTGAGTGATCCATGTGTTATATTGTTATGTTTCATCTTACCCATTGATCATGTATTGAGATCTTTTAATCTCAACCACTCATTTGATTGTAAAGTGGTTTTGAGATCTAGGGTTTTGGTCTTTATTATCCTATATAAGGAGGAGACCCCCTATTGTATAGCTCACCTTTGGAGCTCTGGAATATTGGAATAGAACACTTCTTTGTGGAGCATATTTTTCTTGTCTTGTGGATTCTCTTGCATCTTAAGTATACAGTATCTCTTCTATGTATCATTGTGGATTTTGGAGCTACATCTTGTTTTCTTGCAGGGAGGCCGAATTGGTGGAGAGGAGGACGATTTGAAGAGGATTATTGTTGGAGGGATCCAGATATTTTCTCTTGGGTTGATCTTGGTGACAGGGAGTATCATTATTGTATCTTTGTGACATAGTTGATGCTTTCTATTACATCTTTCCATCATTTTCATAATCATCTTACTTGGTTTGTTTCACTTGATCTTGTCTTGTAGGAGGAGGACGATTTGGCATCTTGGAGGAGGATGTTTTTGCTTGGAGCTCTTGGATCTCACTCTTGAATATACACATAGGAGAATGCTATCAATTTGCAAGGTGGCCATAAGCAATTGAGGTAAGTTCTACAAGGTATGTGCCTAGATCCATCCATTCTTCTTCATTGGTCACAAACCCTTAAAAGTCAAAACCCTCATTTTTGTTTTTCTTAGATCTACTTGGATCTAGCCTAGCCTTTGGAAAGATATTGAAAAACCACCTCTATAGTATCCACGACAATTCGGATCTATAGTTTGGTGGTGATTGGGTTCCATTTGACACATTTTTCAAGGAAAAATAGCCCTCTTGAGGCAAATCGCACCCCTTGGGAGAAGCTAAATGGAGTTAGATCCAACACATGGGTAGGTGAGATACCACTTGATTCATACTCTCCTCACTTGATAACCTACCCCTAGTGTCTCATTTCATTGATTTTCACCTTGTGGGCCCCATTCCTCATTTTGAGGGTTGTGCCCCATTTGGGTCAATTTGGTGATGCACTTTATATTTCAGATCTATCGAGTTCTAGCCATTGGATCACTTTGATTTTCTAGATCCACATTGATAATTGCTTAAACTACTCGGATCTAAAGTTTGGCGGCCATTGGACTTAATTTGACACAGTTTTCCATGCATTTAGCCCTCCTTGGGCAAAGTCGCACTCCTTGGGGGTTTGAGTTTGTCCACTTCTAGGACGTGGGTGGTTGAGATCCCATTGGATATGAAACGAGCATACCTTGAAACCTACATCTAGTGTCTCACTTTGTGAAGTTCTGCCTTGGGGGTAGCATTCCTTGTTTTGGGGATTGTTGTCCACTTGGGTCACCTAGTGAAACATTAGATCTAGTAAGATCTAACCATCCAATCTACTTGATCTTGAACAACACCCTTGATTTGGATCTTAGGTGTCTCGATCTACATTTTGACACCCTTTTGACTCCATATGCCCGTCCATTTCAAGGCACTAGTCCACCTACGACATTTCGCACTCCTTGGGAGTAGTGTCAAATGCTAGATCCCATATGTGGGTATCTCTAGTTTCATCTTAGATCCATAGATCTATTCTTTGCATACCCCTTGGTACCCTTTGCTTCCCTAACTTCACCTTGTGGGTCCCATTTGAACCATTTTCCATATCCCAAGGAAGTGGGTCCCACATGTGTCTTTTATGGTATTGGATCTTGTTATCTAATCTCATCATGTGGCCTAAATCATTCATTGGTTGAAACACTATTCACTCCTTAAGCATCTTTCAACCATACTTAAACTTCTAGGTCCACCTAACCTTGCATTGGTATCCGTAACTCATCTTACACACTTCCCTTGAAACCTTTGTCTTGGTCCAATCACCCTTGGATTGGCTATAGGGTCTCCCCCTTGGTCTTGATTCACCATGATCTAAAGTGAAGAGTGCCTCGATTGACGTGACTCCCAGCTTGCATTGGGAACTGTGGCATCTCTTGGGTCACCTCTTTAGTTGTCCATCTCCTCTACCATCCCAAATGGGATACCATTAGGGACAAATACAAGTTGTGTGATAACATTTTTGGCGCCGTTGTCGGGGAGGTAGAGGCTTACCTTAGGTGTCTGCGATTATCCATGCATAACTCATATCTTATCGCATCCGGATTAATCTAGATGGTTACCATTTCAATCCTTAATTTAAGCATAGCCATCTATTTGTCGCTCATTTTCTCTCTGCTTATTAACGACATACATCTTGGTAGAAGAGTTTTAAAATCTGCCTGGCGACTCCACATAAGCGACTCCACTGGTGATCGATCCTATCATTATCTAGAACCCATGGGGTGCATCATTTTGTATTTAGGTTCTTGAGTTAAAAAAAAAATAATAATAATAAGAAAATTTTTGCCATCCATTGCTGCTTCTGAGTGGCCTAGGACTTTCGGTCGATTGAAAGTCTTTGACTTCTAAAAAATTATTGGGTATCCTCATCATATTCCTCATCAAGCCCATGAAAGGTTGCCTAAATTCGATGAAAGTTATGATAAATCTGCTATAAGGCACCTTCTCACCTGTAGGGAAATTTTTAATGAATTGTCTATAACCCATGAGGATGTATGTATGAAACTATTGGCCTTATCTTTCCAAGGAAGAGCTGAGCTCTGGTTCCTAAATTTAAAGACCAATAGCGTTTCTGGATATGACATGTTTGAAAGTAAATTCTTAGAAAAATGGGGAAGTGAACTCGATGATATTTATTCTTCAATTCAAATCCAAGATCAAAACCTTCCCCTTTCCGATCCTATCGTTGAATCAATCAATAACCAAATATCAAATGAATTGTCAACATCCGGAGAGGACCCCTCCTGCCCAATTTCTTTTGAGGATGAGTCTTCCACTTCTGATCTGTGTTGCCCCATGCTTGTTCCTTCTACAAATGGTAATAAATATCTCATGACTTTTGTTGATGATTACAGTAGGATGTGTTGGGTTTATTTACTAGCAAAAATTTGAGGCATATGAAACATTCAAAAACTTTCATGTATGGATTGAAAATGAAGCACAATGTCACATTGGCGCACTTCATACTGATAATGGAAAAGAGTATAGTTCTAATGAATTTGAAAACTATCTTCGTCAACATAAAATTAGGCATCAAACTACAGTTCCATACAGTCCTTAACCTATGATACCAGACACGTCCATATAGGCCATCGTGTCCCGTGTCATCGTGTCGGACATGGACACGTCCTGACACAGTGTCAAACACGTGTTTTGGACGTGTCCTGTTTTAGGACATGCCCAAAAAACGTGTCCGACACCGTGTCAGGACGTGTCCCAAAAACAGGACACCATGTCCTAAAAACAGGACACCGTGTCCCAAAAACATGACACACCATGTCTCTAAAACAGGACACTTCTACCCCAAAAAAACTGTAAAAAACAATTTTACCCTCATTCATTCACATTTTTCAGTGAGGCTGGATCTCTAAGATGGGTTTTTTTTGTAAGTGAAGAGCATTAGAAGGTTTTCCATCTTGATCTACCCCCTTTTGTATTTTCCATTGGCATTCCGACATCTATGTAATACATTTTGGTTTTGATGACTTAATGAGAAATATGATTCCAACATCTATGTAATAGAACATTTTGATTTTGATGACTTAATGAGAAATTTTATGAGTCTATGAGAACCCACTGCATCGATGGAATTATAGCCCGCCATGTTTGTCATCCTTCTCTGTCTGCAATTTGTGATGTATTTTTATTATTCTTCCATATACATTTACATATTACATTGTTTGGCTCTTAGTTGTGATGCATTTTTATTATTCTTCCTTGTACATGTACATTTACATATTATATTGTTTGGCTCATAGCCTCTCAAATCAAGTCAGGGAGCACACCAATAAGTATTATGTGGGGGCATATTCCACAAACAACATCTCAAGGGAATTCATTTCACATAGGGGAGGTTACCCCTTATTTCTATTCCTACCCATGACATTCAATCTAAGTGGCATCATCATTTGTAAGTGGCATAATCTAAAATATAAATAATAAAGGGTGTTTAGTAATGGGAAAAGATAATAATAGGGTGTGGGCCCCATTCATGTAATCCAATCAAATAGAAATAGTCTTATTTTGGTTGGCTTTCTTATGCCTCTCGTGGGCATCCAATAGTGGGGGTAGGGGAAGCCAATCACCAGCCTTTTTCCCTTGTTTCAATAGTGAAGTGAGACATATGCATTGCGATTTGTGAGTGTGTAATGTGTATTAATTGTAATTTCTATTGAATATTTGTAAATGTTCTAGTTTCTACAAAAATTTGGATCTACATGTCTATTTTTTACATATATAATTTTAAATAAATAAATAAATATATATATATATATATATATATTTATTTAAAATTATATATGTAAAAAATAGACATGTAGATCCAAATTTTTGTAGAAAATAGATATATATATATATATAAAACGTGTCCTTCATGTCCCAATTCCAGGGGTCGCCGTGTCCGTGTCGGACACTTGTATTCCCGCATCCTCCGTTTCTCGTGTCAGGTGACTTAGTCCTCAACATAATGGTGTGGCAAAAATAATGAACATAACTCTTTTGAATATAGTACGCTCCATGTTATTTTTCAAGAATGTCAAATTGATGTTTTGGGGTGATGCAACTTTATGTGCAGTTTATTTGAGGAATAGTTGTCCAACTCATGCTTTGGCAAACAAGAATCCACACGAGCTGTGGTATGGCCACATTCCTTCGGTGAGGCATCTAAGGGTCTTTGGTTCCATCTATTATGACTTGATAGCAAAAGAACAAAGAAACAAGATCGGTGCACAGAGTCAGAAGTGCATCTTCTTGGGGTATTTAAAGGCATATCATCTTTATGGTGAGGTAAACAAAAAGTTTATACTTTCTAGAGATGCCATTTTTCTTGAAATGAATAAAAATGACAAGTCTATTTAGAGGCAGCTTGATCGTCTGGATAAATTTACCCATGTAAAGACATTTCATGTTGTTAATAATGAGATTCCACATCTTGAAGGGGGGATCCTTGTCTTGGATCAATCTTTGGAATCTCCTTTTGTTGTACCATCTCCCCCTCATGAAGAAGTTCTCGCCACTTTACTAGAACATGAAGTTCAAATGGATGATGTTATTGAAAGGATTGGAAGATCGAATCTCGAAGAGAATGAAACCCCACCAGCTAAGCAACTTGGACCTTCACGGGAAGTTCCAAAGTGGGTCACAAAGACACTTGAAAGTGTCCATCTCGATAAAATTAGAAACACAAGAACCATAAGTTTGACAAGGCAAGAAGATGGAGGAGAGGCAGATAAGTCAAGTTCAAGTGATGTAGAAGATATGGATGTTTCGTATGATTATGAATTGTATTTATTTGCTAACCTTGAAACGACTTCCTTTGAAGAAGATGTTGCTCATGATGAGTGGAAAGGGGCCATATAGAATGAATATGATGCTCTCATCAAGAATGGGACGTGGAAGTTGGTGGACCCTCCATTTAGAACCAAACCAATTGGTTGCAAATGGGTCTACAAGAACAAGTACAAATCAAATGGCTCACTTGACAAGCATAAGGTGAGGCTTGTGACGAAAGGTTTTACATAGAAAGAAGGCATTGACTATGAGGAAACTTTCACCCGCACAACAAAATGGGCTACCATCTGCATTCTATTGTCTTTGGCCACACAAAATGGGTGGAAAGTTCATTAGATGGATGTGAAGACTGCTTTCTTGAACGGAGACTTGAAAGAGAATGTCTTCATGTCTCAGCCATAAGGTTTTTTTGTGAAGGGACAAGAACAAAAGGTATGAAAACTCATCAAGTCATTATATGGCCTGAAACAAGCACCTCGTGCATGGTATGAAAAGTTAACTGAGCATTTTCTGAAATTAAATTTCAAACACTTTAATCTTGATGACGCAACATTGTTTGTAAATAAAATTGGAAGATCTGTTGTATATCTTGTGGTGTGTGTAGATGATCTTTTATGACAAGGAACAATGAAAGTTACAATGCATCCATAAATAAAGAATTGAAGAAGGGGTTTAAAATGACAGGTTTGGGACATCTTCACTACTAACTTGTGAATTGAAGTGACTCAGAACCCCAAGTACATATTCATCTCCTAGAAAAAGTATGTTGGAGAGTTGTTGAACAGATTTGGCATGACAAAATGCAACCCTCTCTCAAATCCAATGGAACAGAACTTGAAGCTCACATCAAAAGAAGGAAATGAATTAGAGGACGCAACCAAGTACATAGAGCTTGTGGGAAGTCTTATCTGCCTTACCACCACCAGACTAGATTTTTCATTTGCTGTTGGGATCCTTTCCAGGTTGATGCAAACGACTTGTGAAGGACATTGGTCTATTGCCAAAAGTGTTCTAAAATACTTGAAGGGGACTCAAGTTTTTGGACTCAAATATTCTAATGTAGATGACTTCAAACTAATTGGCTATTCTGATTCATAATTTGATGGCGACAAAGAAAATGGAGTGTCTACTTCAGGATACCTCTTGATTCTTGGATCAATGATTGTCTCCGGGAGCTCACACAAACAGTCTGTTCGAACAGATTTCACAATAGATGCAGAATATGTGGCTGCGACAGAAGCAACAAAGGAGATTGTGTGACTCAGGAAAATACTTGAATATTTGCAGGAGAAACATGTGAATTCTACTCCTCTACTAATTGATAACACTTCTGCAATCAAGTTGGGAAAGAATCCCAAATTCCATGATCAAACCAAGCACATCAGCACAAAGTACCATATGATTCCATATCATTTAGAGGCCAAGACAGTTCATTTGGGACATTGTTCCACAAATGAGCAAATTGCAGACATCTTCACTAAAGCGCTTGGAAGAGAGAAGCTTGAAAACTTTAAAAAGATGCTTGGACTTATAAACACCCCTTCAGATTAAGGGGGGAATGTTGGACATATAATCCTATAGGATTATGAGAGATTTTGTAAATATATGAATGTGAAGAGTCGTGTAACTACTTGGAATATGAAAAACCAAGAGTTACTGCTCTTGTGTATAACTAAACACTCCCGTCAATAACAAATGCATCCTTGGAGTTACTGTCCTGGCTTGACAATTGTATCCATCAACGTAAGATGTTATTACAACATCTTGAATCTTGGAATCAATCACTTAAACCACAATAGGTTTTGAACTTATCACCATGGCATTTCGTCATGCATGTGTTTCAATCCTAGAAGGCCCTACTAGCCTTTCGCTAGATTGTACAAGTGCCATTAGATCATCGAGTAACTTGCAAAGGGCACCCTCTCTCACCCCTCTAGCCAAAGTCCTTGAACTAGCTAGACTACAAGCATTGATGGTGCATTATTGTCCCTCAAATGCACCTATCCATTATACATCTGTCATATAAGACATTGAATGAAGACGCTTCTTCAAACCAGGAACAAGTAAAATATAATCCAACTCAAGAACATCACTTGAAGGTCTTTGAAGGGAAATGGAGCCAACTCCTCTCACAGGATGAGTGGCATCATCACCAAGCTCCACAACCATGCCTCCCTTTGCCTGCTGAAATATATTGAGCAAATGGTGCTACACCATCCTTGAAGAAGCGAGGTTAACTCATTGCAACCATCTAGAAGGAGGCAGATCTAGCTCAAACTAGAACTCTTTGTTTGCTGGAGAGATATCCTAGGAACAAAACAATCTTGGTCTTGATGTGAAGAAACATGCCCATTCTAGGACTTGATTGGTGGTCCATTGAATTGTCATATACTCCATTTTTGAAGGTAAAGTCTATGAATTCGACCTAAGCAATCAACTTGACATATCCTTTTATTAAAGGTAGGATTCATTAAATCCACCTTAAGCAATATGATGACCATCTTCTTTCATTTAAGGTAGGATCGAATTCACCTTAATAGGTGAAGCATTCCAACCAAAGTACATTGTTAAAGATTTTTTTGTGCCGATGATTAAGAAAGAGGCCTTCTTAGTTGTTTGAAACCTAAGTTGCACGAAACGTGGAAACATTTACAAGTTTCAGAAACGGGAACGATTGGAAACGTGACCCCCCCAAAATGGGTACGTCATGGGAAACACGGTATATATAGTTTTTTTTAATAACACATTATCTCACAATAAAATATGAATGAAAGGTTAATTTGTAGGTAGGTTTGAAAATGATTTAGAGGTTAATTTGTTTTCATTTTCCATAAACTAAGGATTTTTAGATTTGCTATGGTCCCAAGCCACTCATGGACCCTTGGAGGTTTCCTAGAAGTTTCAGAGAAGTTTCCAAGTTTCTGTGAGTTTCGGGTACTGGTATGTGGGCATTTTAGGAGTTTCGTGCAACATAGTTTGAAACTAATCATCTTCTTCCTCATTTGATTTCCTCTTGTTTTGAATTCCAAGCTATTTTGCTTCGTTCACCCTTGTTCTACCTTTAAGTATGCCATTTGCTTAGATCTTATAGTGCTGGACACTATGGCTTGGCTTCCCGCAATAAAAATGGGTTCTTCCCCTTTTAATGTTACCACTGAGTTCCATTTTACTTTATTGCTTTTACCTTTCCTTGCAAGTAAATTTCTTCTTTGAAATGCACATTTGAGTCTTTGACTTTTGTGTCTTTCGTGGTCATACCTCATGCGTTTGTTTAGCTCACTGGTTTCTGTTGTGTTTGACTATAGACATTTTCTTAAATCTGAATTTCTTCATGGGATCACATGGCTCTACTTTTTGTCTAGTATGTGTGTGTTGATACTCCTTTTTGTCATTAGGGTAGGGCACATGCATATTAAGGATATTGGGTCAATAACTTCATTTTTTTGTGAACATGTTCTCACATGATGTGCTTGCTTTGCTCCTGGATATGCTCATGTGGCACATTGTTGTTGCATATTTATCTGATCCAGGCTTTCATTGTTTGTGATTTACTTCTTGTGTTCGATGCCTCATGTATTTCCTCCCCTGTTGGGTTCATTATGGGTGTGTAGCTGTGGTTGAGGCTACATAGATGAATATGTGTTGTTGCTTTCAGCACGTGTAATGCTATTGGAAATGGTTGGGGTTATGTTGGATATTTTTGTTGCTACTTGTGGATATGTGCAGCCACACTATCAATTTCACCTCCATAAAATTTAGATTTTAAATGTTTAAAATATATATTATGCCTCATACTCTTATTCTAGTCTCAACTTTCTTCATTTTTTTTTTGAAATTTTAGTTTCATAAAATTCTTCTATATTCTAAACTTTAGACGATTTTCAAAAATATACTTGATCTTTTTAAAATTTCTTTGACTTGGTTCCTTTTCTCTCCCCTTTGACCCCCTTTTCTTGATCTTTTCTCTTAGGCTAATCTCTCACTTGGGAATTACACAATCTCCTTTCTTCCTTGTACTTTCAATCAAGGGCTCCAAGACTTGTATCATGCTCAAATATTGTGTAGACAAATTGAAATGCATGTAAAAGGGAGATGCAAAATAATAGATATATGATTTTATTATAAAAGTAGTTGTTTCATATAATGTTGTAGACTACCTTGTATTTCAACCTTAGGTAGTTTATGAACCTTAGGTAGTTTATGATAATTGGCTTACCTAACTGCTATAACTAATGGCATTTCATTAATTTTTTCACCTAACGTAACTGAGTAAATTAAACTTTGGACTCTAGTATTGGAGTGCTAATGCTCCAATGTTGACAAACATTCGTCTTCTATAAGGATCATCGAAAATGGCGTAGGAATTAGAAATCCCAGTGAAAAATAATGGTAAGTGGCAACTAGAAGCATGTCCAAATATGCTGGACGAATAACTTTTTAATTTAAAGAGCATCAACGGTCTTGTTGCAATGGATGAACTCAACTAGCTTCAAAGTTCAATATACTATGATGAAGTCACAATCATGTCGATGTTGGTTTACCCAAACAATCATGTCGATGTTGGGCAAAGTTGCAAACCACTAATGAAATCTGTTGAAATGGATTTCGAAGGTCTAGAGGATATTGGTAGGCTTTGATATAACCCAAATTTCCTATTGGAAGGCTTGGATTGGTTGCACAAACATAATGTTCAATGTTATCCTACATAGATAGCTAATAATATCTATAGAGATGTTAAATTGTCTTGTTAACCCACAAGTAATCCCCATACAACGATGGACAAACTTCTTTAAACATGATCTCATGACCAAGACCTTTGAGTGACATAGTTGATTGAGCTAATATAACATAATGTCTTGAAGAATATAATCCAAGAAAGGACCCCGAGTGATGATTTTTGGTTGTTGTAAAGATGAACTAATAGGTCCTGTCATCACACAACTTGTAGTTGCCCCTAAAAGTGATCCTATTCAGGACAGTAGAGGAGTCAGGCAACTAAAGAGGTGACCTAAGAGGGCCTCGATTCCCAAGATGGATTGGTTGTCACGCCAATCGAGGCACTCTTCGCTTTTTGCTATCCAAGCCCCAGATAGCAAAGGGGGAGACCCGGATCTACTCCCGACAGGAGAGATCTAACCCAATCACCAGATCAAGCTATTCAATAGGGTACGTAAGGTGAGGGGTGAAGAACCCTAGATCTAAGGAACAAGGTCACCGTGGAGGCTTAAGATATATGAGATTCAATCTTAGATGTATTAGACACAATGACTTGAAGATTAAGAATGGATCCAGGATTTAAGTGCTAGGGTAAATGATCAAGTCTAACTGCCTTGGGAAACGTGAATTAAAAATGGAGAAAATGGTCCCAAGTAGTAGATCTGGAAGAGTTAAGGCTTTCTAGCACAACTTCAAGGTAGATCTGACAGTATCAAGGCACACACGTTTGAAAAACAAGGGTTTAACAACCCGAAAGATAAGCAAACCAAGGAGGGTGCAAGGGTTAAAGGATCAGAGCCTAGGAGAAGGGAAGATGGAGTCCTCAGAGGGCGACGCCCTTGAGAACCCACCTGGGGATAGTCCTAGAGGTAAAAACCCAGAAATGGTTCGCCGAAATTCTAAGTAGTTAAACCTAGGGATTTTTTAGAAATTTTAGCTTAGGGTTTTAAGATGAAAATGACAGATGGGTAAGTTAGAGAAATAAAATACTCACCTTATGAGCGTACCTGGATGATGAGAATGGATTCTAGCATGACGAGGACTACTCTCACAAAGATCAAATGAAGATTTCGCTTGTTCTCTTGCTCCCACGATTTGCCCAAGTCCATAGGTGCGCCCCTCTCTTCTTGCAAAACCAAGGAGATCAACTCAATTAGCAAACAAGAATGAGGGTAAATGCAAACGAAGAATTATATGCAAAGAATAACTAGTACAAAGACAAAACTACTCCTTGAATAAACCAGATTTGAGAGAGAGAGACAAGGTGAGTCTCCCCAGCAAGTGCGCCCCTCTACCAAATCGTCCTCTTCACCTGCACGTAAAAATATGGATAGAAAATGTGCAAGATATTCACCAAGATCCTCAATGCAATGGAAAAATAGTTTCAGTCACCATAGCCATACATCCAAACCAAGATACAAGACTATCTCATAAGAATAAGATTTTATTCCAATAGCCAAGAGCCAAAAGTCCCTTTACAATGAGGGGGGTCTCTTCCTTAAATAGGAATGAGAGAGACCAAAACCCTAACCACCTTTTTAAATGAGTGGTGGAGATCAAAAGATATAACAATAATAATCAACAACTAAGATGAGCCGGAAATACAATACATGGATCAACTAAAATAAAGGGGGTACGCTCACTAAGAAGTAAGACGTCCAAGGGGGACGCACCACATAACTAGTGACTAAGACACATGATATAAGCACATGGTGGGGCTAGGAGGTGTAGCATGTCCTTCTCTAGCATGACTTCATGGCACAATAACATATAATAACTCAAGATAATATCATATTGTGACCATATGACCAAATCGTGGTAACTCAATGACATAATAAAATGCCCAAATAATAGCTTGGAGTGTGTGTGGACCCCACTGAATGCTCTAAGCAATGCCGGAAGGTGTGGGATGCATCACAAAAATCCACTGAACAAACCTCATGCCAATTCCTTGCCTCAATTGCCCAAATCGATTTCCTCAGTAGCCATTTCTTCCATTTTTTATCCTCTGAAAATCACTTGTAAAATAATAAAATGCATGTATCTCTCTGCCTGGTGCCCCGGGCACAAATCTGGCTGCACCAAAATGTCTAGGAGCATGATAATATGGTAATAACGAGTGGTTGGACGCCATACTCCCTCTGTAGCGCCCTAGGTGAACCAAAATAATCGCAAACTGTGCTAACACGCCATTTTATATGGCAAATATGCAATAACGTGATAATATGACCATAAACTCATGTGGAAGTGCCTGAAACTGATATCTGAGTTTGCCAACGGACTTAGAAGGCCCAAATGTAGTAGACATGAGTACTTATACACCATGTGACCACCTGGATAATCATCTGTAAGTTCAACCATGCCCGAACAATACAAAATAATGGCTTGTAAATAATAATAATAATAAAAATCCATCAAACCATCATATGAAACCCGTGTTTGCTACATGGAACCATCAAGTGGGCATCATAGGACCACAAATAATCAATCTCGAACATCATCGGTCCAACTCATCTCAATTCCTGCGGTTGACTTGGTCAAACTGGGTTGACCAGGTCAAAACTGATCAAAATAATGACCCAGGATTAAACTGACTGATACTGCAAATGCAAATGGATAAGATATGCTCCTTTAATTATTTCAATAGCAAGACTAAAGTACAAAGTAGCATTTCACTGGCGATTAAGCAGTAGTACATCAAATATAAGTCTGGATTAAAACAATCAATTACTAAGAGAAAGACCCTCAAGTGTATACTCAATTCATGGACTTGACCATTTTGCTAGAAATCGGTGAAGGTGGAAAAGGCAAGGTTGCGACAAGGGGATGACTTTACAAACTTCAACACTGTGATACTTCGGATAAAGGAAAAGGGGAAATCACCCAAGCATATGTTGGACATAAAACACACAAGGAAATGGCGGTGTCTCACAAATGGAATAAGTTGATTTGAGGAGTGCCTATTCACTTTAGCAAATGTCTACATCTCACATCCAAGCTTGAACCAGCTATGTGAGGATCTTTTCTAGAACCACCGTGATTGGGTGCACAGCTAACCGTAACTTGAGGTTCTAGGGGACACTTAGAATTAGCTGTCCCTTACTCGATCTCTCATCCCAACCCGTAGGCTTCGTGAGGAATTAATCATTATATTTTTATTATGGCCAACAGTCTTTAGATTTAGCATATGTTTAACCACTGCCTTTTAGGCCTTTTGTCCCTTTGGATTTTGCATTTGCTTAGAAGCACAACTAATCGCAACTTTTATCCAGGGTGCTTTGCATTTCATTTCATAGCCCTCTTTCATTGTGCTTAAAAGCACAGTTTTATTTTATAACCACGGGCTTGCATAAAAGATATAACAATCAGTCACATATGCATGTAATGATGGTAGTACAATTTGCTTCAAGTTTAGCTGACACAACTCAGGCAACTGGGGGGATCATCCACAATCCGGACCAAACATTGGGGGCAACTGACCAGAGAGGTCAAGGCTTCAAATCCAACTCACCTAAGCTCAGGAACCAACACCAACGGGTTCTCCTGGCCCAGAAGGATCAAGGCTTCAGTAAGTTCTGTTGCACAACTCAGAGCCGAGACACAAAACAACAGGGAGTCTATCCAACATAGAGTCATAAGTGGGGAAGTCCTCAATATCACAGGCTGAAGTGTAAGTCAGGATGAAATCAAACACGGAAGGGAACGGATGGATGGGGAAAAGTGATAGGTGATGCCATAACTAGCAAGCCATAAATGGTGGGAATGACCAAGTCCATACTACTTAAGAGGGTAAGACCAACGAGTATACACAAGAAATTTTGATTCCAAGTAATTAGACCACTTTAATTCCAAACAATCAACAAATAACCATATATATATATTTCGCCAGATCATGACCACTAAATACCCAGTCAAGCTACTAAGATAAGTAAAAGAGCACAATAGAGGTATCCAATGCACAACCATATACTTGCAGGGTCATATACCTATATCCATCATTTGAACCATCAATTGTCACTGGAACATTGCTGCTGCCTAAATCTGGGCACTATCACACTGTTTTGTATGGAAGGAAATGGCCACCTCAGTCATCAAATCTGAGGCAATAAGGCCCAGTCATGGCATAAGGCTGTAATGTGAGCTCTGGGGCTGTTGAAAATATGAGTGATCATAGAATAGTTGCTCATCAACTGCCGATCTCAAGCATCTCATAGTAAAGGAGTGGCTCATAAAAGTACTGGAATCTGGTCTGAAGACATGGTAGCCCCGGCTAACTATGAATGTGATAATAGGTCCAAACTTTTTTTGAAGGGATATAGCTTAAGTTTCAACGAAGCAGATATGGATCCATATTTGGATACACGTCCACCATATTTTTGAAATGTTAGGATCTAGATCGGGGAAAAGACATACACATAAACCATTAACCAAAAGCACAAAAAACTGATCTCCATTTATAAATTGCTCCATATCACTCTTATAAACTAAAAAATGTGGTTTGCTTATAAAAACTCAAATTTGTGTGTTCAAGAGTGTGGGGTGTGTTACCGCTCAAACTAGCGCCCTTTCGAAAGGTCAAGAAGGCCGGTGCCAGGAGTGGCAACTAATTAGGAGATGCACCCATTGTCACCACAATGCACTCTTCTCTCTCTTTAGGCCTTGCTCCTTCGACCACGGGAGGCTTCCCAAATGAATATAGAAGTAGCCCTATAAAATACATCAACGAGAACAACTCTACTTCTAACAAAACCCTCCTATTAGATTAGTCGGCCAGTGCCTTATGGAGTTAATAAGATATTCAATAAACGCTCACTGACCAAACACAAGGCTAGGAGGTTAGGAGCAATATGAACTAGCACTATCTTGTTATTAAGATGTATCAATGAAACACAATGCAATATTAACACCAATTAACTTGTATGAAAGTTCAACCAAACCCTTGAAAAACCACGAGTAAAATACCTCTTACCTTTCACCAACCAATATTAATCTTGCAACCTCTTGGAGTAACTTAGGTTGGCAATGTCCAATGCAACATATGCCTGTTCAAACAATTTCATATCTGTACCAGCTTGCAAAATGATGGGTGACTTGATTCAACACTTTGAAAATCTGCCCGAGGTGCCCAACAATGCTTTAGGAATGTATGTAGCCTTTCTAGCCCCCCTAGGGTTTAATTTCACCCAAATAGATGACTGTAGCTGCAATAACAGACCTGCGCTAGGCTGCATCAACCCCTCAAAACTGATGTCACACTTTTTGGGTTGATGTCATCCTAGTTTAGGGCTGAAAAAAGCTTTAAAATTCAATTTTTGTTGATTTTTTGACTTTTTTATGGATTTTTCAGTAAGATAAATAACTCAGAAATTATAAAACAATAGCAAACACTATTTGGATTTTTGTCCAAGGCACCAATGTCTATTATTCACAATAATACCTTGAATGCATTTTTGTCCAAGGCACCAATGCTTATTATTGGTCTCTTTTATTCTTTCATGATTATACTTGGTTGTCACTTCTCAATAATGCATATGACAACTAATTACTCTCAATAAGGGCTTCTACAACACTTCTATGCAATTCACATTAGAGGAAATTTGAAGTCTAAAATAGGCCTCCTAAGGAAAATAATAAAATAATAGTTGAAATAATGAAATAATAGTTAAAATAATAAAATAATATTTATTAATTTTGGAGGAAGAAAAAAAAAATACTTTTTTTGTTCGTATTTTCAACATATCTCCGTATATTTTTACTTAAATTTCGAGTGGGAGCACTCGTTGAATGTGGAATTAAATCCCGCATCCAACGAGTACCTACACTGCATAATTTTGACGGACCCCCGCTGCCCCGAAAACAATAAATACCTTCATCACGTTTTTTCAGGTATTTCTTGTTTTTGGGGCAGCGGGGTCTGTCAAAATTATGCATTGTGGGTACTCGTTGGACGCGGGATTTAATTCCGCATCCAACGAGTGCTCCCGCTCGAAATTTGAGTAAAAACACAGGGAGATATGTTGGAAATAAGAACAAAAAATAGTTTTTTTTATGACAAATATCTCAAGTCAACCATTATGGTTGACTCATTTTAATGAAATTCTATTGGTTCTTGAATTCCAACTCATCAAGAAATTATGGTTGGCTCATTTTTTTATATGATGGCTTGTTTTCTTATAAGGCCCATTTTAGACCTCAAATTTCCTCTAATTTGTTGCACATTTTGAACATGGAGAATGCATTGCATACATTTTGGATAAGGAACCATCAATTCCTGTTAGTTCCCTTTATCATGAGTGTTTATAAAATGCAATTTGCAAGAGTGTATTCTTATCCATTCAACATGTTTTCCCACATTTTAATAGGAATTACCATAATACCATCATTTGATTATCCCTGCTCATCAACAAAATTATCATGCTACCAAGCATCCAACTTGGTTTAATTCTTCACATTGCTAGCTAATGATCAATTTTACCATGCTTGCTTTCCTAATTGTGCCTCCACTTTATGGTGAGAGCACCATTACCATGGTATGGGTATCATCATATTTACTCATTTTGATTTAGTCTCACCTCTGGTACACTCTTGCACCATCATACAAAACTTTTCCAAAATTTGGGTTACTTTGGAAGTCACTCACATTGAGAATTATTGTTCAGTCAAGCCCAGAGGCTCTGTTCTGCCTGCTATTTGAAACAATTGGAAACTTGTTTAAAAAATAAAAACCTTTTGCTGGATTCTCCTATAGTTTAGCTTTCCAATGACTATAACCAAGTTTATTTATGATCTCATAGCTAAAAGTTACAACCTTTCAAAATGGTTGATTTTGCCCAATTCTGCACTTTTCCCACAGATGCATTTAGCTTCAGAGGCCAACTTCAACCACTTGTAGAAGAAAATATAGGGAGAACTAGAATTTTTTTTCTATTGGGTGCTAATAATATATGTAACAAGGACCACTCAACAACTTTCATATCCATGATCTAATGCTCCGGTCAATTTCTATAAATTTATGGAATTGACTACTTTTCACTTTTGCACTTTTCACAAGACTTGGAATTTTTAGCAAATCTGTCTATCTCCCAAACTCAACATTTTTAGAAAAACTTCCTCTAACCAAAGTTCATTTTGATGAGAAGGTAAAATGTTGAGTTCATAAATTGTTCTGGTCTCGACATCTAGGGTCACTTTTATCTCCTCCAAGCTTTCTAAAATTCCCAATAAGTGCTTCAGAATAGTGGATTTTGGCCCTCTTTCGCACCACGACATCACACCCTTTGGACTTTGGCCACATGCTTCTAGAGTTATCTACGTGCCTGGTCAACGACTGCCCCTTAATAATTTCGACCCAAACAGGCCCCCCATTGGTCTGGGACACCGATCTTCAAAAGTCACTACAATTTTTTTGTTAAATTGCAGTAGAATAGGCCTATGTCCCTCATTGACATTTTTATAGCCTTCGTCAATGGCATCTAAACACCTAAGTTCTCCTCGAATTCCGAGCTAATCTGCTCATGTTATGGCCAAAACAATTTTTGGGCACCATACTTGTTTTTTTTTAGCTTTTTAACCTTTCTGACGACCTTCATCGGATCTCCTCTATTGGACTCGTCCTATTAGACCTATTCTCGATAAGCACTCTAGTTTAACTCTGATAAGAAATCTTTGATAGCTAGTATCGAACCTACCCTGTCGGGATATATCTCGAAATACATTTTCCGCACCCTCGATAGATTTACTCCGGTAACTAAATCGGACCTGCCTTGTCGAATTAACTCCCGATATACCTTTTTCAAATCATTGATGAACATACTCTGATATTGCTTTATTGGACTTATCTTGTCGCGACATCCTTCGATGTAACAATTTTGCTCCTCCGATAAGTCAACATTGACAACACTTTATCGGGCATGCTCTATCGAGGCATTCTCTGATGCTCTCTTGGGGCATTCTTCGATGAGGCATCTCTAATAACACTAGCCGGACACACCATTGAACCCACTTTATTAGGTCTTCCACCGACACCTATGTTGCGGACCTCCGATGCCACACTTCCGATACAACATCATAGTTGGTTCGTCGGACTCTTCTCCGATGCACTATTGACAAACCCTCCCAACAATGGATCATCGATGGGGCCCTTCCCATTGAATGGCTATGATCGCGTCCAAGATATCATTGAACAAGTGTGATCGTTTCCCGCATTAAACCGATGGATGAACTCCTACATCCCCGATACATGCTATGCAATAGACTTCTCAGACCTTGGACATATAGTTACCTACACATTCAACCGACGTGGCTGGTCCACGTCATACCCCTGTTCACATAGCACGGGTGGGGTCTATATCAAATTTTCACATTTTCATAAATAACAAAATTTCGATTTCCTCCATTTTAGAAATATCTTTCTTGCATAACAGAACCAGAGTTCCTCGTTGATAGCTGTTATCACATCCATGTTAGCTGGAGCTACCATGTTGCAGATTGTGTGGTCAGGGACCATACTCCAGATTTTTTTTTTTCCAGATCAGAGATCAGATGGCATTAGAGGGGGCATCTATTGGGTAGAGATTGCCCAGAGCAGAGATTGCAGAGGTGACAGTATGAGTTTTGATGGTCCAGAGCTACTATAGAGCAGTGATTACAGGGCCCTTCTTCCTTTCCTACCTTTGCATGACCCCATTGAGAGGGGTAACTTAGCCATATTGTGATGAGAGCAGTATAGATTACAGCTGGTTTGCCACTTCTTGCTCGGATACAACAGAGATTGATTTTCATATCCACGTTCAGCAGCAGGTATATGGTATGGCAGGTATATCATTTTTATGGTTATTGCTCTTGGTTTTGCTTTGAGGGTTGTTTATTTATGATAGTACATGGACTAGATGTATGATGGCTGACTTGGTGATCTTGTGTTTTACTATGATATTTTTGGCCTATGGTGATGTCAGTCCACCTCTTTCAGTAGAGACTCTTGTATATGCACACTGGTTCCTGTCCCCAATTTGGTATAGACTTGGTCATTCAACTTGTAGGAAGCTGGCTTTGGTTCCACTTGTCACTTTCTTCCACCCATCCGACCCATCCATTTTTGGTTTTCTCCTTGACTTAGACCATGATTAGTGGCCTTGAAGACCCCTTCCCCCTGGTGACCCCTGAGTATGCCATGACTCCATGTTTCTTGTGCCTCGGCTCTTTAGTGTGTGAGATGCATTCTCAAACCTGGGATTTACTCCTGTCGGTTGCCCCCGATGTTGTAATGCAGTATAGGATTGTGTAGACTCACTGGGTGTTCCCCATTAGCCCTCGACACACGCACACTTGCCACCATTACTTTGCAGTATGAGTATCATTGTTCTATCTTATGAGATGTATATGAAGCCGAAAGGGCTATGAAAGAAATGAAATGTAAATGAAGCCAAAAAGGCTATCTGAATGTAAATAAAGCCAAAAAGGCTAAGTATGAAAGTGAAATGTAAAAGGCTAAGCAGCGGTAACACAAAGCAGTATCTAAAGGACTGCTTGGCCACATATGTATCAGAGCATTGTATTGGTTATTTCCTCACCTAGTCCTACGGGGCAAGGAGGTGGGATGGAGTAAGGGACAACTAATTCTAAGTGTCCCCTAGAGTCTCAAGTTACGGTTTGTCGGACACCCAGTCATGGCGGCTCTAGAAAAGATCCTCACGGAGTCTGTTGAAGGCACGGATGTGAGTTGCAAGGTGTGTGTTAGACAGCTAGTGGTGGTTTCCCTGCATTATACCCATTTGTGAGGCACCGCCATTCCCTTGTGTTTCTCATGGATGCTTATGTCATTGGGTCCCGCTTTCCCCGCTTATCCAAAGGGTCATACGGTCATGGTCTATGTCATTCCCCTATCCTTTGCCTTGATTATCCACCTCACCCAAAGTTAGCTCAATGACCAAATCTATAAGTGTGCATAGCAATAGAGTCTTTGTTGGAGGTGGTGGGCCCACCTCATTTGGGGCCTGTTTTTGAGATATTGTTTATTTTGATCGCCATGTTCGTCATTGTATGTTTTAGTTATGTACTAACATAAATAAGGGAGCCTTGGCATCCCATGTTGCATGCAGGTTTCAGCCATTGCCATTTTTTTACCAAAGTTGACTTGTTCAAACTAGTTTGACCAGGCCAAAAATGGGTCCTGAAAAAAGTTGCAACCAAAACTTCGATTTTGGTTATTTGTTATGTGTTGGGGTCCCATACATGCCCCCAAGCATCAGATTGTGAAAATGTTGAAGCAGCGGTGAGATTTTTAATTATTATTGGCCAGCAGGGCCCTGTTTTAATTAAAAATGCTTGGAATTGGGCAAATTGTGCTCAAACGATGGATTTTGGTCGTTCTAGTGACCATTCCTAGTGGATTTGGGGTCTACGATCACAATGCAACAAACGGTTCGTCAATCCGGGCAAGATAAGTGGGTCACAAGGGCAAATTTCATCTTCAGCTATAAAAACCAACAATTAATTAAAGGAAAAATCAAAATTTGGCTAAGTGAACCTTTGAAATGGCAAGTGCAATGTTAGGAAAAGGTAAAAGGGTCTCCTATTATCATTTTGATTATGTTTGGATATGTATTATTTGGTGTGGGACCCTCAATTCATCCCAGCTATACACATGGGGCGAATTTGCCCATACTTGAGCATTTTTGGGCAAGCTAAACTTCATATTTTGCAAATATTATGTATTGAGACTTTGGGTATGGGGTCTAGGGGGCTAAAACAGCCTAAAGCCACCCCCTAGACACCCCCTCACATGTTGTATGGACCCCACGTGGTCCCTCACTCTCCTCTTGGGCACACTAGGGTAACTCGCCCCCCCTCTTTGGCTCTTTCAATCTCAACCATTCGATTTGGCTCTTGTGGGAATTAATCCCAGCCCTTCGTTTTGGTGGGAAGGGTTTTTGTGTGAGTTCTCTCTACTTAAGAGAGAGGTTCTCTCATTTGTTTTTCTTCTTGGCACTCTTATCACTTGGAATAGAGAGAAAACGATTTGCAGCTCCTTACTGTGTTCTTGTGGTGATTTTCCTTGAGTAGTTGATTCTCTTGTTATCTCAATGCACTAGGAGAGATTGTAGTTGTCTTCAACACTTTGTTTCTTACCATTATTTGCAGCAAACAAGGGTTCTTAGAGGAGGGCGCATCACTTGGGCAGCATTGCTGCTCCACTCTCCGGAATTGGTCTTCAAAGGGAAGTGTTTTTGCCATTTAAGCCAAGTATTTCCTTTCATTTTCATTTACCTTGCTGTAGCTTTCATTTACTTGTCTTGCAAATTTGATTTTGGTCCATTTGTTTTGGCAGGCAAGGAAGGCGAATTGATGGGACTAGGCAAGTCGAATTCACCTGGGGACTTCAACAATCGCTTTTATTTGATCTTTGGGACACATATCCTCAACAAATCAGGCCACATATCCTCAACAAATCAGAGATACCACCCGGTTCCAAGTAAATGTTTCACTCCTTTCTCTTGAATTTCAATTTCTGAATGGTATCGAGAAAATTTCCCAAAGTAAATAACCCAAAAAATTAAAATCTCAAAATTTCACCGTTAAAACTCAAATTTTGTTTTAAACCCGCTTCTAAAATATTTTTAAACGTTCATATCCAAAACCTCAGCCCATTTAGACTCCATTTACCCACCTAATAGGCACTGGTCCATTTACTGATTTCGCCCTCCTTGGGCGTTTTTGCCCATCTGCTTGACTGAGTCATTTTGGGTTTGTGGGTACTTTTGTTTTTGTCTTGTATTGGCCTAATAACATCTAATATCAAAACAAAATCACTAGAAGTGCTTTTAAAATCGTAAATTTTACTTCTGCCGTGTATGCCCTATTGGATTGAGCTAATTTCCCCCATAAGCAAAAATCTAGTTTGCACTTCTAGTACAATTTTCAATTCTGATTTAATTTCCAGCCATATATCACTTGAATTTTACTGTTTATATATTCATATCAGATCTGAAATTGCTCTAATCATTGCTTATATCCATCACCCAATTTCAGTCTGTCGGTTGGAATAGAGTCTTAGACACCCTAGGCCCTTCTCCTCTATTTTCTTTTGTTTATTTGGGTTTGGGAGTGTCTGATTTTGAGTCTCAACCATAGCTGGTTGAATAGGGTCTCCCCCTTGACTATGCTACGTGCCTTGTCTAAAGCGACAAACACCCTGTCCGGAGTGACAACTGCTCTACCGATCAGTGGACTTGGTGTTTGCGGGTGTCACCTGCCTAGCTTCCCTACCTCTACCATCCTGGATAGGATTTATTTAGTCGCAGCTAGTGTTTGTGTGATGACAATAGCTTTGTGAATTTTGAAAAATTCCCCAAATTTTCTCAGCCAATCTACCATTCTGCTGTAGACCGCTTCCATAACTACATGAGAAAACTTTCCTCACCAACTTCATACATGCATTCAGTGATTGGATAAATAATAAAAAGGAAGTAATTGGCTTAATTAACGCACATGGCAGCAATTGGGTGATTTCTAAGGTTGACACTTGGTAATCGAGGATTTAATCTCTCATAGGCCCCCTTTCCTCTTCCCCTTTAGTGGAATCATAGCCCTTCTAGTGCTCTTTACACAATCATCTTGGGTCATTTTATTATTTTCCAGCATAATATTCTCATAGATTTTGAGTTAGCATGACAAGCCAACCATACGGTCCAACTAAAAATATTTACATCATACATGCCTAGCCATTCACTAGTCGGGCCTTGGCCTTGAGCTCCGCACTAGGAATCCATACTAGCACATTTATAACATTTTACATAATCTAATTCATTACATTACAAGGGTCATGTTGCCGCCTCTTACGCACCTGGGGTTAACGCAACAGAAATCTTCAAGCTGCTAGGTGCGTCCTTGGGGCAAGTCCGAGTCAAGTACTGTCATTTGATCTTGACTCCTCTGTTTAGGCTTAACTCCTAACGAAGCCAAGGGGGGTAGACCCTATTAACGTTACTAAGGCTTTAGGTACTTAGTTCTTTTGGATGAAAAATGTTATTTAGGAGTGTTTTTTTGGGAATCAAAACATTGATCAAGATTATTGCAAGATGAAATTAACTGTGCAACATATATAAATATAAATATCATGACAAAACATAACTTAATGTAAGTAACCGATATCAAAGACCAGTGTCGTGGAGTCAAAGTAAATGCTGCCGTAAAGTAAATGTTTTGCAATTGTGTTCTTGGTCAATTTTAGGAATTATTAAAGGATGAGTTGATTAAAGGGAGAATGGGAGCTCTTGATATACCGTGAGGTACAAGGAGTAATGTTTGGAAATTAGGCAAAGGTGGCTCCTCACAAAGACGTGTGGGCTGGAGCGGAGTCTCGAGAGCGTGTTCAACACTACACCAACAAGGATGTAGTTTAACGGTGCCCTGAGGTCACTCTCCAGTGGTTCCCGCTTCTTTTGAGAAATTTCCCCACACGTTACTTAACATTCGAGTGCCGGATTTTCACTATGTTGGGGGTTCTTAATTTTATTAATGTGAGTTATTATTAGATGTTTGATAATTAATTGTTGTGCTCTTTTCTGATTTCCCCAGGACCAGGCCAGTGTTCGCAAGGGGAAAGAGAATACTTCGAGAAACAACAAAATATTCGTTCAAATTTGAGTGCTTGAAGTATATGAAATTAAATAACAATAACTCGAAAAAAATAAATAGATAAACTTGCCGAACCTATGTGTCACTTTTTGATCAACCTCCACTAATCTGCAATGCCTTTGTGTGGAGGTGAGAGCATACTTCGTGGCAACGAGATTGTCTTGATTTAATTACTTGTGAAATGAAAGAAAACAAAAATTAACTACTTAAGCAAAGTATACACCTTGCACAAAGTGTTAGAAAAAATCACGCCACGAAAAAGGAAAACGCAAATCCCCCCAGGGGGGATGGGATGTGGGCGTTCTCTAGCCCACTTGCTCTCGTTTAATAAATTTTACAATGCTTGCTGGAAGAAGTGCTTCTTAGTCCTTTTAAACTTGGATCTAAGGGCTTACAATTTCAAAAAATGAAATCTTGGTAAAAGAGGGTCCTTGGAATGTAATGGTACTTTCTGGCGCAAATCGGCTAGAGATTCCTTCTCTTTTTTCTTGGACTTACTAAAAACCAGCAAGCTTAAAACATACAAATTAGTGGGTTAATCAAATAAAATACAAATCTTTTTACAGATTTTATACTTGGAAAATTTTTAGTAAAAATGACTACTTCAAGTATAAAGAATTATGGATCTAGATCTAGTTTAAAAGTAAACTTTGAAAGCAATTTGGATCCAGTATATGTGTGCTTAATAAAGAAAGTTATTGATATGCAACTGCAGACCTAACTTTCACTAAGCAAGGCTAACCAAGTGACCAATATTTTTTTTTGATTTAATAGTGTAGAAGAAGCAAAAAACAACTTCGGTCTTGAAAGATTAAGGGACCAAAGATGCTTGTAGCTCAACGATAACCAGACCAAGACAACCAACACTGAGGGTGGATGAAGATGCAACTAAGCTCAACCTCCTACCTCAAATTCGTATCCTGCACTGTCACAGACACTTGCAAAAATGAAGATTAAATCTAGAATACGTAATTAACAGAGATTAGAAGGGCATTAGTACAACTAAATACACTTGCTGCTTCACTATCTCTAATTAATCAAGCATTTATAAGCAAATCAAATACAATGAATGCTTGTACTATGGGCACAAAGGCCATCTAAGCTAGATAATAAAAACAAAATTGCAAAATGACAAGTGATTAGCGAGATATCACCTCAGAACATCAACCAAACATACATCCAATGGAACAGCTGCAAAGCATATGGCCTCCAAAGCCTTCCAAAGCCTTTCAACTTTATTCCAAAGAGAAATATAAACAAATTACAAGAGAAGAGGTTCAATGCTATCCTTCATATGCAAATGAGGAGCCAAGACCTTGCTTATATAGAAAAATGAGATAGCCAGGGGGGTGCACTTGCCAAGAGAGGGGTGCACTTGATGAGTTGGAGACAACTTGTCTTGAGTTGGAATGAGTTGGAAAAGGCTGAAAATCAGCTTCCTTCCACTTTCCAACTCTCTTACCATGCTTTATCTTACACTTGCTAACATATTTCTTGGGATTCGCGCCCTCTCCATGAGGAAATGCACCCTCTCTATAGAGAAACATCCTCTTGCCTTTATTTGCCGAGAAAAACACTCACAAGTGTTTTAGAAACCTTAGGAATATTTCCATTTTGCTTTGCCAACTCAGAAATTTCACTTTCGGCATGTTTTTTGAGTTTTGGAAATTTCCGGTTTCTTTATTTTCTCCATTTGTTTTGGTCTTTTTTATTAATTTCGAGTAATATTCAATTTTGGAGATAAATAATTACTCGAAAACTTAGGAAAGTGGGTTTAGGGGTTAAGTGGGTGCTCTGAGTTAGAAAACAAGCACCCCCATGTCTAATTCTTCCTCCTAACCACACTTTTTTAATAATTTTAAATTTTCCAATTAAACTATTAAAAAATAGCCCAAGTTACGGAAAAAATATTTTTTGTCAGAATTGATTCAAACTCCCAGGGGACCTAGTACATGTCCATATGACTCATCATTGATGGCTAGCATGTAAAAAATACATAGACACATAGGATTTAATAACTTCCTAAGGTTCTACCACCATGGTAAATAATCCAGCTTTGGAGGTGTGAGTGAAAAACTCAGGGATTATACGCCACTGAAGCGTAACGCATAATTCCTAAGGAAAAAACACTCTAGAGTATTTCCTTGATAGATAAACCTAAGGTAAGCCAAACCCGTTACAAAAATACCATGCTTAGACCAACTTATTACAATTCCCCCCAGGGGGTTTGGACATGTAAATTTACAAAAGGGCCTGAAAATGGCCTGGTGAACTTCGGTGAACTTCTGAACACATGTGATGAACAATTTAATTGTTCAAGTCTTTGACTGCTCATTGGAAATCCACCTAATTGCAGCTTAGTAGATAACAGGTCAAACTGGGGGTATCACAACCATGGCAACCCCTGACCCCTGATTGGCCAAAAAACATCATTTAGGGCCTCAAAATGGCCCCGGAAGTTTGGGACCTAAAAAACCATAGAAAATTGCCAAGAAAATGGAGACCAGTATCCACCTAGATTAGTTTGACCCTGTTTGAACAACTAATAAGCAGAATGGGGACTTATTGCCCATTTTACTGATTACCTTAGTCTTTTTTGCTTGGGTCATCATTGCCGTCTGAGCTTATCGCTGGCAGAATGGTTAAGTGAAGCAGATGCTCAAAGCACCTCTCCCATTGCCCAAGTAGCACCTTGTTGATATCCACTTTGTCAGTGCTTCTCTTCAAACCAGCAGTGTCCAATCTAATCTCCTTGACGTCGAACTTAGTATTGCCTTGAACTGGAGACCAGTATCCACCTAGATTAGTTTGACCCTGTTTGAACAACTAATAAGCAGAATGGGGACTTATTGCCCATTTTACTGATTACCTTAGTCTTTTTTGCTTGGGTCATCATTGCCGTCTGAGCTTATCGCTGGCAGAATGGTTAAGTGAAGCAGATGCTCAAAGCTCCTCTCCCATTGCCCAAGTAGCACCTTGTTGATATCCACTTTGTCAGTACTTCTCTTCAAACCAGCAGTGTCCAATCTAATCTCCTTGATGTCGAACTTAGTCTTGCCTTGAACTGGGAAACCCGCAGAATGTGGTCAAGCTGGCAACAATGTTCTATCCTTAGCTCAATACATCATCCCACTTGTCTTCCTCATGCTTCCATACCCCCTTTTGAAACTATGCCATAGCTTTCTCCATGACTTTCCTGATCTTTCCCCTCAGCTCCAACCTAAAGGACATATTGTCATCCTCTACTTGTAGAAATCTCTCTCCCAGACCGGCAAGTGACTTGTGAATTTCTTTCTCAAAGAGCACACCTGTCAGGAAAACTTTTTACTTCCGACAGGAATGCTGAGTATTATTTCATGTGGAGGACTCTTCCTGCTCCTCAATATATTGTGTGTCAATCTGGATTCTGGACTGTCTCCTCGAAGGAGTCCCAACTAATCCCATAATTTTCAATTATGCAATTGACAGGTGGGAGTCAGGACTCTCTTCCCTTGGACAGTTTCTCGAGGGAGTGCTTGTGGACTTTTCCCTCCCCCTTTTTAGCCACCTTCTAATTGCTCATGGTTTCCAGATGCTGAGGTAATGTAGAAAGCAAGGGAATTAACAGGCCCAGCTCTTCTCCAGGTGTGAAAACAAACAGAAAATTCCATAAGAATTAAACTGTGATTGATATACTGCTTCCTTGAAATCAGATCAATGCCAGGTTGGTTGAATTAATTTGCTTGGGTGAAGACAATTGATATGATGGTTCACTAAAGGCTGCTGCCATCATTGCAAATTATGGAGGAATTTGCAAATCAGACCATAAATTTGATATCCTGCAACTTGAAGCATCCTGTCTTAATCTTTCTAATAAAAAAACTGGGATGCCAAGGCCTACTATATTTTGTACTAACACTTCTGCTTACTATTAATTTGAATAATTCATTATTCAAACTCCAATTCTTCCCTTGAACCTAGGATTTTGAAAATCCTGATGTCATCCACTTGCCTCTCAATGCCATGTTAGAAAGCCAATCAGAAGGTGAGGAGTGAGATAAAGCAACAGATCTAATGCAATGCCTGAAAATGGCCTGGTGAACTTCGGTGAACTTCTGAACACATGTGATGAACAATTTAATTGTTCAAGTCTTTGACTGCTCATCCACTTGCCTCTCAATGCCATGTTAGAAAGCCAATCAGCAACTTTGTTGGCTGTCCTTCTAACATAATGGAATTCTATCTCTAACCTTCCTGCTGAAACCTCAATCATTGGCATCAGGGTTCAAATTTCCTACTTAGAGAAGAAATGCATTTCATCATCACAAAGTCGATTATAATTTGAGAGTTCCCTTCCATCCCCACTCTTTCCAGGCCAAGGCCTAGGAAAAATTTAACTCCCCTATAATATCCCTCATTTCTGCCTGATTGTTTGTGTTGATTCCTATTTTTTCCATATAGACTGCAATCATTGCCCCATCTCCACATCTTGTTGCCGCACTGCTAACGGCTCTTCTGGGATTTCCTGTTGCAGCCCCATTAAAATTTGGCTTGAATTGTCCTCTCCTCGGGGGTTCCAATTTGATCTCTTAGAAACTGTAAGCTGTCCTTTATTAGGGTGCTTTATAACTTCTTAATGTACCAGCTGGTTCTTAACATTCCAGCTGGTATTCGATAACTGAAAAGTTGATAACCCCTTTCTTGGTCTTGGTTAACATGAGTTATGATATGACTACACGGACACCATACGGTCTGCCATTACCGTTAATGAGTGAGAAAGTTGTTAGATGTTCTCTTGAGCTCTGTGATGCACAAGCATCAGATGTTTTGTGTTGTTTTTTTTGGAATTATCAAAACTGTGCGTCTTAAGAAATTGTAGCTTTCCTCGTTCAGCTAAATGGACTAAGTTTATTTTGTTATGTATGACTGACTGTTTATGTTTATTGTATACAGTCCCTATTCACTAGTGCATTGGAAAAGCCTTGATTTTTGCTTCAGTCTATCATATACGAATATTATATTATATTGTATGCTTTAATATTCCTGATCACAAGTTTGTTTTGGCTTATTTGATATCTCGAATTTGTATTCTGCAGTAAAAATATGCTATTACTCCTAACATGAAAGGTGGGGATTCAAGGAATTCAGCTTAAATCCAATGCCTGCACTCTCTATCCTTTCGGAGCATGACAATATCTGAATAATTTCAACTCTTTGTTTGGATGCAATTGAAGGCACATGCATAGTGTGATGTGACAAACATGATGCTGTTCAGAGTTTCCTGGGCAAAAATATAAGGGGCACAGATTCCTGATACATAGATTAGCTTGAATTATGGAGGGTTCTTGTGATGATTATGAAGAGAGGATTCCTGATGTACTGCCTCTAGGATCCGTGGCAATTATGCGAGTGGACCCTCAAAGGGCTCGATTTCCTTGTTGTCTAGTCTGGACACCTCTACCGATAGTTTCATGGTTGGCACCATTTATTGGTCATATGGGTATATGTCGGGAAGATGGTGTCATTTTGGACTTTGCAGGGTCGTACTTTGTGAATGTTAATAACTTTGCATTTGGGGCAGCTGCAAGATACGTCCAACTTAGCACAGAACAGGTATGCCATGTACATGTTTAGTGACTGGATTTATTTATAGTCTGTACAGCATAGTGTGAATTGTAATTGTAAGTTGTATATTGTCAATTTGTCATCTTCATAGCTCATACTTTGTTCCTCTATTGAGAAGGTGAGGAGTGAGATATTTCTTAAGCATTGCATTAGATCTGTTGCTTTATGCTTGAAGCTGCAAAATGCCAACAAATTGCATATATGAAGCTGGCTATAAGGCTAACTGACTCGTGCAGAGAGAATGCATGTTCCATTATTCAGTAGTTGGCCTTTATATTCTACAATTTTTGTGCGTGCTTATATTTATCTACCTCCCTGCTTTCTCACTAGAGAAACAAGTGACTGGGGATTGTCTCTCTGTGCCTTGTGATTCCCTGCATTAAATACAAGTACTTTTATCTTTCATTTTCTTGCAGTGCTGCTTCCCCCCTCATTTATCTGGACACAAATGCAAACATGGATTCAGACATGCAGATCTGGGGACAGCTATGTCATGGGATAATGCTCTTCAGAGTTGTTTGAATCATTTCCAGCACAAAACTTACAATCTGTTCACCTGTAATTGCCATTCCTTTGTAGCAAACTGTCTAAACAGGCTTGCTTATCAAGGATCCATTAGTTGGAATGTGGTTAATATATGTGTACTTGTTATTTTGAAGGGTCGCTGGGTGAACAAAATGGCCATTGCCAGGTCCTTTTCTCCTTTCGTGTTGGTAGTTTGCATCGGTCTTTTAGTTGCTGGTTGGCCCTTTGTAGTTGGTATGGGCGTATTTTCTCTTATTTTGGTTGGATGGTTTATCTTAGGAACTTATTTTTTTAAGAATCTTCTTGACTACTAAGTTTTGTTTTCCTAAAACAGGCCAGTATTACTCTATATTTAGTGCATTCTACATAATATTATTTCATGCTCAGTCACTGTGTACGGTTTTGGAAAAACAAACTTGAATTTCGTCAAGGCTTAAGCAGTGGCGAGTTTAATTGGCCATGCAGAGTCCTTTTTTTTCAAACTTAAAAATTTAAAACCAAAACCGTCCCCATATATATGTGTGTGTGTATGCGCTTATGTATGTATTCAGTGTGACGTTTAATTTGACATATTTTTGGGTCAAATTTGTAGTTTAAAAAATAATGTTATGTGTTTAAACTTCAATGCTTGAATATATAAATTGATAATGGAATGCACTTAATTGTATTTATCGAACTTAATGGTTAATTTTTCATATTTTCTTTGCTGGCGAACTCTGTTCAAATTTCTTTTTCAATGAATTCAAACATAACCATGAATCAGGTGACTTAGCTTTCATGGAAGGGCTGGTGGTTTCCTTTCCATGCTATTCTTTGAAATGCAGGAAATTATAGTTTACTTGGAAATTGCAAGTTTGAAAAATGCACAAGGGTTTTCTTCATGATCTTCCAACACCACTTTGTGTTGAATCATCCCGGCGCTGTTTTATTTCATAAGGTGAACTACAAGAATCTTTCGATGTGGAAATATTTTGGGCGTTGAAGTTATGTTTGAGACAGATTATACTCAGTAGTGCTAAAATCGCCGGAGAATAATATCATTACATCAAAGTTAGTTGTAGATAGCTCCATTCAAAAGGTAAATTTTGATCTGCTGCTCTTAATCCACTCAAAGTTGATTTTGAACTGCAGTCAACTATCTTGCGTTCTACCATCTAAACAATCTTTTTAAGATTTTGGTGAAAAGGATGATTGATAGTGCTGGAGGCTGTGAAAGTACTGGGCAACTCCTTTTGGAACTTGCTGGTTATTTCTGTAGTGTGAACTTCATGAAGAAATATTTTTCTCAAAGTTGATTTTGAACTGTAGTCAGCTATGCCGCATTCTTACAATCATTTAAGCTTTAAGCACAAAGCATAATGAATAGTGCTGGATGTGAAAATAGAAGGCAACTCCTTCTGGATCCTGCTGGTTGTTTCTGTACAGTGCACTGTCAACAATGTGAAAAAAGGGCTCATCTTTCTCTCTAAATGAGAGCTATTTTGGATTGTGTACCATTGGATGAATTTCTGTTTAGAGACTTGAATTTTATGTCATCGTTTCTGATTTGAATCTACTTCATAGCATTTTATGATTTATATTCTTTTTTCGGTTGCCATATCTTTTTGTTTCAATTTTTTTTAAGCAGTAATGGTTAAGAATTGTAAAGGGGGATGTGGCTGGACCAGTAAGCATGATAATATGAAGTAAAATGAGATTGAATGCAACTTGCAGCTCTAAAAGTCCAAAACAACCAAAAATTTCACCCAAAAACTGATCTATCCACCCTTCCCAAGCCATATTCCGATATATCTGGCAAGTATACTGCTGTATAAACTGATTTAATAAAAAAATGACTTGGCAATACATTACAGGAAAAGGTTCCTTGATACAATTACTTCAGAAATTCTGTAATTCTAAGGAGCAGCAAGCAAAGTCTGGGTACCTTGTGATTTGTTTTGTTCTGTGTCGATTTCTCAACTTCTCAAGTGGTTTTCTGCCCATTTGTGAGTGGGGGTGATGTCTTCTTTCTTAATGTTCTTATGTAGGAGACATCAAGCGTTGGGGAAGAGCTTACTAATTTGTCAGTTTCTGCTGCTTGGGATTATGGAACCTCTTGGACCTCTCAAAGAATTGGGAAGTTTTGTTCCATCATCAGGGTCTTCCTGTAATCTCTTCCTCTCTATCTCCTTTTCTGCTGCTCCATGTTCTTGCCTATCTTCTTTCTCCACTACTTTGTTGAGTTCTAGGTCATTCGGATTATTTTGATACTCTAATTCTTGCAAATGGGGATTTTCTCTTGATTCTTCATGGATCTTATCTTGGTCATCCTCTTCTGGAATAGCCAGTTGTTCCTCTTGGGTCTTGGATGTTTGTATTCCATCTTCAATTTCTTCAAATTGTGATTTCTCAACTCCAGATTTGGGTGGTTCTGATCCACCCTTGGGATCATTATCGTGAGATTCCTCAACCCCCTTGCTTTCCTTCTCCAAGTCCTTTAGATTTTCAAGGGCTTCGTATCTATTGTTGCTTGATTTGAGCAGCCTTCCTGAGTTTTCTTTTTTGACTACTATGGTCTTTTAGGCTGTGGTTTTCTGTGCTTATTGATTACCTGCTGAAATAAATTCTATGTCGGTTCACTCGAGGGTTTGAAAGGCTGCATTGAGGGAGACTTATCTGCTTGGATCTTTGGGCAGTTATTAGCAAAGTTCTTGTATTCATGACAAGAATTGCACTTGAAAGGAAGTTTCTCATAATCTGATACTCCATGGTGGCTCCAACCATCCAAATTAATTTGCAGCGCCTTTGGCAGCTCCTTCTCTAGGTCCAATTCCACACATTCTCTCGCATAAGAGTACATCATTCCTCTTGGCTCTGCTTGATCAAGGTATTGACCCGGTTTGTCCCATTGGCTTTAAGGGTGCTTTCATCCTAGAGAATTATGGGTATATGAGGTTGCCTAACCCACACAAGGCTTGCTGTAATCTCCTTTTCTGGATCGAAGTCAAGGGTCCAATGAGAAAGAAGCATACATCTTGATCCTGTGAAATAGGATCCAAAGCGGAAGATCAGGTCTTAGTCCTCCCCATTTTGAAAAAGCAACATAAAAAATCAATGGCCACATGCAAAAGAGAAAACCTGACCTTGAAACTTGGGTGCCTAGTGCTCTGTTGCCCATGCCTTGATAGCTCTTGAACTAGGCCATAGGTTCGTAAACTTTCCAATCAATGCACGCTTAGTCAGAATGAGGGTTTTTTTTCCTTGTCTTTGGGGACAGGAGATCCAACTGTGGGATGGTATCCCCCTGTTTGATGAATTTGCGTTGCACAGGGTGAGTTCCTTTGGCTGTTTTTAGGGAGTGAACCAAAATCTACCATCTTTACTTGAATAGAGTTATGCTTCACCTCAATTGGTATGATGACTAGGGCTTCAATTCTAACTAGATCAACAAACTGAAACTTCATGATGCTACTCTACTGAACAAATCTCACATAGAGATACAATCCGATGTATCTTTTTGCATTGATCTAGTCAAGAGGGGCATAGTCTGAATGGAAATTATGGGCTATGGATCTTTGATGGTAATGATGGTTAGGTTAAGCCCTAGCCATGGGCCGGGCTCGACTTCTTACCTCTCGACCTCTTGATATTCAAAGGATATATATTTCAAAAATTTTGAAGAACTTTTTGCTTCTAAATTTTGATATTGTCAATTGTTGGAATTCTTGATTTTTGAGTTGGTATAAACCATAGTATCAAAATATCAATGCCAGTTTTATATGTTGTAAATCCATAATAGAAATTGATTTTCTTACATGTAACTTCTCATCCCATTCTCCAAGCTATAAACAAAGGTGAGATATTCTTCATGGCTCATGAAGAGCGAAACATGTCACAATCGGTAATTGAACTCGAGTGGGGAGAGTAACAATCTTTCCTTTCCAATTGGCAAAACTATCTTATAATTATACCCCATAATCACAACATATAATTATACCCCATAATCACAACATATTATCTTTTGAACATTGCTTATTATGTTGTTCTCAATTGACTATCTTCTTTTGGGTTTTTGCCAAGATCTTTTATCGCTAGTTTGTGAGTTAGCCCATATGTGAAGGAATGGGAATAACATCCTGCATTGATATTCAACATTGACATTGACACCGTGGGATGCCAATTCCAACATCATTGAATGCTAGAGTTGTGAAAGGGCTAACTTTGATTTGGATTGGTAACATTTAGGCTACCATGAGTTATGGACCACTATTTTGGCCATTTCGAACAAATTTCAATGGAATAGGGAGAGAGGATTAAAATCCATACATGCCAATCGTAGTGGACAAAAGGGGTTTTTTGAATAAATTTCATTTGTCGTGTAGCGCTTTTACAAGGTAAAAGCACATGATGTGGCAATCTTGTTTGTGTCTCTAGAAATTTGAGAACACACACACATATTAGTAAAAAGAATGTATTTTTATTCAAAATTTCCACAATTGGTATAACAGTATGCCCTCAATATGGATTATGGGTGTTGTAGCAATCCTCGATCTATCCAAAGACTCAACTACAAATCAGTATAGTGATTACAACTTGACAAAATTGGATTTATGACAAAAAGAGTGTCAAAGATTCATATGTCTAGGCACCTTATTCTTTCGACTCTCATTTTCAGTGCACCCTAGATCTTGACTGCTATGCATTATAATTCACTGGATTTTGAAAATTTTAGAGAGGTTCTGAATCCCTTTCTTCTCTTTCTTGAGAAGTAACGATTGAATCCACAAAGTGTCGTGATGGGGTAGTAGGGGTTTTTATTTTTGTGAACAATCATTCCTTTTTCTAAAACGTTTGTATCCAAGGATTCCTCATGTTGAATTTTGGATGGAACATCGAATTCTGCTAAAAATTGGCTTAATCAAATGGTGGCTCCCATGGGCACGTTTCCATTGAGTTGGATTTTGAGTCGAGCTTTGCTTAGATTTCTTTGATGGACAAGAGGAAGCCATGTGTCCATAAATGAGAGCATATCTTGCATCTACAAGCAACTTTCTCTTAATCAAATTTATGTTTCAATGTAACATGTACAACCGAATTTCTTGATAGAGACCTTTGGTAAGGTCCATTTTGATACAGATTCTTGCCAAGGTTGTCAAGTGCCTTTTTCTTGTTTCGCGAGACATGAGATGAAATTTTCCAAAAGCATTTCCAATGGATTCCAACAAATCTAGACCCCAAAAATGCAAGGGTAGGTTTGGAACTCTAACCCAAATAGTCATGTAATTAAGGATCTCCAAGGAAGGCTCAATATCCGAGACCCAAGTTTTCATACATAGACTCGTGCAACCATGAACCAAGGCCACAAACAAAACATATGATAGCCTTCTTCCGCTAAGTCAAATAACATGATGGAAAACCTCAAGCACATGAATGAATGTAAGCTTCCTTGGGCGGAGGCTTCCAAGATTGGGCCATCCAAGTTTGGAGGTTAGGAAGCTAAGGCTAGATTAATTCATTTAGTATAGGGAATGTCGAATGTATATATGTAAAACAATAAAATGCCGTAATATTCCCCTTGCATATGTTATTATTTGTTTGCATGTAGGAACATGAATAAGATCTTGTACATACTATTTCTCTTCTCATAAAAAAATGGCCATGACTTTGTTTTAAAGGTTCCTGCTTGCTTCTTGAGTACCCTTTGCAAAACAAGTTTAACTTCGGTGTGATTATTGTTGACTCTTCCCCAGTTGTGATTGCATTTAAATGTATGACAACAAAACGATCTTCTTGGTAAGTCTTATTACTTGCCATTGGTTTTTCTTTTGCATCCACACTTTTCTTGCACTATAGTATCTAAACAAAAATTTCATATGCCACACTTATTCTGATGTGTTGCCACACATATAAATAAAAATATTGTTTTATTGTAAAAGCAAGTTTTTGATTTGTTTCTTAACCTTTAGATTCAAAGTACTTCAACGAAAGGGAGGTTGTTGATGATGCTCAATGGTGATATAGTCTTCATTGTTGGAATAATTAATGAAAGATGTGGCTCCAATACAGACATGAGATGTTGATGATGTTGTGTCATGAGATGCAATGTTAACCTTACATTTGCTATTGTGTTGATTTGTGTTAGAATTTGAAGATTGTAGCAATTTCTCATATTAATTCCGTTATAGTAGGGAATGCCAAATGCATCTATATACAACAATAAAATGGTGCAATAGTCCCCTTGCTAATGTTATTATTTATTGTATATGACAACATAACTAAGATTCTGTACATGCATACATTTTTTCTTCTCATAAAAAATTGGTCATGACTTTGTTTTAATGGTTCTTGCATGTGTCTTGGGTTCCTTTTCAAAAAAAGTTCGATGTCATGGTGACTATTGTTGATTCTCCCCCAATTGTGATTTCATTTACTGTATGACAATGAAATGATCTTCTTGATAAGTCTTATTTATGCTTGTTATTGGCGTTTCTTTTGCATCCACACTTTTCCTACACGATAGTATTGTTGACCACATTTTTGGTTGATAGTTATTAGCCAACAAAGAGTTGCTAGGCTCTCTCCTCTTTTCAAAACTTTTCGCATGAAGATTCGAATCCCTCATTGATTTGTCTCTCAAATTCTTGATTTTGCGATCTTGCCTAAGTCTCTAGTTGACTTGAGGTAGTCTCGGGATTTCCACCACCCAGGGAGTCTTTGTGTTTTAATTACTAACTAATGATTGATAGTTGACGATTGGATCGTTCAATGTTCGTGATGTCACAGGTCGCGGGTGCTAGGTTGATTCAAAGAAGACAAATGCAACTCATAAGGTTACCACTCGGTGAAGTTGACAAGGTGCCATTAATTTGGTTCATTGGTTGGTGGGTAACTTGTCCCTATGGCTCTTCCTCCCTATTCCATTGCCTCCTCTATATTTGCCATTTTCACCCCATCACACTTCCATTTCAATTGGCTTTAGGTAAATGATTTTCCTTGTCTCTAATCCATCCACCCCATCCATACACCCATGGCTCATTTATATACTCCATTTACATATGCTCACACATGACCTAAACTTTACACTATGCTATTGCACAAAGGAAAAATTCGAAGTGATGCCTTGAAATTTGTTTGTCTTGGACCTAAGTTCTCATTTACTTAAGCTTGTGATCCTATATCAAAACTTGTGAGACCGAAGCCTATATCAAAACTTGTGATCCTATAGTACATCATTGTTGTTTATTGAGGATCCAAACCTTTGGTCTCATTTTCCCATGCTTCTCCCCATCCTTGTTAATGTAATGAAGCTTGAAGGCCTTGAACAAATATCATACTCGACTTATTACGTTAACATACAAAATGTCAATTTTTTTTTATCATGTGGCCTTTTATGAAAGCCTATATTGCTTGCAAACCTTAGTCTCATGCCAACTCTTATACTTCATTTGTTTTGAAAAAACATTGGCCTACAACCCTTCCACGATGTTGCCTTCGCATGCGACCACAAGTCATCACAATTGCCGAGCTAGAAGTGTCTAGATCCATCTTCAAATGCAAGCCACCGAGGATGTGAGCCCTAACTACATACACATCAATAAATCATGGAAAGCTCGATGTATATAAAGGTTAAAGAAACATTTTATGCAGTGCATGTGGGATGAACCCTACAAGAAACCATGACCCCAGGTGCACACATGGCAGGATTTCAGTGCAAATAGTTATGATCGTTGGCATCACGAAGCTCGAGTACTTTGAAAAATGTATCCTATCAGTCTACTACATGATTTCATGGAGGCGATCAATAACCAGTACCCCACAGTAGAGCATTTAATGCTGCTGCTGTTGCGAGGTTCTGAATCGTTGGATGTGAACATTCCATCAATCCAACGGTTCAGAACCCTGTAGTAGCTGCATTAAATGCTTTGCTGCGGGGTGGTTATTGATTGCCTGATTTTACCATCAAGCCCATTGATTGAACAGTTCCATCAGAGAGGGTTAATCAAGTGTCACCATACAAATGTCTCGCATTAATGCAACTCGATTTGAACGCCTCACCCCTCTCCCAACTCATTAAAAATAAATGCTCAATCAAATGTCATAATGAAACAACCAGAGCTATGTGCCTATCATTTTTGTCCTATAGGATTCTTGTATTATGTGATAGTCGTCTATGATCTTAACTTTGGAAAAACTGAAATGAAACAAGGGTTTATGACTTCATTTTTATTGTAATAGAAGTAAGGAAAATGTTTTATGTATGACTCAAGTTACCCTCAAATTGTTCAATGTGGGGTTGCTCGTGGACAAATGCGTATGTTAGAAGGTTCTTACAAGTACTATCATTATCTTCAAGATGATTTCGATGATAGTGGTTGGGGATGTGGTCATCGATCTATACAAACGATAATCTCATGGTTTAGGCTTCAACAACACACTTTGATTGATGTGCCATATCATAGAAAAATACAAGGAACTCTTGTAGAAATTCATGACAAGGAGCCTTCATTTACTAGATCACGTGAATGGATTGAATCTACCGAACTAAGTTTTGTTCTTGACAAACTACTTGATGTTAGTTGTAGAATTCTAAATGTAAGGCCCGGGGCAAAGTTTTCAGATAAATGTCAAGAGCTAGCATTACATTTTGAGGCATAAGGAACACCTATTATGATTAGAGGTGGTGTCCTTTCTTATACACTTCGTGGGGTTGACTATAATGAGCTTAGTGGAGATTGTACATTTCTTGTTCTAGATCCTCATTATACATGGACATATGACTTAAAAAACTTACAACTTGGTGGATGGTGTGGATGGAAGAAATCTATCAATAGTAAAGGAAAATAGTTTTTCTTACATGACAAGTTCTATAACCTCTTGCTTCCATAGCAACCAAATATGGTTTGAGAATGTAAAATGCACCTATTCTCTCCATGGAATCTATGGTGATGCAATGTTCTTTTTGATTACATCATCAATCACACAACCAAAAGGCTAACAAGATAATATGTTGTAGTTTATTTATCCATGGCAATTACATGGCAATTACTGTGGTTAGTGCATTGAGTTTAAATTGGCATTCATTACTTATTTTAGTGCAAAATAGAGCATAAACAGAGTTGATATGTACATGTGGACAAGGGACTAATGCATGTGCCTAAATTTTGTTGCTTTTTTTAAATGTCTTATTTCTTTTAAGTTCATATGTTTTTCCCAATGTGGTGGAAATGCCCATTCGACTTGGGTTTACTTAGAGTATAGGCTAGGGTTTTCCCTTTTCAATTGTTCTAGAAAATATTGATTTTTTTATGCTACCTTTAACTACTTGGGCATTGCCCAGCGACAATGGATCTTTAAATGTAGGAAGAAACACCATATAAGGGGTTTTGAATTCTGCTAGCAAGAATAGACTCTTTAAAGTGACAGGGAACAAGACACTATGTCATTTGGCCCACTTTTTGATGCTTTCATGATGACGTTTTGACTAAGGAACATTGCATGTGCGACAATCCTTGCAACATATTTTCGTCAAAAACATATCGTCGAAACTACGAAAAACAGGTCTTGCCGTCGTAAGTTCGACAGATGGGCTCTTCCTTTGGTCAGACTATCACCAATGCTCTTTTCAATGAACATCCTTTGAAATAGTGTTGTACTATCTACAGACATGAAAGTACCTTTTGACGACAATTTGTCGAATTTGCATTGTTCTACTAAGGCATTGTTCGATGGACATTTGTCAAACTTTCGTTGTACCTCTGACAAAATTTTTGATGCAAATCCATTGAATATTTGTCACTCACCAATGCACGGTTCGTTGTAAGATCGACGCATGAATGTTGTAACAACGATACGATTATTTAATGAGTTGCGACATACATCCATCGGACGTTTGTCGTATCTCCGACAACCTTTTTGATGCTATTTCGTCGAATGTTTGACACCACCAATGTATAATTTCTCAGAAGACCGACAGACAATTTTCGTAACACTAATGCAAAGATTCGACTATTTGTGACGAACAGAGGTTGAACCATCGACGGTCTTTCCTCCCTAGTTGCATCAAAAATTTGTCGAAAGACCGCCATATACTACAACCAAAATCCAATGAAAAGTTCCACAGATGTGTGTTATAACATCGACGAGCTTAGCATCACAACCATAACAAATTCATTGTACATTTCGTCGAAAGATCGACGACCGTGTGCCAATTAAAAAAATAATAACTAGCATACCCCCAAAATGGGGGAAATGAAATGCCGAGAAGAAATTCAATATGTTTTAAAATGAGAGAAAGTTGTGTGTACTTAGACAATATAAATTTGTGTGTTTGAAAGCAAGTCTAGCTAATTTATGATAGGGATAGTAGTTGTTGAAATTGAAAGGAAAAATCTGTTGCAAGTACTAATAAGCGATAAATAGAAACCCATGTAATAGATGGAAAATAAAATGAATTGTACGTTAATTTGTCATACCAAAATGAAGGCATAGTAAAATAAATATATTTGGTATTTTCATTTGGTAGGGGGAGTGCAGGGATTGAGGATTGCAATTTTCAGTGTGAAAGGGACAAAGAATGAAGGCAGGCCTCTTGCTTTTTCGAAGTGAGACATATGAAGTATCTTTCATCTTTGCATAGCGTTTGAAGGAGAACGATGGTGTAATTCAGATTGGACTTATAATGTTGTAGTACGTGGCATTCATTGTGAAGGTCAATCCTTACGTTCTTTGTTACCAATGTCAATGGTTGACCTTGTTAATGCCAATTCTTGGGATTTATGGATAGTCAATGCCCAAGCCATCTTGAGGGGGATTTATTTCTTATTACTTTGATTTATGGGTAGAATTGGTATGTGCTTTGGTTGAGATTGGTCCCATGGAGGCCCAATGTAACTATCATATGCCACGACAACATAGGTTGGTAACTTAAGAGCGGTTGATCCAGGTGTGTATACAATTTGCATGACCAATCCAAGTGCACCATTTACTAATCCTAATTTGACCCATAAATTGTAGGATAACATTACTCACTTCCCTACACATAGCAATATTTGTTTTGCTAGTTGATGGTCATAATATTTCATTTTAACATTTTCTTGTTTAGTGGATATTTCCTGTGCAATTTGTGTTTATAAGTTAGATTGGGTTTATGCTTTTTCTTCATGACAATAAACAATTTCTTAATGTTCATTTTGTTAATAAGTCTATTGATCCCTAGAATTTCATCTAAAGCGGTGTTGAAGGATCTTTTTGTTCTTGTAACAAGTGATATTCTCTTTAAGCTTATCATCTTGGAAGAAACTCTTCTTGATCGAGATAGCAATAAGACATTAGTGTGTCTATTCTTCCTAATGTTATTTACTTTTTCTCAATTCTAATTTTGTTGATAAGTCTACTATTACCCTAGAATCCATCCAAAGAAGTATTGAAGCAACAATGTAGTGCTTGAAGTTCTTCACAAAAGTGATAGGAACAACGGTAGGTGGGTGAAGAGAAGATGAATATATTATTATTTAGTAGGACTTTGCATAGTGTCTTGTTAAAATATGGAAGATTATTCATCCAAGTGTGACTAAAATATAGTTGGAAATACCCTTTGGAATTAATCTGTTCTCAAAAGACATGTGGGATTGGTACAAAATTACTCAAATCCAGGAAGAAGAACCAAGGAATACAAAAGGGCCGATGTCTCCCTATCAAAGAAGATAAAAGATAAATAAAAAATAACAACACAAATTTTAATCTTCAAGTTCAAATTCTTCCTAAATCCACACAACAAATATTTAGAATTGTCTATTTAAGGGCTAAATTTGCGGGCAACATATAGAACAAAGCAGAATGTTCAAGCCATATGCTTACATAATTTGCATACCTAGCCATCTTTAATGCTCGATAACATGCATATTTATCCATTGTAGATATGATGACAACTTGAATGTTTGAATATGAGTGGCAATTGTTTGAATGATTGTGCTTGATTGTATTTGAATAACATAAATTTTGATTACTTGTGCTTGAATTGTGTTAAGTTACTTTTAATCTTTGAATGATTGTGCTTGTAATATGAAGTAATGGCTATCAAGAAAAACAACAAGAGTCCAATTGATATTTAAGCACACAAAATGCAATTGATCCATCTATTTGAATTTTGAACTCGATCAAGGTCTTAAAGAAAAAACATAATAATTACCAAAATATTATAATAAAACCTTTTTAAACATGCACTTGCTCTAATGCACAAAGAAGACCATACCCCTTGCAACATACAATGTTTCCAAATGTTTCCAAACTTACATGATGCTTCCCCTTAAAATTTGCTCTCTACATCACATGTTTGGACACCACATAACATGTAGGTCGTTATTGTTTTTTTTTTTTTACATTTTATAAAATTTGACAAATGACTGTTTTAACAAGCCAAAAATATCTCGCTCTCTCCAAACAACCTCCACGAAGGTTCTTATATGCACTCAATCTCCATTTGTATTTTATAATGTTTTAGTAAGGGTGAACTAATCCATAAGCAACTTTATGTATCCAAATTAGATAAACATGTTGGAAACTACATTTTCAATTCCACTTGTTTTTAGAGTAATAAAGTATGGTGCACCATATGGCTAATTAAAAGCCACTTTATGAACGTGATGAAAACTATGCATTATTATAAAAGAGAATAATAATGCTTCCATACTTTTATAATGTATATGTGGCAATGTCATACAAATATAGTGAAATAGGGTTCAACCGAAATAAAGTTCCCGCAGATGTCACCATGCCCTACTCACCACAATGTGAGAATGCCCATGCATTCTATTGCAAATGACCGTCGTCGTTGAATCGAGGAGGTGAAGAACTATGAGTGAAAAGGAGAAAACGTTGCCAACCAAATGTGAAGGAGATAACACAGGATGAGAGAGCAGATCCGCATGTCTTGATCACTAGATGTTTACGGGAGATCAACCTTCATCACAGTGATTCAATTACGAAAATACAGAGAGATCAACCTTCATCACAATGATTCCATTACAAAACTCATAAGAATAAAAAACATGTTTACTGCACATCTATAGCAATCTCGTGGCCAATGAGATCGTGTGGATGATGCATCTTCTTCTCATTGTATATCAGCGATGGATCCTTTGACTCGAGCATTCTCCTTTCCGCAAGCTCTTCTTCCTATCTTACGCACGTGGGTAGCATGAATGACGGTTGACGTGGGTAGCAAGATCGGGTTTGAATAGGGATCACAGACTAGAGACAAACACTTTCAAATCTCGGGGATTAAATATGGCTCACCGTGGTGTCAGTAGTAAATAGGTACTGGTATGACAGGGGCGGCTCCTCATAGGCCATCGACAGGCGATGAAGCCGTTAGAGAAACCACTCCCTTAAAGAACGCCTTCGGCGTAATTAAGTATTTTTTAATTGAATTATATAATAGTCTAATTTTAGTAGAATTGAATATAGGTTTTTGCAATTGCTAACTATTGAACCAATGTCTACCTATGCATACCCCTGAAGCAGGGGAAAAGAAATGTCGAAATGTGTTGAAAGTAAGTTTAATGAATCTATAGTAGGGATATAAGTCCACTAAATCTAATTGAAAACTCTAGTGTGAGTATTAATAAACAATAAATAGAAACCCATACAAGCTAATGCAGTTAAAAAGAAGCATAAAAATCAACATAGCAATAAAAGTATACAAAGAGAACTCATCAACCTAGGATTCTTCAATCTCTGATTCAATGGAAATGAAAGCATGATGGTCTCTAGATTCTACACAGATCCAACCCAAGAAGGTAAAACAAGTTTTGTAAATTTAGTAAAGTCATCTATTCAATTCTCCATTAAGTATTTTCATCTTAAGCTATGAATCCATTTGAAAACAATTTTTCTTTATTTGCATGCCTTCCAAGGCAAATTAGACACGTGCATACCTTGAAATTAGAACTGGAGATTCTTCTAATGCTTACGCATCTACCTATGAATTAAAATGCATGCAAAAAAACTTACTTGGCCAAGAAAACAACAGTGAGAAATTAAATGAAGAAGTTTATGTTGAGCAACTTCAAGGTTTTGTAAAGAAAGGCTAAAAACATTTATCATGCAAGTTTAAGAAAACATATAGTTTTAAAAAAAATCCTAGAGTTTGGTATGGAAAATTAAATGAAACACCTAGAAGAACTTCAATATGTTGTAAAATAAGAGAAAGTTGTGTGTATGTAGACAATATAATTTTATGTGTTTGAAAGCAAGTCTAGCTAATGTATGGTAGGGATAGTAGTCGATGAAATTGAAAGGAAAATGTTGTTGCAAGTACTAATAAGCAATAAATGGAAACCCATGTAATTGATGGCAAGTAAAATGAATTGTACATTAATTTGTCATATGAAAAAGTATACATATGTGAGCAAAACAATAAAGGTATAGGTAGTGATACAGTTTGACTCTAAATATATTGGATATCAACATTGTTATTTTCATTTTGCAGGGATTGAGGATTGCAATTTTAAGTGTGAAAGGGAGAGAGAATGAAGGTGCGCCTCTTTCTTTTTTCGAAGTGACACATATGAAGTCTCTTTGCATAACATTCAAAGGAGAATGATGGTGCAATTTACATTCCTTCTAACGTTGTAGTGGGTGGCATCACTGTGAAGGCCAAACCTTGACATTCATTGTTACCAATGTCAATGGTTAACCTTGTTAATGTCAATCCTTGGGATTTATGGATAGTCAATGCCCAAGCCATCTTGAGGTGGAATTGGTATGTGCTTTGGTTGAGAGTGGTCCCATGGATTCCTAATGTAATTATCAAATGCCGCAACAACATAAGCTGGTAACTTAGGAGAGTTGTGAAGGTCAATCCTTGACGTTCATTGTTACCAATGTTAATGGTTGACCTTATTAATGTCTATCCTTATGATTTATGGATAGTCAATGCCTAAGCCATCTTGAAGGGGATTTTTTTTTTGTTACTTCAATTTATGGGTGGAATTGGTATGTTCTTTGGTTGAGAGTGGTCCCATGGAGACCCAATGTAATTATCCAATGCCGCTACAACATAGGCTCGTAATTTCAAAATATTATGAAAACATATTTTTTCGTTACTTCAAAATATTGTACGACACATTTTATTTAAATTTTATTCTTCATTTCCAAATATATTAGTAATTATGCTATTTTTTGGGGTTCTTTTATCTTTTTCTATGTTCAATGTTTTTGTCATTATTTATAGTTTTTCCTTGTTTTTTTTTCCTTGGAAAAAAAGCGTAATTTTATTTCATCTTTCGAGTACAAAATTACATTGATCTTCATCACTCTTAAAGAGTGGCATTGCTGATATGGAATATTAGATGAGAGAGAACATGTGACTGCCACCACTTAAATGTGGTGATGTTTGTCAAAAATTACAAAAATACATACCATTAAACAGTAAAAGCAGACTGTAAAATAGTTCTGAAAATAAGACCGTATTAGCTGATGTAGATATCGAACAACATTATGCGAAATCTGTATGATACGCATTATGCACACTGTAGATCCGCAATATTCAAAGATCCACACACTACATAAAATGTATACAAAACCCAAGCATACTGAAGCAGTACTATGATTACCAGACCTCCAAAATAACCAAAAAATAGAAGAGTACCAAACATCATATCCAGATCTCATAGACGACCCCTCAATCTATGAAGGGCATGTGATAAAATTCCTTGACCAAGCCATCAACATACACTTTAATCTTCCAGATCCCCGTCCCCAACAACAACCTCGTCTTCGAAGCTCGGTCCACTTCTTTGTTATTTTCCCTGTAGACATGCATGCATGTAAAGTTATCAAATGATGAAGTAGCATTCCTGATAGCAGATAAGATGTTTGTGAGTCTGAGATTGTGGCATTGTTGTGTTCCATTGACCCACTTTACAACATTCAGTGAGTCCCCATAGACCGTTAAATTCCGACAACCCATCTCAAGAGCATAGATGAAAATAAACTTGAGACTTAAGATCTCCACAAGATTGTTACTCCCAGCCCCCAATCCCAGTGACATTTCAAAGAAGTGTACAGGTGAAAGAAAAAGTAAATCCCCATCCCCATAGAAATTATTTTGACAAGCACCGTAAAAAAAACCCCATGGCTGAGAGCGATTGATGGCCATCGGCTGGACATCCCTAGTGTTACCAAGTTGCTTACTCTGTTTACACGACAGATAGAGCCCGGAACAATAAGCAACGATCTATGCAGGCATGCAAACTTTATCCATGAATACTAGTTTGTTCCTGGCAATCCAAACTCCCCACACAACCAGTAGGGGCATTGCACGGTAATCCTTGAAGATTGGGTTTTGGTACCATAATTGCTAGGCATCGTTCAAGGACACCCCTTCCCATCGAAAATGACCTTCAACAACCTGGAGACAACCTCCCAAACCGCTTTGATGAAAGAGCATTGAAGAAAAAGATGACCAACCATCTCCTCACTTTGTCGACATAAAATACACCAGCCCAGCCCATGTTTATTCCTCTTCTGAAGAAAATCCCAAGTAGGCACCCGGTTCCTAAGAATACACCACATGAAGAGTCGCGTCTTATGTGGACATTGAAGTTTCCACAACAACTTCCACCACCATACCCGTTTCCCTTGTATCAAGTCAACACTGATCCTCAAATAACCTCCTTTGGGTGTGTAGATTCCCGAAGGATCTGCATCCCAACAAAGCTCATCCTCATCATCTCCCAGGTGAATATTATCCAGATCGAGAGCCCTGAGATATATTTCCAATTCCAATTCATCATCCTCCTCGAGGCCAAAAGAATTGGCCGAGACCCATGCCTGTTGACCCAAAAGAAGAGCTTCCTAATCTGCCAACTGATGTAGAAAGAGTATGCCCCTCCGACACAAGGCATCCAAAGTCTCCACCAGCAAAATATGTTGTTGTTCACATCCCACCCAATCTAAACCTTTTTTCCTTTACCAATATCCCAAACCAAATCTTGCTCAATAACATGGAAATAAGCAACCACTACCTTCCAAATGACGGAGCCTCCCAAATGAGATTTGAGTTGTTTCCGAATCCAACTATCAATCGAGTATGGAGCGATGTATTTGTGTAGAATAATACGTGCCCAAAAACCCCTAGTTTTGATCAATCTCCACCCACACTTTGCGGCCACAGCTTTTGAGAATGCAAAGATGTTCTTCAAACCCCATCCTCCCAAGGATTTAGGGATAGCAAGCTTACCCCATCGAACCCAGGGAGCTACAAAAGCATCTTCCTTACCACTCCACAAGAAACGGAAACAAATTATTCTAGCTTGATCCAAGATGCCCCGAGGAATCCAAGCCAACGACATCCAGTAAACTGGAATAGCCTCCAACACTGATTTGACCAAAACCAGTCTTCCAGCTCTGGACAACCACTTATAGCTCCAACATCTCAATCTTTTTTCCAGTTTTTCAATAAACCACAACCAATCTTGTTTCTTATAGTCATTAGGTTTCAGATTAAAACCTAAATATTTAAGTCCATCCTGTAAGGTAAGATGTGAGAAAGGAAAAAGATGAGTATACACCTCCAGATCCTCCGCACAGAGGAGGTTAGTAGTTAGTGTGGACTTACCTCCATTGATTTCCATCCCCGTTTCTCTAGAAAATAGATCCAAAATATCCTTTAACTTGTGTCCATCCCATCGTGAGCCTGAATAGAAGATGAGGATATCATCAACAAAAAGTAGATGGGTAATGTGAAAAACCGGAGCAACCTGAATGCCCCCAAAATGACCAATCCTCTTGGCCTCCTTAATAGTCCTACTCAAACCCTTCGTGACTAGCAAAAAGAGCAGAGGAGATAAAGGACATCCCCGCCGCAAACCACGTCCATAATGGAAGAAAGGAGTTGCTACCCCATTAATGAGAACCTAGAAAGAAACAGTGGTTATGCAGCTCATAACCTACCGGATGAAATTAATGTCAAACCCCAGATGAGTTAGCAGAAGGCGCAGATATAGCCAACTTACTTTATCATAAGCCTTTGACAAGTCAATTTTAAGAACAACCCCCTTCAGTTTCTTAGTTTTCATACTGTGCAACCCCTCCTGAGTAACCCCAATAGCTTCGTGTATCTGACGCCCTTCCAAAAACCTGAATTGCTCCTCTGAAATATGTGTTGAAAGAATAGACTTGAGATGCCGAGCAATGATTTTAGTGACGATCTCATAGTCACAGTTACACAAAGAAATGGGTCAGAAATCATTCAGCAAAGGAGTGTCCATCTTGGGAATTAAGGAAATAAAAGTAGAATTAATGCTAGTCGGGATCCTGCCTTCCTGTCTTGTATCTTCAACCAAGCATAGTAGATCTTCTCCAATGAAATCAAAGACACCCAGAAAAAATTCTATAGTCCACCCATCAGGCCCAAGGATTTTGTCCTTCTGAAAACAAGAGAGGACCTCTTTCAATTCATCAACCGTAATAAAATCCATGAACAATCTGTTGTCCTCTGATTCCACAAAATGTGGAAATAATTGTGCCACCCTTATGACTTCCTCAATATTAACCCTATCATCAGCCTTGAAGAGATCCCGAAAGTGATGAACCCCCACACCGACCATGCCATCAAAGGTGCGATGAGAAGTACCCATGTGATCCTTTAAATTCCAAATAGTATTAGCAGATCGTCTCCCTTTACCATAGGCATTAAAGAATTTAGAATTTTCATCACCACTTTCTAACCAAATAGCCCTACTCTTTAAGTGCCAAGTCTCCTCCTTCTCCAAAAGAATGATGTTCCTGTGGCCTTCCATCAGAACAAAATTTTCCTTAGAATCAGGGGTCAGGAAACCACCTCCATCACTCAAAGCAATGGCCGCTAACTCCTCTTCAATATGCTTGAGCTCATGTTCATCCTTGATTCGTTTTTCGGCTGCCCATTGTTTGATCGGACCCTTCAGACGTTTGATGTTTTCAATAAATTGGAAAGCAACCAAAATGTTGATCCCAAGATGGTATGGAATCCATACAGAATGAAATACTTCAAAAAAGGAAGGATCCTTCAACCAGGTCTTATTAAATTTAAGAGGGCAAGGCGGCTTATTAGGACCATTCTTAATCTCAAGAAAAATAGGATCTTGATCAGAACAACCCCCACAACCAACCCATTGACGAATATGAGAGAAGCTTCCACCAGATGATCCGGAAGCAAGAATCTGTCCAGTCATTTCGCAATCCTATCATCACCCACCCGTTTGTTCCTCCAGGATGGTTTAAGACAGACAGGTTCAACACCCACCAAATTCCCTTCAACCAATTTCCTAATAAAAAAATCTGTAAGAGTGTCCACCTGGGCGTGACGACCCCAAACTTCGGCATGTCCCAAAGAAAAATTAAGATCCCCCCCAAGATCACAGAATCACCTTTAATCAAATATTTTCCCAATAGTGACTCCCATAAGGGAATCCCATTGCAATAAGGCCCATAAATATTAACCACAGTGAACTCCTTATCAAAATCAGAAGACCGGAAGGATAAGCCCAGAACATAATCCATCCCCCAAATATTGGTAGCCATGATACGAGACTCCCTCTAGCCCACAGCTAAACCACCAGATCTCCCTCTAGTATCTGAGGCCTCAAACTTCTAACCCAGAAACCACCCTTTTAACTTGTCAGCAACCTCAAAAATCCCCCCCCACAGTTTCCTGTAACAAAAGAATATCTGGATGCTCATTTTCCAGCACCCTCTGTAAAGATGATATTTTTGAGGGACCGGCAAGACCTTGACAGTTGTAGGACATTATCTTCATTAACGCCCCTTTTTCTGGGCCTGCACTACTCTAAGTGCCCGTTCAATGGAAAGTTGTTTCCCTTCAAGTAGATCCGAACATGCCTTGGACTTTGCTTTAGAAATATAAGACTTATGACCTCTGCCCTTAGCCAAGCAAACCCTGTATTTCCCAAGACCTCCGACAGATGGTTTAGTGGAAGAATGAAGAAAGCATCCCGAACCAGTTGAGCTAATGGGGGACTATGGCATCTCCACGGAGGAAACAATAACAAGGGGGTCTACGAGGATCGGGGAAGGGGGTACCACCTGAAGAAGAGGTTCCAAGGTAGTAATCACCGTAGAGGGGCATGTGGCATGGGATGAGGGAAACAATTGCTGAGAGGAGATATGCAGGTTCCTTAATCCCTCCACCCAATCTAGATCAGGAATGGTTAAATTCTTAAAAAAGAAATTAAAGGAAGAAGAAGAGTAAGGAGAAGGAAAGTACTTGAAGTCATGCTCGCCGATCGTAAAAGTGCATTCAACAACTCACCATCAACTCCACCCATGATGGGCGAGGAATGATCAATAACCAAGGCAACATCCGAGGCTGTTTCAGGAACTTCCGCATCTTCAGACATAGGAATCTCATCACCCCAAGCCGAGTCATGTAATCTAGAAGGAACCCGAGCGGCCAAATCATGAGAAGAGTGCTCTGGAACCTCATGACAGTCGTCCATCCTGTCCACACGCCGAGAGGGAGAGCCATTCTTTGTACGGAGCGGAAGTTTACAGTCAATAGTCGGGTGACCATACTTGTGGCACCGTCGACAATGAAACGGGACATTTTCATAGTCCAGGAGTTGAGGAAAAACATAAGGGCCCCAACGAAGATCCATACCATCAGTAAGTCCATCCCGAACATTGATGCTAACCAAAATCCGGGAAACCTTTTGAATCTTGGAAGTAACAAATGAAAAATCAACGTCCAAATAGGACCCCAGAAGGTTACCTATGTTCCTGAAGTGTTCTTCAGACCAATAGTGCAACGGGAGACCAGGTAGACAAACCCACAAAGGAATAGTATCCAAACGTTCATGACTGGCATCGAATAGAGGGTTCCAAGGTTTCAGAAGTAGGGGGATTTTCACCAGACTCCATTTCTTGCCTAGAGCCCACAGTGCATGTTCCTCCAAGGTAAAGTGAAAAGCAAACCACCCCCCAGAGAGAGCCACCACCTCTGGTACATATCCAAGATGATCCAACCAAACCTGTGACACCCATTTGATAACCGTCTTCAGAGCCACTTCCCGACCATAAACCCTACCAACCAGTACCGTCTTGACCATCATTAAAATATGTTGGAACCCAATATCCTCTCCAAGAGAGTAATTAGGTGCCTTTCCCTTTTTTTTTAACCACTTCCGTCGCACTTTTACCCGAGAGCAAGCTTCCCTGCCCTCCACGGCCCCACCCCACAGGGGAGATGTACAATGTACCCTACCGGAAATAGGACTAGAAAACCCCCTCTGTTCATAGAAGTCCAGATGACTAGCAATGAAACCCACATCAGGAAAAAATGTCGCACCCACAACAGCACTATCCATCGAACCCTGAGGGTTACAACCCTCACCAGGCCCTACAAAAGCATGGCCCGAAACTGACCCACCAGTAGAGTTCAAAAAATCCGGAGAGCTACCAAAATATGATGGAGACCCCATAGGAGAAAATAGGGGAATATGCGAACCCAGAAAACCCCAAATGTTACCACCTCGGTCTTCCGTAGTCAAGACCCCATCCAAAACTGAGGTTAACGGAGCACTGAAAGATCGACCCGGCGGAGCAAGAAAACCCTGACAACCCTCCATAGCAGGAAAACCTGGGTTGATAGCTAAGTCCAAAGGCACAAACAGTTCACCTCCGCACCCACTTGGAGACCAAGCACCAACCACATCCTGAGGACCGGCAGGTAGCGAGGGCCAAATATCCCCCAGCGCCAAATGATCACTGCTATAGTCAAGATCATCTTCCATCGCCATAGCAGCTTAAACAGGGTAAAAAACCACAACAAAACGAAAAGATTAGGGAAGAAAACATGGTTATTACCATAAAAAAACCAACCTTCAAAGAAAAACGATGATCCGATCACGCGTGTACAAGCCATCTCGGAAACCGTGCAGGTCGTTTGTCAACATCAGGCCCTCGATAGACCTAACGTCTGCAAAACCCTAGGAAAACCATGCCGCCATCAAAACCCTAGCCCTCCACACCAGAAGTTATTATTACTATTACAAGATGAGTTTTTCCTTGTTATTCTTACTTCTTTCTTATTATTTTTCTTATTTTCATTATTTACTACATCTATTCTATGTCTTCCCTTCCTTTATTTTCTATTTATATTCTCCACAAGTGGACAACAAAATTCTACACAATGATTCCTCTTCAACTCCCTTAGGTTTTATACCAAACAAATTGAGATTGAAAAGGTGATAAGCCTAGATTAACTCTATATTTACTCATAATAAAGTTATCCTATAAAAACACTAGAATTATGTCTAATATAAAACCAATTTTTTTCTTTATTATTTACATGAAAGTCTAGATTATTCTATATTTACTCATAATAAAGTTATCCCAAATAAATACTAGAATTATGTATAATATAAAAGAAATTTTTCTTTATTATTTACATGATCTAATACTTTTTATTTCAAATCATCATGCTATTCCACTCAAACTAATACACATCAATTTATATTTAACTTTAATTGAAGTTTAAAATTTTTGAGTTTTGTCTTAATTTAATTTTTAACCTTTTGAAGGCTCTATATATTTATTGCATGAAAAGAAGAGAAGTAAAAAAATTATAATTATATATTTATTGCATCAAAAAAGGAAAGTAAAGAAATTATAATTCTTTTTGCATACAAATAGAATAAATGTAAAAAACCTCCAAATAATAAGTATGAAAACCTAGAACAAATGTTAGAAAACATGCAAATAATAAGTATGGAAATTAGTATGGGTTATAATATATGTGAAAATATATTTGAAGGAGGTTAAAGGAAAAAAATTTCACATCTATAATATCCCTAATTTGAAAGTTTACTCAATTTGTCCAATTTTCGAACCTTGGACTAGTGAAACCCCAAACTGTCCCAAATGATCCCAAATGGTTTCGAATTATGTCTGGAGTAGATTGAGGTGTATTAGGACACACTAATTCATCTATTATATGCTTGTAAAATTTCTAAATACTTGAGCAACTTGCATTTACAACTAAAGAATGAAAGGAAAAAATACTACAAAAATCGATGTTAAAACCCCTAAGGGTAGATGACTCTTTTGGATTCCCAAATGCTGTACGAACCTCCCAAATTTCAGAAAAGACACTTGGATAATATCAAGGACATCCAAAAAAACCTAGTTGCAGCATTGATTCATATTTATAGCTTTCTAAGGCACTCTTAAAACAGAAGGTTACAAAACACATTCATTGCTTGGAAATTGTGAGCAATATAGCAGAGAGTTTTACATGGAATTATAAGCAAATGAAAAAAGGGGTCTGCATAACATTTATGTATCATGTACAATAAATAATAGGCTTCTCAAACAACTACAAAAATCAGAAGAAGCTTGGTGCAAAACGGATATATAAATTCTCAAAATTTCATAAATGTATACAAGGGCGCAATGGCTCAAAATGGTGGTTTTTGCTTGAGTTTTCTTATATGGTCCAAGGGATTTCGAGCTGTGGCTCTCATGATGTGTCTATTACAGAGTCATGCATCAACTAACATGTCCATAAGGTAGAATAACAATCCTCCATTATCTATATGCAACAAGAAGTGCGCCATCACACTTTTACATGACATTGAGAGAAAGATGAAACTAGCTCGAATATCAATGTTACTTGGAGAAATAGTACATGGAGTGCTTAGTATTTAAAGCCTTGGATCTCATGATATATCCATTACAGATTTATGCATCCATTAACAAGTTCATACAGTCTAAAGAAAAGACTTCCATTATCTATATGCAACAAAGAGTGCGTATCTCACTTTACATGAACATTGAGAGAAAGATAGGAGAATGATAGTAGAGAAGGAAGAGATAATATGAACTTGAAATCCTATGGGGGTTGAACCTACATCAAAAAATATCCATGAATATCTATTGAGAGGTATGAATGACCTCTCCATCAACCAACTTGGATGGGAATCTTTCACCCTTGAAGTTGGTACTAAGGCAGGGAGGATGAACATCCACCGTGCAAGGACAAACTTGAAGATATCCAAATTGCAAAGATGCAAATAAAAAATGATAAAAAAGCTACTCCATTTCGACTTGGCCTCTTTTTAATAACTTTATTTGAATCACTTACCTCCTTATAACTCAAATAATCTCCTAATTACTCATGAAATTCGAATTAGTGGGGGTTATGACCCTTCATTGGCCCCACATGACACTTGGCTCATCTTTTGTCTCCAACTCCTACATGAATTCAACTTGGGGAATCTGTTGGATGCTTTGGAGATGTGTAACTCCTCTCATACTCCCTCTTGGTCTATTTTTAGCTCTTAGATTGTCATATATGTCATAAAATCTATCATAAGTGTCATAGGTGTCATATAATCTATCATAAGTGTCATAATGCTTTTCATAGTTGTCATAGAATATGTCATTGCCTATTTTTATCCCTATGACTCTTCCTTCATTAATGTTACCTCTTTCCTTCCAACTCGAATTTGGGGATGGCTCCATGTTTAAAAGAGGATTATTCTCTCATGTGGACCCCACATGTCCACTTATGGGCCCCCAAGTCCAACTAGGACCTAATGCCACTTCATTTTGGAGCATTTAACATTTATTCCATAATTTATTGTCCTATTTTTCCACCATCAATTTAGAATATTGAACTTTCATGAGAAACTATAGACATTGGGGTTAAATGTCAATATTTTAATTCTTCCACATAACCTTTAGGAAATTGGGTAGGCCAACTTCATTATTTATTTGAAAATCATTTAATTGGGGACATGACAATCCTCCCTACCCAATATTTCTTGTCCTCAAGCAATATCAATCATGGATGTTGAAGAACTTGCTTTCTTTCCAAAACTTTGCTTCCACAAATTTCCTTCCAAAACTCTGAGTAGTGGCACTCATGTACCGCAATTGTGTGTTTCCAAAAGCAAGGAGATGTGGGTTTTATTTCTCATATTGATATCCCCTGTGACATCACCAATAAACACCAAAATATTAATTAAATCCATAAAATCAAAGTTTGCACAATTACTCTTTACCTCTTTCATATTTTGGAAACCCTTTCTGATACCACTGTATAATTATTTGAAGTTGCCACTGAGTTGCCCAACTTTGAGTCTTTAAGATTCCATGAAAATTTTAGAGATGAACCACCATGCTTGTTGTTGCACTACTTTGATTACAATAACCTTCTAAAGTGGTGAATCAATCTCCCATACTACTTGTTTCTCCCCAAAATTGAAACCAATGAAACTAAAAATTATCCCATGGTCCCATTGCTTGTATTGCACCCCAACAATTGGGAGTACTCTCCAACCCATACCATCAGGAAAGAGAAATCCTGGATCCCATTTCCTTGTATGCATTCTTCCAAACATCATAAGTAAAAAATATACATAATCAAAGTAGATAACAACATAATACAAATGTACATCAAGGAGGTGCCTCATCAAAGAATCATGAAAGTGCTTACATGCCTCCAAATAAGTAGACCACCATTGGCCAAGTTCATACAAGCATCAAGTGACCAATCAAATCTACTCCAATGACATAGGTGAGGATCCCATGTCCTGTACTATGCTACTCCAAAATGATGTAAGATGAATCAAACTAATCATCCGAGTGTTCTGTCATCCAAGAAGTGAATGAAGAACCTCCACTAAAATCTGAACCAAGTAGGGAGCAAAGAAAACAATGAGCCTTCAAGGGGATCACAAAAGTACCATTTGTGCATCCATGAATATGTGTATCATCAATAAATAAAAAAGGATGTTGATTCCAATAAAAATGTGCTCCAATCATATATCTCTTCACTCAAGTATTGGATGAAGTTCCTCCAACATCAATTGAACTAAGCAAGGAGCAAGGAAAATCACGAGTCTTCAAGTGACTGAAGTGAACATCATAGGTGCATCCATGTAGATATGTATCATCATAAGGTAACAAAGGATGTTGCTTCAAATGTAAATAATAATGTTGTTGACTTAAACCCAGTTGACAAGGGTTCCCATCACTGTCGACACCAACCCACCGCAATCTCCCTGACTAGCTCAGACAGGTTTTACCCTGCCCAGCAACACCTACAGAGCAGATGAGGTCTCACCTGAAGCGATCAAGGGAGAGTGGACGGAACCATGTTTCCGCCGAATGAAGGAGAATGTGTGTGGCATCCGCTACTTAATCATCAAAAGATAGAAGACACACCAGGATTGCACAGAATAGTTTCATCACATCATATTATTACTGCAAAAACCCAATACAATGCCTCTGCAGATCACAGACTTCAACAATATCTCTTGATCTCAGAATATACGCACAAAAACTACATTTGATATCTCTCCGCAATCTATATCACAACCTACAACTTCTTTTCTATATATAGGCTTCCGCCTTTACAATGCTTGTCCACTTACTAACAGCTTCCTAACCGACTCTTGGAAAAAAGACCCAAAATCTAACTGACATGGTCCAAATGACCCAAAAACTTGCCTATTGCGGTACAAATGACTCAAAAAATACATAAAATAATAGAGTCTTCTTCCTTCCACGACCTCGTTTGACATGTCGCAGCATCGACGATGCTGCAATTATCCCTTACCAAACCGCCTGCCAACAGGCCCCCAACACAATCTTGTGGCTCGCCCTCGATCCACGTCAACTGGACATGGTGTATTCTATGGTCTTCACTTTGAAGTCTTCGTACTGATGCACGACTATCATCACCATTTCCTTGACTTCCATAGACACCACCTGACTGTCGACCACATCTTCTGCAGATGGATGCGCAGTGAGCTTTGTCGTCACCTGTTGGTGACCCTTCTGTACTGCCTGAAGCGCTTCACCTGCCTGGGTCATGAATTGGCCCCCAACATCCTGAAACTGCTCCAAATGCGCAGCATGCTTCTTCTATCGCTCATCAGCCTTGGTAACCTGTTGTTGCAATTCTTTTAAGTCTTGAGACTTGGCAACTTGTTCCATGGGTGGCATGGTGTGCGTGGCTGCCTTGAGAGTCGCCAACTGTTCCTCTGAATCCTGCCGATATTTGATCAACTGATCAACCTACTCGTCTTGGACAATTCAGCTCCAAAACTGGACAGTATCAGTTGTAAGCTTCGTCACCATCTTTCCCAGCTCCTCCATCTGAGTTGCGACCTCCTCAAGCACCCTTTTTCTATCATCAACTTCAACTTGAGGCATACCAGGATTCACCTGAGCCTTCAACTCTTGATTCTCCTGTCGCAACTGGACAATGGTAGCTCCAAGTTGCTGCACCCATTGGAGCACATCCACCTCTTCAATGGGCTCCAGGACATGTTGATAAGCTTCGGTGATGGCCCTGTCGACTCGTACGCTGTCATCCCACATACGGGCCTACTCTGCAATAAGGAAATCGTGTTCCCTTTTTAGTCCTTCGATTTCGCGCGCCTTCTCAGCTCGTTCTCCCTTAATGTGTTCTTCGAGTTCATCCACAGCCTATCGTCTGGAAGTAGCTCTGCCAGTCAATTCTTCAATGGTGCGCTTCGCACCAGCCTTGCTCGCCTGCAGTCATACATACATGCCACTAATCTTCCTCAGTCGATCGGTCGTTTCTTGGCTGGTAGCTGTCTACATAGTGGTCAACCCTTCCGCAGGCAGTGCATTGACATTAATGGTCACCTTCTTCAGTTGCTGCAGCAAGGTATTTGCAGCCTCGTCCTCAGTCACGATCGCAATCGGGGGAATCTCCACATTCCTCACCCGTGGCTCAGTGTTGATTGTGCTAACTTGTGGTGCCACTGCATCATTTGGTGCCCATCGTGAAACCATGTCATGTACCAAGTCCACACGAGCAGTGAGCACGTGGAATCCTTCATTTGTCGCCCTTATCATCTTCTGAGCTGCTGCGGTGGATGCATCAGTGATTGCATGTATTAGTTGACCCAAGTGTGCTTCCGCCAATAGGGGTAGCCCACTGATTGTCGCCAGGTCTTGGTGCCTATTTCTTCTGTGCTCTTCCAAGGTACGGTCACTGTCGTCATCTGTCGGTGTTTTGATGGACTCTTGATCAGAATCATGATGACTGGGCGGGTCCTGTGCTGATATATGATCTTTTGGACCCTTCGTCGGCCCACCAGCCTCAATATCGGCCAATGTCGCAGGTTCGTGCCATTCCGCTGGCTAGTCGGTCACGATAGCCTCCAGTGCTTCAGCTGTTACCTTGTAAGGGGTTAGCAACCATTGCTAACCGGGGTCACGCCTTGCCTGCACATAAATAGCATGCGATCGAATCGCAAAATCCATGATTGGCTAAAGTCTTGCTACAGTTTCTTCGGATATCCACGGTACCTGTATTGCAGCATTGCAAAGCATCTCCCAGAAGAGCCAGAATAGCAATTGGAAATCCCATAGTCGCTCAGGTTCCTGTACATACCATAAGTTCTGATAACGTCGTTCTTTTGTAGCCTCAACTTCCATGCCCTGGTACACATCAGGTTCCTTCCAAGTCACAAATGCAATCAAAAGTAGCAGCCAACTATATGTAAACGAGTCCTTACCAGCCTGAACTGTCACAGTATCCACTGCTAATTGATTCAACAAAAACAGGGACCAGTTCATTTGGATGCCCTCCGCACATTGTACTGCACATGCGATAATCCCTGAGTTACATTGGTTAGGACGACCACCCCTGATCATCTTGCAGGATATAATATTGGTGTCGATGAGTACCACCTGATAATTAATACTACTGGTGCGATACCCATGACCATCTGTTACCAAACCATACTTCTTTACAAGCTATCCCGCCTGCTTTTTGTCATTCGCCTTCCCTTGGCAGAACTGCGATGGGTCAACCCCATCTTTAGGCAAGTCGGTAATGTACGAAATTAAATCAACAGTGACCGGAATTTCCCTGTCTAGCCACAATGAACCACCATGGAAGCACGCAAGTAGCTACTTCACGCATGCATTAACTTCTGCCAGTCACCCAAAATGTGGCATGTTAATAAGCCCTAACAAGCTGGCCTACTTCAATCCTCGTGCCCAGTCTTGTGCAATGGGTGTCGCAGTGAGTTGTGATCCAGGCACATATGGGGCCGATGCTATGTCGGGGTAGGCCACCATATCATGATCATGATAGCGGAGGCACATCAATGCTGGCCTAATATCAATAGAGCACTCCATTTCGGCAGGGAGTGCGGGCATCTTCACACCATACTTCCGTTTCGGGTTCAACTTGCGCAGGGTTGCATCTGGCCGACTGGGAGGGATATACCCAGGGATGTCAATGATTGACAGTCCCTCCCATAAGGCAGATTCATCAATGTGGCGACTGGACTACCTGGCCTGCACGTGAGCTTCTCCTAACACCCCAGCAGACGATCTCAATTGCCTCTTGCTCTGCGGGGACTCAGAATGCTGGCCCCCTCGATGCTTCTTGACGACGATTGATGCTCCTACTGGCATGTTGGCGACTTATGCCTCAAGATTGACATCTCCCGCAGATGCAACTTCTTCCTCAACTACAATATCGGTGAAAGGAGACTCAACCTCGCTACTAATATCCACCGTTTCTAGCTCTCGTGGCATACCTTACCCAGCGCTTACAACTGATAGCTTCTTCGACTTAGCAACACTCTGCAAGTTCAACAGAACCTTTCCCAACACACCACTATGCTTACCAAGCTTATGCCAATATTCGTTGGCTCTCCATAGGCACTTAACAATGAAAATCTTGATGCCTTTCGACCAACTTCTACCCGTTTTTATAGCTTGCAGCCGAATCCTCCATAATTATCACTAAATCCTGCCTTAATTAAACAAAAATCTTGTATTAATGACGCAAATCTGCCATTGATTCTGTCAGCCGATCGGTCGGATCCGCCATTAATGCCCATCATTCGAACAAGCGCCGTTAATTAACTGTTTTAACTTTTGTCATTTATTGCAGATTTGACCCGGTTGCAACGCTGCTATTTGTCGCAGACCACTCCGTACTTGCAGCAGAAGCCTCCCTGCTTCCGCATTCCGTCCCTGTTGGTGCGCCATCCTGCCACCAATCAATCTACACTTTTCTTCTTCTTCTTTTTTTTTTTTTCTTGATGCCACTTAGGCATCGCGTTGTTCCAAGCCCGACCGATAGGGCTTCAACTTGCTACCATTAATCAATTTGGGGAGCCTCGCCCCATCCAACTGCTACAATTGTACCACTCCTCCTGAAGTAATGCTACTAATGCGATACGGACCAAGCCAATGCATCTGCAATTTTCCTGGATGTTTCATAAACTTGCTGTCGTACAACAACACCAAATCACCTTGTTGAAACTGTTTGTTCTTGATGTGGAAATCATGCCAAGCCTTCTGGCGATCCTTCTCCACACCCTGATGAAAACCGACGATAAAGCGATCTTCCTCCAGTTGTATTAACTGCGCAAGATGTTCCTCTAATGCTGCCACAACATCCATACCAGTTGCTACCACTATGCGCAGACTCAGAATGATACACTCCATAGGCATAACCGCTTCTTTCCCATACACCAGCTTAAATGGTGTCTTCCCTGTTAGCCGTTTACATGTGGTGCGAGAGGCCCACAATACTGCTGGGATTTTTAGATCCCAGTCATCGCGGTTCACATTGCACACCTTTGTCAGCGCATGCTCCAATATCTTATTGAAATCCTCCACCGTGCCATTCGCCTGCGGATGATAGGGTGTACTCTTCTTATGCTGTATCTGCAACTCCTCCGTCAATGCGTTGATGGTGCGATTAAGAAAGTGGCTGCTTTGATCGCTCAACAATATCTTGGGGTAGCCGAAGCGAGTGACAATGTGGTCAAAGAGAAACCGCGCAGCTATGGCCGTGGAGCAATCAATGACCGGTGCAGCTTCCACCCATCGTGTCAAGTAATCTGTCATCATGATGATATACCTAGCACCAGTGCGCTTACCCCGGGGATTGATGGGTCCCACAAAATCTATTTCCCATTTTTCGAATGGCTGCAATGTCAACTGGGGAATCAATAGCATCTCATCTCGTCTAGATGGATTCCCAGTTCTTTGACAAACGTCACAGGACCGTGCATACTCTATCGCATCATTGTGCAGCGTAGGCCACCAGAACCCCGCTTGAAGCACCTTCTTTGCTGTTGCACGACCACCATAGTGCCCTCTAATGACACCTGCATGTGCTTCGGAAAGGATCTGCTCTTGCTTGTGTGGCAAGACACACTGCCACAATATCTCATTGGCACCCATTTTGTATAGCGCTCCCACGATTAGTTGGAATTCTGCATCCTTGACTACCAACTGCTTCTTCTGAGTAGTGGTGAATTCCTCTGGTGCGGTACCTGTCGCCAGATACTGAATGATTTCTTCAAAATATCCATCAGCGACTTCAACTTTAAATAATTGCGCATCAGGCAACCCATCTTCAATATTAGTTGGCTCCTCTCCTGTGTCAATCCGAGAGAGATGATGCAGGCCAACATTTAAATTCCCTAGCTTCACAATTACTTCAAAATCGAATTCCTGAAAAAGAAGTAGCCATTGACAAATATCCCCCCCCCAACACAGGCTTATTGACCAGGTATTTCAATGCAGAATGATCTGTGAACATCTTGAAATGGCCTCCCAATAAGTAGTGGCGAAACTTCTGTAATGCATAAACCATTGCCAAACCTTCCCTCTCCGTAGTAGTGTAGTTTCTTTCTGTAGATGACAACTTCCGGCTGGAAAACGCAATGGGGTGATCAAGATCCCCCTCTCCGGGCTGGGCCAATACCACTCCCAGTGCGATCGATGAGGCATCAACATGAACATGGAATTCCTTACTCCAGTCAGGAAATACCAATATCGGTGCCGAAGCCATCTTCTTCTTTAGTGTCTCAAAGCTATCCTAACATTCAGGGCTCCACTGGAATACCGCATCCTTCTTCAACAACTTCTCCATAGGGGCGGTAATCGTAGCATACCCCTTGATGAACTTGCGATAATACCCCATGTGTCCCAGCGTCGTCCATATCTACTTAACAGTAGTCGGCGGTGTCAAACTCAAAACGAGCGCAATCTTTGTGGGGTCAACCAACAATCCTTGATTACACACAATATGACCCAACAGTATGCCAAACGGTGCACAAAAGATACATTTCTTTAGGTTCAACGAGATCTGGTGCTGTTGACATCGCTCCAACATCAATCGCAGATTCACCAGATGATCGCGGACCAAACCATAGACCATCCAATCGTCCATGTATACCTATAAAAACTTTTGAATGAAATATTTGAATGCAGCAATGACAAGCCGCGAAATATCGCAGGTGCATTCTTCAAATCGAATGGTATTATGGTGTACTGAAAGCAACCCCATTCAGTAACGAAAGTTGTCTTATGGTGATCTTCTTTCGCAATGCGGATCTGATGGTAGCCAGAGAACCCATCTGTGAAAGAGTACATCTCCTGGCCACCCACACCTTCGAGCACTTAGTCAATAAATGGGGTTGGGAACGGATCATGCAAACATGCATCATTTAGCTTTCTGAGGTCGACGCAAATGCGCACTTCGTCGGTCTTCTTATCTTGTACCACCATAGGACTAATCCATTATGACTCCTCAACTGGTTCAATGATACCGGCGTCCAACATGTGATCCAGTTCTGCCTTGACCCTCTCTTTATGTTGCGGATTCAATCGATAGGGTTGTTGCCAGATTGGCTTAGCATCTGGTTTTAATGGAATCTCCATATCTCCTAAGTCGCCTAGAATCCCCTTCATGTCAGAAAACTTTGTAGGAAATATGTCTTGAAACTCATGGAGAAAATCAGTGACCTTGCTTATCAGCTCATCATCCCTGTAATCCCCGACATTTGCGAACTTCGGAATGTCCTCTGTCCCGATGTTAATCTTACGGATCTTCAGTGGCTGCCTGATCGGATCACTTGGCGCCTCAGGTGGTACCATAGCACGACTTCGTTCTGATTCTAGGATATTCACATTCCGCGGATCATCACCATCTTCTGGCCCACCACTGATATTGAAGCATTCCATGAGAGACTGCATCTGGCAGTGCGTGTGTGGATCCGTAGGATATGTTACCGGGACAACCTGCAGAATTACATCACGGATGAGTTGTAATGCATTATTAACCTCTGGATCGGCATCTGAAAAACTGAATGTATGGGTAAAACACATTGTGAGCTCCAGCCAAGTAGAAATTTCTCCTCGCAACTCAGCTGCAGTATACCATGATCGTGCCATCTCATCCAAAGTATGTATAAAAGCATGGACCCACTCATCTCTTGGTCGCAATACCCATAACCGTTGACACTTCATCAAGTGACCACCAGGATCATTTCGACCATCGTACTTTCCAGTGTGGTAAACCTCAGTATCACCAAAGCATACCATCATCAATCTTCTGCATTTCGACCATCCATCAATTGATGCCTTGTGTGTCTCCCATCAGTGTGCTGGGGTAGCCTTCAGTGCTTCGTTCAACGCCAGTAATCGCTGTGGTTCGAAAACTCTTTCCTCGAACTCTGTCAGAAATTAAAATAAGCTAGGCAGTCCTTCATATACTGGTAGTGTGACCATTTCAGTTGCAACACGGCATAATGACTGCGTGATCAACCCACACTTACGGAGCGACACCTTGTGCAAGCGGTTTTGCCAATATTTTAGCGTATCATCAGAGTCGGATGACGCAGAGCTGTCGCTGCGCCATCCTAGCTCACCATTGGCAGTCAGATGGATATAATCTTCAGAGATATTGAATGCATGGTCCCATCCACTGGGATTGTCATCCTTCACTAGTTCTATGTAGCGGCGTCCTTCAGCTGGATCCAACGGGGCGATAACTCTGAGATCACGATTTTCAAAAGTCATCATCCGTCGCTTGAAGTTGATTACAACTCCACTATCATTAGTCCATCCAATCCCCAATAATGCAGGATAAGAGCTTCCTCCTTCAACCACTTCTATTACATCAAAGTAGGCATATGTTTTCATTCCCTCAATGTTCACCACCATTCGTGGAACTCTCCCAATCGGTGTCACTTTAGCATGATTAGCTAACCGGAGTTGTACAAGAGACCATCTCAATGAGGGACTCCCCATCTTTTTCCAAGCCTGCATGGTCAAGATGTTGACATCTGAACCAAGATCCAGAATAACCGAATCAACATCATAGTCGCCAATTTGAATATTCATCCGCATCTCCTTACCCGTCTTCCGTCATTGTAAGGAATTAACTGCAAATTGTTGTCGATCCTGGGCCGGTCGTCGCAACAGAGCTTCAATCGTAGCAAGAGCGTCGGGATCTCTTGCTAGGGATAAGCAATGTTTCAAAAATGCTTGAAGTGTGATGGACTGCCGTGACGGGCTAGCCTCTGAAGTAGTATCAAAAGCAGAGGGCATGTCATACATAACGGCTTTACCTCGGTCTTTTTCTAGTGCATGACGTGCTTGAAGAAATGCCTCCCGCTCCGCATCAATGTCAAATGATACCTTCTTTTGTCCGGCTAACCTGATCATTGAGCTGTCCTCTCCAGTTGTCTTTTCTCCACGAGTGACTACAGCAACGGAAGCATCTTGCGGTCTTGGCTCTGCAGAAATTGTCGCGATGTTTGCACCCTGGGTCTAGTTCAGCGGCGGATTCCCAGGTGGGTTCACATTCTGATTTTGATTTGGCCGCATATTCTGGTTCTACACTGGTTGCTGCACTTGGTTCTGTGCAGGCTGCTGTGCTTGGGGATGGATTTTCAACTGGGGATTATTCCCTGCTTGGCATCGTGCAATCAACTGTGTGATCATTAACAAAATAGAACGTACACTGGTTCTGTAGTAGTGGACAGTCCCTCTGGTAGTGTCGCCATACCGCACAATGATAGCATTGGATAGGTCTGCGACCACTTCGTCCCCCTCCAAGATCAAATCCTCTGTCACGTCCTCCCCGGAATCCTCCCTGCTGCTGGTAATGTGGTTGGTTGAACTGTTGCTGCATTGGTGCTGGTTGCATTCCTTTCCCTTACTGTGCATACTACAGTTGTTGCACATACTGTGGCTACTGTGGAGCCATCTGCATCGGAGAATATTGCGGCATGAACTGCGGCAGTTGCTGCTGCTGTGGTACAAACTGCATCTACGATTGAGGTAGCGGCTGGGCTACCTGTGGCTACAGTTGCGATTGTTGTATAGCACGCTAGTCGTCCTTTACATAGAACGCATCATACATTCTTTCTTGTAGCAACCCGTATGCACGGCAATCCTTGTCATCGTGACCCACCGATTTGCAAAATTTACAATAAAGATTCCTCGGGGTTGTGACCATTTTTTGCATATATGGAAATTGTCATGGTTGTGCCCGTATACATGGCAGACAGGACACCATGGCATGCTACCACCATTCAATGGATTCAGCGCTCCTGAAACAAAATAATTGCGGAAATCCGGGCAATTGTCCTTCATATGCTCTTCTCCTTGACATCGCGTACACCATACTTCTTCACGCTGTTCCTTGCCCTTCTTCAAATCTTGCACCTGTATAGTCAAGTTAGTGAGCTGTGTCTCTGTCTGGGACATCCCAATTGCATTTTCTCCAATCGGCGACGCCTCTAATCGCATTGCAATCTCCAGAGCTTCACTGGGCATCGAGATGTTTTGTTGCATCAATGGTAGCCGAATATGTGGTAGCAGTGCCGCGATGAACCACTCTTTATGTTGGATGGAACTCATATCGAAACTAACCCTTTCCATCAGTGTTTTGAATTGCTGGCCGAAATCCCACACCATTTCATTGGGATACTGCTTAATTTCTTTCAATTCCGCAATATATTGAGCCTCAGACTTGGGATTTCTGAATTCTGCAATCAGCCCATCCCGGATCATCTAGTGACTTCTCTGGTGCTCCTGTAGGGACTAGAACAAACTTCATAAACCAATCTAATGCACGACGTCGCAGAGTTGTCTCTAACTATCCTTTCTTAGCAGCATCATCAGTGATCTGTTTTACGGTCCAAACCGCTTCACACAAAAACCAATACTGTTCGGGGTTGTCTGTCCCACTCTCGTGGAACAATGGTAACTTAGCATCATCACCCACCATTCTGGGCTTCCTTCCTCCATTCGCTGTACTACTACCGATTAACTTCTGTGGTATTGAAGAACTTGGCGGTGTCGAAGCGTTATTTCTTGCTATCTGAGAGATAGTGAGCGGAGGTGTGGGTACGTTGGTGCTGGGGTTTGATCCCGCCTCTATCCTGGGCGTAGCCTGGTTGTCCTTGTCAGGATTGTGAGGTTGCTTCGTCCTGTGTGGTCTTCCTTCACAGCCTTGCAGTTCTACTGCAGCAGGACCTTCTCCTGTCCTACGCCTCTTTTCCGGTCGGAACCTCGCTCCTCCCCTCGTAAGACCACTTTCTTCCTCGGCTTCACTCACAGTCTCATCATGACGTGCACCCATTTACCCCTTATCATTCCATGTATCACCCCCCAAATGTCGTGGTACCCACGAACTCCTCCCACCAGGCTGTCTACTGATCAAGATGCATCTTCAATATACCCTTTACGCAAATGAGCATCTTAATCGACAGTTGAAGCGACAGTAGAAACCTACCTCGAGGTTCACAGAAAAAATATCTTTCGGCTTCACTATAGGATTTATGAGTATCAACTGCTAGTTCTGTGATATAGCCCTCTAAGATGCTATCGAACCACACTTCGACAGCCCGCGATGCTTTATTATCAACCTCCTGTAGCTCCTGAATCAACTCGGGGGTCCAGGTTGTCGGTTCACCACCTTGGAAGTTCCTCTTGTGGAAGGTCAACTTCGCCAACCACTCATACAAAATGACTGGGAATTCACAGAAGAACCATTCATGCGGTCCATCGTGAATATATCTATCCACCCACTGATCTACTGTCAGTCGAGTGTTCCAGCTTTCTTCTTCAGCGAATTCTTGTAGCTTTTGATCAAACCATTCCTAGATCTCGGGTTTCGTCGGGTGCCACAACATATCCGCCTTTCACTTCGCACACGGTCCCGGCAATGGAACCATTTGTTGACTCAAACCCAGCCAACAGGGGTTTCCATCACTGTCGACACCAACCCACTGCGATCTCCCTAAGCACCAGCCCAGACAGGTTTTACCCTGCAGAGCAGATGAGGTCTCACCCGAGGCTATCAAGGGAGAGTGGACGGAACCATGTTTCCACTGAATGAAGGAGAATGTGTGTGGCATTGGCTACTTAATCATCAAAAGACAGAAGACACACCAGGATTGCACAAAATAGTTTCATCACATCATATTATTACTGCAAAAACCCAATACAATGCCTCTACAGATCACAGACTTCAGCAATATCTCTTGATCTCAGAACATATGCACAAAAACCACATTTGATATCTCTCCGCAATCTATATCACAACCTACAAATTCTTGTCTATACATAGGCTTCCGCCTTTACAATGCTTGTCCACTTACTAACAGCTTCCTAATTGACTCTTGGACAAAAGACCCAAAATCTAACTGACACGGTCCAAATGACCCAAAAACCCGCCTATTGCGGTACATACGACTCAAAAAATACATAAAATAATAGAGTCTTCTTCCTTCCGTGACCTCGTCTGACGTGTCGCAACATCAGCGATGCTGCGATTCTCCCTTACCAAACCGCCTACCAAAAAATGTTCTCTAATCATGTCATCATCGAAAGGAGAGATAGGAGTTTCACACTCCTCATGCGGCATCATTAGAAAGAAACCTTTTACCCAATTTTAATTCCCAATTGATGTGGATGAAAAAGAAGTAGGGGGTGAATAATTGTGAACCAAACTTACATCTTTAAAACTCTTATCCATCAAAATTTTTATTGTATCTTCTCCATCATTGGCTGGTACAACTGTTGTGAGATCATGTGCCTCCTCCAAGGTTCTGCAACTCTCACCATGAGGCAGCTCATAATCCCTCTGAACAAGAACAAGTTCTTGGCTTTCTTATTGTTTGAATGTAACCTCTTCAAGAACCTGCATATCAACATGTACCTCATGTTACACCATCACATGAGGTTCCTCATTTGTAACATAAAGTCTTTCAACCATTGAATGATTGTTTGATATGTAGAAGGGTGTAAAGGACCTTTGCAACCTTTCTTGAAGTTGCTCAATATGCACCATAGATTTTTGGAGTGCATTTTGGGTGGAATCCAACTCATTTGAGAGATTGTCATTCTCTTCTGCATCCTTAAAGGTTATTCCATGATACAAACCAACAAGATCAATTAAATAATATTTATTAGAAAGAAAATTCAACAAATTACCTTTGGTGTCCAACATTGCCTTCTGGATTTTCTCCATGTCTTCAAGGGAAGATTTCTCCTCCACACACCAAAAAAATTTCGAAACCAATGCATGTGTGTCATGGAGAGTTTTCAAGGCCTATTGAATCTTATTTTCATCCATATTCAAGGACCCTGCAAGAAAATGAGGCTCTTGAAAATGAACCTCCTCTTCTTCCTTCTTGCTTGGACCAACTTCATGAAGCTCAAGTGGTGATGGGGAAGTTGATCTTGGTTCTTCGTCAAATGCTACAAGGTCTTCATCTCCATGGTCAATGGAAATTTGGATTGCAGAAATAGTTTCAAAATTGATCTATATGTCACCAACATAGAGGTGTGAGCACCTATCAGTAGGTACTCCTTCACAGTTCAAGCATCCACCAGTAGATGCTCTTTGATTCATGTTCAAAGTAGAGTGTGTCTCAAAATGATATTTTGTATTTTCAATGGAATATTATTCATGCTCATGTGATGTTTCTTCATATTTTTTAGAGTCACTTGGGAGTGACTTTCGAACCTCTTCATGTAATGCTTCTTCTGCTTTACCTATTTCAGAACTAGGTGTGTCATGGGTCTCCTCATTTTGCTCCTCTTTTTCACTCAAACATATATGAGTTGCTCTCCAATGTATTTTGCAATAAAGGAATAGACCTTTCTTCACTAACTCCACATCTTCATTTTTGGGCCTATTTTCAAACACCCAATCAACAAAGTCTTCAAAAGGAATGGCCTTTTGTGTATATCCCTTATACAGATCAAGATATGTCTGAGATTGTTGGGGCAAGGTTTTACATGTTGCTCTCAATCTTTGTAATTCATTCATAGAATTATCCTTTGGTGGTTCAGTACATACATCTTCATCATACATAGGGTCATAATAATAAACTTCATTCCTTATGAAAGTGTAACAAGTGTTGCATGATGACACCTCTTCCTCATACCATTCACATTCTTCTTCATATTGCTCGCGATCATCTTCATACTTCTCATAAGCATTGTACTCACAGGAGTCATCATAATAGTAAGACATGGCTGCAAATTATTCTTCAATGGATTATATTAATACACAGGTGCAAGGACCATGCTTTGATACCATTGTAATATCCTTCATTTGAAATTTTACTCAATTTGGCCAATTTTCGAACTTTGGACTAGTGAAACCCCAAACTGTCCCAAATGATTCCAAATGGTTTCGAATTATGTATGGAGTGAATTGAGGTGTATTAGGAAGAAATAAGGCAGCTATTATATGATTGGACACTTGCTAAAGACTTCAACAAATTGCATTTACAATTGGAGAATGAAAGGAAAAAATACTAGGAAAATCGATGTTAAAACCCCCAAAGGTAGATGACTCTTTTGGCTTCCCAAATGCTGTATGAACCTCCCAACTTTCAAAAAAGGAACTTGGATCATATCAAGGAAATACAAAACAACCTAGGTGCATCATTGATTCATATTTATAGCTTTCTAAGGCACTCTTAAAACAGAAGGTTATAAAACACATTCAGTGCTTGGAAATTGTGAGCAATATACCATAGATTTTTACATGAAATTCTAAGAAAATAAAAAAATGGGTCTGCATAAAATTTATGTCTCAAGTACAGTAAATAATAGGCTTTTAAAAAATCTACAAAACTCAGAAGAATTCGGGTGCAAAACTGATATATAAATGCTCAAAGTTTCATAAATGAATACAAGGGCGCAATGGTCTAAAATGGTGGTTTTTGCTTGAGTTTTCTTATATGGTCCAATGGATTTCGAGCTGTGCCTCTCATGATGTGTCTATTAAAGAGTTATGCAGCAACTAAAATGTCCATAAGGTATAAATATAAATACTCCATTAGCTATATGCAACAATAAGTGCGCCATCACACTTTTACATGACATTGAGAGAAAGAGAAAACTAGCTCGAATATCAATGTTACTTGGAGAAATAGTACATGAAGTGCTTAGTATTTTGAGTTGTGGCTCTCATGATCTATCCATTACATGTTTATTCATCCATTAACAAGTTCATAAGGTACAAACAATATCCTTCCATTATCTATATGCAACAAAGAGTGCGCTATCTCACTTTATATGAACATTGAGAGAAAGATAGGAGAATGATAGTAGAGAAGGAAGAGAGAATATGAACTTGAACTCAGATGGGGGTTGAACCTGCATCAAAACATCTCCATGAATATCTGTTGAGAGGTATGAATGGCCTCTCTATCAACCAAATTGGATGGGAATCTTTCACCCTCGAAGTTGGTACTAAGGCAGGGAGGATGAACATCGATCGTGCAAGGACAAGCTTGAAGCTCTCCAAATTGCAAAGATGAAAATAAAAAATGATCAAAAAGCTACTCCGTTTAGACTTGGCCTCCTTTTAATAACTTTATTTGAGTCATTTACCTCGTTAGAACTCAAATTATCTCCTAATTACTCATGAAATTCAAATTAGTGGGGGTTATGACCTTTCATTGTCCCCACATGACACTTGGCTCATATTTTGTCTCCAACTCCTCCATGAATTTGACTTGAGGAATCTTTTGGATGCTTTGGATATGTGTAACTCCTCTCATGCTCCCTCTTGATCTATTTTTAGCTCTTGCATTGTCATAGATGTCATAGAATCTGTCATAAGTGTCATAGGTGTCGTAGAATCTGTCGTAAGTGTCATAATGCTTGTCATAGTTGTCATAGAATCTGTCATTGCCTATTTGTATCCCTATGACTCTTCCTCTTCCTTCATGAATGTTACCTCTTTCCTTTCAACTTGAATTTCGGGATGGCTCCATGTTTAAAGGAGGAATATTCTCTCATGTGGACCCCACATGTCCACTTATGTGCCTCCAAGTCCAACTAGGACCTAATGCCACTTCATTTTGGAGCATTTAGCATTTAGTTCATAATTTATTGGCCTATTTTCCACCAATTTAGAATATTTAATTTTCATGAGAAACTATAAACCTTGGGTTAAATGTCAATATTTTAATTCTTCCACATAACCCTTAGAAATTGGGTAGGCCAACTTAATTATTTATCTGAAAATCATTTAATCAGAGACATAAAAATATCCAAATTAGTTTTAAGAAGGAGGTGAAAGTGTTTCAACAATGGACAACTTTTATCAAACTTTTATCAAAGTGGACTCATAAGAAGTAAGGATGATCCTAACTTGTACATAAATAATTCTGTTACAATTTACAACAAATCGAACAAAGCAAAAACGAGTCAGAAGACTTCGATGCAGGTTTTAAAATACCCTACAAACATGACGCAAATAAAATTAATACATCCATAATACATATAATTTCTTTAACTGAAAAAATCATTTGTTAGATTACAAAATTCTAGGCATATATTAACAAAGAGGACACTACAGAGGTTTTCCACAAAAGAGTGCAATAGTCCTGCGCCTTATAATATCAACATGGGCTATGCATTCTGTTCTGTCTGCGTCCGGTCAGCTTCCTTTCTTTCTACACCATATTATTCTCTCAGGTTTCATTGCTCTATCAAAAGGGCCCTTCTTGTTTTTGGGTAAGAGATTCATTGAGCTTCTTTGTAATTACTTGACGGTTACGTTTTGAAACTTTTCTAAATAACTATAACCCCATCTCCTAATATCTTTGAACAATATTTATCAGATCTGATTACAGATCAGAGTTATATATTTTCTTACCTTAATATAGCTCTTTATATACTTTGTCATCGGCCTAGCCAATTCTTTATCAATTTTTTATATCAATTTTACTACAGAATTAGGGGTTTTTCTAGAATTTTCGGTTCCACGATTTATATTATGTACTTCATGTTCAGGGCTAGGGTTCAACAGCCTTGCAGTTTTGTATTCAATAATTTATTTTCACTTTAAAATCAAGGATATTTGCAGAGGATACTGCAAGGGATTCGAGTTTGGATTTATGCCGAGTTACCGAGGGTGACCGAGGGTTTCTCACGAATTCGAAAACAAGAGTGACAGAGGTATAATAATGGCACATAAACCGCACAAAGGTAGAATAGCTCGCATAAGAACAGCAGGTAAACCACCATTTCACCTCTCAAATATCTTTGCATATTGAATTAAGAAACTATACATGTACTGCACACAATTTTTTATTTTAAAATGAAAAGCTAGGGTTTGATTTCTCTGGCTGCTGGTGCTTATTCTTAAAAAATTCTCTGTATTCTAGCGTTCTCCTCAGACTTAGCCTGGAGAGAGATTTAATTTCAAACTTGATTCTAAAACTTCCTTTCCTACAATGTTTCTTTGCGATCGACGAAATTAAAACCTTAGTAGCCATAAAGAAACCTTTGCGATGTGCTGAATTAAAACCATGAAAAAACACTAGAATACAAATGTTGGAAATTAATTAACTCTCATAATACTTAAAAAACTGCTTTATATTCTTCCTGAACCTGACGTTGTCTGGTTGGTGAACGACCACTCTGTAAATTATTCTTTCCTGACCATTCTCAAACCTCCCAAGATAACATAATGGATTGCCTTGATACTGCCTTGCTTCTGGATCCAACATCTAGTGGCATAAAACCCTGTGTTATAGGTTCGTGACAGACGACGAAGGCTCGAGAGGCACCGACCCCTTAAATAACACCTTCGACCTAATTATAATAATTGAGGGGTTAGTTAAATGGCCTTTTCTTGACTAGATGAGATATGTGGTTACTACCTAAACCACATGAGAGGAGAAAACCAAATGCTCATCATTGTAAAGATTTTTTGGAGTGGATTAGCATTTCGAGGCATGACAATTGGAAGCATTGTGAAGTGTGATTTGTAGTAATGACACTAGAGTTAAGGTCACAAAGGAACACTGAGACTAGGGTTAGGGTTGGGGGACGATGGTTCCAATGTATTATTGAAAGCTGGACAAGAAGGAGGAGGGATATCAATAGGAAGGCAAGGGAATTTCTCAAGTTTACATTCCATGGTGAGGGCATAGATGAAGGTTTGATCTAAAGTGTTTCTGTTACGGAATTTTAACTAATTTTTCTACTTACAAATGCATTTCAAGAAATCAATAAATCATAAAACTATCTAGATAATATATGAAATGATCATTCCTATTATGTCTACTTGAATCCAATGTAATGAATCTAAATAATATTTAAATAACAAAGTCAAGAGTAAGGAAATGGTCATTTGTCATGACAACAACCTTCCTTCATAATGTTAGGATTTCTTAAAGGCAATACACCTCTAAAACATGGTATACAACCATATGAAACATGGCATACAACCATCATTAGTTAACACGGGTGCTCTATGGATCAATGCCAGTAAATCAAAACAAAATAATATTTCTTCTAAACCAAGCTCAACATTTGTATCCAAAGTCTCTACTAATAATCTACGCATGTCAATTTCAAGACTAGAGATAGTGGCTATAAAGTGCTAATAAAATGTATTCATAAAACAATTTCCCAATTTTTTTCTTACAATTCAAGCTCAACAAGCTCTGATTTACCTTAGGAAATCAACCTCTCATAAGTGAAGCATAAACATAGATATTAGGGCCAATCTAAGCTAATATTTTCCTTCGCAAATTGTTCCTCCTTATGAAAAATTTGATTCAATGATAATGCCCAATAAAACCCGTGATTTTCCTTACGAAAAATGATTTGCTCTAGAACAATTCAACTCCAAAAAGTAATTTCAAGAAGAGCCACAATTTTCCTTTGATCATTTTAAAAAATAAATCATAAATGATGCCCATATGCATTACATTTTTTTATCTTGCAAATCATGCTACACATAGAGCTTATACAATATATATATATATATATATATATATATATATATATATATATATATATATATTCATAGATTTTCCCATTTACATTACCTTTATTACTTGCAAAATCAATCATGATAAATAATGATACCAACAATGGCAACAATAATTCTATTCCAATCATTTTACCCATAAATAAAACCACAATCGATGTTTTAGATATGATAATGATTTTCCCAACTAAATCATGGTAATTAGAAGCAAATGTAGTTAATCAAAAAATGATAATTCAAGGTACCAATTTTCCCAATCTTATTGCTTGCTTCCATACAAAAGTGAAAATAATCAAAGTACCAAATCTATGCAAACTTGCATATTTAATTACAAATATCACCAATAAAAATTAATTCAACTATTATACAAAATGTTGGGTATTGATTTGTCCTCTATAAATAATTTTCTCACATAAATTCATTATCAAAAAGTCATATCTATTAGCAACATGAATTATTTATCAATAAATGCAAGAGTTAACTATTTCATAGTCTTTTCTTCAAACATTTAGTATGTAACCTCATTCTAATTTGCTAGATCCATTTATTCACACATGGAGCATCACATTGCTTGTAACCACTTATACCATGAAACGAGAATTCGACACAGTTCTCGTTTTTCTCTCTCCTAATTTTAGTAGCTATTTTTACCTCTGTTTATCACACATTTTCATTTTGAGACATTTTTTGGGGCCTTTGAATTATCTGTCATAAAATATTTTTAATTTCTATTTTCAAGTGTGTTTTTAGAAATTTAACAAAATAAAATATATTTTTAAGCAATTTATAATGAAAAAACATATACGTTATGCAATTTTTTCTATAAAATAAGAAATTTTTATGGACAAAATAAGGCATTTTTTTGACAAAATTGTAAAAAATTCCAGAAAATAAAGATATTTAAAACCATTTTCAATGAATTTTCAGAGATTTTTTGTGTAAAATCTCAAACCATAATACCCATGCTTTATGATAAAATATAAAATCACAAGCCACACCAAAATTGCATTAGATCACTAATGCGTTTGGCAGAGTATGAAGATGTCACCATGGTTTGGTCCACCTAAATAGCCTATATGTTTCCCATTATTTATAACATATCCTTGTTATAAAAGGTGTATTTTACTATTTAAATCTTAAACTAGAACATCCACATTCAACCTACCATTTTTTGTGGCTACATAAAAACCACAAACCATTCCATTAATGTGTTGGTTCACCAGTGAGGTCACTATCACCATGGTTTTGCACAATCAACACACTATTTGTTGTAGCTAAATAAAAGCAATAAACCATTTGAATGTAGTGTTGGTTTGTTGGTGAGTTCAATAGAGTATAAAAATCCGTCACCATGGTTTTCCACACAAAGATTATCCTTGTTCCACTCTGATTTATAATCCCTAACAAGGAAGATAACTCCATGAGCAAATGCCCTTGTCATAATGAACCCCACAACAATGCATTGAAAATGAATATATAACACATATTGGGTGTTGGAAGCACGTCACATGATGCAAAGGGAATTTATTAGCACACAAAAATAATTCCATCAAGCTCGAAAACATTATAGAGTCAAGCTTTCTCAAGTATTTAACCAAAATCATTGAAAAGAGGAAAAATATTGGTGCTACTTCACCATTACTACAAGGAATTCCTAAGAATAAAATAGGAGTAACCATGCTTGCTAACATTATTGCTTTTGTAATGAGCCCCCAAAACATAGACTGCTTTCGCAATCAATCATAAAAAGTGAAAAGACAACGCCATTGCATTCAAAATGGGCCCAAAATAAAAAGACATTGCTATAGCAATCAAATATAGAAGTTAAAAGACTATGATAAGGTTTCCCAGGAAAATAATTTTGCTTCACGATATTATTAAGATCATTGCAAATTGTTCTATGCAGATCCAATATTAATCCAAAATAGTCAGAATGGAGCAAGTATTTACAAAGAATTAATAGAAACTAAAGTAATGACCACCATTAGTATCATCCCATGGGATGGGAACATTATGGAAAAAGGTAGGAGAAACAAAACTAGGATAAGAAGTAGGATAAGATGAGGGTGCAAAGGGTATGTCATAAGTAAGATGCAATATTTACTTAAGGATACTAAAAACTGAGCAATACCATATAGTTTAGAAGAGAAATGCACTATTTTGTGAATCCCTACAACTATACTATCAAAGAATGACAAAGAATAATTAGCATTGTTTGGGATAGTTCAGTTGTAACTCGGTTTTTATTTATTTAGCATCCACACTCCCACCTTGATCCTTTCATCATCCCAATTCACTTACTTAATATTTTGCTCATAGTAATTTAGATGACCCTAGTCACTTTCCAAATCATTGCCTCCTAATAATTTTCTCATCACAATCCAACTGAACCTAGGCACTTTCCAAACCATAATCTACTTCTGGTGAAAAAAAATGATTACCAATATAGTCCTAGGCTCACTTCCTAAGTAATGAGGCTTACAATGTCTAATGATTGTCCATAGTTTAGGGGTTTTTATGTCATATAACCAACCATTCAAACAAATCGTGTGTTTAAGTCACTATCCATGACATTTTGTATCCCCAGTCAAATGTCGTAGAAATTCCATGATAACTGGCCAAGAAATTGACATTAAACAAAAATTTGAAGAATGCAACCAAAAAAATTCCAATTAAAGAATTTATAGTGAACCAAGAGTACACAAACCTTGTTGTAAATTATTTTTTATTCATTTAGCATCCACACTCTCACCTTGATTCTTTTATCATCTCAATTCAATTACTCAAGTTTTTGCTCATAGTAATTTAGATGACCCTAGTCACTTTCCAAATCATTGTCTCCTAATAATTTTCTCATCATAATCCAACTGACCCTTGGCACTTTACAAATCATAGTCTTCTTCTGATGAAAAAAATTGACTACCAATATAGGCCTAGGCTCACTTTCTAAAGTAAAGAGGCTTACAATGTCTAATGATTGTCCATAGTTTAGGGGTTTTTATGACATAAAACCAACCATTCAACCAACCCATGTGTTTAAGTCATTATCCATGACATTTTGTATCCCCAAGCAAATGTTTTAGAATTCCAAAATGACCAGCCAAGAAATCGGAATTAAACAAAAATTTGAAGAATGCAACCAAACAAAATCCAATGAAAGAATTCATAGTGAGATAAGAGTCCACAAAATCTTGTGAAAGAGGGATGGCCCAAATGAAAATTAAAATCACGAGAAAAGTAAAATTGAATAGGATGCTTACTAGAAGCACTAATAAAATCCATGTTAGGAGATTCATTCTAAAGGAAATCTAAAACAGTTTGCATGCCCTTGGACATCAAAATCATCCCCATGACATGTCTAGTTGAGCAAAAATACCTCATGTATACATTTATCCCTACATTTGTGCAGTTGATGCCTTGCATCCTCAAAAATCCATTGTTGTTTTTATTATATGCACATCGCATTATATCAATGATAAAGAATCAATTTCTATTGCCCACAAAGCGTAATACGTGCTCATACACAACACACTAACTCTCTTGACAGGTTGTTTGATAATAACATAACATAGTTAATGAGAGAGTCATAAAGGATTTTAGAGTAATAAATATACCCTACTGAAAGTATGCATGAAGATAAAAAATATATGAAAATAAATTTCATCTACACACATGTTACATATGCTACACATGTTGAAGTTATTGGGATGTTCTAAATAAATCTTGAGTTAGGAAACTTTGTTGGCAATACGGAATTGAATCACAAGAGCCTTGGTTGTTCCATCTTGAGAAGAATGCCTGCAGCACCTCTAGTATTTCTATCTACTTGTTTCACATCCAATTGTTGATTTACAGTACTAGAGGAGTGGGTTTTAGTGTGGTTTTAGTGGGAGGGTATCCTCCAAGAACTTAGATGCTACCTAGAAATACAATTGTTAGTATAAGGGAAGGCCATAGTCCCCATCAATCCTATGTCATTGTCTAAACACATTAGAAAGGTATCCAAAGTGAAGAGAATCACCTTGGATTCTATAAGAGACCATGTGATCCCTCACATCATAGAGAAAAGGTTAACCAAGGATATGTATGATGCATTGATCACTTCTTTTAATCAAAGTGTGAATATTTCCCTCAAATGCTTTTAAAGTGCAAGCTAACTGCCACACATGAGTGACACAAACATGGTGGCTGGCTACTTGATGAAAATAACTAAGTTGAGAGATCCATTGGCTATTATTGGGAGGAAGGTCAAGGATAAGGAGTTGGTGCACATAGCACTAAAAGGGTTCATTGCACCTCCATCCACCTCGTTTTCCTAGCATTTAGATTCGGCTGGTCAAATAAGTACTTTAAAATCATATGATCAGTTATGAGCTTAAATTTCCTTCCCAAGAGTTAATGTCTCCACCTCTTGAGTGCATGAACTATGGCTGCTAGCTCTAGGTCATGTGTGGCATAGTTCTTCTCATGTTCCTTCAGCTTCCTCGACTCATAACAAATTACAAACCCCTCTTGCATTAGCACTCCACCGAGCCCTTCAATGCAAGCATCAATTCATACTACAAAATCTTTATTTGGATATGCAATCTTCAAGACAAGTGCATTGGTAAGTAATTCCTTTAACTTCTAGAAACTTTTCTCACATTTTTTAGACCATGCAAATTTGATATTCTTCCTTTGTAGTGAAGTGATTGGGTGAGCTATCTTGGAGAAGCCTTCAATGAACCTTCTGTAGTAACCATCAATACCCATAAAAGAACTTACATCTACAACGCTCTTTGGACTAGGCCAATCCATTATGGCCTCAATCTTCTCTGGATCTACTGCAATACCTTTTGCTGAAATGACATGACCCAAGTACTACACCTTCTTTTGATAGAATTCACACTTGCTTAGCTTGGCATATAGTTGGTGTTCCCTAAGGAATTGTAATACCATCTTTAAATGTTCATTATTTTCTTCTTCATTCCTTGAATAGACAAGAATGTCATCCAAGAACACAATCACAAACTTGTCCAAGTATTTGTTGAAGACACTATCCATGAGGCACATGAATGTAGCAGGTGCATTTGTAAGACCAAATGGTACCACAGTGAACTCATAATGGCCATATCTAGTTCTGAAAGCTGTCTTATGAATATCTTCTTCCTTTATCCTCACTTGATGGTATCCAAACCTCAAGTCAATCTTGGAAAATACCCTAGATTCCTTCATCTAATCAAACAAGTCATCAATCCTTGGCAATGGATACTTGTTCTTGATTGTTACCTTGTTTAGCTTCCTGTAATCGATGCATAGTCTCAAAGTCCCATCCTTCTTCTTAACGAATAACACAGGTGCACCCCAAGGAGATACACTTGGTCTAATATATTATTTTCCCACTAATTCTTGTAGTTGCATCTTCAATTCTACCATCTCAGGTGTGCTCATTTTGTAAGGATATTTGGAGATGGGTGCTGCCCCTAGAACAAGGTTAATGGAGAAATCAATAGCTCTCTTGGGTGGCAGTCTTGACACTTCATCAGGAAATACATCCTGGAACTCCTGTAACAGCTGAAAGTCTTCTAACTTTGGTCCCTTATCTTCTGATGAGTCTGATATGTGGACTGCATATAACTGGAATCCCTTTCTATAAAACTTCCTCAGCTGTAGAGTTGAAATCTGCCTCACTGAAACTTTCTTTGGAATTCCTCTAACCATCCTTGGTTTTCCTTCCTCATTAAGGAATTCAAGTACCTTCTCATAACAGTCAAACTTGACTCTATGTCTTTCCAACCAGTCCATACCTATTGGGGAATCATAGGAGCCTAACGGTAGAACATTTAAATTTGCTTGGCTAAGGAGTCCATTCAACTCAATGGAGCACTCCGACACTACTTCACTCACCTTTATCTTGGTACATGTGGATAATTATACTAGCCAAGGATTACCATGCTTTATCTTACCAAGAGAACATCCTTCAAATATATTAGGATACACATAACTATGAGTAGATCCTGGGTTAATTAAAACAAAAATATATTTCTTAGCAATCTTACCTTCAACTTCTAGCACTGATGATTGATGGTCTGCTTGGTGGTCATCCAGTGCTGCATAGATTCTAGGTGTTACTCTTGCCATATATTTCATTGTAGTTTCCTCTTCCAGGTTGTGCAAGCTCCTGGGGTTCTCTCCTCTAGTAGGACAATGTCTAAGCATGTGGTTTCCTCCACATACCCAACACTGAAGTGGTCCTTTTGATGCTTTGTTTGCTGCTACTACTGGATTGAATCTGCTTCTTGCTTGCTGCCATTGTGGAAAGGTTCTGGGCTGATTTCTGAATGGTGGTTTGAATCCACTTTTCCTTGGTTCAAAATTTCCCTTGGGATTTCCTTTCCATGCTGGATGCACCTCTGTCTTTCCTTTACTATGCTCATAGCAATGCTTTGCCATCCTAATGGCTTCATCCAAGCTTGGTGGATTTACGAATTCTATTCTATCTCTGTAGTTCTGTGGTAGACTACCAAGGAAGCATTGGATCTTCACCCTTTCATCCTTGATGTAGTCTACATACCTCAACAGCTCCAGAAACTTATGAACATGCTCTTCCATGGTATTCTTCCCCAATCTGAGTTCATTGAAATATTTTCTCTTGCTATCATAATACCTAGCTGATAGGTATTTCTCCTTGAAATATATTTGGAATCTTTCCCAGCTGATCTTTCTTTCACTGGTTCTCTTCACTTGCATGAGATGATCCCACCAAATGGAAGATCTACCATTCAGATTGTAAATGGAAACTCTGGCCTTTTCATTCTATGAATAACCATGCATTTTGAAATACTTATTCATTCCAAGAATCCACTCCTCTGCTTCTTGACCTGTTTTACTTTCTCCCTCAAAAGTGGGAGGTCTTGCCTTCCTAAACTCTCCTTGTGGAATTCCTATGTACTTTCTTCTTCCTTCAAACCTATTGGAAGTGTGCCTTGGGATTCTTTGAAAATCCCTGGAGTCATATGACCTATTGGAAAGTGATCTGGAGGAGGGTGTCCAGTGCCTTCTGCTCACAAAACCCCTTCTAGGGCTTGGAGTCCTCTTCTTGGAACGCCCTCTAGAATGACTACTTGCATTTTTCTCTTCTCTACCCATATTTCTGGGGTTGTACCCAAGGTTTACCCCTTGGTGCATGTCTGTGAGGCTCTGCAATATGGCAACATTGAGCTAGTGCTGCTCTTCCTGAGCCTTCATCAACCTCTCATTGAAACTCACCATTGTTTCAACCAAGTTCTGGGGAGTTACTTGCTCCCTTCTTCCATTAGATTCAGTTTCGGCATGCTCTTCTTGCATGTTTTCTCCCAGTACATATTCTTCAGGCTCATAAGGGTCCCGTGCGTCGTTAATGGTTACCATTTCCCTCTTTTTCCTATATGCTTCCCTGTTGTACGAATCAACCATAACTCTGATGTAGTCACTATGCATGATAGAACAATTATTATACAACATAAGAGTGCATAAAACTTAAAACATCTACAGAGTCTAGAATCAACCAATTAATAAGAAATTTTCGATTAAAACAACGTCACAACGCTTCTTTGTTTGTGAATTCGTTCACGGTTTGGCCCAAACAGCTCCCAGTGTTGCAACTGAAGCTATGATACCACTTTGTAACATCCCCACACATCAAGATGACATTCTAAGGCATGGGATACCCTCCATTTATATTTCTTTTTTCTTCCAAACCTTCAAATTTCACACACAACCGCAATGGGCTCGGACCCACAATCCACCATTGCGATCTGCAATACGCAATCCGCAATTGTGATCTGCAATCCACAATCCGCAATTGCGATCCGCAATCCGCAATCTATAATTGCAATCTGCAATCCGCAATTGCGATTTGCAATCCGCAATTCGCAATCTGCAATTGCGATCCGCAATCCGCAATCTGTGTTCCGCAATCCGCGTTCCACAATCCACCATCTGCAATCTGGGTTGCAGATGCAGAAATGCGGAAACCCATATTCCATCTCTGGAGAGACCTTTCCCTTCCACAATCCACATTGCAGATGCGGGAATGCAGAATTTTCCCACCGAGAAACTTACCTTCTGCAATCCGCAATCTGCATTGCGAATGCGGAACCACACCCTTGCAACAATGACTTTCCAAAGCAACTTCGGAGTGGCATAACTTCCTCCTCCAAGGTCCAAATGGAACAAGGTTGGTATCGTTCGAAAGATCTTGGAGAGATCTATCCAATGGTGCAACCTCTACTCCAAATAGAGGTGTCTAAACCTGTCATTTCTCCAACTGAAAATTTGTGCATAACTCCAATTAAATGACTTTAACCTTCTACCTGCCATGACCTTCCCCTTCACTTGACCCACATATAGGTTCTGAGACACATCAGGGTATCCCCTTCCTTCCCCAAGATCAAGTGCAGTCATACAACTCATTCACAGGGTTAATTAATACATCACAACATGTAAGGAGCATGAAGTTAGATCTAACCATTACATCTACCACATGCAAGACTTATAATGCATTAAACTCATGCAATGGAATGATGTATATAACATGAACTCATCCTTCCACTCAGGCTTACACATGGTCTACTTATCAATCACCTTCATATAAACATGCATTCAATAACTTGAACATAAGCAACCATATCATATTGATGGAACTTCATCATTCAACATAATAAAGAAGTACTTATCTTTAATTTATGAAGCTGCCAAGCAACTGGCTAAGTGAGGGCAATGTTCCACCCAACCTTAGATCTATGTCCATCCTATACTCCTTCAGCTGAGAGATCACCCCCGAGCTGGGCTGTGTATCCACTAAGGAGGGCCATCAAGTTCTCTCACAGTCAAGGTTCCATACCAATGCTAAGCCAATATGTAGTTGAGTTTATCAAGCATTCCAGGGTATTTACCCATGCTAAACCAACCTACAATGGGTTTATCAAGAATATAAGGATATAATGGTAATGCGAAGCCAACCTCTAGTTGGGTTATCAAGCATACAAAACAACACAATCATGTTAAGCCAGCCTGCAGTTGGGTTTATCAATCATACCAGGAAAACTGGTCATGCTAAGCCAACCTGTAGTGGGTTTATCAAGCATATAAGGACAACAAGGAAGGTATTGCTAATCCAGTGAGCTCAACCACAGAGCTAAAGTCATCTCAGCACTTAGCAGAGATTGCACCCACATTACCTACCTCACCCAACACAAGGAAGACCCTCCTCTCTGTTGCACAGTCCCTCAAGGCCTCTTCACTTCTAGTTCTATTCAGGGTGGGAATAGAAAGGTCCGGTTGCTAGTTCTATGAGATTACAACCTTCATTGGGTTTATCAAGCAACCCAAATCTAAATTGACCTTCTACCACATTTAACCAAGCTGGTTCTTCTCAAATTTGCGGACTAAGCTCTGTCCCACAACCTAACTCTTTGCAACCCAATCCCGTGTTTTCACGGATTCCCTAGGCTTCTTAAGCTCTGTAACTCATCTCAGGGTTCTTTCATGGGTATCCCAAGTAGACTAGATTCACGCACGTAGTTTCTATGGCAATGGATTATGTGATATTCCACTCACACAAAAAATCGTGACTATCGTTTCTCTTCCTCCTAGATGGGATCTGTGGGTCTATGAATTACCTCTCCCCCTCCCATGAATGCATAAGTTCGTGAATGAATCAGTGAGTGCCACCCCATTGAATCCATCCCCCTAGTTCCCTTCCCCATGGGTATCCAAAATAGGTTCCGCGAGTTCCTAGGCGCTTGAGTGTCTTGAAGGACAAGTAATCAGAGCCATGTCCTGCCATACGAAATTGCAGGCATGCTCCATACTCCATTAGCTTCAACAACAAGGTTCCAAACCACCCTTTGCAACTGAATTAATGTCAGCAGGGGAGTCAAAAGGGTTCACAGTTGGACATGTGGCAACAAGGGTACCAATCTCATAACCCCCTCACCTCTCCCTAGTGGATACACATGGCCCCTTTCTCATTGGTTTCCTCCTTACCCAGCTTCTTGGGTATTTTATTGCATTGATTAATAGTTACATCATTTACATTTCTTCATGGATTAATAACCCATGAATAATCAAACTGTCAAATACTTTCCTCTGCAATAACCTTAAACATCCACTAGTGGGGCCTTGGCCTTGATATCCACACTAGGGTAAACACACATTGCATATACAAAATATTTACATTGAAGCCAATAAACACTACGGAAAAATAGGGTTATTACAATGTCAGTGTCACAAGTAAGAGAATGGCGAGAATTATGTCGAAAATTGCTAGGAATAGGGATTTTGTTCAAAACCCCAATACCGTCATTTCTGTTGATAAGCTTGAAGAGTAAAATCATGTGTGTGGGACTTACGGACAACAAACTAAGATTGAAACTGTATCCCAAATTGATTGTGCTCATAAGTTACCCTCATTTAAGAAGTCTGGCCCTCGATTTCCTGGTGTTGATTCGACTTGGGGAAAACATGAAGCCTTATGTGATTGAATAGTCAAATCTAAAAATTTAAATGATGATCATGACAAGTATTCACCCATTGGTTGTTATCTCATGGGCCACTATGCGGCCAAAGAAAATGTTCTATAAGAACAAGTGGGAGATTTACAAGATAAAATCGCCAAATTGAGAAAACATAGAAGTGTATTAGTTCAACAATACCAGAGCAAGATTGACAAACTCAAGGAAGAATTAAAATCCATAGAGGACCGTACTACCGTTCATACTGCTGGGGTTAATATTTATATTACCCTAGATTCTTCCAAGATTTCCAATTTGAAGAAATGAATGTTTGAGATTTAAACATATGTTTTGATCTATATATAGGTATGTTTTTATTTTTTATCGTGATATTCTACAGATAATGTTTTTTTAAGTAAGTTATTTCTGTTTTTAATTTAAAACTTTTAGTGTAGGTTTGTAGGAAGCAACTAAAGAATTTGAGATTCTGTAGTTGCTTCTAAATATTATTTTATTTTAATTATTTATTGTATTTGTTGCTTTGCAGATATTTTGGATCGAATGCTAATGGAATACAGTTGGCATTGCTACCTTGGATTTTGGCTGAAGTGGACGTGTGGCATTCAATATTCAAGTCATAACTCAAATGATTTGTAAGCAGTTGGATTTTCCTATGTTGAACCACTTGATGAGCTGTATAACGACTTGTCACTAGACTTTGACAAGTCTCAACTATGACTCATTCAATGGTATTATTAGATAATCATTTGTATTCAATGGGTTAGTTACTTGTCCATTTTCTTAGTAAATAGTTAGCAATGTGGAATTTTTGTAAATCATAACTCTCTCTTTATATAGAGTACGATAACATCTAGAAAGGGATAATACTTTTGGATCTATGTACACTCTATTGGACAAAACATTGCAACTTTTGTTTCTTATGAGGATTTTGTAAATATTATATTTGAATGTCTTCGGTGCTGGTAATATAATTTTCTCTATTTTAATAATTGTTCATTTTTTTTTGGGCTTCTTAATCAGAACTTTGACTGTGTTTAAGGTTCTATTTGAGGTTATACCGTTGTTCCTTCTTTGAATTGTCATTCGACAAGAGTCAACAATTTTATTTCAGTTTACACCATTCATAATTTACTTATAAATTCTTTTGCATTATATAAGTGAATTTGTTTTATCCTTGTTTGATTGCGTTCTTTAAGGTTATTAAATCTATTCTTTTACATTTTTACGTATGATGTTTTAACTAATGAATCGTATTCCATAAATATGAAAATCATATGTTTCATTTCATGCAAATTGAATTTTTGTTTTATTTGTTTATCTTTTTACATTAAATAGGATAATATTGAAACAAATATGACTATGCATCTGTCTAATATTTTGCAAACCAACATCCCTATAATACACGTAGAAAATGATCACCTGATGCTCAAAATCCCTCTACTTCTTTCCAAACCAAGAATTCTGCACAAAGTTTTAAAAGGCAGGTGGAAACACTTAAATCCTAAATTATGTTTCAGATCTCAAATATGAACCCATTGAGGATTTTAAGAGACTTAGGGCCAATATTTATTTATTTGAGCTACTTAAAATTCATGTAATTCAACATAAAAATCTTCATAAATTGACTCAAATTCTAAGGAAAAGTAGGATGTTCCTTGTAAGGAAAGTCCAAATTCTGATAAATTTGTAATTATTTCTGGCAATGACAAAAAACAACCCTTGGATGGTTTTTCTTCATTGGGGAAGAAATATAATGTTCCTCCCTTCTTGTTAACCTTTGAAATTTATAACAGGAATGTGCACAATTTCATGGTCGATTTAGGGGCCTCATCTAACGTTATGCCTCTTTTTGTCTGTAAAAATATCAATGCTGATTTAAAACCATATGAAACTAAATTCATTCAGCTTGATCATAGCAATGCCAAAGTTCTACGGGAATTATAAAATGTTCTAATTAGATTACCCTTTGACCCTAGATTCCATCAAGTAATTGACATTATAGTTGTAGACATACCAGAAGCTTATATAATGTTTTTAAGTAGAGAATGGTCACAAAATATTAATTGGTACGTTGCTACAAATTGGTCTCACCTGTGGTTACCACAAATTAGCAAGCTAAACAAAATCCAAGTGAACAGGGAACAATACATGAAACATATAGTCACTGAAATTAATGATCCAAACAAACATGTTTTATGTGATGATTCACCTCTTGGTAATTATGGTATTGATTTGTATTTTGGTAATTTTAAGGTTGATCTGTCTCCTTTTGCAGATTCAAAACAACAATCTGAATTGTTATCCTGCACAAAGGTTGATACACGTGATTGTTCTGTAAACAAAGTGGATATTGATCCTAATGATGAACTTTGGTCCTTATACTTTGATGGATCCAAATCCAAAGAAGGTGCAAGAGCTGGATGCTTATTATTGGACCCCAAAGGTAATAAGAGATTCATATCTTGTAGATTAGAATTTGAATGCACAAAAAATATAGCAGAATATGAAGCACTGATACAGGGCCTCAAAAAGGCCATTGATCTTGGTGTGAAAATGATAACAGTATTTAGGTACTTTTAAATAATCGTGAAGCAAGTACAAAAATCTATCCAATATATTTCAGCTCATCAATATTAGTGCAATTATGAACAATTTTCACTTATTATCAATTTAACTTGAACTTAAATTATGCATCCATCATAAACAAAAACATTCACCATCACATGCACAATACACAGAACACTCAAATTTTTACGAGCAAACCAAAATGGGAGAAAACCACACAATGCTCTCTTATATTAAAATATTACATTCATGGAAGCACCAAATTCCGAAGTTCTCCAACACCAACTGGAAGGAAGCACCAACCCCATGGTTTTATAGGCTACGACCTAAAGGAAGCACCAACTCCCTGATTTACTAGCTTCAACTGGAAGGAGGAACCGACCCCCTTCTCCTTACCCCATCCTGCCGCCCTTGTATGAAAGTAGAAGACATTGTCTTGATGTTATACTGATCCACACAGTATTTAGATAATCTGCTGTTCATTCTGTTTTGTGCGCCTTCTGTAAAATTATATATTGCAATCATTGATCTGTATCACGAAATTCACTTGACTACATTTTACTTCACTCTATCGGGTCTTCATGACATTCTACAATCAATGCTCTGATTCATTATTCCTTTCTGTTTTTTCGCATCTGCAAACTTAAATAATACTATGCATCTTCTATTGTGCTGATGTTCTAACTTCGCACATTTGTATCAGATCAATCTGCACACCTTTGGATATATTATACTTTTTCCTTGTAGCATCTATCTTAGATAATCTGTGACCTTCTGTGCATTATCTGCGATACAACCTTTCTATTCTTCACACTTGTCTCAGATTACCCTCATCATACTACGCATCCTTTACCATGCTACAACTCTATCTTAGCACATCTGTCTTAGACCTACTTTACTTCACGCATCACTAGTTGTGCTTCAAGTTTGTCTTCACGCATCTGTATTAGACTGTATGTAAATTTTTACGTCCTGTCTGCGATACTATCACTATGTACTCACACACTTGTGCATCCTCTGTAGTCCTGCATTTATATCTCCGTGCAACTGTCACAGATAAATTACATCATCCTGTGCACCATCAACAATTTTTTTCTTTTTTTTGTGCACACTTGGCTCTCTAGTCATGCTGTTCTGGTTCCACGAGCCCTTGATTCCCCAATAATTAGAAGCTTGTTAAATATGTATCTTCCAGTCTCCAGCTTACAATCTTACTTCAACCCTCCAACTTGTCTTCTTATTTATACTTTTCCTATGCGGATGGTATGTCCACAAGTTGGTCATGGCGTTTCTTCTTCCTTTCTTCATGGTACCACTTACTTCACACTTCTTCCACTTGTCATGTTCTGCGCCACTGAGGTATCATCCCTTGTGGGTCTAGCGCATACTTGGTCCTTCGTACTGTGGATCTTGCGCATTTGGTGTGTGGTCTTGTGCCCTTGATGTACCATCACTTGTGGGACTTGCGCACTTGACTTCTCTGACCACCACTTTATTTCGGTACTCTTGCATGCTTCAACAACTTGTTTGATTCTTTCGATTGGTGAGTCTTGTGCACATTCGAGACTTGCTTACATGTTCAAATGCTTCTACTTTCCAAGTCTCTTGGGCACTCATGAAACTTGTCCAACCATCTCTTTGGCATATACCTTTGAAGTAGTATGAATAGGTGTACTTAAGAACTGCACCTATACCTTATGTACCTATTCAAATTGAATGTACTTCTACAGTCTGGATGTAATCCTTATGTACTTCTTAAATCTATATTCCATATACTTATTTAAACTGATCTTCATATACTTCTTCAAACTGGTACAAGGATACCGAATCCTCTTTGACATTAGTTGACATCAATGACAACCAAACTTCAACAATATTCCCCTTTGGCATTGATGTTAACACTTCATGAAGCTGTGTATGTCAATCATCTCATGAAGTTGTGTGCTTCATCTATTCTGTTTGCAGTACTCCCCTTGTGTGTACTCCCCCTATGTTCTTTCTAGTTTGAGCCTTTACCCATATGCTCATCCTGCTGTAAGTGCTCTTCATTGTCTTTCATTTCTGCACGGATTTCTTCTACTGATGCATGCTTCCATTATCTTTCCTCCTTTATTTCTCTATGATACTCAGATCAATACTTTTATGTTGCTTTTCATGTTGATGTATTTGTAACTTCGGAAGATATTCACTTGTATATTGTATGTATTACATTTGTACTTTATTGTATCCCCAATGGAGATGTATTATTCCTCCGATTGGAAGTGTCATCAGTTGTACTTGCAAGTGTCGCAAGTTATATTGTAAGTGTCGTAACTTATACTTGATGGGTTATTAGACCACCTTGATGGGGTCAGCCCTGTATGAGTCATGTGGGTTATTAGACCACCCTAGTGGGGTCGACCCAGTCAACATTATGTTAAGTGGTTAAGTTGGGGCCGACCTAGTTGAGTAAAGGTCAAGTGAAAGTAAAAGTATAGATAGAGAGTGCGACTCTCTCATTTGACACATTCTTGTTACCGGACAATCCACTCGACCGGAGGCGAGCCGGATCTACCTAGCTCAATGCGATTCTAGAACAAATAGAACAGACTACAAACATGTTTCCTAGATCTACTTAAGGATCAAGTACTAGATGTATTACCTCTTTGATTTCTCTATCCTTTCTCCCGAATGTTGCTGCACGTCCCGAGGTCATCAGATCCAAGATGCAAGACCTATTAAGACACAGAAAAGAGAAACGAGTAAAGAGCATCTATACAATAAGAGATCTATGTAAACAGCTAAGCAGGTAAACAACACAACATCATTACACATTGAGAACGATATTGGTGGAAATCATTTGTATTACTGCAAATAGAGGAGTACATGATAGAGATATAGAACTACAACCAATGACTTAACGTAGCAGCCCTTCTCCACACAAGCCAATTGCCAAGCCCTTCCAAGGAAGCATGAATTCTCCAAGAGGTGAGTGAAGGTGTCCTAAGAGAGATTTCACCAGCATGTAGATACTATAGTCTTCCCCCCTTTGGTATGGGAGTGAACCTCACATATATAGGACTAAGTGGATGAGGTTATGGATATGATAGGATGAGAGATGGTAGGAGAGAGATAGGGGATCCTCCCAATGAGTTAGGGGTCGAGTACCAGCTCTCCAAGAGATCAGGGATAAGCCCCCAAATGGGCAAGCTTCGAGAAAGATCTCGAAATGGCTATTTTTTTCCCATTAACATACCTTGTCACACCCTGCTATGGAGCAACCTGTGACGTCGCATGTTGCTAATGTGCAACCTGCGACGACCTCTCAAAAGGGTGTACAAATTGAGTACAAATCCTCCAAATGAGCACTTGGTCCAGATGACTTCAGGGATGTATACACTAAATCATAATGATGGGTAGATTTTAGGTGTAACATAATTCCCCCCAAAGCATGAAGCTGTTAAGGATGTACAGGTGAAGTGCTTTGATAGAAATAATGTCAAAAGACTTGTCGGATGAAGGACGATGCTGCAGTACAACTGACTTTGAATTGACAATCTCATATGTAGTACAACATGGCTGCCGACCAATACATTGCAGATCCATAGGAGTAATGACCGATTGAACACAATCATGGCTACTAGACATAAGCGTAGATCCATGATGAGATGATAACATAGCCACGACCAATACAAAAGTGGATCCATGTAATATGACTCAATACAAACTCCATCACAACTTGGCTAAAACATGACTCCCCAGGGTCTTGAAGCTGAACCCGCAATGATACGAATCTATCCATGTGATTACAAATGTCTTGAGATCGAACATGGTAGAAACCACTTGATTACCGATCATTGATGCGAACCGTTAACAAGTGCGAGGGAGATCACCATTAATGTCAATGATTCCCAAGGTATCACAGTACATATCATCGAGGGTGAATAAATGAATTGACGTTGAACGCAAGATGAAATATTTCAATCAAGAGTCAATGATGTGAACTCATGATGAAAGCGAGGTAACCTGCCATTGAGGCATGCAGGGCCAAGGTACTTGGTTGGTTTCTAGATTCAATCCTTGGATGATGAGTTGAAGTCGACAAGGATGAATCCATCGAAGGAGGGCCATGATGAATCCCCCATCAATCGACATGAAACACGACAAAAGATGTGTAGAGTGGATCGGATGGTACAATAACATGTGAGACTGACTCAAAGTAACAATGGCATGACGACGTGTGTACTGACTAAAAATAATGAGTGATGAATGTGTTCTTGAACATGGGCATGGCATGACTTGATAGTATTGACATGAGAATGACACAAACTTCTAATGCAACTGATAGTGGAAGCTTTCTCCAAATGACTCAGAGGAGTAACAGGACTTAGAAAGTAAGCGGGGACTCATAGACAAACAGATGACCCAAGGAAGAAACCATCCTCAGGGGGAAGAAACCACTAAAACATGCGGAACATTCAGGGAAGTCTGATGACTAGGAGTCATATGATGAGTGGGTGTCACGAAGGAAAGCTGATCAATGGTCACAATATTCCCATGATGAGGAAAATACATCACTCGAAAGAGCGTGGACACTACAATTTTCATAGCGTAGACATAATCACGTCCAATGAGTAGATTGAAATCTAAAGGACCTTGGACAACCATGACATCAACATAAACTGTTTTACCTCTCAATGTGATAGGTAACTACGGGAGAATCCCTAAAGGTCCGGTAGGCCTTCGATTAAAGGCCAAAATCTGGTCAGTTACTGGTACAAGCTGAGGGGAACCTATAGCTTGCCAAGCAGTTGAGGATAAAATACTAACATAAGCTCCCTCATCAACTATCGTATGAAATATTTCTTTATCGGAAACTCTGACAGATATTTGAAAAGGAATACTCGAAGGAAGACGAGATTTTGTTAGACCATTCCAATCAAAGGAAATGACCTCAGTACTTGGAGGGGGTCCTGTAGGAATGGACAGGGTCTCCCCTTACCTAGGACATTCTGAACTGACTAGGAAAACATCAGTGGTTTCCAATTCACTCTCACTTGGAAGATAAGAATGAGACAAAGATTGTGTCATGGTGACTGCTTCAGTCTGGACTTTCTCCAATGAAAGAGCGGGATCGAGTGGAGATGATAGTGACTCGATCACTTCACTCTCAGAAGGAAGTGTTAAATTTTGAGCATTAATTCACAATACTCTTGGATCTTTACTGAGAGAATAACATATACAGTATATCAATGCATAACAATCACAATAAGCATGACAAGCATCACAAGAATCAAAAGCATGAGAGACAAGAGACACAGAGTTTCCATGGGGAAAACCCTAAGGTGAAAAACCCCACAACTTCCTCAGAGATGGAGAGAGAAATGGCTCAACCAAAGTACAACCAAAATACAATTGAGATAGTCTCCTAGAGCAGATGATCCTCCTCCTCACTAGTGCGCCACTTTCTGAGTGAGAGAAGTGTGAATTTTTGAATGATCCAAATAGAGATCTCCCGATCTCTATTTATACTTAACCTGTTTGCCCAGTTACACTATGGGGCCGACTTGTCTATCTAGATACATCCACAATATAATATATATTTCAGGGCCGACCCCACACATGGTGGTCTAATAACCCATCGGCAAGTACACACACTTGCAACACTTGTCAATCCACATGACGACACTTCCTTATAGAGGAATAACACATCTCTAATAAGGGTACAATAAATATATATGAAATACATAGATGAAATACATTCTGAAGTTACATATACATCAACACTCCCTCTTAACTAGGAAGGTATTTCTCGACACATATTTGCTAGACAAGTCTTCTTCTCGGATAGGATTACCGGATCTGACGATAGGATTACATGATACATATCAACATACATGATCTACCTGATCATACAATGTATCCACCTGATACATATACATATACATGGTCCAAGCATCCAACATGATGCATATACAAAATACATACACATGATCCAACCGATCATATCCAGCATCCAACATGATGCATACATACATATAAATGATCCAACTGATCATATCCAGCATCCAACATGATGCGTACATACATATACATATAAATGATCCAACTAATCATACAAAGCAGAAACCAAAACATCATCCTAATGCTCATCATCCAGCGCTTACATCCACAACCATGTGAAGGATCCTCCTTCCAACATGCTTGAAATGGCTTTATCAAATGTGTCCATCACTTCTTCCTCGAAGTGTCATCAATCTGAAGAATACCAAGCCTCTCCCTGAAGTACTCGAACTTCACCCTGGCTAGTGGCTTCGTCAGCACATCTGCAATCTGCTCGTCCGTCGCAACGTACAGGATCTTCACAGCTCCTCTCTGCACCATATCCCTGATATAGTGATATTTGATCTCTATGTGTTTTTACCTGTCATGAAACACTGGGTTCTCGGACAGCTTCACACAACTCTGGTTATCACAAAAGATACCAGTAGCATCCAACAAGAGATCGAATAACTCAGACAGTAGCTTCCATAGCCATACTGCCTCACAACTAGCTGAACAGGATGCAACATACTCTGCCTCAGCTGTACTTAGTGCTACGCAGGACTGCTTCTTGCTAAACCAAGAGATCACACCTGATCCCATACTAAAGCAACACCCAGATGTGCTCTTCCTATCTGCAGCACTGCCAGCCCAATCTGAATAAACATAACCCTGCAGGTTAAACTTTTGATTCACTTCATACTTGAGCCCATAATCCACTGTACCCTTCAGGTACCTTAGAACATGCTTTACAACAACCAGGTGAACACTCCTCGGATCCATCAGAAATTGGCTCAATGTGTTCACCGCAAAGCAAATATCTGGTCTTGTGTTTGTCAGGTACAGCAAGGACCCAATCATCTGACGATACATAGAGACATCAACCGGCTCAGATGAAGCATCACATAGAAGCTTCAGATTCGATGCCATAGGTGTGGCCATGGCCTTGCAATCCATCATTCCGAATCTCGTCAGGATATCTACTGTGTACTTCCCTTGACCAAGGAAGATCCCACCTGCACTCTGCCGCACCTCCATACCTAGGAAATAATGCATCATTCCCAAATCTTTCATATCGAACTCAGCAGCAAGCTTCCTCTTAGTATCTGCAATCAATTTGTCATCTCCTGTTACAAATAAGTCATCCACATATAGGAGTAGAATCACAGGATTCCCTTCCTAAACCTTGTAGTAAAGGTTGGAATCCGCTTTACTCTTGGTAAAGCCCAAACTAGATAGGAAACTGTCCATCCTACCATACCAATTTCTGAGAGCTTGCTTCAAGCCATACAAGGCTTTCTTCAATCTGCACACATATGACTCCCTGTCATGTATTTCGAAACCGAGTGGCTGCTCCACATATACTTCCTCTTCAACTACACCATTCAAGAAAGCAGTCTTGACATCCATCTGGTTTATTTTCCATTTCATTGCTGGAGCTAGGGCAAGTACTGTTCTGATGGAAGTATACCTGGCTACAGGTGCAAAAGTTTCTTCATAATCTATTCCTTCTTTCTGAGAGAAGCCACGAGCTACAAATATTGCTTTGTATTTTTCTACACTGTCATCTGCAGCATACTTGATTTTGTAGATCCATTTGGAAGTCACGACAGACTTCTCTTTAGGTCTTGGGACAACATCCCAAACATCATTCTTCATTATTGATTGGTATTCCTCAACCATGGCGTCCTTCCATTCTTTCTTTTTCACTGCTTCTTCATAACTAGAAGGTTCTTTGTTCATAATGTCACAGAGTAAAGCAACATAGCTAGTATGTGATCTGGTTCTCTTCTTTGCTCTATGTTTTTCTTCTGGAATGCCAAATCTTTCTACATCTTGAATGAGCTCTCTAGCCCATGCAGGTTTCCTCTTGTGAGAGTTATCCTCACGGGGTGGATCTACAGGTTCTTGCGGATCTTCAAACTCACGAAAAATTTCTGGAATTGCTTCAGTCATGGTAGTGTCTTGAAATCTAGTTTCCTTAGGTTCTTCATAAACTTCGATAGGTTCCTTCCTTTATTTGATGAAGGCTGAGTTTTCATCAAAAGTTACATCCCTGCTGACATCAATCTTCTTGAACCCTGGAAAGTATATTCTGTAAGCCTTCGAGCTTTCACTGTAACCCACAAAGATACCCTTCTTTCCTGAAGGATCTAGTTTAGTCCTCTTTTCCTTTGGGACATGAGTGTATACTGGACAACCAAATATTCTGAGATGGCTGACTTCAGGTTTCTTACCAGAAAAGACCTCTTCTGGTGTCTTGTTGTCCAATATCTTGTGGGGTGTTCTATTCTGCACATATACAGCTGTTCTAGCTGCTTCTGCCCATAGATGCATAGGTAGATCCTGGTCATGCAGCATTGCCCTTGCTACTTCCATGATTGTTCTATTCTTCCTTTCTGCAACTCCATTCTATTGAGGATTATAAGGAGCATTCAACTCCCTCTTAATCCCTGAATCACTACAAAGCTTCTTGAAGTCACCTGAGGTGAATTCTCCACCATTGTCGGATCTGAATGTTTTGATCTTCTTGTCAGTTTGATTCTCCATCAAGGTTTTGAATTCCTTGAACTTATCAAACACCTCATCTTTGTTCTTCAAAAAGTATACCCAAGTCTTCCTGGAGAAGTCATCAATAAATGAGACATAGTAAACATACCCACTCAGAGAACTGGATGACATAGGACCACATATATCTGAGTGGATGATTTCCAGGATGTCTTTTTCCTTGCTCTCACTGCTTGGGAAATCCTTCTTAATGTTCTTACCTTTTGCACATCCTTTGCAAACACCTTCATGTTTGGTTTTGATTTCAGGAAGACCCTCTACAACCTTGCTTGCAATTGAAAGTGCCCTATAGTGCATATGAGCAAGTCTTCTATGCCAAAGTTCACTTGGCTCCATGGATTCATGTACCATGGCATGTTCAAGTTGTCCCTTCAATTTATACAAACCTCCCTCTTGCTCTCCAATCACTACTGCATCATCTATATTCTTTCCCTTTGACCACATTAGGACTTGGCCATCCACAAATGCAACCCTCATACCTTTTGCATCCAATGCAGATATGGAGAGTAAGTTCTTCTTGAGCCTAGGTACATAAAGGACTTCTTTCATCTTCAAAGATTTTTCAGAATCTAGGTTGTAGGAGGCTTCACCACTTCCTTTGATTGGGTATTGATAATCATCCCCAAGTTTCACCTTATGGGGTGATTCATGTTCAGATAGATTCACAAAATATTCCTTAAACCCAGTCATGTGTTTGGAAGCCCCACTATCAATCAACCAATCATTACAACCATGGGAGATAGTACCCGTGAGAGCAGAAATTAGAACATATTCTTCTTCACTTGATGAGTCATCATCACTATCACTTTCTGCCCTAGCCTTCTTCTTTGGGGGTTCATCATCTTCGGCAGCATGAGCATGATATCTTCTTTTGTTATTCTTCTTCTTCTTGTTGAAGTTGTTGTTGTCTTTCTTCTTCTTGGGACAATCTGAAGCAAAGTGTCCCTTCTCATTGGAATTGAAGCATCTGAGATATTTCTTATCTTTATGATAATGGTGGTGTGAGAATTTCCTGTTATGAGATGATTCCTTCTTGGACTTGCCTTTCCTAGCATGTGCTGTGAGAGCTTGATCTTCATTTCCCATCTTTTCTTCTCAGGCCACAAGCCTAGCTTCTTCTTGAGAGCATTCTTCCCACAATTTGTTGAAGGAGATCAACTTCTTCCTTGCACAAATTCCTTGAATAAAGGAATCCCATGACCTGGGTAGGCCATTTAGAGTGGTCATCACCACTTCACCATTCTCCACCATTTCATCCACTGCTTCTAGTTGTTCCTTGATCTGGGAGACCCTTGAAAAATAAGATTGAATGGTTTCTCCATTCTGAAACTTTACTCCTTTCAATTGGTTCCATAGGGTCATCTTCCGATTTATGTTCTTCCCTTCAAATAGCTTGGTCAAAGAGTCAAACATCTCCTTGGGTGTCTTTAGAGAAGACACATGGGGTATGAGATGGTCTTTGATAGAATCAGCAATGATTCTCTTTTCCTTGACCAAGTTCTTCTTGTGCAAAACCTTAGCCTCTTCATCCTCTGGGATAGGGATGTCTTCTTTTACATATGAGTCCAACTCATTCTCTTCCAGGATTAACCCAATCCTATACTTCCAAGCTCGAAAGTTATCAGCTCCTTCAAGCTTATCTTCAAGCTTGGTGTGGTGAGACATATTAAAGAGTACTTCAAATGAAAATAGAAAAGATTTAGGTCTTACCGCTTGAAATGCTGAAAACTGGATCTGGTCCCGGATTAGGGTTTGTCGGAAAAACCCTAAAAATTCAAAATGTGAATTTCAACTTTATAAAAGGATAGAAAGATGCGCCTTGATGAGATGATTAGCCTGGTGAATTCAGAATTTGAGATCAACAAAGCTTTACCCTTCAGATTTTTCTTTTTGTCCTCCCGGGTTCACTAGGGAGAGCCCTGAATTAGGGTTTGAGTTTCCTGGAGATCTACCCAGCCAAAAATCTCGATCCAAAGCTCTAAACTTCGAGTTTTGCAAGGATCTTCTAGCTATGTCTTCAGATTTCAGAAATTCCTATTTTTGTGGAAACCCTAATTTTTAGGGCCAAAACTGAAAATGCTCAGAATTGAATTCGGATTGGACAGATAGATTCTCCTTGATGAGTAGAGTCAATCTACTATATTGCTTTTCCAAAAACTATGGAGAGAAACCCAATAAACAAGAAACTCAAGTTTTCGTCACTGCAAAATGTCTTCTTCTCAGGTTAGCTCTGATACCATGTTAAATTTTGAGCATTAATTCACAATACTCTTGGATCTTTACTGAGAGAATAACATATATAGTATATCAATGCATAACAATCATAATAAGCATGACAAGCATCACAAGAATCAAAAGCATGAGAGACAAGAGACACAGAGTTTCCGTGGGGAAAACCCTAAGGTGAAAAATCCCACAACTTCCTCAGAGATAGAGAGAGCAATGGCTCAACCAAAGTACAACCAAAATACACTTGAGATAGTCTCCTAGAGCAGATGATCCTCCTCCTCACTAGTGAGCCACTTTCTGAGTGAGAGAAGTGTGACTTTTTGAATGATCCAAATAGAGATCTCCCGATCTCTATTTATACTTAACATGTTTGCCCAGTTACACTATGGGGCTAACTTGTCTATCTAGATACATCCACAATATAATATATATTTCAGGGCCGACCCCACACATGGTGGTCTAATAACCCATCGGCAAGTACACACACTTGCAACACTTGTCAATCCACATGACGACACTTCCTTATAGAGGAATAACACATCTCTAATAAGGGTACAATAAATATATATGAAATACATAGATGAAATACATTCTGAAGTTACATATACATCAACAGGAAGAGTGGGATCAATTACAGATGAAAATGAATTGATCACTTGATCAACCAGCGGGGGGTCGAGGGGCAAATTACTATCACTTATTGGAAGCACCTGTTGAGAACTAGTAATATCTTCCAACCACCGTGAAGCTTCATCCATGCTTGGACAAAGGAAAGTACGGTGCATATCCTTGCATATCAGATAGGTATACAGGACTTTACCCTTTCGACCCTTTACCGATGGGTCACTGGTCGAGGGAGTATCATCAACATGATGATCAGAGGTTGACGATACAAGTGGTTTGGGGTTTTTAGACCACACTTCTGACACACGGGAAAGACCAGGACAATTCTTGAGAAGGTGATCACCCTTACAAAGTTTGCAAGGGAACTTTGGATTACGAGGTGTTCTCATAGAATGAGTGCCATCAGAGGCAGATGGTTGACGCTTGGTCTCTTTCTTATCCTTCTTCTTCTTAATCTTCCTTTTCTTCTTCTTCTTCTCCACATGATTACTAACACTAGAGTTTTCAGTAGGAGAAGAGGAAGGGATGAAATCCGATTCAACTTTCGACGGAGAAGGAGAAGGGTCACCATGAGATTGATGCTCATGTGGTGAAGGACCTAGGTTCGACACATTTGGTGCACTTGGTGTAACTGGATTGGAGAATAATCATACTGGTAATCCTATTGTAAATCCAGGAAGACTCAACGTAGCCATAAAGGGAGGACCAATAGTTCCACAAGGGGGAATAACAAATGGCATACCCTGGAAAGGGGCCTCTTGGTTGGTAGTCCCGGAAGAGTCTTCCATATCTAAGCTTCCTAAGAGTCTCTAAAGTACCACACAAATCAAACACTACTCAAGTCTAAAAGTAACAAGCAAACTGTGTGAATAGGAGTGGATTCAAAGTATGGAACCTCACGGTATTATCAAGGCCTCGCAAATCGCTATATACTGTAGGGTTCAACAATATGACGCGACAATGAGGATTGGGACCGTACCCTTGCCTGCGTACCCGATTACTTGGATAGTACGTGCGTGCTAATCTCCCCGAGTGCTGTTCTCGGTGTATTGCTTTGCCAAGATGGCCAAATGGTTAACTCGGTTGGTTTCAGGAATCCTAATATAATCTCCCGATATATGCAAGGTACGTAGGAGCTCAAATCCATAGTGGTGCTGTCTAATGCACAGTCGTTGGCACGAGACCTTTCGATATACGTGTCAAGTACGTGATACACCCTTCGATATACGCCAAGTACAGATTATGGTACTTGGTGGGTACGTGAAGGAGTTCAATATACCGATGTACGTGGAAGACTACAATACCCCCGGATTACAGTGCTGGCAAATAATGATAGCTTCCACGCTTAATGACGCCGGAACACGTCTCTAACTTACACACAGTTACTAAATGATTTTACTTAGTTCTACCGTTTATTTTATCTTGGATGGTTAGGTGAATGCATGAGGTGAGTACGTAATCGAAAACAGAATGCAAGTCCTAGCTACATGCACGAAATATTCTTTTCTTTCGATGAATTCTACCTATGGTAAGGAGAAATCTTTTTCCAATGGTATTGCCAAAACAAACTCAATGCAACACAATTCCCAATGCAAGCAAATTTGACAATGAAAGTACTCTTTTCTTTTTTAACGAAACACACAAACGTACACAACACTACTATCCAAATCAAAGTATTTTTCTCTTTTCTTTTCTTTTCTTTTTCAAATCAAAACAACACTAAGTAATGAGATGAGAGGATTCTGAAATGTAGATGCAAGCTTTTCACTTTCTCTTTTCAATGATCTAAAGGCAACAAAAATAAAGAATGCACCTATCTTTCCTTAGCATGGAAACAACTTTTGAAAGAAAACGAAATGTACTAGAGCTTTTCAAGAAGATGAATAACTCACAATTCAAGAAAAACACAATCAATCATATTTCCATTCATCTTTTCCAAAACATTCCAATGCATAATGATCTTTCTTCAATAACTTTCTTGAGAAATAACGGGAAAGAAGCATTTTTAATCTTTCAATGGATGTATTAAAGCAATAAACTTGAAGACAACTTTGCTTTTAGATCTAAATGATTGAAAAGAAAATGTTACTTACGGCACTCATACACTCAGAAAACTCAAGAAAAGACAAGCACTCAACCAAGCAGAAATGACACACTTAACTCAAAATCAAGCAACAACAAGAAAAATAAGAAAGCAGAGCTCAAAACAAAAGTAGATGAGGTCTGGAAGCTGATCCAATGTAATGATCAGATCAGGGATGGAAGGAAGGGAATGCAAGAGTGAAAAGGATGAAGGTGAAGGAGACGAAAGTGTCCAACACTACCAATCTCAAAATCGTCCAAAGTGGAACCCAAAGTCAATCCAAACAAACCAAACTCTCAACACACAAATAAAAAATGGGATCTCTGGCTGAATGATGCAGTACAGGAAGAGTTCATACACCAAACCAAGGCTCAGACTGTCAGATGAGGGAATGAATGCCCATATGTCAAGTCTCGAAAGATTGGCGCACTCTGTCTTTGTAGACAGTGCGACGTCGTAGGTTACCTATACGAGAGGTGCGACAGTGTCGCAGTTCACTAATGCATAGGCCGCGATGACTAAGAAACAGACAAAGGACAAAGGCTTAGGAAAACACAGCGTCGCTCTTTTTTCACTGCCCAGGTGCGACAGGCGAGTTCTAGATTAAAAAATGAATCAGATCTCTAAAAAATGAACCAGAAACAAGTTTGAAACTGAGTTGTATAAACTCAAAGGAAGAAGATCAAGATCTTCAACGTGAAGATCTGACAATGGAATCAATCCTAAGAAGGAAAATGGAAAAAGAAATGACAACAAGGCTTGTGACAACTAATCAACTAAAAACGACTCAGATTAACGATCACTAAACAAGAATACTCCCTAGTATGGTCGCTAGATTTGTTACCGGACAATCCACTCAACCGGAGGCGAGCCGGATCTCCCTAGCTCAATGCAAGTCTAGAACAAATAGAACAGACTACAAACACGTTTCCTAGATCTACTTAAGGATCAAGTACTAGATGTCTTACCTCTTTGACTTCGCTATCCTTTCTCCCGAATGTTGCTCCATGTCTCGAGGTTGTTAGATCCAAGCTGCAAGACCTGTTAAGACACAAAAAAGAGAAAGGAGTAAAGAGAATCTATACAATAAGAGATCTATGTAAACAGTTAAGCAGGTAAACAACACAACATCATTACACATTGAGAACGATATTGGTGGAAAGCATTTGTATTACTGCAAATAGAGGAGTACATGATAGAGATATAGAACTACAACCAATGACTTAACATAGAAGCCCTTCTCCACACAAGCCAATTGCCAAGCCCTTCCAAGGAAGCATGAATTCTCCAAGAGGTGAGTGAAGGTGTCCCAAGAGATATTTCACCAGCATGTAGATACCATAGTCTTCCCCCCTTTGGTATGGGAGTGAGCCTCACATATATAGGACTAAGTGGATGAGGTTATGGATAGGATAGGAAGAGAGATGGTAGGAGAGAGATAGGGGATCCTCCCAATGAGTTAGGGGTCGAGTACCAGCTTTGCAAGAGATCAGGGATAAGCCCCCAAATGGGCAAGCTTCGAGAAAGATCTCGAAATGGCTACTTTTTCCCATTAACATACCTCATCGCACCCTGCTATGGAGCAACCTGCGACATCGCATGTTGCTAAAGTGCAACCTACGACGACCTCTCAAAAGGGTGTACAAACTGAGTACAAATCCTCCAAATGAGCACTTGGTCCAGATGACTTTAGGGATGTATACACTAAATCATAATGATGGGTAGATTTTAGGTGTAACAATTCTCTCATTCACTCACTTCGCATTAGTGAGAGAGAGGAGGAGTGCACACAAGTGGAGGAGGAGTATGCTACTGAATATATCTATCTCTTGGGTTTTATCTTTGTGATATTTGTATTGGTGCTTATTCTATCTCTGAGGAAGTTGCGGGGTTTTTCACCTTCTTGATTTTCCCCGGTGAAATGTTTTGTGTCTCTTGTCTCTTGTCTCTTATGCTTGATATGCTGTACATGTTGTTCTTTCAGTTAAGATCCTATATCTATTGAATTAAATGATGAAAAACTAACATGGTATCAGAGCTAGCCTGAAGGAAGGCATGGTATGGCATTTATGACACTTGTTGCACTTGCGACAAATTGGAAGCTAGGGCTTGATATAGCAAAAACCAGTCATCGTGGAACTTTCGCTATAAATACATTTTGGCGAAGGTTCAGGTTCTGAAACTTCTACAAGTCGAAGATAACATCCCCATGTACCTTGTATCTGAAGCAAAGCATATAATTCGTTGTAATTTCTATTTTATGATCCGTAGAATCTAGGGTTTCTGCCTCTTCCAAATCTCAGTCATAAACAAGTGACCTAGGAAAAGAGGTCACAACTTGGGCTAGGAAGCTCCAAATGCAAATTAGTAAATAGTGACAGGTAGGTCACGGACTATACTTTCACAAGTCCACTTTTTAGAGGCCGAAGTTGAAACAGTGACATGTGGCACTCCATAGAAGTTTGCTCTCCTATTTCATCCCATAAACAGGTCACGTTGCGACACTTGGCATAAATCTCTCTTAGAGAATCCATTTGAGGTCAGACCTATGGGGTTGGAAAGATGACAGGTCAGGATACCACAGGCTGAAGTTTCAGACCCTGTGGATCCAAAATTTCAGAGATGCACTAGAAACAATAAGGCACATATTTCTGTGAAATAGAGTTGGATTCTAAGCATTCTCATTTTTGGCTTGTCATTGCTGCGAGAAATTAGGGCTTTTGACAAAAGTGAAATTTTGGAATGATCTCAGCATAGGATTTCTCTCCTTAGAAAAATTGAAATTTAGAGACCACGATCAAATTTTTTGGTTGGGAAAAACCCTAGACATCATGAAACCCTAGTTCGGGATTTTGATCAGAAAGATGGAAAATTACGGTTTCTGCAAAAGTTGAAATTTTTGGAATCTGAGACCACAGCTGGAAGCTCCTCAGAAAAATCAAAGTTTAGAGTACAAGATCGAACTTTTTAGTTGGGCATAAGACTGGGCTTTATCAAACCCTAGTTCGGGATCCTGTCTAGAAGATCCAGAATTTTCAAAGGCAATTTTGAGGGGTCAAATTTTGCAGTTTTCAAAATTGAAGTATATGAGCTTGATCAGCTCAGCAAGGCACATCTTTTCATCCAATCAGAGGTTTGAAATTCAATGTTTGAATTTTTAGGGTTTCTCTGACAAACCCTAATCCAACTCAAGATCCAGTTTCAGCAAATCAAAGTCGATTGGGTTAATCCTAGAAGAGAATGAATTGGACACCTACATAAGGGAAGAAGTTCCAGTTCCAGAGAGAGATGAGGCTAAGGCCTTACATAAAAATGCTACAAGCAATCTCGATAGGTATGACTTGAGGAAATACAGGTATGTTTTTGAAATCTGTTCATGATTAAGGTTATGATATGTTTGTCTTCATATTATTGAGGTTAGTACAATATTGATTAATTTTAGACTTGTCCTATCACCCTAGTAAAAGTATGAATGCATGTGAATGATAGAAGACATCCATTGATTAGGGTTATGACACGTATGATTGTACTATTGCACTATGGTATTGTACGAGGATGATGTTGTCCGCTAACATGAAAGGTACAAATCAAGTTCTAGATCAAGAACATATGACCATGGTGACATGCAGACAAAGACTCATGGATCACATAGAAGCTCTACTTACGAGGTATGTATAATTTGGTTCTACAATGGTTAACTTATGAGTTATGCAGGTTACTAGCACAAGTCATTGAAGAGAACAAGAAGACATTATGTGGGTATGTTAGACATAACTAGCAAGCATGACAATCCAGGTATGTTTTTCCTATATCAAGTTAGAATCATACCTTGTGTTAGGATCTTATACTTTTGTATGAATAATAATGATTATTCTTGAAAGTTAGAGGTTTTAGTAATCAAGGGTTTATGCATATTATATTTCTTACCTTGATTGATGATATGACTAACCAGAAGAGTCCTATGGTCAAATAAGAATATGCATGAGTAAAATAAGTCTTCCATGAAACCTTGAATACTAACGCTTATTACCTGTGTGTGAAATGATCATGACCATACATGTCAAGATTATTTAAGATCATAATGTTTTGATAGTATTGAGATTATACTAATGAATGTATGATTATGTATGAGATCTTGAGGATGACACAATGATGACACAATGATGACACTAGTGCACACTTAAGCATGCATAGTGGTCTAGGATGGATATAAGTTCAAAGATGGATAATCCAGGAAGCAAAGATCAAGAGGGAGCACACTCTAGTTGTTCCTGCAAGGAAGCAAAGATCAAGAGGGAGCACACTCCAGTAGTTCCTGCAAGGAAGAAAAGATTAAGAGGGAGTCCACCCTACAACCAAACAAAGATAAGTATTTGAATTGTCATTTCTTGTATTTATGATTACTTAAATGATGTTGTCCAGTCATGTACATACTTACGTTCCTAGATTTAGGATATGTATTATGCATATTAGAAAAGTTGCATTAATGAGCATGATACTACTAAGGTAAGTGGCCTATGGTACTGTACAGCATTCCATTGCTACTTAACTAGAATGAAACCTCTTTGCTAACATGTTGGGAGTTGTGCACACTCTTAACAAATGTTCTGGTAGAGATGGAAGGCATCTAGAAAGTTACCGTGTGAATATGGGATATGGATAAATGTTGTATTGAAGCATTGGCTAAGATAATTGCATGACTGTATGACATATGTATTTATGCATAAGAATTTGTTTTTGAAAACTATCAGAAGTTTCTAATCATGCAATTGAATTTGACTTGTAGGAAAGATCGTGTACAATCACCTACAAAAGGACAACAACATTTGTTACAGCAATGAAGTTCGAGAAAACTATCTATTGACGATATTGAAGAATCTAAAGTTCCCAAAATCCAGGATGCAGTAATAGAAGGATGCCATGATTGAGGATTACCACTCGATCATGAAGAATGATGTCTGGGTTGTGGTCTCGAGACCAGAAGGGAAGTCTGTTGTGACCTCCAAGTGGATCTATAAGATCAAGCATGTTGCAAATGGTAGCATAGAGAAATACAAGGCGAGGTTTGTAGCTTGTGGATTCTCCCAGAAAGAGGGAATAGATTATGAAGAGACTTTTGCTCCTATAGCCAGATGCACTTCCATCATAACAGTACTTGCTCTGGCTGCAGTGATGAAGTGGAAGATACACCAGATGGATGTCAAGACAACTTTCTTGAATGGTGTAGTCGAAGAGGAAGTGTATGTGGAGAATCCACTCGGTTTTGAGAAACATGATAGGGTGTCATATGTGTGCAGGTTGAAGAAATCCTTGTATGGCTTGAAGCAAGCACCTAGGACATGGTACGACAGGATAGACAACTTCATGTCCAGTTTGGGATTTACCAAGAGTAAAGCGGATTCCAACCTTTACTACAAGGTTGAGGAAGGCAATCCAGTGATACTACTATTGTATGTGGATGAACTGTTTGTTATAGGTGAGGATAGATTGATTGCCGATACGAAGAGGAAGCTTGCTGTTGAGTTCGAGATGAAGGACTTGGGGATGATGCACTATTTTCTAGGCATGGAGGTGTGGCAGAGTACAGATGGAATCTTCCTTGAACAAAGGAAGTATGCAATAGAGATCCTGAAGTGGTTCAAGATGATGGACTGCAAGGCCATGGCCACACCTATGGCATCGAACCTGAAGCTTCTATGTGATGCTTCATCTGAGCCGGTTGATGTCATGGTGTATCGTTAGATGATTGAGTCCTTGATGTACCTAACGAACACAAGACCAGATATTTGCTTTGCAGTGAACACATTGAGCCAGTTCCTGACGGATCCCATAGGTGTTCACCTGGTTGTTGTAAAGCATATTCTGAGGTACCTGAAGGGTACAATTGACTATGGGCTCAAGTATGATGCGAATCAAAAGTTTAACCTAGAGGGTTATGTTGATTCAGATTGGGAAGGCAGTGCTGCAGATAGGAAGAGCACTTCAGGGTGTTGCTTCAGTATGGGATCAGGTGTGATATCTTGGTTTAGCAGGAAGCAGTCCTACGTAGAATTAAGTACATCCAAAGTAGAGTATGTCGTAGCTTGTTCGGCTAGTTGTGAGGCAGTATGGCTGAGGAAGCTACTGTCTGAGTTATTTGATCTCCCGTTGGATGCTACCTGTATATTTTGTGACAACCAGAGTTGTGTGAAGTTTTCTGAGAACCCCGTGTTCCATGACAGGTCGAAGAACATTGAGATCAAATATCACTATATGAGGGATATGGTGCAGAGAGGAGCAGTGAAGCTCCTGTATGTTGCTATGGATGAGCAGGTTGTAGATGTGTTGAAGAAACCACTAGCCATAGTGAAGTTTGAGTTCTTCAGAGAGAGGCTTGGTGTTCTTCATATTGAAGATACTTCGATGAAGAAGTGATGGGACACATTTGCAGGAGCCATTCCAAGCATGGTGATAGGAGAATCCTTCCCATGGATGTGGATGTAAGCGCTGTGTGATGAGCATCAGGACGATGCTCTAGTTACTGCTATGTATGATGATCAGGATGATCATGTGTGATGATATGCATCAGGTGGATGCTTTGTATGATCAGTTTGATTATACGTTGATGATGTACTTAGGACGATGCTCCGGATGATATGCATCAGGATGATGCTATGACAATGATCGGGTTGATCATGTGATGATGTACATCAGGATGATGTATGATGAGTATCAGGATGATACTCCGTGGCCGTGGACAGGTTGTGCAATAAGCATATAATAGCACCCTGGGAGGTTTGCAGATACTCTTTTGAGGTTTTTCCTATGGCATATAATAGCGCCCTGGGATATCTGGAAAATGCTCTTTCAAGGTTTTGCTTGGGAGGACATATAATAGCTCCCTGGGAGGTTTGCAGATACTCTTTCGAGGTTTTTCCTATGGAATATAATAGCGCCCTGGGATATCTGGAAAATGCTCTTTCGAGGTTTTTTCCTATAGCATATAATAACGCCTTGAGAGATCCGATAGGTTGAGCTGTGTGCTTGTAGTCAGTCCTGGGATGCTCTTTCGAGGTTTTTCCATGAGCACATGTAATAGCGCCCTAGGAGATCCAATAGGTTGAGCTGTGTGCTCATAATCAGTCCTGGGATTCTCTTTCGAGGTTTTGTGGTGACCACATGTAATATCACCCTGGGAGATCCGATAGGTTGAGCTGTGTGCTCGTAATCAGTCCTGGAATGCTCTTTCGAGGTTTTGTGGTGGTCACATATAATGTCTCCCTGGGAGATCCGATAGGTTGAGCAGCAAGCTCGTAATTAGTCCTGGGATACTCTTTCGAGGTTTTGTGACGCACGTAATAAGTCCTGAGGATTCCATAGTATGGCCAGTGATGATGAAGACCTATAGGAGGCTAGGCCTACATCCAACATGAAAAAGGGCTGGCTCTGTAGAACTTCCTATGATGAGAAGAATTATGAGATAGCCCAGTGATCGAGATGATGAGTACAATAGCAGTGATGATGGTGATGCTCTGTGATCTAGTGACGATGATCCATCTCCAGAATTGAAGACTTGTGTCAAGAGAATACCTTCCTAGTTAAGAGGGAGTGTTGATGTATTTGTAACTTTGGAAGATATTCACTTGTATATTGTATGTATTACATTTGTACTTTATTGTATCCCCAACGGAGATGTATTATTCCTTCGATTGGAAGTGTCGTCAGTTGTACTTGCAAGTGTCGCAAGTTATATTGTAAGTGTCGTAACTTATACTTGATGGGTTATTAGACCACCTTGATGGGGTCAGCCCTGTATGAGTCATGTGGGTTATTAGACCACCCTAGTGGGGTCGACCCAGTCAACATGATGTTAAGTGGTTAAGTTGGGGCCGATCTAGTTGAGTAAAGGTCAAGTGAAAGTAAAAGTATAAATAGAGAGTGCGACTCTCTCATTTGACACATTCTCTCATTCACTCACTTCGCATTAGTGAGAGAGAGGAGGAGTGCGCACAAGTGGAGGAGGAGTATGCTGCTGAAGATATCTATCTCTTGGGTTTGATATTTGTGATCTTTGTATTGGTGCTTATTCTATCTCTGAGGAAGTTGTGGGGTTTTTCACCTTCTTGGTTTTCCCCATGAAATGTTTTGTGTCTCTTGTCTCTTGTCTCTTATGCTTGATATGTTGTACATGTTTTTCTTTCAGTTAAGATCCTAGATCTATTGAATTAAATGATGAAAAACTAACATTTCATCTCTACGCTAATTGCATGCTTCATGATTTTTCTGCACCTTTCCATAATCTTTCTGCGCTGATCACATGCTTCATGATATTTGTCCCCCTTTGGCATCAATGGAAAAGAGGTGACTTCACTGCACAATTTAATATTCTCCTGTCTTCAGATTTTGTGTTGGCCTTCAAGCATCGACTTGCTTCGATTACTCCCCCTGTCTTCATGCTTTCTTCTTTTTTCTGGAGTTGCTGCTCATGTTCCTGATTGAATTGTGTTTGCAAATTTCTGCAGAGTTGCCTTGCAGCTGCAACTTTTTCTTTCATTTTTCCTTGGTTGAGATGCTTTCTTCCATTTGTTTATCAAGGATTAAATTCAGAGCTTATACACATTCATCAATTGTATCTCTGATTTCCCTTTGTAATTGTGGGAAGGATTATGTGATGCTAAAGGCTTCTTCCTACAGAGGTTCAAGCTTGTCAATTAACTTCCGCTTCTCTTCCTGAATTCTATTTACTTCTTGTTGTTTCTTCTTTTATTCTCCCATTTTATTCATTTTCTCAAAAACTGGTAGGAAATCCAAACTATCACGGATCTTTTGTTCCAATTCTTGCACACCCTGTAGCCTCTTGCCTACTTCCTTTAGTTGTTCGTCTTCAACAATTTTTGTCCATAGCCGAGCGCTTTCTTCATGCAACTATGTACACTTCAACTCCAAGGTCCTGATATTCTCAATTGCAATGTTTAGTCTTTCCAACTTATGCTCTATTCTGACCTCTGGAGGTGTTCTTGGTGGTTGTTTTGGTGATAGTTCTTCAAATTTAGCCTGCAGTCCTTGAATGAATTCACCAATCTTTACCACTTTTATCTCTAGAGAAGTGTCTTCATCATCTTGAACCCTTGGAAGCACATTGTACACTTCTTCCACCACTTTTTGTAGCTTTAGGGATTTATGTTGTACTTTGTCCACTTCCTGCTTTAGTCGATCACTTCATGTGACTGTCTCTTCTGCTTTCTTCTCACACTCCGATATATTTTACGCAGTCTTGTATTTTTCTATCTTCAACCTAGAATATTCTTCCTGTAGAACTTCCTTCTCCTTCTGAATTTTATACCAATCGGTTGTCACAGCTTCATGTCTCCATTTAATCTCCCGTGCAATGGATGTGTGCTGTGCATGTAGCTCATTTAAGGGTAAAAATAATGTGACCGAGTTATTTCTAAATGACTTACCGCTTTTTGCATTTCTTGAGTGGGAAGGGTTAGAGTTGTAGATGAAATATTCAGTTTTTGATGTAGCGATGTTTCCTTCATCTACACGACAGGGTGTGTCTACAAACTACTCAGATGTGTCTCTGAGAGTGCTTCCTCAACATTTCTTCCTTCTCCCTTGGTTGTCAGTATCAACTGCTTTATTGCCGCAAACTTTTCTTCGATTTGTAGCAGATTCCCTCTTGCTATGTTGCAAGATCTTCGATCTCACCCTTTGTAGCCATATTTTCCATGGATTCTTCAGTTGAATTTATGACCTCTATGCCAATTTGTTCAACACCATATGCATCAGTTTCTAAAAAAGACTGGGTTTGGACATTTTTCTTTTCTTCTTTGAAGACCCTCTAGGATGAGTTGTCTCTTTTATTTTCTCAGTTGGTGCAGATTCATGTGTGGGTTTAAGAGGAATCTCTGTGTTGAAATTTTCCTCTTCTATGGGTGTTGGCTTATTTGGTTGTTCCTACTGCGCAAATGCTTCCTCTTCTGTCAATGGAATATTCCACTACGCATCCCATCCTTGGACGATTTGCGCAATATCATCTTCGGAACAAATAAACATGGTGGGAAACCACTACTTGTTAGGATACCTTTTGGCATGAAGGTAAGTATGATGCATTCCAATTTTTAAACGCACAATCCCCTTCTATGATTCAACTATGTGAGGCTGTATGCGTGGAGTCTCCCATAAAATGAACCTAATCTCCTCATTGTACAAGAAAAAATTGATGCTTTTTTCTTCCTGTCTACGCACAATCTTAGAAAACCACATGTTTGTATATCTTGTTGCTAAGAAAGGTCTCCTGTTCCTGTCAAAGAATTGAATCCCCTCTGGTTCCTTCCATCCTATGAGCGCAATACATATCAATAACCATGTATAATGAAAGGGATTACCTTTTTCATGTGCTTCCAGACAATGTTCAAAAAATTCATTCAGTAGGAAAGTTGACTAGTTCATCTGCACTCCATCCACACACGTCTCTGCAACTGCAATGATTGGTGCCGGGACATAGTCTTGGCGAATCTTCCGGAATAGATTGCATGCAAGTAACTGGAAAATAAATCTCACATCATCTTCCTTTATCTGCACGAATGAAAATCCTCTACTGGCCCGTTGAGTTCCATATTTTTCATCCATCTTCTTTCGAAGTGATTTTTCTTGTCTCCTGTGATTGTCTCAATCATCTTGGAATCAATGGAGATAGGCCTAGTTATCCACAGGTACCCACCATGCACTTGCAATAACAAAAAATTTGCACACATTCTCACCTGTGGAGTTCTTCCAAAGTGAGGGATTTCCAACAGGTTCAGTATTCCTGATTTTGACAGTCCATTTTCCCATGTATTGAGATCCATTACAGTTGGTACCTTGGGATATGGGCCAAACTTCTTGTCCATGTAGTTATCCATAATCAGTTCATGAAAATTTTCATGGTCGGTAACATCATGATCAACAAATGTGAACTTGCGCAGTTGTCCGAGTAGATTTTCTTCCACTATAACAACTTTAGAAGCCTTCCATCCTTTTATGTATGTGTCTTCTACATTGGTCAAGTTAACATTTGGTGCATCAAGTTTTCTAGATGGAATGTTGTCACGAGGAACCCTTATTGGATTTGATGAGGACGCACCTACAAATTCTCCCTGCACATTCACTGATGGTTTCTTTGTCTTGCATTGTCTCTTGGGTTCCATGTCTTCCAAGCTTCAACCTTTCAATCACAACTGTTCACTCTGTAGCTAAAGGGTGAAAACGCGAAGTTGGGTAACAGTTTTGGCTTGTTTTTGACAAACACAACTGCTAAATTTTATGTTTTTCAACTTTGACCTCTTCAAACCCATATCTCCCTTAGGAATTTCAACTTGAAGTAAACAAAAATGTTTTAGAGAATTGAATTAGATTTCTACTTGTATTTTTTTAAATTTTTTTTATGGACATATCGTGGGACAAATTTGGTGCTCACCAATGACGTATACTTGAAAAGTTTAGGTATGGATAATGAGTGACCAACATTAGCACTAGTTTTTTGAGAGATGGTTATTCATTTTAAGGTAAAACAATGTATGATCATAATCTACACACACTGCACTCTTGCATGGACTATATTTTGAGGTTTTTTGGACTTGAGAACTATTTTTTATTATTGATCAAAATATCATATGTTCAGAAAATGGTGCCTTATCGACACATGTTGGTAAGCTTCAATTTTCTTTTTAGTGTGACTCTTATTGAAAAAAAAAAAGTACACTTTTGAAGAGGATGGGGCAAGGAAGATCTCTGTGAAGATTTCAAATTTTTTGGTGCCGTCTTTTAGAGTAATAAAATTCTTAAGGGATAAGGTTTAGAAAAAAATTATTATTAAATAGAAATTAAATCGAAATGAAACAATTATTATATCATTGGAAACTAGATTCAGATATGAATCCATTTATACCAAGTCTGACAAATAATATTTAAAATTTGCAGGGGTTTGGGCTTGCTGAAGTTGTAGGTTCTAGAAAGATGCTAGATATTTTCGTAGGTTTTGTTGACCATGAACTCTCGGCCGAAAAAATATCTTTCAAATTCTTGGTTGAGAGTTTAGTTCAAACTCTCATCCGAGAGTTTTTTTTTAAATTTAGCGCGGTGATTGTTTCAAACTCTCGTCCTAGAGTTTTATTAAACTCTCATCCTAGAGTTTTTTCAAACTCTCGGCCTAGAGTTTGAGGTTGAATTTTTTTCGCGTGATCATCCACACGCACTAGTTTTTTTTTCACTCCGTTGTCATAAAAGTGTTTCCCAACTTCACATTTTCACCCTAAAGTTCGCAATAGACATGAGGGGTTTCATACTGGATATATTCACGACTTATAAGGAATTGGAATCCTTCCTTCATCATTAATGAATTACATTCTTTGTGGATTTACCTAGATTTGGTCCATTTTCAAAAATTGAAATGTTTCGATTTTCTCAATATTTTTATTGATCTTGTCCAAATTCAATTAACCATATTCTTCCTCTAAATGTTGATTCTACCCAATAATTAATTACCACTACGGTCACTACCCCATTGGTCATTAATGCTTACCTTTTGTCGTAGTCTACTTTGGCGCACACATGTTTTACTGCGACAGGTTAGGCTATTTGTAAGTTAATCTTGCGTTGGAGTGGAGATAGATTGGTCTCCCAATCTCTCCACAGTTTCATTTTTTAATCCATTACTGTCATCTGTAGAATTCCTTTTCCAAATCATTCTACATTGTCCTTTTCTTTGGTTTGTAGGATTATTGCTTCTTCTATAAAAAATAAGATAATATTCCTCACTTGTTTTCTTCTTCCAGTATTTGACAGGTTTTTTTTTAATTTCCACAGTCTTAAGCTTTATTGACAATTTTATTGTACTTGTAATAGACTATATTGTTACATAATTTTCCAACATGCCTAGTCATTGTACACTTCCAACATTGAACAGTTCTGCATGAACATAGTTCATTTACTTGCACAATATTGTTTTTCTCTTGATCAGTTTCCTTGTTTTCTTTCTTGAAAGAATGCTCTTATTTCCTGTTGATGTCACCCTCGTATCCTAAACCATATTTTTTAAAGGGCGATCTCTTCTTGCCAAGAATTTCATTTAATACTTTTGTGCTTTTGGAAAACTTGTCATTTGTCCTTAGTTGAGTTTGCAGTCCTTCAACTTCTTGTTCCTTTTCCTGTAATTGAGTCCTCTGTTCATCAAGATTCCTCTTATACTCAGAATTCTTCTCTTTTAGAGAGATGGTGTCAAGATGAATTGTTTGAAGTTGAATTTTATGATCATCACTTTGCTTTTGAAGTCGATCTTTTAGTAAAAGGAGTTCTTCATTTGACCTAGCAACTTTCATTGGATAACTTCTAGTTCTCTATAGCTGATTTCTTCAGTTTTCTTTCCAGAGTATTAATATTCAACTTCTTAGTTTGACAAATTTTATCCATTTCCTGTAATTTATGCGAGAATTTGTCACATCCTGAATCTAATTCACTGAAGAAACCTCACAATTAGTTTTGCAAGAATGCATAGAAGGAAGAAAATTTAAGCATAACACATGAGAAAAAGAAACTCAATTTAGTAAAACTCCATATTCATGATATTATTAAACAATAAGAGTACAATAAATAATACACATCATGATAGAAAATCGAATGCACTACAAGAAATTCAAAAATCTCACAGAAAAATAGACTTACTAAAAGCTAAAAACACCCAATAATGGCAACATCAAGTTTCCAAGTTAGTCAAGGACCTCACGAATTAGATAAATTAGATATGACAACTAATAAGTGATGAAAAATCAGTAATATGATGGATTTTGGAGAGAAAAATATGGAGGATGTGTTGGCCTAAAACTAGAAAGCTTTCCAAGTCCATAAAAGCACCTAGCTTTATCCTTATCCACTCAAAAGCAAAAAAAGTAGGACAAAACTGTGTAAAAGTAGGAAAGCTCTCTTACCAATTCTGGACTATCATAAAAAGTAGATAGAATCAAAGCATATAAATCTGGGGGTGCTCATGTGGATAATTATGACAAGTGTGATCCTAAAAAGGAAATATGGGGCCAACTACCTAGTCAAATATCTAGGAAAGTATAAGAAATGAATAATACTTTATATCTAAAGTCTAGATAGGTTTTTAATATTCTAACACCCCCCCTAAGCCTGGATTAGAGTTACTAATATATGATTAGGGACCAAGCAACAAGGCTTATGGTCACCCCATTACAATTATTATCTGTCCATGTAAACTGAGGAAATAGGGAAAACCTCATGGGAATAAAACCCTCCCTAGATAATGGACATGTGCACACCAAAAATTAATGCTACCCCAAATTCAAGTAGGTGTGAACTTGATCAGATGTATGGAGGTATCTTCCTCTTGGGAAGAAGTGGATCATGCTCCAAAAACATGTGCTTGAATTATCCATTAGTGGATGCAAGTGAATCTGGAAGCTCTTTGAACTTTCTCTTTGAACCAAACTTGATCAGAACAAATCCATGAATATGGAAACCATTCTGGAACTTGAATTTCGATCCACATGAGGTAGAATCAGTTCCAATCAGATTTGATTGCTCTTGAAACTTGAAATTATGATTAGTGGAAGTTAAATAAGCTCCAAGAATTGATAGATGGTCTCTTGAGATATCATTTGAACGAGCAGGGGTGATATGAGAACCAAAATCACCAAAATATGCTTGATACTTGAACCCAAGCGAATGGTAGTGTCCTCCATATTTAGTGAAACTATGAGAACATCTTCCAATGATAAAATAGAAGTACATATGAAGCATGTGATCAAGGAGAGTGAATGCATCACCTCCAAACTCTGATTTGACCTCCAAAACATTTAGTAGATCATCATTTTGCACACTTGAAGAATCATGTGAAAAAGAGGATTCAAAAACCTCTTAATATTTTAGAGCATGAACTGGCTTATCTTACTCAGGATTCAAAATAGAAGACTCATAGGAGAACATGAGAGAGAGATGGAAATCTTCATCTTCAACAACTATATGTATTGAAGAAATTTATGCAATTTCTTCTTCTTTTCTTTGAACAACTTCTTCAAAGATAGTTGAGTCCGAGACATCATGAGGGAGAACACGCAGGGATGTGTCCATAGGTTCACTCCATGCAACAATATTATGCTTATCTAGAGCCTTGTCCAAGTTGGACCATAGGTCAAAAGGATAGTCTGCAGAACCAATAAGGTAGTGCATTTTTGAAGACACTGCCAAACACATAACTCTGAATTCTCTATCACAGTCATTCAACCATTCATTCTTCTCTTCAAAGGACTCTGGCTCGCTCACAACATGAATTGTCACATCATAGAGACATTGTATCTTTATAGATGCAACCATCTTTGGCTTCCACTCAACATAATTGAAGGGAGTAAGAGGAGGAACAAATTTTGAATCCATGAAGTTGTACCTGCACAAAAGAACTACAAAAAATACTTAGGAGGACATTCAGTAAGCACACGGCTCTGATACCATGTGAGGATTTGTCACAGCCTGAGTCTAGTTCACTGAAGAAACCTCACAATTAGTTTTGCAAGAATGCATAGAAGGAAGAAAATTTGAGCAGAACACATGATAAAAAGAAACTCAATTGAGTAAAACTCCATCGTCATGATATTATTGAACAATAAGAGTACAATAAATAATACACCTCATGAGAGAAAAAGAATTCACTAAAGGAAATTCGAAAATCTCATAGAAAAGCAGGCTTACTAAAAGCTAAGAACCCCCAATATTGTGGCAAGGTACACCAAGGGGTTTTTTTAATGCCCTCAAGTGTGTGAGGAGCCAAATTCAGATCCTTGGAGGTGATGGAGCCTTCAATGTGCCGCAGGAAGTAGGTGGTCCCGTAGTTTTGACAGTAGTTCAATTATCGAAGGAATAGTTGTGCAAGTATCGCATGGGAAATGAACTGATAACATGCACTATAGTGTAGGTTAACAGTGGTTCAGCCACACGACCTCTTGTTTTGACTGATCTTGGGAATTTTGAAATCATGTTGGATTTTGGATTTGTTGAGGATGCCTTTGGTGAGCTGCCTCATCATGAGCCAACTTGCTCATTTTCTATAAGTTTTTGTGAATGACACTATCGCTAGCTAATCACCAAGTTAGGGAAGTGTCCTTTAGTCTTCTCCTAAGAAAAAAAATACATAACAAGCAAGAATGAATATAAATATTTATATAAAATACAAAAGCTATGCATATTTATCTAGTGAATGGGATAAAAGCATAAAAAATGGGTTAAAAGGTATCTCTGTCAAGGCTATAGATGCCTGTTGGCATTAGTGGCCATCCATATGGTATTGGTGGTAAAACTATATGAGAATTGTTGGTTATCATAAACTGTTTCTTTTTGTGCTAAGATGACAGAGAATGTGTTTTCTATCTAATGCCTGTTTATTTTTAAGTTTTTCACTCCCATAAGTTAGTTGTAGGGAAATATTTTAGTTGTTGCAGCTGGCTGAAAATATCTAGAAATGCTTGTTATGTGGAACCCACAACACAGAACTAAAACTTTGTTTGAATTGCAACCTCCAGTTTTATTCATCTATGCACATGCTAACTGTTGAATTTCAGTTAGAGATAACTAGTACACCCAACCAATCGCAATTTGTTGGCCTTCCCAAACAAATAACCTTACATTTTGCAAAAATAAATGCCCCCCCCCTTAATGAAATGGTAAAGTATGTTGTAATTTCCCAATTTATTGCTTTATTATTTTTCATCTTCTATTATAAATGTTCTATTGGTTTCATTATTTTCTTTGAATTGGGATTTTAGTTCATTTGGTTGAGCTAGATTTTGGTACAAAAAAAGAGAGATTATTTTCTCTATTCTCTTTTGGATCATTCATCGACTTGAACTTGTTGGTGACATTCATCTCAAGGCTAATTTTGGGATTTTCATACCGCAAAACAAGATCATGATCAATTTTGAATTCCATGACTGCAAGCATGAAATTCAAAATAATTCTTATGAACATTTGTCTTATCACTATCGATTTTGATATTGCAATACTATGCATATTTCTTTTGACTAATATGAAGCAAGGCTTAAGCTATCTATTTAATTGAATTTCAAATGTTTAGTTTCATAACAAACATCTATAAAATTGCTAGAGTAAAGTATGTTGAAATATAAGGATGGGTACTTTTATTAATCCATGATTCAACTCATTTCCTTATGATGCCAAGGGAAATTTTTATTGTGATTTTTTTTTATTATTATTATTATTATTATTATTTTATTTATGTTTTATCTATCATTCTAACTCTGTGTTGCTTCATTTAATGTGGAATAAAACAAGGTCAAGCTTACATTATGAATTTGGTGATCATTTGATAATATGTTCTATGATCTGTTTTGGTATCATAAAGCTTGATCGATTGTGTAGCTAATCTGGTCAATGATCATATTTCCACTTTATATATTTGGGAATCTCAAGTGATCTCAGTTCTATGGAAATCACCACCTTTGATAATGAAACATTCTGCATTTTTTATATTATCATTTTATCTATGACAAGGTCCGAATTCTTATTTGCATAGACTTAGCGGTTTTCTTTTCAACAACCAAGGTCTTTAAAATTGTTTATTTTTGACTAACTATTATTCATATGCACATAATAATGAAAAATGTTATTGTTTTTTTAATCCTATTCATTTTTAGTACCTTGGTTATATATATAATTTTTTCCACTATTGTTCTATTTGGGTTATATATTTCCATGGATCAATCGTTAAGGCTTCATAACTAACATTGGAGTGACCATGCAATTTAAACTATGTATCCACGACTCATTGATCTACTATGATACTATATCGAGGATGAGTGTCGATTTTACATATGTCTTGGTTACTATTTTGGTTTGATCCTCATCACCTAGGTTAGGATCTTTGCGTTAATTCTAAATCCTAACCTTATTTAAAAACCATGAATATTAATCTACGAACGTGGAAACATTTTATTATGGTCTATTTCCTAGATATTGTCATGATTAATGGTTAATACATGCAATGATCCCTCATTAGTATCAACCACTGCGGAGTGACTCTAATTGAATTCATGTCATTTCCTAAGTTTTGTGGGTTACTGAGTCAAGTTATGGTCTTGATAGATATTGCACTTTAATTTAACACGTAGTTGGGAGAGTATTATATAATTATGGAATATCCGGTTCTCTCATTCATAGCACTCATTGTCTTGGCAGGATTAACCCATTCGATCATCCCCGATCACCATAGTATTTTTCAAGTGTTTGAGAGTTTTGTTCCCTACTTTCTCTTCTTTGCAAAGGGTTGGGGGGACTCCATTTTTTAGTTCTAAGCGCATCCATGGTTATTTGCTTACCTTTCATCTGCTAGATAATTAACCATTGTAGTGATACCTGGTACACATTTCATCTCCTCCATGGGATTGATAAATAGTTTTGAGCCAAAAAATATTGGATGGGTTGAGTTAGATGAATGTTTGGCTCATTTTTTTGCGAGTGTGGGTTGGTTGAAGTTTATATAGAAGTTTCACGGTTAGAATAGAGCACTCACTCTTACGTTTTCCCGATATTTTGATGGCAAGAGGGTTTGAGTGGGTGATGTCGAATTCAAATTGAACGAGGGTTTCATTGCGTTGGAAACTGAATTACCTCTTATGGGAGAGAGGTGGTTTATTAATTCTCAGTTACAGAGCATCCCTTGGAGGAATTTGATGGTCAAGCCCACTTCTGTCGTTATCAATAAAAAAGGTATGCCCAGAACCCTATTTAAAATTGAATAGCAAGACTTGTTTATGGTTTTGTGTCAGTATGTTACATGGGAGTTTCATTTCAATTTAATCTTTCTCTACCACCTCCTTCTATTTATGGAATTTCTAGGGTTTGATTTAAACCTACCGTACTTCCTCTTGATGAGCCTCAATACCATGGATTTGCATGTTCGACGAGTTTGCAATCATTCACCCCGAAGTTGTTTCATTTTAGTCTAACCCGAATCTTGTTGGAGCATAAGCTTCATCAAATTGGTGATAACTAGCATATTTTTTTGATTAGAAACATATTTGAAGAACATCCTCCCGAGGTAAATGATCTTTCTCATAGCATTTTGCTGGAAGCACCTCAGGGCATTGACCTCATTCATGGTGATAAATCTCAAGTTCCAATGTCGAATGATGAGATGCATGACCAACATTTGTTTGTTTCTATCCCTCAAGGAATTTCTATCGTGAGTGATCAAAGCCCTAATATACATATCCAATATTTAGCACACACTGTACATGGACGGAATAAACAAATTGATAGTCAGGTTTTGAAACCTTCTGAAATTACTGGTTTGATTGGTAATTCGTCTAGGTTAAAAGATGAAGAAATGTTTTCTTCAACCTCTATTTTAAATGAGGATGGTGAAAATGGTCCTTGTAATAGCCATCAGGAAACCGTGCAACGAATTATTGAACAAGACCTTGGAAGGATGGGGGTGTAATGTACCCAAAATCCTCAATACACTTGTAGGCAAATGGGGTATAAATTTTTCCTTTAACTTTATCCAAACAACCAAATATATTAGTTTTGGTATGATATTATAATCATTAATAAAATGTATTCCTATATTCCTACTGGTAAGAAGAATTACATATTTATTCTAACAACCTTTATCATAAAATAATTTAAGATTCTTAACTTTATAAGGTCATATTATACATTTGAAAGCTTCTTGGTTAATATTTAGTCATAACATTATCCTCATCAACTTAGTCACTAGCATAAGGTCATGACAAATAATCCATTTAAGCGTCTTAGGAGTACGACTACTCCATAATTATAATAGTCCTTTACCTTAAATACACAACCATTTACTCTATGTAAAAAATTCACTTTATTGTAATTAATATATGGGATAACATAAATACATCATAACTCCTTATTATTACATAACCCCCTTCTAATTTCTTAGTAGCAAGACTAATGGCCAATGAAAAAGACTAATAACATTCTATTAGTTAAAATACTTTGTTTATTTATAATAGCATCGTCTTCTTAGATTAATTGTACAATATAAATTTAGCCACTTGAGGCACCCTGCATTCATGATTTTAGTCCCACCAGAGTTAGTTCCCTACATTTTAGGAGCTAACTCAGTGATATAGTTCAGTCCACCTGAGTTCCTGACTCTAGTGGTAGGTTTGAGCTCCGATCACCATTGATTGTGATCTAATGTGCTCCTTTTTGGTTGATTAGCATGGAAAACTGACTATTGCGCCCTTCTTCATCAGTTAACTAACAATAGTGATCCACATCACAGTTGGCAAGTCATCAACGTTGATGCAACTTCGACAAGTTTCAACTTTGACACGACTTCAACTCGACATGTTGTCTCCGACAGGTTCCGAACTGGACACAACTCCGACGAGTCTCAAATTCGACACACATCAACATATTCACACCTTCGACATGTTCAAAAACCTCATAGTTCATAACATCGACAAGCAGCGTCGACATGTGACCAGCGACTGTCGAACTTCGATAGACTATCTCTCTGTCTTCCAGTTGACTGTAACGGTTGAACTGTTGAACCGTTCTAACTTCTTCTTTGTAACTAAACATAACGGGAAGGCACCCAAGCATCTCAGACATCTATATAAGCATGGATAATATTGTACCATACATCAATGATTTACCTATTTTACACCTAATAAAAGAACACTTCTCATTCCTGTATATTGTCTGCACATATTGTGTTTATCTATGTAGTGTAATCCTTCTTTGCTCATTCTGCTTATTCTTAATTGATTCCGCCATAACAGAGCCGAATCATTCACTCGAACTATTGTCCCCCTCGTGCTTCTTGGACACGACCCGGATCATTGGTATCATAGAAGACTCAAATCAGAGCATTCAGTTTTCATGCTTAAGTTCTGCGTATACACTTCTCTCAAAGTTACCTAACTTATGTCGGTTCAAACTCGCTCGCAATCTCAGCAATCCAAGCGGACACTACCTTGAAAGATGACAGAAGAAACAAACAACAAACATGCAACCGACGAGACAACACAGCTTATTGAGCAAGCTCTGGCTCGACAACGGACAAAAATGTTCACCCAGTTCAACGAGATTCTCATGCGATTCACTTCAACATTCGGAGGATCTTTGATGAGAACTCACTCCGATAAAATCAGCCCCTTCAAAGTGAAAATGAATTTGGACATACCGAATCTTGAAGGTAATATTGATGCGGAATCCGTCGACAATTGGGTACTACAATTGGAATCCTATTACGCTGTAAATCAACTCTCAGAAGCTGAAAACACCACCATTGCATCCTTAAATATGTCAACCTCTGTGCACTGCTGGTGGGAGAACCTATCGACAAAGATGGAGAAAAGAAGAGACCCCATCGACACATGGGATAAATTTGTTGAACACATCTGAAAGGAATTTTACTCGCCGAAATACCTCGAGCAACAGTATAAGAAGTGGAAGAAACTATGGCAATGGAAAGACCAATCAATACAGAGTTACACCGATGATTTCTACCGACTCATGGCTAGACTTGGTGTCCAATAAGAAGAGAAATTGCTTGTTCTGAAGTACTTTAGTGGATTGTCCCAGTACATTCAGCAAGAGATGGAATTTCTGACTGTCAATATGCTTGCGGATGCTTTCCACTATGCCAACAAACTAGAAACCAAGCAGAAAGGAAAAGTGTGCTTCGCGACAAAGCCGACATCAGGATGACCACTCAATAAGAAGGCACCAGTCGACTTCGACAAGTTGAAATATTCTCAGCCAACACCGCCAAAGCCACACCACGGGAAAAATCCTTTTCACAAGAGGAAACATAGCAAACAACTGCCGACCGGAAAATGGTGCGATTACCACCACTCATCTTGGCATGATACGTCTGAATGTAAAGATTGTAAGACATTTTTGGAAAAAGTGTCAACCTCCGACGCGTTCGACAAGACAGTGGAAGAATCTGATCCAGATGCAACGACCCTTTTGACCTCGACCACTCCATTAGCCTCGACCATCGTCGATGAGGAGGAACAAGAACGCCTGTTCCATACAAGGATATGGGTCCAGAGCAACCCATTGCATTTGATTGTGGACAACGGGAGCCAGAAGAATTTGTTTTTGAAGATCGCGTGAAGAAATTAGGTCTTCCTACCACTTCGCATCCTCAGCCTTACAACATCGGTTGGATGAAGGATGGACAAGAACTTCGGATCACTCGATAATGCAAACTCGCCTACTTCATAAAACCTTTTGAAGATGAAGTACTTTGTGACGTGGCACCACTCTTCGTAGTCGATGCCCTATTTGGGAAACCTTACCTCTGGGATAGACATGGAAGTTATAAGTCACAGCCTCAGAAGGTGATTGTCAGAATCCAAAATCGATGGTTCAACATACCGGAGCGTCAACCTACACCGACAGTTGCAATGATATCTGCCAAACAAACAAAGAAGCTCATCAATCATGCTCAGAAGTTCGCATTAATCATGATCAAGCCGTAACATTCTAAGAAGACTGCAGCATCAAGTCGAGTCACCGACCAATGCAGCTCTCGATAGAAGCAGCAAGTCGATCATATTCTCGATGAGTACCAGAACCTCTTTTAAGCTCCAGACGGAGTACCTCAACATTGTCAGGTAAAACACTCCATTGAACTTGTTCCTGGTTCTTCTTTGCCTAACGCATCTGTTTACGGAAGATCCATTCTAAAAAATGAAGAGATTCACAGACAGATCCAAGAACTAATTGACAAAGGTCATATCTGACCTAGCTCCTCTCCTTGTGGAAGTCTAGTCATCCTAGTTCTGAGGAAAGACGGTACTTGGCGCATGTGCATCGACTACAAATCTCTCAACAAAATATCGGTGAAGAATCGATACCCTCTGCCACGGATAGACAAGCTCATCGACTGTCTGAAAGGTGCTAAATTCTTTACTAAGCTCGACCTCAAGTTAGGATACCATCAAATTCCAATCGAGCCCTCATATGTGTGGAAAACTAATTTCAAAACCAAGGAAGGATTGTTTGAATGGTTAGTCATGCCTTTCGGCTTAACCAACGCACCTATGACCTTCATGCGACAAATGGATAATCTTTTTCGACCTTTCAACGACAAATGGTTTATTGTCTTTCTTGATGATATACTAATTTTCAGTTGATCATGGGAAGAACATGTCGGACATCTTCGACAAGTCCTCAACACTCTCCAGCAACATCGGCTTTATCTGAACATGGACAAGTGCTCTTTTGCGATGACCAACATCAAATATTTGGGGTATGTAATTGACTCTACAGGCATTCACGTCGACCCAGAAAAAGTACAGATCCTCAAAGATTGGACCATTCCTAGAAGCATTCAAGAACTAAGAATTTTTCTTGGTTTCGAGAATTTCTATTGACGATTCATACTCGGCTTCAATCACATAGCCTGGCCCTTGAATCAGTTGACAAAGGGAAGTGGGAAAACTGTCTTCCAGTGGACAGCAACACAACAAGCAGCTTTTGAACATCTTAAACACAAGCTCTGCACTGCATGAGTACTTGTGTTACCTAATTTGCATCATCCCTTTGAGATTGAGATAGACGCATCAGACTATGCCTTGCGCATAGTGATCACTCAGTCTGGTCACCCAGTCGCTTTTCATTCCGAGACTTTTAACGACACAGTTAGAATATACTCAACGTATGAAAAATAACTGTACACCATTGTGCAAGCTCTCAAGCAATGTAGGCATTATATCCTTAGCAAGGAAACTGTTATTCTCACTGATCATAAGCCTCTAGAGTTCGCTCTGACACAATCAAAGTTGCAGAGAAACCGACAACTCAAGTGGATTAATTACCTGCAACAATTCCAGTTGGTGATTAAGTATCAGAAAGGTAAAGCTAACGCCGATGCCGATTGCCTCAGTCGACCACCCATTACTCTCCTTTTGACAGTGATGAGTATGAATGGATACGACACAACCACTTGGCCATAGTTGTATGAGGACATCAACGAATTCTCAGCAGTATACTGATAGTTACAGACTAACAAGTTGTCGACCTCAGACTCCGACTATTTCCTGAAAGACACCTTGCTATACAAGCTTGGACAACTTTGTGTATTGACCGGTGAGCATTGACAACATCTCATTTGGGATTCTCACTATAGCAAGATTGCAGGACACTTTGGAGTAGCAAAGACACTTGCTATTTTGTAGAAGTATTTATTCTAGCCTACACTTAAATCCAACGTCAACAAGTACATTCGATCATGAGTCATTTGCACCATTGCTAAGCCACCTAATCGACGACAGGGATTGTATACACCTCTACCAGTTCCTAGTTGACCATGGGAATCTATTTCTATAGACTACTTAACGGGTTATCCTACTACCATACATCAGCATGACGCAATCTTATTAGTAGTCGACCGATTTTCCAAGATGGCCATTCGTATACCATGTAAGAAGACCATGACATCGTAGCAGACAGCTCAGCTCTTCTTTGCACATGTTTGGAAACACTTTGGTTTACCCACAACCATTATTTCCGACCGAGATGCCATATTCATCACCATTTTTGGAAGACCCTCTAGCAATTGCTAGACACACGACTCTCATTTTTTGACAGCTTTCAATCCTCAGACCGACAAACAGATGGAAGTTGTGAATCGCTTGGTAGTACAACTGCTTTGCATGTACAATCACCAGCATCAACGCATATGGGATGAAAGTATTCCATACATATAGCACAATTACAATCGTGCTTAGCACAGCTCTATAGGAAAGAGTCCATTTGAAGTCTGTTACGGATTTTAGCCCTCAGCGCCTATTGACTTGATCAGCTCCTCGACACAGCTGAGCGACACCGACTACAACCAGCGAGAAGTTGATAAAGCAGTCAAGTTCAAAGATCAGATATGCGACATCTAGAATCAAGCACATGAAATGTTACACAGAGTAAACGAGAAATATAAGGCTCGACACGACAAGCATCATATTCCTCATTCATTCCAAATTGGGGATAAGGTCTAGTTACATCTCAAGAAGGAGCGCTTCACAGGCCCATTCAAGAAGCTCAAGACTTTGAGATATGGTCCATACAATATTCTTCCATAGATTGGCGAGAACGCTTTCCAACTCGACATTCCTGCATGCCTGGGTCTGCATCCAGTATTCAATGTGGATCTACTTCGACCATACCATGCACCCTTGTTGGAACAGAACGACTTGCAGACAGCAGAAGTCGAAGACATCCATCCAGATGTTCAGGAGCCTCTTCGTCATGACACCATTGTGGGACAAGGAGTACACCATACAAGGACGAACACAATTCCCTTGTTTCAGGTTTCCAAGGCTGGCTAGATCCCATCTCAAGGAAAGTGGTACTCTGTTACTGAATTAACCGACAAGTTTCCTCACCTTCGCGAGCAAACAATGGGGTCCATTGTTTCTTAAGGAAGGAGGTATGATCCGCATCGCAGTTGGCAAGTCATCGACGTTGATGCAACTTCGACAAATTTCAACTTCGACACGACTTCAACTCGACAGGTTATCTCCGATAGGTTCCGAACTCGACACAACTCCGACGAGTCTCGACTTCGACACACCTCGACATATTCACACCTTCGACATGTTCAACAACCTCACAGTTCACGGCATCAACAAGCAGAGCCGACATGCGACCAGTGACTGTCGAACTTCGACAGACTGTCTCTCTATCTTCCAGTCGACTATAACAGTTGAACTGTTGAACCGTTCTAACTTCTTCTTTGTAATTGAACGTAACGGGAAGGCACCCAAGTGTCTCAGAGATCTATATAAGCATGTATAATATTGTAACCTACATCAATGATTTACCTATTTTACACCTAATAGAAGAACAATTTGCATTCCTGCATATTGTCTGCACATATTGTGTTTATCTGTGTAGTGAAATCTTGCTTTGCTCAATCTGCTTATTATTAATTTCTTCTGCCATAACAGAGATGACTCTTTCAGTCGAACTGTTGTCCCCCTCGTGCTTCTTGGACACGACCCGGATCAAGTAGCTGCAGTTAATTGACAATCAATTGAGTTTGGTGGAGTTTGGAACTCTCAGAGCACTCTGGTGGTGACAATTCCTATGCTATACTGACAGGGATTCAAAATCTCCTTGGATAATCAAATTCTCTCCATTGTATTATATCTTTTGACTATACTAATTAATGAATTATGACACACATTTTTGTGCACATCTGAGTTTCAATGCATGGTTAATTTTACTGCTAATTCCATTGCAATTTTCACTGTAATTCATCATTTTTCCTAATTCTTTCACTGTGAGGTATTCTCAGGCTCTAAGATCTACTGTGAATTTCACATGGCATCATAGCTTGTGATAGCTTAGGTTGAGCAACTTCTTTCATTAGTGCACCAGAAGCCTCTATATTTACGCAGCAAATCCTGGTGCCATTGCATTGAAGCCATTGGAGAAATCCTTTGGAGTCTAGCCATGAGTGAAGGATCTAGATAAAAGTGCCTATTTCCCTAAAGAAATGGTTAGTAGATTCAGTAACTAGTTTATCTCCAAAATTGAGAGTTTTTTGTAGGATTTTGAAAGTTATTCAATGCAACAGTAACACTAGTTTCAGTTTGTATTCGCTCCAACAGTTACACATGGAGAGTTTGAATGCTACCTTGTCTCCAAGAATCCTGACACCCTTCAATTATCTTGATTGGAGGGATGATATGCAAATGGTATTTCACAACAAGCGTATGTACAGGGTCACAATGGGAAAGGAGGGTGAACCTCAGGTATCTATTGAGAAGAAAAAGTGCCTGAACAGATTAGATGAAGCTTTTGGTTTTATATGTATTCACATCTCTAGAGATTTGTTTTTCCACCTTGATGGATTGAAGAAACCAAGAGAGGTTTGGTTGAAGCTTGAGTATCTCTTTGGAAAGCAAGATGAGCTTATAGAATACATTCTGGAGAATGAATTAATTACTCTTCAACCCAACAGTTTCGAAACCATACAATAATTCTTTTCTAAATTCATTTCCTTGGTTATGTAGTGCAAACAATATGGAATTGAGAAGAAGGATGAGCAGCTGGTGCTATCCATCCTAAGCAATTTTGGTCCTGAATTTTTAATATTTGTTTCTACCTTCCATTCAGGGATATTGCCAATCCCCAATTGGACCTTCTTCATATGCATTCACAGAATCTCTCATCCAAGAACAAGACAAACTAATTCAGATAGGTGCCTTGAAGGCCTCCAAAAATCAAGCTCTTATGGTTGGGGAGTAAAAAAGTGTGAATTCTAAAGGGAAGTAAAAAGGAAGGGACAAGAAGAAAATTGAATCCAAACCATATGAGAAGCCTGATCCATAAGAAGGAGCCTCCATCTCCAAGAAGGATACGCAAAATGGGTTTGAGAAGACCAAGTGTACTTATTGCAAGAAAGGAAACCATCTAGAGAGATCTTGCATGAAGAATAAGATAGATCAAATGACCAAAATTATTGAACAACACAACATTGCCCTCCCAGAAGGTGTAAGGGAGACTGAATCTGGAAGTGAGACAAATGATCATGATAGATGCCATGCACTAAAGGATGGGTTCTCACAATCACAAGCCTTCCTCATTGATTTTGGAGCCTCCAACCACATGGTTTTCTCCAGAGATCCATTTTCTTCTCTAGATCTCACTGATGGTCCTAATATTCACATGGGAGATGATTCACAGGTCTCTGCTAAAGGGAAGGGAACAATACAACTAGAGCATGGATAGTTCAAAAATGTTCTGTATGTGCCTTGTTTAATAACAAACTTGTTATCTGTTTATCAGATGACACACACAGGTTCACCAAAGAATTTTGTTTTTGGAATTGACACAATTGAGATTGCAGATATCTCCTATGGGAAGCTAATAGTGAAAGGTGTTGCAAACCATGCCTCAAATACATATGAATTCTCTCATTTTTTCCCATACTCTCTTTCGACTCATGATGTCTCTTCTGATGATCCAGTTTCAGATTCCTAAGACGAGGACCAAGATCTTGATGTCAAGTATGAAGTTCAAGCATATCTAGATCCAGATCCAACCACTTCTCCCAATCCATGGCCAAGGTCAAAATGGGCTCACAAAGTCCTTAAATCTGTTGGAAACATAGTTGTGGATCCATCTGACCATAGAAGAACTAAATCTTAGTATCGAGATGAAAACCTTGCACTATGTCATATAGATCCACTTCTCTCAAAGAGGTGCTACATGATGGTGGGGTCTGATCCATAATCCTTCAAAGAGACTTTCCATGATGGATATACAACCAAGTACAAAGCTTGGTTGGTTGAAAAAGGGTACTCAAAGGTTCATGGTTTGGAATACAATGAGTCATTCACCCCAGTATAAAGAATGGATTATGAAAGACTTGTTTTGGAAAATGTAGCTTCGAAATAGTGGGAGGTACATTAGAGGAGCAGATCCAGATCCAACACCTACATTACTATCCTACATAGGAGCATACTGCCTACATTTTTACAAAGTATTTCACTTAGAAGAGATTTTCCTTCTCTACTTGGTGTGAAGGTTGTTTGAGTTTCTTGTTGTTCATTTTTGAGGGGGGGTTTTATTCCCAAGAATTTTTCACCATTTCCTTAGTTTCATGAAAAATTATTTTTTATCATTATTTTGATTGTATTAGTGACCTTTGGTCTCAGTAACTAGGGCCCAAGATGTATAAGTTTGGATTAAGGGGAGGTGTTAGGATAATTAATACTCCAACCTTTTCCACCTTAGCATTATTTACCTTTTCCTAGTAGTTGATGATCTTGTTAGCCCTTTAGTGGTGTGCAGATGTCATCAAGGACCCATTAGAAAATTGATGCACCTTGCATGCATGATTTTAGGCCCACTAGAGTCAGTTCCATACATTTTAGCAGCTAATTAAGTGATTTAGTTCAATCCACTTGAGTTCCCGACTGTAGTGGTAGGTTTGAGCTCTAATCACCACTGATTGTGATCTAATGCACCCCTTTTTGGTTGATTTGCATGGAAAACTGAATAGTTCACCCTTCTTCATCATTTAACTAGTAGTAGCTTCAGTTCACTGACAATTAGTTGAGTTTGGTGGAGTTTGGAACTCTTGGAGCACTCTAGTGGCGACAATTCCTATGCTAGACTGGAAGGGATTCAAATTCTCCTTGGATAATCAAACTCTCTCCATTATATTATATCTGTTGACTATACTGATTAATGAATTATGACACAAATTTATGTGCACATCTGAGTTTCAATGCATGATTAATTTTACTACTCATCCCACTGCAATTTTCACTGTAATTCATCATTTTTCCTAATTCTTTCATTGTGAGGTATTCTAGGGCTCTAAGATCCGTTGTGAATTTCACCGGGGAGGGCCTTGGCTTGAGACCCTTTCCAAGAAATGGTACATTATACACTTACATTTGTATTTCAATTACATAATAATTGGGGTTACAAAGGATATTACATCCTCCCCCCTTTAAAAATAACACCTTCCTTGGTGTTCATGCCCTTCAAAACTTCATCTTTAAATTTCAATTGTCTTTACGAAACACCATTTTCGATTATTTTTCTTTCTTTTCGAAAATTATATTTCTTCAACATCTCTGCTTGTATATATGTAAGGTTCTTTTCCTTTCATGACTTGCATTTTACACATGGAATACAAATTCTTTCTAGAATTTCAGCATAAAACATATGCATACACATGATTATTCAAATTCAAAAGTAACATAAATAATAATTTCCTTTACAACATCCTGTTGTTTCCTTTTCATAGCAACACCTTTAGAGTTCAGTTTTACTTTCAAAGCTTCTCTTTGTAATATTCTAGCATCTGCAATATCTGTCAATCATACATGATATATATAAATCATAGTCTAGGGTAGAATATTGACATATTTTTTTCATGGCACATAGCTTCACCATATATAACATCCTCTTCCATACCTCCTATATGGTAGTAATTCTTCCCAAGTACTCTTAGTCATATACCTTGAATAGTTCAACTTCTCATTCCATAGGCCACTCCTGAGCCAGGCCAAGCATACTAGACAATAATAACCCAGGGACTGTTTTCTATCTTGAGTACTAGTGTAGAGTAGTCACAAGGTTGTTTACTAGCTCTGTGTAATTCCTATAATAAAAACCCCTTTAACATAGTCCCTTCTGGACAAACCATGTTTCTTTCATGGTAACCGAGTGCTCAAGGAAATACAACTGAAACCTCCAGTGTACTAGGAACCATTACCCCCTGTAATGTTCACTCTCTGCAACTTTTCTTTTTGGGATACTGCTCTTCTTCAAATTCAGCTCTTTTTAGGTATCCTTTTATATTCTTTTCTTTTCAAGAAACAATTTGGTTTTAGTTTCTATCCATTTCTTTTATATTTAATTCATAATTAAATATTTTTCTTCACATAGTTCTAATTCTTCATTAACACTTTATGTATAAATTAATGGGTCATGTCCCTCCCTAGTATGCTTGGTCCCTCTTTTGAGCGGTCGTTCACCAAATATTTAGAGTATAATAATAATTTTATCTATATACTTTGATGCTCCAGAGTCTCTCGACTCAACATCAAATCAAAACATTTAAGTCTAAACACTTTTGATGTTCCAGAGTATCCCGACTCAACATCAAATCAAAACATTTAAAACACTTTTGATGCTCCAGAGTCTCCCGAGTCAACATCAAATCAAAAAATTTAAGTCTAAACACTTTTGATGTTCCAATTTTTTATGAACTCAACATCAAATTAATGTATTAAGTCCTCCAAGACTTTACATCTTACACTAAAACTACTATAACTCATTCCCGACAATTTCTTCAAATCAATATCAGCCGAATGACATAAAATATATTATTTTAAAAAGAGAATATCTCTTGTCATTTATCAATTCGACTATATTGTTGTTTCCCAAACAACAATGGGCTCACCTCCCCAAGTGCACATTGTTGTGACATATATCATTCCTGGATCACCCATGTTTATCTTTCACAATATAACACTCATGTATTTTTATATAAATGACTTTGCATTATGTGTACTGATAATTTCACTTTTATTTCTCTATAACATAGGTTCAACTCCATCAATTTCTACACATCATTTTATAATTTCATATTCCGATACTTCAAGTATCTTGTAAAACATGTGTACATTTTTTCAACAATACTTCACTATTGTTTATCTACACTTACTGTTTTTTTAAATCAATTGCTTTGACATAATTATTCCATCTATACACACATAACATTCTCATAAATGTTACATTTACTTCTTTCAAGTTTTTCAATAGGAATTCAAATCTACCAATTTGTTTCCTAATGTCTTTCGTATGAAGTATATACTTGGCATAAATCATTTGTGCCATCGATTTTCATATTATCAACTTCTAATAGCACCCTCCTATCCTTTCATAAGTATGCATTATTCATAATTTTACTTAGAAATTACCTCATGTATTGCTTTCCATTATTTTTTCTTCAGTTTGGCGAGGATTATTGCAACCAAGTGTTCCTGTATATTACACTTACAAATTCTTAAAGGGAGTTATGAATATCATAATCTCTTTTGATAAAGGGAGGACCTGCGTTCGAATTGTAAGAAGAATTTCTCCCAATGTTTCAATCCCTACTATGGGATCATCATCAGGAGACATTGAAGCTTTAGAAGGATTGTTTTGATATCCCAATGACCGCTATATGTAATGGAATTTAGTTAATGGAATATAGTTGTGAGGTGTCAGCTTAAAGATTAGAATTACTAGGGTATTCCTAAAACCTAATTTAATGCAATATTTAGACTATAGAGTTTAATATTAATTAAAACTTAAAAAAAAATTCATCCTTAAATAATTAATAATCAACCTGGATAATTTTTTTTTAATAATACTAATATTAATAATAGAGTTAATAAGTTGAATTATTGTTATTATTCTTACTAATGTTGACCACCCTATTATTAATGTTTTTAATTTTATATAGTAATATTAAATTCATTGTTATTATTATCATGAGTAATAAAGATATTAACTTAACCTTCATGATTTATAAGTAAAGAAAAACTAAAGCCTAAGAAAGTTATAGTTACAAACTAAAGGTAAGAGACCTAGCTACTATAAGGTTGCCTTAATCAAAGGTACCACCTAAAAACTAAAAGGAGGGGGGGGGTTATAAAACCTAAAACTAAAACTAGGAAAAATAGGGAAACAAGATTAAAAGGCCCCACATTATAATGATGAGGACAAGTACCACCTAAAAACTAAAGGGGGGGAGTTATAAAACCTAAAACTAAAACTAGGAAAAAGAGGGAAACAAATTAAAAGGCCCCACATTATAATGATAAGGACATAGAATAATAATAATAATAATAATAATGATCCATTTGCATTATAAAATCTAGAGGGACATCAAGGAATATCGGATAGCACTACAAGTTCATTAAGAAAAACTGACTAGAACATAGGAAAAATATAGAGATTATTTACTAGATTGGTTAAAGGTTTGTTTATTTTGCAACGAGTGTACAAGGGGTTTCCAAGCGTCACCAAGTTTTTCTCTGCCATCTTTATTGAGGAAATATTTACACATCACAATTTCAATTTTCTCTTTTACCTTTCTTTTCATTAGGTTTTCTTCCCTTGCTATGAGTGATGCCTTCTCCAAACAAATTTGATGTTGAGTTAAGTGTGAATGTTCTGCTAGGGATGATTTTATATGCCTATCATGCCTAAGGTTAGCGCCATGTTCTTTTAATCTTGTTGCTATGGACCTACCAATTTCACCTACGTAAGACATTCTATAGGAGAACGGGAGAAGTAACACCTTTGCATGACATGGGAGCTATTGGGTCTTTCAAAGAGTCTACTAATTTTCTTATTGTGTTGGGGGTGGGGGGGGTAAAAAATACTTTGAAATTGTGTGTTCTAAGTATTTTTTCTAGTTTATCCATGGTTCCTTTAATGTAAGGGAGGAAGATTCTTTTAATTTCCTTATCCTCTTTCTTGTTTTCATTATTTTTATCTTTTCGTGGTTTCTTAGTGGTCTCTATGGATTTCTTGAAATGATTTGTATCATAACCATTACTTTTGAAGACAACTGCAAAGTGTTCTATTTCCTAGTCTATGTGTTCATCATTGGAAATTCTAAGTTCTCTAGTGACCAATGTATTGATTACACCTGTTTTTTGCAGAGGGTAGTGGTGTGAGTTAGCATGAAGATACTTCTTGGTATGGGTATTCTTTCTATGCAACTGGTGTACTATTGATCCATCATCCTTCCTTGAGACTAGTACATCAAGAAAATGAAGACTTTTGTTTTCTTCAAGGGAAGAACAAATTATGCCCCAAAGAAGGAGCGATTTCATGTATATATGGCCTTCCTAAGGTTCACAAATATGGAGTTCCTCTTCATCCAATTGTCAACACTATTGGTTCCCCCACTTACAAATTGGCTAAATACGTCGCGGATTTGCTTAATCTTTTGGTAGGAAAAACTAGCTCATTTGTTAAGGATTCCACTAGTTGGATAAGACAAATTAGTACCGAAAAACTTGAATACAATGATATCCTTGTGAGATTCGACGTGGTTTACATGTACACAAAGATACCGGAAATGGATGCCATAAAAACTATAAGGGAGCTCACTAATGAGGACACAACAAAGCTGGTGGAAGTCTGTTTAAGATATACTTTTTTAACATTCCAAAATGTGTTTTATGAACAGGTCGAAGGCGTAGCAATGGGTTCACCCCTCTCCCATATCGTAGCAAATCTATACATGGAAATATTTGAGAAAAAGGCCATAGACTCATTCCCCCTTAAACCAAAACGATGGAAACACTACGTTGAAGACACAGATGTTTTCTAGCAACACGAGAAAGGAAACTTGGACAATTTTTTCAATCTAATAGGTAGAGAGAAACTTAGATGTGGATGATAATATTGTTTACACTTTAGTGCATAAGGATTTGAAGTTGAGCATCCTTCATCACAAGGAAGAGAATGACATGACAAAACTGTTCCATATCAAGATCTAGATCAAGAAGACCAAGGTAGATGCTCTATTCAATTTTGGTTCAAAATCCAACCTCATAGTAGCTGATCTAGTTAGCAAAATTGGGTTGTATGTTCATGATAATCCTAACCCCTATCCAATGGGATAGGTAAAAAAGGATACAATGATCAAGGTCGTGAAACAATGTAAGATAAAATTTGTTGTAATTATAGATTTTGTTGATTAAGTGGAGTTATATGTAGTACCCCTTTATGTGTGTGGTTTCATGTTTGGAAACCCCTACATGTATATGAGGGATGCAGCCTTCATGAGGAGAGAAAACCAATGCCATTTAATCAAGGATGGGAAGTTTTTCATCATTAATGAAAATAAAGGTAAATCAAATATATCATTGGTAAGTGCCAACCAAGAAAAAAAATTGAGTAGTGCAAGAAAGAAACATGTTTTTATTTTGTTACGAGAGAATCAGTTGAGTAATGAATTAGTAAGAGTAAAGGAATCCCTTGAGGGATGTACCAAAGAGAAAAACCATCAGTTTGAGGAGTTTCTACATGCATATAGAGGAGTGTTCCAGGAGCCTAAAGGGATACCGCCTAAGAGGGAAGCAGAGCAAGATATATAGTTTTTTCCTAACTCCCCATTACCAAATATTGGGCTATATATACAGCATGTCCTGGAAGTAGATGAAGTGAAGAAACAATTGTAACAGTTCTTGGAGCAGGGGGTGATTCACCCAAGCACCTCAGCTTGTGCGTCACCTACGATCATTGTACCAAATATGGAAGGGACTTGGTGGATGTGTATCGACTACAAAGCTTTGAACAATATTACATATAAGAATTGATACCCTCTTCCTAGAATTGACAATTTGTTAAAATAGTTGCAACATGCCAAGTACTTCACCAAGTTAGATCCCAAGTCAGGATACCACTAGGTATGTGTCAAAGAAGAAGACACCTGGAATACCACCTTTAAGACAAGGTAATGCTTGTATGAATGGTTGGTCATTCCTTTTGGTTTATGTAATGCACCAACTACATTTATGAGACTAATGAATGATGTTTTTTTCCCATATTTAGATTCGTTTATTATAGTGTATTTAATCGATATACTAGTGTTGAGTTTTAAAATTTGGAAATGTACTTTAGTAGGCTAAGTGTGTACCTAGATCAAGTTGTCCAAAGGGGATCTTCTCTAGACATTAACTTTATTATTATAAAGTTAAAGTGAATTTTATATTTAATGATAAAATGACTTGAGTGACATAAGTTGTCTCAACGTGCGATGAAGTCACATCCGTATATCTCAAATGATTAAGATTTAATATTAGCCATTAATAATTTTAGAGATCTAGGTTTAGGGTTTTTATCATTAAAAGAATTATAAAAGGAGTTCTAAGGACGATATTATACACTTTGTGACATTGAGTTGAGAGATAAAGAGTCTTGAAGAGGTTAAATGAGAATAAATTGAGAGTGATTATCAGTAAGGAAGAAAGGTAATCCTCTTGGAATCTTTTGCAGGTCGCAAAACAATCTTTAAGAGGAAGTACAATAGACTGAAAGAAAGAGGTCGTATAGCAGCAAGATTGTGACTGTACAACAACATCAAGGGTAGATGACCTAGGGGAAGATTTTGGTGGCCATACAAGCCCTACACCAAATAGAAACATGTCGTATAGTGGCTGGGAGATAGTTTGCACGAATCCCAAGGAAATATACCGATTCTTTATTGCTGTATATTCTTGATTTCTCCGTGAGTAGTAATGATCAAGAAATATCTCTATTTGCTTGTGTCAAATTGTTTGTGAATGGTTTTTTCTATTTTCCTCTATTCATTTAATGTTTCTAAACTTTGTGTATTTCCATTCATAAAAATCATATCTCGATATTTTATTTTCTATGTATAAATCTGGGCATAAAATAATTTTTATTGGAACTAGAAATTTGATCTGATTTTAAGGAAAAAATAACATGGTATCAGATCCTTGCTTATGAGAAATAAAGCCAAGTATTTGACACATATATGCAAGATATTTGTAGGAGAGTTTCTGCAAGAGATTTGCAAGAGGGTTTATTTCACCAAGGTTGGTTTGGTCTTGTTGTATCATAAAGTAAAAATAAAATGGCTATTGGTTTGAGGTTCGAAGACCGATTGGAGGGGGCATTGAATTTCAGCCCCTGGAAAGAAAGGATTGCATTGTTACTGGAGGAAAGTGAGCTTTGGGATATTTTTGAGATTCTATGGTTGTTCCTATCGATGTAGTACCTTTTTCATCTTTAAAAAAAATGTGAAATCCAAGAGAATCATCTTAGATGTTGTGAGAGATTACATTATCCCTCATGTGTCTGATAAGAAGCATGATTTCCAGATGTGGGAATATTTGATGAAGCTTTATCAGATTGGAAACCAAAATGGGAAGATGGTGCTATGAGACACAACATGAAAATATCCAAATCTCATACAGTTGAATCATATCTCACTAAAATTACACAAGTCTGTGATGAGTTGGTTGTTGTTAGGGAGAAGGTTGAGGGTCCAGAATTGGTAAGAACAACCTTGAAAGGTTTTTCTAAACCATGTGATGTTTTCATCTATGGAATTGTTGCTAGAGAGAATATTCCTAACTGGGAAATATTATGGGATGATTTTACATAGGAAGAGATAAGAATGGGATCCAACCATCAAGGACAACAATAGGGTGATGATGAGGAGAATGTTTCTCTTATAGGGAGGAGCAAAGCTAAGAAAATATCCAGTGGTGGGGATACATCAAAGGGTGAGAAGAAATACATGAGAAAATTCAAGTGCTTTGCATGTCACAAAACAAGGCACTATGTTGGCCAATGTCTAAACAAAAAGAAGGGAAAAGGTAAGACTCAGGTTGCAACCTTAGCAGAGGTTGAAGAGTTTGCATCTAAGCTTGAGAAGGAGTTATCTTCAGCTATGCACATTTCTTGCACCAGTGGTATATGTGAAAATATTGTGGACAATGATGCATGGTTCATAAAAAATGATGCATCCATCCATATGACGTGAATGAGGGAGTTGTTCCTTAGTATTTTAGAGATAGATTTAGACTACTACATGGATAGTGGGGTTGAAACCATACATGCAGTCAAGGGGGTTGGAACAATGTTATTCCAACTCGAGTTAGGAGGAACTATGGAGGTGGTAAGAGTGATGCATGTCCCATAACCAAAGATGAAATTGATTTCAATATCACCTCTGGAGGACAAGGGGTATGGTGTAATGTTCTAGAGTGGAAATGTTTTCATACATTCATAGGGAGATACCAAGGATGAAACCGTGAGGCTTGGTGTCAGAGAGGGTAAGTTATACAGGTTGCTAGGAAAGAGTGTAGGTTGGTTCAAGGGGATATTGTATCGAGTATTGATGACAATGATAGAGAGTGAGAAGGAGGCTCTGAAGATTTAAGTGATATTAGGGATTCAGTATTCGAATAAGGAAGATGGGAGATAATCTTATTACAATATTGTTAGAAGACTAAGTTGGTATGAGATAACATTAATGGATAATTAGAAGCAAGTGGAGCTTCTTAGTAGCATAGTGAGGAAGAACATAACCTCCGATAAAATTCCAAATCACTAAGAAGGTAGCAGAGAAGTATCCCAGTTCATAAGGAGAAACCATAGTATAAGATGACATGGTGGATATTATTCCAGGATTGGAGGAAAATCCAGTTCAAGGTGGAGGTTCTTCCAGAAGTACCATCCTCGATAATAGGGAGTGTTAAGTTTTATAGCCCGGACAAGTAATTCTGTAGGCTAAGTGTCTACCTACATGAAGTTGTCCAAAGGGGGTATTCTTTGGACATTAAATTATAAAGTTAAAATGACTTTTATATTTAATGATAAAGTGACATAAGTGACTTAAGTTGTCTCAATGTGATATTATGTCATATCCATAGATATCAAATGATTAAGACTTAATATTAGACCCTAATAATTTTGGAGATCTAGGTTTAGGGTTCTTATCATTATAAGAATTATAAAAGGAGTTCTAAGGAGGAGATTATACACATAGTCTCATTGAGTTGAGAGATAAAGAGAGAAAGAGTCTTGAAGAGGCTAAAGGAGAATAACCTGCGAGTGATTCTCACCAAGGAAGGAAGGACATCCTCCTGAAAACTTTTGTAGGCCGTACAACGGTCTTTAAGAGGAAGTACAATAGTCTAAAAGAGGATGTACAACAACAAGAAAGTGATTGTACAACAACATCAAGGGAAGAGGACCCAGGGGTAGATTTTGGTGGTTGTACATTCCCTACAAAAATTAGAAACATGTCATATAGTGGATGGGAGAGAGTTGGCACAAATCTGAAGGTATCATACATGTTCTTTCTTGTTGTAAATTTATACGATATATTCCATATTTTTCTATGAGTATTAATAATCAAGAAATCTCTCTATTTATTGGTTTTCCCCATTGGTTTTTTCCAGGGTACATCTTGCATCAAATTTTTTATGAATGGTTTTCTATTTTCCATTGTGCATTTAATGTTTATAAACTTAGTGTATTTCCATTCCTAAAAATTAGATCTCTAAATTTCATTTTATGTGTATAAATATGGTCATAAAATAATTTGTATTGGAACTTGAAATCTAATCCGAGTTTAAGGAAAAATAACAACTAGTTTATAGCTCTATCTGGGAGGAGCACATTTCACATCTGAAGCAAGTGTTAGAGACTCTGCAAAAACACCAACTATTGTCTCATATTAAGAAATGTGAGTTTTCTTAGCAATCATTGATGTATTTGGGATATGTGATCAGTGGAGGGGAACTCAAGATGGACCATGCAAAGATGGAGGCCCTTATAAGATGGTCAGTTCCCACTATTGTCACTAAAGTTAGGATATTTGATGGGGTGACACAGTACCTACGAGATTTTATCACATCCTTTTTAGTGGTGGCCACACCACTTCATTGCATAAAAATGAGTGGTAAGAGTTTCCAGTGGGGAAATAATCAACATAAAGCTTTCAATGAGATAAAATGAAATAATAGTCAAGCATTAGTTCTCACATTCCCTATCTTGCAAAATACTTTCTAAGTGGAGACATATGTAAGTGGGTATGTCATGGGAACAATTTTGATGCAAGGAGGTAAGCCAGAATGTTATCATTATGAAATGTTTCATGGGGGAGTCTTAAAATACCCTACCTAGGATAAGGAACTCTATGCCTTGGTTCAAGCTGTTAAGAATTGGAAGCACTATCTGATGGGAATGGAAACCATTATCCTCACAGATCCCCATCCACTGTAGTATTTGCAGGACCATAGTAAGTTGCAACAAGCCAAACATTACAAGTGGTTTTGTTTTTTACAACAATTTCATCTAGTCATCAAGTATACGAAGGGAAACACTAATAAGTTGTCAAGCATGCTTTCAAGGCCACCCAAATCCAAGATTAAATCTTTGGGAACTCTTATGCACACTGAACCTTTTATCCATGATGCATACAAAGAGGGATACATAGAATATTTGGACTTCAAGGAGGTATTTCAATAGCTACAGGGCCAATTTCATGTAGAGGAAGCTGACAGTAAGGGTGAATATCATCTTCAGAATGGGTTACTTTACAAGCTAAACAAGCTCTACATGCTTAAATGTGAAATATTGCAGCTTATTAGAGAGGCACACATCTCCAATTTGCAGGGCATTTTGGTGTTGAGAAGACAGTTGCTAAATTACAAAGATATGTGTATTGGCCCAAAATGCAAGAAAATGTAGCACAATGTATTAAATGATGCATACTTTGTTGTACTAGCAAACCTATTTATAGAAGTCAAGGTTAATATCATCCCTTAACTGTAGCCACTCGAACTTGGTAATCAAAAGAAGGTAATGATAAAAAATTCACGTAAAACTCACAAGTCATCGAGTAAAGGATGTGGCGAGTAAGGTCATCACCTTGTTCAAAATAGACCAATAGAGACAGAGTTAGGGTGTTGTTGATGCTCACTAATGGTATTCGAGGTATTAACATGCATACACCCTGCATAGACTAAGGGAGAGGAAATGGGAATGTTTCTCAAGTAGTTAAATCCCTTGAATTTCTATAGAAATGTGGAAATTCCTATTTTGATTTTAGACTAAAGGAGATCACCATATATATATAATTTTAACAAACCCTCCTTTCTTGTTTGTTTATTACTTTTTGTTTGATAAGTTTTATTGTATTTTACTATCTTTCAAAAATGGAATGATAAAATAAAAAATAAGCGAACAGAATGATGAAATAAAAATAAGCTATGGAAAAAGTGATTTTAAAATTACTTCCTTTCATGATTTTATGGAAGGATTTAAAATAAACAGAAGGAAACCAATACTTAACAAAAAATAAAATTTCAAACAAATAATTTTTCTTTCTATTAATACTTCATTCTTAATATGTTTTCAACTTCAAAAAATAAATCAAAAGAAAAATATAGAAATAAATATGACACAAGATAAGGACCAAAATATTGTTTATTATTTCTTCCCATTCACACACACACACACACACATAGAAAAATTGCTTGGGGAAACCCTCTTGGTGCTTCCTCACTTTATTTGAATGACGCTCAGGGTCAATGGTGGAAGCGTACAACTTGTATGCCTAACATTAATGGATCTAGGTGGATTTGACCTAGTGACTTCCTTGGAAAATATAAATTTGGTATGGAAAGTCAATTCACTTTAGCTAACCCTCGAGGCTAGATCTCTCTCTCTCTCTCCCACACACACACACACACACACTTGAGAAATCAAAGAGATAACCCTCAGGCCTATCTCACACAACATAACTACCAACTTGATGGGAGCTGTGACATCAAAATGAGAACTCTAGCCCTAAAATCCCATATTTTGGGTTAAAAATATTATTTTTTTCACCAAAATCAATCTTTGATTTGAAACCGATGCTGCCATATTCACCATTTTTTTCAAGGTAAAAATTACAACCATTTTCCACGAAGACCTTAAATACTTGTAAAGTTACAAACAAAGCCTTAAAATCGACCCCCAAATTGAATATTGTTAATCCTAGAACCACCCTTTTTTATCAGGGGTAAAATTACAACTTGTTTGACATCATGACTTTGACAACTGGTATCATTGCGTACAAAAAATTTAAAAATTGAGCTCCAAATTGAAAAATGATGCTATGAATGGCACCCCTATTTTTTCGGAGTTAAAATTATAACTTGTTTGAAACAATGGCCTTGATATTTGGTACCATCACAAACAAAAACCTTAAAATTAACCTTAGAATCCACTAGTAGAATATGAGAGATAAATGACCAAAATCCGCATATAAATGACCACTTTTGACTTGGCGACCATTGGTGGAAAATGAGCAGTCATTGATCACACAACCAAAAAAGTGGTCATATTTAACTTGGTCATTTATAGTTTTTCTCGTGGTCGTATATTTGATCATTAATGTGGTCATTAATTTGGTCATATATTTGGTCATTAATTGTCACAATTAATGACCAAATATACGACCAAGTTAACAACCCAATATATGACCACAATATAAACTATAAACGACCAAGCTAAATATGATCACGTTTTTGGTCTTGTGATCAATGACCACTAATTTTCCACCAATGGTCACCATTTGGTCATTTATATGTGAATTGTGGTCTTATTTTGGTTGCTTATTTTTCATTTTTGCAATGGCCATTTATCTATTTTAGTGGTCATTTATCTCTTTTTGATCATTTGCAGTCATTTTATTTGTGGTCATTGTTAATCAATATAAAAGACCAATTTAGTCGTTCATATGTGTTCATTATTTATTAGTGATTTTAATGGTGTCCATTAAATTAATCAACATAAATTTTAGTAATATTGATATTATGTCTAAATTAAAAAAAAAATATAATAATCATGCTCATCTAATACGCATGTGAATCATGCAAAGTCGCAATATTAGTTAATTGCAACACTAAATAATATCAAATACCAACATATATATATTTTTCAACCACGTAAATTATATTATGTGAAATTTCAAGTATTACAATAAATATGAGTTTCCAACTAAATATCCACTAGTGGACTAATACTAGTCCATAACAAAAACTGTCTCCATACATTACATTAAAATCATCTACAATATCGATGACGACTTTTCAAAATATTACAATGGCCATTGAGTGTTGAATCTTCCCCTACCTTATGTATATGATAATGCACATGCATCATCTTAGCAAATTCCCTGAAATAACAAATAAACATAAAAATGAATGATATTGACCTTTGAAAAATCAAATCAATTGGCAAGAACATAAAGAACAAGTTACACATTGCTGCAATGAGTTACACTGCTTAAACAAAATGGAAAAACAGTATAAATCAGACTTCACTTAGAAAATGTGTCGATAAGTTCCCATCCTTTAGGTAGTTGTATTTTCCTCATCAATATGCAACCAAATTTACTCATAATCTCCTAAAATATCTAAGTAGTAGCCACTTAAAAAATCCAAGTGCCCACATCTTAAGCTGCCTAATGATGACCTGGGCCTAATTGCAGTTCTCATTGTTAACAAAAGCTTGAATTTTGTTATTGTGGCTAAACTCATCTTAATATTTGGTAATGGTATCTAATGACAATTTAATCCCATTAAACAATCACAAGTATTAAGTGAAATTCTTACGCACAATAATGGGGGCACAGGCACTGCCTACGGTTCACCAAATTAATTTCTTCTTAAGGTCAATTATCCTTTGGATTTTATCATCTACTTGTCTTCTTTCTATTAAAACCATTTTCTCCCTCTGCTCTGCATTGAGTAAAAGAAACTTGCATTTACTTACTTTCTTATTAAGGTCAATTATCTTTTGAATTTTCTCATCTACTTGTCTTCTTTCTACTAAAACCATTTTCTCTCACTGCTCTGCATTGAGTAAAAGAAAATTTCATTTACTTCCCTGGGAAACAAGACACATATCAGTATATGAAAAATCAGGTCTCGAAAACTTGATTAGCACATAGCACAAAGCATTTCATGAAAAAAAACAAATTCTAGACATCTTGCAAGAAAGTAGAAATCAATTAAGTGAAAAATCAAGAAACCGCTAAAAAAACATTTTGAATTCAAGAAAGAGGCAATCACATGAAAATGAAGCAAGGGTGACATAGTACAGTAGATTACATGAAAATGAAACAAGAGTGACACAACAAAGCATATGCTAACTCTTATAAGGATATGTACGTTTGATAAGAACAACAAAAAGGGCTGTTAAATATTTTTCAACATAACATTATAGAATTTACTTACTTTATTCTTAAGGTCAATTATCTTTTGAATTTTCTCATCTACTTGTAATCTTTCTGCTAAAACCATTTTCTCCCTTTGCTCTGCATTGAGTAAAAGAAACTTTCATTTACTTCCCTGGGAAACTAGCACAAATTTCTAGGACTATAATGCAAAGAAAATGCAAATAATTGTTCTATGTAACTTATCAGCATAGAATGGGATGATTTAGGTGGAAGTAAATACCTTTAAAAAAAACCAATGCCCACAGTCAACAGACCTCCATAGTAAAGTGATATACATAAGTATGATGAGCCCTGAAAAAGGAACCCAAACAAATATGAATAAGGAAAAATACCTCACAAAGGCTATCCTACTTTACACCAAACTAGTTCAAGAAGGACCACTAGTACTAATTACATGGAAAGTTTGGATCACCAACCGAACATATATGGAAGGTGTATAGATTTCCATTCACAAAATCACAAGGGGAGGGGAGGGGGCAATACCTTCAACAACAGAGATATGGAACCCTAACAAGTTATGCTAGTTCATAATTTTTTTTTTCATAGTTGAATTCTCTGTTGGCCACTGGGAATAGGTACACAATTAATGTTTAAGATATACCTATGCATGAACCTCAAGATAGAGCTGAAAGTGTTTATTCTCTACTTCAATCAAAGTTGCAATCAAGGTGATGTTCTCTTGTATTAGCATTGTTATGGTCCTTTTAGAAGCAATTTAGCTTCACTGCCATTTTTTCCCTTGCAAAATTGGTTGTGATGTATGTGGGCCCCCTTCTAATACAAAGCTTCATAGATGTCACACAAACAAAGAGGATCTTTGGTACAATGGAATAACACTTGCATTGATACCATTTCTAGCAATTTTTTCTGAAGTGATTATAGATCATCAACACAATTTTCTTTTTGGAAAACCTAATTTGTTGGTGTAATCATCGATAATTTCTATAGTTTACCAAAATATTTTATGCCTTTCAAATTTTTCTCCTCAAAGCCATGGAATGGAGAAATTTTTGAACTATATCTCAGTTGATGTGGATATAGTGACTAATATGGTTGAAATGTTTCATGACCTTTGGTCAATGCCAATTCTGATATCCATTTCTATGCTTATTCTCTTTGGCGTAATTTGACTTGCTGTGCAGGCTAGCTTGGATACTATGGTGATTTTGATGGTTATTTGTCTATTCATGGCCTCTAAACAACAAAAATATATAAGTGACAATATCATACCTTATAACATCATACTTGGCAGCAAGAGATAGAGTGCCAAAGAGGAAGAAATAGATGCCACTCGATTTATCCAATAAGAGTGATCATCAATGGATACATTAGGACGTAGCCCAATACTTTTTTTCAATACTGTCAAAAAGCAATTTCGAGTAGAAATTATCCAAATTATGTGTTGGGTATTAACAAAATAAAATGATGAGTAAAAAAAATAATATGCCCTAACAATTGTAGGCCAAATGAAAAAAAAAACATTATGGTATGAACTGGAAATGCTCAAGAACCAAATTAAATAGTCCCATTATACACATAATCATCACCTCTCAAAATACATTCAATAACTAATTTAAATTGATACAAAATAAGCTCATTTCCTATCATCATGTAGAAGAATACATAAAAATTGACCCTGAGGCACACCCTAAACAAGATATCTCATTAACAGAGGATCCAATATTAAAGGAAATCTTTGGATTCTTACATTTTGAAGAAACCTATGTAATCTATGCTACAAATTTAAGAAAGTTTAATATCTTTGGATTCTTACATTTTGAAGAAACTTATGCAATCTATGCTACAAATTTAAGAAAAGTTTTAGTTGATTGTTTAAACATCAAAGAGTACATCATTTAAAAAATAAAAGAAGAAAAGCAACAAGAGAACCATAAAATGGATCATTTTCCCCATGGTTGATGATTTCTGCAACATGTACCTAGTGTATAAAGTGGTAAAAACTTGAGAGCCTCTAGAAGAATAAGTTGTCTAGAGGATGAAGCAGTTGCACAAAATTTGCGATACGTATGAATAATGCTAACACAAAGTCCTGTCATTTGTTATCTTACTTGAACAAGTGATGTAGTTGAGATTTCATTCCCTGCTGCAAAAAAGAGAAATACACTGATTAGGTACTTCTCATTCAAGAATATCATGGAAAAAACATACATGATACAAAGGAAAAAATGAAACTAGAAAATATCAAAACAACATATTTGCATGCTTTTTGTAGTGATGTTTTCTCCTAGCATCAAGTTTCAATGTAAAACACTGACTAGAAAATATTGTTGTAAAAAATGTTACCAGGCATCTACCTAATTTTATCCACAGAAAACCCCAGCTTACCTTTAAATAAATAAGTAAACTGAGCATCTAGATCATCCCCACAAAAATAATTTCTCAGCACAACTCAACACACTAGTACATGGAAGCAAAAGAGTTGTAACCCTTATTCTTCATTGGCCAAACACTGTTGTGTAAATAAATGCACACTAAAAAAACAAAAGAAATAAATGAGATAAGGTGGTGACTACCATCTACCTCTGGAAAGCAACATGATATAGATATTGCAAAAAAGTCACTCAAGTCCAAAAACATAAAATAAAATAAAAAATATTCCATTTATACTTGGAATCTGTGGTTTCCCATCCATACATCTCCATAATTAAATTTAACTCTTGTTCATTCTCTCTTAGATCTGTGACCTATATCACTTATGACCATCTTATATATTAACAACAAGAAAAATTGCCAACAAACCAATGATCCAAAGAATGAAGAAAATTTTAACCACTACAATTTTGAAAAAGCGTAGCAAATCTTGCAAGGATTTTATTTTAGTTGCATGTTCTACACATTTATCTGATATTTTTTTGTATTTAGTTGATTGCATTCCAAATAGTAAATATTCCAATTGAATATGGAACTGTCATAATATTCCAACCCAAACTCAACTATTCTAGCATCAGCAACTGTAGCTGCCCTCCTTGAAACCTTAGATGATTCAAGTTTCAAGTTCATTTCCATCTCACGATGCAAAATACTATCCTTGTCAGCCTACAACATAAATATTGCAAATTACACATTGGAAGGACAAATGTTTCAACCTTAACACTAAGTTTGAATAGAAATGATTTTAACACTATTGAAATTCAAACTTCAATTTAAGCAAAAATGATTTGATATGGAGTTAATATTGTTCAACAAGGCACCATATATGCCACCACCTGCAAGGATTCAAATTCAGACTGATAATGATCCTGTTCATCTTTCAGGCGTTGAAGTTGGTCATTCAGTAAAAGGTAGGGTCTAGAAGATAGAACATGCTTTTCATTATTTAAATATCCCTATTTTGCATGTTAAAACAATATTTTTTTTTGTAAATAAATACTATATATTACTACTGAAAAAAGTACATAGCTTTTCTCACAGAGTCTTCATAATCCCAAACATTCTCGGCCCAAAACAACCAAACAGGAATTCAAACACAGTTCTCACAGAAACTTCATGACCATAAACATTCCCAGCTAAAAACTGCGAAACAGGAATCTTGACATAAACAGAATGTTCATAAAAGATAACCTCAGACCTCCTAAATATTGAAAGCATTCAAAATGACAAGTATCGAAATCAAAACAAAACCCCAAAAAATTCCCACTGCGACACAAAAAGATACCCCAATTCACAAAGCTTAGATATGGATTACAGGTGTAGAACCCCTACCGCAGCTATCCAGGTTCAGCTGCTGACCAGTAGGCTGAGTCTTTTCCTTGTCAGCGCTCGCAGGAGGCTCCGTAGAGCTCCTGGTGCTCCTCAATGGCATGGTTCGCAAGGAGATCTGCCACCTTATTGGCATCCCGCTTGACATGGGAAAAATTAATAGCCGACTGATTGGCAAGAAGTGTCTGCAGGAAATCCAGACGGTCCAAAAGACACCAGCTGGTTGACACCTTCTCCGGGGATTGGCCACATGATAGTTTCTTGGCCATTTGGATAATAATCTAGGAATCTCCGTCCAGAATCGTGGGTAACCAAGCTTTTATGAGCACCAGCTTAATTCCCTGTATGAGACCTTCGAGTTCGGCAGAATTGTTAGAATCGAAGCCAATGGAGCCAAAGAAAACCCGCAGAATGGTGCATGCAGAGTTCCTACATACCCCTCCAAAGCCGGCCGATCCGGGGTTTCCACGAGAGGCGCCATCAAAGTTTATTTTGAAACCAGGAGATAGGGGAGGGGACCAATGGAAAGGGATGCCTAGTCAGAAAATTTTCACTTTCCTCCTAAGCCCCTCCAAGTCAGATTGGCCTAAACCCCATCCCGCCGCAATACGCAATTCCTCAGCTGATAAATATTTATCCTTGTCATCCCATTGCAAACTTCTGATAGTTTCTTTCATATTATTTACTAGATTAATCTAGACCTCCTCTTCCCTGTGATATTTGTCCTGAAATATATGTGCATTCCTCTCTTTCCAGATCATCCAGATCACCATACCCGGAAACATCTGCCACAGAGTACCAATGATGGCGTTCGAAAATCCATTAGAATCCCATGTTTTAAAGGTTTGATCAGGTTTCCCTCTGGCATGATTACTTCTCCTAAAAATAAAAGCCCCTTTATCCCATAGGGATGAAGAGAAAGGGCATGAATCTAAAAGGTGGCCAATAGTCTCCTCCGAGTTAAGAAAAAGGGTGCAATGAGAGGGACCCAGGATCCCTCGCTTCCTCAAGTTCTCACTTGTTAGAATTCTCTTTCACATCACTAACCAGCAGAAGACAGCAATTTTGGGCCAGATGTTCATCCCCCAAATTTTTCCCCAAGTTCTATCCTCCTCTTCCTCATCCTCAATACGAACTTCGTATGCTTCTTTGATACTGAAAGTGCCTTTCTGAGAGAACCCCCACATCAGCTTGTCTAGGGCATTATTGATCCTAATAAACCTCTCCTGCAGAGTTGATTCAAAGGTGTGAAGAGTCTCTGCCATGGTGATGCCTTCCCAACCATCGAAGTTAAACCATTTCCTATGTTCATCCTGATATGGATTCTCCCAATAGTGTCATACTTTAGTTTTTCCCTCATCCAAACCTCTATCCCTGATAGTCTACCACCAATGATCATCCCCAAGTTTTGGAAGCTGGTTCCATGAATCATCCCAAAAATTGGCCAGCTCCCCGTCATGAATCTCCCAGAAGCAATATTTTTGGACAAGTTTTCGGCCCGAGAAAGCTTTTAACCAAATATGGGATCCATTCTTTTCCTCATTATATCTGATCAAATGATCCTACTCTCTATTCATGGCATATTTAATATGCCACAATCACGCCCAAGGCTCCGCTCTATAATTACACCACCTCCACCAAATTTTGGAACCATAAACTTCACTCAGAACCTCAGGATCCCTGATGCCAAGACCCCCTTTATCCTTGGGTTTGCAACTGTTATCCCATCCTACCAGCACAAATTTTTCCTTAGATTCCCTACCTCCCCAAAGAAAATTTCTTTGAATACCCCAGATTTCCTTAAGAATAGACTTGGGGGAAGAAAGCATCGAGAAAAGATAAACTAGCATAGCCTGGAGGACGGTTTTGACTAAAATCAAGCAGCTTGGAAGGTTTATGCGATGAAGAGTCCAGCTGGTCAATTTTCTTCTCATTCTGTCCAGCAAGTCCTGCCACGAGGTCTTTGTTGGTTAAAATTATTGATATTTAATTCACCTCAATTTAATTTGTCAACCGGATAATCGTAGACTTTGAGTTGCTACACTATATGTGCGGGTAAAGTAATCTCAATGCTCATTCCTCAAGAAACCCTAATCTACTTACAACAAAATTGAAGCTAACCCTAAATGACCAATAAGGAATTTCCAAATTACAATTCTATGATTTTAAAAACAAAAACAACCTGCTAAAGAAATAAACACAATCTTAGGCTACAGCAATCTTTAAAGCCACTAATAATCTCTACAGCGATCTAAGTTATTGCAGCTATAATCCATAAAAATAATCAACCTGTTATCAACTAAATGCATACACTTAACTGGCTTTGTTTTCTAATTGAACTCTAAATCTAAAATCCACACAAATATTTCCTATGGCCTTTTAGCTTAATGTTGTCAATACACACAGTTTTTCAAAAGAGAGGTTGACTGTTTAATGAAATTCCAATGTACTCTGTTTATGCTTTGTGCATACAAATGCACATAACAGAACACTAAAACCCTTAAGACTCTGCTTATCAATATATGTTAAACTGTGTAATAGTCATTCATTGATTTTGGTTTATGAAATTGATTCAAGGTTACAGACTTCTTCCCAAAACTCACTCAAACACAACTTCAATTTTTATTCAATTCTTCACCCAAAAAGAGATAAGCTTTAGATGCTTTATAATTACAGTCTTCAAACCCTCAACTCATTTGCAAATGATGCTTAGATCTTGCAACTCGACGGTACAAGGACAGGCTGTTTATAAGCTACTCTCGTGCTACAACACAAAGGGTTTAATATCTGAAGTCAAACTCATGATTCATGTACCAACGCCACACACTGGAAATTAAAGGAAAGATTTAAACCATTTCTGAATTCATTTTACAGTTCTGCGAATAAAACAAGCTCAAAGCCATTCCTATAGCTATTATAACACTGTATACTGGCAAAATGGAAATATCACGCTCAATCCATTCGTAATCATTCATAAAATTAAATCTACCGTAACCTACATCAAATTGATCATGTAATTTTGTATACCCTAGGCTTTAAATAACAATTCACCTTAAAAACCAGAGGAAGTTTTAAATTTAAACTGTTAACGAGCTAGATCCACTATCATCAATTAATAAATGCCACTAACAGTCACGCACTCTATCCCAATCCAGTGATGAACAAACCATTATCATTCTGAAAAGAAATGTGAAATGACAAAAACGCCAATCTGCTACTGCAAACCACACACTACTGGAATATCACAGCTTGGTGTTGAAGGTGGGCCCTGCCCTCAACGCCACACACTCTTAACTCACAGATTTAATGAAAACACGCACTGAATCATATTCATAAAATGGAGATTGTACAAAATCCTCCCACTTAGGGTTTCCATAGTCACTTTTATACTAAATTATGCAGATTGAAATCGCCCTGGAAACAAGGGTCGATACGAATAACAATACTCAAAATAGCTTAACAATTCTGAGCCAAAAATGGAATCTCAGATCCCAGAATATACACATATCGTTGAGGAGAAAATAATAACAACCCTTGATCAAAGATCGTGCCTGAAATAGCAGTGGAGTAATCTTCAAAAGCATCTTAAAGATGATATGGATCCAGTAAAAACGCCCTGATCGTAGATCGAATCCCTCCTTTGAATGCTGAGCCAATTGACCAAACAAACCCTGTATAGAAGAGAAACCAATCTTATTATTAGCATATGGTTTAATGAAACCTAAAACCCAAAACGTATGCATAAAACAAGAAAATACAACAAACAAATAATTAAAATCACTTACCATGGTTTTGAGCAGTGTTGACCTTCAAAAGACACATAAAATTGATTATTATTGGATTCCATTAAGACTTTTAATGCTAGAAAACAGTACACTGAATGGACAAAATAGAGGACCAACATCTCCCCCAGACTGAAGGTCTTGCATGTCCCAATGCAAGGAAATTTCTGATAGACAGAATTTTAAATCTTCAAAGTGGATTGTCAATCCTTGGACCCAACTCCAGAGACTGAAGCTGAGGTATTAAACAGGACTTGCACCTGAGGAGGAGAGGGGGCAGAATGTTGCTGTATGCTAGCCAACTGTTCAAACTGTTTGTCCTTTTTCTTTAACTGTTTTCGAAGGCTATGATTTGTCCCTTTAACTTCATCAACCAGGGTTTGCAGGGACACTATTCTAGCCTTTAAAATGGCATTTTCTTGTTTGACAACCCGATCCAACCTCACATATTCTTGCAGCTTCTTTTTCAATTTGATATTCTTTTGCCTAAAATAGTCAATCCCCTGTGCTGAAGCCTCTGAACCAGATCTGGAAAATGATGCCCTGACAGATTTTAAACTCGATTTGGAAGAGGATACCTTGACAGACTTCAAACTTGACTTTGAAGGAGATCCTTTGGTAGATTTCAGACTCGATTTGGAAGGGGATACTGGCAGCAAGGGTTCACTGACAGGACTCAATGATGCAGAGTAATGAGGGGAATCAGGAGAATCGGAGTTAGCATGGGTAGAGGAAGCATCGGATGATGACAACTCAACTTGAACAGGTTCTTTACCCTTAGACCCCTTTCTCCCCTCTTTAGCGGCCATGCTGCGAGTAAAACGTCTATTTGGCAAAACAACCAAATTTTCCTGCTCTTTATCCCCCCCAGACTGAGAGTTAACACACTGCCTTTTAGAGATTGGGGACTTCTTAGCATATAATGGAGCAGTTTTCTTGGAGCTATTAACAGCTGGTTCCTGAGGGCAATCATCTTGAGGAACTGAATTGTTTGTGGAGGAAGCTTTTTCCATTAGATCAGGAATACCAGGCTCTCCTGATTCATTCCTCAAGGGTGACTGAAGATGAGGGTTAGAGAGTTCATACACAAACTGTTCCCAACCCCGACCATGCTTCTTTAATTCAGCTAAAACGATCATTTTAATAAGCCCACGATGATAAAGACTATGGGTTGGATGCTCTAAATTCTTCCTCACTTGCGAAGCCATCTTACTCAAACTTTTCCAAAAATAAAATGGGAAGTTCAGAAGCTTACCAAACTCAAAGTGAGCTAGAAGGCGAAAATGACAGGCTTTGTAGGTAGAGAATCGACCTTCACAGGTAATTAGCTTGGTGATGATCATCAAGGAATTATGGAATTCTTCTCTGACCCACAGCTTGGAGAAACCCTTCTCACCCTTCACAGCCAAAAATTCTGGTTTGAAAACGCAGTCATATTCTTTTCGTGGCAGCCAAAAATTCTTAAACCATCTATCACCGGTGCGTGGAAGTCCCGTGGCAACTGAAATGGACTCCTCTGTCACTGCAAACTCCAGGGCCCCCACTCTAGCAGTATACCCATCGAAATTCAGGGCGAATTGTAAAGAGACAGCGTCATCGTGGCCCTGTAAATTAGTTAAAAATGCATGCCATCCCGCCCGAGTAAACATATCCTTGCATGCAACGAACTCAGGGATGGCTAATAGCTGCTCATACGCAGAGGGTTCATGCCGGTTGAGCATGGTGGAGACACGAAGATGGCGAATTAGCAGAGAATTCAGACAGACAATTCGCAGGCAATGACAATGGTAAGGATAGAGACTGTAGAAACCCGAATGAACATGGTAAAAATGGTAGGAAGTGAGGGTAATGAAGACAGCATCGTGACAAGAGAAAATCATTGCAAGTGGTGGCACATACTGCCCACTTCGCAGGGAATGATAACCATGATGTAACACGTTTTAAACTAAACTTAATCTCTTAACACGTCAGAACCCCAATTATAATAGAACAAGGTTATAATTCGTTTTATCAAAGGTTGCCAATAATAGAGGATGAAATATTATCAAAGGTATTTAAGGTAGTTCATAACTCATCGAATTTCATATAATGGCAAAAATATTTAATTATAACCCTTATTACTAATTAAGATTTAGCCAATCGTACACCTTTCCTTACTCTATCAACGTCCATTACCATATACATGCCAATTTCCCGAATATAACTTCCAGCACTCCTTACGGCACTCAATCCGGCACTTTGACAAACACAGCAGTGCTTTTAGGCTGATAACGATGTACAACAATTTACCAGTATAAAGGTAAGTACCAGCATCTGGAGCAGCTGTTAGGCTATGAATAGTGATGTAAAACCATGAGTCTCTCAAATAGACATCACTTGGATGAGTTCATAAGCAAATAGACTGGATTAAAAGATTCGTTGGACCCTCAACAGTTTTATGGCCTGATTTCCTTATTGCAAAGTTGCTGCTCTATCTAACCACACAGGAAACTCAATTGTGCTATGAAGCCATCTTTTATTGAAAATACAAATAACAATAAAAAATTCAAACTCCAATCAATCACTCATAACTCAATAATCAGAAATGCAAGCTTCATCAATCACTCATAATTTAAACAATCAAAAATTCAGACTCAAACAATCAACAATTCAGACTTCATCAATCAAAAATTCAGTCTTCACCCTTGTTATCCATACAGAACTTTTTCCACCAGGACATATGCCACCGGATAAGGAAAATAACAACAGAAGCTAATGGGGTACTGGTCCATTTTGACTCAGCTTCACACAGGATAATTTGAGTAGTGGAACAAATAGTACTACATTTCTCAGCTATGTTTTAGGCATCAAAATAAACCTTCTTTTTTTAGAATCAGGTAACCCAAAATGCAAAACAGTTGGAGATGATTATCAACTGGCTATCATTTTATTTTTTTTAATGAATTTAATAAATTTTAATTAACCATCCTCATGGCTTCTCTTTTACCTTCACATAGGTACGTTGTTCATTTAGACAAGTATAGATGAGGCTGTTAAAGAAGATATTAAAGTCAGAACCCACTGCCAGCAAGCCTGGTCAGTACTCCGGTGGGGTAACTATAACATCTTAAGAAGCTTCTTCCCCAGACAGATGCCCCATTGCCAACAGGACTGTTCAGAACCCTGATGGGTTTGCCTGTTCATACCACAGGTCGGTACCCGCTGCCAGCAGACCTGTTCAGTATCCCGGCGGGTTAACCTCTTACACCCTTTTTCTATCAGAGGCTCTTGTCCCAATTTCATCTTAAAGATAAAATTTATGATTTGCTCAAGCATAGATGAGTGGGGGAGCTGCTCTGAAAACCATATAGGAGTGGGATGGTACCAGAATTGGAAGAGTATTCTTTGTATATGCCTGTAAAGATTTTCCCATATGAACAACTAACCTTCGTAACTGTAGAAAGTGAAAGTCATAAAGTGGCTAAAGACAGTATATATATATGTGTTTAATATTATAACAGCCAAGAGATAATAACCCCCAAACTGCCCGATCTTGAACACCTTTTTAACATGATGCCTATCTTAAGAATAACTTCATGCCCATAGCTGTAACTAACATCAATTCCCACTCTTTATCTAGTGTGAAACCAAATCAAATGGTCCTAGCAGCCCATAGGTTCATAAGCAAAAAATATTTGGGAAGCTTAAAGCATTAATGTAGGCAATGCCTGGTGGGCAAGTACTCTTATGAATAGCCAAAACGGTTCTGAAAAATCTGACACACAAATGCAGACATTCCAATAAATCAGTGAAACTCAGAAATTGACCCAAATTTACAGTCCTTAAAGATGTTTTGCAAAAATAATCAGAAAAAATAGAGTAGTGATAAAACACCTCCCTTAGGTTTCAAAACATTCTGAGTCTTAAAAAAGAATATCTGCACCCTTTCGAACGAAAAAAAAAAAAAAAAGAATATCTGCTGACTCATGTTATGGATGAACTCTTGTTTAGAGAGAGGTTTATGATATACTTTTAACCGATGTCCATTCACTACAAAGGCAGTTTGTTCTTCATCTATTGTTTTTATTTTGACAGAACCATTATCAAAAATAGTCACAATTTCATATGGCCCCATCCATCTAGTGGTAAGCTTACCTTTGAAGTGTTTGAATCGTGAGTCAAATAACAGAGCCCAATCACCTTCTACAAAAGTCTTCTTCTTCAAAAATTTATCATGCCACTTAGTCCGCTGATTCTGTATCAACACAGTTTGTTGGACAGCATCTTGTCTAATTTCATCAAGTTCATTTAATTGCATCAGCCTCTGCTCCTGGGCTTCATCTAAATTCAGGCTCAGTTGTGCAGCAGTACGAAAAGTTTTCACCTGAAATTCTATAGGAAGTAGGACCTGTTTACCATAAACAAGTTGATATGGGGTATACCCTGTGGTATTTCTCCACGTAGTTCTGTAAGCCCACAATGCCTCAGGTAGCCTGTCTGCCCAGTCCTTATGATGTAGCTGCACAGTCTTAGTTAAAATGGATTCTAGCACTTTATTGGTTGATTCCACCTGACCATTTGCTTGGGGGTGGTAAGGAGAAGATTTATAGTGCTTAATTCCATATTGTTCTGTAAGTGCTTTCATTGATTTAGAGACAAACTGTGCTCCATTGTCAGTCACAATTTCACGAGGAATACCAAAACGAGTAAAAATCTCTTCGTAAATAAATTCTATGACTGATTTCTCAGTGGCCCTCAATAGAGCTTTTGCCTCAACCCACTTAGTCACATAGTCAGTGCATACTAAAATATATCTCTTTTTTCTTGACATTGGTGAGATTGGGCCAACAAAATCCAATCCCCATTTTTCAAAAGGTTCAATTTGTACCTGGGCTTGTAAAGGCATTTGATCAGCAGCAGTGGGTCTCCCCATTCTTTGACAGCTGTCACAGCCCTGTACATAATTCTCAGCATCTTTGAAAAGGGTAGGCCAGTAATACCCTTGATGTAACACCTTATATGTTGTCCGCTTGTCTGAAAAATGGCCCCCACAGGGTCCATCATGACAGGCTTGGAGGATGTCACACATCTCATCCTCCCTCACACACCTCCTGATAATCAGATCTGGACCGGTTCGAAAGAGGTCATTACCCACCCATGAATAATTAGCACTTTGTTGTATGATTCTTCGTTTTTCGTAAGATGACAAATGAGCAGGTAGTTTCCCTGTAACCAAATAGTTGGCTACATCTACAAACCAGGGTGTTTTAATAGAGACAGCAAACAAGTGTTCATCAGGGAATGTATCATCTACAGGAACATTATCATCAGCATGAGTCAATCTGGAGAGGAAATCTGCAACCAGATTTTCCTTCCCTGGTTTGTCAACTATGGTAATGTTAAATTCCTGTAGCAAAAGTAACCATCTAGTAATTCTGCCACTAGTGATTGGCTTATTCATTAAAAATTTAATAGCAGAATGATCGGTATGAACAAATGCCTCGTAACCTGTAATATAATGCCGGAATTTATTGATGGCATGAACTACTGCTAGAAACTCTTTCTCAGTCACTGTATAGTTCAGTTCTGCAGGTGTTAAATTTTTACTGATGAAATAAATAGCATAGGAGGACTGATTTTCTTTCTGTCCGAGCACTCCCCCCAAGGCAGTGTCTGAAGCATCAGTTTGTATATGGAAGGGCAAAGACCAATTTGGCCCCCGCAGAACTGGTGTTGAAGACAATTCTGACTTTAATGTGTCAAAGGCTGTCTGACAGTGTTGATCCCAATCAAAACCACTGTCTTTGGCCAACAATTTGAACAGTGGGGCTGCTATCTTTGTAAAATTAGCAATAAACCTACGATAGTACCCTGCGTGTCCCAGAAAACTTCTGACTTCTTTTTGTGTAGTTGGTGAAGATAGACTAGTAATGATTTCAATTTTTGCTGGGTCAACCTTAATTCCTTCTGATGAAACATGGTGCCCTAAAACAATACCCTCAGTTAACATCATCTTACACTTTTCATGGCTTAAAGCAAGATTTGTTTCTTGGCACCTAATTAGAACTTTATCCAGATTATCCAAGGCTTCCTTGAAATCATTACCGTAGACTGTAAAATCATCCATATATATTTCCACACAGTCATGGACCAAATCAACCAAAATGCCTAACACTGCCCTCTGAAAAGTGGCAGGAGCGTTACACAGTCCAAATGGAAGCACTTTGTAAGCATAAGTTCCCCATGGGCAGGTAAAAGTGGTTTTTTCTTGATCCTCTGGGGCTATTCTTATCTGGTTATATCCACTGTATCCATCCAAAAAAGAAAAATATTTCTTTCCAGACAATGTATCCAAAACCTGGTCTATAAAAGGAAGAGGGAAATAATCTCTGAGAGTTGCTTTATTTAATTCACGAAAATCAACACATATTCTCCACTTACCTCCCTTCTTTGGAACAATCACCAACGGAGATACCCATTTGCTATCAGAAATGGGATAGATGAAATCTGCATCCAACAATTTTTGTAATTCCTCCTTCACAATGTCTTTAAGCGCAGGATTCATTCTTCTCTGTGGCTGCCTTACTGGTCTAATATTTTCCTGCGTATAGATTTGATGCATGCATGTGTCAGGGTGAATGCCTTTCATGTCTATATAAACCCAAGCAAATGCCCCAGACTGTGCTTTGAGTAAATTAACTACCTGATTTTGCTGGCTTTGAGACAGATTCCCATTAATAAACAAAGATCTCCCTGGACTAATCTCCATTGGTATAGTTGCAGCTTCAACCTTCTCATCTATGAATAAAACTACTGATGATGAGGTGGCTGAAGGGTAATAGTGTTCCTGAAAATATTCTGTGAAAACATTGTCTAAGTCAGAGAAGGACTGAGGATACTCAATACTAGTGGTGGCTGAAATAAATTGATCTAGGATATCATCCTCAGTCTGGTGTTCCAGCCCCCTAGTTTGACTGATGGACAGTAAGGGTTGTCCCACATCCTCATCCCCATAAGGATTCTCTAACCATAACATGTTTTCCGATACAGGCTGTGCTGGAGGATAAATAATTAGGTTTTGTAGAGAAGTACCATTTGATATAGTTAAAATACCTTCTCTGCATCCTATAAAGGCATTGGCAGTGGCTAACCAAGGCCTGCCTAATATAACAGGATGTTCCCCCATTGGGTGTTTGGTTTGGAGTACCAGAAAATCCACTGGATACTCCCAAGAAGCTACTGTGACAGTAATGTCATCTAAGGCCCCCACAGGTTTGACTGTGCTCCTATCAGCCAACTCCAAAATAGTAGGAGTAGATCTGAGGAGATTATGCAACTGAAGTCTCTGCATGGTGGTCATAGACATGACATTAATGGTAGCTCCCAGGTCAACTAGAGTGTTTCCTATTGGAACCTCATTGATGTAAATGGTCACCACTGGATTCCCAGGATTTGAAAATTTTGGGGGTAAGGGACAGTCTGAAATATAATTAGACAGCTGGCCTAAAACATTTATCTTGGGTGGGTCTTTCTGTTTCCGACCAGGTTTCTTTAAGCACAGTTCCCTTACCAATTTTGCATAAATAGGAACATCTCTAATAGCCTGAAGTAATGGAATTTTGATGCAAACATTTCTCAACTCACTTTCCAAATCAAACTGTGGACGCATCACAGGCTTCTCTATTAATAACCTCTCCGGGTAAGGGGGGTTGTTATTTACCTGAGGATGAGCTGGTGGTTGGAAATGAGTTCCCAGTGCTTGAGTATTTTCTGAGGCAATCTGCACTTCTTCTTCCTCTGTAATCTCTTTTTCATCACTTTCTTCTCCAGTCTCTTCATGAATAATCACTGCTGGAGGGGTTTTATTTAATGTTTTCCCAGACCTTAATTGTATTTCCTGTAAAGGAGCTGAATGAATTACATAAGTTGGAGCCATTTGAATTTCAGCATTATTAAGAGGCTGGGGAGGTCGGTTATTAGGGTTTGGAATAGGTTGGGCTGGCAACAACGTGGGTTGAGGTGGATTTGGATTTTGATATTGTTGTGGAACTGGGGGTATAGGAGGAAGGGCAGGTGGTGTAAAGCCTGGTAATAGCTGCTGTATATTTGGTGGCATTGGACAGAAACTAGGAGGGGTGGCTGATTGTGTTCCTCCATAGGGTTGTCCTTGTGGTCCTCCATATGACTGTCCCCGCCAGCCTTGCTGCCAAGGCTGGGTTTGAGTAGGTTGAGAGGGCCAATTCTGCCACATTTGTGGACTCCATGGCTGCTGAGATTGCTGCATGGGATAATAATATGCAGGGTTCTGGAAAACAGGCTCTGGGTACATGTTTTGAGGTCTAGGCTGCCAAGGCCTTCTTGATGCATCGGTAGGTTCAGCATTAAGCTTGTAAAAAGCTTGTAGTTCTGGTAAAGAAGGGCAATTGTCAGTTGGGTGTTGAGCAGAGCAGAGAGCACATACTGAAATGGTATTTAGAGGGCACTCTTTCAAAGGGTGTCTTTTTCTGCATTTGGGGCAGAATATGTGTAATGCTGCTATGTCCTCCTCCTCTTGCCGTTTCTTTGTCTTCAATGCATCAAATTGGGAGCTTAATGTGCCTAAAATGTCAGTTTTGAAATTTTCTAACAGGTTTCCCAATTCAACTCTCGTGACTCCACTAGTTCCTGTTGTTCTAGAAATACGGGAAGGACCTTCCCTTGTGCTTTTTCCTGCCTTGGCTCTACTCCTCGAATACTTTCTGCATATTTCAGTAATCTCCTCAAAGGATTTATGAGATACATCACCTGATGCCATCAAGTTGAGGATTTCCACATATTCATCCAGGATCCCTTTTAGAAAAAGAGTTCTGACTGCATCCTCCTGTAAGGTATTATACTTAGACTTCTGTAGTACAAAGCAGAATCGTTCTAAGAAGTCCTCCAGACTCTCTTCTTCATGCTGTTGCATTTTAAAGATATCATTTTGGGAGTCTCGAGGCCCACAGTAGTCTCGGTATTTTCTGAGGAAAGCACTCTTCATTTGTTCCCAAGTTCGGATGGTGGATTCCCCCAAGCTCATAAACCATCTAAGTGCAGAATCCTTAAGGGTGGCTGGAAATAGTTTTAACTTTTGAGCATCCTGTAGATAATTATAACTCCTACATAAGATGTCAAATTCAAATAGAAAGGTATCCGGATCTTCAGTACTTTTCCCATAGAAGGTAGGTAATGAAGATGTTGGGATATTTTTCATACTGACATCCCGTGTAAGATCCAGAATGGGGAAGCCAAAAGTTGTTTCAGTTCGTCCCTCATGTTCTACTTCTCCTTCCATCTGGTGTCCAGTTTCCTGATCACTCATGACAAGAGGGTTCCTAAACCAATTGACACCTAACCCGTCTCTTCTTGGGGATGAAATAAAGTCCCAATGGTCTGGCCTAGACCAAGTTTGAAGATTGAAAGATAAATCTGTGGTAGATTCTACTTGAGAAACCACCGGATTCTGGTTATGTCCAAGAAGGGAGTTCACTTTTTCTATGTTCACTGTGTCAACTAAGTTGGAATCTTCCTTTGGAGGTGAAGCTTGTTGGATCTGTGGGATCTCTTCTGAATGTAACTGTTCACTGAGTATAACCTCAGTTCCTGCTGGTTTGGTCCCAAATTCCACTGAATTTTGAATGTTGTTTTCAGTTTCGTTGCCGATATCCCTATCCCTAGGGTTAGTGAAGGGGGGGGGTTTTGTTGTTTTGTTGTTTCCAAAAAGATCGGAATGAACCTTAATGAATCCTCCCTTACTATCTCTAGGTCTCATCAAAACAATTTCTGAAAATAACAAGACTTTTAAAAATAAATTGAAATACCTGTGCCACAGTTGGGTTTGAAGGAACCTGTTATGAAATGCGCAAGTTTGCCTTACCAATCCTTCTCCTCCAATCTGCCACAACCAGTCACACCTAAAAACTGTTGTAAAATCAAATTTCTGGAATTAAACACACCTCACTTGCAAAAGGATAACCACACTAAAAAATAAACACTCTTTACAGGAAAGATAAACACAATACACAACAAGGTGGAGGGGAAACATTAAGACGCAAAGACGAATTCACTTTGGGATTCCCATGGTGTAACAGCCTGCCGCAGCCACTTTAGTGGGTTACCCCAAATTTTTGTTGTGTATTGTAAAAAGATCCTATCTACCTGAACTTCTCAATCAATCAATTCGAAAAAATGAGCAAAATACCAGCTTACCTTGGAGCAACTCCCCGGCAACGGCGCCAAAATGTTGGTTAAAATTATTGATATTTAATTCACCTCAATTTAATTTGTCAACCGGAGAATCGTAGACTTTGAGTTGCTACACTATATGTGCGGGTAAAGTAATCTCAATGCTCATTCCTCAAGAAACCCTAATCTACTTACAACAAAATCGAAGCTAACCCTAAATGACCAATAAGGAATTTCCAAATTACAATTCTATGATTTTAAAAACAAAAACAACCTGCTAAAGAAATAAACACAATCTTAGGCTACAGCAATCTTTAAAGCCACTAATAATCTCTACAGCGATCTAAGTTATTGCAGCTATAATCCATAAAAATAATCAACCTGTTATCAACTAAATGCATACACTTAACTGGCTTTGTTTTCTAATTGAACTCTAAATCTAAAATCCACACAAATATTTCCTATGGCCTTTTAGCTTAATGTTGTCAATACACACAGTTTTTCAAAAGAGAGGTTGACTATTTAATGAAATTCCAATGTACTCTGTTTATGCTTTGTGCATACAAATGCACATAACAGAACACTAAAACCCTTAAGACTCTGCTTATCAATATATGTTAAACTGTGTAATAGTCATTCATTGATTTTGGTTTATGAAATTGATTCAAGGTTACAGACTTCTTCCCAAAACTCACTCAAACACAACTTCAATTTTTATTCAATTCTTCACCCAAAAAGAGATAAGCTTTAGATGCTTTATAATTACAGTCTTCAAACCCTCAACTCATTTGCAAATGATGCTCAGATCTTGCAACTCGACGGTACAAGGACAGGCTGTTTATAAGCTACTCTCATGCTACAACACAAAGGGTTTAATATCTGAAGTCAAACTCATGATTCATGTACCAACGCCACACACTGGAAATTAAAGGAAAGATTTAAATCATTTCTGAATTCATTTTACAGTTCTGCGAATAAAACAAGCTCAAAAACACCAATCTGCTACTGCAAACCACACACTACTGGAATATCACAGCTTGGTGTTGAAGGTGGGCCCTGCCCTCAACGCCACACACTCTTAACTCACAGATTTAATGAAAACACGCACTGAATCATATTCATAAAATGGAGATTGTACAAAATCCTCCCACTTAGGGTTTCCATAGTCACTTTTATACTAAATTATGCAGATTGAAATCGCCCTGGAAACAAGGGTCGATACGAATAACAATACTCAAAATAGCTTAACAATTCTGATCCAAAAATGGAATCTCAGATCCCAGAATATACACATATCGTTGAGGAGAAAATAATAACAAACCTTGATCAAAGATCGTGCCTGAAATAGCAGTGGAGTAATCTTCAAAAGCATCTTAAAGATGATATGGATCCAGTAAAAACGCCCTGATCGTAGATCGAATCCCTCCTTTGAATGCTGAGCCAATTGACCAAACAAACCCTGTATAGAAGAGAAACCAATCTTATTATTAGCATATGGTTTAATGAAACCTAAAACCCAAAACGTATGCATAAAACAAGAAAATACAACAAACAAATAATTAAAATCACTTACCATGGTTTTGAGCAGTGTTGACCTTCAAAAGACACATAAAACTGATTATTATTGGATTCCATTAAGACTTTTAATGCTAGAAAACAGTACACTGAATGGACAAAATAGAGGACCAACAGTCTTACAAATCAATCCTTCATCCATCAGAACCCCAAGGTATTTAGAAGGGAAATATCCACAGGTAAAACCAAGAATTCTTATAATATTGCACTGGGTAAGGCCAGGAGTGTTAAAGAAGAACACCTGGGATTTCCCCGGGTTAACTTCCAGCCCTGAAGCCTTCGCAAAAAGCACAAGACTCTTTTTGAAGGCCCGGGCCTCCAAGACTGAAGGGTGCCCCATTAGCATAGTATCATCCAAAAATTGCTGGTGTGTCAGCTTATCCATAGCCTCATGGAGTTGAAGCCCCCGAATCTTTCCATCTGTAGCTTGGGTCTGTAGAAGCTTGCTAAGGCCTTCTGCCATTAAGATAAAGAGAAAAGGAGAGAGAGGATCACCTTGACGAATACCCCGTGAGGCTTGCAAAAGTTTGGTAGGAGCCCCATTAAAGAGGATGGAATAAAAAGGGGTAGAAACCAGATTCATAATCCAGGCTACCCAGTCCCTGTCAAAACCAAAAGACTCCAAGATGCTCCTTATATACTTCCAGCTGATTTTATCATAGGCTTTGGCTATGTCTAGTTTTACTAACATGCTCGGTTTCTTGGTAACCTTCAAAGACTGCATGGTTTCATGAATCAAGATAATTCCATCAACAATTTGTCTGCCTTCCACAAATATCGATTGCTCAGGGATGATAAGAATGGGGAGGAGAGGCTTGAGACTGTTGGCTATAACTTTTGAGATGATTTTATAGATCACATTGCATAGGGCTATTCGTCTAAACTTAACAGGAGTATCAACACCTTCTTCCTTCGGGATGAGAGATACGAAAATGGCATTAAAATCTTTCAATACCCCCCGACTGCTACACAATTCCTCCACAATATGGTGTACATCAACCTTGATAAGATCCCAAAAGTAATGGAAAAAATTAGTGGTGAACCCATCAGGGCCAGGGGATTTCCCTAAAGCCATCTGATTCATGGCTTCCTCCACCTCCTGCAAAGACACAGGTTTACCCAGCATCTCGTTGTGCTCCCTAGAAGAGGATTTATCCTGGAAGATGTTACCAAAATCCTCCCTATTCCAGGTACGGATCTTAGATTTCAAGGCCTTCAGTTTCTACTGGAATTGACACATGCCTGACCCCTCTGGGGGGGACCAGCTCCTACCACCACTTTCCCACCATGTCTTTGAAATCTTTATGTTCCAGCCATAATTTCTCAAATTGAAAAGGTCGAAAGAGAAGGGTGTTTGATAGATCCCAGTTCAGACAATCAGGCCAATGGTCAGAGCCCACCATCGGAAGGACACTGGCATTGACTTCTCCCAATCCATGTGCAATATCTTCAGTAGCTAAAGATATATAAATCCTAGACGCAACCAGATAATTACCTCCCCGTTTATTATTCCACGTATACCAACCATTTTCTGTTTCCACATTGATGAACGGGCTCAAGCCGAGAATATCGTGAATTTTTTCTTGGAATCTGTCCAAAATCCTTCTCCCACCTTTTTTCTCATTAAGGGAGGAAATCAAATTGAAATCCCCACCAACAATCCACGACCCCTCCTCAACTTGTGCAGATAACCAGGAAAGAAAGTGGATGAAGGCTTCCTTATGAGGGATTGCACTCAGACCGTAGACATTCACCAGAGTACCAGACGCCTTTGAATTAGACACAGAGAAATCGGAGGTCAGCGAAAACCTATTGGCCCTCCAATTGAACATCGTAATAGAGAGAGGTCGCCATAGAACCGCTAGACCTCCTGCCATGTAGTTAGCATTAATTTCCATAACCTCACATCCTTTCCAAACTTTTTGCCCTACTCTCTCCATTGTTGCAAAAGAGCACTTGGTTTCCTGCAGAAAAAGAACATCAGGTTTTTCCTACTTCACCTTTCTAGCTAAAGTTTTTAGTTTTCGAGGGTGATTGCACCCCCTGATTTTCCAGGAAACTATCTTCATTGAGCAACTTTATTTACTTCTGAAAAGGCATCCTTGATCGTTGGATACTGACCGGACTCAATTAGTTTAACGCCTATTTATGCTATTCACTGCTTGTTTGATTTCCTTCCACGCTTTAGGTCCTCTGCTGGAGACTTCCGTTTGTTCCCTGATTAAGAATCAGCCATGATACCCAGTCACTGACTAGCCTTAGATTTGATGATCGCATACTGGAGGAGCTCCAATTGTCGTCTGGATACATAACCCTTCCCCTTTTTTCACATTCTTTCTCAATCTCATCCAAGTCTAAGTCCCCCAGATCTAATTCTTCCCCGCTGTCCTTCTCCATAGCTACAGGTAGATCTTCAAGGGTTTTCTCCTGGATTAGAGTTTCCATAGCTTCAACCTCTACCGAATTCAAGGGTTCTTTTTTGCTCTTTCGGACCTCACCATCTTCGTTTACCTCCTCCAAGATCTGAAATAGGTTTTTGCTGGTCGACCCACTATTAACCTTTTCCTTTCCTTTCCACGATTGATCACTAGATATGTTCTTCCTATGGTTTTGGACCTGGGTAAACCATTCTTTATCCCTATTCCCTTCAGGCTCTGATCGAGATGACGATTTCGCCTGGCTTGCTTGTGGCTAGTTTCTACCAAAATGTCCATATTCATGGCATAGTCTGCATCTGAAGGGTAGCTTCTCATAATCAATCGGTTGGATCCATTCTTCATCCTCCCAGTTTAGATTGATAGCTTCTGGGAGATCTTTTGAGAGATCCATATAAACACAAATTCGAGCACAAGTAGTATACCTTTTCTATTTTGTCTGCTCCACAACTTTGACGAATTCCCCCAGGGTATTTCCAAGTCTTGCATAATTTCCAAGTCCCAGAATTCGCAGGGGAGAGAGAAAAGTCTGATCCATACCGGGGAAAATTTCATATCCTCTGTTTCAGGATTGAATCGTTCTTTCCAGGGTCTGAGGTATAACCCGACAGAGAAGAAAAAATAGGGACCTCCCTCCAGCACTCTGTCTCTATCTTCCACATTGAAAAAAATAATGGTGAAAAAACCCTTGGCCCCCAAATGAAAATCATAATTCCCTTTCGGATTCCAGGTGCTTTTGATCCACCAGACTAAATCCTTTTCCCGGGACCAGATCCTAATGAACTTACCAATTAAGGCCTTCTCCTTCCACAACTCCACTTTTTCTCTCACTTTTTCCGCACGAATCTGGATGGCCGAAATTGCTAGGGTTTTTGGGAGGCATCCCCCCAGACTCATCAGGCGTTTGGCTCATTTCTCCCGTTCTCCTGCCTCCCCCATCTTTGCAAATTCTCCCACTCCCGTATACGTCACTCCCGCAAACGTCATGGTTTGGGGCATCAATGAGATCAGCCATATGGGATGCGACCCCTATTGCGAACACTCTGACAACAGCAGACCGTGTGCTTAGCACCAAACCCTAGCTCTCTCCCATCATGTGCACATTCTAAATGTTTTACTCATGTTAAAAACAATATTAACACTAGCGTGAATAAAAATATGTTTAGGAAGTGGCATAGCATAGATGCAAAATACACCAAAAAACATATAGCTTTTTTCTTTATTAATGTGTACTATGGTCCTGACAAAAACATTAACCTGCATGCAATCCATCTACTGTGAAATTTTTATCTTTTCTTGATGTGCTTCTTGGAGAAACGCTCCTTAATAATGGCCTTCCTTCCCAGAAAGTTGAATTCAAATATTCTCTACATACAAACAGTTAAGATGTGAAATAGAAAATAATGCAAAAACCCAACACCATAATAAAACTATGGAAACAATAATACAACCAGTTAATTCAACTCATAGCCTTTGGGCACTACTTCACCAACTTCCCCGATGAAGACTGTTTCTCATCACATTCAATCTCCATGAGTAATTTGTCTACAGTTTTCCACAAGACAAAACAAATCACCCTCATTTGAGCTGCTGGTACTTAAAACAACCTACAAACTCGGATTGATTTTTCTCACAACCAGTCAATGGTCCATTTAAACTAATTATAGCTCATGACTAATGTTAGTAGGACAGGTAATATGAACACTGGGACTTTAATATCTCTACTTATTTAATATCATATACAGGTGAAATGATTTCTCAAGGAAATATACACCATTTTTCCAATGCAATAATTACAACTTACAACTCAACGTACATATTACAGCTCAACCTATCTCAACCTACATATTACAACTCAACTTACAGATGGGGTTTGTGTAGCAACCATACTAGAGAGTTTATTTTATAATCAACACAATTCTTGCACACAAACTTTAAGATATACTACTAAAAACAATTAGAACAAATATACAATTACTTCACTTAAGCATAAAAAATTTAGAACCCAAAACAAAAAGGTGCACTTGGCAAGAAAAGAGGTCTTACTAATTTAAATGGTCTAAATACTATATAAAGTAGACAAAAAGTTTGCAACTGATTCATAAAACACTACAATAGTCTTAGTTTAAATGGTCTAAATACTATGTAAAGTAGATAGACAGTTTGTGACTGATTCATTAAACACTACAATAGTCTTAGTTTAAATGGTCTAAATACTATGTAGAGTAGACAAACAGTTTGCAATTGCTTCATAAAACAATACAGTACAAGTTATTGACAACATTAATGTAGCACTTGTAGTATTTTCCCAAATACTTCTTTGGCCACCTAATAAAACTACTTTCCATCTCCTTCAAACGTTTGAATCAATCAATTGTATGTTCATACGCAAGGGGGATGTTGCTTCAGACATAAATGACATTTATATTGTCATCTTCAGGACCAAGTGCTACCACTAGTACAAAATTAGATATAACTGACCAGGTGACCAAAAAATTTGGTCACCACAGTTTTTTCAAGGGATAAATGACCAAAATTGAAAATTTTTAAGTGAGCTAACTAAAAATGACCAATTTGGTCACGGGATAAGAACTAAACTAAAAATGACCAATTTGGTCATAGTATAAGAACTAAACTAAAAATGACCAATTTGGTCATAGTATAAGAACTAAACTAAAAATGACCACATACCAATTGGTCATTTATTTGGTCATTTTTAGTTGTGTCACTCTGACAATAGAAAATTACAATTTTGACAATGAATTTGTACATTTTACTAAATTTTAACACTGTAGAAGGGGTCTCTGAATCCATATGCAGTGTAAAATTTAGTAAATTGTAACATTGTAGATGGATTCAAAGACATTAGCTAGTGTCGAAACATGACACCATAGGGAAACCTAATGATTTTTTTTGCAATATCATTTCATCTGTACCGTCACATCCAATTCAATGTGTTTATCATGTCCATATATTATTTCACCATTTTTTCTTTCGTATTATCTCTTCGAGAGATCCTCCAAGTTGCATCATGTGCATCATCATAGTGTGGTTGAGTCAAGTCTTAGATATTTGTTGTCTTTCCCTCTCGGCATTATCATGTCATGAATTTGGTGTCATTGTGTTTGGATCGTCATTATACTGGTCACGTTCATATTTTGTTTGAACAAAACCATCGTCATTTGACCCTCTCGAAAGTCTGTTAAAGTTTCAACAAGTTCATGTATTTTGCGTCATGTTAGCTAAAAATTGTCAATTTCAAAACCTCCATTAATTCTCTATATGCATCCACATCATGGTTCTCCTCGCGCCCGAAATACATATTCTTAATTGTTAGGCCCACTCATAACTGTAATCCTTTTTGGGTGTAGTGATGATGTTAGAAAAAATGTTTACCATATAAATATCTTGCATATGGAAGACACTTTTTCATTCTTGTTACATTTAATATTTTTAGAGCAAGTTACTTCTTTCATACTATTATCAAGTAATTTAAATATAAAAATTAAAAATCTAAAACATATCAACAAGATAAGAGGTAATTAATTTGTATATTGATTAGAGCATTTTGTAATTTATGTAAATTTATTGTAATTATAAATTGATTATCATTAGAAGAGTAGTTTAAGTAACAAATTTAATTTTGTAACAAACTTATTTTGAGTGGTTTGAATTGATAATAGAAAAAATAGTTTTTCTATCCATCCAAAAATATAGTCCACTTTTTGGCGATCTTGGTCAGTTCAAAATTGAGTAACACCCCGAAAATATTATTTCACAATACATAGATCTCGATCTTGGGTTATAACATGAATTAAGCTGTGACCGGTTTTCTAAAGCCACAAATTATTTTTTTCATAATTAACGGCAAAAGGGCGTGCCCATTTATTTATTGCACTTGCGTTAGGATCGAACAGGGAACCCATTAGCAATGGATCTGAAATAGAAGAACCTTGGATCCCATGGCCTCAAACAATATGCCAGACTTCTCAAGTCCTAACAGAGTAAGAAAAAGTCGAGGATGATATTTTTGTTGCTATGGGTGGTGGCGGGCTGCATAGTAGAAAAGTGTTTTTGCATAGGTGGAGGGGAACAAGAGAGGCATCTTAGCCTCCTTTTTGTTATAGGCATGCACTAGAATCCGATAGCCTAATTGAAGGTAAGCACGTACATACACACATAATACAAAACTAGATTTATGCCTGATACATTTCTCTAGAACAATATTCTCAATATGTATGTCAAGTTTTGTTGTTTGAAGGATGGATGCCAAATGTTTGACAAAATGTCTCAATGAAGTGCGAGGTTAGTAAATTACACAATTTTAATATCTTTTTTGGGTACTTCATCTTATGTGGGGAAATTTGTAAGTGTGATAGGATTTGAACCCTCATGAGGGTGAACATGATTGTTATTCATGTTGTTTGATTTACACTTATGAAGCATACCTATCCCTTCCTTTGAATTACTTTCTAGTTAGTTTTTTTTCTCCCCCCTTTGGTTTCCTTAATTGGAAAAGTTCAACTAGTTTGTATTTGAAAGATTCGACCCTACTCGTTTCAGTGGTATTCAACAACTAAAATCACTCGTATCAGTAAAATCTTGCCAGCATAAATCATGATAACCCCATCTCTTTAGATGATGAAGCCTGGAATTCTTTGTTATTGGCACCCATTTTCTTTATCAATGAAAGGAGAATAACCAACTACAAAATCAAAGAATAAATCTTATGATTAATGATTCATTCCCAAATGCAGCAACAAACATAAGGCGCAGTTGGGAAAAATTTGTTGCAACCCAAGCCTAGGTTGCTCTAATATTGTGCAGTGAAACATCGATGCAGACGTCCACCCAACGACCCTCTCCGAACCCGTACAGAATAAAAGGGATGTTGATGCAGAAACAAAGGTACATAGGCTATCATATTGTGGTCACAGTTGTCGGGTGTTTTCTATTTTGTTTTTCATAAAAGAGGCATGTGTATTTTAAAAGCTTCTCTGGGAACTCCGGAATTGATATTTATCTAAATAAATGTATGCTAATATGATGAATTTTATGACAGCGTAAAGGTGACAATGGAGCATCAGTTTCAGTTTTGACCCTCACAGAGGTCAATGAAGGACTTATTAAGTCCCATGAGAATCGATGAGGAAGGGATTGGAACCCTTCTAATCATAAACCATTAAGAGAAGCAGATGATACACCATGACAACAAAGTAAGTATGATGACAGAGCTAACTCTAGAGAAGCTCAAAATTGTCAGTTTAAAGGCAAGTCAGTGTGGATACAATCCTATTGAATCATTACTAGTATGCAATGTATTGAATCCATTTTGTTTGTGTGGAAAATTGACATGGTTTGTGGCAACCAAACTTTCCACAAAGTCCTTTCTCTAATGTTCAATATCTTGTACTCATAGCTTGTCACTCATAGTACAAAGGTACTTGTGATCCATCACATGTTATTCTACCCGTTGATCTATATATCTTGAGGTCGATGTGTTAGTTTTTGTTTGCTCCAATTTGTTCCCCTAGGACAAGGGAACACAAGTGTTAAAGGGGACTCATTGTAGTACAACATTACTTGGTTAGCTAGAAAATTGGGATTAAAACTTCCTCCATAAACATTAAATAATGAAAAATAGTGTTGTGTGTATATAAAGAATGATGGATTAGGAACTATGGTTGTAGATGCCTTATTCTCTTCAATGGTTATTCCTTGTTGCGGAGCCATTTGAGTCATGCGAGTCATAATGATTAGTATTTGTTGAACTATGCACATTGCTTAAGTTCTTCTTGTGACATCATGTTTTCAAACTTCGATCGAAATTTTAATCACTTGCAAATGAAAATAATGGCATCAATATCAACCAGAGGCAAGGAAATGGTTCCGTTTTATTTTTCTTGTAGTGGTAAGGCATTAAAACTGTCGATTGATAGATATGAATATTGGTCATAATCCCCTTATACAGTTGATACCCAGGGTTTGTGGGGGTGGCAAATATGGAATAACTACTGGTGCCAAGTCCAGGGATTGTTATTTAAAAATGTATGCCAAAAAAAACCAGAATTTGCAAATGGAGCACTTGTTCTCTGTCCCAAGAAACCCAAAAACCCCCCTGTGTAATTGATCGCTTGGGAAATGTTTTCAACAAGGAGTCTCTGGTTAGAGATTTATTGGACAAGACTTCACCTAGCTATTTTATCCATATGATAGGTCTAAAGGACATGATTACCATTCATCTTGACCCAATTCCGGGTGTCAGGGTTTACCATGATGGTTCTAGTACCAAGTTTCAGTGCCCCATCTCTATCCTTGAATTCAATGGAAATATTTTTTTTTTGCACTCGAACGATGTGGGGATGTGCTCAGTGCCAAGGACTTGAATGACTTTCAATCCACATCCTGTATTGTCTGCCATACTTCTTTTTATGATTCCGAAAATATAGTCATCAATGGAAATGAGGAGGAAGTTGCGGGCCTGAGGTTGAAAATGGAGTAGGAAAGGGATAAGATAAGGGAAAAGAAACAGAAAAAGGCCAAGAACGGGGATGCGTTTCCAAATAAGGTTTATCTTGATAAAATTGGGAAAAAGGTCGATGCAATGGGGTAGTCCGTGGATAAAGTGCCTAGAATTCATACTAAGCGGAAGGGCGAAGAAATTAAGGACAATGAAGATGGCAACGATGAAGACAAGGCCAAAGCTACGTTGAAGAAATTCAGAGCAACAGATCATGCTCTTTCCCATGCATAGAAGGAAGTATATGCTTCTATTTTCACATCCTCAAATAAATCGGATTTCAAAGAGACTTAGTCGTGCAGAGGTCTTCCTCTTGGTAGAAACTGATTGCAACAACAATTTCGCTCGTGGTAGGATTTGAAATTTGTTTTCGACCATTACCATGAATTGGAACTCATTTTGAGGCAAGTTGGAAAGTACATGTATAATTTAAGTTTGATGTTCATGTAACATGGGAAATTCAATCTAATACAATTTTTTATTTGATGGCTATCAACTCTTACTTCAAAATTTTCACTTATAAATGTACTTGTATGTTTGGATCCTATTAATAGTTGGCTTATTTACAATTTTCAGTGAGCGGTATCTTTCCTTTCTATCTTTAAGTTTCAATACTTGTTGGAACTTTCCTTAAAACGAGTTCTCTAATGTTTATGAATTGACCGATTCTCCTGTGATTTACCAGTTCGATTTTTTTTTTAATTTCATTGACCTCGTGGATAATGTCAAAACTAGTAAAACTATTGGATCGTGTCTTTGAATGTTTCAATGATGGAGTTATAATGTATTGATATCCTTTGTTTCATCAAAATATCTTCGTTTTTTTATTTTATTTTAAAATCATCTCTAGATTTTCCCCACATCCTTGTTATTTAACATTTTATGACATAAAACTATAATATCGAATTTTCAATCATTGAAATGATTTTTTGTAGTTCTTGATGGTTTTCTTCTAGTTGTGTAAAGATAATGCAGAATTAGTTCTGAGAAATTGAAATTTCCTTTAACATGAGGGTTCGTGAGAACTATTCAGCCATTGAATCCCCCCACTCCTCACTCACAATCTTGGGGTCCTCCCAAGAATGGTGAAACCATGGTTAATTCCAAGTGATAGAAAGGAAACAAGCTATCAAACTTAATTCCTAAATGCTAAAACCGCATAGAGAACATGGCAGGGAAAGTATTGCTCATGTGGAAGGAATAGCTAGATAGAAATATAACTCAAGACGAACCTTTTTGAGACTGAATCAATTTAAAAGTCAGCTTCAAAGGAAACCACCACCAACATCCTTGTGATAAGGCTAGCCATCCCCTCATCAATTTACGCGATGAGATCTTTCCCTCCTTACGTGCTTGAAGATCTGCTGCTCCTTTGGACATTTGACCAACTTTGTTGTTATGATTCTAATTGGAAATCTGATATGATAACTTCCAAACACTCACATAAACAATTTGAGAAATAATATGTAACATGGAAACAATAGGACACTTAAAGAAACAGTTTTGGCAGTAGTTACGATTGTACTTACAGTTACAAAAGTAAACATGGCCACATAAACGATGACATACTAGTAATAACTACCGATACATCATATCTGTAGCAGTAAAATCATTAATGGTAGAGAGACTGTGGCAACAACAATTAACTAGCAGATTCAAAAAAACTAGAAATTGTAAGTTCAACAACAACAGCAACATTAGGATAGAATCTCACTTCAAGAGGTTTTGATGCCAAGTTAGGAAAAACTGCCAACTCAGGAGGTTTGAATTTATTCCATGTTCATAGTAGTTGTCTTCCTGTGTAAGATCCTGTTGGGAGGAAAAATGACCATTTTGTACTCCAGTTCGAGTGCAGTGATATATTTCTGTCCATGTGGTAGATCCTGAAAGACATGCAAATTCATCAAATGAACTGTCGCACTATGTTGTTGCTGGTTTTTGTGCCTCTACTTTGATGTGCATCCCTCCATCGAATCACATTAGGGAATGAAACATTGTTCACCCTTAGAAAACTCTTTTGTCATTTTGATTGTGGCGACCAGCTTGTATGCACTAGGTTGCAGCACTGTAACTGTTAGTAGCTATTGTCATTCCCCAAATTTCAATTACAACTTAGCAAAATGTTTTGTTATTTTGATTGCGGAAATTTGAGAGATAGTTGATCATAGTTCCCGGTAAATTCAGACAATCGAAAATGCTCATCATTACCAATATAAGGATAAATCTCTAATCAAACATTTCTCCCATTACCAATACACCAGGATATATTCTTACTAAACCAAGGATAATTTTAAAGAAAACTATTCCAGATCACCGAAGGATTTATTCTACTTTTTTTTTTTCGGATTTCTAAGCCACTCAATTAAGTTTTCTTTAATATATTTACCATTTAAAATATCAGACCAGAGACCAAAGCCAAATACACCTCTCCAAAATTTTTTAATACAAAGGGTTGTGTTGAACCAATTTTTTTTTGATGTTCTATCCACCAAACTGCTTGGGTAGGGATAGCCTATCTCACCGCGCAAGATGAATTTTGTCCTATTTTGCATTCCCCGAACAAAGGCAATTGAACATAAGTCTTCTGATTAAATGCACAATGGACTTAGGGATCATTATCAAAGAAAACCAGAATACATGCATTCCCACAAGTACCTCCTTAAAAAGAGTTAATCTACCTCCAAATGAAAGATATTTTTTGCTCCAAGTTTCATTGCCTTGTTCTCCAACTCCCTACTCACATTGATAGGATTAAAACTAAGATTTCCCTGATTTCTTGAGCCAGTATGAGCAGGTATCTACCTAAAACTGAGCCCAGAGACAGAACACATCTACTTCATCGACATCTAGATTATTGTAGTAAGGCATTTCTGGGTGGGACAAAGGTCCAATCTTTTACAACGATGCAGCCCAGTATCCTAAAGGAGATCCCAATCATGGGGCCCTTACACTCCACTCTTCCCTACACAAATTCAAGGAGTTCATTCGCAGATTCAATGGTGTCAAAGGGGACTTTCTCTAAAGGTACCCATACTCCCATTATAAATCCCTCTCTTCCCCTTGTTTCACAACAAGCATTTATTAATCTATCCATTTATTTTCAAAGAGGTCCTCGTGCACAACCCCAAGTTTCTGGAAGTAACCATAGAAGACATCTATTCGTTCGATGGAGAATTATCAGAGAACGTCCTCCAAGCTCCCGTGGATTTCTAACCTCTAGTGAAGTTCCAAAAACTCTAAAATAGAACTGATTAGATCTTGTAAATGGCTCTGTTCGAGTTTCAGGGGGTATCAAGTCTAATAGGTTTTTGTTTTGTTATGTTGTAAGTTTGAATTGACTGCTACAAATGTTTTAGATGGGCTAAATTCCAAGGTCACTGGGGAAATAGGTGAAACATAAAATCCGAGCACTTGTGAAGTGCAGGTTTTGTTGTCGTCCAAGGAGAAATCCATATCTATCATGTCCCTTGGAGTAAGAATTTCTTTAATCGCTTTATGTTATTTATTAAGCATCACATCTGGATTGAATGGCTTGGGTACCACAAGCGACTCACTTGGACTGTGTGAAAATGGATTTCAATGGGAAATCATCTAAGATGCCATAACAGAGCTACTCTAGCTACTCTTCTATTAAAATATATCAAAACTTATACTTGATACTAAACTACTTATTCAGGCTTTGTAGGAATTGAATCTGGGTGGTTTGACATGTTACCATCTGCATGGATGAACCATGAGAGTAACAACATAATCCATTGATTTCAATATTTTAATGAGATTGGTAATCCTTAATGACACTGAAATTATGTTTTGCAGTCATATTTTATCTCAAAACTAGTGAAGATATCCAGAATAATCATTGGTGCATCGATAACAAAGGCTAAGGCAACACATGTTTCCTTGCTTTGTAAGAATTGCAATAATGTTAAGTCTATTACATGCTACATGGGGCTGGTTCCATAGTGCTTCAATCATGTGCCCATGCACCTTAGGTAAGTTCTTTCTAACTCTGCCAATGTTGCTTTGACCCGCGGTGTGCTTTGAGAGATATTTTGACTGTGATTGTTGATTTTGTACTATTTTTAAAATCTAATTCCATTAAAAATTCAGCAGCATATCCTATGTATTTTTTCAATGTTAAGATGACTGCTATTCCAGGAGGTCTATTTCTTTAATTTTGTTATTTTGGTTTATTACCTGAAGAAAAAAATTCGCAATGTTGTTATTTTGGTTGATGTGGGATGGAAGGATTTTGCTTAATGGTTAATGTTTACTTTTCATATAGTGTTGATATGGGAGACCTGTCATATAGATCTCTGGATCTTATTCTTAGGGACATGTTAGACACACCCTTGTACGATAACCTATGAAGGTGGTTATCCCAAAGAAGGTATGTGTGAGGCTTACTAAAGAAGCCTCGGTTCTGCAAATCCCTCAACACTCCCATCCATGATGTGTCCACAACCTAGTGATCTCTTAACCATAAATCATGAATAAATTCAAGATAAATCCAATATAACTAAGTGATCCTCATAGAAAGTATTGCAAGTAACCTCTTTGAACTCATCAATGTGCAATAATTCCTCATATAAATGCTTCCCACATAACAACCAACTCATCAAGGCCTCTAAAGATGGAAAGACCTCCATAAATACATTAAAACCACAACATGTGGAATGCTCAACAATAATGTAATATAATTCCCTCCAGCATGCCATAGGAGACCCTCCAAAGGGTGGAGCGACCTTCATAACATGAGCAAGAGACCCTAACCAGGCCTCTAAGGATGGAAAGACCTCCATAAATACATTAAAACCACAACATGTGGAATGCTCAACAATAATGTAATATAAATCCCTCCAGCTTGCCATAGGAGACCCTCCAAAGGGTGGAGCGACCTTCATAACATGAGCAAGAGACCCTAACCGCTCCATCAAAATCATCCTGGAAAGACTGCAAGGAAACTTAAATGATGGAATGTTATCCCAATATAGATCAAGGTAAGGCACAATAAGGGTTTTCCAATCCAAGTGTTCCATGCAAATGGCACAAGAAATATCCATTAAATGTCTCCTTGTCTCCCAATGCTGCCACAATGTGCCCACACTACTATTTATTTACTGCACAAAAACCTCAAGCTTTCCTGGATGGAAATGCATCCTATGATCAATCCACCGATTAGCATATTCTATCCATAACTCACAAGTCTGTATAGGGATAGGCTTGGAACAAGCTATTTCATTCTCAGATCCATTCTTAAGCTTGATATATTCAAGATATTTCTTGACATATGAGGCTGGCATATCTTTCATCTCTTTTCTTGTAGCTTTTAGTGGCTGGAAAATACACTCATATCTGAGTGCTCCAAAATATGAGCATTCAATTAACCAAGTGTAAAAAGCATGCTACAAGTGGATCATTTCCAGGAACACTAGTTGAATGTTGCATCCTTCATGTTGTTATGCGACATTTCTATTCATCTAAAGTGATCACTATTGTCTTGTATTAAACCCTGAGCTATGGATACTACTAGATGCCTTTGAATACAATTGGAATGTTACAAAATTTACATGTGTTTCTGGAATATAAACCAATATAAAAATTTCTTGACACCTTTGAGCTCTCACTTAACCAATGTCTGAGCACTCACTTAAGTGTAAAAGGAATGCTACATGTGGATCACTGCCATGAAATACTGGTTGAATGTTGCATCCTTCATGATTTTCTGCAACCTACCTATTCATCTGAATTAACCAATGCTACCATGTATCACACCCTGAGCTATATCTATTTCTGGATGCCTTTAAAGACAATTGGAACATTACATAATTTACATGAGTTTATAGAAATAGAAATGAATAGAAAATTTGCTTGACACCTCTGGAAGGAAAGGAACTTAATTATCCAAGGGATAATTGTGAATTTCTTGTGGATGCTGGAGATATGGACCATGGTACATGAAAAGGAAGAAGTCATGTCTTTGCCTTTGTTGTATTTTCCTTCTTAAAACAAGCTGGATATACTCTTCACCATCTCCTACAAATAACCAATAAGAAACCAACATAATGAATATTACCTAATGTAAAAAGTACCATATTACATTCTCCTTTCTAGATCAGCCAAGGAATACCATAGATATGCTATCTAGGCATTTCATATTCTCCATCCCAAATATTAGCTGCATCGAGTATTCCTCACAAGTATAACCATTTTATTTGATCTAAATAACACCACAAAAATTGATCCATGTGTTATGAACATGTGATGTATGAGTGAAATGCAACATTATCTTCTAACTAAGAGGCCTTACATCCATAATCATCCATAGGAAAATACCAAGATACATCACAATTTTTCACAACCCATAGCTACTATTACAACCCCATCATGAAGATCCACTTGCTAGGGCATCACCAACACTAGCATATTATCACAACATGAAGCAAGAATCCATCATCAAGGAACAAAGGCAAGTATCCAAACCTCCATCAAAATGTAACCCCACTGAAAACATGTGAAATTTTTTCCTAGTTACCCCATATCTGCAAGATATGGGATAACACAGTCTTTGTGCTCCTAATTTTACCCCACAGTGTTGTACTTATTAGTCCCTTTGACCTATTTGTGGTAAGTAGTTGGACATTAATAAAATTATCTTATATCATCTTAGGCACCCTTTGTTGCCATCCCCTTGGATTACATTCTCCCTGGTACAATATTCTGGCAAATAATTGACATAATGATATTTTCTTGATTGACTTAGGAACTAAAGAGATTCATTGAATTTAAGTTAATTTTGTAATTGGTCATGTAATTTAACTCCTAAAAATATTGCACATATGGTGATGATTGTTTTATTGAATTTGTTAATACAAACATTACATATCTTCTTTCTCCCAACTGTTTTATTCTCTTTCAGTTTGACCAAGATTCAATATTGGTCATCTTATATTCTCTTTATTTGTTGTATGCTCTACTGCACAGCTGAATTCATCGTAAGTTTATTATCTTCGTATGGAGAACATACTTGGAATGACACAACTAAATACACTAGAGGAAGGAAAACTATGTTTTCTCAAACCTTTTCCCTCTTTTGGACTATTGAGGAGTTCTTGGTCATAGCCTTGGAGGAGAAAAAAGTGGAGTTGAAAAAGATCCATTTATGACTGGATGGGTTTAAATATGGAGGATACAGAGAGAATATATACTCCTATACATTCTATGTATATTTTGTCTAGTTTCCCAAGGTACAATTAGGATTTATTTTCGCAAATTGGATTTTCTATTAATAATGACAAAAAGGCTAGGCATTAAAAGAAATGGAGTATAAAGGATAGGCTAAGTGTTGTGTCCCCAACCATCATGTGTGAAGACCTCTATGTGTATATAGAGCACTCCTATTTCAAATAGAGTTATCATCATGAATGGAGGCAATGTCATTGTATGTATGCCACATCCCTATCTCTATTGATCACATGTATATAATCTAAATAGACTCATGAGTTAATGAAAAACTTCATGACACTCTGTGTTCTCATGAATGTTGTGATTATTCTCTCTCCTTATTTTTCTATTTATACAAGTGATGTGTAGGTACATTCCCTTTTACTATGCTTTATTATCATTACTTTAAACATGTAATTTCAAGCAAGATTCACATTCAACATTAGGAAAAAGTTGGATTTCAAGCATTTTAGCAAATGTTAGGATGTTGGATAGTTTACTTGGGGAAGGTGATGGATCATAATGCCAAACTCTTTGTGAAGAATGTAGGGGGCAGCAACAAGCCATGTCATTACCTAAATTCCATATCAAGTTGTGTAAACATGGTTATGCCCATTTATTGGATAATTTGGAAAGTTGCCAATTGATGATGCCATGAGGACGAATTTTAGAGAATCGAAACCAAAAGATTACTTACCTATAGGCTCAGTTATTGGTGCACATTGTGAGAGGAGGCGCAATGAAAATATACTTTAGTAGATTGCGTGGAAGTGGTAAAAGGTTTTGATTTGGAAAACAAATCGGAAGTTGAAACATCTCTATTCTATTATATCCATTCACCTTATTTATACTTGTTTCTTGTGTTCACCCATCTCATAAGGGAGTTTCAAAGGAGATATCTTGCAATTACTTAATTGAATTTGTGGATACTAGAACTACAACACTTTCTCACTATAGATCTAGCTATACAAAATGGTTAGGATATACTTCGAACTATACGGCCTGGATATGACTTGGATATTACTGGGCCGATTTCCCTCCAGTTTCCAATAATTCGGTAACTTAGTTCAAAATTATAGGAAACTGGATGTGCTCTCTGCATAAGAACAACTGCCAAGGAAAATTAGGCGGTATCCATCTCTTCCAAAATGGTTGTTACAAGTCGAGAAGAACATGCACTTGAGTAATGTACAGATCATGCTTAAGCTATTTAAAAGCAAGGTTCGAATTCTGTAACCCAACACAAAGGTCTGACGCTTCAAGAAATTGGAAAGGGATATTTCACATGAGCATTTTTATGAAACTCTTGCAATGTTTGACTTTTACATACAATATGTGAGGTTGCATTTATGGGATAGCCTCTTACATGACTGTACATTCAGTTACTAAAAGAGTTTTTTTGTAGTGAAAATAATTATTTTGATTAATGAATTACATTTAAGACATCCAACATTTAACATTTACTTCTAGTTTACTGCTGACATAAAATCCTATTGTATATGATAATACATGGTATGTTTCATCAATTTAGTTATAAATGTTTCATGCTTATGGTTCTAAAAATTAATTGTAGTGCATTTTTCTATGTCAGGTTGAGTAATTGCATAGTATTTTCAAGCTTTGTGGTTCTCCATTAGAAGAATATTGGAAAAAATCGAAATTGCCACATGCAACTATTTTCAAGCCACAACAACCATATAAATGACGTATAAAAGCGACTCTCAAAGATTTCCCGCCTTCATCCTTGTCACTTGTAGAAACTCTTCTTGCAATTGGTCCAACTAATTTTGGCACCGCCTCTGCAACACTGAAGAGTGAAGTAAGTAATTTCCAGCTGATTATATTCTTGTTTCTACCACTGTTATGTAGGTGAAGGAGTACATAGCTGATGATCTTATGGAATAATAAAAGGTACATACGATTATTACTAGTTTAATACAAGTGATAGACTAGTTTGATTTATTTTATGTAACCTTCTTTCCAATTTATCTTGTTATGCTTGGGTGAGCTTAGCATATGAAAATAGTAATATTAGATGGCCAAAAGTGTTTTTATAGAACAATACATATGATAACAGGGTACATATGGTAACAGGCATAGTGATACTCAATCATAAGTTTACTAGTCTACATTAGTAAATAGAGGGAATATTTCAGTTAGTATTGGCTATTGTATAATGTGTTTCTTTCTACTTTAGTGCTAACTTATAATTGTGTCTCTTTTTTGGCATCCAGATATGAAATTAAAGAAATTCTTGCACATTATTGAGAACTCATCAGTATTTCCAATGATTTATGATAGCAAGAGGTAGATTTTAGGCTGATGATAGAAGTGTGTTTAAGTAGTGTGATGGATTGAATTGTACGAAGCTATTTGGTTATTGAAGAATCACTATGTGTGGTTCTAAGACTAATGCAGCTAAAGTGGGTCAATAAATGTGAGCCTTGGTGTTAAAGCTTATTAAATATGTGGTTGATGACAACAGGTTCTACTACTACATAATTTTCTAGATCAATTTGACTTTTTTCTTTGTTGTGCTGACATTTCCCTTTGTAAATGTGGTTACATGGTGCAGAACAATAGTATCTTTGCCTCCCATTATCAATGGTGCACATTCTACAATCACTTTGGAAACAAAGAATGTCTTCATTGAATGCACAAGAATTGACCTGACTAAAGAAAAAATTGTTTTGAACACAATGGTGAGAATTTGCTATGTTATTATTCAATGTTTTCCATAGAAAAGGTCAACGATTTGAGGTCCTTCTAGTTGATTGTTCAAGAGGTTTTTCTCCACTGTTGTATACAATATACATTCCTCTTAATATGATTATTATTACAACATTATAATTATTGGTGTGTTATAGATGTCAATATGTTAGTATTTTATTGAAAGTATGCCATACAGTACATCCTGCGTGTAGTGGTTAGAAAGTAGATTATGTTCTTTGAAAAAGGAAACACCTTGAGGATTAATTAAGTAATAGCCTTGCTTAGAATATCACATGACATGTGCAATTTGGGTTCATAAAAAAATATTTATTTATGTTCACATTTGTGCAGGTGACAATGTTTTTTATGTATCGTGAAAGGAATTTTGAGGTCGATCCAGTTGAAGTCATAAACCCAGATGAAAAATTAGTCATATATCCAGATCTCTCGATTTGGAATTTGGATATTGATTTACCTTACATCAGTAGATTGATTGGTGTTCCTTTCAAAGACTATGAGGTGAGACCGTGAGAGTGATTTTAATTATGATTTTTGATATTTTCTTTTCATTCAACACTGCTTTAGTTAAATATACTCGAATATTATAGACTATTCAAATAACATTTAAGATAAAATTCAGATTTGGAGGCAAGATTCAATTGCAATGCTTCCATAAATCTGTATCATGGTTCTTAATACATTATAGGACTATCCGCACCTTGGATTTGCATGGGTGGGTCAAAAGGTTCAAAATGGTCCTGGAAAAAGTGGCTCATGTTTCAAGGGGTTTAGAATCCATACTACAGTTGTATCTTTAGGAGGCAATATGGAAAGCTTTTATTGAAAATATGATTAAATACATGTTTTCGGTTGGTTCAAACTTCAAACCTATATTTGACCATTTGTTTGTAGATGATAGGTAGAGCTAACAGCTAATTGGGTGTTATGGAGATTAATTTCTGTTTCTAGAAATCACTGGTGAACTTATGATACTTTTCAAATACAATCGCCTTAGGAAATTCATGAAGGAAAACATTTGCAATTTGGTTAGATTTGGCATTGGATTGAACTATATTTGGTAAGTCTACCAACAATAACCAAGATAACATATTTTCCTTCAGATTTAGGAAATATTGCAATATGAAACAATAAGATAAGATAAGATTATGTTATTAATATCTAAAAAATGGATCACAAATATTTTAATCATTAATGAGACTTCAAGTGTACTAGCTCAATGGAAGAGCACCTTCCTTACAGGCAGGAGGTTGGTGGTTCGATTCCTCCATACCCTATCTACATAAATGAATGAATATTCGCATATAAAATGATTAAAAAAGACTAAATTAGTGACCAAAAAATGAGAGATAAGTGACCAAAAAATGAGAGACAAGTGACCAAAAAAATGACAAAAAATCGCATATAAACGACCAAATGACAGTTTTGGTGGCTAATTTCCAGTGTCTTATCACATGACAAAAAATGTGATCACATTTAGTTTGGTCATTTATAGCTTGTATTGTGGTCATTAATTTGGTCATATTTTTTGTCATTAATTTGGTCGTATATTTGATCATTAATTGTGATAATTAATGACCAAATATTTGATCAGATTAATGAAATATATGACCAAATTAATGACCACAAGACAAGCTATAAATGACCAAACTAAATATGACCACATTTTTGGTCGCGTGATACGAAACTGGAAATTATTCACCAGTGATCCCCAAATAAAAAATGGTCATTTATATGCAGATTTTAGTCATTTTTTTTGTCACTTATCTCTCATTTTGTACTCGTGCACTCCATGGATCATAGAAAGTGATTGAACGCATCTAGTGCCGATGATAGCACCATCATATGGATCCAAAATGTTAACTTTCTTGTTGATGTATATGTAACTTCGGAATGTATTTCACATATATGTATATTGTATTCCTATAGAGATGGTATTATTCCTCTATAAGGAAGTGTCGTCATTTATATTGTAAGTGTCGTAACTTATACTTGATGGGTTATTAGACCACCTTGTTTGGGGTCGGCCCTGTATAAGTCATGTGGGTCAAAGGGTTATTAGACCACCCTATTGGGGGTCGGCCATGTGGGTCAAAGGGTTATTAGACCACCCTATTGGGGGTCGGCCCACTCAGCATTATGTTATGTGGTTAAGTTAGAGCCGACATGAGTTAGGTAAAAAGGAAAGTCAAGTCAAGTATAAATAGAGTGCGGGAGGCACTCTATTTACTCACTCACTTCTCACACATGCTCTCAAGGAGGAGAGGCGCACTTATGGAGGAGGAGGATTGCTGCTAGGTTATGGCTATCTCTATTGGTTGGTTGTATCATTGCTCTATCTATCTCTGAGGAAGTTATTGGGGTTTTTCACCTTTATGGTTTTCCCCAAGTAAATCTTTGTGTCTCTTGTGTGCTTGCATTATTGTCTCCATGATTGATATGCTGTAGATATGCTGTACATGTTGTTCTCTCAGTTAATATCCTAGATCATATTGAAGTAAATTCAGAAAATTTAACATGGTATCAGAGCTAGCCTGAAAGAAGGCATGATATGGCATGTATGACACTTGTTGCACTAACGATGCTAGGGCTTGATATAGCAAAAACCAGTCATCGTAGCACTTTCGCTATAAATCCGTTTTGGCAAAGTTTTCGGATCTGAAATTGTTACAGGCCGAAGCTAAGATCTCCAGGTATCTTGTGTCCAAAGGACAACCTCTAATTCGTTGTACTTTGTGATTTATGATCTGTACAATATAGGGTTTCTGCCTCTTCCATATCTGAGTCAAAATCAGGTGACCTTGGGAAAAAGGTCATAACTTGGGCTAGGAAGCTCCAAATGAAATTTCGTAAAAAGTGACAGGTAGTACACAGTCTGTACTATCTCAGAAAACGTTTTCAGAGGCCGAAGTTGAAACAGTGACACGTGGCACGCCGTACAAGTTCGCTCTCCTGTATTATCCCATAAACAGGTCACGTTGCGACATTTGGCATAACTCTCTCTCAGAGAGTCCAATTGAGGTCAGACCTGTCAGGATGGAAAGGTAACAGGCCGAGCTATCTCAGAAAACTTTTTCAGAGGCCGAAGTTAAAACAGTGACACGTGGCACTCCGTACAAGTTCGCTCTCCTGTTTTATCCCAAAACAGGTCACGTTGCGACATTTGGCATAACTCTCTTTCAGAGAATCCAATTGAGGTCAGACCTGTCAAGATGGAAAGATAACAGGTCATACTATCTCAGGAAACTTTTTCAGACCCTGTGGATCAAAAATTTCGGAGTTACACCAGAAACAATCAGGTACATATTTCTATCAAAACAGAATTATTTTTTGGTACCTTCATTCATGGCTTCCGGAATTTAGGGCTTTGGAGAAAGTTGGAATTTTTGTAATCGGAGACCACGGCTGGATGCTACTCATCAAAATAGAAATTTAGAGACCAAGATCAGAATTTTTGGTTGGGCAGAAGGCCGGGCTTGATTAGACCCTAGTTCGGGACTTTGATCAGAAAAGTGGAAAATTAGGGCTTCTGTAAAAATGGGAATTTTTGAAATCTGTGACCACGGCTGGAAGCTCCTCAGAAAAATAGAAGCTTAGAGCTTTGGATCAAACATTTTGATGGGGCAAAAGAGTGGGCTTCATCAAACCCCAGTTCAGGGTCACGTCCAGTGAATCCGGAAGTTTCAAAGGAAAAATTGAGGAGTGAAACTTTGCAGTTTTCAATTTCTGAATATACCAATTTGATCAGTTCATCAAGGCGCATATTCCTATCCTATCGGAAGGTTGAAATTCAAAGTTTGAATTTTTGGGGTTTCTTTGACAAACCCATATCCAGCTCAAGGTCCAGTTCTTGCAAATCAAGTGGATTGGGTTAATCCTAGAAGAAGATGGATTGATCACCTGCATAAGTGAAAGAAGTTCCTGTTTCAGAGGGAGATGAGGCTAAGGCCTTACATAAGAAGTTTTCAAGCGATCTCGACAGGTATGACTCATCGAGGTATGTTTCGATATTTGTCCATGATTAAGTTTATGGTATGTTTGTCTTCATGTTATTACGGTTAGTACAATTTTGATTTTAGATTTGTCGTTTCACCTTAACAAAATTATGAATGCATGATAGAAGATATTCATTGGTTAGGGTGTTGACACTTATGATTGTACTAATGCATTATGGTGTTGTATGAGGTTTATGTTGTCTACTAACATGAAAGGTACACCAAGAAAGACAAAGCATGTTCCAGTTCAAGAACATATGATCATGATGACATGAGGATAAAGACTCATCCATTGTCATGGATCTCATAGAAGATCCATTTACGAGGTATGTATAACTTGGTTTTATAATGGCTAACCTATGAGATATACAGGTTACTAGCACAAGTCATTGAAGAACAACAAGAAGACATCATGTAAGTATAAATAGCTAGCATGCTAATCCAGGTATGTTTTTCCTATATCAAGATAGAATCCTACCTTGTGTTAGGATCTTATACTGTTGTGTTGTTTGATAATGATTATTCATGAAGTCATAGGTTTGAATAAGTCATGGCTGTATGCGTATTATATTTCTTACCATAATTGATGATATGACTAACCAGAAGAATCATGAAAGTATAGGTTTGAATAATCACAGGTTTTATGCACATTATATCTCTTATCTTAATTGATGATTCAACTAACGCGAAGAGTCATAGGTTTGAGTAATTATAGGTTTAGACATGTTATGCTTCTTATGATTTGACTAACCATAAGATTCCTACATAAACCTTGAATGCTAATGCTTATTATTTCTGTTTGAAATGATCATGACTATACATGCTTGAGATTATTGTGTTTTAATAGTATACTAATGAATGTATGATTTTATATGAGATCACAAGGATAACACAATCATGATGCATAGGGACCAAGGATGAATGTAAGTTCAAGGACAGGTAATCCAGGAAGCAAAGATCAAGAGGGAGCACACTCCAGTTGTTCCTGCAAAGAAAGCAAAGGAGCACACTTCAGTAGCTTCTGCAAGGATGCAGATATTTAGAGGGAGTTGAACATCTTCCTACATTCCACAATAGAAAGGTGTAGAAGAAGCTACTTCAGATTATGACTCTAGTATCTCCCACAAAGAAGCAAAGACTCAGAGGGAGTCCACCCAATGAACAAACAAAGATAAGTATTTTAATTATCATTTCTTACATATGTGTTTGTTTAAATAAAATTGTTCAAATGATGTATATGCTCATGTTCCTAGACTTAGGATATGTATTATGCATATTAGAATAGTTGCATTGATGAACAGTATACTACTAATATACATGGGTAAGTGGCCTATGGCACTGTACAACATTCCATTGCTACTTATCTAGAATGAAACCTCTTTGCTGACATGTTGGGAGTTGTGCACACCCTTAACAATGTTCTGGTAGAGATTGGAAGGCATCTAGAAAGCTACGGAATATGGATAAATGTTGTATTGAAGCATTGGCTAAGATAATTGCATGACTGTATGACATATTTCGTTATGTGTTAGAATTTGTTCTGAAAATTATGAGATGTTTCTAATCATGCAATTTAACCTGTTTTGTAGGAAAGACCGTATATCTTCACCTACAAAAGAAGAACTACAACATTTGTTCAACAACAAAATTATCTATTGAAGATATTGAAGTTCCCAGGATCTGGGATGAAGAAATGGAATGCCATGATCCGTAGATCATGAAGAACGATGTTTGGGATGTAGTCCCAAGACCTGAAGGGAAGTTTGTTATGACTTCCATATGGATCTATCAGATCAAGCATGTTGCAGATGACAGCATTGAGAAATATAAAAGTGATACTACTTTTGTATGCAGATAACTTGTTTGTTACAGGTGAAGATAGATTGATTGCCGACATGCAGCGAAAGCTTACTACCGAGTTCGAGATGAAGAACTTGGGAATGATGCACTATTTGTTTTTGGCATGGAGGTGTGGTAGAGTGATGGAATCTTCCTTGGACAAGGGAAGTATGCAGTAGAGATCCTGAAGAGGTTCGAGATGATGGACTGCAAGGCTATGGCCACACCTATGACATCGAATATGAAGCTTCTATGTGATGCTTCATCTGAGCTGGTTGATGTCTCTACGTATCGTCAGATGATTGGGTCCTTGATGTACTTGACGAACACGAGACCAGACATTTGCTTTGCTGTGAACACATTGAGCCAGTTCCTGACGGATCCGAGGGGTGTTCACCTGGTTACTGTAAAGCATGTTCTGAGGTACCTGAAGGGTACAGTGGTTTTTGGGCTCAGGTATGAGGCGAATCAAAAGTTTAACCTGCAGGGTTATGTTGATTCAGATTGGGCTGGCAGTGCTGCAGATAGGAAGAGCACATCTGGGTGTTGCTTCAGTATGGGATCAGGTGTGATCTCTTGGTTTAGCAGGAAGCAGTCCTGCGTAGCACTAAGTACAGCTGAGGCAGAGTATGTTGCATCCTATTCAGCTAGTTGTGAGGCAGTATGGCTACGGAAGCTACTGTCTGAGTTATTTGATCTCCCGTTGGAGGCTACTGGTATCTTCTGTGATAACCAGAGTTGTGTGAAGCTGTCCGAGAACCCAGTGTTTCATGACAGGTCGAAACACACAGAGATCAAATATCACTATATCAGGGATATGGTGCAGAGAGGAGCTGTGAAGCTCCTGTATGTTGCAATGGACGAGCAGATTGCAGATGTGCTGACGAAGCCACTAGCCAGGGTGAAGTTCGAGTACTTCAGAGAGAGGCTTGGTGTTATTCAGATCGAGGACACTTCGAGGAAGAAGTGACGGACACATTTGCTGAAGCCATTCCAAGCATGTTGGAAGGAGGATCCTTCACATGGCTGTGGATGTAAGCGCTGGATGATGAGCATCAGGATGATGTTCTAGTTTCTGCTTGATATGATCAGTTGGATCATTTTATGTATGTTGGATGCTGGATATGATCAGTTGGATCATTTTATGTATGTATGAACGCATCATGTTGGATGCTGGATATGATCAGTTGGATCATGTGTATGTATTGTTTATGCATCATGTTGGATGCTTGGACCATGTATCTGTATATGTATCAGGTGGATACATTGTATGATCAGGTGGATCATGTATGATGATATGTATCATATATTTGTATCAGGTGGATACATTGATGATCAGGAGGATCATGTATGATACTTGGTATGCATCAGGTAGATGCATTGATGATCAGGAGGATCATGTATGATGATATGTATCATATATTTGTATCAGGTGGATACATTGATGATCAGGAGGATCATGTATGATACTTGGTATGCATCAGGAAGATGCATTGATGATCAGGTAGATCATGCAGCAGGATGTTGCAGTGATGATCAGGATGATCATAGATGACGAGCTTCAGGATGTTGCTCCAGATGACTTGCAGCAGGACGTTGCAGTGATTATGATCAGGACGATCATAAGTACATCAGGATGATGTATGGTGAGTATCAGGTCGATACTCTGTGGCCGTGGATCAGGTTGTGCAGATGAGCATGTCTGGGAGATCCTATAGGTCGGAGTTGTGTACCCGTAACATCCTGGGATGCTCTTTCGAGACATTGCTCTGGGAGGACATGTAATTTGTGCCCTGGGAGATTTCAGGTCGGAGTTGTGTACCCGTAACATCCTGAGATGCTCTTGCGAGGTTTTGTCCTATGGCATGTAATTTGGGCCCTGGGAGATTTCAGGTCGGAGTTGTGTACCCGTAACATCCTGAGATGCTCTTGCGAGGTTTTGCCATGACCACATGTAATTTGTGCCCTAGGAGATCTCAGGTCGGAGTTGTGTACCCGTAACATCCTGAGATGCTCTTGCTAGGTTTTGTGGTGGACCACATGTAATTTGTGCCCCGGGAGATCTTAGGTCGGAGTTGTGTACCCGTAACATCCTAAGATGCTCTTTCGAGGTTTTGTGGTGGGGTCACATGTAATAGCGCCCTGGGAGATCCTCCAGGTTGGAGTTGTGTACCCGTAATATCCTGGGATGCTCTTTCGAGGTTTTGTGACGCACGTAATAAGTCCTGAGGATTCCACAGTATGGCCAGTGATGACGAAGACCTGCAGGTGGTGGGCCTACATCCAGTATGAAAAAGGACTGGCTCTGTAGAACTTCCTATGACGAGTAGATTCAGAGATTGATTGAGATAGCAGCAGCAGTGACGATGATGATGACTCGATGACGATTATCTAGTGACGATGATCCAGAGAAGATGACTTGTGCTAGAATAACTGTGCTGAGAAATACCTTCCTAGTTAAGAGGGAGTGTTGATGTATATGTAACTTCGGAATGTATTTCACATATATGTATATTGTATTCCTATAGAGATGGTATTATTCCTCTATAAGGAAGTGTCGTCATTTATATTGTAAGTGTCGTAACTTATACTTGATGGGTTATTAGACCACCTTGTTTGGGGTCGGCCCTGTATAAGTCATGTGGGTCAAAGGGTTATTAGACCACCCTATTGGGGGTCGGCCATGTGGGTCAAAGGGTTATTAGACCACCCTATTGGGGGTCGGCCCACTCAGCATTATGTTATGTGGTTAAGTTAGAGCCGACATGAGTTAGGTAAAAAGGAAAGTCAAGTCAAGTATAAATAGAGTGCGGGAGGCACTCTATTTACTCACTCACTTCTCACACATGCTCTCAAGGAGGAGAGGCGCACTTATGGAGGAGGAGGATTGCTGCTAGGTTATGGCTATCTCTATTGGTTGGTTGTATCATTGCTCTATCTATCTCTGAGGAAGTTATTGGGGTTTTTCACCTTTATGGTTTTCCCCAAGTAAATCTTTGTGTCTCTTGTGTGCTTGCATTATTGTCTCCATGATTGATATGCTGTAGATATGCTGTACATGTTGTTCTCTCAGTTAATATCCTAGATCATATTGAAGTAAATTCAGAAAATTTAACATTTCTCACCTACCTGGAATTCTGCATGCCCTTTTGGAGTTAATGGGCACTGCCAAAAAAAAAGTATACATAAATATATACAAAATATTATTACAATTAAATTCGAAAAACATTCACAGTTATTGATATAACAAAATTATTATATGCACTCACCAAGTCAATGTTTGAAACAACAACAAGAATTGGCATTGATTTGAAATGTTGAATCGCATCAAACTTGTCATATTTTTAAGTTTCCAAGATTGCAGTTTTTCCTTTAATTATATCCTGTATGTGATCCCATCATTCACAAATCAAATATACCATTAGAACACAATAATATAGCAGAAAAATAGTAAATATAACATTATAACACTAAAAATAAGAAACCGCTACTAATTTAGTACATATGTTTGTTGCATGTTCGTCAACATTTTTTGAGTCTTTCGGAACTCTTTCACCACCTTGATTTAAAAAAAAGAGCCCTCGTTAGTGATGGGAAATGGAGCCAAACTAAACATCAACAAATTTAAAATTCAAGTGAAGAAATGTTTGCAGGGGAATGATAATAAGATTACTTGATCTCAATCACTAGGAAATCCCTTATTATTCCATGCAGCAACAAGAGGTTGAATGGGGGAGGATATGGTTGACATTGTCTTTTCCAACCCATTTATGCTTTCCATTTCATGTTTATAATCCCCAGAATGGTTTTCAACACTAGACGTGGTTCCCATATTTTTGCGTTCCTCGACTACAATAGGTGACAATGATGTTCCTATTGGATTTTTTGCCACATGTTTATGTTTCGAATTTTCCAAGTCTAGAAATCCACTCACATCCAAGTCTTTCTTACCTTCATGAGCCTACAAATAATTGTCAAAATGACACAATTAGTTGGATTATATATAAAGAAATCAAATGCATTAACACAATGTACTTACAAATATACTTACAAAAAATCCATACATAATATATTCAACAAAAAATCCATATACTTACAAACATGTGTTCATAATATATTCAACAAAATATCCATATACTTACAAACATGTGTTCTTTGGATCGGAACCCACCCCAACCCAAAATAAATCCATCCTTCACATTATCTCTCACTTTCTTCCCTTTTGTACTCTTTTCCAACCATTCTTCACCACACATATTGTCCTTCAAATCTTCCCCACTGTTTGGGAGTCAAGCTACTCTCCCTTTCTTTTCCATCCAAAATTGATTATCTGCATGTATGCCTAAAATTATTAATCAATTTTCTCATTCTCTGCTTGTAATATTTGGTGGAAATATTTCCACCTACAGTTTCAAAGGCATTTTCCATTTGTTGGATCACTTTATCCATGTTCCTTGGATCTTGATCTGAAAAATTGGTTTTAGTGACATCCAAATATGACCTTATTCTTGTGCCCAACATTGAGGCCCACCTTGAAGCATTTGGACCAGTAGGTTCACCATCTATTACCTCAACTAAATAAGCTTTCTTACCTTCTAATTTGCTTTTTTTGGATTCTCTTTCTGTGTTCCTATACAAGCCTTTACTAATTCTCGTCTTTTTACCAAAGGTGATAAAGCTTCAGAACAAAACTAGGTGATGCCAAATGAGCACTCATATTTGTGGACACAACAAGTGTTTTTTCTATGGCAGTTGAATTCCTAATTGGTTCCTCATTGGCCACAACATGTGTGGCACTATCCATCTCACCAATCTACTTAGATGTGCCTTCAAATCTTTGTTTTAATTTTAAATAAAGCTGTCGCAAATTTGAATCTCCACTATGTACCATTTTCTCATGAGTAATATCTTGGACATGATCATGTGATCTATCAGGAAGCTGATCATTAGTATTTTCATCATCATATCCATGTATTGATCCACCAAGGCGTAGGTTTCTATGAGCTGTTGAAAATGTGCCTTTGCTTTCCTTTTGATTATGTTCATTTTGAGTGGAATCCAACTTTTCCCTATAAAATAAAAAATAATAATAAATTATAATCAAAATGATAGATGGCCTACATCATCAAATATATTATATAAAACTATCATATAATGTGCATATAAGTGAAATAGTACGAGGAATAACAACTTACTGATTTTTCAAACCATGAGCTGGCAACAATGTGCCTTTGCTTGGCTTTTGCTTATGATCTTTTTCTCTATAATCAAACTTATCCCTATAAAACCAAAAACTTATCAAATGAGAATCAACAGCATATATAGGCTATATAATTAAATAGATTATATACAACTTTCATGAAATATGCATAGAAGTGAAAAGCTACAAGGAATAACTACTTACTTATTTCCCAAACCAAGAGATGATAGAAATTCTTCATTTCTTGCGATTCGTTCTTTATGAACATTCTCATATTGTAGAGCATTTTCATCATTGGTTGGGACACTTTTACATTTCAGCCCCTTATTCTTCATATCCTTTGTGTCCAACATCTCCCATAAAAAACATCATTAGTACATGAACAAACAAAGACTATAAAATATCTCGATAGCATTTCTTAGACATAATTTGACAATAAGGAACATAAGGAAAATCATATTTGAAACATTGCATAGTACTAAAAACAAGTATTTGGCTAATCCTGTGTCCAAACCAATAGAATCCATACAAATTTTAGCACACAGTTTAATACAACAATTGGCTAATCCCATGGAAAAAACAATAAAATCCAATTTTCATAGTGAAAATGTATTCTATAAGTTTAAGGTGACAAATCAACATCAAACATAATTTCACAGTAAGGAACAAAATGAAATCATATTTGAAACATTGCATAGTACTAAAAACAAGTATTTGGCTAATCTCGTGGCCAAACCAATAAAATCCATACAAATTTTAGCACACAGTTTAATACAAGAATTGGATAATCCCATGACCAAAACAATAAAATCCAATTTTCATAGTGAAAATGTATGCTATAAGTTTAAGGTGACAAATCATCGTCAAACATAATTTGACAGTAAGGAATAGGAGGCAATCATATTTGAAACATTGAACAATACTGAAAACAAGTATTTGGCTAATCCCATGTCCAAACCAATAAAATCCATACAAAGTTTATCACCAAGTTTAATACAACAATTGGATAATCCCATGACCAAATCAATAAAATCCAATTTTCATAGTGAAAATTTATTCTATAAGTTTAAGGTGACAAATCATCATCAGACATAATTTGACAATAAGGAACAAAAGGCAATCATATTTGAAACATTGCATAGTATTGAAAACAAGGATTTGGATAATCCCATGGCCAAAACAATAAAATACATACAAAGTTTAGCACACAGTTTAATACAACCATTGGATAATCACAAGGCCAAAACAATAAAATACAATTTCCATAATGAAAATTTATTCTATAAGTTTAAGGTGACAAATATTCATCGTGATGATTTGCATTGCCATCAAGACCACAATCGTGATCACTCATGTATGCATCTACTTCATTGTCTTCATCGTCCTCATACAATAGATTTTCCTGACCATGCGTTACATTCTCTATCTCAGTCTCTTCATTGGGAATGAAAGTTTCTTCTTCAAATACATCTCTATTGTCATCTTCAGCTTCTTCTTCCAATGTTTCTTGTAAACTATTACATTGCCCATCGACCATTATATCAACATATTCCATGATTTTCCTTTTCGAACGAGACTCTACTTGAATAGCATACGTCCATACTGGCCTTGTTACATCATCAATTAGAAATGACTGGGTAATTTGAAGAGGGGAAACATATGGCTCATTAGTATTTGATAAAATTTGACGTGTATTTTCACATACAAATCCATACTCCTCACGTTGTATTGCGGATGGTCTGATCCATTTACATTTTAATAATATGGGACTAGTCTCACCATAATCAACTTCAATAATTTCTTGTATGAATCCAACATAAATTTTCTTTTCAGTGTCGTGATGAAATTCAACACTAGCAATACAATCACAATTTGCATTCATGTGTCCTTTCCTTCCACTCTTAAATGACTACCATAGGCCCACATCACACTGAATGAAGTAGGTAATATATTTGGCAGTCGTGAAAGCTCAATTTACTCGATCATTATATCCTGACCTTCTTGTCATGCATCACTAATTGCATCAACAATCCAATCATCAAATTTTGGAAAAGAGCCATCTTTGATATTCAAATCCATAAGTGTACACTTTCGAGATGGATGCATCCTTGTTCTAATCTCTTCTTCATATTTTCTACACAGAATATGAACATACAAGATAGTAAGAATGATAATAATTTAACTATTATATGAAATTAAATAAATATATAGTCATGTAAACAATATTTCACCTGCGCCATTTATAGAATGAGGATTTGTTTTGAAGAACATAGGCATGTATCGAAATTATCTCCTCATTTGATAGCTTGAAGCGATGTCCATTTCCTTCTATTACTTTGCCTGCAACTCTCTCCTCATCTTCATCATCCCATACATGTCGATTGACATTACTAAAATCATTCATATATTCTGTACAAAATACTATGGCCTACTGCATTGAATATCCATCACACATTCTACCTTTTGTTTTTTCCTTATCATGAACAAACGTTTTTAGGACCTTCATATATCATTCTACGGGATACATCCATCTCATTCTTATTGGGCCACGGTGCTCTAGTTCATGTTCTATATGTATAAGAATATGCATAGAAATATTAAATATTGTTGGTGCAAACTATCATTCCAATAAGCAAAGGACTTCAACAACCTATCCCCTCAAATTATCAAAGTTTGAAGGATCTAATACATGCAAACTCATTCTTTTCAATATTAGGCCCAACCTTATAATTGCCAATCTTGGTCCCTTTTCCAAATTTGATATGACCGCAATACGTAAAATTATATCCTTGATTATGACATGACAGTCATGGGTCTTGACGCCTTTTAAGCCATTATTATCAGTTTGCCTTCTAATATTACTACTCACATATCTAGTAGGAAAGCGAGTCTGATACATCAACATTAAGAATTGTGCATGTTGTTCCTTTGTCCACACATAAGGATAATAGGTTTTCTATATTTTCCATCACCATTTTTTTCAACCCAAATATTTCGACGAATCTTTAGTTCTTGAAGGTCTAGGCATGATGGAAATGTATCATATGCACCAAAAAGAGTTTCTATAATAGCAAAAGCTATATTTTTCTCAGTATGCATAAAGTCAACAATATGCCTAATGGTTATATGCTTAGATTATGGAAACTTATAAAATATGCACAATATTTTTACACCATTATCATTAAGTGGATCATTTCTACTACTAGGAATGCCACCATTTTCAATAAACTGCATTCTTTTTTCTCTATTTTGAATAATGTAATCACTTGTTATTTCCCATGGTGCTTCACGATTCTCTTCCTGACCATTGAAACATGAATTTTGTCGACGATACAGATGCTCCATTTTAAGGTAATCACAATGTCCAGAATAAATACACTTACACAAACTACTTGAGTGCCTTACAAAACCCTTAAAGATGCAAGCTTGACATCCATGGTATCCATGAACATTGAGGCTAGTCAATGTGCCGTATGCAGGAAGATCATGTATCGTAAACAACAAAGAAGCTCTTAAAGTGAACTGGATTGAATCATTGTCCCTTGAAACATGAATTGCTTCAATTCCTATCCACAATTCTACTAGCTCATCAAATAATGCCTCTAAATAAACATCAATTGTATCTGAAGTCACACTTTTATTTCTTGGTATAATCAATGACAAAATCAAGAAAAATGGTTTGGTTGCTAACTATGGAGGCAAGTTATAATTGATCAAAAACACTGGCCAAGTTGACCATTTAGTACTCTGATAAGAGAATGGGTTCACCCCATCTAGAGCTAAGACCAACCTTGTATTACGAGGATCTTGGGAAAAATCAGGCCATTTGTTGTCAAAATCCATCCATATATTAGAATCAACTAGAGACCGTTGTTTTCCATCGGTGCTCTTATTTTGGCCATGCCATTGCATAATCTTAGAAATATCTCAACATATATACATTCAAAGCAATGGTGGGATTAGTGGAAAGTAGCGAAGAACCTTTCTAGGAGTTCAATTTGATTTCAACCCTGTTCTATACCTCGCTTCTTTACATTTTGGACATTCAGTATCACTTGCATGATTTTTGCAAAATAATACACAACCATTGACACATGTGTGGATGTTTTAATACCCTAATCCTAGCTTAGTGATTTGCGCTTTACATGCACTCTGTTTTGTTGGCAATGTGGAGTCAGGTGGTAATAAATGATGTAGCAATGCTAATAACTCATCAACACTCCCATTTGTCCAACCATGCACTATTTGAAAATTAAGAATTAGAAGGATAGTTGACAACTGACTTAACTTGCAAGTACCATACACAGGTTTTGAATCATCCTCCATCAACTTGTGCCAATCATCATTGAAACCATCATTCAACATTCTATCAACTTCAATCCCTTCATCTAAGGTTGGTGCCTCTTCATCTGCGTTTGTTGCCACTTTGTCTATGTTTGGTGCCTTTGCATCTCTCATGTTTTGCAATTGTATCCTATCAGGATAAGAAATTTCAAAGAAAAGGCTTGTACCACTATGACCATGTTGCATCATATGTTAATGAATAACTCATCTTGTTATCCTCTTCCCACCACAACAAATACTACATGGACATGCATATTTCTCCAATCTCTTCTCATTGGCTACTCTCTGATCATGTGCATGGTATTCATCCGTTGACAAAACTAGGGGTTGACTCATCTTCAATTTTATGCATTCAATTATGACATAGGTGTGTCACTCTTACTTTCAAATCTTTTCATCTATCTCATATTTAATTGAAATGCATCAAAACCAATTCCTAGAGAGAAAAAGGAACTAAGAACAACAGAGCTAAAGAAAGACTACAAAACAAAACTTGGAAACCTGGTAGATTGAAAATAGTATAGAGAGGACAAAGTAGTAGAACTAGTGCACACCAAAAAATGCATCATAAAGTTTGGGATCTAGGAGGTTTAAAGAAAGTACAAACATATGACCACGAGGTCATAAATTTTCCTACTGTGGGAGTCTGATGCAGGAGCATTTGCTCCCATTGGCAAGTAATGTGTATTACAAAAGGCATGCGGTCATTTACATAGCCTCAATGAGAGTCACTCCCTACATATAAGTATTGATTGACTTAATAACTTATTACTTTATTACATGATGACTTTATTAAAACATGAAGTACTCCTAAGATGTTTCCAATACAAAAGAGATATTGTGGGGAATTCCCTCTTAGGAAAAGAGAAACTAATGAAGCATATTATTGTTATATTGAATGTTAGGCTAGTAGTTAGCATCTTAAGTTGTTGGTAGTATAGTGTTTAATGTTAGATGTACAACTAAACCTTAAACTTTAATCACTTAACCAACAATAATAAAGGAACTTGGATAGTTTTCAAGGGGAGGATCAACGATGGAAATGAGGAAACAAAGAATAATCCCACAATATGTATGTACTAGTAAAATCCAAGTGATATGGTGCAAGAAGGAAACTAATTTGCAAATCAAGAAAGATGGAAAGTTATCCACATAAAAATTACGAAGGGATGTAGTTGTGGAATGTATTAACTTACTAAGAACCCTTCCATACCAGCAATTGGATTAACATCAATGCATGCATGGTATATACTGTATAATATATACATTATAGCATATTACAGCTCGAAAGCAGCTGTTCAATTACATTCAAAAAATTTAACAATGAAAATATATGAAGGGTTTTTTCCTAGTGCAAATATATCACTCCATTAAAAAAGGAAGAGTACGGTGAGAAGAAACAACTAGAAACAAGTTCAAACAACTACATGATAGACCTACACAATATATAATGCCACAAGGAGAAACAAAACATGTATAGGAGAACCAAATCTAAATACCTTGCATACTATTGAGTGGTGAAGCTTTCATTGCTTAAACATTAGAGTAAAAATCCATTGACATCTACACCTTGAGGTATACGCAATTGTTCCTCATAAGTTTCCCTCCCTCAATCACCAATAACCATGAATTCCATTTATTCCTTATATCATGTCATATTTAAACTATCGCACACAAGCACACACACTCTATGCCTGTGATTTATGTGTTGGTATTATTTTGTCGACACCATGTTTTCTGATTGTAGTTGTTGGCTGTCAAGAAACTGGACACCTCAACTTCCATGTTACAAAAGGATGATTTTTTGGAAGTGGTCTCAAATATTTTGAAGCTTCGACACATCAACATTGTAGAGTGTGTTAGTTATTGTGTTGAGCACAACCAACACATACTTCTTTATGAATACATGAGTAATGGAATTCTTCATGACATACTCCATTCAGGGGATGAGATGAGCAAGAAATTATCATGGAATGTTCGTGTTAAGATTGCTTTAGGAGCAACAAGGGCTCTCGAGTAAGTTGTAGAATATAAAGTTTACTACACTATTGTGAGGGAGAGATGATTTTAGACTTCTATCATTGAGGGAAGAGCAACAGGTGGGCAAGCTTATGACAATTTTTTTATGACCCAATCTAGTAGCCTCTACGAAATCTTCCAAACTTATGTTGTTCATCAAAACTTCAATTTTGTAAATATTCTCCTGGATGATGAACTCAGTTCCCATCTATCTGACTGTATTATGGAAGCCTTTATATATTTTGGTTCTAAAATTCAGGTAAACATTGTTTAATTGGATGAAGGATGTATCCCTCTATTCCATGGTTTATACTATTCTTGAATATATGTTGGCAACATATACAACTAGGACATGTTATTTTATTTTCAGGTTGCAACCCACATGCTAAGATCATTTGGTTACGGTGCTCCTGAGTTTACAATGTCAGGAATCTATATTGTGAAGAGTAATGTATATAGTTTTGGTGTTGTGATGTTGGAACTTCTGACAAGACACAAAACCTTGGACATGTATTTCTTTAGTTGATTTTGGAAATTGCCAGTGAATATGTTCCCCCTAACTACAGAGAGAAATGAGCTTCAAGTAGCACACCCACTAGAAGTACTAGACCTCCCCCTATCTAGGACTTTGGTGAAAGTGGGGAATCCCTTAGTGTTTTGCATACCTTGCTGCCCACTGTCACCTCAATATAAGCTGTTCCTTCTTCTGGGCTACTTATTTTCCATGCCAAGGGGATTTCCCTAATCTGTCCTTAATGCTTTTCTTGAAATCATATTGTTTTTATTTCTAACTATTGTTAAGAAATTTTCAAAATAAAAATTCAAATCTGTCCTGAAGAGGTGAGCTAGGGATCAACCCCAAATTGGCATGCTAAAGGTCAACTTTCTAAGGAAGAAAAATATAAAACCCTCTCCTAGGTTCGGCCTCCTCTTCTACACCTTTGTAAATGACACCATGTTTGGGAAATATCAGGAGGTACAAATTTGTAAAAATAGAGGGGCCAAAGTCTTTCTAAAGGACTATTGCTGCTCACAGCTATAAATGCCGACAAAGAACGAATAGGAAAAATTGATTGCATAGGATGGTTGATTATCCTGGGAAGGATGGGGAGGTTCGGTTGTGATTGGTAGGTTCTATCCCCAGGGGGTTTAACTAGACTAGTATTAACATAAAATAACCAAAGATGCAATATAAATGTTATACAAACATAGGAAGGTGACCATAATATTATACAATAAGGTTAGCACATTTGTAAGCACTTATATAAGACAAGACAGCTTGCCTACCCTTCCTAATAGCACACCCATAAGTCAGAGAGAGGAGGTGATTCTAAGTGTGTTAACAATTCGACATTAATAGGAAGGAGGTTGTCAACGAGTTGAAGACCCAAGGGATGTAAAAGAAAGAACAGTTTATTGCTTGCTTCCTTGAGAGGGAAAATAATATCACTATCAACAGAATCTCAACCACAACCACACAGTGCCTTTCCATTGGGTATCTTTACCTCTCACTATGTGAAATAGATTTGAAGATGGGAATGTAGAGTAGGAATATAAAAATGCACAAAACCCTATAAAATCAAGAGGAAGATAACCTTAAGTCCATAATAACATTTCACTACAAACTATGAAAATTAGGATTCATTTCACTACAAACTATGAAAATATCACTACAAATTGTGAAAATCAGGCTTCAGTTCAACCAAATTAACATTTCATTCCAATATCCACATCCATAGAGAATATAATTGTATTACCCCCATTTTGACCCTTAGGATATATTGGATTTTAATGTAAATGTCATATATAGGTGATGTATGATTCCTAACATGGAGCTCAAGGCCAAGGCCCTGCTAGTGAATGCTTATCCTTGAAGGGATGTTATTTGATGTTGTGATATCCATGTGCTAGTAAGCCATGGGAAATTGTAAAAATGATGTAAATAATTGTAATGAAAATAAAATACCAAGGGGCTATATATGGGTGCAACTAAATGAGGGGGACTATGTATCCACTAGGGAGAGGTCAGGGAGTTGTGGGATTGAACCCTAGGCTGCCATATGTCACCTTGGGAACCCATTTGACTTTCCTAGCTTCCATTTAATTATGTTTTAAGGAAGTGGGTGAGAAAATCAGTCCATGAGAGTGATGGAGTATGGGCAGCCCTGAAATTCATAAGGCAGGGTATGGGCTCAGTTTGCTTAAACCATAAGAAAATCCATCTCATGGGAATTCGTTTCATCGTCCCCATTCTAGGGTGGACCATCCATGCATGATTTTGGTGGGAGGACGTAGACCTGGGAGGGGGAGGGAACCAGAAATCGTGACTTAGAGAGAAGCCGCGTTTTGGTGTGCTAAGATCGCTCGAAAAATGGGTGTGGGAAGTGAAATCCGATAGGGGGTCCATAGACCTGAATCGTGGGCGAATCTGAGAGCGGGATATGCCTATAAATCCATAGGAGAACCCAATTTTTTTATCCTAAATCCCATTTGTGGGACAGAGCATTCGACCGCAGCGTTGAGGAAGATCCAAGAGCGGATCACAGTGGGAAGAGACTGGGGGGGTTAGACTTCTTGGTAGAGCCAGTGAAGGCTCATTCATCCATGGTGTAGTAGTCGGGACCATCCATACCTACCCAGGTTAGTGCAGAGGGAAGGGGCGCCTGAGGGACTGTGTAGCAGTGCAGGGGACCTTACTTAGTATGAGAGTGAAGGTGATGGGGGTTCCCAGACTTTCTGAAACCATCTAGATATTATTGTAGCTCTGTGGATGATCTTATTGGATTAGAAACCTACTACCTTGTCTCCCCACTTACTTGACAGAGCCAGCTGTGTGTTGAATGACCCTAAATGGCTGTTCCTAAGGTTGTGAATGGACCTGAGTAGTTCCTCCTTAGTGGATACATAGCCCCAGCTCGGGGGTGGTCTCTGAGCGTTGAAATAATATAGGCAGGGCATAGACCTATGGTTGGGTTGGAACGTTGCAGTCCATAGCCAGTTGCTTGGAGATTTCAATAAAAGGATAAGTGCTCTCTGTGATTTATATCATGTTACTTCTGTGTTCTGAATGTTTAATTGTTCATGTTTCATTCAGCTGTGTTTATTAAGTAAGCATATGCATCCATGTGTTCTTATGAATTTGTTCATTGATGAATAGGGCTAAGTGTTGTAAAGGCCTAGAATGATCAGAATGTTTAGTTAGGGATTTGGGGAGAAATAGACACCCCTTTGTTGTGTTCATGTTCCCTCTGTGGGTCAGATGAAAGGAGGAGACATGGCAGAGTGGATCAGAGCTCCTTACAGAGAGGTAAAGGAGTTTTGATGAGGTTTGGGGAAACACTTTGATTGGAATAAGGACAACATCAGAGTTCTCAAGTGTGGAAGAGGATCATAGAGGTGCATGGGGCTCTTTGAGAGATTTCCAATGGTACCAAGTTTGACAAAAATGGACTTAGGATGAGGAATTTATCAGCCTGAGAAGTTGGCAGTAACAGGGGTATATTGCCAACTTCCGACTTTCCGAACCCACAATGCGGATTGCATATTTAGGAGGTCGGATGCATGATTTATTGGCGAGGCGCATTAGCGTCTCGACTTCCGACTCTCTCAAGCCAGATTGCAGAGTGCATAAGTCGTAGAGGTAAGTTTCCCAAAGTTGGGAATCTGGTGTCCCGACTTCCAACTCCTGCAAGTCGGATTGCGGAGTGCGGAAGTCAGAGAGGTAAGTTTCTCGGAGTTGGGAATTTTGCGTCCTGACTTCCGACTCCCGCAATCTGGATTGCAGAGTGCGGAAGTTGGAGAGGTAAGTTTCCTGTAGTTGGGAATTTGGCATCCTGACTTTCGACTCCTGCAAGCCGTATTGCGGAGTGCAGAAGTCGGAGAGGTAATTTTCTCGGAGTTGGGAATTTGGCATCCCAACTTCTGACTCCCGCAAGCCAGATTGTAGAGTGCCGAAGTCAGAGAGGTAAGTTTCCCGGAGTTGGGAATTTGGCGTTCCGACTTCCGACTCTCGTAAGCCAGATTGCAGAGTGCGAAAGTCGGAGGTGTAATTTTCCCGGAGCTGTGAATTTGGAGTTTCAACTTCGGACTCCCTCATCGCGGATTGTAAATTGCGAAAGTCAGAGGCATGATTCTACGAAGCTGAGATTTTGGTGTTCTGACTTTCCAACTCCTACATTGCAGATTGTGGATTGCGAATCGATTTCTTTGAAATTGTGCGTTGGGGTGCCGAATTTCCGAACCCAACTTGCTGCTTGCAGATCGTGGATTGCGGACTGAAGTTGTTGCAGCTGTGCGAAAGTGCATAGCTTGAAGAAAAAACAAATTTAGCAGGTTGTTTCTATGGTTATTCCCCATCGCCTCTAAAGGGCACCGAGGGTACTGAGAATGTTACATATGGTATTAGAGCCCATGGTTGCAGCACTGGGGATACTTGGGCCAAAACAAGAGCTTACAGTCTTGTTAGAGCTGCAGAATGAACATAAACTGAGAAGGATTGATGACCGCGTAGCATTTTGCTGGGTGAATCATCTTGTGGCCAAGTGCATGCATGATCAAAGAAGTTGAAAGATATGAGTAATTAAGGAGAATGGGTAAGGAAATTCCATTCTCCCAAAAGTTTCCACTCATAGGAATAAGGTATCCCAGTATGTGGAATTGGCATGTGGCTCATGATAGTGACATGGTGGCCATGCAAAGGCTGCTAATAGGGGAGTGAGGCATTCTCATGTGTGAATCAATTTTGTGGCTCATAATTGTGGAAAATATTTCCATGAGAATGGAAATAAAGTATCACATTTGAATGAGGTGCAAGGGAATACTGTGTGCCTTGAAGGACTCCATATGGAGTTGGAATTGAACAAATTGCAGTACTGATAAGTGCAGGGAAGTTAAGGAAGGCCAAGTGGGACTTGACCATAATTGTTGAAAGCAATGTGAGCAGCAAGGCATGTGAACCTAGTGCAATGACATCTATTGCAATGATCAAGGAAAGCTACATAGGGATGACAAGATGGTTGCAGCTGAAAATTGGAGAATAATCTCCAAAGGGCAATGTTGATAAAGAGGGAAATTTCTCACCTTAAACTCTTTTGTCTCTAGCATAAGAATTGTATGCTTGGAAAGTAGCAAGTAGGAATGTTATACATGAGTAATATGTATTGAATTGATACTTGGTGAGAAAATCATAACTAATGATCCCTTGTGTGCTTGCTAAAGAAGCCATGAATTGGACCAACTATGATGTGAAATAGGAATTCCATCCTATGACGAGGAATTGGAGAGAGAGAATTCCTCAAATATTCTCTTGATGATTTTTTTTATATTTTCTGAGTTATATATATATGAAATTATGGCATAGGAATGTTGAAAATGAAAGAGATTAGGTAGTTGAAATGCATATGCACTAGTGGGCATATTAAGAGATAATGCATAGTGCATGTGAACTTGCTGGTGCATGAATATGATATTGCATATTGATAAAAGTAGTGTGGTTTTACATATGTAATGAGCCACTTTTCATAATTATTGTGACTGATAATAATTAATGTTGCTGGTATTGGTTGTCAGGCCAAAGACAACAGAAGCATGGATAAAGATGTGATGATGTTGTTGCATGTGACCAACAACCTTATGAAGAAAGGCTGGTGCAACAAATTTGTGATCATGAGGTTGGTGGAAGGATGGTGTAATCCTTTGCAAGAGACCAACTGATCAGGTAACATCAAAGATGATAATGGGATCCATGCAGGTAATGGTTTGTTTATGTTTATAAAGGATGGGTAAGAATCCATTTAACCATGTTTTAATCATCATAAAATGGTATGCATGTAATATTGAATGCATTTATGTGAATGAACATTATACCATGTGACTGTTTAAAATTTTGAATGCATCCATAAGAAATAAGAGCATGCCATGTGTGAAACCATGAGGATGTTGGGTTGTGAAGCCTATAGTGCTCAACAGGTATCCCATGAACACCCTATTGGTGTTAATTTGGGATGAAATCTCTTTGCCAACAACCAAGGAGTGATAAAACTCTTGATGTGTTGTTCGAGTGGAGAATGAAGACACCAAATAGATAGCCAAGTGATTGGGGAGATGGAGGGGTATGGTGCTGAAGCATTGGCTAGGATGTCCAACTTACCATGGTAAGAAACCTGTGTAGGCACAAGAATGTTTTAGACCAATGTTGTAGTGCATTGGGTTCATTAAGTAAATGTACATTAAAAGATTATATAAATGTACATGCATATGTGTGGGTGCACATGTTGAAATGCATTGTGTGAATGCATGGTTGTGATATCTATGTTTCACTGCAATTAGATAATAGATGAAATGATGAATTATTGGCAATTATGAGATCATTTCATGAGCTGCCGGGGATGCAGGAAAATAATTGCATGAAGAAGGTAGTCATGTTTGATGGGCTACCAAGATGCTCTGTTAGAAGGATAGAGTTGCATGAAATGATATGATTTTGTAATCATGAATATTGAAAAGTTTTATTTGACTTCGTATAGATAATGTGATTGTATATTGCATTTTATTGTAATAATGATGCATATAAAATGATCATATTTCATTGCATTTGAAATATTAACAACTGATAGTGCTTGAATTATAGTATGTTATAATTTTGAGATCACTTCAGTGGATGTTGTAAATGTTGCACTACAAATAGTATATGCGTGGGTATTCACAACTTGTTTGGCTGATTGAAGAATTCAAATTGCAGGTAGAATTGTCATGGACATGGAAATGCATGTAAGTCCATAATAAAGGATAGGATCTACCGTCTGCAAGCCGAACATTGTGAGAAGGATCTCATGGATGTGAAATATGCTTTTTGTATGAACCATACTTGATATTTTGAATTAAAATTACGAGAAGGGTCTCATGGTCGCATAATCTAATTTTTGCAGGGAATGGATTTGTAAATTTTCTGATTTAAGTTTATGAGAAGGATCTCATGGTTGCAAAAATCTAATTTTGGTAGGAAAACAAATTTGTAAATTTCAGATTTGAAATTTTGCTAATAATTGTTAATGATTGTTTGTCTAATCTAGAATTGTGTCAAGAGTACATGTTGTAGGTGGATGTCTATGCTATGGGAGCAAGCCTAAACCATAATAGACAGAGTGATACCACTCAGAAGAACCAAACAATATGAGGATGGCCTCATGGTTAAACAAATCTAATTTCTGTAGGAGACATAATTGTAAATTCAGATTTGAATTTGATTATTGATGTTATTGATTGATTGGTTGTTTGAGAAGTGTGTCAGGAAGACACATTGCAGAAAGACCATGTGCTATGTCTTGCAGAGTCCAAACTCCATGGGAAGGATTCCATGCTTTGTAAATGGGTTTCAGGTGAAACACCATTGCAAATTTTGATGACATCTCATGTGAATTGCTTGCATATCGCGGATTACAGACTGAAGTTGTTGAGGCTGTGCGAAAGTGCATAGCTTGAAGAAAAAAAAATAGCAGGTTGTTTCTATGGTTATCCCCCATCGCCTCTAAAGGGAACCGAGGGGACTGGGGACGTTACAATAACTCCCAAGGAACATACATAATACAACTTCCAAGGCGCATGAGAAAGGGTAGAGGAAACAGGGCATTTGCTAACCTCATATGAAGATGTAGTTTTCAACTCCGCTGCTACAAAAGCCTCCACTGCTAGAGAAGCCTTCGCATGCCTCTTCAGGAGCCTCCAAGTTCTGTCCAATGCTTCCTCGTTGGAGAGACAGAACCATATTTGATGATTATAATTAATATATAACAAAGGATGCGTTGTCATATATTATTAAAACAATATTATTGCTCAATGATCTAGTATATGAAACATTAATAATGAGGGAATAACCTACCCACTGAATCCATGAGGAGGTCTAGAATTTACTAAATTCTAACACTGCAGATGGATTCAGAAACCCATACCCCCTAATGGATTCAGTGCATGGTTTATTCCCTCAGTATAAATGTTACTTGTGTCACTTTGTTGATGACAAATATGGAAAATTGCATTTTTGACAATGAATTTCTAGAATTTACTAAATTCTAACACTGCAGATGGATTCAGAGATCTCTGAATCCATCTACAGTGTTAGGGTTGAGTAAATTCTAAAAATTCACTGTCAAAATTGAAAATTTCCATTGTCGGAGTGACACAACTGACAATGACCAAATAAATGACCAATTCATATTCTTAATGGTATTGTTATGTGGTCATTTTTAGTTTAGATACTTGTTATCTGGTCATATATTTTATCCTGTGACTCAATTGGTCATTTCTCTGGTCATTTTTAGTTGACTCACTCAAGTTTGGTCATTTATACCTTGAAAAATTTGCGGTGACCAAATTTTTTGGTTGCCTGGTCATTTATCTCTCATATTCTACTAGTGATCTAAAAATGGTGCTACTAGTAGTATCCCCTTTTTTCTCGAGGTTAAAATTAGAACTTATTTGAAACCATGGCCTTGATCACTGCACCAAATTGAAAAAGTGGTGTAGCAAATGAACCAATTTTTTTCGGACCTAAAAGTGCAACATTTATAAAATTATGACCTAAAAATAGATACTATTACAAACAAATCATAAAAAATGTAAAACATGAAAAAATAAATTAAAGAAATTAAATAAAAAATTAAAAAAATATGAAAACAACCCAAATTATAGAGGGAAAACATGATTTATTGAAAAAAGCCCAAATTATAGAAATATAGCCATGGATTATTGAAAAGTTAAAACAACAAAAAATACTTTAATTTAAAAAAACTCATTATTTATAAAAAAAAATCACATAACTTATAAAATATTTTAAAAAGTAAAAATAAATTAAAAAAAAATATTATATATATATATATATATATATATATATATATAACATTAGCAAAAGAAGTTAAAAAACTAATATTAAAAAACACAATATAAATTTAAGCAAATTTACTAAAACAAATAAAATCTCGGTGGGCTAGCTCAAGTGGTTGAGTGCTGTAAGTTGCGAGTAGGAGGTCTCAGGGTCAAATCCATGGGTGTATATACATTTCTATATAAGGGCCTCACTTGATGTCCCCATCGCATTAGCTATGTAATTAGAGTGAATGGGGTGCGGCTCCTTCGGGTGGGCCCCTTGTGATTTCTTACCATGGACGTAGAAGCCCCGTTGAGGAGTTTGTGAACCAAATATGAAAAAAAAACAAATTTTAATAACAATATACATGGGGGCGACACCCCAATTTGTTTGTTTAAAAAAAACAAACAAATTTGGGGGATCACCCTTCCTCCAATTCCCTCCCTTCCCACTTGGAATCACCTAAACAAATAATGCAAATTTTAAAAATAATATATATGGGGAAAAGCCCCAATTTGTTTGTTTTAAAAAAACAATAAACAAATTTGGGGGATCACCCCTTCCCCAAATCCCTCCTTTCCCACTCGTAATTTCCTGACCCAAAATTTGTTTCTTTAAACAAAAAGATTTTTTTGTATCACCCCCTTTACTCATTCTTTCCCCCTCCAACAAAATAACTAAAACAAATAAAATACAAATTTTAAAAATAATATATATAGGGGCGATGCCCTAATTTTTGTGTTTTCCAAAAACAACAAACAAATTTGGGGATAACCTTTCCCACTTCCCTTCCCACTCACCCCAGAATCACCTAGTCCCTAATTTGGTTGTTTTAAAAATATGATTTTTAAGGGATCACACCTTTACCCATTCTCTTATCTCTTGCATGGAATTGCTTGAGCCTCCAATTTGTTTGTTTTTAAAAAGCAATTTTTGGGGGGATAATACTCCATTCTTTCCCTTCTCTTCCTTTTCCCTCACCTCCATCCCTTCTCATGCCATCCTCCCTTTGCTGCTTCCTTTTTTCCCTTTCTTTCCCTCCCTTACTTGGGGGTAAGAAGGTGGCGATGGACGAGGGAAGAATATCATCATAGGGGCTAGTGGAGTAAAGGAGGGAAACGTGGGAGGGGAGAGGGGTGAGAGTGGAGGGAGGGAAGCGAGGATGACGGGAGGGAAGGAAGGCCCGCCAACTTTTTTTTATAATTTTTTTGTATTTGTTGTTTTGTTTATTTATTCATAATATTTTTTTTAAATGTTTTGTTATTTATCTTTTTTCTTTTTAATATATGTTTTTAAAAAGGAATTTTAAATTGTATTTTGTAATATAGTTTTTTTAATTATTTTTTTCAATTTCATATATATATATAATTGTTTTATTATGTCCCCGAAGGGGATCATCTATGTTTCACCTCATCCCTATTATTTTTCCCTTAGGTCTATGAATTTTTCTTCCAACCTATAGTTAACCCATAATTGAAAATATATTTTATTTAACTAAATTTTTAAAAATATAATTTTTTGAATTGTCATTGGTGGTAGGTCATGAGGTCATCCTCGTTTTTCTCCTTCCCGGGAGGGGGCGGCGGGATGATGTCACTTGGACAGAGGGTTTTTGTCAGAGCCTTTTGCTTGGATATGCTCATGGTGATTAAGAGAGTGGCTTGTATGAGGCTATGGCAATTAATGCACTCTCGAAGCCCTACAATCTTTATTCATGACAGCTCGCATTTGCATAGTGTCGGGCACCTAGTCCATTGCTCCCTTCCCTGGCTAGTCACATCCTAACAACGATTTGATAGAGTAGCTACAGTCGAGGTGCATGCATCCCTCCAAGTGGAATCTAGGTTTCACTCCAGAACATGATAAATGATTAGGACCAATCCTCCACTTGAGGTGCATGCAGCCCAAGTGGAGTCTAGGTATAGCTCTAGAACATGATAAATGACCAGGACCAATCCTCCATTCTAATGCATTAGAGGTAATTTAGGGCTTGTTTAGATCGTTGTAGCAGATTGTGAGCAGGTAGAGCATGGAGAAGGAGGAAGGGAGTCCATGAGTCCCCTTGGTGCCAATCCCAGAATGTAACCTAAGTAGACTCGCATCAAGAATAAAAATCCTAGAATGTAACCTAAGTAGACTCGCTTCTTCTCTGGTAAGCAGCGCCGCTCAAGTGCATGCTCTAGGTTTTCTTCGGTGATCGGGTAATCTGAGATGTCTCCACATAATTTGTTGTCTTGAGTCTTCCTGCTCAAGTATGATAGTCTTCATGATGATATTTTGATATCTATTATGATTGCTCTCAGCTCTTCGGCAAACATTGTTGTACATCTTGTCAACGTGATGCTTAAGTAAGTCGTCTGGATGTCTTCATTCTTTCATGAAAGTAGGGTTCATTCTTATCAATTATTTTTTATTGACTCCAAGAGTTTCTGAAACCAAACTCGAAGAACGCTACTTCTTTTGACATTTATCAACAGTTTCAGACTACATTGTTCTCAGAAATTTGTAAAGAAACAGTCCAATTAACTTTAACTAAACTCTGTATTTATTTTCCCTCTTTTAAGTTAGCTGTTAGAGTTTTCTTTCATATGTGAATCAGTCTACCAAAAATATTTAATATGTTAAGGTATTGCCGCAAAATCTTTGCCAATCAGAAATCTGGTTTGGGGTGCAAATTCCAGGTTGATGTTGTAGCATCCTTTGGCCAATTTGGTGTCTTGCCTGGTTTGCCAAGAATATTTAATATGCTAAGGTATTGTCCTAAAATCTTTGCCAATCAGAAATATGGCTTTGGGGTGCAAGTTCTGGGTTGACATGGTTGCATACTCCCTCACTCTGGTCATTTCGATGTCATGCCTTATAAATACTGCCTCTGTCAAAGACGTTCTTTGCAATATATTTAAATTTACTATACTTTGCGGGAAGTTCTTCCATCTTATAATCGAATACATGCTCGTCTAAATCATTCGGTGGTGACGACGGGAGACTTGACCTTCTGCCACCATCGACACCCCTACTTGCACTCTGTCGTTCTTCGCATCTCTCTCTTCGCACGTCCATTTAGATATTGGAAAACAAGTCAAATTATATTTGCGGTCACAAAATGGACTGTAATCCCATTAATGCAGGAGATCACTTAAATGCAAGAAACAATCTAGTTACTAATGAAGGTGACAAGACGGTTGTATGGACTGCACAAAGGAGAGTGCATAATTCATCTGGAACAGGTGAAGCTAGAAACATATCCTGGCAGGAATCTGCAAGGTCTAAATATTTGAGTGATTCAAGTGCTTTAGAAAAATATGCATGCAGTTTGGGTGTTGGATGCAATAAGATGAAATCATTTGCAGATTGAAAATCAATGGCAGCCCAAGATCTCCACCTCCCGATGTAGGCAAAGTATCTTTTTCATGTAGGCAAAGTATCTTTTTCCTGGACGATTACAATAATTGTATTATGATATAATACCTTGGTCACCTTTCTGCTTTGCATAGAGGCTTTTATTTTGCCAATAGACGTACATTGCTTAGACCACTGATTGCTCTTTTTAAAATTGAATTTCTCTTTACAGCTTAGTGATATTCATTTTGTGGCTTTTGCATTATACACTTTATAGCAATGGTTTTTGATACGGAAAGGAATCATACTTCACAAAATTCACAAAATTACGAGGTTCACAAAAAAACGTATTCATTTTACATAATGCCAGATCCATTTTAGGAACAAATTTATTCAAGGTATGTTTCCTAGAGCTGATACAGCTCCAGGTACAAACAATAATGTAAAATGCAATCAATTAAGCTTGACGATATAATGCTGGGCACATTGTCTGGTATTATGGTTAGTATTTAAAGTTAGTATTTGATCATACTGGTTTCAGCTGAAAAGACCTTGTGTTTATCAATATATGTTTTTTACTGCGTTTAGTAGATGATTTTCACAGCAGCATTTTTTTCTATTCCCTGTACTTGTTTTCACTGCAAGTAAATGATGCACAGACTTGATCCATATTACTAATCTTAAACTGTAACTGTAGTGGTGCACTTAATACTGTAGCCTCCTTTTCCATATTTTGTACATGGTCTATTTTTGTTTTGGATTCCATGGGCTTGAATGGCATTAACGCACGTTTTATTTTATTGTGTGCGTCGCACCCTGAACAAGAATGGAACCAATTAATCGCATTGTAACAATCATCTGATTTTTATACAAATGAAATGTCTATCCAGTACTCCACAAGTTAACCAATTACTATCACGTACGCTCACTAAGTGGGGATAGCTCAGTTGGGAGAGCATCAAAAGATTATTGAAAATGCTTGGGAAAATACTTCTCAAGAAAATGTTTAAACATAATGAATTTTATTATTGAATTTTATTTATTCAAGTTTATTTTATGCAATAACAAAAAAGTTAATTTGCAAAACACGGTTAAATTCAGTTTTTGCAAAATAAAAAACTTTATTAAAAGAGTATAAATGTAGAATAATCCATTGTTTCCAGATAAGATATATGATGAGATATAGCCACAAGTTACTTAGTTTTTTTATATTTTTACTTGTAAAAAATACCCGATCAAAACAATAAATTACTATACCCATTTATAGGACCCTATTAAACCATGCCTCTATAATGCATTCAGCTTTGCAAGAGACTACTCGGAGAGCTTATGCGTTTCCCTTAATGTGACAAATACAACCAAATATTTTGATTATTGCACTACTTTCAACTTGCCTTTATTGCCTTTCTGATTATTGCATGACTTTCAACTTGTACACAGCTTAGCTTCTTCAATTTTAATGGACAAACTAATAAAATATTATTCATCTTTTTGCGTTGATTTTCATCCCTCTAAATTCAGAGCAACTCAATGAAGTCACTTTTTTTCTCCAAAAGTATTTTTCTCAATTGCACCCATAGCAAATATATCTAGAGAAAGTACTAATTCAGTTCAGAAAATACTAATATAATAATATTCTAACACTAAATAATAATATTCTAAGTTAAATATGAGTTTATGTTTGCATTGTCAAAATTTAAGATAAAAGGACAATTTAAAATTTACAAAATTATAGAAAGTTTTATTTTATTATTGTAAAAAGTTTATTTTATTAAGTTTTTAAACAAAAAAAAATCTAATTGTCAAAGTTAATAAACTAAGCACTAATAGCATAAAAGATGCATATGCCTTTGCATTAATTTGCTACACAATGAGGGCATTGGCCATGCCTTTGAATTTTTCCAATCTAAGTTAAGCATATCCACAAATATTTTTTCATCAGGGGTGCTTGCATAAACAACATAGTTACTAGAAGCAACATTATAATCTTTATTTGCATTAATGGATAATTTGCGATATTAAAGAATCATTATTCCAATATTGTTATTTCTTCGGATAGTGCTATTTGTTCAATGCTTTTAGTCCGAGTGGCAATGTCGGGGACATTGCCACTTCGTGGCTCTTGTTTAATTTTAATTTTTCAATTTTTTAATGATTTTAATTTTAATTTCTTCTAAGCTATGGGTAAATTATATTATTTATAAAAAAATATAGAGTTTGATACTGCTAATGGCTTACCAGGAGGGAAACCTGATCAGACGTAAACCAATAAATAGTCATTCTTGTTCTAATTATCGAACTAATAATGAAAATGCTATATAGATGGATTAATATGACCTGAACATGATTAGGATTTCTAAAAAAGAGACCCTAAAGAGGAACCAAAATAGGAAGCATTCTCATCATCGGAAATATGGATCATTGGAGCCTTCCTCTCATTCGATGGTTGAGGATCCATAGCTTCAAACTCTAGTCCAGTGGTAACCTTGACCATAATGTTGAGCTTTGCATCTAGGTTCTCGTTCTATTGCTAAATCTCCGGGTTCTGATTATAGAGATATTCCATTTTGAGTAGAATCTCATTTCCTTTCTCTTTTATGTCTGGGATCACCTTGTTTATATGATATTTGGTTTCCAATAGAGTGTGACAGTCCTATAATACTTGGTGTTATGGGTACAAGAGGTATCTAGGTTAGATACTCATGTACCCATGTTCATTTCAATTTATTCAACTTGGGTACACTCCTGCTCTATTTCAACCCATTCCTTTCCTAGGAAATTTAACATTGAATACAAGCGAGGTTTGATGGAGATAGGTAGTCTGAGCCTCCCTAGATTCCAATAAAACTATGAGCCGAGAATTAGTGTTTCGGTGCATTTTCATGCAACAACCATGATCCCCTCTTTCCATTGAAGAATCTAGAGCCCAAACAGGAAGTTGACCATTGTCGGAATAAGGGGAAATGTGACATCCAACCAAGGACGAATAGTTAATAGAGCTAGGGGGATATCACAGAGTGCAGGGAAAAAGGTAACATGGTGATCAATATAGGGAGTTGGGAGGGACAAAACTAAGACCCCAACAATAGCGCAACTGTGAGGAAATGATATGGGAGCACGACGATCTATGTAGAGGAGTAGAGAAAAAACAAACATGCTAGGGTGACTATTATTTAGCATATGAAGATAAAAAACATTGGGGCTGAGGGAGAAGGCAATTCAACCCAATGCATTAACCCACAATTCAAAAAAACAAATTCAAAAGAGAGTTCATTGTAGAGAGAGGGAAATGTAAGGTTTCCCAAGCTAACATGTGTTAAAGATGTAGGAGGCACAAATGAATGGTGTACCTGAATGGAATTTCTTGGTGAAGCTTCCTGAATCATGACGTGTCTACCATCACAATGATCTCCCAAAACACCAAAGATGAAGCAAAACCATTTCAATATTATAGTTGTCGCCTTTATTGGATCCATTGAATGAACAATGGCCTTGATATTTGGTACCATTATGAACAAAAACCTTAAAATTAACCTCAGAATCTAAAAGTAGTACTAGTAGTAGTATCCCCTTTTTTCTTAGGGTTAAAATTAGAACTTATTTGAAACCATGGCCTTGATCACTGCTCCAAATTGAAAAAGTGTTGTTGCAAATGAAACCATTTTTTTTTCAAACCTAAAAATGCAACATTTATGAAAATATGACCTAAAAATAGATACTATTACAAACAAAATCATAAGAAATGTAAAACATGAAAAAATAAAGAACAAAAAAAATATGAAAACAACCCAAATTATATAGGAAAACCATGATTTATTGAAAAAAAACAAATTATAGAAAAATAGCCATGATTTATTGAAAAGATAAAACAACAAAAAAATACTTTAATTTAAAAGAAAAAATCATTTTTTTATAAAAAATAATCACACAACTTATAAAATATTTTAAAAAGTACAAATAAACTATATATATATAGCATTAGTAAAATATATTGAAAAAACTAATATACAAAAAAACAATTTAAAAAAATACAATACAAATTTTTTTTTTTTTTTTTGTAAACTAGTATCCATGAGGATTTGAACTTGTGACCTTCCATTTACAACTTATTATCTCATTTACTCACCACCAATTGATCTACCCCCATGGAATAAATATGATACAAATTTAAGGAAAATAACTAAAACAAATAAAATACAAATTTTAAAAATAATATATATGGGCGACACCCCAATTTGTTTGTTTAAAAAAACAACAAACAAATTTGGGGGATCACCCCTCCCCCAATTCCCTCCCTTCCCACTTGGAATCGCCTAGCCCCAAATTTGTTTCTTTAAACAAAATGATTTTTTGGTATCGCCTCTTTACCCATTCCGCCCCTCCAACAAAATAACTAAAACAAATAAAATACACATTTTAAAAATAATATATATAGGGGCGAGGCCCTAATTTGTGTGTTTTCCAAAAACAACAAACAAATTTGGGGATAACTCCTCCCCCAATTCCCTTCCCTCTCACCTGGAATATCCTAACCCCTAATTTGGTTGTTTTAAAAATATGATTTTTTAGGGATCACACCTTTACCCATTCTCTTACCTCCTACATGGAATTGCTCGAACCTCCATATTTTTTGTTTTTAAAAAACCACCACCTTTTTTTGGGATAACCCTCCATCCATGCCCTTCCGTCCCTTTTTCCTCACCTCCACCCCTTCTCGTACCATCCTCCGTTTTCCGTTTCCTTTTGCCCCTTCTCTCCTTCCCTTCCTTGGGGGTTAGAAGGTGGCGACAGAGGAGGGAGGAAGATCATAAGAGGGGCTAGTGGAGGGAAGGAGGGAAATGCGAGAGGGGAGAGGGGTGAGAGAAGAGGGAGGGAAGGGAGGCCGATGGAAGGGAAGGAAGGCCGATAGGAGGGATGATTCATGAATCTTTTGCCAACTTTTTTTAATAATTTTTTTGTATTTGTTTATTGGATTATAATAATTATTTTTTAAAAATTTGTTTTATTATTTTGTTTCTTTTTTATATATGTTTTTAAAAAAGAATTTTAAATTGTATTTTTAATATAGTTTTTTTAATGATTTTTTTTCCAATTTCATATATATATATATAATTTTATTTTTTTTAATGATTTTAATTTTAATTTTTTCTAAGCTATAGGGAAATTATATTAATTATCAAAAAATAATATAGAGTTTGATACTGTTGATGGTCTTCCGCAAGGGAAACTTGACCAAATGTAAAACAATAATTTGTCATTCATGTTCTAATTATTAACTAATAGTGAAAATTCTATAGAGATGGGTTACTATGACCTAAACATGATTAAGATTTCTAAAAAGTGAGACCTTGAAGTGAACTAAACCAAGAAGCATTCTCATCATCGGAAATATGGATCATTGAAGCCTTCCTCTCACTCGATGGTTGAGGATCCATAGCTTCAAACTCTAGTCCAGTGGTATCCTTGAGCATAATGTTGAGCTTTGCATCTAGGTTCTCGTTCTACTGCTAAATATTTTGGTTCTGATTCTAGAGCTCTTCCATTTTGAGTAGAAGCTCATTTCCCTTCTCTTGTATTTCTAGGATCACCATGTTTATATGAGATTTTTTTTCCAATAGAGAGTGACGATCCTATAATACTTGGTGTCATGGGTATAGGAGGTCCCTAGGTTAGATACTCATTGACCCATGTTCATTTCGATTTCTTCACCCTGGGAACATTCCTTCTCTATTTTGACCCATTCCTCTTCTTGGGAAATTTATCGCTGAATACAAGCGAGTTTTGACAGAGATATGTAGACTTAGCCTCCCTAGATTACAATAAAACTATGAGCTAAGAATTAGTGTTGCGGTCCCTTTTCATGCGACAACCATGAGCCCCTCTTTCCATTGAAGAAGTTAGAGCCCAAACAAGAAGTAAACCAATATGGGAATAAGGGGAAATGTGACATCCAACCAAGGACAGATAGTTAACTGAGCTAGGGGGCTGTCACAAAGTGCAAGGGAAAATGTAACATGGGGTCAATATAGGGAGTTGGGAGGGACGAAACTAGGGCCCCAACAATAACGCATGTGTGAGGAAAGGATATGGGAGTGCGAAAGTCTATGTAGAGGAGTGGCTATTAAAATGTATGAAGAGAAAAAACATTGGGGCCGAGGGAGAAGGAAATTTAACCCAGTGCATTAACCTGCAATTCAAAAAAACAAAAGCAAAAGAGAGTTCATAGTAGAGAGAGGGAAATGTAAGGTTTCCCAAGCTAACATGTATTAAAGATGGAGGAGGCACAAAGGAATGGTGTATCTGAAGGGAATTTCTTGGAGAATCTTTCCAAATCATGATGTGCCTACTAGAACAATGATATTCCACCACACCAAAGACAAAGCAAAACCAATTCAAGATTATAGTTGTCTCCTTTATTGGAGCCATTGAGTGAACAATGGTTATCATAATTGTATGGAGTATTTTAGTAGGTCGACCTAGAGTAGAGTCCATACTAGTCCCTGTATGATCATCGTAAATGCTCCCTTCTTGAGAGGTGGCACCAGATATTAGAGGTGTCACTTCAAGGGTTGAACAGGGTAGCTAGTGGGTGCCTTGTTGTGTCCCAAACACCCCATTTGTGGAATATATATTTTTCTTTTCCAATTTAAGTTAAGTTTATTTTATTTATAAAATTATCTTGTAAATTATGTTTTTTTTAATTAAAATGTTCATATATATATATATATATATATATTTTTCTTTCAAAAAACTATGTTTTATTGTTATATTTTTGTTTCAATTTTTTTCTCACACACACACACACACATATATATATATATAAAATAAATTTCTTTGCAACAATATCAAATTTTTATGTCATGGTTTAAAAAATGTTACAATTTTAAGCCCAAAATAAAAATTGGTGTTACTAATAGCATCATGATTGAATTTGAGGGGTTCATTTTGAGGTTTTAGTTCACAATGATACAAGTTTTCAAGGCCACAATTTGAAACAAGTCGTAATTTTAATCTTGAAAAAATGGAGGTGCTACTAGTAGAAACACTATTTTTATTTTGGTATCCATTTTAAGGTATTTGTTTGCAATGATACCAGTTGTCAAGGCCATGGTTTCAAACAAGTTGTAATTTTAACAATGAAAAAAAAAGAATATGATTATTGGAGCACCACTTTTTGATTTGGGATTCAATTTAAGGTTTTTGTTTGAAGCATTATAGATTATAGTTTCAAAATTTATAATTATAAACCCAAAATAAAAAGGGTGCTACAGCTGGTAGCACCAATTTTTGAAATGGGTGTAAAAACAACCACTAAATGTGACCTCTAAAAAAAGAGAACTTTAGAGAGTTCTCATCAAGTTGATAACCATGTTAGACACACACACACACACACACACACATATTGCAAGGAAAACCTTGCATCCACCCCCCCATTCCTTAATAACATCATGGGGGACATATTAGCTTCCAACCACAATAAATGCATGTAACCCAATGGGGCTTAGCTAGAATGGGAAACCTCATGAAAAAATTTCTTTGAAATAGTATGTTCTAACCAATTGAGCTAACCTATTGGTTTTACATACACACACACACAGACACATGTGTGTGTGTACATACATAAATACATGCATGTGTGTGTGTGTATGTGGTACATACATAAATACATGTGTGTGTGTGTGTGTGTGTGTGTGATTTCCATGTTTTCAAGCTCTCACCTTCTAGTCCGTAGGAAAGAATGAGATTGTTGGTACCTTGCCATCCCCAATCAATAATTAGCTCATGAAAATACCCAATCAACAGTTTATGTATGAAGAGAAAACATGTCACAAGTGAGATTTGAAACTGAGAGGGGATGATAAACAACTTCTCCTTTACCACTCAAGCTATACCTAATTGAAATATATACATATGAATATACATATACATGAAAACATCATCAAAGTTACATTCTACAATGCACCAATGGTCTACTACACCAAATCTAGTAAAAGAGAATGATGGACCGATCCAACTTACTATGTTTCAATGTTTTGTAAACCATACAAAGACACACACGAGAATACAAGGTAAGAGTGAAAGATTGATTTAAGAAGCACATCTCGATTGAAAGAGGTCACCATATTCATCATCTTCATATGAAATATACAAATAGTAACTAATTATATATTATATATCATCTGAGTGAAATTGTGGAAAAAAATATACCTTAGACATGGGAAGAAGGGATTTTTTCTCTTATGTTGTGTCTCTAACTGCACTATTACTCTTTGATTCTCTTTATCTATCTCCATCTTCTTCTCTTTTACCATGATATGTAAGAGCCACACTAAATGTCCCATATTCATCATGTTACTTTTAATTCTACTAATTAAATAAGACATCATATGTATGGAGGGGGTCTTCTAATATATGTGAACTCATTGGAGGCTACCTCCTCAAAGTGGTATTGGAGGTTTCCCCCTCGAAGTGGTCGGAAATATAATATATTATTCTTTTATGTTATTACTTGTTATTCCTTGGTAGACTTGCAACACCTTGCTATTTCTTGATATTGGATGTAAATTACATATTTATATTCATCTCATCAATTTTGAGTATAATATCCTTCCAAGTGTTATCAAAGCAGTCTATTGTTGGCTATAAGCCTTGCAATTTTTTCCTTTTCTTTCCTAGTACTCCCAACCACTCCATTACTTTGGATTATTTTTCCTTCAAAGCGTTTTGTTGTTATCACAGTTGAAGGTTGCTGTGAGGATCCATTGTTGAGGGAATTTAGGGGGCTCATCTCTTTTTTATTTTTTAATTTGGCACATTTTTCCTAATTTTGGAATGATAATCCCTCTTTTTCCTAGCCACAACGATAAAAGCAACAATCCCTCGGTGTTATCCTAAGATAGACGAAACACCAAACACAGCACTCCTTTTATCCATTAAATTATGTATCCTTGTATTCTATCAGCTCCACCAGTACCCTTTTCCGGCTAGCGTAGGAATACAAATCAGAATTCCCCTATGGGTTGGTGTTTCCCCCATACTTACCAAGCTCAAGGAGTCATCGAAGTAGAATTTAAGATAGTCCTTGAGAATACAAAGATATCACTCGCCTATCAAATAAACACCTTGGAAATCGAGATCTAGTGTCTTAAGCAATTGCTCAAACAAATGGATGATATTTTCAAGATCTTGAAACAAGTCCAAGCATCAAGTTTTATCTAGGTTTTGGGTCTAATATAAAGTGATTTGATTCTCATGTTTGGCCAATTCCCTTGCGATGCAACATCAATTGTTGACCAAGATTAATATTAATAATTTTGATGGAACTGATATAAAGACTTCGTTTGCACAACTAGAACAATAATTTATTCTACACTAAGTTCCATTAAAAAAGATGGCACCCTTAGTTTCCATACACCTTTGCACTCAACCATTTTAGTGGTACCAATGGTGGCAAACAAAGAGGCCATTCAACTAGTTCTATGGTTGGGAAATCATGAACCAAAAATCATAATGCATGGGTAAATTAATTGTTTGGTTAGTTCCCAAAAATATGACAAGCTTGAATTTTCCAAGACTACATGCTCCAACACTAGAGGCTAGCTACTTATGTGATGAGTCTCATTACCAACAAGCTCCTTGAGATTTATATTGGCGGGCTTCACAATGACATCCAACTTCAGGTTAAAATGCATCACGTTGAAGACATTTCCACAAGAATCAAGTTGGATTGAGATAGTGAGCACCTTGGTCTTCTGATGATGACCAGTTTGAAGGATCAAAACATTGAGATAAAATCCTATTGGACACAGATTCCTATTCTCTCTTTTCAAAACATTCTTATTGTTTGTTGTTCTCCATACCCTATTAGTGACAAAGTTAAGACTTCCATGCTCTCTACATATTATACAATCAATATTACTCCTATTTTTTTCTAGTGTAACAATAAGAGGTTTGAGGGAATAAATGTATTGAATAGTCTAGCCTCTTCATTTTTTGGAACCAATAAGAGCAACATGAATAGGTGTCCAACATAGAGGCTCCCATGGAACCCAATACTGCATAATAATGACAGTTGAAACATAGGTACCAAAGTATCCATGAATGCACTGATTGATGTTGCCACCCCACATACATTATGAGTGGAAGGATACATCAAGAAGAAGAGAGTTATGGTTCTCATTGATTCTGGAAGCATCCGTAACTTCATTGACCGCAAGTTAGTTGTGCAACTTAATTGCTTTTCATACCTTGTAAAAACATTTAGGTCATGATTTCCCATGGTGGTACAATTTCTTGTGAAGGTTAATGCCATAATATCAAACTGAACATGTAATTTGATTATCAACTCTCCACCCCATGTATGTTATTAGGTTAGGTGACATTGATGTTGTTCTTGGTGTCTAATTTCTTTGCACTCTAGGTACCATTTCTATGAATTTTGATATGTTATTATTGCAATTCCAGTGACATGGTCACACTCATACACTAATTGGAATGAAAAGTCCTCCCAAAAGGTGGATCTTTCACAAAGGATGAAAAATCTACTCGAAAAAGGGTCTAGGGGGTCATTGCTTATCTCTATAAAAATTTTGGTGATGGTCCTAATATTGTTCAATTAGATTTACCATCAATCATGGATACACATGCTTTGATATTTCAAGGGCCTCCTCTAGTTCTCTCTAAATCCCATGACCATGACTACACCATCACCTTGCTTCCATGAAGTAACCCTCCCAATATTAGGCCATATCACTATCTATTTTTCACATATGACATCTTGTCCCACCCTCAATCCTATAAGAGAGAATGCAGTGGATGGTACCTTGCTATTTGTAATCAACAATTGGCTCACGAAGAGTGAACATGCCATAAGAGAGATTTAAACTTGGGTGGGGAGGATAACATTTCTCATCTTAACCACTTGAGCTAGATGCAATTAACACCATACCCCTATCCTTACCATCTAAAAAGTGAGATAGAACATCTATTTCAATAATTATTAGATGTGGGGGTATTTCAACCTAGTCATAATGCCTTCTTTGCAATTCTCATTTTGGTAAGAAAGAAATATGGATCATGGTGGCTGTGTACTGATTATAAGGAATTAAATAAAATTGTAGTCAAAGAAAAGTTCCCCATTTCCATAATCGTTGAGCTAATGGATGAACTCCAAGGGGCTTTCTACTTCTCCAAACTTGATCTTCATTATCATCAAATTCAACTCCAAGAGGAGGATGTTCTTCGTGAGGGTCACTATGAATTCATGGTTATATCATTGACTTGATCAATGCTCCCTCTATTTTCGAAAGCCTTATGAATAAGACCTTCAATCTGCATTTGTAGAGGTATGTTTTGGTCTTTTTTGTTGACATTTTGATTTATAGTAAGACTTGGATGATCACATCCCTCATCTAGATACAATTCTTCAAATCTTAGAAGAGAATCAATTATACACCAATAAATCTAAGTGTGCATTGGGCTAGAAAAAAGTTGAATACTTAGGGCATGCCACTTCTCAAGAAGGGGTCAAAGTTGATCATCAAAAAATTGAAGCCATCACAAACACTATAGGATTAATATGTTTCTTAAGCCTCATTGGATACCACACAAGGTTTCTTTGCAACTATGTCAAAATTGCAACTCTGCTTGTTAGACTACGAGTCTCTAGACAAACACAAAATCCAAGATCACCTTCTTATGATTTGTAATATTTACCCATTGATGAGGTGTCATCCTTATCCATTGAAGTGTTGTTAGTGAGATCTAGATCTATATAGGTAATCTAATCCATGTAATATAAATTGATATTATTGCACCAAGAGTAGCAAGGTGCTTATAACCCAATATGGGGGAGAAATTGTCATGTTTGTCATGTCACGTAAACTCATAACTTATCAAAATTAAAAAGTAATTAAAAATTTCATGTTGGTTCATAAAATAAAAAAAAATTATCCAATTTATTGAGGTGTACACATTTTCTTTATGTGTAAAAAATTTAAGATAAAAAAAATTACACCTCAAGAAATTGCATCTTTCTTAGTGCTTACTAGACCCGGGTTTAAGATGGATCTATGCTAATCATATCAATATAAATGTTGAATATGACTTCAAGTTTCCTGTCTATTCTATTTCTTAACATGGTGTCAAAGCCCTTTTTAGTATTAAGGGATTGGTAGCTTCTTTGTAGTAATATTCCATGTGAGAATTGAAAATCTTGGTGGCTATTCTTGACATGGTAGATCCAAGCAGAAAGAGAAAAGAAAGTCTAGCTTCTCAAGCAAACAGTGTTCTTCACATGGTAGATCCAAGTAGAAAGAGATTCTTTCACATGGTAGATCCAAGTAGAAAGAGAAAAGAAAGTCTAGGTAGATCCAAGTAGAAAGGGATTCTTTCACATGGTAGATCCAAGTAGAAAGAGAAAAGAAAGTCTAGCTTCTCAAGCAAGCTGTATTCTTCACATGGTAGATCCAAGTGGAAAGATATTCTTTCACATGGTAGATCCAAGTAGAAAGAGAAAATAAAGTCTAGCTTCTCAAGCAAGCTGAAGAACCAACGACAACGACAAGGTTGTAAGGCTCATTGAAAGCCACTGTTTAAAATTGTTGGTTCATGGAAGTTATATATCCATGGTAAATTTTATCATTGTATATCACTGTAAATTTTATCCTTCATCCATGGTGGTGTATAGTGCAACCAACTAGTTAAAAGGGGGGCAAATTGCACAAATAAAGACATCGATTTGGAGCCCCTGAGTTGCAGATCTTGAAAATTAGATGAATTCATGTTCAGACAAATTGCTTTTGCATGTATATGCCAAGCCAGGCTTTAGATAATCCGCCCTTAAAACCCTGGTCACCCCCAAAACTGTAAGGCCACTCCGACCCAGCCTACGGGTGGGCACACTGCTGATTGCACCAACAATAGCTCCTCAGATTGACAACGGGATGAGTAAGAAGGGCGAAGAGAGTTTTTGGGTTGATGAATTACAGAAAACATCTGGCAGCAGCCCACAGGCATGAAGAGTTCGCTGGAACAGCCTACGAACAGATTGATCGCCCTCAAGACAGCTTGTCTGAGTCACATAAAATTAAGAAGAAATCATATCTACACCATTGAATTAGGGTTATAGAGGTTTGGCACCACGATTCTCTGAAAAACCTGAGGCACCCACAAATAGAATAACAGTCCAAGCGCACACACTACCTGGATTCGAGAAATCGCTCTCAAGAGGTTTCCAGAATTGATGAACGTTGGCCAGGTATCCAATCGATCTGCAATCTGTTACCGGCGTGGGAAGGGCTCAAACTAGGGTTTGACGTTATCTCCATTGTTTATAATCTGATCCACTCAGTGCATATCACTTTAGCTTTCATGGAAATATTGAGGGTTGAAATGAAAGGCTTGAGGTCATGCACGTGAAAACTGGATTAGAGGTATTATATTTTGGTTTTTAATATTTTTTATTATCTCACATGCAACTTTGGTGTTAAGAATCTTTACTTTATATTCATGCACCACCCAACTAACAAACAAAAAGTGGCATATAGCGCTATTACTTGATATCACAAAATAATGGAGTATTATGGGTGATATAGTTTGGATAAAACTAAAATTTTGTGTAATGCATGAGAATCACATAACATCACAAAAGAATGGAGTATTGTGGGTTATATAGTTGGGAGAAAACTAAAATTTGATGCCTTGGTCTAAGTCTTAAGTCTTAAGAGAAAGATAAGGATGGAATATTGTGGGTTATAGAATGGAGTATTGTGGGTTATATAGTAGGGAGAAAACTAAAATTTGATGCCTTGGTCTAAGTTTTAAGAGAAAGACAAACATCCTTGGTCTAAATCTTAAGAGAAAGACAAACAAATAAAATTTGATGCCTTGGTCTAAGTCTTAAGAGAAAAACAAAGATCCTTGGTTTAAGTCTTAAGAGAATGACAAACAAAAAGTGACATATCATTTGATGCCTTGGTCTAAGTCTTAAGAGAAAGACTTGAACAAAAAGTGACATATGTTGTTGGTGTTATGTAGGAGGGAAAACAACCCTTTGTAACCAATTACATAACATAAAATTAGGAAGTAAAGGGACATAGTTCCATCAATCAAGGACTGGAAATAGTGTATGAGGGAAAACAATCCCTAGTAACCAATTTCATAAAGTTAAGAAAGACAAACAAAAAGTGACCTATGTTGTTGGCGATATGTAGGAGGGAAAACAACCCTTTGTAACCAATTACATAACATAAAATTAGGAATTAAAGGGACATAGTTCCATCAATCAAGGACTGGAAATAGTGTAGGAGGGAAAACGATCCCTAGTAACCAATTGCATAAAGTTAAGAAGTAAAGGGGCATACTTCAATCAATCAAGGACTTTTGTGGACTAGTTGGAAGGTATAGTTAGGAGTCCCTTCAAGTACAAATAAAAGCGATGAATAATGCATGAGAAGCATATAATATCACAAAATAATGGAGTGTTGTGAGTGATATGGTTTGGAGATATTTAATATTAGTCCAAGAGAAAAACAAATAATTTTATTAGAAGTTACAAGGGCACGGGGAAATTCTTTTAGATGTATATCATTTTAAATTAAAAAAAACACACAATTTGAAAGCTCTAAAGATTTTAATTTTGTATTTGGGTAATTTGAAATCCCTAAAATGTTTAATTTTGTATTTTCTTGTAAGAAAATCTTGTTAAGGGTGAGTTTGGAATAATGCATTATGGATTGTGATTGGGACATGAAGATAATTGAAAATTACTTATTAAGTTCTTTGTTAAGTCATATAAATATTGTATTTTAACAAACATTGTGGTAATTGCAAGGAAGATATAAAAAAACATGCTCCTTGTCCTAGATTTGGCTTGGCTTGAAATCGAATAAGGGAATTTGAGGAAATTTGTGCCCATATATGGTGGATGTTTGAAAGTACTTTATGCCTGGTTTGACAATCAACATAGAAAGAACAACAGTGCATGTGACAATTAAATTTTGAAGTCCTCTTAAATTCATTGTCTTTGTAAAATGAAAACAAATTCAGTGACACATCTTCATTCAGTGAAAATTGTAAATCAAAATGTCTTTTAAATCAAGGTTACCATTGAATCATTATGTTGAGTCATTAAATTGTACAAGAAATCAATTGTGGAAAGTTACCTACCTAAAATTTGAATAAGGATGTCATTTTCATCAAAACATAAATCTTTATCTATCTCTATCTTCGTCACTTTTACCATGATATGTAAGAGCCACACTAATTTTCCCGTGGATGGAGGGTTAACATTATTAACATCAAAATTTAAAGTTTATGAACCATCATCCACCATGTCAATCAATAAATTTGTTTCTCTCTTTTCTCTGCACTAATTAAATTTGCTACTGGTTCAACCCAACCTACACTAGAGTAGTCTCAACTTTTGGGGTAAGATGAAGAAGATATATCTTAAGAGGAAAGTGAATTTAAAAACAATACAATCAGCGACATGAAACTTATGAGACTCAGGAATCTGGACATAATCTCTCCAAAAAAACTGCCTCTACCATGTTGGACACCTTTTCTTTCAACAAACCATAATCATCTTACCATAATGACATCTTCAACAACATGGTAACCATCAAGTGGACACATAGGAAAATATGCTTCTCCATTGGATGCAACAATCAAGCCATAAAATGTTGAATATGGTAATCATTTGCAACCAAAATTATATTAAACCATTCAATGTGAAGAGATGTTATTTCACACATAGTGTTATCCATTCACCAACAATCACAACTTCAAAATACACTTGTCTAAAATAGTAATGCTAATTACTAATCCATGCAACTAAGTAAACCAAATGACTTCAAAGTAGGGAGAGAACAAGTTGTTGAGATAAATCATGCAGATGAACTTTTAGCCCTTGGTGACATTTGTAGGCATCCTTATTGGTTGAGATAAATAATGTAGATCAAATTTTTGCCATAATTGACATTTGTAGGAATCCTCATCACAATCGGAGATTCCATGCATCCAACGAGTATGGAGAAAAATCAACATTTGATTTTGTTCCATGTCCATTGGATGAGTGGAATCTATTATCAATATAAGCTCAAATCATTTGTACAAGGATGAAATCATATTGACTATTTTTCTTACATGGAACAAAACTCAAAAGAAATAGATAGCTCAATGGTCTTTGGCTAGCAAAGTAAAAAATTGTGGTAGGATAGCTCAATGATATTTGGCTAGCAAAGTAACAAATTGTGGTGGGATTACACAAGTTGGCGAAGGGAAGCTATTCATATATACTTCGTAGAATTTTGAGTTATTCTACATCAATGACGATCTATTTTAATTTTGGTTATGTTGAGTACAGAGGGATTGAAAGGTTATGTTGAGTATATAGGGATTGCAAAACAATTGGGATGCAAATTTGTAGGTTATAAAAAATTCAGAGTTAAAATGGATCTGGATCTATGCAGATGTGCTTTATATATATAAAAATAAATGCTTGGTATTAGGAAACCCCTATTAATACCGTGATTGATAAAAAATAGTGAAAATGGTGCCAAACAAAATTGATGGAAGAATGGTGCTAGACAGAATTGATTAAAAATTCCTATATCATTTTTTACTATAACCCACATTATGATTAAAATCACGATGTAATCATCGTAGTTGGACATCGCGAGGTTTTTTATTGTTATGTATTAGAATAAAAATATGACAATAGAAAGGAGTTTGTATTAGCACTTTTAACATTTCATTTTTTTCTTGTGTATGTAAAACACATAATACTAGCACAAAACACTTAATTTGTGTACGGTGAACACTGATAGGTGAAGAAAATCAAAACTCTTCTCCACCTAAATGCATCATCTTGGAAATTGAAAATTTGCAAACATGATTTAAGAGTGGTGTTTATATGTATTATAAACAAATCACTACATATCTCATTTTCAATGTGTATTAACAAATACGATATCTATTAGTTATGAGTTAAATATGACGTGGGTTTATCTTTTCCTATGATTTTATAATTGGGTTAAATACATATTTGTAAAAAAGAAAAATTTGGAAGTTCAAATACAAATTTATCTCCCTAACTTTAATTCCCTACTGTCACGATATTTCCATCATCCTAGCTCAAAATTCTAAGTTTTGGACTCTGGTAGCTCATGCGATACTGCCCAGATCCTTGCCGAGGGTGAGACCATCTCAGTAGATGTCCGACGGACTACGCCTAACCTGCGGAACTCTTAACACTTTATCGCTTCCACAGTTCTATATTTAGCCATTTTTACTAGGTGAACATCCCACAATACACTTAGCTAAAATACAAGAACAAGAGACACCAAATTTATGAGGGTGACACCCTAAGACAAGCATGCCTAAAACCTTGTTATAATATACAATGGTGCAAGGAAACGTTTACACAACAACAGAGGATGCCACATCTCGACAACCCTCCAAGAGCAACCTCAACGGCAATATCTCAAGTCATAATTTCAACTGGAAACACACTTCTGTCCCTATATAGGCACTACTTACTGTGAGATTTTCAATTGCTAGGAACTAGATTCATAAGACAATTTCACATGGAATATTTCAGACAATGAGAGAAGAATAATGGAGAGAATAAATTATGGAAATCACTCTGTATATTATTCATTGATATTGTAAAAATATATAAGACATCCTCCATGGAGAAAATCGAATTGATTTTAAGCAATATGGAAAGAGCAAAAAGAAAAGGCTTAGAAAAGACAAAAAACCCCCTAGGTGGCAAAAGCAGTTTCCAAAACTGTGCTAGAGGCTCACGAATTTAGCAAGTATGGTATGGAAGATCATGAGTGAGGTAAATGGAATGTAATGATGGATTTAGAAGGTTAGATATGATGTGGAGGTTGAATTGGTCAAGTGGAAAAAGATTCCAAGTAAACTAGCTTTATCTTTTCCACTAGAAAGCAAAAAAAAACAGGACAAAGCTAACTAAAACTGGATAGTGTCTTTCTAATTCAGGAATGGAATAAAATCAGACAGAATCCAAGGAAATCTTATCCAGAATCTATCCAAATTCGTTTTTGTGAATGAGGATAGCATGTGGTCCACTAAAAGACAAAACTAGCCTATTCTACCTAGTCAAAACTCAGGAAATTAATCATAAATGATTAATTAATTTTATCCTAAGTCTAGAATGACATTGTGGGTTTTTTAAATGTTCCAACACCCCCCCTTAAGCCTGAATTTATGTGATGGGAATTAGAAAAATATCAGAAATATAGGGCCCAAGCAACAAGGCTTATGGTCACCCCAATACAAAAATAACTAGTCCATGTAAACCGAGGAAACAGGGAAAACCTCATGGGAACAAAACCCTCCCTAAAAAAATGAACATGCTTGATGTATTCATACTGTCATGTTGCTCATTTGAATGAGCTGAATGAGCTGAAAGGGATGCTTTTGAGTAACTAACTTGATGTTGAGATTGTGGATGTCATGATCATGCATCAGTGCATCGATGTTGTGTAGGCAAGAACCATGTGTTGAAGCTCTATGAAGTTCATCTTCTGATGATGGAGGAGCATCAAATGAATTTTTCTTACTGCTGTAACATACATAATCAAATATGAAAACATAATCAATGATGGAAAGAAGATCTATGCATACTCCTTCCCAAGGAGAAACAATGAACTCAACAGGATCAATTTCTTCTGTAGCTGCAATGTGGTGTACTAGTTCTTGTACTTTCTTCTCAAACTGATGTAGAACCTTTCTCATATTTAAAATGAGATCATGCACCTCTGAAATATCAGAATGTAATTCATATGGAGAAGAAACCAGTAAATATGTGGATTCTCCATGATCGAACATAATTTCAGTAGAAACGATTTGAGAAACTAGATCACTCGAACAGCTGAGCGAGCTTGGAGAGTGTGAGGACTTGACTTTTGAACCATGAGTGATGGAGTCATGTCCAGATGTGTGGAATATCAGTCCAAATAATTCCAAAACAATGGATTTCCAACCAATGAATGATATGCAAGACAAAAGTACAACAGAGGCAAGTGACACAGTGTAGGAAAACATAGAATTGTGTAGTTTCTTAACCGGAGAACTTGCGGTTTGTAGGGTCTTTTGTGCATCCAAAGGTTGGGAATATGATGTGGTATATGTAATGACCTGCATATCAGACTTTAAATCATATTCTAAATCAGAATCTAAAAGATTTGAATGATGCTGGAAAGACCTTTCAGAAGACGAGTCAGAAGCTAGTAAAAAATGACTAGTTTTGAGAGTAGACTTGGATGAACTGACTGAAGATTGTTCCAAGGAAGAGGTGTAGGTTTATGATTCTAATATATCAGAATGTGAATCAATATCAGATACATCATAATTATATTTCACTCTAGCACTCAACGCATAAACATTATTACCTTTGGGAGAGGCTTGGAGACAGAGTTCTTGTTCTACAACAAGCTTGCCTTGTTCTTTCTTTGCAAAGTTAGGAACATCTATGTTATGCTCTTCAAGCAACTTGGCAATGATGTCCAATTTCTTCTTGAAGCAATATTTCTCAGGATGAGTGCCTTTGCAGCAATAAGAACACTTGGGATTCTCCTTCTTCATCTTCTTGGATTTGGAATCTCCATCAGAATCCTCTTCATCTGACAATATCTTCTGTTTGGATTTGTCATTCTTGAAACTCTTTGCTCCATGAGCAACAAATGCAAAGTCTTTGGAGGGTGATTGATCCCTCATTTGGACCAGCTTGTCCTTTTCTTGAGTGAGCGAATCAATGACTGCATCCAAGGTTGGCATCTTCCACTTGGGAACTGCAAGTCTTGTAGAATGAAAAGTAGGCACAAATACTGAGTATTCAGAGCTTAGTTTTGATAGAATGGTAAGGATTAATTGCTCATCCTTCTTCTCTATACCACATTGCTTGAGTCGAAGCACTAGGTTCTTGAATTTTGAGATGAACTCCTCCGTAGAATCAAAATTACTTGGACTAAGAGAGATCAGTTCAATCTCCAACAAATGACCTCTGAGCTCGTCTTGTTTTCCAAAGAGAGACTCTAGCTTTGTCCACACTTCATTTGGATTTGATAGATAATCTATATGGAATAGAAGATCTGGAGATACAGAGAGACAAAGTAACCCATAAGATTCATCAATCCTATTGAACCATTTGTATTTTAATGCAATAGCTCCTGGCTCAGTTTCAAGCCCCATAGTGACTCTATACAATCCTTTGCTCCGAAGCTGGATGATCATATGCGCCTTCCAGTCAAATAAATTGAAGGGAGTGAGAGTCACAACTTTGGCTTGATTTTGCTCCATACTGATGCGCTCCTGGTAATGGTAATACCTGCAAAAAACACTCTTGGAAATTGTTTTGAATCAAGCTAGCTCTGATACCATGTGAGATTTTCAATTGCTAGGAACTAGATTCATAAGACAATTTCACATGGAATATTTCATATAATGAGAGAAGAATAATGGAGAGAATAAATTATGGAAATCACTCTGTATATTATTCATTGATATTGTAACAATATATAAGACATCCTCCATGGAGAAAATCGAATTGATTTGAAGTAATATGGAAAGAGCAAAAAGAAAAGGCTTAGAAAAGACAAAAAACCCCCTAGGTGGCAAAAGCAGTTTCCAAAACTGTGCTAGAGGCTCACGAATTTGGCAAGTATGGTATGGAAGATAATGAGTGAGGTAAATGGAATGTAATGATGGATTTAGAAGTTTAGATATGATGTGGAGGTCGAATTGGTCAAGTGGCAAAAGATTCCAAGTAAACTAGCTTTATCTTTTCCACTAGAAAGCAAAAAAAAACAGGACAAAGCTAACTAAAACTGGATAGTGACTTTCTAATTCAGGAATGGAATAAAAGCAGACAGAATCCAAGGAAATATTATCCAGAATCTATCCAAATTCATTTTTGTGAATGAGGATAGCATGTGGTCCACTAAAAGACAAAACTGGCCTATTCTACCTAGTCAAAACTCAGGAAATTAATCATAAATGATTAATTAATTTTATCCTAAGTCTAGAATGACATAGTGGGTTTTTTAAATGTTCCAACACTTACTACAAATCCATAGTCCATGTCGATGCCTTGCTTTCATGTCTCGATCGAACCATGTTGCAAGTCTCTCAGCAAACTATGCACTATCGCAACCTTTCCAACCATCCTAGGATCACCTCACTTAGCAACCGTTCCCTAGATAATGTGCCTACAAGTCCACCGTGACTCTACCTCTGTGCAACCCTCATAGTTTTCCCAAGTCACACTCTACCTCCTTGAAACTCACAAATATTTCAACCTACCTAAGTGTGTTCCAAATACTTACACTACATCAAGGCGTCTCACCATGAGACTTGCCTAAGGCAATGATTCCTCCTCAAAGCGACAATGTGTGCTTCTCCAAGAACCGAAGACCTGCCACCTCTATCCAAGAAGAGAAATACCAACCTGTAATAGAAAAACTATGCCAAGATAATTGCAACCTCCTTTGGAAGCCTCCAAAGGAGGGGCACTCCCTCTTAGTGCCACAGACTCCAAGATGTGTGTCTTGTCTCCAAGCGAACTTGATTCCACTTGGATGCCTCTCTTGCCTCCCATCCGCATGCTACATACACACAAGATCATCCCTTGGCATGATGCTCCTTAACTGAGCTGACCTCTCTCTCAAGCAATGTTGGGAGTGCAAGTCATGTTGGGTGCCCCACTAGCCGATACCCATGCCCACACTTGGGCATTCTTTCTGCTAGTATGTCCACACTTGTCACACACATGCACCCATCTGCAATGCGATGCTTTCTAATTGACCCACTCATACCAAAGGTTCCCATGGGAGTGGGTGTACCTTGCTAATCACACAAAGAGATTTCCCACCCATACTCATGCCAACCAACTAGCTAATTGTTCAACCAATGTGTGATGCACCCAAATCATTCTCGTTTCCGGTCACACCACCAACCTACAAGCCTCACTCTAATTTATCCAAGGAAACCCAATAATCCTCTAACTCGGGACATGATATCCTCCCCCACTCAAAGTAGTTGTCATCCTTGGAAATGTCTTCAAGAACACTCAACTATCCATGAATCCACTAGTGTTGCCACTACCACCTACTTCTGCAACTGAGACTTCCAAAGAAGCTTCTCAAATTGTCCAGCCATTGCATCAATCCAACCTACTACTTCCTTTTTATGTTGTTTCCTTGTCATGCCTCTGTCCATGCTGGATCTCATGAGATGAACTAGTTGGGTTGTGACTCCCAACCGTCATGCTCAACTCTATGAGAATGAAATCCTCATGCCCAATATATCCAACTCCCTTTGCACTTTGGTTCTCCATGCAACTCTGTCGGACCAAGGAAAAGCCATCAACCTTGACTCAAAATTATCTAAGGCACTAATTGTTAAGATTATATGCTACTAAAGACTAAATTCTAACTTCATGAGCATTTAATACATTTTCACAATAGCAACATAAAGAGGATCTATGAAAGATACACAATCACAAGGTACACAACAATTTATCTTGGGAAACCCTCAAGGGGAAGAAAACCCAACAAAAACTTCCTCAATATAGATTACCAAAGTACAATGCCCAAAGAACAAGTCTCATAAGAAAGAGAGACTAAACCCAAATACAAGAGCCAAGAACAATCCTCCTCCTCCTTCACTAGCCTTCTTCTTCCTCTCTTGCGCAATGCTTGAGTGAGTGAATGATTAGAATGAGGGAAGCGCCTCACATATTATACTCAACTTTTCACTTGACCTTTTAACATAACTAGGCCGACCTATCAAACTGATAGGGACGACTTACCTAGGAAGACTCAAAATAATATTTATATTAAACCCTTTTGGGTACTATTGACCCGACTTACAATGGAGGATTTACCTCATGACTTTTACATGGCCTTTTACATTAATGACATCTCCCAATGGAGGAATAATAATAATAATGTAAAGTACAAGTAGAATATTCTTCGAAGTTACATTATTTCAACACTCCCCCTTAACAAGAAGGGTATTCTACTGACAACAACAATCAACAAAAAGTGTGGCTCTACACAATATCATCAGAAGGAGGGAGGAGGAGGCATCATCAACAACATCATTTGGAACATTGGCTGGTACATATATAAATCATTGGAAGTTTTTCAACAACAACAATATCAACAACTGGAACAACATCATCATCATCTGCAACACGGATCTGGAATATCGTCATCATCATCTGCAGCTCAGAGCTGGAACATCATCATCATCATCTATAGCTCAGAGCTGGAACATCATCATCTTATTCAGTACAGAGCTGAAATATCATCATCATCACATCAGTATAAAAACTAATACATCAACAACAATGACAGCACGAGGCTGGCTCATCAGCATAAAGATGGAATAACATCATCATCGTCAACAACTCAAGGCTGGAGCAACATCATCTATGGAAACAAAATGATGCAGGTGCATCAACAACCAACATGATCCTTCCTTTCAGAATTACGGGATCAAGTTCAACATGGGTGATCCTTCCTTTCGGAATTACGGGATCATGTAAAATCCTTCCTTTCGGAATTAAGGAATCATGGAAAATCCTTCCTTTCAGAATTACAGGATTCAGTCCAACACTGGTGATCCTTCCTTTTGGAATTACGAAATCATGGAAAATCCTTCCTTTAGGAATTATGGGATTCAGTCCAAAAACATATGTGGTGCTCAGAAAATCCTTCCTTTCGGAATTACAGGATCAGGTCCAACACGGATGATCCTTCCTGTAGGAATTATGGGACCTAGTCTTTACGGAGATACCACTACTGATCATAGCACACAGGTACTCGAACGATCCTTCCTTTTGAAATTACGGGATCATTTTCCACCAACCACATATTAGACAATCCTTCCTTTCGGAATTATGGGATCTAGTCTAAGGATAAAAATTTAATATGATCCTTCCTTTCGGAATTACGGGATCAGGTCTAAGGATGATCAATCCCAACTGAGCTACCCGCTGTGATTAGGATACCATAGTATCATCAGCACTACTCCCCCTTTCAAGGGAAGGCCTTACGGACTACACCAAGCTTGTCTCGAAAGTGCTTAAACTTCACATGAGACAGATGCTTAGTCAACATATCTGAAACCTGCTCATATGTGCTCACATATTGGAGATTTACAACTCCCTTCTGCACCATGTTACGAATGTAGAAATACCAGATTTCTATGTGCTTCAACTTTTCATGGAACACGGGGTTCTCTATCATCTTCATGCAGCTTTGGTTATCACATAGAATCACTATGGTACCATCTTCAGATCGAATAGACCTGATAACAACTTCCAAAGCAATATGGCTTCATAATTAGAGGAACAAGCTACAATATATTCCGCTTCTTTAGTGCTGAGAAAAACACTGGACTGCTTTCTGCTTAGCCATGAGATCATGGCTAACCCCAGACTCAAAAATCCACCTGAAGTGCTCTTTCTGTCTGAGACACTTCTTGCCCAATCTGAATTTGTATAACCATACAATATGAAGTCATGATCTCTAGTATAAGTGAGACCATAGTCTACCATACCTTTTAGGCACCTCATCACATGCTTTGCAGCTATAAGGTGATCATGTCTAGTATCAACCAAATACTGACTCAAGGTGTTCACAACAAAGCATATATCTGGCCTGGTATTCGTTAGATACATCAATGACCCAATAATCTACATGTATAGTGTCACATCCACTAACTCTGACGAAGCATCAAATAGCAACTTCAAATTTGTTTCCATGAGTGTGGCCATGGATTTACATTCCAACATATCAAACCTTTTCAGGATTTCTACTGCATACTTCCCTTGGTTAAGGAAGATTCCTTCTGGGATCTTCCATACTTCAAAACCTAGAAAATAATGCATCAAGCCAAGGTATTTCATCTCAAATTCTGCAGCGAGCTTCTTCTTACACTCTAAGATTTGCTTCTCATTACATGTCAGGAATAAGTCATCCACATATAACAATAATATGATAGGTTCATCATCCATAACCTTGAAGTAAAGGTTAGGATCAACTTTACTTTTGGTAAATCCCAAGATCGTCAGAAAACTATTGATTCTTCCATACCAAGCTCTTGGAGCTTGCTTTAACCCATATAGATCCTTCTTCAGCTTGCAAACATGCGTCTTTTTGTCTTCAACTTAAAATCTGTGTGGCTGTTCTATGTACACTTCTTCTTCAATGACACCATTCAGGAAAGTTGTTTTCACATTCATCTGGTGTAACTTCCACTTCATCATGGATGCAAGTTCCATGATGGTTCTAATGTAAGTGTACCTTGCTACAGGAGCAAATGTCTCTTCATAATCGATTCCTTCTTTTACAAGCCACAAATTGTTGGTGCAGATTTGTCGACAGGGTTCTACTTCGCATTGTCGTCAACAAACCTCGACACAAAATCCCATAGACATCGGCCCAGAAAGGTTTTATCCTTTCCAGCAACACCCACAGAGCGAGTGAAGTTTCACCTGAGATATCTAAGGGGGCTGCAAGAACCACATTTCAGCAGATGAAAGAGGGAACAAATCATTCACAATCAATCAGTAAGTAAATTAGAGATAGACAGAATCATTATTATTCGCATTAAAACATTATCATCTCACAGTCGACAAGTTAACTAGATCTATGCAATAGCAGATTATTGAAACATACTTAACAAATCTGATATACATAAAATAACTGCGATTTCATTCATAAAACATAAACATTGCGATAACACATATTCATTCACAATGCGAACGTTTACATAGAGACAGGGATATCGACAACATAATTCTTTTGATTTCTCATTATCACAGAATCCATCCGCAAAACCAATACAAAATCAGACAAAAGACGCAAACCATAGATCAGATTACAAAAGACAGATCTTCAATGTCAAAAAGGATGCTTCAATCTAGTTGTGATCCGATTCTTCGATCAAAAAGGGATGCCCTTAGGTTTACAATACTACTCCTATTTATAGGTTCACTTGGTCATTACAACTTGGTCCAAATTACCCATTAATTAACTAACTACTTAATTACTCCGCGTAATCCGCCTGATTTCGCTCCACGACTAGTATTTTACCCTTGTCGATGTCCCTTTCATTCCGCAAATGTACCAACTTATGCGCCTTAGCCCCGTTCCAACAGGCCCCCAACACAAACATGTGGCTCGCTCTCGAGCCACCTCAAATGGATACTGTTGGTGCATTCACCTGTATCTTGAAGTCGCCGTAAGCTACCTTAATCTGGTCGACAACATCCTTTGCTGAGGATTTGAGTGTTGCATAGTATTCCACTTCTTATTCTGTTGGGTGTTCACCACCTGCCTGCTGCACTTTCTCCAAAGTTTCCTTTATCCTCGTCATTCCTTCCATTGCTTCAACCACCAAATGCTCAGCTTTTGTTTGCAGTTCATCCAAATGCATCATTCTTCTTTGTTGCCTTGTTCGCGCCTTGTTGACTCAATGTTGTAGTTCTTTCAGCTCTATCTCCTTCATTATTTGTGCCATTTGTTGGAGCAAATCTGTCGACAGGGTTCTACTTCGCACTGTCGTCAACCAACCTCGACACAGACTCCCATAGACATTGGCCCAAAAAGGTTTTATCCTTTCCAACAACACCCACGGAGTGAGTGAAGTCTCACCCGAGATATCTAAGGGGGTTGTAGGAACCACGTTTCCGTAGATGAAAGAGGACAGACATCATTCACAATCAATCACTAAGTAACTTTGAGATCGATAGAATCATTATTATTCACATCAAAACATTATCATCTCACAGTCGACAAGTTAACCAGATCTATGCAATAGCAGATGATTGAAACATACTTAACAGATCTGATATACATAACATAACTGCGATTTCATTCGTAAAACATAAACATTAAGATAACACATATTCATTCACAATGTGAACGTTTACATAGAGACGGGGATATCGACAACATAATTCTTTTCATTTCTCATTATCACAGAATCCATCTGCAGAACCAATACAAAATCAGACAAAAGACGTGAACCATAGATCAGATTACAAAGGACAGATCTTCAATGTCAAAAAGGATGCTTCGATCTAGTTGCGATCCGATTCTTCGATCAAAAAGGGATGCCCTTAGGCTTACAATACTAATCCTATTTATAGGCTCACTTGGTTGTTACAACTTGGTCCAAATGACCCATTAATTAACTAACTACTTAATTACTCCGCGATATCCACCTTATTTCGCTCCACGACTGGTCTTTTACCCTTGTCGTTGTCCCTTTCGTTCCACAGATGTACCAACTTATGTGCCTTAGCCCCGTTCCAACACAAATCTAGCTTTGTATTTTTCAATACTTCCATCAGCTACATGTTTTATCTTGTATATCCATTTGGAAGATACCACACTTTTACCTTCTGGTTTGGGAACTACATCCCACACATCATTCTTCATTATGGATTGGTATTCTTCCATCATAACTTCTATCCATTCTTTTTTTTGAATGGATTCTTCAAAACAAGTAGGCTCTTTGTCTACAAGGTCACACATCAAAGCCACATAACTAGAAAATGGTTTTGGCTTCTTGCTTTGTCTCGAGGAGACTTCTGGAGGACCATACTTCTCTACATCTTGAATAATTTCATGAGCCCAAGCTGGCTTTCTCTTGTGAGAGATAGTCATGTGTGGAGGTTCTTGGGGCTCCAACATATCATGGTCTTCTGGAATCTCGTCATCATGAGAGGGTACAACTTATTTCATTAGTTCTATAACTCTAGGAGTGTTGGTAGATGGTTTGATGAGTCAGCATTGCAACATCGCAGAAGTTGCGCAAGGCCAAAGGTACCGTGAAAGGAGAAAAGAAGCGTGCAAGGCAACAATAGTTTATGTAGTTTTGGGTCATTTGGACCACGTCATGTGTATTTTGGGTCATTTGGACCGTATTATGTGGGTTTTGGGTCATCTTTTTGTAGAGTTTGTTAAGAAGTAGTTAGGCGGTTTCCTAAGTGGACTGTAAATGTAAAGGCACAAGCCTATAAATAGATGTAGGATTGTAAGTGTTGAGATACCATACTATGAAGATATAGTTGAGAATTGAATATCTGATAGTGATTGAGAGATATCTGAGCTAATGAAGGATTATCTGGTTGTATCTGGGTTTTTGTGAAGATGAATATGATGCGACAGATTTTTTGAGCAGAATCATTGTGTCTTTCTTGTCTCCATGTGGTAAATGCATTATGCAATATGAATATGTGAATGATGCGATGTTTTCTTGCTGCGATTAATGCTTTACTGTTATATCTATTGAGCATGTATGGTTTCGTCAATGATAAGATCTGTTGAATGATGTTGCAATTATGCTTAATTCCTAAGTTGAATGTTTAAGATCTATTTCTGAATGTTGCAATAAGTTGATTAGCTGATGCACAAAATCCTCCTTCATTCAGTGGAAACATGGTTCCATCAGCTCTCCCTTGAACATCTTAGGTGAGACCTCATTTGCTCCGCAGGTGTTGTTGGACAGGGTAAAACCTGTTTGGGCCAGTTCTTAGGGAGATTGCGGTGGTTTGGGTGTCGATAATGTGAGGAACCCCTATCGACTGGGTTTGTGTCAACAAATGGTTCTGTTGCCGGGAGGCTGAAATTATACCACTATAGAGAGGGAAGGCTTGGCGATGGTATATGCGCTGCAGAAGTTTAGGCATTACCTATTGGGAGGTCACTTTAAGATGTTCACGGACCATTCTGCATTGAAATATCTGGTCAATAAGCCTGTGTTGGGGGGGAAGATATGTCGCTGGCTACTTCTTTTTAGGAGTTTGATTTTGAGGTGATTGTGAAGCCAGGTCGCTTGAACGCAGGACCAGATCATCTATCTCGGATCGAGACAAGGGAGGAACCAACTAACATTGAAGATGGGTTTCTAGATGCGCAACTGTTCAAGGTTGAAGTAGATGATGACTACTATGAAGAAATCATTCAGTTTCTGGTGATAGGAACCGCACCAGAGGGGTTCACCACAACTTAGAAGAAGCAGCTGGTGGTTAAGGCTATGGATTTCCAGTTTCTTGCAGGATAGTTGTACAAGCTGGGATCAGACGAGATCTTTAGGTGTTGTGTCTTGCCTCATGAGAAAGGGAAGATCTTGTCAAAAGCACACGCAGGAGTGGCTGGTGGACACTATGGCGGTCGTGCGAATTCCAGGAAGGTGCTTCGTGCAGGGCTTTGGTGGCCCACTCTTCACAATGATGCGACGGATTATGAGCGAACTTGCGATGTTTGTCAGCGGACTGGAAAACCCTCCAGGAGGGATGAGATGCAATTAATACATCAAGTGACACTGTAGCCATTCGATAAATGGGCAGTGGATTTCATGGGACCTATCAACCCACCTGGGAAATGTACTGGTGCACGATACATAATCATAGCGACAGATTATTTGACAAGATGGGTGGAGGCTGCACCAGTCGTAGATTGCATTGCTGCAACAGCAACGGGTTTCCTGTTCGACAACATTGTCACTCGGTTTGGCTGCCCGAAGGTATTGATGAGTGATCAGGGAAGTCATTTCATCAATCGCACAGTTAGCGCATTGATAGTAGAGCTTCAGATACAGCATAAGAAGAGTACGCCATATCATCCACAAGAAAATGGCATGGTGGAAGCTTTCAACAAAGTATTGGAGAATGCGCTGACCAAGGTCTGTAATACGAATCGCGATGACTGGGATTTGAATATTATAGCAGTCTTGTGGGCATATCGTACCACTTGTAAAAGGTTGACGGGATAGACACCCTTCAACCTAGTGTATGGGAAAGAGGCGGTTATTCCTATGGAGTACATTGTCCCGAGTTTGCGCATAGTGGCAGCGACAAGCATGAATGATGAGGTAGCATTGGCAGAGCAAATGGAACATCTGGTACAACTTGAGGAAGACCACTTTATCGTTGGTTTTCACCAGTGCGTGGAAAAGGATCGGCAAAAAGCTTGGCATGATCGCCATATAAAAAATACATAGTTTCATCAAGGTGACTTGGTGCTGTTGTATGACAGCAAGTTCATGAATCATCCAGGGAAGTTACAGATGCATTGGATCGGTCCCTATCGCATCAGTGGCATAACTTCAGGAGGCGCAGTACAACTGCAGCAGTTAGATGGAGCGATGCTCCCAAAGTTGGTGAATAGTAGCAGGTTGAAGACCTACAGGATGGGCTCGGAGCAGCGCGATGCCTGAGTCACATTGGGAAAAAAAATGCAGGATGCTAGGTGGTAGGATGGCACACTAGCAGGGACAGAATGCACAAGTTGGAATGCTTGTACCACAGTTTAGGCGCTGGGCCGCGACGGCTGCAGGGTCGTGACTTGGTCAAATCAACAATAAATGCAGGGAATTAAAGATAGTTAATTAGTGGTGCTTGTTGAAATGATCGACATTAATGGTGGATCCAGCCATTGGAGTGACAGAATCGATGACGGATTTGGGTAATTAAGGCATGATTTGGTCATGATGCATGGGTTGATTTGGTAATGAAGGTTAAGGACGCAATTCGGCACTATAAGAAGGGGTAGACTCTGGTCGGAAGGGACCATTGTGCAGAGCAATAAGTATAGTTCATTGTTGCATTGAGTTGTTAAGTTAAGTGTGGTGTGTTTTCTAGCAGCAAGTTGTGTCGGAGGGTGAGGAACTGTTGAGCCAAGAGGGGCCCTGGTGCGGCATGCCGAGTGAACGAGTGGTTGATGTTTCAAGTGGAGTAGAGTCACCAGCTCGGCCAGTGAGCATTGAAGAAGAGATATCCAGCATGCCGGTTGGTTAATCGTTCATCCAAAAGAAGCGTAGGGGGGGCCTGCAGTCCGAATCCCCGCAGAGCAAACGAAAACTAAGGTCATCCACAACTTTTGTGGAGGAGGTCCCAGCGGAGGTGGGACAATCGAGCCATGGAGTTGAATATTCGGCTACTTGGGTAGGGATATTTGCTGCGGATATCCATGGGTATGTACCCCCCTGTCATCCTGGTATGCCGACCCGAAATCCCACTAAAAATCAGAAATACCCAGTGCGGATGCCAGCGCTACCAGCAGGAATGGAATGCTTTGCAGATATTGTGCCAGCATTGATGCGCATGAAATACGATGACCACTACATCCTGGCGTATAAGGAGATTACGATGGAACCCTATGTGCCAGGGACACAAATTGGTGGCAAGCCGATTCTACAAGATTGGGCGCGTGGGTTGGACAAAGCAGGATTGCTCGGTCTCATCAACATGCCACACTTTGGGCGATTTCCAGAGGTCAATGCATGTGTGAAGCCGTTACTGGCCTGCTTCCACGGTGGAACATTGCAGATGGACAGATCAATTACAGTCACTGTTGATTTAATTGATGAGATCACTAGGTTGCTGAAGGATGGAGCGGACCCTTCACAATACTTCAGAGGGAAGGAGAACGATAAAAAGCGGGCAGCAAAGTTGGTACAACGCTATGGATTGGAATGTGAAGGCCGCGCCTACCGCTCTGGAAGTATTAATGATAGGGCGGTACTCACCGGAGCAAAGATACTGTGTTTCAAAGTGGTCTGGAGGAATCGACCCAACCAATGTAATTCAGGGGTTGTGGCGTGTGCGGAACAATGCACGGAAGGCATACAGATGAACTGGTCACTCTTCTTGTTGAACCAGTTGGCAGAGGATGCAGCAGCTGTCCAATATGGGAAGGGATTATTTACGTACAGTTGGCTCCTGCTTTTGATCGCGCTTGTTGCATGGAAGGAGCCCGACACCTACCAAGGGATGGAAGTCGATGTCGCCAAAGACCGTAAGGGGGCGCGCTATCAGAACCTGTGGTGGGTGCAAGAACCCGAGTGCCTTAAGGAATGGGCAATGCAGTTTTGGCTCTATTGGGAGACATTACATGTAGCAGCGATGAGAGTGCCTCGCTTATCTAAAGAAGCCATGACAAAATACAAGCATATTGCTTAGTTTTTGATTCGACCTCATGCTATTCATGTGCAAGCACGGCGTGACCCCACGAAGCAATGGTTGTTAACACACTACAAATTATCTGATGAGGAGCTGGATGACATCATCAATGACCCTAAAGAATGGCAGGAAACAATTAGTATGGTGGAGATCGTGGCGGGACCACTAACAACAGGCCCAGAGGATCCACTACCCACGCAGGACCAGCAGAGTCACCATGACTCGGATCAAGAATCAATGAAGACGCCCACAAACGATGAGATAGAACGTGATCTTGAGGAGGGTAGAACGAAGGCGCGCTATGAGTATGGCATAATCAGTGGGGCCTCCCCAGCGACAGAAGCGCAGTTGGGACGACTTGTAGCGGTTGTAACAAATGAAACAAATGTGGCAGCTCGAGCAATGACGGCACAGGTGGAAGCATGTTTCAAGGAGGTAAACATTCGCCTTGATTCTTTATGTGATATTGTTTCATAGCAAGTACCAGAGTTAGCAACTGGGCAGGAAGTTGGCACAATCAACACTGAGCCACGGGTTTGGAACGTGAACATTCCCTTGACTTTAGTTGTGACTGACAATGAGGATCTCCAGGCCTTGCTGCAGCAGTTAGAAATTTTTTCCCTTAACATCAATGGGTTTCCCACAAAGGAGTTGATGAATATGCAGGCGGTTTCCAGCCGGGAAATGGCGGATAGGATACAGGAGATCAGCGGTCAGTTTCTACGATTGTAGGAAAACGAGGCAGTGACCTAGCAAGAGGTCACAGAATTAAAGGGAAAGGTAGTAGTGGCACGGGAGGTCATCGACGAGTTGGAGGATAAGCTAGAGCAGCTGAGTGTTGAGAAGGCTCGATCAATTGAGGAGTTGAAAAAAGCGTAGGACAAGTTGATAGTGGAGAAAGCCACCATTTGGGACAGTAGCGTGCGATTGGAGGTGGTAGTCTCTAAAGCATGTTAGCATGTACCAGATCCCACCGCGCAGTTGGATCCGGTCAAGCAAGCGCAATGACTTGGGGCTGTCATCGCCCAATTATAGCATGACAATGCGGATTTAGTAGCTCTGAATAAACATGGCACACCACAAGAACAAGTCGATGAACGTAAACATGCCATTGAGGAGTTGGAAACATAGATGGGCGAGCTGGAATAGGCAGCGACAAAGATCACTGTAGAGATTGCGTAGTTTTGGGTCAGCATCGTTCAGGACGAACAGTTAGAACAGCTGACCAAACTGTGAAAAGAAGAGGAAGGAAAACTAGAAACACTGAAGGTGTTGATGCGAACGCTGCCACCAATTGCGCAGGTCACCAAATCAGTAGAACTGTAAGAATTGCAGCAGCATGTCGCAAAGGACGAAGAGCGTCAGAAGAAGCGCAGCACACAGCTGGAGGAGTTCCAAGAGGTTGGAGGATAGTTTTTTCTCAAGGCAAGTTCCACACTACAGGCTGTGCAGGAGAGTTGCCAACAAGTTGCTTAGAAAATGAGGGAGCATATATCCGCGCAGGATGTGACAGAGAGTCAGGCAGTGGCTGCGGCAGTGAAGGAGCAGGTCCAGGAGGTCGATCAGCAGTACGAGGACTTCAGGCTGAAGACTGCTGAGTACACCATGTCTAGTTGACGTGGCTCAAGGGCGAGCCATAAGATTATGTTGAGGGCCTATTGGCAGATGGTTTGATGAGTTAGCATCGCAACATCGCGGATGCTGCGCAAGGCCAAAGGTACCGCAAAAGGAGGAAAGCAGCGCGTAAGGTGACAGTAGTTTATGTAGTTTGGGGTTATTTGGACCGCGTCATGTGTATTTTGGGTCATTTGGACCATATTATGTGGGTTTTGTGTCATCTTTTTGTAGAGTTTGTAAAGAAGTAGTTAGGCGGTTTCCTAAGTGGACCATAAATGTAAAGGCGCAAGCCTATAAATAGATGTAGGATTGTAAGTGTTGAGATACCATACTATGAAGATATAGTTGAGAATTGAATATCTGAGCTAATGAAGGATTATCTAGTTGTATCTAGGTTTTTATGAAGATGAATATGATGCGATAGAGTTTTTGAGCAGAATCATTGTGTCTTTCTTGTCTCCATGTGGTAATTGCATTATGCGATATGAATCTGTGAATGATGCGATGTTTTCTTGTTGCGATTAATGCTTTATTGTTATATCTATTGCGCATGTATGGTTCCGTCAATGATGAGATATGTTGAATGATGTTTCAATTATGCTTAATGCCCAAGTTGAATTTTTAAGATCTATTTCTGAATGTCTCAATAAGTTGATTAGCTGATGCACAAAATTCTCCTTCATTCGGCAGAAACATGGTTCTGTCAGCTCTCCCTTGAACATCTCGGGTGATACCTCATCTGCTCCGCAAGTGTTGTTGGACAAGGTAAAACCTGTCTGGGTCGGTGTTCAGGGAGATCGCGGTGGTTTGGGTGTCGACAGTGTGAGGAACCCCTGTCGACTGGGTTTGTGTCAACATGGAGCTACATTTTCTTCATATACTTCTTCAAGCTTGCACATGCGGTTCTCTGTAGAGAGTTATGGATTTTGGAGGTTACTTGATATATGCTTCTACTTCAATTACACCATCTATCTAGTGTAATATACACCATTGGCCACTAAAGGAAAGTCTTGTCATAGTCGATTCCCTCTTTCTGAGAGAACCCTCACTTTGTTCATCTGCAGTATGCTTGATTTCATAAATCTTCTTGAATGTTATAGCTGAACCATTGTCACTTGTTCTTCGGAACAAGTCTCATCATGATTCTTTTGTAGGTGATTGTACACGATCTTTCCTACAAGTCAAATTTAGTTTCATGATTAGAAATATTTCATAATTTTCAAACCGATTCTTATGTATAAAGATATAGGTCTCATAGTCATACAACTATCTTAGCCAATGCTTCAACACAACATTCATCCATATCCCGCATTCATACGGTAACTTTATAGATGCCTTCCATCTCTACCAGAACATTATTAAGAGCGTGAACTACTCCCAATATGTTAGCAATGAGGATTCATTCTAGACAAGTAGCAATGGAATGTTGTATAGCACCATAGGCCACTTACACATCAAATGCATATTAGTAGTATACTGTTCATTAATGCAATGCATAATACACTTCCTAAATCTAGGAATATAAATATGTACACAACTGAACAGTATCATTTAAACAATTGGATAAAATGAAAAAACAAATACTTATCTTTGTTTTTTTGGTAGGATCTCTCTTGATCCTAGTCTCCTTGCAGGGATTACTGGAATATTTGATAGTGAGCTCTACTCCATCATCTGGTTCTGAGGACCTGTTCCTTTCTTGCTTATGATCTACAATGATGATCAAGTCTTCTACACCATAGATCACATAGACTTATAGTATCATGAATCAAGGTTTCTTCTAAGTGACCTTTCAGTTTATATGAGCCACCTTCTTCTGCATATTCTATAGATTTTCCTCTAGGCCACATAAAAAATTCACCATCTATAAAAGCCACCCTGAACGCTTTTTAATCTAAAGCTGAGATAGAAAGTAGGTTCTTCTTCAAACCTGGTACATATAGTACATCCTTCATCTTTATCGGGGTTCCTGAATCAAGCTTGTATGTGGCTTCTCCTATTCCCTTAATGGGGTATTGATAATCATATCCTAGTTAAACTTTCTGAGGGGAGTTATTTTCTGGAGAGATTCTTCTTCTGACCTATCATGTGCTTTGAAGCACCACCATTATAAGACATATACCTCAATTTATTCCTTTGTTATCTTCCTAGGAGGTTCTTCTTCTTCTTCTTCTTTAGCTAAATGAGCATGATGTCTTTTTTTATTCTTCTTCTTGTATTCTTCTTTTCTTACTGGACAATCTTTGGCAATATGTCCCATCTTATCACAATGATAACATTGATAAGAGGAAAAGTCTTTCTGCTTGTAATTTCCTTTTTTTGTGCTTCTGAAACTTCTTAGGAGGATGCAAATTTTTATGAGTGTCCTTCTTGAAATGATTTTTTCCTTTTCCTCTTGTAGTATGGGTACCTATAGATTGATTATCATCTCTAAGTAGTGCTTCTCGATTTGCCACTCTAGCTTCCTCTTGAACACATTCTTCCCATACAATTTCAAATTTTAGACTTTCCTTTCTTGCACACATTGTCTGGATAAAAGAATCCCAAGTTATAGAAATACCATTAAGATAATTCATCACTAATTCATCTTCATCAAGATTGTCTCCAATTCCTTCTAGTTGTTCATTGAAATGAGAAACCCTGGTAAAATATTCTTGGATAGATTCACCTTGACTCATCTTTGTATTTTTGAGTTGGGTTCTCAAATTCATCTTTCGATTAATGTTTCTTCCTTCATACATTCTTGATAGGGCATCAAACATCTCCTTAGGTGTTTTCTTGGAGGACACTTGAGGAATCAAGTGAGCTTTGATGGAATCTTCTATTATCCTCTTGGCTATAATCATGTTCTTCTTGTACTTTTCCTTTGCTTCAGCTTCTTTGGGTTCCAGAACAACTTCCTTAATAAACTTCACAAGATCATTCTCTTCTAGAATGAGTCCAATTCTGTATTTCCAAGCACGGAAATTTTCTATGCCTTCCAACTTGTCATCAAGCTTAATGCTTGGAGACATCTTATCCCAGAGAACAAAAAAAAATAAAAAATGAAATTTCTCAAAAATGAAAACCGAATTTACAAAATATGATCTTGACTGAGGCGAGTATGCTGGTATAGTCAGTTTCTGAAGAATCCAAAAGTTAACCCTTGAAACTGGACTTGCGAGATTCTGGAATGTAGTTTCTGGTTTTCTGGTTCCAAGTCAAACTAGGGTTTGACTTTCTGGAAGTTCTTTCCACTGAAAAAATTTGATCTAGGTGCCAAAGTATGCACCTTGGAGGGGCGCACTTCCCAATGTCACTTGCACTAAAAAATCCTCTTAAGTAAGAAAACCTAATTTTCATGCCCGAAGAAAGAGAGAGAGATATACCATAGTGAAAGATGCTCTTTTCAGTCTAGCTCTAAAACCATGTTAAGATTATATGCTACTAAAGACTAAATTCTAAATTCATGATCATTTAATACATTTTCATAATAGCATCATAAAGAGGATCTCTGAAAGATACACAATCACAAGGTACACAACAATTTGTCCTGGGAAACCCTCAAGGGGAAGAAAACCCAGCTAAAACTTCAACAATATAGATTACCAAAGTACAATTCCCGAAGAACAAGTCTCATAAGAAAGAAAGACTAAACCCAAATACAAGATCCAAGAACAATCATCCTCCTCCTTCGCTAGCCTTCTTCTTCATCTCTTGTACAATGCTTGAGTGAGTGAATGATTAGAATGAGGGAGGCACCTCACATATTTATACTCAACTTTTCACTTGACCTTTTAACCTAACTGGGTCGACCTATCAAACTGATAGGGCCAACTTACCTAGGAAGACTCAAAATAATATTTATATTAAACTCTTTTGGGTACTATTGACCCGAATTACAATGGAGAATTTACCTCATGACTTTTACATGACCTTTTACATTAATGACATCTCCCAATGGAGGAATAATAATAATAATGTAAAGTACAAGTAGAATATTCTTCGAAGTTACATCATTTCAACACTAATACTCAACACCAAGCCCAACCACCCAAATTTTATGGATTCCATATTTACTTATGTTTTGGTACTTAATATCCTTTCCATCTGCAACTAATCCTCTTCCTTTACCATTTTCCATCTGTCTACACACTCCTCTTGGTCAAATGGGAAAGGCAACCTTTCTTGCCTCAAACCGACACAAAAAGACCACTATCACTTCTATCATCGGCTTCTCCCTTCGACTTACTTCTCAAGTCTACAAGGTTTACAACATTCCTATGATGACGATGACACACTAAAAACCCCAAGTTTCCTCAAAACAATCCATCATTATTGTGAGCTATCACTTCCACAATCCTTCCCATAGAAACAACATATTAGTCCTTCGACACAACTTGCTTATGTTGGCTCACTATATACTTCTTAGACTGACCCAAGTTCTGCATAGTTAGATACCCAACAAAACCCCTTTTCACCAGCCCTTTTGGCAACAACCTACGAGTAGGTTGAGGTCTCACCCAAGGTGAAGTTATGGGGTGGCTACAAAAGCAGGTTTCTGCAACCTTGGTGATGCGCAGATATGGAATCGGTACTTGGAGCAAAGTCACACCTACTTTGCATATAATTCAAATATAAATGCGCATATATGTGACTGTGCACTTCGTAGTTACCACAATACAATACAACAATGCATCTCTAGGACTGCGCTTCTGGAGAGTGCACCCACTACAGACTCTGCTAAATTAGAGTTACCTATGAAACTATGCATTCATCGTATTCATTAACACTAGCATATTTAGTTATGTATGTTTCAACACTTAGCATATTATTATCATCAACATACACGTGAAAATACATATAAAAGCATGAACATACATAAACATGAAACAATATCACAGATGCAATCACACAACACGAGTATTTACGTGGTTCACATCCCGAATGGGAGCTACGTCCATGGGAATTGTTGTTTATATTAATGGGAAGGGTTAGCAGTTCCAGTATACGCACACAACTGCAGACTCTTCTCTACAATGGGTCTCTGTGCACACAGTTGTAGAGACTCTTTATCTCTTTGATCTCTTCCAATATTCAACCAAAATCTGATAACCAAGCCAAAATCCAACCCTTCCCCATACAAAATTGCCCCTTTTATAAGTTGTGCCCGAAGGTCACATATTTACAATAATTATGGGCCAAAACCCCATAATATACTTAAACCCCCCAAAATGGTGTGGTTACCCCGCTAACCATGCTTTACCATAACTTCTCAACTACTTCGCTTGTCCCTAGGCCATCCTTTGCACTGCTTCCTTGGCTCTGACCCTTTTCTAACAACCGCTTTCTTTGACTGCGCGGCATTGACTATACCTTGGTGCGTCCTTTACACCATTCGCCTCTTTAACGATGTTCCTATAGCTCTCAGGCCGCCGCTTCTTCCTTAACTGTTCCAAATACCGTGGCCATCCTTTGTACTCTGCCTTTACTAAGGAGGCAGGCCCCTATCCACCATTTTTGCATTGCTCCATACCCTGCTCCCGAGAATCACGGATTTGTTTCTCCCCAAAATAGGCAAGTACTAGGCCTCGCCTAACATGTACTTCTTCCTCAAAACTATTGTGCTTGAGCCTCGCTTCCACAAAACTGTGCCAACCTAGGCCTCACCCAACATGCCCCTAACACTCACTCGTGGGTCGTCCCCGAGGCACTTCTGTTGGGTGGCTTCGACTGCGCGTCCCTTAGGGTACTCAACTTCGCAGTGAAGTCCTGAAGAGTTATGCTTAGCCTCACAACTGTTTCCTTTGTTTCCTGCTCAAACTCCTTAATAGTCTCCAACATGTCCTGTGAGATGGATTCTTAAGCATGCTCCTTTACCGTATACTCCGTGGTGCGGATTTCTTGTAACTTCTCTTCAATTTCCTCAGAAAGAGCGAGAGCTTCTTCCTACATAGGCTGTAACTTTGTTGAAGTATCAGCCTCCTTTTCTCTTAATAATTTCAACTCCTTCTATAATTCCTTGTTCTCTGTGGACCTCTGGATCTTCTGCCTTGGCGGAAAATTCTTCATAGTTGTGTTCAGAGAGTCAATCTCTTTTTGTCGCTACTGCAGCTCATAATGTATCTTCTGCAACTTAGGATCTTCCTATAGAATATCCCATACTTTAGTGGCTTCGTTGAGTAGGTCCTGACATCTCTCCACTTCTGGGGAGATGTTTTCTGCTAACATCCTCAACTCTTTGCTTCTGGATTCTTTCTCATCCTTCAGAGTGCCAGTTTGTTGTTGAGATTCTAGAGTAGCAATATTCTCTTTATAATAAATCTCCATGTCCACCATCTATGCCTTAATATTTTCCACTACGGCACCAATCTTAAGTATTGTGGCTTCTACCTCGGGTTCCTCTTCACACTCGGGTATCTTCATGTAGACTGTTGCGACCCTTTCTTTAAGTCTGTGGTGCTTCTCTTGAACACTGATTAGCTCTCTGCTCTTCTCCATGAATTCATCCTTCAGCTCCTTATATCTTTTCTCTAGTTGTACATGATTTTTATGAAAAATAATGTCCCTATCCCGAATTTCTTCCACAACCTGCAGATGCAGATTATGTAATTCTTCAAGGGGTAACATGTCGACATTAGTATCCAGGTGTGACAACCACTTCGCATGTTCAGCTAGTTCATAATTTGGGAATATAACATTCATTGTCTCAATTCTCACTAAGCGAGGTCTCATTGTCAAGGCAGGAATCCTTCTCTTTCTTTGGCTTGACTCGCCTGACTTGCCTTCAGAGTCATATTCGCGCACCAAGTCCTGCTGAACTTGTTCTACCTTCGCGACCATGCTTTTCAATTCTGTGAGGTTCCGAATCAGGTTCACTTGGACTTCTTCACTTTTACTTTCTTTCAGAGAGAGCTCCTCTTCCAGGTGCTCGTTGACTCACACTGTGATTCTTTCATAGTCATAGACGTGTAACTGCGCTTCAGCCGGTGGTTTAGTCTCTTTGTGCTTCTTCATTTTCCCTCTTTCCAGCATTGTTCTGTCAGGGTCCTTCCTCTTTTCTCCTGTTGATCCTCCAACAATATCTTGCTAAAATTCTTCCCAAGATGGGTCTTTGGCTTATGCACTGGTCATTTATTCTTCTCCATTCTACGGATCTCCTGCTTCGCTTTCCTATGATGTTGTGTTGATCATTACTAGCGAATCAACCTCCCACTCCAGCATCTAGTCTTCCATAATCAACTCTATTTTTGCTGCGTCTAGTGGATATAACCCTTCAAACCATTATGGGTTCTGCTTCTAAATCTTGGCTGAATGTATATGAAATGGAGGTTAGGTTTGAATGTTAGCCCGCGGACATACACAGTTGTTAGCTTCTTGGAAATGCACGACGTGCATTGAATCACTTCGCACAGCTGCTCATAGTAGGTGTACAACTGTTCGTTATTTAGTCAGTGTCTCTCTGGCCTCGTGTTTTCCCACATGTTTGTAAACCTTGTCCCTCTGCAGTCTCCTATGATGAATAGGACATTTTGCTTGTATAGTGGCTCTTTCCAGCCCACAAATGCGATCAACACCAGTAACCAACTATAGTGGAAAGGGATCCCAGTCTCTTGAGTCTCGCGGACATCGTCCAAGAACTCATTCAACAGATAACTCGACCAATTGTACAGAGTCCCATCCTTAGCCTTCACAGCTAAGGAAACTACAGCAGCCATCACCTCTGTCGGTCTGCACTTCCTCAAAAAATTTCCTGCCAACAACTAGACTATGAAGCGCATAGCTTGGTCCTTGATTCCAGTTGTGATATAACTACGGCTTCCCTTTTGCAAGCTGAACTCTTCTTTCATTCGCTTCGCAAGCTCCTTATCCTTGGTTTTTCCCACGAACTCTGCTGCGAGATCAACACCTCGCTTACTAAGATGTGTGATCCGGTAGATTAGGTCGATGTTTATGTCAACCTCATGGTCTAGCCACAAGTATCCATGGTGCGTGCATGATAGTAAGGTGCACACAACTGCGGTGAGCTCATGACTTTGCTCAAAGTGTGGGATGCACAGAAGGTTCAACAACCCAGACGACACTAGCAGCGTAAGACACTCCTGCACGTGAAGAGAGGGTTGCTTCGTGTGTTCATCAACCCTTTGGCACATATACTGGTCGAGCTGAAACTGAGGGTACTTTTGTGCCTGAGGGTCAGTTGCTTATCCTTTCTATTCATTTCTGATGTGTGGCATGGTGAGCTTCTCGATGAGGTTCCTCTTTCTGGAATGGCCTTCTTCACGGGAGTTTTCATGAATCCCTCAAACCCAGACTGGTTAAAGTCTCTCAAAATCTCGTCTAGAGTCTACTTCGCAGGCATTCACTTGCGGATTGCTCTCATCCTTTGATTGGTAAAACTTAGAATTTACATGCAGTAAAAATCGAAAATCATGGTAAATCCAGTAAGTATGCAGTAGGCCCTATTTATAGGCGCAGTAGCACTGAGACGCGCCCAAAAAAATATAAACATGAATTAAATGCCATGTTCGTTGGACAAATATCGTTGAGATCTTGGTCCTTTCCTTCATTCAATGTGCCTGATATAGACAAATATTCCTTAAATGTGAAAATGGTTGGTTCCCAAAAACACTGTATAATGGTTACTTTCTGATCGAAAAGTTGTAACGACTATTTTTCCCTTGACTTCACTCATATCTTACGAAAAAATTGCGAAGTTAACTGCGTGTTTCCTCCTTTCCTTCTGAACTTCGCATATGGGCTTCCTGCTTGTACTTCGCATCTCAGCTCGCGACATGTACTTCGCAACATATGTTTCTTCTTCATGGGACTTCCCTTTTTTTACCAAAAATGTGTACAGACTCTCTGCTCAATTTTTAGTGTCCAATTTCAACTGTACTTGACACTTAAAATTTTTCTCCTTGTTGATTAACTGATGCCTAGAGGAGTAGGACTATCCTTGTAAGGCTTTAGTCTACTTCCATTAATAAGTCATGGTAGGTTTTCTCCCAGTAATATAGCCAACTGAACTGTGCCACCATTAGTAACATGTTTGATAACATATGGTCCTAGCTAGTGCATTTTAAATTTTCCAGGAAATTTCATGAACTTACTATCGTAGAGGAGGACAAGGTCTCCTACCTAGAAGAATTTGTACTTGATATGCCTATCATGCCATGCTTTTTATCTATCTTTCTGCACTTTTTGGTGAAATCCTGCGATAAAGTGATCTTCCTCCAGCCCAACTAAGTGTAGTAGCCTTTCATCGATTGTATCTTCATCAGCCATATCTGTATATGCTGCAATTCTCAAACTTGGGACTATGCATTCCATGGGCATGATAGCTTCCTGTCCATATGCTAATGTGAAAGGTGTGTAACTGGTCAACTACTTGCAAGTTGTCCTATATGACCATAACACTGTTGGTATTCGCAAATCCTAATCATCCCTATTTGTATTGCATACCTTGGTCAACGCATTTTCCAATACTTTGTTAAAAGCTTCAATAGTACCATTAGCTTTTGGATGATATGGTGTGCTCTTTTGATGGTAGATCTGAAATTATTCTGTCAGGGATGCAATAGTTCAATTAAGTAAATGGGTTCCCTGATCGCTCATTAGGATCCTCAGACATCCAATCCTTGTTAAGATGTTATCAAAAATGAACTGCGCGGTAGTAACTGCGCTACAGTCCTTTACTAGTTTTTCCTCTTCCCATCTGGTTAGATAATCTGTAGCTCTGATAATATATCTCGAACCAGTTCGATTTCCTGGTGGGTTAATAGGTCCCACAAATTCAATAGCCGATTTATCAAATGCTTGCAAGATCAGTTGTGGCATCAACGACATCTCATCTCTATGAGATGGTCTTCCTGTCCTTTGGAAGACATCGCAACTTCAACAATGTTCTTTTGAATCCTTGTGTACTGTAGGCCACCATAGTCCTGCTCTTGAAATTTTCTACGCAGTATCTCTTCCTGCGTAGTGGCCCTCGGATACCCCAGAATGTGCTTCAGCAAGTATCGTTAGTTTCTCATGTTCTAGTACACATCTGCACAGTACTTCATCTGGTCCTAGCTTGTATAGTTGGCCTGCAATTAGAGTAAAATTAGCTTCTTTTACAACCAACTGTTTCTTATGCTGTGTAGTAAACTTTGTAGCTTCTAGGCCTGTAGTCAAGAATTCTATGATATCCTTGTAGTAGTCATCTTCTATATGAATAGAAAACAATTGCGCATCTGGTAGATTATCTTCCAAATTACTAGGTTCTTCACTTGATTCGATTCTAGAGAGATGGTTAGGTCTTGAATTCAATCTTCCTGGTTTAACAATGATTTCAAAATCATACTCCTGAAAGAGTAATAGCCATCTACATATTCTTCGCCCTAACACTAGTTTATTGACCAAGTACTTCAAAGTTGAGTGGTCAGTAAACATACATAAATGCGAACCTAGCAGATAGTGTCTGAACTTCTGCAATGCGTACACCATAGCTAAGCCTTCTCTTTCGATTGTGGTATAGTTCTTATCTGCTGAAGATAGCTTCCTGCTTGAAAATGCGATGGGGTGGTCGATGCCTCCCTTGCCAAACTGAGCTATCACAATTCCAAGCGCGATAGATGAAGCATCTACATGTACATGGAATGGTTTACTCCAGTCTGGAAAAACTAGAATCGGCGTTATAACCATTCTCTCTTTTAATGTTTCCAATCCTCTTTGACAATCTTCGGTCCAAGTGTTCTTCGCTTCTTTCTTCAGTAATTTCTCCATAGGCGCAGTTATCTGTGCATATCCCTTGATGAACTTCCTATAGTACCCTGTGTGTCCCAATGTAGTGCATAACTGTTTTATTGAATTGGGTGCTGGTAGATTTACTATGACTGTGATCTTCGCTAGATCAACCATCAGTCCCTGTTTACATACAATGTGCCCCAATAAAATACCATAAGGAACACATAATATGCTCTTCTTTAGGTTCAGGGAGATCTGATGTTGTATACACTTCGCTAACATCATTCTTAAGTTCTCATAATGGTTCTTCAGTAAGCCAAATACTGTCCAATCGTCAAAATACACTTCTAAGAATTTATGGATAAAATCCTTAAATGCAGCAACAACTACTCTTGAAAAAATAACAGGTACATTTTTCAAACCAAAGGGCATAACTGTGTATTGAAATGAGCTCCATTCAGTAGAAAAGGTGGTCTTATGTCTATCCTCTGTAGCGATTCTGATCTGATGATATCCAAAAAATCCATCAGTGAATGAGTATGCTTCATTTCCTCCAACATTATCTAGCACTTCATTTGTGAATGGAGTAGGAAATGGGTCATGCAGCGAGGCGTCGTTTAACTTCCTGAGATCTACGTAGATTTTGATCTCGCCTTTAGATTTCTTTTCCTGAATAACCATGGGACTTACCCACTCTGATTCTTGTACTGGTTCAATAATTTTTGCATCAAGCATCTTATCAAGCTCTACCTTTACTATTTCTTTGTATCTGAGATTCAGTTTGTAGGGTCTTTGCTTGATAGTCTTCGCATCAGGCTTGAGAGGTATTTTCATAACTCCCATGTCACCTAAAATTCCTTTCATTTATGAAAACTTAGTAGGAAATAAATATTGATATTTGCGCAGTAGGTATGCTATATGTTCCACTGTTTCTTCATCCCAGTAATCCCCAATAGAAGTGAACTTTGGTTCTTCATTGGTACCAATATTGATTTTTCTGGTCTTCACAAGACTACTCAGGTCCGAAATTTCTAAATCAGGCCCCTCAACGTTGTGTTCTCCTTCTGACTTAGGTATATTTACATCGCAGGGGTCTTCATCTTCACCTTCATCTAATGTGAAGTTGTAACATTCCAGGGCATGCTCCAACTGTGTTTCCCAATATGGTTGTTCATACATAGGTAATAGTGCATCATTAAATATCTTCTCTTTGATTATCTGTAAAGCCTCATGGATACTTGGACAATCATCCTCAAAATTGAAAGTCGCTTGTAAGTTCCTTATCATACTGGACCATCCTGTCGTTCCCTTGCAGAGTTCTGTTTCCATGTACCAGTTCTTTGGGATTTGCTCCAATGTGTACACAAAAATATGGACCCACTCTACTTGTGGTATGTATATCCATGCTTTCAAACAAATTTCTATGTGATCTCTAGTATCAGTCTGTCCATTATATTTTACTTGTACAATCTCAGTTTTTTCTATAAATACGATCTCCATCATGTGCTTACATTCTTCCCATGTGTTCAGGTTTTGTTTATGCGCATCCCACCATCTAGTGGGTGTAGCGCATAGTGTTTTATCTAAAGCTGCTAACTTATGTTCATTTGAGACTGACACAAGATATTCCTGAAGGAATGTGTGGATATTACTCAACCCATCATATGTAGGAATTGAACTTACCTCTGTTCCAATCCAACGCAGTGACTTAGTGAGCTTCGCGCATCGTCTTGTTGAAACTTTGTGCATTCGAATCTGTCAATTCTCCAATCCCATGTCTGACTTTGATATGCAAGAGTTGTTGCATATCCAGCTCACTGTCCCATCGTCAGTAGGATTGATGTATTCTGCTTGATTCACTATCATATTGTAGATGTCATCAAGATCTTGAGATCTGCATTCTTCTCTTACTGGTTCAATATATCTAGGTCCCTGTAAAGGATCCAAGGGTGCGATGCACCTGATGTCTAGTCCTTCAAATATCATCTGCTTCTTCTTCAAATTGATAAAGGTTATCAATTTCCCAATCAATCCCCAATAGTGTAGGATACGGATTTCTATCATCTATGATCTCGATAACTTCAAAGTCTGCATTACTTTGCACACCATCAATGTCAACAAGGACATCTGATAATCTCCCAAAAGGTATAACCTTCTACTGATTAGATAGTCTCAACTGTTTTGGTGACCAGGATAACTTCGGATTTCCCATATGTTCCCAAGTCTTCTTTTTCAAGACATTCACCTCTAATCCTAAGTCAAGAATGATCTGGTCCATTTCAAAGTCTCCGATCTGCGCATTTAATCTTATCTCTCTTCCAGTCCTTCTATGACTCTTGATATGGTGAACTACGCTATGTGCTTCGTTTAAGACATTATGCTGCTCGTAATGACTAAATAGGCTTTGTAACTCTGCTAAGGCATTTCCATTCTTTAAAAACTTCATACAACTCTGTAGGAACTGCGCAGCAGGACTTATGGGTTTTGGTGAAGTTCACGATCCATCATACGAAATTGGCATATCCATCACAAGCATTAGTTCACTTCGCAGCTGGGTTCTTATAGGCACAGGTTCTGAGCTCTGCAAAAATTTTCTGGCTTCCATGAAGACTTCTTTTTCATTGTTTAGGTTGAAGGCAAGAATTTTTCCAACCGATTTTCTTATCCAAGCCCCTTCAGTAGGTTGTTGTCTAGATATATGGTCATCAGAAGTCGAAGCTTCATTGTTCTAGTCTATGCCTATCATGGCTCCACTTTGCATCAATGTTGCGATCTTTGTTTCGTTCTTTCGTTGTGATCATCTGTATGTTCTGATTTTGCGCTTCTGGCATTCTCTCTTGCATCTTGCATTGCAAAATGGGGCATGCCTCAATAACATGGTCAAATGACTTACAATATTTGCAAGTAGTACAAGGATTCTGACATTCTCTAGCTAGATGTCCAGGTTGAGCATAGTTATAGCATACATTCTGACCTCTTCCTCATCCTTGGCCATTGTTTCATCCTCTTCCTTTGTATCCACCACATCCTCTGTATGTTCCTTGATCATACTGCGCATTTTCATTATTGTTCTGTGTTTCTCCTTGAACTCTGTAGACATCATGTTTTATTTCTATCATGAGATCATATGCTCTACAGTTGTTATCGTCATGGCCAACTGAATTACAAAATGTACAGTATAGGTTCTTTGGTGTTTGCACATATTTTTGAAGTAGGTAACAGTCCTCTGGGAGATGTCCTCTGCATCAAAAAATCTCACACCATGGGCCTTGCTATTGATTCAAAGGATTTGGTGCTCCACTAGCGATGTAATATCGGAATATAGGGAAGTGTTCCTTGGAATTTCCTTCTCCTTTACATTTGGTACACCAAATCTCTTCTCAAGTTTCTTTACCCTTCTTCATATCTTGCAACTGTAACGTCAATTTTGTTAGTTGGGTCTATATCTGAACCATTCCTACACTAGTTTCTCCAATAGGCGAAGCCTCTAGTTTCATCACAATTTATAAAGCCTCTGTCTGCGAAGTAACCTTCTGATGCATTAGTGGTAATCTAATGTGTGGCAACAATGCAACTATGAACCATTCATGGTGCTTTTGTGGTGCTATATCAAAACTTACTTGATCTAACAGTGCTTTAAATTTCTAATCAAATTCCCATACAATCTCATTAGTATTTTGTTTGATTTCTTTTAGCTCTATGATACACTGAGATTCTGACTTAGGTTTCTTGAATTCTCTTATTAGCACAACTATGATCTGTACTAATGTTCTATTATGTTCCCCAGAATATTTCATGAACCGTGTCAAGGCTCTGTCTCTAAATTTAGTGACAAGATGAGCTTGTTTTACGGCATCATCATGTACTTGCTTAACATTCCACACTACTTCACATAGAAACCATTGTTGCTTTGGGTCTTCTAGACCAGTTATTTTAAAAATAGGCAGCTTAATGTCGTCTGTCATTCTTCTTCTAGGAGGTGTAGTATTCTATGATGAAGAAGGTATACTACTACTTGGAAAACTCTGAGTATTTTCTCCTGCGGTGTTACTGCTACTAGTGTTCTGCGAACTAGTAATATTTATCTCGTCAAGTGGAGGTTTCTGCAGAGTGATAGGCTGATATTCAATATATCTAAGCTCTGTTTCACTCTCAGACTCACCCTGATATAAGTTTCTATCACTTCCTAACTCATTTTCTAGGAATGTGCCAGGTTCGGCTTCACGATACCTCTTTTTAGTGCTAGGTTTATATCTTTTGCCACTTCTTAAAATGTGAATATTTTCATATGTGTTACTGAACATTACAAATTCACACCCTAGGAATCTGACTGCATTCTCAAAACACCTTTTTCTTCTAACAACATTTTAATGTATAAACTGAGAATTTTCAGGTACTTACCTCTGAATCCTTTGAAAAAATCTCTTTCTACTGCACTGTAAGACTTCAGAGTGTCCACAACTTACCTCTGAATCCTTTGAAAAAATCTCCTTCTATTGCACTATAAGGCTTCAGAGTGTCCACAACAAAATATGTAATGTAGCTCTCTAGAACGCTATCTAGCAAAAAATTCTAATGCTCTTGAAATTGGGTTATCAACCTCTTTAAGCCTCTGAATCAGCTCTGGAGTCCAAACTGGAGGTTCTCCACCCTGAAAATAGTTTTTTCGTTATGTGAGTCTTGATATCCACTCATGTAGGTTGTTAGAGAAAGATGCGAAGAATATTTCGTGCATGTCAAAAAATAGATATTTCTGTAACCACTCTTCCATAGACAAGCACATATGTCTGTTTTCCTTCTTCATAAACTCCTTTTCTGTCTAAATCACCCAGTTCTCTATCTCTGTTTTCTCAGGATTCCAGTTATCAGAACACATAACTAGTTCAAGCGCGGCAATAGAACCATTTGTTGGATCACTATATCCTTCTTAGACTGACCCAGGTTCTGCGTAGTTAGAGACCCAACAAAACCCCTTTTCACTGGCCCTTTTGGCAACAACCTACGAACAGGTTGAGGTCTCACCTGAGGCGAAGTTATGGGGTGGCTACAGAGTAGTTTTCTGCAACCTTGGTGATGCACAGCTATGGAATCGGTCCTTGGAGCGAATTCACACCTACTTCGCATATATTTCAAATAAAACTACGCATATATGTGACTGCGCATTTCGTAGTTACCACAATACAATACAACATCGCATCTCTAGGACTGTGCTTCTGGGAAGTGCACCCACTACAGACTTCGCTGAATTAGAGTTACCTATGAAAATACACATTCATCACATTCATTGACACTTGCATATTCAGTTATGTATGTTTCACCAATTAGCATATTATTCTCATCAACATACATGTGAAAATACATATAAAAGCATGAACATACATAAACATGAAACAATCTCATAGATGCAACCACACAACATGCGTATTTATGTGGTTCACCCCCCGTATGGGAGCTACGTCCACGAGAACTGTTGTTTCTATTAATGGGAAGGGTTAACAGTTCCATTCTATGCACACACCTGTAGACTCTTCTCTACAATGGGTCTCTGCGCACACAGTTGTAGAGCCTCTTTCTCTCTTTAATCTCTTCCAATATTCAACCAAAATCTGATAACCAACCGAAAATCCAACCCTTCCCTATACAAAATTGCGCCTTTTATAGATTTCTCCCAAAGGTCACATCTTTACAATAATTATGGGCCAAAACCCCATAATACCCTTAAACCCCCCAAAACGGCGCGGTTACCCTGCTAACCATGCTTTGCCATAACTTCTCAGCTGCTTCGCTTGTCCCTGGGCCGTCCTTTGCGCCGCCTCCTTGGATTTGACGCTCTTCTGACAACCGCTTGCTCTGATTGCACGACGCGGACTGTACCCTGGTGCGTCCTTTACACCATTCACCTCTTTAATGTTGTTCCTATAGCTGTCAGGCCTTCGCTTCTTCCTTAATTGTTCCAACTACCCTGGCCGTCCTTTGTACTCTTCCTTTACTAAGGAGGCAGTCCCCTATCCGCCATCTTTGCATTGCTCCATACCCTGCTCCCAGGAATCGCGAAGTTGATCTCCCCAAAATAGGAAAGTACTAGGCCCTACCTAACATGTACTTCTGCCTCAAAACTGATGCGCTTGAGCCTCGCTTCCAAAAAACTGTGCCAACTTGGGCCTCACCCAACAACTTCCAACTTAGCATGATGAGCAGGTTAGAGCATCCTCATGTCTTCCATAATACATACTTTCCCACTACTTGGATTCACTACAACCACTCGACATATGCATCATCCCCTTGGGTAGCTCTCAACCTCAAGCATAAGCCTCTCCCAAGTCCTTGATCGCAAATCAACCACTGCTTATGTGAAGTTCCCTTTTCATGGTCACCTCTTGCTGTTGTTCACCACATCGCTAGGACATACTGCAGAGATCTTCCTGCTTTGGACTCCCAAGTCTACCACACAAATCATTGTCTCAAGCCTCCCATCCAACCATTTCCAAGTGCATGTTGCATCTGCAACTCTCTCTAAGATCTTGTCTACATCACCTAAATTCTCTTAGTAGGACATTAACTCTTCCCAGATGCCTTCCACGACTGGTTCCACCTGCAAAAAATTCTCTCAACATCATTGGCTTCTCAAATGACCTTCTCGGTAGCTCCTATGAGTCATCATACCCAACTAGTTACCGAAATTTGGGTGCACTCCTGCCAAGCACACCTTCCATAGTCGAATATGTTCTCGACCGTTCTACCCAAAGTCTCTCTGTCAGGGAAAATTTTAAGAACCCCCCTAAATTTCTATGTATAATAAATGGGAGAATCCCGATGATATATAGGAAAATATGAAGGCTATTTTATCAATGTTATAGTATGTATATATAATTTTTTGGAGAATCTCTCATTGAATTATATAATCTTGTAAAATCTTGGCAAATCTTTCTCTAAATTATAAAACCATGTAAAATATTAGTGAATGTTTCACTAAATTATAAAATATTGTGAATTCTTGGTGATTTGTTTTTAAAAGTATAAAACCATATATAGTAATAGGAAAACATATACAAAAAATACTAATTAGGAGATAAATCTTAATGAATCATCACATAACAAGCCCTCTTTTGGTGGTAGTTTGGTACCTCACTCTAACTATTACAATACATAGAAATTCACCATACTTTAGGAATATTCTTGGAAAACAACAATGGAATTTTTCATCACCATGACAAATATAATCAATATTAATACAAGGTCCCACCAACACCTCAATCCTCATTTATCTCTCCATGCTATTACAAGGGCCCACCAACACCTTGTTTATGCACACACCTTACCATAGAGGGTTAAAAACTCTAAATGTGTATTGTTTATTTCAATGCACTTGGAAGTATTCTAAAAACTAATTTCCACTCTATATGGAATGCAAATGTGTGTTCCAAGTTGGTCAACAAATTTTTATTCAACCAAATATTATCCACATGCTTCCAAACCTAATTAAAACCCAACCCCACTATGCATGATATATTTCCATGCAAAAGTAAAAAATGTAGGTCGCTGAGAATGTGGTGATGTCAAGACATTGGTTCAAGTCTTTAAATCCATGAAAGGATGGCTACAAAACTATGACAAAGCTAGTAGAAGAGTAATTAGGCAGATTTGACTAAATCTAGGGTTGTTTTTACAAACACAATAAACATAGTAAATAAAGTTCCAGACTTCAAGCAAAGACTGCATTCTTTTCAATAGTTTCTACAAACTACTAGCAACATGCAAGTTGAAATGAAGGTCTCCAAAGAGATTTTTTGTATGGAAGTCTAGCTTGAATGTGAAAGCATGAGGATGAACTTGGGATTATTGGTATCTTTACTCAAGGGAAAATATTGGCAGCCAAATGGGTGGTCAACACTCTAGAAGGTGATGCCCAATGGAAAACCAATGTTCCACGGATTTTCCGGGATGGGGGAGCGCGGGAGCGGGGAAACGCACAAGGGGATGTGTTCTCCACCCTAGGGTACATGTCCTTGTGGAACATTGTGGAAGACACTTATAACCCACAAAATTCTCCTGTGAATTCACATTGATGCAAATGAGTCGTTATAAGACTTGATAGTAAATAACAACTGCCCTTCTCATGTGGACATTAAGTAACTTGCAAAATGAGATTCAACCCATAAAATCTAGATGAATGTAACTATAACTTTGATTTCCATGATCGATAGAGGGCAAAAGATCCCCTAGCAATTGCCATTTCTGGAAATCGGGGGAGAATGGGATCTTCCTAGTGATTTTCGTGGGTGAAGAAAGATTTAAATCGATTTTTAGAGGGGAAAAATTGTTTTATCGTGGCTCCCCTTTATAAATTCAATGGGGATAGCCTCCTATTCATTAAAAATAAATAAAGAAAATGTGGACTAATAATATCTAATGGGTTCTTAATAAAAAATTAGCCCATGAAAAATTTAAAACCCCTAAATTTAGCTGATGGGCTAAGATTAGCCCCTAAAATTCTCCATGCTCTATGTGTGCCGAGCGCCTCCTTGGGAAACTTCCACCGGCACCTGCAAGTCCTCCTAACTTACCTCTTCCACAATATTTCGGTGCACTAAGCCTCGGGAATGCTTCTTCCAAGTACACTATGTGTCGGCCACCTTAGTGTTGTCTCTCGGATACACTGTTTTTTGGGCACCCTCCCAGTGCCACTTCCTAGCCATGTGACTTCTGAAAGCTTACATATTTCCTTCTCCAAGTTTTTTAGGCTGCTCTTGGTTTCCTCCTACACCAATTCTTAGCCCTATCTAACTCCCTTAGCGCACTTATTCCGTCACAGTGCAGCGAAGCCTTCTAATTCACAAATATAAGACAAGTTCCCAAGTCTACCCATGCACTCCTATCCACAATCTACACTCTTGCAAGGTGTGCGTCTATTCCTACTCGACTCAGACATGGGACAATCCATCATCTCCTAATAGTATGCCAAAATCACCAAGATTCGGGTCCACCTCTTCCGAGTACATAGTGGGTTCACTTCCATGGTGGGTGCACTCCTCATGAATACACCCCACCAGGCACTCCTCTCAACGTGCTACCAATTCTCTCCGCGGTCATCTGTCCAAGACTTAAATGAAAATTTGTTGCTTCAACTTCTAGTATCCTTCCACATGCCAAGAACACTCCTCCTAAGCATGTCGGGCATTGGGTGACCCCTTCGGGGGAACCCTCAAGAACATTCCAACCCAAGCATGTCGTGTTCTTCCTGAAACAGAGTCTGCCTCAACCAAAGGTAAGGTTGCACCCCTGTGGTGTGCATCTTTCTCCCATAAATTGGCGCCTCCCCCATTGTACTGAAAACAATTCATTACAACTCATCCTGGTTCCAACTCTGCTCTATGTTAGGTGTGCTCCTACTCGACGCTTGTCTTGTTGGCACCAAGTGGTACATTCTGAGCACCCACCAAATGTCTCCCTACACGTTTCCAATTGGCACTCCAACCAGACTTTCCAACACTTCACTTCTTACAGCAACCTATGTCCTTCACTTCCTTACAGTCGAGATAGGAACTTCCTCACCCAACTCGCATTGCCTCTCTTGCATCAATTCTAGGCATGCTTCCTACTTAGTGATTTATTCACCCAACTTATCGGTGCATTTGCAAACACTTCTGTGATGCAAAGAATTAACTCTTCATTGTGTCCTAGGTATAATTCACCCTGTGTTGGAAAAAATTGCCACACGCTAGGAACCCCTATACCAAGCACTGCTGCTATAGGGCGCACCTATGTTGCATTCCCGTTCACTATAGCTGAGTGATATTTCACCTAAAACCCCTCTTTTGTCAATCGTCTGGCACATTTTACCCTTGCACAACTGCTGCCAGACACCAACTCTTGGGCACACTTCACTGTAGGTTGTTCTAATCTCTAGTCACTTGAAGCCATGTCAGGAACACTATATGTAGTGCTGCCTCCCGTCACTCAGCTAGCATCTTCCACACCTGCTTCTCAACTATGGAAACCCTTGGAAACTTGTCTATGTATCGATAAATATCATAATTATTTTACTACTTTTATACCATTTGGCACGGGCTTGGCATCGACCTAGCTCAAAAATATAGGTTTATAACTCCAGTATCCTATGTGGCACTGCTCGGATCCTTTCTGAGGATGGGACCAACTCGGTAGGTGTCCAACAGACTACACCTAACTTGCAAAAATATTAATACTTTATCTCTTCCACAATTCAATACTTAGCCATTTTTATTAGGTGAACATCCCATAGTACACTTAGCTAAAATATAAGAAGAGACACCAAATATATGAGGTTGGAAACCTGAGATGAGTGTGCCTAGAACCCTGTTATAATATACAATGGTATAAGGAAAATTTTATACAACAGTGGATGATTCCACATTCTGATAACCCTTTTAGAGCGCGCTCTCAACGACAATAGCTCATGTCACAATTTCAACTGGAAACACACTTATGTCCCTGTCATAGTGCCACAGTCTGCATTTGTGCCTTGCTCTTACTTCTCAACCGAACCCTGTCACAAGTCTCCTGGAAAGCTACGTGCCACCACAACCTTTCCAACCATCCTGGGCTCAACTCACTTAGAAACCATGCCCTAGAGAATGTGCTCGCAAGTCCATCATGAATATACCTCTGAGCAACCCATCTTCCCAAGTTGCATTGCCTCCTCATATCTCACAAGTCTGTCAACATGCCTACATGCGCTTCAAACACTTAGACTCCACCAAGGAGTCTCACCATGATATTTTCCTAAGGAAAGGATGCCTCCTCAAGGTGACAATGTGTACTTCTCCAAGAACCGAAGACTTGCCACCTTTTTCCAAGATGAGAAACACCAACCTCCAACAACTAACCTCTTCCAATACAAGTGTATCCTCCTCTAGCAACCTCTAGAGGAGGGGCTATCAAGCACTCTATATGCAGATAAATTACTACCAAACACACAGAGCATATGAAATTTATTGTCAACCCGAGAAAGTCTTTTTATTTCAAAGGATAAGTGCACAATATATGCTTAAACACAAAACCATTAGAAGTGAATACTTTTATCTTCTATCATCCATGTTCATCCCAAGAATCTATGCAATCCCAATTGCCTTCTAACTGCTATACTATAATTCTTTTCTATTATGCATCAAGAAGAAATGGTATCAGATCTAATCAACGATTGCAAAAAGGAAATCTCATTCGCATTCTAAAATAATCACTTGTCTAATCTAATCAAGCTGGGAATCATAAAGCATGAACTGAACATTACTCTAGAATTTCAAATGAAAGAGATTGAAGCAACTGTTCTAAGAAACTGAATTGCAAAATAGAAATCAATCAACACATAACAGGAAAGCTAAATTGTAAGAGCTCCTGGGATCACGTCTCAACTATAGGATGAACACGGCAGTGTGAACAGAAATTGAAATGTGTAAAGCAACCCTAACTCAGTCGACTGTTATTCTATACCATTCACCAATCTGACAGAAATGTAATCTTTTACTGAGAAATCCACACAATAAATATTGCTGCTGCGTGCAAAAGAAAGAACAAAGCATCACACAACAAGAAAGATGAAATCCTAAATTAACTCAGCAATCTCTGTGGAAGACGGGCCCAGTCTTCACACAGAGACGCTGGTTGAACAACACTCTCTTTAACTCAAAAGTAACCCCTTATATTAACAGAAGAATGAGTACACAGTTTGGCTTGGCTGCTAATACAAAATAAATTAATTGTTTGCTGTCCAACCCCTGGGTCGAGGCAACTCCCCATATTTATACATACAAATTGTAACATCTAATCCTATAATTGGGCAGCCATGAAGATCTCTGATCTTCAGGCGCCCTAAATAATCTAGCTGTTACAATGCGTGGCAGAACAGAAATATCCAAATATGAGAGAGTTATTAATTGCCCCAAGAGTGACGGTCCTTCCAGCTCACAACTGGACTTGAGCAACGACATACTTAAGATAGCAATTTCTGTTACAGCTACCCTGTCACGACTGTGCCTTGATTAATGATTCGAGCCCCAAGGAACCTTCTACAAGGAACAAACATCCCTTTCTTTATGACTTGTTCAGCTCCGATCTTCCTGCAGTCTATTTGTCTCAACTACCTTCATAAATCGCATCATGTTAGCACAAATTAAGAGATGCACAGCTTTAATTATCACAATCATAAGTATTAATACAATAAAACAATAATCGGCCATACCTTGGTAATTTGGGGAATAAGATGAGGACAATAAGTCTAATTGCCAAGATAATTGGTGTAGGACAAGGGCAAGGAAGATGATAAATGATGATAAAAAAGGGTCAATTCTGGGATCAACATCTCCCCCCAACTACCCTATTGCATGTCCTCATGCAACAACCTGCATCTGAATCATGAACTGAGCTCTATCCAGGAGAGAGGAAGGAATGTAGGGAACTCAGGCATCTCATCTATCTTTTAAAAGGCTTCTGCGAGTGACCCAGCATCTTCCAACTTCACTGTTTCCCTTCCACTGCTACTTGCTGATATCTGGGAATGCACTTGGTGTGGTGGGAATCTTTCTGCAGTCTCATTATGCTATGCCTGGGGGAGTTGAAAAGAAATCCTCAATCTGAATCCAACTCAATGACATCTCTAGGAGGTGGAAGCACTGGTTCTTGTGGGACAGTGTCTTCCAGCGCATCTAATGTTAACGGGAGAGTTGCTGGTTCTTGTGTAACAGCAACATCCTTTAAACCTTCTTCAGCAGCTACCTTTATTGCTTTTGGAGACACTGGTTCTTGTGTAACAGTGTCTTCTTTGTCCTTCTGCTGCTGAGACTGGATATCCTTTTCAATTTGCAGCTCCTCCTCCAAGATTTCAGTGTCACCTGAGCATGGTGTCTGTACCTGTTCATCTTCACTCCACTGTGTATCAGGAATGATATCCACTCCTAGGTCATCCTCCAGCTGCAATTCAGGAGTTCTTGCTGCAGCTTCCAAGGATGTTGGTTCTTGTGTAGCAACATCCTGGCTTACCCCTTCATCCTTCTTTTGCTGCAACTCCTCTTCTATGAGTTCTGTATCATGGGAGTCCTCTGGGGTTACAACCCAGAGTTCATCATTAAATTCCAGAGTATCCTCTGTCCCAGCTTCTTCTCCTGTCTGCTTGGCCGGTTGGACAATTATATTCAGGGTTGCTGGTTCTTGTGTTACAGCATCCTGTTCCAATTTATCACTGTCCTGCCTTTCTGTCTCTCCTTCTAAAATTATTGTGTCCTGGGAACGTTCTGGGGTTACAAATAAAATTCTTCACTAACCTCCAGAGTATCCTTCAGCTCCATGATCTCTGTATCGTGGGAACATTCTGGGGTCTCACTATATTCTTTTATAAGCTCCAGAGCATCCTTCATTCCAAGTTCTTCTCCCATCTGTTCTATAATCTTTATGTCGTGGGAACATTCTGGGGTTACCATACATTCCTTATAAATCTCCAGGGCGTCCTCCACTCCAAGTTCTTCTCCCATCTGTTCTATAAATTTTGTATCATGGGAAGTGGCAGCTGCAGCAAGGATGTTTAAAAGTGTTGGTTCTTGTGTGACAGCACCTTCTTTTTCCACTGCTTTCCCTACTGTGGCTACAGGCTGTTGTGCTGAATAAGTGCTAAGTAAAATTTTATGGCCTGCTTCCTCAAAGATTTCCCCACAGGTGGGGCAGAGTATTCGCTCATCCTTTTCTCCAGCTCCAGCAGAAGCTGATTCCTCCACTTGGTCTGCAGCCTCTATTAATGTGTACATTTTTCTTCCACCCTGCTTTCTGCAGGTTTCCTTCCAAGTTTCCAGCTCCCTTCTAAGTGCTTGGAGGTCCTCTTTCAGCATTGCATTCTCATACAAGAGTCCTTCAATTTCAGGTTCTTCCTCCACTGGCCTTTGTGGGGAATCCATCGGTCTTGGTGTAAGGATTGGGGGCTCAATCTGTGTCTCTGAGGTTGCCCATCTTTTCCTAGCTGCCTCTGCTGCTGTGATTGATCGAGTTCGTTTCCTTCTGATTGGTGCTACTAAATCAAACTCATTGGTGGCTCTCTTCCTTTTCTGTGGCGTTTTCTTTTGTGATTTTCCTTTTTGGGGTGTTTCCTCTTGTGGAGCTGGAATATAGGGGGGAAAAACTGAAGTCAAAGGAATATTTCCCTACCCCCCATGCTGTTCTTCTTCAATCACATCTCCTCCTCCTACCCACTCAGGTGAAGACTCGATTGTAACCAGCTCAATATCTTCTTCCATTGCTCTAGCTCCGTCATCTTCAGGTTCCATTGTCGCAGCATTTGATGCTGCTCCAATTTCACCTTCTGCTGTCGGAGCTTCCCTGTTATCTAGGTTTTCCACGAAGGTTTCATCTACATTGTCGCCTGATGGCTCTGTTTGTGCTTCCCCTTGCTCTCCTTCAAATGCAGTGTCATCCCCCACTGGTTCTGCTTGTGCTGGGGATTCATCCACCTCGAATGGCTCTGACTGTGCCCCTGGTTGTTCTTCCTTTGTGGTTTTACCCACCCCGGATGGTCCTGCCTGTGCCCCCGATTGCTGTTCTTCTCCCATTTCATCCCTCCCCCCAACTTCACTGGAGGAACTCCGGTCCTCCTGTTGTGGTGGAACCTGTAATTGCTGCAATGGGATGACCCTCAAGGGAACATGTTGCTGTGGTCGGGTTATAAATTGTTCCCAAGTTATATTATGTTGGGCAAGGGTTCTTACAATAATTAACTTGATAAGGCCATGGTGGGTGAGAGAGGACAGTGGGTGCTTCGCAGACTGAACAAATGTTGCCATATGACGCAAGTCGTGCAATAAATAAAATGGAATATTCAACAAAATGCCATGGCGGAGATGAGAAAGCAAAGGAAGTTCAGAGTTATACACAGTTTGGTATCTACCTTCGCAGGTAATGTATTTCTTGAGGAAGACAACAACCTGGTCCCATGGCTGCGGCAGTGACTTCAGTGCAATCCCTCTCCTGGATGCTTCAACTTGCTCTCCTGGAAGTAAAAATTCTTCTCGTGCAACCGTTGCAGGGACTCGACAGTTAAACCAAGGTTTTCCCACCATCGGGATAGCTGTAACCTCGGATATAATGACCTCAGAGACGTCTATACACAGCCCCCACACCGTGGAGTGTGTTTTAGTAAGATTCAAGGCAAATTGCAGGGCTGCGTCCCGATCGAATCCGTCCAATCGCTCAAAGAACTCGACCCAGCCAGCAGCTTGAAAAATGGCAAGAACTTGCAGATTCCGTCTGAGTTCCCGGGTATTGAAAGGTTCATGGCGAACTGGAATGCCCATGGTCCTGGCTGCAAAATGAGACTGCTATTCAACAGATTACAGGATCCCAGAATGGAAGTTGCAGCACAGAGAATGCACGAATCGTTGAGTGGAGACGTTGAGCGAATGAGCAAATTCGGAAAGTTGAGCACAGAAAAGCGTTTAAAATTTCCATGTCGAATTGGGGAAGGTGGAAGTTATTAGTATTACGTCGTACGAGGGAAAGGTTTAATCAGGTATAAATGGTGGTACGAGTGAAGGTACGACCAATATCGTTTAAATGATATCAATGCTTAATCACGTGATAAATGAAAGCCATACCTCATAAAACTGTGCGTCGGAAGGCTGCGGAAACTGGTGGAGCATGCAGTTGTTGACGTCACAGAGCCGAACGCGTGCACAGTCAGACGTGGGATCATGATGACTCGGATAAGGCACTAATTTCTTTCACCGGTGAAACACAAGCCATCGCGTCCTGGGGGTTGGAATGATGAGTTCGCCGGCATGACTGGGATGAATCAGCATCATGATTAGCAGGTTGAAACAATTCTTCTGTTAACACGGGAGTTACCACTGCAAGTTGCCAAAGAAATGATAGCGCGGCCGATGAAAAAGCTGTTGCAGCTGGCGGGAAAGAAGTTGCAGCCACCGGAAAAGAATTCACGGCAGCCGAAAAAAAAGAATTTACGATATCAGGGAAAATTACGGCTGTCACGGAAAAAAGTTTTACGACGGCGGGAAAAAAACTTACAGCTGGCGAGAAAAAAAAAAAAAAATTTACGACTATGGGAAATATGTTGCAGCCGTTGGAAAGAAATGGCAACTGCAGGGAAATGATGTGGCAGTGACTGGTCAATGAGGTGGCAGCCGCTGGGAAATGAGGTGGCAGCCGCTGGGAAATGAGGTGGCGGCTGCAGGAAAAAGATGTTGCAGCTTCCGATGTTGCAGCCGCCGAAGTTGCAGCTGCCGGAAAAGATTGATGGCTGACGGAAAAAGGGCATTACGGCTACTGAAAATGAGGTGGCAATTGCTGGGAAATGAGATGGCAGCCGTGGGGGAGATGAGGTGGCAATAGCTGGTGAATGAGGTGGCAACCGTGGGGAAGATGAGGTGGAAGCCGCGGGGACTGGGGTTGCAGCTGCCGATGTTGCAGCCGCCAATGTTGCAGCCGCTAATGTCGCAGCCACCGATGTTGCAGCCGCTAATGTTGCAGCCGCTAATGTCGCAGCCACCGATGTTGCAGCCGCTGATGTTGCAGCCACCGATGTTGCAGCCGCTAATGTTGCAGCTACCGGAAAAAAAATCGACGGCAAGCGGGAAAAGGGATTTTGCGGCTGCTAGGGAAAAGGATAATGTGGTTGCCGGAAAAGGATATACAGCTGCCGAAAAATATGTTGCAGCTGCCGGATTTTTTTTTTTTTTTTTAAACAAGGACGGCACAGGGATATTTTCATCTAACGGGCCCAAACTGGTCGTTCTCCTGGCGCTTCCCTGAAATTTTTTGAAAGATGACAGCAAGCAAAGAGATCAATTGCAAAAAAGAAAGAAAACAACAACTATACGCTACAGCAAGAAATTATTTATGTACAGCAAATACAATTTTCAGTTTAAGATTTGGCAAAGGTAGAGAAAAGTTCCTGCTCTGGTGCCAATTGATAGTCTGGATCAGCAGCAACCTGTGAAATGAATGCATCTTTCGAAATGGGCTTCCGATACAGTCGCAGTCTATGGCCGTTAGCAAGTAATGGTATACGGTTTTCATCAATGGTCACCAGGCGAACAGTGCCGTTGTCAAATACCCTGTCAACCAAATATGGACCCAGCCATCTTGTGCGTAATTTTCCTTTAAAATCCTTCTTGAATCTGGAGTCGTATAATAGTGCCCAGTCTCCTTCATGGAAGATTTTCTTTTTGATGAATCGGTCATGCCAGTTAGATCTCTGTTGCTGAAGCAGCACAGTCTGGTCTACTACAGCTAATCGTTTCTCATCCAATTCATTTAATTAATTCAATCTTCTTTTTTGGGCTTCTGTTACATCCAGGTTCATTTCAATGGCTGTTTTCAGGGTCTTGATCTCAAATTCAATTGGGAAGATGGCACTCTTTCCATACACCAGATCATAGGGAGAAAAGCCCGTGGTGTTGCGCCAAGTTGTGCGATATGCTCACAGTGCTTCTGGAAGCCTGTCAGCCCAATCCCTTCGATGGATTTTAACTGTTTTAGTAAGGATTGCTTCGATAACTTTATTAGTGCTTTCCACCTGACCATTAGCCTGGGGATGATAAGGTGAAGCTATCTTGTGCTGCACATGATACTTCCGGAGCAAGGATTCAAATTGGTGTGAAATAAATTGTGGTCCCCCATCGGTAACTACTTCCTTTGGTACCCCAAAACGGGTAAAAACTTCACTGTACAGAAAATCAATCACCGCCTGGTCATTTGCCTTAGCCAAAGCTACAGCTTCTACCCACTTGGTCATGTAATCTGTACACACCAAAATGTAAACCTTCTGTTTGGAAGGAGGGTTGATAGGACCAACAAAGTCCAATGCCCATCTATCAAACGGTTCTAGTACCACTTGGGGCTGTAAAAGCATCTGATTTGTCTTATTAGGTTGGCCCATCCTTTGGCAGCTGTCACAGGACTGAACATATCTTTTAGCATCTCTGAATAGTGTCGGCCAATAATAGCCCATCCGCAACGCCTTATGCCCTGTTCTTTTGTATGCAAAGTGTCCTCCACAAGGTTCATCATGACAGGCCTTCAGTATATGAAAGATCTCATCTTCTCTTACACATCTTCTAATCTCAAGATCAGGTCCTGTGTAAAAGAGATGGCCTTTGAGCCAACAATACCTGGCACTTTGCTGAATAATTTTTCTTTTCTCTCGTTTAGACATATGTGGCGGAAGCTTCCCTGCAACCAAATAATTAGCAACGTCTGCATACCAGGGTGAATGAGCTGAGAGTGCGAATAAATGTTCATCCGGGAAAGCATCCTCAACAGGTGAACTGTCATCACTGTTAGTAAATCGTGATAAAAAATCAGCAACAACATTTTCTTTTCCAGGTTTATCTATAATAGTAATATCAAATTCCTGTAATACTAAAAGCCACCTGGTTACTCTGGCATTAGTGACAGGTTTGTTCATTAAATACTTAATGGTAGAGTGGTCAGTATGCACAAATGTAGGATACCCAGTAGTGTAATGCCGAAACTTATTAATAGAATAAACAATAGCAAGGAATTCTTTTTCAGTAACAGTATAATTTAGTTCAGCAGGGGCTAAGTTTTTACTAACATAATAAATAGCATAAGGTACTTGACCATCCTGCTGTCCTAGTACTGCTCCAATGGCAGTATCAGAAGCATCTGAAGAAATGTGGAAAGGTATGGTCCAATTAGGTCCCCTTAAAATAGGGGCTGTGGACAGTTTCTCTTTAAGCTTATCAAATGCTGTCTGGCATGCTGCACTCCACACAAACTGTGCGTCCTTCATTAACAATGAAAACAAAGGAGAAGCAAGTTTGGAGAAGTTTTCTATGAATCTCCTGTAATATCCAGCATGTCCCAGAAAACTTCGCACCTCTTTCTAAGTTGAAGGAGTTGGTATATTTTTTATCACCTTAATTTTTGAAGGATCCACTTGAATACCATCAGTAGAGATGAAATGTCCTAATACCACCCCCTCACTCATCATCATGTGGCATTTTTCAATGCTTAGTGAGAGGCGATCCTGTTCACAGCGAATTAAAACTTTCTTTAAATTTTCCAGTGCTTCCTCAAAATCCTTGTCATAGGGAGTAAAATCATCCATAAAAACTTCCATACTATCATTAACCAATTCAGAAAATATGCCAATCACAGCTCTTTGGAACGTTGCAGGTGCATTGCACAAGCCAAAGGGAAGCACCCTGTAGGCGAACGTTCCCCAGGGGCAAGTGAAGGTGGTCTTATCCTGATCCTCTGGAGCAATCTGAATTTGATTGTACCCACTGAACCCATCCAGGAAGGAGAAGAACTTCTTCCCTGATAGGGTATCAAGTACCTGGTCAATAAAGGGCAGAGGAAAATGATCCTTTTGTGTAGCTTTGTTCAGCTCCCTATAATCAACACAGACTCTCCATTTACCATTTTTCTTGGGCACAATTACAAGTGGGGAAACCCACTCACTATCTGAGATAGGATAGATAAATCCTGCTTCCAAGAGTTTCTGGATTTCCTCCTTCACTATATCCCTCAAATTGGGGTTCATGCGTCGTTGGGGTTGACATACAGGCCGGGAGTCGTTTTTAATATAAATATGATGAGTGCACAGACTAGAAGGAATACCCTTCATGTCTGTATACTCCCAGGCGAATGCCCCCTTACGTTCCTTCAAGAGATTGGTTAGGCGCATATGTTCTTCTGAGGAGAGACCAGGGTTGATGTTCAAAGTTTTTCCAGGCTCTACCTCAATAGGAATGCTTCTCGAGTTTTTCAAAACTGGGATTATGTTTGTGTCATTGACTAGTGCTTCCTCCGTAAGCTGTTCTTGTTCTTCCTTACCAAGGGTACTGTTCAGGAGTTGATAAACTTCCTTATCTACTGAAGCAGGTTTGCTAATGAAATTATTAATGGCATCGTCTTCTGTTTCGTTTTTGAAGGTTAGTGCCTTCCCTATTGTTAGTAATGGCTGAACATCCTCCTCCTCTTCCTGTTCTATCCAAAGGGAAGTTTCAGTTTCTAGACTCGGCCGTGCTGGAGGGTACAGGGTGAGGTTTTTGGTTTCCATACCATCAGATATAGTCATAGATCCTGATCGACAGCTGATGCAAGCATCAGCTGTAGCCAACCAAGGCCTCCCCAAGATCAATGGGTGTCCCCCCAGCTGTGATTTTGGTTGTAATACCAGAAAGTCGACAGGGTATTCCCATGAGTCTACTGAAATGACAAGGTCGTCCAGAATCCCTTCGGGTCTGATGGTGGATCTGTCTGCCAATTCCAAGATGGTAGGGGTCGGTCTAATATTGGTGAATCCAAGCTTCTTTACAGTCTCCATTGTTATAACATTGATCGCAGCTCCTAAATCTACTAGTATGTTGGGTATCTGCGTTTGTCCTATGTGTACAGTGACAGTAGGATTGCCAGGATCCTCATACTTGGTTATAGGGGTTTTTTCGGTCATTAAGGCAGATAAATTCCCTATGACATGAACAGTAGGAGGATCTCTGGGCTTCCTTCCCGGTCTTTTAGTGCACAGGTCCCGAACAGTTCTAGCATAAATAGGTACATCTTGAAGAGCTTGCAAAAGGGGGATCTTAACATAAAGGTTCTTCAATTCTCCTAAGTGATTGAACTGAGGTTGCCCCCCTATTTTTGGCAGCATCAGTCTCTCAGGGTATGGTGGTTGCCCTACCAGCTGGGTAGGCTGCGTATTATCTGATTTATCGTTTAATGTTTCAGCCGTCCCATCTGAGGGATGCTCAGCACCTTCAGTGATAGGAACCGGATCAAATGGATGCTGGGAACTCTCTTCTTTGTCATGCACAGATGGTGGAATATTTTCTGAAATTACACGTTCTACTATCTTCCCAGACCATAGGCGAATATCATTACAAGGTACAGGGGAGAGAGAGTAGGCCGGCATATTGAGAGCTTCCAATAGCTGGAATGTTTTATTATTTGGGTTAGGGTTAGGTTGGGCAGGCAGCTGAGGCCGTATTGGTATGTTAGGAACAGGATTATTTTGCAGCTGCAGCTGCGACTGCTGAGGTGGGTATTGAGGATATTGATGAAATTGAGGATATGGAGGAGAATACGGGAACTGTTGAGGTGGTTGAGGAAACTGGTTCCCAGGATGGAAATTCCTCCATCCAGGAGACCATGACGTAGGTTGATGTGGTGGCTGTGTCCAAGGACTCCATGAATTATAACCTTGCATCACAGGTTGAGGAGAATTCCACTGAGCATAATTTGAAGGGAATTGTGTATTCACATTTTGCATATTAGTATTCTAATTATTCAAATTATTCAAAAATGGAAATGAATCGGGAGACATACCTTGATTCCGAGGCTGCCAGGGTTTCTTCTGTGCAATGAAGTAGGCTGAATCCACTTCTGGAGTTGATGCCTGCAGAACAGCCTTCACTTGGGGCAATGTGGGACATTCTTTCATATCATGGTTCAGCTCGCACAGCTGACACACTTGTACTTTGTCAAGAGGGCATTCTTTCAGTGGATGAGTCTTTCTACATCGGGGACAGAACACGCCTAATGTGAGATCCTCCACTGCCTGTCTTTGCTTGGCCTTCAAGATATCAATCTCTGAAGAGATAGAGCTCATCATTTCTGTTTTAAAATTTTCAAGAAGATTGTCTATCTCCGCACGTGTAGCTCCCCCATTGGATGAATTCTGAGTTCTGTCGAAGACATCACGTTCCAGCTTATCTCTTTTATTCTGTTTGTTATGCCTAGAAGATCCCCTGGAGTATCTCTTACATAATTCCACAATTGTCTCAAAAGATTCTTTAGAGATATCTCCCTTTCCTAGCAAATTTAACATGTCTAAACAATCGTCCCTGATCCCTCGAAGCAGGATTATCTTGAGCACATCTAGTCCCATGTTCGTCTGCCCAGCTCTCTGCACATTGTACAGCAGCCTCTCTACAAAATCCTCCAAACTTTCATCCTCCTTCTGTACCATCTTGAATAAATCCTCCCTTTTGTCCCTGGTGTTACAATATTCTTGATATTTTTCCAGGAACACTTGCTTCATCTTATTCCAGTTAGCAACAGTTCTTCCCCCAAGGCTCATGAACCATCGTAATGCATTGTCCTTCAGGGTGGCAGGAAAAAGCTTCAACTTTTGGGCATCTGTGACATAATCATAGCTGCGACAGAGGATATCGAATTCAAAAAGGAATTCGTCTGGATCTTCTGCCGCCCTGCCATGGAAGCGAGGCAACACCGACGGTGAGATGTTTTTCATAGGAGCTGTCCCTTCTAGCTGCTGTATTGGGAATTGCAATGTAGCCATAGTTTCTTCTGGCAGGGAATCATTTTCATGATGGTATTGTACCACTGCTTCTTCCTCTTCGTTCTCATGTCTGTTATTCATCTTTTCTTCTGTATCCTCTCCTTCGTTCGTTCCTGCGTTCCTTACCTCAGTTGTAACAGCTGCGTATTCTTCAGTTGTAACAGCTGCGTATTCTTCAGTTGTAACAACTGCGTATTCTTCAGTTGTAACAGCTGCGTATTCTTCAATTGTAACAACTGAATCAGCCGTTCCTTCTTTAGCAGGGGTATATGCAGGAATCACAGTTGCTCCTGTATCTTCCACTGTGGATACTGATGCTGGCGCTCCAGGATCAGCAGGGCCTCTTCTGATAGGAGTCTCCTGTTGACGAGTTCTGACAGCTGAATCAGTTTTGTCAACAAGGTCGTCGATGAATGTTCTTCTACCCAGCGGTGGACCTCGACCATGACCCGAACCACCTGCACTGTTAGTAATTTGTGGGGTTTTGGGGGTTGGGAGGTGATCGCGTTTTACCCTCCTCGTATTCATGCGAAGCAGATCATTCAAAAACAAACAAAAAGACTGTCTAAAAGCGATTATCAAATACGACTAATGACTAGTGTTTAATTTTTATCCTTCCCCGGCAACGGCGCCAAAATGTCAAGCACTCTATATGCAGATAAATTACTACCAAACACACAGAGCATATGAAATTTATTGTCAACCCGAGAAAGTCTTTTTATTTCAAAGGATAAGTGCACAATATATGCTTAAACACAAAACCATTAGAAGTGAATACTTTTATCTTCTATCATCCATGTTCATCCCAAGAATCTATGCAATCCCAATTGCCTTCTAACTGCTATACTATAATTCTTTTCTATTATGCATCAAGAAGAAATGGTATCAGATCTAATCAACGATTGCAAAAAGGAAATCTCATTCGCATTCTAAAATAATCACTTGTCTAATCTAATCAAGCTGGGAATCATAAAGCATGAACTGAACATTACTCTAGAATTTCAAATGAAAGAGATTGAAGCAACTGTTCTAAGAAACTGAATTGCAAAATAGAAATCAATCAACACATAACAGGAAAGCTAAATTGTAAGAGCTCCTGGGATCACGTCTCAACTGTAGGATGAACACGGCAGTGTGAACAGAAATTGAAATGTGTAAAGCAACCCTGACTCAGTCGACTATTATTCTATACCATTCACCAATCTCACAGAAATGTAATCTTTTACTGAGAAATCCACACAATAAATATTGCTGCTGCGTGCAAAAGAAAGAACAAAGCATCACACAACAAGAAAGATGAAATCCTAAATTAACTCAGCAATCTCTGTGGAAGACGGGCCCAGTCTTCACACAGAGACGCTGGTTGAACAACACTCTCTTTAACTCAAAAGTAACCCCTTATATTAACAGAAGAATGAGTACACAGTTTGGCTTGGCTGCTTATACAAAATAAATTAATTGTTTGCTGTCCAACCCCTGGGTCGAGGCAACTCCCCATATTTATACATACAAATTGAAACATCTAATCCTATAATTGGGCAGCCATGAAGATCTCTGATCTTCAGGCGCCCTAAATAATCTAGCTGTTACAATGCGTGGCAGAACAGAAATATCCAAATATGAGAGAGTTATTAATTGCCCCAAGAGTGACGGTCCTTCCAACTCACAGCTGGACTCGAGCAGCGACATACTTAAGATAGCAATTTCTGTTACAGCTGCCCTGTCACGACTGTGCCTTGATTAATGATTCGAGCCCCAAGGAACCTTCTACAAGGAACAAACATCCCTTTCTTTATGACTTGTTCAGCTCCGATCTTCCTGCAGTCTATTTGTCTCAACTACCTTCATAAATCGCATCATGTTAGCACAAATTAAGAGATGCACAACTTTAATTATCACAATCATAAGTATTAATACAATAAAACAATAATCGGCCATACCTTGGTAATTTGGGGAATAAGATGAGGACAATAAGTCTAATTGCCAAGATAATTGGTGTAGGACAAGGGCAGGGAAGATGATAAATGATGATCAAAAAGGGCCAATTCTGGGCTCAACAGGGGCATGTCCCCTATGTGCTGCAGACTCCAAGATGTGTGTCATGTCTCCAACCAAATTTGTTTCCACTTGGATTCCTCTCTTGCCTCCCATCTGTATGCTACTTATACATGAGAGCATCCCTTGGTATGGCATTCCTCAACCAAATCGACCTCTCTCTCAAGTAATGCGTGGAGTGCAAGTCATGCCTAGCATCCCACTAGTCAATGCACGTGCCCACACTTAGGTGTTCTTTCTTTCTGTGTGCCCACACTTGTCACATGCATGCGCCCATCTCTAATGTGTATCTTTTCAACCGACATGCTCATACCAAAGGTTCCCATGGGAGTGAGTGTACCTTGATGCTCATGCAAGGAGCCTTCCCACCCATATTCATGTCAACCAACCAACCGATGGTCAAACTGACATGTGATGCACTCATCTCATTCCCATTTCTGGTCACACCACCAATTGATGAGCCTCACTCTAAGTGATCCAAGGAACCCCAACAATCCTCTAACTCAGAACCATGACACCTACTCTATAAATTTCTTACTCTCTCTCTTTTGACTATCATACATTCTATTAATTACTTACTCTCTCTTTTTTTACTATCATACATTATGGGTCATGTTTTTCGAATCTAACTATGATTGCGACTATGACGACCATTTTCCTAAACTGCGAAAAACAAAAACCTTGAAACTAATTCAAATAAAGCATAGGAAGTGTCGAAAAAACACACTACACTGTAATTTATTTTGTTTGCGACTCATGAATTCCTCAAATATCTGCATTTTTCAACATCTTTAGGCTTATGAGAACCTTCGATCCCTAAAACATCCTACAATATTTAAAGAATTTTTGCGAAGCTCAATACATTTGAGTCGATGATTGTTCGAAGGATAAGGAACGCTTTTAACAATAGGGAGGGGAGATTGAACCCTATCCCCTCTCAAATTGAATATATAACTTAAGAAAAAAACAAATGCCCGCCATGGTTTTGAACAATGGACACACAGATGATAGGAAAGAATATCTCTGGAAATACTCACCATATGATAATTGCGGATATTCACTGGCGAAATACCCTCATCTCTTCTAAACATATAATGGTCTTTGAATTCTTTAAAAACCCTTGAGAGAAGTTAGATGATGACGAAAACTACCAAAACTACCATAATATCATTCGTACGAGTGTCAACTTCTCCTTGAATCTCGATTTTTTGCAGATCTACTTCCATGAGGAGAAAAGTAGATATAATAACATTCATAAGTGTTATTCTAACACCTATCGACGTAATAACAATTGTGATGGAGGATAAAAATAATTGCAGGACCAACATCTCTTGCATATGAATATATGAGCTTGGCTAAATACTGCAATGACAACTAGCTTAACTCCTAGGCCTTCCAAATGAAATTAGATAACTCTAAAATGGGGATATGAAACGTTGCACTAGATTAGAATTTTAATTCCTAAGGCGAGAGGCATGAACTTTTTAAAGGGAAAAGCAGAAAGCGAAAAGGAAAGCTTTGAAATCTTCAAAAATATACTAACAAGCACGAAGAACAAATCAAATACCATTTAAATCTTGAAGTTTGACGTATGATCATATCCTGTTCTCCCAAGAAGGTACATGATGAGCTTACCTATAGTGCGTGAGCCAAGAAACTAGAAATCCAAACATTGCCCTTCAAACCCTAAATCTTCTTTTATTTGGTCCACCGTGTGAACCAATTTGTTTTTTCAAAAAAATGATAATGAAGCTTGACCAAAGCTTTAGAAGAGCACCCTTTTTGTAAAATGTTCAAAAGACGGGTGATTTATATATATATATATATATATATATATATATATATATCACCACCTTAAGGTATATAGATCCTGCCCTCAAGGGAATGTAGCTTTGGTTTGATTTTTTATTTTGTTAAAAATGTTTTTAAAATTTTATTTGCTTGTGTTTATTTATTTTAAATTCAAATATATCTTTTTGAATTTTTATAATGATTTGATTAAATAATTTTTATTTGAACATAAATTATTATATTATATATATTTTTTAAATCTTAAATTTTCATCCAAGTTTGGTTACATCCATTTCATTAATGATGCTACATTTAATATTTGTAGATTTATTGGCATATCCACATATAACAAATTATCATATCCTAAAAATTTATTGATTACGTTACATTGCACACATCTTGATCATATTTAAGAGTTGATACATTATCTATAAGCATTTCAATAAGATTTTATTAGTTCTAGTTGTTTGTTCCATATGAGTTGAAAGGGGATTCAACCTACTATTATTTTTCTAATCTTGTTTATTGTTAATCCTTATTGCACATTGATTCTAGTCTGATGTTTGAGCATCGATTCTAGATATATCCATTTCTTGGAGCAAAAATGTAGTGTAAGATTTCAACAAAAGTAATTATAAGCTAAGTTAATTGCACAATCTCACATTTTTTTGTAAATTCATGAAAGGAAGCATATGTGCATAATATGATTTCTACACTAATCAATGAGAAAATAATATGCATAAAATTAAATAAACAAATTTGCAATCATAAACAACACATAAAACATACAACCATTAAACAACACGATTTTCTGGTGAAATCATTTCAAGACAAAAAATACACTCTCCAAAGCATGATCAATGTATTATTCAATAGTTATAAATTGCTACAATACATTCTAGAGTCACCATGCTCTCAACAAAAGTATTTAGTAGCATAAAGGTTTTGGAGAAAATTCAACAACATAATAGCAAGTTAAAAACTTACTCACACATTACATCCAACCCTAATATTAAGGCATAACAAAACCATAAACCACTTATGGTTTTACAATTCTACATGCTGGTAACCGCCAACAATTAATTGGCCAATTGACATTTCTTAACATTCATTGATTGTTACTACTTAGCATTTATTCCTTGCCACTTATCAACATTTAGTCATGTTATTGCTCAACAAACATTACCTGCTCTACTACAAGACTATAAGTTGTATGATGCACCCATCCCAACATTCTCCCACTTGTCATATGCCTTGCAATAATCTAAGGGAGAATTCATCAAATTGTGAGCTAACTTGTAGGGGTCATAAGGTCCAAAGACTCACAACACTAGTTGAATTTACCTATCCTCACTAGTTTTGTCAATGCATATCCAAAATTATGCAAAGAGACAATCACCTCTAGTATCACATGTTCATCGCTACCACATCCCAAATGAAATGGTACTCAACAATACCATTGATTGGGCAGTGTCTAACATAGTAAAGATCATAGCATACATCAAACTACCAAATACACTATAATAAGGAATACAATCCATAACCTCCATCTCTATGGTTGTTGTAGGACATTGCTCGATTGGAATCTTGATTCCCATAAAAAATAGAACACTCAATACAAGCTGATGAAGATGGAGTGAATATTGGAGATCAAGTTAATCCTATGGAAGGAAATGACATTGATAATATAATTGAGAACGATGGGATAAATAGATTGATCCAGGACACCTTTTCTCCAATGGATGACAACTTTGATAGTATTCATGATGTACCTGTGAATGATAAGAACCAAATACCCTTTTATGAAGGCTCATTGACAAATCTTCTCTTTGCTATCGTTGTTGGTGAACTTGAAGGTATTGAATGACTTTTCAAACACTCTCAAATAGATCCTAAGATATGTAATATAATTCTTCACACATGCATAAAAAAAAATCTATTTTTTTTATTAATTAATGTGTAAATTAAGGATGCAATATTGATGATTAAATTTTTTTACATTAACTCGTCTCACCGTCATCAAACAAATTACCTTACACATGCCGAGAATTATATACCACTATGAAATATATAGGAATGGAGTATCAACCTATTGATGCATGTCCTAATGATCATATTATATATTATGGAAACATGCATTAGAGATGAAATTCCCTTTATGTTAAATTAGTAGATATTGATTCAATCAAGTAACAAATAAGGTTCCTCATAAAGTTCATCATATTCCCATAATTTCACATTTGCAACAATTGTTCTGGTACCAAAACATAACACAGTTTATGGATTACCATGCATGAAATGTAAGTGAAGATGGTGCTCTTTGAATGCCTACAGATGGTTCTTGAGTTAAGAACATTGAAGAAATATGACCAATTTTTAAAGAAGAACATGGTAATGTTAGGCTTTCATTGGCAACTGATGGTGTCAATCCATTTGGAGAGCTCAAGTATATTTACTCAGTGTCGCCTATTTTTTTTATAAACAATAAAATTCCTCCTTCGATGTCAATAAATTGGGAAAACACAATGTTGGCAATGATTGTTCCTGGTATTTGTTTACAATAATGTTTTGAACATAACATTTCATTTTTCTTGTTTGTTGCATAATTTCTTATATATATGTACAAGCTAGCAATTATGTGTATTTTCAGTCAATTAGATAAGTACCAAGTTAAATATTATGAATGTATATATTGAGCCTCTTATTGACGAACTTCTTAAGTCATAGGTTTCCGTCACTATGTAGGACATCTCCATACCAATGGGGCAAAAACGGTTTCAATTCCATGGAAAATTCATGATGCCCTAGGGCTAACATAATTTTGTGGTATGTAATGACTATTGCACTTTAATAATATACAATTTTATGAAAATATCAACATGTTTTTAAAATATTTTCTTGGTATATATCTAATTGTATTGACAATTAATCTGTATCTTCCAGGTTTTCAAATAAAGGGGAAATATGCATGTCTAGTTTTTGGTCCTAGGTTTTGAAATTTGGTTGCCATTGATGTCAATTGGTATCAAAGAGGATTTAGTATTCTTGTGCGAGCTTGAAGAAATATATGAAAGCCACCTTGAAGAAGTATATTTTTGTGCCAGTTTAAATAAGTACATGAAAGATACTTTGAATAAATATATGGATTCCAGTATGAAGAAGTATATCCAGAAGAGCATCCAACATAAATAAATGTGGTACAGGTGCAAGTATGAAGTACACCTAATCATATTTCGTCAAGGTAAAAGCTAAAGATTTGGTTGGAAAAAATTTCGAGAGTGTGCAAGCAAACCAAAGAGTTGATTGAACAAGGATCGGGAGTGCACAAGTAGCTTGGAACAAGAAATGGTCGAACAATTATGCAAATCCCGAAAGTGTGCAAGACTCACCAATCAGAAGAATCTTTCAGTTTTTGAAACACACATAAGCATCAAGAAGGTTGTAGTGGTTGAAGATGTCAAGTGCTCAAGTACCACAAACGATGGTACATCAAGGGCACAAGACCACATCACAAGGGTGAAAGTCCCACTAAGGCAAGGACCATGTATGTGCAAGACCCACAATAGATGACACCTTAGCGGTGTAGAACATGACAAATCGCGAAAGCATGAACCATGAAGCAAAGAAGAAAGGATGCCACAACTAACTTGTGGACACTACAATCCGCGTGGGACAAATATAAATAAGAAGCAAGTTGGATTTGAAGTAATATTGAAAGCAAGGATGAAGAGCTTGTAAGAGGAAAGCTAGAAGATACATATTTATAATTTTTGGGGAATCAAGGGCTCATGGAACTAGAACATGATGATCTAGCAGAGAGCTAAGAGAACACAAGCAAATAAATGGAATCATTGATGGTGAACAGAATTATGTCATGAATCTATCATAGTTGTGCGAAGACAAAAAGTAAGTATTACAGAAGAAGCGCAAGTACGTGAGGACTGAATGACAATATCATAGATAGCATGCAGACAATCACAAATGATCTAATACAGAAGCGCAGAGACAAATTTGAAGTATATATCATGATGTGCTTAGTGAAGAATCTTATATGATGCATGAAGATTGAGTTGATGTGTGCGAAGTAAGGTAGTCCATCAGATGCATTAAGACAAAATTGTTGCACATTGAAGGATGCACACTAAGATGAGGATGATCTAAGACAAGTGCATTAAACAGAAAGGACGAATCATATGATACACAGAAAGTTGCAGATTATCTGAAGGTTGCTACACCAAGACAGGATGGACATATCTTTGAAGGTGCACATTTCCATCTGATACTGGTGCGCGATGTCATAACAACAAATTATCATTTGATGTGCAGTATTAGTTGAGATTGCAGATGCGCAGTAGCAGAATGGAATATTGAACCTTGGAGTAGACTATATAATTTGATGAAGTTGCACACAACATATGAAGTGAGACGTTAGTTGAAGTGAAGTGTTGAGTGTGAAGTCAAGTGATGTATGAAACACAGTGACAACAATACTTCAACATACAAAAGGTGTGCACATCACAAAGAATAACATTTTATCAGAAGTGTGCACGGATCAAAATTTCAGTAGAGCGATATCTTATTCTTATATATTTGGGTAGTAGGATAGGTAAAGGATTAGGGGGTCATATCCTCCTTCTAGTTGGTGCTGGTAAATCAGGGAGTTGGTGCTTCCTTCAGGCCAGTGCTTGTAAAACCAGGGGGTCAATTCCTCCTTCCAGTTGGTGCTTCCTTGAATGTAATATTTTATTATAAGAGAGAATTCTGTGTTTTTCTCCCATTTGGGTTTCCACGTAAAACTTATGTGTTTTCTGTGTGTTGTGCTCACATGATGTTGAATGTCTTGATTATGGTGGATGCATAATTAAATATCAAGAATAATTAGTAAAGAAGTTAAAAATCGTTCATAACTATGCTAATATTGATTCACCTCCCCCTCTCAATATTAAATAGATTCCAACAATTGGCATCTGAGTGGGTGTATTTAGTAACAGATTAACATCTAGAAGATAGATCCCTGCGCAGAATTGGATGTGCAAGAAAAACTATTCCTAGCTAAAGAGGATCCAACAAACATGGATATAGAATATGAAGAGATGGTTGAAGTATAATTTGAAGGAGAAATGATCAGTGGTCTGGATGAACTGAAGAAATCGAGGAAGAGAAGCAAGTACATGCATGAATCACTTTTAATATTAGAAGCAGATACCACTAGGTAGTTGAAATTAAGAGAAGAAAGGTGTGAGAAACTGGAAGTTGAAATCACTTCTCTAAGAGAAGAACTACAAAAAGTGAGCAGTTAATTGGAACATGGACTAAAATTCACAAACAACATGAATGAAGATTCAAACTTCATAAAGAGCTACGCAAACACACTCAGAACTCCATTCTCAAAGAACAATCAGAAGTTTGAAGAAGAGCATAGGGAGCCAACTCATATGAAAACTGAACCTGCGCAATTCAGGAGAGTTAATCCAATCAGCTATCAAAATCTCTTTTTGGGAAACTATTAATTCTGTCATAACTTCGACCATAAAGGAATAAACTACAAATCTCATGCACTTGCATATGGTAGGAGAATTTTCTATTATAATTAGGTGAACACAAAACAAAACAACCTCAGGAAAATAGCTGAGAACCCAAAAGAAGATCTCAATCCCTTCAGTGTTTTGAGCTTAGATAATCAGTGTTGTAAATGTCACAATCTTGGTCATCATAGTTAGATCTGTGAAAATCATTTGTCACCTACGCAGTCAATGGAACCAACTGAAGATCAGAAGGATCGGGTTTATTAGGAAGGATGTAATCTAGATTTACATGAGAAAAATAAAAAGGGACAATGGTACATAGACATCATTTGTTCTAAGCATATGATAGGAGACAAAAATACTTTTCTAAAGTATAGGGAAGAAAAGGGAGGTAGTGTCTACTTTGGGGATAATGGCTCTGCCAAAATCTTAGGAAAAGGCTTAGCAAGACCTGGGAAATAAAATGACCAACGCATAAAATGTATTACTAGTAAAAAACATGAAACACAATCTTCTAAGTGTCAACCAAATGTGTGATCAAGGGAACACACTCATCTTTGACTAAGAAAAATACAAAATCAGAAATAGGAATACAGGCAGAGTAGTAGAAACAGCCTCCAGAACCCCTAACAATGTATACATTATGGATGATGAAAAGGAATAGAAGTGATACATGGGACAAACATATGAATGTTGGCTCTGGAATACAAGACCGGGACACATCAACTTTGACAATCTGGTCGTAATTAGCAAGAGACAAGCTATAAGGGACATTCCAAGGATTACTAAACCATCAAACTCATTCTGCAAACAATGTGTGCATGGAAAACGAACAAGGGTCACATTTAAGACAAAAGAGTATACTACATCAAAACCTTTGGAAATGGTACATTCAGATCTTTGTGGTCCAATGATCACAAAAGGGTTAAATGGTGAGTCTTATTTTCTTCTTTTCATTAATGATTACACTAGAATGATGTGGGTATTATTTCTTAGAGAAAAATCAGAAATGTTTGAATGTTTCAAGGATTTCAAAGAAGTGGTTGAAAATGAAACTAAATTAAGGATAAATTGTTTGAGATATGACAATGGAGGAGAATAAACTTCGAACAAATTTGACAACTTCTGTGAAAAACATTGAATTATAAGACAATTCTTAACAGCTAGAAATATGCAGCAAAATGGAGTGGTGGAAAGGAAAAATAGAACTGTGCAGGAAATGGCCAAAACAATGTTGAATGGATCAAATTTATCAGATATGTTTTGGACTCAATCCATTCATACAATTGTCCACATCCTTAACAAATGTCATATTAGGACAAACAGTTGTTCAACTCGTTTTTAAATTTGGAAAGGAATACCAACTACAATTAATCATTTCAGGATATATGGAAGAAAGTGTTACATCAAAAGAAACAAAGAAAACCTTAGAAAGTTTGACTCCATATTAGATGAAGGAATTTTCGTTGGTTATGCCACTAGAAGCAAAGCTTACAAGTGTTATAATATACGAATAAAAAAGATAGTGGAAATCCTCAACATGAAAGTTGATGAATTATTTACCCACGGGAGAGTAGAAGATGATGGTGATCCACCTATGCTTGAACAATCTTATGAGGAATTGCCAAAAAATAAAGAAGTGGAAGAACGTGACAAGAAGTGATATGTAAACATGAATTAGAAGATGAAACATAGGATACAAAGGCTCTCTCCAGGTACGTTCAAAAGAATCATTCAAAATATTTGACTATCGAAGATAAACGTGTCGGGTTAAGAACCAGAATAATTCTAAGAGATTCAACCGAAGAAGTTCATTTTTCCTTCTTGTACCAAATAGAACCAAAAGGCTTTGAAGATGCCATAATAGATGAACATTGGGTGAAAGTCATTAATGGATAATTAGATCAAATTGAAAATAATGAGACCCAAGAATAAGAATGTTATTGACACAACATGGGTATTCATAAACAAACTAAATGAAGAAGGACAAGTTGTCAAACACAAGGAAATATTGGTGTGCAAAGGTTATGCATAGATTGACGGAATAGTCTTTGAAGAAAAAATTTCTCCTGATGCATGAATGGAAGCAATCAGACTATTCTTGGCCTATGCTTGTGCTGAAAATGTTAAAGTATATAAAATGGATGTGAAATCAACATTTCTAAATGGAGAGCTTGAAGAAGAAGTATAGATTGAACAACCATATGGATTCTCACTTTTAGATAATAGAGATTATGTCTGCAAATTAAATAAAGTTGTTTATGAACTCAAGCAGGCTCCCAGGGACTAATATTCAAGATTGGACAAATATCTGCAACAATAAGGTTTGAAAAGGGGTAGTGTGGACAGTAATCTTTATATAAAAATTGAGAATGAAAAAATGATAGTTGTTGAAGTATATTTTGATGACATTATTTTTAGAAGCAATGATGAAAAAATGAGTCAACAATTTTCTAAGGATATGCAAAAGGATTTTTATTTTTTATTTTTTTTGTAACTAGGGGAATCAGCAACTAGGAAGGGGATGGTACCCATGTGACATGGGGTCCAGGGAACCAATCCCATCCACTACCACTATACCCCTAGGTGCACCCACACATCCCGCAAGCATGGGGCATGGGTAAGTCGGGGTGATTTGAACTCGTGACCTCCATTTACAACATTTCCTTCATATCAAGCGAATCGTCGGTTGAGCTACACCTCTGTGAGTAAAAAAGGAATTTTAAATGTCTATGCTTGGAGAATTATCCTTTTTCCTCAGATTGCAGATATTTGAATTGGGTAATGGCATCTTCATCTCTCAATCTAAGTATGTGAAAGAGATGCTGAATAAATTTAATAGGGAAGACTGCAAATCAGTTTGTACACCCATGGTCACTAGGTGCAAGTTAAGTAAAGAGGATGAAGTTGAGGAAGTAGATAAAATACTACATAGATCGATGATTGGAAACCTGTTATATGTAATTGCCTCAAGACTAGATATCATGCAATCTGTTGGACTTGTTGCAAGATTTCAGGAAGAACCCGAGGAAACACATGTTCAAGAAGTTCAGGATTTTTTAGGTATTTGAAAGGTACCATAAATTGGTTTGTAGTATCCACGAAGTAAATATAAAAACTTAGTGGCATACACTGATGCAGACTGGGCAGGTAGTGTAGATGATAGAAGAAGTACTAGTGGAGCTTCATTTTCTTAGGAAATTGCCTTGTATCTTGGATAAGGAAAAAAAACCACCAATCACACTATCTACGACAGAAGTATAATATATTGCAATGGCTTCCTATTGTGCACAGGTACTATGGATGAAACAAACTTTGAAGGATATGCAAGTAAATATTGATCAACCAATAAAAATTGTATGCAACAATACAATCGTAGTCAGTATCTCCAATAATCATGTTATACACTGCAAGACTAAACATATTCCCATCAAGTATCACTTTGTGAGAGAGCAGGTTACCGAAAATATTGTCAAGCTAGAATATGTTGATACTAAAGAACAAATTGTGGATATATTTACAAAACCTCTCCCACAAAACACGTTTGAATATCTCAGGGAAAAACTGGGTGTGATCCTTAATCCGCAACATAATGATAACCTTGACAAGAAGGCATAAATACTGACGAAATTTGGTAATGATCAGTTGCAACAATAGGAAGATTGCATGAAAATTTGCACAATGAATGATGAAATATTGTTATGTCGGGAACAAAATATCAAGATACAAAAGGAGATAACAACTGTACAAGGGGAGTGTATCTGAGATTCCTATGAAAACAGAGTACGGATTGAAAGGTATCTGCACATAAAATTCAGTAAAAGGATGAAGCATGAAGACAGTGGAAGTTGTCTTAGTAAGCAAATAAATGAAGTCCAGCGTAAAACAGAAGAAAGGAGTACCAATAATTGCACAGTGATGGCACCTCTTTTCCATTGATGTCAAAGTGGGAGAAAGAGCATGAAGCTGATCATGAAGCATGCGATCAGCGCAACAATAATAGAAAGCTGAAAAAGTATTGACATCATAATGTGAAGATGTCAAAGGCTCAAACTAACAAAGAACAATGAGGGAGTACACACAGTGGGAGTATTGCAAAAAGTATAGATGAAGCATGAAGCATACAAGCATCAGGATATGATTATGCACAACTTCATAAGGTGTTGACATCAATGCCAAAGGGGGATATTGTTGAACTTTGGTTGTCATTGATGTCAACTGGTGTCAAAGAGGATTTAGTATTCCTTTTCCAACTTGAAGAAATATATGAAAGCCACCTTGAAGAAGTATATTTTTATGCCAGTTTAAAGAAGTACATGAAAGACACTTTGAAGAAGTATATGGATTCTAGTATGAATAAGTATATCTGGAAGTGCATCTAGCTTGAAGAAATGTGGTATAGGTGCAGGTCTCAAGTCCACCCAGTCATAGTCCCTCAAGGTAAAATCTAAAGAGTTGGTTGGACAAAAGGTAAGGAGTGTGCAAGAAAACCAAAGGGTTGATTGGATAAGGATCGATAGTGTGCAAGTAGCTTGGAATAAGAAATGGTCGAATAGTTATGCTAATCCCAAAAGCATGCAAGACTCACCAATGTGAAGAATATTTTAGTTGTTGAAATGTGCATAATCATTAAGAAGGTTGTAGCAGTTGAATATGTCAAGTGCGCAAGTCCCACAAGTGATGGTACATCATGGGCATAATACCACACCGCAAGGGTGAAATTCCCACTAAGGCGAGGACCATGTATGCGCAAGACCCACAAGAGATGACACCTCAACGACATAGAACATTAAAAGTGGCAAAAGCATGAACCACAAAGCAAAGAAGAAAGGACACCACAACTAACTTGTGGACACTAAAATCCACGCATGACAAGTATAAATAAGACGCAAGTTGGAGGTTTGAATTAATATTGAGATCAAGCATGAAGAGTTTGTAAGAGGAAAGTTGTAAGATACATATTTATAATTTTTGGGGCATGAAGGGCTCATGGAACCAGAACAAGATGATCTAGTAGAGAGTCGAGCGGGCACAAGCAGAGAAATGGAATAGTTGATAGTGTGCAGAATGATGTTGTGAATCTATGATAGTTGCGTGAAGACAGAAGGAAATATTATAGAATATGTGGAAGTGCATGAAGACTGAATGATAGTATCGCAGAAAGCACACTGACAGTCACAGATGATTTAAGACATAATCGTAGAGATAGATTTGAAGTATATCTTGTGATGCACGTAGTGAAGAAGTTTATTTGATGCACGAAGATTGAGTTGATGTGTGAAAAATATTAAAGAATTCCATCGGACACGCTAAGACAGAACTTTTGCATGGTGAAGGAAGCGCATTATGACAAGGATGATCTAAGACAAGGGTGTTAAACCAAAAGGATGAATCATATGATGCACATAAGGTCACATATTATTTGAAGATTGTTGCACCAAGATAGAACGGACATATCTCTGAAGGTTCGTAGTTCCATTTGATACTAGTGTGTGAAGTCAGAACAACATATTATTAGTTGATGTGCAGTATCAGTTGAGATTGTAGATGCGCAGTAGAAGAATGCAATATTGAACCTTGGCGCAGACTGCAGAATTTGATGAAGTTGCACACAACATATGAAGTGCGATGTCAATTGAAGTGAAGTGTTGAGTGTGACATTAGAGGAAATTTCAATTTAAAATGGGCCTTCCAGATATAATACAAATTCCATGTCATCATGTATTAGCCAATCAAAATGCTTTCAAATTAAAAAAGGGAGCACCTAAAAAAATTGGAGGGAAAAAATAAAAACTACTTTTTTGGATCATATTTTCAACTTATCTCCTTGTAAGTTTACTCAAATTTCAAGCGGGAGGACCGGTTGGATGCATAATTAAATTATGCATCCAACGAGTATGCATGTTGCATACTTTTAACAACATCCGCACTATGAAAAATCGAAAATACATTAAAAAATGTGTTTTATGTCACTAGAAACACGTTTTTTAATGTATTTTAAAGTTTTCATGGTTTGGATGTTGTTAAACATATCCAACATGGATACGCGTTGGATGCATAATTTAATTATGCATCCAACGAGTCCTCCCGCTTGAAATTTGAGTAAACCTACAAGGAGATAAGTTGAAAATACTATCCAAAAAAGTAGTTTTTTTACTCTCTCTCTACTATTATTTTATTATTTTCTTATTATTTTCCTTAGGAGGCCCATTTTTTTCCCAAATTTCATCTAATGATTAAAGTGATGTATATATCACAGTGAAAGAAATACTACAACTTATAGAAGGTGCGCACAACATAAAGAACAACAGTTTATCAGAAGTACACGTGGATCATAATTTCAGCAGAGCAATATCGTCTTCTTATATATATGGGCGGCAGGACGGGGGAAGGGCCTGGGGGTCATAGCCTCCTTCCAGATAGTGCCGGTAAATCAGGGAGTTGATTCTTCCTTCAGGTTGGTACCTGTAAAACCAAGGGTTCAGTTCCTCCTTCCAGTTGGTGTTGGAGAACTTAGGAAGTTGGTGCTTCCTTGAATGTAATCTTTTATTATAAGAGAGCATTCCATGGTTTTCTCCTGTTTTGGTTTCCATGTAAAAATTATGTGTGTTGTGATCATGTGATGTTGAATGTTTTATTTATGGTGGATGCATAATTAAAGATCAATAATAATCAGTTAAGAAGTTAAAAATTGTTCATAACTAAGCTAATACTGATTCACCCCCCTCTTAGTATTAAATAGATTCCAACACTAGGATGATATCTCATCATTCAAGAAGTTTAAAAAGGTGGTGTTTAATGAGTATAGATGCTTCCTACTTAGGAACCATAGGTATTGAACTACCAAAAAACATCCTTTCAATGGGAAAGAAGGGATTAGAACAAAACCACGAAGAAAGACACCTCAACTATGGATGTTGGAATATAATAGAAATTGTCAAGGTAATCAATTCATCTATGTATCATATGTAATGTTATACACGTTATTATTATTATTTTTACTATATATAACTATTATTGTTGTAATTTTATTTATGTTTCATAAAGGTCATCAAGGAATTAATGGGCCTCCAAGAGGAATGAAGAGTTACCCCATCCAATTCAGTAGGATTCCTTATTATGAGCACCTACAAATAACTCATTTGTTTGATAAAATGCATATTCAAGAGAATGTAACATAAACATTATGGAGATTCTTAGATGGGATTAAAAAGGAAAAATTGTCAAAGTTTGTAGTGAAATTAAAGAATCCAATCATGTAATGCAAAATTTGATTCATTCTGATAGTGATGGACAACCAAAAAATCTTCATAGTTATTTACAGAGTAGGAAAGGAATTTTGTAAAAGAGGTCATTCAAAAAAAAAAATCCCACTAGAGTTTCTTAAGACATAAATAATATCTTAATGAGGAAAGTTGAATTTGGTGGGGTAGAAACTCATGACTAGCATACCTATTTCTTTTCTAAAGCTTGATATCTTTTGAAATTAAAAATAGAGAGACACATTAGTGGTTGTGGCTGGTGTTAGGCTGAAATATTATCGTTTAATTCCATTATAGTATTTTCCCAACCATTTAATTTGTCAATCCGAGGTTCGTAGGCTTACGAAGCACATGCAAAGTACATGCGCGACTGAAGTGAAATTAATCTAATCTAACCCCCCCTGCTAATGGCTAATTTCTAATCTAATTCCCCCTTAAGCTGAAACACACAATTGCTAATCTAATTCCCCCTTAAGCTGAAACACACCACACTACTGAAAGTAAATTGCATAAAAGAAAGACAACATATGAAGAGCAACCAAACAATACATGTGAGCTCACATTAACAATAAAGATAACTTAATTTACATCACAAGAATCAATATCAAATCATGAAAGCATCAACACTAATATTATGAACAAAAGCTGAGAATCCCCTTCTCCATATTACAAAGTCAAGACTAACTTCTACAATTTGAGACTAATCTCCTCCTAATCTACTACTGTCTACATATCATCTCCCAAAATGAAGAGAGAGCACTCTCTTTTATACATGAATTTCTTTGAGAAGGAGATAACGATCTCATAATGATAGATCCACTATTCTCTCAACCACTCTCAACTAATTTTCTATGATTACAAAATATGATCCATTCAAATCCTCCACATGTCTCTCAAAAATTCTCCACATGTTTCTCATACATCCTAAATAAGATATGCCAACCAAATCTCCATGATCTTCTCCTTGGAATATTCTTTGAATAACTATCTCCATGAAGTGGAGGAGATATTCGAGGAGTCTTTCTTTGAATTGATCCTTCCATATTCCTACACATTACAAAGCTCATCCATACTTGAGATATTAGTGAAAAACATGTTATTTTCTAATATTTAATCATAAATTCACTTATAATACTAAAATGAATAAAGTGGAAAATAATAAGATGAAACTCAAGTATATGTATGGAAATCATACGATGAAAGGTTAGTGGGACGATGAAATGTGAAGAATAGTAGAAGGTAAGGTGGATGAAAATAGGACATTTCTGAGTCCCAACAGCTAGATGACCACTCGGAAAACCAGCTTAGACACAAATCCAATGCTTTTCCACTAATTTACAAACTAAATTACTGCTATAGAGGCCATTAGTGCTAATGTATTTACTTAAGCAAGAGTCTCGAGAGTAATAAAAACTAAGAAAAATAGACATACTTCCACACAGTTTGGGGTTAATAACCTAAAGATTCAAAATTGGAGTTGAAAATCAAAATTATGATTAATATGGGAAGGCCTAAGAAACCTAAAAGTAGAATGACCAAATAGTAACACCTACCAAGAAACAAAACCAACTATAGAGTCAATCATCATAAAAAATGATAAGATGAGGAGTCTTTTGCAAACCTTTTAGATCATGTTTCCTCTTAGGACAGGTTCAATGACAAAAGATCAAACCTGGGTCACCAACAGGGGCCAACTAATTGAAGAAGACAGAATTAGTCAATTTGTGAGCCAAAACATTGATATTGGGGGATTTGGCCATTTTGTTAAGCCATCCTCCAATTTTATCCATACGCCTAGCTAAGATGACATTTGACTCCCCCTTCGACCATTTTACTTGTGCGCCCTCCATCAACGCACAGACCAAAGGAGATTTGGTGAACCAAATAAGAGTAAAAGTCTTGACAAAGTGATTTTACCTTGTGTGAGAAGAGTTTGGGCCATCCATCAACCTCCCTAGATTAGCAATCAGGCTCTCAATGTTGGGGCACTCTGAATGTTAATAACCTAGTCCTCCATGTTCCTTAGCTACACTGGACTGAGGGAGAAAATACCAGAGTAGGAGGATTTGAATTTCTCTTGTTCACTGAGCACCCTTGGCATATGTGATCACTGAGCTCTTGTAGGAACCTTTCTATTCATTTTCTTAGATCATACCATAGTGCTCCCTGATACAATGCTAGATAAGAGATAGTAGGATCACATTGTGAAGCAAGAGAGTGGAAGAAAGAATAGTTTCATAAATTTTCCCAGTCAACATTGGAATGGGGATTATAATTCTACCTTACAGAATGATAGCATCGATTCATAGTGCATGCCATAATGGTTTCTCACCAAGTCATACAAAGATCAGGTACTATTAGCACAAATCTACTTTGACCAAGGTTCACATAACTATATACCAACAAAACTCAAGATACTGGCTCGAAAGGGTCTAGCCCTTTTAGAAACACCTGTGAAGAAGATGAGTTCTCACCCAAGGTATCTATGGGAGCTGCAGGAACCAATTTTTTGCAATTGTGAAGGGTTGCGACAAGAAAATAACATCCGTAGTATTCCAAACTTCAACAGAAATATTTACTTAACAAATTTCCGATTTGCATATATATTTCATTTAGCTATTGTAACTTATACTCATTGACATGCCATTCATACACATTGATCCACAATTATTCAACAATACACAAATGGATAACATCATATACATCACATCATCACAATGAACACTAGATGTAACGTGGAAACCCAAACGATAGAAAACCACATAAGCACTTTCTTTATTAATGAGTCACAATCAAAAAAAGCACTTCATGTTTCAAAATGACTTACATATTTTATCTTTTTTTCACAAGGGATCTACGCACACATCCTACAGATCATGCGACTCTAGTTCTCATATCATTCAATATATTCTACATACAAAACATAGCTCACCAAAAGAGTGAATATTGATCGGCTAATGACTTACCCCCACATTGGCTAACCAATTCACTAACAACCCGAAAATCCCAACCCTTTACATATTTATAGGGTGCACATAGCTTTCCCCGTTCCCACTACTCCACTACTCAACTACCCCACTCATAAATGTAAGTGGAAAAAATTCCTAAATAACTTACTTAACTCCGCCCTTTACATAATCAAAATACTCAACTTCCTGGATTCTCGGCCGCTTCATTAGAGTTGACTCCTCTTCTCTAGACCACTTCACCTTGGCCCTATTCACACCAAAACTGTGCAAAAATTTACCCCAAAACTTTACCTGTCCCAACAGGCCCCCAATGCTGACAAGTGGCTCGTCCCGAGCCACTTCAGGTCTATTCCATTGGTGCTTTCCATTGTGACACAAACTGTCCATAGGTATCTCCTGCCGACTTAGCAATTTGTTTGACCTTCACAGCATGTTCTTCCAAGTCCATAACTACCTACGCAATTACCCCAACATGCACTTCCTGTACATCTAACTGATTTGTTTTCTTTATTTCCTCAAGCTTGGCCTTAATAATATCAGAGACCCTGAATGCTTCATTTTGCAAGGACTCCACCTTCTCACTTATTCTTTGTTGCTATTTCCATAACTAATTGATTTCCATTTCAACTTGTTTATTTTCCTCCACTTTGGTTATCATTTCATGGGGTGGAAATGTCGTTATGAACTCTTTGAGCTTTGCAACTCTCACTTGGGAATTTTCTAGTTTTTTGGTTGCTTCTTGCAATGGTTCATTGTCCATAAGTGTTTCCCAGTCCTATGCACTCTCACTAAACAACCCGGCATAGTCTTCCTCAGATTGCCTGATTTCAAGTAAGGAGGCCTTTGTATCATTGTCTCATTGATCAAGTACCTTCTGAGGTGTACTTGGTGTCAACTGGGATTCCAAATCTCAAATTTTCTCCTTTAACGAGATTTTCATTTCTCCAATATCACCAACAATACATTTCATCGCAAAAAATTCGGTAGGAAATATATCTTGATATTCATGTAGTAGGTTGGTAAGTTTTCCTACATTCTCGTCATCCTAGTAATCAACAATATTATCAAATTTAGGATTTTCACTTGAACCAATATTTACCTTCTTTCTCTTCAGTGGGTACAAGAATTTATCAGTCTTGATTTAAGGGCCCTGCAACTTTCGACTTCTTTCTGTCTCTGGGATATTCACATCCCACGAGTCATCATCTGGTTCACCATAGATATTATAACATTCCATTACTTGCTCAAGTGTCACAGTCCATTGTGGCAGACTAAATAGCTACAAGGGTATTTTTCCATTAATTTTAGCCTTAATTATTTGCAGAGCTTCATTTATTGATGGGTTCTCATCTTCATAACTAAATTTATTCATAAATTGATAGCCATACTTTCCCAATTTTTTATGCCTTATCGTAGTTCCAACGACATATACCAGCTTCATGGTATCATATATAAATGTCATGTCCCCCCATTGATGATCATTGGATTGAGTTCCTAACCCAATCAATCCCTTGGGTTGAGGAGAAAATATCATTTACTTGGGGTTAATTTTGAAAGTTCAGACATTAATTAATTAATTAAGAGGTGTTGAATTTATTTTCTTAAAGTTTGATATGCACTTGATGAAAAGTATTTTTCATTAAATATTTATTTTTATTTTGGAATAAAGTGGATAATTCTCCACAAGTGTTCCTTAGAGGATAAGGTTGACTAAGAGGTAACTTGCAAGATAAGAAAAAATAAAACAATCAAAGCAACGAAAGTAGGAAAATGATAAGAAAGCAGAATAAAACAACACATATCGAGAAAAATAGAATAAAGCAGAAAAGCGAGACAAAGCAGAAAAGCAGGACAAAGGCAGAAAAGCAGGATAAAGCATAAAAGTAAGAAAAAGTAGAAAAGAAGGGTAAGGAAGAAAAGCATGGAAAAAGCAGGACAAAGTAGGAAAAGGTAGGATAAATCAAAATCAAAAGTAGAAAGTAAAGCAAAGCAGAAAGCAAGGCAACAGCTAAAGCAGAAAGCAGAAAGAAAAGCAAAACAGAAAGCAAGGCAAAAGCTAAAGAAGAAATCAAAGAAACCTTATCCACTCCATGATGGAGACTTAGCCTATCTTACTTGCTCAACAAGTCACCTAAATCTATTAAAGTAGGATTACAACTCCATTTCACATCTTTCAACAGTTTGAGTTTTGGAGTGAGTGCAATTGTGCCTCAGAGACTTGGGAGATGTGCCCCTAGACCAAGTTGGGATATGTGCCCCTTCTTCCTATGAGCGTATGATGGTATTCATCCATTATCATTGAGTTTTATTTTAGGTCCTGAATTATTCACCAATGGATTACAATCCTGTGACAGAATTTTGATAGCCATTCATGCAGATCTATGAGTGATTTCCTAGTTTTCTTGATGTAAGCAATTCTTCTGGTTGTATCTCATTCTTGAGAACTACTTGATGTATGAATCATCTACTTATGTATTATATGAATGTAGTAATGAATTTATTATGTCCAATATGAAGTTATACTGAATAAAATTTTGATTCTCATACCTCTTCTTGCACCTAGTCTAGATTTCAATAAAAAATGCCTAGTTTCCAGAATGTGTTTGATAAATGAATGATTATTGATCCAAATGACATGGTTTCTATTTCTTATTTTAGTTATGATTTTATATGACTCAACCCAATATTGACATCATAAATCTGTGATCCTTCCTGACTTTTCTAGACGTCCTAAAATTGGCCTAGTAGTGCAATCCTAGAAGGCAATTTTCATTGTATGATTGTGAGAATTGCTCAGAACATTACCAAAATTTATGGAGTGAACCAAGACTTTCCATTGACTAATATTTGATGTTATTTACCCTCCCTGAGTCACAATCCTTCACCATTATGCATAATTGAATTACTAATTTGCATATGTTGGGGTTCCTAAGAGCATTAGACTAGATTTCAGCCTTGCTTATTTCTAAACATTAATTGTCCCAATACTTTGTTCATAGGTACTATCATCTAGCATAGTCACCCTCCTATCCAAAATACTTGATTTTTCCTATCTATAGTCAAACTAGCCAACTGAATCTATTTTTTACATTGAGTCTTCCAAGGGAGCGAGTTAGTGTATCACCAGTCCTAATTAGTACATTACAATGGTATCAGAGCACTGTCCTTGGATCATCCTGTGGAAAGTAAATCTCAGATGAATAAATATCTCAAAACTATCTTCAAGTTGCAGTTATAGAACTAGATATAGTCATGGAAGATGAAGGCTTTGAGTTGTACAAGGAAGAAGAAATCATTTACATTGATGGAGGCCTATCAAGAGATGAGGATGGTTACATTTGTGAACATATGTATAGTGAATACCAATGGTATGAAACACCGATGGCTAATACTAAAAAGGATGTAGCAAAAGTGATATTTGCGTGTGAAAAATTGCCCCACCACTACTAGGAGTATCTATCCTTGGGAGAAGAGATTCATAAATCCATTTCCTTCAAAGATTATTTTTATTGTAGATTTGGATTCGAACCCAAGGATGTATATGAGAACTCTTTTGAGAGCATCAAACCATCCATGGAGGAACCAAGTTTTTCTACTACCCCAAGCAAAGAAGAAGAAAGAGGAATCAAAAGTAAAGCCTCATTGGATGCCATTGTTTCTAGCATGAAGAGACTTTTTGGATTCTCTTGAAGCAAATTCTACATTAATATTGATTCTAAGGTTACCCAGGAGCAAGATGCATCAGCTAGCTTGAAGGAGAAAAATCATAGTAACAATCAACCATCAAAGGAGAGGAGCAACAATCTTCCGAGAGAAGAGCCGTGTGGTTCCTCTAATGAATGCATTGAGCAAGAAAAAAAACACTTCAAGCTAAGGAATAAAGGTAAATATGATTTTTGTAGCAGCAATTCCTTCTTGAATCAATCTGAAAAATATCCCACTGAGTTAATCACAAAGTAGATTAAGGAACACCCTAAGAGGGTAGGCCAAGCCACCATGCAAGAGGTTTTTCACAGTATTGAGATTGAATCCAATCATGGACACCCAAGATTCTTTGTTGGAGAGTTTGAGATCCATACAAGGGATATGGAAGATGGGATTGATAGAGGAAAAACCACTTGTGGAGTAGATTTGGAGGAAGATAAAAGATCAACCCTTCAAGCATTCTCAGAACATTATTATGTAGGAAAAGACAACTACACTCTAGTTGAGAGTGAACCTGGAGATTTGGTGGAGGATCGTACCATCACCACTCCATATCATGAAAAGATAAAGGTGTCACAAAGGTTTACAACCATTTTAATTTTTACATTCACCAAATTTCGTTGTTTCATCTTGATAGGGAAACCACTTCCGGTGACAAGGTTGGCAAAAAATATCCTTCTAGTGTTGAGATCCAAATTTTTGAGAAGGTTGAATGTTTAGAAGAGAGTTTGCATGACTCTCAAGATTTGCATGAGCACACGTGTGATCAGATATGTGTGGCTAGTATTTCACATGAAATTATGAAGCAGCATCATGTCCAAGGTAAACATGAGGAGTCTTCATATTTACAAGTTCTTGATGAAAGCATTGACGTGTAAGATGATTGTCAGGCACCTGTTTCACTCCAGAGAGATTATGAGCCTATCTCATGTAAGGAATACTTATCCCTGATGAATATGGCTGATTACATCCCATTTGGATAAGAAAGAAAATAATCCTATTCATCATTGAATTGGATGGATAGCTACATCACCAAGATGGAGACCCAAGATTGAGCAATACTAGCTCACATTGATAAGAGTAATTTTTGCATTAGTGATTGATCTATTGTTGCATTTGAGTTTGTTATGTTCTATAAGCAGCATATAAGGAATCTATGGCTGCAATATGATGCTTTCCATACATTTCCATTCATACCTTGGAGGAAAAATTACATAGCAGATGAGGAGTTATCTCATGGCATGATATTCAGAGTGAAGCATGGTGACATTGTGAGGGCTACTGAGGGACTCGACACCATTCAAGGCACAAGTATGGACTACTTACATCAAATTGAGTTCATATGGAAGTCAATACAACAACATGTGAAGGTTCTTTAATACCTTCCACCAGGTAGACTACCTGACAAGGTGAAGAAGCATAAGGATGAATTGAGGATGGATGTACAATCCATCAATTTCTTTCATTACAAGCATTTGAAAAGATTCAAGGAATAATACATGTGGAGGCTAGGATTCAAGTACCATTGTGGGCACATTGAGTTTCTATTCATGCTCCTTGGCTTGAATTATACACCTACTACATTTCATCCTTGCATGAACACCATGGTAGATGAACAAATTTGTAAGTATGTTTCCCAATTTTCTAATGATATGTCTGTTTGCAGCAAGGTTTGGAAAGGATGCTTGGATATTGTGCTAACCCTTATGGTAGAGTTATCCTTCTGTGCAAATGGATCCAAGTACGAGAGGGAAGAGATTGAGATCATGAACCTTAATCATATGGATGTGCAAGTTAGTACCAACTTGCATGATGGGACAATTTGGGATACTCATGGTGGACCAAGTTCAAGAAGCAACACAAGAGGCTTCTTTAGCTTCTCACAAGTAAGCATTAAGGAAAAAGTTTCTTGCTAGATAGGAGAGGCCAAAATGATGATTGAAGAGATGATGGGAGTGAGGGTTGGTTGTGTCATACCTACACTACCAAGTTCCACTCACCCATTCATACTACAATGGGGTGTCACAAAAGAAGGCATAGAAGAAAATTTGATGGAGATTGGGAATATCAATGTTTCTGAAAGAAGAAGGTTGCAGCCATATGAGAAGCATGACATCATGAAAGCCATCATGCATGTTATGGACTAGTTCAAATCAGTTTTAAAGGAGAACAGATGGGTGGTCAAATATGAGCACAAATGTGGGATGCATTACATGATACCAATGAAGCTTAAGGATTGGAAACCAAGCTTGGTAAGTGAAGTCCAAGTTTATAAATCTGATCATGAATGCAAGAATATAGTAGTAGAGGTTCTTCTTTATTCATAGGGATTACGTGTTTTGGAAAGTCATTTAGTAGAAAAGTATCACAAAGGAATATTTGCAGATGAGATGCTAAATGGTTGGGTTCAAGAAGAAAATTTTGACATCATGGAGGAAGGCATCTTTTGGGTGCCAAAATCATTTTTTATGGAAGGGTTTATGGGGGTTTCCCACAGTTTTTTCCTAATTAAGAAATTCCTTAAATGGGGAGTTGCATTGCTTGCTTGGAAAGAATTTACATTGTTTGAGTGTGAATTTGGAGGAATAAATCAAATGTATCTTAATATCATGCTTGAGAAAGGTGAAGCTGATGTATACATGGAGAGGATTCACTCCACCCTTATTTTTTCCATCCCCAAATATGTGCACAAGAGATTGTAGCTCCGTGAGAAGCATTATCCACACCATGACAAGGATATGCTATCCCATATGTGTGCATTTGTTGAATGCATATTTGAGGGTGAGATTGAACTCAATGAATGGAAGCAAAAATGGTTTTCATGTGATTCGATGGATGAGATGATTCATGAAGAACCAAATATGACATTCATCCACTTTAAAGACCCTATCCACTTAGTGCCCGATTCAATCTTAAAGGAGGATATTTTGGGAGTTGTTCATGTTCCACTCTTAGTTAGTCACCATGATTGTTTGGATACTCACCTGAGAGTAAGTAAGAGGTTTCCATGGATGGGATCCAAAGAAGATGCATTGGATCATATAGAAGAGTGCAGCATATGCCAACACCATGTGATGGAGTATGCTTTCTTGGTTGGCCATATTGATCGACAACAACAGTTTGGTGGCAGTGTACAAGTTTCTCAACCCCATGTTTTTTCATTGCTTGAGGACAAGAAATATTGGGATTGGAGGATTGTCATGTCCCCTCATTGATGATCACTGTATTGATTTCCTAACCCAATCAATCCCTTGGGTTGAGGAGAAAATCTCATTTAATTGGGGTTAATTTTGAAAGTTCAGACATTAATTAATTAATTAGGAGGTGTTGATTTTATTTTATTAAAGTTTGATATGCACTTGATGAAAAGTATTTTTCATTAAATAGTTATTTTTATTTTGTAATAAAGAGGATAACGCTCCACAAGTGTTCCTTAGAGGATAAGGTTGACTAAGAGGTAACTTGCAAGACAAGAAAAGATAAAGCAGTCAAAGCAAGGAAAGTAGGAGAAGGAGAAGAAAGCAGAAAAGAAGGACAAAAGCAGGACAAAGAAGAAAAGAAGTACAAAACCGGGACAAAGGAAGAAAAGAAGGATAAAACAAGAAAAATAAGGACAAAGTAGAAAAGCAGGGTAAGGCAGAAAAGCATGGAAAAAGCAAGACAAAGCAGAAAACTAGGTAAAAGAAGGATAGAAAATCAAAAGTGGGATAAATAAAAATAAAAGGAAAAAGAAAAAGAAAAATCAAAAGCAGAAAGAAAGGCCAAATCTAAAGCAGAAAGCAAGGGAAAAGATAAAGAAGAAAGAAAAGCAACCTTATCCACTCCATGAGGGAGCCTTAGCATATCTTAATTGATCAACAAGTCACCTAAATATATAAAATGAGGATTACAACTCCATTTCACATCATTTTCTAGTTTGAACTTTGGACTGAGTGCAATTGTGCCTCAGAGACTTGGGAGATGTGCCCCTAGTCCAAGCTGGGAGATGTGCCCCTAATTACTGTGAGACGATGATGATATTTAGAAATTATCATTGAGTTTTATTGTAGGTCTTGAATTCTACACAAGTGGATTATGATCATGTGACATAGTTTTGATATCCATTCACGAATATCTATGAGTGATTTCCTAGTTTCCTGATCTAAGCGTTTCTCCTGGTTGTATATCATTATTGAGAACTCTTTGATGTATGAATTAGATAATTATGGATTATATGACTATAATAATGAATTTATGATGTCCAATCTGAATCTATACTGAATAAAATTCTGATTCTCATAGCTCTTATTGCACCTAGTCTAGATTTCAATAAAAAAGAGCTAGTTTCCAGAATGTATTTGATAAATGAATGAATATTGATCCAAATGAGATTATTTCTATTTCTTATTTTATTTAATATGTTAGACGACTCAACCCAATCCTGATATCAGAAATTCGTGAGCCTTCTTGACTGTTTTGGAAGTCTTGAAATTGGCCCAATGGTGCAATCCTTGAAGGAAATTTTCCTTGTATGATTGTGAGACTTCCTCGGAACATTACCAAACTTTTTGGAGTGAAAAAAGACTATAAATTGACTTATATTTTATATTATTTATCCTCCATGAGTCAGAATCCTTCACCATTATCTTTCATTCAATGCATAGTTGAAGTACTAGTTTGCATGTGCTGGGGTGCCCAAGAGCATTGGAGTAGATTTAATACTTGCTGATTTCAAAACATTAATGGTACCAGTACTTTCTGCATAGGTAATATCAGATAGAATAGTCACCCTCCTATCCAGAATACTTGGTTTTTCCTACTGTTAACACCCAAAAAGTGCTCACTAGCTCATTTCCTTATTCACATGACCCATTTGTCAACTTTTTCACCATTTGAGCCTCTAAAGCCAACAAAAGGTCACCAAAAGACCTTAATACACCCCTTTTTCCACTCAAAATGAGTATTTTTCCTAAAAAAACATAAAAAAGCCCTCAAAAAGGGTCCAAAATTCCCAAAAATATTAAAAAGGGAATAAAAATAATAAAAATATTCAAAAAAGGAAAAAGGAGGGAAAAAGTACCTAAACCATGTTGGTCAATACCATTGGTTTCCTCAAAACCATAATGGTATTCCCCACCACCAAAAACTATAAAAAGGTGGTAGGGGCTCCTCACTTTACATCCATCCATCTTCCTATCCTCATGCTGCCAAAATCTCCCTTGAGCTTTTGGCCATTGTAGCAACCTTGGAGAAAGGGCCCTTTGGAGTTTGGAGCCGATCACCCTTGGAGCTACTCAACAACCTTCATCACTTGGAGGTATTATTATTGCAAGCACTTGCTTGCCCCCATTTTCAATACAAAGTTATTTTTTCTATTTCTTGTTCTTGTTTTTCAAATTCAAAAGTTTATTATGATATGCACATGCTAGTTTAGTTTAGTTTTAGATTTAGATTTAGTTTATTGTTTTTGCTTAATATTGAAACTGCTGCTACTAGTTAGCAGGTGCCCATTGCACTAAGCTTGGTTGCAAAACCAAGCCAACAGTTTTTGGCGACTCCGCTGGCTTGAATCTTTAGATCTCAAAATTTTATTTTTGCTTTAGATCTTAATTTTTGTTCATTTTAGACAGTTTAAATCATAGATCTGCCATTCTAGACAGCAGATCTATTGCTGCTCTGAATTTTGCCCCTTTTTATTGCCATTAACAGCCCGAAATAGTCATTTTCGGGTTCGTTTTTCGACGTCGGCGTAGGGCTTTCGCCTCGCGGCTTTTTGCCCAACAATCGCGCGGCTCATCGTGACTACGCGACTCTTTTTTGCACGGCTCACCGCGGCTTCGCGGCCAATTTGCGCGCTGCACATCGCGGCTTCGCGGACATTTTCCGCGCTGCACATCGCGACTGTGTGACGAAATCCCGCGCTGCACATCGCGGCTTCACTGCTGAAACCCGCGCGGTCCATCGCGGCTGTTCTGTCAAAACCCGCGATGCCAATTTTTTCACTTCGGCCAATCCGTTAAAAAATTAATTTTTTACTGTATTTTCTGCCCACTTAGCTATTTTACAGTATCAAAAAATTCCTACATTATTATAGCCATTTAATCTTTTTACTATTTAGAATGCACACTTTAAAAAGTCTTTTTAAAAATTTTCAGAAATTGAAAGAAGGATTTATTTGCATTTTATCTAGATAAAAAAATTTTACTGTTTACTTCTTTGATATTTTGCCCAGAGCAGAATTTTAAAAGAATTCCATTTATTCCTTAAAGAAGTCATATTATTTGCTTTCTTATTTCAAAAGATCCTTTGTTTTTTGAATAGTTTTTGCAAAGCACTTAATTTCCATTTATTTCTTGAAGAAGTCATATTATTTGCTTTCCTATTTCAAAAGATCCTTTGTTTTTTGAATAGTTTTTGCAAAGCATTTCATTTCAGTTTAAATACCACACGTGCACCCACTCAAACACATAATTTAAACTGAGCCTTAAAATTTACCCTAACTTCAAACCAACTTTTAACCCCACTTGGGGAGCACTTAAAAGAACTTTGTAGCTAGGTAGAACTGAGGGGATAGATGTTCCAATAACACCCCTCAGTTATTACATTTGAGACATAGCTATTGTCCATTAGGGAACCAAAATCTCCTAGTATTTTTTGGCACGGTCACAACCAGTTTATCGGAAGGCCTCTCCCCTAGGAGGGTTGAAGTCGCGAGGATGGTTCCGGAAGCCTGAGTGGAATACCGAAATCCATTCAGTAACCGAAGGGCTACCATTCACAGTTCTCGGGATATCCCTGTATGGGGGTATTGCGGTAAAAGGACCAAACGACAGATTTACCTTTTCTGGACGTGTCATGAACGGAGTATCCTAGTTGCCATTCTTTAGGATTGATTAACCAGTGTCCCTCCCGGTAGGGGGATATCTAGCCGTTGATTCAACACTCAATATTATCTGACTTGGATTTCATGACCTTGCAGAGAATATCATTTGTTGATTCACAATACTTTTAGTTAGGTGTTTGCATGATACAATCCACCTTTGGTCTAGTAGCACCTCTTTTTTCTAGAAGCCATTTGACTGTTGGTATTCTAACCATTTTTGTTGTATCCCTCCTTTTATTTTAGCACAACTGCTATAATAAGTGCTTTTTGAGGTTGATTTTTTGGCTTGAGAGCCTTCATTTTTACTCCCCTTCTTGCACCCTTGGTTGCATTAGGGTTTCGAGTTTTTTATACATTACCACCTTACACAAAACATATTTTTACACAAACAACATATTTCTCACCATTGAGAATTTTAGACGCTCTCGTCGTCTTCAGGGCGAACTCCCAGAGTTCAGTCTACTTGGCTCTCCACGTCACCGACGTCGAGCCTTATCCCTCGACTCGACACATCATTGGTCACACATACAGTCATCCGATTCTGACAGGCCTCACTTCACATCTGATTCTAAGGCAGAATCCGAAAACCCCACTGCGTTATTCCCAACCAACCTTATGGCTGGAACACCATTCGACCCACTTTTTACCAGCACCATAGGAGATACATCCACAAACCCTTCTACTGCGGTGCCATCCATGGCAACCACCACCCCCCTAGGTATGCCTAATATGGCGGACACTCCACCTTTAGGAATGCCCAACACAGGACTACCTCCTATCATGGGGATGCCCAACATAGGGGTCACACCCCCTCTTGTTACCACAACCCAGATCCCAGGAATACCTACTACTATTCCTAACCCCGGTGTAACCCATGTTGCACTTGGAAACGCTGATCCATACCAGACCACAGCTGTTGGAGGACACATACCTTCAATACCTAGCATACCCTTAGGGACTACTGGACCACTACATTCCACCACCATGACTAGTCATGTCCTAGTCACTACACCACATCCCTCTGCTAGTTTGCCTTACATGGTGAGTCTGAACTTACTAGACTTAGCCAGGCTCACCAATGATCCTATTAGACATGATCCTGCGTGGCCTCACATGCCCACCAAACTCCCCTCCGACATCCCTAAGTTTGAGGGAAAGGCAGGTGAGGACCCCCAAAACCATATCATGTCCTTCCATCTATGGTGTTCCTCCAACTCCATAGTGGACGACTCTGTCCGCCTCCGTCTGTTACAGCGCACCTTCACTGGCTCTGCAGCTAAGTGGTATATCGAGTAGCCCCATGGCACGCATGCCACCTTTACCTCCCTTGCCTCAACCTTCCTGCAGTTCTTCCAGTTACCTATCCACTATGATGCGAGAGTCGAGGTCCTACTGTCTTGCAGACAGAACACGGCCACCCACATCACTGACCACATTCATGAGTGGCGTCGAAGCCGAAGCCTCTGCAAAATCAAGTTAGATGACCGTATATTCTTAGATTGGTTTCTAAAATCCATCCTCCCTCTCATTGCCAAGGATGTGGCATCCGAAAGACCCTAGTCTGAAGAAGAGGACATCCTCAAAGCCCAACAATTTGACCTCATTTACGCCCAGTCGGGTTATCTGTATACCATTATACCAGACGCCCCTCGGGGTGATTCATCCCAACACGATGCGCCGGGGGCATCCCATACCGCAGATGGCATCGTTGGTCGTATTACCCCGCATCCCCAACCCTTTTCCATTACACATCCTAGCCATGGCCCCTACCTTTCGTGGGCTACATCTCAAACTGGAGCAACCAATTCATATGCTCCCATGGCACATCACCACCATACCCACGGACCTTCATGTCCACCTTAGTGCTTTGGTCATACACCACCCGCATACACCCCTCCAGCCGCACCTCAACCAGTGTACTACCCACAGCTAGCTGCAACAGCTAACCCAACACCTCCAATAGCTCAGGGTTACCAACAACCCCAGCAGGTAACTGGTCCACTTCCAGCCCGATCGGCTTATTATCCACCAAAACCTGCTCCCGCACCTGCGGTGAACCAAAATCCTCCCACTGCTCAAGGGAAAGTGTACACACAGCACAACCAGCCCCAGCACCAAAACAACCAGCACAACCAGGGTGCGCAACAGAACCATGGACGAGGTCGTAATCGCGGCAATAACCAACAACATCAGCAAGGTCCTCCACCTCCCAATCCTCCGCAAAATAACAATGCTGCCCCTCCCAACCGGAATCCGGATCGTAATCCCAAGCAGCCTAAAAATAATAACTTCGGAACAAACCACCCTTGTTCTATATGCGGGGTCTATGGTCATTACACACATGCTTTCCCACATTTGGAGCGAGCTCGGCAACTCTGGACTAACAATGCCCATCGTCAAGGGCAAGCGGCTCCTCAGCCGCCACCCAACCCTCCACCACCTCAACATCAACCTTTGGTGCTGTAAAACCCCTTTCCAAACCAAGGTATAGTGAACACTCAGCTATTAGCTCCCCATCAGGGCAACGCGCCACCACAACAGATCACTTATGCAGCTCCTGATCAACCCATGTTCGATTCAAGTACTCACCACTTGTTGATGATTTCAACCGCCGATGCCAACCTCCAAACCCGTCGGAACCAATATGGCTCCACCTCTGAAGCCCCTCCCGCCAACAAGAACACTAACGTTCATCCCACAGATCAGACATTACATATACCTCCGGTTCCACTCGATGGCGCTTCTAAAGCACCTCGCTTCCCACTTCGTCGCATCAACAATAATCCCAATGCTCGTGCTACGTCGAATTACAACATTGTAGATGACTTAGCCCAGTCTCCTGCAGCCATGTCTACTTTAGAAGTCTTAAACAACTGTCCTTCACAGCGCAAGACTTTACTCTCTGCCATTGGCGCCATTGACCCCAATGATTCACAACTGATGACACTCGATTCGAACTAGTCCGAACCATGCTTACCATCTACTTTAGCGTTCCAAGTTTCCGTTTCCGTTCGGAATCTTGTCATCCATCGATGCATTATCGATGAAGGTTCCTCCACATGCGTTATGTCCACATTCGTTTGGCAGAAGTTGGGATCCCCTACTCTCCAGCAGTCCACCACTACGTTGCGAGCCTATGACGGTTGTTCGGATCAACCCCAAGGTCTCTTAGCTAATGTCCCCGTCCAGCTGGCGGGTAAAACCGTGCTCATTGACATTGAGGTCATCAATGCCCAACTCGATTATAACCTCTTACTTGGTTGCAGCTACATGTATGCCATGCGGGCGGTTGCCTCATCTATTTTTCGTACCATGATGTTCCCCCATGAGGGACGCGTGGTCAAGGTCGACCAACTTACCTATTACGATCCCAAGGTCCCTGTCGCACCTGAAAATGTTCTCCCCATGGTTGAACAACCTGTTTGTGGTGCAACTACCTCATTCGTTTCCTCAGTGGGACCCGGAATTTACTCCGAGGCGCCGATGACTTCTACATTCCAATCCATTCCACCACCGTCACCGAAGACCCACGTCGCTGACCTCTATACTCTCTCCCACAATACACAAACAACCAACAATCAACCATCCTTGTTACCTAAACCACCATTGGTCCCTAGTCACATTGGTGTTACACCCATCCACACAATCCCCTTTCTATTTCCTCCCTCCGGTGTAGTAAGCGCTCTGGTTATGGCTACCCTTAGTCTCCCCAGGTTAACATTGGGATTACCCGTGTGGTATATTTCGCCTCCCATTCCCCCGCCGACACCAAATGTCATCCTACAACCGGTGCAACCCATTGTCACTACTAGTCAACCACCTCCCGATGTCACTACCCCTTCGTCATCTACGAATCCCCCTCCTCTTATCAAGCCCACTGGGGGCAGAGGCCCACAACCATACACTGCTGTACCCCCTCCCAAGACATTTAAACCCCCCCCTGTGTTTCGTACTCCCCCCAAATGCTCGTTGTGTGATGAGTTAGGCCATCTGACTCATCAATGCCCACAGTTACCTACATTACAGGAACACATGCAAATGCTTGACGATGACCCCAACATCCCAGTTGTCGAACTAGATCTAACCCCTAAGCCTCGTGATAAATCATTGCGCACAAGCCATCCTTGTGCAATATGCGGAATCTATGGCCATTATTCACATCACTGCCCCGATCTCCCAGATTATAGAGCAACCTTGTACGAGATGAATAACGTCGACCTCGAGATATCCCCTCTTCTCATTGAGGAAATTCATCCCCCACCATCTTCCTCCTCGAAAGAAATTAACACCATTTACACGATTTCCACTAGATACCCCTCTATCCAGTCGACCCCTTCCATTGATCCCTTTGACACACATGTTCAACCCTTTCAAATCGACGAGGAAACCACATGTCCAGAACATGGGGGCAGGCCCAAAACCTTGCCTACTCATCATCATCGTGATTCTCGTCAGAGATACTGGGGGCATCCACACCACAAAGGGAATCCCCCATCATCATATCATCACTTCAGTTTGCCACCACAGCCCACAGCCTCATGGTATAACACCCCGCCAACAGTTGCTCAATGCCCTATTGATCTCTCTCTGAGACAACATCTACACCACATTGACACCTCTGAGTTAGGGGGCATAATAGATTACCTCGACCCTGAGATAGGGGGCATGATCAATCATTTTGAACCTTCCCCATCATCTCTATCTCAACACCTCAATGAGCCCATCTTTCAATCCAACACATATGTGATCCACAATCACAAACCCCATGCACATAGCATGGGGGCAGGTCATTAACCCTGCTGACTTCTTCACATGCGTGATCTCAACCATTTTTTGAGGTCACATATCACTTGTATATTCGATTTGATTTGATACACCTAGTATTCTCCCCCCGCGGGTCATCATTTCTCCCCACCACTGCATCCTTGGCTTGGTGGGCTCACCTTTATTTGTAGCCATTTTTTAACCTAGTTATTTGCTTTGACCATTCCGGAGTCCTTATGACCTCTGTTTTTTGCACCATTTGCACCGCTGGATTCATATTTCCGCGCTCATGATGACGCTTGAGATCATTTCTCGCTCTCACGCCCAGATCTTTTGGGAATTTTTTCCATGCCCCCTCGTCGCCTCGGTTTATGTGCCACATCAGCCATCGTCCATTTTCGACATGCCTTATATCGCCGGATTCAGTTTTCCACGTTCGTGATGATGCTTGAGATCATTTCTCGCTCTCACCTCCATATTTTTGGGCATTTTTACCATGCCTACCCAAACCTTGATTTTCGTGCCACAATGGCCGTTGCCCCTTGTTGACAATATTTATGTCACTGGATCCAATATTCCTCACACATGATGATGCTTGAGACCTTTTCTCGCTCTCATCAATCCCTTTTTGTTTGGTATAATTTTACCCCTTTTTCGGGCCGAGCAATCCCTTTTACGAAAAAGGCACTTAGGGAGTTTCTGTTAAGCTCTTTTCTGACTCCTAAAACAATGAAAAGATCGTCGAGCAACCTTGCCTCCTTTCATGCTCGCTAAACGTATCTGAAAGGGCGTCTACCTGATATAAGTTTACCCCTTTTCCGAACCTTGTAGACTAATTACGAAAAAGGAATACTCTAGTCACATCGGCTAGAAGAGTTCTCCATTTGCATCATTTTATGCTTTTTCGGGCCTTGGAGACTAACTTACGAAAAAGAACACAAATGGAGTCCACTTACCGCTTTCAGACTCTCTAAAAATGAAAGCGACCACGAGCAATCACCATCCTGGGCTCGTAAAACCAACAGGACAGTAATCACAACCACTACAGAGTCTTCTTATCATTTTCAGACTCCTTAAAAATGAAAGCACCAATGAGCACGAACAGTCCTGGGCTCACAAAATCCACACAATAGTACCATTTCAGAGCACACTTTTATTCCTTCTTGGAGCTCATTAAAACTACGAAGAAGGACCCAATGGTGCTTCTCGGTGCCACGACAGACCACGTCTACTCATATGGCAGCTTCCCCATTTTGGTCGCCTTTGTTCAGAGTATTCTGCAGTATATCACCCTGAGAATCCCTCGACAGCACCCATCAGCTTGATCCCCCCAGAGTTGATACATACCCTTCAGTCCTTAAAATTCATGATCCCCACACCTACAAGTCAATTCCCTACGCTGCCAGGTCAACCATGTCATCATGCTTTGAACAAAGGATGTTTGAGTCTACCCATTCTATGACCCCAGTTACTTCCCATCCCCACAAGTATGTCAGTCCTACCATCAGTACTACCACACTTCAGTTCTACACCTCGGGCTCCTATCAAGGAAACATCATTGCCTTGTTAGTTGCTGGTCTCCCTCTGTCGACGACAACCAAATTTATTCCAAAGAATAGACCTAGAGGTCCCTGTGTCTTGGACTCATCACCATTTATGATAAGTGCCTACGAATCATTTCGAGAAGAGTCCTCAGTACCTCTCCAAATGGTTGTTTCTCACATGCTCGACTTCAACACCTTGATCGCATCGTTGAGACTCGCACAGGGTATTGGTCCGTTCAGTTATTAGTCGAAGACCTCGGATACCTCTTGACTCTTCCACATTTGAGAGTCTACCAATGGATACAACCAGTTACATTTTTTCTATAGATATCCGGGTTGCGCATGACTATAGTATTCAGATGTACCCCAGTTTTATACTCCCTCGAGTATACAGTTACATATACTTCCCATAGATGGCTCACAGTCATTGAATCCCTACAAATGTTGGACACCTTCAGTTTCAACAGTTCATCAGTTATTCCAGTGTATCAATTATTGAGATCAGTCATGTTATGATCATGAGTACATCCCAAAATGATGTCCCCTCTGGACCATTATGATGTACCAGCAGATTGTTTATGTATTTTCTCAGGTCCCCCTTCTTGGGACTAATTGTTTATATATGTCTTGATATGAGCATGGGTATGCCCGCCTCGTCCATTATCAGAGATTATTCCTCATTCATATTGAGGCCATGTAATATTGTTTATTTTTTGCAGCTTCCAAGGGCCGTGGATCCAGTCTCCAATCGGTCTCTTCTCCTCCCCAAACCCCAGAAAAAAGACAAAAGAACTATGATGTCTATCATCCATACGATGAGCTCCTTCCCTCACACATCAGGGGGCAATCTGTTAACACCCAAAAAGTGCTCACTAGCTCATTTCCTTATTCACATGACCCATTTGTCCACTTTTTCACCATTTGAGCCTCTAAAGCCAACAAAAGGTCACCAAAAGACCTTAATACACCCCTTTTTCCACTCAAAATGAGTATTTTTCTAAAAAAGCATAAAAAACCCTCAAAAAGGGTCCAAAATTCCCAAAAATATTAAAAAGGGAATAAAAATAATAAAAATATTCAAAAAAGGAAAAAGTACCTAAATCATATTGGTCAATACCATTGGTTTCCTCAAAACCATAATGGTATTCCCCACCACCAAAAACTATAGAAAGGTGGTAGGGGCTCCTCACTTTACATCCATCCATCTTCCTATCCTCACGCTGCCAAAATCTCCCTTGAGCTTTTGGCCATTGTAGCAACCTTGGAGAAAGGACCCTTTGGAGTTTGGAGCCGCTCACCCTTGGAGCTACTCAACAACCTTCATCACTTGGAGGTATTATTATTGCAAGTACTTGCTTGCCCCCATTTTCTATACAAAGTTATTTTTTCTATTTCTTGTTCTTGTTTTTCAAATTCAAAAGTTTATTATGATATGCACATGCTAGTTTAGTTTAGTTTTAGATTTAGATTTAGTTTATTGTTTTTGCTTAATATTGAAACTGCTGCTACTAGTTAGTAGGTGCCCATTGCACTAAGCTTGGTTGCAAAACCAAGCCAACACCTACTATAGTCAAACTAGCCAACTAAATCTATTGTTTTTCATTGAGTCTTCCAAGGGAGCGAGTTAGTCACTAGTCCTGGTTGGTATATTGAACTAAAGTATGGATGAACATGTGAACTCACTCTCTTTTACGTACATGTTCCCATTCTCTAGTACATAATGCCAAATGATCTACAAGACTAGTTAACCCATTATACCTTTTTTGCTTAGAGTATATACCTTGTCCAAATCTTACTTCCAACAAATTTTTACACTGCGACCAAATTTTTATATTTTCCTTATGAGTATCCCATCATCTTACTAGAGTAGATTTCAGTGCTATGTCTAAATCTAATATTCTTTGTTGTTCACGTACCCTTACTTAAAAATAAAAAAAATGAAAACACCTAAATTAGGTAACCCCTCATAAGTAAGCATATCACATACGTCTTTACCAACCCAACAAAGTGATCTAGTAACATGAGAACATATTCTTGTAGATACTTCATGTATTGAGTTCTACCAATTCTCCAATGCTTCCCCTGAGTCTGAAGAACACGAACTAACACTTCTCCAACTCAAGGTACCATCCGCAGTTGGATTAACATATTCATTCATTATTGAAGTGAACTTATAGATGTTTTCTAAGTCTTCAACAGTATATTCCTCTCAAAAAGGTTTGACATACCTTGGGCCTTCCAAAGGATCCAATGGTGCAACAACTCTCATATCCCCTCCTTCAAACATCATCAACCTTTTCTTGAAATTTATAATTGTCTGGTTCTCAATTTCCCAATCAATACCAACCAATGTCAGATATAGGTTGGTGTCATCTACGATTTCTATAACTTCAAAGTCAACATAACTTCACAGACCATCAATATCAACAGGAACACGCACAATTCTTCCAAACGGTATTACTTTTTGTCGATTAGTTAATCACAACTAGACAGGTGACCATACCAACTTGGTATTTCCCATAGATTCCCATGTTTTTTTAGTAATGACATTCGAATCTGATCCTAGATCCAAAATAATGAAGTCCATGTTGAATCCCCAATCTGCACACTAAGTCGCATTTCCCTCGCTGTTCTTATCCTTTTTTGCAAGTTATTTAAGGCTTTTTTCTAAGGAACTTCTTTTTTTGATTCATCAATTAAGCTCTATAATTCCTTTAAATCCATTGCATCTTTTACTAAGTCTAGACATCTTTTTAAAAATCTCTTCAATGTACTTACCTTTCCTAATATTCTCTTTTGAGTTGATCGGATGAAGTAGATTGTAATATCATATATTGGAACTTCATTGAAAACTAGAGCTGTAGATGTCGAAGGTCCCCTCTAGGTTGTAGTAAAGTCCTTCTTGGAATACAAAAATGTTTTCTGTTCCTTCTAAACATCAAATGGTATTGTTCATTGTACAACTGGTCTAATTTTAGGAGCACGTCGGTCAGTATATACTTCTCTATCATCTCATGTTGCATCTCCTTGTCTTGTCACAACAACAACAATCAACTGCTCTTGTCATGGTTCAGTTGATGTCTTCTGGACATTTTGGTTCTGGTTCTGATTTTGATTTTGATTTTCCTTAGCTTTCCATTTTTCTATAAGTTGTGGGAAATCCTCAATAATATGGTCTAGTCCTCAACAGTAGGTACACATCGAATAGGGATTTGGATAGTCCCTGGAAAAATGTCCTAGTTGACCGCAGTTGTAACATATTATCTAACCTCTACCTCAACCAATTCCTCCTCATCCTCGTCCATAGAATCCACTTATTGGTTGATTAAATTGCACACTACTCCCTTCACCTTGCTCCTCACCTTTCAATTGATATGCATCCAAATTTCGTTCTGTGAGCAACTGATATGCTCGACATTCCTTCGCATCATGGCCAGCTGATCGACATAATTTACGGAACATCTTTTGAGGGGTACTTACAATTTTCTGCAAAAATTAACCTTCTTCTAGTCAATTCCCCTTATTTTGATAGATTCTACACCATATTCCAACACTACGGTTCAATGGATTAGGAGATCCAACAGCTATATAGCCTTGGAATGTTGTGCACTGGTATTTCGAGTGACCCTCCACCTTACACCTTGTACACCAAACATCTTCATTTTTGTCCTTTCCTTTCTTAATATCTTGGATTTGTAATGGCATGTTCGCTAGCTACAATTGGATTTGAACCATACCTTCTTCAGTATCTCTAATAGGTGATGCTTCTAGCGTCATAGCCAACTCAAGGGCCTTGGTCTGTGAAAAATTATTTTGTTGCATCAAGGTAACTCTAATATGTAGCAGTAAAGCAACTATAAACCATTCCTTATGTTGGACATCAGTCATCTAGAAACTTACATAGGCCATCAGTGTCTTGAATCTCTGGTCGAATTCCCAAATAGATTCATTTATTGATTGCTTGATCTCTTTGAGTTCAGTAATACACTATGACTCAGATTCTGTTTCTTAAATTCATATTTTAAAGCATCTCTAATTTTTGCTAGAGTGTTCGGTGGTTGTCCAGTAGTTACCTTTGAAAACTTCATGAACCAATCCAATGCATGACCTCTAAATGTCATAATAAATTGCGCCCTTTTCACACTATCATCTTGCACTTACTTAACAATTCAGACTGCATCACATAAAAAATAGTGTTGTTCTGGGTCCTCTAACCCATTTCCATGGAAAATCGACAGTTTCATATCATCCCCAACCATTTTTTTTCTTGGAGGTATTGGTTGAGTTTGTATTATAGGACCAACACTTACAGTAGGAGTATTCATTGAAGTACTATTCTGATTACTACTACTATTACTTGCTTGAACCAACTGCGACGGACTAGTATTTATTACCTCGATCTTTGGAGATGCACATGAGGTCACAGGTATGTCACAGTGTCTGGCCTGATCTGTTTAAACAAGATCATCCTCAAAAGCAGGCTCATATTCTTCTTCTTTAGTTTCTTCTTTATCACAAGATTCTTCTTCAAGTTGTGCTATTGGTTCATAGTCCCTTCCTTCAATCACACTGCAACCCTTTCCTTTTGTCGCAGTTCTCCTTCTCTTACTTGGATGAAATATTAATCCTTTCCATAGTAAACCACACTCTTCATCCTTTTCACTATCCCCTTCCCTTTCCATATCATCTCACTTCTCTCAACATATTCTCAAACCATTTCCTATCGACATCCGGAATCACCGCGCACAGATGGCTTACTCATCGGACTCCATTCTCATAACCCCTTTTTCACAAAGTAGCATTTTAATCTACAGTTTCAAATATTTCAGGTATTTACCTCGTGATCCTTGGAAGAAATCCCTTTCAACAATACTATACGATTTTATGGTGTCTACAATAAACTCTGTAATATACCCTTCTAATATACTATCTAACCAGAAATCAATAGTGCCAGATATTTTATTATCGATACCTTGAAGGGTTCAGATTAGCTCAGGTGTCCAAACCTTAGGTTCACCTCCTTGAAAGTTCATCTTTTGCTCAATTATCCTTTCCAACCACTCGGTTAAGATAATAGGAAATTATCCAAAGAACACCTCATGAATGTCTGAGAAAACAAATTCACCCAACCATGTTTCATCATCCAATCGGGGATGCTTTTTCTAAGCCTTAGCAAATCCCTCAATTTTCCATCAACCCAGTATTGAATCCCAAGCTTACTAGGATGCCACATACCTCTTTGACATAAATTTCCGGTCCCAACAATGAAACCATTTGTTGGCGCAAATCTACTTCAACCAAGGTTCACACAACTATATGCCAACAAAACCCAAGATACCATCCTGAAAGGGTCTAGCCCTTTCGGAAACACTTGCGAAGCATACGAGGTCTCACCCGAAGTATATATGCAAGGTGTAGGAACCAATTTTATGCATTTGCAAAGGGGTGCGACAGGAAGCTAACATCCATAATATTCCATACTTTGACAGAAATCTTTACTTAACAACTTGCCAATTTGCATATGTATTTCATTTAGCTACTGTAAATTATACTCATTAACATGCCATTCATACACATTGATCCACAGTTATTCAACAATGCTCAAATGGATAATAGCATACACACACATCATCACAATAAACACACATAATGAACACCAGATGTAACGTGGAAACCCAAAGAGATAAAACCACAGAAGTGCTTTCTTTATTCATGAGTTGCAATCAAAATAGGCACTTCATGTTTTACAATCACTTACATAATTTATCTTTCTTTCACAAGGGATCTACGCACACAACCTACAGATCATGCGAATCTACTTCTCATATCATTGAATATATTCTACATACAAAACAAAGCTCACCAAAAGAGTGAATATCAACTGGCTAATGGATTACCCCCACATTGGCTAACCAATTCACTAAAACCCCCAAAAATCCCAACCCTTTTCATATTTATAGGGCGCACACAGCTTGCCCCGCTCCCACTACTCCACTACTCAACTACTCCACTCATAAATGTAAGTGGACAAAATTCCTAACTAACTTACTTAACTCCTCCCTTGACATAGTCAAAATACCAAACTTCTTGGATTCTTGGGCACTTCGTCGGAGTTGATTCCTCTTCATTGGACCACTTTTTCTTGGCTCTGTTCACACCAAAATTGTGCAAAAAATTACCCCAAAAATTTACCTAGCCCAACATGTACATATACATAAGGAGGCAAAGGAATTTACATAATTACAAGCAGAGGAGAAGGAAAAGAATTATGTAAACAATACTATATCCCAAAGGAAGAGGATATTCCACACGTGGGAATTAAACAAGAAATCAAAACCCATATCATAACATGAAACCTTTAGATCAAATGGAACCACTTAGAGGTTTTTTGGGGCCATGTTTCAACAAACATTATCATGGGTAGGACTAGGTGAAGTGTTGGAACATTCTATCCATCTCAACCTTGGTTTTACATCCATGCATGCATTCCATGCATTGGTAATTGACTCTCCTAGCACCTAGTCCTTGTTTTTGACCCCCTAGTGCTTAATATTGGTCATCATTAGCCTCCTTATCCACTCAGAGATACTTATCCACATATCTTGAGTGTTAATGCACCCTCATGCATGATTTTAGGAGTCAGTACTATTAGTTCCATGAATTAAGGCACCTTGTCCCCTTGATTTCCTTGTTAATTGATTGTTCTCCTAGTTTCACTGAGAATGAGTGTAGGAACGCCCTCTTTGACCACTATAAGTCATCTAATGTGCCTCCGTGGGTTATCCTTCCCTAATTCCACTCCTAGTGGCTCAATCATGTGCCAACCACCTTCAGTTAATTGGCCATTCACCTTTAGTTGCCACTAGTGCTTGCCGGGAGATGGATCCAATGTAAACTAATCATGTCTCTTCAGTGGAATTCGAATACCATCATAGGATCATGAATTCTCTTGCATGTAATTTTATTTAATATCCCACATCTCATGGATGAATAACATGGAAAAATTTTACGCTCAAAACTATCTTTTCCTTATTCTATTCTTCTCAATTCTTCTGTAGATCTATGTTAAACATTGTGAGGATTGTTTTACTGCTTGAGATCCATCTGTGTGAGATAATTTCACATGGTATCAGAGAATACCAGCTATCTATTTTATCTCAGTTACTTCCATTGATGCACTAGAAACAACGGAGTTTCCATAGAATTCCTTGGGGCCATTGCATTGAAGCCATTGGAGAAATCCTTTGGAGTCTACCCAAGTGTAACAGACTCCCAAATGTGCTTAGTGTCGAAGTAGATATTGAGTGAGTTGATATTAGAATTTATTCCAAGAGTGTTTTGTTGAAGGTTACAAGTCTCTAGATCATTAGAAGTGCCATTGTTGAACAATGGATCATTCTCAACACATTCTCCTTACTCCTTACAACTTCTTTGATTGGAAAGCGGAGATGGTGATTATTCTACGAATCAAAGGTCTTTATAGAGTCGCCACGGGCAGTTTGAATGAGCCAACCTTAGTAGTTGATAAGGACAATTGGTACAACAGAATGGATGCAGCGTATGGGTTATTTTTCCTCGGTAGTTGCAGAGATATTATTTTTCGCCTCGATGGATTGACTACTCCAAATGAAGTTTGGAGAAAATTTGAAACTATGCTTGGAAAGACAGATGAGATGAGAGGCCATCAGATGGGAAATGAGTTGCTTACTCTGATCCCTAGAATTTTTGACTCCCTACAGGACTTCTTCACCAAATTCAAATTATTAGTGCTTCAACTCAAGCAATGTGGGATTGAGAAGAAAGAGGAACAATTGGTTCTGTCCATACTTTCAAATTTGGGATTAGACTACTTTGTGTTTGTCTCTACTTTTAATTCAACCAAATTGGTAGTGAAAAATTGGAAGATGCCTTCCTTGGAAGATTTCATGGAGGCCCTCACCCAGGAGCAAGAAAAATTGGGTCAAATGGGTACCATCAATACATAAAAGGACCAAGTTCTTGCTACAAGTGATTCCGAGAAATCCGAAGGGAAGAAGCATCCCAAAGATAAGAATATGTAAGATGATGAAGTTTCTAATTCAACTTATGAATGTTTCAATTCCAAGAAGAAGAACAAGAAAGTAGGATCCAAGTGCTCTTATTGAAGCAAAGGTCTCCATTCTAATAAATCTTGTATGAAGAATAAATTGGAGATCATGGCTCAATTTCTCGAAAATCATAACATTGATGTTCCTGATCTCACAAGAAACACAAAACTAGAAAATCCTACTACTCACCCAGAACAATGTCTCGGTACTACTCACCAAGGTAATATTTTTTATGCTTTGAGTAATTGAGTCAAACCACCCTTTTATGCTTCTGATATTTTTTATTTAGATGCACATTCTGATATATCATAATAAAAAATATCTATTCCTTCCTTGTAAGAATCTCCAGTTAGCTCACCAGAACCACCTTTCAATCCTTATGTTTTGGATTATTTTAAAACCCAACCATGTCATTTAATACTTGGGATAGCATTAATTGATCATTTTTTATTAATTCCTAGGTGTTAGACTAGGTAATTGGCCAAAATCATGCATTGTGTGGACCACAAGCCTTCATGAGTCACCTAGGCACATTTTCTGAGATCCTGGATAATATTTGCTGAGATCTGATTAGATTCTAGTAGATTTTATCCAATCCTGGAAAAGAAAGGCGCTTTCCTACTTTTTACTGATTTTTACTACTTTTTGTGAAAAGGTGAAAGCTAGTTGACTTGCCTTAATTGTTTTGTGGCCAACTCATCCTCCATGATGTTTCCACTTCCTAAATTATGTACTTAGGATTATTTTCCATCATACATCACCATCCAATCACTAATTTTCCAATTCGTGAGCTTTAAAGGTGACTTGGAAAGCACTCTTTACACCTAAGGGGGTTTTCATAGATTTAGTAAGCCTACTTTTGTGAGGATTTCGAATGGCATCTTTAGCCTTCAAATATATGATTTAATTATATATATTGATAGCCATTACATTTCCTAAGTTTGGATGATGTAGAATTATTCAATAGAGTTATACTGTTTGCATCAATTCATGATTGTTTTCAGTGTTCTATGACTAGTTTTTGCAAGGCAATTTGTGAGAGTTTTTAATTGCTTGACTAGATCTTGGTGTATTCAAGAATTTCACATTGTGTGTTTCCACATGTTTCTGAAATTCCTTCCATAAACTCCCTCCAATACCATTTGAATATTTCCAATTAGATCTTTGATTCAGATTCAGAATTTGATAAAAAATTTGTATGGTCCACACATTCATCCTTTCCACCATTATATTCTAAAAAGACTCAACCCTCAAGTGCACCAGTTGACAAACCCATAGCTTCTGAAACTGTCACTTATTTCAGTTGCATTCTAGTCTTCCATATCTTTCATTGGTTGGGATTGCATCACATTGGCTCTTTTTGTACTAATATTTCACATATTTGGACCTGATATCACCTCCTTTGGTTCGAAGTTCAAGGTTACACAATATAAAGACCCTGCAAGTTCACTCAACAATCAATATAATTCTATTGCACCTTGTTTTCCTTCTGAGATCCTATTTGATCATGGAGAAACTTCTCCATTGATTTTTTCTACTCCATATGATTATTATTATTTTGATACAAATATGCATAAGCTCCATTGTGAAATTAAGAAGGTGATCAATCAGTTCGAAAAGGCATTACATGGCTACATTGTCCATTCTGTAGTTGCACAAGTTCTTGATCATGCTGAGTTCATTGATGTTTTTTGGTTAGGAGATGATAGCACAGATCTCTTTTCCATATTTTATTATGTTATCAGATCTTATTATGTATGTGTTCACATCAAGAAGCATTCATTTGATGCTCCTCCATTAGCAGAAGCTGAGTTCAAAGGGGATTCTACACTTGTTTTTTGTCTACACTGCATTGAACATTTTTTGCATGATCAAGGAATCTACAACATCATCATCAAGTCTCTCACCAATAAGAAGTATATTCATCTCATTAAAGTGAAGAAGAATACATTGTGAAGACATTTTTCTGTGTTCCATGTCCTTTTTTAGGGGAGGTTTTGTTCCCATGACTGGGTTTTCCTTCTTTCCTCGGTTACTTGGACAATTTTTAAATTTTGTAAAGGATGACCTTAGCCTTTGTTGCTAGGCCCTAATTTGCATTATTTTATTTATAATTCAGGATTAATTGGGGGTGTTGGAACATTCTATCCATCTCAACCTTTGTTTTGCATACGTGCATGCATTCCATGCATCATCCATGCATTCCATGCATTGGTAATTGACTCTCCTAGCCGCTAGTCCTTGTTTTTGAACCCCTAGTGCTTAATATTTGTCATCATTAGCCTCCTTATCTACTCAAAGTGCCTTATCAACATCACTTGAGTGTTAATTCTCCCTCATGCATGATTTTAGGAGTCAATAATGTTAGTTCCATGAATTAAGGTGCTGTGTCCCCTTAATTACTTGTTAACTGACTGTTCTACCTAGTTTCACTGAGACTAACTGTAGGAGTGCCCTCTTTGACCACTACAAGTCATCTAATGCACATCCTTTGGTTCTCCTTCCCTAATTTCACTGCTAGTGGATCAATCATGTGCCAAACACCTTCAGTTAACTGGACATTCACCTTTAGTTGCCACTAGTGCTTGTCGGGAGATGGCTCCAATGCAAACTAAGCTTTTCTCTTCAGTGGAATTCGAATGCCATCATAGGTTCACGAATTCTCTTGCATGTAATTATTTAATATCCCACTTCTTGTGGATGAATAATGTGGAAATTTTTTACACTCGGAACTATATTTTCCTTATTCTATTCTTCCCAATTCTTCTGTATATCTATGTTAAACATTCTGAGGATTATTTTACTGTTGGAGATCCATCTTTGTGAGAGAATTTCACATGAAGGACGATAGAACTCATTGTGGGGGGTCATTTCATGCTGGATAATCCAGATATATTCCTCCCTCACAGGAGAAGAATGAAGCAAGTTCTAGTCACTATTGATTTCATTGAGGGTAGGGAGACCCCAACATTAGCTAGTTGATCTGCAACTTTGTTGGCACCCCTTATTACATGAAGGGGGATGATGACCTCTAAAGAGGATTTTTTTACTACTGGATATCCATCTATGTGAGAGAATTTCACATGAAGGATGATAGAATCCATTGTGGGGGGTCATGTTATGTTGGATAAGCCTGATATATTCCTCCCTCGGAGGAGAAGGAGGAAGCAAGTTCTAATCACTATTGATTGTGTTTGAGGGTAGGGAGAACCCAACATTAACAAGTTGATATGCCACTTTGTTGGCACCCTTTATTACATGAAGGGGGATGATGACCTCTGAGTGGGATAAAATGGAGGAGATCCATTCTAGTTTGACCGCAAGGTGCCATCGAGGAGAGACTTTATCGATGGAGGAATCATTGATCATCCTGTTGAGAATGTGGATCATAATTTGGGAGTCCCCTTCGACAATGAGATTGGAATAATTTTCTTGGTTGAAATTTTTTATCCCAAAATCCATGGAATAGAGTTCAACAACATTCTCACTATCAGTTCCCATGGAATCAACATAGATTCTGATACTAAATCCTATACTATCCCAGAGCACCCCGCCAAACCTTATTGGACCTAGGTTGTCTTTGCTAGCACCATTGAAGTTAATCTTGATGAAGTCATTATGAGGAAAATGCTAGAATCCAAGGCTAGATCTCCCAGGGATAGGATTACAGAAAAGGAAAGGGTAGGTTGGTGGAGATAATCCCCAGACTTGCATAATGCTCAAATCCTCCTAGCGGCTGTGTAAGTCCTCATGGGTCAAAAGCTTTATGAGAACAACTTCCTTGATGTTTGACTATATATTTATCCATATCTATTTTTTTTGTTGATCCCCTCAGAAAATTCTTTGATTTATTTCTTTCTAGGCTTCCCAAAGAAGGAATCCTGGAAATAAATACCAAATTACGTTCACAATGTTGTTTTCAAAGGATTTGGATCTCCAATTATTGATGGTATCTTTATTACTACCCCTTTTTCATTCAAGATGTTTAAAAATGAGATCACATCGGTCCCAGAGAGTAGAAACAAAATGACAATGATTAAACATATGTTCAAGGTCTGCAGGGTGCTCATTGCACATGAATCATTTGGAAGGTCCCTCAAATCCTCATTTGCAAACATGGTCCAAGGTGATATTTTTACCCTAGGCCACTAGCCAAAGAAAAGTAGAGACTTTGGTCCAAATATATTGATTCTATATTTGATGCCATATTCTGTATAGAAAGGTCACTAATGTTTCCTCTAGAAGTGGTAGGCATCCATAAGTATATGAAAATAGATACTATGGGTATTTGGATGATATATTTGGGTGTGACTTTAAATCCTTTAAATTAGTTCTCTTTAAGGTAAATTGGTACATGTTATATATGAATGATTGAGATCCTAAAAAAAATGTCATTGATCATGCCAACATATTTACCATGGTTAATACAAGGAGTATAGAGCTAGGTACATAGCACTATGTTCTTCCAAGTCAATGTGAGAATATCTTTTATTTATAATTTCCAAGTAAAGTGGGTTGGTCATATGTTGTTAGATATGATGCAAGAGGAAATCTTGTAAAGTATATTGTACCAGAAGAAGATGATATTGAAGAAGAACTAGATGTGCCAAATGAAGAAGTTGAAGAAGTTGAGGTGTCAAATGAAGACTTCAAACAAGTTGAGATAGATGTAGATGATAATGTTCTCAATGATGATATATATGATGATGTTATCGACAATACATTAATGATGATGTTTCCGTGGCCAATCCTTTCAACGTCAAGTCTAAACCCAATGATACATATGTGGATTTGGATGAAGAAAAAGACCAATGATATTGAATTGTTGAAATGTTGGAGGTAAATGAGTATATTATTTCTATGATTTATTCTCTTTAAAGTATTTACTTATGTGGGTTATGCAGTGTTAAGTTTTATTCTATTTTCTATGTCATATGATATATATTATTTTAATTTCATTTATTGTCCATTATATATACTAATTGGTATGGGTAATTTAGAGTGGTGTGAAGGATGAGGGGAAGGGTGGGGGAGGGAAAATGAGCTTACACCTTCACCTGTCTGGCCCTATTTAGTAAAGAATAAGTTATTCTCAAAAACAAGAGAATATCCTATTTAGTGATTGGGTAAACTATGGTCAATGACAAACTGGTTGATGTCAATTAGGTAGTATTAAGTTCAATTTGGTATTATTAAGTTAAATTAGAGTTAAATTAGGGTAATTAGATCAACTAGGGTATTTTGGATGAATTACAGTTAACTAGGGTTTATTGGGGCCAGTTAGGGGTAATTTAGGTTGATTATGGATAATTGGGTTGATTAGGGTAAAACTGGGTCAACTAGGGGTAATTGGGTCAATTAGGGTTAATGACAGGTTAATCAAGGTCAAATATGGTTGATTAAGGACCAACATAGATCCATTTTAAACCTAGATCTATTAAGCACTGAGAGGGATACAATTTCTTAAGGTGTAATTATTTTTTTAAATGTGTAAAAAATTTAAGATTTAAAAAATTACACCTTAAGAAATCGTATCTCTCTTGTTCCTTAATAGATCTATGTTTAAGATATATCTATGTTGGTTTTAATTTTTGTTAAGAGCTGACATGAAATTTTTTAATTACTTTTTTTATTTTTGATGAGTTCTGAGTCGACATGAATTTTCTTAATTAATTCTTTTTTATTTTTATTTTTGGGAATGTTACATTACGTAACATGACAAACATGACAACCTCTCCCCATACTGACCTAAGAGAACCTCGCCTCTCTCGGTGCAATAATCATTGCAGTCATTGTGAAATGATGATGCAACTAATCTGTGTCGATTATGGATATTTGGGTCAACATACTAATCGAGGTCAACTATGGTCGATTAAGGATAATGTAGGTGAATGGGGAGTAATTTAAGTAACTTATGGTTTAGTTATGATCGATCGAGACAATTGGGATATTTTGTGCCCATTAGGATCAGTTGGGTATTATTGAGTTAAATTAGAGGCTAATTGGGGTTGTTTATAAGGAATTGGGGTGAATTAGGGGTAACTTGGGTTTATTAGGGCCAATTAGGGGTAATTCGGGTTGATTATGGTTAACAAGTCAACTAGGGTACAATTGGGTCAACTATGGGTAATTGGGTTAACCATGGTCAAAAATGGATTAATCAAGGTCAATTATGGTCAATTAAGGATAATGTAGGTCAATGATGAGTAATTTAGGGAAAATGAGCTTCAACTTCATGTGGCTAGCCCTATTTAGTAAAGAATAAATTATTCTTGAAAACAAGAGAATATCCTATTTAGTAATTGGGTAAACTATGGTCAATGACATACTGATTGATGTCAACTAGGTAGTATTAAGTTCAATTTGGTAGTATTAAGTTAAATTAGAGTTTAATTAGGGTAATTAGATCAACTAGGGTAATTTGGTCAACTAGGGTATTTTGGATGAATTAGGGGTAACTTGGATTTAATGGGGCTAGTTAGGGGTAATTTAGGTTTATTATGGGTAATTGGGTTGATTAGGGTACAACTGGGTCAATTGGGGGTAATTGCATCAATTATGGTTAATGACAGGCTAATCAAGGTCAAATATGGCTGATTAAGGACCAACATAGATCCATTTTAAACCTAGATCTATTAAGCCCTCAGAGGGATCCAATTTCTTGAGGTGTAATTATTTTTTTAAATGTGTAAAAAATTTAAGATTTAAAAAATTACACCTTAAGAAATCGTATCTCTCTTGGTCCTTAATAGATCTATGTTTAAAATAGATCAATGTTGGTTTTAATTTTTGTTAAGAGCCGACATGGACTTTTTTAATTACTTTTTTATTTTTGATGAGTTATGAGCCGACATGAATTTTCTTAATTACTTTTTATGTTTGGGAATGTTACATTACGTAAGATGACAAACATGACAACCTCTCCCCATACTGGCATGAGAGAACCTTGTTGATGTATTTGGAACTTCGGAAGATATTCACTTGGATATTACATTTGTACTTTATTGTATATCCAATAGAGATGTCTTATTCCTCTATTGGAAGTGTCGTCATTTGTATTTGCAAGTGTCGCAAGTTACATTGTAAGTGTCGTCATTTGTATTGATGGGTTATTAGACCACCAGTGTATAAATAGAGGGTGTGCCTCTCTCATTCTATTTATTCACTCACTACTCAAGCTCGCATAACTAAGTGAGAAAGTGGCACACATGTGGAGGAGAAGGAGTATCTGCTAGAGACATCTTATTCGGTTTGATCCTTGTGATCTTATATTGGGGCTTATTCTATCTCTGAGGAAATTGTGGGGTTTTTCACCTTCTTGGTTTTCCCCGGTGAAACTTTGTGTCTCTTGTGTGCTTGCATTGTTGTGTTTATGATTGATATGTTGTAGATATGTTGTACATGTTATTCTCTTAGTGATCCTGAATGATAATGGAATGAAATTATTGAAAAATTATCATGGTATTAGAGCTGACCTCAGAAGAAGGAATTGTGCAGCTACGGAAGCTAGGGATTCTTAATATTTGGGTTTCTCTCCACATATCATCAAAGGCAGGAGGCTAGATTGACTCTCCTAGAAAGGGCGCATCTTTCTGTCGAGACAAAATTCAATTCTGAGCATTTTCAGTTTTTGGCCTAAAAATTAGGGTTTCTGCAAAAATTGGAAATTTTGAAATCTGAGACCACGGCTGGAATCTCCTTTGAAAAATAAAATTTTAGAGCTTTGGATCGAACTTTCTGGTTGGGTGAAGCTTCGGGAAAATCAAACCCTAATTCAGGTCATGTCTAGTAAATCCGGAAGTTTCAAAAGCAATTTTGAGGGGTGAAACTTTGCAAAATTCAGAATCTGAGTATACCAACTTGACCAGCTCAACAAGGCACATCTTTCTATCCTTTCAGAAATTTGAAATTCAAATTTTGAATTTTTAGAGTTTCTCTGACAAACCCTAATCCAGCTCCAGATCCGGTTTTCAGCAAATCAAGTGGTAAGACCTAAATCTTTTCTATTTCCATTTGAAGCACTCTTTAAGATGTCTCACCACACCAAGCTTGAGGATAAGCTTGAAGGAGTTGATAACTTCCGATCCTGGAAGTATAGGATTGGGTTAATCCTAGAAGATAATTAGTTAGACACTTACATAAGTGAAGAGGTTCCTATCCCAGAGGGAGAAGAGGCTAAAGCCTTACACAAGAAGAACCTGGTCAAGGCTAAGAGAATCATTGCTAATTCTATCAAAGACCATCTCATACCTCATGTGTCTTCCCTAAAGACACATAAGGAAATGTTTGACTCCTTGACCAAATTGTTTGAAGGAAAGAACATAAATCGGAAGATGACTATGCGGAACCAATTGAAAGGGGTAAAGCTTCAGAATGGAGAGACCATTCAATGACTATGTATTGTACTGAAAACTACGTGCTTCAGATTTTGTAGAGAGGACTCTTACTGAAAGCTCATGAGCTTCAGGTTTTTTGTACCAGTACCACCTTTTGTATTTGTATCGACATGATATATATATAAAACTCTATTTGCAACTTTATAAACAATGTTCTATGGATGATTATGGGATCTTGTATATGTGTTGCCTATACATTAAAAATATTTTACATGTTATGTCTATTTTTGTATATTTTGGATGTTTTATGTATGTGCAATGTACCAATATATAATAAATTTGGCCAATGCATCAGCAATAGTGTTCATCTCTCTAGGAATATGCAGGTATTGAATAGACTCAAAATACCTCTCTAGGAGATGTACTCGTTGAAATAGACGGTGCAGGTTAGGGTCGCGGATAGCGTAGATACAGTTAAGGTGGGAGACCACTAGTTGTGAATCAAGATGAACCACAACATGGTCCATAACCAAGGAAAGAGCGGCGGTTAAGACTCCAATCACCGCGTGATACTCAGCAGTGTTATTGGTTGTGTACCCTAGACAATTCCCTTCTGAACTAATGAGCTTGCCGGTAGGAGAGTAAAGCACCCAAGCTTCCGAAGAGAGGTTACGGGTATGTCGACTAGCGTCATCTGCAAATCCAACACATGTTTCCATATGCACATCTAGGAATAACATGGTATAAGAGTAGAAACAAGATCCTAGCATACTCAATCAAAGCGTCACACCACACAAAACACACATCATGTACAATATATACATAGTATTAATGCATAAAAATCTAAGCATAGTACCATTTCAAGAAGATCCCATTGCGAGGCTCCCCTAAATATATCCCATCATAATATTCGAGCTCATATGATCCTTTATCCAACACTCATTTTACCACATATGGACCATGCCACATCGAATCGAGTTTTCCTGCCCCCAGCTTATTGTTTTTCTGGTCTTATGTGAGGACCATATCAACCTTGTTGAAATCACGAGGCTTGACGGATCTGTCATACTGGGCCTTGACGCGCTTCTTATGAGCTTCGTTAGCCAAGGCAACATCACAGCGAGTTTCGTCAAGTTTCGCTAGGTGGAGGAAACATTCTTCCTCGGCGGTGGTATTGGGAATGAGTTCGACAATGAGTTTTAGCGATGGGATCTCACACTCTATCGGGAGTACTGCCTCTAGTCCATAGACCAGTTGAAAGGGTGTGAAACCAGTGGCAGTTTTCATGGAAGTCTGGTATGCCCAAAGGGCTGAGAAAATCATATTGTGCCAGTTTGACTTATGTGTCCCCACCATCCGTTGGATAATGGTTTTAAAGACCTTGTTGATGGCCTCTACTTTTCCATTGGATTATGGGTAATATGGAGTTGAGTTCTCATGGCGAAAACCCAATCTACTGCTCAACTAATCCACCATCTGATTCTGAAAATGGGATCCATGATCAATAACGATGGCTCGTGGGACTCTGAATCGTGCAATAATGTGGTTAAACATGAAGAGTGTGGTAGTTTTGTTGTCTTCCTTGTATGTAGACATAGCCTCGGCCCATTTGGTAAAATAGTCAACGACAACGATGGCGTAACCATGACCACCGGCCGAGGTAGGATTACAATGCATGAAATCTATGTCCCATTTTGAAAAGGGGCTGACGACAATAACATGATGTAGTGGGGCTGGATGTGAGTGCTTTTTATAATGAAAAAGTTGACAGGGAGGACACTTATTGACAAATTCGATACAATCTTTAAATATAGAAGGCCAATGGTATCCAACATGCAATATCTTCTGAGCTGTAGCCATCCCAGAAAGATGACCACCACAAGCCCCAGAGTGACTGTCATTCAAAACGTGTTCAACCTCCTTGTGGGTTAGACATCGTTGGAGGATTGAATCAACACCACGATGGTATAAGGTATCACCAATGATGAGGTAGTACTTTGTGTGGTGACACACATGACGATGGTCGTCGCGAGATAGATGAGGACTGAATCGTTAGGTTTGGAGATACAAAGTAATATCCCCATACCATGGGTCAGAATTACTGATCAGAAACAAGGACTCATCGGGGAAAGATTCCATGGGCTCAGATTCTATATCAGTACAAGGAAGATCGCATATAATTTCCACAAAGACCAGAGATTTTTTAGACTTAGCCTTCTCAAACTAGAGGTCAAGTTCTTAGAGAATGATGATCCAGCGTGAATACTTGCCCCCTAGTACCTGATGTGTGAGAACGTGGTACATAGGGTTAGAGTGGGAAATTATGGTGGTAGTGTGGAGGAGAATGTAGTGACAGAACTTTTGGACAGCAATGACCACTATGAGAGAGAGTTTCTCGACATGTGAATAACATGTTTCGGAGTCAATGAGACCCTTACTCAAGTAGTAGATCACATGTTCCTGAGCGTCGCTATCTTCCTGAAACAAGACCATAGAAATGGTGGTAGTGGAAGCAACAAGATAGAGGATGTATTCCTTGTGGTAGTTAGGCAGACGTTGAAGTACACGGGCATGGGTAATAACGTATTTTAAGTTATCGAAGGATCATCGAGAAAATTCATCCCAAATGAATGGTACATCCTTCTCCAACAACCGAATGTATCCCTACGTTTTCTCTGTGAAATTACATACAAAACGCCTTATGTATTTTTCCTTCCCTTGCAAACTTTGTAGTTCTAGTATATCAGTGGGGGGTGGAAGAGAAACGATGGCTTCCACCTTCCAGGGATCAATGCACATCCCATCTTTAGAAATAATGAATCTTAGGGGGCGTCCGAACTCAACACAAAATATGCACTTGTGAGGGTTTAGACAGATATTATATCGCCTGCATCTGAGGAATATTGTCATCAGATGGTCAATGTGGAACTCGCGATGATGTGAATGAGCAGGAAGGTCATCGAGATATGGTTCTACAAAGTCCTTCACATCATGAAAGTCATATGACATAGCCCATTGGAATGTGGCACCAGCATTTTTAAGGCCAAAAGGTAGTTTACGATATGCAAACGTACCCCATGGGAAAATGAAAGCAATTTTGTTTTGATTGACCGGGTGGATCTCAATCTGATTGTAGCTAGAAAATCCATCCATAAATGAGAATATGACGCTCCCAGCATAGTTGTCGATGATTTGGTCGATAAACGGGGTAGGGTAGTTGTCCTTGGGACAAGCCTTATTAAGGTCCCTATAATCGATGCAAACCCGAATGGTGCCCTGCTTTTTGGTAACAGGGACAACATTAGAGACACAGTCGATCAAAGGGACAGGGTAAATAAAGCTAGCCTTCAACAGCTTCTCAATCTCATCCTTTATAGCCACAGTCTTTCTGGGGTGCACTGGACATAAATTTTTCCGGACGGGTTTATCCTTGGGATATGTTTTGATCTCATGAACAACTATGGTAGGATCAATCCTAGGAATTTCCTCGTAACTCCATGCAAATACGTCATGGAATTGTTTGAATAAGGTCGTATATGATGTCATCTCTTCCGGAGATCACTTGTGGGATATACGAATATGTTCCACGACTCCGGGTGTTTCCGAGATGTCGATCAGTACAGTAGGTTCAATGTTCACCAAGTTACCCTCGGTTACCATATCACAAGTGAGGATAGGAGATTGGGGATAGGGAATGACATCCAGCGGGATCAAGGTTTCAATATGATTCTCCACAGAATCAATCGGTGGTAGGAAATTATATCGATGGTGGAGATCTTCCCATGGGGGATCATCCACACTCATAACTTCCATAATGGACTCATCCGAATGGAAAGTCTGGAGGAGAGAATCAAGGAGGGATGAAGACCCCTGTAGTGGTGGAGAATATGATGTAGATGCCACTGAAGAGTGGTCATCAGATACTAATTGGATAGCCTCGTGTGTATCTTCCTCTGGTGTGAGAGGCATAATGTTTCCAATCGATTCCAATGTATCAAGTGCGGGGACGAGCAATTGGTCGTTGGAGCTGGGTGATGATGGGATAATAGAGGAAATAATGTTGACCATGGCAACATGGAAAGGGGGATCCGATGATGGAAAGACTCCAATAAGGGATTAGTCCTTGAGGACTCAAACCCCCACACTCTCATATATTTGGGACGAATGACCTAAGAGGGGTACATTGTCACCAGGATGAGTAGTGGTGTTTGGTGTACAGAAATCCAGTTGGTCGATAGCAACAATTTTCCCTTGGTGGGGAAATTGCACGATGCAGAATACGGATGATGCCACCGAAGTCATGGCATAAAACCAATTACGATCAAGGAGTAGGTTATAATCCAATGGGGCAATGAATATTTCCACATTTATGGAAAATATCTTTCCCCCCAACTCTATATCCAAAGCTTGTAACAACCCATGTGGTTGGAATCCACGATCGTCAAATGCTTTCAACGTGGTAGGGGAACGATTCAACTCGGGAGATCCAATGGCCAATAGGATAACGACATCATAGAGGTGGATTCTCCCTTGTCTAACATAGAATGATGGATGCTCTTCGCAACAACATTGGTAACAATTTGGAATGCTTGCTGGTGGGAAAGTCTCGATTTAAAGTACTTGATTTAGAACATGATAGTGTTTGAGGAGTCAAGGTCTACGACGTCGATAGAAGCAAGGAGAGTCTTGCGCTGATTAGGGCAATTTTGCAAGACTTCCAACATCGAGATAGAACAAGGGGCTTGTGCTAAGTCCTCTACAATGTTGTAACTCTGAGCAACCTGAGCATTGGGATTGAAAACAACCTTTCTATTCGTGCACTTGGGCGGACATAGAACTGAATCAAAGGAAGGTTTCTCAATAGTGAGAGAATCTTGCGGCATGGGAATTTCCAATGTAGAAACATAAGCTTTTTCAGTATTACTTTCGTTAGGTTCCTTCGGTGGGACCGAGTCATAAGAATGTGATCGTGTGTTCAAGTTGATGGTTTCACTATGCATCATGAGAACATGAGCGGTAGAGGATGACTCTCCTTGAGAGGGAGAGGGTTGTTGCGCGATCACCTATTGTTGTTGCATGGGGAAGGGATCGGTTAGAATTGTGGGTGTTGGGTTCCCTTTTAGGAACTTTTGGACCTCATCCCAATGTGGGCACTATTTGGTAAAGTGGTCATCACCGCAAAGTAAACATGGAAACTTAGCCTTCCGCTTAGTTTTGGCGTTATCAGGATTGTTCTGTTTTAGTTCCTATTGATTAGAAGGTTTTTTGTTTTTCCCCTTGTTCTTCTTTTTTCCACCGGATTTCTGAGGTGAAGCAGATTGAACTGAATTCACTTCTTCGGTAGCAACAGGATTGGGTGATCGATTGGTGTTGTTCCCATACTGTGATGGGGATGGAGTGGAACAAACATGGGTACTGGATTGAGAAACAATGTGGTTTTGAACGAAACCTATGATGTCATCGGCATGAGGTCCCGGGGGTGGTTTTGTTGGGTCGTAAGTAGAGCAAGGCATGTCGGGGACAATATCATATAGGGTTCCAAATTGAGAATAGACCAAGTCTAAGTACTAGGCACACGTTATAGCTTGTTCTTCGGTGACGGCCCCACCCATGGAGACATCTTTGGCCATGATGGGTAAGAGTGACTTAGTAAACCAATCCGCAAGGAGTTGGTTCGGAATGGGATATTTTATCAAACGTCGTGTCCACCTCCACTTGTGAATATGATAAAAAATGTGAGTGGTAGTAGTTTGTCGGAGAGAGGTCAAAAGATCCATACTGATTTCATACCGGATTGCTAACTGAAAATGCGTCAAAAAGGACATGGCCATGGATCGAAAACCATAAAAAGAGTGTGGTGGTAGTTCGATATACCAGTTGGAGGTAGGGCTGGTGAGGGTTCGCTTGAATAATCATAAACAGATGGAATAATCCATTAGGGAATTAGACGAACACCATAAATGATATGTCATTACATGGTTTTTAGGATCCTCACCTGGTTTGTTGTCAAACTTTGGAATTTTGGAAGGTAACTTCACTAGAATAGTCGTCCAATTGGTTCCATGATCGATGGGATTGTTGGTTACTCATGATAAATCTGGAAGATCGGGTGTATCTAGAAAAGGTAATTGTTGGTTGGCCTACGGATACTAGTAATACTGATATGGCATCAGTGTACCAGTAGGGACTGATTGAACGTAGGGTCCTCCCGTAGGGAATTGGTCATATGGAGGTGGGCCTCCGGGGTTAGGAGGGGGGCCGGAAGGAGGTCTACCTCCACCAGAATGAGGTGTCCCACCACCAAAAGGTGGGGGCCCTCTAGGGTAAGGTGGTCCTCCACCATAAGGTGTGAATCCACCTCCACCAGAATGTGCTGGTCCTCCACAAAAGGTGGGGGTCCTCCCCCTCCGGAGTAAGGTGGTCCTTTGCCAAAAGGTGGGGGTCCTCCCCCTCCATAGTGGGGTGGTCCTCCGCCAGAAGGTTGGGTTCCTCCCCCTCTGGAGTAAGGTGGGCCTCCGCCGGAAGGCGGGGTCCACCTCCTCCAAAGTGGGGTGGGTTAGCGTCATAAGGCGGGGGTCCACCTCCTCCAGAATGGGGAGGTCCATCATCATAAGGAGCGGGTCCTTCTCCTCTAGAATGGGGAGGATGTGGAGGTGGTGTACCATATGGTGGTGGAGGTGGTGGGACAGGTGGTGGAGGTGGTGGGGGTTCCCCGCCGGTTGGAGGTCCAGTTGGTGGGGACATTAAAATGCCCCGATGGGGTATTAGGGTTTCAGGGTAGGGTAATGAGGGAAAAATATTTTCTATATGTTTTTGTCCAATATTGGTGTTATAATGTCTTGGGATAATGTGTCCCCGTGGGGGTTGGGTTCAAATGGATGGTCCCCCCGCATGATGTGTCCACGTGGGCTATCCGAAGGTTGGAAGTCCTCTTCCAACCATACTAAAACTCGGATGAGAAGTGTATCCTCCACTCATGATATGGATGTTGGCTGGGTTATTTCCCTTAGTCAGGTGAGTTCCACCAACTAGGGGTTTCCCCCCAGTCGAAAGTTGTCCACATACTGGAATATGCCTGATGACCAAATGTTGACCACTGATGCCAGGTTGACTCTTGACCAAGGGTTGAGTGATAAAAAAAGGATTACTTCCACCTAATAGTAGACTAACAAGAAAATTATATCCTCCCCTTGAGTTTTGAGGTGGGGGAGGTGGAGGTAGTGTTCCAAAGTTAACATAGGTTGAAGGTTTCCCTTTAGAGGGTGCCATGGTTGGAGTCACATTAGGTATCAAACCAGTAGCCTGAATTAGAGGTGTACTCGTTGGAAACGAGGGTTGACCTGGTTCATAAGTGGTTGAGCTAGGTAAGGATGATTATGGTGAAACAAATGATAAAGAGTGTATAGGGGAATGTTGGAATTTTGCTCGTCGTGAGAGACTCTAGCGTCTCAATTGTTCACTAGTCAGATGTAAATGGTTTATCTGTTCGTGAATTGGTGCAAAGAATTCATAGTTAGGAATCCAAGAACGAGGTATGGTTTCTTCCATGGGAATTGACCCAAACTTGATGACATGTTAGCCTAGAGACATGTCCCAAAAGGATGTGTACTGACCAAATGTTGTTGATAAGACTCATCTTGGAGCTGACTGAAAATCCAATCCGCAACTCTAGGATGTCCCTCCATCGAATGATGGAAGGATGTGACATATGAGGTATATGGTTCTCCTATCAAAGGTTCTGTTGGATCAGAGATAGGTATGTTTATGGGAGATGAGCAGTTCATTCCCGACTCTAGGGTAGAGGCATCTTCCTCATGTGGCATAGATGTGATCGGTTGATCCATTCTTACTCTTGATTTCTCCTCCTGGATAAGGGGATATTGAGGTGGTAAATTGAGAATCCTTCTGGATATTCTCAGAGGTTGATCGACCAGGATGAACGGATCAAAATTTTGCCTAAGTGTAACCTATAAAAAAGGAAAAAATCAATCCAATATCTACACAAGCTAAAGCCGCAAGTAAACTTATGTGACAGGTGGGGATTCACAGGTATGGAACCTCACAGGATTGTCAAGGCGGTGCAACTCGCGATATACCATAGGTTCCAATAGTTATACTCGGCCCAATATTTCAGAACTCTAACTAGGGAGGATTAGGATTGTACACCTGATCGTATAACCCAACTACTTGAAGCACGTGCATAGTATCTCCCCGAGTGATGTTCTCATTGTATTTCCACGCCAAGATGGCCAATAGGTTAACTGAGTTGGTATAGGAATCCTAGAAGGGTCTCCCAATATACGCAAGGTACGTGGGAGCTCAAATCCATAGTGGTGTTGTCTAATGCACAACCGTACGACAAGATCCTTATGATATACTACCGAGTACGTGAAGTACCTTTCGATATACCCAAGGGTATGTGAAAGCACGTTCCATAAACTGGTTGGTAGGTGGAAGAACTGCAGGCCCCCAGGATGCAATGCAAACAGATAACGATAGCTGCCAGGCTTAATGACGTCGGAACACGTCACTAACTTATCACACAAGTTACTAGCAAGTTTTAACCTAACACTACCATTAATTTTATCTTGAGCGGTTAGGTGAATGCATGGAGTGTAGACAAGAATTTAAACAAATGCAACTTAATTTATACGCAAAATGCAATTTTTTTCTTTTCCGATTCAATGAAGTCTATCTAAGGTAGGGAGAAATTCCTTTGTTGCCAATATAAGAAAAAATAAACAAGTACCCCTAAAACTCAAAATCAATGAAATAGACAATGAAGTACTCTTTTCAACATGCCAACAAAATCACAAAAACAAACAGACACCAAAATGTAAAGGCTTTTCTTTCTTCTCTTTTCAATTTAATCGAATCTACGAAACATGGAAAGAATAATTTCGCCTTCAAATGTAACAATCTCTAATTTTCGAAATAATGACCTAAAAGATGAAGGAAAATCAAAAGATGAGAATTTTCAATCTTCAAATATGCTTTGCAAAACCTCAAATATGCTTGTAACTTTCTAAGACATGAACAAGTTGTCATACCTAATAAACTACAAGACTGATCTTTCAAGCTTTCCAAATATTTTTATCCCAAAGTATGAAAAATTCTTCCCAATTATTCCAAGAATAAGACTTCAAACAGAGATGATAAAATCTTGTTTTCCTACTCAAATGCTCACAGTGGACTTGAGAATTATAATGCTCTTTAGATATACCATTCAGAAAACTAAAGATGATATCTCGACCAACTATAGTGAGTTGGAAATTCCCAAAGAAAAGAGATCACCCAAAACTCAAAAAACACTCAAACACACGCAAAATCAAACAACAAAAATTGCAATCAACACTCAATGACTGAATGTAGGAAGGGGTTAGGAACTAGACCTAATGAGTTGAATAGATCTAGTAATGGGATCAGGGATCACAAGACTAAGTGGATAGATCGGGGATTGAAATTGCCTGCCACTACCAAATTACACACTTGACTAGATTAAGACCTGAAATCAACCAAACCAAACTCAGACACAAACAAGCAGGACCTATGGGTTCTGTGATTGAATCACACAGTATACATAGCTCAATCAATCAAACCAAATCACCAAAAAATGGAGAAAAAGTGCTAAACACCAAGAAACAAGTGCTAGTGCAATATTTTCTTGTGCACCAGAGCGCCAGGCACATTCTGTGTGCAAGATAAGGGCGCCAATGGCATAGGCTATACTCAGGCTAAGGGTGTCAATGGTGCATGATGCTCATGGACAGTGAGCGCCAAAGTCCTAGTAGTGCAAGGAACATACACCCCAGGTGCATCGCGCGAATAACAAGAAGAAACAAAGCAAAGATCTCCGAAAATATAAAGTAATAGGTCCAATATTGATCCCAGACAGAGTCAGGTAAATCCAACAGAATCTGTAATAGAAAAAAAACAAAGACGGGAGGGGACCAGGAGGCTAGAAAATGAATCAAGAGAAATCAATGAAAATAAATCAAATTGAAATCAAAACTATGTTATTTCCCCAATATAGTCGCCAGATTTGTTTACGGATAATCAAGAGAAATCAATGAAAATAAATCAAATTGAAATCAAAACTATGTTATTTCCCCAGTATAGTCACCATATTTGTTTACGGATGATCTACTCGAGCAGACGCGAGCGTGATCTCCCAAGTCCAGGTGGACATAGAAAAAATGAATACATAATATAAATCTACTTTCCTAGATAGACTAGAGATTCAAGTAGATAGATGTCTTACCTTGAGATTCGTGAATCCTTCTCCTCTTTGTTGCTCCAAGATCTGTGGTATTCAGATCTAGAGCTGCAAAACCCTGTCAAGCATATAGAGACAAACAAACAGTGAAAGCACATCTAAATACTACTTTGATCTAAGCTAGTAGTTAAGGAAGAAATCTCTAAATATCATTAACACAAATACATGTTGATGTATTTGTAACTTCGGAAGATATTCTTCTATGTATTACACTTGTACTTTATTATATTCATGATGGAGATGTATTATTCCTCCAATCGGAAGTGTCGTCATTTGTATTTGTAAGTGTCGCAACTGATATCTGATGGGTTATTAGACCACCAGTGTGGGGTCGACCCTGTACGAGTCATGTGGTTGGGTTATTAGGATTCCTTAGGAAGTCGACCTTGTTAGAGTTAAAGGCAGCTTAAGTTGTGTATAAATAGAGAGTGAGTGTCTCTCATTCTATTCATTCACTTACTCATCCAACTCGCATAGTTGAGAGAGAGGAGTGCACACAAGTGGAGGAGGAGTAGCTGCTGGAGTCATATATCTTTTGGGGATTGATCTTTGTGATCTTTGTATTGGGGCTTATTCTATCTCTGAGGAAGTTGTGGGGATTTTCACCTTCTTGGTTTTCCCCGAGGAAACTCTGTGTCTCTTTTGTCTATGATTGTTTTGTTGTGCATGTTATTCTCTTAGTAGGATCCTAGATAATGTTTGAATGATATTATCAAAAAATTAACATGGTATCAGAGCCATGCTAAGAAGAAGACACTGTGCAGCTACGGAAGCTAGGGCTTCTTAATCTTTGGATTTCTCTCCTCAGATCATCAAAGGCAGGAGGCTAGGTTGACTCTCCTTGAAAGGGCGCATCTTTCTATCGAGACAGAATTCAATTCTGAGCACTTTCAGTTTTTGGCCCGTCATTGCTGCGGGAAATTAGGGTTTCGAAGAAAATTGAAATTTTTGGAATCTGAGACCACGGCTGGATGCTCCTCAAGAAAATCAAAGTTTAGAGACCAAGATCGAATTTTTTGGTTGGGAACAATCCCGGGCATCATCAAACCCTAGTTCAGGATTTTGATCGGAAAGGTGGAAAATTAGGGTTTCTACAAAAGTTGAAATTTTTGGAATCTGTGACCACGACTGGATGCTTCTCAGAAAAATCAAAGTTTAGAGCACAAGATCAAACCTTTTGGTTGGGCAGAACCCCAAGCATTATAAAACCCTGTTTCGGGATTTTGACTAGAAGATCTGAAAGTTTCAAAGGCAATTTTGAGGGGTCAAATTTTGTAGATTTCAAAATTGAAGTATACCAGCTTGATCAGCTCAGCAAAGCGCATCTTTCCATCCATTCAAGATTTTGGAATTCAAGGTTTGAATTTTTAGGGTTTCTCTGACAAACCCTAATCCAGTTCCAGATCCAATTTTCAGCAAATCAAGTGGTAAGACCTAAATCTTTTATTTCCATTTGAGTTTCTCATTAAGATGTCTCACCACACCAAGCTTGAGGATAAGCTTGAAGGAGATGACAACTTCCGAGCATGGAAGTATAGGATTGGGTTAATCCTAGAGGAGAATGATTTGGACACCTACATAAAAGAAGAGGTTCCAGTTCCAGAGGGAGATGAGGCTAAGGCCTTACACAAGAAGAACTTGGTCAAATCCAAGATAATCATTGCTGATTCTATAAAATACCATCTCATACCCCATGTGTCTTCTCTAAAGACACCTAAGGATATGTTTGATTCCTTGACCAAGTTGTTTGAAGGAAAGAATATAAATCGGAAGATGAATCTGCAGAATCAATTGAAAGGGGTTAAGTTCCAAAATGGACAGACCATCGAATCCTACTTTACTAAGGTCTCTCAAATCAAAGAACAACTTGAAGCTGTGGATGAAGTAGTGGAGAATGGAGAAATTTTCATGACCACATTAAATGGCCTACTTAGGTCATGGGACTCCTTCATCCAAGGTATCTGTGCAAGAGAGAATTCGATCTCCTTCAGTAGACTATGGGAGGAATATTCACAAGAAGAAGCTAGGCTTGTAGCTCGAGAAGAAAAGATGGGAAGTGAATACCAAGCTCTCATAGCTCACACCACGATAAGTAAGCTGAAGAGGGAGCAATCTCATCACAATAAATCTTTTCACCACCATCAAAGAGATAAGAAATATCTAAGGTGCTTCACATGTAATGAGAAGGGACACTTTGTTGCAGATTGTCTCAAGAACAAAAAGGGATTCAATAACAACAACAACAACAACAACAACAAGAGATATCATGCTCATGCTGCTGAGGATGATGAACCTCCCAGGAAGAAGACTAAGGTAGAAAGTGAAGACTCTTCAAGTGACGATGAATATGTTCTAATCTCTGCTCCCACAGGTAGTGTTACACATGGGTGTAATGATTGGCTTATTGATAGTGGGGCTTCTAAACATATGATGGGATTCAAAGAATATCTTATGGACCTATCTGAACATGAGTCTCCTCATAAGGTGAAACTTGGGGATTACTATCAATACCCTATAAAAGGAAGTGGTGAAGCCTCCTACAAATTAGACTTTGGGAAGTCTTTAAAAATGCAAGATGTTCTATATGTACCTGGACTTAAGAAGAATCTTCTCTCGAGGGAGGCTTGTACAAATTGAAGGAACAACCTGAACATTCCATGGTACATGAATCCATGGAGCCAAGTGAACTTTGGCAAAGAAGGCTTGCACATGTGCACTATAGAGCACTGCCAATTGCCAGCAAAGCAATACAGGTTCTTCCTGAAATCCAGTCAAAGCATAAAGATGTTGGCAAAGGATGTGCAAAGGAAAGAACACAAAGAAGGCATTTCCAAGCAGTGAAAGCAAGGCATAAGGAATCTTGGAAATTATCCACTCTGATGTATGCAGTCTGATGTCATCCATTTCTCTGAGTGGGTATGTATATTATGATGATTTCTCTAGGAAGACTTGGATTTGTTTCTTGAAGAACAAAGATGAAGTATTCAACAAATTCAAGGAATTCAAAGCCTTGATAGAAAACCATACTGAAAATAATATCAAGACCTTTAGATCTGACAATGGCGGAGAATTCACTTCAGGGGACTTCAAGAAGTTATGCAATGATTCAGGGATTAAGAGGGATTTGACCTCACAATCCACAACAGAATGGAGTTGCAGAAAGGAAGCAAATATTGAGAGGGATTCCACCCAACAAACAAACAAAGATGAGTATTTGAATTGTCATTTCTTGTATATCTGATTGTTTAAATAAATTGTTCAATGATGTATATACTTATGTTCCTAGACTTAGGTTGTGTATTATGCATATTAGAATAATTGCATTAATGAAAAATATACTACTAATATGCATGTGATAGGTAAGTGGCCATGGCACTATACAACATTCCATTGCTACTTATCTAGAATGAAACCTCTTTGCTAACATGTTGGGACTAGTGCAAACTCTTAACAATGTTCTGGTAGAGATGGAAGGAATCTAGAAAGTTACCGTATGAATACGGGATATGGATGAATGTTGTATTGAAGCATTAGCTAAGATAATTGCATGAATATATGACATATGCCTTTATGTGTAAGACTTTGTTTTGTAATCTATGAGAAATTTCTAATCATGCAATTGAATTTGACTTGTAGAAAAGATCGTGTACAATCACCTACAAAAGAAGGACTACAACATTTGTTCTAGCAACAAAGTTCAAAGAAGACTATCTATTGAAGAATCTGAAGTTCCCAAGATCCAGGATGCGGTAATGGAAGAATGCCATGATCAAGGAATAACAGTCGATCATAAAGAATGATGTTTGGGATGTAGTCCCAAGACCAGAAGGGAAGTCTGTTGTGACTTCCAAGTGGATCTATAAGATCAAGCATGCTACAGATGGCAGCATAGAGAAATAAAAGGCAAGGTTTGTGGCTCATGGCTTCTCCCAGAAAGAGGGGATAGATTATGAAGAGACTTTTGCACCTGTAGCCAGATACACTTCCATCAAAACAGTACTTTCCCTGGCTGCAGTGATGAAGTGGAAGATACACCAAATGGATGTCAAAACAACTTTCTTGAATGGTGTAGTCGAAGAGGAAGTGTATGTGGATCATCCACTCGGTTTTGATACACATGACAGGGATTCATATGTGTGCAGATTGAAGAAAGTCTTGTATGGCTTGAAGCAAGCACCTAGGACATGGTACGATAGGATAAACAGCTTCCTGTCCAGGTTGGGATTTACCAAGAGTAAAGCAAATTCCAACCTTTACTACAATGTTAAGGAAGGAAATCCAGTGATACTCCTATTGTATGTGGATGACCTATTTGTGATAGGTGAGGATATATTGATTGTCGACACGAAGAGGAAGCTTGTTGCCGAGTTTGAGATGAAGGACTTAGGAATGATGCATTACTTTCTAAGTATGGAGGTGTGGCAGAGTGCAAATGGAATCTTCCTTGGACAAGGGAAGTATGTAGTAGAGATCCTGAAGCGGATCGGGATGATGGAATGAAAGTCCATGGCCACACATATGGCATCGAACCTGAAGTTATTGAGTGATGCTTCATGAAAGTCGGTTGATGCCACGATGTATCATCAGATGATTAGGTCCTTGATGTACCTGGTGAACAAGAAACCATATATTTGCTTTGCGGTGAACACCTTGAACTAGTTTCTGACAGATCCTAGACATGTTCACCTAATTGTTGTAAAGCATATTTTGAGGTACCTAAAAGATACAATTGATTATGGGCTCAAGTATGATGCGAATCAAAAGTTTAATCTGAAGGGTTATGTTGGTTCATATTGGGAAGGCAGTGCTACAGATAGGAAGAGCACTTCGGGGTGTTTGTTCAGTATGGGATTAGGTGTGATCTCTTGGCTTAGCAGGAAGCAATCCTGCATAGCACTGAGTACAAATGAAGCAGAGTATGTTGCAGCTTGTTCGGCTAGTTGTGAGGAGGTATGGCTAAGGAAGCTACTGTCTGATTTATTTGATCTTCAATTGGATGCTACTTGTATCTATTGTGACAACTAGAGTTGTGTGAAGTTGTCAAATAACTCGGTGTTCCATGATAGGTTGAAGCACATCGAGATCAAATATCACTATATTAGGGATATGGTGTAGAGAGGAGCAATGAAGCTCAGTATTTTGTGACAGATGAGTAGATTGCAGATGTGTTGACCAAACCACTAGCCAGAGTGAAGTTTGAATACTTCAGAGAGAGGCTTGGTGTTCTTCGGATAGAAGATACTTCAAGAAAGAAGTGATGGGACACATTTGGAGGAGCCATTCCAAGCATGGTGGTAGGAGTATCCTTCCCATGGCTTTGGATGTAAGTGCTATGTGATGAGCATTAGGATGATGCTCCAGATGATGTTCTACATGATGATGATCAGGATGATCATATGTGTGATATGCATTAGGACAATACTGTGACGATGATCAGGATGATCATGTGATGATGATATGCATCAAGATGATGATATGCATCAGGATGATGTTGTGACGATGATCAGGATGATAATGCAATGATGTTGTGCATCGGGATGATGTACTGTATGATGATGATCATTATGATCATCAGCATCAGAATGACGCTTTGTGCGAGGATGATCAGGTTGATCTTGAGTATCAAGATGGTACTTTGTGGCCATGGATAGGTTGTGCAAGGGTAGCATGTAATACGTCCTGGAGATCCAGAGAGGTTGTGCTAGGCATGTAAAAGTCCTCGGATGCTCTTTAGAGATCTTGCTGAGCAAGACACTCTTTTAAGGTTTTACTAGACCACATGTAATACGTCCTGGAGATCCAGACAGGTTGTGCTAGGCACGTAAAAGTCCTCGGATGTTCTTTAGAGATCTTGCTGGGAAAGACACTCTTTTAAGGTTTTGTGGGGACCACATGTAATAAGTCTCGGAGATCCGGATAGGTTATGCTATGCATGGAAAAGTCCTCGGATGCTCTTTAGAGATCTTGCTGGGAAAGACACTCTTTTAAGGTTTTGTGGAGATCACATGTAATCAGTCCTGGAGATTCAGACAGGTTGTGCTAGGCACGTAAAAGTCCTCAAATGCTCTTTAAAGATCTTGTTGGGCAAGAGACTCTTTTAATTTTTTGTGACGGGCACATGTAAAAGATCCTAGGAGATCCGATAGGTTGAGCTGTGTGCTCGTAAAATTCCTGGGATGCTCTTTTGATGTTTTGTTGACGCACATAATCAGTCCTGAGGATTCCACAGGATGGTCAGCTTGCAGAGATGATGAAGACCTACAGGAGGCTAGGCCTACAACCAGCATGAAAAAGGGTTGGATCTGTAGAACTTCCTATGATAAGAAGAATTGAGAGATAGCCTAGTGATTGAAAATACGAGTACAGCAGCAGTGATGATGATGCTCCATGATCCAATGATGATGATCCAACTCCAAAATTGAAGACTTGTGGTGATATGTATTGATGACCTGTGTCTAGAGAATACCTTCCTAGTTAAGAGGGAGTGCTGATGTATTTGAAACTTCGGAAGATATTCTTCTATGTATTACACTTGTACTTTAATATATTCATGATGGAGATGTATTATTCCTCAAATCATAAGTGTCGTCATTTTTTTTTGTAAGTGTCGCAAGTGTTGCAAGCGTCGCAACTTATATTTGATGGGTTATTAGACCACCAGTGTGGGGTCGGCCCTATATGAATCATGTGGTTGGGTTATTAGGCTTCCTTAGGAAGTCGGCCCAGTTAGAGTTAAAGGCAAGTTAAGTTGTGTATAAATAGAGAGTGAGTGTCTCTCATTCTATTCATTCACTCACTCATCCAACTCGCATAGTTGAGAGAGAGGAGTGCACACAAGTGGAGGAGGAGTAGCTGTTGGATTCATCTATCTTTTGGGGATTGATCTTTGTGATCTTTGTATTGGGGCTTATTCTATCTCTGAGGAAGTTGCGGGGTTTTTCACCTTCTTGGTTTTCCCCGAGGAAACTCTGTGTCTCTTGTGTTCATGATTGTTACGCTATGTATGTTATTCTCTTAGTAGGATCCTAGATAATGTTTGAATGATATTATCGAAAAATTAACAAGACATTTATGGAAAGAGATTATATTACTATAAGTAAGTGGGAAATACATAGAAGAGTGATGATTACAACCCAAGCCTTAACGCTATAACCTTCCTCCAACAATCCAATCCAAGCCTCCAAATTGTGTGTGTGCCTCCCAAGCGATGAAAAGTGATCACCTATGGTAATTCCACCAACATGTAAGTGCTATAGTACTTCCTCCCTTCTCAATGGAGAGAGGTCTTATTTATAAGGCTAAGAGGATAGAGAAGTTGAGGATTAGGGGAAGAGGTCTAAGGGATCTTCCCATTAGGTTAGGAGTTGAATACTAGTTGTTCCTACCAAATAGGGATAGGTATCCATGTCACCTAGCTTCGAGAATTCGCTTGAAGCCCCTTCTTATCCACTCTAACCAACCCTGGTGCACTCTGCATGAGGAAAACATGCGCCAGGAAGGGTCAAGCACAATCTGCAAGAGGGAAGCAAGATCCACTGGCATAGGCTTCCAGTGTACATCAGGCGCCAGCCAAGTTTTGGTGCCTCTTTCTAGGCAGCAGGATGCACCAGCATCACTAGGAAAGGTGGAAGACAAGGTCAACAACTTGCTCAATGATGTTCTAGCTAGGGAAACTTTAGGAATTAAGGAACTGAGTTGACACATGACTCATGATGCCGACATTTTGGTGTAACAGGGTAAATGAGATTTGAGTTGAAGAAGTCATTGGGGAAAAATGACCTACGCAAGTTGAAGGAAAAGTGCTCTGGAGGGAATTATTTTGAGAGAAGAATGAGTAGGAAAGCTACCATGAGAAGAATGAAGTGCAAGCATGTTGTCAAAAGAAGAAAATAAGGGTAACAAGGTGAGAATAGTTTTGGTAGGCTTTGCCTTGGGTTTTTCCTTTGTTGTATTTCAGGTAGCAGGAAAAAGGTTGCACCCCCTTTGTAACCAGGTCATGACTATTGCTTGAACCTCCCATTGTAATTGTATCTTTAATAATAAGACTTTCCATGCTATTGGTTTGGGAATGCACCATAGTTGTGTTGTGGTTTGTTGTATTTGTTGTTGAATAACTGAATTGGTTCAGTATATAACACATGCATAATAAGTCTAATCCCAAGTGTATGTTGGGCATCGTTTTCCTAAACTTTGTGTAGCTCGTGGTGGAAGGTATGGTAATTCCATGAGTGAATAAGTGTAGTCCAACAAAGAGTAATCTTGGGTGCCAATTCCTTGGGATGAAATTCAAGTGGTGCCACATGATTTCTATTAAAGTTCGCAAAAATGAAGCTTTGGGGTAGTGACAGTCCATATGATAAGCATGTAGGTTAAAATAGGAAATAGTGAAAATTGTTATTAATCATCTGGCCATAGATTTTATATGTGAAGTTAGTGGAGGATTCCAAGGAAAAGGTTGTATGGTTGAACATGTTTCATGGTATGGAAAAACATGTTTCATGGTCTTAGAGACTTCAAAGGTTTCCACTATTATCTAGAATGGGAAATTTTCGAAGAGGAAATGCAACATTATGGAATACATTTAACACACACACTTGAGTCCTAGCTTTTAATTAATGTAATATCGAGTAATCAATAACACTATTGAAGGCTAGGTTGGATATAATGTTTCTAGAAATCCAATTTCAAATCCTATCATTTGTTTCTCTTCGAAGACACAAATTTGTGTTTCTAGATGTGTATTGAAGCATGTCACTAGTGCATTGTGTATTAGTGGTAGGAACGTGATGGAACATTGATTGATTACCATTAAACATCCTCCTTGAAGAAGAAGCACTGCACCATTTAGGATTCACTCTTGGGCTCTTTTCCAAAACATAGAGAAATTTATAACAAACTTAAATTTGCATATTTTACTTCTTGATTTGGGTTTTATCAAACTATTCACATGTACATGGATTTCTTCCACCAATGTGAACAAAGTATGATAGATACACAACTCCATAAGTGAATACGGTGTTCTTCATGGTAGATAGGTCCAATCATGATTCTCTTTATTGTACTCCATAGAGTTGGGGTTATCAAGAACTTCTTTGGTTTAGTGAACTAGGAATATCCCACCGTTTATAGATGGGTTGGTTTATGCTTGGTTAGTAGGGATTGTTTAGTGAAAACTATCGTTGATTCTTATTCCAATGTAGTTAGTGAAGAGTGAAGTTGACCTTCGTTAGATACCTCTGTGAACTTTCACATAGTAGATATACCAAACAATATAAACCTTAGGGACACTTTAATAGAATACTAATATAGTTCAATTATGAATCCAAAATTTAACAATTATTGTGATGAATACCCAAGTTCAAATATGAACAAGCATACTCATCTCTTGTTTGGTTGTGGATTTTTGTATCCTTTTAGCATTTGGGTTCAATCTACCCTAGTTAAATAGGGTTGATTATATTGGTTTTCATACTTTTTTATATCCTTGTGAGTGGTGTTGGTAAATATTAATGTAATTTGTGTTGGCTTAGTACTAGCAAACGCATATATAACAATTAAAGTTGCATGAGGTAAGGCCGATATTTTCATAGTTTAATATCCAATATAAAAGGTGGATTCCCTTTAAAAAATTATAAGATAATTCAAAATTTATAGCCTTTTGATAATGCTAAGTGTCCAAAATAAAGATTACAAATAACATTGAATATCAGCCAACGCATCCTCTTGAGATCTATTAACCTTATTTACTATTTGTATCCAAGAAGGATGCTTAGATGTGAGTCCACAATCCTTAGGTACCAGGCCCTATGGGGATAGAGAGATGAGGGTGGCCAACATTTCAAAGTCCATATTGATACTTGTCTTTTGATCTAATCTAAATTATTGGTGGACATGAGGATAGACCCATGCGGCCATATAATACCCTTGTATTGATCCAAATTTTTCTACCCCACCTATAATATTTTATAACCTTGAAACTTAAAAAACATTATACACAAAAATTTAAGATGAAATAAACTAGAATTATGGTGCATAATAAAAAACATTAGACAATAGAAAGATGAATATTTCCGAAAATGAATCGTTTATTATGAGAACAAATTTTAGGAAAAATGTTTACACACCTCATAAGGTTAGGAGACATTTTGCTTGAGCAGATCTCTGCTACAATAATTGACATCAAAACCCTTTATAGCCTTATACCTTTTAGAATGGGCTTCCCAAATCTAAAACCCTAACTACTTGACATGATCAAATAATTAATAAGTACCAACTTCCTAGTGGCTCTTAATTTATAGAGAGATGTTATTTAAATTGATTTTTGACTACTAACTACTTGGATTAATCCAAAGAGATGTCCATATACAAATGCATGACTAACACCTAAAGTAAGGCCAGTTAGGGTAGGACCCTAACATGCCCTCCCCTTTCAAAAGTAGTGTTGTCCTCAATGCAAAAGGTGCATAAATTTCTTTAAAATAATTGATGGTTCCCACATGGCATTTTCTGGCATCATATCTTTTCACTATATTGTAAATTCTTTGATTGTGTTCTTGCTTAATTTTCGGTTCATGGAGCCAAGACTATTGTTGGATGGAGCCAAATGGATCTTTCCTCGTCCAATTTTTGTAAGCTAGTCTACACTTTACAATTAGTCCACACAACGTTTTTAAGGCAAGAGACATGGAATACTAGGTGAGTCTTGGAGTGATTGGGTTGAGTACTAAACTTGTAGGCCACCTATCCAGTGCATTGGAGTATGGTGTAGGGTCCATATAATTTTGGATAGATATTTTGGTTTAGATGAGACTTGAGGGATGTTTGCTTGTAAGATTGGAGTTGAAGAAACACTTGATCCCTAACTTCAAAGGAACACTTGGATTGATTATGATCTCTTATTAATTCATTATGTTTTGAGTCATAACTAGATTTTCTTTAAGGGTGCAAAGAATATATGATTAAGTGCAAAGTGTGTTGTCCATTACTTGAACCCTCAAGGTACCTGGTAAATAGGAAATATTGAAAATGGCTTTTGGCCATGCATTGATTTCATACGGTGTCATCTTGGTGGAGCCATGATAATTTGTATTATACCACCACTCAACTAGAGGAATCTATTGGGCCTAGTGGTGTGGCGTTTCTGACACAAAGCATCACAAGTAGGTTTCCAAGAATTTATTGATTGCTTCCATTTGACCATCTGTTTGGGGGTCATAGGATGTGTTAAGATTCAACTATGTCCCCTATATTTTAAATGGCTTCTGCTAAAAAATTCTTGTGAATGTAGGGTCACAACTAGATACAATAGATGTCGACATTCCATGGAGCTTAAAAATATAATCCACGAAGACTTGTGCAACCGATGAGCATGTAAAATTTTGTGGTAAAGCACCAAAGTGAGCATATTTTTTCAGACGATCAACTGCCACCACAATGATTATTTTATTGCCTTACTTAGGAAGCTCCAGAATGAAATCCATAGATATGTCTTTCCAGATATTGTTGGGAATGGGAATTTGTTGCAAAGCACCATGTGACTTCACTATTTCTCTCTTATGTCATTGGAAAGTGTCATGAGAAACAAAAAAAATTGGATATATTTTTTCATGCCTTCCCAAAAGAAGGAGCATTTAATTCTTTCATAGGTTTTATGAAATCCCAAGTGGCATGCTATGGGTGATGAATGTAATTCCTCCAAGATTCATTATTTTAAGAATGAATTCAAAGTGATAAAGTATGGGATCCTTATACCTCAAGATGTTTTGGTTCCATGTATATTTGGGTGGAGGGTTCAGGTTGTCTAGTATCCTTTTGATGTGGTGTCAATCTATATCTTAGGCCAACCATTCATGTCGTGCTTCTTTGAGACATCATGGAACTAGTAAGGACAAGGTGAAGAGGGAACCCTCCTCTTCAAATTTCCTATACAAATCATTTTCCACCACATTGTCATGACCCTTATCATATATGATATCATAATAATATCCCAACATCTTAGTGACCCATTTATGTTTCTTTGGTGAGGACAACCAATTTTCCAATAAATACTTTAGAATATGGTGTTATTTCTTGATATGAAAATTCCATATGATTAAATATGGTCATCGTGTATCAATTGCGTGAAGGATAACCATCATCTCTTTTTCATAGGTGGACTTTCCCAAGTTCCACTCATAGACTCCTACTTGCTAGTGAATGCCAATGGGCGTATTGTTAAATTTTCAGAATTTACTTCAATCTGATCTAGGATCTTAACTGAGAGAACAACATGTACAGCAAATCTACAGCATATCATTCATGGACACAATAATGCAAGCACAGAAGAGACACCGAGTTTACAAGGGGAAAACCATAAAGGTGAAAAACCCCAATAACTTCCTCAGAGATAGATAGAGCAATGATACAACCAGAATACAAGAGATAGTCTTCTCCTAGCAGCAGAGCCTCCTCCTCCACAAGTGCGCCACTCTCCACAGTGTGAGTGAGAGAATAGAATGTGTAAAATGAGAGAGACACACTCTCTATTTATACACTAACTTGACTTGACCTTTACTCAACTAGGTCGGCCTCAACTTAACCACTTAACATAATGCTGACTGGGCCGACCCCCACTAGGGTGGTCTAATAACCCTTTGACCCACATGGCCAACCCCCAATAGGGTGGTCTAATAACCCTTTGACCCACATGACTTATACAGGGCCGACCGCAACAAGGTGGTCTAATAACCCATCAAGTATAAGTTACGACACTTACAATATAAATGACGACACTTCCGTATAGAGGAATAATAACATCTCTATAGGAATATAATATACATATATGTGAAATACATTCCGAAGTTACATATACATCAACACTCCCTCTTAACTAGGAAGGTATTTCTCGACACAGGTCTTCTAGCACAATTCATCTTCTCTGGATCATCGTCACTGGATAATCGTCATCGAGTCATCATCATCGTCACTGCTACTGCTATCTCAATCAATCTCTGAATCTACTCGTCATAGGAAGTTCTACAGAGCCAGTCCTTTTTCATACTGGATGTAGGCCCACCACCTATAGGTCTTTGTCATCACTGGCCATACTGTGGAATCCTCACGACTTATTACGTGTGTCACAAAACCTCGAAAGACCATCCCAGGCTGTTACGAGCACACGGCTCTACCTATAGGATCTCCTAGGGCCATATTATAAGTGACCTCACCACAAAACCTCACAAGAGCATCCCAGGTTGTTACAAGCACGCAACTCTACCTATAGGATCTCCCAGGGACAAATTATATGTGGTCACCACAAAACCTCGCAAGAGCATCCCAGGTTGTTACGAGCACACAGCTCTACCTATAGGATCTCCCAGGGACAGATTATATGTGGTCATGGAAAAACCTCGCAAGAGCATCCCAGGACTGATTACGGGCACACAGCCCAACCTATCGAATCTCCTAGGGACAGATTATATGTCATAAGACAAAACCTCGAAAGAGCATCTGCCAGACATCCCAGGGAACGAATTACATGCCATAGGAAAAACCTCAAAATACTATTTGCAGATCTCCCAGGGCCAAATTATATGTCCTCCCAGAGCAAAACCTTGAAAGAGCATTTGCCAGATATCCCAGGGCACGAATTACATGCCATAGGCAAAACCTCAAAAGACTATCTGCAAATCTCCCAGGGCCAAATTATATGCTCATCTACAGAACCTGATCCATGGCCATAGAGTATCAACCTGATACTCACCATACATCATCCTAATGTACACATGATCATCTTGATCATCATCACTGCAACATCCTGCTGCATGTCATCTGAAGCAACATCCTGAAGCTCGTCATCCATGATCATCCTAATCATACAATGCATCTACCTGATGCATAACAAGTATTTACCTGATACATATCATCATACATGATCCACCTAATCATACAGTGTATCCAACTGATACAAATACAAATACATGATACATATCACCATACATGATCCACCTGATCATACAATGCATCTACCTGATGCATATGAAGTATCTACCTGATACATATCATCATACATGATCCACCTGATCATACAGTGTATCCACCTGATACAAATACAAATACATGATACATATCACCATACATGATCCACCTGATCATACAATGTATCCACCTAATACATATACAAATACATGGTCCAAGCATCCAACATGATGCATATACAAAATACATACAAATGATCCAATCGATCATATCCAACATCCAACATGATGCATACATACATATACATATAAATGATCCAACTGATCATATCCAACATTCAACATGATGCGTACATATATAAATGATCCAACTGATCATATCCAGCATCCAACATGATGCATATACAAAGCAGTAACTGGAGCATTGTCCTGATGCTCATCATCCAGCGCTTACATCCACAGCCATGTGAAGGATCCTCCTTCCAACATGCTTGGAATGGCTTCTGCAAATGTGTCCATCACTTCTTCCTCAAAGTGTCATCAATCTGAAGAACACCAAGCCTCTCCCTGAAGTAATCGAACTTCACCCTGGCTACTGGCTTCGTCAGCACATCTGCAATCTACTCATCCGTCGCAATGTACAGGAGCTTCACAGCTCCTCTCTGCACCATATCCCTAATATAGTTATATTTGATCTCTATGTGTTTCGACCTATCATGAAACATTGGGTTATCGGACAGCTTCACACAACTCTGGTTATCATAAAAGATACCAGTAGCATCCAACGGGAGATCAAATAACTCAGACAGTAGCTTCCGTAGCCATACTGCCTCACAACTAGCTGAACAGGCTGCAACATACTCTGCCTCAACTGTACTCAGTGCTACGCAGGACTGCTTCCTACTAAACCAAGAGATCACACCTAATCCCATACTAAAGCAGCACCTAGATGTGCTCTTATTATCTGCAGCACTGCTTGCCCAATCTGAATCAACATAACCCTGCAGGTTAAACTTTTGATTCGCTTCATACTTGAGCCCATAATCCACTGTACCTTTTAGGTACCTCAGAATATGCTTTACAGCAACCAGGTGAACACTCCTCGGATCTGTCAGGAATTGGCTCAATGTGTTCACCGCAAAGAAAATATCTGGTCTCATGTTCGTCAGGTACATCAAGGACCCAATCATCTGACGATACATAGTGACATCAATTGGTACAGATGAAGCATCACAGAGAAGCTTCAGGTTTGATGCCATAGCTTCGTAGTCCATCATCCCGAACCTCTCCAGGATCTCTACTGCATACTTCCCTTGTCCAAGTAAGATTCCATCTGCACTCTGCCACACCTCCATACCTAGAAGGTGGTGCATCATACCCAAGTTCTGCACATATATGACTCCCTATCATGTGTCTCAGAACCAAGTGGCTGCTCCACATACACTTCTTCTTCAACTACACCATTCAAGAAAGCTGTCTTGAAATCCATCTGGTGTATCTTCTATTTCATCACTTCTATATTTCTCTATGCTGCCATCTGCAGCATGATTGATCTGATAGTTCCATTTGGAAGTCACAATAGACTTCCCTTCAGCTCTTGGGACCACATCCCAAACATCGTTCTTCATGATCGATGGATCAAGGCATTCTTCCCGTATCCTGGGAACTTCAATATCTTCAATAGATAATTTTGTTGCTGAACAAATGTTGTAGTTCTTCTTTTGTAGGTGATGGCATACGATCTTTCCTACACAACAAGTTAAATTGCATGATTAGAAAACATCTCATAGTTTTCAAAACAAATTCTTACACATAAAGAAATATGTCATACAGTCATGCAATTATCTTAGCCAATGCTTCAATACAACATTTATCCATATCCCGTAACTTTCTAGATGCCTTCCAATCTCTACCAGAACATTGTTAAGAGTGTGCACAACTCCCAACATGTCAGCAAAGAGGTTTCATTCTAGATAAGTAGCAAGGGAATGTTGTACAGTTCCATAGGCTACTTACCCATGCATATTAGCAGTATACTGTTCATCAATGCAATTATTCTAATATGCATAATACACAACCTAATTCTAGGAACATCAGTATTTAGATTATTGAACAGTATTATTTAAATAAAATATGCAAGTAATGACAATTCAAATACTTATCTTTGTTTGTTTGTTGGGTTGACTCCCTCTCGGTTTTTTATTCTTTTCTGCAACTCCATTCTTATGTGGATTGTGAGAAGTGGTCAACTCCCTCTAAATATCTGCATCCTTGCAGAAACTACTGAAGTGTGCTCCTTTGCTTTCTTGTAGGAACAACTGGAGTGTGCTCCCTCTTGATCTTTGCTTCATGGATTACCTGTCCTTGAACTTACATCCATCCTTAATTACTATACATGATTATTAGTATCATCATTGTGTTATCCTTGAGGTCTCATACATAATCACACATTTATTAGTATAATCTTAAACATGTATAGTCATGATCATTCACAGATAATAAACATTAGTATTCAAGGTTTCAGGGAAGTCTTCTTTTACTCATACATATTCTTATTTGATCATAGGACTCTTCTGGTTAGTTGAATCATCAATCAATATAAGAGATATAATATGCATAAAACCCGTGATTATTCAAACCTATACCTTCATGATTCTTCTGGTTAGTCATATCATTAATTATGGTAAGAAACATAATATGCATACAACCATGATTATTCAAACCTTTGACTTCATGAATAATCATTATCAACAACAAAACAGTATAAGATCCTAACACAAGGTAGGATTCTAGCTTGATATAGGAAAAAAATACCTGGATTAGCATGCTAGCTAGATATGTCTAACATACCTGCATAATGTCTTCTGGTTCTCTTCAGTGACTTGTGCTAGTAACCTACATGTCTCATAAGTTAACCATTGTAGAACCAAGTTATACATACCTCGAAAGTAGTTCTTCTATGTGATCCATGACAATGGATGAATCTTTGTCTTAATGTCACCATGAGCATATGTTCTTGAAGTAGAACATGATTTGACTTTCTTGGTGTACCTTTTTGTGTTAGCAGACAACATAAACCTCATACAACACTATAATGCATTAGTACAATCACCCTAATCAATGAATATCTTTTATCATGCATTCATAATTTTATTAAGGTGATACAACAAGTCTAGATTTAATCAAGATTGTACTAACTGTAATAATATGAGACAAATATACCATAAACTTAATCATGAACAAATCTTGAAACATACCTGGATAAGTCATACCTATCGATATTTCTTGTAATCTTCTTATGTAAGGCCTTAGCCTCATATCCCTCTGAAACAGGAACTTCTTCACTTATGCAGGTGACCAATCCATCTTCTTCTAGGATTAACCCAATCCACTTGATTTGCAAGAACTGGATCTGGAGCTGGATTAGGTTTTGTCAGAGAAACCCCAAAAATTCAAACTTCCGAAAGGATAGAAATATGCGCCTTGATGAGCTGATCAAGCTGGTATGCTCAGAATTTGAAAACTGTAAAGTTTCACCCCTCAAAATTGCCTTTTAGATTTCTGGATTTACTGGGGAGGACCCTGAACTGGGGTTTGATGAAGCCCACTCTTCTGCCCCATCAAAAGGTTTGATCCAAAGCTCTAAGCTTCTATTTTTATGAGGAGCTTCCAGCCATGGTCACAGATTTCAAAAATTCCCATTGTTGCAGAAGCCCTAATTTTCCACTTTTCTGATCAAAGTCCCGAACTAGGGTCTGTTCAAGCCCGGACTTCTGTCCAACCAAAAATTCTGATCTTGGTCTCTAAATTTCGATTTTGATGAGTAGCATCCAGTCGTGGTCTCTGATTACAAAAATTCCAACTTTCTCCGAAGCCCTAAATTCCGGAAGCCATGAATGAAGGTACTCAAAAATAATTCTGTTTTGACAGAAATATGTACCTGATTGTTTCTGGTTTACCTCCAAACTTTTCGATCCACGGGGTCTGAAAACGTTTCCTGAGATATCCCGACCTGTTATCTTTCCATCCTGATAGGTCTGACCTTAATTGGATTCTCTGAGAGAGAGTTATGCCAAGTGTCGCAACGTGACCTATTTATGGGATAATACAGGAGAGAGAAATTGTACGGCGTTCCACGTGTCAGTGTTTCAACTTCGGCCTCTGAAAAATTTTCTTGAGATAGCCCAACTTATTATCTTTCCATCCTGACAGGTCTGACCTCAATTGGTTTCTCTGAGAGAGAGTTATTCCAAGTGTCGTAACGTGACCTGTTTATGGGATAATACAGGAGAGCGAACTTGTACTGCCTGCCACGTGTCACTAGTTCAACTTCGGCCTCTAAAAACTTTTTTTGAGATAGGAAAGTCTGTGTACTACCTGTAACCTTTTACAAAATTTCATTTGGAGCTTCCTAGCCCAAGTTATGACATTTTTCCCAAGGTCACCTGATTTTGACTCAGATCTGGAAGAGGCAGAAACCCTATATTGTACAGATCATAAATCACAAAGTACAACGAATTAGAGGTTTTCCTTTGGACACAAGGTACATGGGGATTTAGTATTCGACCTGTAATGGTTTCAGACCTGAAAATTTTGCCAAAACAGATTTATAGCGAAAGTGCTACGATGACTGTTTTTTGCTATATCAAGCCCTAGCATCGTAAGTGCAACAAGTGTCATACATGCCATATCATGCCTTCTTTCAGGCTAGCTCTGATACCATGTTAAATTTTCAGAATTTAATTCAATCTGATATAGTATATTAACTTAGAGAACAACCTGTACAGCATATCATTCATGGACACAATAATGCAAGCACAGAAGAGACACCGAGTTTACTAGGGGAAAACCATAAAGGTGAAAAACCCCAATAACTTCCTCAGAGATAGATAGAGCAATGATACAGCCAGAATACAAGAGATAGTCTTCTCCTAGCAGCAGAGCCTCCTCCTCCACAAGTGCGCCACTCTCCACAGTGTGAGTGAGAGAATAGAATGTGTAAAATGAGAGAGACACACTCTCTATTTATACACTAACTTGACTTGACCTTTACTCAACTAGGTCAGCCTCAACTTAACCACTTAACATAATGCTGACTGGGCTGACCCCCACTAGGGTGGTCTAATAACCCTTTGACCCACATGACTTATACAGGACCGACCCCAACAAGGTGGTCTAATAACCCATCAAGTATAAGTTACAACACTTACAATATAAATGACAACACTTCCGTATAGAGGAATAATAACATCTCTATAGGAATACAATATACATATATGTGAAATACATTCTGAAGTTACATATACATCAACACATATTTCTTTTAGTAAGAGAACTCCTAGGACACAACCAAAGGCGTCACATTCTAAGATGAAATTCTTAGTGAAATATGACATGGCTAAGACATGCATAGTGTACATAGCATCCTTTATGGTGGAGAAGTCTTGCTCCACTGCCTCATTATAGGAGAAGGCATTCCTTTTTAGCAATTTTGAAAGAAGAGTTGCAATCTTTCCATAGTTTTGCAAAATATTATGGTAGTAGATAGTAATTCCAAGGAACCCTCTCAATCTATTGAGGGTTTTGAGGTGGGGCCATTTCTAAATAGATTCCAATTTCTTGGTAACCACCCATACACCATCTCAACTCACAATATGGACCATATATTCAACCTTATTTTCTCCAAAAACATGTTTGAAGTGTTTCAAAAATAATTGATGTTCTTGTAATTATTGCAAGGTACAAGGAACGTGTTGGAGGTGGAGTTCATAGGTGGGCCTCTAGGCCAATATATCGTCAAATAAACTAGGACAAAAGGGAAAAATATCTTATTCATGAGGCTCTGAAAATTTGATGGGTCATTGCAAAGGCCGAATCGCATGACTAAGAACTTGTAATGACCATCATGAGTTCAGAAGGATGTCTTAGGTCTGTCTACCTCTTTCATCCTAATTTGGTGGTAGCTTGAGAAAAGGTCAATTTTGGTGAAGAATTTGGATCCATGCAACTCATGATAAGAGATAATCAATGATATGAATAGGGAATTTATATTTGATGGTTAATTTATTGACAGCACATAAATCAGGACACATGCACCAAAATCCTTCCTTTTTAAGGACCATAACCATGAGAGAGGAATAATCGCTTGTGTTGGGATGAATGAAGCTTGCCTCCAATGTTTCTTGAATATTCAATTTCATTATTTTCTACAAAAGGGTGGGCATTAGGGTGGACATTGGGGGAATGAATACATGGGATTAAAGGAATACTGCAATCACATTCCTCATCAAATGGAGGTAAATTGTTTGGTGCCTCAAAAAATGATGATACTGGGAAAGAACCTATTGCAAGTCAGGGTGAATATCCTATGTGTCCATTTCCATGACTTGGATGGCATTGAACTTAGCAATGACACCTAAGTGACTTTTATTCAATAATTTATCCATATGGTGTGATGAGATAATTTTAGGAGAACCAAATTTAATTCTATTGAGGTGAAGAGTATTTCTAACCTAATTAAATATGAGAGAGAGTGCCTTAAATTCCATGGTGATAGGACCCAAAGTTATGATCCATTCAAACCTAGAACTATATATCAACCATCCATGTCAACGGAAAACATATAAGTTTTGATATGGTAATCATCCATTTGGAGTTTCACATTTTCATAATGACCACCACATTTCATCATACCCCAATTTGCTATCAAAATTTGGAAATTTGATATAGGGTGAATATAACAATGGGTTTCTTCAACCACTTGCCTATAAATGAAATTATGGGTGCTTCCTCTACCAACTCATATGATGAATTTCATATTCTTGATGTATCCAATTAATTTCAATGGTTGAGGTGCATAGAAACCAAATAAGGCATGGAGTCAGATTTTGGGTTTCTCCTCTCGTACTAGCATATCAGGTGAATATTCCAAACACACATAGTATCCTCCACTTTAGGTTATGTATGAGCCTCCATGGTAGTGTCATCAAGGTAATCATGTGGGCATGCTTTGATTTGAAATAATTTATGTTCTTTGAATTTATTCCCTAAAAAATTATTTTCATCATAGTTGTAGCAAAGACAGAGGTGCTAATGCTCATCCATGGCATCTAAGGTCAACTTATGGATTCTTAGCGGCAGGGTGATGGAGTTGCTAGGAGGAGGAGCCATGGGAGACATTGTCCAAGTGGGAAAGAAAGGGTGTTTGGGTTGGGAATTGATCACTAATTTATCTTCTCAAGAGATATCATAGGATTCCAACCAAGTGGAGGTCCGGTGCATAAGGATATGTGCAAAAATTTCCTTCTTAAGGCCATTGATGAAACAATCTCAGAAAAAAAGAATCAAAGAGGCTTTTTTGTGGATTTCCAATTTCTCTAAATGTTGTAATATAATCCAAAACAATGCCAGTCTAGTGCAATATGGTTAGCCTACCCAAGTAGTGAGTATCATTATTAAATGATTGATGAAGGATCTTTAAACATTGCCTCTAAGGGACATAATGATGATAAGATTTCTGGTACCATTGCCACAATTTCCATCTTTTAGAATCTAAATATAAAACCTCAATATTTAACTTCTTTAGGTCATCCTAAAATCCATGTAGGGAAAAATAGTGTTCCATTTGGGTAACCCAACCCGAGGGATAGGAGCCATCAATTTGCATGTGTCAATTTTTGGAAAGTGGTTCCACAAAGTTTTATCCTCAAATGAGTGAGGCTACTATTGTTTTTACTATTGAAGTCATGTTTACATGCATGTCACCAATGCACTGTTTAAGAAAATGGTAGTGTTTCCTTACTTAAAGGTTGATCCCTTTGATGGAATTTTAGGATAATGCTTTGATTTCACATTGATTCCTTTGATGGAAATTTGGGCTCTCACATCATTACCACGATGATTCTAGTCCCACATGTACGTCTAACAACTACTATGATGGTTCTAAACGCAACCCCTATGTCCACCAATGAATTCAATAAGTGTGAAGTTATACACCTCACTCTGCTCATGCAGTTCCTTTTCATTGCTGAAGAATAACACATCACATATTTCTTGATTATTAATCACCATACAAGTACTCATGCTCAATGCCACCAAAGCTATTCCCTTACGTCAAGTAACAGATATGAGATCTAGGTCAACACAGATGAGTTTCCCAACAAAAAGGAAAAATATATCTAGTGGACCTTTTGAAGGTGTTTCTTTAGATAATAATCCCAGTGTCATTGTCCTAAAATAGGGCTCAATGGATCTAGATTTGGAATGCAATAAATGCAAAATTATTGCAGAGTAAGACTTTGTTCATTGTTGAATGCAATATTGAACAATTTAATGCCTTCTTTTTGGACAAAGAAAAATAATACATCATTTGCAAGAAAGTATGAATGATTTGGTCATCTTGAATTTGAAAAAGTTGGCATCAACCTTGGATTTTATTTTATTTAGTTATTGAAGATTCCAAGTATCAATATTTTATGTTCCCAAGCCTTCAATTTTAATAATTTAGCCAAGTTTTCTATAGCGTACATGTCCCATAAAACACCTCAAAGAGACTATTCATTAAATGTTTTTTTAATCCTACTTAAAGAATATATGGGTTTCTTAGGAAGAAATGATAAACACTTATCTTGAAAACAAATTTTTCATATATTTGAACAATACTTATTTAAGTTTTATTTCAGATAACTTAATTGGAGTATAAACTGAGTTGTGGCCATCTTCTAGCATCCCAGAAGGCAATGTCTATATCCTAGGCATGACATACAAAGGAGGGTTTTCCAATTATTTCATGTGGCCTTTGTAGTGGTTGTGTTAGGATATACTAATGAGTAATATGTTTCAATCCCGCACACCACGACTTCTTTGTTTATTTTGGATTAGTTATGCAATATAATATGTCCATGGAATCTTGGATTTGTGAACTTGAAGCTAAGAAGTATTGGTGTGGTGGAATGGATTTTGGAGGCCTATGGATGATCTCATGTGAGTTGGGTGATGGTTTGGAAATATGCCTTGAGTGGAAGAATGCTTGCAAATGAATTGATGAGATCCAACCATGTGGCCTCCAAGAAAAAAGGCAGGATGCCATTAAAGCATACAACCAAGGAAGAGGAAGCCAACAAGAAGGATAACGTAGAGGAAGAGGTCACGTAGGGTATTATCACTTCTACTCTATGGATGATAATATTGTTGATATCTCAAAGAAGGCCTCAAAGTTTGAAACAAGGGTACTACCTTCTAGACAGATGGAGAGCATGCCCCTTTCTTGTTTCTTTCCCAAGCCTTAGAATTGATATCGAACAAGTTCAAAATAATCGCCATTATAGATATTTTTTGCAATGTGTTTTGAACCATCGTCACCATGATGTCAGATGATGCCAATGGTTTATATTTCAATTGAGTTAAATTCAGGGGGTGGATATTTGGATTGGGGACACTGTCATTTTTAAGGTCATTGTCAAGGATTTTGGGAGAAAGGAAGACCATATCAAGATCTAGATGAAGGTATTCCCTTGATATTTTTGTATTTTGATGTTGCAATTCCATTTTGTTTTCGATGGATTTGGCTCTAGATAAATGATCCATATATGGATAATTTTCTCTACTCTCGCTTATGATAGATTTATTTTTTTTACTTATTTTCATATGCTCGTCCTTCCATTATGTGATGGAAGGGAAGGAGGAATACAATCACCAGCATTTGTTATGGTTTTGGATCTAGATAAATTCTCTAGCTATGGAGAAATTGCTCCGCTCTAGCTTATGATAGATTGCAATGGTTGTTTCTCTAGAGAAATTGTACAAAAGCATGAGTATTCTTGAATATTTCATGCTCATTACGTGGATATAATAGATAGATATGTGGAGTATATGGCTATGCATGCACACCCATGTGTAATGTAATTGTTAGTGATGTAATTGTTGGATAATTATATGAGTAATGTAATTGTCATATCATTATACTAGGGATTCTTAAATCATAAATGATGGTATTTAAGATTAATTCTATGTGTTGTTGTTTGCATTTCTTTTTTTTTCTTTTTTTTTAATTAAATTTTAAGCTTGATAATTATCTTAAAAAAAATCCCACCACCAAGGGAATCAAGTCACATCATCCATTTATAGACTAATAAAAGAAATTAAAAAATATTATTTTCGTTTCAAAATATTTAGGTTAATAATTTGTTTTTACACAACATTAGGAAATGAAGGTAAATAATTAGTCAACTAACATTGAATTCATACTGAACAAAATAGTCCATTCTTTGGAAAGGTATAAGAAATAATATATAGTATATATTTTCAATTTTCAATGCACATTACACCTTGTAAAATGAGAGTTTTATAACTGCAATATCATAGGATAAGACATTAGATGCCAATCCCAATTGAGTACAATGATATAAAATGGGAATCACATCCCTTACAAAAATGCTTCAATAACATTCAATTAAGATACTTTGTTTAAAGGGCCAAAACCAATCCCCCAAGAATATCTTGCTCATCCCAAATTTCCTACTCACCATAAATTCAAAGTTTGGGGAACCTCAAACAAATTTGTTACAAAGAAAATCACCTTTTGAATAGGGTGTTAACAAATTAAAATTGGTCACCTTCCATATCACTAGCTCAGTCACCTTCATATGTCATCATGACACCTCATTCATGTCCCTTGGACCTTGGAAAACCAATTAAAGAGCTCAAAATGAAAGCTAAAGCCTCAAAAAATACTTTATAAACTAGGTCCCACTTAATCCCTTCATAAGTGAAACCTGGGCCACACATAATCCTTCGATGCGTCCGATGCAAGTCATGTAAAACCACTAAAAAAATGAAACCCAACAATCGGCTTAGCTTTCGACTCCTTCTTCTTCGTGTCTGACAAAAAGAAAACCAAAATTATACGAGTATCTATGTGGATGACAAGTTTGGATCCCAAAGTTAAGCTCCAAGATCCCATACTCAACTATAAAAGAGACACCAAGGTCCATCTTTCCACACAGATATCCTTTCTATTTGTTCACTGTTGTCACTCAGCTCGAATTTTCCCTCAAACTGAAGTAGACCTGTTTTCACTTCACTCTCACCTTTGTTGGATATTCCATCTTATGACGTGGTTGAAGAACTAGAAGGACATGAGGAGAACCAACAAACCCTCCCTTGGACAGCTGCACCAACTTCCTCGTCTTCTATTGTTCAGTTGCACCTAGTTCTTATACTTCTATTTAATATTTGGAATAGAAAATATTCTTCATTCTTTTAGTTTGTGTGCTTGTGACCGAGTTGAAAGAAAAGAAAAGAAAAGAATTATATTTTCTATATATCTGCACTTGTAGATTAGTTTATTAGTTGATAATTAGTTTTATTTTTATCTATTAAACTCTACTAGAGTTCACAACCCTCTACCAATTTCTCTTTAGCATGGATGTGTATGAAAGTAAACACCACATTTTTTGGTGAATCCACTAGGGAAGATATCTATATTTATATGGTTGTGTGTACTTCATTTTTCCAGTCTTTTGTTTGGATTTGCACCTCCCTATTTAGCATCTCTTTTCTATTTAACTTTGGTAGAGTAGTCTGTTGAGAGAAATCCCATCCTAGAACTTTTAGTGTTTGGCCAACTCAGGCTATTTCTCTTCTCTTTTGGAATTTTTACTCGCAGGTCGCACCTGTTTGGAAATTTTGGGTGACCTAGGTCACACATATTCCTTTAATTTGTGTGACCCATACCCAGACTACCCAGGTCGCATCTGTTTTCTAGTTTTGAGCGACCCAGGTCACACTTTTCCCTTCGAAATTCATGACCCATTTCCAGAAAGGTTTTTTTATACTTTTGTTTGCTGAGTTTACTCTCTTCCTGAGTTGATCAGAGTCAGTTTGTCACTAAGAGTCTATTTTTAGTCTCGGTTAATCTGTTTATAGTTTCCTTTCCTTGCTATAGCGGTCATTTCTCTTACTTTCCATGTAGTATTTTTTGGGTGAAGAAATTTCATTTCAAAGCTTGAGTATTTTCCCCCTCTTCGAACTTGCTTTCATGGTTGACTTGCTTGTTTCATTTACTTTCATTTTCAGTAAGGGTTGATGAACTAATGTTTTTACATAATTAATTAATTTGTTTGCTTAAAACATTATTGGATTAAGAGCCTCCCTTTTAATATTTGCAAATAGAATATTTAGTTGTCAAAATCTTCTTGAAAAGTATTGCTTGGTTTGCTTTAGATATTCTATTTCAGGAAAAGTTTTTTCAAAAATAAATTGAGTATTGAAATCACATTGACTATTTTTCAACTCTTAGTTGTAGTACACGCCACACTTGCACATGACTACACTCCCTAAATCAAACTATTGCTTGGTTCATGCTTCCAGCGAAGCCTTAAAATAAACCATAACTTAACACACATTAACCTCACCTGAGGATGAAAATAATCTTATAGTTAAGTTAGAACACTAGGGATAGGCATCCAAATAATTCCCATTTGTCACTATACATGTGAAACATAGTGGTTGTCTTTTTATGGATCCAAAATCCTCTAGTGGTATACTCGAAAGTCCCACTTTGAGTGTCATTTCACCTCGTCATGGTTTATCCCCATGTGAAACCTAATGAAGTTTCCTCTTCATGCACGTCATAACTTACTCTCACTTAGTTGGTCCCCTCTTTGGCCTTCCTTGGAAACCCTAGAGCCAAATCCAACTTGTTTGATCCCAGTGCCACATCATCAAGTCGAATATGTCACCTTGTTTGTCCCACTTTACTAGGATTTTCGCGCCTTGCTAGTAGTGCAGAGCACAGAAATTCCCCTTTTTTGCATTCTACATACCTGCAGGGGCACGAAAATTTCAACTTCATCGCATTATGCTCAGTTTTGGGGGAACTAAAATCCCCTCAACCACCTTACTCCTTGAAGTTGGGATCTTGGATTCGATGGATCAACTTTAGGGATGATGATTCCTCTTGAATCCCATCTCTTCCTTCTTCCTTGTTGTGAGTCATCTCCTTGATCCACCTTCTACTCCTTGAGATCCATTATTATCTCCTAGTGGTTGGCCTCCCAAACCCTATAAGAAGGAATCCATCCATAAGCTAGGGGGAGAGCACTTGAGGCATCAAACCTATGGTCTTAGGAGTTTTGCAAAGGTAGCAAGGAAGGAGGCTTTGGAGATGAAGGTTTGCTTGGACATCAAGGGATCACTTTGTAAGATTCTCCTAGTTTCCATCAATATAACTTGTCTTATTTTCCCATTTAGTGTGTTATGTTTCAATCATTAGCATAGAATGTTTCTAATATGATTTAGATCTGAACTAGTATACAAGGTATTTGGAGGTTTGCTTTGCTTGTTGTTTGCTTGATTCAAACAGGTTCTGCTTGCGAGATTCAAGACAGGAGCTGGAGACAAGACGAACATCTGGTACAAGGTGAGTTACATCGATTCTTCCTCTTTGAATACATTTAGGATTTGTATGCATTATTAGATATAGGATTTTAAGGTAGCATTTGCTTGTTAGTTGTCTTAGATTAGGGTTAGTTAATCTCAGTTTGGTATAAGGGTAAATATAACTACCTGTAGGATGAATTTACTACCATATCTTGTACTTGGGACACGACTTGAGTCCAACTTGTGAGGTGATCATCTCACTTAGGAGGGAGAACAACAAGACTGGAACCGAATGGCTGGGTGGTGAACCATCCCCACTCAGTACTGAAGATCATCCAAGTCGTTGTATTCAGACTAAAGATGTGGAATACTCATCTTAACATGACCCAAACAAGGTAGCCTAGAAACAATTATTTTTAGGTATCTTACCTATTGTCAGAACATTAAAAACCCACTCCATACTTAGGATATAATTCATTAATCATTTTTGGTTAATTTCCTAGGTGTTGACTAGGTAGTTGGTCTCATTTGGGCTTCTTATGTCACCACTTGCCATAATTATCCATAGGAGCACACTTGGAATGATTCTAGATAAGATTATGTCTGTTTTTAGACTATCCTGGAATAGTAAGTGTGCCTTCCTACTTTAGATAGTTTTTTTCTGCTTTTAGTGGATAAGAATAAAGCTAGTTTGACTTGGAAACTAGATCTTTTTGGCCAACTCACCCTCCTTTTTATTCTCTCCAAAATCCATGGTATTTTTCCTTTTCCATCACTCATGAGATTCCAATACTGATTTTTCCAATTCGTGAGCCTTTAGATTGATTTGGAAAGATATTTTTGTCACCTAGGGGGGTAACTTTTTGCATGTTTAGTAAACCTAATTTTGTGAAGATTTCGAATGCCATATTTGGCTTTCAAATATCATATGAAATTATATATTTGGACAGCCATTACATTTCCTAATTTTAGCTGATGTACTCTTATACAATTAAATTTTATTGTGCGCAGCAATTCAGTGCCTAATTTCAGTGGTCTATGCAAGTTTATGCTTGACAATTTTGTGAGAATTTTGTTTGCTATGCAAGATCAGCCTGTGAATTGATTTTCACATGGTATCAGAGTGCCTTTAGCAATAATATATATATATATATATATATATATATATATATATATATATATATATATATATATATATATTCCAGTATCTTTTGCAGGATCAAACCAGTCTCACAAAGGGTGCAATCAGTGAGGCCATGGAGCAATCTCAATCAATCGTCTTGACTCCTTTTAATTATTTTGATTGGAAGGCGCAAATAGAGATTTTTTTTAGATAAAATGCCTCTACAAAGTGACCATGGTTACTGAAAATGATCCTACTACAGTCATAGAGAAGGCCAAGTTCCATAACAAAAGAGATGAAGCCTATGGTCTCTTATGTCTCAGTACTTCTAGGGATCTTCTTTTCCATCTAGATTGTCTTACCACTCCTAATGAAGTTTGGGTCAAACTCCAAGCTTTGTTTGGAAAGATAGATGAATTAAGAGGCCACAAATGGAGAATGAACTAGTTTCACTGATTCCAAGCAATTTCGAGACTCTACAAGATTTTTTCTCTAAGTTCAAGTCTCTTGTTCTTCAATTGAAGCAGTGTGGGATTGACAAGAAAGATGAGCAATTGATATTGTCCATTCTTTCAAATTTGGCCCATGATTATTCTATCTTTGTTTCAACCTTCCATGCCACCAAAATTACAGTTCGAAACTGGAAGATGCATTCACTGGAAGAATTCATGGAATCACTCACTGAAGATTAGCAAGACAAGTTGGTATTGATGGGTACCATAAATACATCAAAAGGTAATTCTTTGGCTAATGGAGATTCAAAGAATTCAAAAATAAAGAAGAATGCTAATCCCAAAAATCCACCAGATTAGAAGAAATAGAAGCAAAAAGCATAAGAGGATTCCTCTAGCTCCAAGAAGAATCCACAAAAGAAAAAAGAGAAGATCAAGAGTGCATACTGCAATAGGGGATTTCATCTTGAGAGTTCCTGTATGAAGAAGACCATTGACACGATGGATCAACTTCTTGAGAAGAACAACATCCAGGAAAAAATTTAGTGTCGAAATTTTTCCAATCAACTATTTTTGGGGCTTTTTTTCAAAAAATAAATTCGTTATTTGGTCATTTTTAGTCTCTAATATTGCCTATATTTACATAAAATATTTTTTTTATCATCATATTCGCTAAAATTCATAACTTTTAGTAGTAAATTGTATGTTTCATATTTAATATTCGCTTAGCTATCTATATATGTGTTTTTTTCAATCCAAAATAATCTCCTATAATACTATACTTAAGTATGATATTAGAATCCTTAAACAATACCCTAACAACATCCCTCTTCCAAATGGCGCAAGGAGGAAGGAAGGAGGTTCAAATTTTGAAGACAAGGAGAGAGTTCATGCTTTACTGGCCAGCACATCAAAATATTTCTCTTTCATCATTGATTCTGGATCACCCAAACATATGTTGTCCACAAGAGAGTATTTTTCCTCTCTTGATTCTTTTGGTGTTCCAACAATTATGTTGGGATATGACTCTAAAATGCATCCAAAGGGAAGGGTAGAATAGATCTTGAACATGGTTCTTTCACTAATGTTTTATTTGTCTTAGGTATTTCTGCCAATTTCTTGTCAGCCTATCAGATGACTCATATTGGGTCTCCTAAGAAGGTCATCTTTACCCCCAATGATATGGAAATTTCTAAAATTTCCACATGTAGAGTTGTTTCCATATAAGGTGTTGCCGCTCGTAGCTCAAAAGTATACAAGTTTTCTCAATATCTGCTTTTCTCATCACCCTTTTCTCTCCTCACTCATGCCAATGAACCAAGCAAAATGTGGCATGAGATGTTTTGTAACCTTAACTACAAATTCCTTCACCAATTTCATGAGAAAAACATGGTCATAGGGATACCCAATATCAAATTTTCCAAAGGAATCCGTCTAGGTTGCATCCTTGGAAAACACCCTGAGCATAAGTGTGAGAGAGCTAGATATGAGTGAACCTATGCACCCCTTGAGCTTATTCACAGTGATATATTAGGTCCATTCCCCAATTTGTCTTTAAATAATTCCAAATACGTTTGTACCTTCATTGACGACTTTTCTATATTTTGTTGGGTCTTCTTTCTCCAATTCAAGTAAGAAGTCTTTAAGTTTTTCAAGATTTTTAAAGCCTCTGTAGAGAATCTATCTGGTAGGAAGATAAAATCCCTCAGAACTGATATTGGTGGGGAGTACATCAAATATTATTTTCAACAACTATGTGTTGATGCCGTCATTCAAATGCAGCATACAGTGCCATATACACCTCAGCGGAATGGTGTTGCTAAGAGATAGAATAGATCTCTCAAGGAGATGGCTACTTGCATGTTGGAGTCCAAGTATTTGTCTCCAATAATTTGGGATGAAGATATCAACTATGTATCCTATATTCATAATAGGTTTCCACATAAATCCTTGAAAGGAATCACTCCTTTTGAAGCTTGTAGTGGGCACAAGCCTGAAGTGTCTTATTTCATAATTTTTGGCTCAAAGGCATGGGCTAGAATTCCACCTGAGAAGGGAAGGGATTTTCATCCCCAAATCCAACCATGCATATTTGTTGGCTGTACAAAAAAATCCAAGGGTTACAAATTTTTTAATATGACCACTCAAAGGGATTTCATTGAAATAAGTGTTCAATTCGAAGAAGAACCCTTGAAGGCAGTTGAAATTGGAGAATCCTTTGAACCACCACCTTTTTAAGTAAGTGAAGCTTCTCATGAAATTTATGATTCTGATATTTTTGATGATGAATAACACATTATAGCATATACAAGTTCAACTACAATGCCTAAGTGGGCTGCAAGAACAATTGAAGCAGCTGGAGAACTTGTGGGTAATCCTCAAGATCCTAGGAGGTCTAGATCTCAGTTTGAGAATGATCTTTTTGTCAAAGATTCTATCATACCTGAGAAGTGTTTCTTGATGGTTGAATCTGATCCTCATTCATATGAAGAATCCTCACATGACCCAATATGGAAGGATTCCATGTATGAGTAGTTTTAATATCTTCAAGAGAATGGAACATGGGAGCTATTCTCGCTTCCACCTGGCAGAAAGATAATCAAGCATAAGTGGATCTTTAGAACAAAGTTTATTGTTGATGGTGCAGCAGAGAAGTACAAAGCAAGGTTGGTGGCTAAGCGCTTATCCCAAGTCCAATTCCTTGACAACAATGAGACCTTTACACTAGTTTCAAATATGGATTCAATATGACTAGTTCTAGCAATTTCTGCATCCAAGCGCTGGGAAGTGGATCACATGGATGTAAAATGTGCTTTCCTCCATGGATATATTGAGGAGGATATATATATGAAGCATAAAGAAGTTTATATTATTGACCCTTATCTTGTTTGCAGGTTGAAGAAGTCACTATGGGGCCTTAAGCAAGCTCCTAGAGATTGGTATGCCAAGATGGATAGTTTTCTCCTGTCACAAAGCTTCAACAGATGCAAATATGATCTGAATGTTTACATGAAGCTAATTAATGGTTCAATTTTTATTATTGTGTTATATTTTGATGACCTTTTGATCAGATGAAACTGATCCATTGATTATATTTCTTCATTGAAGACTGCTTTGCATCATGCTTTTTCCATGACTGACTTGGGAATACTTAGAAAAAATTTCGACTTGAGATCACTCAGTCCAACTCGAGAATTAAAGTATCTTAGTCAAAATATGCATAAGATCTGCTAAATAATTTCAAAATGGAAGAATGCAAGACAACTAAGACTCCTTTCCTTTCAAGAGTAAGACTTGAAGATGCAGAATCTACCCCTTTGGTGAACAACAACTTGTATAGAAAACTAGTTGGCAGTTTGTTGTACCTTACTCACACTCGACTTGATATTGCATATGCAATGAGTGTAGCATCAAGGTACATGGAGTAGCCATATGAGATTCATTGGAGGGATTCCAAAAGGATCTTGCATTATGTGCAAGGAACCAAGTCTCATGTGATTCATTATGTTGTTGATTCTTCCTTGGATATTCTTGTTTTTCCATACTCTGACAGATCAGACCAGAAATAAAATTTTGGATTTTTTTTCATGCTTGGAGGAGGACCAATGTTCTGGTCAAGTAAAAAGAAAAGTTCCATTGCACTCTCTTCAGTAGAGACTGAGTACAGAGGAGTTGTGAATGCAACTACTCAATGTGTGTGATTTCAAGGTATACTTTCAGAGTTTTGGATTGACTTTAGCACCCCACAGTCATCTTTTGTGACAATCAGAGTGCTATAAGGATATCAACTGACCCAGTACAAAGGAAAAGGACCAAGCATATAGAGATTCATATGCACTACATACAACGTCTAGTGCATGATCATATCATTGCTTTGTATTTTATCCCATATTCTGAGCAAGTTGTAGACATCTTCACCAAAGCATTCACCGAGAATACTTTCAGCCATCTTAGATCACTTATTGGGATGGGTAAGCATATGGTGAATGAGGATTGAAAAGCATATTTTCAATTTTGTTCATGTCCATGTTTTGAGGGGAGGTTTTTTCCCATGAGGTTTTCCTTCTTTCCTTGTTTTGTGTACAAGTAGTATGTAAAAGGGGTGACCAAGCCTTATTGTTGGGCCCTATATTTATGATATTGACCACATAAATTCAGGCTTAAGGGGGGGTGTTAGAATAGTAAACAACCAATCCATGATAATTAATATATAATTCATTAATCATTTTTGTTTAATTTCCTAGGTGTTGAATAGGTAGTTGGTCTCATTTTGGCTTCTTATGCCAACACTTGCCATAATTAGACATAGGAGTGAACTTGACATTATTATGGATAATAAAATATCTATTTTTAGACTATCCTAGAATAGTGAGTGTACCTTCTTGCTTCAGACATTTTTATTCTGCTTTTAGTGGATAAGGATAAAGCTAGTTTGACTTGGCAACTGGATTTTTTTGTCCAAATCACCCTCCTTATTTTTTTTCTCTCCAAAATCCATGATCTTTTTCCTTTTTCATCACTCATGAGCTTCCAATACTGATTTTTCCAATTCGTGATCCTTTAAACTGGTTTGGAAATATATTTTTGTCACCTAGGGGGGTTTTTTGCAAGTTTAGTAAGCCTACTTTTGTGAATATTTCGAATGCCATATTTGGATTTCAAATATCATATGTAACTACATATTTGGAAATCCATTACATTTCCTAATTTTCTCTTATGTACTTTTATACAATTAAATTTTATTGTGTGCATCAATTCAGTGCCTAATTTTTCCCATGGGGGTGTAGCTCAACCGATGATTCGCTTGATATGAAGGGCATGTTTTAAATGGAGTTCTCAAGTTCAAATCACCCCGGATTAACCATGCCCCATGATTATGGGATTTTGTGGGGAACCTAGGGGTATAGTGGTAGCGGTATTTGATCCCTGGACCCTATGTCACACGAGTACCATTCCAGTCCCCAGTTGTCGATTCCCCTAGTACAAAAAAAAAAAAACAAATCAGTGCCTAATTTCAGTGATATATGCAAGTTTATGCTTGGAAATTTTGTGAGAATATTTTTTGTTATGCAATAGCAGCCTGCGAATTGATTTTCACACCTAGTGGTGGTCCCCTTCGGTGGAGGTATCCCCAAGACAAACAGAGTCGACTTTAGCCCTAGATTTGTAAATGCTTGTTTTATATTCACTCATTATATCCAGGTAGGCTTGAGATCCTTATCGCGTGTTAGTTTTTCGAAGATTTGACTTGGCTTCTTGCTCCCTTTTTTTCGATGGGGAGGTGATAACCACACAGAGGAAAAGATTTGAGGAATATTTTTAATGCTTTTTCTTGTTGCTCATGTAGATATTTTAGGCTAGTGGGTATTTTATTTTTATAAGATTTTTTTTTCGTTGGTTTTTTTTCTCGATCACCTGTTGCATGCTCGGTTGCATTGTTTTTTTATCATTTTAATTTGATCTTCGCCCACTTTTAGCCTTGAATATTAGTTTTGACTTTGTCAGTATATATCCCTCGATATTATCTATAATATTTCAGGGACTTCCCCCATAGTATGATTTCTTGAACCACACGATCGGATCCACAAGTTGAATACTAATTCATCACTCTACATAATCCATAGATTCTAACACCTCAGTGTCAAGACCATTTGCACACACTACTAAGACCATGGCGGAACCATTCCCACCTCCCTTGGAATTCCCAATACTCCCCCATCAATGGGGATCCCAACTGTTAGTATCCCCACTGCTATTGGAGGAAACAATACCACCACCATAGGTGGTATGATTCCCAATCCCATGGGAATACTACTTAACTCTACTTGTAACAAAACTAATGTTCCTCAAATTGGTGGAACGTCTGGCAGTGGACCTACCATCGGTGGAACCATTGGTGGAACTTCTAGTGAAAATACTGGAAGAAACACCAGTGGAACTATAACCAACATCATTGTTGGTCCTATCACTTCACTCCACAGTGCAATTTTACCTTTCACGGCCAGCCTCCTAGATTTTTTGAGGTTTATCAATGATCCTATCCTACATAGAATCTTACTCCAACTAAGCTCCCCTCGGATATACCAAAATTTGAAGGGAAGGTTGGGGAGGATCCATATAACCATATCCTGTCATTCCATTTATGGTGTTCTTCTAAAAACATTGTGTATGATTCCATTAGATTGTGTTTATTCCAAATAACCTTAACTAGCCTAGAAGCAAAGTGGTACATTGAGTAACCACATGGGATACATCAAAATTTTGTATCCCTTGCCTCCACTTTCCTATCATTTTTCCAACTTCCTATCCATTATGACGAGGGAGTATAAATCCTTTTATATTTTCTACAAAATTCATCTATGCACATCACGGATCACATCCATGAATGGTGTCAACGTTGAAGCTTGTGTAAAATCAAGCTCAATGACAATATTTTCTTAGACTAGTTTTTTAAGTCCCTACTACCTGTGATAGCAAAGGACGTAAATTCTAAGCACCTACAATTTGAAGAAGAAAATGTCCTAAAATACGACCAGTATGATTTGATAAATTGCTATACAGGATACATGTACACCATCATACCCAATGCTCCTAAAGAAAATTCTATGCAGAAATATCTTCCAGGTGCATCCCATTATGTTGATGGCATTGTTGGTGTTGGTGTTTCTCATCCTAATCCGTATGCATCTTAACCTCCCTAAGTGAGTGTTTATACATACTCTAACACTCCAAAATTTGAGCACAATCAAGGTCCCTCAACGACTACTTATTATGCTCTTGATCCGCCATGACCCACCTCACATGGTGGGACAAGTACCTCTTATTATTTTCCCACTGTGAGTTATCATGTACATTGATATTCTTGTAGTGGTAAATAATGTGGCACTACTCCTAGTGCTTACCTAGATCCTCTGGTTTTTAATCCCTACTACCCATTTCCTATCCCACCACCAGTTTCTCCCATGCAACATCCTCTAGTTCCTCCTCCTTTTCCTCATGAGAAATTCTATGCTCAGCCAACCCCTAATAACCAATAGGTGCATCCTAAAATAAATAATAAGGGGAAGAACAAAGGAAACAATCAACGTCAGGGAAATGGGGAAAACCCCCTAATCCCCCTGCTCATAACACACCTAACAAAACCTTGCAGACCAAGATCCAAACAAGCCTCCTAAGTAGGCTAAGAACGTGCAACTATGAACTAATAATTTGTGTTCATTCTGCAATGTTCATGGTCACTACACTCATCATTTTCCCCATTTGGACAAATCCCATTAGTCATGGAATGGGGCAAACAATTGTGAAACTGCCAATGCACCACAAGGGCAACACAATCCACCTCCTCAAACCAATCCAGGACAATCGATGGTGTTACAAAACCCCTTCCCTCCGGAAGGGATAGTAACCACTCAACCCATAGCATCTTATACTCTGCCAACACCACACGTTAGTCAATTGCATGAGTCAGGGGTTCAACACCTTTTGATGATGTCAGCAGAATTTAACCTTCAGACTCGGTAGAATCAATATTGTTCAGCAATCGAAACTCCACCTACTGAAAAAGGAAAATAGTTGTCTCAAATCGATGAGTCATTGCACATACCTCCTCCAGTTAATGAAGGGATTCCCAAAATACCCAAATTCCTTTTATATGCCATATCTCCAACAATCCCAATGCTAGAGATGCCCCCAACTATAACATTGTGGATGATTTGGCCTAGTCTCCAGCAACAATGTCTACATTAGAGGTGTTGTAGAATTTTCTGGTACAACATAAAGCATTATTGAATGCTTTAGGTTCAATTGACCCATCTAATGCCCACCTAATGGTTTTTTATTTGGACCAAGGAGATCCCAAAATGCCTTCATTTATAGCTTTTCAAGTCCCCATTACGGTTAAAAACCTAGTTATCCATCGATGTATCATAGATGAAGGAGCCTCCACCTATGTTATGTCGACTCATGTGTGGCAGAATTTAGGCTCCCCCCAATTGGTTCCATCCCTCATGAATTTGCGCGCTTACGATAGGCATGCTACCTAACCCTAGGGTCTTATCCAAAATTTCCCTGTCAATTTCTCTAGAAAAACCATTTTGATTGATATAGAGTTCGTCAATGCTCAATTGGATTACAACCTCCTCTTAGTTCATAGTTACAATTTATGCTAAGAAGGAAGTGGTGTCATCAGTGTTCAAACTAATGATGTTCCCCCATGAGAGGAAGATCATAAAGCTGGATCAGTTAATTTATTACGATCCTAAGGGTTCGGCTTGCTCAGATAATGTCTTGTCGATGATCAAAAACAGTCCTAACCACATGAACCCTCTTTCCTATTCAAATATAGCACCAGTTTTTTTCCACGATGTGGCCATGATTGGCACTTTCCAGGAGTTACTGCTCCTCCCCCAAAATTCAAGATATATGAGTTATGCACACCTTCTTCAAGGAAACCAACGTTTCAACCCCAACCTATCCCACCTCCTAGTCAGTTACCTAGGAATCAATGCGGATCCATGCCCATTTACCATATCCCATTTTTATTTTTGGCATCCAAAGTGGTTAGTACATCCATCATGGAAATTCTTAATTTACCGAGACTCACTCTTGGTGTCCCCGTTTGGTATATTAATCCACCAAACCCACACCCCACCCCACAGATTGTCTTGAAACCTATGCAACCTATTGGCACTTCTAACACTCATCCTCCCGGAGTAGTTTCAGAAGCATCTTCAACCTCCTGACCTCCTACCAAGAAGAAGGATAGGAGAAATTTGAAGAATGTGACCACACTATTAAATATTGTTCAAGTAATGAAACCCTCTCCTAATGTGATGGTATGAACTCCCCCACCTTGTTCCATCTGTGATGTTTCAAGCCATGCCACACAGTAGTGCCCAGAATTTCCAGTTTTGTGTATTCATTTGCAAAATTTAGACGATGAAGTAGATGAAAACACAAGTGGTTCATGTTCATGATGTCCCTGAGGTGAAGAATAATTCTATGTGAACTAATCACCACTGTGATTTGTGTGGCCTTTATTGCCATTAGTCACATCATTGGTCAGATTTGCTAGGGTATCGATTTTTTCTCGCCCACCAATGGTGTCTTGTTGTTGAGTCCCAAGTTATTGTCATCAAGTATGTATACCCTCCAACTTTATCATCAAAATATATGAATATTATTTGATACATTTCATCTTCCAATGGACATTATTCATCTCATTATGTTGTTATTGTGTCATCGTACCCAACCCATATTGAGTTGGCAAAGCAATTTTTCCACAGCGATGTGGAAATCCTTGAGGCACTCACTACACCATATTTTCCTTAGGGTGATATGCATCATCTTTCATATTTCATCCTCGACGAACCCACTCCCTAGACACTATCCTTGAATCAACTCTTAGTTGATTCCAAGGACTTCATCCCAGGAGGAAATGTTGATTGGTTCAAAAATCCAATTCTTTCCCATGACACTTTTGAAGAGGTAAATATGGCTAATATATTCCCAATGATCAAAGTTGATATCTCCACAAAACCAGGTGTCACAAAAAATATCTTTCTAGGAGATTCTTATACTCATGAAGAAGTTACTTCCTATAAAGCACTTTTTTAGGAATTGTGTGATGTATTCACTTGGTCTTATCTTGATATGCTTGGCATGGATCTCACTATTGTTGAGAACCACATCGACATTTGGCCCGACATTGTGCTAGTTTTCCAGAAGCAACAACCCAATCATCCCTCGAAAGCACTAACCTTTAAAGTGAAAATTGAAAAGTTACATAAAGATGGATTCATTTACCCAATTGCATACACTACGTGGATATTGTTAACACCCAAAAAGTGCTCACTAGCTCATTTCCCTATTCCCATGACCCATTTGTCCACTTTTTCCACCATTTGAGCCTCTAAAACCTTCAAAAGGTCACCAAAAAAGACCAAAATCCATCTTTTCCCCCTCAAAATATATAATATTCCTCAAAAAATACAAAAAACCCTCAAAAAGGGTCCAAAATTCCCAAAAATCAATTAAAAGGGAATAAAAATATAAAATATATTCAAAAAAGGAAAAAGAGGGAAAAATAGGAAAAAGAAACCTAAACCATTTTTATCAATACCATTTGTTTCCTTAAACCACAATGGTATTCCCCATCACCAAAAAACTATAAAAGGTGATAGGGGCTCCTCACTATTCATCCACATTCATCCTATCCTTATGCTGCCAAATTCTTTTTGAGATCCCTTGCCTCCCTTTTGAGTTTGAAGATCCCCATTAGCATCTTGGAGAAGAAGAGATCATTGGAGCTTTGGAGCACCTCACCATTGTAGCTGCTCAAGCTCAACCATCCTCACCCTTTGAGGTAATAGAAAATATTCATGTTTTTATTTCTGTCTCTCATGGATCTATTTTGTTTAATGTTTTTAATCTCAAATTATTTATTTGCATATGTTAGATCAAGATTTACTTTTTACATCTAGTTATTTTTACTGTTTAATCTAAACTACTACTACAAGTTAGTAGGTGCTCATCAACACATGCTTGGGTGAAAACACAAGCAACAGATATCTAACCCAATGTAGATTAACAAGAAACAAGGCACTTTGCTTGTTTGATTGATTTTCGTGATTTGAATTTGGCTTGTCCAAAATATAACTACCCCACCCCTTTCATTGACCAAATCATTGATGCATGCACTGGGCATGAGGTCCTTTCCTTCATGGATGGATTCTCAAGGTATAACCAAATTTATATTTGAAAAGAAGACCAATACAAAACAACCTTCACCACCCCTTGGGGAATGTTTGTGTATCAATTCATGCCTTCTAGACTAAAAAATGTTGGAGCCACCTTTCAGCGAGCCATGTCATATTGTTTTCATGACCTGGTTCATATTATCCTCGTGTATTTATATGAACTCACGGCTCATTCCAAAAATGTTTGCAACTCTTAGAGACCCTTCAACAAGTGTTCCTCCAAAGTCACAAGTAAAGAATCCCCTCTCAAGTGTGTTTTCTACATTACGCCTGGTCAGTTATTGGAGTTCATCGTATCCAAACAGGGAATCAAGTTGGATCCCTTGAAAATTGAAGCTATCATTAACATTTCCCCCCACATAAATTACGCCAACTACAAATCCTATAAGGAAAATCTATTTTTTTATGTCGCTTCATACCAGACTACACTACCATAGTGCACAGGTTCCTACATTTGCTACAATTCAACATTCCCTTTGTTTGGGATGAGCAAGCAAAGGTTGCTTTTGATGCTTAGAATAAAGATATTACCTCCTCTCCGCTAATATTCCCCCCATATTTTACAAAGTATTTTATCCTTTATGTATCGCCATCTAAACTATATTTTTTATTTAGGAGGACTCTCCCCGCCATGAACACATAATTTATTACGTCAGTCAAAACTTAGGTGGTCCTCCTCTATCATACCTAGATGAGGATAAATTAGATTTGGCCATAGTTTTCTTAGTTCAGAAACTACGACATTATATACTCACAAGTCGAACCAAGTTCATCGTTGATTCGAATCCCATGTTGTATCTTCTAAACTAGTGCCTCCACCAAGGAAGTGTGTCTAAGTGGATTGTAATCCTTTAGGAATATGATTTAGACTTACTCACACACAAGGGTACCAAAGCCTTGGACTTGGTTCAAATAATGATAGATTTACCCTCTACATCCACTTCATCACTCATTAATGATCAACTTCTAGATGGACATATGTTCACCATATACTCATATGATACATGGTACGGTGACATCCCAGTATACTTACGCACTCAGAAGTTTGGTCCTCGCCTTAACTGTGAAGACTTCCCTCACGTCTACCATCAGGGACCTCGATACCTCCTAATTAGAGATGTCTTTTATCGACGCGGTGTTGACACTATATTACAATGTTGTCTCACCCATGATGAGGCAGAACAATTTTTAAATGATTTCCATAGTGGCGCGTGTGGTGGTCACCTCTCAGGAATAGCCATTTCCCATAAATTTATCTACACTGGCTATCTTTGGCCAACACTATTTTCAAATTGCATTGCAACAGTCAAACATTGTTGCAACTGTCAATTGTTCGCCCCCCAAGGCTAGAACTCCTACTGCACCCTTGCATCTTTTTTTAACCATTGGTCCCTTTTGTAAGTGGACCATTGATTACATGGAGTGCAATCCAATTTTTTCCAGTGTTCGTAAGTACATTATCATGGATGTTGACTATTTCACTAAATGGGCCAATTCCATTCCAACTTTCAATCGCACCACATAAACTACAACACGTTTCTTTTTCAATCACGTCATCGCCTAATTTTTTTTCCCTCGCCAGTTGATGTCATATCATAGTTCCCATTTTGAGGATGTCGTGTGGGAGATATTTCACACTTGTTGAAATTTGAACACCAATTATCTTCTACCTATTATCCTCGAAGTAATAGGTAGGTCAAGGAGGTTAACAATATATTTAAGACTGTTCTTTAGCATACGGTATATAATCATAAGTCTAACTAGAACCTTATGCTCTTTCCAACTTTGTGGGCGTACTACACATCTATCAAAACTGCAACGGGATTTACCCCATTCCAGCACGTGCATGGAGTAGAGTCTAACCTGCCAATTGAATGTCAGATTCCATTCTTGCACATAGTTGTTGAGTTGTTACCAAATACCACATCTCTAGAACAATGCTTGATCACTCTTGAACAAGTAGATGAGGACCTTTGACTAGTCCTACAAATGATTGAGCCTTCCAATAATTGATCTAAGGCCCATTATGATACCCACATCCGTCCTCGAACATTTAAAGAAGGTGATCTCGTCCTTTCATATGAACAAGCCCATGAAAAGTGTGGTAAATGGAAATTCGAGTCTATGTGGCAAGGTCATTACGTTATCAAAACTTGTTTATGCAAGGGGGCATACCTTCTCACTGATTTATAAGGTCAACTCTTGAATAACCCTCGCAACGAATTGTACCTGAAGAGATTTTATGCTTAATCACAACCATATTGTGATCATGTGTATTATAGTTTTCCCTTTTTTTTCCTTTTCCTTTGTTAGGATTTAGGACTCATGACTTCTTTCGTTGATATTGACATATGGATCTTCCCTTCTATGCCAGCAACGATGACGGTGCAAGTAGAGATCATCTAAATCTAACCTTGGATGCATGGGTACTTTACTCACCATCATATGACTTGATCCATGTTAGTGGCATGTGCATTGGGGAAGCCACCAATAACCAATATGATTATGATTATGTGATCAGCCTCCTTTTTTACACTCTTCACATGATAATTCATCACCTGTGCATCTATTTGGACTCCCAACTATTTGTCTCTTAGTTAAACAACTGTTATCAGGTACGCGATCCTTTCCTCTGTAGAAAGTTCCTACATGCCAAACATTTGGTTAGATTGTTTGAGTCCATCAAATTTATACATGTCCCCAGAAGTTTTAATGCTATAGAAAATCAAGTGGCTAATGATATTCTAGAGGGGCACATTACTCATATTATATCAAAGAAATCAATCACATGCATACATAATCATATCACACTGCATTTCACATATGTATAAACCATCACATAAACCAAAAGAATAAATAAAAATTTTACATCCACGTATATATATATATAAAGATATATAAAGATTCCAAAATACATAATCATGTCTACATCTTGGAGCCCCAACCGCTCCATAAAAAATATACATCAATCAAAATCCCCTATGGTTATCGCATGGGGGAATCTACATAATCCCGACTACTCAGCAAAGTAGTTAGATTCATCATCTCCAATTCCCACATCATCCTTGTTTTCATCATGGATGCAAGGCAAATTGCCCCACATATGATCCCAGATAGTGGTAGAAACCACTCATTGGGATACCGGATAGTGGCAGCAACATTTCCCTACATATGATCCTGGATAGTGGCAGCACCACTTATTAGGATCCCAGAAGCGCACTGTCAGCAGCTCATCATCTAGGTGCTTCCAACCATCATATACAATCCCCTGACTCCTCTAAGAGTCGATCAATATCTTGGAGTAACCCCTCTAGTACATCCTTGGCACCACTCTTACGTCGATGTGTGTGGGGTTCAAGGTCAATACCCTCCACCCTCCCACACCCATGTTGTTATTCAGTTGGAGGTGTCGACCCCACATTTGCACACACAATTGACCAGTCATGAATACTAATATCATGAAAAATTATAACTACCACATAAGCTAGTACTAAAGTGCAAAAAAAAAAAAAACATATGCGTACCATTTGGCAGCTAGGCCTATCTAGGAGAATAAGGCAGCTTTGGATCCCCGCGATAGTCCATACCCATGTATGCATAGTCTTGATCATTACTAGTAGTTGTTTCCACTACTCAAAGAAGGCTCGACTAAACACCCTACCGACTGCCCCTCCAACCTCACGTATCATCATCTCCCCCCAACACCTCATCTTGTGCTATGTCGCCTCATTGTATCTCATGGTGAAATGGGGGTGTAGAGTGGGTACCCTCTTGAAGAAGAAGACACAAATTAACAATGTGAATCCAAACTCTCCCCTGAGGTAGTTGACCCGGTCCAGATCCTTCCAAACCACAATAAGGAACATCTACCCCCATCCAAAGTAAATCCCCTCCAAGACTCTGTCAACCATCAGCATCTATTCCCCGGAGACCTTGTATGGACCTGTATACCCTAACACTCAAACCATTATTCCCACAATAGCTCATGTTCCTAGACTCTCGATGTCCACCAAATGGACCAAGGTATATTCTAAGTATACAATCGAATAGCAACGTCTCTCTACCACCTCTCGCATTTCCACATCACGTGGAAATTTAGGATTTGTATCCCCAATGACACCAAGCTGAAGCAACCTAGTTATGAAACAGACATCTGTTAAGGTGAGCTCCACAAGCTCACCTTGCACCATGAAGGCCTAGGAATCATGATCCCATAACTAAACTATATTGTTGAGTAAGAGAGGTGCACTACACATGAGTGGGTTCTCTAGGAACTTGAACAACCCACATCTAGCTAGTGTATCTCTCACCGGCTAGTCATCCTGAATGTCTTGGTATATCTCTAGGATGTCCCTCTCTCTCCAATGAACTTGAGCCATCCTACAAGTGCACCAAAAACCCAGGATTAGTCATTTTTTTCAAAAAAAATCCTCCCCCTTTAGGTCGCAATTTTACCAGATATTTAAATGACTCAGGTCATGTCTGCTTGGTAGAAATAAGCGATTTAAGTCTCCCTTTCTTCCCAACAGGTGTGATTCAAGTCACAACTGTTTCTTTGATAAGTGTGACCTGTATCGCTCTTATCCCTTAGAAAAGTGTGACCTAAGTCGCACATTTCCCTTCAAAAAGCATGACCCAGCCCGCAAAACCCCCATAGGTCTGACGAGGTCTCACAAGAGGGCAAATGCAAAAATTAAATGGACAAAATTGATAATAAAAGTGAGAGCACTAACTTGCAACTCACAAAATCTGAATATGATGGTCGGAATAGAAGAAATCATCAATTGAGTTTTTAGGGCACCGCACTCTCCTTCAACAATGCACAATGAAAATGACACTTGGAAAAATGGGCCCCACTCCTATTTAAGTGATTTGAACCATTTTTCTCATGATCTTTTTTAGCTCATATGACGTCCATTCAATACACTGTTTCTATTGTTGGAATCAAAATTTTGATTTCTTCCCAATTACATGAACCTTCTTCAGCGATCAGCAAGTTAGTTTTGATCCCACCTTTCCTCGTTTTTCATGCCCTCAAGTATAAATTTAATTTTTATATATCATCACATTTAATTTAATTTTTTCCAAACACACCATTACACTTGGGTATCACCTTTGTGTGCATATCCCTAATTGTGAGAAGCTCTACAAGCAACTAGTCTCACGCAGGTACGATTCCTTCACTGGCATATAGGCACATCATCCATCTAATGCATCAAGCTTCCATACAACATTTGAACTGGTAGGAACTTCTCCCTATCATATTAAGTGGCCCTTCCTGGCCATCTTTTCATTTACCCTTACTCGGCAATAGAGCCTTCCCAACGTGGGTGTCACCATAGAGCCCCTTGCCATTTGGCACCCATGTTGTTTTTCATCCTTTAGGACTGGAATTCCTTATAGTCTATTATATATACCATTTAACCACATGTTACTATGTCCACATCACTCATTGTAAAACCCAATGGACCCCCAAACCTATGATTCTTTTGGCACATATTGCTTCATACTACACATTGATAATCCCACCGCTTCATCCATTCTACAAAACGTCACATTATTTTGCTACCATTCACCAACCTACAAGGATATTACCATCATTTTCAGCCCTTCTATTAACACAAAGATCCATCTACTAAAAATAATTCCACCAATCCATATCCAAACACCAGTGGAAACTTGCCTCCTTGCCAATATTCCTCATCTCAACCAGGTGAGTTGTCGGCCAAAGAGACCATATTTTACAAATGGTATTCCTAATCACCCCACTTTTCCACATGATCATACATTTTGTAAGCTATAATTTTTTGGACTTGTCATTACTTATCCCCCCTTTGATACCCATGTATCATAGGAACCATTCAACAAAGGTGCTTCTTAGCACTTCTGCAGATCATGCATAATCTCTTCTTATGGAAGCATCCCTAGTCACCTTTGTTCAGAGTATTCTACAATGAGTCACCATTGGAGTCATACCTTATCAGTATATACATACCCAAGAGTAACAAGTCCCTAACCCATTTATGATCGATATCCCTCGGTACCCCAAATTGTGTCCTTCCCTTAATCCCATCAAGAAGTCTCACATGTGCTGCCAGGTCAAAATTTCCTCCATAATATGAACAAAGGAAGTTTGAGTCCCCTGCTTAGTTATCTTCGTGTCCCCAAATAGTGTCTCGGTTACTTGTCCAGTGTCCCTTTTATCTCGATGGTATCCCTAATGCTGTTGTTAAGGAAACATCATTTCCTTAGTAGTTGCAGGTCTCCTTATGTTGACGTCAACACATCTATTCCAAAAGATAGACCCGAAGGTATCATTACCATCATCGATGTGTCTCTTGGACCAACTAAATGGAGACATCAATTCCCTTCATCTCAGTCGTTTCTCACATGCTCGACACCAAATCACTTATCACACCATTGAGATTTGTATAGGATGATGGTTCTTTCATTATTTGGTCGAATACCCAAGATGTCCTTGACTCCTACTCTTGATAGAGTATGTTATTCAGTGATGTATCTTTGAGATATTGGGTCTGTGTTAGGAAACAGTTTTATGGTAGCCCCATTTATAGGCTCCATTCAGTATCCAGTTACGGATGCAGTTCCTAGAGAATGATGACTCCATACTTATTGTTATATGAGTCATCACAGATTGTTGACCCCTTTTCAGTTTCAGCAGAGCATAAGTTATCATGATCAATCATTCTTCCAGAATGCCATTGTTCATCTACCAGTTCTACATATCAGATTGGGTCGGGCCATACTTATGTACTCTATTGAGTCCCTTATGGACATTTAAGATGTACATAGTGATTCCCCATGTATTTGACCAGACCCCCACTGGACCTAGATTTCCCCTTATGATGTACACAATGACTATTCATGTATCGTTCTAGTCCCCTCTGGATCCATATCCTCTTCTTTTTTTGAGACATTGACATGAGCATGGGTATTCCCACCTCATCCATATATATTTGAGATCATATTCACCATTGTATCTACAGTAAAAGGTCATAGTATCCCTCTTGGAAGGAGAGTTCTCCCTGAAATGGTCTTCGTTCTCCACGCCACAACACTTAGCTCCCACTATGAAAATCCTATAATGTATTTCATCCATACAATGAGCTCCTAACCTCACACATCAGGGAGCAATCTATTAACAAGTTAAAATTGCTCACCCGCCATATCACTAGCTCAGTCATCTTCATATGTCATCATGACACCTCATTCATGTCCCTTGGACCTTGGAAAACCAATTAAAGAGCTCAAAATGAAATTTAAAGCCTAAAAAATACTTTATAAACCAGTTCGCATTTAATCCCTTGATAAGTGTGACCTAGGTCGCACATAATCCTTCGATATGTATGACACAAGTCGCATAAAACCATTATAATAGTGCAACCCAATAGTTGTCTTAGCTTTTAACTCCTTCTTCTTTGTCTCCGGCAAAAAGAAAACCAAAATGACATGAGTCTCTAAGTGGATGACGAGTTTGGAGCCCAAAGATTAGCTCCAAGAGACACCAAGGTCCATCTTTCCACACACATATCCTTTCCATTTTTTCATTGTCGTCACTCTGCCAAATTTTCCCTAAGACTGAAGTAGACCTATTTTCACTTCACTCTCACCTTTGTTGGAGATTCCATCTTGTGACGTGGCCAGAGAACTAGAAGGATGTGCAAAATGAGGAAGACAAAACATTGGTTCAAATATAATTTATTTCATAAATTTTGAAATCTAGATACAATTGGGAGAATTATGGTCAGGAAAATCATTCTGGGAAGGAGAAAAAACCTCCTTCTAAATGGATGGTATGCATTTATACTTGAATTTCTTTAATTTTATAAATTAATTAAAATATTATTCTCACAATTCTAATTTACCATATAGGATTTTGAGCAAAAGTGTAAGAGCATATTCGAAAGAAACAAGACGAAAAGTCTCAACTATAAGTTGACCTTAGTGTGTCTTCCTGTGAAATATGGAATAAGTGGGTCAACATTTTTTATCTTTATAGGAGTTTTGGTCTTGTATGTTCCCCTAAAAAGGCATCACGTGAATATTTGACTCCCAATAGAACATCTAAATACACCATAAGTTGTTTAAGTTGTACAAAGGGTGTGGAGGATATAGAGCCTGACGTATTAGCAGATAGAGTAACATATGTCAGTTTATGGATAAGTAATTCAATTAAGGAAGGAGTTATAACAAAGGATTAAATGGATACTGCAAGAGGGTTAAGGTAGAGAGACATGTTCGTAAACTTGCAACGAGTTACATGGAAACTAATGATGGTGACAACCATAAATATTTCAAAGTAGAAACAGACAATGCACTAGAATTGTACAATATAGAAAGCTACAATATCATTCAACTTGGTGGTATCCTTTTGAAATACATGGGATAAATGATGATGATGATGACGCTAAAAAAACAATGAAAAATCAAAGAAAAGAGAAAGTTAATGATTCTCAAAATGTTCTTGAACTAGCTAAAGAAATATTGAATATGTACATATCACAAAATAATGGAGTACAAAGTGGATCAATTTCAAACTCCTATTATTTTTCATGTGTTTTAGCTTATCCAAGTTCATTGCACCTTGCATTGGAAAGCTTACGATCACATATAATGACATTAGAAATTGATTTATTGGTTCTCGATTGATGCAATGTGATTACTTATTGGAGTTGTAATGATTTGACAGAGTTGTTTAGCATATTGGGAAACATTTAGGGTAGGTGTATTAGTGTTTTTATTTTTGATCCAATAAAATACTGTAGTGTCGTTGAGGCTATCAAGATCTTCTTCAAAAAAACAATCAAAGTGTTTTCTTTTAAAGTTGGTGATTTCAAAATATTTAAAGTTGAAAACAAATATGACAGACTAGATACCATAATTATATTGCATGGGCTATATCACCAAGAAAAATTTGAAGAAGAAATTCATACAAGTCAAACCATGAGGATGATATATGACCAAAATGAAGCTAAAGAAAAAAAATTATCATTTTCCTTCTTTCAAAGAAGTTGGTGTTACAAGGAGGAATAGACATCCATTCAAAAGATTTCATTTTGGAACAATTTTCTTGAAAATTTTGTAGAGGAACATGGAATGGTTCTCTCTCTTTATGTTGGAAGTAGGATTATTCAGTCACGGGAAAATTTTAGGGGCGAAATTTAGGCCATTGGCTATTTTTCGACCCTTTTTCCAAAAAAACGATTTGCCAATTTCCCTTTTTTTCAAAAATGATTCGCCCAACTTCCATGGGATAATGTTTACTTTAAAAATCGCCAAAATTGTCCAAAAACTCTATAAATTCCTTAGAAATTTGAATGTTTTTACAAAACATTCACCAAACATTTTATGGTTGCAAATTTAAGAATTAGAAAGATTCGCCAAGGTTTTTACGCTTTGAGAAAATTATGGATCCTTAAAATTTTCCCTGATTCAATGTATAATGCAAGAACACAAGTGTATATTGGCCTATGTTGTTGAAAACATACATCAAGAAGAATATATGAAGGGGTGTTATGAAAGACTTATTAGCACTCCAGGTTGGTAAAAAATATCATGTTATAAAAGTATACAGTAACTATATTATTTTTTCCATTATTCTAGTTTTATGATCTTTCTAACTTAAAAAGTCCAATTTTATGATATTGTCATTTATCATGAATATTATCTAGCTCCAAAGCCTATATCATTTATGGATGTTGAATAAAATCCTCTACTTATAGTTGAAGGATATATGGATGTTGTTGCATATGGAAATACAATAACGAGTGGTAAGTTCATATTCACATGGAATATATAAACACATTGCTTATTGTATAACAAAGTAAAGGGTACTTGATTTATTTTCCAATATGCATTTAGAGCCAAACACGTCTCAACCAATAGTTCATTATTCAATAGAAATATCCACTATGGTGGTTGCATCACAAATCGGTACATTCTATATTTTATTCATGTTATAATTTTCTATATGGATATCAAATAATCATTTCAATTTGAAATATTCTTCCAGCACATACATCTATAGAAGAATGTATTATCAAAAAACCATCGCCAATAGATACATTCTTATCCAATGAATGAAGAGAAAATATTAAGTTTTACTTCTCATTCTTAAATAGAGGAAACAGATGTGGTAACGAGGAAGGAATCATAGGCAATTGACCAAAGTTCATTCCCTACTCTACTCATGCCATAATTTGCAACAAAGATTACCAAATATTCAACTCAATTATCATTATTGTTCCTCATGTAGAAAATGATGAACCATCGGTACATGCATCTATAGAAAATTGTGTTGTCGTGGTTTCATCACCAATACGTACATTCTTAATAAAATGGAATAGACCAACTTAAATTGTTTGTTTTGAAAGAAAAAAAAAATCATTCTTGAGTAGAAGAGGAAAATGTTGAAATGACGTAAGACGGTGCATCAATTGTGCAAGGCACAATTTCTCCAAGTATTATATTAGAAATATTCATAATATATGATATTTTATGTAACAATAAAAAAAAAATGTAGTGAAAAGAAGAAAAAAATTATTGATTTTAGACCTTGAAGATATCTTGTGTTATGATTCTATGGAAAAATCCAAAGCAGATTTGAGAGTGAAGGGAAATAACTACAAACTTCACCCAAAGATATTTGAATTTATGCTAATAGTGAAAAGTGTCTTTGAGATTGCAATTTGGGATGAGAAGGAGAAGAAAGAAGTGGCTCACTTAGCTAAGCAAGTGTTTAAAAGAGTTTCACTTGCATGGAGTGATGTTTTGTTTTGTTTTGGTAAACATGAATGCAAAAGGGATTCAATGCACCAATTAACCAAACAAATTGATGTGGTTTGGAGATCGAATTATAATAAACATGATGAGACAAATATCATACTTATTTATAAAAATGTTGTTGGAGAGCTTGCAGAAAATTGTATATAACTTACACCAAGTGGTTCAAAGGACAATTGGTTAATGGGATTTTGGGAGGAAATTTAAATTGTGGGAAATGAAGGTAATGATGATGTTAATGTTCTAGATGTTTTAAACTCTATAATATAAATTATTGTATATGTTGGAATCCTGAATGATATTGAGAGGGGGGTGAATCAATATCATGTGCAATTTTAACAATTGATATAAATTTTCACTTCATATATCATACACTAATGCCAAAAAACTTATCAACATAGAAAACATTGTGCACAGAGTATTTATAAAGAATATATATATATAATCTTTGATTACATAGATTGCTAGGAAACACCAATATCCAATGGTGTGAGCACCCACTCACATATTTTGTAGACACCAATATGAGAGGGACACCAATCCAATAGATTCAGAAGCACCAACTCCCTGAATTCTCCAACACCAATTGGAAGGAAGCACCAACTCCCTAAATTCTCCAGCACAAACTGGAAGGAAGTATCAACTCCTTCAGTTTACATGAACCAACCTAAAGGAGACTTCGATCTTCTATCCTTGCCCCATCCTACCACCCTGATATAAATGAGAATATCAATCTACCACTGTCACTATCTGTGTCGCACTCTTATTTGTGCACTCACTCTACACACTATGTTGTATACACTCTTCTACATACTCTTCTCTATGCACTCTTCTCTGCACACTTTGATTTCTGCTTTGCACACTCTAATGTGCACTCTGATTTACACACTCTATTGCACACTCTGATTTGATCTGCACACTCAAATTTGTGTACTCGTCTCTATGTACTCTACTATGCGCGCTCAATATATGCACTCAACTCTGTGCAAAACAATCTTCACTGTTGTCACACTGTCACACACTACACTGCGCAAGATAATACTGAAGAAAAAAATCTCTTCATCTTAACAAAATGGGCCTCCACATCCTTCAAAACATCTTCAAGAATTTAGAACATATTCAATAAAACCCAAGAAATTATCTTCAAGTACCACTGAAAAATTCATCTTCTCCTTGGAATTGTGCACATTTTCATACCTCCATGCTTGCTTGGATGGATACTTGAATAGATTGATCACCTCCTTTATTTATATGATTGTTGAGTCACTTCTTAGGCTAACAAAATATTGCGTGGTAAGGCCAGCTCATCATATTATTTTTACTTCTCCTTGTCTTATGGCATAGCGACCTTAACATGATAGTGAAATTCCCACTTACTTTAATATAGTTGACTTACCCAACTTATCATGGTGGCGGAAGTCCCACTTGCTTTGACATCAATGACAATTTTTTAACAATATACAATATTCTTTGAGAAGAAATAGTTTCTTTGATCAACCTTATTAATGGATGGTTTTTTCATAATTATTTTTCTTTTGTTATGAAGTTTTATTTCCACATGCTTGATATTGGGAGTATATTTTCAAGCATATGCATTTTTTATCAGCGCAAGTTTAGTCCTCAATTATTAGAAGTTGCAAAGGAAAATTTTGACATTTCTTTATGGCTTGCTTACTTGGAAAAAAATAAATTAATGTTTTTTCTTTGGAAGTATGATTGGATGAAGGATGTCAAATTTGTTTTTGTTTGAGGTCCATCTCAATGTGAAATGAACAAATGCAATAGAAGTTGGACTTGAAATTTGCTTCCTACCTACCATAACAATCTCTCTAAAGTGTTTGATATTTATGAGGAAATATATGATAAATAAAACATCTTGTTTATAGATGAGTCAATGTATCATAGTCCATATAATAGAGACAGAAATTGTATCAAATCTTCTGTATTCATTGAGTAGAAGTTTTAAATATGATGTTTCAGGTGGACACTCCACCCATCTTCAAGGTATCAAAATGAAGTTGTTGTAAGATGGAAAAGTTAAGCTCAATAAATAATAAGAAGAAGGTAATAGTCGTTGTGAATAAAAATCCAAAAAATGGGGTTGGGGTTTATCCCCAACCAATGAGAAAGAGATTAAGGAACCAAATAATAAAATATTTCGAAAATTAGTTAATTAATTAAAATTATCACAAGAGGGAAATCATAAAATAAGATAAATTGAAATAAAAAGGTTTAAAAACAGGGGTTAAATAAGATGGGCAATCCTAAAAAGAGGGAGAAAAATTATTTAAAAATATAAAAAATAGGAAAAAAAATTGTAGAGATGGTTTAAAATATGAATAAAATAATAAAAGGAATGTCAAAATAAAATAAGGTTTTTGATATTAAAATGAAGGACCAATTGCAAAGTAAGAGGTTGGAAAAAAAATTAGGGAAAAAGGTTAGCCACCAATGAAATATAATTATTGGATGAAAGGGGGAATAGAGAAGGGCGGAAATTGAAAGGTTAAGATAATATGGAAAACAATAAGCTTAAATAGTTAAGCAATAAAAGTAAGAGAAACATGCCATGGGTAAAGAAAACACCATAAGGGAGAATAATCAAAGCCAAAAATGTGGGGAAAAGAAAGAATTCAAATATAAAAGATAAAGAGGGGGAGAGATGTTTATAAATTAAAAGGAAAAAAGAACAAGAATTTCTAAGGAGAAAGAGTAACGGAGTAGAATGAAAGAGGGAGGAGGGAACCAAGGGTTAAGTCACAATTTTATTTAAATGATGGATTAGAGGTTTCCATGATTTACTAATATTTTAACCATCCCCGTGATTAAAATTGTTGGGATTATTTTCTATTTCGAGAGCTTCTCTTATGAGTTGGGAGGTGTAATGAGAAGTGTGTGATAGGATCTTGGTTTGATAAAAGCAGATAAGGTATTTAGAATTAAACGAGTGCTCTGCAATGGATAATTTAGAGATTTAATTGTGATTGGTGTCTGCAATGTGCTCTTTTATGCGAGCTTGAAAGGACCAACTAGTCTGTGAAATCATGCATAGCCAAATAGATATGGAAATTGTTTTAAAATTCCTCCAAGTTGGGAATATGACAATTCTTTGAAAAGAGATGGATTTATATGGTCCAATCTTTGAAATTTTCTAATTCATCAGCCAAAAGCAAGCATGAAGGGATATTTTAAAATGCTTACGGAAACTATTCTTGGTTATTCATTCTAGAGACTTAATTGAAATTAGATCAACTTGGAAAATGATTTCATATTTAACGCAATCTTGTTATGTAATACAACATTTTATTTAAATTTATACTTGTTTTTGGTAATGATATACACATGTTAAATATTCAAAGCCAATTTTATTTCTTATCTTTCATATGAATGGTGTTCTCAATGCATCACACAAAAAATATGATAATAAAGAGCCAAGAATTGGAAGAGTTTAAAAGGAGTTCTTGTTGCAATTTCTACAATCTATGAGTTTTGAAACTGAAGCTTGAAATTAAAGTGACTTGTTTGCCCTATGTGTGAGAAGAGTGAGATGCATTAGTCCTTAACAAAAATACTTATCCAAACAAATAAAATTTATTTCTCATCCCTCCATAAAAAATTTGGAACATGCATAGAGCTCAATTTGATTGAAAAAAGTACAATTCTTGTGGATGAATGGAAATTCTACGGTTGTAAAGATACTAGTATCGAGATGTTGATCATAATTATATGTTGTAATAAATCCAATTGATAAAAAAAATTATGAAAATAGCTAATAGTTATTTTTATTAAAAGGCTGAGGAAATCCTTAACAACCCAAGATTTACAATGATTTCAAGAAAAAATTCTAGTCAAAATTTGAAAAAAACTTCCAAAAGTCCTTAAACCTTATTGAACCATATTGTATACAAAATATTCAAAAAATTCCTACAATTATACTTCTTGATAAACTATCCTAGTAATACTATTAAAAACACTTCAACATGACATATTTATGGAAATGCATGGCCATTGTGTGCCTTCATCCATGAAATGTTCATTCTTATCCTAATCCTAGGCCTTAGAAATTGGACCTACAAATATCCTGAGTGCAAGCCGTTGGACAATCTCCTCTTCTATTTCTTTTGAGCCCTTACAATATGAAATATGAGGCCAATTTCCTTGGGTTAATACTAGTATCATATCAAAATTCATTTATCTTTCATTGAAAAGTTGTTCCAACTTTTCCCCTTGTTCCTTGACTTTGGTTTCAATTTGATTGTGCTTCTTATCCCATTCTTCCATGTGGGTGTTGATATGGACCATGGAATCATTCATTCCCTCCATCTGAGAACTCAATATCCTTAACATTCTATTAATATCCCTAATATCACTAGACTCGAAAGGAATAATTCAGTTTATAGAGGGAAGTAGGGAGAGCGAGTAGTGTAGACTACTCCCCTCGAAATTATACTAGACCATGGATCAAAGGCATGGAACTCAATTTTTCCACTGGTTTAGAAATAGAGGACCAACCACAAGAAAATTACTAGTTTCACCCACCTAAAATTACCGAAGTTGGTTTCCAGACCTTGGTATCTCACTACAATAAGGAGCACACCCCAGTCCATGGCATCACAAAGAATCTTACATGCATTACCAATTCCAAAGTAGAGTTCCATAATACAAGTATTGCACGCAAATAAATATAAAGTGAAGATAGGGTTTTCACTTGCTTGAAATGAACTGCACCAAAACTTAATTTCTTATCATACAAAAAATAAGGAAAAAGACAAAGAAGGCTTAATATTCTCTAAAATCCTCTATTGAATACAATAAAAGAATTCTCAATCCTCTCTAGAATCCTCGATCGAATAAATTGGTGCCTAATTTATTGAATAAAGGGATCTTGATTCAAAATGGGTACTGGCCCATCCAGCAGTGGCTCCCATAGTAATTATTAAGTTTGAACCATAGTTTTCAAATCACAATTTACAAATAAGGATTCAGGGAAAATCACAAGGGACACACTTCGATTATCTTAATTAGTTATACAACATTTGCATTGAAGAGCACTCGGTATTTAGGAAAAATCACAATCCACACTTCGATGATCTTAACAGGTGGCAACCTGAAGGACAACTAGAGGTACAACATCTGCATTGAAAATAAATAAATAAATACAATAAAATAAAGTCATTTGTCTATCCATATCCAATACAATCGATCATTTCATTACCACGGTTAGTTTTTTATTATTAAACATTTGGTTATTAATCTCTTAGTATCCAATGCGATCAATCATTTCATTGCCACAATCAATTTTTTATTGTTAAAACATATGATTATTAATATATTTGTATCCAATACAATTGATTATTTCACTTCCTCCATTAATTTTTGTGATGAGATTTGAATAAATGTAGATGATACTTGAATATTAATTTTCAAGCAGAATAGGCAGAGCATCAAAGTAGACCAAGGGATCTTGGTTAAAATGGGCTCCCCTAAATTATTATGTTTGAACCATAGTTGTCAAATCACAATCCACGCATCAATGATCTTAACAAGTAGTCGTATGAAGGCCAACATTAGACACAAAATCTACACTGAATTGCACTTACAATTCATGGAAAGAGAGGGTGTGCTATAACCAAAGTTGGCACTTCTCTATCTGTGATGACACCTGCAATTTATGTTCTCATGACAACACTTCATGTAGCTGTTGTGGGTCACACAAAAGGACATTGTGGATGGAAGATCCATATTTAGGAGCTCAATAAGATGGCCTTAACTTATTCATGGTACATTCAACAGTTTGGGATCTTATGATCACATTCAGAGACCAAAACACCTCCCGAAAAGCCCTAAATTTGGCACTTTTAGCTCATTTTTTCACCCATGCACAAAGGGATATGTATTGGAAACTGATAATTTAAGTATTGGAAACTGATATATCATGTATTGGAAATCAATATCTTAAGTATTGGAAACCAATATCATAATAATTTTATGGTGTATTGGATTAAAATTAATCTTAGTTTAATGAAATGGGGGTTCTAGGATCAATTCATACAAGTCACATGTTGAGATATTAATGAGTATATTTTGTAAAGCACCTGCAACAATTAATTAATAAGAATATGCGAAATAGCAGAAATGACAGAACTCAGAATCACTTTTATATTGATCATGGGCCACTTCGAGGGGGAAACCTCCTTGAGCAAGCTCAATACAATTAACTTCACGGTGCCTTCAATGACCTCAACACACACTTATATACTAAGTCTGAGCCCAATACTATGAGTCAAAACCATGGGACATATAATACTACGAGACGACTTACAAAGCATATGCGTCCAATACTATGGATCAATACTATGGGCTAATATAAACTACGGATCAACAAATACTACGGGACGACTTACAAAGCATATGAGTCCAACAACAATATACTAACATAGTAAAGAGAAGGGTTGACATAGGCTCCTAACATCCCCTCTCCCTTAGAAAAAGCTTTGTCCTCAAAGCTTTGGTTGGAGAAATTGCTGCAGAATCTGAAGGAGTGGTTCCTCGGTAGCATCCTCGGATTGCATTTCGGGCCACTGACATTTTTGGAGTGTCAAGGAGGATTGCTTGGAAGGCTGTAGATGAAGAAGAACCCTGTCAGCTAGGTGGAAAATGCACTCAGAACGGTGCTGATCGGCTTGTTGTTTCAAGCGAATTCTGGCCATGTGAAGATTGTCCTGCAAAATGAGAAGAATCTGATCGCGGTTTCGAAGAACCGAGTCAATTGCCTGAACTGGGGAGATGCTAAGGATGTATGGAAGAAGAACTGGCGGTGTTTTTCCATAGACTGCTTCATATGGTGCCCTTTGAGATGTGGTATTGTACCACCAGAGCGCTGCTAGGAAATCCATAGAAATAGTTGGCCAAAGCTGTGTAGGGATGGGCAAGGGTTTGAGAAATCCCGAAAGGAGTGTCGTGTTACCCTTGTTGACTTGGAAAGTATCATCGTCAGCCACCATCTGTTGAATTTTCATTTTTAGTCCCTGCCAAAAGAAGTTACATTGTTCCCGGTCATACATTTTGCAGAACCCAGAGTGCCCGGTTGATAAAGAAGCATGGAGTTCATAGAAGAGATAGCCCTGTTGAACATATTGCAACCAATTTGGAACAAGCAGAGAAAGAGCTGTAAGAGAAACTAGGTCATCAATTGTGCGAGAAGGAGCATCTTCCACCATATTGTCCTTACCCTTCTTGTAAGTGATCACATATGGATAACCCATGAGTTGGATAACCCATTTCAGGTGTGTTGGGGAGGAGACCCGTTTTTCCAAAAAAATTTCCAGACTCTGGAGATCAGTCTTAATGCAGAAAGAATTCCCTAATAGGTATGGTTGCCACTTCTGTACTGCATGCAAAATAGCCATCATTTCCTGCTGAGAGGTAGATGTGGCTAAATTCTTACCGGAAAGGTCTCTTGAAGGTAGCAAGCACATTGGTTCAGCAAAGATACCTGCATATCTATCCAAGGAAGTAGTGGAGACTGTTGATGGGTGCATCTGAATGGAATTGAGCTGAGCGATGACACCATGTGAGTTCTTCTTAAAGATTTTTTCCAGGCGATGTGAACTGATGATGCAAAGAGACCCTAGTTGTACGCCCATAAATTTGTGTTGTGCCCCATTGACTTTAAACTGCATCCAAAGTTCATCAAAATCCCATAAGATAGGTCCTAGTGTGCGTAACCATTGAACGCCCAAAACCACATCACATCCGCCTAAGGACAAGGAAAACATGTCAGAGCGTAGGTTATAATCTTCCATAGAAATACGCACATTGTGACACTTCCCCTTGCAAGCTAAGGTGCCCCCATTGGCAACCATGACTTCAAAGTGGGAGCAAGGATGGACAAAACAATCAACCTGTTTGGAAATCCGAGGGTCAATGAAGTTATGAGTGCTACCAGAATCAATGAGTATGGTAAGAGGGAGCTTCTTGAAGTATCCCCTGACCCACATTGTTTGTGGGGTGGTGACGCCGGTTACAACATGGAGAGAGATCTCAGGTGGGTCGTCCTAAGATGGGGTGTCAACAGGCGGGTGTGGAATGTCGACCTGATCATCTATTGTATCTGTAGCTTCTTCACCAAGTTCTAAGGCAGGCGGAGAATCCACATCCAAGAGATAGAGCTGTTGTTGAACACATCTATGTCCCTGAGTGAATTTCTCATCACAATTATAGCAAAGCCCTTTTTCTCGGCGTGCCTACATTTCTATTTCAGACAAATGCTTGATAGGAGTTGGTTGAGGAGTAGGCGTGATGGGAGGTCGTTGGGAACCCATATTTCTGAAGGGAACAAAGGTGGGTTTGGAGCGTTGTTGAGCTGTGATCTTGTCCTCGGCCAGCTTAGCCAACCCTAGGACTTCCATCATTGTGTTGGGACAAAATATTTTGACCTCTGAGCATATTTCATCCTTGAGACCACTGATAAAACAACTCCTATAGAATTCATCAAACAATCCTTCTGTGTGATTGGCCAATTTCTCAAATTCTGTCTGATACTCTCTCACTGTGCCAATTTGGCGAAGTTTAGTGAGTGCTCCTGTGAAATCATCAAAAGCACCAGGACCAAATCGTGGCAAAATGAGTTGGCAAAAATCTATCCAGTTTGGCTCGGGATGAGCTTTGATGTACCAACGGTACCATTGAAGGGCTTCCTATTCCAAATGAAAGGATGCAAGTGGAACTTTCTAGGCATGAGAAGTATTATGTAGACTGAAATATTGTTCTGCTCGATATATCCATCCAGTCAAATCAGTACCATTGAAGTGAGGAAAATCAAGCTTCGGCCCACGAAAATTGTTGGAAGAAGAGAACTCGGTGGCTGCAAAAGATTCTGGTTGTCTGGTATTGTTCATGGCTGAATGCTGAAGATGGAGGCTGAGAAATTTTTCATCCAGATCTTGGAGTTTGGTTTGGATGACTGCAAGTGCTTCCTCCATGGTGTGTGCTCCAGCATGGGTGACAACCATAACCAGCTCTTTTTTTTCTTTTTCTTTTTTTTCTTTTTTTCGGGGGGGGTGGAATGGGTAGAAAAACACAAACAGAAGCTGATTTAGTAAAAGGAAATTTGGATTGGGGAAACAATCTGATGGGTAATTGGGGTTTGACTAGATTTTGGACACTGTCGAAAGGACAAGAAAGCAAAAAGGGAGATTCCAGAAGTGGGGTGATAGAATGAGAAAATTTGGCAGAGAGGGACAAAGAAGCAGAATTCAGAAAGGAACTTGGTGGTAAAATTTGAAGGCGATTGGGTGAAATCCGAGGAAGTTATGGCAAACCCTAAAAATAGACAAATGTAGGATTTCGGGCTTTGGGAAGGGGAATTGGGAATAGGGTCCTCAGGAATGAAATATGCAGAATGGGATGACAGGGGTTCCCCAAAAATTTCAAGGGAAACAGAGTGAAAACAAGGGAGATATGGAGAAAAAACTGAATTTTATACTCTTTTTTTTTTTTCTTTTTTTCTTTTTTTCTTTTTTTCTTTTTTTTCATACGGGAGCGGCTACGGCTCGGAAGGTATCTGAAACATATTTACAGAAGTGAGCGGAAATAGAGAGATCTGAAACGACGCCGAATGGATTGAAAACGGTTGGATCTGGAACGGCTTTCAGAATGGATCTCAACGGCTGGATCTGAAACAGTGCAGCAGTGATCGACAACAGTTCAGCTGAAAATAGATATGGACCCCAGGTATGTGCGTCTTCCTAACAGTTCAAGGGTTTCACTCCGCCACCAATGTTGTCTGACGGCTGCGTATTGGGGTAGTACCCCTCACTCCACGGCTCAGGTAAAACTGATAACCGCTTTGCCACAAACAACAACTCTTGGTTTACCTCACGGGTGGGGACTAGTCAATCAGGTAGGGGTCGTTGCCCTTTTCACTGGCAAGTCCTCTCAATGGGCCAGCTACTTCGGGGTTCCTGTGGTACTCCTCACAATGAGTTTTAGGGCTTATTCCCAAGTACTTCCCACAGTTAAGTGGATAGGGATTATTCCCAAATCCGAACCTGCAACAGATGCGAAAAAAAAAATTTGGCAGAAATTTCACCCAGCGAGCCCAAAAAAATGCTCTGATACCAGATGTAAAGCACCTGTAACAATTAATTAATAAGAATATGCGAAATAGCAGAAATGACAGAACTCAGAATCACTTTTATATTGATCACGGGCCACTTTGAGGGGGCAACCTCCTTTGAGCAAGCTCAATACAATTAACTTCACGGTGCCTTCAATGACCTCAACACACACTTATATACTAAGTCTATGCCCAATACTATGAGTCAAAACCATGGGACATATAATACTACGGAACGACTTACAAAGCATATGCGTCCAATACTATGGATCAATACTATGGGCTAATATAAACTACGGATCAACAAATACTACGGGATGACTTACAAAGTATATGCGTCCAACAACAATATACTAACATAGTAAAGAGAAGGGTTGACATAGGTTCCTAACATATTTTTGTATCATCCTTAATCCCTAAAATATATAGTTTTTCGTAACTATCATCCTCAAAATCAGGGAAAGTGTTAGGTCGATTTTTCCAATTATGCATTTCTTATCAAAAATATTGGATTAAGATGGATTTATACTAAGTTTAAAGGAAAAACAACTTTTTTTCACCAAAACCTATATAAGGGTGAAAGCATTTCCTTCACGTGAGCTATAAATTGTACATCACTTTTCTCTATACAAAAAAATATTAATGATTCATTTTAACCTTTGACTCGTCTTTCCTTCTTCTTTTTTTTTAATCCATAAGAATGAAAAAATAAAAGTGAAGAATACCCTTGAATTTTATAATGAATCTATATTAATTTATCATAATCAATATAGAATTCAATGTTTGCAATGGAAATTTTTTTGTAACATTCAACACAATAGTATAATGAAGACATATACCATTTTCCTTTTTATTTAAGCAAAATTTGTAGTATAATGAAGACATATACCATTTTCCTTTTATTTAAGCAAAATTTGTAGTGAATACTTTTTTAGGACTGCATGCTCCTAACAATAGCTTTAGCTTTATTCCAGGACAATCTTTATCTGACTATGGGATTATTTTTTTCTTGTAAACTCATCATGGTTTTGTATCATGCCACGAATGCCTCATATAATGTGGACCTTTTTTCCAAGATGTCATTGGCCATTTATCTACAGCAAGTGTTTATTTTTTCATTTAACATCACTACTTTTTTACTTTTTTCTATGCAAGTTAAAATGGAAGAAGAGGTTGTAGATGCTATTAAATTAACCTAGGACCTAAAAAGTATTGATTATGCCTCATTGAAGTTATCGTACATGAGAATGACACAAGAAAAGAATTACTTGAGTGGGGGTCCAAAGTTTGAGAAGAAAACATCATGCCACCAAATCCTTAGTAAGGAGGCTTTGAAAAGACAAGCAATTGGAAATACTTTGCAACTCATTTTTAGGGTGTCAATGTTTATCTTATGATTTTTTTTAGGATCCTATGTTTTGATCACCCTATATATGGGAATTTGATTTTCCTTAGATATGAGACTAAGGTGTAACCCTCCACTTAGGCTTACATAGCATATGGCTACTTTTTGGTGCTTGGTTAGCATGTTTGTTGTAAAACTTTGGAAGAGTGGACTATGAGGCCTTTTTGGAATACGAATAAAATAATAAATATTCTTATTTATGGTTAATTTATCTTGATGATGTTTAATTGTCATCTCCCTCTTAGTTATATAAATTACAAAAAGGGCCTATGATCCCTTTTTGGAATATGAATAAAATAATAAATATTTTTAGTTATGGTTAATCTATCTTGATGATGTTTAATTGTCATCTCCCTCTTTGTTATATAAATTATCATCAATAACACAACGGCATGAAATGTATATCTATATGTGTGTTGTGTGTGTGTGTGTTTTGTATGTGCATTGTGTGTATGTATAACTAATCTAATTAAATAGTGTTTACTCATATAATGACTTTGTATCAAACTTGATACTAAGGAATAAGGATGTTCAATGTCAGTTGTGTTATATAGAATTGATCTATTCAAATAGTGGTTACTTTGTTACAATGTTTTTTATCAAACTTGATATTAAGAAATAAAAATGTTCAATGTTGGATGGGATATATAACTGATCTAATTAAATAGCGGTTATAATGGTTTTGAAACTTGATATTAAGGAATGAGGACATTGAATGTTTGTTGGGATGTATAACTGATTTAATCAAATACTTATCACTATGTTACATTGGTTTATAGAAACTTGGAACGGGGATGGCAATTACTACTTCGGTTATATAATTGATCTAATCAGACATCTATCACTTGCTCAGTTTCTCAAATTTCTACATGAAGACATGGACTTTGCTACCCATGGTCCTTGTATAATCTTGTTGTAGATATCTTTTAAAATGGTGCCTCACAATAAATATTAAAATATTATTACACAAATAATGAGATTATATTTTAATATGTAATAATCATTATAATCAAATAATGATACTAATAAAAATATATCGCTTTTAATTATTTTTTTTAAACATAAAATAAAATATATACTATAAAAGTAAATTAGTACATTATTAACATATCTAACACAATTAAATGTATTTTGGAGAAATTTGTGAAGAGCGGAAATTGTGTTAAGAGATAATAGTCAAGTCTTGCTTTTTTAATTCATAGATTACAATGAAAAAGACAAATAAACATAATCACTCACCATGAAGTGAATGGTCACTTTGGGTTGAATAAGATAATATAGGGTTATAAATATATTTATCAAGTTTTCTACTTGCTTCCAAATCAAGTTCAAAAGTAAATATCTTTATTAAGTTTTCTACTTGCTTCTAGTTTTCATTAGTTTCATATTATTCTGCTCATGGATAATAGATAGATCAGAATGTTTAAAGTTAACTGTAATTGGTTTCTTTGTAGTTTACATTTCTTTGTTGAAATTAGATTAGATTTACTTCCATTTGGTTTTGCTATTACATTTGAAATTCATTACGACACATTTATTCCAGTTCCTATTACTTTTGAATTACAACATCAAGGAGAATGGAATTAGAATGATATGCTTTAGTGTAGTCTTGAATAGTTATTGAATTTATTACATAGTCTATCGTTTTGTTTTTTATTAACATAGTTTTATGTTTATGTAATTTATCATCGAATTAATTCATTTCATAGATAGGTCTCTGATTTATTTACAATTGTTTTCTAATTCCTAGATTATAATCTGAAATTAGGTAGTTTCCATTTTCATAGTTAATAGTTCACTTTTTATAAAGTAGAGTAGTATGATTTGATACTATTCTAGTCTGTTTGTTTAACTAAGTTTGATTTAGTTCTTTTTATTGTTTTTCTGAAGTTTGACTCGGTTTTTCATTTTGAAAGATCTTTCGATCTTTTCTTTATTAAATATTTTTAAGGTCTGACGAGCCGAAAATCTTAGGTACCATTCTACCTTAGCATATACTTTGCCTCAACTCTAAGATTACCAACCCAGGTCGATAATTAAATATTAGGTGTTTTCTTTGAGATAGCTCACACACCCAACAACACTCTCGTCACCTACAGGACCAATCCCCGCAATACAGTCCACTCGACCCCACTCATCATGCTTCCTTGAGACGCACATCTTCGTCGTTGGATATTCATCCTGACACCCCTTATTTCACATCTGATTCTGATCTAGATTCACCTATATACACAGCTCTATCTAGCCCCATGGCTGGTGTGAACCACAACCCCTTTCACAGCAGGATTGTCGACAGTATCTCCACCACTGGCCCAACCACCATTTCAGCATCCATCCCTTCTATGCCATCTACAGGACCTACACCTGGCATGTCAAATACTACTTCTATACCCATCAATAGCATATATATTCCGACCACCATCCCTTTGGTCACCAGTAGTACCTTTAGGGGCACTGTCCCTTCCTCCTTGATCCCTCCACCTTTTATCGGTGGTCCCTCGATCCCCGTTATGACACACACCATGACCCCACCACTCAGTGGAGGTGGCCCCACGATAGCCACCATAGATAGCACACAAGCCACTTCGACCATGTCACATCGTCCTGCTAATTTTACATTCATGGCTAGTATCAACCTACCTGATTTGGCTTGATTGACTAACGATCTGATCCGACATGACCCTATATGGCCTCCCATGCCTACCAAACTCCCTTCAGAAATCCCAAAATTCAAAGGGAAGGGTGGTGAGGACACCCAGAACCATATCATGTCCTTCCACTTATGGTGTTCCTCCAACTCCATAGTGGATGACTTGATCCACCTACGCCTTTTACAATAGGTACTCACTAGCATTGCATCCAAGTGGTACATTGAATAGCCCCATGGGACGCACTCCAGTTTTACATCCCTCGCTTCGAATTTCTTGCAGTTCTTCCAGTTACCAGTTCGGTATACCGTTGGTGTTGATATTTTACTATCTTGCAGACAGAACACAACTACCCATATCACTGACCATATCCATGAATGGCGTAGACACCGTAGTTTGTGTAATATCAAGTTAGATGACCGTATATTTTTAGATTGGTTCTTAAAGTCCCTCATACCAGTTATCGCCAAGGATGTGGTATCCGAATGACCCCAAACCGAAGAAGAAGCCATACATAAATCCCAACAGTTTGACCTTATCTATGCACAGTCGGGCTACCTTTACTCCATTTTACCTGATGCTCCTCGCAGTGATTCCTCCCGGAAGGACGCGCCAAGGGCATCCCACCTTGCTAATGGAATTATTGGATACGTTGCATCTCGTAGTCATTCATATGTCCATATGCCTCCTTCCACCACCCCATCTTATAATCCTACACCCAGCTCTACACCACCCTCCATGATTAGTGGTCCCGACCTTTCGCGCGCCATGGCCCACTCTGTAGAAACACCTTCGTATGTTCCCCTGGCCCAGGCTCCTCATATACATGGACCTTCTTGTCCGACGCATTACTATGGTCATACCCCTCTAGCATGCGTCCCCCCTATAGCACCACCTTCCTACTACCATCCACCGGCTGCACCTACACTCATACAACATCCATCCCCTACCACTTATTATCCACCACAGGCTGCCCTAGCACCCACCCAACCACAAACCCCCCCATTCCCCAAGGGAAAGTTTATACCCAACAAAACCAACCACAGAACCAACCTGCCCAACAGAACCAATAAGGAAAACAAAATAGGGGACACATATGTAATCGAGGCAATAACCATCCTCACAGCAAAGGAGGTCCACCATCGAACCCCCTGATAACAATGGCTCTGCACCAACTAACCAAAATCTTGATCGACCACCTCGGCAAGGTAAAAATCCCAACTTACGTACGAACCACCCATGATCTATTTCGGAGTCAATGGCCATTACACGCACAATTGTCCCCACCAAGAGAGAGATCACCAACTATGGAGTGACAACGCCCAATGCCAAGGACATGCTGCACCTCTGGCACCACCAAACCCAATTGTTAGGAACTCGTGTCAAACTGTCTCTTTACTTTGTTAGTATATTGTTGTTGGACGCATATGCTTTGTAAGTCATCCCGTAGTATTATATGTTCCATGGTATTGATCCATAGTTTGTATTATCCCATAGTGTTATATGTTCCATGGTATTGATCCATAGTATTGGACACATATGCTTTGTAAGTCGTCCCGTAATATTATATGTTCCATGGTATTGATCCATAGTATCAGATGCATAGACTTAGTATATAAGTACATGTTGAGGCCAATGAAGGCATCCATAAGTTATTTGTATTCAGCTTGCTCAAAGGAGGTTTCTCCCTCGAAGTGGCCTGCAATCAATAAATATCTTCTATGTTCTGTTATTTTTGATATATCATGCATTTTCATCATTTAATTATTGGATGTTCCTCACATCTGGTATCATAGCACTTTCTTGGGCTCATTGGGTGGAATTTCTGCAAAAACAAAATCGTAGTGGCTTCCAAGTGTTGTGATTATTGCAATAGTATTTTCTTTGCATATGTATTTGTTCCTATCAATTGCAGGTTCAGATCCGGGAATATTCCCTATCCTCTTAACTGTGGGAAGTACTTGGGCATAGCCCTAAAAATCATTGTGAGGAGTACCATAGGAACCTCGAAGTAGCTGTCCCATTGAGAGGACCTTCCATCGAAAAGGGAAATGGCACCTACCTAATTGACTAGTTCCCACCCATGAGGTAAACCAAGAGTTGTCGTTTCTGGAAAGCGGTTATCAGTTTTACCTGAGCCGCGGAGTGAGGGGTACTGCCCCAATAGGCAAGTTGTTAGATAGCATTGGTGACCGAGTGAATCCCTTCAACCTTTAGGAATCTGAGCATACATGGGGTCCATATATATTTCTAGTGGATAAATAGCAGATTACATCTGCCCAGAGCCGTTGCAGATCCATTCCGTAAAAAAAATAAAAAAAATGTTTTTTCTCCATATCTTCTTCGCTTTAACTCTGTTTCCCTTGAAAATTCACTGACACCCTTGCAATCCCATTATGCATACTTCATTCCTGAGGACCCTATCCCAAATTCCACTTCCCGAAGCCAGAAATCTCACATCTGTTTATTTTTAGGGTTTGTCATAACTTCTTCGATTTTCACCCAATCGCCTTCAAATTTTGCCACAGTGTTCATTTCCTATTTCTACTTCTTTGTCCCTCTTTGAAAAAAATTTCCCATTATTTCACCTCGCTTCAAAAAATCCCATTTTTTGCTTCCATGTCCATTAGAAAGTGTCCAAAACCTAGTCAACCCCAATTCACAGTCATATTTATTCCCAAATCCAAATTTTCCTTTACTAAAGAAGTTTTTGTTATTGTTTTTCTACCCATTACCAAAAAAAAAAAACATGGTTATGGTTGTCACCCTCACAGGATTAAAAAACATGGAGGAAGAACTTGCAGCCCTCAAGACCAAACTTTAAGATCTGAATGAAAAAATTATCGGCCTCCATCTTCAGCCTTCAGCCATGAACAATAGACGACAGCCAAAGTCTTTTGTAGACACTGGGTTCTCTTCTTCCAACACTTTTCATGGGCTGAAGCTTGATTTTCCTCACTTGAATGGTGATGATCCGACTGGATGGATATACCGAAAAGAACTATATTTCATTCTGCATAATACTTTTGATGTCAACAAAGTTCCACTTGCATCTTTTCGTTTGGAACATAACGCCCTTCAATGGTTCCATTGGTACATAAAGGCTTATGCAAAGCCAAAATGGACAGATTTTTTTCCAAATATTTTTGCAATGATTTGGTCCTAGTGCTTTTGATGACTTCATAGGAGCACTCACTAAACTTCGCCAAATTGGCATTGTGAGAGAGTATGAGACCGAATTTGAGAAACTAGCCAATCACATAGAAGGATTATCTGATGAATTCTACAGGAGTTGTTTTGTCAATGGTCTGAAAGATGCAATCTAATCTGAGGTTAAAATGTTATGTCCCAACAAAATGATGGAAGTCCTAGGGTTGGCTAAGTTGGAAAAGGACAAGATCGCAGCCCCATAGCGCTCCAAATCTACTTTTGTTCCATTCATAAATATGGTTTCCCAACGACCTCACATCACGCTAGATCCTCAACAAACTCCTATCAAGCATTTATCTGAAGCAGAGATGTGGGCACATAGAGAAAAAGGGCTTCATTATCATTGTGATGGGAAATTCACTCTGGGACATAGATGTGTTGAGAAAAATCTCTATCTCTTGGATATGGATTCTTCACCTGCCTCTGATATTGGTGAAGAAGCTCTGGATACAATAGATGATCAGGTCGAAATTCAGCAACCGCCTGTTGACCCTCTGTCTCAGGATTACCACCCAGAGATATCTCTCCATAATTTAGTTGAAGTCCACCCCACAAACAATGCGGGTCAGGGGTTACTTCAAGAAGTTCCCTCTTACAATACTCATTGATTCTAGTAGCACTCATAACTTCATTGACTCTCAGATCACCAAACAGGATGATTGTTTTGTCCATCCTTGCTCCAAATTTGAAGTCATGATTTCCAATGGGGGCACCTTACCTTGCAATGGGATGTGTTGCAATGTGCGTATCTCTATGGGATATTATAACCTGCACTCTGACATGTTTCCCTTGGCCTTAGGCAGATGTAATGTGGTTATGGGTGCTCAATGGTTATGCACATTTGGACCCATCTTATGGGATTTTGTTGAAATTTGGATGTAATTTTCAGTCAATGGGAAAAAACACGCATTGACGGGATTACAACCAGGGTCTCTCAGCATCATCAGTTCACATCGCATGGAAAATATCCTTAAGAAGAATTCACATGGTGTCATTGCTCAGCTCCATTCCATTCAGATGCACCCACCAGCGGTCTCCCCTACTCCTTTGGATCTACAACAAATTTTGGATAGATATGCAGGTGCCTTTGTTGAACTAGTGGGATTTCCACCTTCAAGAGCCCTTTCAAGTAAGAATTTAGCCGACTCTACATATAAGAAGGAAATTATGGCTATTTTGCATGCAGTACAGAAGTGGCGGCCATAGCTATAAGGGAATCATTTCTGCATCAAGACTGATCACTAGAGTCTGAAATATTTCCTGGAACAATGGGTCTCCTCCCCAACACAACAGAAATGGGTTAGCAAACTCATGGGTTATGACTATGAGACCACTTACAAGAAGGGTAAGGACAATCATGTGGAAGATGCTCTTTCTCACACATTTGATGACCAAGTTTCTCTTTCATCTATTTCTATGCATGTTCTAGATTGGTTGCAATCTGTTCAACAAGGTTGTGTCAATGACAGGGTCATTATCTCAAATCATCCAACGGTTGGAAAACAACCCTTCTGTTGTACCGCATTACTCTTGGGATTGTGCTTCCCTGAGATAAAAGGGTAGTATGGTGCTTCCCCAGAACACATATCTTCAACATGTTGTCTTCTATGAACTCCATGCTTCTCCATCGGCAGGGCACTCTGGGTTCCTAAAAATGTATGAGCGAGCACGGTGTAACTTATTTTGGCAGGGAATGAAAAGGAAAATTCAACAAATGGTGGATGAATGTGATACCTTCCAATGAAACAAGGGTGAAACGAAACTCATTCTGGGATTGCTCAAACCCTTTCCCATCCCTACACAGATTTGGACAAATATTTCATTGGATTTCATTGAAGGGATCCCTAAATCTAGAGGGTAGATAGTGATATGTGTTGTGGTTGATCGCCTCTCCAAATATAGTCATTTGTGTGCCCTCATCCATCCCTATAACGCCTCCTCATTCGCACAAATTTCTTGGACCAGATCTTCTGTCTTCATGGAATCCCTTCTTCCATTGTCTCGGATCGCGATGCAACTTTCACCAGTCATTTTTGGATAGAACTATTCTACCACACTGGCACCAAACTGAAGATGGGTTCAGGGTATCACCCACAAACACATGGTCAAACAGAAATTATCAATAAATGTTTGGAAACTTATCTTCGTTGCTTCACCTCCGAACAACAACATCAGTGGGAAAAGTGGCTCCCTCTTGCTGAATGGTGGTACAATAGATCCTATCACACTGCGTCTAAAATGACTCCATAAGAAGCACTCTATGGTCAGGAACCGCCAGTTCTTCTTCCATACACCCCCAGCAGTTCACCAGTTCAAGACGTTGACATGGTTCTTCGAAACCGTGATCAAATTCTTTGCATTTTGCAGGACAATATTCACATGGAAAGAAATTGAATGAATCAACAAACCGATTAGCACCATTCTGAGCACACTTTTCAAGCAAGTGATATGGTTTTTCTTCATCTACATCCTTACAATAAATCCTCCCTGAAACTCAAAGGGCGTCATAATCTCACTCCAAATTTCTATGGGCCATATAAGGTTCTTCAGAATATTGGGTCTGTTTCTTATAAATTGGAACTTCCTCCTTCTTCCCCCATTCATCCAGTATTTCATGTCTCTTGTCTAAAGAAACCAACATTAGAGGGAAAACTATTTTACCAGAATTGGATAATGAAGGATCCATCCTTTTGGAGTTGGAGGACATCCTCAATAAGCGCACTCGTCAACTTCTCTCTCAATCTATCACAGAGGTATTAATTCAGTGGCATGGAATGAAACCAGAGGATGCTACATGGGAACCTCTCCTTCAGCTTCAGCAACAATTTTCACATCTAAAGGTTTGAGGGAAAATCTTTTTCTAAGGGGGAGGGGATGTTAGGAACCCATGTCAACCCTCCTCTTTACTTTGTTAGTATATTTTTGTTGGACGCATATGCTTTGTAAATCATCCCGTAGTATTATATGTTCCATGGTATTGATCCATAGTTTGTATTATCCCATAGTATTATGTGTTCCATGGTATTGATCCATAGTATTGGACGCATATGCTTTGAAAGTCGTTCCGTAGTATTATATGTTCCATGGTATTGATCCATAGTATTGGATGTATAGACTTAGTATATAAGTATGTGTTGAGACCAATGAAGGCATCCATGAGTTATTTGTATTGCACTTGCTCAAAGGGGGTTTCCCCCTCGAAGTGGCCTGCGATCAATAAATATCTTATGTGTTCTGCTATTTCTGATATATCATGCATTTTCATCTTTTAATTGTTGGATTTTCCTCACACCAACGCAACCCAACACACAACCTATGGTGTTTTAGAACCCCCTACCCATGTAAGGGGTAGTAGCCACCCAACCTTTAGCTCCCCCTCAAGGGACTTCCACACCCCAACAGCCAGTTGCTTACGCTGCTCCTATTAGTCAACCCATTGAATCAGGTACCCACCACCTTTTAATCATTTCTTCAGCTAACATCAACCTTCAAACACGACGTAACCAGTATGGTTTAACCACTGAAACCATTCCTGAGGACAAGGCCGCTACCACTCTTCCCACATATCAGTCGTTACGTCTACCCCCAACATAGTTCGAAGGGGCCCCCAAAGCTCCTCGATTTCCTTTGTGCCACATCAATAAAAACCCCAATGCTCGTGCTTCCCCTAACTATAATATCGTGGATGACTTAGCCCAATCCCCCACTGCTATGTCAGCCTTAGAATTTTTAAAGAACTGCCCAGTGCAGCGCAAAACACTGTTGTCCTCCATAGGTGAAATCGATCCTTCTGCCTCACGAATGATGGCATTCAATTAAGACCAATATGAACCGCACATGCCTTCCACCTTAGCATTTCAAGTATCTTTGTCAATCTGGAAACTTGTTATCCATCGATCCATCATCGATGAGGGTTCCTCTACATGTGTCATGTCTAAATTTGTGTGGCAGAAGATAGAATCTCCTCCCCTACATCCATCCACGACCTCCTTACGAGCTTATGATGGTCGTTCATCTCAGCCGCAATGCCTTCTGGCTAATGTTCCAGTCCAATTAGCTGGAAAAATTATCCTGATTGACATTGAAGTCATCAACGCCCAACTCGAGTACAACTTGCTGCTAAGACGAAGCTACATGTACACCATGAATATTTTTTATTCCTTTGTGTTTCAGATTATGGTGTTCCCCCACAAGGGATAGGTTTTCAAAATCAACCAGGTCACTTACTATGACCCAAACGCACCCGCTACACCAGAAAATGTTCTCCCCGTGGTTGAACAACTTGTTTTTGGTGCGCCTACCCCTTTGATTTCCACCGTAGGGCCTGGAATTTATTTAAAGACTCCAATGGTATCCACATTTCATTCCTTACCCCCCTCCTCCTTCGGTCGTTTAGATATCTGACTTGTGTACCATTTCGTCAAGTCAATCGGTCCCTAACCCTCAACCACCACCTCGGTCGCAACTACCATCAGTACCTAGCCACGTTGGAGCCACACTGATCCACACAATCTTGTTCTTGTTTCCACCATCAGGGGTAGTAATTATTCCCGTCATGGCCACATTGAATCTCCCAAGGTTGACATTAGGACTTCCTGTGTGGTATTTACCTGCCCCTAATCCCATTCTGACACCACAAGTCATTCTTCAACCGGTCCAACCGATCACCACCACCAATCATCCACCTACCAGTGTGGTGGCAGCATCTTCCTCCAACACCACCCCTCATTCATCCAAGAACACTAGGGGCAGAGCCCCCACACTCATACTGCACCAAATGCAACTAAAACCATGCACCCCCCAAGTGTTCCTTGTGCGGTGATTTGGGCCACGCAACCCATAATTTTATGCAGTTTCCCAACCTTCAAGAACACATGAAGACATTAGATGATGACCCCAATATCCTGGTTGTCGAACTACCAACCACCCCCTCACCGTGTAACAAATCATTGTGCACCAACCACTCCTGTGCCATATGTGGAGTTTACGACCATTCTTCTCATCATTTTCCAGAATTACTACAGTATCGATTGGTGTTTCACAAAATGCATCAGTCTTCTTTAGAATCATCCATTACTACCATCAAGTAGATTCACTTGCCTAAATCCTCCTCTTTAGCAGAGGTTAACACTATTTATATTATTTCCACAAGTGGCTAACCAACCATTCCCCCGACCTCCAGCTTTACCTATTCTGGTCTGTCCACACAGTGTTTTCGTAGTGACGAAGAAATCCTCGAAGCACTAACTGCACATGACTTCCCTTGGAATGACATGCATCATAGAGCCTACTTCATTCCCGAGGAGTCTACTCCTGTTACGGCCATCCAACTTTCCGTCAAGTAGAAATACTTCATCCATAACCAATTGGACTGGTTTAAGAACCCCATCCCCACTCCTGATGCCTTCGAGAAAGGTAACATGGCTAACATCTCACCCACCATGCAGGTCGATTTTTCCTTCACAGCTGATATAGTTGAGAACGTTACGTTAGGCGCCTCCTATACTCCAGACGAAGTCACTGCCTATAAGAATCTCTTCCAAGAGTTTCGTGATGTTTTCGCTTGGTCATATACTAAGAAGCATGGTCTTGACCTTGCCATTATTGAGCACCATATTGATACTTGGCCTAACATCCCGCCTGTCAGCCAAAAGCAACGACCCATTCACCCCTCCAAATTACCATTCATGAAGGCAAAAATTGAAAGATTACGACAAGCTAGGTTCATTTATCCCATTGCTTACACCACATGGGTGTCCAATCTAGTGTCGGTTAACAAAAAACAAGGCACTATTCGCGTCTATACTGATTTTCGTGATCTAAATTTATCTTGTCCCAAAGACAACTTTCCTACACCTTTCATCGATGCATGTGCGGGTCATGAGAATCTATCCTTCATGTACGGTTTCTCTGGCTACAATCAAATTCAAATTTGTAAAGAGGATCAGTATAAGACTTCCTTTACTACTCCATGGGGCACCTTTTCCTATCGTGTTATGCCATTTGGTCTTAAAAATTATGGTGCCATATTTCAGTGGTCCATGACCTTTTGTTTTCACGACTTGGTCCATATTATCCTTGTATACTTGGATGACCTCACCACTCGATCCAAGAAGTGATCTGACCACCTGGACGATCTCCGGAAAGTATTTTTATGTTCTCGCAAATACAACATTTGCTTGAACCCCCTCAAGTGTTTTTTTCGTTCCTGTTGGCCGGTTTTTGGGTTTTATTGTTTCCCAAAAATGAATCAATGTCGACCCTTTGAAGGTTCAAGCCATTCTTGACCTCCCATCGCCATGTACATTACGTCAATTACAAAGCCTTCAAGGAAAAGCCAATTTTATTCATCACTTTGTTCCTAACTATGCTACGAAAGTTCACGGTTTCCTTCGCTTGCTTCAAACCCACATTCCATTCATCTGGGACAACCAGGAACAAGCGGCATTTGAAGCATTAAAAGAAGCCTTTACTTTCTCCCCATTGATTTCACCTCTTGATTTCTCGAAGGATTTTATTCTTTATGTTTCAGCATCTGAATCTGCCATTTTTGGTGTGTTAGTCCAGGAATATAGTGCGAGTCAAGAACATGTCATATATTATGTGATTCAGACGTTGTCTGGTCCACCACTATGATACCCCCATCAGGATAAGTTAGCCATCGTCGTCATATTCTCTGTTCAAAAGGTACGCCACTACATTCTTCTGAGCCTAACTACAGTTGTGGTAGACTCCAACCCCATGTTCTATCTCTTGAGTCGCTGCCTTCTTCAATGCCGCATGGCTAAATGGATCATTATCCTACAAGAATATGATGACATTTGTTACACCTAAGAGTACCAAAGCCCTTGCATTGGCACATCTAATGACTGACTTACCATCTTCGTCAGCGTCACCTCCAATCATCACTAATTTACCTGACGACCACTTGTTCACAAGTGGAAAAGAGAATCCATTGTACAGGTTTATCAGTTATTCAAGAGGTTGGAAGAGACCTGTTTATGTTTTATTAAACCCAACGTTTCAGACTTCCAAGTGAGTCCACTTGTTCACTATTTCATGGGATAACCCATGGTATGGTGACATGCTTGTATACCTATGAACACAGAAGTTTTGATCCAACCTCAGTCATGATGATAGCTATCGCATCCACCATCACGCTTCATGGTACCTCCTTCTCGGCGATGAACTTTATCAACACGGCGTCGACACCATTTGACACCGATGCCTTACACATGACGAGGTGGAACAAGTTTTAAATGACTATCATAGCGGAGCCTATGGTGGCCACTTCTCAGGAATGGAAATTTCCCAAAAGTTCATCCGTGCTAGGTATTTATGGCCTACCCTTTTCACTGATTGCATTATAGCAATCAAACATTGCTGGAATTTCCAACTCTTTGCCCCCAAATCCAGGACCCCTCCTACCCCTCTCCATTCAAGAATCATCATTGGCCCTTTATGCAAATGGGCCATTGATTTTATGGAGTGAAACCCCCCCTTGGCAAGTTTCCATAAATACATCATTGTGGTTGTCGATTATTTCACTAAATGGGTCGAGGCTATGCCCAACTACCAAGATGAAACCGCGGCACGTTTCTTTTTTAACCATGTCATTACTTGATTCGAGGTCCCTAAAAAACTCATATCCAACCGTGGAAAACATTTCGTGGACACTATTTGGAAAGAGTTGTCCACCTTCCTGGAGTTTGACCACCAATATACCTTATCCTACTACCCTCAGGGGAGAAACCAAGTTGAGGCTATCAATAAGATCCTGAATACAATCCTTCAACGAACAGTGAACAAGCACAACTCAAATTGGCACCATATGTTGTTTCCTGCACTTTGGGATTACCGCAATTCTACTCAGACAGCCACAGGTTTTACCCATTTCCATTTGTTTCACGGCGTAGAGTCTGTTCTCCCCATTGAGTGTCAAATTCCTGCTCTATACATTGTTGTTGACCTTTTCCCGGACACCTCACCACTTGAGAAACATTTAATATTGTTGGAACATGTGGATGAAGACCGACGAGCAGCCTTACAAATCATTGAGGCTTCCAAACATCGCTCCAACTCCCATTATGATAAGCGCATCCATCCCCACAACTTCCAAGAAGGAGACCTAGTGCTTGTCTATGACCAAGCTCGTGAAAAGCATGGAAAAGAAAAGTTTGAATCCATGTGGAAAGGCCCTTACATTGTCCAAACCTGTATCGGCAAGGGGTCATACATCCTAACTGATTCTGAAGGACACCCTTTGACCAACCCTCGCAACAGGTTGTATCTCAAGCGATTTTTCCCTTAACTTTTTTTGGACACACTAGTCTGTGTTGCATAGTTTTCTTTCCTTTTTTTTGTTTTCACTTTCTTGCATTTTGAACCTCACAGTTTGCTTCTACGCGTGACCACAAATGGATCCTGTTCCCTTGCCCTATGTCGATTTTTTCAACGGCTCAAGTAGATGGTCTCCAAACCTCGCCTCCACAGCTTGGGTACTGTATTCCCCTTCACACGAGTTGATCCACCTCGACGGAGTGTGTGTCGGTTCTACCACCAATAACCAGGCTAAGTACAATGTTGTGACCGGTCTCTTGACCGTTTCCCTCCATTTGGGCATTAGTCACCTTCATATGTTTCTTGAATCCCATCTCCTTGTCACCCAGCTCAATAAATTTTACAAGGTAAGGGATCCTTTCCTTTTTAGAAAATTCCTATGCACTAAACAACTGATTATACCATTCAAGTTTATCACATTCACTGACGTCCCACGAAGTCAGAATGGTGTTGCAAACCAAATGGCTAACAATATTCTAGAATGGAATATAAATCACAACATATAGGAAGTAAACCATACAAAATGCATCATCATATCATCCACATGCACATATACATCATATAGGCATATAACATTATAAAAACAGAAAAAATAGGACCATCATCATGATAAACGACATTCATGTGCATATATATATATATATATATATATATATATATATATATATATATATATATATATATATATATATATATATATATATATATATCACAATCACAATGTCATAGTGTTCACATCATAACATAAGCATCACTGCATCGAGGAGCCCCAATAGCTTCCTCGCCATAACAATAATCGACGAGTACAAAAATTCCCTATGCTCATCGCATTAGGGGGCAGTTCCATCAACTGCCTAGTCATATTATTCATATGCATCCTCCTCCTCCTCCTCCTCCTCCTCCTCCTCCTCCTTGTCATCTGAATCAGTCTCCTCCTCCTCATCATCATATGGGGCATCACCCTGCGCCATGGCCCTCACTGCCTCGGCTGCCATCGCAATCCTCCAAATCACTCGTCTCCACTCCCATGGAGTGTCGTAGAAAATATTGATCAACTGTTGATCCAAATGCTTCCATCCGTCATCTACCACTCCATCTAGTAAGATTCAATCCCCACATGCAGTGACTCCAAATTCGTCGAAGCACTCAACTGACGTCGATTCCCACGACCAGGAGAGTACACTCCCTCCACTCGACCTCTCCACACCTGATACCCAGTTGGAGGCCGTAGTCCCACATCTGCACACACAAGCACACCATTCAGTATCGACATCATAAAAATCCTCTAGTTACCATATACGCTATGAAGTATAAACAACATGATACTGTAAAATAAGTAAATACATACCATCTGGTCCCCACGCCTGGCCAGGAGGTTGTGGTAGCTCTGCATCCCCCCTGTAGTCCATCCCTACATATGGGTAATCCTCGATCACCACTGGCAGCTTCCGCCACTAAGTAAACAACTCGCACATAAAGAACCGACCCACCAGTCCCTCGCCACTGTGAGTCATCATCTCTCCCCATCATCGAATCCTAGGCTTAGTGGGCCCATCTTCACACACTGCTATGTGCAGTCACAGAGTTGGAACCAGCTCAAAAAATAACGAGCATAGGAAAGAAGGGAAACAGAAATCCCCTCCCGTGAGACTCCCCTTATTCAGCTCTCGCCGAACCACTGTCAAATACATCTTCCCCCAGCTAAAGTATGTCCTTCATAGTGCCTTCTCCACTTGCATCATCTCACCTCCAAAGATCCTATGGGGAGCCTTCGACCCCAGTATATGCACAACCAAACCTGTTATAGCTTGCATCTCCAAACTCTCTATGTCGCAGATTAGTATAGCATTGTCATGCACATAAGCCATGGCATAACAGTATCGCCCCAGTAGATCCTCCATCGAGACATCACTCGGATTCCTCGGCTGTGTGTCCACAATCATACCTAATCGTGGAATCCCAATCATAAAGTATACATATGTCAGTGTGATCTCTAACCGCTCCCCCTGTATCACAAATTCCCCCACATCGATATCTCAAAACTCTACCAACTTTTTCAGCAGTAACTTTGATGAAGGCATTGGGCGCACCCTGGAAAAATTTAGTAACCCACACTAAGCCAAAGTAGACTGCACATCCTCATCATGCATGATGTCATCAAGCAACCTCCCAATCTCTCGCTCTCGCCAGCTCACTCTCGGCATCCTACACATAAGTGAAAAAACGCCTCATCAGTACTATGCACATAAAAAAATTGTCCCCCCAGATCCATCGCACAAAACTTAGGATAAAAAGTGTGCTCCAAAGCACACCTTTTTTCCCCTCAGGCACGCTCTGGAGCATTCTTTTCCCATCAAAATGTGCACTCCTCAAGTGCGCCTGTCGGGCACATAGTAGCGCTCGAAGAGCGCTTTTCTAAGAGAAATGCATGCCCTAGAGCGCGGATGTACGACCCACAGTCACAGACTAAACGCAGGACTTTCTGGCTCAAATCTGCACCCGAGGTGTGCCTTTTCCCTCGAAAAGCATGCTCTGGTGCAATGGGTCCCTAATCACACTTTCCAGGGCTCTCTGGAGAACTAAATCCAATGAACTAAACATGCAAAATGACAAAAAAACTTCACAAGTTACTTGCAAGTCACAGAAATTGATTCCACAGGAAAGATTGAGAGAAATCATAATTTTCTCTTTTGAGCCCCTCCACACACCTCCAAATTTGCACAGTGAAAATGACATGTGCAGGTGGGCTCCCTTTCTATTTATAGCCATTTTTACCCTAGTTTTTATTTGACCATTCCGGAGTCATACGAACTCTGTTTTCTGTGCCGTTTGAACCACCGGATTCAAAATTTTGTGCCTATGATGATGCTTGAGATCATTTCTCGCTCACTCAATCCTTTTTTTGTTGTTTTTCCCATGCACCCCACCGCCTTGATTTGCATGTCATCACAGCAATCGAAACCACTTATACTATGAAACGAGAACTATATACTATGAACGAGAACTCTACCCATAAAAACTATGATTTTTGCAAAAAAAAAACACCTAAAACACCCCCCAAATAGAAAAATGTTGATACCAGTATACACGTATTTTTTTTTAGGGTAAAAAATAGAGCCATGGCCTAAACATCCCATATTGTTGTTTAACAAAAGTTTAAAATCAACCTTAAATTGGAAAAAAAAAAAATCTTGAAGAGATAAATTACAACTTTAAGGAAAATTGCATATTAAACAAAAAAACAAATTTCTCTAATAATTTCACCATTATAACCATATAAAAACAAAGGAATTATGATGCGATTCATAATGAGATAATATATTAGACCATACAAGAACAAATGGTTCATATAAATATGCAAAAACTCCTCTAGAGTTTCAATTACAAAAATCATACTAGTAAAAAGCATCTAAACTGCTTCTTCAAATCCATCCATGGATTCTGACACCCCATCATCAAAAACTCCTCTAGAGTTTCAATTACAAAAATCATATTAATAAAAAGCATCTACACTGCTTCTTCAAATTCATCCATGGATTCTGACACCCCATCAGAATCTACATTTTCTGTAGATGAAGGACTTGATGAAGATGTAGATGACCCATACTCTTCTCTATTGTCAATGGGCGCACAATCTGAGTCTACATCTATACCTTTCATTTCAGATGTCATATTCCTTTGGGATCTACGACTTGGTTTAACACACTCCCATCTTGCACGAATGCTCCCTATTCCACGAATATTAGCTTTGGGTTTTTAAAAAGAAATTAAAAACAAATTAAACCAACAAATTTTAACTAATGTTATAATTAAAAATTTAAAAACAAAATAAACTAAGATAACATTATAATTAAAAATTTAAAAATACATCAAAAAAAAAAAACTAAGTATCTATATACTAACCAAACTAACATTATAAAAAATTAAAAAAAAACTATACAAAAACTTAAAAACAATTAAAACAAAAATTTAAAAACAATAAAAAAACAAACTATACAAAATTTTAAAATAAATTAAAAAACAAAATAATTAAAAAAAAATTAAACAAACTTTAAACAAAATTTTAAAAAAATTAAACAAACTTTAAACAAAAAAATTAAACAAAATTTAAAAAAACATAAACTATACAAAATTAAACAAAATTAAAAAATTAAAAAAAAATTAAAAAAAAATTGAAACAATGCAATGGCGGGGAGGTGGGCGGTGGCGGGGGAGGTGGGCGGTGGCGGTGGAAGGGAGGGCGGCGGGGGAGGAGTGAGGAGGGGGAAGGGGAGGGCGACAGAGGGATAAGGGAGGAGAAGGAGGTGGTGGGTGGCGGCGGTGGAAGGGAGGGCGGCAGGGGGAGGTGGAAAGGAGGGCGCGAGCGCAGGGGGGGGGGGGAAGTGGAGGGGAGCGGGGGAGGAGGAAGGAGAGGGAGGGCACCGCCCGCTTGGGCGCCAAAGGGCATCGACGAGGGCCGTGAGGGCCTCCCTTTGGTGCCTAAGCAGTGCCCTCCCCCTCCTTCCTCACTTGGGCACCAAAGGGAGGCCCTCATAGCCCCCGTCGATGCCCCGGCATCGACGGGGGCCATGAGGGCCTCCCTTAGGCGCCCAAGCAGTGCCCTCCCCCTCCTTCCTCCTCCCCCGCTCCCCCTCCACTTCCCCCCCCCCCCCCCCCCCCCGCGCCCGCACCCTCCCTTCCACCTCCCCCCTCCGCCCTCCCTTCCATCGCCGCCACCCACCACCTCCTCCTCCTCCCTTATCCCTCCGTCGCCCTCCTCTTCCCCCTCCTCACTCCTCCCCCGCCGCCCTCCCTTCCACTGCCACTGCCCACCTCCCCGCCATTGCATTGTTTCATTTTTTTTTAAATTTTGTTTAAATTTTTTTTTTTTTTAATTTTGTTTAGTTTATTTTTTTTTAATTTTGTTTAATTTTTTGTTTAAAGTTTGTTTAATTTTTTTAAAATTTTGTTTAAAGTTTGTTTAATTTTTTTAAAATTTTGTTTAAAGTTTGTTTAATTTTGTATAGTTTATTTTTTTTTAATTATTTTGTTTTTTAATTTATTTTAAAATTTTGTATAGTTTGATTTTCTTATTGTTTTAAATTTTTGTTTTAATTGTTTTTAAGTTGCTTGGGCGCTAAAGGGCGGCCCTCACGGCCCCCGTCGATTCCCGGCATCGACAGGGGCCATGAGGGCTGCCCTTTGGCGCTCAAGCGAGGGAGGTCGCTCGCTTGGGCGCCAAAGGGCGGCCCTCACGGCCCCCGTCGATGCCGGGCATCGACGGGGGCCGTGAGGGCCGCCCTTTGGCGCCCAAGCGAGCGGCTTGATGCCCGCCCCTCGCTTCCACCTCCTCCTTCCTTCCCCCGCCCAGCTCCACCACCTCCTCCCCTTCCCCATCTGTCGCCCTCCCCCTTCCCCTACCACCGCCGTCGCCCACCTCCCCCCTCCCTCACCGCAACCCACCTCCCCGACCATTGCATGGTTTTTTTTTTTTTTTTAAATTGTGTTTAATTTTTTTTATTTTTTATTTTTTTGTATAGAATAATTTGTTTTTTAATTATTTTGTTTTTAATTTTTTTTTAGATTTTGTATAGTTTGGTTTTTTAATTGTTTTTAAAATTTTGTTTTAATGTTTTATATTTTGATTTTTTTATTGTTTTTAATTTTTTTTTTATATTTGTTTATAAATGTTATATAGTTTGATATATAGTTTGTTTTTTTTTAATTTTTAATTTTTTATAATGTTAGTTTTAGTCTGTTTTTATTCTTGTTTTTAATTTATTTTAAAATTTTGTATAGTTTTTTTTTTAATTTTTAATTTTTTATAATGTTATTTTTATTTTGTTTTTAAGTTTTTTTAAATCTTGTGTAATGTTAGTATATGGTTAATTAGTTTTATTTTTTAATTATAATGTTAGGTTAGTTTATTGGGTTTTTATTTTTATTTTTAATTTTTAATTATAAGAACATTAGTTTAAATCTATTAGTTTTAATGTTAGTTTAATTTATTTTTTTAATGTTAGTTTATAATGTTGTTAGGTTAGTTTAAGTTGTTTTTAATTCTTTTTTAAATTTTTTATTATAATGTTGTTAGGGGTTAGTTTGATTTTTTTTTAATTTTTCTTTAAATTTTTTATTATAATGTTGTTAGGAATTTTTTATTATAATGTTGTTAGGGGTTAGTTTAATTTGTTTTTTAATTTATTTTATTATAATGTTAGAGGGGGGAAACATGCAGCAGAAGAGGACATGAACTTGGCCTGCATGATATTGTTGATTAGTTTCATGTTTTGAAAAAAATGCTAAGTTTGACAATATTTTGATAAGATATATTAGTAATGTTTTGACTTTCAGACTTAACTTTATAAATAAAATTTCTATATATAATATTTGAAATATGTTTTTTACAAATAATTTGTATAGTTTTTCTTGAATTTATGTGAATCAACACTTTTCGGAAAATAATATGAAATAGTATCATTTTTATACAAAACATATCTGAAAATTGATTGAAAATGGTTTTAAATGTCTATATTTTCTGGAATTTTTTACAATTTTGTCAATAAAAGTGTCTTATTTTGTCCATAAAAATGTCTTATTTTATAGAAAAAATTGCAAAATGTATATGTTTTTCATTATAAATTGCTTAAAAATGTATGCTATTTTGCTAAATTTCTAAAAATGCACCTAAAAATAGAAACTAAATTTTTTTTACGATAAAGATAATTCAAAGGTCCCAAAAAATGCCTCGAAATGAAAATGTGTGATACTGGCATCACCCCTTTTTGAAACAGAGCTAAAAATACCTACTAAAATTAGGAGAGAGAAAAATGAGAACTGTGTCGAGTTCTCGTTTCATAGTATAAGTGGTTTCGGTGTTTTTCTCCCAACTTTGACCATTTTGTCTATCACGACCTATTCATGAGCCCTTCGCTCCCTCCATACTACATTTATTGCGTTATTTTGCTACCATTCATCTACCTCACCTTCTTGGTTCCCATGTTTGTCCCATGATTGAAAACTTCCTCCTTGCTTGGCTTTTACATCTATTTGGTATACTTTTATCCCTTTTTCAGGATGAGCATCTCCTTTACGAAAAAGTAACTCAGGGATTTTTTGTCAAGCTCTTTTCTAACTCCTTAAATAATGAAAAGATCGTCGAGCAATCTTGCTTCCTTTCATGCTCTTTAAAGTATTTGAAAGGGCGTCTATCTAGTATAATTTTAACCATTTTCCGGACCTGGTAAACCAATTACGAAAAAGGAATACTCTAGTCACATCGGCTATAAGAGTTCTCCATTGCATACTTGTATTCCTTTACGGGATTTGGGGACTAACACACAAAAAATAACCCCCTCGGAGTCTTCTTATTACTTTCATAATCCCTAAAATTGAAAGTGACCACGAGCATTCACCATCTTGGGCTCGTATAAATACACACGACGGTATCCTCTCCACATTTCAAAGTCTTCTTATAGCTTTCAGACTCCTTAAAATTGAAATCACCCACGAGTATGCACCGTCCTGGGCTCGTCCAAATCCACACGACGGTATCCTTTCGAGCACACTTCTATCCCTTCTTTGAGCTCCTTAAACCATGAAGAAGGCCCAAACAATGCCTCTCGGTGCCATGATAGATCATATCTAGTCCCACCATTATGGCAGCATCCCTAGTATGGTTTCCTTTGTTCCGAGTATTCTTTGATATGTCACCTTTGGAGTCTCCCTATATCACTCATCATTTTCCCCCTAAGTCTCCCCCTTTGCAGTCACAATACCTAGTCCCTTAACCTATGGTCCCCTTCCCCCAAATTCAGTTTTATATGCTTCTAGGTCAACTCTGTCGTCATACTCTAAACAAAGGAAGTTTGAGTCCTCCCACTCTGCGACCCCCGTATCCCCCCACAGTATGTCAATATCACATCCAGTACTATCACCTCTTGGTTGTACACCTCGCGCTCCAATCAAGGAAACATCATTTCCTTAATGGTTGCAGGTCTCCCTCTGTCGATGCCAGCACATCTATTCCAGAGGATAGACCCAGAGTTCCATGTACCTTGGACTCATCTCCATCAGTAGTGAGTTCTTATGGACCATCTGAGAGGATTCCTTAGTGCCTCTTAGACTAGTTGTTTCTCATGTGCTTTACTTCAACTCCATCATCGCTACAACCTGCTCCTAAGATGAAGCTACATGTACGCCATGAATATTTTTTCTTCCTCTGTGTTTCGGCTTATGATGTTCCCCCACGAGGGATGGTTTTTCTTACTACACCAAAAAATGTTCTCCCCATGGTTGAACAACCTGTTTTTGGTGCGCCTACCCCTTTGATTTCCACCCTAGGACCTGGACTTTATTCAGAGACTCCAATGGTATCCACATTTCATTCCTTACCCCCTCTTCCTCCGGCCATTGATATATCTGACTTGTGTACCATTTCGTCAATTCAATCGGTCCTTAACCCTCAACCACCACCTCAGTCTCAACCACCATTAGTACCTAGCCACGTTGGAGCCAAACCGATCCACACAATCTCGTTCTTGTTTCCACCATCAGGGGTAGTAATTATTCCCATCATGGAAACACTGAATCTCCGGGGGTTTAAATTAGGACTTCCCGTGTGGTATTTACCTACCCCTAATCCCATTCTGACACCACAAGTCATTCTTCAACTGGTCCAACCGATCACCACCGCCAATCATCCACCTCCTGGTGTGATGGCAACATCTTCCTCCAACACCACCCCTCATTCATCCAAGAACGTTGGGGGAAGATCCTTGCATACTCATACTACACCAAATACGACTAAAACCATGCATCCCCCAAGTGTTCCTTGTGCGGTGAATTGGTCCATGCAACCCATAATTGTCTGCAATTTCCCAACCTTCAAGAACACATGAAGACATTAGATGATGACCCCAATATCCTGGTTGTCGAACTACCAACCACCCCCCCTACCACGTAACAAATCATTGCGCACCAACCACTCCTGCACCATATGCATATTTTAAAGCCATTCTTCTCATCATTGTCCAGACTTACCAGAGTATCGGTTGGTGCTGCACGAAATGCTTCAGTCTTCTTTAGAATCATCCATTACTACCATCGAGTAGACTCACCTTCCTGAATTATCCTCTTCGACAGAGGTTAACACTATTTACATGATTTCCACAAGTGGTGAACCAACCATTCCCCCGACCTCCAGCTTTACCTCTTATAGTCTGTCCACACAGTGTTTTCGCAGTGACGAAGAAATCCTCAAAGCACTAGCTGCACATGACTTCCCTTGGGATGACATGCATCATAGAGCCTACTTCATTCCGGAGGAGTCTACAGCTGTTATGACCAACCAACTTTCTGTCAAGTTGAAATACTTCATCCATAACCAAGTGGACTGGTTTAATAACCCCATCCCAGCTCATGATGCCTTCGAGGAAGGTAACATGGCTAACATCTCACCCACCATGCAGGTCGATATTTCCATCACACCCGATATAGTTGAGAACATTATGTTAGGCGCCTCCTGTACTCCAAAAGAAGTCGCTACCTATAAGAAGCTCTTCCAAGAGTTCTGTGATGTTTTCGCTTGGTCATATACTGAGATGTCTGCTCTTGACCCTGCCATTATTGAGTACCGTATTATACTTGGCCTGACATCCCGCCTGTCCACCAAAAGCGACGGCCCATTCACCCCTCTGAATTACCATTCGTGAAGGCCAAAATTGAAAAATTATGACAAGATGGGTTCATTTATACCATTGCTTAAACCACATGGGTGTCCAATCCAGTGTCGGTTAACAAAAAATAGGGCACCATTCGCCTCTGTACTGATTTTCGTGATCTAAATTTAGCTTGTCCCAAAGAAAAATTTCCTACACCTTTCATCGATCAACTCGTCGATGCATGTGCGGGTCATGAGATTCTATCCTTCATGGACGGTTTCTCTGGCTACAATCAGATTTAAATTTGTAAAAAGAATTAGTATAAGACTTCCTTTACTACTCCATGGGGCACCTTTTCCTATCGTGTTATTGCATTTGGTCTTAAAAATGATGGTGCCACATTTCAACAGTCCATGACCTTTTTTTTCACGACTTGGTCCATATTATCCTTTTATACTTAGATTACCTCACCTCTCGATCCAAGAAGTGATCTGACCACCTCAAGGATCTCCAACAAGTATTTTTGTGTTGTCGCAAATACAACATTCGCTTGAACCCCCTCAAGTGTGTTTTGTGTGTTCCTGTCGGCCGGTTATTGGGTTTTATTGTTTCCCAAAAAGGAATCACTAGCGACCCTTTGAATTTTCAAGCCATTCTTGACCTCCCATCGCCACGTACATTATGCCAATTACAGAGCCTTTAAGGAAAAGCCAATTTTCTTCGTCGCTTTGTTCCTGACTATGCTACAAAAGTTCATGGTTTCCTTCACTTGCTTCGAACCCACGTTCCCTTCGTCTGGGACGACCAGGAACAAGCGGATTTTGAAGCATTAAAAGAATCCTTTACTTTCGCCCCATTGATTTCACCTCTTGATTTCTCGAAGGATTTTATTCTTTATGTTTGGGCATCCGAATATTCCATTTTGTAGTGTGCTAGTCTAGGAATATAGTGCACGTCAAGAACGTGTCATATATTATGTGAGTCAGACGTTGTCTGGTCCACCACTACGCTACCCCAATGAGGATAAGTTGGCCATTGTCATCATCTTCTATGTTTAGGAGGTATGCCACTACATTCTTCTGAGCCGAACTACGGTTTTGGTAGACTCCAACCCAATGGTCTATCTCTTGATACACCGCCTCCTTCAAGGATGCGTGGCTAAATGAATCATTATCCTATAAGAATATGACCTGACATTTGTTACACCTAAGAGTACCAAAGCCCTTGCATTGGCACATCTCATGACCGACTTACCATATTCATCAACGTCACCTCCAATCATCACTAATTTACCTGGCGACCACTTGTTCACTATTTCGTCAGATGACCCATGGTATGGTGACGTCCTTATATACCTACAAACACAGAATTTTTGATCCAACCTCGGTCATGATGATAGCTGTCGCATCTCCCATCATGCTTCATGGTACCTCCTTCTCGGCGATGTCCTTTATCAACACAGCGTCGACACCATTTTACACCGATGCCTTACACATGACGAGGTGGAACAAGTTTTAAATGAATTTCATAGCAGAGCCTGTGGTGGCCACTTCCCAGGAATGTAAACTGCCCAAAAGGTTATACGTGATGGGTATTTTTGGCCCACCCTTTTCATTGATTTCATTATAGTAGTCAAACATTGCTAGAATTTCCAACTCTTTGCCCCCAAGTCCAAGACCCCTCCTACCCCACTCCATCCAGTAATCATCGATGGCCATTTCTACAAATGGACCATTGATTTTATGGATTGAAACCACCCCTCAACAAATGGCCATAAATACATCATTGTGGTTGTCAATTATTTCACTAAATGGGCCGAGGCTATGCCCACATTTAACTACCAGGCTGAAACCGCGACACGTTTTTTTTTAAACCATGTCATTACTCGATTCAAGGTCCCTAAACAACTCGTATACGACCATGGAAAACACTTAGAGGACACTATTTGAAAATATTTTTCCACCTTCCTGAAGTTTGACCACCAGTACGCCTCATCCTACTACCCTCAGGGGAGCGACCAAGTTGAGGCTATCAATAAGATCCTGAAGACAATCCTTCAATGAACAATGAACAAGCACAAGTCAAATTGGCACCATATGTTGTTTCCTACACTTTGGGATTACCGCACTTCTACTAAGACAACCACAAGTTTTACCCATTTCCATTTGTTCCACGGCGTAGAGTCGGTTCTCCCCATTGAGTGTCAAATCCTCGCTTTAGACATTGTCATTGACCTTCTCCAGGACAACTCACCACTTGAGAAACATTTACTCTTGTTGGAACATGCAAATGAAGACTAACGAGCAGCCTTAAAAATCATTGAGGCTGGCAAACATTGCTCCATCTCCCATTATGATAAGTGCGTCCATCCCCGCAACTTCTAAGAAGGAGACCTAGTGCTCATCTCTGACCAAGCTCATGACAAGCACGACAAAGGAAAGTTTGAATCCATGTTGAAATGCCCTTACATTGTCCAAAACTGTATCGGCAAGAGGTCATACATCCTAACTGATTCTGAAGGACACCCTTTGACTAACCCTCACAACAGGTTGTATCTCAAACCATTTTTTCCTTAACGTTTTTTGGACCCACTAGTCCGTGTTGCATAGTTTTCTTTCCTTTTTTTTGTTTTTCACTTTTTTTCATTTTGAACCTCACAGTTTGCTTCCATGCATGACCAAAGATGGATCATGTTCCCCTGCTCTATCTCGTTTTTTTTCGACGGCGCAGGTAGATGGTATCCAAACCTTTCCTCCACAGCTTGGGTATTGTATTCCCCTTCACACAAGTTGATCCACCTCGACGGAGTGTGTATCATTTCTTCCACCAATAACTAGGATGAGTATGATGCTATGACTGGTCTCTTGACCGCTGCCCTCCAGTTGGGAATTAGTCACCTTTGTGTGTTTCTTGACTCCCGGCTCCTTGTCGCCCATCTCAATAAATTTTACCAGGTACGTGATCCTTTCCTTTTTATAAAATTCCTATGCAATAAACAACTTATTAGACAGTTCAATTTTATAACATTCACTGACGTCCCGCGAAGTCAGAATTTTGTTGCAGACCAAATGGCTAACAATATTCTAGAATGACATATAAATCAAAACATATAGGAAGTAAACCATACAAAATGCATCATCATATCATCTACATGCACATATACATCATATAGGCATACAACATTATAAAAACAAAAAAAGAGGACCATCCTCATAATAAACTACATCCACATGCATATATATATCACAATAAAAATTTCATGGTGTTCACATCATAACATAAGCATCACTGCATCGAGGAGCCCCAATAGCTTCCTCACCATAACAATAATCGACAAGTACAAAAATTCCCTATGCTCGTCGCATTAGGTGGCAATTCCCATCAACTAACTATTCATTTGAGTCATCTACATCCTCCTCCTCCTCCTCGTCATCATCTAAATCAGTCTCCTCCTCATCATCATCATCTGAATCAGTCTCCTCCTCCTTGTCATCATATGGGGCATCACCCTCCACCATGGCCCTCACTGCCTCGGCTTCCATCGCAATCCTCCACATCACTAGTCTCCAATCCCATGGAAGGTCATAGAAAATGTCGATCAATTGTCGATCCAAATGCTGCCATTCATCATCTACCACTCCATCCAGTAAGAGTTCAATCCCCACATGCAATGACTCCAAATTCGTCGAAGCACTCCACTAACGTTGATGCCCATGACCAGGAGAGTACACTCCCTCCACTCGACCCCTCCGCACCCGGTACCCAGTTGGAGGCCGCAGTCCCACATCTGCACACACAAGCACACCATTCAATATCGACATCATAAAAATCCTCTAGATACCATATATGTTATGAAGTGTAAACAACATGATATTGTAAAATAAATAAATACATACCATCTAGTCCCCATGCATGGACAGGAGGTCGTGGTAGCTTTGCATCTCCCCTGTAGTCCATCCCTACATATGGGTAATCAACGATCACCACTGGCAATTGTTGCCACTGAGTAAACAACTCGTACATAAAGAACCCACCCACTAGTCCCCCTCCACCGCGATTCATCATCTCTCCCCATCGCCGCATCCTCAGCTCAATGGGCCCATCATCGCGCACTCCTCTGTGCGGTCACAGAGTCGAAACCATCTCAAAAAATAACGAGCATAGGAATGAAAGGAAATAGAAATCCCCTCCCATGCGACTCACCTTGTTCAGATCTTGCCAAACCACTATTAGATACATCTTCCCCCAGCCAAAGTATGTCCTTGCTAGTTCCTGATCCACTAGCATCATCTCACCTCCAAATATATTGTGGGGTGCCTTTGACCCTATTATCTGCACAACCAAACCTGTTATAGCTTGCGTCTCCAAACTCTCTATGTCGTAGATCATTATAGCATTATCATGCACATAGGCACCGACATAACAATGTCGCTCAGTAGATCCTCCATCAAGACATCACTCGTCTTCCTTGACTGTGTGTCTAAAATCATACCTAACCGTGGAAGTCAAGTCAAAAAGTACACATCCATCAGTGTGATCTCTAGTCGCTCCCCCTGTATCACAAATTCCCCCACATCGGTATCCCAAAAATATACCAACTTGTTCAGCAGTAACTTCAATGACCGCATTGGGAGCACCCTGGAAAAATTCAATAACCCACACCAGGCTAAAGTATCATGCTCATCCATGTCATCCATGATGTCATCAAGCAACCTCCCGAGCTCTTGTTGTCGCCAGCTCACTCTCGGCATCCTACACACAAGTGAAAAATGTCTCATCAGTACTATGCACATAAAAAACTTGTCCCCCCAGGACCATTGCACAAAACTTGGGCAAAAGAGTGTGCTCCAAAGCGCTCCTTTTTTCCCCTCAGGAGTGCTCTAGAGCACGCTTTTCCCATTTAAATGTGTGCTCCTCAAGTGCATCTGTTGAGTACACAGCAGTGCTCAGAGTGAACTTTTCTAAGAGAAATGCACGCCCCAGAGCGCGGATGTACGGCCCAATGTCGTGCCCTAAACGTGGGACTTTCTGGCTCAAATCTGCGCCCAGGATGTGCCTTTTCCCTCATAAAGCACGCTCTAGTGCAATGGTTCCCTAACCACACTTGCCATTGTTAAGTTTAAACCAAATAACCAAGCAAGATCACTGAAAGAAGCATAATCACAAGATAGACACACAATATATCCTGGGAAACCCTCATGGGGTAGAAAACCCAGTAAAGCTTTCCTCAATAAGATGATCAACCAAAATACAAGATGTGCTCCTCCTTCCTTTGTCTCCTTAGCTGATCTCCCAGACAAGTGCGCACTCTTCCACAAGTGAGTGAGTGATCTAATGAGGAGTTCACCTCCTCTATTTATACTTGACTCTCAACTGACTAAAAGACCTGTTGGGGCCGACCTCACTTGGAGAAGTCTAATAACCCCTAAAATATAACTACAGGGCCGACCTACACATGGTGGGTCTAATAACCCTAGTTAATATCAAACCCTGGAGGAATAAACATCTCCAGATACATAGTAGGATTACCTCGGAGGAATGAAACATCTCCGGAATAAATAATGTACAAATATAATATTCTTAGAAGTTACAATATTCAACACTCCCCCTTAACGAGAAGGATATTATAACAACATCTGTAGGAGCAAGGAGTCATTTACTACATCATCTATATATCATTGGAAGCTTTCTTCAATTCATCATCATCAGTAACTTGACTAGTTACTAGAACATCAACATCGTCATCAGCATCGTCATACGATCATTAGCATCGTCATCACACGATCATCATCATCATCGCCACACGATCATCAGCATCGTCATCACACGATCATCAGCATCGTCATCACACGATCATCGGCATCGTCATCACATGATCATCAGCATCGTCATCACATGATCATCGTCATCGTCATCACACGATCATCAGCATGATCATCAGCATCGTCATCACACGATCATCAGCATCGTCATCACACGATCATCAGCATCGTCATCACACGATCATCGTCATCGTCATCACACGATCATCAGCATGATCATCAGCATCGTCATTACACGAACATCGTCATCGTCATTACACGAACATCGTCATCATCAAGGAATGATGTAAACCAGTCATGTACCTTTTGAACCGAAGTCCAGGGACGATCCAGTCCTATCATGTTCTCAGAGACCTCACGTCTACGGCTCAGTTTACAGGACCAAAGTCCAAGGATGATCCAATCCTTCACCATGCTTTTAGGACCTACGTCCAAGGATGACTTAATCCTCAACCGTCCACCAAGGACTTCATTCTCAAAGACATACGTCTACGGCTCTTCTTTCGGACTGAAGTCCAGGAATGATCCAATCCCTTCATCATCGAAGACATACGTCTACGGCTCTTCTTTCGGACTGAAGTCCAGGAATGATCCAATCCCTTCATTATCGAAGACATACGTCTACGGCTCTTCTTTCGGACTGAAGTCCAGGAATGATCCAATCCCTTCATTATCGAAGACATACGTCTACGGCTCTTCTTTCGGACTGAAGTCCAGGAATGATCCAATCCCTTCATTATCGAAGACATACGTCTACGGCTCTTCTTTCGGACTGAAGTCCAGGAATGATCCAATCCCTTCATTATCGAAGACATACGTCTACGGCTCTTCTTTCGGACTGAAGTCCAGGAATGATCCAATCCCTTCATTATCGAAGACATACGTCTACGGCTCTTCTTTCGGACTGAAGTCCAGGAATGATCCAATCCCTTCATTATCGAAGACATACGTCTACGGCTCTTCTTTCGGACTGAAGTCCAGGAATGATCCAATCCCTTCATTATCGAAGACATACGTCTACGGCTCTTCTTTCGGACTGAAGTCCAGGAATGATCCAATCCCTTCATTATCGAAGACATACGTCTACGGCTCTTCTTTCGGACTGAAGTCCAGGAATGATCCAATCCCTTCATTATCGAAGACATACGTCTACGGCTCTTCTTTCGGACTGAAGTCCAGGAATGATCCAATCCCTTCGCATGTTCATCAAAAACATGTATCCTCATCATCATAACATGTATCACCACAACATGTATCATCATCATCAAAACATGTATAACCACAACATGTATCATCATCATCAAAACATGTATAACCACAACATGTATCATCATCATCAAAGCATGTATAACCACAACATGTATCATCATCATCAAAACATGTATAACCACAACATGTATAACATGTATAACCGCAACATGTATCATCATCATCAAAGCATGTATAACCACAACATGTATCATCATCATCAAAACATGTATAACCACAACATGTATAACATGTATAACCACAACATGTATCATCATCATCAAAGCATGTATAACCACAACATGTATCATCATCATCAAAGCATGTATAACCACAACATGTATCATCATCATCAAAGCATGTATACATCTAATCATCAAAAGCATCTATCATCAAAAGTATCTAGCATGTATACATCTATCATCAAGAGCATGTATACATCTAACCATCAAAATAAAGAATATAAGAGTCCTAAATCTAAATAATTCTAGGTGAGTAAGTGCAGAAAAATAGGTAACCTCATCATTGATGAGATAGGCTTGTCTGTCTCATACTGTGCTACTCCCCCTTTCGAGGAGGGTTCTTCTGAACTACACCAAGCTTGTCTCAGAAGTGTTCAAACTTTACTCGAGACAGAGGCTTGGTTAGGATATCAGCAATTTGATCCTCAGTGCTTATATACTCTAGCTTGATAGCTCCTTTCTGCACCATATCTCGAATATAAAAGTAACGGATCTCTATGTGTTTTGACTTATCATGAAACACAGGATTTTCAGTCATCTTGATGCAGCTTTGATTATCACACATAATCACAGTGGGGTCCATTTCTAAGTCAAACACTCCAGATAAAAGTTTCTGAAGCCATACTGCTTCACAGCTAGCAGAACAGGTAGCTATATATTCAGCTTCAGCAGTACTGAGGGCCACACTTGATTGTTTCTTGCTGAACCATGAGATCATGGCAGATCCAAGACCATAACATCCACCTGAGGTACTTTTTCTATCTGAGACACTACCTGCCCAATCAGAATCTGAGTAACCATATAATCTGAGTTCATGACCTCCAAGATAGAAAAGGCCAAAATCTAATGTACCTTTTAGGTACCTCATTATATGCTTTGCAGCTATTAAATGAACCTTTCTAGGTTCTACTAGATATTGACTTAGGGTATTTACAGCAAAGCATATATCAGGCCTAGTATTTGTTAAATACATCAATGATCCAATGATTTGTCTATATAGAGTTATGTCCACTAGTTCTGATGAATCATTAACTAATAACTTTATGTTGGAGTCCATGGGAGTGGCCATGGCTTTACACTCCAACATATCAAATCTTTTGAGAATCTCCACAGTGTACTTACCTTGATTTAGAAAGATCCCTTTTGGTTCTTGCCATACTTCTAGACCCAAGAAGTAGTGCATTAGTCCGAGATCTTTCATCTCGAATTCTGAAGAAAGCTTCTTCTTGCTTTCAATAATCTGTTTCTCATCTCCAGTTAGGAAAAGATCATCTACATATAACAGCAATATAACTGGTTCATCATCCATCACCTTGAGATAAAGATTTGGGTCAGCTTTACTTTTGGTAAAGCCCATTCTAGTTAAGAAATTGTCAATCCTTCCGTACCAAGCCCTTGGAGCTTGTTTTAGCCCATATAGTGCCTTCTTTAATTTGCATACATGAGTTCTTCCATCATTAACCTCAAACCCTTGAGGTTGCTCTATGTATACTTCTTCTTCAATTACACCATTCAGAAAAGCTGTCTTAACATCCATTTGATGTAATTTCCACTTCATCATGGATGCAAGAGCCATAATAGTTCTAATTGAAGTATACCTGGCAACTGGTGCAAATGTTTCTTCATAGTCAATTCCCTCCTTCTGAGAGAATCCTCTGGCTACAAATCTTGCTTTGTATTTTTCAATGCTTCCATCTGCGGCATGTTTTATTTTAAAAATCCATTTGGAAGAAACCACACTTTTATCTTTTGGCTTGGGAACTATATCCCAAACATCATTTTTCATTATTGACTGATATTCTTCTGTCATTGCTTCTACCCATTCTTTCTTCTAAGCTGCCTCTTCATAGCTAGAAGGTAGTTGATCCACAAGATCACACATTAAGGCCATATAGTTGGACACTAGCTTTGGTTTCTTTCTTTCTCTAGTGGAGCCTTCAGGAGATCCATATCTTTCAGCTCCTTGAATAATATCTCTAGCCCATGCTGGTCTTCTTTTCCTGGAAGGTTCTGCAACAGGGGGTTCTTGAGGTTCCAGCATGTCATGATCCTCTGGTGTAGCTTCTTCAGGGATGTGAACAGTCTCTGAATTTCTGGGTGATGAATCTTCTTCATAAACTTCTTCAAGTTGACACTTTCTGGATTTCTTGAGAGCTGCTTCCTCATCAAAGGTTACATCTCTACTTATTTCTATATGATGGAAACCTGGTATGTAGATTCTGAAGGCTTTGGAAGTTTCATAATAACCAACAAACATTCCCTTCTTACCTGAGGGATCCAACTTGGTTCTCTTTTCTTTTGGAATGTGGATGTACACAGGACACCCAAATATTTTAAGATGACTTGCCTCAGGCTTCTTACTTGTAAACACTTCTTCTGGAGTTTTGAATTCAAGAGCACTGTGAGATAATCTATTTTGCACATAAACTGCTGTCTTGGCTGCTTCAGCCCATAAGTACATGGGAAGATCTTGGTCATGTATCATGGTCTTCACAGCTTCCATGATTGTTCTATTTTTCCTTTCAGCCACCCCATTTTGTTGGGGATTGTAAGGAGTAGTTAGTTCCCTTTTAATTCCAGCTTCTTTGCAAAAGTCCTCAAATTCCTTTGAGGTGAATTCTCCGCCATTATCTGTTATGAGAGTTTTGATTTTCTTGTCTGATATATTTTCTATTAGAGCCTTGAACTCTTTGAATTTTCCAAAGACTTCATTCTTACCTTTCAGGAAGTATATCCAAGTTTTCCTTGAATACTCATCAATGAATGAAAGATAGTATTCAAACCCACTTAAGGAAGTGGTGGGCATAGGACCACATACATCTGAGTGTATGATCTCTAGAATGTTCTTAGTCTTTGTTTCACTCTTTGGAAAGGGGTTCTTGATATTTTTCCCTTTCTTACATCCTTTACATGAGCCATCATGATCAGCTTTTAAAACTGGTAATCCTATGACTACCTTGCTTACATAGGGTAAGGCTTTAAAGTTGATGTGAGCTAATCTTCTATGCCATAGCTCACTGGGGCTAGAGATCTCATGTGCAAGGGCAGCTTCTGGATGACCTTTGAGTTTATAGAGACCTCCTTCTTCTTCACCAATAACAACTGCATCTTTAATTGTCTTCCCTTTGGACCACATGAGTACTTGTCCATCTATGAAGGCTACTCTGAAGCCTTTCTTATCTAGTGCTGAAATAGAGAGAAGGTTCTTCTTTAAACCTGGGACATATAAGATGTCTTTCATCTTCAAGGGTGTTCCAGAATCTAGCTTATAGCTAGCTTCACCAATTCCTTTGATAGGATATTGGTAGTCATCTCCTAGAGATACTTTCTGTGAAGAAGACTTTTCTTCAAGATTTGAGAAGGTCTTCCTTTGACCTGTCATGTGCTTGGAAGCACCACTATCAATGAGCCATGTATCTTCTCCAGGAGATACAGATCCAGAGAGTGCAGAGAATAGAACATATTCTTCTGGATCTTCTTTCTTCACCTTACATCTTTTCCTTTTGGGTTTTACCTCTACCTCTTCTTCTTCTTCATCTTCTTCCTCTTCTTCTTCTTCACTATCATTTTCTGCCATATGTGCATGATGTCTTTTGTGGAAGACTTTCTTCCTTTGAGAAGGACAAAATCTGGAGATGTGTCCCAATTTATGACAACTGTAGCATTCTACCGTAGAAAGATCTCTTGCTGAATTGGGTCCTCTTCTCTTGTTAGATCTAGAGAAGTGTTGAGATCCTTTGTGGTCAACTCTCTTGAGATGACTCATTCTTCTTCTTTTGGTATGAGTGGCTAAAGCTTGGTCATCCTCTTTGAGAAGGGATTCTCTATTTGCAACCCTAGCTTCTTCTTGAACACAATCCTCCCATACTATGTCAAACTTCATGCTCTCTTTCCTGGCACACATGGTTTGTATAAATGACTCCCAAGATCTAGTGAGACCATTGAGGGCAGTCATCACAAGTTCATCCTCATCAAGAGTATCACCAATTGCATCTAGTTGTTCCTTGATTTGTGAAACCCTTGAGAAGTAGTCTTGAATGGATTCTCCTTTGTGCATCTTGGTACTCTTCAATTTAGTCCTCAGATTCATCTTCCTATTGATGTTCTTCCCTTCATACATTCTTCCTAGGGCATCATACATTTCCTTTGGAGTCTTTTTGGAGGCCACTTGGGAAATCAAGTGGTCTTTGATGGAATCAGCTATGATTCTCTTTGCCCTAATCAAATCTTTCCTATGCTTCTCTTTGGCTTCATCTCCTTCTGGTTCTGCAACTTCTTCCTTGATAAACTGAGCAAGATCATTCTCTTCAAGAATGAGACCAATTCTGTATTTCCATGCCCGGAAATTCTCTATGCCTTCTAGCTTGTCTTCAAGCTTAGTATTTGGAGCCATCTTCTCTTGGGGGAGTCCAAGAGACAGAGTAGACTTACTTGGAAAGTTACTTTTCACTTTTCCGGAAACTGAAACAGAATTTTATCGCACTTTTGGTAGAATTAGGGTTTGACTTTCCCGGAGTTCTACTTAACCAAAAAGTTCGATCTATAGCTTAAAAGAATGCTCTTGATAAGGGCTATCCAACCATGTAATCAGAAATCAAAAATTCCAACCTTGTTCTGAAACCAAAATCTGACGTATCGCACTTTTGGTAGAATTAGGGTTTGCAATTCCCGGAGTTCTACCCAACCAAAAAGTTCGATCTAGGGCTTAAAAAAAAGGTATTGAAAAGGGCTATCCAGCCATGCAACCAAAAATCAAAAATACCAACTTTGGGCTGAAACCCTAACTTCACCAAAGAGAGAGAGAGATAGTCTTACCTTGTGAAAGATGTCCTATTCAGTCTAGCTCTGATACCATGTTAAGTTTAAACCAAATAACCAAGCAAGATCACTGAAAGAAGCATAATCACAAGATAGACACACAATATATCCTGGGAAACCCTCATGGGGTAGAAAACCCAGTAAAGCTTTCCTCAATAAGATGATCAACCAAAATACAAGATGTGCTCCTCCTTCCTTTGTCTCCTTAGCTGATCTCCCAGACAAGTGCGCACTCTTCCACAAGTGAGTGAGTCATCTAATAAGGAGTTCACCTCCTCTATTTATACTTGACTCTCAACTGACTAAAAGACCTGTTGGGGCCGACCTCACTTGGAGAAGTCTAATAACCCCTAAAATATAACTACAGGGCCGACCTACACATGGTGGGTCTAATAACCCTAGTTAATATCAAACCCTGGAGGAATAAACATCTCCAGATACATAGTAGGATTACCTCGGAGGAATGAAACATCTCCAGAATAAATAATGTACAAATATAATATTCTTAGAAGTTACAATATTCAACAGCCATGGCTCTCTAGATGACTAAATCCAATGAAATAAACATGAAAAATGACAAAAAAACTTCACAAGTTACCCGTGTTGGAATATTCACACCATCATTTTTGTATTTTGCATGCATGCATGCAAATCTGCATGTTTTGCATGCTTTGCATGCCACTGCATGCATCCAGTCATCATCACGGTTGTCTCCCCAGCACCTATAGCTTGCTTCTCGCTCTCTAGAGCCTATATTTAGCCCTTATTTGGCCTCCTACCTACCTAATGTGCCCTCCTTGACTTATCTGCTTAGCAAGTGTACCCTTCTCACCTACCACTATCAGTTAGAGCGCTTTTGCTCACCTACCACCAGTTGTCACTCAGTTAGGGCACCTTATCTCACCTACTGGGATTTATCATTCAGTTAGTGCATTGATTGAGTAGTTCTTCCACTGATTTCTCACACTGACTGCTTGTAGCTTCTAGTTAGCTAGTTATGGAGTTCCACTTGACTATTTGACAGCCTCATGCACCCTCCTTGGAGTCTCCATTCCTTGATTTATGCCTAGATGGTTCTGTTAGACTCGATTAGACACACTTGACTGACTATTACCATTTATGACTGATACTATTGACTGCATGATGTCTTCCTTGTTATCCAAGCTAGAATTTGAGTTAGACAGCCTCATGCACCCACCTTGGAGTCTCCATTCCTTGATTTATGGCTAGATAGTTCTGTTAGACTCAGTTGGTCACACTTGACTAACTCTCACTAGTTGTGACTAATACTACCGACTGGATGATATCTCCATAGTTATTTATGCTAGACTTTGAGATCATATTCAAATTCCCTAACTGGTTAATTCAAATCCTATATGATGCCTCATCATTGATTCTTGTAACACATTCTCTACATTCATCATTCATTGTATGATATTGACATTGTCCATTATTTTCTGTTTGTGAGTGATTATTGAATGCATGCTTCTTCTTCTTTGCAAATAATCTTGAGAGTTAGATTGTGAGTTTGTTACAGTTGCTAGATCCCTACATATTATCACATGGTATCAAAGCAGTAAGCAACTATTCGAATTGCAGCCATTGCAGTAATTGCAGCATTTCTTTGAGCAACTATCTTTTCACTTGTGCACCAGAAGCCTCTGAGTTTCCACAACAAATCCTGGTTCTATTACTTGAATTCATTGGAGAAATACAGTGAGGTCTAGCTAGGTGTGAAGGACTTATTCTATGTGCCAAGTGTCCTTAAGGTAGTGTTCAGTCGAAGTGTAGCATTCTCCATCAGCAAAAATTCTCTTGTTTTGCAGGTTTCGAAGTTTTCTGCAGTTGCAGCAGTTTTTTCAGTTGCAACAGTAGATTCAAAATTGAACAACATCTTCTATGTATCTGGAAGGAGTTCCTTCTCTCACTCCATTCAACTATGATGAGTGGAAACCAAATATGACATCATATCTGAAGAGACATGGTATTTTTGATGTGTGTACTGGTATTAAGAGAGATTTTTCTTTCGATGAAGAGAAAGAAGATTGGCTTAATGCTAGTGAATGAGCCTCAGGAAACATATGTATTTCTATGTTTTCCAATATGGAATACTACATTGATCTTGATGAACATCCAAGTGATCTATGGAATAGATTGGGCAGATTATTTGGAAGTCAGGAGGAAGAAGTTGATGTTATCCATGTGGAAAGCAAGCCCAGTGATACTTCCTGCAGTGATCTCTCCATTCATGACTCGGCCTCCATCATCTCCCATGATGAAGTTGTTCAAGATTAATTCGAAGCACAACACATGGTTTCAGTTGTTCCATCTTCCTATCTGATTTCTGAGCAAAAGATGTCAGCTACTACTCTAGAAGTTGAAGAGATCTTTGAAATCTCTACTTCCCGTGAGCCTGTTGATGTGCGAAATAATGGCCTATTGAGCATCTTGGAAGATTTGGGAGGCAATGCATTTTCCATCCTTGATCAAAATCTTCCTATGGACTCCTATTTGGTCATTGGCACATGTTTTCAGAACTTCACCGAAGATAGAAGACTCTACCATTCGCTTGGATTAAAGTCTCATGCATATCCTTGTGATTTTGGTTTTGATCTCACCACTGTTGGTTCAAAGAAGATCATAAGAAACCTTCCTCAAAATCTTGGATCTAATTTGAAGTTCAAGCCATTACCATTATATGGTTCATTTGGTTTTGATCTGACCCCTGCTGGTTCAAAGAAGATATCAAAGAACTACATACACTTTCATGGATTTGATGCACCTGTTGATGTGCAAGATGATGACCTACTGAGTTTTTTGAAGGAAAAAATAGTTTTGGAAGGTAATGCATTTGCTCTTCCTCATCATATGCTTTCTTTGATTTCCTCTTTGGTCATTAGCACATGTTTTCAGAGTTTCACTGACGATGGAAGACTCTATCATTTGCTTGGGTTCATGACTCATGCACCATCTTGTGATTTTTGTTTTGATTTCACCCCTGTCGGTTCAAAAGAGATCATGAGAAACCATATTCCAAGTATTGGATCTGATTTGCTTGTATCCACTGTTGGAGAACTCAAGCACATTTTTTTGGAGCATGATTCATTTCTTCCCAAGAGGAAGATAACTCTTTTTGAGAGAATGTTAGATCCAAATCCACAAGAACCTGAAGATCTAGCACCTATTGATTCATGGACCACCACCACTGTTGCATTCACCAGTGATCTTGTTGAAGATCTACTATCATCATGTCATAGTTTCTTTGGTTATGATCTGACCTATGTTGATTCGAAGGAGATATCAAGGAACTATCTACACATTCATGGTTTTGAGTCTACGGGTAACTTGTGAAGTTTTAATAGATATTCCAGGCAAAATGGAATTGCAAATATCATGTAAATATGCATTTTAATAGATACCCACAACTAGATATGCAATGCAACAAGAGATGAGGGCATGATTCTTACAAGGAATTGGGAGGGAAATATTCAAACCCTTGGATCCAATCAAGTCAAGCCAAGTGTCAATGAGAGAAACCATAAACCCTCAACTAACCATGTTGACTTTTGTACCCAATCATTTATTCCTTCCAAGATTTGGTTGAGGTAGTTAATGCCTTGGGGAATGGAGAGGTATGGCTGTCCAAATTCGGTTATGGGCAAGCCATCAGTTTTTGGAAAAAGGTGTTTGTCTTCTTGGGAAAAAAGAAGGGCCACAAAATTTCCCCCCATGACATTATTCATCCATCATATATTTTCTCTCACGATTTTTGAGCTTGTTGGGTGTTTTCCCTCCACGTTTTTATGGTTTTTCCTTGTTTTCTAGTTGGGAAGAGGGTGTTTTGGTGTTTCAAAGCTGTTGGGAGGCAGGGAGCCCTATTTGGGGTTTCATTGAGATTGTTTTGGCCATTTGGAATGCTCATAACCTGTGGGAGAAATCGGTTTTGCTCCCTGTGGTCAAATTCCCCTTTCCATAGTTCATTTTGGGTGAGCCAGGATTTGGGGAAAACCTAGGGACCCTATTTTGTAAATCCCTTAGTGAAAATGTGTATCCATGCCCAATGATTGTGTTTGTTGTGTGTAAAAAGAGTATGTTGTGGTATGGGTTATGGGTATCCATTGTTTTGGCGTGAGCTTTAGTGCAAGCATCCAAAAATAGAAGGGTTTGCATTGGCCTGATAAACCCAGATGTGGGCTGGCTTGGCTTAGATATGATGTTGCTTGGATTGTTATGAGCTTGAGAGTCCCCCATTCCTTGTAGAAATCATGCCCAACTCGGGGGTGGCAGTTGTGTTGAGATATTGATGAACACAACTGGCCTATGGTTCGGTGGAACGTTGCAGCGACATAGCTAGTTGCTTGGGACAGCATTACATCAAGATGAGTATTCTATCTTTGTGCTTTAATTCTGAAAGATTTTAATTATTTGATGAATGTTATCAATATGATGGAAATTGCATGATATATGTGTGTAGAAGAATTTTACTTCTGCTGTGTTTGATAAATCTACACATACATATATTTTTATTTGTATGGATCTAATGAATGGACCTGAGTTTATGAAAAATCCCAAGATCTGCAGTCATGTTCCCTTCCTTGAGTTGGATCGATGGGAGGGGACATGATAGCCCCCCATCGCCTCGATTTGCATGCCATCACAGCAATCGGTTTTTTTCTCCCAACTTTGACCATTTTGTCTATCGCGGCCTATTCATGAGCCCTTCGCTCCCTCCATACTGCAGTTATTGTGTTATTTTTCTAGCATTCATCTACCTCACCTTCTTGGTTCCCATGTTTGTCCCTTGATTGAACACCACCTCCTTGCTTGGATTTTACATTTGTTTGGTATACTTTTATCCCTTTTTCGGGTCGAGCATCTCCTTTACAAAATAGGAACTTAGGGAGTTTCTGTTAAGCTCTTTTTCTGACTCCTTAAATAATGAAAAGATCGTCGAGCAATCTTGCTTCCTTTCATGCTCATTAAAGTATATGAAAGGCCATCTATCTAGTATAAGTTTAACCATTTTCCGAACCTGATAGACTAATTATAGAAAAGGAATACTCTAGTCACATCGGCTAGAAGAGTTCTCCATTGCATACTTTTACGCCTTTACGAGATTTGGGGAATAACACATGAAAAAGAACCCCCTCAGAGTCTTCTTATTGCTTTCAGGCTCTCTAAAATTGAAAGCGACCACGAGCATTCACCATCATGGGCTCGTATAAATGCACATGATGGTATTCTCTCCACATTTCAGAGTCTTCTTATCGCTTTCAGACTCCTTAAAATTGAAAGCACCCATGAGCATGCACCGTCATGGGCTCTTCCAAATCCACACAACGGTATCATTTCAAGCACACTTCTATCCCTTCTTTGAGCTCCTTAAACCATGAATAAGGCTCAAAAAATGCCTCTCAGTGCCATGACAGATCACATCTAGTCCCCCCATTATGGTAGCATCCCTAGTATGGTCTCCTTTGCTCTGAGTATTCTGCGATATGTCACATTTGGAGTCTCCTGATATCACTCATCATTTTCCCCCCTGAGTATCCCCCTTTGCAGTTTGAGTACCTGGTCCCTTAACCTATGATCCCCTTCCCCCAAATTCAGTTTCATATGCTTCTAGGTCAACTCTGTCGTCATCCTCTAAACAAAGGAAGTTTAATTCCTCCCACTCTGTGACCCTCGTATCCCCCCATAGTATATCAATGTCACATCCAGTAATATCAACTCTTGGTTGTACACCTCACGCTTGAATCAAGGAAACATCATTGCCTTGATAGTTTCAGGTCTCCCTCTATTGACACCAGGACATCTATTTCAGAGTATAGACCTAGAGGTCCATGTACCTTGGACTCATCTCCATCAGTGGTGAGTTCCTGTGAACCATTTGAGAGGAGTCCTTAGTGACTCTTGGACTGGCTGTTTCTCACGTGCTCGACTTCAACTCCATCATCGCACTATTGAGATTCATGTAGGGTATTGGTCCCCTCATTTATTGGTCGAAGACCCTGGATGTCCCCTGACTCTAGCACATTGGTGAGTCTATTTGGAACCCCCCAGTTGTTTGTTCTCATGGATATTCGGGCTGCATTGGCGATATTGTTCGGAATCCCTTCAGCTATATGCTTCGTAGAGTATCCAGTTCAGATGCGGCTCATTGTACCTTTTAGATTCCAACTCTCAGTCGTTCATTGCATACAGTTGTTGGACACCTTTAGATCAAGCAGAGCATCAATGGTATGGTACCGCATTCAACATGGATTCCATTGTTTCCATGTATCAGTTCTTCAGATCGGTCATGGTTGGACCATGGGTATGTCCCATATTTGTGTCTCCTCTAGACCATTATGATGTACACAGTAATTCTCTATGTATTATTCAGGTCCCCTTTGGGCCTCATTATTATTTGTATATCTTTATACGAGCATGGTTATGCCCACCTCGTCCATATATTTGAGATTATGTTCCTCATACATTATTGAGGTGATGTATTTCCAGTTCTAGCCCTGGCAGTTTGTATGAAGTGTGTGTTCCGGTCTCCAACTAGTTTTTTCTCTCTGCCATCATAGTTCTCACGCCCCTGGAAAAATTTAGAACCTATGATGTCTATCAGCCATACGATGATCTCCTGCCCTCACACATTAGGGGGCAATATGTTAATACCCAAAAATTGTTCACCTAGCTCATCCCCCTAGTCACACAACCCGTTTATCCTTTTTTCCTACATTTTTGGCCTCCAAAAAACCCAAAACTCCCTAAATTGGTAACCAAAAGGGCAAAAAATCATTATTTCCCTCATCAATTAATGAAAATCCTTCAAAAAAGGTTAAAATCCAATTAAAAAATGGTCAAAATCCCCAAAAAAGAAAAATAAAAAGGGGAAAAAGTAAAAATAAAATTAAAAAGTAGGAAAAACATCAAATACCACTGGGCAATACTATTGGTTTCAAAATACCATGGGTCCATACTCCACCACCCAAAATTGCTAGAAAAAGGTGATGGAGGCCCCCAATTTCATATCCATGTATCACTCTTCCTACCCTTATGCTACCAAAATTCCTACTTCACTCTAGCCTTCCTCTTTGAGCTTGTGTGCCCATCTAGTCAAGTCTTGGCCACCATTTGAGCATTCCGAGGAGAGCAAGGAACCTTGGAAACTTGGAGCGCTACTCTTCGTACAGCTGCGAGGGCCCCCATCTCCTCAACTTTTGAGGTAAATCTAATTGTAAACCATTATTTACAACATAATACAAAATACAAATTTTATTCATGCGTTCCTGTTGATATGTTATCTTATTGTAGCAGTTAGATTAGTTTTTATTTTTATTTGCACTCACACATATTATCTATTTTCGAAACTGCTACTAAGGGTTCCATAATCCTTAGTAGGTTCTCTTTAGCACAAGCTGGTGTGAAAACACTAGCTCTGATACTTTATCCTAGAAAGAATTCAATTGGTGTCAATCTTTTGTGAAAGTGAGCTCACTTCAGTCCAAAATTAGGAAGGATCTCTCTGAATGGGAAATAAGAAAAGATAGTTCAAAATTTAAACTATGGTGGGAAACACAACAAAGCCATACTCTTTTCTTTGACATGGATTCCAAAGGAAACCCAGGGGAGGCAGGTGCGGGTGGGATTATATTTGATCTCGAAGGGGAAAAAGTCACCTCTTTTGCGTGGGGGCTAGGAAAGAAAACCAACAATGAAGCAAAATGGTTATCTATTGGTCGCAGCACTGTTCTAGAGGTTTTCCAATGTAGACCCAGGTACTTCACAGTACAAGATACCAACAAAACCCCTATTCACCGGCCCTTTCGGCAACAGACTGCAAGAAGCCTGAGGTCTCACCCAAGGCGAAGTTGAGGGAGTGGTTGCAGAAGTAGGTTTCCACAACCTTGTGATGCGAGTGTTTCAACTTGTGAATGTGCAGCACAGTGACAGACTGCGTATGCGGTCAGTGGTTGCGCAAGGTCTTCTACTCTGCGTTGAATGCCGCAGCGAGCAAGGATGTTCGTGCATCCAGCATATTTAAGAACTGGGCATGGGGATTACTTCCACCCTACGACGATAAGTTATCAACAGCTTATTGCTCAAAAATTCTGATGGATCGACGCATCAACTAGACCGCGCGGTATGTTTATGAGACTTAATCACTTCTATTCAACTTTATTGGATGATCCTTAATTATTCATCGTTACTTAGACTGACAAACATCATAACTTGTGCAAATGAGTGAGATGTGCGGTGTTGTATGCTTGATGTCACGATTCAACGTTAACACTTAACTGTGTGGATACCTCATAGATCCATTCATTCAAGGACTTATAGGTGCTTGACTGTTAACATTCATCCATACATGAACTACTAACATCTGATTCCATCCCTTCCATTGTGAATACAGATAAAAGTAAACACATATCAGATAACAGTAATTTTATGCATGCACTGTAAGTAACTTAAATAAAATAAATGGCAGTCATACATAGCAATCACATAACACAAGGTTTAACGTGGTTCACTCCCCCGGATGGGAAGCTACGTCCACGAGAACTGTTGTTTATTATCTTAGGAAAGGGTACAACAGTTCTTCATCTACGCACTCAGTTGCAAATGCTCTTCTCTCTCTCTCTCTCTCAAAATTAGGTCTCTGCGCACTCAGTTGCAGAGCCTTTACAATGCTTCAATCTGACAGATCTAACAATATTCAATAACAATCAATAACATGAAGAGTTAACCCTTTCCTTTACAAAATTTCCTTATTTATAGATCAAGACCCGTAGGTCATGTCTTTACATTACGAAGGCGAAACCCTTAGGTTTACAAAACTATCGCGGTTTTCCCAAAACCAGACTACTGGTATCTGGCAGCGGATCTTCTGTCACACACGCGCCAACAGGTTACTTCCACCGAATTGTTCCTTCTTTCACGGCCTTAGATGACTGTTTTGAGTAGTACTAGTCTTCTATTTGTTGTGATCAGTCACCTACCTCTGATCTGCACCTACCCACTGCTTGGTAGTTATCAACGATCTTTGCCAAAAATAGGTCTTCTGTGACCTAACCAAAATATTTTCCTTCATCCGTCCACACTCTCCTTAGTTGGATCTCCATCGACGTGGCACATCACGGTGTTGTAATCCTCACAGCACCGACCTCACAGCCCTTTCGATACTGCATTGCGCGCAATGTCGTAGAATATCAAAACTGTGTTGCGCTTCTCCTTGCAGCTTCCAAAACTAAATGTGTTCAAAATTTGACCTCCTTGGGGTAGGCCCAATAGGCCCCTAACACTTACATGTGGCTCGCCCCCGAGCCACTTGCAACACTGCCAAGCTGGTCCTCCGGCTGCAAGGCTATCTTCGCAGCGAACTCATTGTATGTGCTGAACAGCTTGCTGACCACTTGCTTTGTGTCCTGCTTGACTTGTCGGACTGTTTCTATTATGTCCAGTGTAATCTCGTGGTCGATCTCGCCTTCCACCTGCGCCTGATTCTCACGCAGCTCTTTTAACTTATCCTCGATCTCTTTTGTGATTGTGCTGGAATCCTCCAATAGATACTGTGACTTATCGCCCAGTTCACATTCTCTTTCCCGTAATGCCTGTACTTCCTTTTTCAGTGCGTTAATTTCTCGGAACTTTGTCAGCCTATCTCTTGGTAGAAGAGCTTTTACTTCTGTATTAAGATGTTCCAGTGCAGTCTGCTTCTGCTCTACGGCATCCTTCACCTCTTGCAATGCTGGGTCTTCTTCGAGGGCAGTGAATGTTGTCGAAGCTGCGTCCAACAACCCTTCGCACTTAGCCACTTCCGCCGCAATATTCTCGACGGTGTTCTTTACCTCCTTTTCTCTCAACTGCTACTCATTTGGTGGTGTTTGTGGGTTAGCTTGCTCCTTCAAGGAAGCAATATTAGCCTCATACTCAATCTGCATGTCTTGCTTCTCTATTTTGAGGCTGGAAACCAGCTCGCCAATTTTAATAACAGTATCCACTGGTTCTGTTTGTACCTTGAGATCGTCGATGTTGTCGGCGATCGCAGTGATCGTGTTTTCGATCCTTAACTGACGATCATGTGCATCTTACAGCTCCATAGTTTTCCGTGAACTATCGGTCTCCAATTTCCTGTTAGCTGCTTGTAGGTCATCTTGTCCTTTGAGCGCATCAATAGTTCTTCCATGCATCTCCTCCATACACTGCTGGTGTAAGAAGTATAAACCTGGCAGTGGTATCTTTGCTAAGTCGAGCTCCACACGCTTAACATCCTTTGTGTCTAACATTAGTTGCTCTGGCATGGGAAACGCTATAGTGCTTGTATCCATATGGATGATACGTGACTTCACAAGGATGGTCATGGTCAACTGCGGCTGCTGCGAAGCCCCTCTTGACTTCCCTTCTGACTCTGAGTCGCGTGGCGGTGGTAATCTTTTGTGTACTTCATCAATTTTGAGGGTAATTCCCTCCAACGCGACTAGGTTCTTCTGTAGAGTGTCCTGTATTTCTTTAGTTGTTTTTTCCTTGTCAGTCATGAGATCTTCAAGCTACTCAGAGAAATTCAATCCGATCATTTCATAATCATCTTGCTTGAGTACTATATCCATCGGGGTTTTATCAGCTTTCTTCTTCTTACGAGCTCCTTTTTTCTTGGTAGGGCTCTCCGGCTCCTTTCTTTTTCTTGCCTCCTTCTCCTCAACTATTGGGCATGGATGTGGGATGGGTTCATCTTCTTCTGATCAATTGGGACATCTAGAACCTCTACCCAGAACTCAGCAAGCCATTCCTTCATTATTTGGTCAATGTCTTCTTCATACATGTGGTAGCTTCCTGCGTACCACTCCGGCTTCTTTGTCTGCGCTTTTGGCGAGATATGGATACTGCGCATGTCAGCATAAAAATCAATGATGTGAATGTAATTGCTAGTTACCTGCTTCGTGATCCTGGGGGTTACTACAATCGCGTCATGAAGCTGGCTGTAGTACTAGTAGAACACTTCCGTTGTCGCGTGCTGCCTCTGTGAGTTCAGATTTTCCCATAGGTTTGAGTAACTGGGCCCCCTGCATTCATTAGGATCAGTGGATACTCCAACATAATCTTTTGGTTCTTTCCATCTGACAAGAGCGATCAATACGATAAGCCACGTATAGTGAAAATTTCCTCTATTTATTTGCGTGTCATTCAGTTCCTCCAGTAACTCATTTAGTAGATATTGGCACCAATTGAATTCTTGTCCCTCAGCGGCTGCAGCGCCAAGTAGTACTGCGCCTACGTTTACTTCCAGAGGTCTGCATTTCCTCAGGATTTTTCCTGCTAGCAATTGTGTGATGAACTTCGTTGCCTTATTCTCAATATCTTCTGTCTGAAAACCCCTCTTCCCTTTGATGACAGCTTGGGTCTTTTTCATCATTGCTACAGCTTCTTTATACTTGGTCTTCCCTTGGAAGAATTGTCTAGGATCTTTACCCCTCTTACTCAGGCTCGTGATATGGTGGATTAGATTGATGTTTAGGTCCACTTTGCAATCTAGCCACAAATATCCCTGATGTATTCATGCCATCAACGTTCTTACTGCCACATTCAGTTCTGGGCTTCTGTCAAAATGTGGGAGCCTGAGTAGGTTGAGTAGTCCAGACTGGACTATTATTGATAACCAACTTTCGGCAACCAAGTTCAGGTTACCCTTTGCATCTTTCTTCTAGCACATATAGTGGTCAAGTTGGAACTGTGGGAACTTTGGGTCATGCGGCGCGTCCTTCTGTACCGCCAACAAATCATAATCCTCCCATTTACAATCTTGGATTTTGCCAAGCAAATTCTTGTCTACCTCCACATGCTTTGATATAGGTGAAAGTGGGATCTCGTACTTGGAATTTTTCATCAGCTTAAATACTAGTGCGTCTAGTGCACGAGGTGAAATGTAGTTCGGGGTTAGAGTCAGCGGTATCTCTTTATCTGCTACCGGTGGCTTTTGCACCGTGGAACCCATCTTGGGAAACTTTGTTCTTGGTGCGACTGGAGTTTTTCCTTTATCTTCCATTACTGGATCGTGCCTTGGCGACCTTCTTGATGCTTGTCCTGGCTCAAAGATACCTTTCTTAGCTGGGGTTTTCATTAACCCTTCAATCCCTCCGTGCTTGAAAATCCACGTTGTCTCTTGGACTGTGAATTATTTTTCAAATAAAAAGATTTCAGACATGCAAATGCTCTCAAGGTGTGTAGACGGCTTACAAAAAATAGCTCAGACAGAAGTATGTGCAGAAAATTCTAAGTGTTTGATATGCCCACGAGACGACATGCAGTGTCATTTATAGGCACGGTGGACCCTCCTTCGTGCCCTTGAACAGCTAGATAAGCATTTAATGGTGGTATCCGTTGGCCAAATCCGGCTGCTCCTTCTGTCTTGTTCTTCAAAATTCTATTCAGAATGGCTATCTGTGCTTTAAATGCCCGAGCGGTCGGTAGGAAACTACTTTATAACGGCTATATTTCCGACCGACACTATAACGGCTATTTTCTGGAGCCTTGCATCGAACTGCGCGGTAGGTTATCTTTGGTTCTGCGCAGTGACTTCGCGGTGTCTAATTTTTATTTTATTTTATTTTTTTCGCAGCTTCAACACTGTTGCATGGCATATAGATCTATCTCTACAAGTTTGTGTACAGACTTTTCCGTATTTTCTAGTGCCCAATTCCAACTGTACTTGGCACCTACAAACTTTTCCTTCATTCCGATCATACTAGATGTTGCGAAGCAGGACTATCGCGGTAAAGCTTTAATCTGCTTCCATTTATCAAATTGGGTAATGCATCACTGGCTAAAGTAGCTAGCTGTGTTGCACCTCCATTAGTAACATGTATGATAGTATATGGTCCAAGCCAATGTATTTAAAAATTTTCAGGAAACTTCATGAATTTACTATCGTAGAGGAGGACTAGATCACCTACCTGAAAAGACTTATTCTTGATGTGGCAATCGTGACATGCTTTTTCTCATTCTTTTTGTACTTGCTAGTGGAATCCTGCGATGAAGCGATCTTCTTCCAAACCAACCAAGTGTAACAACCTTTTTTTCAGTGCGGCGGGATCTTCCATCCCTGTAAATGCAGCGATTCTCAAGCTGGGTATAATATATTCCATTGGCATTATTGCTTCCTATCCGTAAGCCAATCTGAAAGGTGTATGTCCAGTTAATTTATTGCATGTCGTTCTGTACGCCCATAATACAGATGGAATGCGCATGTCCCAGTCATCGTGGTTTACGTTGCAAATCTTGGTTAGGTTATTCTCAAGTACTTTATTGAATGCTTCAACAGTGCCATTCACTTGTGGGTGATAAGGTGTACTGCGCTAATGATGAATGTGGAATTCTTCAAGCAAAGCTTCAATAGTTCTGTTCAGAAAATGAGTACCCTGATCACTCATCAAAAATTTTGGGCATCCAAATCGAGTAAGGATGTTCTCAAAGATAAAATGTGGCTGTAGCTACGCTACATTCTTTGACTGTTTTTGCTTCTGCCCATCTGATGAGGTAGTCAGTTGCAGTAATACTCGCACTAGTTCTTTTTCCCGGTGTGTTAATAGGTCCCACGAAATCGATTGCCCATTTGTTGAATGCATGCAAGGTCAGCTACGGGTTCAATGGAATTTCATCTCTTCTTGATGGTTTCCCTGTTCTCTGACAGACATCGCAGTTCCAGCAATGTTCTTTGGAGTCCTTATGAATCATAGGCCACCATAGCCCTGCGTGCAATATCTTTTGTGTAGTAGCCTTTCCTGCATAATGACCTCCTGCGACTCCTGAATGCGCATCAGCTAATATAAATGGCTTCTCATTTTCTAATACACATCTTCGTAGCACTTCATCAAGTCCTAACTTATAGAGCTATCTTGCGATAATGGTGAATTATGTGGCTCGCACTACCAGATGCTTCTTTTTCTGCATAGTGAATTCAGTAGGTGCGAACTCGGTAGTTAGAAATTCAATGATATCCTGATAATAATCATCGGAAACCTGTATAGAAAACAGTTGCGTATTGGGCAGATTGTCTTCTAGATTCGTTGGTTCTTCTCCTGACTTGATCCTTGATAGATGATCAGGGCCTAAATTTAATCTGCCTAGTTTAACTATTATTTCAAAATCATACTCTTGGAACAGTAAGAGCCATCTGCATATTCGCCCCCCTAACACTGGCTTATTGACCAGGTATTTTAATGCATAATGGTCAGTAAACATTGAGAAGTGCGCACCAAGCAAATAGTGTTTGAACTTCTGTAGCGCATATACCATTGCAAGTCCTTCCCTTTCAGTAGTGGTATAGTTCTTCTCAGCAAATGACAGCTTTCTGCTCGAAAATGCAATGGGATGATCAATGCCTCCTTCTCCTGGCTGCGCAAGAACAATACCCAATGCTATACATGAAGCATCAACATGTATGTGAAATGGATTTTCCCAGTCTAGAAAAACTAGGATCGGCACAGTGACCATTTTCTCTTTCAATGTGTCGAATCCTTTCTCACAGTCCTCATTCCAAATGAACGGTGCATTCTTTTTTAAAATATTTTCCATTGCTGCAGTTATTTGTGCATACCCCTTTATGAATTTCCTGTAGTATCCAGTATGCCCTAGTTTAGTGCGCAATTGTTTAACTGAATTTGGTGTAAGCAAGTTTACAATAACTGCTATCTTCGCAGGATCAACCATCAACCCTTGCTTACACACGATATGTCCCAGCAGAATCCCATAAGGAACACAGAAAATACATTTCTTCAAATTTAATGAAATCTGATGTTGTCTGCATTTTTCTAACATCATCCTGAGGTTCGTGGCATGGTTCTTCAGTAACCCAAAAATGGTCCAATCATCAAAGTAAACTTCTAAAAATTTGTGTATGAATTCTTTAAACGCTGTGATCACTACTCTAGAAAATATGGCTGGTGCATTCTTTAAACCAAATGGAATTACTGTATACTGGAACGAACCCCATTTTGTTGCAAAAGTGGTCTTGTGTCTGTCCGTTGGATCAATTCTAATCTGATGGTATCTAGAAAACCCATCAGTAAAAGAGTATGTTTCGTTGCCTCCCACATTATCAAGTACTTTGTCTGTAAAAGGAGTAGGAAATGGGTCATGCATTGAAGCATCATTTAGCTTTCTAAGATCAACACAGATCATAATTTCACCCTTTGTTTTCTTGTCTTGGATGACCATTGGGATTATCCATTCAGATTCTTCAACTGGCTCAATGATTCCTGCATCGAGCATCTTGTCGAGTTCTTCCTTAACTCGTTCTTTGTAGCGTGGATTCCGTCTATATGGCCTTTGTTTAATAGGTTTCGCTCCTAGCTTAAGAGGAATTCTCATCACTCCTAAGTCTCCCATGATTCCTTTCATCTCTGTGAAATTTGTTGGGAATACTTCCTAATATTCCTGTAATATAGTTGCAATCTCTGCAACTGTATCATCATCCCAGTAGTCTCCTATTGCTACGAACTTCAGCTCTTCAAGGGTGCCAATGTTCACTTTCTTTGTTTTAACCAGTCCACTCATATCTGGAATTTCTAGTGGAGGTCCTTGTGACGTCCCCATCTTGACCCTATTGCATTAAAATGTCAATGATATAATATTGTTATAAAATCATGGTTGAGGAGCTCAAGGCCAAGGCCCCGCCATCGATTTATTGATGCATATGGTTTGTGTGCTAGCCAGGCACATTGGAATTTCAAACATCATGTAAACCTACATTTAATAAAATACCCACAACTAGCTATGCAATGCAACAAAGAGATGGGGGCATGATTTTACAAGGAATTGGGAGGGAAAACATTCAAACCCTTGAGCTAATCAAGTCAAACCGAGTGTCAATTAGAGGACCCATCAAACCCTCAACTACCCATGTTAACTTTTGTACCCAATCATTGATTTCTCCCAAGAGTTGGTTGAGGTAGTTAATGCCTTGGGGAATGAGAGGTATGGCTGTCCAAATTCGAGTATGGGAAAGCCACCCTACCTGGGAAATCGCGTTTTGCTTCTTGGGCAAGAAAAGAGTCATGAATTTCTCCCCCAAGCCATTATCCATGATCAGTCTTGCTCCCTCACAATTTTAGAGCTACCTGGGCGTTTTCCAGCCATGTTTGTTGTGTTTTCCTTCATTCTCCCAGTTGAGAAGGGCGTTTTTGTGTTGTATACCAGTGGGAAAGAAGGGGAATGGAACTAGGGTTCCATATAGATTGTTTTTGTTGTTAAATGCTTAGAGAGTTGGGGAGAAAACATTTTCCCTCCCTGTGGATGCATTTCCCTTCCCACAATTCATTTTGGGTGAGCCACGATTTGGGGAAAATCTATGACCATCTTGTTTGTGGATTCCATTGCTGGAAATGTGTATCCATGCCCAATGGTTGTGCTTGCTGTGTGAGAAATAAATATGTTGGGGTATGGGTTATGGGTATCCATTGCTTTGGCTTGAGCTTGAGAGTAAGCATCCAGGGTTCAGATGTAGCCTGATAAACTCATCTATGGACTGGCTTGGCTGAGATGAAATGAGTAATTGGCTGTGAATGAGTTGGAATGTCCCCTTTTCCTTGTAGAAATCATGCCCAGCTCGAGGGTGGTCTCTGAGTGCTGAAAGAATAAAGGCTGGGCAGAGACCTATGGTTGGGTGGAATGTTGCAGCGACATAGCTAGTTGTTTGGGACAATTTCACAATGAAGATAAGTGTTCTCTGTCTATGAATATTACTTCTACAATGTTTGATTGATGATTATATTGATATGTTGTATGCATATAAAATGTGTGTGGATGATTTGTTTATTTTCGATGTGCATATTCAATTGAGTTGCATCTGCACACAATGGTTTTTAATGGTATGAATCCACTGAATGGCTGAGTTTTTATGAAAAGCCCCATAGAATGGTATCCTGTTCCCTTCCTTGCATTGGGACCACAAGTGGGTATGTTAAAAAATGGTATAAGAGCTGTTGGTTGCATCATTGGGCCTTTATGGGCTATCTATCACAGTGGCAGAGGTAAGTATTCCTCCTGCTCAAACTGATCCTTGAGAAAATTTCAGATTTTCAAAATTCCTCTAAGTGTTTTTGAAAAAATTTCTAAGTCTGTATCGAAAGGAACTTGCAAGATTTTTGCCGAAGTTGGCGGGAGAACTTGGCGAGTTGCTCCACAACAAACCGGCAGAAAATCAATAAGTTCGCCGAAACGGCGGGAAAAGTTATGATTTTTGGTCCGCAGCACTGAAAGAACTCGGCGAGTTCGTCCGCAACGGTGGAAAAACTCAGCGAGTTCGTCCGCAATGGCGAAAAAGGTTGGCGAGTTTCCGCCACAATGACGGAAGGAAAAGCTGAGTTTTCGGTAGAAGAACTTAGCGATTTGGTCCACAACGACGGAAGAGATGGCAAGTTCGTCCGCAACGGCGGAAGAGATGGGCAAGTTCGTTCGCAATGGCGGAAGAGATGGGTGAGTTGCTCCGCAATGGCAGAAGGAAAAGTTGATTTTTCGACCAGAAGAACTCAGCGAGTGCTCCGCAACAGGTTGAAATAACTCAGCGAATTGCTTCGCAACGGGTTGGAAGAACTGAACGAGTTGCTCTGAAACAAGGAATTTCAGTTATTTTCCAGGGAGACTTTTCAGGTGCCGAAAGTTGAAAAATGCCATGGAACTTATGTGCTAGATTGCGTGAAATGGAAAGATTTAAAAAAAAAAAAACGAGGGCGCCAAGGGGGCAAGCCCCCTTGACCCCCATCGTCTCCCGGAGACAGTCCCTGAAGTATGAAGTGCATTCTCTATAGGGTTTTGGAATTCTCAGCAAGAGTAATGGGTTGTAATATCCATTATAGAGGATGAAAGGGAAATTCCTCACCTTAAAACTAATTATGCTTGTAGCATAAGAATTGCATATTTGGAAAATAGCAAAAATGAATGATTACACATATGTATAAGTTGAATTGCTAACTCATGAGAATATCATAGCTAATGATTGCTTGTATGCTCGGTAGGGAAGCCAAGGAAAGGATTAGCTATGATGTGGATGAGGAACTCCATGTCATGATGAAGAATTGGGAAGAATTCCTTAACTCCTCTCTTGCTAATTCCTAAGTTTCATAAGTTGAAAATTATGACATAGGGATGATAGAAATGCAAGAGAGTAGCAGACTAAATGCATATGAATTAGTGGGCATGATTAAAGAGTCATTGCATAATGCATGTGAATTGCTTATGCATGAGCATGTAGTTGCATATGGGTAAAGATAGTGAAGTTATGTATGCAATAGCTCACTAATGGTATTGACTATGGTTGATGACAACTAATGGTTGTGGGAATCAGGCCATAGAAGCATGATTGAAAACGCAAGAGATAAGATAAATAAGATGAATATGCACTAGGTGGCATGTCAATAAACATTGCACAGTGCATATTGGTAAAATAGGGAGGTTTTACATATGCAATAAACCACTTAAGATCATTATGGTGGTTGCTAATAATTAGTTGCATTCGCATTGGTTGTAGGACCAAAGACAACTGAAGCATGGCTAAAGATGTGAATGGTGATTGTTGCATATGACCAACAACCTTATGAAGAAAGGATGGTGAAACAAATCTGTGATCATGAGGTTGGAGAAAGGACTGCGTAACCTTGGTAAGAGGCCAACTGATCAGGTAACATCAAGCGATGTTAATGACAACCATGCAGGTAATGCTTATTTATGCTTAATTGCATGAATGATTGAAGGAGGATTTGGTAAGATCCCTTCCACTATGATTAAACTATGTTGATTTGGTTCACATGTGGTAATGAGTTCCTGAATGTGAATATAACCCTACCAAGTATGGTCAGGTGTGGGTAAATGAAGGCAAGGAGCCTTACACCCTATAGTTTCTTAGAAACCTCAATGCATTCATATGAGATTATATCATACCATTTGTGTATGTTGGTTGTGAGTTTAACAACTAAAGCAAGTGATGCTTATGGTCCTGTTGTGGAAGTGCATGCTATTAGTTGCAGTCACAGTTAGGCCGCAATATGCGTGAGTGCATAGTATGCATGAATTAATGCAAGGTTGTATTGAGGGGTTATGCATTGAGTGAATGCACATCAAAATATTGTGTAAATGTCATGAATGTGCATGCATATGTGTGGGTGCACATGTTGAGATGCATTGTGTGAATGCATGGTTGTGATATATATGTGTGTGTGTGTGTGTGTGTGTGTGTGTTCAATGCAATTAGATAATAGATGAGATGATGAACTATTGTTAATCCTGAGACCATTTCATGAGCTGTTGTAAATGCAGGAAAAATGATTGCATGAAGAAGGTAGACATGATGATGGGCTACCAGAGTGCTCTGTGGAAGGACAGAGATTGGATGAAATGTGAAGTAATGAGTATTTATTGTTTATCTAAATTGCATGGATAGTGTGACCGTGTCTTGCAATTTTATTATGATAATGATGCATATATAGAAATGTATATATATTTCATTGCATTTCAAATGTTAACAGCTGAAGGTGTTTGAATTATTGAGTGTTATAATTCTGAGATCACTTCAGTGATTGTTGTGGCAATGAAAGGATTATATGCATAGATACTTACAACTTGTTTGGCTGATTGAAGTTTTAGTTTTCAGGTAGAAAAGTCTTGCGTATGGCAATGAGGGTAAGTCCATAGTAAAGACCAGGATCTACCATGTGCAGAAGCCAAAGGTTATGAGAAGGTTCTCATGGTTTTAACTTATGCATAAAACAAATCTGAAAACTTGCTGGTCTAAGTTTGTGAGAATAATCTCATGGTTGCAAATCTAATTTCTATAGGAAAATAGATTTATAAATTTCAGATTTGGAACTTTGCTCATAATTGCTAATGACTGTTTGGCCCATGTAAAATTGTGTCAGGAGGACATGTTGTAGGTGGATTTTCATGTAGGGTAGCAAGGGTGAAACCATAATGGATAGAGTGATACCACTTACGAGAGCCAGACAACATGAGGATAGCCTCATCGTTAAGAAAATCAATTTTTGTAGTAGACAGAATTGCAAATTCATATTGAATTTAATTATTAATGACATTGATTGGTTATGGAACAATTAGATTTGAAGGTTATTGTTAAATGTTGCTGACTGTTTGGCTATTTGATAAGTGTGCCAGGATGACACATTGCAGGAAGACCATGTGTGATGGCCTGCAGAAGCCAAACCAGATGGGAAGAATCCCATGCTTTGGAAATGGGTTTCGAGTGAAATGCCATTGTAAATGTTGATAATGTCTCAGCCGAACTGCATGTTGGTAAAGCATGTGAGTGAGACAGTGAAATTATGCCAAGAAGGCATGTGTGGATTATGGAACGTGAAAATATTGGTGTGGCGAACCGAAGTACTATTGACTTAGAGAAGGGAGCCCCCATTCTTCACAAATGAAGGAAAGATACATCTGTAAAATGGATGAGTATTCTATAACCCCAGTTAAAGAATATGCATGTCTGGTTACTAGAGTTAATATGCAAAGCATGTTTATTATTCCATTATTATTCCAGACTGCTTGAGTATGATTAGGTCCTACATGGATCACATCGGAAAGGGATGCATACCTTTCAGATGCTGGGTTATGATAGGGTTTTCAATATTGACTACACCCTAAGGGAGTGGACGCATTCCTAGTGTTTCAATACTTGATAGTGAATGATATGAAATATGGTTACAATTTTAGAGCAAGAATACTGATGAACCTGCTTATCCTTCTGGTGCTATCAGTTTACACAAATGCATTTTGGTGTTGCACGTTGAGAGGAAAAGTGAAGAAAGGGTGCTCAAAAGGATTGTATGGGCAGTGGTAACCTTTCTATGCTCACACTAAAGGACACTAAAAGGGATGGATAGGCCCGCAGAGCTGTGTTGCAAAAAAGGGGTATCATCATTATGTAGTGTGAGTGAGTATTGTGGGGCCATGCTAAGCCTGCAGTCAAGAAAGTCACCTATAGAGTTCCTAAAGGGAACTGCTGGTTTGCACAGGAGAAGGAGTGCCATCCTTGTGTGGATGAAGAATTGTATGATGCCTAATAAACCCAGTGGGCGTACTGGCTTGGTATTTTGTTAAATTGGATGCCTGATAAACCCAGTCGGTGTACTGGCTTGGCATTGGCTATTTGCATGTTGAGGAGATATTGGTGAAGGGTGTTATTTCCTGACAAACCCAGTCGGAGAACTGGCTTAGAAATGGTTGTTGTATGCTTGATAAACCCAGTCGATGTACTGGCTTAGCATACTGATTTTTGAAATGCTTGATAACCCAGTCGGCGTATTGGCTTAGCATACTGATTTTTGAAATGCTTGATAAACCCAGTCAACGTACTGGCTTAGCATACTGATTTTTCAAATGCTTGATAAACCCAGTCGGCGTACTGGCTTAACATACTGATTTTAGGGATGCCTAATAAACCCAGTCGGCGTACAGGCTTGGCATTGCCTATTTGAGTGATGTTGTGGAGTAGCATGTGTGCTGGCCAAACATCCAAGTCCATAGGCGATCCCAAGGCTTGCAAAGCGAAGCAGGATCCTGTGGACCAGAAAGGAAATGCACAATACAAATAAGTATTCATTTTCATTTAGTTCTTGTTTGGAATAATGAAGATTTCAGGTATAAGTCTTCTAACAGCTAAGCTGATACACTATTGTTTCTTTGTTGGAAACCTTGGGCATTGCAGGAAAGCAAGGACCCTAAAAGAACTATAAATTCTTGGTAAACCAGAGAGTAACTAGTTGGGCGCTATAAATTCGTGGTAGAACCAGAGAGTAACTAGTCGGGTGCTATAAATTATTGGTAAATCCAGAGAGTAACTGATGCTCGATAAATTCAGAGAATAGTTGGTGGGAGCATTAACCACTTGATGTTGTGGAGCAGTCAGCGTGCTGGCCAAACACCCCTTAATTAATTGATAAAACCCAGTCGACGTACTGGCCTGGCATTTCCTATTCAAATGGTTGTGGAGTAGCCTGCATGCTAGCCCAACATTCATTATTGTACCCACGGGAAATACAAGGCTTGTAAAGCAAAGAAGGATCCTGTGGAATAAAGTGAAGACATCCAATGCAAATAAGTATTTGGTTACCTTGCAATTTATTGCTTATGAATATACGTGTGTATATGATTTGGTTATGATTCTCTCAAACTCTTGTTTAGAGATTAACCCTAGGAAAATAAACTAAACATGTGAATTGATTCAATGTTTGAATATAGGTATTGTTGGAAGCAAGGACTATGAAGGCATCATAAGGATGCATGTGGGCATATGACCATCCTAAAGAGCTCAGTATGAGCAGTAATGAAAAATGGTGCTAGTGGACATGTGTAGGTCCTAGCAGCGAAAGGTTCTGTAAGCAACAATGGGAAAAGGTTCCCTGGTTGAAAATCCTTAGACAGACCTTAGACACTAAGTGTCAGAGCCAAGAAAGGGCAAGTCAAGCATTCACATTGAAGTGAAAGAGGCTAAGGAGCATAGAACCACAAGTGATGGTGTGGCTCCGGATTGGAACAAGACTAAGAGAGGGAAACTCTTACTCTTCTCTTTTCTTTTGATTGATGCATTTATAAAACAAAGAATTGTTGAATGCATGTCATGACTAAAAATAGATTGTGTTTAATTGCTTGAAATGAATTGTGAATGTTGAATTAGTTATTTCCCTGTGGAAGGAAGAACATGAATGAGTTCATGTGTATGTTGGGAAGGCATGAAATGTGTGGAAGTCTCATGAGTAAAGCATAGACGTTCCATGTCAATTGGGAGAATAATTGACTAATTTTAATATTGTGCTATGCTTGTCCTAACAGGAATTGCCATGACTAGTCTAACAGGTGATACATTGAAAGCCATTGTTTGCAACTATTACTAGCCAAGTGTTTCTAGTGAGCAAAGTGTGGGCCAGTTGTGCACATTGATCATGGAAGTAGACCAAAAGATAATTGTTTTGGTTGGAAATATTCCTCAAATAGTTGTCAGAACAACAAGAAAGGTGACAGCCATGAAATTCCAGACTTGTAGATCAATTGGAAGGTAAAGAAAAGGAAGGGATTGCTCTGGAGCAATGCCCACCTGTAGAGCTGGAAGATCAAATCCAACAGGAGCAGCTTGAGGAAACCAAACGACTTGATCGTGAAAGTTCAAATTCAAGAGATGAAATGCAAGACAGACCTGCCACCATTGTGAATTTTGAAGCATGTGTAAAGTGGGTATTTATTCCTAAGAATTGGAACACCGAGGATGGTGTTATTCCAAGGGGAGGGGTATGTAACATCCCCATCTTGACCCTATTGCATTAAAATGTCAATGATGTAATATTGTTATCAAATCATGGTAAGGAGCTCAAGGCCAAGGCCCCGCCATCGATTTATTGATGCATATGGTTTGCGTGCTAGCCAAGCACATTGGAATTTCAAACATCATGTAAACATGCATTTAATAAAATACCCACAACTAGCTATGCAATGCAACAAAGAGATGGGGGCATGATTTTACAAGGAATTGGGAGGGAAAACATTCAAACCCTTGAGCCAATCAAGTCAAGCCAAGTGTCAATGAGAGGACCCATCAAACCCTCAACTACCCATGTTAACTTTTGTACCCAATCATTGATTTCTCCCAAGAGTTGGTTGAGGTAGTTAATGCCTTGGGGAATGAGAGGTATGGTTGTCTGAATTCAAGTATGGGAAAGCCACCCTGCATGGGAAATCGCATTTTGTTTCTTGGGCAAGAAAAGAGCCATGAATTTCTCCCCCAAGCCATCATCCATGATCAGTCTTGCTCCCTCACGATTTTAGAGCTACCTGGGCATTTTCCAGCCATGTTTGTTGTGTTTTCCTTCATTCTCCCAGTTGAGAAGGGAGTTTTTGTGTTGTATACTAGTGGGGAAGAAGGGGAATGGAATTGGGGTTCCATAGAGATTGTTTTTGCTGTTAAATGCTTAGAGAGTTGGGGAGAAAACGTTTTCCCTCCCTATGGATGCATTTCCCTTCCCACAGTTCGTTTTGGGTGAGCCACGATTTGGGAAAAATCTATGGCCATCTTGTTTGTGAATTCCATTGCTGGAAATGTGTATCCATGCCCAATGTTTGTGCTTACTGTGTGAAAAATGAATATGTTGGGGTATGGGTTATGGGTATCCATTTCTTTGGCTTGAGCTTGAGAGTAAGCATCCAGGGTTCAGATGTAGCCTGATAAACCTAGCTGTGGACTGGCTTGGCTAAGATGAAATGAGTAATTGGCTATGAATGAGCTAGAATGTCCCCTTTTCCTTGTAGAAATCATGCCCAACTCGGGGGTGGTCTCTGAGTGCTGAAAGAATACAGGCTGGGCAGAGACCTATGGTTGGGTGGAACGTTGCAACGACATAGCTAGTTGTTTGGGACAATTTCACAACGAAGATAAGTGTTCTCTGTATATGAATTTTACTTCTGCAATGTTTGATTGATGATTATATTGATATGTTGTATGCATATAAAATGTGTGTGGATGATTTTTTTATTTCCGTTGTGCATATTCAATTGAGTTGCATCCGCACACAATGGTTTTTAATGGTATGAATCTACTGAATGGCTGAGTTTTTATGAAAATCCCCATAGATTGGTATCCTATTCCCTTCGTTGCATTGGGACCACAGGTGGGTACATTACAGTCCTTCTACCTCGCGTAATCCTTCTGATTCTGGGATTTTTATGTTGCGCGGGTCCTCCTCGTCGCTATCTTCAACTTCTTCAGCTATGTTGTAGCAGTCTAAAGTCTGCTCTATCTATTCTGACCAATCTAGTTGTAGACTCGCAAGTACATTGTTTGCTTCAAAAAATTCTTCTGACATTATGTTTTCCTCCGTGGAATCAGGCGTAAATATCATTTCCTTGATAAGCTGCAGTGCGTCATGGATAGTCGGATGGTCATCTTCAAAGCTAAAGTCCTTTTCGAAGCTCACAGCAAGGACAGGCCAATCCATTGTCCTTTTGTGCATCTCCTCGTCTAGATACCATTTTTTTGGAATAGGCTCCTCCAGCGTATGCACAAAGAGATGTACCCATTATGTATGTGGTCTTTCCTTCCAAGCTTGTACACAAGCTGTGATATGATCTCCTGGATCCATATGACCATTATATTTGTCAAATGGTAGTGTGACCTTATCAGTAAATCTAATATGTAGTTTTATTCTGCACTATTCCCAAGTTGTCAATGTCTCTTTATGCATAGCCCACCATCTAGCAGGTGTTTCTTGGAGTGCCAAGTCTAATGCTAAGATGCGATGTTCATCTGCAACTGTTGTAGTGTATTCTTTGATAAATGAATAGACGTTAGCTGTACCATCATAAGTGGGGATTGGACTTACTTGTTTTCCAATCCAGCAGAGTGACTTTGTAATTGTCGCACATCTCCTGGTGGATACTTCATGCATTCTATGTTGCCAGTTTTCTAATCCTGCCTCAGAGTCTGAGATGCAAGAACTATCGCAGCGCCAGCTGATCGTTCCATCCCTAGTAGGATGAATATAATCCGTAGCATTTGTTGTCATTTTATAGATACGGGCAATGTCTTGAGCTCTGTACTCTTCTTGAATAGGTTTAACATATCGCTCCCCCCTGCGAAGGATCCAATGGTGCGACGACCCTTATGTCATTGCCTTCAAATATCATTTTCATTGTCTTCAGATTGATGACGATGGAGTTCGTCATTTCCCAATCGATGCCCAGCAGTGCTGGATAAGGATTGCTATCATCCACAATTTCAATTACATCGAAGTCTGCATAACTTCGCACTCTGTCAATGTCGACAATAGTATTGGTTAACCTTCCCAGAGGTACAACTATGCCTTGATTAGCCATTCTTAACTATATAGGTGACAACTGTAACTTTGGTTTTCCCATCGCCTGCCATGTCTACTTGGTCAAGACATTCACTTCAGATCTGAGATGAAGAATGATCTCGTCCATCTCATAGTCTCCTATCTCTGCACTGAACTGCATTTCCCTGCCGGTTCTTTTGGAACTCCTAATGTTATGTACTGCACCATGTGTTATTCCTTTCTTACTACATGATTCGTACTGATTTATCAGTTTTTCAAATTCCATAAGAGTGTCTTTGTTTTTTAATAACTTGATGCAACTGTGTAGAAACTGCGACAACAAAAATAGATGTGTCTGGTGCAATGGGTGTCTGATCATATGCTAGTGGCATGTCTTCTATTTGTGGTTCTTGGCTGCGCAATGGGATCCTTGGTGAAGTAGGCGGTGGTTTTTTAAACATGTCCCATGCTTCTTTAAATATTTCTTTATTTTTCTGTAAGTTCAATGGAGGTGCTTTTCTAATCCCTAATGTTTCTCCATGGTTCTTCTTAGGATCAGTTGTTCCAGAAGTCGAGGCTTCTGTGCTGTTTTCTTTTCCTGTATCAGCGCCACTTCCCGTTACTGCATTGACACTCTGACTTGTAGGTCTGTTTTTTGATGCAATCAACTGGATGTTAGGGTTTGGTGTTTTTGTTCTTCTCCGCTTCTGCATTTCTACCTCAAGCAAGAGGCAGTCTTCAATCAGATGATCAAATGATTTACAGTAGTTGCATGTGGTGCATGGATGAGTACATTCTCTTGATACATGACCTGGCTGGCCACAGTTATAGCATATTACCTGGCCTCGTCCTCTTCCTTGATTTTGGCCATTATTTCTTCCTCTCCCGCGATATCCACCACCGCGGCCTCTATATCCTCCTTTATCATAGTGGGTGTTCTCTTGCTTTGGTTAATTTTCCTCTTGGACGCGGTACATTCCAACACCTCGCATTGCTTCCATATCTCGCTTTCTTTCATTCATCAATTCATAAGTGCGATAGTTGGACTCATCATGTCCAACTGACTTACAGAAATTACAGTATAAGTTTTTAGGTGTCTTTACATTTTTTGTATCAGATAGAAGTCCTCGGGCCTATGTCCTTTGCTTCTACAAATTTCACACCACGGTGCCTAGTTCTGATTCATATTTATTGGGTTTGGTGCGCCAATGTTAAGATAATCTTGAAATAAGGGGCAATGTTCTCTAGTGTGGCCCTCTCCTTTGCATCCTGTGCACCAAAATTCATGTCTCTGCTCCTTTCCATTCTTCATACTTTGCAATTCTAATGTCAAGGTAGCCAATTGGTTCTGGATCTGTATCATCCCAGAACTACTTTCTCCAATTGGTGAAGCTTTCAACTTCATCGCAATCTCCAAGGCCTCAGCTTGAGATACAACCTTTTGTTGCATCAGTGGTTGTCTGATATGGGGAAACATCACAGTAATGAACCATTCTTGATGATGTTGCGGAGCTATAACAAAGCTCACTTGGTCCAACAATGTTTTGAATTTTTGGTCAAATTCCCCGACCGATTCAGTAGGTTTCTGCTTGATTTCTTTCAACTCTGTTATGCACTGTGATTTTGATTTGGGCTTCTTAAACTCTGCTGCAATCGCGGTCTTCATGTCTGCTAAGGTTCTTGGCTATGCTTGAGAATAATTCATAAACAAATGCAGTGCTCTATCTCTAAAATTAGTGATGAGATGCACTCTTTTTATAGCATCATCCATAACTTGCTTGACACTCCACACGGGTTCACATAGAAACCAATGTTGATCAAGGTCTTCCTGACCCGTTCCTTTGAATGTCGCCAGTTTTATATCGTTATCTGTCATTCTCCTTCCGGATTGTGTACTATTCTGGGACTGATTCCCTGTGACAAAAGTATACACGGGCTGTTGGATTGTGCTAGGGACAGTATTCTGCATTATAGTCTGAGTCGTAGTGTTGTGAGCACTTGCTCCTGTGGTGTTACTAGTATTACTGATCTATGCAATGGGCTACGCGACACTCGCAACGGGTGGGTTCTGGACTGATTGATTCTAAGGTGTAGTACACTGAATTGTGGTTGATAACTGGGTGTTCATATTAGTGAGGTCACATGGAATTTCGGTATCTATACGGTTTCTAGATTGTCTGGGTTTCTTCTCGTTAGTAAGCTTGTATCTCTTTCCACTTCTCAAAGTATGGTTTTCTTCGTCAGAATCAATGTATGTATTCTCTACCATGACAGATTTAGAACTATTGTTGCATTCTTAAAACACCTTTCTCAGCTAAAAGCATTTTAATGTATAGACTGAGGCTTTTCAGGACCTCTGAATCCTTCGAAAAAGTATGCTTCAGCTTGGCTATAGGACTTCAACGTATCTACAGCGAACTCAGTCACAAATCCTTCTAGTATGCTATCAACCCATAAGTCAACTGCTCGTGACAGTGGGCTGTCTATATCTTTGAGCTATTCAGTAAGCTCCGGACTCCGCTCTGTAGGTACTCCGCCTTAGGAACAATTCTTTCTTTCTTCTAGGTGCGATATCCACTCGTGTAGCTCATTTGGAAACAAATCCCAAAAAAATTCGTGGATGTGCCTCCACAAGTATCTGTTCAACCAGTATATGTCTGATAAACACAGAATTATGTTTTATTTCTTTGCGAAATCTCTTTCAATCTTATCGCAACAAGCCCAGATCTCTTTCTTTTCTGGATGCCAACTGTCGGGCATTACTTTTCTGAATACACTAATGCATCACTGGTCTTATCACGGCAACGGAACCATTTGTTGGTCGCAACACTGTTCTAGAGGTTTTCCAATGTAGACCCAAGTACTTTGCGGTACAAGATACCAACAAAACCCCTATTCACCGGCCCTTTCGGAAACAGACTACAAGCAGCCTAAGGTCTCACCCGAGGCGAAGTTGAGGGGGTGGTTGCAGAAGCAGGTTTCCACAACCTTGTGATGTGAGTGTTTCAACTTGTGAATGCGTAGCACGATGACAGACTGCATACTGCGTTCAGTGGTTGCGCGAGGTCTTCTACTCTGCATTGAATGCCACAGTGAGCAAGGATGCTCGTGCATCTAGCGTATTCAACAACTGGGCACAGGGATTACTTCCACCCTACGATGATAAGTTATCAACAGCTTATCGTGCAGTAATTCTTATGGATCGGCACATCAACTAGACCGCGCGATGTGTTTATGAGACCTAATCACTTCTATTCAACTTTATTGGACAATCTTTAATTATTCATCGTTACTTAGACTAACAAACATCATAACTTGTGCAAATGAGTGAGATGTGCGGTGTTATATGCTTGATGTCACGATTCAACCTTAACACTTAAATGTGTGGATACCTCATAGATCCATTCATTCAAGGACTTATAGGTGCTTGACTGTTAACATTCATCCATACATGAACTACTAACATCTTATTCCATCCCTTCCATGGTGAATACAAATAAAAGTAAACACATATCAGATAACAGTAATTTTATGCATGCACTGTAAGTAACTTAAGTAAAAATAATGGCAGTCATACACAGCAATCACATAACACGAGGTTTAATGTGGTTCACTCCCCTAGATGGGAAGCTACATCCACAAGAACTGTTGTTTATTATCTTAGGAAAGGGTACAACAGTTCTTCGTCTACGCACTCAGCTGCAGACGCTCTTCTCTCTCTCTCTCTCTCTCTCTCTCAAAATTAGGTCTCTGTGCACTCAGCTGTAGAGCCTTTACAATGCTTCAATCTGACAGATCTAACAATATTCAATAACAATCAACAAAATAAAGAGTTAACCCTTTCCTTTACAAAATTGCCTTATTTATAGATCAAGACCCGTAGGTCATGTCTTTACATTACGAAGGCAAAACCCTTAGGTTTTCAAAACTGTCATGGTTTTCCCAAAACCGGACTACTAGTATCTAGCAACAGATCTTCTGTCACACGCATGCCAATAGGTTATTTCCACTAAGTTGTTCCTTATTTCACAGCCTTAGATGACTAGTTCGAGTAGTAGTAGTCTTCTATTTGTTGTGATTAGTCACCTACCTCCAATCTGCACCTACCCACTGCGTGGTAGTTATCAACGATCTTTGCCAAAAATAGGTCTTGTGTGACCTAACCAAAATAACTTCCTTCATCCATCCACGCTTTGCTTAGCTGGATCTCTGTCGACATGGCACATCACGGTGCTGTAATCCTCAAGGCACCGACCTCGTAGCCCTTCCGATACTGCGTTGCGTGCAACGTCGCAGAATATCAAAATTGTGTTGCGCTTCTCCTCGTAGCTTCCAAAACTAAATGTGTTCAAAATTTGACCTCCTTGGGCCAGGCCCAACATTATCCCTCCTTCATGCCATGGAAATTGTCTCAACCCTCAACATCAACAACCTTAAGTTTTTTGGAGAGTCCAAACACGTCATTCAAAAAATCAGGTATGGGATCCTTAAAGGTGCTCCTTGATGTAAAATAATTTACAGGCGAATCGCTCAGATAAGAAATCTCCCTGGGGTGTCCTATCTCCATGTCCTAAAGGAAAACAATAAGCAAGTGGATGTGTTATCCAACCAAGGTGTCAATCTTTCTCCTGGAATTTTGAAGTATAGTGATGGTAGAAAAAAATTAAGAGCATTCCTTAGGCCCTTTTGTCGAGCGGCGCGAATGAGAGGGTTATGTTTTGGTACACAGGGTACTCCCAAAATACCGAACACCTAGAGAAGCCACTTCACACAAACAGATCACAGATCAACACACCGATGTTTTGACATGGTTTAAACCCTCGAGAGGGAAACACTCCATGGCCTCGGCCAAATAGCTTCTACGGAGCAGTTTATTATGCAAAAGAAAGAAAGTTACAAATGAGCTTCTCATAATCGATCAACTAGACAATGACCCTCCATGCTCTTTAAATAGAGATCATGGACCAATCGGGTGTTAAGCCATGGATCAAGGGTAGGTATGATCTAAGAGAAGTTGAGCCGTCGGATCACACTATGTCTAGAACATATCGTGACCGTCGGATTAAATATTTACAAATGCATACTAAAGAAACACACTTTACCTAACGGATATATTACACAAGTTGATCTTAACTAGCTCCTAAGTGTCTAAATATCCTAACAGGTTAATGGTTAGTTTTGGCATTTATATCCTTAAGATGTCCCCAGCTGGGACGTGTGGGTCATCACATGGCCCAACCCCTTCATGTGTTATTGCTCACAGTGAACACACTCCAGCATTAAATGCATCTCCGGAAATCTTTATCCACTGCGGTCTCAGCATAGGCATTATGACGAGTCTCCCAAGAGACCCTATGAGCAGTGTTAGATCCTCCCCTGTGGATAATTTTCCTCCATGGTTCCAGGAAAAATTTGAGCACCTCTCCTTCTCGTCTCACAAGTATTTTTTGGCTCACTTTCACAGTTCGATGTAGAGGTTCAGTGCCCAGTCTAATACCACACTCCATTTGATTGGATTTTTGGAATATACAGCCCGTTCACATCCCTTTGCACAAGGTTCAATGGATAGCTTAGCAAATGCAATGGATTTCTTAAAATCCAGTGTAGAGGACTTCAAAAAACACCTACACAAGGTTTATGAGGCAGTTTGCTTGGGAATTAAATCCCAGAGAGAGTTGGCTGACAACATGAGATACATTCCATGGCAGTTTTCCTGCCAGGATTCGTGCATCGATGACCTGGAATGAAATTTGTTCGAGCTAATGGGGTCTGTGGATGTGATTAAGGAGGAAGTATTGAAGATGACCAGTATGTTACAATGAAGCCACTGTCAAGAATCCCCCTTTGTGCACTATATGAATCATATGGAGGAAGTGTTCGTCCAGCATCCACCATATGGGCAGCAAGGATCTGAGAACTAGATGGGTTGGTTCATATATACAATTCTGAATGTTTTTTTGTATTTGTTAAATTTCCAGTTTGTAAGGGTATATCCATCTTTTGCAATGATGAATATTAGGCAGCAGTTTAGGAACTATTATAGATCCAGGTTGGCCCTTATTTTGATCTCAACTGGAAGATTGTCTCTGATTTCAGGCTCTCTCACTTTTTGCAATGAATAGATAATGCACAACCTTTTATAATATCAATAATTTAACCCTTGACTTAACCCCCTATATGCTCTTTAGGAAAACATTCTAGTAATATTACGGTCTAAGTCTACATACAAATCTATCCACAAACCATAATTGTTAAAAACAAAAGTAGTATCTTTCATCTAAATCAGTTTGAAAATAGAACTCATTCACTTCCATAAGAGATCTGCATTCAAATATGAAGTTTAGTTGACCTTCTACTTGCTAAAAGAACTTATAAAGGCGGAACTTGTTAACTGCAAGATTTCTCATTATGAAATATAAAAGTTAACCCGGTAACCATGTGACTCATCATGTGATACCCAAATATGATAACATGGAAACAACAAAACTAGGCAAGCAATCACATATTGGGAGCTATTAAATATTCAATCCATAGAGGTTGTCTAAATGTTTTAGATACAGTAATGCTTGCGAGAACTAGAAGTGATATCATGGTCAAAATTTATTTTGAGGTGATTATTTAAGAGGCTAAGGATTCCATGCAATGCCACTTTGCTACAACCACAATATGTAGAGCAATGCTCTTGTTATCATGTGTATTCCTCAAATATACAAAAATAATAGATTGGAGAAGTTTCTTCCAAGGCCACGTGGGCTATACTAATCATAGGGCATCTCCACATGTTGGAAAATTAGGAATCTTGGAATTTTATCTTAGAGGTATGGATCCCTCATGTGTCTATGATTTTTCTACATTTCAATGGTAATCATATCTTTTGAATACATAGCCCAACATTTTCTCAAGACTCATGACCATGTCTTTTCCAACATACCCACAATGTGCTCTACCAAAAACATGTTTTATGATTCATATATGTGAATTTATCTCCCCATGGGAATTACTAGATGCATTTGCAAATACTTTAAAGCTATTGAGAAATAAAAGACCCAAATCCTTATGTTTCCAAAGAGAATAAGTCTTTGTAATTATGAGTAGTTCTCTTCTAGATAAGCGTGCTAGAGTTTCTATCACCCCAAAATTCAATGAGAAGGATCCATGATACGAATGAGTATTGCATGGATGGATCAGACACATGGTGACAGCAAGTAAATATAAAGAAGGGCATCAATGGAAAAGGTGAGTTAGAATATGGATGGTTGAGGTGAAATGAACAATCATTTGCTCGATGTCTTTCGAAGAAAAAAAATGTATACATCAAAAATATATTATGGTGTATTTTTTGAAAAAAAATTATGAATTTTTATAGATGTGGTGATTGTCCTACTAACATAATAATTTATTGATAGAAAGATGAATATACATGCTTGTTGGACCTTCCCCTCATCCTTTGTGGTATGTGTTGGCATGTCCGCATCCATCGTTCTGACCAACAAAGGGGCATATTTAGAAATACAGGTTTCTAATTTTTTCCCAATGGGCCATAATAAAAATTCATAAATAATAAATGCATGAGTGATTTGTGAATGTAAAACATGATGGAATTTAAATTTCTATCCACACATACACCATGCATAAACATGCATATTCATTACAAGAAGAAAATAAAAGCATTATGCATTCATATGCAAAGAGAATATTTATATTTAAACAAGAAGGTGCAAGCAACTAGTTGTGTAAGAGTGATTTTCCACCCAACCATCAGTATCAGCTACAAATACCACCCCCAAGCTGGGCTATGAGGTCACCATGGTGAAGGAAACACCTACAAGCTTCTCTCTCTCATCCCGCAACCCATTTTCTCTCATGCTTATCCAAACTTCCCACCTTTGAGCATTTATAGGGATCTCACTTAGCCATCCCATCCAAGGCACTCTTTTCTACTTCCCCACACAACACAAAGAAGGCATTCCCCTTCACTGCTCCATAGTTCACTTAGGAAATCCAACCCTTATAGTGCTTACTAGTCTGTGGAGAAAGATTCCAATTTGTTAAATGTTGTTGGAAAACCTCCTATAACCTTAATTCATGGCTTTTCAAGCATGCAGAAGTAGCAAAACATAATGGGTAAAGGTTCTTATCTTTTTCAACTTCTATGCTCACCTACAACCATTCTCTTTTCTCCGATTTCTGCAATTTTCCTTCACAATTCGAATTTCTAGTTATTTTCAGTCTAGTACTAATAATGACAATCGAATGAATAGCAAGAGGGAAACTCTGTGTAGTGTACAAATCTGCTATAAAATATACCTCTATAAAATGGATGATAGACTCCAAAGAAGATTAAAGGATGGGAAAAGACAACTAACATAACTTCTAACCATAGAAGAGAAGACTCTTACAATAGTCATAGAAGTATATTCATCCCATGCTTCCATAACTACATAAGAAGACTTCCCCTAACAACCTCACACATGCATTAAATGATTTGATTTAATAGTCAAAAGGAAGTAATTGGCTCATTTAAGGCATATGGTAGCAAATGGATGAGTTCTAAATTTGACACTTGGCAATAGAGGATTTAATCTCCCATAGGCCCCCTTTCCTCTTCCCCTCTAGTGGAATCATATTCCCTTTAGTGCTCACCCAACCATCTTGGACCATTTTATTATTTTTCCAACATAATATTTACATAGTTGTTTAAATTAACATGGCAAGCTAACCACATGGACCATTATAGAAATATTTGCATTATACATGCCTAGCCATTCACTAGTCAAGCCTTGTCCTTAAGCTCCGCACTATGAATCCATACTAGCATATTTACATCATTTACATAATTTGATTCAACACATTCCAAGTCAAAACTGGGGGTACTACATGCGTGAATAACAATGAACAATAAACAAGACAATAAACAATTGGATACATTATATTTGGCATTTTGGAATGGTTTCTACAACACAAAAAGTTTCATCTCCTCTTGTGTCTTATCCCACATTGGTTATGACCTCTATTCTCCACCAACATATAATTCCTAACATACAATGATAAATGTGTCAATGGTGTGTCCATATAAGTAGTGCCCCTCTTACCAACATAATGGTTTATTATTGCAAGCTTGCTTTCCCCTCCCCCACCAGACCTATTTTGGGGTGTATTGTATGGGTGTGTGTTTGAATATCAATGAATAATAAATAGTGACAAACTTCATGTTTGACATTTTGGAATAGTTTCTATGACTTGAAAATCTCCTCTCCCCTCTTCTCTCCATTTCCTTCTTGTGCATTTTGTTTTATCTTGTTGCGGGGCAAGGGAGCGTGCAGACTCTATAAGATTGTAACAGTCCTTACATGTTGTGAAACTTAAACCAATAGAGGTGGATTGTAATGCCCCATTGTAGCTAGGATCATGACTTGGGTTAAGAAATAAGTTAGCATTGCTAGGTTGAGAGATTGGGAATCCGCGTAATTGTTTTAATGCCAAAGGTTACAATTTCTAAATGGGTAGAGATGTTAGATTTATTTATTGCAATTGCACAAGGAGTTAGAATTTTCAATTATGATTTCACTTAGTTAAGAGTATTTTAAAATTACTATTCATTTGCAAATGCTTATGGAAATAGGATTTCATTTATGATTGCAATTGGGTTGAGGAATTGGTTTAAAAGATTATTTGTTTTAATTTAAATACAAGTATATTTACATAATGATGACTCATAATGGTTGGAAAGTTTGGGTAAGAGTATACTTGCATTTTGTAGAGAAACTTTGATGTGTATATCGAATTGACATAATTGGATTCTATGGGCTGCCCAAGATTGAAAAGGATTAAGTATAACGTGAGTCTTAGGTGCATAAAAACGTAGGATTTATATTAACTTTGAGATCAAGTTGTCTAAAGGGGGGTATTTCTATTTCTGGGCTTAGTCGTAGTGAGAACGGTGTCAAATAGATCAATTTGGATAATTTGTTAAAATGATGGAAAAATGATCAATTTTAAATGACCAGACACTAAAGGCTCCTTTTGCCGAGACTTCGATAGACAATCAATAAGGTGAAACGAATTCAGAATTTGAAAAAAAGATATCGATGTAACTAGCATGATGAGATGAACTCAATGACATGGATTTTGCATTATGACAACACCATTTATGAAAACTAAATACTAAATATTTGACTTTAACCATGATATGAAAACGGGAAATGAAACTTAGCAAACCTACCGAAAGGGTCAATTGAATGTGGTCTTGTCAAACAAAGTATGGAGACGACAAACACGGCGAGATGAATGCAGTGATGCTAATCATGACATGATGAAGTCTAAATGAAAAGACAACTAATCCTTAAGACATGACTCGATGAGATTATGACAACACATGATGTGACTTGGCAAGTCCACTGAAATGGTCATATGATAACGAGAATGATGAAATGAGGAAAGGACATGATGAGCTCCTTGACTCGGATATGATGTAATTGAGGAAAGGACATGATGAGCTCCTTGACCTGGACATGATGTAATTGAGGAAAGGACTAGGTTTTAAAATTTATTATGTTCGACTAAGTTGTTGTGTTTCGACACTTGGAATCGTAGCAAATTGGGAACCAACTTTATTAAAAATTGAGGGGTTTGGAAGAAGTGACTTATGTATTGAATATTTGATGATGTTATAGCCGCTCTTGATTTGGTAATTCATGATTGTAACTAATCCAGATCTTGGGGGCTGAGATCCAGAAGGCTTGAATGTCGAGAGAGAGAGGAGATTAAGCATGCAAATTTGTCATAAAATTCACATGAAAAACACTAATCTTGCATGAGAATAAGCATGAACAAAAACATATGAAGTGATTAGGAGGTGAGGCTCAAAAAGGAGCCCCACCTCTAAGACTAATTACCAATAAATCACTCAGATCTAATTAATCTCACAATGAACAATAGAAAATAGGATAGAAACCAAATGAGTAACTTCTTATTATGAGAAAGCTTGCTAGGCCTTTATATAGCATTACAAAATGGTCCGTTGGACAAAGTCAAAAGGATCTCGTTAAAGAAGTCTCTATTATTATAATAATAGATCTAACTAACCAACTAACTAAGTGGTGGTTGTTGGTTGTTGAATGAGCCTCTATTATTATAATCTAACTAACCAACTAGCTAAGTGGTGAAAAATAAAACAATATTAATGGAGAGGCGGGACTTTCCTTCACCCACATGGCTTTATGATGAATAAGAGATGGTGGCATCTCCATTTAGTTCTTTTATGATTAATGGGAGATGGTGGCTTCTCTATTTAATGTTTTTATGGCTTATACATCCGAAATTAGACCATATTCCCCCTAAAATTCGGATCATTCTTCTCTTCTTAGAAAATAATGGCCCCCATCATTTCACTCATACTACAAAGAGATCCATGAGTACAATGTACGAATTCCCAATGAATAGAAGGGTTTTGTGTGGTTGACCCATAACCGTGGGTTTGTGGTTGACCCATAACCATTTACATTAATCTTTTTTAAAGAAAAGCCAAAAAAATGGAATAATCATGACTTTGGGGGTTTTGAACATCCTTATGAAAATTTATTCATAACTTCTGCTACAGGTGATGAAATCCTTTTCCGTTGAAGACCCATTTGAGCTACTGAATATATCTTTCCGTCGGTATATGGTACATGTTTTGAGGTGCTTCATGGAGTGAGAAAATGCAGGCCGAATTTGAAGGACGTGCAGCCACGTTGGTTACAGATATGTGATGTTTCAAACAACCATATCTCATAAACCAGACAACGAAATGAGATTCCGCGAAATACCCATTTGTGATGACGAATTTTTTTTTCAAATGAGCTATAGTAGACCTTCTGAAACATCCTATAGAGTCTGTGGCACTTGTTCAAAGTTGACTGTATGTGCGGCCGCAATGTGTAAAAACATGTGCTACTTCAAACAAACATATCTCACAAACCGATAAACGAAATGAAAATTCATAAAATACCCATTTGAGATTACAGAAAATCCTTCGAAATGAGCTATGATAGACTCTCTGAAAAATCTCGTAGAGTCCAGAAACTCTCTTTAAAGTTTGTTGAAAATGTTGCAAACCAATGGATGTAGCAGATCCATGTATGGATGTAGCAGATCCATATTCATGTATGGATGTAGTGAATCCATGTATGGATGTAGCATATCTAGATCAATGTATGGATGTAGTGAATTCAGATCCATGTATGGATGTAGCAGATCCAAATCCATGTATGGATATAGTAAATCCAAATCAATGTATGGATGTAGAAGATCCATATTCATGTATGGATGTAGTAGATCCAGATCCATCTATGGCCCAACAAATGGATTTCGATCGTACCAAAAGGAAGTTGTTGATTGCTGCAAATATTTGAAACCCGTAGAATGCTTGAAACCCTTGTTCTGATGGAGAGCATACCTGCTTTGATACCACTTATCCGAATCTTGGGGGCTGAGATCTGGAAGGCTTGAATGTCGAGACAGAGAGAAGATTAAGCATGCAAATTTGTCATAAAATTCACATGAAAAACACTAATCTTGCATGAGAATAAAAATGAACAAAAACATATGAAGTGATTAGTAGGTGAGGCTCAAAGAGGAGCCCCACCTCTAAAACTAATTATCAATAAATCACTCAGATCTAATTAATCTCACTATGAATAATAGAAAATAGGACAGAAACCAAATGAATAACTTCTTATTATAAGAAAGCTTGTTAGGCCTTTATATAGCATTACAAAATGGTCCGTTGGACAAATTCAAAAGGAGCTCATTAAATGAGTCTCTATTATTATAATAATAGATCTAACTAACCAACTAACTAAGTGGTGGTTGTTGGTTGTTGAATGAGTCTCTATTACTATAATCTAACTAACCAACTAGCTAAGTGGTGAAAAATAAAACAATATTAATGGAGAGGTGGGACTTTCCTTGACCCACATGGCTTTATGATGAATAAGAGAGGATGGCCTCTCCATTTAGTTCTTTTATGATAAATGGGAGATTATGGCCTCTCCATTTAATGTTTTTATGGCTTATACATCTGAATTTAGACCATATTCCCCCTAAAATTCGGATCAGTAACTTACCAATTTGTATCTTATCTTGAGGGAAGGATAGCCGAATAGATTTGAATTCTTACTTGGATTTTGTTGTCCTAAAAGTTGATTAGATACCTATCGGGTGGCTATTGATGCGATCTAGATTATTGTTTATTTGGATACCACAGGTCCTTGTGGATGACTAGGATGTGTTAGAAATCTAAGTCCATATTGGCCATTAGTGAAAAGTAAGATGGGATTTACATTATGTGAAATTACTATGGAATTCTTGAGAATGTGTTAGAACCACGATGGATGAAATATAAAATCAGTGGTGGTATAACCACTAGTGCTTATGACCATGGTTGTTAAATGAAAACAAAAGTAAATGGCAGGAAGACAAGAATATGAACAGAAAGTGAAACTGACTTTGAAGGTAGCGAAAATTAACTTCGGGACGAAGTTTTTTTCCAGTGCTTCCTCAAAGTCCTTGCCATAGGGAGTAAAATCGTCCATAAAGACTTCCATGCTATCATTAACTAATTCAGAGAATATGCCAATTACAGCTCTTTGGAACGTTGCTGGTGCATTACATAAACCAAAGGGAAGCACCCTGTAGGCAAACGTTCCCCAAGGGCAAGTGAAGGTGGTCTTATCCTGGTCCTCAAGAGCAATCTGAATTTGGCTGTACCCGCTGAACCCATCCAAGAAGGAGAAGAACTTCTTCCCTGATAGGGTATCAAGTACTTGGTCAGTAAAGGGCAGAGGGAAATGATCCTTTTGTGTAGCTTTGTTCAGCTCCCTATAATCAACACAGACTCTCCATTTACCATTTTTCTTGGGCACAATTACAAGTGGGGAAACCCACTCACTATCTGAAATAGGGTAGATAAATCCTGCTTCCAAAAGTTTCTGGATTTCCTCCTTCACTATATCCCTCAGATTAGGGTTCATGCGTCGTTGGGGTTGACACACAGGTCGGGAGTCATTTTTAATGTAAATATGGTGAGTGCACAGATTAGAAGGGATACCCCGCATGTCTGTATACTCCCAGGCGAATGCCCCCTTATGTTCCTTCAAGAGACTGATTAGGTGCGTCTGTTCTTCTGAGGAGAGACCAGGGTTGATGTTCAAAGTTCTTCCAGGCTCTACCTCAATAGGAATACTTCTCGAGTTTTTCAAAACTGGGATTATGTTTGCGTCACCGACTAGTGCTTCCTCTGTAAGTTGTTCTTGTTCTTCCTTACCAAGGGTAATGTTCAGGATTTGATAAACTTCTTTATCCACTGAAGCAGGTTCGCTAATGAAATTACCGATGGCATCGTCTTCTGTTTCGTTTTTAAAAGTTAAGGCCTTCCCTATTGTTAATAGTGGCTGAACATCCTCCTCCTCTTCCTGCTCTATCCAGAGAGAAGTTTCAGCCTCTAAACTTGGCCGAGCTGGAGGATACAGGGTGAGGTTTTTAATCTCTGTACCATCAGATATAGTCATGGACCCAGATCGACAGCTGATGCAAGCATCAGCTGTGGCCAACTAAGGCCTCCCCAGGATCAATGGATGTCCCCCCAACTGTGATTTTGGTTGCAATATCAAAAAGTCAGCAGGGTATTCCCATGAATCTACTGAGATGACAAGGTCGTCCAGAATCCCTTCGGGTCTAATGGTGGATCTGTCTGCCAATTCTAAAATGGTAGGGGTCGGCCTAAAATTAGTGAGTCCAAGCTTCCTCACAGTCTCAATTGTTATGACATTGATCGCTGCTCCTAAGTCGACTAGCACGTTGGGTATCTGCGTTTGTCCTATATGTACAGTGACAGTAGGATTGCCAGGGTCGTCATACTTGGTCACAGGGGTTTTTCCTATTATTAAAGCAGATAAATTCCCTATGACGTGGATAGTGGGAGGGTCTCTAGGTTTCCTCCCTGGTTTCTTAGTGCACAGGTCCCGAACAGTTTTAGCATAAATAGGCACGTCTTGAAGGGCTTGCAGAAGGGGGATTTTAACGTAAAGATTCTTCAACTCTCCTAGGAGGTTGAACTGAGGTTGCCCCCCTATTTTTGGTAGCATTAGTCTCTTAGGGTATGGTGGTTGCCTTACCAGCTGGGTAGGCTATGTATTATCTGATTTCTCATTTAATGTTTCAGCCGTCCCATCTAAGGGATGCTCAGCACCTTCAGTGATAGGAACCGGATCGGATGGATGCTGTGAACTCTCTCCTTTTTCATGCACAGAAGGTGGAATATCTTCTGTAATTACAGGTTCTATTATCTTCCCAGATCATGGACGAATATCATTACAAGGTACAGGGGAGAGAGAGTAGGCCGGCATATTGACAGTTTCCAATTGATGGACTGTTTTATTATTCAGGTTAGGATTAGGTTGGGCAGGCAGCTGAGGCCGTATTGGTATATTAGGAACAGGATTATTCTGCAGTTGCAGCTGCGACTGCTGAGGTGGGTATTGAGGATATTGAGGAAATTGAGGGAATTGAGGGTATGGAGGAGAATAAGGTGACTATTGAGGTGGGGGTGGTTGAGGGAACTGGTTTCCAAGAGGGAAGTTCCTCCACCCAGGAGACCACGACGTAGGTTGATGTGGTGGCTGTGTCCAAGGACCCCATGAATTAAAATTTTGCATTGCAGGCTGGGGAGGATTCCACTGAGCATAATTTGAAGGGAATTGTGTATTCACATTTTGCATATTATTACTCCAATTGTTCATATTATTCAAAAATGGAAACGAGTCCGGAGGCATACCTTGATTTCGAGGCTGCCAAGGTTTCTTCTGCGCAATGAAATAAGCTGATTCTACTTCTGGAGTTGATGCCTGCAGAACAGCCTTCACTTGAGGAAGTGTGGGACATTCCTTCATGTCATGGTTCAGCTCACACAGCTGACATACTTGTATTTTGTCAAGAGGGCATTCTTTCAGTGGATGATTCTTTCTACATCGGGGACAGAACACACCTAGTGTGAGATCCTCCACTGCCTATTTCTGTTTGGCCTTCAGGACATCAATCTCCGAAGAGATGGAGCTCATCATTTCTGTTTAAAAATTTTCAAGGAGATTGCCTATCTTTGCACGTGTAGCTCCTCCATTGGATGACTTCTGAGTTCTGTCGAAGACATCACATTCCAGCTTATCTCGTTTATCCCGCTTATTATTCCTGGAAGATCCCCTAGAGTATCTCTTACATAATTCCACAATCGTCTCAAAGGGTTCTTTGGAGATATCTCCCTTTCCTAACAGATTTAACATGTCTAAACAATCATCCCTGATCCCTCAAAGCAAGATTATCTTGAGCACGTCCAGCCCCATGTTCGTCTGCCCAGCTCTTTGCACATTGTACAGCAGCCTTTCCACAAAATCCTCCAGACTTTCATCCTCCTTCTGCACCATCTTGAATAATTCCTCTCTTTTGTCCCTGGTGTTGCAATATTCTTGATATTTCTCCAGGAATACTTGATTCATTTTATTCCAATTAGCAACAGTTCCTCCTCCAAGGCTCATGAACCATCGTAATGCATTGTCCTTCAGGGTGGCGGGAAAAAGTTTTAGCTTTTGGGCATCTGTAACATAATCATAGTTGCGACAGAGGATATCAAATTCAAAAAGGAATTCATCTGGATCTTCTGCCGCCCTGCCATGGAAGCGAGGCAACACCGATGGTGAAATGTTCTTCATAGGGGCTGTCCCTTCTAGCTGCTGTATTGGAAATTGTAATGTAGCCGTAGTTCCTTCTAGCAGGGAGTAATTTTCATGATGGTATTCTACCACTGCCTCTTCCTCTTCGTTCTCATGTCTGTTATTCATCTTTTCTTCTGTATCCTCTTCTTCGTTTGTTCCTGCGTTCCTTTCCTCAATTGTAATAGCTGCGTATTCTTCAGTTGTAACAGCTGCGTATTCTTCAGTTGTAACAACTGAGTATTCCCTAGTTGTAACAGATGTGTCCGCTGTACCTTCCTTAGCAGGGGTGAATGAGGGAGTCACGACTGCTCCTGTATTCTCCACCGTGGACGTTGGCGTTCCAAAATCAGCAAGGTTTCGTCTGATAAGAGTTTCTTGATGACGAGCCCTGGTGGACGAATCAGTTATGTCAACAAGATCATCGATGAATGTTCTTCTACCTAATTGTTGTCCTCGACCATGACCCGAACCACCTGCGCTGTTAGTAATTTGTGGGGTTTTGGGAGTTGGGAGGTGATCGCGTTTTACCCTCCTTGTATTCATGCGAACCAAATCATTTCAGCAAAGAAAAGACTGACTAGAAACAATTACCAGATGCAACTAATGATCAATGTTTAATTTTTATCCTTCCCCGGCAACGACGCCAAAATGTCAAGCACCCTATATGCAGATAAATTATCACCAACACACAGAGTATGCGATATTTATTGTCAACCCGAGAAAGTCTTTTATTTCAAAGGATAGATGCACAATATATGCTTAAACATCAATTCATTATAATTACCTACTGTTATCTTCTAACAACTATGTTCATCTCAAAGATCTATGCAATCCCAATTGCCTTCTAATTGTTACACTTCAATTCCTCTCTATCATGCATCAATAAGAAATGGTATCAGATCTAATCAATAATTGCAGGAAAGAAATCTCATTCATATTCTAGAACAATCACCTGTCTGATCTAATCACTCTGGAAAATCATAAGGCATAAACTGAACATTAATCTAGAAATCCAATTGCAAAGGATTGAGTCAACTGTTCTAAGAAATTGAATTGCAGAATGGAAATCAACAATCATAACAGAAAAGATAATTTGCAAGGGATTATGGGATCACAACTTAGCTACAAGATGAACAAGGATGTGTATAATTATCACGCAAATTGCATAAAGTCTCTACTCAGTCGACTGTCACTCTGTATTACTTGCCAAATTCAAGGGAATCTAATATTAATTGTACTGAAAATCCACACCATAAATGTCGCTGCTGCATACAAAGGAAATATCATAAACAAAGCATCACACAACAATGAATTCAAAATCCTATTTTAAATCAGCAATCTCTGTGGAAGACGGGCCCAACCTTCACACAGAGACGCTGGCTGAACAACGCAAATTCTTTTAGCTCAGAAGCAACCCCTTATATTAACAGAAGAATGAGTGCACAGTTTTGCTCGGCTGCTAATACAATGAAAATGATTATCTGTTGTTCAACCCCTGGGTCGAGGCAGCTCCCCATATTTATACATATAAATCATAACATCAAATCCTATAATCGGGAAGCCATGAAGATCTCTGATCTTCAGGTGCCCTAAATAACTAGCTGTTACAATCATGGCAGAACAGAGACATCAAAATATGAGGAAGTTATCAATTGACCCAAGAGTGGCGATCCTTCCAGATCACAGCTTGACTCGAGCAACAACATACTCAAGATAGAGCATTCTGTTACAGCTGCCCTGTCACAGTTGTGCCTTAATTTGATGATTTGAGCCCCGAGGACCCCTTTACAAGCAACGAACATCCCTTCTTTCACGACTTGTTCAGCCCCGATCTTCCTGCAGTCCATTTATCTCAACTACCTTCATAAATCGTAACATGTTAGCACAATTAAGAGATGCACAGCTTTAATTATCACAATCATAAGCATTAATAAGATAAAACAATGATTAGTCATACCTTGGTAATTTGGGGAAATAAAGTGAGGACAACAGGTCTAAGTAGCATGATAAATGGTGTAAGACAGGGGCAGGAAAGATGATTGAAGATGATTAAAAAGGGACAATTCTAGGCTCAACACCCGCCTTTGACCAAGTTTGACTGACTAGATTTTGAGGGCACTTGTTTTGAAGTGACCCAGCTTAATAAACTTGAAAAATGTTTTATATTTTGAATAAAAATTGTTGACTTCCCAGCAATGATTGTGTTCAATAGATTGAGAAATTTGAAATAAATTTTATGTTATGAATAAATGAAAATGATGCTTTCTTATTATGTAGATGTGAATACATGTTGTTTATTTATTAGCAATGAATAGAAATGAATAAAGCATAATTATATTTTATATTGTGCCGCGCTTCTAATGTGCGCTTTGAGTGTGTGTAGTGGCAGGTAAAATGACTTACCGACTGACTCTCAAATGGAAATAAAGGGGGTCATAAAGAATGGGAAAACACACATAAGCATGCAACGAATAACAATCAACTCTTAAACATCATTCCACGCATGAGTTGAAATCCCTGTCCACTTTACTTGGGTAGTGTGTGCCGTACGGGTAAGCCATAACGATTTGGTCATGTACGATGAAGTTGAGGGGCACAAAATAAGAACGACCTTATTCCCCATCCGCCATTAGTCTCACATAGAATGTAGCAGATTGATTATGGTAATGATTCCTAATCACTACATCACACTCCCCACACGAGGACAAGAATAAATTATTTGTCGGAAGGACCATGGATGTGGTACCTAGACAATGGAGAGAAATAAACTATATGCATGCTTGCACTAACACATAGATATACATTTAAATTGTTCATGTATTAAAGTTTAAATTTGAGAATAATTCAATGGAAAAATATTTAAATTTGAGCAAATATTGATGGAAGATATTTTGAGATAGACTTCATGTGCACCTGTTGATTTAGGGAGATATGCATTAAATAAAAATATCAAATATAAATAAATTAAGGATATCTAGATTTGGAGCAGATTTAGAATGGGAGATATTTTTGAGTTAAACTTCACTTGCACCCACAAATTTGGGGATTGGGATCTAGGATAAAAGGACAACTAAGAGTAAATTGTAGAACTTGTGTGCACCCTCATGTGAAGGTGACACGTGGTTGAAGGAGAAATAATATTGAAAGAAATTAATATAAGAATTAATTTTGCATGGAACAACACATGTCATTAATGATCTTTCTATTTAAGAAAGAAGGAATGGAGAGGAAATGACCTTTTTGCTCCCTAATGCTGGATGGCTTTTGTAATGAAAGTTTGAGAAACCGTGTGTCTATGTGAGTTTGGCTTGAGAAATACCTTGGTGATTGGGAGATCACGACTAGGTATTTGAGGCTTGTGTGTTATTCTTTGTGACCCCCAATAGCTCGAGGGACTGGGAGGAAGAATACTACTCCTAGTATGGTAGGGAGGTCAACCGAGGAGTCAGTCGGAACATGTGCAAGATTTGGTTCGGTGCAGAACTGTGCATACCTTCGGCAACATCTACGACAACTGGATCAACCTTCGGAGATCAGGTTCATTTCAATTATTTTATTTAAGTTTTGTTGAAATTTTCTTGAAGGTATTATTGTTGAAAAAAAAAATTATATGCTGCAAGTTATATTGAGATATGGTAAATGGATAAATGTTAAGTAGAGTTTTAGATAGGGCTTCAGGTCGGGCCCTACATGGATCCATAGTAATCATTGCATCTCCTACAAGAAATTTATAAATTAGCTACGATATATATACATGCCTTCTACTTGTCCTCCTACCATAGTAGGTGTGGCATCTACTACACCATAGTCCCAAATTAGTTGTTAGAGGTATTTCCCATCTACTTGTCCATTGGCCTCTCTTTCATGGATTATGTGACATATGTCTTGAAATTGTTCTACGATAATCAACAGACACAAAAATTTGATGTTTTACTATGGAAATGTGTACTTGGGTCTAGACTTCATACTTCATTGTTATTAATTACTATATCCCATATGTAAATATACAATGTGAAAATGAACAATTTATATATTATAGATTCCTAACCCTTAACAAACACTAACATTTGCCTGCATGGGGTGGCTCTTTGGCGGTTCAGTTGTTATGAAGTCACAGTTGTAAATAAAGGTCACGAGTTCCAATTACACCTGGCTTTACCCGTGTCCCATGCTTGCGGGGTGTGTGGGGCACCTGGAGGTATAGTGGTAGCGGGATTGGATCCCTGGACCCCGTGTCACGCGAGTACCAGCCCAGTCTCCAGTTGCCGATTCTCCTAATTACAAAAAACAAAAAAAACAAAACAAACCAACACTAACATTTTATGTTTTGATATGACCTGAAAGCTTAACTTCATACTCTAATTGTTAGTTAATATATTCCCCATATAAATAGTTAATATATTCCCCATATAAATACACAATGTATGAGAGGATGATGTAAATGTTCTACATTTTAGCACCTCAATAAACACCAACTAAACACTAAACACCAACTTTATACTTGTGTCATTTCTCTTTTAAGTTTTTTTAACAAGTCTTAGCTATTTTTATATATATTAACACGTGTTTTTTTAAATCACTTTACACATTAATAAACAAATAATTTAAAATAATATAAATAAATAAAAGTCTTATACATCAATCAATCACTTTAGTCTATAACTAAATTTAAAATTATTATTGTTATTATGATGTGAATATAATATGTAATATTATATTTTTTCGAAAAAATAACTAAAAAAGTATCATACCTTTTATAAAGAATATGATACCCAATATGATAGGAAATTAGGTTCCAAAAAGAGATGGTGCTCAATATGACAGTAAAATAGGTTCCAAGTCCACTTAAGGATAAAGCAAAGATCCATATCCCTTGACAGTGATACTTTGATATTCATACTTTAATAACAATCATAATCATATCTTACTTATTCCAAAACCGCCCCCCAAAGAAGGATATATTGCTCATCCCAAAGAATGATATCTTACTATGATCAGTTTTTATTTTTGGAATTTAATATACATTCTACATTCCAAACATATTTTATTATTAATATACATGTGTTTGTGATGAGTTTTTTTATTTTTGGATTTAAATGAAGAATGCTAATGAGGAATATGCCTTCAATTCCAAATAGATTTTGTTATTGCTTAAATAAACCAGAAAACTTACCTGTAAGAACAAGTCATAAGTATTTTAATCGCATATTATTTTTGTTTTTTAATTTATTTAAGTATTTTAATCGTATGTTATTATTTTTTTTTAATTTATTTGAAATATTAAAATTATAATTTGTAAATTTTAATGGATATTATGTAAGATAGTTTATTAAAACCATTCCTAAAATATTATTATTAAAATTATGCTTTATTATAAAATAATTATTTATGGTAAAATCATGATATTAATATTATAGTGTTTTTTGGTAAATAAGAGATATAATTTTCTTTTAATTATAAATAGAGAAACGAAGTACAGTATTCATAGGCATTGCATATTTCATCCTGGTTCTGGGAGACATCGGACTGTAAAACAGAGTCTGAAATATAAGGATGCTCATAGCAGTCTTATAGTAATTGACAAAAATTTGGATAAGCTGACTAATAGTGCTACATTTAAAACTAGAGTCGACTGAACCTATGCTTGTGCTACTGACTATAGATATGGCCAAAAGGATGAGACTTGCATAATTCCAAAAAAAAACTGGGAATCATGTTGCGATTGGAGTTTGCAACACACTGCCTATGTTGGGTTGTCATCGATAATGATGGACGCATCATTTGTGTCGTCAGCAGATGAAGAGCCACGAGTCTTCTGAAAAACCACACGCTACCCCATGATGTCGACCTTGCCATCCATTATGGCGAATAGCCTGCATTGTTCTTTCAGTTACTCAATCTTGCTTTTGATGGCTAAAATGACCTCATTGTGCTCCCCGAAGAGTTTGTGCATCAACACCTTTGTAACCCAGTGAATCACCATTGAGAGCTCATAGAGCATGACTCGGTTTTTGGAGTCCCCAAGGTTCTGTATCCAGTCCACCAGAAAGTGTGATGTTGTCGATTCCTAGAGAACCGGGCTATTTTAAATCAATTCCCTTGTGGAAGAGCCACCTTCGCTTTCCCCTGTTCACCATATGTAGAGTCGGTCAACAAAGCAGGGAGTCTTGGAATGAATTCAATCCTCAACTTGCATCCAAATCGAGTCAAGGCTGAATTCAGACGTCGTGCATCTTCCTGCAATCCTCCAAAATCCTTAATTCTTCCATCAGTTGAGCTCTTTCTCTCTTTTGGCTCTCCAAAATGTTTCCTAACAGGACCTTCTTTGTCCAATAGGTGATTAAAGAGCACTCATAGAGGACCTGACGAGCTTGAGATTTCCCCAGGTCCTTAATCCATTCAGCTAGCCTCTGATATTCCTTCACCTCCTAAAAAATAATTGTATCCTACCATATTTTTGCTTTGAGACGCTCAATCCTAGCCTTACAGTGCATCGAGGTATAGCTCCTATAGAAAATTGCTTCCTACATTGTGTGACGCTGATTAGTAGTCGGTTTCCTCATCCATGCTTTTCCTCTCTTGACAGATTTAGTTATGGCCATGGTGAATTTCTGGCTGCTCTTAGACTTATCGTTCCCTCCAGCTTTCACTCGGTGTTGAACCAAAATAAGCATGAAGAATCCTCCACCACCCTTGTTAATAATGAAACCAAATGTGGTCATAATTGGCAAGGTTGGCATCGCATGGATGAACTCCATGTTCGACATAGTGTTGTACCCCCCTCGTCCTTGCTTTGCTCCACACAATCTATCTGCGTACCTTCACACAAACCGATAAAGATTAGGATTAGAAGGAAGGAGAGGATCAATAAGAGAGAAAAAAACTATAAAGGAAAAAGTTTTTAATAAAAATCAATGACATAATTACACAATATTAAACCTATCTACCCATCCATCTAGTTTTTTAAAATGCTTAGGCTTATCTATTTTTCTCCTTTTACGCAGCTTTAAAAAAATATACACTAAAACAAAATTATTTATAGTAAAGAAAATCTGAAATAAAAAAAAAATGGTACCCAAGGATGCCCTAATTTAAAAATATTAATAACCTATATACATCAATAATTGTTATACATGATCATTTGTCTTCAAAGAGATGCTTTGCGTCATTTTCCACTATACAGTCTATATTTAAAACAAAAAAATACTAGAAATACACTTTTAAATATATTAAAGAAAAAATGGGATGATTATATCAGACCACTATATCATTCAAATATACATTTGTCTGATGCTGCGGATAGATTGGTTTGGTCGTGGGATGTGGTTGGTGGCAAGGTTACTGCTAAATTGGCATATGATGCATTATTCGTTGAGAATCAGACTGTGGTTCGTTGGTGGAACAAAACTATTTGGAAACTTGTCCTACCCCTCAAGATAAAATGCTTTGTCTGGCTTGCGATGTGGAAAAAGATCCTAACTTGGGATAACCTTTGCCGTCGGGGATTCTGTGGGCCGGGTTGGTGCACCCTTTGTTGCTCTCAGGAGGAATCTGTTGACCACCTATTCCCCACTTGTCAATTCGTCCGGGACCTTTGGATCCAAATTGTAGACAAATCTGGTGTGAATTTCAGCTGGAACCATAATTCACTATGTGAATGTCTTGAGGCGTGGTCTCATGTATCGGCTGGTTGTTCAGAACTTCCATACTTTATGATTTGGGAGGTATGGAAAGCTAGGAACTCTCTTATATTTGAAAATAGGACTCCTTTCTGTGATGGGATTTGCTATAAAACTCTTGCAGCACACAAAGAATTTATCTCCATCCATGCCGATGGTGGTGGCAGGAACGGTCTGAATAAGAGAAATCGTTTGGCACCTCCGGTGCTGACTTTCCCATGTGGATTTTTCGATGGGGCTGCTATGGGTCGTCATGGGAGGGGTGGTGCGGGTGTTGTAATTCACATCTCATGCAGTGTCTCCATTCATATCTGGCTAAATCTGGGGATTGGCATCAATACGCGAAGCGAATTATGTACTCTTTGGCTTTTACTGTTCTATGCACGTTTGAGAAAGATCACTTCTCTTGTAGTATTGGGTGATTCTTTATCTATTATCTCTTGGGCCCGTGGCAGATCATCACTCAATGTACTACTTCTCTCTCACTGGATGGATGCAGCTCGTAAGCTTATCTTGGATTTTGAATTGATACATTTTGAACATGTATTCAGAGAGGTTAACTTGGAGGCGGATATGCTTTCCAAGCGGGCTCTTACCTCTCAAGCCGGGGTCATTATGTGGCAGGAGTGGCAGGAGGATGCTCTGTTTTCTCACGGCTCATATCATTTGCATTGGACTTGAGGCCCTTGTCTTTACTTATACTCTTTTTGTATATACTGTTTTATGCGGACTTCTTAATTTTTGTCTTGTAGTTCTATGTGCAAATCCTTGAAGGTACAGGGTCCAACGACTTGTTGGGCGTATTCCATACATACCATTTTTTGTGGCACTTATTACAGCCTCTTATTGATGTTGTTTTCGGTATTTATAGTATAGTTGATACATGTTTTTTGATGCACATGGTGGATGACCGTTGAGGATGACTGTATATGAGACATAATATATATTTTTTGGTCTATTTATATGCTCGGATGACTGTATATTTGGTTATATTTCTGGACTGGACGATGGATGATCATGGAACATATGGCTCTTGATATTTTGGACTATATGGTTATGGTTGATGATTCTTTGTCACTTGATGACAATTGGCCCTATCTGATAGGGATATGTATTTTGTATGATCTGACAGCTAGCTTTATTTACTATTTCACATATTAATAGTAAGTTGAATTTTTCAGTGAAAAAAATATATTAAAGAAAAAAAAAGATAATATATCTCATACCATGTCACAAGGTTCCATCTTTCCTTATTGCGTATAAAGAATAATCTTCAAAAAGTGCACCAAAATGTAATAATTTAATATCCATTACCTTGTAATTTTAGGACGTTAAATAGCTTTTTCCCTTTAAAATATTTTAGGATGTTATGTAATTTTTCCCATAGACAACACATCTCTTTGCGGTAATGACATGTATTATGTCCTTTACTACAAATATAGTATAAATAAATAAATAAGTAAAGTAACCTCATAATTTCATTTTTAAGTGGAATTTAATAAAAAGGTGTTTTTAGTTTTTAGTTTTTTAGGATAGATAAAGAGGAATAATTTTAAGAAAATTTTTAAATGTATAATAAATGTTTTGCTTTATCTCCTGTCAAATTATTAAATCGACGAATATTTTAGGATGCTATGTAATTTTTCCCATAGACAACACATCTCTTTGCAGTAATGACATGTATTATGTCCTTTACTACAAATATAGTATAAATAAATAAATAAGTAAAGTAACCTCATAATTTCATTTTTAAGTGGAATTTAATAAAAAGGTGTTTTTAGTTTTTTTGGATAGATAAAGAGGAATAATTTTTAAAGTGGGATGAACATTTTATAGGTCCTCTTAATTACATCGAAGATGTTTCTTAAAGAAGCAACATGTCTCTAAAAACTCTTTGCAAGACTAGTCGATATTTACCTTTTCTTTGTGAAAACTACTTGTCTTGTGTAAGATGTCGATTGGAAAAATTTCAATTTAATAAATATTATTTGATGGGAATTTGATCCACAAATATGTGGAAAAAAAATGGTCCACGAAGATAAGGCATGGGTAGTAGTAGAGAGAGCAAAGATTAATTCTAAATTAATTCCAGAGTTGCAAAGACATGTTGGGGTTTGGGCTGGAGAGTCATCGGATTCAAGGCACCCATAATGTACACCACTTTTTCAAACAACTTATTTGGTTGCATCTATTCCTCAATCTTATGTTGTTGTAATTGTTTAGTCATTTCACCAACTTGTATGTGTATATCCTATGAAATAGAATTTATTTGCAATACTTAGGAATTTTTATTATTATTATTATATGTATGTGTGTGCACGTAAGTGCAACACATAAATTTTAAGAAACTTTAGATGTATCATGTTAAATATAATGACAAATTTTGAATTTCCTTAAATTTAGTGAATATATTTAGGGAAAACAAGAAAATCGTGAAAGAACCATTTTGAAAATAGAAGACAAAGTGAAATACATGAGAAGATCACAACGCTAATTATATAGACCAAAATACTGCAAAATTATCCGTTATTTCCTGAGTTGTAGAAATAGCAAACAACAAAAAACATCAAAGTTTGGCCAAGAATATGTCAAAATGTAGAGTAGAAAAGGCAAAGTTCAAAATTCAAAAGAGAAATGGCTGACCTTTGTGTGATATTAAACCCCAATTCGAGCAATGATATAATTTCAATTTATGCACTATGATGTAGTTGACAATATCATTTAGAACATGTCTGACATCTGGTGACTTCTACTAAATTATGAGGCAAACGTAGCAGGGATTGTATTTGTAATCTAGATGGCCAGACAACTTGTTACATGTTGCATTAGAAATGGATGAACAACCATAGCCAACATAACTTGTTGGTTTCTCATTTTTTTAATAATAAAATATAAAATCATATCACTTCCACATCATATCAAACAACACCATAGAATATAGATCTATTAATTTGAAAATGGAACAATACAACAATATGAATATATTATTTACGTTTGTAGTGTCTCCTTCACCATATATCAAATCCTCTTTCCCTTAGCCACATGCACTAATCCCTTATTGATAGCCATCTAAGGTCTCTTTATCTCATGGAGGAACCAATCCAATGATCCTTTGATCTCCACTCACGATCCCTATGCAATTATAAAAGTTGATTGATAACTTCTCCTCAACGATGAAGACATGAGCCTTAGACTACTTTCACTTCCTCTAAATTATTCCAGAACTTGGATGCTTGATATCACTTTATCTATATGCTTCTCTTAGCAATGGATCTTCCATTTATAAGCTAATCAGGTGATAAGGTCAAAGTCAAGAGTTCATGCATGTCACACAAATGTCGTCCATGTGTGTTCTACACTTTTTGAGCTTTCTTTCCTGGTTTATGGATTTCAAGATGTGGTTATGCTTCTTATACAAAGCAACTGTGGTTGGTCATGGTTCTCCTTTAGAAGAACCACGAGGCTCGTGCCTTTCTTCAAGGAAAATCATAGCCATACATCAATCTCACAACCCCCTCACCCCTCCCTAGTGGATACATATTTCCCCCTCATTTAGTTGCATCCATAGCCAGCCCCTTAGTATTTTTATTACATGATATTTACATCATTTTACAATTTCCATGGCTTAATAGCACATGGATCACACAATGTCAAATACTTGCCTCTCAAAGTTGAGCATTCACTAGCGGGGCCTTGGCCTTGAGCTCCACGCTAGGAATTATACATCACATATGCACAATGTTTACATAAAAGCCAATATATCCTAAGGGTCAAAATGGGGACATTACAACTCCTTTCAACTTGCAATCTCTTTTATAATGCCCATCTTTACCACAATGACAACATTTTCTTGTCAACTGACTTGGAGATCTAGACCTAGTCTTAGATCTATCCCTTAAATTTGATTTTATACCATAGGAATTACCTTTTCCTCTTTCAACTAGTCAACCTATGACCATCAAGGCATCATTGGTCAATCCTTCCATGTTCTTCCATATCATCTCTTCTGACAATAGAGATGCAACAACATCATCGATCTTCAATGTGATGTCATTGCTTCCAATAGCCACGACGAATTTATCCCATGAATCTAGAAAAGAACACAAGAGGCTAATACATTTCTCTTCCTTCGTGATTTTAATATCCATAGATATCAACTGACTAATCACGATGTTGAATGCATTCAATTTCTCTATGACTAAGTCTCCATCATTCATCCTTAGAAGATATAACCTTTTTCAAAGAAACAACTTGTTAACCAAGGATTTTCGTTGGTACAAGTTCCCCAACTTATCCCACAGTTTCTTTGCAGTGTATTGTTCTAAGACATTCAACAATACAGTATCTGCTAAGCAAAGTTGGATTGTATTCCTTTCTTTCCTGTCGAGTTTCTTCCAGTCCTCCTTTGACATATCGGTCAAAGTTGATTCAAGGTCGATAGAAACCCATTCTCTCAATCTATGAGGAGATCCTCCATTTTATGCTTCCAAAGCTCAATTTTTTGTCCATTTAACTTTTCAATTTCTATCTTTGAACTTCCATCCATTTCCAACTAAGAATCATTGTTCTAGAACTCACACTGAAACTAGGTATACTCCAAATCCAAAATCCCAGAACAAGCCAAAAAAACCTCAGCAACAAAGGCATCCATTTGAATCCAAATATGGGTCGGATACCAACTGTTAGGAATCTAAGTACCTATTTAGTGATTATGCATAATGATTCTTACAGTTAAACAAAATTACACAATAGCACACAACATTCACATCGTACACATAAATTAGCCTGGAAACCCTTGACTGGGAAAACCAACAAACTAATGATCTTAATCACTCATCTATTAGCAATTCTCTTAACCAAGCAATTACAACAACGATTTTCTATATCGATATATCTCAATCATGAACTCTTACAGTCTCTCTCTCTCTCTCTCTCTCTCTCTACTCTTCTTGATTTTCATCACATCATATTTATAGATACAATACGCTAATTCACAATAACCAAATTAGTTACACCTAACTACTTCATTAATGGTGATCCATAACTTCCTAACAATTTTCAGTTGATCGTTCTTTTACACTCAACTTGACTTAGTCAACTTTGGTTGATCTCCAATTTGAGCTTCCAATCATCTTGACTGCCCGTCAAATTCCTGATATTTGTTGTGCCACTAGACTTATAGCTTACCTATCAAGGTTGGTATCTTATTGACGATCAATCAACCTACCATCGAAATGTGTACTAGTTGACTATTTCTTAGTCTACCCATTGACCAAACTTCAACCATCTATCGAATTTAACTTCTATCAATTGTGTTCAACCTAGTCGACCATTGACGATTTCATTGAATTCCATGCAAAGTATATAACACACCTCATAGGATTTTGATGAGGTATGACTACATGCCTATGGATTTATCATTTAATAATTGCAAATAGATAGCCCTGATCAAGGTTGTTATACATAAAATCCATGCCCATTTGTGGCTATATATGGTAATAGTCGCATTCGCCCCATAAAAATCCAAAAAACATAAAAATCTTCCTAAAAACTGAGCCAAATTTTCACTCAGGTTTTAGAAGATATTTTTCCACCATGATAGAGTGCAAAGAGAGAGCATATGAGGTTGTATATGTTTATTCCATGTGGCATTAGCCAAATTTGGATGCCATGTTTGACAATGGACTTCTAAATTTTTCCATTGTGCTCACACAATTAAGGGGATCTATTACGGAGTTTAGTGGGGTACTAGGAACCTAATGAGAAAGTGTTATGCATGGGAAATGATAAGATACATATATATGCCAAGGAATCTATCTCATTACAGGTCTATCGTAGAGGGGGGATCCATTCATCGTCAAGGGTGGAGGTAGAATACCTAGTACCTTGTCACTATTAGAATTGACAGCAAGCAGCAACTAGGTGTCGATCTGAGGGTTTTACTTATACAATTTCAATGGTGTGTTCATTTAAATGTCATGGTTTTATTTTACATGCATGCTTATGGATCATAAATTAATTTAATAGATGCCCATCAATTATGTAATTAGCTAGAGAATCATCCAATTCATTAAATCTTCTTATAATATGAATGTAAATGATAAACTCAAATTGTCATTCAAGAAGGCATACCCTTAAAAAATTCCTATAAAGGAAAGCATCACGAACCCAGTAAACATTGTTCAACTTAGACACTACTAATTGGGAATCCAAATAGATGTTGATGTGTTGGACAGAAAGAATGATAGCCTCTATGAGAAGATAGATAACAACATTATACTCTACAACAATGTTGGTTTGTGAACCAAGACAAACACCACCAAAATTCACAAGTTGGTCGGTGGGAAAACATAAAGCACTCATGCAACAGAATCAATGTTTTGAGTGTGATGAATGGTGTTGTCTATGAACCCTATGTATAAAGGAGCACTCATTTTCATGTGTAAAAGTAAGACCAAAGCATGATAATCAATGACCCTAACCAAGGTAAGAGATCAAAAATTAGAAAATTATCCAAAAGACAAATTTTAGAGTAAATGTTACATGGAAGCATCAAGAATAAATTCTCATGCATAGTATTTATTCATATATAGCCCATTGTGGAGCTCCGCCAAAGGAAAAACTTCATAGTCAACTAACTCATATTCCACCTTTAATAACACGCAACTTACAATGTAATGACAATGCCACATAAGTCTGGACTTCCCTAGCCCTAATTTATCATCATATTGGTCATAAAGAAAGACTAAGTCACCTTCAGAAAAAATATGAGGACAAATACTCTTGTCAAATTGTACTTTAGCGGGTTTCTTATGAGTCTTGTTAGTTACATCAACATCTCTATGATGCTCATCAAATTTTTTTAAGTATATGAGACATTCTTCTTCAATTGAGGTATCAATGAGGAATTAGATAGCTAGTTTCAATGAAGGTATTTTGCATTCAATCGGTAAAATTGATTCCATGGCATGAATGATCTGGAGAGTAAATACAATAGTATTTTTTACTAATATTCACTAAATCCCATAGAGCATAAAAAAGCATCAAGTGTCAATTGGTTTTATTTTTATTCATTGTCCTCTACAACATAGTTTTCAAAACTTTATTCACAATCTTGACCTAGGCATTGGACTGAGGATAATAAGGGAAATAATTATATTGGAAAAAACCTAACCTAGTGGTTAATTTTGACATCATGTAATTCTAGAAATGAGATCCATGATTTCTGGAGATTTCTCTAGCAATACCAAATGGTCAAGTAATTATATGATTGAACACAAAAAGTATTTTGTAGCTCCATCATTAGTTAAGGTGGGCACAACTTTGAACCACTTAGTGAAGTAGTCTATGGCCATTATAATGTAATGGTGACCATTTTTCAAAGTTGGCTTACATGTCATGAAATCAATTTGCCACATAGCGAAGGGTATAATAGTAACTACATGGTGAAGAGGATCAAGAGGGGAACACATTTTCTTAATAAAAATATAACAAGGGTGACACTCTTTGATAGATTTAATACAATATTTGAAGATGGACGGCCAAAAGTAACGTGCACACAAAATATTTTGGATTGTTTCCACTCCAAAAATATGACCACCATATGCTCCCGTGTGGCAATAATTTAAAACATTCTCATCTTCCTCATGAATTAAACAACAACACAAAGTTGAATGTTATATAGTTAGGGTGGAATAATATGGGGTACCTAGGGAGGTACCTAAGGAGAATAAATGATGTAATGGGTACCCAAAAGGGAATAAACTATGTATTGTGTACCCAATGGTTGTAATTAATGTAATGTGGTCATTAATAATGGAATATGGTCCACTTGGTGGTTGGGGATTAGTTAGAAGAAATAATATAATAATAAGGCATAGACCCCTAAGAATACTTATGATAAAGTATAAATATAGATGCATATCATTGTATTAGTCATGTTGAGGATTATTATTGTACAAGCAATGCTTGTGGAGTGATTCCTTCCTTAAGGAGTATTTGATGACGTTACCCTATTCCCCATAGGTACCTCCCTAGGTACCCCATATTATTCCACCCTAGGTATATAACATTGAATTGATTCCTTAATTATACAAGGTATCTTTAATAATCAAATAGTTTTGGGCATGATGGTGAATCCATCAACATTCCTTATGCAATAAGTGAGAAGGGAACCGCTAAGTTTGTAGATATACTAGGCATCTCCATACTAAGGTTTTGAAGAGGAAATGAGAAATAAACTCTCGTCCCTCAAGGACTCGTCATGTTATGCACCAAATTCCAAAAATAGCATAAAATTAGAAAGAGGGAGTAACTGAACACCTTGAGAATGAAATAAAGAGATGAATAAGAAGCCTCTTTAAGGGTGAAATATCCTTTTACAATGAATCAAATGAACAAGCAAATATTAGATGATCTCTAAAGTAGGTATCCTTGGAATATATAAGAGACAAAGGTTACAATTAAAGTCCTAGCGAACCAATAAAGATAATAATAATATAATAATAGAAATGTAATGTCATAATAGAAAACATATCACGCTATTACATGGATAAATTTCATACTTTGGGGTGGGGGGGAGATTTTAAATATAATTCAAGAGTAAGGTCGGCTAGCAAGATAGCCTACAAACCAAGGTTTTTAAAGGTATGTTAACTTGAAACTTGCATAATTTTTTATTTGAATATCTATTATCATTTATCCAAATGGTGCGATAGATAGGAAATAGAGGGAAATTATTGTAAATATTGGTTTGGGATCACATGGAAAAGGATTTTGTGAAAAATTTTACACCAAGTAAACCTCTAGGAATCTCAACCATCATGCATAAACGTATAACGATATGTCAAATTTGGAGGAAATAGTTAAGTAATGGAGTGATAGTTTAGTATCACATGTTCAATTGATAAAATCAAAATATGATATAAAAAGGGAGTTGAAAAATATGGATCAAAATATGGCTAGTAAAGAGGATCTTGATATTATGGCTAGTAAAGAGAATCTCAAAGTTATAAAGGGGGTAATTGTGAAAGAGATGAGATATATATTTACTCCGAATTCATCTCCTTAATAAGATGATAAAGAGAATAGGAGAGACTCATCCTAGTCACATATTGATAAAATTGAAAAATAATTGGAGAACAAGAGGTTTGAGTCCCTAGTACTTGATCATTCATCACTCCATAATCCACATAATCATGGGTTCAACTCAATACCAAAGAACTACTTCATTCCCAAGATAGATAAGAATAAGTTTGAAGGTAATGATCCCATAACATGGAAACATGGATATTCCAACTAGAGCAACTATTTGATCTACACCAAGTCTTGACTTTACAAAAGGTAACTATTGCATCGTTGTATCTAGAACTTGATTAATTTGTGTGATACCAATGGCTTTGTGAACATAAAAATGACTCTATTATATCTTGGTCTATATTTACAAATTAATTGATAATAAATTATGGGAATATTAAGAGAAGCATCTTCTTTATCCAATTGATAAATCTTAGGAAAAGAGGTCCAGCTACAAAGCACATTAAGAACTTTCAAAAGTTGAGTCTAAAACATTTCAACAGATAATTTGTTGGATCTCTTGATGGGCACTTTAAAATAGGGCATTCAACATGAGGTACATCTCTTAAAACCTAAATCACTTGAGAATGCATCTAATTTTGAAAGGAAACTTGAAACTAAAAATATGGCTATTAGAAGGGATACCATAAACACCTATAGAGAGGGAAATGTCCCCCCCCCAAACCTCACTCAATCTACAAGGTTGATGCCACAATAAGTGGAGAAAATAGGAGAAAATGGACTATGTTTCAATTATGATAGAAAGTATAGTAAGGGGCATAAGTGCAGTGAGAATAAATTATTCTACATAAATTGTGAATAAGAAGAAGATCTAGAACTAGAATAGTCTCAAGATGTAGAACTAGAATACACTACTCCAGCCATATCTTATCATGCATTGATCGGTATTAGCACTCCTCAAACTCTCAAGATATAAGGATATCTCAAAAAGAAAAAGGTAATGGTGTTTATTGATTCTGCGAGTATCCATAACTTAATTAATTGCAAATTAGCCAAACTTCTCAATTTCATTATATATCCAACACCAGAGTTTCAAGTTATGATTATAGATGGAGGTACCATGAATTTTTCAAGGAAGTTCCATAGGATTAATCTTACTATGGGGGATTATTTATTGGATAGTCCAATGATTGCATTCCAAATGGGCGGTGTTGATTTTTTATTAGGGGTCCAATGGTTACAATCATTGGGAACAATGACTCTTAATTTTCAGGAACTTTTCATGAGATTCTCCTCAGAAGGCAAGGAAATTGAACTCAGAGGTATTACATGGAAACCCTCTAAAGTGATAAGATCTAATAACATTAAAAAATTGCTAAAATGGGAACACCATGGTGTAATTGCACAATTGTGCTCATTACATGTTCAAGAATCTATACCCTCTATTCTAGTGGATCTCTAACAAAAAGTTATTGACAATCATTCCAAGGTATTTGTAGATATTCCTAAAGGTGTTCCACCTACTTGAGATCATGACCATTCTATTCACTTACAAATGGGAAGTGTACCACCTAACATCAAACCCTCTAGGTACACATATGCACAAAAGAGTGAGATTGAGAATATGGCTCAAGAAATATTAGATTCAAGCATTATTCAACCTAGTTGAAGTGATTTATCTACACTAGTGGTGATGGTTCACAAATGGGAAGGTTCAAGGCATATGTGTTTCGATTATAGAGAGCTCAACAAGATGACCATTAAAACATAAGTTTCCTACTCATGTCATTGATGAATTATTAGATTAATTATGGGGAGAAATTTTCTTTACCATGTTGGATCTCCATTTTGGAATTTGGGTATCAACAAATCAGAATGAGACAAGAAGATATTATGAAAATAGCCTTTACAACACATGAAGGTCATTATGAATTTTTGGTGATCCCATTTGGCCTTACCAATTCACCTTCCACATTTTAAAGCTCGATGAATTCTATTTTTAAACCCTTCCTTAGAAAATTTGTGTTTGCATTTTTTGATGATATACTAATCTATAGAAAATATTGGAATAGAATGTACAACATGTTGACGTGGCCTTAAAACTATTGGAGGAGCAACTATATGCCAAACCTTCTAAGTTATGCATTATGGTTCTGAAAGTGGAATATTTGGTCATATTGTATCTCATGAAGGCGTCAATGTGGACCCTAACAAAACTAAAGAAAAAAAATCCCCCAAATTAGTAAATATTCGAATCATGCCCTTTTTATCAACCAAAGCATGATTAGATACATATTCCATCAGGGGAGGAAGAAATATGAAGCCAACATGGAGTAACATCTCTAACTATACCTTGATTTCAAGTTCTTTCCTCAAGTTGACAAGCCTTATCTTTTTCCAAATTGGTTTGACATTATCATAAGTTTTAATCTCATGTTTGAAGATATAGGGATCTATGTCAAGCATTTATTCATAGGCCCAAGAGAAAATGTCATGAAATTATTTGAAAAGAGCAGTTTACTCATCAATTTCTTGAAAAGAATAGTCACCTCCAATGAGCATGTTCTTGAGAATGTTAGGTTTGATGGGGATATTGATAGGTATAACTTTTGAAATGTTGGCTAGATTACCTTCTTCAAACATGTTGTATATACGAATAGGCATTAGTACAAATCAAGATAACATTGAAGAACAAGGCTTTTAGGGATAACCTCCATATTCTCAATTTAGGTTAAAAAGGATTAACGATGGTGCATATCTTCCCAAGGTCATTATGGATTAAATAATGATTTTAAGATGGATTTGTTTGAAGGAAAAAACATGACAAAGAAATCATTGGAAGGAGAAGAACTGACAGCCCAAATGGGCAAGGTAAAATCGTACTCCTCCTACGAATGGAGATTTTGATCAGTGTCTGCAAAATCCATATGAATGGAATGATAAGACAATTTGACCATATACAAAAGCATACTTGTTCCCATAGTACCAATCTTAGGCATGCTAGGTAACACCCATGGATCTTGGTCCATGATCACAATGGTGAAAGAAGATATGATAAAGATGGGGGAAGTGCCAACATAGAAAACTAGTGGAGGTAGAGTAAAAACAACCATGAGATACAAATCTTTAAATGTTCTTGCACCGATGCTATCCAAAGTTGTTTTAGAATCACCAACGAATAAAATAGTATATTATGAGCTAGCTCTAGAGTTAGTCAAGTAGTAATCTAACTTGTTAATGGTAATGAATTTTCCTTCATGATGAAAATGAATAACTTTTAAAATAAAAGATACATTAGTCATCATCGCATATGACCAACTGTGTCCCAAAAACATACTATAGTCTATAGAAGCATCTACAACTTCTACTTTGAATGAGATTGTCTTCCCCCCAAGTGTGACTAGAAAGGCGATGATGTTTATGTGTAGACTGAAAGAATGATCATCGATTGCTTTCAACAGTTTAATCAATGGATTCAACTCTAGGCATCCCATACCTCTCCAGCAATTTAATGGAATAACACAAGTAGAGGCTCCTTCATCAATGATGCATCAAAAGATGTTCATCCCTTGTGATGATACTTGGATCTGGAACATGATAAGGTGAGGTAGTCTCAGATGGGATTGGTTAAGGTCAAACATAAACAATGAGAATATGGAGATCTAATTCCACCAATTGCCTTCAATAATGCTTACGAATGTAGTGGGCATATTTGTAGAACTTCTAAGGTTGGCATTGCACAAGGGGCCTAAGAGAGATCTTCAATGGTATTGTAGATTTGAGTTAAACATGCAATGGGATTATGTGTCAATCAGAAAAGAGTACATTTAGTTCTAGGCATTATTTCATTGGGTGGTCACTCAATATGGAGAGAACCACCAAGTAGAGGAAAACAAGACTCAGTTTCTGAAGGTTTGAATATGATATTATCGTAAATCTTGGCATGAGTGTGAAGGTTGGTATATTTCCCACACATGAAGATGTTAGAAGTCATGGTACTTCCCCCTTGTGGGTGTTTCCATGACTACCACATTGAAAGGGTGTAGGATTGTTGGAAACCATATGTTTACGTTGAGGAGGAAAAGGATGAGTGAGGACTATATGTTGTTGTGAAACCCTCATTTGATTAGGTCATAATGAACTTCATATAGCTTGGGACATTAATAGCTGGGGTGGTATTTCGATATAAATTATGCATGGAAATTTGGAAATTTTCTTTTCTTTCTTACTGCCAACATTAGCATTAGTTTTTTGAGTTTCCCCATCCCCAATGTTAGAATTACATTTCTTATTATTTTTCTTGCCTTCATTTTGTCGGTTATCATTTTGAGCAACAATTTGAATAGAAAGAACATCAGAGGTTTGAGATGGGATTGCAACATTTTTGGTGGGTTAACCAATTGAATGTGTGAATGGAAACTTATCATGGATGGGCAACTGATCAATGGTAGTATGAAAAATATCCAATCACACCATCATCATGTGGTCCTAGGGTGGGTATTTAAATTTCAGATGAAGATGGAGTTGCACGAGGAATTAACTCATATAACATGCCAAAATGTAAATAAATCAAATCCAATTTTTTCGCACATTAAATAGCATGCTCTTTTGTAAGAAACCCTAACATTATTACATCCTTGGATATGTTTGGAAGTAATTATTTCACAAACCAATCCATAAGGAATTGTTCGGGGATATTAGCTCTAATAAGCCTTTGTTGGTGCCTCCAATCATGAATATGATTGGATATATAAACATAGGTGGACTATTGAAGCAAAGTTAAAAATTACATACACATACATATGTTAGAAAAGGCATTTATAAAGAGAAAAAAAAAATGCCAGGTAATTCAACATACCATTTAGTGGCATTATCAGTCAAAGTACCCTAAAATAGATGCAATTGAATGCTATCATAAAATAGAGAATTCGACAAGCACCAAGGATGAAAATTCATGACATGTGTGTATGTATATTCACCAAAGAGACCATAAAACTTGGAAATATTAGAAAATAACTTAGTTGATATGACAGGCCATTTTCGATGATGGCATATAGGGTAATTTGTTAGTCATGAAAGGTCTAGTAGGTTCAAAGTTTCTAAAAATGGAAATCACGTATGAGTACACATGTTACTGTTATTAAAGGAAACTCATTTCTAACATACAAGTGCAACACTACCTTGGACATGATTTCCCCCTAGGACTATACTACCCCCTTCAAATTGACTACCCCTAGGAACCCCTTAGTTACTCGAGATATTAATACCCCCTAGATATTGTTGTCGCCATATGTATCACTACTACCTAGAACATTGTGAGCATTAACTGGAAGGGTAGCATTAGGAGGAATACTATAACCATAAGGGAATCCCGGGTTTATAACTACGGATCAAAATATGGGTATACGAGATATGGGTGGAAACCGACTAAGCCTACTTGAAAAATAGGAGGGTTACCTCCTCCAAAGGAGAAGCTCAAACACTCTATGTCCCTAGCCCCTCAAAAAAAACTCACTTTTAGTGTTCTATTATGGGCACAATTTCAAGCATTATTTTCATACTCCATGGTTGTTAGTTAATATGTCTCTCATACAAATACACATCATAGAAGTAAAGAATTTATATACTTTAAATCCATAACCCCTAAATAAGCATAATTTGTTGGAAACATCAATCCTTTCTATTTCATCACACATCTAGATATTCAAGAGACAAATAGTCAACGGTTGTTACTCTACTAGAAGAGCTAACTGAGTAGTTGATTAAGGGGTCAATTAGGCATTCAATGAGTCAAATTGATAAATCGATGGAGTCAACTAACCAATCGAATGGTCAGGTAGATGGAATGGAAACATTGATTATGGCATAAATAGGGAAGAAAACAAGGACGCCATTATGTTCTATGACCCAAGAATGTGAACACAATCCTCCTTAATTCAAGGGAGTTGGTTACATCTTGGTTCTGAAAACCGATGACACTATGGGTCTAGTGATATGGTGAATTATGGCTAATGAACAATCCATTTTGGTGTATTCTCCATGTAATATGTTGTCTTAAATGTTGAAATGGTGTATATCAATGCCACCTATTCTTGGAATAATTAGTTCTCTGATATTTCTAATTCTCTAGTCTCTCCAAAATGGTATCAAATTTGTTCGTTCGAATCATAGCCTATTGTATACAAGTATTTTGAGGTGTCAATTGGACATACTCTATTGAATCATATCTATCTATGATTGAATCTAGATTTGACTTGCAAACTATATCAGGGTTTAGATTGGCATATCAAACGCATTATGGCTTCCAGGAAAGAACCGTTGATTTTGAATAGTCACAACTGTGGAAAATGAGCACAATATATGGAGACCTTTATGAAAAGTAAGGCCCTATGGCCATTTACCAAGATTGTGATCCCAAATCTAAAGGACTATCAATAGAATTTTATCCTTGACAAGAAGAAGGATAAGGCTATAGGGGTGATTATTACCTACATTCAAGGGATATTTAATTTAAAATTGGGATTGAATGTCCTCATCATTTTTAGGAGAAACTGGAGAATTTGTTTGATAAAATCGATGAAAGTCAAGTTATGCAGATTGAGAAAGAGTTGGTCTCTCTGGGTCCTCTCTCCTTTGGAAGCATTGAGGAATATTTGGCTCATGTCAAGGAGTTACAGTTGAAATAGGGTGAGTGTGGCAAGGAATTTCTAAAGAAAGATGATCAACTCACTGAACTAGTCCTCATGAATCTAAAGACACCCTATGATTTAGTATGGCCATCATTTTACGCTAGTTGAGGATCAAGAAAAAAAAGACAGTACGGACTATACCTTTGACTCTTTCTATGGATTTTTTATTAGGGCATAGGATAAATTGTTTGATGAAGGTAAATTATATGTGAAGCATCAATCCCATCTATTGAAGGGAAAAGGTCAATAAAAATATAAAAAGGGGTCAATAGTGTAACCCAGAGAAAAGTCAGAAGAGCATCAACCATAATGCGAAGAAGAAGTGTGGTGAGCCAACTAAGAAACATAGGAAGAAGAAAACCTATCATTATTGTGGGAAATTAGGGAATATGGAGAAGGTTTGTTGGAAGAAGACTAATAATCTAGAAGAGAAGGTCAGGAAACTCGAAGCACATGTGTCGACTAGACGATCGACCAATGTTTATCACCAACTTCCAAAAGGTATGGAAGAAAATTATATGTTTGTTATTCGTGCTTTTTGGGCCCTACATGATCATACTACTTAGAGTGAGTGGTTAGTTGATTTTGGTTGTACCAACCATATGGCTAAAGATGGTTCTTTATTTTCTTCCTTAAGTGAAATTGCATAAAAGAAGGAAAAAAATTAGCATATGATTATGCACTTACTGATGCTAGTTGTGGTGACATTGAAGAAAAATGGTGTCATCACCCATGTGTATCATGTACCCAACCTAATTGCAAACTTGTTGTTGATACTCCAACTACCTAGACTAGAAAAAATGTTCAATTTTGGCGATATAAGTTTGTCATGAAGGATGTGAACAATTGGTAAATAGTAGTTGAAGGGTTCATTGGTCCCAAATATGAGTTGTACAAGTTTCATGATGTTCCCAAGAGAGAAACATGATCGACTACACTCGTAGCTCAAACTGACAATTGTAGCAAAGTTTGGCATGAATGACTTGGACATTTAAATTTTTGAACGAATGGTAAAACATGACATGGTAGTTGGACTACCTAAAATCATTCCCCCTAATAGAGTAAATGAATTTTGTGTACTTGGAAAGAAACACCATGCTCCCTTTGAAATAGGAAAGGCATGGAGAGCAAAGACCTAGTTGGAACTTGTTCACAACGGCCTATGTTACATGAACAAATAATCACTAGCAAGTGTGAGGTATATTTTAACCTTCACTGGTGATTTTTCTAGGTACACTTGGGTATATTTCTTGAAGAATAAGAGTTATGTCTTTGAAAAATTCAACGAATTTAGGGAATTAGCTTAAAAGGGATGCAGTCAACCTATGAAATGTTTAAAATCAGACAATGGTGGAGAATATGTGGACGGAGTTTTTGAAACTACATATCACAAAGTGGAATATCAGGATGGAGATGATGATTATAGGAATTCGACATCTGGCTATGTGTTTTGTCTTGGTTCCAAACCCTTGGTTTGGTCTTGCAAAAAGAAAAAGGCGTGGTCTCTCTTTTGACCACAAAAGATTAAATTTGTGACGCAGTTAATATTGTAAAAAAAGAAGTATGGATTCAACACCTCTTGAGAGAACTTGGTTTTTCAATCAACTCAGCAATTGTAATATTTTGTGATCCATAGTGCAATATAGGTTGTTGACAATCTTGGTGCACACAATAAGATGAAGCATGTGGAGCATCATTAGATTCATTACTTACAACAAATGATACAAGATTCTATTGTCAAGCTTATCTATTGTAGAATTAATGATCAGATTGTTAATATATTTATTAAGCATTTACAAGAAGCTAAGTTTGTCAAACTTTGCACTATGCTTGGGATTCAGGAAGCTACAATTATAGGGGCATATATAGAAGTAATTTCACCTCCTAAATCTCCAAAGTGTTGTGTTGATGGGGGTGTTGTAACAACATGCCTTGCTAGTTCGTTAGACCTCTAGATATTCTGGAGACATACAATCAATAGTTGTTAGTCAACTAGAAGAGTCAACTAAATGGTCGAATGACAGGTCAACTAGGCTCTCCACTAGTCATACAAATCGAGCCACTAGTCAAGAATTTGGAACAAAACCATTGATTGTGATAGGTAGGGGAAAAGTCGAGGAGGTTGTTATGTGCCATGACCCAAGTATGTGGACACATTCTTCTTACTTCAAGAAATATGGTTACATCTTGGTGCTATAAAAAGATGACCCTATGAGTCAAGTGATATGGTGAATTGTGACTAATGAACAATGCATTTCAATGTATTGTTGAATGTAATATGTTGTGCGTAAGTGTTGAAACGATGTCTATCGACAGCACCTCTTCTTGGAATAATTAGCTCTCTGATTTTTCTAATTCCCTAGTTTCTCCAACACATTTGTTTAATGTTTGTGTACGTACCTTTAAGTTTTGCCTTCATGCCCATGAATTAATTTTGAATTTTGGCTACTACCCAACTAGTAGGTCCCACACTTTATTTCTCCTTTTCATATTTTTTTAGGTAATAGGTCTTATTAATATGCAAAAGATTATATTTATTTAAATCAACTTAAAAATTCAATAAACAAAAAAATTATTTAATTCATTGTATAATAACAAATAAAAGTATATATCATATACTTTCAATGCACCTTGTAAAATAAGAGTTATATAATTCCGATTTGTATATGGGATGATGCCCAATATAGTAAGAGATTAGATGCCAAGTCCACTTGAGTACCATGGTATAAAACGAGATTCACATATCTTATAGTTATTTGTGATGCCAAAACCAATCCCCAGAATATCATGCTCATTCCTAAATTCCTACTCAATGTAACTCCAATAGCTACTTTACAAAGAAAATCACCTTTTGAACAGGGCACGATGCCCAATATGTCAAGAGATTAGGTACCAAGTCCACCTCAATGGTTTAATCTCATCATAACTTCAAAGTTTTGGGAACCCCAAACACTACCTTTACAACTAATGTCACCTTTTGAACATGGCATGATGGCCAATATGTTAGGAGATTAGGTACCAAGTTCACTAGAGAAGTTTAATCTCCAAGTCCACTTGAGTCGTTGTATGGGACAAAACAAGATGCATATCCCTTGATAGTGATACTTTAATAAAATTGAGGTATAATAGGATTATACTTTATTATATAGTGGTCATTTATAATCAAATCATAATAATAAAAGTGCATTCTTTGAATACAAAATAAGATAAAATTTATAATAATAATAAATAAATAAAAGTATATAATGAACATATTTAACACAAGATGTACTTTGGAGAAATTCATAAATAGTGAAAATTGTGTTGATGGATAAGGATTGTCTTGCTCTTTTTATTCGTATATTTATGATGCAAAAATAAATAAAGATAATCATTCGCTATAAAGTAAATGAACAATGTAACTTAAATAAGATAATGTATGGTAATTATTTATAGTGATAGGTAAACCTAATGAGATTATATTTATTATATAATAATTACTTATAATCAAATCATAATAGTAAAAGTTTATCATTTTTAATTTTTTTTAAAATTGAGAAGATAAGGTAAGAGCTATAATAGTAAAAATAGTACACGATTAACATATTCAACATAAGATATACTTTGGAGAAATTTATGAAGAGTGTAAATTGTGTTTAGATACAAAGATTGGATCGTGGCTTGCCCTTTTTTATTTTTAGATTTACAATGAAAAAGAGAAATAAAGAGAAATCAGTCACTATGAAGTAAATGGACATTGTGCCTTGAATATTAAGATATTATAGCTTAACTACGACTACATTGCTTTGATATTCTACTCCTTTGTTTTGCTTAATGATGGAACAATAAATCACTATAATAGGAGGGAATCCCTTTCTCTCTTGGAAAAGGTTGTAATATCTCCTCATAGCTACCAGGGTTTAGGGTTAGAGATTTTGTATGCCCCAACTCCTACGTAGCTTTGGAGTTTTGGGCACTCCAAATTATTATTTAAAGTTCGTGTGTGATTAGTTCCACATGTGCATCGATGTGGCATGCATTTGGTAACATGGTGGCCAAAGCACAAGTAATCTTGTGGGAGGCATAATTTTTTCTTACGAACTCCAACTAGGATCCTCTTTGGATTGTTGGAAACCTTAATGAGTAGAACAACATTGAATGTTATGAAATATGGGACCAAAATTTTGGAGTAAAAACTTCCCATTTAATGCTAAAAACATGCTTTGAAAATTTGAGTGCTCCAAATCACCACATCATCAACCCCTAAAATGGGCCCAATAAAACAAGCTCTGATTTTCCACCCCACAAAGACTAGACATATACATCTTGCAATGACTTTAAGATTGTTAGTAATAAAACCATAATCGTTATCAAACTAAAGTGGGCGTAGAAAACAAAGGTTGGTAGGGTTGGGGCATTTGATAATGAGCACTGAAAGATGCCCCATTTCAAGGGATTTATGCTAGAATCTTATGAAGCACCACAGTCAAAAATTTGGTCAATACACTCATTTTTAGGCCCTTCTAAAGTTCTAGGTTGATTAAAAGAGGACCAAAACCCTAAGGGTATAGTTCCACCATAAAAAAAAAATGGACTATTCTTTTCACTAGATGTGTTTGTTTAAGGTGGCTATGTACAATGATCTATAAACTACCATGGATACTCCACTAGATCAACTCATCATAAGAAATCTTACAATATTTTGAATCTCTTATTATGTAGTGTTTTTAGATAAGATTTAATATTACTAGCTCAGTGCACAAAATACTAAAATAAAATTAAACTGGAATGAAAGAAGCTAATAAAATAACACACTGTCCACATAATGAATACAAGATGTACTTTGAGAAATCCCAATATGAGAAAAACCCAGCTAAAAGGCGATGCATACCTTGTTCTTTTCTTCTCACTTATGAAATGCAAACATAAATAAAGTGCACTCACTAGGAAGTTGCCATGGACATTATGGCATGTTTGGCTACGATGGGATCTTCAACTTCCTCTATTTTGCTTCAAGATTCTACTATTAATGCATTACTCAATAATGGAATAATAAACAATACAATAAAAATGTAACCCCTCCCTATCCTAGTGACCTAGTATTTAGTAATGTCTTGATAGTCATCTAGGGTTAGGATTAGGGTTTTTTCATTCCTTAACTCGTTATTAGGGTTAAGGTTTTGGATCCTCTAGAATCTTATTTAAGGTCCACACGTGACTAGCTCCACATGTGTGATCAATGTGAGTTGTTGTGGCATCCACTTGATATCATGTTGGTCAATAGGATAGTTCAACTTGTGAGGGGCATAACTTCCTCATATGAACTTTGATTGATGTGAGCTCTACATCATTGAAAAGGTCATGATGTGTAGAACAACATCAAGAGACTAAACCTTTGTCTACAAAGTTCCAACCCCAAAAACTATCATTCAAGGCCTCAAACTAGTTCCCAAAAAATGTGGACCCTAAATCACCAAAGCAGGACGTACCCCTAAATGTAGCTACAACATTTGTAGCTACACCGGCTACAAATGTTGTAGCTAGTGTTTTCACACTAGCTTGTGCAAAAGCGCACCTGCTAAGGATTATGGAACCCTTAGTAGCAGCTCATAAATGGATAATGTGTGAATGCAAATAAAAGTAAAAACTAATCTAAGTAATTATTGCAGTAACATAACAAACAAACAAGAACCTATGATTTGAACAGTGATTTTGTATTGCTCTGTAAAAAATGGTTTACAATGTATATTTACCTCAAAAGGTGAGTAGGTGGGGGCCCTTGCAGCTGTACGAATAGTATTTCTTCAGGTCTCCAAGGTTCCTTTCTCTTCTCCGAATGCTCAAATGGTGTCCAAAAATCAACTAAATGGGAAAAAAATCTCAAAAAGGTAGGCTAGAGTTCAACAGGAATTTCAGCAGAGTTTCGATAGGGAAGAGTGTCTGATGTATGGTTGTGAAATGGGGGGATGAGCTAGGTGAATAATTTTTGGGTGTTAACAACCGCACTGCATTTGGTGCAAAATTTCCTGTGATTTATATGAAATGAACGCACCAGACACAGTGTAACCTGTAGATGCCTCGTATCTCAATGTGACCTGAGTTTCAAGGGAGCACCGACAAATACATTTTTAAAAAATTTAAGGATAATTTAAGTATACAAAGCTGCATTTCAAAATTTAATTTGCTAAAAATTGAAATTGAAGTATATAAATTGATTTACCAAGTGCCTTTCGCACCAAGGAGGCATGGTTTCCTTGTACAAGAAAAATGAAAAAAAATGTGTTGTTTGGAAATTCCAAAATTAATCCAAATCAACCTTAGAGGTACACAAATTGACAAGTATAGTGATACATGAACACTATAACACATTACACTTTTGTAGATACTTGAGCATTGGTTCTTGTATGGCTCTACAAAAGCACTGTAACAATGTAAAAAATTCTTTTATGGTCTATTTTTTTATAATATACTACCCTAACATAGTGCGCAAATAAATTTTACGAGTCACCGGTGTGTTTGTTTCAACAAAATGAATCGAAAGGTATATGTTATATTTAAAATTTTAATTATTTTAGTAATATCTAGTGCCTTTTGATAAAACACACCGCTGCTTATATTGAAATTTAACCACACATGTGCGTTGGTTAAGAAATAACGCACCGTGGAATTTGAGTTTTTTTCTACAAAAAATATTAGTTTTTTGGTGCATTGTAGAGAAAAGCACTAGTGCGTTTATAGTTACAAAGTGCATCGAATAATGTATATATTATATGCTAAATTTTTAAATCATTTCAATGATTATGATGGGTTTTGCTAAAACACACCGATGCTCATTGTTAAAAATAATATGCATCGGTTGTTGGCACGTGGTTAGCTCATAGAATTTTTGGTACAAACAGCGATAAGTGTACAGTGATAAGGGTAAAGAGTGATCGCAGAGCAGAGCAAAGCGGTTAAAGCGGAGTTAGGAGTTAGTTAGATTTAGTGGTTAGGATATATCCCCTTTGCGAAGTGGACCAATTTTTTAACGGCCACTGAGCCTATAAGTATAAGTCACATTGTAAGCCTTTCAGCACATTTTTGATTGACTTTGATCTTAGTTTTTGAGGATCAGTTTTGCAGATTTGTATCTCTATCGGTTCGGTGATTTGTAAGATAGATTTGGTGTATAAAGTATTCTTTTAATGAGAATGAATGTTTTGTCCATGACTTTGTCTCTCATCTATTGTGTCGCAGTATGATTAGATCTGTTGTGTCGCAGTATGATTAGATATGTTTGTCGCAGTATGATTAGATCTATTGTGCTGCAGTATGGATAGATTTGTTATCTCTTAGTTATGATATGCATCGCAGATCTGTTAAATATGTTTCTATAATATGTTACTGCGTAGATCTGATCAGTATGTCTCTGTATGCGATGATGGTGTTATGATGCAATTGCTAACTATGTCAATTTATGATTTATGATGCGATTAACTGTTAATGATGCATGTCCTCTCGTTCTCGCACTAAGGTCCTGGGAACGGAACCATTTGTTGACAGGGAACTGTCGACAAGGGTTCACTTCGCGTAGTGTCAAAAATGATCGACACAAACACCCATAGATACCGGTCCATAAAGGGTTTATCCTTTCCAGCAACACTCGCAAAGCAAGTGAGGTCTCACCCGAGGCACCTAAGGGAGCTGCAGGAACCAAGCTTCTGCAAGTATAAGAGGAAATGCATCATTAATAGTTAATCGCAACATAACTCAGAAATTGACATAGTTAGCAATTGCATCATAACACCATCATCACATACAGATACATACTGATCAGATATACACACTAACATATTATAGAAACATATTTAACATATATGTGATGCATATCATAACTACGATATAACAGATCTATCCATACTGCGACACAACGGATCTAATCATACTACGACACAACAGATCTAATGATACTGTGACACAACAGATATAATCATACTGTGATAAAACACATGAGAGACAAAGTCATGGACAAAACATTCATTCTCATTAAAAGCAGACTTCATACACCAAAACTGTCTTACAAATCACCGAACCGACAGAGATAAAGATCCACAAAACCGATCCTAAAAAACTAAGATCAAAGTCAATCAAAAATATGTCGAAAGGCTTACAATGTGGGCTTATACTTATAGGCTCAGTGGACCAATTTTGTAACGGACACTGAGCCTATAAGTATAAGTCGCATTGTAAGCCTTTCGGCATCTTTTTGATTGAATTTGATCTTAGTTTGTGAGGATCAGTTTTACGGATCTGTATCTCTATCGTTTCGTTGATTTGTAAGACAGATTTGGTGCATGAAGTCTGCTTTTAATGAGAAGGAATGTTTTGTCCGTGACTTTGTCTCTCATGTGTTTTATCGCAGTATGATTAGATCCGTTGTATTGCAGTATGATTAGATCTGGTGTCGTAGTATGATTAGATATGTTGTGCCGCACTATGTATAGATATGTTATATCATAGTTATGATATGCATCGCAGATCTGTTAAATATGTTTATGTAATGTGTTACTGTGTAGATCTTATCAGTATGTCTCTGTATGCGATGATGGTGTTATGATGCAATTTCTAACGATGTCAATTTCAGATTTATGAAGCGATTAACTGTTAATGATGCATGTCCTCTTATACCTGCGGAAGCTCGATTCCTACAGCTCCCTTAGGTTCCTCAGGTGAGACCTAACTCGCTTTGCGAGTGTTGCTGGAAAGGCTAAACCCTTTATGGGTCGGTATCTATGGGTGTTTGTGTCGAGCTTTGTTGACACTACGCAAAGTGAACCCCTATCGATAGATATGTGTCAACATCGGTGCTTTTATTTAGATAAAGTGCACTATAATTTTTTGGGGGGGCAAAAAATATAAGCTTTATCGTGGGTTGTTTGTAAATGCACCAGTGCTTATGGATTTGGTAGGAGTACCAATTGTTTTATTTTATATTTTTTTTAAATAAAAATTTAAATTGGTATGTCATTTGAAATATCTGGTGCATTCATAAATAATAAAATGCACAAGTGTGCTTTATTATAATGAGTGCACCGGAGACAAAACATTGCAAAAAGCTCCAGTCGCTCGCCTCCTCTATCCACTTTTGATATAAATGGATAAAGGCAATTTCTTTTTATTGGAGGTTCCACTGAAACCTCCACTATAAATGGATAAAGGATATTTTTTATTGGATGTTCCAAAAAAAACTCCACTAGAAGTTGTTCTCCTTGTAGTGTATATGGACATCCCATTGGCATAAGGATCATGATATGTAGAGAATTATGTTGACGTTCATTTTTGTTACCATTTTTTATCATCTAATCTACTCGAAATGGCGTTATTTCTATCATTTTTTCTATAGTAAGTTGTTTTCTTTACCTTTCAGCCCATCAAACAGTCCAAGTATGCACATATTTACCTATTACGCAAATCTTGTTTAAATTTTGTTATATTATGATTTGTTTATGTTAAATTGGCATTTTATGGGCATAATTGACATTTATGTTTTAATTGACAGGCTTCGTTTTTCAAATGACCCTTCGTTCAGAATTTGGGATACATATTAAAACTCAAATGCATTCAACTCGTCATTCAGCTCATCGTTTAGCCCCGCATTCAGCCCCCGAAATCCACGATTAGCTTACCTCGGGCCGTTAAAGCAGCAAAAGGGCACGTGGGTTTTGTTAGCCACGTGGTGCTGATGGTTAAAGAGATATTGCTCTAGAAGATTCGTCCCCAGGTTCACTGAGCTTGCCAACGCATCACCACGCCCACATCAATACTCCAAATGTTGATTATCTTGCTCATTGGCCTGGGATCACGCACACCTGTTCACACTCATTCATGCCGGTGTTCTGGAAGAAGCCCATCCTCCCATGATCAGTTCGCCAACACACTACTCATTCCACGTCCAAGGTAGATCGACGCTCCAGCAGCTGCGTGAAAGAACCGATCCCATAGAAGCAGGAAGGCGATCTCTGTGTTGGCATGCATCACTTAAAGCAGCCAGTTACAGCCATTAAGCGCCTCTATTATTAGAGAGGTCGACTCTGTCGACCTTCTCCCCCAGTTGTAATCATGTATAAATAGACTTCTTTGTGACTGAGACGAACTAAGTCTTGTCTTGTTTTGTAAAAGTTTTGTTTTGTTGACATGACTAAGACGGAGTTAGCCTTGATTAGTTTTTCCCATGCTGCAAATAGACACAGAAATACTGTAACACTCTATTTTTAATTCAATGTACCTATGTTCTAGTTTTTATGAAGATTCAGCAGCATGCGTGGTGATTGATTGATCAGGGCGCAGCCTCTGATTGCTGAGACTAGCCCCTCAATGACCAACGGTCTCCTGTCTGTGTATATAATTTGTGTTGTGCAGATAAGCTGTGTTGTTTCCGTATTTATTTTGTACATGATGTTGTTGTCTTGTGATAGAAATAATGTTCTGTTGTTTACATAAATGAGATTCCTATTTCGTATTATGTATTTTGTCATTGTTCATGTCTTATTGTTCATATAAATAATACTTATGTTTTTTGTTATGTGTATTTTGTTGTTATGTTTGCAGAATTTAGTATGATCGGTCAAGCATCGATTTCTTGATTACTTTTAGTCTTTTCTACAACTAGATAAGTTAATCAGTTCATGTTTTAAATTCAATTCATAGTTAGAATTAGAACTGCTAATGTTTTTCTTGTGAACTATATTTTGCTGCTAACATAATCTCTTCTTTAGGATTAGGAATGGTCGACCAAAGCTTAAATAGTTTTTTAGTTTGTTTTCAATTCTTCTTCCATCACCTTTAGTTAGATATTGCTTCCAAATTCCCCCATAGTTAGTATTAGCTTCTTTCTTCTCTCCTCTATTACTTTTTCTTCTATTTTGTTGTAGGTTAACTCTCTCTTCTTCCATATTAACCTTCTTCCTATATCTCATAGAAATCATTCCTCTACTTAGATAATGATTAGAATAAATAGTTTCTTGTTAGTTTAGCCTCTAACTAGTCAATCTATTGCTTTCTTTGCACTGTAGGATCATATGCATCAACCAGCTGGTAATTAAAGTCATCCAAAATTCTTCTTTTCCTTAATTTAAATCATTTTCCTCCATTCGGGCTGTCATTCGGACCACCATCCAGACCAGTGTTCGGATCACCATCCAGACCAGTGTTCGGATCGTCATTCGAACCTATTTACTTTCTGTATTGTTTTTGGCCTTTTCAAAATCTAATTTCTTCTACCTCTCAATCATCATTCTTCTTACTCCTAATTAATGGTTTTAGATGTAATTTAACTCTTGTTTTATGTTATGTAGACTTCTTAATTAAACTTCATCATTATTTCCTCCTTTCTCTTACTTCTTCCTTAACCCTCTTTCAACCTTCTTCCATAGTTAAATTCTTCATATCTAATTTGCTAATTAGTTACTGTTTTAGAATTGATCAGTCTTGTTTTCTAAGTAGTTTGTTTTCAAATCATAGTTAATAATTCTATTTTCCGAGTTGTTTTAACTTGTTAATTACAAGACTAGTTTCCATTCATGCAAATAATGAAGATGCTCATGATATAATATTTTGATCAGAAATTAATATCTTTATAAACTTTTCTACTTGCATCTATAATAAATATCTTTATCAAGTTTTCTACTTTCCAAATCAAATACAATTCAGTTAAACATCTTTATTAAATTTCCTACTCATCTCATTTGTTAATTAGTTTCATGTTTTCATAGATAGAATAATTATGAAAGTCATGTAAGTAGTTTAAAATCATATAGTTGCATGTTAGCACATTTGCATCTTTAGTCAGCTTAGGATAGTTCAAACCTTCAATCCTGCACATATAGTGATTGCATCTCATAAGCTCCCTCCCCGGGTTGACAATTTAAATATTGGAATTATTTAACACATAATAAACACCAACAACTTATATGTTAGTGCAAACCAAAGTTCACAACCAATGTAAGATAACGCACAAGATGAAAGGAAATTTTTACAATATAGAAACTATTCCAAAATGCCAAATATGGCATATCCAATTGTTTATTGTCAGGTTTATATGATTCATAATTATTAATACATACACACCTACACATCAAGTCCCATAAAGATGAGGAGGAGGTCAAGGAAGCATGTATATTCATCGTCCAATAATTATTATATTAGTAGAATAACCATCACATTTATACATTATTATAATGATACTTTCTAAGTGGAAAAATTGCAGCTATTGTCTTATAGGGCCCATTTTAGGGGTAGGTCCTGCTTTGGTGAGACTAAGCCTTTGTCTACAAAGTTCCAACCCCAAAAAATATCATTCAAGGCCTCAAACTAGATCCAAAAAAATTGGACCCTAAATCACCAAAGCAGGACCTACCCCTATCTAGGTCCTGACTTAAACCAATTTGAACCCCCTGCTGAATGTTATTTTTGTGTTGTCGCAAATATAACATTCACTTGAAGCCCCTCAACTGTGTTTTATGTGCTCATGTTGGCCGGTTATTGGGTTTTATTGTTTCCAAAAAAGGAATCACTTTCGACCCTTTGAAGGTTCAAGCCATTATTGACCTCCCATCCCCAAATACATTACGCCAATTACAAAGCCTTCAAGGAAAGGCCAATTTTCTCCGTCACTTCATTCCTTACTATGCTATGAAAGTTAATGGTTTTCTTCGCTTGCTTCCGACCCAGCGCAAGTAGCTTTTGAAGCATTAAAACAAGCCTTGACTTTCACTCCCTTGATTTCACCTGTTGATTTCTCAAAGGATTTTATCCTTTATGTTGCGGCATCCAAATATGTCATTTCAGGCGTATTAGTCTAAGAATGTAGTGCGCGCCAAGAACGTGCCATATATTATATGAGTTAGGCATTGTCTGGTCCACCACTATGCTACCCCCATGAGGAGAAGTTGGCCCTAGCCATCGTCTTCTCTGTTCATAAGGTACGCCACTACATTCTTATGAGTCGAACTAAAGTTGTGGCAAACTCCAACCCCATGGTCTATCTCTTGAGTCTCCGCCTCCTTTAAGGCCGCGTGGCTAAATGGATCGTTATCCTTCAAGAATATGACCTGACATTTTTTACACCTAAGAGTACCAAAGCCCTTGCATTGGCACATCTCATGACTGAATTCCCCTCTTCATCAGCATCACCTCCGATCATCACTAACTTTCCCGAAGACCACTTTTTCACCATTTCGTCGGATGACCCATGGTATGGAAACATCCTTTTTTACCTACAAACGCAGAAGTTTCGTTCCCACATCGGCCGCAATGATCGACACTGCATACACCATCATGATTCATGATACCTCCATCTCGGCGATGTCTTTTATCGATGCGGCGTCGAAACCATTTTACGTCAATGCCTCCCACAAGACGAGGCTGAACAAGTTTTGAACAATTGTCATAGTGAAGCCTATGGTGGCCACTTCTCTGGGATGGAAACTACCCAAAAAGTCATCCGCGCTGGGTATTTTTGGCCCACCCTTTTAACTGATTGCATTATAGCAGTCAAACATTGCCGAAATTACCAACTCTTTTCCCCCAAATACAGGACCCCTATCGCCCCTTTCCATCCAGTAGTCATCGTCGACCCTTTCTGTAAATGGACCATTGATTTTATGGAATTCAAACCCCCATTAGCAAGTGGCCATAAGTATATTATTGTGGTTGTTGATTATTTCACCAAATGGGTCAAGGCCATGCCCACATTTAACTATCAGGACGAGACCGCGGCACATTTCTTTATTAACCATGAGATTACTCGGTTCAAGGTCCCTAAACAACTTGTGTCTGACCATGGTAAACATTTCGAAGACACCATTTGGAACGAGTTGTCCACCTTTCTGAATTTTGACCACCAGTACTCCTCATCCTACTACCCTCAAGGGAATAACCAAGTTGAGGCTATCAATAATATTCTAAATACAATCCTTCAACGAAAATTGAACAAGCACAAGACAAAGTGGAACCATATGATTTTTCATGCACTTTGGGCCTACCGTACCTCTACTAAGACTACCACGGGTTTACCCCTTTCCATTTGGTTCACGACGTAGAGTCTTTTCTCCCTATTGAGTGTCAAATCCTCGCTTCTCACAGACACTTCACCTCTTGAGCAACGCTTACTCTTGTAGGAACATGCAGACGAAGACCGACGAGTAGCCTTACAAATAATTAAGGCTTCCAAACATCGATCCAAATCCCATTTTGACAAGCGCATCCATCCCTGCAACTTCCAATAAGGTGACCTAGTGCTCGTTTATGATCAAGCTCATGACAAGCATGGAAAAAGAAATTTTGAATCCATGTGGAAAGACTCCTACATTCTCCAAGCCTGTCTCAGCAAGGGGGCATACATCCTCTCTGATTATGAAGGCCACCCTTTGACCAACCCTCGCAACGGGTTATATCTAGAACTATTTTTCCCTTAACTTTTTTCGGACCCAATAGTCTGTGTTGCATAGTTTATTTTCCTTTTTTTTTACACTTTTTTTCATTTTGAACTTTACAGTTTGATTCCATGCATGACCACAGATGGATCTTGTTCCATCGCTCTATGTCGGTTTCACCGACGGTGCAAGTAGATGGTCTTTGAACCTCACCTCAACAACTTGGGTAGTGTAGTCCTCCTCACACAATTTGATCCAACTCGACGATGTGTGTATCGGTGCTGCCACCAATAACCAGGCGGAGTATGATGTTGTGACTGGTCTTTTGACCAATGCCCTCCAGTTGGAAATTAGTCACCTTCGTGTGTTTCTTGACTCCCAGCTCCTTGTCACCCAGCTCAATAAATTTTACCAAGTACGGGATCCTTTCCTTTTTAGAAAATTCCTGCGCACTAAACAACTGATTAGACAGTTTGAGTTCATTACATTCACCCACGTCCCACAAATTCAAAATAGTGTTGCAGACCAAATGACTAACAATATTAAAAAACGGCTCATCATCATAATAAACTGCATCATAGTGTTTATATCATAACAAAAGCATCACTACATCAAGGAGCCCCAACAACTTTCTCACCATAACAATAATCGCCGAATACAAAAATTCCCCATGCTCATCGCATTAGGGGGGAGTTCCATCAACTACCTAGCCATCTGAGTCATCTGCATCGTCCTTCTCCTCCTCCTCCTCCTCCTCCTTTATGCCATTATGGGACATAATTATGGATTCCCCATATGATGTTATGCTATGATTTACACATAGCATCTAGTCCCACCATTATGGTAGCATCCCCAGCATGGCCCCCTTTGTTCAGAGCATTCTATGATGTTTCACCCTTGGAGTCTCCTGATCTCACTCATCAGTTTCTCCCCAGAGTCTCCCCCATTGCAGTCATAGTCCTTGATCCCTTAAGATATGATCCCATTCCCCGAATTCAGTTTCATATGCTCCTTGGTCAGCCCTACCATCATACTCTGAAAAAAGAAATTTTGAGTCCCATCACTCTCCGACCACAGTATGTCAATCTCATGTCCAGTACTATCCCATCTTCGTTGTACACCTCACGCTCCTATCAAGGAAACATTATCTCCTTGGTATTTGGAGGTCTCCCTCTATCGACACCAGCACATCTATTCCAGAGGATAGACCCAGATTTCCATGTACCTTGGACTCATCTCCATCAGTGGTGAGTGCCTACGAACCATTTGAGAGGAGTCCTTAGTGCCCCTTAGAATAGTCGTTTCTCACGTGCTCGACTTCAGATCCATCATCCCACCATTGAGATTCGTACAGGATATTGGTCCCTTCAATTATTGGTCAAAGACCCAGGATGTCCCTTGACTCTAGCATATTGGTGAGTCTATTTGGAACCCCCCAATTGTTTGTTCCCACGGATATCCAGGTTTTTTTGGTGACAGTGTTCGGAATCCCTCCAGTTATATGCTTCCTCGAGTATCCAGTTCATAATTTCAGTGTAATTTTTTAGATTCCGACTCTTAGTTGATGAGTCCATACAATTGTTGGACACCTTCAGATCCAGCAGAGCATCAGTTGATATGGTACCACATTTAGGATAGATGCCATTGTTTCCATGTATTAGTTCTTTATATCAGTCATGCTTGGCCCATGAATATGTCCCATATTTGTGTCACACTTGGACCATTATGATGTACACAACAATTCTCTACGTATTTTTCAAGTCCCCTTTTGGATTCACCATTATTTGTATATCTTGATACGAGCATGGGAATTCCCACCTCATCCATATCTTTGATATTATGTTCCTCATCCATTATTGAGGTGATGTATTTCCAGTTTTAGCCCTTGCAGTTTGTATGAAGCACATGTTCCGGTCTCCAACCAGTTTCTGCTCTCCGCCATCACAATGCTCGCACCCCTGGAAACATTCAGAACCTATGATGTCTATCGGCCATATGATGAGCTCCTACCCTCACACATCAGGGGGCAATCTGTTAACACCCAAAAATTGTTCACCTAGCTCATCCCCCTAATCACATAACCCATTTATCACTTTTTCTTATATTTTTGGCCTCCAAAAACCCAAAAATACCTAAATTGGTAACCATATGGGAAAAAAATAATTATTTCCCTCATCAATTAATGAAAATACTTCAAAAAAGATTAAAATCCCAAAAAAAAAAGAAAAAGAAAAAGGGGAAATTATTCAAAATAAAGGAAAAATGAGGGAAAGCTCAAAATACCACAAACCAATACTAGTGGTTTCCCAATATCATGGGTCAATACTCCACCACCCAAATTTGTCATAAAAAGGTGATGGAAGCCCCCCATGTATCGAAACTCTACTGAAATTCCTATTGAACTCTAGCTTACCTCTTTGAGCTTTTGTTCCCATTTAGTTGAGTTTTGGACACCATTTGAACATTCAAAGAAGAGAAAGGAACCTTGGAGACCCGGAGTACTACTCTTTGTACAGCTGGGAGGGCCCCCACCTACTCACCTTATGTTTTAACCTTTGAACCATTTTCACCATTTTTTTACCACTTTAACCATCCTTGACGAAACTTCAAATGCTGACAACTTCTTCATCTGGAGGCCATTTCGCACGAAAGGAGCATTGATGGAAATTTGTCGACGAGGTATTTACCACGGTAACCTTTGAACTATTGTTTGAATATTTTAAACTTGATCGATGATGAGATGATCCTCCTGGATCACTTGCCTTCACAGTACCTTTCATTATTTTCATTTTTATGGCCCGGTCCGCGATTGTAGTTACATTTTCCGCACTGTAGAGCGTGAATTTCCACCAGTAAACTAAATCTTGAGCGCGACTTCCGGTTTGAAACCTGCACTTCATAGCGCGACTTTCAGGCCGCAACTCGTGCCTGAGCGCGCCTTTCAGCTCCAAAACCATGCACCCAGCGTGCCTTTCTGCCTAAAATGCGCGCTCCTGAGCCTAAAATCCACGCTCCCAGTGCGTCTATTTGCCCGATACGCGCGCCCCAGCCACTCCTTTACCGCCTAGACTCGCGCCCTTTTTTCTGAGTTTTGTTTTTCTACTCCGGTGCAATTATTTTTCAGTCTGCAGCACCTAGAGCGCGACTTTTCCCTAAACACACGCATCCCACACCTTTTTTTTCCTCTTTTGTTCACCTTGGCTACACCAACAACCTCCTATTTGCTTGCACCCATTTTCCTTTGGTACTTTTATGTTGTTCGCTTGCTATAGAATTTGAGACATCTTCACTTTGCATGCATACTTAGTGCATTGTTATCTCTTGCATTATATTTCAATGAGTTCATTTATTACATACATGTCATAGCAGTTAGTACTTTTATTATGGTTATGTTTGTGATATGGTCCACCACTTAAGGTTTACATATAGTTCTAACATGTGGTTTATCATATGGTTTAAATAATATAGTTTGAAAATGGCGACCTCGGTGTTGGCATGGGGTCAAGGTCTATGCCCTACCCCCCCCCCTTTTATAACTTTGCAACCAAATGAAGCTTATGGTGGCCTAACCAAGGTCTTGGGTTGGATTCCCAAAGCTTCAACAAACCATATGTTTTAACCTTTGAACCATTTTTCACCATTTTTTTACCACTTTAACCATCCTTGACGAAACTTCAAATGCTGACAACTTCTTCATCTGGAGGCCATTTCGCACGAAAGGAGCGTTGATGGAAATTTGTCAACGAGGTATTTACCACGGTAACCTTTGAACTATTGTTTGAATATTTTAAACTTGATCGACGATGAGATGATCCTCCTGGATCACTTGCCTTCACAGTACCTTTCATTATTTTCATTTTTATGGCCCGGTCCGCGATTGTAGTTACATTTTCCGCACTGTAGAGCATGAATTTCCACCAGTAAACTACATCTTGAGCGCGACTTCCGGTTTGAAACCTGCACTTCATGGCGCGACTTCCGGTTTGAAACCTGCACTTCATAGCGCGACTTTCAGGCCGCAACTCGTGCTCGAGTGCGCCTTTCAGCTCCAAAACCATGCACCCAGCGTGCCTTTCTGCCTAAAATGCGCGCTTCTGAGCCTAAAATCCATGCTCCCAGTGCGTCTATTTGCCCGATATGCGCGCCCCAGCCACTCCTTTACCGCCTAGACTCGCGCCCTTTTTTCTGAGTTTTGTTTTTCTACTCTGGTGCGATTATTTTTCAGTTTGCAGCACCTAGAGCGCGACTTTTCCCTAAACACACGCATCCCACACCTTTTTTTTCCTCTTTTGTTCACCTTGGCTACACCAACAACCTCCTATTTGCTTGCACCCATTTTCCTTTGGTACTTTTATGTTGTTCGCTTGCTATAGAATTTGAGACATCTTCACTTTGCATGCATACTTAGTGCATTGTTATCTCTTGCATTATATTTTAGCGAGTTCATTTATTACATACATGTCATAGCAGTTAGTACTTTTATTTCAGTTTCAGTTGTTTATTTCAACATTTACTTTCAACGATGTTGGGTTTACACCCCTTGTGCACCCACACATTCCATATAATTCAAGTGAGACTTAAATTGGCTTAATTAAACACAGACCAACCCCACTTGGGGACCCCACTTTGCATGCATACTTAGTGCATTGTTATCTCTTGCATTATATTTCAGCGAGTTCATTTATTACATACATGTCATAGCAGTTAGTAGCTTACCACTCAATGGTGGGGCGGTGCCCCAATGGTAAGGCGCAGCGTTATGGAGGGAGAGGTCTTGGGTTCAAACCCATAGGCCTTTCCTCTTTTGAACGGTGGCACTTATATAACATTACCACGTTATATCATAATTCAAACGGTGGCGCTTTTATGTTATATGGTTATAACATATGGTTTGTTGGATAAGGTTTGGCGCTATAGACATGGTCCACGTTGAAATATTTGGTATGGTATGGTTACAATGTTTGTTGCGATTTGTATGGTTTCAATATATTAAGGTTATGTTTGTGATATGGTCCACCACTTAAGGTTTACATATAGTTCTAACATGTGGTTTATCATATGGTTTAAATAATATAGTTTGAAAATGGCGACCTCGGTGTTGGCATGGGGTCAAGGTTTATGCCCTACCCCCCCCCCTTTTATAACTTTGCAACCAAATGAAGCTTATGGTGGCCTAACCAAGGTCTTGGGTTCGATTCCCAAAGCTTCAACAAACCATATGTTTTAACCTTTGAACCATTTTTCACCATTTTTTTACCACTTTAACCATCCTTGACGAAACTTCAAATGCTAACAACTTCTTCATCTGGAGGCCATTTCGCACGAAAGGAGCGTTGATGGAAATTTGTCGACGAGGTATTTACCACGGTAACCTTTGAACTATTGTTTGAATATTTTAAACTTGATCGATGATGAGATGATCCTCCTGGATCACTTGCCTTCACAGTACCTTTCATTATTTTCATTTTTATGGCCCAGTCCGCGATTGTAGTTACATTTTCCGCACTGTAGAGCGTGAATTTCCACCAGTAAACTACATCTTGAGCGCGACTTCCGGTTTGAAACCTGCACTTCATAGCGCGACTTTCAGGCCGCAACTCGTGCCCGAGCACGCCTTTCAGCTCCAAAACCATGCACCCAGCGTGCCTTTCTGCCTAAAATGCGCGCTCCTGAGCCTAAAATCCACGCTCCCAGTGCGTCTATTTGCCCGATACGCGCGCCCCAGCCACTCCTTTACCGCCTAGACTCGCGCCCTTTTTTCTGAGTTTTGTTTTTCTACTCCGGTGCAATTATTTTTCAGTCTGCAGCACCTAGAGCGCGACTTTTCCCTAAACACACGCATCCCACACCTTTTTTTTCCTCTTTTGTTCACCTTGGCTACACCAACAACCTCCTATTTGCTTGCACCCATTTTCCTTTGGTAATTTTATGTTGTTCGCTTGCTATAGAATTTGAGACATCTTCACTTTGCATGCATACTTAGTGCATTGTTATCTCTTGCATTATATTTCAGCGAGTTCATTTATTACATACATGTCATAGCAGTTAGTACTTTTATTTCAGTTTCAGTTGTTTATTTCAGCATTTACTTTCAACGATGTTGGGTTTACACCCCTTGTGCACCCACACATTCCATATAATTCAAGTGAGACTTAAATTGGCTTAATTAAACACAGACCAACCCCACTTGGGGACCCAAAAAAAAATTTGTAGCTAGGTAGGGCATTTGGGTTAGGCATCCAAATAACACCCCTTTGTCATACACATTTGAGACATAGTTGTTGTCCTTTAGGGAGCCAAAATCCCCTATTATTTATTGGTACGGTTGACACCGATTTGTCGGAGGGCCTCTCCCTTAGGAGGTCAAGTGGAAAGACTGGTTCCGGAAGTCTGAGTAGAATACCGCTCTCCGTTTTGTATTGAATGACACCAACTCAATGTTCTCGTCGTGCATGTTGGCCCCCATACCGGGTGCACAACGGCCAAAGAACTGAAGGCGCAGGACACCTTTCTGGACGTGGCACGAACAAGGTAGCTTAGTTTCCATTCTTCTAGGACTCTTTTACCTAGGATGCCTCTCGGTAGAGGGATATCCTTTAGCCACTTGCTTCTACATTTCGTATTGCCTAACTGCCTTTTTCATCACCCTGTAGGGGATACGATTTGTGTGAGCTTCCATATATTTTAGATAGGTTTTTGCATGCTCCTATACTCCCCTAGGTTAATGAGTCTTTTTTCTAGGAGTGTTGCTTCTTGTTATTCTGACCATTTTATCACCGCTCCACCTATTGTAGCACGTTATTGGAGTAGGTGTTTTTGAGCTTGTTATTGGCCTGAGTGCCATCTTTTTGTGAGCTCTCCTTTTGCATGCATGGTTTCATTAGGATTTTTTATTGTTTTATCCACCACAACCCTTTATCACTTTTATACATGTCACCATTGATTCCCCGAGAAACTCTCATCTCCTATGGGGGAAATCCCCGTAGTAAGGCCCACTTGACCCTACTCGTCATGCTCCCTTGAGAGGCACATATTCGTCATCGGATCTTCATCGCGATGCCCCTTATTTCACATCTTATTCTAAGTCAGATTCACCCATAAACATAGCTCCATCTATCCCCATGGCTGGCGTGAATCCCGACTCATTTAACAGTTGGATTTTCGGCAGTGGATCCACCACTATCCCTATACCATTTCAGAATCCATCCCCACTATGCCATCTACAGGACCTCGGCCTAGCATTATAGTGACTTCCTCTATACCAACCGGTACCGGATCTATTCCGACCACTGTTCTTTTAGCCATCAGCAATACCCTTGGTGGAACTGACCCTTCCTACCAGATCCCTCCTCCCATTACCAACAGTCCCTCGATCCCCGTTATAATGAATGCCATTGCCCCACCCCTTGGTAGAGGTGGCCCCACGATCATTTCCATGGCTAGCACACAGGCCACTTCGACCACGTCACATCCTCCTGCTAGTTTTCCATTCATGGCCAGTATCAACCTACTTAATTTGGCCCGATTGACTAACGATCTAATCCGACATGACCCTATGTTTCCTCCCATGCCTACCAAACTCCCTTCGTACATGCCAAAATTCGAATGGAAGGGTGGTGAGGACCCACAAAACCACATCATGTCCTTCCACTTATGGTGTTCCTCAAACTCCATATTGGATGACTTGATCCATCTATGCCTTTACAATGGATACTCACTGGAACCGCAGCCAAGTGGTATATTGAACAACCACATGGGACACACTCCAATTTTACGTCCCTCGCTTCGACTTTCCTGTAATTCTTCCAGCTACCAGTCTGTTATGACGTTGGTGTTGAGATTTTACTATCTTGTAGACAGAATATGGACACCCATATCATCGATCATATCCATGAATGGCGTAGATGTCGTAGTTTGTGTAAGATCAAGTTAGATGATTGTATCTTTTTAGATTGGTTCTTGAAGTCCCTCATACCAGTTATTGCAAAGTATGTGGAATCTGAATGGCCCCAAACCGAAGAAGAATCCATACTTAAAGCCCAACTGTTCGACCTTATTTATTCCAAGTCGGGCTACCTTTACACCATTTTACCTGTTCCTCCTCGTGAGGATTCCTCCCAGAAGGACGTGCCGGGGGCATCCTACACTGCTGACAGCATCATTGGACACGTTGCATCTACCATTCAACCATATGTCCATATGCCTCCTACCCCCACCCCTGCTTATAATCTTACGCCTAGCTCTGCACCACTCACCAGGAGTAGTGGTCTTGACCTTTTGTGTGCCACAACACATTATGGAGAAACACCTTTGTATGTTCCCCTGGCCCAAGCCCCTCATATACATGGACCTTCTTGTTTGGCGCATTGCTATGGTCATACCCCGCCAGCATATGCCCCCCCTTCTGCACCACCTACCTACTACCATACACTAGTTACATCCGTGCCCGCACAACCTCAAACCTCTTCTTCTTATTATCCACAACCGACTGCCCCAGCACCTTCCCAACCAAACCCCCCCGCCCTTCCCCACGGGCAAGTTTATTCCCAACAAAACCAACTGCAGAACCAACCCGCCCAACGGAACCAACAAGGACAGCAAAATAGGTGGCGCAGACGTAACCAAGGTAATAACTAGACTCCCGGCAGATGTAGTCCACGACTGAACCCCCCTGATAATAATGTTGTCGCATCGGCTAACCCAAATCCTGATCGACCACCTCGGTAAGGTAAAAACCACAACTTACGTACGAACTAACCATGTTCTATTTGCGGGGTCTATGTCCATTACACGCACAATTGTCCCCATCTGGTGCGAGCTCGCCAGATATGGAGTGAGGACGCCTAATGTCAAGGACATGCTGTACCACCAAACCCCCTGCAACCCCACACACAACCTACGATGTTACAGAACCCCCTAACTACGCAAGGGGGAGTATCCACCCAACCTTTGGCTCCCCCCAAATGGGTTGTCGCACCACAACAGCCAGTTACTTACGTTTCTCATGTTAGTCAACCCATTGACTCAGGTACTCACCACCTTTTAATGATGTCTTCGATTGATATCAACCTTCAGACATGCTGTGACCAATATGGTTAAACCACCAAGAAAATTTATGTGAACAAGGCCGCTAACACTACTCCCATATATCAGTCGTTATGTCTACCCCCACCACCGCTCGATGGATCCCCCAAAGCTCCTTGATTTCTCCTGGGCCGCATCAATAACAACCCAAATGATCGTGCTGCCCCCAACTACAATATCGTGGATGATTGAGCCCAATACCCTACTGTCATGTCAGCCTTTGAAGTTTTAAATCACTGCCCAGCACAATATAAAACACTATTATCTTCCATACGTGCGATTGACCCTTCTAGGATCACGAATGATGGCATTCGACTTAGATCAATCTGAACCCTGCATGCCTTCCACCCTAGCATTTTAGGTCTCTGCTTCGATCCAAAACCTTGTTATCCATCGAAGTATTATCGACGAGGGTGCCTATACATGTGCCATGTCTACATTCGTGTGGTAGAATCTAGGATCCCCCCCTTACAACCATCCAAAACTTCCCTACAAGCTTATGATGGCCACGCATCTCAACTGCAAGGCCTTCTATCTAATGTTCTAGTCCAATTAGCTGCCAAAAGTGTCCTGATTGACATTGAATTCGTCAATGCACAGCTCGAATACAACCTGCTCCTAGGACGAAACTATATTTACTCCATGAAAGTTGTTTCTTCATCTGTGTTATGGCTTATGATGTTCCCCCATGAGGGATGGGTTGTCAAAATAAACCAGGTCACTTACTATAACCCTAGTGCGCCCACTACACCCGAGAATGTCCTCCCCATGGTCTCCAAACCTGTATTTGGTGTGTCTGCCCCTTTGATTTCCCCTATGGGGCCTGGACTTTATTTAGAGGCTCCAATGGTCTCCACATTTCATTCCTTACCCCCTCCACCTCTGGACATTGATATCTCTGACTTGTGTACCATTTCGTCAATTCAATCGTCCTCTAACTCACATCCCACCACTTCATCGACATCTCAACCGCCACCCCAGTCTCAACCGCCATCAGTACCTAGCCACGTAGGATCCACACCATTCCTTTCTTGTTCCCACCATCAGGGGTAATAAATATGCCCGTCATGGCTACACTAAATCTCCCGGGATTAATATTAGGAATTCCTATATGGTATTTACCTGACCCTAATCCCACTCCAACGCCACAAGTCATTCTTCAACCGGTCCAACCGATCACCACCATCAATCATCCACCTCCCTATGTGTTGGCGACATCTGTCTCAAACACCTTCCCTTAATCATCCAAAAACGCTGGGAAGAAAGTCACGCAAACTCATACTGCACCAAATGCGACTAAAATCGTGCACCCCCCTCCTCCAACACGCGCACCTCCCAAGTGTTCCTTGTGTGATGATTTGGGCCACGCAAACCATAATTGTCTGTAATTTCCCAACCTTCAAAAACACATGAAGACGTTGGACGATGACCCTAATATACTAGTTGTCGGAATACCAACCACCCCCACACCACGTAACAAATCGTTGTGCACCAACAACTCCTATGCCATATGCGGAGTCTATGGCCATTACACTCATCATTGTCCCGACTTACCAGAGTATCAGTTGGTGCTTCATGAAATGCGTCAGCCTTCTTTAGAATCACATCAATTACTACCATCGAGGAGATTCACCCACCTGAATCCTCCTCTTTAGCATAGGTTAACACTATTTATATGATTTCCACAAGTGGGGAGCCAACCATTCACGTGACCTCCATATTTACCTCTTCCGATCTGTCCACGTAGTTTTTCCACAGTGACGAAGAAATCCTCAAAGCCCTAACTGCACCTAACTTCCCTTGGGATGACATGCATCATAGAGCCTAATTCATTCTCGAGGATTCCACTCCTGTTACGGCCAACCAACTTTCGGTCGAGTCAAAAGACTTCATCCATATCCAAGTGGAGTGGTTTAAGAGCCCCATCCCATCTCCTGATGCCTCAGAAGAAGGTAACATGGCTAACAACTCTCCTACCATGCAGTTCAACATTTTTGTCACACCCGGTATAGTTGAGAATATTACGTTAGGTTCCTCATGTACTCCAGAAAAAGTAGCTTCCTATAAGAAGCTCTTCCAATATTTATGTAATGTTTTCACTTGGTCATATACTAAGATGCTTGGTCTTGACCCTGCCATTGTTGAGAACCATATTGATACTTGGCCTGACATCCCACCTGTCCGCCAAAAGCAGCGGCCCATTCAAATCCACGCTTTACACATTGTCGTTTACCTTCTCCCAGACACCTCACTAATTGAGTAATGCTTAATCTTATTGGAATAGGTGGACGAATACCTACAAGCAACCCTACAAATAATCGAGGCTGCCAAACATCGGTCCAAATCCCATTATGACAAGCGTGTCCATCCCCGCAACTTCCAAGAAGGTGACCTAGTGCTCGTTTATGACCAAGATCATGACAAGCATGGAAAAGGAAAGTTTCAATCCATGTGCCAAGGCCCCTACATTTTCCAAGCCTATCTCGGCAAGGGGGCATACATCCTCACCGATTTTGAAGGCCACCCTTTTACCAAACCTCACAACGGGTTGTATCTCAAACGATTTTTCCCTTCACTTTTTTCGGACCCAATAGTTTGCGTTGCATATTTTTCTTTCCTTTTTTGTTTTACACTTTTTGCATTGTGAACCTTACAGTTTGCTTCCATGCATGACAAGAGATGGATCATGTTCTCCCGCTCTATGTCGGTTTTGTCGACGGCGCAAGTAGATGGTCTCTGAAGCTCGCCTCAGCATCTTGGGTAGTGTATTCCCCCTCACAGGAGTTGATCCACCTCGACGGTGTGTGTATCGGTGCTGCCACCAATAACCAGGCTGAGTACGATGTTGTGACCGGTCTCTTGACCATTGCTCTCCAGTTGGGAATTAGTTACCTTTATGGGTTTCTCGACTCCCAGCTCCTTGTTTCCCAACTCAATAAATTTTACCATGTATGGGATCCTTTCTTTTTTAGAAAATTATTGTGCACTAAACAACTGATTAGACAATTTGAGTTCATTACATTCACCCACGTCCCACGAAGTCAGAATGGTGTTGCATACCAAATGGCTAACAATATTCTAGAATTTCATATAAATCACAACATATAGGAATTAAACCATAAAAATGCGTCCTAATATCATTCACGTGCACATATACATCCTATAGGCATACAACATCATAAAAAACGGCTTGTCATCATAATAAACTGCATCCACGTGCATATATATATCATGTCATAGTGTTTATATCATAACAAAAGCATCATTGCATCGAGGAGCCCCAATAGCTTCTCCATCATAACAATAATCACCGAATACAAAAATTCCCCATGCTCATCACATTAGGGGGAAGTTCCATCAACTGCCTAGTCATCTGAGTCATCTGCATCGTCCTCCTCCTCCTCCTTTATGTCATTATGGGACATCATTATGGTGCCCCATTTTATGTTATGTTATGATTTACACATAGCATCTAGTCCCACCATTATGGAAGCATCCCTAGCATGGTAGCATTTGTTCAGAGTATTCTACGATGTGTCACCCTTGGAATCTCCTGATCACACTCATCAATTTCCCCCTGAGTCTCTCCCATTGCAATCACAATCCTTGATCCCTTAAGCTATGATCCCCTTCCCTGAAGTTAGTTTCATATGTTTCCTGGTCATCCCTATTGTCATACTCTAAATAAAGGAAGTTTGAGTCCCATCACTCTCTGACCCCCGTATCCCCCCACGGTATGTCAATCTCAGGTCTAGTACTATCCCATCTTCGTTGTACACCTCGCGCTCCTGTCAAGGAAACATCATCACCTTGGTAGTTGTAGGTATCCCTCTGTCGAAACCAACACATTTATTCTTGAGGATAGAGCCATAGGTACCTGTACCTTGGACTCATCTCCATCAGTGGTGAGTTCCTACGGACCATTTGAGAGGAGTCCTTAGTGCCTCTTATAATGGTTGTTTCTCATGTGCTTGACTTCAGCTCCATCATCGCACCGTTGAGACTCGTACAAGGTATTGGTCCCTTTAATTATTGGTCAAAGACCCCGGATGTCCCCTGACTCTAGCACAATGGTGAGTCTATTTGGAACCCCCCAGTTGTTTGTTCCCACGGATATACGAGCTACGTTGGCGACAGTGTTCGGAATCCCTCCAGTTATATGCTTCCTTGAGTATACAATTCAGATGTAGTTCAATGTACCTTTTCAGATTCTGACTCTTAGTCAATGAGTCCATACAGTTGTTGGACACCTTCGGATCCGGCATAACATCAGTTGATATGGTACCGCTTTTAGGATAGATGCCATTATGTATGAGTTCTTCATACCATTCATGGTTGGCCCATGAGTATGTCCCGAATTTGTGTCCCCTCTTGACCATTATGATGTACACAACAGTTCTCTATGTATTGTTCAAGTCCCCTTTGGGATTCACCATTATTTGTATATCTTGATATGAGCATGGGAATTCTCATCTCATCCATATCTTTGAGATTATGTTCCTCATCCATTACTGAGGTGATATATTTCCAATTTTAGCCCTTGCAGATTGTATGAAGCACATGTGCTAATCTCCAAATAGTTTCTGCTCTCCGCCATCACAATGCTCCCACCCCTGGAAAAATTCAGAACCTATGATGTCTATCGGCCATACGATGAGCTCCTTCCCTCACACATCGAGGGGCAATCTGTTAACGCCCAAAATATGTTCACCTAGCTCATCCCCCTAGTCACGTAACCCATTTATCCCTTTTTCCTACATTTTTGGCCTCCAAAAACCCAAAAATCTCTAAATTGATAACCAAATGGGAAAAAAATAATTATTTCCCTCATTAATTAATGAAAATCCTTCAAAAAATGTTAAAATCTCACAAAAAATGGTCAAAATCCCCAAAAAAAGAAAAAGAAAAAGGGGAAATTATTCAAAATAAAGGAAAACTGAGGGAAAACTCATAATACCACAAACCAATACTAGTGGTTTCCAAATACCATGGGTCAATACTCCACCACCCAAAATTGTTATAAAAAGGTGATGGAGGCCCCCCATTTCACATCCATACATTAGACACTCTTCCCTCTTGAAACTCTGTCAAAATTCCTATTGAACTCTAGCCTACCTCTTTGAGCTTTTTTTCCCATTTAGTTGAGTTTTGGCCACCATTTGAGCATTCAGAGAAGAGCAAGGAACGTTGGAGACTCGGAGCACTACTCTTCATACACCTGCGAGGGCCCCCACCTACTCACCTTTTGAGGTAAATATACATTGTAAAACATTTGTTGGTTGTGGAGCCTGGTCTTCCAGTCTCATAGATGATGTTGTTTCAGCCGTGTTGTACCCCAGGTTTGGTTATGATCCCGACACGTGCCCCAGGGGGTCCGGGGGAGTGGGGGCCAGCGACCCCCGAAGGAAATTTTTGGGTTGTTTCGCCAATAGATTACGGGCCCATGGTTTTGTAGTGACCCGTGGTATTTTCCCTTTGTATTTTCCTTTTATAAGAAAGACATTGTAATATGGCTAGGGTTGATGTATTAGGTATTATGCATTGTAAAGATCTCTAATATCGTCAAGAGAGACTGTGAGACAGTGAAGAGGAAATGCAACGGATGTGTTGCGAGTTGTATCCCTTCATTTGATAGATGGTATAATAATAAGGACGTAGCCCATCTTGGGTGAACCACAATATATTTGTGTCTCTCTTGTAATGTGTCTGTGTGATTATATTTGCATTTTTGTTTATTGTTATTGCTCTACGATCCTGTTTTTCTAACACCATTTTTTACAAAGCAATACAAAATCATTGTTCAATTCATGGGTTCATGTTTGTTTGTTATGTTACTGCAGTAATTAGTTAGATTAGTTTTTAATTTTATTTGCATTCACACATTATCCATTTACGAGCCTCTACTAAAGGTTCCATAATCCTTAGTAGGCGCCCTTTTGCACAAGCTAGTGTGAAAACACTAGCTACAATGGTTATTTTTAGATAACCGCAAAAGTGCTCCCAATAATGCCACAGTGTGTCATATAAATCGATGAATCTATTGGCACATCATCAACATTACATCCTATTATGCATCTCCAACGGTGAATTCCTCTAGATAAGGTGCACCATCCACCACCAAAAATGAGCATTCGGTGCATTGTGAAGTGTGCCTAAAATTATCCAACCATGCACTGTATGCCACATTGATACCAATGCATTCAAGTAGATAAGGTGCACCACAAATGAAATTATAATTTAAAAAGTAAATGCTCACCAGTGTGTCATTTGGTGACCATCATTGATGCATCAGTCCGAGCATGGTCAATGGTGCATTCTAGTATATTGGGCACACCATTAACCACCGAAAAAATAACCACCGTCTCTTTGTATGGCATGCCTTTATCAGTGCGGGTGGAATATAGATTAGGTAGTACAATATTACCTTTATAATTGGAAAACCAAAAATACGCATTGGTGCATTAGGTTGCGCACTGGAAACAACATCTTTTCTTGCGCACCAATAACAGTGCTTTCTACTAGATTTCGCACACAATTAATGCATATATAATAAAATTTGGAAATAGCCCCCGATGCGTTTTATGGATCACCATTAACGATGCTATGTGTAAATCATTATTATCGATGCTTTCTATTATCCTAAGCACACTGCTAGTGTATAGAAAATTTGCAAAAATTTTGTTTTATGTTTTTTTTTAATTTTGTTTCTAGGCACAACGTGTACAGTTCTTTATTTTGAATATGTATGCATCACCTTCGATGCATTTGTTTTAATTTATTATCCTCGTTAATTTCGTGCTAGTGTAAAACACGATGCATCATAAATGGTGTGCTCATCTAAATGGATCATACCATGGACAATGTGCCTTATTTAAAACATATAGATTGGTAATGGAAACATTTCTTGGGCCCCAAAAAAATTTAAAAATTTCTAATAAGTATTTCATGTGCCTATTTTGAATGTATTTTTTATTTTAGTGATATAATTCATGATGAAATTTGTATGGACAAGCACCACCAACACCTTAGGTCTATTTGTATAACGTTGTTTAGGTATGGTAGGAGAGAGAGAGGGAGTGGTATTTGATTCATAGTCCTATTGTTGATGTAACTCAACAGAACTTATTTTAGGTTGGCATCCTCAAGTTTTAAGAAGAGGCTAGTTCACTCAGGGGGGGAACTAAGCTACTGATAAAGTTGACCCAGCGTTGGGATCACGATAGGAGATCATTCAGGGTTAGTCCCAATATTTGGTACTATCCCACAAAGGAGGATGCATATTTCATCATAGGTTTATCTTGGAGGGAGGAGTACTTTACCCATTTTCTAGATCTACCACCCGGTGTTGCAACTGAGACTTAGTTTATTTGTGTTCAATGATCCATCAGTGTGGATATTACTCACCCAAATGAGTTCTATGTGAGTGGGGGGGAATTGAGGCTACATGCATTTCATTCATGGGAGGTCAAGTTCTTAAGCTTGTTTGTTACCACGATAGCAAACCATCTCACTGATGGGAAACACGTTAACTACACTATGTTATATTATGTAGAGAGTTTACTAGAGAGGCCCATACTGATCAGGTGGGATAATATTTTTTATGATATTTTTCTATAGTTTTAGACCATTTTCATAGCTAGTTGCAAGGGAGACATATTTTCCCCTTCGCACCAAATTTATTTACTCTATTTTTTTCTAAAGGTTTCAAGTGAATCAACCCACATTCAGCCCTAAATTTGACCACAAACTATATAGACCTATGATCGATGTGCATATGTGCATCTGGGGGCAAGGGTTTCCCAAGAGAGGATTGCCCGAGTTCATATGTAGGGCACACGGTATAAAGGTTGTGGTGATGTTTCCCAATGATGATCGACATTCAGTCATTGATTCTATACAACATCCATATGTAGGGATGGACTAGCAAGGATGTGTGAATATCCTATTTACTTAGGTCAAGCTGCCAAATATGAGTGGCAATATGATAATTATATTTTGACTAATGTAATTGCATAATTTTTATCTTATTTAATGCACATGTAATTAATTATAATATTTTGTTTAAATTGTCTAATTATTGGTGTCCAATATTTTGCAGATATTGACACATATGTTTGGGATTAGCCACCCCGGCATGATGAGGAGATGGTTGAGTTTGATGATCTAATTCCTTAGCATAGATCTTGCATGCAGTAGTGCATGTCACTTCCTAGATTCTATCACTATGTGGTGGATCATACTTGTGATTTGATGGCTCGGCACGGGGTGGAGCATGTTCGACTACTTCACATCACACGAGACCCCAATATTTCTCCCATATGGTCCACCCTTCCCCGACTTATGATGTTATTGATGCATTTTTTTTTGGTTCCCTCTTGCTAGTTGACGAGTTGAGTGGCATTACATACTTGTAATGTCCCTTTTTTGAATTTTATTAAAATGGTGAAATTTTCAACTCTTTCCACTAGTTCGACCTTTGACTAGTATTGGTCTCTTGGTCTCCAAATGCTCCCAAATTGTTACAGAAGGTGTATGGATGATATTATTACATAATTATGAGATTCAGGGATTCTTTATATTCTTCAAGAGGCTTCTTCAACTCTCCTTTAAGTTCTTGCCAAAGTAGGGAGTTTGACTAGCAATTTCTCTTTGACTCGTATTGGTCTCTTGGTCTCCAAATGCTTGTATAATGGGTATGAAGATATTTGAGAGGTATTAAGACATATAAAAGAGGCTTATGAATGCTTAAAAACCCTTAAAACACTTCTGCAACATCCATTTACAATCTAGACAAAGTAGGGAATATTACTAGTCATTTCGAGCTTCAAATCCCTCAAGGGTAGTGGACAAAGATGGCTTCCCAAATGTTGTTAAACCCTTCCAAATTTCTAAACATAGGTATGGTACTGATAAGTCGCTTTAATTATCTCCACAATTTATCCTTAATTAGTTCTTATGGCCTTCTGCAACTCCTTAAAATCATATGTTTATATGCAAGATTTCACATAGGGGGAAAAGCTAGTTATTTTCGCCATGACTAATGAAATTCGAATTTTAGGTGCCAGGGGATTATGATCTGTTAAGGAAACTTCTTCAAAACTTTAATAACACTCCATACATCAATAAAATCACACAAAATAACTGATATAACTCGAAATAGAGTCTCTTCAAACTCCAAAAACAAGATCTAGGGGAAATGGCATCATTTATGCATTGTTTGGTATTTTTACTTAACTCCACTTAGTATTTCGACCTGAGAGTCTTATGAGAAGTAAAAACATAGTATATATATATATATATCATATTACAAATATATGGGGCCTCAAGATCTAACCCAAAGAGTTCATCACCTCAACAAGTGTGCCTCTCCTCAAGGAGCAAGAATATGCCAAGAAATAGAAGAATGGTCGTAGAAGCAAGCTGAAAGAGATGCGACCATGAGATTCCCTGTAGCTTCAACCTGTAACAAAAGACTCCATTAAAGCTCCAAATGAAAGGTCTTAATGGCCTTTCCAATTACCAACTAGGATGGGAATCTTTCACCCTTGAAATTGGTGCTAAGGCAAGTAGAGTAGCACTCCACTAGCTCTCCTCTCCCAAATGAAAAATACAAATTCTAAAATGATCAAAATCTACTATCCTTATTTGTTATTGTCTTTTATAAACTTATAAGTTCCTCCATGGGTCGAATTCCTCCCGAGTGCTTCATGCCAACTCAAGTTGGGAAGAGATTCCCAAGTATGCCACTTGTCCTTCCAATTCTAGCCCTCTGCTTCTCCAAATTCGAATTGGTGTCTCTTTGGCTGCCCTAAATCACTTGAGAGCCCTCTTGGAGAATATTTTTATCCCTGACATGTCATATATTTCATATTTCAGCCTTCATGTCTGATTTGTGTCATAGGTGCCATAGCATCTTCATCATTGATGTCATAGAGCTAGGGAATCTAGTCCAAGTGTCTCACTAGCTCGAAAATGCCTCTTCCTCTTCCATGGGAGTGACTCTTCCACTCCAATTCGACCTTAATTGATTCATTCCAAGTATATTGACCTTCCAACTCATCCCAAGAACCTTGGGTTTCTTATGGATTCGAAATGACAAGAGGAGGATGCCATGTGGCATAGAAAATCTAGCTTGTGTGGGTCCCACATCCTCCATGTCTCTTCATGATCAATTACCACTTTGATTTTCCATTATATTTATTTATTTAGATCCTTTATTAAATATTTATTCCATTCTAATGTTCAAACATCATTTATTATCCCCCTTATTTCAAATCCCAAAGCTTCCACCCTCGAACCTAGGGAACTAGTCATTTTCCTCCATGGCAGTTCATTTGGATGGGTATATTACAACTTTGAATTGGTAATTTCTCTTAATGTGACCCAACTTGTCCATTTGGATCTAATTTCACATTATTACTAACTTGGACTTCATTATTGGCATTTATTTGACCCTTAGCATCCATTTGACAAACTATCATGAGTATGGCCAAGGGGCTTAGGCCATTGTGACCCAATGCAAAATTTTGGGACATGAAAAATCCTCCCTTCCCAATATTGCTTGTCCTCAAGAAATTTCAACACATGTATGTGGAATAACCTGCTTTCTTTTCAAAATTTTGCTTCCCAAAACTTCTCTTCATGAACCTTGAGTAGAGCCACCCATGCACTACAATTGTGTGTTTCCAAAAGCAAGGAGATGTGGATTTTATTTTTCATTTTGATATCCCCTATAACATCACCACTAAACACCAAAATTTTAATTAAATCCATCAAAACCATGTTTGCATAATTACTCTTTACCTCTTTCATATTTTGGAAACCCCTTATGATAACATTGTAATTCTTGAAGTTGCCACTGAGTTTCCCAACTTTCAGTCTTCGAGATCCCATGAATATTTTAGAGAGGAACCACCATGCTTGTTGATGCACTACTCTAATCAAAATCAATTTATTAAGTGGGGAATCCATATCCCATACTGCTGGTTTCCCAAAAAATTTGAAATCAATGGGACTAAAAATTATCCGAGGGTCCCATTGCTTGTATTGCATTCCAACAATTAAGAGTGCTCTCCAACCCATACCATCAGGAAAGAGAATTCGTAGATCCCATTTTCTTGTATGCATTCTTACAAACATCATGAGTACAAAATATATATCATAAAAGTACATAACAACATAATAAAGATGTACATAAAGGAGGTGCCTCATCAAAGAATCGTGAAAGTGCTTATACCTCCAAGTAAGTAGACCACCATTTTCCAAGTGCATACAAGCTTCATGTGACCAATCAAATCTGATCCAATGACATAGGTGAGGATCCCATGTCCTATAATGCTACTCCAAAAGGATGTAAGATGCATCAAAATAATCAGCCATGTGTTCTTTCATCCAAGAAATGAATGAAGAACCTCCACTAAAATCTGAACCAAGTAGGAAGCAAAGAAAACAATAAGCCTTCAAGGGGCTCACATAAGTGCCATTTATACATCCATGGATATGTGTATCATCAAGAAATAACAAGGGATGTTACTTCCAATAAAAATTTGATCCAATCATATGTCTCTTCACCCAAGTAGTTAATGAAGTTCCTCCAACATCAATTGAACTTAGCAAGGAGCAAGGGAAATCATAAGTCTTCAAGTGACTCAAGTGAGCATCATAAGTGCATCCATGTAGATGTGTTTCATCATAAGGTAACAAAGAATGATGCTACAAATGTGAATAATAAATGGCTCTAATAATGTCATCATATAAAGGAGATACAGGAGTTTCATACTCCTCATGTGGCACCATCAAAAATAAACCTTTCACCCATACTTCATTAGGATGAATGCTGCAAAATATGGAAGTGTAGGATGTAGGAGAATGAACCAACTCACCCAAATGATCAGAAAGTGCAGAAGTGTCCTCATGTGAATGCTCCATAATGGTAGGGTCATGCACCTCCCTCATAAGTGCAAAACTTTCCTCATCAGTTGGTTCCAAGGTAGTGGAATCATACACTTCTTCAAAAATTGTGTCACCATTTCCAAGAGGAAACTCAAGTTCCTCTTCCACCACATCAAGTGCTTGGATCTCATCAAGCTCATCTTCAAACACATCAAGCACATGAAAATTCCCATGTTTCTCATAATCTACCATGTTATGAGAATCCTCCATGCAATCTACCATCTGAAAATTTGAAACATAGGAGGAAGAACAAGTATATTGCAACCTTTCAAGAAGTTGCTCATTTTGAATTTTGAGTTTATGAATATCCTCATTATTCTCCAAGTATGCATCATGTAATAATTCATTAAAATCAACCAAATTGTTTCTATCAAAAATCAAAGACATGAAATTACCTTTGATGTTGCACATTGCTCTTTGAATCTTCCCCGTGTCTTCAAGGAAGGATGGATCCTTCAATGAAGAAACCTTCCAACAAGAATTTGACACTGATGCTTGAGTGTCATGGAGCATGCTAAGGGTCTCTTGGATCTTCTTTTCATTCATCTTCAAGGACCCTTCAAGAAAATGAGGCTCTTGCAAATGAACCTCCTCATCTTCTTCCTTCTTACTTGGACCAACTTCATGAAGCTCAAGTGGTGATGGGGAAGTTGATCTTGTTTCTTCTTCAACTGCTACAAGGTCTTCATTTTCATGCTTAATGGAAGTTTGGCTTACAGAAACACTTTCAAAAGTGATCTCTATGTCACCAACATAGAGGTTTGAGCATCCATCAGTAGGCACTCCTTCATAGTTCAAGCATCCGTCAGTAGATGCTCTTTGTTTCATTTCCAAGGTAGAATGTGTCTCGAAATGATCTTCAATATTTTCAATAGAATATTATTCATGCTCATGTGATGTCTCTTCATCTTTTTTAGAGTCACTTGGGAGTGACTTTCAATCCTCTTCATGTACTACTTCTTCTACTTCACCTATTTCAGAACTAGGTGGTTCATGGGTCTCCTCCTTTTGCTCCTTCAAGCAAGATGATGCATTTTTCCCTTTGGTTTCCTTAAGCTCAATATATTTGGAATCCCTTTTTGAAGAAATCCCCAAAAACTCTCCTCAAGTAGGACATACATGCCTTCCCTGAATCTTCAGATATTTCATTGATCTTTTTACTCACACAAATATGATTTTCTCTCCAAGGTATTTTACAAGAAGGGCATGAACCTTTCTTCACTAAGTCCACATCTTCATTTTTGGGTCTATTTGCAAACACCCAATCAACATAGTCTTCAAAAGGAATGGCCTTTTGTGTATTTTCCCTCAAAGAAAGATATGCTTGATATGCTTGATATTGTTGGGGCAAGGTTTTATATGTTGCTCTCTATCTTTGTAACTCATTCATAGAATTATCCTTTGGTAGTGTGACACACTCATCTTCATCAGATTCCAAGTCATCATAATAGTAATACATGGCTGCAAATTATTATTCAATGTCTGATATTAGTTCACAGGTGCAAGGACCATGCTCTAATACCACTGTAATGTCCATTTTTTAATTTTACTAAAATGATGAAATTTTCAATTTTTTCCACTAGTTCGACCTTTGACTAGTATTGGTCTCTTGGTCTCCAAATGATCCCAAATTGTTACAGAAGGTGTATGGATGATATTAGGACATAATTATGAGGTTCATGGATGCTTTATATTCTTCAAGAGGCTTCTTAAACTCTCCTTTAAGTTCTGGCCAAAGTAGGGAGTTTGACTAGCAATTTCTCTTTGACTAGTATTGGTCTCTTGGTCTCCAAATGATTGTATAATGGGTCTGAAGGTATTTGATAGGTATTAATACATATAAAAGAGGCTTATGGATGCTTAAAAACCCTTAAAACACTTCTTCAACATTCATTTACAATATGGACAAAGTAGGGAAGATTACTAGTAATTTCGAGCTTCAAATCCCCCAAGGGTAGTGGACAAAGATGGCTTCCCAAATGTTGTTAAAACCTTCCAAATTTATGAACAGAGGTATGGTACTGATAATTAGCTTTAATGAGATCCCCATTGTATCCTTAATTATTTCTTATGGCCTTCTGCAAGTCCTTAAAATCATATGCTTATATGCAAGATTTCACATAGGGGGGAAAGCTAGTTATTTTCACCATGACTTATGAAATTCGAATTTTAGGTGCCAAGGGATTATGATATGTTAATGAAACTTCTTAAAACTTTAATAACACTCTATAAATCAACAAAATCACAGAGAATAACTGATATAACTCGAAATAGTGTCTCTTCAAACTCCAACAACAAGATCTTGGGGAAATGGAATCATTTTTGCATTGTTTGGTATTTTTACATAAATCCACTTATTATTTCGACCTGAGAGTCTCATGAGAAGTAAAAATAGAGTATATATATCAGATTACAAATATATGGAGCCTCAATATCTATCCCAAATATTTCATAACCTCAACAAGTGTGCCTCTCCTCAAGGAGCAAGAATATGCCAAGAAATAGAAGAATGGTTGTAAAAGCAAGTTGAAAGAGATGTGACCATGAGCTTCCCTTTAGCTTCAACATGTAACAAAAGAATCCATTAAATATCCAAATTAAAGGTTTGAATGGTCTTTCCAATTACCAAATAGGATGGGAATCTTTCGCCCTCGAAATTGGTGCTAAGGCAAGTAGAGTAGCACTCCACTAGCTCTCCTCTCCCAAATGAAAAATGCAAATTCTAAAATGATCAAAAGATACTCTCCTTCTTTGTTATTGTCTTTTATAAACTTTTAAGGTCATCCATGGGTCGAATTCCTCCCAATATCTTCATGCCAACTCAAGCTGGGAAGAGATTCCCAAGTATGCCACTTGTCCTTCCAATTCTAGCCCTCTCCTTCTCCAAATTCGAATTGGTGTCTCTTTGGCTTCCCTAACTCACTTGAGCACCCTCTTGGAGGATATTTTTAGCCCTGACATGTCCTATATGTCAGATGTCAGCCTTCAGGTCTGATTTGTGTCATAGGTGTCATAGCATCTTCATCATTGTTTTCATAGAGCTAGGGAATCTAGTCTAAGTGTCTCACTAGCTCCAAAATACCTCTTCCTCTTCCATGGGAGTTACTCTTCCACTCCAATTCGACCTTAATTGAGTCATGCCAAGTATATTGACCTTCCAACTCATCCCAAGAACCTTGGGCTTCTTATGGATTCGAAATGATAAGAGGAGGATGCCATGTGGCTTAGAAAATCTAGCTTGTGTGGGTCCCACATCCTCCATGTGTCTTTATGATCAATTGCCACTTTGATTTTCCCTTGTATTTATTTATTTATATCCTTTATTAAATATTTATTCCATTCTAATGTTCAAACATCATTTATTATCCCCCTTATTTCAAATCCCAAAGCTTCCACCCCCCAACCTAGGGAACTAGTAATTTTCCTCCATGGTAGTTCATTTGGATGGGTATATTACAACTTTGAATTGGGAATTTCTCTTAATATGATCCACATTGTCCATTTGGATCTAATTTCACATTATTACTAACTTGGACTTCATTCTTGGCATTTGTTTGACCCTTAGCATCCATTTGACAAACTATCATGAGTATGGCCAAGGGGCTTAGGCCATTGTGACCCAATGCAAAATTTTGGGACATGACAATACTCTTCATCGAAGTCATATTCTATCCACTAATCCAATGACTATAGGATCATCAAGCACCATGCATGAATCTACTTATTTGGAAAATAAACCTGCAGTGAACTGGGGTTTCTGGTTCGAGTGGGAGCAATGGCAGAAGAAGTAAAGTTTAAGGTCAAGAAGTTTAACGGCCAAAACTACCAGTTATGAAAGATGCAAATGGAGGACTATCTATACCAAAAGGATCTATTCTTACCGTTGAGAGGAAGAGAAAAGAAGTCGGCGACTATGAAGGACGAAGAATGGGAGGTTCTTGACATAAAGGAACTGAGAATAATACGGTTGTCCTTGGCTTCGTCGGTGGCTTTCAATATCTCAAAAGAAAAGACAACGGAGGGTTTGATGAGCGCATTGGGTAAGCTGTATGAAAAACCCTCGGCATCCAACAATGTATTTCTAATGAAATGTTTATTTAATATGAAGATGTCTGAAGGTGGATCTGTTGTTGATCATTTAAATGAATTTAATACAGTTACAAATCAACTAAGTTCTGTAAGTTTGAACTTTGATGATGAGGTTAGGGCTCTTCTGGTCTTGTGTTCATTGCCAGAAAGCTGGAATGGCTTGGTCATGGCTATAAGTAACTATGTCTCAGGTTCAAACACCTTGATATTTGACGATGTTATTGGTGTTATTCTTAGTGAGGAAATGTGAAGAAAAAGCATAGGTGAGACATCGGGTAATGCGTTGACCATGGAGAGCAGGGGAAGACAAAAGGAGAGAGGAAAGAGCCAAGGTAGTCATGGCAAGTCTAAAATGGGCAGATCCAAGTCCAGATTGGGAAAGATAGAGTGCAGGAACTGTGGAAAGAAAGGACATCTGAAGAAAGACTGCAGATCTCTAAAGAAGAAAGGAGATGGACAGCAGGAAACTACCCAGGAAGCAAATGTAGCAGGTGATGTGTTACAAGATGCTTTGATTCTTGCATTAGATAATACAAGTGATTATTGGGTAGTAGATTCAGGGGCTTCATGTCATGCTACACCCCATAGGAAATATTTTCATGATTATGTTCCAGGCGATTTTGGACATGTTTTATTGGGTGATGATGATCCATGTAAAATTGTTGGAATGGGTAAGGTATGGATAGAATTTAAGAATGGAATTGATTGGCTGCTGAAAGATGTAAGGCATATTCCTGCTATGAAAAGAAATCTAATCTGAACATGGCAGTTGGGAGATGGCGGCTATCTATCTATGTTTGGAGAAACATGGTGGAATATCACCAAAGGATCAATGGTGATAGCAAAAGGAGACAGGGTAGGTGCGTTGTATTTATGTCATCATAATATTGACCATTCTATCTCTTTAGCTTCCACAGGAACATATACAGCATTGTGGCATCATAGGCTTGGCCACATGAGTGAGAAAGGGATGTAGATTCTCCACTCAAGGAAGTTGCTGTCAGATTTGAAGCATGTAAGTTTGGAAATCTGTGAGAACTGTGTTTATGGAAAACAAAAGAGAGTCAGATTTATCAGGGTTGGGAAACAGAAGAAGAATGAAAAGTTAGAGCTTGTGCATACAAATGTATGGGGACCGGATCAGGTACAATCTCTTGGTGGATCTCATTATTATGTTACATTTATTGATGATGCAACTAGAAAAACTTGGATTTATTGCATTAGACATAAATCTGATGTGTTTGCTACTTTTAAGAAGTGGAAAGCTTTGGTTGAGAATGAGATAGGAAAAAGGTTGAAGTGTCTCAGATCTGATAATGGAGGTGAGTATTGCGGCAAGGAGTTTGATAGTTACTGTTCATACCATGGTATTCGTAGAGAGAAGACAGTCCCAGGAACACCACAAGAAAATGGTGTGTTAGAAAGGATGAATAAAACGATCATGGAGCGTGCAAGGTGTATGAAACTACATGTAGGGTTGCCCTTACAGTTTTGGGCGGATGCTGTAAATATTGTTATTTATTTAATAAACAGAGGACCTTCAAGTGATTTGGATGGTGGTATTCCAGAGGAGGCATGGACTGGTAAAAAGGTAAACTACTCATTTCGAAGAACGTTTGGTTGTGAAACATTTGTCCATATTGATAAAGATAATAGAATAAAGCTTGAAGCTAAATCTAAGAAATGTACCTTTATTGGATATGGGGTTGATGATTTTGGTTATCGCTTATGTGATTATGAAAGTAAAAAGATAATTAGGAGTAGAGATGTGATATTCAATGAAAATTTCATGTATAAAGATCAGTTGCAAGGAAAGAAACGGGAAAAGGAAAACACGGAGTACACAGTACTTGATGAAATTGAAGAAAATGAAGTTCCAAAGGTGCCAGAAAATCAAGAACAACAGCAAGTACCTGAAACTCTTGCAACTGCAAGAATATCTACCAGGTTAAGCAGACTCCCTGAACGATACTCTCCTTCAATGTATTATTTATTGATGACTGATGCTGGTTAACCAAAATGTTATGAAGAAGCAATGCAGGTGGAAACTAGAAAGAAGTGGGAGCAAGGCATGAATGAGGAGATGGACTCATTGGTAGGAATCCAGACTTGGGATTTGGTTCAGTTGCCTGCTGGTAAAAGAGAATTGCAGAACAAATGGATTTACAGGTTGAAGGAAGAAGAAGGAGGTAAGAAGCGATACAAGGCCAAACTTGTTGTAAATGGGTTTGCACAAAAGAAAGGTATAGATTTTGATGAAATATTTTCTCCTATTGTTAAGATGACTTCAATTAGGACTATCTTAAGTCTAGTGGCGGTAGAAGATTTGCATCTTGAACAATTAGATGTAAAAACAGCCTTTCTCCATGGGGATTTGGAGGAAGAGATATATATGCAGCAAACACAAGGGTATGAGGTCAAAGGGAGGGCGAATTTGGTGTGCAGGTTGAAAAAGAGCTTGTATGGCTTGAAGCAAGCTCCAAGGCAATGGTATTTAAAATTTGACAGGTTTATGACATAACAAGGTTATAGCAGATGTCATTCTTACCATTGTGTTTATTTCAAGAGGCTAGACAACGAAAGATATATTATCTTGTTATTGTATGTGGATGACATGCTTATTGCAAGGTCTAACATGCAGGATATAAATGTGCTCAAAAGGAAGTTAGATAATTCATTTGTGATGAAGGATTTGGGTGCTGCAAAGCAAATCCTTGGTATGAGAATAACACGAGACAGGAAAAATCACAAATTGCCTTTGTCTCAGGGTGAGTACATACAAAAGGTGTTGGAGAGTTTCAAAATGTAGAATGCAAAACCAGTTAGTACACCTTTGGCCAGCCATTTCAGTCTAAGTAAGGAAATGTGTCCCAAGACATAGGAAGAGATAGATTACATGTCCAAGATTCCCTATTCATTAGCATTTGGCAGTTTGATGTATGCCATGGTGTGCACAAGACCAGATATTGCACATGCAGTGGGAGTTGTGAGCAGATATATGAACAATCCAGGTAAAGAACATTGGAAGGCAGTACAGTGGATTCTCAGGTATTTGAGAGGTACTACCACTCAGGCATTATGTTTTGGAGGTTCAGACACTGTTCTATAGGGATATGTTGATGCAGATATGGCAGGTGATAAGGATAGTAGGAGGAGCACCACAGGGTATGTGTTTACTGTAGGTGGAACAACAGTAAGTTGGATTTCGAAACTACAAAATGTTGTCGCACTTTCAACAACAAAAGCAGAGTATGTTGCTGTTACAGAGGCTATTAAAGAGACGATTTGGTTGGAGAGGTTTATGGAGGAATTGGGTAAGAAGTAGAAGGACAGCAGGTTGTATAATGACAGCCATAGTGCCATTCATCTTGCATAGAATTCAGTATTCCATTCCAGGACTAAACATATACAGCTCAAGTACCATTTCATACGGTCTGTTCTGGAAGATGAACTGTTGAAGCTGGAAAAGATAAATACTATCCAAAATCCTGCAGACATGTTTAGAAAGGTAGTGACCAGAGAAAAACCGAGTTCCTGCTCGGTTTCAGTTGGCCTTCTAGCGTGAAGGTGAAGATGAGAAATTTGCCAAGTCCAAGGTCCAGCAAGTGCAACAGCAGTGGAGTTGTTGTGATCAGTCTCCAAGTGGGAGATTTTTAGTTGTGGAGCTATATCTTCGAGTCTCATAGATGATATTGCTCATCCTTGCAACCTAGAGGAATGTACACTCGTTCTCCAACAGTTTACGGGCCCATGATTTTGGGTAACCAGTCGTATTTTCCCATTGTATTTCCCCTATAAAACAAAAACATTGCAATATGGCTAGGGTAAGAGATGTATTAGGTATTATGCATTGTAAAGATCTCTAAGATTAAGAAGAGAGACTGTGAGACAGTGAAGAGGAAGTGCAGCAGTTGTGCTGCAGGTTGTATCCCTTCGCTTTGCTAGACGGTAGAATAATAAGGACTGGAAATTTCAGTGTGGACGTAGCCCATCTTGGGTGAACTGCGATATATTGGTGTCTCTCTTGTAATGTGTCTGTGTGATTATATTTTCATTTATGTTTATTGTTATTGCTCTGCGATCCTGTTTTTCTAACAGCACCAACCCCCTAATTTCTCTAGCACCAACTAGAAGGAGGCACTAAACCCCTTTGTGAGCACCAACTCACACTTTCCAAGCACCGACCTGAAGGAGACTTCGATGACATGTCCTTGCCCTGTCCTAACACCCTAATATGAATAAGAATGTCAACCTGACCATGTAAGTGTCTCTATGTCCCTATTCCTATCATTGTCTCTGTCAACATGTACCTATATCACTATCTATGTCAACGTATACATATATCATTGTATCTATCAACCTGTAACTATATCATTATTACTGTCACTATCTCTGTCACAATCCTATCATAATGTCAACCTGCACATGCTCGAAATATGAAAGCAACTTCTTCAAAGATAGTCTTCAAATATGCAACAAAACCCTCTTGTGCAATATCAAAAGATGTCTTCCAAATCTTCACAAACAAGGTTGAAATGTGTCCTTCAAATATGCATCAAAACCTTCTTGAATATAACCAGAAATATTCCTCCAAATATTGTAATCAAATCCTAGAAACAATCACGCATAGACTTCATTTGTTTGCTTCTTCAAACTTGTAACATCATTATCACCTTCAAACCCTATGTCATTCCAAGAGAGGAACAATAGATCATGCCAATAACATCACACTAATCCAATCCAATATCACCATAAACTATGCCAAGATAATCACCATGATCTATGCCAAGTTCATCACCATAACATATCAAGTTCACTCTATTCTATGCAATATCACCACAATCTATGCAATATCATTGCCATAATCTATGCCAATAGCATCATCATGATCTATGACATCACCATGATCTATACCAATATCATCACCATAATATATGCCAATAACATCATCATGATCTATGCCATCACCATGATCTACACCAAGATCATCACCATAATCCATGCACAAGTATCATCATAATCGATGCAAGTTCACAATACTTTATGCAAGATCTTCAACAAGATTCACCAAGAGAGAAGCTCTCGTACATGTACAAGATTCATACCATAGTCAAGCTAATAAGATGGACCCTAATCCATGAGAGACGTTTATCATCACCAGAGAATCCCATAAGGAAGAACCATACCTTTTCCAAGATTATTAAATAAGAAAGAAACCCATCACGAAAAGAAACTCTAGATCTTGTCATCGCATATCCCTTACAACAATCTTTCCAATGAGCCAAGAAGTTTGTAATTTCAATACCATATGAGAAAGTTATGCAAGTTTTTGTGAAACTACTTGATCCTCCTCAAAACTTTGCTCTCTTCTCTTGAACTTTAGTCCTTCTCCTCAAGATTTCACACTTTTCTCATATAAGTTTCCCATTAGAAAAGAGAGACTTGAATGATGATAAAATTAGAAGATCAACTCTTATTTATACTCTCCAAGATTCGTTTAACTTATTTTAGGGAAAACATTTTACTTCTCCTTAAAATTAGGATCTCCATATTTTAAGGGGGGACTGTAATGAATCAATCCCAACTTCATGGACCACTTTTAGAGTTTTAACAAGGAACTTCATCTTTCCTTATAGATCACTCCAAAACATCATCAAGGGGATTTTGGACCATCTCCTCATCATCATACTTAAACGAACAACTCTTTATTCCTTTTGGGGTCATGTGGACCAAACACCATTATTTTTGGGGTTATGTGGACCAAATCACCATTACTTTGGGGGTTTCTTCATATTTCACACCATCATAGTCTTGTGGAACAAACCTTATTACTTCAGGGGCTACTTCTCATGGTCATATTGACCAATAATCCAGTTCATGTGGACCCAACACCATTATTTTAGGGGTTTGTTCACACTTTACACCAATATTACTTTGGAGTAACCTTAAGAGATTGCTCTATTTGTGTACAACTCAAAGTATCTTCCTATGAGGTTCATGCGTAACCGCTATGCCATAAGGAGACTGCTTTGGATTTTTATACACTTGTGTCAAGGCTTCTTTAAGAGCTTCTTTAGGGGCTTCAAGACTTGTTATTGTCTTATCTTCATGACTTCACGAGACTTCATCAAACATTAATAAAAAAACCATCCTCTACTACTGCCCCCTCATCATCATCACTGGTACATCTTCATGTCACATCCCCTCCCATCGATCTAACGCAAGGTAACATGATACTGAAATCTGGGGATTTTTCATAAACTCAACCTGATTCATTAGATTCATACGAATAAAAACAAATGTGTGCAGATGCAACTCAAAGCAAACATGCACAACAGAATTAAACTATCCACACCCATTTCTCATGCATACAGCATATCAATACACTCATCAAATTAAAACATTTCAGAAGTAAATACACACAAAGAATATACTCATCTTGATGTAAAGTTGTCCCAAGCAACTAGCTATGTCGCTGCAACATTCCACCCAACCATAGGCTAGTTATGTTCATCAATCTATCAACACAATTGCCACCCCTGAGCTGGGCATGATTTCTGCAAGGAAAAGGGGATTCTCAAGCTCATACACAACCAAATAAACATTGCATCTAAGCCAAGCCAGTCCACAGCTGGGTTTATCAGGATAAATTTGAACACTCTTCATTTCTGGATGCTTGCACTCAAGCTCAAGCCAAAGCAATGGATACCCATAACCCATACCCCAACCTACACTCCTTACACACAGCAAAACTCCATCATTGGGCATGGATACATGTTTTTGACAATGGGATTTAGAAACAAGATGGCCATGGGTTTTCCCCAAATCGTTTCCAGCCAAAAATGGATTGTGGGATGGGGAAAAACAATCACAGGGAGGAAAACGATTTCTCCCCCAACTATCTAAGCATTCAGCAGCCAAAACGGTCTCTATGGAACCCCAATTCGATTCCCCTTCTTCCCCACTGGTATACAACACAAAAACGCCCTTCTCCCAGCTGAGAATGAAGGAAAACACAGAATTTCGATGGGGAAAAACGCCTAGCCAACTCCCAACTCAAGAGAGAGCCAAACTGGTTGATGGATAATTGAATGGGGAGCAATTCCTGGCTCTTCTCTTTCCCAAGAAGCAAAAACATGATTTTCCATGCAGGGCAGCTTGCCCATACCTGAATTTGGATAGCCATACCTCCCATTCCCCAAGGCATTAACTACCTCAACCAAATCTTGGGAGAAATGAATGAGTGGCACAAAAGTCAACATGGGTAGTTGAGGGTTTTATGGGTTCTCTCATTGACACTTGGCTTGTCTTGATTGGCTCCAAGGGTTTGAATATTTTCCTCCCAATTCCTTGTAAAATCATGCCCCCATCTCTTGTTGCATTGTATAGCTAGTTGTGGGTATTTCATTAAAATGCATATTTACATGATATTTGCAATTCCATTGTGCTTGGCTAGCACGTAAACCATATGCATCACTAAATCGATGGCGGGGCCTTAGCCTTGAGATCCTCACCACGATTTTATAGCAATATTACATCATTTACATTTTAAGGCAATGGGGTCAAAATCGGGATATTACAATCCCCTCCCCCTTGGAATAACACTGTCCTCAATGTTCCAACACTTAGAAATAAATACCCACTTTACACATGCCTCAAAATTCATAAAAGGTGGTAGGTCTGTCTTGCGTTTCATCTCTTTACTTTGAACTTTCAGGACGAAGTCCTTTGGCTTCCACAAACTGCTCCTGTTGGCTTTGATCTTCCATCTCTGCAGGTGGGAATTGCTCCACAATAGTCCCTTCCTTTATTTACCTTCCAGTTGATCTACAAGTCTGGAGTTTCATGGCTGCCATCTTTCTTGTTGTCCTGACAACTATTTGAGGAAGATTTTCAGCCAAAACAAATAGCTTTTGGTCTGCTTCCATGATCAATGTGCACAACTGGATCTCACTTTTCTCACTAGCAACACTTGGCTAGTAATAGCTGCAAACAATGGATTTCAATTTCTCACCTGTGAGACTCATCATGGAAATTCCTGTTAGGACAAGCATAACACAATATTAGAATTAGTTTATTATTTTTTCAATTGACATGGAAATTCCATTCTTCATTCATGAGACTTCCACACTTTTCATGCTTTCCCAACATACACATGAACTCATTCATGTTCATCCTTTCACAGGGAAATAACTATTTCAACATTCACAATTTATTTCAAGTAATAAACACAATCAACTTCCCCTCACAACATGCATTCAACAATTTTCCGTTTCTAAGATGCATTAGTCAAAAGGAAAGAGAAGAGTAAGAGTTTCCCCCTCTTAGTCTTGTTCCAATCCGGAGCCACGCCATCACTTGTGGTTCTATGCTCCTTAGCCTCTTTCACTTCAATATGAATGCTTGCCTTGCCCTTCCTTGGCTATCACACTTAATGTCTAAGGTTTTTCTAAGGATTTTCAACTAAGGAACCCTCCCCCATTGTTTCCTAAAGAAGATTTGGCTGCTAGGATCCACTCATCTCCACTAGCACCATCTTTTATTACTGCTCATACTGAGCTCTTTAGGATGGTCACATGTCCACATGCATCCCTATGATGCCTTCATAGTCCTTGCTTCCAGCAATACCTACATTGAAACATTAAATCAATTCACAAGTTTAGTTTATTTTCATAGGTTTTTTCTCTAAACAAGAGTTTGAGAAATCATATACACATGTATATTCATAAGCAAGAAGTTGTAAGATAACCAAATACTTATCTGTATTGGATGTCTTCACTTTATTCCGCGTGATCCTTCTTTTCTTTACAAGCCTTGGATTTCCCGTGGATACAATAATGAATGTTCGACCAGCACACAAGCTACTCCACAACCATTCGAATAGGAAATGCTAGGCCAGTGCGCCAACTGGGCTTATCGGGCATCCCATTTATTAATATGTTAGGCCAGTACTCCAACTGGTTTTATCAATTGTTTAAGGAATGTTGGGCCAGCATACACGCAACTCCACAACATCAAGTAGTTAATTCCCAACTAGTTACTCTCTGGATTTACCAAGAATTTTATAGCGCCCAACCAGTTACTCACTGGATTTACCAAGAATTTTATAGCGCCCAACTAGTTACTCTCTGGATTTACCAAGAATTTTATAGCACCCAACCAGTTACTGTTTGGATTTACCAAGAATTTTATAGTGCACAACCAGTTAGTCTTTGGATTTAGCAAGCATTTATAGCGCCCAATCAGTTTCTCTCTGGATTTACCAAGCATTTATAGTTCTTTCAAGGCCCTTGCTTCCTGCAATGACCAAGGTTTCCAACAAAGAAACAACAATGTATCAGCTTAGTTGTAAGAAAACTTATACCTAAAATCTTCATTATTCCAAACAAGAAATAAATGAAATTGAATACTTATCTGTATTGTGCATTTCCTCGCTACTCCACAGGTTTCCTTCTCTACTTTACGATCCTTGGATCACCTGCGGGGTGGATGCTTGGAAAGCACACATGCTGCTCCACAACATCAAGTAGTCAATTCCAATCCAGTACACCGACTGGGTTTATCAGGCATACAACAACCCTTCACCAATACCTCCACAACATGCAATTAACCAATGCCAATCCAGTACACCGACTGGGTTTATCAGGCATACAACAATCCTTCACCAATGCCTCCACAACATCCAAATAACCAATGCCAAGCCAGTACACTCACTGGGTTTATCAGGCATACCACAATCCTTCACCAATACCTCCACAACATCCAAATAACCAATGCCAAGCCAGTACACCGACTGGGTTTATCAGGCATACAACAATCCTTAACCAATACCTACACAACATCCAAATAACCAATGTCAATCCAGTACACTGACTAGGTTTATCAGGCATATGTGTAAGCTGACAGCACAAGAAGGATAAGCAAGCTCATCAGTATTGTCGTCCCAAAATTTCAACCACATTTCATAACATTCACTATCAAGTATTGAAACACCAGGAATGCGTCCATTCCCTTAGAGTGTAGTCAATATTGACAACCCTATCATAACCCAGCACCAGAAAGTGTGCACTCCATTTCAGATGCGAGCCATGTAGGCCCTAATCATACTCAAGCAGTCTGGAATAATAATGAAATAATAAAACATGCTCTGCATATTAAATCTAATAACCAGACATGTATATCCTTAGTTAGGGTTATGGAATACTCATATGTTTTACAGATGTATCTTTTCTTCATTTGCAAAGAATGGGGGCTCCCTTCTCTGAGTCAACAGTCCTTTGGTTCACCACCCCAATCTTTTCATGTTCCATAACCCACAAATGTCTTCTTGGCATAATTTCACCATTTCACTCACATGGTTTTCCAACATGCAGTGCAGCTGGAATATTTCAAAATTTACTATGGCGTTTCACCCGAAACCCATTTCCAAAGCATGGGGTCCTTCCCATGGAGTTTGGCTTCCACATGCCATCACACATGGTCTTCTTGGAAGGTGACTTCCTGACAAACTCCTCAAACAACCAAACAGTCAGCAACATTTAACAATAAAATTCAAATATGATTGTTCCATAACCAATCAATGTCATTAATAATTAAATTCAATATGGATTTGCAATTTTGTCTACTACAGAAATTGATTTTCTTAGCAATGAGGTTATCCTCATATTGTTTGTCTCCCGTAAGATCACTCTGTCCATTATGGTTTCACCCTTGCTACCATACATGAACATCCACCTACAACATGTCCTCCTGACACAATTTTATATAAGGCAAACAATCATTAGCAATTATTAGAAAAATTTCAAATCTGAAATTTACAAATATGTTTTCCTACAGAAATTAGATTTACAACCATGAGATTATTCTCATAAACTTAAATCAGACAATTTTCAGATCTATTTCATGCATAAGTTAAATTTCACAACCATGAGAACCTTCTCATAACCTTTGGCTTCTGCACATGGTAGATCCCGGTCTTTACTATGGACTTATCCTCATTGCCATACGCAAGACTTTTCTACCTGAAATCTGAAACTTCAATCAACCAAACACGTTGTGAGTATCTATGCATATAATATTTTCATTGCTACAACAATCATTGAAATGATCTCAGAATTATAACACTCAATAATTCAAACACCTTCAGTTGTTAACATTTGAAATGCAATGAAATATATATATCTATATAGGCATCATTATCATAATAAAATTGCAAGACACAGTCACATTATCCCTGCAATTTAAATAAAAACTCCAATATTCATTACGTCACAACCATATTCCTTTTATGCAACTATGTCCTTCCAATAGAGCACTCTGGTAGCCCATCAACGTCTACCTTCTTCATGTAGTCTTTCTCCTGCATTCATAGCAGCTCATGAAATGGTCTCGGGATCAACAACAATTCTCCATTTCATCTATTATCTAACTGCACTAAAAAACATATATATCACAACCATGCATTCACACAATGCATCTCAACATGTGAACTCACACATATGCATGCACATTCACAACATTTACATAATATTTTGGTGTGCACCCACTCAATGCTTTCTTGCATGGATTCATGAATACCACAATGTCATGTCATGCATTCCACCATGATGTTTTGGATAGTATGGCTATTGCCTCAACACATCACCCAACCATCTCCCCAATCACTGGGTGAACTTATATGGTTGCATTCCTTTTCCATTATAACATTACCATTCCAACCACATTATGGCCTTAACCATGACTATCTCATATGGCATATACTACAACAGGACCATAAGTCATCACTTGCTTTAATTGTTAGACTCACAACCAACATACACAAATGGCATGATATAATTTCATATGAATGCGTTGAGGTTTCTAAGAAACTATAGGGTGTAAGGATCCTTGCCTTCACTTACCCACACCTCACCAACTCAGTGGAATGACATTCACATTCAAACACTCAACACCACATTCAAACCAAATCAACATAGTTGAAGGGATCTTACCAAATCCTCTTTCAACATTCATGCAATTAAGCACAAATAACCATTACCTGCATGGTTGTCATTAACATCGCTTGATGTTACCTGAGCAGATGACCTCTTACCAAGGCTTAACAGTCTTTTTTCCAACCTCATGATCATATATTTGTTGCCCCAACCTTTCTTCATAAGGTTGTTGGTCATATGCAACAATCATCATCCACATCCTTAGCCATGCTTCAGTTGTCTTTGGTCCTACAACCAATGCAAACACAATTAATTATTAGCAACCACAATAATTATCTTAAGTGGCTCATTGCATGTGTAAAACCTCACTATTTTACCAATATGCAATATCATATACATGCACTGTGCAATGTTTATTTATATGCCATCTAATGCATATTCATTTCATCTATCTAATCTCTTGCATTTTCAGCATTCTCATGCCATAATCTATATGCATGACAAATTAAGAACTATAAACACAATAGCAAGAGGGTAATGGAGGGATTCTCCCTTCCAATTTTCCCATCATGACATGAAGCTCCTCCTCCACATCTCAGTGATCCTTTTCTTGGCTTCCCTACCAAGCAAACAAGGATTCATTAGTTGTGATTTCTCACCAAGTAGTAATTCAATACATATACATATGTAAAACATTCCTACTTGCTATTTTCCAAGCATACATTTCTTATGCTATAAATAGAAATAGTTTAAGGTGAGAAAATTCCCTCTTTCATCCTCCATAATGGATATTGATTCCACAACCCCTTTATGCAATTCATAGTGCATATTCCAAGCATAGAGAATGCCTTTCATACATTCAACGACTGTCTTCAGGGGATGACAAGCGTCAAGGGGGCTTGCCCTCTTGTGGATTTTTTTTTTTGTAAATCTTTCAATTTCGTGCAATCTGGCGCATAAGTTCCAAGAAAATTTTAAATTTTTGGCACCTGAAAAATTCCACTGGAAAAATGCTGAAATTCTCTGTTTCGGCGGACTTATCGTTTTTCCTCCGACCTGTTTCGGAGTAACCTCGGCTAAAATTGTTGACCGATCTCCTCCGACCGTATCGCAACAAACTCGGCTAAAATCGTCGATTGATCTCCTCCGATCGTGTCACAGCAATCTCGGCTAAAATCGTCGATTGATCTCCGTCGACCGTCGACTGATTCGACCGCCGACCGATTCTTACGATGACCGCCGACCAATTCTTTTGCCAAACTTCACAAACTTCATCGGTGCTACTCAGCAAGATTCACCGACCGTGTTGCCGCAATCCCGTCGACGCAACTCAGTCGATCACGCTGAAACGTATCAATGGACTCAGCTTAACTCGCTGATTGTTTCACTGCGATCTCGCCAAATCTTTCCGACTGTCTTGCACAAAAACTCGCAAAATTTCATCGAAACGCGTTGCTGGAACTCAACGAAACTCGTTGAAACATGTCGTTGGAACTCAGCTTAACTCGCCGACTGTTTCGGCAGTTTTGGCTGATCTTTGCTGACACAGACTTGGCAGAAATCTCATTAAACACTTATAATTTTATTTTTATTTTTTTTAATTGAAATTTTTCTTAATGATCACTGCTGAGCAGGAAGCATACTTACCTCTGCAAGTTGTCTGATTCGATCCATTAGGCCTAATGTTGTAGCCTACGCTCTGATACCACTCCATTACATCCCCTCCCATCGATCTAACGCAAGGAAGGGAACATGATACCGAAATCTGGGGCTTTTTCATAAACTCAGCCAGATTTATTAGATTCATTAGAATAAAAACAAATGTATGCAGATGCAACTCAAAGCAAACATGCACAGTGGAATTAAACTGTCCACACCCATTTCTCATGCACACATCATATCAGTACATTCATCAAATTAAAACATTTCAGAAGTAAATACACATAAAAAATATACTCATCTTGATGTAAAGTTTCCCCAAGCAACTAGCTATGTCACTGCAACGTTCCACCCAACCACAGGCCAGTTGTGTTCATCAATCTCTCAACACAACTGCCACCCCTAAGCTGGGCATGATTTCTATAAGGAAAGGGGATTCTCAAGCTCATACACAGCCAAATAAACATTTCATCTAAGCCAAGCCAGTCCACAGCTGGGTTTATCAGGATAAATCTGAACACTCTTCATTTTCGGATGCTTACACTCAAGCTCAAGACAAAGCAATGGATACCCATAACCCATATCCCAACCTACACTCCTTACACACAGCAAACTCCATCATTGGGCATGGATACACGTTTTTGACAATGGGATTTAGAAACAAGATGGCCATGGGTTTTCCCCAAATCGTTTCCAGCCAAAAATGGATTGTGGGATGGGGAAAAACAATCACAGGGAGGAAAACGATTTCTCCCCCAACTATCTAAGCATTCAATGGCCAAAACGGTCTCTATGGAACCCCAATTTGATTCCCCTTCTTCCCCACTGGTATACAACACAAAAACGCCCTTCTCCCAGCTGAGAATGAAGGAAAACACATAATTTCGATGGGGAAAAACGCCCAACCATCTCCCAACTTGTGAGAGAGCCAAACTGGTTGATGGATAATGGCATGGGGAGCAATTCCTGGCTCTTATCTTTCCCAAGAAGCAAAAACACGATTTTCCATGCAGAGTGGCTTTCCCATACCTGAATTTGGACAGCCATACCTCCCATTCCCCAAGGCATTAACTACCTCAACCAAATCTTGGGAGAAATGAATGAGTGGCACAAAAGTCAACATGGGTAGTTGAGGGTTTTATGGGTTCTCTCATTGGCACTTGGCTTGTCTTGATTGGCTCCAAGGGTTAGAATATTTCCCTCCCAATTCCTTGTAAAATCATGCCCCCATCTCTTGTTGCATTGCATAGCTAGTTGTGGGTATTTCATTAAAATGCATATTTACATGATATTTGCAATTCCATTGTGCCTGGCTAGCACGTAAACCATATGCATCACTAAATCGATGGCAAGGCCTAGGCCTTGAGCTCCTCACCACAATTTTATAACAATATTACATCATTTGCATTTTAATGCGATGGGGTCAAAATCGGGATATTACACTTCAACATTACTGCCACATCATCATTATCTCTTTGACATCAATGACAACATCACTCACTATCAATGACACATATCTCTTGACCTTGTTGACATCAATGACAACTCCTTCCCACCGGTTGTAGGTAAAACAATTGTTAATGGGCAATGGAATTATAATCATGTCTTCATTGGTTGTCCTTGGACATATTTATCTTCTATTTTATAGTTTTTGTATGTGTGAGAGATAGAGAGAGAGAGACTAATTGCTCCCATCCTCTAGGTTACATGTGGTTTATGTGGATGGGATAATTAATTACTAATGTAAAATTGAACTTCAAGCATTATGTTGTCTAATTAATCATTAATTAAATAATTGTAAGGTTTGATTAGAGGAAACATTATAATCATAGAATGGTCTATTATTTATTATTTATTATTATTTTCATCCTTAGTGCATCCTTTTGGTATTTGGCTTGATGGTGCTCCATTGGTAACATAGCCTTAATGCTATTACTAAATCTTAAAGTAATGGTAATTGTACAAGACTTTATCTATGAACATAGAAAAAAACCTCTGCTATTAAAAATATTTTTTGAAATATGTTTTATGGAGGTATCGTCTGCTATTAAAAATATTTTTTGAAATATGTTTTATGGAGGTATCCTCTGCTATTAAAATGATTATAATTGTGTTTTTTCATTGTTTACTGTGTTCATATCTTTGAGTTTACAGTTATGATATATAGATGCAATTATGATTTTAAATTAACTAGAGTAACTACAACTTCAATTCTATAATTAATTGCAACTTATTTGTATAGCACATTATAGATATTAGTATCAAGAAAATCCAAGGCTTGCACATATAATGCATGGCATCTCGTAAAAGACTTATAATCATTGGTTGATCAATTAAGTATTTTATAGTTGACCACCCCATAATTAATTGATAACATGATTAAAATTATTGTAATTTTGCAATTTCGTAAATTATTTTGTAATTTTGCAATTTTGTAAATAATTTTAAAATTTGTAAATTAATTTGTAATCATAATTGCAAATTTGTAACTGTAATTTTCCAGTTCTAATTGTAACTACAACTACAATTTGCAATTATACATTTATAGTTGTAATTGTCCAATTTGTAATGTGTACCTTGTAAATCTAATTAGTAATTTCTTATTGTAATTTGCAGTTGTAAAATTGTAATAATGATTGTAAATTGTAATTATAGCTGAGATTTGTAATGTGTACCTTGTAAATCTAATAATTAATTTCTTATTGTAATTTTTATTGTAATTTGCAGTTGTAAAATTGTAATAATGATTGTAAATTGTAATTATAGTTGAGATTGTAACTTGGAATTATAACTGTGATTGTGCACAATTTGTAATTATAATTATAGCTAATATAAAAGACTTCGACATAAATACATAAATAAAAAATTAAAATTGTATCACACACATGAATCACACTCATCGACATAAAAAAAAATACATCATACACATGAAGATAAATATCATAAAATAATTTGACAACCCATTGAGTTCATAAAAAAATAAGTCCATATATATATATATATATACATAACAATAAAAAATATTACAGTGTGATCATCAAATCAATGGACACCACCGACACCACCTAACATCATGTAACATACCATCATCATCATCATGACCACCTACTAAACATAAACATGATCTAACATAACCATCACACAAGTATCACAAACGTCATCTGATGTCATATACATCTATCGTCACCTATCAAACATAAGCACCATCTTACAAACACATAAAAAATAGCTAACATAATCTAACATGTGTATCAAACATCACCTAACATACACATGTAAACATTATCTACCATCATCTAACATATATATTAACACATTTAAACATTATCTAACACACAAATCTAATAATCACATCTAACAAAACACAAGCTACATTATTTAACACAACCATCACGCACACATCTAACTAACACCATCTAACATACACATCTATCAGGCACACCTAGCAAACATATCTAACCTGACCTAACATACACATCACCATCAACATATATAAATACACATCAACATCAACATCAACATGAAAAATGCAATATGTGTGTGTGTGTGTGAAAAATAATATCAAACTCATGATACATGTCAAATATACATCTCCATTCCAATAGCTTCTATAATATATATTTTCCACCAACATAGGCACCAGTTGTAATGTCCCTTTTTCAATTTTTATAAAAAATGCCCAATTTTTCACTTTTTTCCCAATTTCGACCCTTGACTAGTTTTGATGCCTAGGTCCCAATTTTGCCCCAAATGCTCTGAAATCTTCTGAGAAGGCATGTGAATGATGTTAGGAATTGAATATGATGTTCAGGGATGATATATGGCCACCAAAAGACCTCTACAAACTCTCTTAAGATTCCGTACGAAGTATGCAATTTTACTAGTAAATTGGGGTTCAAATCCCCCTGTGGTAAGTACTGAAAATGGCTTTCCAAATGCCTCCCGACCCACTCAAATTTCTGAACAGAGGTAGGGGATGTCTCAAGGATGTTATTAAGGTTCAAAATTCACCATTCATTAATTATTAAGTTTGTTACAAACCCCTCCCAAACAACAGCAAAAACCATTAATTCGACCCTTGGGGAAATGGCACCAAATCTTCTTCAAATGCAAATAAACTGAGTATAATGGATTCAAACGCTCGAGTACTGAATCTGAAACTTGTAATACACATCAATGGAAGTCCATTCATCACAAATATATCATAGAAACATTCCTTTATTCGAAATCGTCATCATTATAGTGGCATACATCAATGTAGTGGGGAAATGGACATTGTTTGCTCATTAATCTTCATTTTTACATACAAACACTTGGTATTTCAACCTGATACTTTCTGAAGATGAATAACATAGTATATAATTATTATTACAATCAGAAATACATCATTAGAAGCTCTCCCAAGAAGTACAAGAGCTCACCAAAAACGCCCTGCCTCAAAGAGCATGAATATGCCTTCAAAACTAGAAATGGTTAAGAGATGGTGCTACACTAAACAAAACCACAAGCTGCACTGTAGCTGATACCTACAAATAAAACTCCATTAAATCTCCATGAAATACTTGAGTGGCCTCTCCCAAACACCAACTTGCATGGAAATCTTTCACCCTCGAAATTGGCTAAGGTAAGAAACTAGTCACCCACTAGCTCTCTCTTCACAAATGCAATTTTTCTCAAATCATCAAAATCCATTCTCATACTTGATTTATATATTTTATAACCAACATTATCCTTCTAAGGGTCTAATTCCTCCCATTAGATTCTAGAGATTTCCACTTAGGAAATATTCCACATTTGCCACTTGTCTCCTAGTTTCCAACCTTCCACCTTCTCCCAATTCGAGTAGGAGTCTCTTTGGATTCTCCAACTCCCATGAGCGCCTTCCTTGAGCCTATTTTTGGGGCTGACATTTCATAATGGTCAGATGTCAGAAGTTAGATCTAAATTTTGTCATAGATGTCATAGATGCTCCATCATTGTTTTCATAAGGACAGGGAATCTAACCCAAGTGTCCACTAGCTTCCAATTTGACTCTTACTCTTCCATGGAGGTTACCATTCCATCCCATTTCGACCTAAGATGCTCCATGCCATGTGTATGATTTACCAACTCACCCAATAATGTTTTCCTTCCCATGGATTCGAAATGGCAAGAGAGATTTGCCATGTGGCAATGAGAAACCAAGCTAGTGTGGGTCCCACATCCTCCAAATGTCCTCAAAACCATTTGCCACCTAGAATTTTTCTTGAATTTCTTTATTCAACCTATTTATTAAATACTTGAACCCTTCTAATGTCTAAACATCATTTATTAGCTTCCTTATTGCAATTTCACATGTGCCCATCCAACATAGGAAACTAGTAGGATTGATGGGATTGTCTTACTATGCAATTATTTGAATGGGGACATTACAGTCCTCCCCACCCAAGATTGCTTGTCCTCAAACAATTTTAGATTTGGATGCTGCAAAATCTTCTCCTCTTCCCATGTGGTATCTTCATTTGGTAATTCCTTCCATTGCACTAAATATTCTTTGATAATTCTACTCCTCAACCTCCTTTCCCGTGTCTTCAAAATCTTTTCTGGAACAAGTGTAACCTGACCTTCATCATCCAAAGGAGGAAGTATTTCTGAAGTGATGATTTGTTGACCAAGGGATTTCTTGAGACAAGAAACATGAAATACATTATGGATTTTACTCCATTTCGGAAGTTCTAGTTCATATGCTACTTCTCCAACCTTCTGCGCTACCTTGTATGGCCCATAGTACCTTGGTTTTAATTTTTCTGCTCCATTTTTTTTAGAGATGTTTGTTTATATGGATGCAACCTTAAATCAACTAAATCATTGACCTGAAAGGTTCTTTCTTCTCTAGGGTTGTGTTAAATAATTTAACAAGAGACAAACGAATAGAATAGACATCAACAAACAAAAAACAATGACGCACAACACAATGGACCCATTTACAAAAAGTAGTTCATTCATGCCATTAGACCTCTCGATTGACTAACAAGATGCATTTTCAATAAATTACAGGAAAAAAATAGAACTTTCATATATTAATTCTTTAGAGAGTTCGACATTGGGTTTTTCGTCTTTTCATGCAACAAAACAATACGAAATGGTATGCAAAATAAATTTGGGTTTAATACCCATAGAGTATCAAAAGCAAGCGATAAGGTTCTCAAATCAAGCCCATGGGCTTAAGTTGCTCATAAAACATAAAGAAACCAAAAGGAGATCACTATGATTTCGTTCCATGAGAAAGACCTTACCTATCTATTCTATATCAAAACCACAATGTTTACACAACTACAATTATATATAAATATTCAGTTACATGCTTAATTGTATTCCCAAAAATATTGATTAGCAATTCAATTTAACCAAATCGCAACTTGGCTTCAGTCGAAGGACAATTTCATTGCTATTACAAGCACATAACAATTATTTAGAATAGCCACAACAGTCAATAACATTGTATTCAGGTATCAACCCTTAAAAGAAAAAGAAAACTAATAATCCAACTTCTATAGGGATAAAAACCCTGAGAGTATTATCTTCTTACATCAAGTTTTACAAAGGCGTTCATGAGCCAATTTCAACAACAATAAACATAACAAAACAAGACAATTGGGTATCCTTTCACAGGGTTTAAAAACCCTCTTTATTCCTTTGATGATGAGCTAACTATTAGGAAACGAGCTAACATTTTTCAAACTTTGGATTTCAAATTTGTTGAATGTTGTGCAGGGACAGATAGCGAGGAAACAGAACGCCATAAGAAGATAAAAATTATGAAGAATGTAAATGATGATGAAACAGTCATAAATTCAAATAGAATGGTACTGGAAGTTAATCAAAGGGGTGGGGGTTATAAAAATTTGAGGGATATAGTGGAAAGAAAATATAGACGTACTTTTCATTTACAATACAAAAATCAATCCATTAACTCTAATAATAAGGGTAAGTAAACTACAGGAAGTGTTTCTGGATAAATGGGCATGAGACCAATGAGACTTGCAATGGAAAAAGCATACAATAATAAAAATGAATCACTTAAAAAGTATTATTGCTAAGAAAAAAATTCTATAATATGTATATACTAGTCTAAAATTTTACTTTGTTAATATTTTTGCTATGCTTATTTTCGTATAAATATTAATTGTTTATTTCATTGTGCTTGATGTTTCTCAAAAAGATTGCTGAAATTCCAAAAGAAGAATATCTGGAAGATGTTGATAGGAATGTCAAAAAAGGCGTACCATGAGATGGTCAAAGAAATGAACATAACCACATCGTAGGGGGAGCCATCCGAACAACAACGTGCATCAAACGGTAATCATTGCTTTATTTTTTGTGCAAAGATTTTAATTATTGCATGAAATTCTAATTTTCAATTGTTTTGTTGTTGTAGAAAAGAAAAGAAAATGGCACCCATTTAGTGCATAATATACGATGACAAGGCAAACAGGGTTGATCACAAATTTTGTGGGTACTTGTGGTTTGCTTCACATTTTATATTTGGTGTGATGTTTATATTTTAATTAATTTAAAATCGTGCATGGATGTTTTATAAATAGGTGCTAACATACAGAGAAGAACCATCTGATCATTTGATTGACATTGGATTAAGTAAGGGTGGTGAGTATATGTTGGGGTATCAAGGGTTAATTGAACAATTTGTAAGTAGCTATGTTGTTTTATATCCTTTATTTTATAATTAATGGAACGATCATACAACTTCAATTATATATATGCTTTATCATAGCGTATGAAACTCACAAGAAATGGAGTATGGAGTGGAGCCAATAGAGGATTTATTGACACATGGCATGAGGAATGGTTTTGAAAATATGTGTGAAGTTTATGATTCACTCATTGCACTGGTACACTTTTTCATTTACGTAGTCATGTATATTATATTATCTAAAAATGTAGATATACTCATGACAGTTTATTTTTGTGCTTGTAGATGGAACATGAAAATGTGGAATGAAATGAAGTCAAACAACAAAACATTTAAAATAAATCAAGAACAATATCCCCTGAAGGTGATGAATAAATGAGGCATGGAAGCAACTCGAGCGACTACAACATTTCGAGCAATGAATGATGATCAATGCATTGGAATGTTGTTACTGCAAGTTGTATATTTGGAATTTTTATTTGTGAAAAACAAACATTTTGTTTAATGTGGACATATCATTCCAATTGGATGAAGATAAATTATCAATAATGCTAACAATGTCAAAATGACATTTTGATTATCGAAGACCTTTATGTTTCCCCATATTTTGGATTCTTCTTCATATATAATTTAAATGGGTTTCTTCTTCTATTGCATTCTCTAATGTTGCAAAATGTTACATTATTGATTAAATATATGATTGATTTACATTGTGACAATGAATAATGATTTGCATTATACAAGGTAGGTCTAACACATAACTCGACCAAGTTTTATATTTGCTAATCATTATTAAATTATAAAATATATCTATGTATTTATTGTTTTATAGTTCATTATATTTCACATATTCATTCATCTAGTAAGCATTAATTGGTCCATCAATAACATGACATGAAATTAAATAGATTAAGCATATTAGTTAGAATTTAAACAAATGTAATGAGATCATTTAATTTAACATGTTCACTAACGAGAAATACAATGGACGACAATTAATGCAATTACAATGAAATGTGATTAATATAAGATAATGTAAATGAACCTATTACTAAGGAATTTAACCAATGGAAAGCAAATAAAAATAATAAGTTAATGCTATAAATAATATTATATCTTAATATTATTACACCCATCAACCATTATACATGATAACACAACAATCACCAGTATGTATATATAGATTTACATCATAACTAATACTAGAATTCATGCGTGCAAGGTGTGTGTGCATGGCCAACATACATGTAGCTTGTGCACATACTATAGGCAACAATCATCATCTCTAATACATAGTACCTGAATGACAATACAACAATGACCACATGTATAAGACAAGGTAACCACACATGCAAGACAACAATCCAATACCCACCACATCAAAAAAAAATATTAAATAAGTTAGAACACATCAACACTAAACAACATTATACATAGATTTACCTTAATGAATTAACCCAGGATTTACAAGTGAAAGGAACTAATTACAACTAAATTGGTGTCTCAAGTCCCAACTCGAAACATTACTTATCAATTCATCCTTCCTACCTAACCTACTTCCAACTTCCACTTCTTATACATTCCTTTGTTGGAATATCTCGAAGAATCAACTATATTGACCTAACCCCAGATATAACCCATAAGTGGGAGCAACAACCAAATTGACCTAATTTCCCAGCAGGAAACTAGTAGTCCCCATCACACAACTTGGGGAGGGTGACTCACACAATGCTCCCACAAATCCAGGTTTTAGAGGATACATTGCAAGCAATACCTCCACCCCTCCCAATGGAACTAGGGTCAACACCTTATCAGTAATCACATTGTGTTGTTATTATGGTTCTTAGAGTTCATCATCAATGACTAGTTTGGAAAACTTGTTTTCCTACATACACATGCACTAGCCCACACATCATAATAAGTATCTAGCTATCACTTATCCCCTCTAACATGTGGATTAAATCATACATATTCTTCCATTGTTTCCATGTCAATCACCAATTTATCAACCATAAGTTAATATAAATAAGTTAACATATATATCATGTGCATGGCATCCATTCATTCATTTAATTGTAATGTACATTGGTATCCACATACCCTATCATTTATTAAATAATTGTACATACTAAAAGTAAATCACATAATTGTCCACATTAATAAGATAATGATAACTTAAAACATAATCGATGCATATAAGTAGGTTCATAAATTCACACACGTAGTTTACTTAGTCAAGTTGAGTTCAACATATAATAAGCAAAGAAGTACAATATAGGTCCAAATGTTGTTTATCGGTCCCATCAAAATGTGGGGCATTACATATAGAGAGGGAAATGTTCCCACTCTTAACCTCACTTAGCCTAAAAGGTTGACACCTCAACAGTTAGAGGAAAGAAGAGAAAAAAGTTTATGTTTCAATGTATAACAAGGGGCATAAATGCAATGAGAAGAAAACATTCTATGTAGATTGAAGATGAAGAAGATAAAAAACCAAAATAGTCTCAAGGTCTAGAAGTAGAAGATACTACTCCAACCATCTCTCATCATGCATTGGATGGAATTAGCACTTCTCAAAATCTCAAGATAGAAGGAAATATCAAAAAGAAAAAGGTTGATTGATTATGGTAGTACCCATAACTACATTCATTGAAAATTAACAAAACTTCTCATTTGCTTTATATATCTAGCACCAACCAAGCAAATATTATGGGTGGAACCTTTTTCTTTTGTGATGGGTGAAGCAATGGGGCCTGACCCGGGAATATGGGAGGGAGAGTATGGTTAGCTAGTGGATTATTCGAAAGATTCACTCTCTGGGAAATAAATCTTTGGCATTTACCCATGGGACTCTATTAGAGATTTACATGAAGGTTGAAAGTAGAAGGGGCCCGCAATGGATCAAACCCTAAGGATGGAGTTATATCATCTCTATAAACCATAGGAACTTTGGCCTACAAATTAGTTGATGTGAAGGCCTTCATTCCATTACTTTATACCACTTGTTAGGATTCATTTAAGGATGCCAGGGATAAGATGGATAGGGTTGTCACTTTGAGGGATTTGGATGGTACTCTTTGCAAGGATGATTTCACTGCACCTAATAATGAGGGTTATTTTGATCTAGTGGTCGAAGGTTTGGGCCTCTGTCGTAATAACTCTCTGGGATTCAGATTCAAGCTACGTTTGTGGGTGATACTCTAGGTTTTGAAGATATCCAAGGTCCTCCTATGATCCAAGACAAGGCTCCATCTATATAGAAAAAGAACAAACTAGTAAAGGGTCGAAGTGATAGCATCGAATTAGTTGTGGGAAAGGATTTATCCTTAGATGCAGCAATGCAACTGGATGGGAATACCCTAGTGGGAAAATTTGTTGGAAGGAAGTTCAAGTTCCAAGCAATGGGGCAGTGGATAAATGACAATAGGTTTTCCGTGTTGTCCTATACTTCTACCTTCCATATGTTGTGCAAAGGGTGGATTAGCTTTTGTTTTTTTTTTGCACAGAAGAAGTTGAGAGGATTTTACAATGACAATGGTTTTGGGATTCAATGCTTCTAATACTTCACAATTGGATGCATTTATTTAATATGGTCGAATCTAGAATAGTGTAAAACCCTATGTGGTCAAGCTCTCAGGGCTCTTACTTGAATGGTGGTTGATAAAGGGGTTGAAGGTGATTGGGGACAAACTAGGGGGACCCTAAAAATAGACAACAATTTTCAAAATTCATACACACGCATTGTAGCCCGAGTACTCGTTAATCTAAGTGTGAAGGATGGGTTATACGAGTCTATATATTTGGTCAATAGGACCCGAAGGATGACTCATATTCTGGAATACATAAGCATCCCATTCCGTTGTGCAAGGTGTCATAATTTAGGACACTTGCTGGAGAATCGTACTCTAAAATCCTATTTTCGTAAGCAGGTGCCAAAGTATACAAAGGAGGGTTCTCTTTTGGTTAAACAAGGTGTGGGAGATGCAGAAAAGATTACAGAGTCCTACTCTCTTTCGCCACCAGTTGTCACTGGATTTGGTGGGGGTGGGGAATCACTATCTCCCATTACTCAAAAAATTTGTGTGGATCCATCAGTGGATTTTATGTTGATTGGAGACAAAGGATGCATTGCTCCACATAGTTGAGGATATTATCGACCTTCGAGACTATAACTCAGGCGGTGCTTCAAAGACTATCTTACAAATATTTGCTAGGTATGTCTTCAGACAAAATGATAAATACTTTATCTAATTTGTTGGTAATGGACATACCCCAACAAGTATCCACTGGGATTCATAGTTGTGAAAACACTTTGGAGGCTATTGGGAATGATGATTTTGTGATCTCCTTTGGGATCAAGGTTGTGGGTTTTATCCAGTTACATATTCTTTGCTCGGGTCTTCACAGCCTAGTCAGGTATATCATATCCTTGGCTCACAACTCATTGTTCCTAAGACTATTGAAGACCCCAAAAGCTCAATGGAGACTTTGGTGGTGGGTGATATTCTCGTGGCTTAAAACTCCCACAAAAAAGGTGTCGACCATGAAATCCCCTTTAGAGGTCTCAAAATCCTTCTCGTATTTAGGTATTGATGTTAAAAGGAGAGCTCCATGTGAATTTAGACCCCAGAAGAGAAAAGTCAACCCTGAAGCTACCTAGTCTGGAGGTTTAGGTCTAGATATGGATCAAAACTACCCTCCTCTATCTGTGGGTCGACCGTCTGCCCTGAAAAAGCCCAAAGGTAAGGCTATGTGTGTTAGAATATGTAATGATGACTTATGTGATATATTGGTAAAATATCAATTAAAGGCATAAAATAAATCTAATGTTGTAAAATAAAGTTATCCCACATGCATCATCGTAATTATATCCTTTGTAACCATTCTCTATATAAAGAGGAGGAAATTCATTTATCCCACATGTGTTATGGGATGCATTGTAATCCAAACCTCTTGGTATATAAGAGAGGTGAAGGAGACCCTTTTAGGTATGTGTTGATTGTAATTCATTACACATCACATGTTGTGTATGTCATTTGTACGCACATTGTATGATTGAGCTTGATGTGATGCATATGTGAGGATGCCATGTAATCTTTTAGATCTTTTTCATATTAATGGAAGATGCAACCCTTCCCGTGGACGTAGCCCAATTGGGTGAACCACCTATATTTGGTGTATTATTTTCCTTGTTCTCTTTATGTTCTTATTTAAGTTGATATGTTATTGTTAGCTTAGATAGGTAAGCTAGTTTAGCTAGATCTATAGTTTTGACATGGTATCGGAGCTGGTTGTTATGATATAGCACCTTCTATAGATTTCAATCAATAACTATTATCATCTGGGATTTGTTTATTTTGTAGATTTTCTTTCTATCTGGTAGCCATTAGGCTTCTCTTCAGATCTAGGCATGTTTCTATAGTTTTTTACTTCTAACCCTAACCTTGTTGTGTAGATTTTTGCAGAAATTTTTCAAGGGTTTCTTGAATGTTTTTTTTAGATCTATATGTTTTTTGGCTTCTCCTCAAGGAGATATATCTTCCGTTTGTCAGATCGGCAATTTTCATCCAAGTTTGGTAGACTTTTTGCAAGTTTCTGTCTTCGGCATAATCGACATTGTTTTCGGCCTAAAACTGGCCATTCACGAATTTTGCTTCATAGACAGCGTCGGTAACCACGACTTTCCCTATTGCGAACCCACGAGTATACTGTAGACCCGCAACTTGTAGTGTGCGGACCCATGTGTGCTATGACATACTCGTGACTGCTCTAACTATTAACTCACATTTGCTTCAGTATATTCGTGACCCTCCTGTGCAGAGACCCACGAGTGATTCAGCATAAACGTGACTTTACTGTACAGAGACCCATGAATAGCAGATCAAAACCGCGACTTTCTCCTTTACAGACCCACGAACCCGCGACTTCTCTGTGCATAACCCGCGAGTACACGCGAGTTTACTATGTGCGAAATTAAATAAGCAAAACAATATTTAATTCCTGGGGTAGTTAGAGAAAAACTAAACCCCACCACGGTTTCTCGATGAAGTTACTTTCTTTGAACATCTATGGCATGGGGGAGTGGTCGAGGAAATCATCCCTCAAGCGACCTGTTTTTTCTAATAGTCCTGAACTAGTTTTGATTCAAGAAATGATGGGAAAGTGTGATGAATTGTGTAGGAGTTTGAGTAAATTATTGACCGAATGATCTTTTGTTTGTGTTGACTACGATGGAAACCCTGGGGGGGGTAATAACATGTTGGAAAGATAGTCTATCACTTGTAAATACCTTTGAAATGAAAGTAGGATACTGGTGGAGGTTTATTCAAAGACTTTGAATAGATATTTCAAGGTCCTGAATGTGTATGGACCATATGTTGAGAAACTATCTGGTAAAGCATGTTAAGTTCTAATATAATTGTTTCTAAAAAATTGATCATATGAGGTGAATTGAACTTTACACTCAGTCATGGAGAAGTATGGGGTCCATCAACTTGCTCTGACCCAATGGTTTATCAATTAGACAATCTACTTGAAGATGCAGGGTTTGTTGATCCTTTTCCAATTGAGCTCAAACCCACTTGGGTAAATAGCAGGTCAAACATAGAAGTTATTTCCAAAGGACTTGATGGATTTCTTATTCACAGTCATATTTTATTGGATTTCAGGTGATTTCATAATTGGATGGATCGAATTCGTTGCTCTAACCATTTTTCGATCTATTTGGAATTTGATGATAGCTCAGACAATCATGAAGCACCATTTATGTTCAATATGGATTGGATCTTGAACAAGGAGTTTGGGAATATGGTAAAAGACGGTTGGCGTTCTTTCAATCCTCACTTAGGTAGTTCAACTAGTAAGCAATTTCATGACTCTTTAAAAGCATTAAAAAATTTAGTCTCGAAGTGGGCCAGTGATAGACATAAAATGCGAGGTCATCTTATTAAAGAAGCTAAAGAGAATCTTGTTGGACTATTTTTCAGCTAATAAGGGGATTTTGGTCTCTGAGTAAGTCTTGAAAGAGATAAAGGAGATAGAAATTTACAAAAATAAGTTGATCCTTGAAGAGGAGATGGAATAGAGGATGAAGAGCAAACCAATGTGGGTGGCTGAAGGAGACAAAAATACAATTTTTTTCATAATTTTGCAACTCATTGCAAACACAAAAATACTATTTGGGATCTTCTGGATGAGGGTATGAGGAAAATTCAAAATTTTGGTGATCTGGCAACTTTAGGTGTGAGGCATTTTAAAATATTATTTGAGGAGACAAATCGATCCAATCTCACCGAGATTATGAAGGTTATAAGAAAATTTCCCTGGTTTTTTGATGAATAATAGAATTAAGAAATGTTTAGAGAGATCTCACAAGATGAATTACTTGTGCTTTGAAGAAATTTAGGAAAGACCATAGCCCAGATCATGATCAATGAACAGTAGAGTTCTTATTCTTTTTTTATTTGGTAAAATAGGACCTACCATGGGTCGTTGAAGAGACTAGGAGAGAAAGGAAAGTTCCAGGCAACATGAATTCAACCTTCATCATCTTGATACCGAAGGTGGACCATATTGAAGGCTTTGGGGACTTTCATCCCATATCTCTATGTAACATGCTTATAAAGTGGTAACAAAGGTGATCACAATGACACTGAAACCTATTTTGTTTGATGTAATCTCATATGAACAAATTGGGTTCTTGCAAAATAGGCATATCGAAGAAGCAATTGGTTCAAAATAAGAAGCCTTATACAATATCAAGACGAGGAAGCTTTCATTCTTTGTGTTAAAGGTGGAGCTTTCAAAATCTTATGACAGGGTTTCAAGAATTTTTTTGCAGTTGTTACTTTTACATGTTGGATTTTCATATCATTTGATGAAATGGATAATGGGTTGTGTCACCAGTGTTAACATTGTTGTCTTAATAAATAGACCAAGTTCTGAGTTCTTCGATGCAAGGAGGGGACTTCGTTACGGTTCCCCCCTGTCACCATACCTCTTATTATTGGTTTGCAAAAGGGATAAGTTGATTATCAAAAAATGTTAATAGAACTAGGAGACTAAACGGTGTTTAGTTGGTCAGATCTTTTCCTATTTCTCATCTACTTTTTGTGGATGATGTATTGATCTTTTGTTATGGAGATGAGTGGGATCTTCAAAAAACACTTGAGATTCTAGATTTGTTTTCTGATGGCACAAGGATGGAGGTGAACTTTAAAAAATCTACAATTTATGCACATCGTGTGGAAAGGAGACTCTTGAATTTATTACATACTGTTTGTCCTTTAGATAAAATAGATTTCGAAACTGGCTTCAAATATCTGTGGTTCAGTATAAATCCCAAAAATTATGGAAATAATGATTGGCAGTGGTTAATTGCAAGAGTGGAGAGCCACACATTTTTTTGGTGCAATCGTTGGTTGTCTCAGGGTGGTTGGATGGTCTTAATAAACTCTATCATTGAAGCAATCTCGATATTTTGGCATCTATTAACATATATTCCAAAAGAAACCTTAGATAAAATTCGAAGGTTATGCTATAATTATTATGGAGGGGTAGTGGACATTACAAGGGGATACACTAGTAGGTTGGAAGAAAGTTTACCTTCCTAAATCTTTTGGAGGATGGTTCTAAAGGATAGATTTCATTTTGGAAGGGCCCTTGCAGCCAAGTCCTTGTGGAATTGCATAACCTTGGACAATTTGTGGAGTAGACTTCTAGTAGACAAATAATTTTCACCAAGGACCCTTCTAGACTAGATGAGAGCCAGGAAAAAAAATTATTTTGAATGTGTCGAACCACTAGAAGGTATTAACACTTTCGTTTCCAATCATTGGCAGGTTCTTGGCTTAGAGGGTTGGGAATGGAAAACAAATTTGAGCTGGCATGAATGGTATTATGGGATGCAGGGAGAAGGCTTACCTATATAAGGGCCTGGTTCTCTTTCTTCAGCAAACTGGGTATACTTCACTGGATAAAATTGGGGATGACGGTCATCCTTTGATCTCGAAGCAATATTGGTATTCTACGGATCATTTGGGAATTCCAAGGATTTTTCAAGAGGGGTGGAAGGATTTCATCTCAGATCTGGCTTAGGGGCACATTTGACTGCTAGAAAAGGATGATCGTTGGTTTGGACTTTTAATGTGTAACGTCCCCATCCATCAATACGAACCATGGGAGGGGACATTAACTAAATACGAGCTTCTAAATTTCACCCTATGGTCATATTACAAATTCAATATGCATAATAAAAATACATAACATAAATAAACTCTATCCACACAAATCTAGCATGCATACACCAGCATAATCATTATATGCATCAATTAAAAACAATGTAGATTCAATACAAGAGAACACTTATCTTTAAACAAAGAAGATCCAAGCAACTGGCTGTGTGAGAGCGATTTTCCACCCAACCATAGGCACTCTATCCAGCATATCCTCTTTCTTCTGATATTCCACCCCCAAGCTAGGTTATGAGGTGACCAAGGCAAGGGAAACACCTATAGGCTTCTATCTCTCATCCCACAACCTATTCTACTCTCTATGCTTAGACAAATGCTCACCCAGAGCTCTACAAGGATATCACTCGGCCATCGCAGCCATGGAAATCCTTCCATCTACCCCACACAGCACAAGGAAGGAATTCCCAATCACTGATCAATAGTTCCTTCAAGAAATCCAACCCTTACAATGCTTACCAGTGTGTGTAGTAAGAGCCCAACCTGTTGTATGTTGTTGGAGAAACTCATGTAGCATAAATCATGGCTTCTCAAGCATCTGTGAGTAGCAAAACTCAATGGATAAAGGTTCCTAGCTTGACCAAGGCAAGGGAAACACCTATAGGCTTCTATCTCTCATCCCACAACCTATTCTACTCTCTATGCTTAGACAAATGCTCACCCAAAGCTCTACAAGGATATCACTCGGCCATCGCAGCCATGGAAATCCTTCCATCTACCCCACACAGCACAAGGAAGGAATTCCCAATCACTGATCAATAGTTCCTTCAAGAAATCCAACCCTTACAATGCTTACCAGTGTGTGTAGTAAGAGCCCAACCTGTTGTATGTTGTTGGAGAAACTCATGTAGCATAAATCATGGCTTCTCAAGCATCTGTGAGTAGCAAAACTCAATGGATAAAGGTTCCTAGCTTTCCCAACCTCTATGCTCACTGACAACCATCTATTTTTCCTTCAAATCTACAATCCTATCTCTAAATTTCAATTTCTAGGTTAAATACAGTCTAGTAATAGTCATGAACAACAATAGGAAGCTTTACGTAGTGTATATATGCTTGAGAGAATGACAAAATGTGTGTTGACTCACAAAGTATATGAGATGATGGTGAAAATACAACTAACATAACTTTTGACCATAGAAGAAAAGGACTTATGGCAGCTGACATAACTATCACAAAAGTGCATTCACCCCCATGCTTCAATAATGGCATGAGGTGACTTTTCCCACCAACCTCACACTTGCATTCAATGATTGGATTTAATAGTCAAAAGGAATTAATTGGCTCATTTAAAGCACATGGCAGAATTTGGATGAGTTTTAAGGTTGACAGTTAGGAGCAAATGATTTAGTTTCGCATAGGCCCCCCTTCCTGTTCCCCTCTAGTGGAATCATAGCCCCTCTAGTTCTCTTTACACAACCATATTGGACAATTTTACTATTTTCCAACATAATATTCACATATATTTCGAATTGGAATGATAATCCAAACACATGGTCCAAATAAAAATATTTACATCATACATGCCTAGCCATTCATTAGTCGCACCTTGGACTTGAGCTCCACACTAGGAATCCATACTATCATATTTACATCATTTACATAATTTTGATTAAATACATTCCAAGTCAAAATTGGGGGTATTACATAATGATTATGGGGGGTCTTATTCAACCAAGTTAGGTTATCTATTAGAGATGACAGAACAAGACGAGGATCGATCCAGTTGGTGGAGGAACTTCTATAAAATAAAATCCCCACTTAAATACTTGTTATTTCTTTGGTTGATACTGAATAATAAGCTATTGACCTAGGATGGGTTACAAAAAAGAAGTTTTCGGGGCCCTGAAATCTATTACCTATGTTGCTCAAGTGAAGAAACAATCCAACACTTGTTTCTAACCTTCCCTTACACTTGTGAGTTTCGGGAATAGTTACAAGGGAAGATACATTCTCCTTACATATGGAATAAGGACTCCTTAAGCGGTTTCCTAGAGGATTTATTTATCTAGAAAGAGCATAAAATTTGGAGGTCTATGCCACCTTTGGTTTGTCGGGGCATATGGCTAGCTAGGAATTCAATTTTGTTTAAAGATAAATACAAACCCCCTCTGATTATTGTTGTGTTGGTGGAAGCATTAATGCATGAATATAAGAGTGAACTACACAAAAAAATCCAAGGGTCATGGAGGCCCTCATTTAGAAAAGACACTCCATGGTCATTGTTTAAGGGGCCAACCAGGAGAACTCAAGGAGATGTTGGGTTAGATTCTTTTTGTTCATTTCTGATAGTGTCTCTTTTTCTTTCAAAGCAAACATTAGTGTTGGATCCAACAATCATGGGGAGCTAATGGATTTATTCTATCTCCTTAAATGGACTCAAATAAAAGACGTGTTTGCATTCAATATTTTTGGTGATTCCTCTTTGGTTATTCACTTCATAAAAGGTTGGGATTAGATTAGTTGTTTAACTTTAGCATCCCTCACTTGTCAATTAAAAGAAATTCTACAAGGTTTTACCCAAGTTGAGGAACTACATATCTACAAAGAATTGAATAGGGACACAAATTCATTATCAAAACAAGGTCTCTTTCTTTTGGAGGGTCATTATGAACTAATATGGAAGATCTAGGATTTTGAACATATGATATTTGGGAACTTGTATGGATTTTAGGGATCTTGACTCTAGCCTATTTGGAATTTTTGTGGAGAGTGTATTTGCTACTAAAAGGCTACTTTGTTTAAAATTGCGTTTTTTCCCTAAGGCAAAGGGAAGCTATGTATTTTGATTTTTTCCTAGTAAAGTGTGGCAGAGGCCAAATTAGTTCATGGTTAGGGATTGGATAGACATTTCTTAATGAGGGGTAGTCCTTATGTTTTTAATGCTAGAAGCATGTAAAGAATGTGCTTATATTTCTTCTTGAAATAAACGTATTTTTTTTCCAACACCAAAGTTTCAAGTAATGATTGTAGATGGAGGGTCAATAAATTGTTCAAGGAAGTGCCATAGTATTAAGGTTACCATGGAGGAGTATTTATTGGATATTCCAATGATATTGCAATCAAATGGGTGGTGTTGATGTTGTATTAGGGGCTGAAGGATTAAAATCATTGGGAACAATGGCTCTTAATTTTCAAGAACTTTTCATGAGATTCTTCTCAGAAGGTAGGGAAATTGAACTCAGAGGTATCCCATGGAAACCCTCTAAAGTGATAAGCTCTAATACCATGACAAAATTGACAAAAAAGGGACACCATGGTGTAATTGCACAATTATGCTCACTAGATGTCCAAACATCTAGAACCTTTAATCTTGTGTATCTTTGAAAATTTAATGACAGTCATTCCAAGGTATTTGGAGAGATGCTTAAAGGTATTCCACCTGCTCAAGATCATGACCATGCTATTCACTTGTAACCAGGAATTGTACCACCTAACATCAAACCTTATTGGTACCCATATGCACAAAAGAGCAAGATTAAGAATGTGGTTCCAGAAATGTTAGATGTTGACACCATTTAACCTAGCCAAAGTGCCTTCTCTACACCGGTGGTGATGGTTCACAAAAAAGGACAGTTCATGGATTATCTGTCCAAATTATAGAGATCTAAACAACATGGCCATTAAAGATAAGTTGTATATTCATGTCATCGATGGATTATTAGATGAATTGCAAGGAGCAATTTTTTTTATCAAGTTGGATATCCATTCTAGATATCATCAAATTAGAATGAGGCAAGAAGAATTTTCAAAAACAACCTTTAGAACACATGAACCTCATTTTGAAATTTTAGTGATGTCATTTGGCCTTACCAATGCACATTCCACTTTTCAAATCTTGGTGAATTCTATTTTTAGACCCTTCCTCAAAAAAATTGTGTTAGTAATTTTTGATGATATACTATTCTACATCAAATCTTCGAAAGAGCATGTATTATAAGTTGACATGGTCTTAAAACTATTGGAGGAACAACAACTATATGGGAACCATTCCAAGTGTGCCTTTGGGGTTCAAGAAGTGGAATATTTGGGTCCTATTACATCTCATGAAGGTGTCAAAGTATACCCTAACAAAGTTATGATGGAATGGCCAATTCCCAAAACCTTGAAGAATCTTAGAGGATTCCTAGGATTAACAGTCTATTACTGCAAGTTTGTTTAGAATTATGGTTGAATAGTAGCACCCCTAATAGGTTTATTGAAAAAGGAGGCATTTTCTTGGACATAAGAAATAACCAAATATTTTGAAAAACTAAAAGTGGTCACGTGTACAACTACTGTACTAGCCACACCAGACTTCGTAAAAATCTTTATTGTGGAGTGTGGTGCCTTAGGGAATGGCATTGGCACAACTTTTATGCAAAAACAAAGGCCCCTTGCCTTTGAAAGTTACCAACTCAAAGGAAAAAACTTACTCAAACCAATTTATGATAATGAAAGCTTGTCCATATTGCATGCAATTAATAAATGACATTCTTATCTAATAGGAATACACTTTAAGGTAAGAACGGATCATCACTACTACAAAAAATGCCTTTAGAGGTGGTCATTTTTCTCCTCCAAAAGTGGAATTGGCAAGGGTTTTAGCATTAGCGGCAATTTTGAAAAAAAAAACTAAAGGCATCGCTGCTAAAAGTCAAGCCTTTTAGCAGGGGTTTTTGAAAAGATATAAACCTCACCCAAAAGTGACTTTTAGGGGCGGTTCTAAACCACCCCAAAAAAATGAATTTTGGCAGTGGTTCTGAACTACCCCTACAAGTTACTTTTTGGGGGCGATTCTAAACTGCCCCTAAAATATACTTTTTGGGGGCAGTGTATATCTCTTCAAAAAATGTCGTTAAAAGGATTGACTTTTAGCAGTTGTGCCTTTAGGGGGGGTTTGGAACCCCCCTTGAAAAGTGACTTTTAGGGGTGGTTTAGAAACCCCTACAGATGGATTTAGGGGGTGGTTTAGAACCCCTGTCATAGATACCTACAAGAGCAGTTTTGAACCCCCCTCTTAGAAACCTATGGGGGTAGTTTAAAACCCCCCTCTTAAGAACCTACAAGGGAGATTTAGAACCCCCTTCTTAAAAACCTACAATGGTGTTTTATAATCCTCGTCATATCAACATACAAGGACGGTTTAGAACCCCCCTCGTAGCATCATACAAGGGTGTTTATGAACCCCCCTCTTAAGAACCTACAAGGGAGATTTAGAACCCCCTTCTTAAAAACCTACAATGGTGTTTTACAACCCTCGTCATATCAACATACAAGGATGGTTTAGAACCCCCCTCGTAGCATCATACAAGGGTGGTATGAACCCACCTCGTAGCAACTTATGGAGATTGTTTGAAACCCCCCTCGTATAAAAGTACGAAGGAGGTTAAGAACCCCCATCATAGAAACCTATAGAGGCAATCACGAACCCTCCTCGTAGGAACCTATAGAGGTGGTTAAGAACCCCTCTCGGTTATGACCCCACTCTTAATTGCAATATCATTTATTAAGTTATGGTAGGGAACAGGGGAATCGAACCACCAACCTCCTACTTGTAAGGCAGGTGCTCTTCCATTGAGCTAGTACCCTTAGGAATTAGGGATCATGATATTCTCTAGAATCGAAAACAATTTCATTTTGGTTTAGATTCAAGCAAAAACTACTTGGTAGCAACCCAAGTAGTTTGATCCACTTGTTCCTCCAACAATTATGATGACTCCCCATGCTCCATTGAGATGATCAAATCTATCACATTGATAAGAGTATTATGTGATCATCAAAGAGAGTGAATGCTTTCAGTGTTGGTTGCAACAAAGACATGACAATTGTTGCATCCATGAGGTGGGTGAACTATCAAAGGCATTTAAATATTAGAGCTATCAAGTCTTATTGGTATCTCATCCATGAATAAAGTCTTGGTTGGTCCAACAATCATATCCCCTTCAAAATAAACATTTTTAGAATTATTTTAAATGATTTTTGTGCATGTTAATGATACAGACACACTTCTCTAGATTGTTGAAAAGAATTTTTAGTACGATTAACAGGCATACTAGTTGCGACACACTTTTTCCCAACAAAGGTTTATCTTCTCATATCATCACCAACTATTGTATCTCCACAAATATCTAAGCCCATAATCTGTTTAGGCACATAGATCCTAAAGCAATGAATACATGCATCTCCTATGCTCTCTATGCATATATCTAAATATTTGAATCATAGATACATTGGACTCAAAATGCATTTATTTGTACCTTGAGGGTGTATTCATTTTTAAGGCTACTCTCCACACCTTCTATTTTTGTTGCCTACAAAAAACAAAAAAACATACAATCTAAGAACCAAATTGATCATAACAAATACATAGTACCTAAGCTTATATACACACCTTAGAATCTATCAAGATTTTCTTTGATCATGTAAGTGGCACAATGTTAAACATATGAGATTACTTTGAGCATGTAAGTGGCACAATCTTAAACATATGCACGCAATGCTACAAAAAAAATGCACCAAGACACCATGAGATAGTCATAGATGGCATTAATTAACTAGGTGAAACATAAATCACTAAAATGAATTGAAAATTAGTTAGATTCCCACCATATCTATCACCAACAACCTCACATCTAGCAAAGAAACCAATTTTTTATCTAAGTGTCATATCTCCAACATGCAAATCATGCTAGATTATGTAAGCAAACATTTTATGAGGAACAAACTCAATGAGTTTATTCCCATTGTAAGTAATTTCTCCGTCACCCAATCATCCAAGAATGGTAAAGTAAATACCTTGTTTTATTACATTATATATGATACCATAATGATAAGAAATGATAGAAAAAAACTTTAACCTTCAAGCTAAGGTCCAATTTCCCAGTCAAAGCTAGTAACAATGATGTCTTTCCAGACCCACGAAAAACCAATAACAAATTAATTCTACATTATCAATGCAAAGACATGGTGTAAGGATTTACCATTGTTTCGAGTAAGACCTTTCAGGACCAACCTTTCTAGCTCATGCAAGAAAATCTTTCAAGGTCCAAGGAGATTTAATATATGTTAATAGTAATTCAATTATAATTTCTTTATATTAGTACAATTTGATTGTAAATGAATCGTTACATATGACCATCCTATTACTGAGATGGTTTGAGGATTCCACTTGCATTTTTTGGAATTGTGAAATTTTCCTTCTTATTGAGTGACAATCATGTCATGCCTATCAATGGGTTTAACATTTTTATAACAATATTCCAGTGTAGGAAGAGATCTGCTACCCATGTCACATGTTCCATCAATTTTTAGGTGTTCAAATCAAACATTTATAGTTGGAAGTTGGATACCAACTCTGCAAACAATGTCCAAACACTATTTATGTGATCTATGCATTACAAAAGTTTTAAGGAATGGTTTCATACCAAATCACCATTTGAACTATTGATACCTAGGGAATTGAAATTTGAAACTCACTACCTTGGGAATTACAATATTTGGAAACTCTTCATATTGTTTTTTGTGGATGGGAAATACACATACACATAAACTCAACTATCAATACAATTCTTGAGTTTCATCAAGAACTTCTTGTTATCTTCTTTGGCCACCTTAAAGATATGTTCAATGAATGACAACTTCTCTGTAAGGCCCCACCTTACCAGCTACCAAAACATCAAGAAGTTAAACTCAAAATATGAACTTTTTTTTTTACTATTATTATTATGACAAGCTCATCTATTATATCAAATCATATCCATACAGGACTTAAGATTATTATAATACATTGAAGCCTATATTATGACTTGCTCATTTCATTAATTTCGTAAAAATAAATTTGTATCATAAATGATTTTATAAGAACACGCCTAAGCATATATTTTCTCACAAATTGAGATGAGTATATCAATGATTAAACTTTCCCTCTTGATTGACAGATTTAGTCTGCTACCTTTAATACTCAAGAGCATACCTTCATTATTTCTTTCAAATTCAAGCAAACTAATAATATTTAAGCATTCATATATTTGATGACCGCAACTACTACAAATACATATGGATATCAACAACATCATATGCCTTGACCTCTCAACTCAACCTAGAGCAATATTATTGATAATTGTAGTTAAAATAAAATACTTATGTTGAATTGTTTATTTGAGTAATGCAATTACCACTTAATGTGAGCCCTTGGTATTCATATGCCACTACCATTCAATCTTCCAACTCTATTGACATGCAACTACCAATCAATCTAATGCATAGAACATATATGCAATTAACAATCAATTCCAATGCATATGCATACAATATATATATATATATACTATCCAAATTCCAGCCCACGGCATATCAATCCAACACATGGTAAATCACTCTAATGCATAGCATATCTACAATTACCAACCAATGTAACACACAGTAAATGTGCAATTGTCAATCACCATTGCACAGTAAATGTGCAATTAATTAACTATCAAACACCAATCCCCGTAAATGGGATAGGGTTGTAGCCTCTTCCCTTCTTGTATGCAATGCAAATTGGACAATTAATTAGCCATTCAAAAGCAATCTACAACCATTGAGGTAATTACCACTACAATCCTGACAACCACTTTACCACAAATAATCTACATTTACATATGCATAAGCAATCTACAACCATTGAAGCATTTTAACAAATAATTAGCATACATATAAAAAACAACTTTAATTACCACTACAACCCTCACAACCACTTTACTACAAATAATTTACATTTACATATACATAATTTATACAATTATCATGCATAAATGCATATTATTCTAGGCATAAACTATTCAATGCATATTCATTTTCCATTTTAATGCATAGTAATCTAATACATTGTCTCCAATATATATAAATAATAACAAAATTGCAAAGGGAATAAGCATTCCCATGGTCCAGGCATTATCAAATAATTAGTATAAATCACAATTCAATAAAATTCAATTATTATAAAACACAATTCATTATGATATATATCTAAATACAAAATTGCAAAGGGAATAAGCATTGCCAGGCTCCACGCATCATCAAATAATCAATATTGAATTCAATTAATATAAAACACAATTCAAGCGAATTCTTCCCAAGCTCCACAAATAAGCAATTTAATTAGGGTAAAACACAAATTCAAAACCATGGAGAGGCCACCCTTGGTTGCGCCCTCTCTCCATGATTACTTCATAATTGATTACTTAATTGCACATTTAATAAATAAAACAAGGATAGGGAATGGGATGCCCTTCCCTTCCAAGCTTCGACGCATCACACAATTTAATAAATAAACATGGAACAATTTAATAAATAAACTCAAGCAATTTCACAAATATCAAATCCAACAACAAATCGAATTCCTCCCTCCCCACAAAGTGGTTGGTACTTTGGAAAATGACCAAGAATTGCAAAATTTACTAATTTCTTTACAATGGGTCAGATGTATGAGTAATTAAACATAACCCATCTGATTAAAAACACTCACACGTACAGGTAGTCATTCACACATTTAGTCAAACATATTGCATGAAAACTCTTTTTTATGAATTATGTCACTAAAAACACTCACACCTACACACCTACAGATAGTCATTCACACATTTAGTCAAACATATTGCATGAAAACTCCTTTTATGAATTCTATGTGAGCACTTATTTATTCCTACACCCACTATAACATATAGATGTTATTCTTAAGCTAATAAGACCAACTATGTATATTACTATAGATTAATTAACCATAATCTTTTTTTTTACGGTAAACAATAACCCTGTAGAAATAAGATATAAGAATGGAAGAAACATGGAAAGAGAGGGATAATCCCAATGGTATTCCTCTTTAAAAATTCTATAAATTTTCCGTTGACAACCTGTAGATACCATACTCATGTTCCAATTTCTAGAAACAATTTAACAAAAATTAGTGCCAACTTCATTAGTGGTTTAATGCTACGACATTGGTGGTTAAATTATTCATCTACATACACTTTCAAATTCAGATTCTTATGCAGAAAATTAAACCCTTTATTACCTCAACATCCCACTTAAAAATTTGAATATTAGAAACTATTTAATTAGAAGTTACTCTTTGAAAGATAAAATTCATTTTAATGTATATACAAAATGACAAATTACATTTACAAAAGAAAAAATGATACGTGAAGAGAATTTCTTTCAAAGTTGAATTGCTTCCTTACCATGCTCTCAACCTTACCAACTTCAAAGGACCAACTGGTTTTCCACCCAACCTTATCCAAGGAGAACTTCTCCCATTGCAACCCCTGAGCTTAAGAGCTCACAACTAGGTATCGAAATGCAACCATAGATGAGTTAATAGGCACATTAAGGAAGAAATTTTTCTTCCTTCCAACACCACTTAGATCTCACTCAACATAACAAGCTAGCCTTGATATCTAACTCAATAATCTAGATCCATTCCGGCAACATTTTGGTACCCTCAGGTTTCCCCCTTCACCCATGGGGGTCATTCTCTATTTATATCATTTGAGAGGGATGACACCTCATCCCCTCATGCAAAAATAATTTAATTATTTAACTCCAAAAATATGTATTATTCATCACCTCCCTTGAGGTGTCACCCTTTCCATTTTTCCATAATTATTTATTTTCTTTATTACCTAATATTCACCCCACCCATGTGTCACTTTGAGGTTTTTTTTTTTTTCCAAGGAAAAAAGCGTAATTTTATTTCAACAGGTGAAGAAAATTACATTCTGAATATGCATAATAAGCATACGATTGTCCACTTAAGGAGCAGTAAGTTCACTGTAATGTATTAGAAACATCAAACAGTCCTCTAAAGGAAACATAATAAAACTAGTCATAATATCATAGCTGTTCATTTACTACCAACTATCGGTTCATAAAAACTACCTCCATGAGATTGAGATCAAGTTTATATAAAGTATAGACAAAAAAAGAAACCAAGAGGACTCCCCGAGTCTCTTGCAAGTATCCACTGATATGACTGTAGCATTTCTGTATTAACAAAAATCTCCCTGCCATCTATCATGACAGTTCATGAACCAAAAAGAAACCAGCCCTAAGTATGTGCCAGAACCGTGCCAAAACCCAAACTGTCATCCATAAAAGGTCTATGATAGTACTCATAGACTGTTCCATTGTTGTCTTCCATCACTTTCCACACCCCCACTGCCAAGTCCCTGCCAACCTTAGAAGCCTCGTCCGCCTCCTTGTTGTTCTCCCTATATACATGTCTGCATGAAAAATGTAAAAATGAAAATTTCAGTAGAAGGATGTCCTGAAGAATATTATCAAGCCGTATATCCCTGCAAAGCTGTGTGCCATTTGTCCAATTTGTTGCATTCATCGAATCACCGTATACATTAATCCCAAGACATCCTTTTTCCTGTGCAAAAATGAGGAGAAGTTTTAAGCTCATAATTTCAGCAAAATTATTTCCCCCCTCCCCCAGTCCCCACGAAAGGTTGAAAGAATGGTTTGAAGTGAGATGTAGTAAAGCCCCTCCCCCACATTTGAAACCCAAAGCAGAACCATCATAAAATCCCCAGGGCATCGACACATCAATGTCCAAGGGAAGGACCGCTCGCTGTTTTGCCACAACGATGTGATGAGGGAAAGCCTCTCGGAAACCACAGATCTGAACAGCAGTAACCGCCAGAGTGCATAGTTTCTCATTAAAGATCATCTTATTCCGGGCCATCCAAATGCCCCACGCAACCAATAATGGAAGGTTTAAGAAAGATTTTCCAGTAGGTTCCGAAACCCATCGAGTCCAGGCCTCCAGAACAGTAAGCCCTGCCCAGTCCAGTGAAACACGTACAATTCTGGAAACTTCCGCCCAGACTTGCACTGAAAAGGGACACTGAAGGAATAAATGGCAGCAGGTTTCATCGCTGGCTTTGCACAAGATGCACCAGCCCGGCCCAACCCGATTCTTCCTCTGTAAAATATCCCAGGTAGGAACCGTGTTTTCGAGGACATTCCACATAAAAAGGCGATGTTTCAGTGGACAGTGTATCTTCCAAATCTTTTTCCACCACCCTACCAGTACACGAGGATTCTGGAAAAGACTCAGGCTGATGTATCCCTCCCTAGGTGTGTACAAGCCAGTAGGGGCGCCTTCCCAAACCAAGTAATCGTCCCTGTCCCGAAGATATATATGTGATCGAGTTAAGGCCCCAAGATAAGCCCTCAAATCAATCCGCTCGGCTTCAGAAAGTGCCAGTGAATCCACTTCCACCCACGACTGTGTCCACGGATAATAATTAGGGGCAGCCAAATGTGAGAGAAGTGTTATACCCAAGTCCCGTAGAGTAGTGATCAGATTTGCATTCAAAATATGTTGTCCAGCACTACCAAACCATGGATCCTCCCCTACACAGAGTGTCTGCCCATTTCCCACATTCCACGCAAGCAAATCTCCAATCACTGGGAACGAATTAATGATAGCTTTCCAGATGATGGAACATCCCAGATATGACTTATCCACCGTCCTGACCCATTCCAAAATAGTTGCAGGGGCAATATACTTCCGAAAAACAACTTTAGTCCAGAGGTTCTCCGATTTTAACAATCTCCACACTCCTTTTGCAGCCAAAGCCCTGGCGAAAAGATGAATATTCTTAAGACCCCATCCCCCTAATGCTTTTGGGATGGCGATCTTCTGCCAGCGTACCCAGGGAGATACATGGTCCCCTTTACCGCTCCACAAAAAACGGAAGCATAACTGACGTGCTTTCTCCAGTATGCCTTTAGGGATCCAAGTGAGGGACATCCAATAGACCGGAATGGCCTCCAAAACCGATTTCACCAGAACCAGACGGCCTGCCCGCGAGAGCCACCTGTGGCTCCAGACCTTCAGCCTCTTGTGTATTTTTTCAATAAGCCATTGCCAGTCCTGTTTAGTATAGGCATTCGGTTTTAAATGAAACCCAAGATAACAAAAGCCATCATCAAGTGGTAAGGAAGTAAATGAAAAGATCCTTCCTAAGGCCACAATCTCAGAATCCCTGAGTAAGTGGGTTGTTAGTGTAGATTTCCGTACATTGATCTCCATTCCCGTGGCAGTAGAGAAAAGTAGTAAAATGTCCCGAAGTGTTTCCAAGTCCCTAGACGATCCGGTGCAGAAGATAAGGATATCATCCACAAACAGCAGATGAGAGATAATAAAATCAGGTGCCACCTGGATACCATGCAGAGTACCCTCCCTGCATGCATTTTTCAATGCTTTACTAAGCCCCTCAGCAACCAGCAGGAACAGTAAAGGAGACAAAGGGCATCCCTGACGAAGGCCCCTCTCAGCCCGAAAAAAGGGAGAAGCAGCACCATTGATGAGTACCGCAAAGGATACAGTAGTAATACAACTCATAATCCACCTGATAAAATCCACAGCAAAACCCAGATGAGTAAGGAGTAAATGTATATATAACCAGCTCACCTTATCATATGCCTTTGACAAATCAATCTTGATAATGGCTCCTTTAATTTTCCTAGCTTTCATACTATGTATGCCTTCCTGCGCTACCCCAATAGCCTCATGGATTTGTCTTCCTTCCAAAAATCCAAATTGTTCCTCCGAGATATGAGTGGACAAAATACCCTTTAGTCGTCCAGCAATGATCTTTGACACCACTTTATATACACAGTTGCACAAAGAAATGGGTCTGAAGTCACATAAGGAAGAAGAGTTATCAGTTTTTGGAATGAGGGCAATAAAAGTGGTATTCATGGCAGCAGGAATATAACCAGAGCGCCAATTATCATCAACCATTTGCAGAAGATCATTCCCAATAAGATCAAAGAGTGCAAGAATAAATTCCACCGTCCATCCATCCGGTCCCGGGCTCTTGTCTTTTTGAAAACTCTGTAAAACCCCCTTCAATTCAGTTTCAGTAACAGTAGCCATCAGAGTAAGATTGTCAGCCTCTTCCACAAAGCGAGGAAACATCTCAGCCATCCTGACCACCTCCAAAATGTTAGCCCGAGTGGGAGATTTAAAGAGTGTTTTGAAATGATTAACCCCAACCCCAGCCATACCATCAAAAGACGTCTGGGAATTCCCCAAGTTGTCTTCCAGACTCCAAATGGTGTTGGCCGCCTTTCTGCCCTTTGCATAGGCATGGAAGAATTTTGTGTTCTCATCTCCAGCCAATAGCCAAAGTGCCCTGCTCTTCAAACGCCAAGTTTCCTCCTTTTCCAATAGAAGTTTATTTCTCTGACCCTCCAGTGAGACCATATGGGCTTTCTCATCCTGTGTTCCAAGTCCCCCATCTCTCGACTCATAAATGGTTTGCAGCTCCAATTCAATAGTCTTAAGATCCCTATCATCCCTATGTTTCTTCTCATAAGCCCAAGTCTTCACCGGCCCTTTAATCCTTTTGATATTGTCAGAGAACTGTTGTGAGGCAGAGAGGCCTATCCCAGGGTTGTAGTTTTCCCAAATGTTGCCAATAAGTTCAGTAAAGGTCTCATCATTAAGCCAGATCTTATTAAACTTCAGTGGCCCAGCAGGTTTCGACGGGCCATCCCGCATCTCCAAGAAAATAGGAAAGTGATCAGAGGATCCCCCCGAGCCAACCCACTGCCTCAACAGATAGTTCCTATCTACAAAAAGTTCAGACACCAGAAAACGATCCAATCGTTTTTCTACTCTGTAATCTCCAGTTCTGTTATTTCTCCAAGTAGGTTTAAGGAGTGTCGGCTCTATATCAAGCAGATTATGAGTGATCAACTGGTGAGTGAAGAAATCAGACAAAGGGTCCGTCCGAGCTCTGCTGCCCCACACTTCAGCCGGCCCAAGTGAGAAGTTCAAATCTCCCCCTATAAGAAGATTCCCCACATCAAACAAAGGGTGTGAGAAAAGGCCTTCCCAAAAAGGAACCCTGTTCAAATAGGGTCCATAAATATTCACCACCGAGAAGGTCTCACTGAAATCCAGAGATGTGCAATCCATCCCCAAAGCCCCTTCCATTCCCCAAAGATTATGACACTGAACCGTGTGATTGCTCCAGCCAATAGCCTGTCCTCCAGACCGTCCTCGGGCATCCAAGGTGGCAAAAGTCCAGCCACCAAACCAACCTTCAAGTAAAGACTTAATAGTCTCCCCCACACCCATAGTTTCCTGAAGCAGAATGATATCCGGGTGTTCAAGAGATACCACTCTGCGCAATGCTGATCTTTTATGGGGACCAGCTAGACCCCTACAGTTAAAGGACATCACCTTCATCAACGACCCCTCTTCTGGGCTCGCACCGCTCTAAGCGCCCGATCAATAGTCACTTGTTTGCCGTCCATGAGGTCCATCTTCGCCTTAGTTTGTGCCATAGCTAGATGGGATTTCCTACCTCTGCCCTTTCCAGTTTTTACAGTAGAGATGGCCCCAGTACCCAACCCACCCGGGGAGATCTTCGACAGGGAACGTAGGAAATATCCAAAGTCGGATGGGGTAGTGGGGGAGGAGGGGGAGAGGTCATCAAGGGGCACAGGTTCAATCACAGTGGGATGGTCAAGCGGCAGTACCCCAGAGTTGGATGAAGAGCATGAAGGGAGAGTAGGATCTAAACAAATTGGTAAATCCAACTCCATAGCCGTAGAGATATTCAAATTTTTCAAAGCCTCTATCCAATCAGGTTTATCCAAAGACAAATTATTTAAAACAAAATGTAAGGACAGAGGAGTAATGGATTGAGGTATACCCGCAGATGAAGACCCAGGTGCCGTAAAAGCAGTCTGACGAGGGGGCTCCAAAGTAGTAGTTACCGTAACAGCATCCCTCGTGTGTGGCGCATCCACTCCCACCACCAGTGGTAGAATCTCAGCCCCATCCTCCAAAGAACCCGAAACTGGTAAAGAAGTGCAAGCAGGACGTGCATCTGCCGAAACCCGAGGAGAACCATTACCTTTGTCCCCGGCCAAAACCACAGTAGGTTGGGTAACAACTACTGGGTCCTCCACGGGAGGTGAAACAAACGCAGCATTTGGGGCTTTTTGCGGCCCAAAATTTTTCCGACGAAAGGGTAGCTTGCAATCAGCTACTGGATGACCATATGCATGGCATCGGCGGCACCTGAAGGGCACGTTTTCATAATCCAATTTCTGCGAATACACATAAGGTCCCCAGCTGAGAGTAACATCCGGTACAAGTCCATCTCTGATATTCAGATTAACCAGCATCCGGGCAACCTTCCTCTGGCGAGTTTGAAGAAAACTATAGTCCCCATCTAAATAAGTACCAATCATGTCTCCAATCCCCCTGAAATGGCGCTCCGACCAATAATGAAGGGGTAGACCCGGTAGCCGAACCCATATCGGAACAATATCCAGTCGTTCTCGACTAGCATCAAACATCGGATGCCAGGGTTTGATCATCACGGGGCAATGGTCCCAACTCCAGTTGGAATTCAGAACCCATCTAGTATGTGCTTCATCATTGAAATTAAAGGCAAACCAATTTCGGGTTAACTCCACCACCTCCGGAGTATAACCCAAGAAACCAGCCCAATGTTCCCGCACCCATGCTTCGATAGTGCTGAGAGCAAAGGATCTACCTAAAGCTTTGCCAACCAGGGTGATGCCCGTCATCTGAACCAGCCGATTCCACTCGATATCTTCCCCCAGGGCGTAGTTGTACCGTGTCCTACTGAGCTTCAACCAACGCTTTTTACCCCGTTTCCCCGGCTGTGCATTGTGCTGTGTATTATCTCCAGAGGATGTTCCGCCCCAATCATCCGAGCTAGTACCAGAACCCAAGCAGGGGCTGGCAAAACCCCTGTGTTCATAAGGTTCCAATTGGCCCGACCACGAGCAATCCCCACCGTCCGCAGCTAAGACAGGGAGTGGAGCCGCCGGAGGAACCCTATCCACAGTTCCAAGATGACCCGCCGCTGCAAAAACCAGGCCCTTCTGCCTGTCCACCGAGCCCTCCAGGGCAGTGATGACTTGTTCCGAGGACCAAAGAGCCCCCGTATCCTTCAACGGCGAAATGGGAGGGTTGTCGAGTGAGGGCGTAACTTTCGATCCCAAGTCCGGAGAGAGGTTAAGGAAACCCGATGGTGAGAAACCCAGTGCGGCACAGTCCGCTGCAGGAGTTACCACCGCCCCTCCTTCCCCAGGAGAAAACCCTACCTGCCACCCGGCGCCTGTAGGTTGTTTCCAGATGGCCGCATCGTCGGTAGGGTCAAAAGAATAATCAAGGTTTTCTTCGTAGGTAGCCATGGTTACCAGCTACCACCCTCCAGCCGTAACCCAGGTAAAGGAAGACCAGGGTAAGGTAACCTGTGATGTGTATAATCCGGGTAGATTCCAAGAAAACCGCCTATAAAGACGAGCTATCAACCCGCGTTACTGTCGGTTGCGGTCCGTTCTGTGCACAACCCCAGTGCCTAGGGATCCACCATGTCCAGAAAAACTCCCGTCGCCCGAGATAAAACTGCCATTTCCGTCTTACACCTTCTTAACGTAATCCTTCAGCCATATCTTCTTGGAGCGCCCACCTTCCATTTAACCTCCTATCACTTTGAGGTTATTTCCAATTATAATTTTATTTTATTTTTATTTTTTTAATATTTGACTAAAATCCTATTAAAGTTTAAATCCCCTCAAAAGTGGGTAAATTTAGAATTAAATTAATTCATCTTAGCCTAGGTTAGCTTGCTTGGTTGAGTTATGCCTTCAAGTGGTATTTTCTGCTAGGGAATAGGGATTCCACACCCCTATTGCATGCCCCCTAGACTTATTAGGACTCCACGCCGTTTTTCCTGTACTTAGGACTCCATGCCCTAATAGATATAGGACTCTACACCCTGATCTATCCCATAGATCCAAGACTCCACGCCTTGATCTTCCATGGGCTTGGGACTCCACGCCCTAACATCCATGGCTTCTCATTATTCTTCATTGAAGCTCCGCACTTCATCTCAAGGTACCGGTTGTGAGCTCATACACATTTGATGGTCCATTGGCAAGGTCTTTTCCCGAGACCTGCACACAACATAAGATCATAGATTAAAAGCATCAAGTAAAATTCACAATGAATTTAACTTAAGCACATTTTACCCAAATGTACTCATGACCTCCATGATCATTTATGATCTCATCCTTGTCGGCAAATGACTAAATTTCCTGCCATCCTGCTCATTACAAGGTTAAGCATACATAATCATATAAAACATTTATTTTCGACAAGATAATAATCACAATCGGTTACACACAGTAATGGTCATCCATATCAAAATCATTTACCCTAATCCATGTCATTAACCAGATGCAAAAAAGGAAACATTCATATAACATAAACTTAATCAAAATCGAGCAAGTACACATAATCAAACATATATATAATCACACTTAAGAAAGAATGCAACCATGTATATAACATATGCATGTGTGTGTGTGTGTGTGTGTGTGTGTTTACCAATGATGCACCCTAATCAAGTCCATAACACCTAAGTATAGCATACATAAACCATAAAAAATCACCCTCCTCGGGTGTCACAGAACTGTATTAATCAAAATGGGGCACTACATTCTCCATCATTCAACTTATAAACATCTACTTCTATGTGAACCATATTATTATTATTATTGGTATTCGTCTAAGTGTTAGTACAAAAGTTTACATGATACTAGTCTTCAACCTATCATAGGTGGGCAAGTTTTCCAGGGCTTCCCATTTGATAGCTTCTGCATCATTATTTATTTTGTGTCTCTATGATTGAGTCTTGGACATAGTAAACACATCTTCAACTCCCCAACACAATTTGCTTCCACTCCTAATACTCCTACTCATAGTTTTGCTCATCCTCTTCCCAAGCTCCCACATTTTTTCCACTCCATCAATGTTTGATTCCCCTAAAACCAGCAATGCAAAAATTCCTTGTGCAAATTGGACAAGTACGATAAGACCAAATTTCATAATTATAATGTTATTTCTATCATTATGATACAAGATATTATAGGTTTCAGATTGGCTGAAGGGTACAAAGGTAATGGTCTCAAGTGATAATTGGAAGGTTTTGGAATTTTCAAGAAGATTTCATAGGAAAGATAACTTTGCAAGGAGTTGCATACAAAATTTCTAGTTTGGTTGAAGCCATTATTGTTGGCAACCAAATTGATTAACTCATTACACTTCGAGATCAATAAAGTAAGCAAATTATCATTCAATGCAGTTTGTCTATATACTATGTAGACAAACATCTCATATATATATTATGCATGCAAACATTACAAATTGCTTTTGAATAAAAACTAAGATGTCTACCAAGATTTTGTCCTAAGTGCTATAATTTAAGACAAATCAATGAGACAATATTTCTTTCATATAAATTTGGGAGATCGGTAACCTATCCCTTATTTTCTTGTTGGTTATTCTTCTCATCACCAATAATCTCTACAAGAGAAAATCCCATCCTTGAAATAATGGAAATGGTTGGCATCCCAAACAATAAGTTCTTGACCATAAGTTTTGGAGATAAACTTGATAGTTGTGTGGCACAAACACAAAGATTCTTGATGATCTAGAGATGTTCTAGAAGTGTTATAATTAGTCCATAAGAAATTGCCAACATTTCACTATTAACAAAGTGACAAAACATAGCATCCCAACAAGCCAATGTTTAAATCAAGTTACACATCTACCATATTCAATTCACAATACAACTCTAATGTGTAATGTCAAGTTTGAATTAATATAAGATGAATCCAATAACTATAAACATAACTGATAATTGAGATAAGATATTAGTGTGGAATCTAATAGAACATTATTGCTTACTAGCACCTCTCTTGCTATAAGAACCACACAAGGGGATCTTGAATATATTCCAGTCTATTGTTGATTGTTCCTAGAAATGACTGACATGCTATTCAATTGCCTTCGGATTACTCAGAAAACAACCAATAAGTCTGTACATTAATTATCAACCTGGGGTTCGTTGGGAACTTGCGGGTTAACGTGCATTGTATGTGCAGGCCACAATCTCCTCTTACCGTGGTTTGTCTACTTTGAAGTTGTAGTTCAATAACCTTACTTACAAACAATGGTATAAATAGTTGCATAGTCTTGGCAAGGAACTAGCCAACTAAACAACTATTGAACTAAGTTGCGAGGAAAGTAAATCATACGGCAGGGAAGTAAAACAAACAACAAGAAAGTAAATTATAAATTTAAGTTCACACCGGTTGCAGGTATCAGGAGTATGAATCAACTGTCTCCCGAAGCAACTCCATCGATGTGCAGTAAGATTAATTGCAAAATTGAAATCCCAAATTACTCTTGCAGAAATTGAAATTCAAACCACACTGGAAAGTAAATGCTAAAACTAATTTACGCTATGCAAGAAAAGTAGATTATAAAACTAAGTTAACACTACACTTAACAGAAAGGTAAATTGTGAAATCGAAATCTAAAATCTATCCTCGCCAAATACAATTTATGTTTATGATCCAAGGTAGTAGATAAGATTATTGCATTAAGCACATTCATTGTAAAAATAAGCATTTAAATCACTAATCTATGGATTAAAATCAAATTGCAGAAATAAACATCACACATAATAAGAAATGAAAACTAAACAATAAAGGAAAACTACATCAACATAAAAATAATAAAATCATATTGCAAAAGAAATTATAAAACTAAGATCTATATTGATTTAAGATGATCATTATTTGGACTATTGCTCTAAGAGTCCTCCCTTTGGAATGGAGAAGGAGCTCTTATTTATATATGAGTTATCCATAACAAATAATAAATGAAGATCCAAAATATCCTCAACAATTTGCTAATAATTTGGATCTCAAAACTAATTCAAAACTAGTTCCAAGATCTTTGTTAACTACATGCTATTTAGAATACCTTTGAAGCCAAATTTGAATTTAGGGAGAGAGGCTATAATAAAATAGTCAAAACTCATCCCAAATGTCTCCTAACAATAAAATTTGGTCACCACAGTTTTTTCAAGGTATAAATGACCAAACTTGAGTGAGCCAACTAAAAATGACCAGAGGAATGACCAAATGGGTCACGGGATAAAATATATGACCAGATAACAAGTAACTAAAGTAAAAATGACCACATAACAATAACATGAAGAATATGAATTGGTCATTTATTTGGTCATTGTTAGTTGTGTCACTCCGACAATGGAAAATTGCAATTTTGGCAATGAATTTGTACACTTTACTAAATTCTAACACTGCGGATGGATTCAAAGATCCCCTAGAGGGGGTCTCTGAATCCATTTGTGCTATTAGAATTTAGTAAATTGTAGACCCCCTCATGTGTCACAGCTCAACATTAATACATGAAGCAGATTTGCACGTACATTAACGACCTTATACATAGTCTTTTGTTCTTGGAGCAGAAGCAATTTGCTTATAAGCTTTACATCCTTCCCAAGGTATCATAATTAATTTTCAATACATCTGTTGTACACGCATTAATAAAAACCATCCCAAGTTGAGATATCGCAAGTACCACAAACCTAAACTAAAAATTACCCCATAACAATTAGTCATTTTTAGTTGTGTCACTCCGATAATGGAAAATTACAATTTTGACAATGAATTTGTACAATTTACTAAATTTTAAGACTGCAGATGGATTCGGAGACCCCCTTCAAAATTTATTAAATTGTAACAATATTGTAGATGGATTCAGAGACACGAGCTGGTGTCAAAACATGACGCCATAGGCAAACCTACTGAACTTTTTTGAAAGATCATTTTATCTATATTGTCACATCTAGTTCAATGTACTTATCATGTCCATATCTTCTTTCACCATTTTTGCTTTCGTATAATCCCTTCGACAGATCCTCCAAGTTGCATCATGTGCATCATCGTAGTGTGTTTGAGTCAAGTCTTGGATATATGTTGTCTTTCCCTCTCGACATTGTCATGTTGTGAATTTGGTGTCATTATGTTTAGTTTGTCATACTGGTCACGTTCATATTTTGTTTGAAAAAAACCATCGTTTGACCCTCTCAGAAGTCTGTTAAAGTTTCGATAAATTCATGTTTTTTGCATCATCATGTTAGCTAAAAATTGACAATTTCACAACCTCCATTAATTATCCATATGCATCCATTCATCATGGTTCACCTCGCGCATGAGTTTGGAAACTTATAAAGTTCCCCTCGGGTCTCTCCCCTGTAAAAAATTGCCAATATCCTCCATTTTGAAAAGAAAAAAAAATCCTCCCTTTTTGTAAAATTCAATTTGGTTTCATTATGTTTGGTTCGTCAGACTAGTCACGTTCATATTTTGTTTGAAAAAAACCATCATCGTTTGACCCTCTCAGAAGTCTGTTAAAGTTTCGATAAATTCATGTTTTTTACATCATCCTGTTAGCTAAAAATTGACAATTTCACAACCTCCATTAATTATCCATTTGTATCCATTCATCATGGTTCACCTCACGCCTGAGTTTGGAAACTTATAAAGTTCCCTTCAGGTCTCTCCCCTGCAAAAAATTGCCAATATCCTCCATTTTGAAAAGAAAAAAAAATCCTCCCTTTTTGTAAAATTCTTTTTAAAAAAAGAATTACCGTGATTCTAATATTTCCTCACGTTGACATTGAATAAATAAATTGTTAATGGTGTAAAATAAAACTCTATGCTCGCTATGCCCTCTATGTCCTATTTTTTTGCCTAATTGGGTTACATATTTGATCGTATGACTATGGATACCATAGGATCAGTTAAGGGTAAATCAATGTGGCACATATTATTATGAATCAATTGTAATGCTTAACCTGGTGAATATGGATTTTCTGCCTCCGCCAAGTGTTGTTTCATTTGTGAACAATTCAACAATATCTTCTAGCACTGTTACCACCAACATAGTTGGGTCATCACTGCCAAATTTTCCCTCTAGTTTGGGTGTGTTGACTTCAACAAACACCACCATTCAAAGTGTGAATCTATATAGACACCATATGGTGTGCAACAACCTTTTAGAATAAAAAATGATTGAAATTAAGCCATTTGATGAAACAATATATATATAGTTAATATATTAATTTACTATATGTGCAGTATAGCATTCAGCTCATGGACATTCTGATGACCCCGGCAATGGGAAAAATTGGACACCTCTTGATTTGGGCATCAGCCAGAGTTTGGGCGGTGCAGTGCAGCATTCAGCTCGTGGACATTCCAGTGAACCTGGAAATGGAAAGAATTGGACACCCTCGCAAGGACTAGATAGTGGGTTTATCAATTTGGAGTATTCGCATGGTCAGGACAGTCCGTCTTCCGAGGTCCTCTCTCACCTGCAGGAGCTAGAAAATCAGGTCCGTTGCTCAGGGGTCAAGAACTCTGATCAGAAAAAAGCTATCTCACACCTCTTCACCATCTTCCAGATCACAAATTCTGAAGTTCGCAATGGTTGCAACAAACTAAAAGAGTACTTCGATGTGCTGGTTGGAAATTGGAAAATGGTTGCCCCTGTTCAATTGACATTAGCACCTAGATTAACTCTCTACACAACAGTTTGAGATTGGTTGAAGCTAAGCTTGATGGCATGAGGTCGGATCTTAGGAACAGTCTCACTGTCTTCCATGGCATAACTGAAGATAACGTCGGACTAGTGAATGGGAGCAAGGAGAAGAATGGTCATCAGTTTTCTATTTGATATTTCATGGTTTTCTCAGAACTTCCTTGTTTAAGTCTTTTTTGTAATGACTCGATGAAGCTAGTCAACTGTCTATCTACTCGATATGTATTTATTTTGTTGTCTTCTGTTAGGAAAGTTTGTAAGGATCCATAGCTGTAATAGAATTAAGTTCGTATATGACCTGCAAAGACTGGAATTGGATGAACTAATATATTAATATATGTAATGTATTAATATTAATATTAATAAATTAAAAAAAATATAAATAACAATTTAATAAATATAGTAAAGAAAATGAAACAAAAAATAAAAAGAGGATAAATAAGTGGGAAGAAAAGGGGAAATTAGAATTAGAAAAGGGTAAAATAGCCCGGCAAAATGAATATTATATGTGTGTGTGTGTGTTTATTTCGTAATTGGTAAAAGAGAAGGAAAACGATTGTGCAAAGCCCAGCAAAATGAATTTCATTGTGGGTTAGCTTTGCGAGGGGTCGAAAGAGAGACATGGGGTCCTACGAAAGAAAGCAAGAGTACAATTGAATCACTGGCACCAGCAGCGCTCAGAGGCACCAGCAGCACTGTTATCTGTAAACTTCGCTCGCATTTTATTTTCTTTTGGCAACATTTTGCCTGTGGAATCTGTTCTGGTGATCCATTCTGGTGAGTTGGGTTTCGATCTCATGACCTCTCCTTCATTGCTTTGTTTTAACTGCCATGATATGGGAATTTATCATAGGGACAAGAGAAATTTCTATGATAATTCGTTGGAAAAGACAACATGCAATTGAACTTTTTATTTGGATATTTATATTTGAATAACACCAACGACGAAGCACTTACAAGATCTATTTTAGTACACCACAATAATCTGTGAAATGGGATTTTTTGTCTCGGATTTTCAGTAAATATAACAAAACAGTTTGTAGGGTCGAGTTCTCTTTCCGACATTTAAATTGAAGACGACATAACAGTATGCTAGTTGTCATTGTTTTTATGAGATATAACTCAAGAATACAAGATTTGATAAAGTAAACCCTTGTTTATTTGGGTTATTTGGCATAATCATCCACTGGGGTTGAGAACCCGCATTTTATTTAGGTAAATCTTTGATTTACAGTGCCCTCCCCTAAAGTAGTAATATATAAAAGCCATGCCGATTCATCTGTCCGACAATTTTAAAAACCTTCTAAAATACGATTATATATATATATATAAACCTTGTTTGCGGGAGTTCGGAGGCATAATCATCCATCCAGGACGATAAATTGCATTTGTCTTTAGGAAATTCGAGTATTGTTATGAGATATAATTTAACATAACATGACAACGGTTGCCATTGTTTACTAGAATTTAACACATGCATACATGGGTGGCACTTTGATGATGTATGACATGTCCGGATCTAAGGGGTTATTTTAGATATGGATGAAAGTTGCAATGTCAGTTTGGAGAACCACTTGGCGGGGCCGGAAGTGTAAGAATTTGACTTGGATTTGGCAAAATATTCGTAGTTAAAAAAGAATAATAGCTCGATATTTTTAAATTTCATTAATTTGAAAATTTTCATTGTCCATACTATGCAGATTGATGGTATCCACCAAGCCTTCTCTTGGAGGGGAATTTATTAATGAATGCCTAAATTAGTTCTACTCCATTTTGGTTAGAGCGTGTGGTTGTTAACCCATGATCTTATAGCGATTGGGTACATTATACAAATTAGAAGCAAGAAGCCAAATATCTGTTCAATTTTGGATGGACTATAACAGATAGGAGAAACAATTGATGGAGGATATCTAAGCCAAGTTCGATCCTGGGACCTGTGGTTATGGGCACACCACGCTTCCTTTTGTGTCACTCTAATGGTTATGAATGAGAGATAGTTGTATTTATTTCAAGTATCTCTGAGCAGAGTGCTTGCAATTTTGGATAATAATCGTACAATATGGTGAATTGGATGTGCAACTCGGAAATATTTTATTATGATTACTTGCTTTTGTCAAAGTTTAATGAAATAAAAGCTTAACGGGAAAGCTTGGTGTCTTGTGTTTGAGAGTTTGAGAGGAGAATTAAGTAAAATAGGCTCCTTATCTTATTATTACTTATTCTTTCTTCTTCTTGAATTGGGTCTTATATGGAAATAATTAAACAAAGTATGCATTAAAGCAATGAATTATTTGATTGAATCTATGTCTTGGCGGTGTAGTGTTTTATCTTAGATCTTGTTAGTGCTTGATTGAAAAAACTTCAATATGAATCCATTTTCCTTGGAATTTCAATTCACCACTGAAAAATCTTAGATTTTTGTTGTCTAGAGTCTAGATCCATGTTCAATGGAGACCAATTTGACGAAAATTGAGAATTTCTTATGGCCCCTGGGTATTGAAACCAGTAAATAGACAAAACTTAATGTCTGCAAAAATATCCACCTGGTTTTCCATGTTTTTATTTGTGCATGGGAAATGTACATCTCCACAAGAAAATACACTGTCAATGGCCAAAAATTCATGGCACCTAAAAGTCCCAGCACATCATTGAAGAATGGAAATAAGATAGCTATGGAAGTAGTCGAAACAAAAAATGTAGTCCTCCAAACCAACCTAAATAAATTAACGTTGTACAATCATAGAACGGGATTTGCACTCTGTGTTGATTATGGATAAATCTACTATTTAGACACTTGGAAGAGAGCCTTTGTTCAATAAAAGCGAACAGTGGTTGAGAATAAACCTGCAAAATAATAATTAGTAATTTGTTTGAGAGAAAGGCAGTTGAATAGCAGTATTTCTATAGTATAACTATAGTAGAAAAAATATTTTTAGCCATATGGGGATAAACAAGGATTGCAACCCCCCCCTTTGACCCTCACTGTGATCAGAATAAATAACCTTAGCTCCTAACTAAATTACTGACAGGGTAGTATGAAGCATGAACGCCATGATTTTTACTTCTTGCAAACACGGTACATTTGTCCCACCCAACGAGGTCAACAATTGGAAGATAATGTGCTTTCTATCAGGATCATTAAGGTTCTGGTTCTAGGTGCAGTAATTTACTGAGCAGTTTTCCCACTTGACGTTTATTCGGATCCAGATTAAGTTGATCCAATTAGACCCGTGAAAACACTATTATCCAGAAGTATCAGTAGATCGAGTTGTTTCACCAACAAAGGCAATTGACCAAGTGATATATTTGTAACTCCCCAATCCAATTGTAGAGTGGTCGCCTGAATGGAACTGTAACGTTTGGGCACCCAGACATCTTATTAACCTACTCCTACTTTTGAAACACACTTATCTTTTCATGTCTTTAATCCATCTTACATGTGAAATTAACATCGAGGACACTGTCAAGTTCTCATTCCATTATGTAACTTTCATAGAAAACTGATAGAGTCGGGCATCTCCACCTCATTATCCTTGAGGCAACGCAGAGTGCCAAAGGCATTACGTACCGAAATACTCCCCGCAAAGTTGTCTCCTGGGGTGGTTTGCTTCAACTATTTTAAATGACTATCCAAAATGTGGGTTTTTTCACTCAAAATTAGAATTGGGGATTCATACTTGATATGATCCAAGTAGGTGGAAAGAAAAGCATGCATTACCAACGTCACTTATTATCCAATAAGGCTCATAGAATCCAAAGCTTGTTAAAAGGTTTTTAGGTGCATTGTTACCAAAGGATGCATAACCAAAGCAGGCGCACGGGACATTGAAGATAGTTGTTATGGAGACACCAAATAGAGATGCCCTCTTCATGGTTATGTTCTCTGCAGGAGGTGATTTTAGAGTATCCTGCAATAGAAAATTCAAGAGTGGCTGCAACTTATCCAACATTTTCATCACAAACATTGTTTTTTTACTGTGCAAGTCTAAGTGAAATGAGTTGTACCTGGATCTCAATGAGAACCACATAAAATGAGTAGGCAAATGCAATGTCACGAAGAGCTTGGAAAACAACCCAAACTTTTTCAGCTTCTCTTATTGCACCAATGCTCACTCCACCAAGACTTCCCTTGATTTCTCTATTAGCTGCAATTATAAGAGATTAAAGGGAATGCACTCATATGTTAATTGTTGTCACAGTAAGAGATGAAGATAAATGCTTTAATTTAGTAAGCCTTTTTTATCTTTTTAAATAAAGATAAAAATATACAAATCAAACATACCAACAACTTGTTTAACAATGAGACTGGGTCCTATTGTTGCATATGCGAAATACATAATAGCAGCAGCAATCGAAATCCATCAAGCTTTATCAAAATTTGGTATTTGAGATAACATGATTTCTGCCAATCCAAAGAGGATCATAAAATTGCTATCAGAGAAGTCACACGGCGCATCATGTCCATTCTTGTGAAAACAATTCGATCGCACAATTGCTCTCCCATGTTTGGAGTATTAGTTACAATGTGTGCAGTATTAGGGTTTCCAATTAATTTAGATAAGTGTGGATGTTTTCCAAAATCCCTAATAAGCCTAATAGCATTTGTACTAAATAAACCAATGCTAAACCCTGAACAATTTCAGTTTCCTATCTAAATAAGACGTCAATGAGGCTTTTAATTATGGACTTATTGACAATACAACATACACCATACTAAGTGAAGCACTGATTGTGTAGCCAATAGTAGCTCCATACAAACTGATATACTGCACAAGCCCGCACAACCATATTTTTTTCTACCTGAGAAATTCAGAAAAATGAGTCATTTGTATACCTAATCACACGAGTCAAACCTTCAACTAAAGAGAACAGTACCGACAATACCTAAATTTGCTCTCACAACACCAATATACGTGGTATTGTGCTTTCCATTGGTTGGATGACCCTATCTATAGAAATAGGCTAGCAAACAGGAAGTATAATAAGTTACGGCTAAGAAAATTAACATGGCTACAATTCCAGCAATCCATCCTAGTTGTTCCATACACCAGGCCAATGAAAGTAACCCTGACCCTATTACCGCTGCGATGATGTGTCCACCTAATTCAAACAAGAACATTTAAAAACCCAAACTAGAATCTATAGATATTAGAGCCACGATAACGGATTCCACTGGCATGATTATGAATTTCAATGGAGAAGGTTTCATTGGGTAGCTGCAGATAAACTGAATACCTCATTCACTCATTGCATTTAAAACAAGATTCCATGAGGAGAATATTCTTTACCCAAAATAGTTCCAAAAAAAAGAGTTTGATAGAATTTGGTTAAGTAAATAATCCAAATTTGGCATAGTTGTAGGTTATTTATGGAATTTTGGAGATTAAAAAAACAATGTTCTTGTCACTTTGATCCAAGAGACTGTATCATACATTCAATTTTATGTAATTTCTTAACTGATATTTCAAATGTAAAAAGAAAACATTCCTTAACTGATACTCCTCCCTACGTGGGCATGAACATTCCCAAGATTTTCCTGGGAAATAAAAAACCAGAGAGCTAGTTCTACCTACCCATTGAAAGTGGTGATCATGATCAGTAGAGCTATTTGCATCTGAAACAATTTCAAAGACTTCGTACTTTTCTTCCATGGTACTCTCAAATTTATATGCGGAGAATATAAAATGATCATAAAGAATAAAGGGTACAAAAGAAATGATTAAGAACTCATTTCATAACATACAACTTAAATAAAAGGCTGAACTAGATCATAGCCATTTCCATTAATTTCCAGATGAATAGATCAGTGCATTCTCCTTATGTTTGTTACAATATCCTCAAAAAGGCCCAGCCCAATATTTTCTACCAACATATACTACTCCATCATGATACATTCCAGCGTGTAACTCTGATTACATACTATTTATATCATATATGATTCTAAAGAAGCTACAATCATTTCCAGATCTAGAAGATTATGGGTTAAATCTAGAGCTATCAAGTCCAATGTGCTGGCAAGCCAAGCACCCTAAGCAATGGGGTGTACTTGGAAGTCTGGTACATGACTCAAAACTTTGCAAAATGGGGTCCCAACATGCCCAGACTACTAATTTTTCCTCAACATGAGAAAATTGGGTTCACTACTGGAAAATGAATGCCAAAGAAGGAAGATCATTTAAATACTAGTGAATTGTTCAAAGCTCTGAGTAACTTTCTTGTAGACATCATCAATTTTCTAGACATATGCCTGAAATTTCTTGATGTTTTCCAAAGTAAATGTATCCATGATTTGTGTATCATTTTGTGATGCCTTCACTGCCTCTTTTGCTAACTATTGTGCATCTCTAAAGTTGGTATATTATTTATGTTCATGATCCTGATAGTGTGCAGCTAGTTTCTGTTAATCAGTCTGGGAAGTAATATTTTATTTGGTTGAAGATTCATTGTTGTTTTTGAATCTGTTCTTGCATAAAGGTTTTGATTTATTTGGAGTTTCCTTTCTTGTGGATCCTGATGAAGCCTACTGTCAATATGGCACTCTATATCTTGTTTGAAGTTTGCAAATTATAGTTCATAAAGCATTACACTAAAATAGTAAGATATAATATTTTTACAGGTGAAATGCTAGCAAGTTAGAAAATAGATAAAATATCCTCAGGCTATAGGTGCCATCCACACTGATTTTGAAAGGGGATTTATTTGTGCAGAGGTAATTTTACAACATTTGTTTTGTGTCTATCCTGGTATCACGTCATCATTAATGTAGCAAATGTTTGGTTATCCCATTTGAAGGAGCTGCACAAGTTAAAGTATACGCGTGTTTGTATGATGCCAAACTTTATTCAACATATTAAGTTGCCTTGCTATGGAAGAAGATATGTAGAAGAACACCCAACCTGGCAACTGCCAATTTCACTACAACCATGGAGACAGACATTTAACTAATTAGTATTGATGATTTTTCTATATGAGTCTAAGTCTTTTCTGCTTGCTATAAGTTGCTTTTATTGAGCATTATTTGAGACGGTACAGGGAAAACTTATAAAGATCTATAATTGTTCCTATGGTTGAGGTCTTGGTAATTGGTATATAATGTGTGATATTTTGCAATCAATTTAAACTTGAAATATGTTTTGATTGCATACACTTGTCCATGTATGAACTTCTTACTTGTTATGTGTTACTTGAATTTCTTCATGTTCATGGTGTTGATGTAATTGAATTGGTATATGTGCATTCTTGTTTACAGTATATAATGATGCAATTTGAATTCAATTCTTAGTATAGGATTCTTCCAAAAGAAAGTATAAGGGTATTTGTTGTTTGGGTGTGTATAGGTGTCTAAGGAATTTAGGCGCTAAGGATTCATCTAGTTGTTCAACATTCAAGACAAAGGAATGAGAAGTCATTCACAGGTAGTCTACACCCCTATAGTCTGGTATTTTGTTATTTGCATATTATGAATATTTGCTATAGGGAAATTAATATTTTATATTGTATATTATGATGTTTTTGAAATAGGTCTCGATTGACTTATAATATATTTTTAAGTTTTTCATATAGTATATTTTTATTTTAAGTGGTCAAAACCCTATGGTTTCTCCATATTTGGAATTTCAAATTTTCAATAGCATTCATTATAATCTCGGTATTTGTTATGGCCTTTCTAACTTGCTCTTTATGTTCTTGCCAATTGATTTGATTCTTCAAAGGTCATCATTCATTAACTTTTTACGTTTATTTGTTCTTTTAGGGTGCCAAGATGATGCAGGTGCATTATCGTTGACATAAGGCAGGGGAAGACATGAGTATTTAGAACAGTTTTCAACAAAATGACACCCACATGGAGGTATGATCTAGGAATTCAATTGTATAGCTAAAATAGTCTAGTTCTTTTATGTATTTTGTACACTAACAGATTTGTAGTTGTAGTTGTGTAAGAGCTATACTTACTATTAATTTCATGGTTAAGTTAAAATTTTATTTAGATCTAGACTTTAGCTTCTATGGAGGGTCAAGTAAGATTATTGCCCTAAATGCACCTCTTCTTGTGTGATAGAGTGATTTTTAGTATGTTCTTTCTTTGTTCCAAAAGGAAAATAAAACCCTATATTAACATATACAATATGACTTGTTTTCATGCGAGTTGCTCTTGGAGTTAGGTTCCATACTTAGTCAAATAGAGTGCTCCCTTGCATTTGTTGTGACCATAGAACCTTTTGAATGAAACCATGCTTGTGTCTTAGATCACTAATGTAAAATTATATAATATATTCTATTTAAGGGTGCTAGCTCAATGGAAGAGCACCTGCCTTATAGGCATGAGGATGGTGGTTTGATTCCTCCGTGCCCTATATATATTTTGAAACCACTAAAAAGAGATAAATGACTACTATAAAAATAGAGATAAATGACCCAAAATATGACCAAAATCCGCATATAAACGACCACCAGTGGCAAATTAGCGGTCATTGATCACGCGACAAAAAATGTGGTCATATTTAGTTTGGTCATTTATAGCTTATCTTGTGGTCATATATTTGGTCATTAATTATGACAATTAATGACCAAATATATGACCACAAGATAAGCTATAAATGACCAAGTTAAATATAACCACTTTTTTGGTCGCGTGATCAACGACCGCTAATTTTCCACCAGTGGTCGCCAAATCAAAAGTGGTCATTTATATGTGGATTTTGGTCATTTTTTTGTCATTTATCTCTCATTTTGTACTAGTGCAAGTTTTATATAAAATTATAATGGTAATGACAAAAATTCCATGTCTAGAAATAATTTGCTGGGCATTTATTTTTCATAGGTGAATAAGTTGTAAATTCTTGAAGTGTAAATGAATTCTAGGCAATTCTAGTTTTTGTTATGCATACACACACAGGGGGATTTTTATATTCCCAGTACTTGTGTGTCATTCGGTAAAACGTTTTTATCATGCCCAATCATTTTACACTTTGACAGAAGACGTTTTTATGCTCAGTTATTGTAAATATGCCCATGAGTCTTCAGTGTTACTGAATCTATGTTTTAAATGACAGAATAAATTCTTATTCATAGTTGAAATTGCATGTTTAATGAACAATTTCTAAGTCATTAAATGATAGAAGAAAGGTTGTGATATTTGTTCTCAAGCTTAGTGTATTTGAATATTTATGTACGCAGTTGTAGCTATCATTTTGATTCAGTAACTTATATTTTATTGGTTCACTGCAACTAAGCTTCACTATGTAGAACATTGCTTGTGTCACAGTGTCGGTGTCATAGTTAATTTGTGTCACAGTGACATTGTGTCTCAGTTAATATAAACAATGCTTGTGTTGTAGCCCATGTCACAATTGATTTGTGTCACAGTGACTTTGTGTCACAGTTAATATAACTTTGTTTGTGTCATAGTTACCTTGTGTTATAGTTAATATAAACACTGCTTGCGTACTAGTTAATTTGTTTCACAATTCATTTGTGTCATAGTGACTTTGTGTCACAGTTAATATAAACATTGTTTGTGTCACAGTGACTTTATGTTGCAGTTAATATAACATTGTTTGTGTCATAGTTACCTTGTGTGATGGTTACCTTGTGTCACAGTTAATATAAGCATTGGTTGTGTCACAGTTCCTTTATGTCACAGTTAATTTGTGTCACAGTGACTTTGTGTCATAGTTAATATAGCATTGTTTGTGTCACAGTTAATTTGTATCACAGTGACTTTATGCCACAAGTAATATAACATTGTTTTTGTCATAGTTACCTTGTGTCATAGTTAATATAAACATTTCTTCTGGCACAGTTCATTTGTATCACAGTGACTTTGTGTCACAGTTAGGATAAACATTGTTTGCGCCACAGTTCCTCTGTGTCACAGTGCATTTGTGTCATAGTTAATATAACATTGTTTGTGTCACAGTTAAATTATGTCACACTGACTTTGTGTCACAGTTAATATAACAATATTTGTGTCACGGTTCCTCTATGTCATAGTTTCTATGTGTCGCAGTTACTTTGCATCACAATTAAGAAGTACTTTGTCATGTTTAAAGCTACACTAAATTAAATTGTGTTGTGAAATATGGTTTGGTTTGGTGTAATGTATGTTTATCAATTATGTTGATCTACTATGCTTCCGCTAAAACGTTTATTTTTTGTATACATTTGTTATAGGAATTTATATAACCATTATGCATGTAACATTCTAGAAAAAAAAATATTAATAGTATGTTTTAAGTCTAGTGTAACGTTGGGTGCGTTACAAATTGGTATTCATAGCTGAGGCAATAGCTCTTGAGCCTTTAGGGTCTCATATTATCTCTTTGATTTGAATATTGAATGTTTGAAAGATAAAATAAATATGCATATGAACAATTATGTGAACTAACAATCATGGATGAATTTCATATTACTAGTGACAACACAAAGTTTCATACCATTGTACTTGCAGATTGCTAGTGTAGTAGGCAAGTGGTGCTGAAAATATGGCAGAAGAGCATGCATTATCCAACTTTGTTGAGGAAGTTGGTATGGATGTTCAAATAACTAAATCTAATGGTCATCACACTGATATGGGAACAATGGAAGTGTTCCAAACTTTGAAATACTTACATATTAGGAATGGAAAGATTCTACAGAGGCTGGAATAACAAAATCAAATGAATCAACAAGTGATGCAGAATCTATTACAATTACAGAATTAGATGCAACAAGTATCTTCCATCGTAAGAAGGTAAGAAGAAGAATAAATGAATAGAGGAATTCCGGATAGATATCAACATTCCAAAGATAAGTATGTAAGCAAAAAGGGGGTTGCATTCCCAATATCAAACAGTTGAAAGTCATCATGGGAATGAAGTACCTAAAATTTGGCATGATACTCATCCTAGAAGGCATCAAAAGAGAAAACGTGATGGGAATACATTACAGGGTGAACTCAGGAAAATTAAACCTCCCACTTTTGATGGGTAAAAATATGGAGAAGTTGCAGAGATTGGCTTCTAGAATGAAGAAATATTTGCAATTACATTATTATTATGGTAATCAAGAAGCTCATATTGCTATATATAATATTCAAGAAAAAGCTTATAGGTGGTGGAAGCATTTGACGCAGGTAGAAAATATGGATGAAAGGAAAGTTTCATGGAAGAGTTTTCAAAGATATATACTATGATATGAAAATGCAGGAATTCTTTGAACTCGGATTGGGAAGTATGACTATGGAAGAATATGAGAAAATATTTCCGGAGTTATTAAGTTATATTGAATTCATCTAGGACAAAAAGGTTAAGATTCAACGATTTCTCAATGGTTTACCAACATTCTACAAGGACCTAATAGTTTATGATGAACCTCGCACTTTGAAGGAATGCATTAGGAAAGCTAAATGTTTGTGTGAGCAAGGTAAAAAAAAACAAGATGTGTGTAAAGTTTGGAAGGGTAAAATGAAGGATAAGTAGGACTGGAGGAAAAAGGGGTTTAAGCCTCTTGATGTTAAGCATGACCTTTATAACTCCTCCAAACAACCAATTCTGAAAGGTGAATCAAGGGTGACTGAGTCTGCAGGACAAAAGAAACCATTCCAAGTTAAATGTTGGAATTGTGGAGGTGACCACTAACTCAGTAAATGTACCGAAAGAGAAATAAAGATGCCAGTATGTATAATGTGCAGGAAGCTTCTACTGTGGGTGATGTTTCTAGAAGTGTTCCTCGTATTTACGCAGCTTTGGATAATCGTCAGATAGACCACCAATCTTCAATGATTCAAATTGAAGGTAAAATAAATGATTTCCCAATTTCAATTTTGATTGATTTTGGAGCTTTTTATAGTTACGTAAATACTAATCTGGTTGAAAAATGCAATTTAGTGAGAAGTAAACTGACTGAGCATAGAATGGTACAATTGGATACCGGGATGAAAAGGAAAATTACTTCCATGGTTAAAAAAATTTGTTTGGAAATGAATGGGAATCATACCAAAGTTGATTTGGATATCATTCATCTCGATTCTTATGATGTGTTGATTGGAATGGATTGTCTTGAAAAGCACTTTGTAGTTTTGGATTGTCATAATAAAATTATTACTTGCTTGGATGAGGACAATAATACAGTTCAAATAAAAGGCATTCCAAGACCAATTTCCATAAGACAAATTTCAGCCATGTAGATGAAGAAATGTCTCAGGAAAGGGTGCCAGTTGTATTCTATACATGCGGAGGAAATGACAACCAAAAAAGAACCAAGCCTAAATGAATATCCAATGTTGAAAGAATTTGAGGATGTGTTCTAAGATGTACCTAGGTTACCACTAAAGCGGGACATTGAACTTACACTTGATTTGGTGCCTGGATTTGTGCCAGCATCACAAGCTCCTTACAGAATGAGCACCCCACGGCTGAGAGAATTGCAAATGCAATTGTAAGAGTTGTTAAAGAAAGGTTATATACGACCGAGTGTTTCACCATGGGGAGCACCAACTCCATTTGTAAGAAAGAAAGATGGCACACTAAGATTGTGTGTGGATTACAAGCAACTGAATAAAGCTACAATCAAGAATAGGTACCCACTAATGAGGATTGATGACCTCTTTGATCGGTTGAGAGGGGAAAAAGTATTTTTCAAGATTGATTTGAGATCTAGGTATCATCATGTGTGCATAAAATATGAGGACATCAACAAAACAACTTTTAGAACCAGGTATGGACATTATGAATATACGATCCTACCTTTCGTACAAATGAATGCTCCAACCACATTCATGTGTCTAATGAATAGTGTATTTAAATAATTCATGGACAAGTTCATTATAGTGTTCCTGAATGATATTTTGGTATATTCAAAATCTGAAGAAGAGCATGAAGAGCATCTCTAAATTACTTTACGGATCCTGAGAGAAAGTCAACTTTATGCCAAGCTTAGCAAATGCTCAGTCTATCAGAAGCAGATATAGTATTTGGCTCATATTATTTCCAAAGAGGGAGTAGTAGTGGGCCTAACAAAGATAAAATCCATTGAAGAATGGCCTACTCCTAGAAATGTAACAGAAGTAAGATCATTTATGGAGTTGGCAAGTTATTACTGAAGGTTCATAGAATCTTTCTCTCGGATCGCAAATATGATTACATCATTACAAAAGAAGGGTGTGAAATTAGAATGGAACCATAAGTGTGAAGACAGCTTCAAACTCTTGAAAGTGTTACTCACATGTGCTCCAATTTTAAAAATTATGGATCCCGACAAAGAATATGTGGTATGTACAGGTGCATATCTAGAAGGACTCGGTGGAGTTCTGATTGAAGATGGACATGTAATTTGTTATGAATCACGGACGTTGAAGGAGCATGAAAAGAACTATGATATTCATGGTCTGGAGTTAGCTGCTATAGTTCATGCCCTCTGAATGTGTAGGCATTATCTCATGGGAAACATGTTTGAATTAAAAATAGATCATCACAACCTGAAATATTTGTTTGAGCAACCTCATCTAAATGTCAGACAAGCTAGGTGGATTGAATTCCTGAGTGAATTCAATTTTGAAATCAAGTACATAAAAGGCAAAGAGAACCGAGTGGCAGATGCACTTAGTAGAAGAAGTCAGATAATGCAAATTTCAACTATCATCAATTGGAAATCTGATTTAAAAATCAAGTTACAAGAGGCATTAAAAGTAGATGATCTTTATTTACAAGTTGTGGTAGTGTTGCAAGCAAGCAACAAACCATTAAAATTTTCCAAATATGCATTGGATGAAGATGGAACTCTTCAATTTAATGGAAGAATTGATATACCAACTAAAAGTGAATTAAAGAAAATCATATTACAAGAAATGCATAATGTACCTTATGCAAGTCACCCTGGTTATCAAAAGACTTTGACAGTAGTGAAGAAAGAGTACTACTGGCCAGGCATGAAGAAAGAAGTGGCCAGTTTTATTGCTCAATGCTTGGAATGTTAAAGAGTAAAAGCAAAACACAAGCATCCTGTTGGTTTACTTCATCCATTGCCAGTACCAGAATGGAAGTGGTATGTGGTAACCATTGATTTCATTACAAAGTTACCAAGAACGTTAAAGAAGCACGACTCTATTATGGTGGTGGTTGACAAGTTGACAAAATCAACACATTTTATACATGTTCAGTCAATGTTTAAGGCAGCCAAGATTCTAGAGATCTATAAGAAGGAAGTTTCTAGGTTGCATGGTATTCTAAAAGCAATTGTTTTAGATCGAGATCCAAAGTTCACTTCTAACTTTTGGAAAGGGTTGTTCAAGGAATTTGGAACCAAACTCAATCTTAGTACAACTTATCATCCACAGACGGATAGACTGAGTGAGTAAATCAAATCATTAAGTACATGCTCAGAATGTACATAATGGACAAACCCAATAAATGAGAAGACTACTTGTACTTAGTGGAATTTGCCTACAACAACGGTTACCAGGCATCATTGAAGATGAGCCCATTTGAAGCACTATATGGCAGGAAGTGTAATGTTCCAATAAATTGAGACAAACCAGTGGATAGGCTAATAGTTGGACCATAAATGCTTCAGGAAATGGAACAACAAGTAACCAGGATCAAGCAAAATTTGAAGGTATCTCAAGACCGACATAATAGCTATGCAAATAAAAATAGAATGCATAGAGAATTCCAGGTTGGGGACAAAGTGTTTCTAAAGGTCAGAGGTAGAAAAATTTCATTGCGATTGGGTAATTGCAAGAAGTTGGCCACTAGATTTTGTGGAACATTTGAGGTCCTAAGCAAAATTGGATCAGTAGCCTATGAGCTAGCTCTACCTCCTACAGTTAAAGTACACAATGTTTTTCATGTTTCATTATTGAAAAAATATGTTTATGATTCTAATCACATACTTGATTGGTGTGTGGTATAGATGGAACCCAAAGGGGAAATTCGAGTACAAGAAGTCTGCGTATTAGATAGAAGAGTCAAGACACTCGGGAACAAGGTCATAGGACAGGTAAAAGTCCAATGGACCCATTACAGTCTTGAAGAAGCGACTTGGGAAATGGAATATGTTATGCATGAAAAATATCCATAACTATTTTGAAGACTTGTGTAAATGTAATGTAAATAAATTTTGAAAAGTTTTGTTCATATGTTTTTGGACAATGAAACACCAAGGACGGTGTAGACTTTAAGGGGGAGGGAAATGTAACACCCCTGGTTTGAAACCCCTATTCTGATGATGCCAATATATAATTATTGTTTATGAATGCCTGCAAGGGCTAAACATATTATATTTTTGTAATTATTAATATTAAAATCCACAACTGGCTATGTCGAGGCGTACAATGAAGAGATCGGGGACTCATGTATTCACCAAAGACAGTAAGTGGTTTAGAATGTCTTCAGGGGAAAAACCATGTTATGACCCCATTAAACCTTTAAGTCCCTAAATTTTATCCTAAGTCGTGATTTAAGCCAAAATTCTCTTTTTATTAATTTAGAATTATTTAATGGCATGATGGGATTTACGTGTGATTAAGGAAGTATTTAGTGTTTAATTAAAAAGGAGAAACATGGCCCATGGGAGAGTCCACATTGGGAAGAGTATTAGCATGCAAAAAGAATAATTTGAATTTGCACAAGGGGTGTGTGGGAAAGGTCTGAGCGAATAGGGGAGGTAATTATTGTCTAAGAAGGAAATCTGATATGAATTCTTGAACCCGTGAACCAAATTGCTAGAGAATTTCTATTGAAAATCTATCCATTTTTCCTCTGGTCATTCCGATGAAGTGGCAAATGGTGTAACTAGTTGCCTTAGTGGAATTTTGAGCATAGATAGCAGTGATGTGTCTCACTGTTATGAAACCAGAAGGAAATCAAGGAAGTGAAATGCACTATTTGGCATGGAATTGGACTTAAGCCAATTTTCCTGATTGCCAAGTGTTTAACCTTAAGAAATTATGGGACTGGTGAGATGTCTGTCCAGTGAATGTATAAGTCTCATCTCAAGGGTGGGATTTTGTTGAGAGATTAATGAGAAAAATATCCTACGGTTGGGTGGAGCATTCCTCACATGAAGCCAGTTGTCCATTCAATTGAAATCTCATATGAGTATTGGTTAAAAATGTTTATGAAATTTTCTTGTTATTTAACAATTTATGGCAAATTCAATGATGAATGGAATTCAATGAATAGTTTGTTTGAATTCTTTATGTGTATGTTAGGTTGGTTATGCATGCCAAGTTTTAGCTAAAATTATAATGGTAATGACAAAAATTCCAAGTCTGGAAATATATTTATGGGCATTTAGTTTTCATAGGTGAATAAGTTGTAAATTCTTGAAGTGTAAATGAATTATAGGCAATTCCAGTTTTTGTTGTTATGCATTGTGAATAACATGCAATAATTAATTAATACAAATACACGAGATATCAGAAATAATAGAACTTAGAATCACTTTTATATTGATCACGGGCCACTTCGAGGGGGCAACCTCCTTTGAGCAAGCTCAATACAATTAACTTCACGGTGCCTTCAATGACCTCAACACACACTTATATACTAAGTCTATGCCCAATATTATGAGTCAAAACCATGGGACATATAATACTACGGGACGACTTACAAAGCATATGCGTCCAATACTATGGGTCAATACTATGGGCTAATATAAACTATGGATCAACAAATACTACGGGACGACTTACAAAGCATATGCGTCCAACAACAATATACTAACATAGTAAAGAGAAGGGTTGACACGGGTTCCTAACATCCCCTCTCCCTTAGAAAAAGATTTGTCCTCAAAGCTTTGGTTGGAGAAATTGCTGCAGAATCTGAAGAAGTGGTTCCCCGGTAGCATCCTCGGGTTGCATTTCGGGCCACTGACGTCTTTGGAGTGTCAGGGAGGATTGCTTGGAAGGCTGTAGATGAAGAAGAACCCCATCAGCTGCACGAAAAATGCGCTCAGAACGGTGTTGGTTGGCTTGTTGTTTCAGGCGAATTCTGGCCATGTGAAGATTGTTCTGCAGAATGAGAAGAATTTGATCACAGTTTCAAAGAACCGAATCAATTTCCTGAACTGGGGAGCTGCTAAGGGTGTATGGAAGAAGAACTGGTGGTGTCCATCCATAGACTACTTCATATGGTGTCCTTTGAGATGTGGTATTATACCACCAGAGCGTTGCTAGGAGATCCATAGAAATAGTTGGCCAAAGCTGTGTAGGGATGGGAAAGGGTTTGAGCAATCCCGAAAGGAGTGTCATTTCACCCTTGTTGACCTGGAAAGTATCACAGTCAGCCACCATCTGTTGAATTGTCATTTGCAGTCCCTGCCAAAAGAAGTTACATTGTTCCCGGTCATACCTTTTGAAGAACCCAGAGTGCCCTACTGATGAAGAAGCATGGAGTTCATAGAAGAGATAGCCCTGTTGAACATATTGCAACCAATTTGGAACAAGCAGAGAAAGAGCTGTAAGAGAAACTGGGTCATCAATTGTGCGAGAAGGAGCATCTGCCACCATATTGTCCTTACCCTTCTTGTAAGTGATCGCATAGGGATAACCCATTTCAGGTGTGTTGGGGAGGAGACCCATTGTTCCAGAAAATTTTCCAGACTCTGGAGATCAGTCTTGATGCAGAAATAATTCCCTAATAGGTATGGCTGCCACTTCTATACTGCATGCAAAATAGACATCAGTTCCTGCTGAGAGGTAGATGCGACTAAATTCTTACCTGAAAGGTCTCTTGAAGGCAGAAAGCTCATTGGTTCAGCAAAGACACCTGCATATCTATCCAAGAAAGTAGTGGAGACTGTTGATGGGTGCATCTGAAGGGAATGGAGTTGAGCGATGATACCATGTGAATTCTTTTTAAGGATTTTTTCCAGGCGATGCGAACTGATGATGCAGAGAGACCCTGGTTGTAAGCCCATTAATTTGTGTTGTGTCCCATTTACTGAAAACTGCATCCAAAGTTCTGAAAAATCCCATAAGATGGGGCGAAGTGTGCGTAACCATTGAACGCCCAAAACCACATCACATCCGCCTAAGGACAAGGCAAACATGTCAAAGCGTGGGTTATAATCTTCCATAGAGATACGCACATTGTGACACTTCTCCTTGCAAGGTAAGGTGCCCCCATTGGCAACCATGACTTCAAAGTTGGAGCAAGGATGGACAAAACAATCAGCCTGTTTGGCAATCCGAGGGTCAATGAAGTTATGAGTGCTACCAAAATCAATGAGTATGGTAAGAGAGAGCTTCTTGAAGTATCCCCTAACTCGCATTGTTTGTGGGGTGGTGACGTCGGTTACAGCATGGAGAGAGAGCTTGAGTGGGTCGTCCTAAGATGGGGTGTCAACAGGCGAGTGTTGAATGTTGACCTGATCATCTACTGTATCTGGATCTTCTTCATCAAGTTCTGAGGCAGGCGGAGAATCCACATCCAAGAGATAGAGATTTTGTTGAACACATCTATGTCCCCGAGTGAATTTCTCATCATAATTATAACAAAGCCCTTTTTCTCGGCATGTCTGCATCTTTGTTTTAGACAAATGCTTGATAGGAGTTGGTTGCGGGGCAGGCGTGATGGGAGGTCGTTGGGAACCCATATTTCTGAAGGGAACAAAGGTGGGTTTGGAGCGTTGTTGAGTTGCGATCTTGTCCTCTACCAACTTAGCCAACCCTAGGACTTCCATCATTGTGTTGGGACAGAACATTTTGACCTCTGAGCGGATTTCATCCTTAAGACCACTGATAAAACAACTCCTGTAGAATTCATCAGACAATCCTTCTATGTGATTGGCCAGTTTCTCAAATTTTGTCTGATACTCTCTCACTGTGCCAATTTGGTGAAGTTTAGTGAGTGCTCCTGTGAAGTCATCAAAAGCACTAGGACCAAATCGTGGCAAAAGGAGTTGGCAAAAATCTGTCCAGTTTAGCTCGGGATGAGCTTCGATATACCAACGGTACCATTGAAGGGCTTCTTGTTCCAAATGAAATGATGCAAGTGGAACTTTCTGGACATCAAAAGTATTATGCAGACTGAAATATTGTTCTGCTCGGTATATCCATCGAGTCGGATTAGTACCATTGAAGCGAGGAAAATCAAGCTTCGGCCCATGAAAATTGTTGGAAGAAGAGAACCCGATGGCTGCAAAAGATTCTGGTTGTCGGTTATTGTTCATGGCCGAATGCCAAAGATGGAGGCTGAGAAATTTTTCATCCAAATCTTAGAGTTTGGTTTGGATGGCTGCAAGTGCTTCCTCCATGGTTTTTTTTTTTTTTTTTTTGGAAAATGGATAGAAAAACACAAACAAAAGCTTATTTAGTAAAGGAAGATTTGGATTTGGGAAAAACTCGGATGGGTAATTGGGGTTTGACTAGGTTTTGGACACTTTCTGATGGACGGGGAAGCAAAAAATGGGGATTTCAGAAGCAGGGTGAAAGAATGAGAAAATTTGGTAGAGAGGGACAAAGAAGCAGAATTAGGAAAGGAACACGGTGGCAAAATTTGACGACGTTTGGGTGAAAATTGAAGGAGTTATGGCAAACCCTAAGAATAGACATATGTGAGATTTCTGGTCTTGGGAAGTGGAATTTGGGATAGGGTCTTCAGGAATGAAATATGCAGGATGGGATTGCAGGGATGTCAATGAAGTTTCAGGGAAAACAGAGTTGAAACAAGGGAGATATGGCCGAAAAACGGAATTATTATTATTATTATTATTTTCCAGAAATGGATCGGCAACAGCGGCACGGAAGGGATCCGCAACAGATGGATCTGCAACAGCGCGGAAATGATCGAAAACGGCTGGATCTGAAACGGTGACTAGATCTGGAACGACTTTAAGAATAGATCTAAAACGGCTGGATCTGGAGCGGAAGTGATCGGCAACAGTTCAGATGAAAATAAATATGGACCCCAGGTATGTGCGGCTTCCTATCGGTTCAGGGGATTCACTCGGCCACCAATGCTGTCTGACGGCTTGTGTATTGGGGCAGTACCCCTCACTCCACGGCTCAGGTAAAACTGATAATTGCTTTGCCACAAACGACAGCTCTTGGTTTACCTCACGAGTGGGAACTTGTCAATCAGGTAGGGGTTGTTACCATTTTCGCTGGTAGGTCCTCTCAATGGGCCAGCTACTTTGGGGTTCCTGTGGTACTCCTCACAATGAGTTTTAGGGCCTATGCCCAAGTACTTCCCAAAGTTAAGTGGATAGGGGTTATCCCCAGATCCGAACTTGCAACAGATGCGAAAAAAAATTTAGCAGAAATTCCACCCAACGAGCCCAAGAAAGTGCTCTGATACCAGATGTGAAGAACCTGCAATAATTAATTAATGCAAATACACGAGATATCAGAAATAATAGAACTTAGAATCACTTTTATATTGATCACGGGCCACTTTGAGGGATCAACCTCCTTTAAGCAAGCTCAATATAATTAACTTCACGGTGCCTTCAATGACCTCAACACACACTTATATATTAAGTCTATGCCCAATACTATGAGTCAAAACCATGGGACATATAATACTACGGGACGACTTACAAAGCATATGCGTCCAATACTATGGGCTAATATAAACTATGGATCAACAAATACTACGGAACGACTTACAAAGCATATGCGTCCAACAACAATATACTAACATAGTAAAGAGAAGGGTTGACACGGGTTCCTAACATGCATACACACACATAGGGGCGTTTTTGTATTCCCAGTACTTGTGTGTCATTCCATAAAATGTTCTTGTCAAGCCCAATCATTTTACACTTTGTTAGAAGACATTTTGACGCTCAGTTGTTGTAAATCTTCCCATGAGTCAATGTTTGAGTGTTACTGAATCTTTGTTTTAAATGACAGAATAAATTCTTATTCATAGTTGAAATTGCATGTTTAATGTACAATTTATAAGTCATTAATTTACGCAATTGTAGCTATCCTTTTGATTCGATAACTTGTATTTTGATTTGCTCATTTCAATTAAGTTTCACTGTGTAGAACATGATGGGCTTTTTAATTGCCTTCTAATTATTTAGAAAATTATTAAGAAGTGTACATTAATTGTCAACCCGGGGTTCGTTGAGAACTTGCGAGTTACCGTGCACTGTATATGCAAACCACAATCTCATCTTACATTAGTTTATCTACTTGAAGTTGTAGTTCAATAACCTTACTTACAAACAATGGTATGAACAATTACATAGTCTTGGCAAGAAACTACCAACTAAACAACTACCAAACTAAGTTGCACAGAAAGTAAATCACACGACATGAAAGTAAATGCTAAAATTAAATTCACACTTGAAAGTAAATTCTAAAACTACATTCACACTGTAAATTCTAGAACTATGTCACACTTTGCGGGAAAAGTAAATTCTAATACTACGTTCACACTATGCAAGAAAGTAAATTCTAAGGCTAAGTTCACAACACACTTGATAGAAAGGTAAATTGCAGAAATAAAATCTAAAAGTTATCATTTCCAAATATAAATTACTGTTAATGATCCAATGGAGTAAATAAGGTAATTGCATTAAGCTCAAAGATTGTAAAATGAAACATTTAAATCTCTATCTATGCATTGAAATCAAATTGCAGAAATAAAATTTACACTTCATCAGAAATCACAACTAAGCAATAAAGTACAACTACATCAACATAAAATAAATAAAATCATAAATTACAAAATAAATTATAAAACTAAGATCTAATTGAATCAAAATGAGAGTATAGTTTTATTCCATCATCAATTGGACTAGTGCTCTAAGAGTCCTCCCATAGAATGGAGAATGAACTCTTATTTATACATGATTTCTCCATAACAAATAATAAATGAGGATTCAAAATATCCTCAACAAATTCCTAAAAGTTTGGATCTCAAAACTAATTCAAAACTAATCCAAGATCCTTACTAACTACATGCTATTTAGAATACCTTTGAAGTCAAATTCGAATTTAGGGATAGAGGCTATAATAAAATAGTCAAAACTCATCTCAAATGTCTCTTAACAACTTTTGACTTCTTAGGTCCATCATATATTTGATAGAGATCTTCAAATCTTTGTGAATAAACCAAATATGCACTCATATCCACCTCCATTTACCAACTTTAATTTAACATCATGATTTGAGACATATAAGAGTAATAGAAATAATGGATTTATAAGAATCCATTACTTCTAATTAATATATTTCTCCAAAGTTGGTGGTTGAAGGTAAAATTTGAATTATTGACTTTCTGTAATGCTGCAGATAGAGTTTCCATAATGTTGCGGATACCTGTAGAGTTTTCGTAATGCTGCTGATACCTGTAGAGTTTTCGCAATGCTGCAGATAGAGTTTATGTAATGCTGCAGAACTCTCTCAAATATGTTGTAGCTGCTTCCAATAATGGATTCAATATTCAAATCAAATACATAATACACTAATTCCCTCAATGTTAGTCAAAAATCAAATGAAATACTAAGACATGTAATGGAAAAATTACTTGAGCATAAAAACCCGGATATGAGCGTAAGAAATTATTAATGCATGAATATGGATAGGCAAAAGGAATTATAAATAAGGTGAAATGGTAGTAAAAATATGCTAAATCCAAGGCCCATCATCTCCCCTAAACTGAAAATGTTGCATGTCCTCATGCAACCTTGTGTCAATCAAGCTGAATGGTGTTCATTTTTAATGCAGGCCTCAAAATTCATTGTCAACAAGCCACCACCAATGTATCTGATCATCAAGAGGTATAAAATTTCATCTTGAACAATCATCCATGCCAACTTAACATTTTTATTGCAAAAATGCAACAACAAAAAAAAAATTGTAGCCAATGGACTGGTAATTTGCATCTTTCACAAAAAATGTCATTTTTCCAAAAATATGAACTGGGTTTTTACTAAACTTGGCAGGAGTGTTAAGAATGCCATTATGCTTCTCCCAGCCAAAAATTGGAGAAACCCACATCACGGTTTTCGAGAAAATGAGAAAATGGCTGTAGATGACTATGTTTGATTTCTCGAAAAATATCAATTGGGTTTTCACCAAACTTTGCAGGGGTGTAAGGAATGCCATTATGCTTCTCCCAGCCAAAAATTGGAGAAACCCACATCACAGTTTTCAAGAAAATGAGAAAATGGTTGTAGGTGACTATGCTTGATTTCTCGAAAACAGTGCATTGGATTGAGTTGAAACTTGGTGTATTTATTTTTCTTACCCTGATGCTTATCTCCACCAAATTTTGTGAAAACCCATTTCACCGTTTGGGAGATATCTCAACTTCAATTTCTGCAATTTTTTATGCCATAAAATGCTCCATTGTTGTGCATACATTTGCCAAGTGAACTGCATGAAGACTTGAAATATACATGAATATAAAAATTAGAACAGAGTCTCCTCCATATTTTTCTAAATGGGTTGGTAGCATCATTATGGATTCTTAAAAGCTTTGTTTTTCCATGTGCATGTTACATAGACCCAATTGATTTCAATAAAGTGCTTCTTCTAAATAATGTCACCCTCTTACAAGTGTCATGAGAATACTCATTCAACTGTATGATAGCTTTTATGCATGGAGATTCACTTTCATTTCAAAAGAAATAATGTTGCTTCAAACTTTGAAAGTCATAAAACTCTTGATATATGAGGTGAAGAGAATTACCAAGACTGATGTAATTGCTGCAAATAATGGCAATGACCCTCTCCTCCCCCAAGTTGAAGAATTCACATGTCCTCATGCGCAAATATAGCCAAAGCACAATGTATAGTTCAATTCGCAGTCATGGAGGAATTGTAGTTGATTAAGACTTGAACTGCTTTCTCCTCTAAACATAAAGTTGTTGAACATGTAGTCTTCAACTTGCTGATCTAAATGCATTTCTGCTGCCATAGTCTGCTTATGATTTTCCAATTTTGTGCAAATGTGCTGCTAAAATTCTGAAACCAATCTTCTTGCTGCATTGAATATGGTCGTAGTTGGAATGCTTTCTTCATAACTGTAAAACATTTTCATTGATAGCTTGACCGCATTCTTCAAATTCGGCAATTGAAACAACATGAGATGTCCTCCCTACTTTTCAATTTCTTGAAATGTGAATACAATGCCTGTTGTAAAAGTTCAGGAAATGTATCTACAACTAAATCAGAACCAGATTTTCATCCATTCTTAATGCAAGAAAAATTGCAGTTTCCAATAGTGAAGAAAAATGTGGAGCAACCAATCACCAACTAGTTTCAAGAACACATGAAATCACATCCAATGACCCATTCTCACAAGGCATGATATCTTGGCACTGTGGCAGATTTAAAATCATGGATTTTTGTTTTTTATTTTTTTTACCAAATGAATGCTGCCATATGTATGATTTAGGGTCATTTATAACAGCAACACAGTTCTTGAACATACTATGGAGGTCATAAGCAGGCTGCAACCCTAGACAGAGACCCACCATGATATTATTGATTTGAACCAATGCGTACAAACTTTCACTGTTGAATACAGGATATGGGACCAGAATAAATGCTATCCAAAAATTATCAGAAGGCTGTCTTACAAGCTGCTACAGGACTGTACTAGTCTTTAGGGCAGATTTGGTTATGGTTTTGTTGCAATTTTGTCCATGTCAATAATCAGTCCTTTTATGTCACCAAACTCATCCAAGTTTACAAACAAAAACATAAGCATCCATGTCGGAGAGACATGCATTAAGCCAACTTTTCAACGCAAATTAATTTGAACATTAAAACAGGGTTGACTTACAATATTCTTCCCGTGGATTGTGCTCTGTTATGCCTGTTCACCCCACACTGTTTCTTATATATCTCCACAATCTCCCCCAAACTGAAGATGGACCATGAATGCGCTGTCAAGACACCTCATTTACATGAACTAATATGCTGATTTTCTGCTGTCAAGAATGAATGATGCTTTGTTTTCCTGTTCCATCAGCATATTCATATGTAGGAATGGCTTCTACAACAACTCATTTTGCTGTAGGTTCTTGTGGCCGGCCTATTCCCTTCTTCTTGTAGTTTCCTTGGCTTGTAGATGAGCTTTTTCCTTTTTTCTTTCTGCTGGTTCTTGTGTGACAGCAGTAAGACTTCTTCTTCCAACAAATTTTTTGGCTTGTCCATGTGCATTGAATGTCCATCTTTCCTTACAACTAGTTCTTGTGTGGCAGTAGTATGACTTCCTATTTTTGGTTCTTGTGTGACAACTATATGGATTATGTAGCAACATACTTTTCATGCTTGGGTGTTTAGGAGATGTCAGGTTGGGCTCAGCTAGGGAAGTAAAGATGAAGTAATGCTTAAATGGAAGGATGAAGGTTTGGGTTGAGCAAGGATGGTAGAGGATGGAAAAGAATGATGACGCGTAATGTAAGGATTATGATGTGTAATGGTGTGGTCACGATAGGTAATGGTGTAGTCATGGTAGGTAATGGTATGCCTCTTCCCCCAAACTGAAATATTTTACTACCCTTAGAAATATAGGAGGAAGTAGTGAAAAAGGCTCAAATGATTTTCCAAATACAAATCTATAGCATTCAATGAACTTGACTAACGATAAAGAAAATGAGCATAACTGTACCTACCTACGAATATCATGAAATGTGCAGCAGCATCCTGAGAAGCATGAGATCTGATGTGGTCCACAATGGTGTAGAAACTGATAAGAAAGAGCAATACGGAATCCAGAGCTTGGATTTGGAGATGAAAAATGATCTTCTGATGTAGTAGCAAATCTTGGAAACTTTATTTAAAGAGCATGATGAAATACTTTGTTTCTCACTTATTTGCAAACCTTGTCCGCCAGCAAGCTGGTTTTCAGACAAGATATGTCTGACTGTGCCCAGAGGGTTTTCATAATCATAAAAATTTTATTCCCGAGGGATGCCCGCCAGCAAGCTGGTTTTCAAGCATTCCAAGGTCTAATGGCGCCTGAAACAGGTTTTCACCATCAAATTTTATTTGGAAAGGGGGTAGGAAGGTGAGGGAGCTTGACATTGTAAGTGAGCCAAGCTGCTTTATTGTGTGGGTCAGGGATGGATGGAGCAGAAAGTCATGGGAGAAATGGAATGGTGGGGGATGAATTCAATCTGATGATAGTGGTGATATAGATGATGTTCATGAGAAAAGCTTATCAACCACATAAGGAAATGAAAGATTTATTAACTTCAGCAAGCATGCATATCAAAATGGGAAAATGAAATACATAAGCATACCATGGTGCTGGTGAATGAGCATGGTGAATCTTAGGTCTTCTGAAAGGATTCTTTATAGAAATCAGGGATGTGGCAATGGGAATGTGAGAATGGCACTTGACTTCTAGAGCATTGGTCTTCAGATTCTTCATATCAATTCTTTATATGTCTCATTCTGGATCCATCTTCCATCTTTGATAAAAAATCTTCTTATTGGTGTCTTTTACTGAGACACTATCGGATTAGGCTTCTAGGAACTTGAGCTTCAAAAGTAGCACAATTATGCTAATGAATCTTCATTTTTGGATTTCTGGAGAGAATTCCCATCAGCATTAAATTTGGTCTTCACAAATCACTCATGCATAGATTCACCTTCTTTAATCTTCCAAGGACCTACAAAAAAATTGGCACTTACCTGCAATAAAATGTGAGCTCATGGAAGAAGAGAGGTGATCAGTCCCTCTTAATCCCAAACATATGCAATATAAATAATGCAATTCCTTGTAAAACAAATTCAAGGAAGATAAAACAAAAATTCACTTTTTACCTGTTGGAGAGCGGTGGCCACCTTAGACAACCCAACGGTATTTTGTTAATAACTTCTTCATTTCACAACCGATTTGAGTGATTCCAAATACAAATGAAAGTGGATTCAGAGGGCTAACTCCAGTAGAAACAGGTTTTGAAAATGCATTAATATGGTACTCCAAATCTGCTAAAGAACATCATGTAAGACAGATTGGTTGCAATTTCCATCCTAGACCAACAGTCAGTGATTTGAGCATAACTTTTTCGTTTGTTGACGGATTGACTCGATTCAACCTAGAGGTTAAAGTAGATTCCAATATGTACCTCCAATAGAAATGGGTTTTTAATTCAATAAGAATTGATGGGTCGAATATGCCAGAGTACAGCCAATGAGACAGAGTTCCGGGAGTACTGATTTAGGATAAACAATTAGTATTTTGGGCATAAATTCCTCGTACAATATCAGATTTGAGTGATTGAAATTGCGGTGTAAACTAGATTCATAGGATAATATTCCTTAGAAACAGGTTTAGAAAATTCATCCATTTAGGCACCCAAAAATTGACTGTCCCAACCATGTTCTTGAGCTGTCTACCCTACACCCAGTCAGTATTTTGACCATAACTTTTTCGTTTGATATCCAAATTGAAAAATTTAAATTGTGTTAGAAACTATATTCCAAGGGCTACTTTGGATAGAAACAGGTTTTAAAAATGTTTCCATATGGTCTCTCAAAACACGACTATCCTGACTGCATTTTCAGTAAGCCCAACATGCCAAAATGCCCAAATAGCTAATTTTTCACTAAAATGACGATTTAGATGGAAGTAAATGTTCTTATGGATATAATTTCAATGTAATGCATCAAATAACAAATAAAATCAACAATCCATATGTTTTTTGAAGGTTCTGCAGTTGAGCTGCGGATCCTCAAAAATTGTATTTTAGTGCTAAAGGATGTATTTTTATGAATTGAGTAACATATTACATTAACCTTTTGAAATTTTTGAGTCTTTTGTACTCTTTCTTCAATCGCTTCCCCTAGAATCCTCTTGAATCCTTCAATAAAATCTTCATTCGCCAAGCCTCATTCCTCTTTCCAAGCTTTATGCAAAATACAAATTAGTAATATGTGTGGCTTTTACTGCACCACATAATCATCATCTTGAATCTTTGATTTTATTCATGAAAATAGAAGACATAAACAAATCTAATGCTATTGCATAAATTATTAACATGGTTCAGATTTGCAGAGACTTGCGGCTAGCTATTACACTATAGCAATGCTATAGTGAGGTCGTCTTTGTGTCTTACTTGTATCTGTGCCTCCATCCTTCAAAGAAAAACATATGCATGTATAATGAAAAAAACAAATAGCTCACTACCAAAAGAAAATTTATGCAAGCAAAAAAGACAGTGGTTGTGGTAACTCCCCGGCAACGATGCCAAAATGACGGGCTTTTTAATTGTCTTCTAATTACTTAGAAAACGATTAAGAAGTGTACATTAATTGTCAACCCAGGGTTCATTGAGAACTTGCGAGTTATCGTGCACTGTATGTGCAAACCACAATCTCCTCTTACATTGGTTTATCTACTTGAAGTTGTAGTTCAATAACCTTACTTATAAACAATGGTATGAACAATTACATAGTCTTGGCAAGAAACTACCAACTAAACAACTATCAAACTAAGTTGCACGGAAAGTAAATCACACGACATGAAAGTAAATGCTAAAATTAAATTCACACTTGAAAGTAAATTCTAAAACTACATTCACACTGTAAATTCTAGAACTATGTCACACTTTGCGGGAAAAGTAAATTCTAATACTACGTTCACACTATGCAAGAAAGTAAATTCTAAGTCTAAGTTCACAACACACTTGACAGAAAGGTAAATTGCAGAAATAAAATCTAAAAACTATCCTTGCCAAATATAAGTTACTGTTTATGATCCAATGGAGTAAATATGGTAATTGCATTAAGCTCAAAGATTATAAAATGAAACATTTAAATCTCTATCTATGCATTGAAATCAAATTGCAGAAATAAAATTTACACTTCATAAGAAATCACAACTAAGCAATGAAGTACAACTACATCAACATAAAATAAATAAAATCACAAATTACAAAATAAATTATAAAACTAAGATCTAATTGAATCAAAATGAGAGTATAGCTTTATTCCATCATCAATTGGACTATTGCTCTAAGAGTCCTCCCATAGAATGGAGAATGAACTCTTATTTATACATGATTTCTCCATAACAAATAATAAATGAGGATTCAAAATATCCTCAACAAATTCCTAAAAGTTTGGATCTCAAAACTAATTCAAAACTAATCCAAAATCCTTACTAACTACATGCTATTTAGAATACCTTTGAAGTCAAATTCGAATTTAGGGATAGAGGCTATAATAAAATAGTCAAAACTCATCTCAAATGTCTCTTAACAACTTTTGACTTCTTAGGTCTATCAGATATTTGATAGAGATCTTCAAATCTTTGTGAATAAGCCAAATATGCACTCATATCCACCTCCATTTACCAACTTTAATTTAACATCATGATTTGAGACATATAAGAATAATAGAAATAATGGATTTATAAGAATCCATTACTTCTAATGAATATCTTTCTCCAAAGTTGGTGGTTGAAGGTAAAATTTGAATTATTGACTTTCTGTAATGCTGCAGATAGAGTTTCCATAATGCTGCAGATACCTGTAGAGTTTTCGTAATGCTGTAGATAGAGTCTCTATAATGTTGTAGATACCTGTAAAGTTTCCGTAATGCTGCAGATACCTGTAGAGTTTCTGTAATGCTGCAGAACTCCCTCAAATATGTTGTAGCTGCTTCCAACAATGGATTCAATATTCAAAGCAAATACATAGTACACTAATTCCCTCAATGTTAGTAAAAAATCAAATGAAATACTAAGACATGTAGTGGAAAAATTACTTGAGCATAAAAACCCGGATATGAGCGTAAGAAATGATTAATGCATGAATATGGATAGGCAAAAGGAATTATAAATAAGGTGAAATGGTGGTAAAAATATGCTAAATCCAAGGCCCGTCAGAACACTGCTTGTGTCATAGTGCTAGTGTTGCAGCTCCTAAGTCACATTTAATTTGAGTCACAGTGACATTATGTCTCAGTTAATATAAACACTACATGTGTCATAGTGCTTGTGTCGCAACTCTTGTGTCACAGTTAATATAACATTGTTTGTGTCACAGATACCTTGTGTTATAGTTAATATAAACACTGCTTATGTCCCAGTTCATTTGTGTCACAGTTAATATAAACATTGTTTGTGTCACAGTTCCTCTTTGTCACAGTTAATTTGTGCCACAGTGACTTTGTGTCGCATTTAATATAACATTGTTTGTTTTACAATTACCCTGTGGCGTAGTTAATATGTGTCACAGTTAATATAAACATTGCTTGTGTCACAGTTCCTTTGTTCCAGAGTCAATATGTGTCATAGTTAATATAACACTATTTGTGTCACAGTTAATATAGCAGTGTTTTTGTCGCAGTTACCTTATGTCACAGTTAATATAAACACTGCTTGTGTCATGGTTAATTTGTGTCACAATTAATATAAACATTGTTTGCATCATAGTTCCTCTATGTCACTGTTAATTTGTGTCACAGTGACTTTGTGTCACAGTTAATATAACATTGTTTGTGTCATAGTTAAATTGTGTCACAGTTAATATAACACTATTTTGTGTCACAGTTCCTCTATGCCATAGTTTCTTTGTGTCACAGTTACTTTGCATCACAGTTAAGAAGTCATTTGCTATGTTTAAAGATACACTAAATTAAATTGTGTTGTGAAATATGGTTTGGTCTAGTGTAATGTATGTTGATTAATTATGTTAATCTACTATGCTTCCGCTAAAATGTTTGTTTTTGTTATGCATTTGTTATAGGAATTTATATAACCATTATGCATGTAACATTATAGGAAAAAAATATATTATTAGTATGTTTTAAGTCTAGTCTAACGTTGGGTGCGTTAAAATATGGGTATTGGTGTGCCTAGTCCTTTTCCAACAACGCCAAAGTTTGAATGGTGTGATAATTGTAGAGCTTGGGGGCATGTGCCTCCTAACTGTCCCACGTTGCAGAAGTACTAAAGCATTGCACATGCACCATTTTGTGAGTTATGTAAGTCCATTGGCCATGATGTGAACAATTTTCCTGGTCTGCAACTAATGAAAGATAATACAGTGGACGTCTACTAGGTGCAAGGTACAAAAGAAAACATGCAACCTGACCTGGCAGGACAGTAAGGAGTAGTGTGCGATGGCTTCCGATATTGCGGAAGAGGCTATGGTGGTGAAAGGCAGGTAATTTGCTTCAAATGTGGAGAACCAGGCCACTTGGCGAGATATTGTACTAAGCCACGGGCTCTGTGTGCAATGAGAAGATGAAATACATCTCTTGCACAAGGAAGAAGAAAACTTTGGAAGAAGACAACGAAAGAATAATTATTGCACAACATGCGTAAGGACCAGATCAAGAGGACTGTACAACGCGAACCAATACAACGCAAAGAAGAACAGCTTGAAGGATTATACAAAAGTTGCCAGGAAGATCCAGTAAGTACTTTCCTGCAAAGTTGTATACATATATTAAACGATCATCTTATTGTCAATAAAATAACCAGTATGCTTACGAAGTTGCTAATATCTGATGAAGTTGATGAACCTATTTATGTATCGCTTCCTAAAAGGAATGCGCGTAGAGTGGGTAAGAGAAGAAGAACTGGAAGGAATTCATGATATCACTTGAATTGGGGGGATTTCATATGACAGATGTTATGATTGATTTGGGGGCAGATGTGAATATTCTTCCTAATAAGACTTGGGAGTTAATGGGCGAGCCTAAATTGGTGTGGTCTCCCATCCAACTCAGATTAGCAAACCAGTTTAAAGTGTTTTCCATTGGTAGGTTGACCTATGTGGAAGTAAATATTGATGGAGTAAAAACAATGGCAGAGTTTGAAGTAATGGAAATACTCGAGGATATTGATCCCTATCCCATGTTTTACAAATAGATTGGGCATTTGATAACAATGCGATTATGAACCTGAAGCAAAGACGCATGTCCTTTGAATATAAGGAACTAAGTGTGGTAGTTCCATTGGATGCTACAAAAGGAGAAAGGTATACAGAGCTGATTCGGGACGACATTGGCATTGTGGATATAGAAGACATCTACAACGTGATTGCTAGAAAGGAAGATTATATAAACCCAACAATGGATGGAGAGATCAATTGGCGTAGTGTCCGATCATTTGATACTTGCAAGATGCGATGGATCGATGGTAGATCCAGGTGTATGAGGTGTCCGCAAGGAGATGTGCACGCATCACAAAGTCGATGCGCTGGATTGGTTAAGAGCTACATGATCCACCTATGTTCGATAGAATAGAGAAAGTAGATGTTTTCCTCGAACAAATGCAATCCTTAGTTCCAGAGTATCAACGAGTAGAAGCAATGGATGTTGTCACCCGAGGAACGCCTACGCGATGGTGGAAAATGCACAAGGAAGAGTTAAACATCTGGGAAGCAGTGCAAACATGCATGAAAGAGAGATTCCATCCTATTGAAAATATGGAGCTTCTGAACGGATTTAAGGGAAATGAGAATCCCATCGCACATTTTGAATTTTTTCGGCAAAGATGGGAGATGAAGGATGTACTGTGCAGTTAGTGGGTACATAGATTCTATCATACAGTGGACGTTATACCATGAAGCTGGTATGTTCAACATGAGATAAGAAGATAAACAAGAGGATGGGACAAGGTGTCTATTGAATTTACTGCCACATTTTGATTCAACACCAGAGATCCGAACATGGCCAAAGTTCTCCATAGAATTAAGCAGGTTATATTTGGAGAAAGACCACATTAGGTTTTGACGCAGAGGTTCATTTGCGCCTACCATCGGGACTTGGAAATACTGAACAAACCAATATATTGCTGGAAAGTTGATGGTAAAGAGGATGATGAGGAGGAGGACCCATGTAGCATATAAATTAAGGAAACTGCAGCAAAACACGCTATGTAGGATGAACCATCTTCCAATGCTACACTAGATTTTCAGGAACCCCTCAAGACAAAGAAACATAATATAGGCACTGAGGAGGAGCCTAAGATGGCCATTATAGGAGATTACTAGGTTCAAGAGATAGTCACTTAGATAGTGGAATTGTTGAAAGAATACAAATATCTTTTTCTGTGTAGCTTCTCAGAGATGAAAGGAATTGCAGGAGTGCTCAGAGAAATGAAGATTCAACTAAAGGAGGGGGCAGATCCAGTCAAGAAAAGGCTAGATAGATTGAACCCTTGGTACAAGGAGAAAGTGCCCAGAGAGATAGATCACATGCTATATGCAAGCATTATCATCCCAGTGGAGCAGTAAAGGTGGATCAATCCAATGGTGGTCCAGGCCCAAGAAGACAATAGAAATCTACATCTACGCAACCTTAATGCAACATGTATACATGGCATGTTCCATACACCTTTCACAAATGAGGAGTTAGAGAACGTAGGGGTCACAAAACTTATTCGTTCACTAATGGATTTTCTAGTTACCATCGAGTGCATATAGCCAAGGCGGATCGCACGAAAACAAATTTTGCGACCGAGTGGGGCTCTTTTGCCTACAATGTTTTTCTGTTTGGACTAAAGAATGCACATGTTGTGTTCGCCAGGATAGTTGTGGCCACATTCAAAGAGTTCATGCATAAGTTTTCATAATTTTATCTTGATGAATGGATAGTGTTCAATTTGTTAAAAGATCACCTACAGGTCTTGTGCCTCATGCTAGATCGTTATAGGTAGATGCATATTTCCTTAAATCTGAAGAAGTTCATTTTCTACACCTCATTTGGCATATCACTGGGGCATGTTGTGTGCAAGGAAGGTATGTTAGTCGACCCAGTGAAGATTGCATGATAATCAATCTGTCGGCCCCAACACATGTGAAATGCTTGCGCGCAACATTGGGCCATACTGGCTACTATAGAAAGTTTATTAGAAACTATGCCAGCATAACAACACCATTGGAGGAGTTGTTAAGAAAGGAAGTAATCTATGAATGGACGTTGAAATGTCAACAACTGCTGGACACTTTGAAGGAGATATTGGTAACTGCGCCAATTCTCATCTTTCCCGATTGGATGTGTATATTCCATGTGTATGTAGATGTGTCATCAATTGCGTTGGGAGTAGTTTTAGCTCAGCACAGGGAAGGAGACATTGATCACCCTGTCTCCTTTGCAAGTAGGAAGTTGTCTACATCCAAGAAGAATTGTACCACGACTGAGCGGGAAGGCTTGGCAATGGTATATGCACTACAAAAGTATCGACACTACTTGTTGGGAGTGCCTTCAATTTTTTCACAGATCACTCTGCTTTGAGGTACTTAGTCAAGAATCTTTTAGGTACTTAGTCAAGAAGCCAATGTTGGGGGCACATATGTTGATGGCTACTCCTGTTTCAAGAATTTGAATTTGAAGTTGTTGTGAAGTTGGGAAAGCACAATGTTGGACCCGATCACCTATCAAGACTTGAATCGAGTGAGGAAGGTGTAGAAATTTCACTTCCCTAACAGGATTTCAAGTTAAACTCATATTAACAATGTTCAATAACCCATCTCATTCAACCATAGACAGCTGAAAATGAAATTTCACTCATAAACACATCTGAACCGGAAGCACAAGAGAAGTAATACCAAAAATACTGAGAACATAATTAACATAACAACCATGCACAAAAAATTTAAAACTCAGATATTTTAGCCAAAATGGCCCAGGCAAAACCCCAAAGGGAAAACCTGTGAGAGAGAGGTCTTTAATTTTATTTTTTTTCAGCAAAATAAAAAAAATTTGCAACAACAGAATTACAACTTATCTCAACAACAAAACCCATAAATTATGTCTTGGAATTTGTGCCAAACCAACAATGTACAGACTGTAGGGAACTGACTATACGGACCTTGAAATTCATGCCCATAAATTAATTTTTTGCCTCGAAAAGCGTACCTATCTTAGACCTCGATTTTCCTGCCACTGTACGGAATGTACGAACTGTACATAATTGTACATAATTAATTTTATGTACTTGCCTCGATATTCGTCCTCTATTGGAAATGTGTGCCACTATTTTCTTCTTGAAAAATGTGCCCATAATGGTCTACTGTCTTGGAATTCATGTTCTACCTTGTCTTGGGAATGGAGCTGCTATCTCAGACAGCTACATTCTCTCTCTCAAACTCCAACTCAACTTGCTTTCCAACTCTCTTGGAAAAAATTCACTTCTCCAACTTTCTTGGGATATTGGTAAATGAATGAGGGAGGGCTTATTTAATTCAAAAATCTTGTCTCTTGGTTTGCCTCTCAAGGGTAACTGAAGAGTCTCTAATCCAAAGGCCCACATTGGTTTAAATCAATGGATGAGAATAAATGCTCATTATTCTCTTCATAAATTAAATTCATTCACCTAACACTTAAATAAACCAAAAGTCACTTTATAATAATAAAGTGAATTGATTGCTCATCTCAAGCAATTAATACAAGGGTCATGTCCCCTTTTCCCTCATTAATTACTTAGGCATAAAATGACTAGGAGAACACTTCCTAGGTACAATTTCAACAAAAGGAGGTAGCTTGGATGACGACAAGATGGTCAGAGGATGCCCCAGTGATGGTTTGTACTGCAAAGACAACTGCAAGGTTCATATTTGAGCACATTATTACCAGATTTGGGTGTCCAAAGGTGTTGATGAGCGATCAAGGAACACATTTCACGAACTCGACCATCCGAGTGTTAACAGAAGAGCTCATGATACACCACCATAAAATTACACCATATCATCCACAAGCTAATGGTATAGTGGAAGCATTTAATAAGATTCTAGAATAAGCGCTTACAGAGGTTTGTAATGTTCAGCATGATGATTGGGACATATGCATTCCAACGGTGCTATGGGCATATAGGACAACATCTAAGAGGCTCCCAAAGAAAACCCTGTTTAGACTAGTGTATGGGAAGGAAGTAGTCATGTCGTTGGAGTTCTTTGTACCTAGTCTGTGCATAGCTCTCACCACAAAGATGACGAACGATGAATCACTTGCGTACAAATTGGAAGATATTATAGTACTAGAAGAGGACCAGTTCATTACAGGGTTCAATTAGGTTGTTGAGAAGTAGGGATAAAAGGATTGGCATGACAGGAACATTACGAGTAAGACCTTGGAACCTGATGTGTTTGTATTGATGTATGATAGTAAGTTTTTAAAGACTCCGGGAAAGTTGTGCATGAGATGGCTAGGTCCATTTAGGATCATGTTTCTCACTGAAGTAAGCGCAGTAAAGCTTTCCACCATGGCAGGAGAACCATTGAAGGGACTGATTAATGGCAGACACCTTAAACCCTACTATGAATCGTAGGGAAAAGAGAACCTGTAAGACAAGTGCAACATGAAAAAAAAGAGACAAAGAGAAGAGAAAATTTTCATTGCTTGTATTAGTCATGAGGTAATAGGTTGAGTCATAGTCTAGTCAGTTTGAAATTCAATGAAAATCGTCAAGTGCCATGCGTCAAAAGCCACGTCATGAGTTAATTTCCACATTGAATGAGAGTTATTGAGTAAAGGCCTGTTAGCATTCAAGTCATTAGGAAAGTTGGTTAGTGTAGATTCACACCGCATCTCGAGTCATTTGTTCACCACTCCATCATACCAATCATTAATGAAGAGTCATCACCACGCATTCACAAGTTATAAAAGCATCAGGCCCTAGTCATTACTCATCATGTCGTTAGTCGTATTCCATCTTCCAGTCAAATTCTGTATCAGTCACAACCATTTTGCCTAATATGGGAAGATCGAGGAAGGACGCTCTAAAAAAGAGAAGGTATGTCAAGGAAGGATCGCTAAAAAAGGTAACAACATCTACGACAGAGAAGAGTCGATGTCAAGACAAGTCAAACAACTTGCACAAAAAGAGAGGCAACCCACGTGAATGAAGAATACAATGCATAGGAACAAAGAGAGCCTGTGTTGAGTTGGCCGTCATGTCCAACATTCATGGTGAGGGGCATGCCAAGATCAAGAATATTTCGGTACATATTCCATTGCATCCAACAGTTAAGAAGAGAGATGCGGGGGAGGGAAAGAAATTAAGGAGGTAGGCAAAGTCAAGTTGGTAGAATCGACTATAAGAGATGTTGAGAGGGAGAATAGATGCATTAATGTGCTAGAGATTGATCCAAGTGAGTGGTTCAGAGTGAAGTTGTGTAGAGAGAGATGAGTGTGCAGAGTATCTGTTGGTTGATAGGGTAAGCACACGGAGATGGAAACTACCCCTATAACAAAGAAGGGTCACATGAAGGTATTGAACCCTAAAAAATACCCAATGTGGGAGGTGCCACTCCTCGCAAAGGTTGCAGTCAAAGGTGAAGTGTTGGGAAGGGTACCATTCCTAAAGTACCAGGATGTTAACATCTTGGATGAGACGCAGTTCCTAGAGCTAGCGATGACCCAGTAAACTGAAGTGAAGATCAATCCAAACAACATAGAGAGGGTGGAGCCGCAAGCATGGGTGCACCTGCTGCACCAGTCTGGGATAATGTCCCTAATAGATGTCCCGCATTTTGGTCGAGGGACACATATTAGTGCCTGCACTCGGTTCCTCCCGAGTCGACTGTAGGGAGGGTATCTATGGTTGGACAAGAAGTACGAGATCAATAACTAGGTGATTTGGTTGGTCTTTGGTCTTCCGAGAAGAGGCGAGGATCCACAAGATGTGATGGATTGTGCATCCGCAGAAGAAATATACAAGAAATACAAGATCCGTCGAGGGGGGAGATGTTGTGTCATTTCAAAAATCTCACAGCACCACATTCGGTTTGATATGTAGATCATGGCGTGCAAACTATTGTGGAAGTGCCGTGGAGACGAGTGCCCAACAAGCATGGTCTCAACAGCTGAACAATGCGCCATGGGAAAGACATTGGCATGGACACCATACCTGTGCTTGAAGTTCTTTCAAGACTCTTTATATGCACAGGATAAGGGAAACTCATTCCATTACAGTTGGGTATTGCTCCTAATTGCATTAGTGGTTTGGGAACCCCCACCACAATACACATATGACCACCCAACACCATATGACTTTATTGCAGCTAAGTTCATGGTGTTCCATCGGCAACCAAAGAGGGAGAATCGAGTTGATGTGGATACCACATTCCACATGTGGTATACGAAAATGCTCAACGCCACGTCTGAATCATTCTGTGTGTCGCAGCATATTGTGGATAGATTCAACAATAGAGTCATATTTGAGGTTGAATCCCACAATGTCCTTATTATGTCGCACGCTGAGGTAAATGTAGAATACGTGTTGCCCTTCTGTATTACCGTTGATTATTTCAAAGACGTTGTTGCATAGTGGCCACCGTACCTACAATTTTTGTCGTATTATGATCTTCAGATCCTCGAGGAAGCCAACATATAGAAAAAAGCCCGTAAGGGAGAAGTAAGCAATTCTAACTCACCTAGGAAATCTCCATGCCTAATAGAGAAGCAAAAGCAGGAGACTCAACAATCACTATAGGATGAGGAAGCTTAGAAGATGCAACATACTTCCCCTTCCCCGCTGCTTGAGCAGGAGCCAGAGGAAGAGGAAGATGTTTAGGAAATGCAACCATCCAGATAGTTACCAAGAACTAGACCAATTGGGTATGCCCGGTGGAACATTTTCTAGCAGTTTGTGAAGCTACTAGAGATTTCACTTGAACAAGCGAGCGAGAAAGTGCAAGTGTAGATGCAAGATAATGCACAAGGGAAACAACAAGAGCAATTATCCCAGCAATAGAAAGCACCAGAACATGTGACAGTGTCAGAGCAATAGCAAACCCAAGACCAAGGGTTGTGATCCTTGCAAATGACACAATAACCAACAGTAGAACCCATGAGCCCTGTCACGCAAAAATAGGATACTGTACAAACAATCCCTGAGATCATATAGTACCTCAAGTCCAACCTGGAGGTAACACAAGTATTCCAAAAGGATAGTAGTGACCACCTCTAGAAACTGCAAATGGTCTTGCACATTGCGCCAGGGACAACAATGGCGCGGGATTTTGATGTCTCCAATCTGAACCATGCAAAGGAGTTAGAAAAACAAGCTGAACCACCAGTTACTTCAGACACCCATCCGCTCCCTTATAATGAGCTGAACTTGAGCCTGGTGCTTACCCCATAATTGCATCATGACGTCTTAGTAATGTTTGCAGAACTCGATGATTGCCATGCGCAATTGAGCTAGTCCTATGTTGGCTGAAGCAAGTTCATCGAGAAGACGTCCGAACACAACATCAACTAGAAGATGAAATCAATAGAGCATATACGACACTCCCCATCCCTATCCAACTAGTTCCCTATTTACTCCAATCCATGAAGAAGATCACCAAGATCATAGATACAGTGGCTTCCCTCCAACAAGAAGCAACAAAAATTCGGGCGCATATAAGCTAGAACAATCCCCATAGGAGCTGGAGCTTGCCCAGAAAATAGTTGATGCAACACAAGTGTTAGATCACACCAAGAAAGCAATGAAGACCTTAGGTGGGGTTGTTGACTATAGTTTCAACGTTTGGAACCATTTGTAGAATGCATCGGAGTTGCAACAAGTTGACCAGTGCATTAAAAGTTGGGATGCATTTGCAAGTGTGAGGAAACTAAGCTTGGAACATCTATCAATGTCTGGAAAGAAAGAGGTGATGTCTGAGATTAGCGTGCCATCGAAAAACATCTCAGCCAGTCGAGTAGAGTAGAAGACCATTGTGATAGCAGTTGTTGAGGCACATGAAAAATCACAGTGACACTTTGACAGTGTGTTTGAGCTCCACGTGAAGGCTGCTGAATTTATTCTTGTAGCAGAGCAAGCAAAGTCAGAAGTGGGAAAAAGTAAGACTGGCGATGTTGATGCATTCACTGCACAATTCAAAGACATCACTAGTGAGCTCGAACCAATATAGAAGAGCTTCTAGGACTTCGTTAGTGACCTGCGCACCCGCCTGCCATCTGTAGCAGCACTAGAGCCATGAGATACGTGGCTCAGGATGAGCCACATATTAGTGTTGGGTGCTTGTTGGTGCCCAAGTTTTGATCAGTTGATATTCACTAAGCCAATCAACGTTAGAATCAGTTGCGTCAAACATAAAATAGTTAGCAGTTGCGCACTAGTAACAACTTCCAGTTTTTTATACTCCAGCCTATATAAGGCCTATGTTTGTAAAGGTTTGGGGTTGGTTCAGTCCTGTAGAGTTAGGTTTGTTGTTCTGTTGTTATGAGTATTGTTTTGAACAATCTTATAGCTTTGTAATATCATCATTCTGAGTAGTAATAATTGTTTGATGGAACTATGTGTTCATAATGAATTGGAGAGGTGTGATGTATGGGAATATATAAGCGATTGAGTTGAGTATCTGTAATGTCATGGTGATACCTAAATTTTTTCGATTAATAAAATGAAGTCTTTGTTTATGTATATTTTCATGCACACTTCCTCCATGAATGAATTATTGTGAGTTGTGTATTTTCTGAATGTATGCAAATTATGGATCTGATGTATGTGTTGAAATGAGTTGTTAGAATGTTGAGTAGAAAGAACTTGGTTCCTCCTGCACGACCCTAATTTAGGTCTCTGTGTAAGTCCTATGTATATCTCGGGCGAGACCTTACTTTGTTCGCAGAGTATTGATAGATGTTGATGCTTATGGGGTTCTTGTTGGTCGCATAAGTCAAACCGTAGGTCCAACAAACTACAACCAACATGATTACAAGTTGGAGTTGCATCCATCCTCTCGTGTACATCCAATCTTCCATATTTCTTGTTTAAAAAAGGTAATTGGCGACAAGATCCAAGCTCTGAGTATTTTACTAGAGATTGATGAATAAATGGAAATCATACTAGAACTTGAAAAAATCCTCGAAACATAGATCAAGCAACTTATACAAAATCAAGCAATTATTGAGTACCTCGTAAAGTGGAAGAACCTGCCAATATAAGAGGCAGCATGGGAAGATGAGTGATGGATCCCTAAAATTGCTCCTTTCCCAATTATGTTCCACTAACTTGGAATCACATTTCACCACAATTTAATACATTCACCATTAAAAAGAGTCTCTTTTGCTTTAACTTAATAACTAAAATCAATAAAAGTAAAATATGCCTAATTCCTCATTTTTAATGTATTAAATACGATTTTTACAATGTTAAACTGGTCCTCACGCCAATAAGTAGTGTACTTAGAATATTATCGGACATGGGACCTAAGGCTTGTGGTCATCTACATTCTTTTTTCATAAATAAGACGTAACCCTAGATTTGCTTTTGGCATCCAACACTTGTTCCAATACCTAGTTTGGTACTAATTTTATTCCTATTGTGAAACCGAGACTAGACTCATTGTTTTTTTTTTACGTGGATCATTATTTAAGCAATCTAGGCATGCATTCAAAATCTTTAATTTAATAGGACTGTCAACATAAGAGAATTGTGTGCATAATTAAGAAATTGTGGCCTCTACACTCATCACCACAACATCATTTCTTCACTCTCATTTAAATTGCTAACTCTACTTGATAGTATTTGATGGTTAGTTTCTTGGAAATGATTACATAACACCCACAAACATTAAAACTATCCAAATGCATTTTAAAACAAAACAAAATACATATAGATGGAATTTCTAATATGAAAACCATAAAATAAATACACCTCACTATAACATGATTTCTTAACAAGCATTTTAATTATGTTAAAGTTGTGGTGGAATAAAATGTATTTACATTGTAGCTGTTATGTACAGGGATGAACACAGATGGTGCACCGAAGGAAGACACGAAATCATGTGTGTTGGCAATCAAACCCATAATCCTGAGATTTCAACAATCATCCGACATTTCTATCATTAATCCAAGAAGTAATTTTTGTGCTCAATTTGTGAGCAATACATGAGGAATATGGAGAAACCATTCAAAACCCACTTCCTAAATACGGTCATTTACCCCTAATCGAGGGAAATTTTCAGAATTTTTGATCGGATTTGGAGAAATCTTTTCCATAACAGACGTGATTTTCTTAGATTTTTGTGGTCGCTAGTTTTTCAAATTTGGGGAATTTGTTGTGACAACTAAGGGATTTGGGGATCGAACAGTAAATGTTTTAATGAGGCTGTTGAAGTGTATTAAAAACAGAATCTCTGGTTTAAGCTATAAATATATGCATTTCAGTATGTAAAACGATGGTTGGAAATTGGAGTATGAGCATAAGTCTAATAATTTTGTAGCTCGATTTCTTTCAACTGAAGGATTGCATTTCCGGAAATAAAATTCTTGTACAGTTCGTCGTTTATGCGTGTGAAATTCCTGGGACTGGCCATCCTGTGGATTGTACTATATTCTTTCCTACAATTTTTGCTCACAACTTATACAGGTACATATTTTGTTTTATTCAATTGCATAATTTGTTTCTAAATTTGATGCTTGAATGTGAAGTTTGGTATTACATAGAGAAACAATTTCGATTTGCGCGATTTTATTCTTCTTTCTTGTACTCAACGCATTCTTGTAAATTCAGTTTATATGATTACAAGTTGATCGTGAATAATTGTAGAAATTATAATTCAATCCATGTAACTAATGATACCTTGTTTTGTTTAACTAGATGCTACGTTTATAGGTTTAATTGCAAGCGATATCATTTATTCTTGTAGGAGAAATACGTTAGATTGTGTACATAATTTCTATTTCAATTGATGCTTTTCTCAACAATTTTAATTGTGTAATTAGAACCCAAATTGGGGATAATTATAGATTTTGTTTCATAAATTTCCATTTTGTTGTGTGAGGGGGAATTAGATTAGAGATATTCTGTTCACAGACTAAATATTATGTCCACAAAATCAATTTCCAATTGCAAAATTTGATTTCAAGTAAAAACGTTTTTGAATTTGTAATCTAACTTTGCTCCTTGTATGTAATTTTTGTTTCAAGAATTTGCTTGAAGAATTGTAGTTTGGACCAAGATCAATTATGATTTGAGCTCATATGAATTTTTATTTCGCTCGTAAGGTTTGGAAGCATTGAATTAAGGGATCAATTATGCTCTGTACATTTTAGTGTCTTGTAAATATATTATGTAATTCGCCCTAGTTTGAAGTTGAAGCTCTTGTAGGATCATAGGATTTGACTGTCTGAAGGTTAATTGTTTTCTTTTTGTATTAACAAGCTCGGAAGTCTATTCCGTATTTTGAAATGGTGCCACTGTTCAAATTGTTAGATTGGTTTTTGATTTTGTTAACGAGTTTTGTGCAATTCCATTAACAAATGCTTTGCTCGTAGTTTCATCTCTTTGATTGAACCTTTACAAATAATCTTAGAATATTCGCTGTGATTTTCATAGGTTAACGCATATTTAATATGGATTTAATGTGATTCTAAGTTACAGATGGGAGGAACCCTGTCACTATGCATGAACTGAATGAGAATGTGAATGAGCTACATATATCTGAAACCTCCCCTATCACTAAGGAGACCCCGGGTTTTCTTTCCCCTGTTTCTCCGACGGTGGTTATTGGCAGTGAATCTGTGGACCCTCCTATTGCTTCTGCGGCTGATGGGGAGGGGGGGGTTTTCAGTAATCCCTCCTGACCCGGACGTGGGGTCCGAAAAATTGCCTGGGTGCCGCAATGATATGAACTCTGCAATAGAACCGTGCTTTGAGGGTATGATCCATGGGGCGGATGCAGCTATTGAGGCCCCTGGGAGGGTAATCCATATCCCATCTTTTTCTGAGGTGGTGAAGAAGACACCCATCCCAACCTTCTACAAAAATCGGATATTAGAGGAAACTGTGGTTGTTTCTGGGCCGGTGGCTGGTGCTGGTGATGTGAAACCCTCCACTTATCTGGGTGTCGATATAAATTCTTCTGGGTCGCCCTCACTTACGGTGGGTGATAGGGGCGTGGAAAAGGGGGCCCATAAGGGTGGACTGGCCACGGATTTCTCTCCACTAAAAACGAGGAGTGCCAGGAAAAACAAGATGGCCACAATGGTGGGAGATGTTGCTGGCCGTTGTGGTGGGGACTCTCCCAACTCTTCTGATACTCGGGCTCTTAGAGGAATGAAAGCCCTTGCAAGGGTTAGAAAATGATCTTATTCTCTCAAAATATCTGTGGGGTGGGGGGTTTACCCAAACATTTGGCCCTCAAACGCGTCCTGAACATTACTAATCCGGATCTTATACTCTTACAAGAGACTATGGTGAGTGGGGATAAGGCCCGATCCTTTTTTAACAAAATCAAGCCGGGATGGATGATTTGCACTGTGGATGCCGTTGGTCTCTCTGGTGGCCTTCTTGCGGCCTGGAATCCTTTAGTCTTCAAACTTTGTCCTTCTGTTACCTCTCTGGGTATTCTACTATCTGGCAACATCAGGGGGTTGGATAAAAACATTAATATTATTTGCTATGGACCTTACTCTAACCGGATGGATTTCTGGGACCAGGCTGTCTCGGATCATTTACTGGAATTGGAAAATTTAATCCTTGCTGGGGATTTAAATTTCACTTGGGGTGATGCCGAGGTCTGGGGCAGTGTGGCTCGGAGAGATCCACTGGGCCCTTATTTTGTAAATCTCTTCAAAAAATTTTCTCTGGTCGATGTGGCTCCGCAGCCTTTGGCACCAACTTGGAATAATGGTCGTTTGGGTGATATGTCGATTAGGAAGAGAATCGACCGGTTCTTTATTGCTGAAGCCCTCTTGGACAGCCTACATAACTACAGATCCTGGATACATCAAATAAAAATTAGTGATCACCTGCCTATTATCCTACAGTTTGATGTCGAAGATTCAAAACTGTGTTATCCTTTCAAATTCAATTCTACATGGCTTGTGGACGAGGAGTACACCCTGGGTCTGCGGGCGGAATGGTTAGCGGTGGATGTCTCGGGGGAACGCACTGCTATGGATAAGCTGGCGGTGAAACTTAAATCTATCAAAAATTACACTATTACTTGGGAAAAGAACAAGAAGGCAGAGATGAATAAGGAACTTGTTGAAATTGAGGCCGATATGAAGACTCTGTTGACGCGTAATCCTGAGAATGGATTATGCCCTGGTGACGTGAACAAATTATCCTCTTTGGAAAGTCGTAAGCTTAAAATCCTCCTGACACATGAGGAGACTTGGCGTCTGAAGAGTCGTGCCATATGGCTCAATGCTGGGGACCTGAATACAAAAATTTTTCACAGGTATGCGGATGCAAGAAGGATGCAAAATGCTATATGGGACCTGAATGATCATGGTGGCCGGAGGATCTGGGGGAATGATGAACTGATGGGGGAAGCCTCTCGACATTTCCATGATTATTATTGTGATCCAAAGAACACTTCCTAAACTGAACAATTCAAGGTTATTAAGGAATACCCCTGCATGTTCAACGATGAGGAGGGGATGGACATTTATAGGGATGTTACGTTGCTAGATGTGGAAAACACACTTCATGGATTTGCCAAAGATAAATCACCTGGGCCGGATGGGTGGACGGTGGAAATATTTATTCATTTCTTTGATATAATGGGGGAGGATATCAGATTGGCGGTGGAGGAATCCAGGAAATCTGGCACTGTTTCGGGGGCTTTAAATTCCACATATCTGACACTTATCCCGAAAACATCTCATCCTGATAGTTATAATGATTTTAGACCTATCGCTCTCTGCAATCTTGTGTACAAAGTTATTGCCAAGATCATTGCTGATCGGATAAAACCCTTCCTGTCCAATTTTATCTCGATGGAGCAGTATGGTTTTTTGCAAGGCCGTCAGATCCATGATGCGGTGGGGGTGGCTCAGGAAATTCTTCATTCTGTGAAACTAAAACGACTGGAAGCTCTTATACTTCAGCTGGATTTAGTGAAAGCATATGATAGGGTGAATTGGGACTTCCTGAGACTGATACTGATTCAGATTGGGCTGCCCTGGCAGGTGATGAAGTGGATTATGGCTTGTACAAACTCGGTTAATTATGCAATATTGATTAATGGACACCCTACAGAATTCTTTAAAGCGTCCAGGGGATTGCGTCAGGGATGCCCACTATCACCTCTCCTTTTTATACTGATTATGGAAGGTCTGAGTCTTACCATAAATAAAGCAAAGAGGGATGGGCTGATAGAAGGCATTAAGATTACCAGAGATATTGCAGTTACACATTCTTTGTTCGTGGACGATGCTATGTTGTTTGGTAAGGGCACCCTGGACGAGTGGGTACATTATAAGAAAATTTTGGACTTATTCTGCTCGGTAACTGGCATGACTATTAGTTACATCAAATCACTGTTTATTAAACATTCTCTGGAATTGGAGGCTGAAGCTGCTATTGGATCTATTTTCCCCCTCAAATTCCTGGAGATGGAGACGGGAACTAAATATCTTGGTTTTTATTTGAAACCTGATAATTACCGATCACATGACTGGACATGGCTTATTCGAAGATTTGAAGGACGTATCAGTCACTGGAGCTTTCATTATTTATCTTTGGGTGGCAGGCTGACGCTGGCTAAAAGTGTTCTGCAGAACTTGGGGGTATATTGGTTCACTCTCTGCAAGGTTCCTAGATCCATTCTATGCCTCATACGCAGCAAGATGTATAACTTTTTATGGTCAGGTGGTGGAGACTCTAAAAAATTTCACCTCGTTAAATGGACTGTCCTGGCGCGCCCTTGGAAACTGGGGGGATGGAACTTAAAGGATTTAGACCTTTTTGTACAGGCCTTACATGCAAAATGTCTCTGGCGTGCTCTATTTGACAAATCTGTTTGGGGCCTGATTATTAGGGCCAAGTATCTGAAAAATTTATCAGTTGCAAACTGGTTTCGTCTGGACCGTCACCCAACGGTAGGGATATCAAATTTTTGGAATGGTATGATGGGTTCTTACAAGATTGTCTCTCAATGGATCGCTTGGAAACCTGGAAATGGTCGTGACATTAAATTGGGCCTTGATCCGATTGTGGGAGGTCCTAAGGAACATACACTCTCGGTTGATTTGAGGATGCATCTCACACAGAATGGATATTACTCACTGGCTCATGCCTTTGACCATTGTAGGGAAGGACATCCTCGATGGATCACTGCTTCACAACTGGGCTTATCTGGAGCTATGGGGATTGAATGGAATGTATATACCAGATCATTTTACCAATCCAGACTACTCTTAACTGATGAGGCTGATTCCTTATCTTGGTCGTGGGATGTGTCTGGTGGAAGGGTCTCGGCGCATCTGGCATATGAGGCGTGTCTTGCCGGGTCTAACACTGTGGATACCTGCTGGAGGAAGGCTATCTGGAAAATGAACATGCCTCTCAAGATAAAGTGTTTTTCCTGGCTCGTGCTTGCAAATCGGGTGCTCACTTGGGACAACCTTTGCAGGCGTGGTTACATTGGCCCTGGATGGTGTCCCTTATGCTGCTCTGTGGGGGAGACCGTTGAACACCTATTTTTGCATTGTGGCTTCATACGTGACCTGTGGAAATTGATTGCTGTTGGTGTCGGTGTGCAATTCTCCTGGGACTTTCACTCACTTGGTGACTGCTTGGAATCTTGGTCACATCTGCCTGTTGTTTGTAAAGAACTCCCATACTTCATGATCTGGGAGGTCTGGAGAACTCGCAATCTTTGCATCTTTGAGGATGTGAAACCATTTTGTGCGGGTTTATGCTACAAAATCATTGCTGCATACAGGGAATTCACAAACACTGTTAAGTTTGCTGTGGGTATGAGTACTCGTCGGCTGAAAAATCGATTGTCACCTCCCATCTTGGTATTCCCTTGTGGTTTTTTTGACGGGGCTGCTACTTGCTGGAATGGCGCGGGTGGCTCGGGTGCAACATTACATTTTACATGTTCCATCACTGTGCACTTGTGGTTAAATCTGGGTATGGGAACGAACACGAGAAGTGAGGTTTGTGCTCTCTGGTTACTATTATATTGGGCTCGGCTGCGGGGGATTCACTCTCTTGTTACTTTTGGAGACTCTTCGGCTGTTATCTCCTGGGCAAAGGGTTTATCTCCACTCAATGTATCTGGCCTCACACATTGGCTGGAAGCGGCGAGAAAGCTCATTCTGGAATTTGAACATATCCATTTTGAGCATATTTATAGGGAGGTCAATCAGGAGGCTGATATGCTATCCAAACGAGCTCTCCATTCTCAGGCTGGATCCATCATGTGGCAGGAATGGCGGGATGATACACTTTTTGATAATGGATCCCACCTGCTACACTGGACATGATGATGTGTCTTTTTTTGCTTATCCATATATGTTTTCTTTCTGATGTAGGCGATATATATTTTTACTTTTGACTCCTTGTATATATGTGCAGATCTTTGATATATCATGCGTCCAACTCCTTGTTGGACTTATTATTACCTAGTATTATATTTGCGACAGACTATGGCAGCTGTGGATATTTGGTAGCAGCTGACGATTTTTTTGGGACCCGCTCCAGGGTATCTGTGCCGACTGGAGTTGTTATTTTTTGACATAGTATATATGCTTACAGGTTTTGTTACATTATATGTGGGGATCTATATCCTATCTGTTGTTGTGATAGGAGGTCATGATTGATTTTTGGGATACCACTCTGTCTGGATGTATTAGGGGACTTGATATACTGCATGGATTTGATATTGCTAGACATTTGCTCTCTGGCCTTTAAAAACCGGTTTGTCCCGGGTTTATTTCTGATCTTATTGTATAAGGTGAAGTTGTGGTTGACATTTGGACACATTTTACTATTTCGCATATTAATAGTAAGTTATATTTTCATGTGAAAAAAAAAAAAGAACTCTGTATATCTTGCACACGAAACGATAATTTGAGACTTTGTATATGGTGTGAATAAAACAATTTGTAAATACTTTTTATATATTCAATTTGTATTAATATATGTTTTAACTCTAGGTTATGTAAATAACATTTTAATATATATAAAATTTATACACACACGTTGTAAATCATATTTTACATTTTTTAACTAAGTTTTGCAATACACATTATTTTGTAAATAATATTTTAAATTTTGATTAATTTTGTATTAAATCTTATTAATTGTAACTTATGCTTTGTATTTTGTTTAATTTATAATGTGTAGATAAATTCTTATACTATGTAGATTGTTCTTGTAAATAGATTCGTGTTTTGTCATTAGCTATCTTGTCTTTTTTATTTTTTTCCTTTATTAATACAAAGGATAGATTCCGAGCATAGTTACACTTAGTATAGAGTTTTCCTTAGATCATTTACATTTAATTCAATTTGTCTTTGTTTTGTTTATTCTTTTTAGCCTAGTTTCAATTCTTGTAATATAGATCCTTGCACTAGTTTGCCATTTTCGGTATTGGTTTTGAATTTTTGTTTATATTAATTCCCGCACTTTAGTTTTCTCACATTTTAATTTTTTCCAATAGTTTTAAACCACCAATGCATAGATTAATGACCTAACTTATGAAATATGGTCACTCCATGATGAGTTTCTTCCCTAGGTGTTGAGCTATCCTCAATTGCTTGTTTTGCTTGTTGTATTTAAGTGCGTTGTTACGATTAGATTAGGTTAGGTTAGATTAGGCTAGTCTAAGCTTCAATCCTACACACACAGTGCTTGCACCTCTAAGTCTATTATTCACCGGTCGATAATTTAATGTTGTAAATATTATCATATATTTTTACCGACAATGAGTTCCTAATGTAGAATCATCCACAAATCAAGCGTTGAGGATGACACTTGTTTAGGGAGGAGAGGCCCTAGATATTGTGAAATTACATTTCTATTATTATATTAGTGTTGTATTTATTGGTTGGCTAGGACATTAATTGTAATGTATGGTTAGTTGGGACCTTAATTGTACCATTTGTCTCCTATATATACCAAGGAGGCCTAGTTTTAGAGGTCATATCATCTTTTTGCATTTGCTATATTGTAAATGGAGGTTGTCCCCTCAAAGAGGCTTCTTGTTCATTCTTAAGGCACGGAGTTACTTCTTATTTCTATTTTTTTGTTTTTTTGGGGAATCTAGTACTTAACATTGCACAATGTGGATGTAGATATAAATAAAAATCAAATATACCTATGGTATGCATTTGAATTGTTTTTATGATTATAAAACTTCTTCCTTTCATAATGTAGTGGTTGTTCTATTAACATAATGGTATATTTTTATTACATATTGAATATGAATACTTGCTCAACCTACTCCTCCTCCTTTGTGGGACGTGTTGTGTAAATGCATATGTATGAATAACACTGAATAAAAACATGATAATAAATAGTTGGATATGTCATGTTTGACATTTGGAATAGTTTCTACAACTTTAAACTTTGTTCTCCTCTTTTATGCTATCCCACATTGGTTGTAGTTGGCTTTGGTTTGCGCCAAAATATAAGCCTCGACATAGAATGATCCTTGTGCCAATAGGGTGTCCACAAGGTAGTAGCCATGTTACTAACATAAGGGTTGATCATTGGAGAATGAATATGAGTACTTGCTTGGCCTCTCCCTCCTCCTTTGTGGGATATGTTGTGTGGGTGTGTTTGTGTGTGTGTGTGTGAATAACGATGAATAATAAATAATCACATACAACGTGTTTGGCATTTTGGAATAGTTTATGTGACTTTAAAATCTCCTCTCTCTTTCCTTCTTATGTATCTCACATTGGTTAAGGGAGCAAGTTTGCAAGGGTCAAAAAGTCCTTACATGACATGAAACTTACACCAATAAAGGTGGATGCATAATAGTCACTACCTCTCCTACTAGTATATTGCTATATTGGTTATGAAATGTATATGCCTTCTATTTGACAATCTACCCCTCTTTTGTGGGTTATGTTATATGAGTACATATGTGTAAATAAAAGTTAGATGCACATACAATGTATGTCTTGAATTTGTTGTGCGATTATTAACAAACTCTGATCTCTTGTGTTTTGTTATGGGCACATGTACTTGGGTCTTCCCTTCATACTTCATTGTTGTTAAATAGTATATCCCACCTGAAAATATTCAAACATGCATTGTGGGAGTCAACGATTTATATCCTCTACATCCCTAGCACTTGATAAACATCAACCTTTGGTGTTTTGCCATGGCCCGTGTGCTTGGGTCTTGCCTTCATACTCCATGGTTGTTAATTGTATATCCCACATGCCAATGTACAACATACAGATAAATAATTTATATGCTTTGCATCCTTAAACTCTCAACAAACTCCAACATTTGGTGTTTTGATGTGGGCACATGTTCTCAAGCGCAACACTAACCTATCCCAAGTCTTGTCTATTTTTTTTCAAGCACAAAAAAAAGGAACTTGCTATTAGAAAATTAAAGTTACATCAGAAACATCTCCTTCATACTAGCTGAAAAACATGTCCATCTGTTTCAGTCCTAAATCACTAATCAATAATCTTATCTCCAGTCTTGACTTTCCTATAAACAAAAACCTAACTTTTGATGTTAGAAAAAAAACTAACCAGACTGTCATTACAATTCAACTAATACACAGAGAGCATCAAACTATGCATAATAGACAACAAAACTACATTCCAAAAAGACTGCACTTAAAATATAGATGTTGATCATGCATCAATTTGCTCCTCGTCCATATACTACACATGTTTTTTTCAATCATCTTATAAATTAATAAACAAATATTTTTATTTTTTAAACAAAAAAATATCTTACACATTTCTATTTGTCCTCTTACCCCTCTTGACATTGTTTTCCTATTATCAACAACAGACATTAATTAACCTTTGATGTTTCATACTCCATTGTTGTTGATTAATGTATCTCACATACAAATATGCAAGGTGGAAGTGAAGGATTTATATGCTCTACATCATTAGCCCTCAACAAACTTTGACCTTTAGTGTTTTTCCATAGGGTCACGTGCTTCAAACATTGACCTTTAGCGTTTTGCTATGGGGTCACGTGCTTCTCCTTGTTATACTTTATTTTAATATAAAATAATAAATGTTTATTTAAATAATCTTATAAATTAATTAACATGTTTTAAACAAAAATGTCGGGGCTTAAAATACAACTTCAAAAATAAAATATTACTATTATAATAATTGAAATAAATAAAAATTACTATTATTATAATAATGTAAATAAAAAAATATAATATTTTAAAATAACTCATCAAGATTATATCATATACTTTTAATTGACTTTAAAAAAATGAGATTTTTATAATCCCCTTTGTAAAGTTGGTGATGCCCAAATATGTTAAGAGATTAGGTCCCATGTCCACTTAAGTGGTTGTATGGGATAAAACAAGATTTATATCCTTGATAGTGATACTTCAATAACATTTAGGTATGATAGATTGGCACAGCGGCCAAAACATAAATTCCCCCTCCACAAGAAGGATATCTTGCTCATCCCAAAATTCCCACTTATGTCCTCATCACCAACTCACCACAACCTCAAGTCTTGGGAACCTGAAAAAGATCCTTTATAATGAAATCACATGTGCTTATGATGAATTATTATTATTTTATAATGAATGAATCTAACAAGGAATCTGCCTTGAATCCTGAATCTGCCTTGAATCCTAATTAGATTTTCTGACTGCGTAATTGAACAAGGAAATGTACATGCATGAACACTTCATAGATATTTTAACATTATTTATGGATTCTATATATTATATTTGTTAATCAGATGTTTCTAAAATATTTGACTGCTTTTTCTTAATAATTATTTTATGTAAAATTATTATTATATATAGAGTTAGTTTTATCCTAAATATGAAGATAAAGGTATTTTTAGAAAATGTTTTTTTTTTAATTCACGTAGAATGTATTTTTTTTTAATTCATTAAGTTTTTTTTGAATATATGTAAAATATTATTATTTTTAAAATTTATTAAGCATTTTGACTTTATTTTAAAGATTATACATACATATACATATATACATACACATATATATACAAGGATGCATTTTTTTGAGGAAACCTACTCAACATTTCTCTTCATTTTGAGAATCGTATAGAGGATAAAATTGACAATGCTTAAGTTCCAAGCACCTCATCCTTGAGAGAATCAAATAAAGTCAAACAAGAAACTTCCCCTACTTCAAGGGAAAGATCTCACACTTAACTCATGACCACTTGAGCTAACCCTCATAGCTAAATGGTTACTGATATGCCTTAAAATAATTTGTAAAAATAAATTTTATAATGAAGTGAGGAAGTGACTTAAAAAGTGGATCTTATTTTATTTTTGACAATTTTGCCTTCACGAACTCTATCATAATTTTCATTGTTCTAAAACCCTTGTTACATCTCTATTTTGGAGAAAAATGACCAGAAAAAATTAGAAAAAAGGTCAAAACTGTTTAATATTTAGACTACTCATTTTTAAAATGAGCTAAAACCCCTAAAGATAAAATTCCTACCAATTAGGTGCAACTACAACTTCGAATGAAATTCCAACTAAACTGTAAAATGAATTTGAGTTTATGCACTTTTGAATGAAATTCCAACTAAACTGTAAAATGAATTTGAGTTTATGCACTTTTAAACAACTCATTTAAAATTATCATTATAAACATAATTATTATAATCAAATCATAATATAGTGAGTATATTACTTTTCATGTGAAAAATAATTGGGAAGATAAGATACAAGCTATAATAATAAAGGGAGTACACCATTAACATATTGAATACGAGATGTACATTAGAGAAATCCACGAAGAGTGATAGTCGCATCAAGGATTAAGGGGATTGTGCCTTGCTTTTTTATTCTTAAATTTATAATGTAAAACACAAATAAAGATAACTACTCAATGTAAAACAAATTGTTATTGTGATTTGAATAGGTTACTATAAAATCACCTCCTTCATTTGCATTATTATGATACCCCACTCCTTTGCTATGTTGATGGACAATGAATCATTCCAATAGGAGCAAAACCCCTTTCTCTATTAGAGGCCAAGGTTTTAACCTCTCCTCATTATCCTTAGGGTTAGGGTTAGAGCTTTTGCATACTCTAACTCTTGAATAAGGTTAGGGTTTTGAATCTTTTAGAGTCTTTTTGAAAGTCCATGTGTAACTATCTCCACATGTGTACCAATGTGGCATCCATTTGCTACCATAGTTGTCAAAACATAAGTCAACTTGTTAGAGATATAATTCTTTTGTACAAACTTTGATTAAGGTGCTTTTGGTTCGTTGGAAAGCTCTCAACAAGTAGAACAACGATGAGGGGTTGGAGTAAAAAATGCCTATTTAATACTTGAAAAATGGTTTACAAGTTTTAGGATCCGAAATCACCACATTAAGGTCAACCCTTAAAATGGACCCAACAAAGCCAAAGCTACGATTTTCCACTACATAAAAAGTAGACACACTCATCTTGCAACTAAATCAGAAAAAACACAATCATTATGAAACTAGAGTAGGTGTAAAATACAAAGATGTATAACATTGGGACATTTGATAATAAGCACTAAAAATGAAACACCATGATTTCCTCACACATTCAAGGCTTTTTAATGTTCTAGGAAAATGAAAAGACAACTAAAACTCAAAGATAAAGTTTCACCATATGATTTTTGTTTTCACTGATTGCTTTTTTACTTTTTTTTTTTTGTTTTCACTGATTGCTTTTTAACTTTTTTTTCCTAATATGATTTGGAAACAATTACTTTATTTTAGACTTAACACGAGATAGAAATATCTACGTGTTAAGGAACTTATTCTTGGACTAAAAAGCTGTGAGTGTGGGGTATCCATTATGTCAAACTTACACAAAACTTGTACTCGACTGAAAAGGCTTCAACCTTCGTAAAGTAATAGGAAACACTTAATTTTCAATAAACTATAATAAAATTAAATTTTATGTAAATATTTTGACTGTATTTGAATTTTGAAACACAATTTTACAGAGAAAAGATAGCCATTCCAATTACCTAGGGTTAGAGGTGGAAAGGCATGCATGAAAAACGATAGGTTCGGTGAGAGAGATGAAACCTAAGTAGGGAAAACTTTTTAATAGGTATGGTCATGGTTGTTGAAGATTGGATAAGCGAGCAATCAAACCCATAAACTGTGACCCGAACCCACCCCACCCTACCCTACCCTAGCGACCTGCTCTACCACTAACGTACACGACCGGGCATGCCGTCGATGGGCTCCGTTGAACGGTTGAGATTGGATTTCAATGTTCAACAATGGCGGTCATAAAGGAGGACTATATGCATGCATGTGTACATACATGCATACATGTGCATGCATGTGTGTGTATCCATGGATGCATGGAAGGAAGGGCAGGGAAGACCTCTATTTTCTTCTTATATTAAATTATTATTAAGGGGTTAAATTCTTTATTCCAGATCCATCTGTCTTTCTCGCTCATTTTTTTAATGCCCTGCGGATCTTTCTGTCTGAGCTTTTACACCACTGTCTACTCAGGTATTTTTTCTTTAAAAAATCTTTTTAATCTTTTTAAATCTTTTTATATATTTTGTGTTGGGTGCCTTTAAATCTCCGGGGTTTTGCAGAAGAGCAACAATTTTTTTGTCCTCCCGCGGTGGTGGACGGTTCGAGCCCCCACGGCGGCTCTCAGCATTCGAAACGTTCCAAATCCGGTGCTCTCAGCAGCTAAGATCAAGATCAGCTTCTTTTCACTCTAGAATTTACTCTTGCTCAGATCTGGAATTCTACTGCTTTCAGTAATGCTCTAGAAAACACAACAAAATAAATACCATTTAACCATACTGGGATCTATAAAAAATTTCCAAGCATTTAAGCTGAATTAAGCAGAGTATAGCAGAGTATTTATGAATGAAAGGAGAGATTTCCCCGGCCTTCATACTTCAGGGCCGACCGCATTCTTACATGCATACCAAGATCATTTCCATCACCACAACCCCACAAATCTCAATGCTGCTGCTGCTAATAACAATGCTATTTCTAACACCAATCCATTCTACGCCCCACAGAGAGGTATTGCAGCTCCCGCTGCACTGCGCTACATGCCCAATCCTCCTTCATCTTTAGCTGTTGCCAATGCCAATCCAAATAATTCTCCTCCAGAAGGACCTGCTGCTTCGCCGGGTCCTCATAATCCATTGCCTCCTAGAATGGGAATGAATATGGGGTTTCGTTCAGAGCCTTTGAAGAGAAAGAGAGGAAGACCCAGAAAATACAGTAGTGATGGAGTAGGATTGGGACTCTCTCCACTGACTCCAAGCTCACAGTCACAATCCGAAAAACGAGCCCGCGGCTCCGGCTCTGGCTCCAACAAGAAAGTTCAGATGGCTGCACTTGGTACATGGTTGTCCTTCACCATCTTTGTTTTGTATTGTTGTGTATGGTAATTTGATAATCTCATTTGAAGTTAGATTCCAAGAAAGGGATTAATTCTGTGCTACCCAATGTAATAGGGAGAGGAGTAAAGTGCTAAATGCTTTTAAAGTGGATATTGTACTGTGCTACTTCAAAATTGGGTTTATAGTTTACACACATCAATAAAAAATTACTTATTAAAAAAAAAAGAAAGAAAAGTCTTTCGGTGAGTTTCCTACCAGTGTGTCTTATTCATTGCACTATCCAGATTCAATGCATTCTTATAAGACACCCACAAAGAGTTGATAGATTACCCATACCCATCGAAGCTGTAGAGTTGAACTCTTCTCTCAATACAAAAGTAGTAGGTGGCAATTTGTATGCAATGTATTGTTATAAGCTACTCAGGCTCTAAAATTCACCTTGCTTCTGTCAACACACAAATATGTGGCAACTGCAATTGATTCCAATGATCTTCCAATTCATGTAAAGACTTTCTTTAATGGAAAATCTACAGGCATAGTTTTGTTCTTAATTTCAGTAGTTAACATTGGGTCCTCCGCTGTCAATTCGATAGATTGAGTTTCTATTATCAGTTGTTATATTTAATTGAATCATTATGTCAGGTTATAGAATTCACCTCACTTCTCTTAATGCAAAAAATAAGTGGTAACTAGCTACTACAATCTGGAAATTCGCTCACATCTCATTGTCTGGCTTTCTTTTATGGAAATAGCACCAATTCTCAAATTAAAACTGGTTTCTATCAGCATAGGTTTGTTCAAAATTTCAGTAGTTAATATTAGGTCCTCGGCTCTGCATTAGGTGGGATTAGTTCCCAATAGCAGTTGGCATATTTAATTGAATCATTATTTCACTTACCATAATGTCTAGACAGCTATAGCATAATCGGGTCAGGTTTGTGTCAGGTGCCAGTGGAGAAAGTGAAAGTAGATTAGGCACTTTGCTTCCTACTATTGGATGCATTAGAATGGGTTTGATCTCTAGTTAAACTACAGTGTGTGAAGTTCAATTTCACCAGTTGGAAGGGAAGTTTTACCAACAGATATGAGGTGATTAACTTCAACATGTTTAAGGACTAATGGAAAAGTCTACAGCATCAGAATTAGTGAGTCTGAATAACTTGCAGAAAATTTATAGGAAATTGAGATAATTTATTTTTCTTTGGATTTCCATCAGTCCTGGTGTCGGCTGCTTAGCTTCTTCATTGTGGAAGAACATGCAGGAAATTCCCCCAAGTTTGCGATTCCTTTACTATGTAATAATGGGTGTCTTAAATCTATATTCTGATTGTGTTTGGAACTTCTCACCACTTCTATCATAAGATGTGGAGGTTCAGTTGTAGTTTACTTTGAGAGATTTAAAACAATTTGTTATCTTTGTAGAAAGGCTTAGTGTTTAAAGGGCTTGCATGCTGTTCTGTAAGTTAGTTCACTCTAAGTTTCTTATTCTCATCTTCTTTACCCCGCAGGTTTGTAATAATGTTTGAAATAGGTCAATATATGCAAATCTATGGATCCCTCTTTCTGTTAAGGTAGGTAGATATCCCATATGTGTCACAGGTGTGCTATTCAGCATATTCCATTCTTGGTAGCTGCAAATGCAAAATAAGAAACTGATTATAAACTCGATATCAAATTTGGATTTGCACTTTTTTTTGGGTGAGACAACATATTCTTCTTAGGTATAAAATTCTGGATCTCAATAACGTTATGTACAGACTCCAGAGCACATTGTTGAATTCTCTCCATCTAGACCTGGATAATTTGTAGAAATGGCCTATTAAACACTCATGCCTGCAGTGAATTCGATTTTCGTTCTTCCAACCTTTTAAATTGTTTTAAAGTTTGCCCCTGAACATGTTTCAGGGATCAATATTGTGTTTTCAAATTAAATGTCGAAATATTCAAACGTGTCTTGGATGCTGAGTGATTTTATAATAGGCTATTAGTCTATGAATTGTTTCTTGAGGCCATTCCTTGAAGTTTGAACTTTGAACATGCATTGCTGTTATTCTGTTACTCACAACTGATTCTCTCACAGGGAGTGCGGGTCATGGATTTACTCCACACATCATCACAATTGCAAAAGGAGAGGTACGTATCTTTCAGTTTCTCTGTGATGGTTGTGCAATTCTTCCTTTGGAACTCATCTGTGTTTTACTTTGGGACAATCTGGTTCTTTTAAATTCAATGCACATATGTAATAGTGAATGTATATTGCAGTAGCATCTTTAAATGAATTTATTTAATATTTAATTTTTACTGTGTATTTAGTGTGGATGATGTTGTACATTAAAATTCTTAGACCCCCTTCTGGAAATGGTCCTCCCAACTTCTAGTGTCATTGTTTTACTTCTGTTCCTTTCTTGCATCACCCAAGAAACTACTCAATGCCAGTCTTATAAATGTTTTAGCTCATAGGATACTGCATCCTCAGGTGCATATTGTATATGCAACTTGTAAGCTCCATATGCGGTAAAGTGGGGAGCTGTTTGTCTCTGGTATATGCTATTACTGAGTACATTTTTACAAAAGCTCATATAGTGGAATACCTCTTTATTAAAATGAAAAGAATCTAGATTTCAAGCCCAGGCCTCCATTTTACCTCGTAGAAATAATGCAGGTACCTTTTAGTAAAGGCTTTCACAGTTGAGTACCACCCTAAAATTAAAGAAGCAGGGGTTTAATCTCTTAAACTCAATACGGTTTTAAATTGATTGCCATAGATTCATAGTTATTATATTCTTCCTTTGACGTACGAAGTGCTTAATTGACTGCATTTTCTTTATATTGCTTCTTGGGTGCCAGCTGTGACGGTGCATGAATGTGTATGATAGGCAAGCAGAGGATTACCTTTGTTTTCCTTGCACATGTTAGATATTCTAAAATTTTACATTTTCCAATCAGGCAGGCAAGTGTACTGTTATGATGTCATTTTCTTATTATTTAGGCATTTAAGATATGTTGCAACTTGCTTCTTTGAAATGCTACTTAGATCAATAAAACATTGAATACATATAGTTCAAGGTAAATTAACCTACCAGAAACCAAGACTGGGACATATGATAGCGCCATAATTTAGCCCTTTGGTGCTTTCCATGACTCTTGACTTCGTGATTATTTTTAGCCAGGCCACTCTTAGTCTATGACACTTCAAAATTAGAAATTATATCAACGACCAGAATGAGGATCCGTTATTTGTGTTCCTAATATTGTTAACGAATGTGCTCATGACCATGTAAAGGTAACCTTGTCTACCTGCTATGTCCACCCATTTGTTCACATAAGTCTTAAATAGGAATGGTGTTTCAGTTTGCTATCTTATATAATGTGATCTCCCAACGGCCAAACCTATTTCATCGCATCTCGGGGTAGTTGATTTAAGCTGTTTCATCTTTACTTTGCAATCATTATCCTGAAGGGAGTTAGCTGCTCACTTGTTAGAAGCTTGCAAAAACATTTCCAATTGTGTAGAATGTGACTACTCTTAACTGGGACCCAAATTTGACAACTCGACACCAAATTTATCTTCTAATAGGGTGGTTTTCCATGTCAAGAGGCAATTAACTATAGATTGAATTTGATCCAGGATCCTCAGCCACATAAACTTGGCCCAATTATGATCCTTAAATGCATGCATAACAGACTCCATGCCATCGGCAGATTGGAAAGTTTTCGGTTTGTCTTTCATGGGAATCTTTTCATGTATGACCTATTAAGTCACTAAGTGCAAATCTTTTCATGTATGACTTGCCAAGTCACTAAAAGCATCTATCTTTAATATTTTTCTTTCAAACTCACCTCATCCTTAATAGCAATCCTTCCCTGGAGTCCTGAGCACCGCACTAAGTTTGCACCATCCTTTGGCAATGCAACTCAGTAAATCTTATGAGGCTTGAAAGCTATCGTAGTTGGTTTACTTTGTTAATTGCAGTCTCATCAACTAGGTGCATGATTGTTAGTATATAATTTCACTTTAATGAAATCCTTAACATAATCTTAGTATAGGGATTAAATTTTGCTTGATTAGTGTTTTATGTTTTTTTCAAAAAATGATTCTCCAATTTTTTTTTTTTTTTTTCTAAAAGGGATTTCTCCAAATTTTCTAGGATAAAAAGTATTTTACTCTAAAAATTGCCAAGAATTTATAGAAAATATATAAAATCCTTAGAAGTTTGAATATTTTTACAAAATTATTGCCAAACATTTTATGCTTTGGATTTTAAGAATTTGTAAGATTCGCCAAGGATTAAGAAGTTTTTTTTCCAAAGAAAAATACCTTGTTTTTATTATTCCAGAAAAGAATGAAAAATACATTATTCAAGTGCTAATTGTACAATAATAAAAACCTGTGAATGAGCTGTAAACAGCCTATCAGGTATATGCTTCATCAAGTGGGAAACAAGTAAAAATCCATCAGGTATAGATGCTTGCTACATAAACTACTTGCCCCAGCCTGTGTCTGTCCAAAAAAAGTTGGTCATCATAAGTCCATAAAGTTCATAAGTTCACTGCTTAGTCTTTGAGATATCATCATGAAAAAACTACAGAAAAGAAACAGTAATATATCAAGTAATATATTCCAAGTGAGTAAACTAAAGAGAAAAACTCATCTTTAATGGAGCCATGGTATATTCAGAGAAAACTCCATCCCCGAACTCTATCAAATGAAGTAGACCAGGATCCAGAGATAGATTCTACACTTTAAGATAAGTATGAATCCTTAAAATTTTCTCTGGTTCCCAGCTTTTGAAATAACTATTCCACTATCCTAATTGAACAATGGCTTACATCTTGCCATGCTTTCTACCAAATATATATGTACTATTTCACTCTAAAATTGATTTGAGCTTGTTTTCCATTACTAAATGGAAAATATTAGTGTGTTTATAGCTAGGTTTATTATTTCAGGGATACTATAAACATCCCCCCCATGTTAGGCTGTAGAGCACCTCGCTACTCTCGGTGCAACTAGTGTTCTTGTTACAATTATTTTATAAATAATTTTACATGCACTTTTAAGTTTTATATAAAAGATTATACAATGCCATAGATCACCAAACAAACATTTGTTTTCTAGACTTTCTAAATAGATGTGTGCAATGGATCTATATTTCTTAGTGATCTACTACGAAGGAAAAGCATTTCTACTAGAATTACATCTTTATATTGCATTTACATTTGCTAACCGTTGAGCATGCATTTTTACTATATATCCAATATCTGAAAAGGTTTTAATTTTTAAGTTGTAAATTAAAGATGCTAAAGTTAACATTTTAAGTTGTGTTTAAGTTTTAAATTTTAGTGGTTTAAAAATATATTTAATTTATTTAATATCTTATATTATTTAACATGTAATCATCTTTGATAATAGTGAACTTTTTGTTTTAAGCTAAGCTAAGATAATTTTATTAATGTCTAACGAATGACTACTGAAGTAGGTTAAAGGCACTGTTGGGTACAAAATAATGTCAATACAAAGCAGGATTTCCTTCTTCATCAGAATATTTGAATGATGGGTGGTTCAACCGCCATCCACAATAATTGTTGGGAACCTCGAGTGACTTTACCAGATTTGAACCTTATGACTTATGGCTCCCTTGTCGGCAAGATGCCATGGGTAAATGGTTTAGTGGATTGAACTAACCCTTCAGCCATTTTCAACTAATATTTATGATTTATTATTACTTTTTTGATAAGTGTAAGCACATTTTTGATCCATGCAGGGCCATGAACCCCATTTCCACATTATTGTGGTACCCCTTCATCTGGGAAAACCTTCAAAATCAGCCAAAGCACACATTCTATGCTAGTCAGAGTTTGAATCCGAGCCATTTGCATGGCAATGCCTCGTCGCAACCACCGTGCCACAACTTGACAGACTATTTAATATTTAATTATCTAATTATATTTATATTTAACTGCTTGAGTTTTAGAGGTCTTGTGCATTTTAAAATTTTTGCACATTATATATATAAATATTTTTTTTTGCACATTATATATATAAATAAATTTTTTTTTCACATAATATATATAAATATATATTTTTGCATATTATATATGTAGAAATATAGTTTAATATTTTTAATTGTCATATCCTAGTTATATATATCTTGGTTTTTAAAAGCTCAGGAGGTTAGCTCAATTGAATTTCGCCAATGTTGTTTGGCATCTGGTTAGTTCTGTGTTGATAGGTGCCTGCATTGAATCTCTGGTGGACGAAGCGCACTAGTTTAAGCCAATGAATTTATTAGATAATGCCATTCATAGCATCCCTTACGTTTTCCAGAAAGTTTTTCTTGAACAAAGTCTCGATTTTAACAATTTGTTTTATCTGTCCTGAATATTGTATCCTTATTCGTACAACATATAATTACGCACTAGTGAAATTCTCTAATTCCTTCATTCATAATTGTATAGTGACCTATACCCTGCACAATGTTTTTTTATGCATCCTTCATTCCTCTAGGTTGCCTTATATTTAATGGTGTGTTTTTTGGTCATAGACTACTCATACATTCTCCAGGTTGCCTACTAGTTAATGATGTATCATAGTTGTTCAGCGTTTTTTAATGTTGTAGAAGTGAAATTTTGGAGGCTTATATTTTTGACTTCAAATAAGGGGTAACCTTCAAAATTTGCCAAAGCACATATTCTATGCTTGTCGGAGTTTGAACATAGGTCATTTGTATGGCAATGCTCCATCGCAACCACCATGCCACAGTTTAATGGACTATTTAATAACTGAATATTTCTGTGCTGACAGGTGCCCGATTTGAATCTTGACAGGTTTATCATAAATGCCATTTACAGATGTGGGAAGCATCCTTCAAAATTTCCTCACAATTTTTTTCTAAAAAAAAGTTATCCTGGTTTTAAAAATTTGTTGTATCTGTACAACATTATTGAAATTCTCTAATTCCCTCATGCGTATTTCTAAAGTGACTTATAACCTACTAAATGAATTTTGTTTTTGCATCCTTCATTCCTCGAGGTTGCCTTCTAGTTAATAACGTGTTCTAGTCAATAATGTTTTTTGTATTCATAAACTAGTCAATGCCTTCATGCATAATTGTAAAGTGACCCATAGCCTACTCAACGTATTCATGCATAATTGTATAGTGACCTATAGCCTACTAAATGTCTTATTTGTATACATCATTCTCTAGGCTGCCTTCTAGTGGATGATGTATTCAGTGGTCATAGGCTAGTTCCTTCATCCTAGTTGTTTTGTTTTCTGGAATGTTGTAGAAAGTGAAATTATATAGGTTTATTTCATTGTGCTATTTATAATGTGTTATCATTCTTATGGAACAACTTTGTATAAAACAAAATTGAATTAACAGAGTACATAATTCTTCTACTGTGTCATGCATAATAGCAAGTTGGCTTTCAAAATTCAATGCAGTCAATTGATTAGACCGTTTATCTTATGTTGTATAGAATCATAGATTCATTGATTGATTTATCTTGAGTTATTGACCGATCTATGATTCATTTTTTTAATGTACTATCCTTTTGATCTCGTTTCCCTTCCAACTCTCCGTTGATCTCATTTCCCTTCCAATTCTCCCTTGATCTCATTTAATTGCAAACACAGTGGTCTCCTAAATTACAACAATGGCGTCTTTTCGGTCATAGCACAAAGCTGTGTAGAAATGAAGACTTATCTCTGAGCTTCGTCGTGGCTTTTCATGCATGGTGTTTGTGTTCCTTTTCTGCTCTATCGTCCGCTACTTACTTTTAATTCCGTTTCCACGTGTGCCAATCTTCATGGCCACGTTCCCGTGATCGAGTGTTCTTCCTCAATGTGCTTCGTCAAATATCTTGTGCTACTGGGCTTTGACCTTCTAAATGCCAATGTAGTCCTCTGGCTCTGATACGATATTAAAGTTGCACATAACCAGTACGGAAAATACTTGCAGAAAGGAGAGATATTTAATATTCTTCAATCTGTAAAAGTCAATACCGATGTTTCACGGAAGCGACGTAGGTTATGAAACTACTCACGTAACTCTAAAGTGACTCATGACTAATTAACTCGTAAGTAACTTTATCATTGTCACCACGTTATTAACATAACATAAAGTCAGAAGCTATGTGATACACGATGCGACCATTATTAAATATCAACCATCATACCTATTAACACGCCCATCCGTTTTCCAACTGAATTGAATTGCCGAACAATGTAATAGCATATGCTCGTGAGATTCTTTAGATAGATAGCAGAAAGACAAATTGAGACGGACCATCGAATACCAGTTTTTGATTTTGTTCCATGTCAAAATACAACCCTTCACTGCTAACTTCAAGAATGCTTTTTATTTTTGGCCATAACCAAAAAGTCCAAATTCCCTTCTAGATATTAACTTATCTTTGATGAACAGGAGTATCCTCAATGAGATTGTATGCTTGCCAAACAGTGTACTCACCCTGTTTTTGTATCCCCCATCCTAATCTATTCCATCTGTGCTTAAATTGAAGTTTTCATTTCTATAATTATCTCCACAAAGATCTTTTGCTCTATTAGAGATAACAGAAGGCCATCTTGAAGGAGTCTTCCATCCTCTTTTCTGAAATGTGCTACTTCGAATTCGAGTATGTCGATCCTCTAAATAATAATCAACTATTGTCTATTACTGGCATTGAAATATGTTGCAAGCTAGCTCCAACTGTGGGTAATAAACATACTGGTTGTGCTTGTTTGCAAGGGTCTTTCCAAAATAAGGCAGTCCAGCTATCCTTTATTTCATAAAACCCAAACTTCTGAATCAGATTTAAAACTTGTGTAGCAGTGAGCACTGTTCCATATAAATGATCCTGTGGATAAGTTAGTAGTCTTTAGTAACGAGTATATCCTGATAGTTTATGTTAATCTGCATACTCTACTTTTCAAAGAGTGGCCCACAATGGTGTTCTGTCAGTCAATCAGGGCCATATAATCTTACCATTTAGGAATCTATTGAAATTCTTTATCCTTCTGAATCCAAGAACACATTTAATATTTGGTTGGCAGACCCATTTCTCGGTCACCAATGGCCATTTATGTTCAGAAGTAGAACCTCCCCAAAGGATATGTTTTTGCAATTTCTCAATTTCCTTGATCACATTTATTGGAGCCGTTGATGCTGACAATACATATACTGGAATAGCCTTTAGTAAGATTATTGTTTAGTTGCATTTTATATTGTATTATTAAGGCAGACCTTTCAATAGCCTTCATCTCTAGCATTGTTGATACATATGCATGCTCTTGTGCATCTTACAATTTAGCTGGGGATGATTCCTATTCATACATAAAATTCTTTCTAGTTACATGAGTAATAATCTCGGTGACTTTTGTTAACTTGTGACTTGCCTAAATTGACGCTACTTTTTTAACATGGTAATTGTTATGTAGGATGTGTCCAAGAAGATATCAGCGTTTTTGCAGCAAGGACCTTGGGCAGTGTGTATACTCTCAGCTAATGGATCGATTTCAAATGTGACTCTTCAAACAGGGATGTCAAGTGGCATTGTGACGTATGAGGTAGGGAGTCAATACATTTCTTGAAACGCTTTTCTTTAGGATAGTAGTTTTTTGTCATATATTTTGGAAATAATAATGTAGAATAGATTAAATATTTTGTCTATTTTCACCTACTGGGAAATTGTGAACTTGGACTTCCTATTTGGAAAGAGAGAGCTATCAATCCCCACTCTGTAGCATCTTTTGGAGAATCATGAATTTGAGGTATTTATCAGCTCCAGATCCTTTGTACATTCTGCCTGCAAGTAAAGTTAAGTTATAGAAAATATAGAAGGGTCCCAGGGTATTTGAAAGATTGAGGCCAGGGTGAGGTAAAGGACAATGTATACTGAGATGTTTCTGCCAAGGCTACTACAAGTTAATAACACCAATTTTGCCCATTGTATACGTCAAGAAAGAAGAAAAGGCAGGCAAAAGGAAAGATGTTGACAGTTCTTGGAGCAAGGAGAAAGCCTTTCAGATTTCTTGATTAAAGATGAACTTCTTTGGTATCGAGAGAGAATTTTGATCCTTGATACTTCTGTTAGAAAAATTGATTCCCATTTTAGATAGGTGCCCTCTGTTCACAAAAAGCTGAACACTATATTTTAAGACAGGGCCAATTGAGAAAAAGCTAAACACAAGATTTTAAGACAGGGCAAACAATTTTAGGTTAGGTCTATTTTGGGCTTAAGATATCTCCTTATGTTCAACAACTAATTTAAAAACAGATTTTGTATTATAAATATTTATTACTTTGCAATATGTGTAAATTTTTCTGAGTTTTCTGCTTTCTGGTTTATGTCAACATTTCAGTGGTTTTCATTTACAGCCGGTTTTGCATAGGCTGCAAACTACTTATGAAAATTTATGAGACAATTAAACACGCTGAAAATTCATTCTAACAGACAGAAAATACATTTTAACATGCACACCATAAAAATGAGACTCAGAAATTTTTGGCAACTGTGCCCTGGAAAAACTCCCACAGGGAAAACCAGTTAGAGAGAGAGATTTTATTTTTTCAGAGAATATTCTGTTCAGAAATTTACAGTCAAACATGTACTTATCTCAACCATAAATTTCACCACCAGGAGCTGTCTCGAAATCTGTGCAATAGCTGCATTGATTTCAGTACTGAAACAGTACCTAGAAATTCGTGCCAGGAAGTACAAAACAGACCACCTGTACCCTCCTCGAATTCTGTGCAGCAGTAAATACTGCCTTGGGAAATGTGCCCAAAGTACAAACTTGAAATCTGTGCCTGTCCTCGAATTATGTGCAGCAATAAATGCTTCTCGAGAACTGTGCCTTTCTCGAAATTTGTGCAGCAATAAATGCTGTCTCGGTATTTGTGCCCACCGCAGTCTTGGAAACTGTGCCTACTGTCTCGAATAATGTGCCCACTGCTGCTGTACAGCAAACTTGTGATTCTGCCTCGGGATTTGTGCCCAGCAGTCACTCCCTCGAAAACAGTGCCCTTCTCGGGATTTGTGTCCAGTCCATCCTTGAAACTCGTGCCCACTAACACGCTGTACGGATGCTGAAGGTATCTCCTCGAAATCTATGCCAAAAGAAAATGTTAAACATGTACCTCGATTTCAGTGCCCACTGTAAAATGGCTGCCTCGATATGCATGCAAGTGCTCTAGCTCTCTCTTTCTCTCTTCACCACACTCTCATCTCAAAAGTGAGTAAATGAATGCCTGCCTCTCCTTTATGATCAAACCCTAGGGTTCTTTTAATTTGATGGATGAGATTGACTTAGATCAATGGTTGAAATTAAATGCTCCATTTATTTCTCATAAATTATTAATTTCACTCACCCACTTAAATTTATCAAAAAGTGACTTTCATCTTATAAAGTCTCATTAAGTGCAATTAATGTAAGGGTCACCTTTTTCCCCCTTTCTAAGTGACTTAGGCAAACGTCACTTGGGGAATGCTTCCCTAGGTACAAAACTAACACTCCCTCTTACCGAGGAAGGTGTTCTGCACCACTCCCAACTTATCTATGAAGAAGACAAACTTCCCCCTCCCCAAAGACTTCGTCAGGATATCTGCTACCTACTCATCAGTGGATATATACTGCAACTCAACTGCTCCTCTCTGGACGTAGTCTTAGATGAAATGATACATGATCTCAATGTGCTTTGACCTATCATGGAACACCGGATTCTCAGAGAGCTGAATGCAACTCTGATTGTCACAATAGATCATCGTAGGTCAAAGCTCCTGATCAAATAAATCTACCAACAGCTTGCGAAGCCACAGTGCCTCGCAAGTAGCCTGACTGACTGCCATATACTCAGCCTCGACAGAACTCAATGCAACGGACTTTTGTTTCCGATTGAACCACGACACTGCTGCGGAGCCCAAACTAAAACAACACCTGGAAGTGCTCTTCCGATCCCTCACACAACCTGCCCAGTCTGAATTTGTGAAACCAACCAAGCTGACTCCACCCGAACCCTTGTAGTCCAAACCATAATCCATTGTGCCTGCTAGGTATCTCAGCACATGTTTTGCGGCAGTCCAATGTACACTCCTAGGCTCCACCATGAACTGGCTAAGAGTGTTCACCGCAAAACATAAGTTTGGCCTGGTGTTGACCAGATACATCAATGATCCAACGAGCTGGCGGTAAAGTGTAGGATCCACCAACTTACCCTCAGAAGCATGAAGTTGCTTCCAGTTGGTGATCATAGGTGTAGACATCGGCCTGCAGTCCTCCATCCGAAATATCCTCAGAATATCAACTGCATACTTCCCCTGTCCCAGGAAAATATGTCCAGGCTCCTGCCAAACCTCCATCCCCAAATAGTAATGCATCAGCCCAATATCAGTCATTTCATACTCCGCTGCAAGGTCTCTCTTGCAATGTGCAATGAGACGCTTCTCTCCTGTGATAAACAAGTCATCGACATATAACAAAAGAATGAGAGGATCTCCACCAACCACAATGTAGTAAAGGTTGGGATCAGCCTCACTCTTTTGAAAGCCCATCGAAGTCAAGCAAGCATCGATCCTGGAGTACCAAGCTCTAGGAGATTGCTTTAGTCCGTACAGGGCTTTCCTCAGCCTGCACACATGAGAATCTCTCCCATGAATCTTGAATCCCTGTGGCTACTCTAAGTACACCTCTTGCAGAAGACCATTGAGAAATGCGGTCTTCACATCCATCTGGTGGATCTTCCAACCCATCTCTGCTGCTATAGATATCACTGCTCTAATGGAAGAATACTGAACAACTGGCGCAAAAGTCTCATCATAGTCAACTCCCTCAACCTGTGAAAACCCTCGAGCCACAAACCGAGCCTTGTACTTCTCCACACTGCCATCTGCAGCATGCTTTATCTTGTAAAGTCACTTGGAAGTCACCACTGACTTCCCCTCAGGTCTCGGCACTATCTCCCAAGCATCATTCTTCATGATGAAATGGTACTCTTCCATCATGGCATCTCTCCATACTTGATGCTGAGAAGCCTCCTCAAATGTGGAAGGCTCAGAGTCACGAAGACTCGCAACAAGAGCCATCCCCAATCTGTCTGGCATCACTACTGTCCTGATCTCCTCCTGGGGTCTACCAAATGCCTCTGCTTCCTTCAAGGTGTCTTGAAGCCATTTAGGCTTCCTCTTCCTTGAAGGCTCCTCCCATACTGGTCTATCCTCATTTGAGGAACTCCCAGAAGCAGAAGGTCCAACACCCTGAGGACTAGTGACAGATGAACCAGTCCTTGAAGAACCTGTAACTTGTGAACCTGAACCTGTACCTGTCCTTGAAGTACCTGTCACTTGAACCACCGAACCTGTAGAAGCTGTGCCTGTACTCTGTGATCCAGTCACTCCGGAAACCTGTGGACCTGATACCTGTATCGAAGAAGCCTGTGTAAACTGAGGTGTGGGAGCTGGCGGCTCCCTCTGCTCTAACTCTCTCAACTTCCTGAAGGCCCTCTCCTCATCAAACTTCACCTCCAACCTAACAACAACTCTCTTCTGGCCAGGTAGGTAAAGCCGATAGGCCTTCGAAGTCTCGTCATATCCCACAAATATACCTCTCTCTGCAGTGGGCTCAAACTTTGTCCTCTTCTCAGAAGGGACGTGAGAGTAAGTCAAAGAACCAAATATGCAGAAGTGGCTCACCTTAGGCTTCTTGCCTGTGTACATCTCCTCTGGAGTCTTCCTCCCCAAAGCACGGTGAGGACTCCTTTTCTGCAGATACAATGTAGTGCTGCATGCCTGTGCCCATAGAAAGAACGGTAACCCCTGATCATGAAGCATCGCTCTCGCTGCTCCCACAATCGACCTGTTCTTCCTCTCTGCTACTCCATTCTGCTCAGGAGTGTAGGGAACTGTCAGCTGTCTCTGTATACCCTCCTGTCTGCAAAAAGCATCGAACTCCTTGAAGGTGTACTCACCCCCATTGTCCGATCTCAACATCCGAATCTTCCTCCCTGCCTGCTTCTCCACAAGGGCTTTGAACCCTTGGAAGACACTCAAAACTAAGGGTGACTTTTTGCTCCTCAAGAAGTAGATTCAGGTCTTCCTGGAGTAGTCATCAATGAAGATGATGTAGTACTTAAAACCAGTCAAAGAGACCGATGACATAGGACCGCAAATATCAGAATGGATCAAGTCAAGCACTCCTGCTGCTCTGGTGTCACTTCTTGGAAAAGCAGTCTTGGTGTACTTTCCCAAAGCACACCCCCTGCACACATCACTCTGCTCAGTGCTGAACTCGGGTAAACCTGTAACCATGCTCCTCAACAATTTTAGAGTTGGGTGATGTAGGTGGGCCATCCTCCGATGCCATAGCTCACATAACTCACTGCTGCTGCTGTGTGCTAGAGCGTGCTGCGGCTGAAACAATAGCTTGTACAACTTTCCACATCTAACCCCAATGTCCATGGGGGTAGATACACCTGTAGTCCTGGGGAAAACCTGCACTCTCCCATGTTCATTGCTTCAGTTTAGACTTCAGTTCAGAACTCAGTTCTATTTTTAATAGGGGTCGCATGCATGTAACACTTGGCACATGCATGGGAGAGTGATTGCTTCAAATGGTTACTTTCTTATTTTGAGATCTGTTATTTCTTGGACTCCTAGGTTGATCCCCAAACTTTTTTTTTCAGCGAGGGCAAGGACAGACTCCGTATCCATAGATATTCAAGTTGGTCTGGGTCATGATGCTATATTGTTGAAGGTTAGGACTACCGGGCAAGATCATACCATTTTCTAGCTTGTAGGGGCAGTTGGCTGCTTAGAATCTCATTGAGACTTATTCCTTCCTGCTTTTGATTCCCATCATTCATTTTTTTGGTCTTCCCAAAGTCTGGTGGTGAAGCCTTTTCGTTTCGGATAGCGTATTGGCTGTACACCCGATATAGATGTAGTGCTCTTCCTTTTCATGAATCAAAATCTGAAAGGCTAGATCTAGAGGTGCACTTTCAAACATAGCTGCCTCATTATGAAGAGAAGGGAATAAACTAGATTTGAATTCAACAATGAGTACCTCTTTGTCTTTGGTTATGTTCAGCTGTACTTGGAGTTTAGTAAAGACCTCAATAAATTGTTGGACCATTTGGCCAGTGCTAATGATCGTTGGCAGTATCCTAGAGGATAGAAATGGGTGTGTAAGGCTGTTATAAATTCCTGCCAAGGGGTAGCAGTGTCATTTAATTCAATGCACAACTTTGATTGTATTTGAATTTGCTACCAGTCCAATGCAATGCCTTCAAGATGCATGGCTGATGCTGAACTTTTACTTCATCTGGCAGGTTAGGGGGTCCCTTCAAGAAACTCTTCATTCCTATGCTGTTGGGAGCGGGAGCGTTTTGGGAGTGTTTTTTATATAATACATATTTTAATATATTTTGATACATATATATTAAAAAACATGCAGAATGCCAAATTAGTTGTAGAAAACATGAAAACATAGGTCTAATTATTGGATTATTGATGATTATTAAATCATCAACCACTTAGTACATCGTCATAATTTGCCATCAACAGACTCTAACAAATAACATCAACCACAATGAAATAGAGCATTATATTCATTACCAGAGAATTGTAATATGTAATCAACAATTCAATCTTCAAAGGTAGGTTCAAACTTCAAATTGACCATCAAGAACAAACCTAACTTGTGCCCAAAACTGACCATAAAAAATAGTGTCCTCCACCTCTTGAAATTCATGCCAAGCAAATGCCGATGCAACGCAGTCTTTCAAACCCTGCCATGAATCACTTGAGGCCATACTAGCAATGACTCTTTTACTTCAAAGGGTGCTTGAAGGTGAGTTAATAGCTAGGCCTGAAGGTGAGGTAATAGCTAGCAAATATGGTCTTTGGAATCTTAAGTAGCTTCAACTTAGAGTGATTGCTAAAAAAATGGTGGACCATGCTATGATTGGTAATAAATTTTATCATTTTCTTCCCTCTTGTACAATGCACCATTCTATTTATAACTAGGGTCCTTCATCTTAATAATATCACGCATTAAAAGTTCAGTGTGTGAACCTAACACCTTGATGAAAATATGTTAGGGTACATATCCTCAATGATTGATCTTGCTACCTTACAATTAGTGGCGTTATCAACGTTGACTTGAATGATATTGTTCGATTCCAATCTTTTGAATGGTTGTAATTAAAGGTTTCGCAATATTAATACTAGTGTTGTAACATAGTAGTCATGGGATAAAAGGAAGATCGCACCACTAGCAAACACACCAAGAATATTTATAAATGGTCTGCCTCTTGCCACTACATTTGTCCAAGCACCAGAAACAATGTGAATGGATACTAGTACTCCATATTCAGCCCAATCATTTGTAAAATGTCCTAGACCATTATGGATTTTTGGCTCTTTCCCTGTTAAGCCCATGGTTTTGGCTTTGTCATACTTGAGGCTCATGTATCCTTTAGGGGCACCATTGATGGCTTGTACCATTTCATGCCAATAGAGTGAATGAAGACCATTGAATGGTACACCACATGCCTAGAGAAACCTAAAAAGTTTTGCATCCACGTCATCCTTGCAACTTTCCTTAAGGGAATCTAATATTGTTTAAGCATAGGTGAGAATCCACTACCATGGGGGGATGGGGATTGACCACCATACATTCTATGTGAGCTTGAAGTATTAGATTCAACCCTTGATTTTTTGGATTTATTTTGCGCAGCCTCCTCTTCTTGTATTTGTTTATTCTTTCACTCACACAGGGTCACATGTCTTGACTCCTATAGTCTTACCTTCATCCCATGGCGTAATGCCATATAGATGCTTTCTCACATTGGTATATGAACCTGTGTAAGTTTTATTACTATGGGGGCATATAAAATTTGTTTGTGGTTCCACTCTCTTTCCCTCACCCAAGCCTTGTCACATACTTCCACAAGAGTGTTAAAGTCTCTTTGTATTTTTGCCCATCATCATTGTTAGCTTCATTATCAACATCCCCTTCCATTTCTTCCTCCTCTCAACAGTATGTGCCACCTCTTACTTCTTCCTCCTCACCACTGGTATTCTAGCTTCCCAACACCACAATCATAATAAAAAATGGAACTAAAAGGAAAAAGTAAAACCACATAGCCATCATGCTTCTTGACCCAAGATGAGAATAACTTGCTACCTCCAATAGAATAATGAAGGAGAAATGGGAATGAGTAGAAGAGAAAACTCAAGATTCAACATAGTGGAATTTAAAAAAAGAAAAAAACAAGGAGTGTGTTTTAGAGCTTACCTCTTTAGCTCTCCAACAGTGATTGAATGTAAATATGGAATCCGTCAATCTCACTTCCAAGCTCTCACAAACAACAACAACAACCTTCAAACTACCTTCCAAATTCTCACAAATTTGCTCATTAACACTAGCTGACATCCCACTCAAAACCCTAGAAAAGAGGAATAACATGAGTGAAATGAGAAATAGAATGAGAGAAAATGAAGGAGTGAGTGTTCTAATCAACTAAAGGAACCCTAGTCATGCCTAGACCAATGATTGAATCCTTGTCTTGGTTCACACAAGTAAGAGAGAAAAAATAAGTGCCTCTAATTGGTGGGAGCTAAGTGGGAGCATTGAGGGAGCGTTTTTTTGTTTCTTGGGAGCATTGATAGAGCTCTGAGGGAGTGACCCGGGAGCTTTGAGGGAGCGACTTGGGAGCATTGAGGGAGCGATTTGGGAGCATTGAGGGAGTGATTTAGGAGCGTTGAGGAAGCATTAAGGGAGCGAAGCTCCCTGTTTAGGCAGGGAGCGCGCTCCCAAAAAATGCTCCCAGAAGGGAGTGATCAGGAAGTGCACTTTGGGAGCGAAGCTTTGAGGGGAGGGGCGCTTCCCCATAGCTTAGCTTCATTCAGTGTATCCAAAAATCTACCTATTCGCCATAAAGGTCTCCCACAAATTTGGGAAGGGAAATCCCTATGTCTAAAGATATACTTGGTCACTGTAGTCGGTGGATTTTTGTGTCAAGGTATCAAACCTTGTAAGCACAGTTTCGGGTGTCTAGGCATGTTGTTGATCCTGCTATTGCTGCTATTACGCCATCTGCTAAAGAACGCTAGTGATTGTCGCCTCTTTTTCCATCCCAACGATACGATGGTTGCTGAATATTGGCTATGCTATTGAGCGATAGGGCTATTTGTGTGGGGTGACCTAGATTTGAATTAGGCCTTGTGCTTGGAGGTGTGGAACAAAAGTGAAACTGAAGAAAAATGCAAGGGTGGGAGGGTGGATTCAATGAAGGTGAAGGGGGACCGTAAATATGAGTTGAATGTCCGCATTTGATGATTAGGATCTATGAGGACGAGTGTGAGATCCTTACAGTGGATTTGAACCAATGATTGCTTTCTTTGATAATAATTGATATAAGAGAGTTAGCCAAGATGACCAAAATGAGCACATGAATGAACAAATTTAGTAGGAAGCAAGTGGATTTGAACCAATGATTGCTTGCTTTGATAATAATTGACATAAGAGAGTTAGCCAAGATGACCAAAATGAGCACATGAATGAACAAATTTAGTAGGAGGCAATTTTACCAGACTTGGAGTTGGCAAAATCTTGGCAAGGCAATAGAGCAAAGAGTTTGAATTGGATTGGTAATAAATCAGGAAAAAATCAGGAAATGCATATACTCTTGTAGCTTTGTTTGTCACTTTAGTCAATTGGCACAGAGGTTTCATAGAAACAGGTTGGAAAAATGATTGAAATCACATTGAAAAGTGTTTTTAAAGGCATTTCGGGGACTTAGACAAGTCAAATTTGTGAGTCAAACTCCAGAGTTTGACTCGCATTGGCTTGGCCAAACTCATTCAAGGGGTAATTGACTCACCTTGACGTGAGTCGAATTGTTTGGAGGTCGATTCTATCGAGACATAGAATTGGCAATGTTCCCCCAAGTTTCCGGGACGCGGGAGCGTGGGAGCGGGGAAACGCACATTGGGGACGTGGGGAGACCACCCCCAAATTTTAGGGAAATTCGAGGGGGGCGGGGGGGGCGTTAAGGTCATAAAAATTATAAAAAATATAGAGGTTTTAAATACCAGCAACAACAATTCATCACGTGTAAATACAATTTAAGCTGCTCCCTGTAAATACAGTCTAATTCTTCAATGATTCAATACACTTCAACATTGTGTGAATCCATGGCATAGATGTTGTAATGGGGAACTGTGACTTGAGGATCCTATTTCTTCATGATTCTAGAGGAAATCACATTATTTAAGGCTTTCAAGTCCAACATACAATTATGTAGGAGTGAACTACTAATCCTATAATGGGATCCTATTCATCAATAACACCTTGTGCCCCCCTCCTCTAGGCTCTTAGTTGTTGCCTCTACCTTGAATTTCGAAGTTGATCCTCGAGGGACATTACTCAACGCACTACAATTTTGATGAAACTTCCTAAATCAAGCATTAAAATAAGGTAGAATTAGAAAAAAAATTCCCATGCTTAATAAGTGATTTTTGCTTGACTAAAGGGAACATTTTGATTAAGGTCATGATAGAGAAGTTCAACAATCAACACCACCAACATCAAGGTACATAGAGAGGTTGATGCGCTTGATTAAATGCCAATCCCTTAACCTCATACATGATAGAATCCAGTGGAAACGTTGCAATCCTGAAATCCTGAAAACTGTTAAGTCTGTTGAATTATGAATGGAATCCAAAAATTCTACTTTTTGCATATGAACTCCGATAAGGTTGGAACCACTCTCAAACATCCTGAAACAATTAATGGTAATGTTAAAAATTTAAGTAAAAGGATAGAAAATGAAAGATAAGGAAAATACCACTTTTACTTTAAGAATTTAATATTACCATTACTACTGAACAACTCTAGTAAGGAATGAGCGCCTAAGCGCCCCCCACTTCATCGGTGCGCGATTCAAAATAGGGGGCGAGCTCCCCCATGCGTTTCCTGAAGTTTCTCCAAATTGGGGACGAGGGGAAACGTTTCGCTACGAGCCCCCAAGTCCCCGGGGCGCGGGGAGCGAGGGGGGCGCGCCCCCAACCCTAGGGAACGCGTCCCCGTGTAACACTGAGAATTGGTAACATTGGTAGAAAGACACAAACGAGAGATTGTGGCCTAACTATACATTTTATTTTTATTATGAAGTATTTATAGGAATGTGCAAGGGAGTGGGAGAATGATCAACTTTGACCAAATCTCCCAAAATGAATAAAGATGCATATTTATAGTCGATGACGGAAAATCGTAAATGCGCAAAACATAAACATATTAATGTACTATAGAAAACATAACTCAACATAATTGACATTGGTTCTGCGTCCTTGGGTAATGCACCCTCTCATGTGTTGGTGTTGCTGTGAACATCCTTTATTGCATTGGTTGTAACTTTGAGGCACAATCCAAAGCATTTGAGCTGAAGCCTTGCCTTTGCATGGCACTCGTCATGATTTTGTTAGATCTTGCAATAGCCATTCGAGATCGATATCTACTCTTGAAATTATAATGTTGGTGCATTCCTTACACATTGCGAACATCTAGTGTCTCATCATAGGCAAGCTTTCATGCATCTTTTAGCATGACCAACTTTTTCCTCTTTCGGAGTTGGTGCGGCACTGCCCGGATCCTCACCGAGGGCGTGAACAACTCGGTTGGTGTTCCACTTTCGACAAACTACGCCTTCTTGTGGAAATTCCTTACTTAACTGATTTCTTAGTTATGTTAATGTGTTATACTTAGCCAATTTCACATTTACTTAGGCATCCCATAATAGTAAACAACAGTAGTAACACTTGACCAAAATAACAAAAGACAAAGATAGGGTGGCACCCCAAACCGGGTGTGCCAAACTTCTCCACACTTAGCAAATTTATAGATTACAACAGTTACATAGAATTGGGGGTGCCCATAGGCCAAACCCACTCGTGGAGGTGCCCAATTGGCTGCCATCAGAATTCAACAATTTTGGTACTTAGACAAACACTACCCAGCTCCCAAAACCGAGCTTCTTCCTTGCCATTGTTGCAAGCTTCACCGCGACCCTGCTGCGTGCCGTGCCCTTGTCGGGCCTTACTCTTGACGCGAGCTTCTCCTATGCGAGGTCTCTCTTATTGCTTCCCACAAGGTTCCCAAGTCGAGCTTCCCCAAGAGTGCGAGGCATGCCCCACCTGCGCTTGCACTTAACTTGACTTCTGGCTGCCAGACGCAGAGCTCCCTTGGACGAGCTTTCTTGTGCTTGCACTTGAGTCTGTCTTCTTGCCTTGGTTTCTCGTCGCATACTTATACACGTGAGCTGCTGTGTGGGTGAGACCCAAGTGTGGTCGCACGCCCCCACCGACCAACATGCTTCACGTCCAAGTCGCTGACGTGCCAACCACAAGCTCTTGCCAAATCCATCGTTTGTGCGCTCGCTTTCCAAGTAGGGCTTGTGCGCACTCCCAACCAAGTTGGGGCTTTCGTCCCGGTGGTCTGCCCACATAACTTGTGGCTTCCAAAACGAGCTACCCCACGCCATCCATCTGGGCTACCGAAGTACACTGCCAGCGAGGCTTCCAACCCATGCTCTCACGTCAGGCTTCCAACCCATGCTCTCACGTCAGGCTTCCAACCTGCTGCCACTACCCCTCTTATCAACGAGGTTCCAAGATGGTGTTGCACCCGTGCTTGCCACACATCGGGTTGGTAAGTGTGGGCATGTGCCCCATCACTTGTCCGCATGCCCCACCTGGGTCCCATGCTATCGACCAACTTCCATTTCGAGCTTGGATTAGCGTGCTACTTCGCTAAACTTCTAAGTCATCCAATCAACTCGCTTCATCCTGCTGGGCTCCCATGTCGTGTTACTTGGGTGAGCGTCATGCTCGACTTAGATGCGCGGAGGTTGGCTAAGTGCCCAAGGCACCAAAGCCATTACATCCTCCCCCACCTCAAGTAGTTGTTGGCCTTAGCAACGTCTCCAAATGACCACTTACTTTGGAAACTTGTTGCTGTCTGCTGCACACAGTCTATTGTTTAGTCCACCCCCTGTGCTTCGTCTTTGCTAGTCGACATGGTGCATCTTCCCTCGTCTCTCACAATTGTTCGGGTGATCAATCTGCACAATTGGAGTCCGCAGTTCGTTCGCCCCACTGCCCTCTTTGCATGAGTCTCTGCAACTCGGTGACCTCTTCCTTTGCTTGGAGCAATCCTATGTGCTTCATCCCACTTGGCTACTCTTCTGGAAAACCTCCTGCTCGAGGCGTCTATGGTCGCATCTACCTGGGCCGAAGGTAGAGGGCCTATGCCCTAGGCTTCTCTAACCAAAGAATGGGGGTGGATAGTGCTCCTGACCATCCCCCAAATTGTCACTTGCTCTTGGTTCTTCCGGATCCTTCTTGCTTAAGTGTAGGAGTGGTACGTTACCACCAATCGTGTCATCACCTTCAGCAAACAACCTTTGTGCTTCTGGATCATCTAGCCACACCTGCCCATCCGCAACTGAAGTACCTGCACCGCCATGTAGTGCTCCTCCAATTGCTTGAGTAGTTGCTATACAACCCGTCTGGCATTTTTGGTTTTTCCCCATGGTTGTGTAGAAATCAACAAGCTTCTCCAAGCTTGTCAAGGCTAATTCTACTACCTTCTCCATGGCATCCATTTGCTTTTCCAAACGAATGATCGACTCTTGGCTAGTTGATTCCAACACCTTGCCAACCGAACGCTCTTCTTTTCCATGCCCATTATCCACAACATTCCAAAGGTCTGTCGCAATTGCAGAAGTCGTCACTGTCAGATATGTGACTTTCCACCTTGCTGTGGCTTCCTCACCGTTCGCACCATGATTGGGTCCCCTCGCGAAAGAATTGCCAAACTATCCAAGTGAGGCATAGGTGCTGCCTTGGCCTTCCTCATGAACTCCTTTCCAAGTACAACATCAAAATCATCCATCAGAATGATTGTGAAGTTTGCTTCACCAGTCCATCTTCCGAGCTTCAAAGGTACTTGGTTGGCCACCCCAACCACCTTTTCCACTTCCGAGTTGACTGCCTTGAAGGAGTCTGCCTGGACTCCATCTGCAACTTGAGCCTCCTTGCCACTTCTTCCTTCACAAAGTTGTGCGTGGCACCACTGGCAACCAAAGCCAACACCTGTTGTCCATTTGTAAATAACACAACCTTGTTAGATTTGCTTCCTGAGTCACTGTCGGTTCCTCTTTAAGAACCACATTTAGGACTTGCAACACTCCTACCGAAGGCTTTTCCACTTCTTCTACCGCAGACAATTTCTGAGGTCTCAAAGGACAACTTTTTGCATAGTGGTCTTCAGCACAAATGTAGCATGAAAATGTCTTAGCCTTTTCCTTGGGTACCTACGTTCTTGGGTCTTTCTTCCTCATGCTTGCCACCCGTTTTAGGCCTGCCTTTCATCTTCTTTTTTCCTTTTCCTGGAGCTCTCTCGTTGCCTTATCATCTCCTTTGGACTCGTCTCTTTCGTCCACACGATAGTCCAAGAGTTTATCGACTGTCGAGATTGCTTCAGTAAGGGTCTTTACACCTTGGCGTCATAGGTTCGTTTGCGCCTAGGGTTGTAAGCCCCTTCATGAAGTGATAGAGCCGATCCTCTTCACTCATATCTTTAATTTCCAACATGAGGCTGGTATAAGATTTTATGTAGGCCTGGACTCTCCCAACATGCTTGAGCTTCATGAGCTATTTACGGGCAACCCAACCTTGGTTGCCAGGCCCAAACTGAGCTTTCAACGTCGCCTTCATCTGTTCCCAGTTCTCAATCCAGTCTGTCACCTTCCCCTCAGCCACGTCTTCTGCTCTATTTCTCCACCACAACTTGGCGGTGCTCGTGAGAAACATTAAGGCAACATCAACTTTGGTTTTTTTAGAAGTACCATTCATCTGATCCAAATACTGCTCCACATCCCAATAGAAGTTTCCCAACAACTTGGCGTTTTGGGTTCCATCATATGGTTCCAATTCCTTCATGCGAATCTTCATTGTCGCAGTTGCACCTTGTCCATTTTCTAAAGCTCGTTTTAGCGAAGTGATGGTGTCGTCCTGCTCCTTTACACAAAGCTAGAGCTCTTGCACCAAGCTCTCGAGCCTCTTGACTTGACCATCCTTGTCGTTTTTCACTGCTGTAGCTAACATGTCCGTCGCAGCCTTGCACTCGTTCCAAATCCCTTAGCATGTATTCCATCTTGTCACCCATGGTTGTTGCCTTCTCACCATGTTTGTAAAGAGATTTGGTAACCAGTTCCATGCCCTTCTCAAGCATTGTGAGTTTGGTTTTGACCTTGGGGGTTTTCGACAATGGCTCCCCTTCCAACTCTTCACGGAATGACCCTTCCACATCTGAGCCCATTTCTAGGTCTACCTCACGCTCCAATAGCTACTCTGCGATGCACTTGCCCATCTTAGACTTAGCTGGATTCCTTGTCATGGGAATCGTACTCCACCAAAGTGTTGGTTCATGGGTTTGCTCAACGTCTTCTTGCCGAGCTTGCCAAGATTTCACTCCCTCAAGCTTGTTCTTCGGAGCATAGCGTGCCCAATCAACCTGCCATGGAGTCTACCTTCCTTGGATGCACTCGTTCGCTTGCTCTTGCCAACATTAGGATCCTGGGGCACCTGACTCGTCAAAGCCGATCAAGTTGGTACTCTCTGTCAAGTCGCAAGTCTGGATGCTTCTCTTCCTAGGCACATTTCTGTGCTTGGCTGTTTGTCGACTTGCCCTGTGATGCTTGTCATCTACTGGGTGCACCCATGGCATCGATTTCCTTCAAGACTTTAGTTGCAAACTTCGACTCTGGCGAGCTTCCGCACTTTCACGTGCCCCTTGAAGTGCTTTCCCACCAAACTTCCTATCTTCATTGTCACAACTGTTGCTCAACGTGCTTTTGCCTTGCACTGCGTCATGGACACCTGCGACAGTGGTGGGAGTGCTAAGAGCAGCACACCATTTGTCACTCCTTAGCGCGCTTACAACCATCTCGGCACTTTGACAACTGTTCTCTTGGTGAACATCCTCAACGAACGTTGAACTAGCTACTTCGTCACTGCCCCAGTCGAATAGTACGAAGAGCTTACGTAGCTCGCAAAACGCTGCTCTAATACCACCTTTTTCGGTAGAAACATAGGTGAAGGGAGTGTTAAAGAAATGTAACGGCGGAAGATATTCTAAATGTATTTGTCTATTGCATTCCTCCTTCGGGAGATGTCATTGATGTAATTGATAATGTAAGAGTCATTGAAAGAGTCAATGTAAACCCTAGGTATTGTGTCGGCCTAGAAGAACCCATAAAATATTATTATATTATGTAATTGACAAGTCGGCCCAATCAGTTAGGAGAAGTCGACCCAGTTGGGGAAAAGTCACCTCAACGCAAGAATATAAATAGAGGATGAGTTGCTCATTTGTATTCACTCATCTCACTCACACAAGTTCGCATAGGAGAGAGAGAGAAGTTCGCACAAGTTGAAGAAAAGCTGATTTTGTCTTGGGGTTTATCTTTGTACTTTGTGAATTCTATATTGAGCAAGTTTTGCCGAGGTTTTCTCCCTTGTGGTTTCCTCGATAGAAATTTTGTGTTCACTGTGCTTGCTGTGCTTGTATTTCTTTCAGTGATAGATTGTTTAATGTTATTATGCAAACTAACCGAGCCAATCCACGAGATAATCTGCTCTAATACCACTCGCCACGCAGCTTCCGACATGACCAACTTTTTCGTCTTCCGGAGCTGGTGCGGCATTGCTTGGATCCTCATCGAGGGCGTGACCAACTCGGTTGGTGTTCCAACAGATTACACCTTCATGTGGAAATTCCTTACTTAACTAATTTCTTAGTTATGTTAGTGTGTTATACTTAGCCGATTTCACATATACTAGGGCATCCCACAACAATAAATAACAGTAGTAACACTTATCTGAAATAACATAAGACACAAGATAGGGTTGTACCCCAAATCGAGCATGCTAAACTTCTTTATACTTAGCAGATTTGCAGTTTACAACAATTACATAGAACAGGGGGTGCTCATAGGCCAAACCCACTCGTGGAGGTGACCAACTGGCTGCCACCGGAAACCCCAACAATTTTGGTACTTTTACACAAACACTGTCGAGCTCCCTAAATCGAGCTTCTTCCATACCACTGTCGCGAGCTTCACCGCGAGCCTGCTGCATGCTGTCCCCTTGCCGGGCCTTATTCCTGACGCGAGCTTCTCCTATGCGAGCTCTCTCTTACTATTGCCCACAAGGATCCCAAGTCACGCTTCCCCATGAGTGCAAGGCTTGCACCACCTGCGGGCTCCACTTAACTTGACTCCTAGCTGCTAGACGCAGAGCTCCCTTGGACGAGCTTTATTGTGCTTCCACTTGAGTTTGCCTTCTTGCCTTGGTCTTCTATCGCATACTTATACGCGCGAGCTGCTGTGTGGGTGTGACCCAAGTGTGGTTGCACTCCTCACCGGCCAACATGCTTCACGTCCAAGTCATCAACGTGCCAATCACAAGCTCTTTCCAAGTCCACCGTCTGCGCGTTTGCTTGCCAAGCCGGGCTTGTGTGTGCTCCCAACCAAGTTGGGGCTTTTGTCGTTGTGGTCTCTTCGAGTCTCCACATAACTTGGGGCTTTCAAAATGAGCTGACCCACGCCATCTATCCGGGCTCCTGAAGCGCACTGCCAGCCAGGCTTCTATGCTGGGCTTCCACCCTGCTGCCACTACCCCGCTTACAGACGAGCTTCCAAGATGGTGTCGCACCCATGCTTGCCATGCACCGGGTTGCTAAGTGTGGGCTTGTGCCCCTTCACTTGTCCATCGGGGTCACATGTTGTCGACGAGCTTCCATTTCGAGCTTGGCTTAGCGTGCTATTTTGCTAAGCTTCTAAATCTTCCAACCGACTCGCATCATCCCGTCGGGCTCCCAAGTCATGCTACTTGGGTGAGCGTCATGCTTGACTTGGGTGCGTCGAGGTTGGCTAAGTGCCCAAGGCACCAAAGCCGTTACACAGGCACTCTTTGACATGGTTTGCAAATAGCCCACCTACCAAAGAACTCTACTTCATTGGTTGGACCAATTGGGAATGGAAACACTATATTTTGGGAAATGAAATGATTATCCACATTGACCATTGGTCACAAATAAACAAGTTTTGGATTTTCACCTCTAGGATGGAATCCTATGCCATCTAATCTATCTCTATGTTCTTTTAGGGGAGCGTGAGAAGATGTAGGCACAATATAGTTGAGTGGTAGGGCATTTCAATGTGAACATATTGGTAGTGCCACATTAGTACTTTTACTAGACAAAGCTCCAACAAGACTTTAACAAATATATTGGATTGTTCACTACTTGTGCCATTTCTAAACCTGCAATAAAAAAGCAGGGATTGTACACTCCTCTTCCCACTCTAGAGTCTAGACAAGCCTTGGGAATTAGTATTCATGGAATTTATGTTAGTGTTGCCCTCAATCGAGCATGTTATAGATTGTTTTTTTGTGGTGGTTAATCTATTCATTAAGATGACAATTTTGTCACCCTGCAAGAAGAGTGTCACAATAAAAGCCATTGCTAAGCTCTCTTCAAGCATGTTTGGGGTTATTTTAGGCTGCAAAAAGCCATAGTTTTTGATAGGGACATTAGGTTCTTTAGTATCTTTTGTTCTCACCTTTGGTCCAAGATGGACACAACTAACCAAATAGATTGCCTTCCATCCCTGGATTGATTGATATATTGAGGTAGTCAACATGATTGTATGCATCCTCAAAATGGTAGGCCACACCCCTTTTTAGGAGTGCCTTAGGGTTCCAACCATTGGCCCCAATTGATGCAGCCCTGCCTGTTGCATCAACATACAAGGGTTTCCCCATGTTTAGAATCAGGTAGACAAAGCAACAAAGTTTGTTGAATGAATCCAACACATCTAGTGATAAGGTATGGTTGCACTTGCACTTGTAGAGAGAGCGACTCATACGCCTCCACAGGTACTTTATAGTATATACCACTTTGATATGGTCCCTTACGCTATCATTAAGGCTGTAGGTGAAAATGCTTTTGAATTGAATCTTCCACCCTTCCTTGGTTTACACTCTATCTTTAACGAGGAGCTTCTTTGCCCATACTTTCCATCTCTGTTGGACACTATGGAGCTCAGCCCTAACTGCATTGAACAAGCCATAGTGGATTGGATCATGGACAACAAGATGAAAAGCACTTTTTAACTTTTTCAAATTGTCAAAGTAGGGCAGGGTCATCACTAGGGAAAATTGTTTACCTGAAACCAAATCCAACATAAGTTCCTCCATTTGATATAGGAACTTGATGCAATGGGGACAATTGCTACTCAAGGGGGAAGCAGAGATCTAGGTGGACATGTAAAAAAAATCCTCATATTGGCATTTTTTGGGTCATGATTTTCCAATGCATTTTTGAAGGGAGTGACGCACAGTGTTTGGGGACTTGACATAGCTTGGTTGGTAATGCAGTTTCTAATGAGCTAAAGAAGACCCAAATCAAAGCATTGAGTGAAATTGTATGATCCCAACAAGACTCCCCTTTTTTCTTGAACAACTAAGATTTGTTTATCTCAATGTTTCCATTTGACCACTAATAAATTCTTAAGTTTTGTGACATAATTTGAAAATGTAATTTCAACATCTTGTTAAAGATTCTTTGTGAATGAGCATAGTCATCACATGTCTTCTTAGACATAAGCTACCACCATTTAGCCACTTTTTATTCTATGTACATTGCATTGTTTTTTATTGTTTGGTTCATTAATAGAATTTGACTTTCATTTCAAATGCTGCTTTTAGTATTGTATCATTTATTCTCTTTGCAATATTGTGTTCTTCCATTTCATTTTCAATCAAATTTGGATCTAAACAAGTGTTGGATAGGGTAATTAGAGACAACATCTACATTTTTTTTTCCACAAAAAAATCGTAATTTTATTTCTCCATCAGAGTATAAAATTACATTGTGCATATATATGCCAAGCATACATTCCGAACACTTGTATATGTATGCATATATGCCAAGCATACATTCCGAATAAAAGTTTCAAAAATATGTTCTAAGATCTGCTCTTACAATTACAACATATCTTATAAAAGTTAAAACTATGAGTACTGTTATCAGTCCATCTAGATCTGCCACAAAAAGAAAATATAGTTCTGAGCAAAATTTTAGTGCCTATAAAGCATCTGTTGCTTCTGTCATATGATGATACTGTTGCACACAAAAAACCTGTAGCATATTCATAGATCTGTCGCTGTATCCATAGTCCCAGGCCCTTCATGAAATGGTCGATGGTAGTAATAGTAGATTTGATCACTGTTATGTTCTTCTACCTTAAACTGTCCTTTAACCAGCTGAAGGCCCTCTTTAGAAAGGGCATCTGCAATCCTGTTCCGTTCCCTGTAGACATGCATACATTAGAAGTTATTAAAATCTGTTACGATATCAGATATTTCTTCCAACAATGCGACCTAGAGACAACATCTACATACAATCAACAATGTATTTAAGTTACTTGGATTGTACCTCCTAAGGGCTTGGCCTTAAGATGACTTGTTTATGTAGTTGGGGGATGGCCTTATTGTCAACAATGCATATGCACACAAACATTGGATGCACGTCCTTAGGATTCCCCTTGGTTAGTTCTAAGTGGGCTCTCATTGACTTCGAGTCGATATTGACGACCAAATTCCTTACCCTAACAGTGGATTGAGTACAAGGATCACCTCATCTTTAGATGTCCCATTCGTTATGAGATTAGGGGATGTTTCATTGCCTTTACAGGGACTCGGGTGGCTCTCTCTCCACATTTTTTTATTAACCAGATCAGAAGTGTTTAGCTCTCTTTTTGAGCAAGATTCTTTGGTGGCTCCCTCTCAACATTTTTTTAATCCATATACAAATGTCTAGGTTTTTTTTTAATGGCAGATTCTAGGGTATAGATCATAGTACCTATGAGGTCTTCCTTGTCTAGAGCCTCTATGATGATCACGTCTTTTTATTTTACCCTGTTGTTCAGTTAGCTTGAGCCAGCAAGCGACAGACAAAGGTTTAGACTTCTTTGGATTTTAGATTGGTGAGACGTCAGATCTTTTCACGATCCTGCCCCTCCTTTGATAGGTTGGCCTACTTTTCCGATACCAATGAGGAGCTCCCATCCCAAACCTTAGGATAAACTTCATTGCATCAACAAAAAATGGTTCTAGGAGGGTGCAGAGTTAGAGACAGATTCCATAGGCAGAAAGTGAGCAACCAATTATCTATTTGGAGCTTTTTATATTCTTCCTTTGACCTTGATTATTAGTTGTGATGGGCCTCCTCAATCTAGGGTTACCCCAAGGATTCCTCCAGGATTGCACAATTGTGCCCCCTTGGTCGTGGGTAGATGACCTTGGATGGTGCATTGTCTCCATTACGGTGATTGAGGATTTGGATGAGGAGACTTCTCTCTCGAGTCTCCTCTCTTTCGACATTGTCATTTAGTTCTAGTGCCACTTGACACGTTCTTGATGAGATTATGCTTATGTATTAATTTTATGTCTCTGTAGCTTTCTTTCTTTGAGCTAGCCTTTTAGCTTTTTGCATCTTTGTTCTTATATTTTAGCTCTTTTCCTGTTGCTTTTACTGTAGCTATAGGAGCTGCTTCTGCACTCCCAAGATGTATAACATTAATTGTACTCTTTAGTCTCATTGACCTACTTTTGTGGTCGTTTGTTGGATATCAATACAATTAAAATTATTTATTATTTTATCTATCTATTAATGTGCTTTGCCTTCTGCTTTTGTCAGATTTTTAACGGTATTGTCTGCCTGTCATCGAATTGGTTTTCAGTTTTCACAGTTTATAAATAAATTGATTATTGGAGATATTCTCATTATCTGACTAATCTTCTAAAGAGGCTTTTCTTAGTGGCTACCTTACATTTGGCAAAATTTTCTGCATTTAATAATGGTGCAGATTTTGTTGTTATTTTCTCATGTCTAGGAGATGCATTTCAAGCAAAGTAGTCAGAGTCAGACTTGGCCTTCGACTCGGAGTAGACTCAAAAGATTTATAATACATAAAATATTCAAAATTTAGCTAAAAATATATGCTCATGCACCTCACTGTAAATACTAATAACTAGGCACCGAATATTAAATATACAAATCTGCATATCAATTATGGGAATTTGAACAAGCTTCCTTCCAACTATTAAATTTTTATGTCATCCAATCAATGCCTTGGTGGAAAGCCAACGACTTGTCCTTTGCTCATGCTGGGCCTATTGACAAAATGATGATAAATCATGAGGCCCCCTTTTTGGAAGGGCTAAAAATGTCACTTCACTCTGGAGGAGAATTGAACCCTGTGGGGGTATTATCACCTCTGCTGCTTGACCAGCCAATCAAGCCCCTGGTGATGAAAAACACAAGTTATAATTTCTGAGCTACAAATTTTTGGTTGAATGGGCACAAACTCCCGCTCAAACTTCGTCAAAAACCTTCTTTGATCTGCTAGACAATGGTTAGACAAAAATCACAAATGAATTCCCCTTTGAAATCAGATCCAAGTCGGTGCCAAATCAACTACAACAGCAAGCGACCAGGAAAGGTTTTCTTCAGTTCCAAACAGTCCCAATGCAAATTTTGAGAAGTGAAATTAGGTAAGAATGACGAGGGTGGGTTTTAGCAAGGCAGATTTAGGGTTTAAGGTTATTTTATTTTATTTTTTATTTGTGTATTTTAAACTTTGGCCCTGCCAGGAGGCTGATGTGTCTGTCATATCTGACAGACACCGACTTGGCCAAGTCAGATATGATTCAGCCTATGGTGGAGTCTGACAGACACTGACTTGGCCAAGTCAGATCTGACTCAGCCCATGGTGGAGTCAGTATCCGACTTGGACCATGTTTTTCCCAATCCAAGTCAGAATCGGTCGAGTGGGTCTGACTCGGCCAATTCTAACTATACCAATGTGGAGTAATTTCAGAATGGCAGCACATATAATTTGCAATTGAGTTTTTATGGTTATGGAAACGGCAGGTGCACATGGAACTGTTTTGTTAAAAAATTCCTAATTCATTGGATAAGTAGTTCTGTAAAATACTTTTCTGGCAAAATTCTACAAGGCATTTGTTTGGCATTGGAACTAATAAGAAGAAATTATATGCATGTAATATTTTTAAATTTTTTATGTACTAGATAGGTAAATAGATTTTGTGAAGATGTGACTCATTGCATTTCAACTCAGTTATTTGCGATTCGAATAGAAGGGAAAACTTATGATCATTGTATAATGCAAATAATAGTTGTTTAGCAGTCACAGTGTTCAAATATTCCTTTAATCTTATATGTTTCAACTATAGTAAGCACTTCTGAGGCAATAGTTATATTTTTTATTTTTATTTGCAAGAGTCATTGTTACTGCATGTGGCTAGTTGAATATGGCTACTGCATGTGGCTAGTTGAATATGGCCATGATTCTGTTTGATACTGCTTTTCAGGGACGATTTGAAATTCTTTCATTATCTGGTTCTTTTGTACTAACTGAAGCTGGAGGAAATCAAACACGAAGTGGTGGGCTAACTGTTTCTCTTGCTGCGGCGGATGGCAATGTTGTTGGTGGTGGAGTGGCAGGTCTTCTTATTGCTGCAAGTCCTGTGCAGGTAATGATATTTAAATAGGCCTCTCCTTGTCATGCAGCTTCCTCATTTCAATTGATTTATTGAAACATTTTTACCTTCAGGTAGTAGTTGGTACTTTCCTAGCTGATGCCAAGAAAGGTTTTGGACGAACTGAAAATAGCGAGCCTTCTGGTGGCACTTTCCCAGCATCTATATCAGGGCGTCCACCTTCCCCAGTGGCTTTACAATCAAGGACTGAGGGTTTTGGTGGCCTGAGAACAGATGAAGGAGGCTATTGTGAACAAACTACTGGAAGCAGTGGTTATACTCTGAATTCTGAGATGCTGAATAATATGAATATGCAGTCCATGGAATGGGGGCCTCAGTTTGAGGCCGAGGCAAGGAGTAATGCTGAAGCAGCAATGACAGGTGGGTCTTGACTTAATGTTTGTGGTCAATTGTGATCTTGGGCTTGTTTTTAGGACAACTATGGTAAGCTTCTTTGACAAGTATGATCTTAACCACAAATAATGTCTTGATGGCATGTGCATGTATATTCTTGAAACGTCTCCTAGAAGGGGTGTAATCTTTTCAATTGTTATCTCTGCCTTTGTTATCCCACTTCAAGTTTCTTGGGTGTCGAGAGGTTTGAAACTTTGAATATCTCATTCAATATGCAAATTTATAACTTTGGATGTTATATCAGGAAACAATAAATTTTGGGTTTCTTTATTTAATGTCATTCATTTACTCTTCTCAAGGTGAATATTATTCTTCCAAACACGAACTTGAATAAATAAGATGGGCCAATGCTTTTGTTTGTATTTGCTAAGCCAGAATAGCATTTGATTGAAAAATCTCTATGGCATGTCAGAATAATTTAACCAAAATGGTGTTGTACTGTCTAAATAGAGCTAGGATTCATAGTTGTGGGTGTGGAGATGGGAACACCATTTTTGAAATCAAGGTACTCGTGGTTGTATAATAATAAAATTAAAGTACTAAATTTATTCATTGACTGTTGTTTATATATACACACACACACACACACACACACACACACACACACGTGTTAGTTTTTACTTGTTTAGCATAATAACATTAAACAATCTAATCACTGAAAGAAAGACGAGCACAACAAACACAAAGAACACAAAATTTCTCTTGGGGAAATCACAAGGGAGAAAACTCCGGCAAAACTTCCTCAATATAGAATTCACGAGTACAAGATAAAACCCCATGACAAAATCAACTTTTCTCCTTCACTTGTGCGAACTTCTCTCTCTCCTATGCGAACTTGAGTGAGTGAGGTGAGTGATACAAATGAGCAACTCAACCTCCTATTTATACTTAACAAGTGACTCGACCTTTTTACTAATTAGGTCGGCTTGACTCACCTAACTGGGCCGACCTGTACACTTTACAATAAAATATTCTTTTCTAGTTATTTCCTGGCCGACCTAATAGTTAGGGTTTACATTGACTCTTTCAATGACTTACATTATCAATTACATCAATGACATCTCCCGAAGGAGGAATACAATAATACAATAGACAAGTGTATCTAGAATATCTTCCGCAGTTACATTTCTTTAACACTCCCTCTTAACTAGGAAGGTATCTGCAGGCAACATCAATAGCATCAACAACTGTCCAACTGATTGGTGAATCTCTATACGTCGTAGGAAGTTTTTGGAACATCATCATATGTCTGGGGTATCACCAAGTTACCAACATCATCTGCTGAAATATAACCATCAGTATCATCATCATCATTTGTTGGAATATCACCATTATCATCATCATCATCATCTGCTGGAATATCAGCATCAGCATCATCATCATCATCATCAACAAGAACGACTGGAACATCAACATCATCAGTCGACAAGTACTGGAACAACAATCATCAATAAGTAAATACTGGAACAACAACAACAATCATCAATTAGCATGTACTGGAACAACAATCATCAGTAAGTAAATACTGGAACAACAATCATCAATAAGTAAATACTGGAACAACAACAACAATCATCAGCATGTGACTGCTGGAACAACATCACCAGTCGGCAAATACTGAGATAACATCACCAGTCGACAAGTACTGGGATAACACTATCACTCGGCAAGTATTGATCTTCAGTCGACAAGTACTGGAATAACAGCACCGGTCGGCAAGTACTGGGATAACACTATCAATCGACAAGTACTGATCTTCAGTCGGCAAGTACTGGAATAACATCACCAGTCGACAAGTACTGGGATGACACTCAGTCGGCAAGTACTGGAATAACATCACCAATCGACAAGTACTGGGATAACATTATCAGTCGACAAGTACTGATCTTTAGTCGACAAGTACTGGAATAACATCACCAGTTGGCAAGTACTGGGATAACACTATCAGTCGGCAAGCACTGGAATAACATAACTAGTTGGCAAGTACTGGGATAACACTATCAGTCGGCAAGTACTGATCTTCAGTTGACAAGTACTGGAATAACATCACCAGTCGGCAAATACTGGGATAACACTATCAGTCGGCAAGTATTGATCTTTAGTCGGCAAGTACTTGAATAACATCACCAGTCGACAAGTACTGGGATAACACTATCGGTCGGCAAGTACTGATCTTCAGTCGGCAAGTACTGGAATAACATCATCATCACTCCCTCTTTCGAGGGAGGTCCTTTCGCACCATACCAAGCTTGTCTCGAAAGTATTCAAACTTTATGCGAGACAAAGGCTTAGTCAACACGTCAGCAACTTGTTCCTCTGTAGGAACATACTTGAGCTTTACAGCTCCCTTCTGCACCATATCCCGGATATAGTGAAACTTGATTTTGATATGCTTTGATCTATCATGGAACATTGGATTCTCTGTCATCTTGATACAACTCTGATTGTCATAAAGAATATCAGTCACATCTATCTCTACATCAAACAATCTAGCCAACATCTTGCGGAGCCAAACTGCTTCGCTACAAGACGAACATGCTGCGATGTATTCAGCTTTTGCTGTACTGAGGGCAACACAAGGCTGCTTACTACTAAGCCATGAGATCATACCTGATCTCAAACTAAAACATCTTGAAGTGCTTTTTCTATCATCTACACTTCTAGCCCAATCTGAGTCTGTATATCCGTACAATCTGAACTCACTATCTGATGCATATCTGAGTCCATAGTCCAACGTACCTTTTAGGTACCTCATCACATGTTTTGCTGCAATCAGGTGAACATGTCTGGGCTCTACCATATATTGGCTCAAGGTGTTCACAACAAAACATATATCTGGTTTGGTATTGGTGAAATATATCAATGAGCCAATAATTTGTTTGTATAACGTGATATATACTATCTCAAATTAAGCATCATTCAAGAGCTTCAAGTTTGTCACCATTGGAGTAGTCATGGCCTTACAATCCAACATCCCAAATCTTTTTAGGATCTCGACAGTATATTTCCTTGACTTAGGAAAATCTCATCTGGGAACTGCCATACTTCAAGACCTAGAAAATAATGCATCATCCCAAGGTCTTTCATCTCAAATTCTGTAGCAAGCTTCTTCTTACATTCAGTGATGGGCTTGTCTTCCCCTGTCAGAAATAAATCATCTACATATAATAGCAATATCATAGGTTCATCATCTATGACATTATAATAAAGGTTAGAATCTGCTTTACTCTTGTTCAAGCCCAAGCTCATGAGGAAACCATCAATTCTTCCATACCATGCTCTAGGTGCTTGCTTCAACCCATATAATGCTTTCTTCAGCTTACATACATGTGTTTTTCTGTCATCTGTTTCAAATCCTTTTGGTTGCTTGATGTATACCTCTTCTTCTATTTCTCCATTCAGGAAAGCTGTCTTTACATCCATTTCATCTAAGATGCCAAGGCAACGATGGTTCTAATTGAGGTATATCTAGCCACAAGAGCGAAAGTCTCCTCATAATCAATTCCTTCCTTCTGAGAGAACCCCCGAGCTACGAACCTTGTCTTGTACTTTTCAATGCTTCCGTCTGCTGAATGTTTTGTTTTGAAGATCCATTTTGACGAAACTATTGACTTGTCCTTTGGTCTTGGTACCACATCCCAAACATCTTTTTTTATGATGGATTGGTATTCTTCATTCATAGCATCCAGATTCCAACCATTCCTTCCCCTTGGCTGCATCTTCAAAACATGTAGGTTCTTCTTCAACAAGGTTATACATCAAGGCTACATAATTGGAATATGGCCTTGGTCTCTTGCTTTCTCTACTGGTTCCTTCTGGGGTACCATATCTTCCTGCATCTTGTATTATTTCTCGTGCCCAAGCTGGTCTTCTCTTCCGTGGATTTACCTCATGAGGTGTCTCAGGTCTCTGAGGTTCTGTCATGTCATGATCCTCTGGAATAGGTTCCTCTTCAATCTTCCTGTTTGGTACATTATTAGTTTCTGTAGCTCTAGGCGCTTCATGCTCCTCTTCATCCTCATGAGTCTTCTTAGAATTGTTTAAAGCTGTGTTTTCATCAAATGTAACATCCCTGCTAAGTTCAATCTGGCGGTATCCTGGGATGTAGATACGGTAAGCCTTTGATTGCTCACTGTAACCCACAAATATTCACTTCTTTCCTAAAGGTTCCAACTTTGATCTCTTCTCTCTTGGAATGTGAATATACTGGTTCCTTCTGGGGTACCATATCTTCCTGCATCTTGTATTATTTCTCGTGCCCAAGCTGGTCTTCTCTTCCGTGGATTTACCTCATGAGGTGTCTCAGGTCTTTGAGGTTTTGTCATGTCATGATCCTCTGGAATAGGTTCCTCTTCAATCTTCCTGTTTGGTACATTATTAGTTTCTGTAGCTCTAGGCGCTTCATGCTCCTCTTCATCCTCATGAGTCTTCTTAGAATTGTTGAAAGCTGTGTTTTCATCAAATGTAACATCCCTGCTAAGTTCAATATGGCGGTATCCTGGGATGTAGATACGGTAAGCCTTTGATTGCTCACTGTAACCCACAAATATTCCCTTCTTTCCTTAAGGTTCCAACTTTGATCTCTTCTCTCTTGGAATGTGAATACATACTGGACATCCAAATATCTTTAGATGACTGACTTCAGGCTTCACACCAGTAAATATCTCTTTTGGGCTCTTGTTGGCAAGAGCACTGTGAGAGATTCTATTCTGTACATAGACTGCGATTCTAGCTGCTTCAACCCATAAATGCATGGATAGATCTTGATCATGGATCATGGCCTTCACTGCTTCCATGATAGTTCTATTCTTTCTTTCAACTACACTATTTTGTTGTGGGTTATAGGGAATGGTAAGCTCCCTCTTAATCCCTGCTTGTTTACATAATTCTTTGAAATCACCTGAGGTGTATTCCCCTCCATTATCTGTCCTCGGTATCTTGATCTTCTTTCCAGAGAGGTTTTCTACAAGAGCCTTAAACTCTTTAAACTTTTCAAAAACTTCATTTTTATTCTTTAGAAAATAAATCCATGTCTTGCAGGAATAGTCATCAATAAAGGAAGTATAGTAAGCATACCCGCTTAATGAAGTGGTAGACATAGGTCCACAAATGTTGGAGTGAACAATGTCTAATACTGCCTTTTGCTTTGTTTTCACTGCTTGGAAATGGATTCTTCGTATTTTTTCCCTTGAGATCTTTGAGGTCTTCTGGGAGAGCGGTCATAAGTGCGTACATCATTCTTTCTTTTCCTTCCTCCTTTGGCATGAGTTGCCAAAGCTTGATCTTCACTGTCATTTAGTTTCTCCTCTCTTACATCTATTCTTTCTTCTTCTTGCACACACTCTTCCCATGGTTGTCTGAACATGATTAATCTTTACCTAGCGCATATTCCACGAACAAAAGGTTCCCAATCTCTAGGAAGGCCATTTAGAGTGCTCATCACAACTTCAACGTCTTCTATCATGTCTCCAATAGCTTCTAATTGTTCTTTGATCTGAGATACTATGGAGAAGTATGAGTGCATAGTCTCAGACTTTTGGATCTTCACACGCTTGAGTTGATTTCTCAAGGTCATCTTCCTTTTAATGTTCTTTCCTTCAAACAGGCTGGTCAATGCATCAAACATTTCTTTTGGAGTCTTCTTTGAGGACACTTGAGGAATCAAGTGATCTTTGATAGAGTCAGGTATGATCCTCTTAGCCTTGATCATATTTTTCTTGTGTCTTGCTTTGGCCTCATCTCCTTCTGGTTCTGCAAGTCCCTCTTTTACAAAACCTTCTAGGTCATGTTCTTCAAGAATGAGCATGATTCTATATTTCCATGCCCTGAAGTTCTCAGCTCCTTCAAGCTTTTCATCAAGCTTGGTATTGTTTGTCATTTTGTCAATATGAGAACCTCAAATGGAAATAGAATGGATGTAGTGCTTACCAGTAAAGTTGTCCTTCTGAAAACTGCTTCTACCTTAACTTAGGGTTTGATCGAGAAACCCTAATTTTCCAACTTCAGAATCTTGGAGAATTGACTGGATGAAAAGATGCGCCTCCTCAAGGCGAGTTGAGCAAAGTACTCTTTCTCCCAAATCTATGAGTAGATGTTTCAAAAACTTGATGCCCTAGTTCTCCGGGCTCTAGTGGTGGTCCCAAAAATGAGAATTCTTGGAATTGAATTCTGCTTCGATAGAAAGATGCACCCTAGTGAGGCGAGTTAGATGCACCCTCTTTTTCAGCTGATCCGTGGAGAGAGCTCCCGGAATAAGAAGCCCTAGTTTCTACAATTGCGAAGGCTATACAATGTTTTCTTTCAGGCCTGCTCTGAAACCATGTTAGTTTTTACTTGTTTAGCATAATAACATTAAACAATCTAATCACTGAAAGAAAAACAAGCACAACAAACACAAAGAGCACAAAATTTCTCTCGGGGAATCCACAAGGGAGAAAACCCCAACAAAACTTCCTCAATATAGAATTCACGAGTACAAGATAAAACCCCAAGACAAAATCAGCTTTCCTCCTTCACTTGTGTGAACTTCTCTCTCTCCTATGCGAACTTGAGTGAGTGAGGTGAGTGATACAAATGAGCAACTCAACCTCCTATTTATACTTAACAAGTGACTTGACCTTTTTTGCTAATTAGGTCGGCTTGACTCACCTAACTTGGCCGACCTGTACCCTTTACAATAAAATATTCTTTTCTAGTTTTTTCCAGGCCGACCTAACAATTAGGGTTTACATTGACTTTCAATGACTTACATTATCAATTACATCAATGACATCTCCCGAAGTAGGAATACAATAATACAATAGACAAGTATATCTAGAATATCTTCCGTAGTTACATTTCTTTAACAACACATGCCCACACACTCAGACACACACCGTTGTTACACTGATTATTAGAAAAATCAGTTGGCACCTCGTCTCCACCCAAAAGAGACGTTTAAACGTCATTTTCACCCTATTTCATTATTTATGAAAAGCATTCATAACATTGTTGAATGATGTCAAAAAGATCCTTTTACGATACATTTTGAACCCTTTAAATTTATCAAATCATCTTATAATGACGAATAGTAACAACTGTTACGGGGATCAATTCCCCTGTAAGAGAAACGAGGGTGCCCCTGTTGCGTGGAGTTGAGGATGCACCCCAAATCGTATCTGAGCTGTCTTGTACTGTCCCGCACTTGGGTGTTAGATGGGCTTTCCTAGACCTGCGCCCAGGACTGGAGACATATCGTCTGGCTATATAGACTACTGTAAATTGATTACTTACCAAACTATGGATGACCTCACTTTCTTAGGAGAGAAGGGGTAGTTAGTTAATAGCATTTATGATTGGTTTGTGTAGTAAGTTAATAGCATTTATGATTGGTTTGTGTAATAGGAGAGAAGGGGTAGTTAGTTACTAGGCATAGATACTAACTTACTACGGTCCTGACTCCTGACTTTTTCACTTATTTAACTTGAATCCAAATTGCGAAGGGTTGTGGTCTTGTTTCTTTTAGACCGTGTCTTAAGTCATGGTTTGAATTCCCATAGTCTAGTGTTTAATCAGCTTGCAATTCATATATTCACTTTGCGTTAAACTAGGATTACTACTACATCACATTGGGCCAGGGGTTGAGGCAGTGCCATATTAAGTCATTTAGAAATTATATTCTACAGAACCTGAGGTACTTAGCTTATTATATTTGTCTTACAATTTTTAGGTTGAAACATTTGCCTGTTCTGTCGATAAGTAAAAGCTGTATGAAAAAGTAGGTTTGTGTCTGCACATAGGAGCTCATGCTTTACTGACTGCTTGGTGAAGGTGTCTTCTGATGCCCTGATGTGATATATAGGTACTTCTGAATACCGTAGTAAGTTAGTATCTATGCCTAGTAACCTGGAAGTTGGGACGGGTGATTGGGGGTTTCACAACTTAGAAGCACATTTGAAATGTGTAATGGTCTATCTTCAGTTTGGTAGTATTTGCATTGTTTGGCTGGACATGGTCTTTGTCTTTCAAGTTGATGAAGAACTATTATAATAGATATTAGACAGGGATATATCTTCCCCTGTAATGAACAGTCACAGCTTGAATTTTTTGTATACAATTGTGAGACGCATTTTTTTCTGACCATGCTCCAAAGCTTTTACCAATCTGGAAGCTGGCTTTGGGGTGCAAGTCACTGGGCTGATGTTATAGCATCCTCCCTCACTCTTTTATTATTATTGCTGACGGTTTTGGTGTCAGGTTTTGTGCCTTGCCTTTTGCTTGTGGTTGTTATCAATGCAATGTTGTGTTCCAGTGGCATATCTGTTGATGTTTCTCCAGGTTGCAGCATCGGGCAACATTTTGCAGACATTCTCCCTGATGGGTCATGAGAATTGACCAATGACTAGTGGGGGATGGCCCCGGTGTAGCCTTGATTAGTCATGAGAAGTGACTAGGAGTAAATAAGGCTCGAGATGCTTACTTTGAGAAGGATTGTGCCGAGAAGGAGGCTAGAGGTCACATTGCATACTTTGAGAAGGAGTGCTCCAAGGAGTGATCTATTCTATATTAGAGTGAGTCGACTTGTTTATTTGATAGGGGATTTTATCCCCTTGTGAAATATACAAATTCTAATCTAATGTTGAATTTGACATAGGCTCTAAGAAGTGTTCGGGACTTCTTAGAGTGGGGTCAAATCAACATTAGAGCTCTGAGTGAATAGACGTGCATGTTAGGAGATGAACATCATCAAGGACAACTTTTCTATGATGAAGAAATAACCAAGAAGTCAAGTCAACCATTTAAGAAATCCCAGATAGCATTGAAGAAGTCCCAGAAGAAAATTGAAGGCAAGAAGACAAGTCGGCAAGAAGACAAGTCGACCTAGAAGAAAGAACAAGTCTACCCCAACAAAGAAGACAAGTCGGTCTAGAAGAAAGAACAAGTCTGCCCCAACAAAGAAGACAAGTCGGCCACATTGAGGAAAAAGTCAGGTGAACTGAAGAATATAAATAAAGAGTTCAATCACTTCATTTTCATCATCGCAACATCTTCCCTTCTCCACTCCACTTGTGCGCACCTCCAAAGAAGGCCTAGCAAAGGCAAGAAGCAATAATTTTGGGTTCTCTTATTCTCTCTAGAAGTTCGCTACCCTTGTTAGGGTTTCTTGTGAAGGAGGACGAACCTCTCATATGCTAGGGTTCATCTTCATGAGTGGTATTGTACTTGAATTGGATTGGTCTCTTCTAAGAAAAGTTGGCTGGGTTTTCTCCCTTTTGGGGTTTTCCCAGGATAAAACCTTTGTGTCTCTTGTGCATGGTTATCTTTCTATGATCCATTGTTTTGTTGCAATTTAAGTTGATATTTTCAGTGTGCAATTATTCAATGAAAATGTGGGATGAAATGATTGTGAAATAATTGTCAATATCTGGAAATAATATTAAAAATTCAACAATATCCTTCTAATTTTATGTGTTGTGACTCGTGAGTAATCCCACATGCATAACTGTGAGACAGATGGTTTATAAGGCATTACCTGCAGCAAAGCTTTGCCAATCCAGAAACTGGCTTTCGGGTGCTAGTCCTTGGGTTGATGTAATCGCATGTTTTCTCACTATGGTCTTAAATATTAACCTCACTGGTGGTTTCAGTGTCATGTCTTTTGGGCCATCTTCAGCTTGCGATTGTTTTCTAGGTGACGTTGCATGTTATCTTACTACCGTGACATATCCCTATGGTGGGATTTTGTTCACATTAAAACTCCCCATAGAATATCCCTATGGTGGGATTTTGTTCACACTAAAACTCCCTATAGAATTTCTTGTGTATGTGTTGTGAATAATCCCACATGCATATCAATTGTGAGACGAAGGTGGTTTAGTCTGCCTAATGGTTAAGAGCATGTGTTTCCTTCTGGTAGATCACAAGATCAAATCTGGATGTGGTAGGGTATGTAGTCCTTTGTCCTTTGTCCCTTGTCCCACAAACAAAGGGGTTTCATACGTCAATTTGGCATTTGGCTAGGCTGTGACCTTAAATTAGGTTATTATTATTGCACTGAGAGTAGCAAGGTTCTCTACAGCCCAGTATGGGGGAGATGTAACATTTGTTACGTAACCTGACAAAAAATAAAAAAATAATTAAAAAAATTCATGTTGGCTCATCAAATAAAAAAATTAAAACCAGCATAGATCCATCTTAAACCTGGATCTATCGAACAGCGAGAGGGATAAAATAGGTGTAATTTTTTTTCTTGATATGTAAAAAATTTAAGATAAACAAATTTAAATTTCAAGAGATTGGCTCTCTCTTGGTGCTTGATAGATCCGGGTTTAAGATGGATCTATACTAGTTAAGATATAAGGCATTACCTCCACCAAACACCGAGATACTAGATCTGCTGCCTTTACATGCAGGATGTGTGGATCCATGGATCTGATCTGGATTCGGATCCAGATCTGCTGGGATTTGTCCAGGATCTGTCATGGAGGTGGATCCTGTGGAGAGGGAACAGATCCCGACTAACCGAAATGGATCCTGCCTTTATGAAACTGATTCCGACTTTACTGAAATGGGTCCTGCCTTTATGAAACAGATCCCTCATGAAATATTTGGGACCGTTTTGACCATGAAATCCTAGTAAAACTATTATTTAATGCAAAATAACCCTGAATGGCCAACACCCTATCTTTCTAAAACCCTAAACCCCACTCATACTCTATAAGAAGGCTGATTCCTCCATCGCAGAATACAAAAGATTGGGGTGCAAACTGACTCATCTGTCATCTACAAACTGTATGCAAGTTTGGAAGACTGAAGTTCTTGGATCAAGATCCGTCAACCACAGACTGAAGTGCTTGGAAGTCTGAGGACTGAAGCTCCAGGATCTATCATCCATAGATCGAAGTGATTCAAACTTCAACAGACTCGTGAATAGATCCTGAGAAATGTTATGAAGTTTAGAGAGGATCTCAGAAATCTAATTGCCCATTAAGGGTTGCTCCGTTTGTAGAATGGGGATGCAAGTGTGTTGGTCATCTACAATCAGTTGCATGGAAGTACGTGCAATGTAACTGATTACATTATGATCTAGTATGCTTTCCCTACAAAGTATATTGATCTCTGTTGAAATTGATACTTCTTTATTTCTAAAAGTCAAGACCTAAGTGATACAAGTACAGAAACAGAGCTCATTATGCAGTCCTAGCCCTAACAGTGTATTTGGTAATCAACCATCAAAGCATCTTCACTACTGCTGGACACAGGCCTTGCCCCTATGCCTTGTATTGAGCACGTTAAAGACTTAAAATTTTGCTGGACTGGCATCTTGTAGAATTACCAAAAAAATCGAGAGAGAATCCGCAATCAGTCTGGAAATTTTGTAAGGATCAAAACATTTGCGTTATAGAAATATAAAATATAAATTGTTAATATTTCTTAAATTATATTAATATTTCTATATTTGTTTGCACATGCTGTTTCCTCACCCTATCCATATCCTGGTTTTTCAAAAATTTGGTGGATCTCTGTCCAGATCTGGATCCTGTAACGTTGACCAAAAGCTTTGCCAATCTGAAAGCTGGTTTTGGAGTGCAAGTCCTAAGGTTGATGTGATAGCATTCTCCCTCACTTTAGTATTAACATTGCCAGCAGTTTTGCTGTGGTGCCTTGTGGTTATTGTGTGATGATTCGTGCTATCATACTACAATGGCATATCCCTATGGCAGGATTTCTTTTCACATGAACACTTCCATTTCTGTTAGATGATAGATCTAAGTTTCTAACATAATGAATTTAAAATAACCACTCCCATTTTGGTGCATGAATAGCCCTCGCTGGTCAGCTGCTGATATCTGCATGGCCTTCTGCAAGAGATAAGGAAATAATTTACTTCGTGGTTTACAATTTTATAGTTCATGAGCAATTGTGCTTCTTGTGAATTATATTTGTTACCTTTCAGTTTGAGGTGGTTAGGGAGTAATTTAGTGGCTGTTACCATCATTTCAATTTCGATGTCTTAGATGTTGGACAATGTATGCCTCTTTTGATGATCATGGCAGTATTTTTAAGATTGTTGCCAATTGTATCAGTTGATTTGCAAGAAAGAGAGCTGTTAAGATGGGGTATATTCAGTCAGGACTGGTTGCTTTATGTTTTATACTACACTAGCCTGGCACTCCCTAAAGAGATGTAGCCTGTAGGTAGATTAGCATCTCCAGATTTCAGGGCCAATGATTTACCCTGTTTTCTAGGTATTCCTTGGAAAAAAAAGATTAGCATCTTCCTGTTTGGATGTCTGGTACAAGATTTGAGAACACTTTACATATGCATTTATGCTATTAGACATTGTGCTTACACTAATGGTCTAGAATACCAAATTCTGTCATTGTCACACGGTAAAACTGCCTACACCTAGAGAAGTGGTAAAAACTGCTTACACCTAGAAAAAATATTTTGATGAAATGATGATTCCTTGTCTGAGTTCTATGAATATTTCTGATTTGCGAATGCAAAATCACTGAAAACATTCTTTGTGCTCCGTTTGTTAAGTGTGCTTTCAAAGTTGGTTAGATTCCATGTCTAAGTGCTATGATATGTGAATGCATCTCATAGGTCAAATCACTGAAAACATATTTTGTGCTGCATTTGTGAGTGTGCTTTCAAAGTTGGTTATCAACTAGGGGGTCCCAGAACTGGCATGCTTCTCCTATATGCTACATAATAATTATTCTTTAGAAAGTGTTATTATATCCTTTGGAGACTCTCAACAATAATTCTTTTGTTGAGGAGAATACTGTATGTCTTGCACAACTATTTCATAATGTTGGTGAAGTATAGTCTAGGATCCTTTACATGCTTTCATCATTCATGTACCTTAAAATTTGTATCCAGCAATTCTTAAAAGTAAATACTGGTGTGCCGCTTTTCCCTATTGATTGAAGACCAATGGCTTTGGTATGATAGTTAAATGGACAAGAATGATCCCAGTTATCTAGCTAGAAATTGAAATATATTGATATCTTTTGCACGTGCAGGCCGACAAAGAACTAGTGACCTAGACAATAGCTATTGGTCTAAGGACAAGCAAGATGAAGATCGTATTAGATCAAATTGATGGCCAACGGCTCAAGTAGAACTATAAATTCTTCTTCTGCATACTGCAAAATCATACATGGAATTGGCTTGTTTCGCTTGAAGAATGTGGGTTAAATTTTATACCCTTCTGATATCTTGTAATTTGGGGGCCTTTCTTATTGTAGATTCTAATGATCAGATAAAATACTGAGTTTATTCATTTTGACCTCATGTGCATTTGTATTTATTCGAAAAAGAACCATGCCCGGTCTATTTGATTGTTGTCTACGAGGTCTATTTGATTCTTGTCTATGATTTCGTCATCTTCTTTGCATGAATCTTGGTATAGATGTACTAATTTGATGTGAAGTTTATATATATATATCTTGACAAGTTGTGAAACTCAGACTGGGGAAAAACTCAGCTAGCTTTGGGCTTGACAAAAACTTGGTTCAAGACTTGGCAAAACTCAACATTTTGTGAAAGTTTTGTGCGAGTTTTTGTCAAGATTACAAAGTTTCACAAGTTTTGGATAGGTGGCAAGTTTCCAGGTGAGTAGCTGTTCTAGGAACAACTTGGCTACACTCGTGAAGACTTGCTACTCTCAAAACATTGATATATATATATATATATAAAGTTTTTAACGACTTCTTTTGTCAAGATGATTGAGATTACAAAGTTTCATGCGTTTTGGATAGTAGCGAGTTTCTAGGTGAGCAGTTGTTGTTCATATATATATATATATAAAGTTTGTGAGTTTTTTTTTTGTCAACATTACAAAGTTTCATGCGTTTTGGATAGGTAGCGAGTTTTCAGGTGAGCAGTTGTTCTAGGAACAACTTGGCCACACTCGTGAAGATTCGCTAGTCTCAAAACACACATATAGACACATACATATTTTGTTTGTATTTCATATCAATAGAGTAGAATGCCTCTTATTTATATGTATTTATTATGGTAATCCAGAACCTACATTTTCTGTTTGTTTGCTTATCTGCACTAAATGTAAGTAAAGAGTGATGGTGGTCAGACATTCTAAACCATTTCATTGTTTCAAGAAGATAGTGATTCTGCTAGAGTTTGTATTCCACTTACATTGACAACTCTATGGCTAAACTTACCTTTATATTGATTATAGTAGCTTGTTAATACACGTTGACTAGGTTCACGTATTAAATTTTGTCTTTCTTTGTTGATCCATCATTATTTTGCAACAAAATTGTTGAACATAGATACCTACATAGAAGGCTAAACATCAAAGAAGATTGAGTGAGCTGCTATGCATGTCTATTCCTCATGTTTGTGGTATCCGTTTGATGTTGAAAATAAATCTCTGAATAAATTGACAACTCTATGGCTAAACTTACCTTTATATTGATTATAGTAGCTTGTTAGTACACATTGACTAGGTTCACGTATGAAATTTGTCTTTATGGTTTCATTAAATTTTGTCCTTCTTTGTCGATCCATCATTATGTTGCAACAAAATTGTTGAATATAGATACCTACATAGAAGGCTAAAGATCAAACAAGATTGAGTGAGATGCTATGCATGTTTATTCCTCATGTTTGTGGTATCCATTTGATGTTGAAAATAAATCTCTGAATGATGCTCCAAAACTTACTTCACATGGACAGACTCTGTTGACATATGGTAATGCGTAGAGTTAGTTGGAATGACCTGAAGATGCAAACACCAACAATTTAGTAAACATCATTTCCCAAGTGTCCACTTTCTATGTGAATGGGTGTTATTTCCAGTGATGATGCATATGACACACTTTTGGAAGCTTGAACTAAAACAAAACGCAACTTGGAATGAAAAGTTCCAATTTTCTGGTTTTCTTGGTCTAACGTTCATATTTCTGGCTCACTTCTCTCTAAATCTGTTCACATATCTTAGTTTGGAATGGAGATAGCTTGACAATGGGTGCTTTTGGTTAGTCTCTCTCTTTGGCACTTCCTAGCCTAATGTTGCTAAAACATTGTATACTAATGTGTTGCATATGTTAGAGATTTATGAATCTCTCTTTAAACAAGGATTAACTATCTTAATCAACTTGGTATGTTTTTAGTATCCTCTTTTAGATTTCAAAGATGTCATATGAAGCCCTTTGATAATAATAGACAATAGCTTATATTGACAACGGTATTAGTGGGAAGATTAGTTATGGTTGCGTAGTACTCCCTTTTCTTTATAATAATCAACTTTCAAGAATTGTATGGTAAATATAGAAGCGGCATGATTTTACAAAATTGCACAATTAAGCTGGTTTACGTGGTTGTTATTGGATAAACTCTTTTTGCGTAATAAGATAGCTAAGTTCAAAATCCGGTGCACTTTTGTTTTTGTTTTCAAGGATGTCAAAAGTTGACATGCTTGCTGTTCTGCATGTCAAAGCTTCTTGGGCATAATTGCACACGCCTCATTTTATTTAAGCTATTTTAGTCTTTGACATGGGAACTAATGTTTCATGGAGTTGTAACATTCTTGAAATAGACTTACGTTAAATATTGTCAATTATATAAAAGCTGAAAACAATGCTTTTAATGAAAACTTGCATAAAATTTTATTGACTTAAGCAACCATTTTTTCAGAGCTTGTTATGATGAGGGTTGTTTCAATATGATCAATGAAGAGTGTTTTTAGTTCAAATGTTCACCTTTTTCTTTCTTCTACATATATATGTGTTTTCTCATATTTTGGTGCTTGGAGTGAACTATGGCTGCAAAAGTCTCGAAGCAAGTTATCATTGTGATGACATTAGTTGAGTTTAGAGGATATTTTGAGGTCTTATGATCTTATGAACTGTGGATGCTGTGCTCTTCCAAAGAGTGCATCAAAACAAATATTAAGTCTGAAATAAATTTTATGCTATTGGGACTGCGATGTTAGTGCCCCAAACAAAGCACATTCATTTCATATGCTATTGAATACTAAGTATAGAAAGAAAATGGACATGCATGGAAAATATTCTTCACTAGAACAAATTAATGACATATTGATTTACCTTGGGAGAAACTTCAATAAAGGAAAAACTTCAGCTTTAAAATGCACTTTCTTGTTACTCAAGAGTTTACAATCTTCTAGAACACTCAGAGATTGTTGTGTGCTTTAAATGAGCTAGATATTTGGTATTACTTATTTCCACAAAATGTTTTAAGGCATCTTTGTACTTTACCCTCTTGGATTGTTGATTAACAGAGCGACGAGAAAGAATTCTCTCTCCATGTTGAAAAATAAGTTGGATTGTACACTGCCTTTTAATGAATGAATGATGATGATCCAAAACTCCTTCTCCATGTTTTCTTAATGATATATATAGTTAGGTTTGGGTTTTTTAATGTTTCTTCAACTTCCTTTGGAATCTTAGTTATTCAGGTTTTAGTGAACTTGTCGAGTCTTGATTTTTGCTTAGGTGTTTGAATCAATATTTTTGCCCATCATTGGAAAGTTCATGAATCTTTTTGGAGTCTTTTGTGGCTAACTACACATGAGTTTGGGAGTTTAAGTGGCTTCTATTTGGCGCTACGACAACTTTGCTACCCATGAGGCTTCCACTAGGATTTTGTGGGATAGATTCATTTCCACAAAATATTTTAGGGATCTTTGTACTTTGCTCTCTTGTTGGATTGTTGATCAACACAATGACGAGAAATAATAATCTTTCAATGTTGAAAAAATTTGTTGGGTTGTACACTACCCTTTAATGAATGAAGGATGATGATCCGAAACCCTCTCTCCTTGTTTTATTAATGATGCGCTAGAGCTAGGATTGGGGTTTTTAATGTTTTCTCAACTCCCTTTGGAGTCTTTTAGTTATTTGGGTTTCAGTGAACTTGTTTAGTCTAAATTTTTGCTTAGGTGTTCAAATCACTATTTTGGTCCATTATTGAAAATTTCTTGAATCTTTTTGGAGTCTTACGTGGCTAACTTCACACTTTTTAGCTTGGGAGTTTAAGTAGCTTCCATTGGGCGCTATGAGAATCTTGCTACACTTGAGGCTTCCACTAGGAGTATGGTGGCCTTATAACCCATACTCTTAAGTGGGTTGTAATCACACCTTTTGGTGCACACATAGACATATTATACTTATTTTCATCCATTTGAAGAAATAATCGTATGGGCATTTTACAAATTTTATGGACTTATTACATATTTCGTCTACATATTACATAATGACTAGGCCAATAGTGGATATTAGGTGTAGAATCTATACAACACTCTTTCACCTACTTAGCCAACTTTATGGATTCTTGGCCTTTGAACTAGCAACCTTGCTCTTTTATTTGGTACAACCAAGTACCTAACCAACTTCATGGATTTTTGGCCCGTGAACACAACCTTGGTCTTTTATTTGGTACATCTAGGTACTTAAGCAACTTACTGTTCTTTTAGCCTTTGAAGATCAAAGTAGTCAAGGGTGGTCAAAGCACATAAAATGAAATGGCTATGAATCCTTTATAGTGTAATTGTTTTGCACAAGAAAACACAACAATATTTGTTTGGAGCTCTATTACCCATGGTGTTCCACTTAGGGTTAGTATGGCCTTATTACACTTTTGCCCCATGTGGATTGTATATGCATTTGTTGACGCACACACACACACACACACATCGATTCATTTCAAGGTATTACATTGACATATTACATGTTTTACGCACATTACATCATGATTGGGTCAACAAATGGACATTGGGTAGAAATCCCAATCAACACCCTTTTATATGCTTTGCCATATTTTTGAATTCTTGGCCTTGAAATGAACAAACTGTCTTTTTTTTGGACCATCTACATACTTAGCCAACTTCTTGGAATTTTGATGTTCCATCCCATATTTTTGAATTCTTGGCCTTGAAATGAACAAACTTTGTCTTCTGTTTTGGACCATCTACATACTTAGCCAACTTCTTGGAATTTTGATGTTCCATCAAACTTGGGCATTTTTTTGGCCCATAATCATAGTCAACTTCTTTTATTCATGGCAGTCCATCAAAGTAGGCATCTTTAGTCTGAATGACCTAACGATGCAAACCAACAATTTAGTGAACATCATGCCCTAAGTGTCCACTTAGCATTTGAGTTGGTGTAATTTCATGCGATGATGCATGGGACACACTTTTGGAAGCTTGAATAAAACAAAACACAACATGGAGTGAAAAGTTTCAATTTTTTCATTTGCGTGGTTTAACGTTCATATTTCTGGCTCATTTCTAACTTAATCTATTCACATCTATTAGTTTGGAATGGAGATAGCTTCAGAATGGGTGCTTTTGCTTTGTCTCCCTCTTTGGCACCTCCTAGCCTAATGTTGCTAAAACATTGGATAAAAAGGAAAATGACATTTGATGGAGTTGTAGTGTTATTGATGTAGGCTTAAGTTAAATATTGTGAATTATATGAAAGCTGAAAAACAATGCTTTTAATGTTAACATGCATAAAACTTCATTGACTCCTCGAGCAACCACTTTTTTAGAGCTTGTTATATTGAGGGTTGTTTCAAATGCCAATGAAGAGATTTTTTAGTTCAAAAGATCACACACACACACATTCTTTTTTGGTGATTGGACTATGGCTGCAAAAGTCTTGAATAAAGTTAGCCTTGAGATGACATTAGTTGAGTTTAAGGGATGTTTTGATGTCACATGATTTGTAAACTGTGAAAGCTATGCTTCAAGAGAGTGCATCAAAACATATATCAGGTGGATTAAATATTATGCTATTGGGACTTAGAGGTTAGTGCACATTCATTTCTTTTGTTGTTGAACATCGAGTGTAGAAAGAAAATGGACATGCATGCAAAATATTTATCACTAGAACAAACTAATGACACCTTGATTTACCTTATAGAAAACTTTAACAAAGAAAAAGCTTCAGGATTAAAATGCACAGTCTTATTACTCAAGAGTTTACAATTCTTTGGAACACTCATAGAGATCATTGTGTGCTTTAAATGAACTATATATTTGGTATTGCATTCAATTCCACAAGGCATTTTAGAGCATCTTTGTACTCTGCTCTAATGCTGGATTGTTGATCAACATAGTGATGAGAAAGAATTATCTTTCAATGTCAAAAAATTCACTGTGCTGTACGCTACCCTTTAATGATTGACGATGATCCAAAACCCTCTCCGTATTTTATTAATTATGAGCTAGAGTTAGGTTTGGGGTTTTAATATTTCCCCAACTTCCTTTGGATGCTTTTAGTTATTTGGGTTTTAGTGAACTTGCTGTGACTAAATTTTTGCTTAGGTGTCTGAATCACTATTTTGGCTCATCATTGGGAATTGCTTCAATCTTTTTGGAGTCTCACGTGGCTAACTCCACATGTGGCTTAAGTGGCTTGTAATGTGTGCTACAACAACCTTGCTAACCATGGCGCTTTCGCTAGGGGTATGGTGCCCTCAATACCCTACTCTATGTGGGATGAAATCACACCTATCAGTGCATGCACACACATATTATACTTATTTTCATCCATCTCAAGACATAATCACATGGGCATTTTACATATTTTATGGACATTGCATATTTCATCTACATATTACATAATCACTAAGTCAATAGTGGATGTTAGGTGTAAATTCTATAAAACACTCTTTCATGCCTAGCCAATTTTATGGATTCTCGGCCTTTGAACTAGCAACCATGGTATTTTATTTGGAAAATCTAGCTACTTAACCAACTTGATGGATTCTTGGCCTTCAAACTAAGTCAATAGTAGATTTTATGTGTAAAATCTATACAACACCCTTTCATGCACTTAGCCAACTTCATGGATTCTTGACCTTTGAATTAGAAACCTTGGTCTTTTATTTGGTACATCTAGGTACTTAGGCAATTTATAAGATTCTTAGCCTTTAAGTATCAGAGAAATTAATGATGATCAAAACACATCAAGTCAAATGGATATGAATCCTTTATAGTGTAATTGTTTTGCTCATGAAAACGCACAACAATCTAATTTGGAGATCCATTACCCATGGGATTTCCACTTAGGGCTATTTTGTCCTTATTACACTTTTCCCCTGGGTTGTATATGCATTTGTTTATGTGCATACACACATAAGATATATAGTTAGGATTTTATTCTTGGCCTTCCATCAAGTTAGGCATCTTTAGTTAGGATGACCTAAAGATGGAAACATGAATAATTTAGTAAAAATCATGCTCTAAGTGTTCACTAAGCATGTGAATGGGTGTTATTTCCAGTTATGATGCATAGGCCACACGTTTTGTAGCTTGAACAAAACAAAACATAACCTAGAGTGAAAAGTTCCAATTTTCTAGTTTGTGTAGTTGAATGTTCATATTTTTGGCTCACTTCTCACTAAATCTATCCACATATCTTAGTTTGGAATGTAGATAGCCTCATAATGGTTGCTTCTGCTTTTGATTCATCTCTCTCTTTGACACCTACTAGCCTAATGTTGCTAAAACATTGTAACCTACTCGCCTAATGTTGCTAAAACATTGTATAAAAAGGTAAATATCATTTCATGGAGTTCTAATTGTTCTTGACATAGGCTTAAGTTAAATATTGTGAAATATATGAAAACCGAAAACAATGCTTTTAATGGAAACATGCCTAAAACTTCTTTGACTCCTCAAAGCAACAATTTTAGTTCAACATGACCAATGAAGAGATATTTTAGTTCAATAATGAGGGTGGTTTCAACATGATCAATGAATATATATTTATATTTTAGTTTAAATGTTTACATTTTCCTTTCTTAATGAAGAGATATTTAAGTTCAAATGTTCACATCTCTCTCTCTCTATATATATTAAGAAAAACAATTTGAACTAAAATATCTCTTCATCGGTCATGTTGAAATAACCCTCAATATAACAAGCTTTGAAAAAATTGTTGCTTGAGGAGTCAAAGAAGTTTTATGCATGTTTTCATTAAAAGTGTTGTCTTTTAGTTTATATATATATATATATATATATATATATATATATATATATATATATTGGTGCTTGGAATGAACTATGGATGCAAACATATTGAATAAAGTTATCCTTGAGATGACATTAATTTAGTTTAGGGGATATTTTGATGTCTTACAATTTGTAAACTGCGAAAGCTATGCTGAGTAAGAGTGCAACAAAACATATATTAAGTGGAAATAAATTATGTTATTGAGACTTAGATGTTAGTGCCTCAAACAAAGCACAAATTCATTTTTTGTTGTTGTTGAAAACCGAATGTAGAAAGAAAATAGACATGCATGCAAAATATTTATCACTAAAACATACTGATGACATGCTAATTTACCATGGAGAAAACTTCAATAAAGAAGAATCTTAAGCATTAAAATGCACCTTCTTATTATTCAAGAGTTTACACTTCTCTAAAACACTCATAGAGATCATTGTGCACTTTAAATGAGCTAGATATTTGGTATTACATTAATTTCCATAAAGCATTTTAGAGCATCTTTGTACTTTGCTCTCTTGCTGGATTGTTGATCAACATAGTGACGATAAAGAATTATCTTTCAATGTTAAAAAATTCACTGTGTTATACACTACCCTTTAATGATTGAAGGATGATGATCCAAAAATCTCTCCTTGTTTTAATAATTATGAGCTATAGTTAGGTTTGGGGTTTTTAATGTTTCCTCAACTTCCTTTGGAGTCTTTTAGTTATTTATGTTTCAGTGAACTTGTCGAGCCTAAATATTTGCTCAGATGTCCGAATCACCATTTTAGCCCCATCATTGGGACGTTCTTCAATTATTTTGGATTCTTACGTGATTAACTCCACATGTTTGAGTTTGGGAGTTTAAGTGGCTTCCATTGTGTGCTAAGGAAACCTTGCTACCCATGGTTCCACTAGGAGTATGGTGTCATCGTCACCCCTACTCTATGTGGGTTGTGTTGACGTTTCTCAAGGTTGCAGCATCGAGCAAGCATTCTCCTAGATTGGTCTTGTTGTCTTGACCAAGGGGAAATGATACATTCACTCTCAGGGCGGAAGGGGCAGTCGAACAATTACTCATGGGGTTATGCTAGTGGTGATTGGCCCAAGGTGCTCTCACATTGCCTCCTCCAGGACAGAGTGATCTATTCTATATTAGAGTGTTTGACTTTTTTATTTGATAGGGGATTTCATCCCCTTATGAAATATACAAGGTCTAATCTAATGTTGAATTTGACATAGGCTCTACGATGTGTCTAAGACTTCTTATAGTGGGGTCAAATCAACATTAGAACTCTATGGGTGAATAGACATGCATGTGAGGAGATGAACATCATCAAGGAAAAATTTTCTATGATGAAGAAATAATCAAGAAGTCAAGTCAACCATTGAAGAAGTCCCGGATAGCATTGAAGAAGCCTTAAGAAAGATGGAAGACTAGAAGTGCAAGTCGACCTTGAAGATAAAACCAAAATGAAGGTCAAAATAGCAAGTCGACCTCATCAAAAGAAGATAAGTCAACCCCACTGGTGGAGATTTCAAGTGAACTAAAGAATATAAATAAAGTGCTCCAATACTTCATTTTCACACTTTAACACATCTTCTCTCTCCTAGTTCACAATTTCATCCGAGCATACCAAAGTTCAAAGGAGTAATTTTTGGGGTTCTCTTATTGTTCTAGAGGTTAGCTACCCTTGTTAGGATTTCTTGTGAAGAAGGCCGAAGTTCTTGTATGCTAGGGTTTCTCTTGTGAATGGTATTGTACTTGAATTGGACTGATTTCTTCTAAGAAAAGTTTGCTGGGTTTTCTCCCTATTGAAATTCTTGTGTCTCTTGTGCATGGCTATCTTTCTATGATCCTTTGTTTCTGCTGTAATTTAAGTTGAATTTTTTAGTGTGCAATTATTCAATGTAAACTGTGGGATGAAATGAATGCTTGAAAGTAGGCTTGAACAATTAAGGTCCAAAAAAGTAGGCATGGAAAATTAGGGTTCGAAAAAATAGACCCAAAAAAAATGTTTGGAAAGAAAAATACAGGTGAAGGATCAACTCCAGTTCAAGAACAGAAGAAGGATCTTTCAAAGATCAAATGCTACGATTGTCATAAACAATGTCATTATGTTTCTCAACGTCCCCATAAGAAAAGGAAGAGAAAGTAACATGCATCAACAATTGATGTTGATGAGAATCCACCATAGAAGAAGACAAAACTTGATGTTGAAACATCTTGATTGATAAATAAGAAGAAGTCTTGACAAAGAAGACATGTCAACACTTGCATACTAACTATCACAAAGAGGTATTCCAGAGCTCCAAGTAGAGATTGAAGATATTAGCAGGGGTTGTACACTTGGAAAGAATGCCAAGGGGATCTTGGATCTAGTGCATTTAGATCAGGTTCTAGGAGTTCAAGGCTCAGGCAAAGAAATTAACAAAGAAGAAGATCAAGGGTTTGGAGGAGAGCATACCTCCAAGGACTTTATTGATTTCTGCAAGGAGGCAGGGATCAAGCATCAACAACAAAGAAAGTATTTAATGCTTTAAGTAACGCGTTTTATTTACTTAAGTTGAATTTATATTTTGTTGATGAATTGCATAAATGTTACTGGTTAACTCTTGTGGACATTTCTGTCATGTATTGCAGGATAGGTTGATTATGAAGGCTATCAAAGTGATCATCCATGACCAGGATTTACCCATGTTCTTATGGGTAGAGTCATCCGGTATGACAATTTGTGCTCACAAGAGTAAGCCATATCTCTTGTGAATGACATAAGTGAGTCATATCTTCTGTAAGACAAGAGTGAGTCACATCTCTTGTGAATGACAGAAGTGAGTCATATCTTTTGTAAGACAAGAGTGAGTCATATCTCTTGTGAGTGACATAAGTGAGTCATCTTTTGTAACTCAGGAGTGATTTGTATCTCTTGTGGTGGCCAGTACATAGTGAGAGTTAGGAGTATGAAATCCGGTGAGTCATATCTGGAGGCTTGTCGAGATGCAGATAGGATTGTGATTCCCAGTGGTGCTTTCAAGAAGATAAAAATACCTCATAGTTTCTCGAGTTACATGGAATTCATGAGTCACATCATGTATTACAAACCTTCCAATTATGAGCAGGCAACATGCCGACAGGTTTGGAAGGATGCCATGATGGAGCATCAATCCATCATGAAGAATGATGTGTGGGAGATAGTTCCAAGATTAGAGGGGAAGTCAGTGGCGGCTTCCAAGTGGATATATAAGATCAAGCATGCAGTCTAGATTAGCATCCAGGATGATGTTAAATTTTCAAAATTTACTTCAATCTGATCTAGGATCTTAACTGAGAGAACAACATGTACAACAAATCTATAGCATATCAATCATGGACACAATAATGCAAGCACACAAGAGACACAGAGTTTACTTGGGGAAAACCATAAAGGTGAAAAACTCCAATAACTTCCTCAGAGATAGATAGAGCAATGATACAACCAGAATACAAGAGATAGTCTTCTCCTAGTAGCAGAGCCTCCTCCTCCACAAGTGCGCCACTCTCCCAAGAGTGAGTGAGAGAATAGAATATGTAAAATGAGAGAGACACACTCTCTATTTATACACTAACTTGACTTGACCTTTACTCAACTAGGTCGGCCTCAACTTAACCACTTAACATAATGCTGACTGGGCCGACCCCCACTAGGGTGGTCTAATAACCCTTTGACCCACATGACTTATACAGGGCCGACCCCAACAAGGTGGTCTAATAACCCATCAAGTTACGACACTTACGATATAAATGACAACACTTCCGTATAGAGGAATAATAACATCTCTATAGGAATACAATATACATATATTTGAAATACATTCCGAAGTTACATATACATCAACAAATGACACATTATATAGGCTATGAAGTTAGCTAGTTTATAGGCTCAGAGAGAGTCATGGATGGAATTCAATGTTCTTGAGGGAGCAAGAGGCTCGTATCACTAGACCCACTTAGTGGGAAATGACACAGATGGATACTTAGATACAGAGGGATTAGAGTGTCCAGATGTAGAGGGAGCAGGATACTCAAGGGCAGAGGGAGCAGGGTGCTCCAACACAGAGGGAGTAGCTACAACACAGTTTGTTGATGATGGAGGAGGTGCCCCAGTCATGAGTACCTCCCTCATTAGGAGGACATTGGATTCAAAAGGATCTTGGCTTGATGTATTATTTATTGGGATTATAGGTGTGGCCAAGACCATATGAGATCTTCCTTAGTCAACGGAAGTACATAATTGAGATCTTGAGCAGATTCAGTATGATGGAATGCAAGTCCATGGCTACACCTATGATGACAAATCTAAAGAAGTTGAGTGATTTTGATTCAGATTCAAATTTGGTGGATCCCATGATGGACACACACCTGATTGGATCCTTGATGTACCTGGTTAACACTAGACCATATATTTGCTTTGTAGTGAACACTTTGAGCCAATTTATGGTTCAACTGAGGCAAGTACACTAGGTTGCAACAAAGCATGCGTTGAGGTACCTGCACAGTACAATTGATATGGTCTAAGATATGTCTCAGGTGGTTAAGTGAGGATGCAAGGTTATGCAAATTTTGACTTGGTGGACAGTGTAGTGGACAGAAAGAGCACCTCAGGGTGCTGATTCATCTTGGGATCAACCATGATATCTTGGTTTAGTAGGAAGCAGACTTCTGTCGCACTTAATATAATAGAAGTAGAGTATTATGTAGGCAGTGTCGCAAGTCGCGAAGTAGTGTGGCTTCAGAATATTCTTGTAGGATTATTTGATCAAGAGCTAGAGATGACCTTGATACATTGTGATAATCAAAGCCGTGTCAAGATTTTGGAAAAACCAATACATCATGATAGGTCAAAGCATATTGAGATCAAATATCACTTCATTTGAGACATGAGCAGATAACTGACATTATCACTAATCCTCTATCTAAGGCAAAGAATGTATACTTTAGAAGGGAGCAATGAAGCTCTAGTACATATCCACAAATGAGCAGATAACTGACATTATCACTAATCCTCTATCTAAGGCAAAGAATGTATACTTTAGAGACAAGCTTGGATTGATGGGGAAGTGAGAGGGAGTGTTGAGTGTAGAAGGGAGTAGTGAAGCTGTAGTACATATTGAGTGTAGAAGGGAGCAGTGAAGCTCTAGTACATATCCACAAATGAGCAGATAACTGACATTATCACTAATCCTCTATCTAAGGCAAAGAATGTATACTTTAGAGACAAGCTTGGCTTGATGGGGAAGTGAGAGGGAGTGTTGATGGTTCTACATATGAGCATTATGGGGCAGAAATTCACTCACGGGGCTATGCTAGTGGTGAATGTCCCAGACATATAGATGAGCTGTATGGGGTAGAATTTCACTCACGGGGCTATGCTAGTGGTGAATGGACTAGGCATACAAATGAGCAATATGGGGTAGACATTCACCCACGGGGCTATGCTAGTGGTGAATGGCCCAGACATATAAATGAGTAACATCGGGCAGACATTCACGGGGCTATGCTAGTGGTAAATGATACATTGACTCATGGGGCTATAATAGTGGTGAATGGCCTAGGCACAATCATTCTCTAGATATCCATTTTGGTTAGGAGTGGAAGACTCAAGATGTAGATTACATACATTCTTACCAAGGAAGCTTGGCGTGATGCATAATGTCTCCCTTTCTGAGAGGGAGTGTTGATGTTTCTCCAGGTTGCAACATTGGGTCATACATTCTCCTGGATTGGTCTTGTTGACTTGACCAAGGGGGAATGATACATTCACTCACGATGCTATGCTAGTGGTGAATGGCCCTGGAAGGGGTAGTCATATAATCAATCACGAGGCTATGCTAGTGGTGATTGGCCCTAGGGTGATCCCACATTGCTGCTCTAAGACAGAGTGATCTATTCTATATTAGAGTGTTTGACTCTTTTATTTGATAGGGGATTTCATCCCCTTGTGAAATATATAAAGTCTAATCTAATGTTGAATTTGACATAGGCTCTAAGAAGTTTCTGAGACTTCTTATAGTGGGGTCAAATCAACATTAGAGCTCTATGGGTGAATATACATGCATGTGAGGATATGAACATCAACAAGGACAACTTTTCTATGATAAAGAAATAACCAAGAAGTCAAGTCAACCATGAAGAAGTCCCATATAACATTGAAGAATCCTTAAGAAAGATGGAAGACTAGAAGTGCAAGTCGGCCCTAAAGATAAAACCAAAATGAAGAGAAAAATAACAAGTTGACCTCACCAAAAGAAGACAAGTTGGCCCCATTAGTGGAAAATTCATGTGAACTGAAGAATATAAATAAAGTGCTTTAGCACTTCATTTTCACACTTTAACACACATCTTCTCTCTCCTAGTGCGCAATTTCAACCTAGCAACAAAGTTCAAAGGATAAAATTTTGGGTTTCTCTTATTGTTCTAGAGGTTCACCACCCTTGCTAGGGTTTCTTGTGAAGAAGGGATAAGTTCTTGTATTCTAGGGTTTCTCTTCATGAATGGTATTGTACTTGAATTGGACCGATTTATTTGAAGAAAAGTTGGCTGGGTTTTCTCCCTATTGGGTTTCCTAGGATAAATTCTTGTGTCTCTTGTGCATGGCTATCTTTCTATGATCCTTTGTTTCCGCTGCGATTTAAGTTGAAATTTCCAGTGTGCAATTCTTCAATGTAAATTGTGGGATGGAATGAATGCCTGAAATCATTGTGAAATAATTGTCAAGATCTAGAAATTAGATAAAATTCAACAGGTTGTAATCACACCTATCAATGCGCGCACACACATATTATACTTATTTTACATATTTTATGGACATATTACATATTTCATCTATATATTACATAATGACTATGTCAATAGCGAATTTTAGGTGTAAAATCTATACAACACTCTTTCACGTACTTAGACAAATTTATGGATTATTGACCTTTGAACTAGCAACCATGGTCTTTTATTTGGCACATCCAGGTACTTAACCAACTTCTTGGATCCTTGGCCTTCGAAATAAATTAATAGTGGATATTATGTGTAAAATATATACAATACCATTTCACGCACATAGCCAACTTCATGGATTCTTGACCTTAACAATAGCAACTTTGGTCTTTTATTTGGTACGTCTAGGTACTTAAGCAACTTATTGGTTTCTTAGCCTTTGATTATCAAAGTAGCCAAAAGTGATCAAGCACATCAAGTGGATACAAAGCCTTTATAGCGTAATTGTTTTTCTCAATAAATTGCACAACAATCTTAGTTTGGAGATCCATTACCCATGGGGTTTCCACTTAGCGCTATTATGTCCTTATTACACTTTTGCCCCATGTTGCTTGTATATGCATTTGTTGATGTGCACACACACATAGCATATATATATATATATATCTCGATCCATTTCAATGTGTCACATGGACATAATACATATTTCATTCACATTACATGATGATTAAGTCAACAAAATGGACATTGAGTGGAAATCCCATACAACACCATTTTTATGCTTTGCCATATTTTTGAATTCTCGGCCTTGAAATGAACAAACTTTGTCTTCTCTTTTGGTTCATCTACATAGTTATCCAACTTCTTGGAATTTTGATGTTCCATCAAACTTGGGGCATTTTCTAGCCCATCTACATAGTCAACTTCTTTTATTCTTGGCCTTCCATCAAAGTTAGGCATCTTTAGTTGGAATGACCTAAAGATGAAAACATGAGAAACTTACTAAACAGCATGCCGTAAATTTCCTCTTAGCATGTGAATGGGTGTTATTTTCAGTGATGATGCATAGGTCACACGTTTTCCATCTTGAACCAAACAAAACACAACCTAGAGTGAAAAGTTGCAATTTTCTAGTTTGTGTAGTTTAATGTTCATATTTTTGGCTCACTCCTCACTAAAACTATTCACATATCTTTGTTTGGAATGTAGATAGCTTCAAAACGATTTCTTTTGCTTCATCTTTCTCTTTGGAACCTCCTAACCTAATGTTGCTAAAACATTGTATAAAAAAATAAATGGCATTTCATGGAGTTGTAATGTTCTTGAAGGCTTAAGTTAAATATTGTGAATTATATGAAAGCTGAAAAACAATGCTTTTAATGAAAACATGCACAAAACTTTAATGACTTCTCAAGAAACCATTTTTTCAAAGCTTGCTATACTGAGGTTTCTTTCAACATGACCAACGAAGAGATATTTAGTTCAAATGTTCGCATTTTTCTTTCTTTCTTTATATATATATATATATATTGGTGCTTGGAATGTACTATGGCTGCAAAAGTCTTGAAGAAAGTTAGCCTTGAGATGACAGTAATTGAATTTAGGGGACATTTTGATGTCTTATGATCTGTAAACCGTGGAAGCTATGCTTCTAGAGAGTGCATCAAAACATATATTAAGTGGAATAAATGTTATGCTATCGGGACTTATATGTTAGTGCCCCAAACAAAGTGTACAATCATTTGTTTTGTTGTTGAATACCGAGTGTATAAATAAAATGGACATGCATGCAAAATATTTATCACTAGAACAAACTAATGACACATCGATTTAGCTTGGAGAAAACTCCAATAGAGAAAAAGCTTCAGCATTAAAATGCATTGTCTTTTTACTGGAGTTTACAATTCTCCGAAACACTCATATAGATCACTGTGCACTTTAAATGAGCTAGATATTTGGTATTACATTCATTCCCACAAAACATTTTAGATCCTCTTTGTACTTTGCTCTCGTGCTGGATTGTTGATCAACATAGTGACGAGAAAGAATTATCTTTCATTGTTGAAAAATTCATTGTGTTGTACACTACCCTTTAATGATTGAAGGATGATGATCCAAAACCCTCTCTCCCTATGCTATTAATGATGAGATAGAGCTAGGTTTGGGGTTTCAATGTATCCTCAAATTCCTTTGGAGTCTTTTAGTTATTTGGGTTTTAGTGAACATGTCGAGCCTAAATTTTTGCTTAGGTGTCTAAATCACTATTTTGGCCCATCATTGGGAAGTTATTCAATATTTTTGGAGTCTTACATGGCTAACTCCACATGTTTGAGTTTGGGATCTTAAGTGGATTCCATTGTGTGCTACAAAAACCTTGCTACCCATGGGGCTTACACTAGCAGTATGGTGGCCTCGTTACCCCTAATCTATGTGGGTTGTAATCACACCTATCAATGCGCATACACACATATTATACTTATTTTCATCCATCTCAAGAAATAATCACATGGGAATTTTACATATTTTATGGACATATTACATATTTCATCTACATATTACATAATCACAAAGTCAATAATGGATATTAGTGTAAAATCTATATAACATCCTTTCATGTACTTAGCCATTTTTTTGAATTCTCGACCTTTGAACTAGAAACCATGCTCTTTTTTTGGCACATCCAGGTACTTAACAAACTTCATGGATTCTTGGCCTTTGAACAAATCAATAGTGGATATTATGTGTAAAGTCTATACAACACCCTTTCATGCACTTAGCCAATTTCATGGATTCTTGGCCTTTGAAATAACAACCTTGGTCTTTTATTGGTACATCTAGGTACATAAGAAACTTATAGGATTCTTACCCTTTGAATATCAAAGTAGTCAATGATGATCAAAGCACATCAAGTCAAATGGACATGATGCCTTTATAGTGTAATTTTTTTTCTCATGAAAACTCCCAACAATCTTAGTTTGGAGATCCATTATCCACGAGGTTTCCACTTAGGGCTATTATGTCCTTATTAAACTTTCCCCATATGGGTTGTATATGCATTTGTTGATGTGCACACACACACACACACACACACTATATATATATATATATATAGTTTGTTCATTTGAAGGTCAAGAATTAAAAAAATGGCGAATCATACAAAAGGGTGTTGTATGGGATTTCCACTAAATGTCCATTTTGTTGACTTAATGATCATGTAATGTTATTGAAGTATGTAAGATGTCCATGTGATACATTGAAATGGAGAGAGAGAGAGAGAGAGAGAGAGAGAGAGAGAGATATTTCCTTTTAACTAAGGAAACATTTTCCTAGGGGTTAAAAATGATATGGTTTGATCTCTCAGGACTGGGAGGGGACTCAAATGGATTCATAATGTGTGGATTTCAAGGATGTTGTTCAATAACTTTATGGGGCTTTCTATATGGATTTAGAATTTTGGATCCTTTAGTGCTCCAAATGGGTACGTGACAATGGACATCTCGAACCCTATCCTGAAACACCTGGCACCCTGTCAGACCCTAATTATGGAATGAAGGATGAAGTTTTATCTTCCTTGTAGGATGGCAATATTCTTGATAGTGAGGAAAGTACTCTTCACGCCTCTTCTTCCCAAAATCCCATTGAAGCTAGGTATTGCTTGGATAAACATGTGGCAGTAAGTTCTTGTGCAAATTCTCAAAAGGTGGTGAATGAGTTTTCACAGGAAGTTGGGGTCAAAGGCCTAAGAGGAATCCAAATCTCTCTTCACATATCTAGCCTAAAGAATTGATATATTAAGATGAGGAATGATAAGGCTAGGATGGTTGTATGGAAGGACATCAAAGTAGAGGAGGTTCCTGATTATCTAGGAAACACAACCTAGGGGCGCTTTTGCAAGAAGAGAGTGCGTCCAGAGCCTTTGAAGGCTTGGTTGGAAGAGAATTGGGTCCCCTACCTAGGATATTTACCAAGATTTCATGTGTTGACCAGAGGGTGTGTAACACCCCGATTTTGACACCGTTACCTTAAACATGTAAATGATGTAAAAATCGTTATAAAAATCGTGGTGAGGAGCTCAACGCCAAGGACCTGCCATCGATTTAGCGTTTTATGTATTGGAAATTAAAAATCGATGCATATGGTTTGCATGCTAGCCAGGCATAATAGAAATTACAAATATCATGTAAATATGTATTTTCATAAAATACCCACAACTAGCTATGCAATGCAACAAGAGTACGGGGGCATGATTTTTACAAGGAATAGGGAGGGAAAATATTCAAACCCTTGAGCCAATAGTTTCAAGCCAAGTTTCAATGAGAGAACCCATAAACCATCAACTACCCATTTTGAATTTTGTACCCAATCATTTATTTCTTCCAAGATTTGGTTGAGGTAGTTATTGTTTTGGGGAAATGGAGAGTATGGATGTCCCAATTTCGTGTATGGAAAAGCCATCAATTTTGAAAATCGTGTTTGGCTTCTTGGGCAAGAAAACACCCATGAAATTGCTTCCCAAGCCATTATTCAGGAATTGGTTTTTCTCTCTCATGCATTCTGAGCTTGCTGGGCATTTTCCTCCATGTTTTTGCTGAGAATTCCCTCATTTTCCATAGCTGGGAAGTCGTTTTTATGTTGCAGAATGACTAGGAGGAAGGGAGTCACGATTTGGGGGTCCATAGAGGCTGTTTCTTCCCCTTGAATGCCCATATAACTGTGTAAGATCGATTTTGTTCACCAAGGGTTGATTTCCCCTGTAATAATATGTTTTTGGGTGCCCACGATTTTGGAACACTCATGGAAACCATGTTTTGTGAATCCCATAGTTAAAAACGTTTTGATATACCCAACAAATGTGCTTGCTGTGTGTGGGAGAGAATGCTATGGGTTTATTTATGTGTATCCATTGTTTTGGCTTGAAATTGGGTGTAAGCCACCAGGAGTAGAAGAGGAATCATAATTGGCTTGATAAATCTAGTGAAGAGTGTAACCTCACTAAAGATGACGGGGCTTTGGATACTTTTCTATGCACACCTTGAAGAGCACTAGAAGGGAAGGTATGGCACGAGGGACTGTGGAGCAGTGAAGGGAATACTTACTTGTGTTGTGTGTGTGGGTATTGTGGGTACCAAGCTTGATGAATCTTGTGGAGGTGCCAACAGTTCTGTAGATGAGATCACTAGCTTAACAATTGTCCCTTTCTACTGCCTTAACAACTTGATAAACCCAACTGTGGAATGGATTGGATGTGATGTGTTAAGTACTTGGATATGTGTGAGTCTGTTGTTCCCTTTTTCCTTGTGGTAATCATGCGCAACTCGGGGGTGGTGGTTGTGTTGAGAGATTGATGAGCACAACTGACCTATGGTTGGGTGGAACGTTGCAGTTGCATAGCTAGTTGTTTGGGAAAACTCATTTCAAGATAAGTACTTTCTTGTATTTCCATTATGCAATGTTTCTTCTATCGAGGACTGTTATGATTATGCAAGTAAATGCATGATAGATGTGTGTAGTAGTATTTATTCCACTGTGTCAAATTTGATTATGCATATGCACACATATGTATTTTGTTTGCTATGAATTTGTGAATAATAATGGAGCTAGAGTTTTGCAAAAGCATAGAATTTTAGTAATGTTCCATTCCTAGAGTGAGATTGATGGAAGGGGATGTGATAGGGTGGCTATGTTTTATTTTCAAAAGCAAAGAGGATATGGTCTCCATACTTGGTTGAAATTGTATATGGGGGTCCTTGGGCTTGGTTTTTCAAGAATGGGGGGTGAATTTTGACCCTCATAGGGAATCCATCTCTTTGTAGCTGGCATGGGATATCCTCCTAGGTCTCCCCATATTTTTCTAGTAGAAAGAGATCCTCGAGTCCATTGGAAACCAAATCGGTCATTTTATCAAGATCAAGGATTATTGGCATTTGAAACCAGATCATTGATGGGCCCGGATCTTAGTCGAGGTTGGTATAAAGGAAAATATTTTGGAAGAGAAGGAGCTCATTAGTGGGAATTCCTTGTGGGTTTAGAAAATTGAATTTTGGAAGCTTCCCTTCAGGTGCTTTAGGTGTCATGTCGTGGGCCACATGTATACACACTGTCTTATGGATTCTAGACAAGGCCCCTCCCATAAAAACCTTTGGCGGACCAAAGTATCTCATCCAAAAGTGAAGGAAATCCAACCTATTCATGATGATGTTTGAAATGCAGTGAAAGAGATCCAAATCGACTCTCCAGGTCCACGAGATCTACACAGATAGGAAGTTTCCTTCAGTTCAAGGGAAATTAAGGATACTTACAAGAGTAAGTTTCTCCCTTCTCCTTCTCTTTTTTCTTCTATGGAAAAATCATCCAGGCTATGTCAGTTGAGGATGGGTCTCCCCTTGGTGGGATACAAACCCCTTGATTATCCCACTCAATCTCCTTTCTTTTCCCCCATGAAGAATTCTCAACCTCTATCTCTTCTCTTCTTGAGGTACTTTCTGAAAGTTCTCTTTCTCTGTAGGTAAAGGTCATAAATTCTTCAAGTAATATGGAAGTCTCTCCCTCTAGTGACTTGTCACGACCCCATCAATCATTATGACCATATAAGGGGGTAATTAAAAATTTACAGTTTCTAATTTTTGTCCTATGGTCCATAATATGAATTCGTAAATAAGAAATGTATGTGCAAATGCATAAATGAAAAAAAGTGGAAACAAAACTTCATCAACACATACTTCATGCATAAACAAGCATAATTAGCACATGAAGAAAATAAAATCATTCCACATTCATATACAAGAGAATACTTATATTTTTACATAGAATATCCAAGCAAATAGCCGTGTAAGAGAGATATTCCACCCAACCTTAGGTATCAACTATATATACCACCCCCAAGACGGGATATGAGGCCACCAGGGTGAAGGAAAACTCCTATATCCTTCTCTCTCTCATCCCACAACCCATTTTCTCTCATGCTTAGCCAAATTAACCACCTCTGAGCATTTACAAGTTTCTCACTCAACCATCCTAGCCATGGAACTCTTTTATACTTCCCCACCCAACACAATAAATTAATTTTCCTTCAATGCTCCATAGTTCCCTTAGGAAATCTTATTGGGGAACCTTTTAACCTTGAACTATAGAACATAAAAGATAGAACAAAAGGGAACAATATTCCAAGAAGAGAGGTGGTGTCTAAAGACGACGTTATAACACTTAAGCATAGGGAATTATGATAAGAACATCACAATGCATGTTGAGCATTAAAGACATCTCAAATCACTCATAACACATCTCATAGGGTTTTCCTTTTATAGCTTCCAGATCTATCAAACTCCCTGAAAGTCAGGAAGATCTGGTCCAAAAAGAGGGGTCGTTGGTCCTAAATGTTTCCACAAAATACACAACATCCCATAGTTTAGTTGGATTTTGTAGTCACGGCAACCATGTTTGTTCCAACCATCCATTCGTTTGTTCAACCGTCTGTACAGTCACTTTGTCGACTTTCCTAGATGGGACTCTAGTCGAACGCTCTGATAGTCAGCTATTGTATAACGATTGATTGTATCCAGAAGATCCATAGGTTTGATGGACCATCAAGACAATAGGTTCCAACACCTACCCATCATCACAATGCTCTGGATATTCAGGAGGTGATATTACTTGCTCTAAACACCCCCCCCATAATTGCAGCTTCCTGAAACCCAATCATAGCTCGAATTTGTACAAACTTAGCTTCTGGTAATGGATTCATGAATATATTAGAAACTTGATCATATGTCCTACAATAAACAAGTGAGACAACATTTGCTTGTACCAACTATCTCAAATAATGAACATGAAGTTAAACATGCTTCATTTTTCTATGAGCAACAGGATTATCAACAACTTGAATAGAACCCTGATTATCATAGTAAATAATAGTGGAGGCATGAACAGGAATTCCAACTCATTAATAAGCTGATGAATCCAAACTGCCTCTATACCTGCATTGGAAGCACCATGATACTAGGCTTAAGTAGTATAAAGTGAGACTACCTTTTATTTCTTACATGACTAGACCAAGGGTCCAAAATTAAATTGGAACACATATCCAGAAGTAGACTTGCAGTTGTCAATGTCGCCACCCCAGTTGGAATAAATGTATCCAACTAGTGGTTCTGTACTACAACAATACTTAATACCATATTGATAAGTTCCCTTAATGTAGCGAAAAATTCTCTTTTCAACCTTCCAGTGGCTTTCTAGCAGATCCTGCATGTATTGGGAAACCACACTAAGAGAAAAGGAAAGGTTCGGTCGACTATGCGTCAAATAAATTAGGCTACCGACCAATTATCAATAAAGAGTGGCGTCAACTAGGGGAGAGTTACAGTCTTTCGACAACTTCACACCCGACTGATAAGGTGTAGCACATGAATTATAGTCATCTATCTTGAACCGTTTCAAAAGATCCAAGGCATATTTTGGTTGAGAAACAAAGATACCATCATCCATATGAAGAAATTGAATTCCAAGAAAGAAATGCAAAATACCAAGTTCAGTCATCTCAACGGTATCTATAATTTGTTTCTTCAAACCCAAAATGAGATTGAATTTATTACCATTCATGATTAAATCATCAACATATAATGCCACAATTAAAGTATCACCATGAACATGTAATAAATAAATATTGTGATCGGATTCACAACGTTTGAAGCCAATATTGACAAAGAAATGATCAATATTCTCATACCAAACATGAGTTGCCTACTTCAGACCATACGACGATTTCTTCAGTCGAAAAATAAGACCAAAATCTATCACAAAACCATGAGATTTCTCCATATAGATTCTTTAGTGAGATCACCATGAAGAAAGACGCTTTTAACATCCATTTGATGAAGTTCCCACCCAAAACGAGCAACAAGGAAATGATTAGCTGGACATAAATAATCTTTTCAACAAGGGAAAATTTTTCAATGTAGTCGATGCCTTCTTGCTGAGAGAAGCCTTTGGCGAACAAACAAGTCTTATGGCGTTCAACAACATTGTCAGAGGTAAACTTAGTCTTATAGACCCATTGACACTTCATCAAATTATTCCCTTGTGATCGGGGAACATGATCCCACATCTGATTCTTCTTCAAGGAGTTAATTTCAACAATCATAACAGTTTCCCACTCTGGCACAACTTTATCAACAACATACATATCATGGTCACAGGTGTCAAGAACACGCGCCGTCAAGGAAACATTGCCACACTGTTTCTAACTGTGAGTCTGTAAACTAATACTAGCATCGCCAGCATCCGATCCAACAAATTCAATCATCTTAACATTCCACCGAGGTAAGAAACTTGGGGATGATTTGGGGTGACTATCCTCAGTCATGTGAGTTAGGGAAGTCAGACTGTCGATTTCAGCTGTCATAGTAGATTGATTACTAGTTGATTTAGGGGCATAATTCATTTTTTCTGGCCATGAATCCAATTACGGGCATAATCGATATCACAGGGGCTTCACTAGAAGGTAATATAATACCACATTCATTCATATTGCGGTATTAAATATTCATGAAAACCTAAAAATTATATTGCTTATATATTAAGGGGCAAAGGGTTTTTTCTCTTTAATGTAACAATACAAAAATAATTTGGGGTCTTTTTTATATGGGCGGGATGACAAATATCCGCCAAATGGAGATGGCGGGATCACAATTGGATGAGAAATTGGGTTGAGGCAAGGCTCGGGCTTACTAGTACGTAGGGAAATCGCGTCTTGAGGCATTCTTGAGGCCATGGGGTTTCGTGGTGAATTGGGTTTCTAGTTAATCATAGTCGAGAGACAGTGGTCATTGACAACCAATTGTTACCAATAGCACTCAGCCAGTTGTTACTAATAGCCTTGGGAGGCTCTAAGCCTCCAGGGCCTGTTATAGGCCCTCGATAGGCCTTGGGGGCTTGAATACCCAACCACTCATGCCTATTACAGGCCTTGGGAGGTTTAGTCAGCCTCCTAGAGCTTGTTACAGGCCCTGGGGGCTTGGATACCTAGCCCACAACAGGCTTAGTCAGCGATTGGGGAACTGTAACATGTAATCTAAATGTTGTACTATGTGCAATGGCTCTAGTGACATACAAGAAGTGATCTCCTATCTCTTCATTAGACCATTAGATGTTGCAAATCATAATGATATGTGCTTGAGTAATTGCATTGTGGGTGAAGTAATGTGCATCCACAATATACATCGAAAAAAGCAAGGTGCATTATAGAATGCATGTGGGGTCATAAGAGGGGTATCATATCAATATAATAGGTAGAAATATAAAGGGGTATAAAAAATGTTAATGAAAAAATTGATACATACAATATCTAGTGAGAACATGGGTTTTTAAAAATTGGGAACGCATATTGGGAGGGGGTTAAAAAAATGATTTTGGAAGGTATTTCCCAATATTTAGTGAAATTTAGGGTATTGTTTCATATGCCACGAACGAACGTGCTATGATAGCGGTTTATTGAGTGAAGCTCCCGTGGTCGATTTAGATTCTTCAAGAATGTCAATCAAATCATTGTTCAATGGACCAGACTGAGAGGAGGAATTCAATAACTTATTACTTGAAGTCGTCTTGTCGAATATCACACTTCTTCTTAAGATGATATGATGTTTGATAGGATGAAACAATCTATAGGCTTTTGAATCATCGGAGTATCCCATTATGATGCAAGCATGAGTCTTTTCATCTAACTTCTTTATGCAATTATCACTGATATGCACCCAAGATACACATCCAAAGGTTTTGAGGTGTATGGTAGAGGGTTTCTGTCCATTCCACTTCTCAACAGGATTCATGTCAGTGTCTGCTTTGGTTGGAACTAGGTTTAGGATATAATTGGAGTAGTAAAAAACTTCTTCCCAAAACATTGTTGGAATATATTTGGTCTGTAGTAGGCACCTGACCATTTCTACCAAAGTCTGATTCTTCCTTTATGTAACACCATTCCGCTGAGGGGTGTAAGGGATAGATCTCTGCCAAGAAATACCATTTTGTGAGAGATACTCTTCAAACTCTTGACTCACATATTCACTACCATTCTTTTATCTCAAACATTTAATTGGTCGACCACACTGCTTCTCATCCAATGCTCTAAATTACTTGAATTTTTAAAAAACTTGACTCTTATTATTCAAGAAATATACCCATGTAAATCTAGAGAAATCATCAAGAAAGTTCAAATTATATTTCACACCTGCTAATGAGGATTTGTTTATGCAATAGATATCATTGTGAACAAGGTCCAGTTGATTCCGTGCTCACCAAGATTTCATTGAATCAAAGGGTGCCTGGTGATGCTTTCCAAGCATACATCCCCTGCAAACTCCATCAGGTGGAATAGTCTTTGGGATACCAGTAACCATGTTGTGAGTTACCATTGTATTCAAACTTAAGAAGTTTAGATGTCCAAGTTGTTCATGCCAAATTTGACTTTTGACATCAATTTGATAAATGAGTGCAGTTGGTCTAGTTGTACGGGAAACATTTACAGGAGGATCACATACCTTATAAAGTCCATATTTTGGATCCAAATATCCTGAAGCAACAATTCCCCTCCCAAGCCTTAGATCATTTACAATAAAGCGGTTCAACCAAAACTCAACAATCTTCCTTGTCTTTGTTAGTTGGGAAATCGACAACAGGTTTTCACTCAAACTAGGTACATGATAGACGTTGGATATGAGACCATGCTAACATTCAACATCACCGTTTCCAACAATAGTGAGAGCGTAATCATCAACAACATAGATATTTTGTTCAGGATATCCACTTAAGGATGAGAACAAAGAATCATCCTTGGCCATATGATGAGTACATCTAGAGTCGACTATCCATTCGGTATGATTAGTGCGTGAATGTAATTCTTGGGAAGTGCTAACATAGAAGGTATAATTTTCAGCAGGTCGATTGGTAAACTATCCAGTTGATGCACTATCCTAAGGATACTTGACCTTGCCTTCTAAATCCTTCATCTTTTTCTAGCAATTCTTCTCGACATGTCCCACCTTTGCACAATATCGATAGGTCTTCTTTCGATCCTTCTTCATCGATGTTGACTCGTTAGACTTCCCCTTAGTAGGTTGGTTGATACATTCTGGTCGATGCTATTGTCAACCATGTTCTTTAAGATGTGTCTTGACCTCGATTTTCAACAAGTGAGCTTGGTGTTTTCTACCAAGATTCCCTTCTTCAAGTAACTTTTGTTGGTCCCTGATCAACAAATCACAAAAAGTATCAAAAGTAAAATCCTTATCATCTTGCTTATGTGACATTCAGTTGGCGCAAAATGAGGAACATAAAATATCATATGGTGTCTTAAAATCATTAGAACACGCTCAATGAGTTGACAATCTTTTTTTGGAAAATCCTTGCCACATTTGCCCAATTTCAGTTGATTAATCTCCATGGTACAATCTAGATAGTCCTCGATCTGATCAAAGGAAATAGGTTCTAGAGAGATCAACTCTTTCTCTGTCTGCATAAATTCTCCTTCATTTGTCTTGTTGAACAGAGTCTTCATCTTATTCCAGATGGTATTAGGACAATTGATCCTACTTTTATGAAAACAATTCTCTCTTGAAATGTAGGTCGTGATAACACCCACAACTTCGTCCTTTTTAACATCGATGGTAAACTTAACATTGACATCCATTGGGTAAGCAATAACAATCTTCACGAACTGCCACAATCCTTTTCTCTTCAACAAGGTCTCCATATATGTAGCCCATATTGGATAATTGTGTCCATTAAGAACAATAGGTTCTATCCTATGAGTCATCCTTCTAATCAAATAGGTTTGATCAAAATTCAAGAAGAGGTATCAATCAACAAATCATCAATCCAGAGTCAATAAACCCTTGATCTGATAGAAAATCACAATGCATGTTGAGCATGAAAAACATCTCAAATCACTTATAACACAACCCATAGGGTTGTCATTTTATAACTTCCATATCTAACAAAATCCCTAAAAGTAAGGAATATCTGGTCCACAAAGAAATTTTGTTGGTCCTAATTATTTCCACAAAATCCATAATGTCCAATAGTTTAGTTGGTTGTTGTATTCGTGCTAACCACGGTTGTTCCAACCATCTAGTCATTTGTTCAACTGGATGTATAGTCACTCCACTGACTTTCCTAGTCAGTACTCCAGTCGAATGCTCCACTAGTCACTTGTCGTATAATGACTGATTGTCTCCCGAAGATCCATAGGTGTGATGAACAATTAATACCATAGGTTCCAACAAATCCAACCCTTACAATGCTTACTGGTGTGTGAAGAAAGAGTCCAGCCTGTTGTATGTTGTTGAAGAACCTCTTGTAACATTAATTCATGGCTTCTCAAGCATTCAAGAGCAACAAAACTCAATGGGTAATGGTTCCTATCTTTCCTAGCCTCTATGCTCATCTACAAGCATATATTTGATCTAATGTTTGCAATTCCCTATTCACAATTTCAATTTCTAGTTATTTTTCAGTTTGGTAATGGTAATGGAAATGGAATAAATATTAAGAGTCAAATTCTTCCCGTGTAAAATATGTTGTAAAATTCCGCTTGAGAAAAAATGGATGATAGGTTCCAAAGGAGATGATAGAATGGTGAAAAAGATATCTGACATAAATTCTAATTATAGAGGAGAGGAATCTTACAATATTCATAGAAGTATATTCATCCCCTACTTCCATAACTACATGGGAATAATTCCCCCACCAACCTCACAAATGCATTCAATAATTGGATTTAATATTCAAATTGAAGTAATTGGATCATTTAATGTAGATGTCAACAAATAGATGAGTTCTAATGTTGAAAATTGGAAATAGAGGATTTAATATCTCATAGGAACCCTTTCCTCTTCCCCTCTAGTCGAATCATAATCCTTCCAGTACTCTTTACACAACCATCTTGGACCATTTTATTATTTTTAAAACAAAACATTTACATAGATTTTCAGTTAGCATGAAAAGCCAACCACATGGTCTATATAGAAATTTTACATTGTACATGCCTAACCATTCACTAGTCGGGCCTTGGCCTTAAGCTCTACACTTGGAATCCATACTATCATATTTACATCATTTACATCATTTGATTTGATAAATTCCAATTCAAAACTGGGGGTGTTACAATCTCCTCGTCCTTGGAATAACACCTTCCTTGATGTTTCCTCAAAATCATAGAAAAATGGACATGCCTCTCTCATGGCATCCTCTAGTTCCCATGTAGCCTCATAGGGACCAAATTGCTTCCATTGCATATTTACCTATCAAATGGCTTAGTTCCATATCAATATTACCTTCTTGTCAAGGATGCATAGTGGCTTTGTTTGGAACTCTCCCTTGGGATCCACTTGGATCAGATCTCGATAAATCACATGGTTAGGATCATGTACATATTTCTTAAGTAAAGAAACTTGAAAAAATTATGAGATCTCTTGTTAGCATGCAATGCAATTCTATATACAACCATCCTTTTCCTCTCAATCACTTCAAGTGGCCCACAATATTTTGGTGGTATCTTGGATACCTCCCAAGATTCAAGGAACTCTTTCTTGGTCTCACTCCGAGGTGAACATGATCCCCAACATTGAATTCCCTATGCACTCGATTCTTATATGTATATATTTTCTATCTATTTTAGGCCACCTTTAAATTCTACGTAATCTTTGCAACCTCTTGTTCGATTTCCTTAAGCATTTATGGTCTAAGCATAATTCTGTTCATTGGATTATCCCAACTCACTGGCATACTACACCTTTTGCCATAAAAATATTCAAATGGACTCATTCCCAACTGTAAGGTGCCATATTGGGCACATAGGAAATTAAGTACAATGAAGACAAAAGATAGGCATGAAATCACTTTAAATCTCATTAGTAATGTACATATTTATACAATGAGATGACCATTGGGTTCAACTTCCCAAGTGGTCTCTTGAACTCCCGAGTGACTCTTTGTATACCCTCAATGAATTATGGTCTTCTTTGCACGTGAATGGTGCAAAATAATCCTAACAACAAGGATTAGGATCCAACAAATCCCCCCTTAATCCGAAGGGTGTATATGAGTCCAAGAAAAAGAAGAGAGCTGAATAGATGGAAGTGGACAAATACCACCTGCTAAACATTTCCAACTTGAAAATCCTTTACTAAGAAGGTTAGCTAGAATCTTGCATTGTCTTCTGCTAAATACAAGTGCTCTCTGAAAGGATGGTTTTGGCTGACCATAAGCCGAAAGGGGCTAGCAGAAGATGAAATCTTCTTCTATGTGTGTGGTTTAAGGATGACCACAAACTCTCGAACTTGGCGCAAATGATCATATTTTATTTGGAACTTGGATCGAAGGCTTAGAGGTTCTATATGAAGTGGTGGTTTTAGGCTGACCACAAACCAACTGGAGAGCTGAAAATAGGAAGTGAACAACTACCACTTGTTGAACATTTCCAGCTTGACAATATTTTTCCAAGTAATTTAGCTAGAAGTTTGCATTGGATTCTGCTAATATAAGGTGCTCTTGATACCAGTGGTTTTAGGATGATCACCAACTTTGGAGCTTAGTCGAACATAGCTCTTCACAAGCTCTCTTATTCCGGCTTGCTTGTATTCACTTGCTTGTTACTAATGGTCTTCACTCCTCCTTGTCAGGAACAATGTGAGGAGAGGAGAGTCTCATGGTGTCACAAATAAATACAAAACACATGAGTTCTCTGTGTCATGTATATCTTATGTCTTTAGAATACATGCATCTCAGAATCAAGCATCTATGAATTTGGTGGTATTCCAAACTCCCTGTGGCTCAAGCTCGCTTGATGTGACTTACTTGAGGAAGGTTGTGAGTGTTTGTTGTCATAGGGACAAGGATTCAAAACTTGAAGCTTGACATCATGTTCCCCCCTGTTAGGTACACAGTTGCAAGTTACATTTATGATTGTTGAATTGAGAATATGCTATACCTGAATGATGTAAGACTTTTCTTCTTTTGGAGCAGCTGCAGAAACAAGCTATAAACTTGCTTGGATCCTTCAAGCAGACACACCAAACTGATCTAAAATATTCTATGCAAGATCACTTCTGTCAATTAGCTGCAACTTATCTTCACAAAGATGTAGGATAACTGATGGCTAGAAAAAGAGCTATCAGTATTGGAAAATTCATTTCAAGAAGTCATGTGCACTATGTAGGTCTGCATGCACATTCTACAACACCGTTATACAAATTCAATTTTGCAGCAGTTTTTAGTTCTGTAGCATTCTTAAGTTTTTTCTGTACTGTCATTAAAACAATTCTTCAACAATTCTGCATCTGTTAAAAATTCTGCAGTAGCACATGATTTTGTATCAATACAATTTTGCAGCATACACAAATAAAATGAAACCTTTTCAATGCAATCTACAGGTGATATTTTGCAAGAGAGTCAGTCCAAATCTTCTCTGCAAAACTTTCACTGAACAATTTATGCAATAGGTGCTTCTCTCAATATAAATCTCAACACAAAAGACTGCTTTTCAAGTTTCAATGCTTTCAAATCTCCATTGACAATATAAGAATAAAATTTCAATAACTCGTGCAAACTGTCGTAGCTGTGCTCTTCAATGAGATTGCTGTAGGTTGTATGAAATATTTTCACACACTGATATATATCTGCAACCACTGTTTTATTTCTTCAACAAAACCCTGAAACTCTTAAGCATTTACTTTCTCAAAAAAAGAGAGGATGACTGCAAGGATCAAACCATCTTAGATGAAATCATTCTCAGACCTTCTTTACACTATCACAGGTCACATTTGGAAGCCAATATTCAAAGGTGTATTGTAGAGTTAAACAAAAACTACAAAAAACTTAACATGATACCTTTCCGTGAAAGGTGAAGAGAGAGTGCACGCCAAGGAAAGAAACTGCAACTTAGCCTTTAGTTAAAATTCATTATCCTCAACTCTAGTCGTGTCTCCTTATGATGCAAAGATGGATTGCTGCCGATTCACACATGGAAAGTGGAAAGTATTAGGGTTTGGTTTCTTTGTCATTCTCATTCTCCACTACCGAGACTCCACTTATTATGTCGCAGCAATCTTGATAGCATTGCAAACTTCAATGCACCATGCCCTCGGTCATCTTGTTGGAGAATGAAACTTCAGGTCTTCAAGGGAGAGATCACACACACCCAAATAGTAAGGGCACAACTCTCATCGAAGGAGAGGTCAATCTCACGGTTTCAACTCTTCACGGTGGGAAAGAGAGCAGTCTTCAAATTCGAATGGAGTACGCATCATACAAATGAGTTCATTGTTGAAAAATTAGGGTTCTGTTGTGTGACTCAAATGAGGTCGTAAAATACCACATATTGACATCAACACAACCCCAAAAAATTGAGATTCTAGAGAGAGACAAAAATTACTGTGACATCTATGCAGCTCCACGATGGTAGTACGTAGTTTCAGTCTTCACCAAAGAGCCTTCAATGTCAAAGAAGTCGCAACTCTTTTTCCAATGAGGTTAGAGGTCGTAGTTTCTAGTTTCTACAAGATGAGGTCATAGCACTTCCATGTTGAAGGACGTAGCTCATTCAGGGAGTGGAGTGATTCCATCTCTTTTCTAGAACAATTTTATAGTCTCCATGATGAATAAGAGGGAGAAAATCTTCAAATGTGTTCTTACCACCTAGATAAGAAACCCACAGCTTCCAGACTTCACAAATAAAATAAGACCATCAAATGAAGTTGCAACAAAAAAAGTTCTCGCAGCTCTGGACTTCGACCATAGCATTCAAACCTTTACATCATGGGTTTCTTCACATTTTCATGCAGAAGGAGAGAAACTTCATGTTGTCACATGAGAGAGCCTTCATGTTTTCCACACAACACCAGAAACACGCACTTGGAGAGATACACACAACTCCCAATTGTAAACGTAAACTCAACGAAGCAATGGATCCGACATGCTGCTCCACACTCCAACACATAGGTTGAATACGTGAAATATTCAACGAAGTAGCACTCCAATGTAGATATGGAATTTATACAGCTCGACAATGATCTCTTCATGCCACATTTTTCCATGGTGGTCTCCTCACACGAGAGAGAGCTCCACGTTCTGGATTTAGAGTTAACAATACAACTTCACTTGTAGCAATGAAAAAATGCATCTCTTTACACAGGTTTCCATGCTCAGAGTGGAAATGCGTTAGGGTTCACCAATGTAGTAGCTCTAAAGGGCATCTCCAGGTCAAATCTAGGCAGAGATAATTATCAACAACAATGCACCATCGAGCAGAAATTAGGGTTTGACTGCACCAAATTTCACAAATGAGAATTTAACCATGGTATTCTTTAAGATGGTCTCTTCACAGTTGTGAGTTATCTCCTCCATGAGATTTCGAAGTCCACTTCTAAGTGTGACTCCTCCGTAATCCTCTCTCATTGTATTTTATACGGAAATTTCATATTGACCAGACTATTGTGCCGATTAAAGCCATAGTAGCCATGAGCTACGTAGGTTGACAAGGAATGATTGATACGCAAAGGATAATTACATGATATTTCTCTGAATCATGGGTGGAGGCGCAAAATAGATAATGGTATATAAATCCTCGGCAGTGGTTGAAGGCACCTAAAGATAACCTTTTGCAACATCTGCATGTTAGATTGAAGAATAACAATTGGCATAGGAGCAATAAATAACACGAGTAGAGATTCGCCTCCACAATGGTATCTTCGAGGTGCTGAATAGGCACATTTACTGTTGACTATGAGCCGTTACACCATCTAAACGTTGATATAATCATGCAAATAGTTGGAAGTATAACAGTTAAGACGTCGTATTGGCACTACAATCGACAGGAATATCAAGGCGTGCAGACACACTCACGCTTAGAGAAGAGGAACCGATTGATTTCTAACAGAGAGTGTTTATTTTTATTTTGATTTTTTATTTGGAAGATAACAAGACTGAAGAGGGAGCATAATTAAGATAAAATGTCTGCTCACATAATCACATAAATGGCAGACTGTCAAGCACGAAAACGCAGAGAGAATTCAAAATACAAAATTAGGGTGTTTGCAGCACATAGAGAAACATTAAATGTTCCGAGGAGAAACGCCGGTATCGGAAGAATTATTGAAATTCAGAGGATGGCACTGGCATACTGGTGAGAAATTAATATTCCTTACAACGATTAATTTCCAGGACTGAGCATAATGCATGCAAACTAAAACGTACCAGGTAGAATTACAGAGATAAACACTTCTGAAATATGGATTGGTAGGGACAAAGTATAAATGTAAGCTGCGGGATGCTACGGAATAGAAAGTAGGTTAGGAGAACCGCATAATTCAGGGCACAAGTTTGAGGCTCACAAGAGCTCTGATACCACTGTAAGGTGCCACATTGGGCACATAGACAATTAAGTGCAATGAAGACAAAAGATAGGTGTTAAAGGGTTTTAAATCTCATTAATAATGTACATATTTATACAATGAGATGACCATTGGGTTCAAATTCCCAAGTGGTCTCTTGGACTCCCGAGTGACTCTTGGTCTACTCTCAATGACTTATGGTCTTCTTTGCACGTGAATGGTGCACAATAATACTAACACCAAGGATTAGGCTCCAACACCAACAATGTTTGTTTCCCATTGTTATATTCAAACTATATCAAATGTAGATAATATTCCCACTTGGATGGTTTTTCCATCACATACATGCTAAGCATGTCTTCAATCACATGATTTACTCTGGTTTGTGGATGGTAGGTAGTACTAAAGTTCAGTTGTATACCCAAATCCGCAAAAAGTATTTTCCAAAAGTTAAAGGTATATTTTGTTTCTCGGTCAAGTACAGTTGGTTTGGTGGTTTGGGTAACCCATGCAATTTGAATACTTATTTCATGAATATTCTAGCTACCTCCTCACCCTTGTTAGTAGATTTAACTGGAATAAAATGTGCCGCATTAGACAATTTATCCACCACAACCATGATGGAATCATGATTTCTTGAAGTAGTTGGTAATCCGATAATAACATCCATAGTTACGACTTCCCATTTCCATTTTGTAATTGGAAAATGTTGCAATAAACCTGTCGGGTGTTTATGTTCAACCTTTAGTTGTTGACATTTCATACATCTAGAAATGTACTCAGCAATGTTTTTCTTCATCCATGACCAAAATTATTGCTTCCTTGTTGTAGCAACTGTTTTCTGGTATCCTAGGTGAATGGAATATGGCATTTCATGGATTTCATCCATAATAATTTTCCCCAAATATGCAACATTAGGAATAGACATGTAAAATCCTAATCACAGTAGGATCTAGCTACTATAGATGCCTCACAGATGAAAGATTTAACTATTTGTGCAATATATGTGTATAAACAAGTATGGAAAAACGAATGATAAAAAACCAGCATAAATGATCAAATATCAGAACAAATGATCAAATTACAGAACAAATGATAAAAAATCAGGATACACAAATGATCAAATTACAGAACAAATGATAAAAAATCAGGATACACAAATGATCAAATATATGATTCTATTTAAAACAGTCCAATGTGACAATGAGTTTGGATAATCCCTATATAGAAATAGGAATAAATAGGATGCACTTGGAGTGTCCACACTTAGCTAGCTTAGATTTATCCCCAACCCACCCTAGGTTGACCAAATGGTTCCAAAATATCCCAAATATGTCCAGATTGTGCATGTGAATGTTGGGTGAGCATGGGAGACCAAAATAGTGTTCACACATGTGTAGGAGATGGTTGGTTGGAAGTTAGGTAGGCTAGGGTAGGCCAAAATATCCAAAAGAGGGGCAACTGACTAGGTTCAATGCATGTGCGCCTATGGTCAAACCCAGATCCATAAAACATGGAAGGAAGGTGCCTTAGACATGATGGTGGTAATAAATGCATGTAGGAGAGCACCCAAAAGCTAGTTTGACCACCCTTGGCCCATACATTGTTATCTAGTTCACACTTGCCCAAACAAGTTCTCACCAACTTATAACAACTTCCTAACAACCTAGGGATGTAATTATTAACTAGCATAGATCCATCTTAAACCCGTATCTATCAAGCACCGAGGGATCCAATTTCTTGAGTTGTATTTCTTTTTTTAAATTTAAACTCAAAAAATTTAATCTCTCTTTATTGATAGATCCGGGTTTAAGTTTTAAGTTTTTATTTTATAAATTAACATCTATTTTTTAATTACTTTTCATAATATTTTATTTTATGAACCAACATGGATTTTTTTTTAAATACTTTCCATATTTTTTTATTTTATGAGTCAACATGAATTTTTTAAATTATTTTGTTACAAACGTTATTTTGTTACAAATGTTACATCACGTTACAACATCTCCCCCATACTGGGCTGTAGAGCACCTCGTTTCACTCGGTGCAACCAGTTTAACACCTAATAATCATTAATTAATTAATGATTAAGGTACTAAGGTATAATATTGCTCTAACACCCGCCCATAAGCTAGACTTAGTGGATTATAAAAAATAAGGTCTTGGCAACTAAGGCTCAAGTCACCTTTTACAACATAAAAATTTATTTGTCCATGTAACCAAGGAAAGAAGGAAAACCACATGGGAAATGAAACCTCCCCTCTAAAATGGACATGAAGCACACCAAAGTTAAACTTCTCCAAAACTCAAGTAGGTGTGAACTTGATTATATGTTTGGAGGAACCTTCTTCTTTGGAAGAAGAGATTGTTGCTTAACTAGATCAGAAACATGAACAAATGTATGATGAAGAATGTAGCCATGTAGAATAGAGACAATAAACTATTGTGAGAGTAGAAGTGGATGCTCATTAGACTTGAACTTCAGACTGAAATCAGATCCAAATGAGTCTTGAGATGCTTGTGCCAAAAACTTTGAACCAAAAGTGGAGAAATCAACATCAAGCAAAACTGAAATTTCTTGAAACTTTGAACCCAAAACTGTTATGGAAGTTCCAAGAATGATGAACAATAGTTACAAATGATATTTGGACTTGAAATCTGAACTAAAGTCAGATCCAAAACATGTATGATCAGATACAAGTGAGAGGAACAAAGGTTCAATGCATGCCAATACAATGACACTGTCTCCTTCTTCAATAATAATGTGAGAAAATGTGCTAGTCACCATAGAGGAATAGGTAGAAGGATTTGGATCAGAATTGGTGAGTGAATTTGCAGACATATCGCACTTTGATGCAACCTTCAAATAATCCAAAATATCAGAAATTTTTTCACCATCATCTAGTGAAGTATGCAAAGGATCTTCAACAACTAGCTCATCATCCTCAAAATCAACATTTGAAGAATTATTGGAGAACAATGAATGTAGTGATAGTTATTCTTCAACAATGGATGCTCCATTTGCTATATATTCATCATTTGCAGCAACATCTTGTGCATTAGATGATGTCTCTTCACATTCTACTTCATAACATGTAGAGGAAACATTCGAATCAAAGAGATCTGTAACAATAGGAACATGTGTTGAAGAATTTTCCATTTTATCTTCATGCACAACTTCATCAAAGAGAGTAGAGGTCGAAACAGTAGGAGGAAGAGCACATGTAGATGTGTCCATAGGATCATTCAATGCACCATTCTTCTGCTTATAAAGAGCCTTGTCCATGTTGGGCCATAGCTCAAATGGATAGTCTGTAGAACCAATCAAGTAGTGCATGCATGGAGACATGGATAGACACATAGCTCCGAATGCTCTGTCACAATCATTTAGACAATGATTTTTCTCTTCATAAGACTCTGGTTCACTCTCAACACCAATGGACAAATCATAGAGACCTTGTCTCTTGAGATATGCACACATTTTAGGCTTCCATTCTACATAAATGAATGGAGTAAGAAGAGGAACTTTTGAATCCATGTAGGAGTTTTTGTACCTGCAATAGCAAACTCTCAATCACTAAGGAGGGGATCTACACTAACATATTCTAACCCTGCTTGATAGTAGGTGCATTTGGGAGAGCACACCCTGGATAGAATCCAATGTATTTCTCCAATGGCTTCAATGCAATGGTTCCAGGGACTTCTGTGGTTTCTCCACTGCTTCTGGAACACCACTAAAACAGTCTATTGGTTTGAATAATAGCTCCAAAATCTCTGATACCATGTAAAATACTAATCATAGTAGGATATAACTACTATAGATGCCTCACACATGAAAGATTTAACTATTTGTGCAATATATAAGTGTATAAACAAGTCTGGAAAAACGAATGATCAAAAGCCATCACAAATGATCAAATATCAGAACAAATGATCAAATTACAGAACAAATGATCAAATTACAGAACAAATGATAAAAAAATCAGGATACACAAATGATCAAATATATGATTCTATTAACAGTCGAATGTTACAATGAGTTTGGATCATCCTTATATAGAAATAGGAATAAATAGGATGCACTTGGAGTGTCCACACTTAGCTAGCTTAGATTTAGCCTCAATCCCCCCTAGGTTGACCAAATGGTTCCAAAATATCCCAAATATGTCCAAATTGTGCATGTGAACGTTGGGTGAGAATGGGAGACCAAAATAGTGTTCACACATGTGGAGGAGGTAGTTGGTTGGAAGTTAGGTAGGCTAGGTGTTGATGCCTCGAAAATCGTAGCATCAATCAGCAAGGGATTCTCCTCGGTAAATAGTTCCAATTATATTGTCCACCGTTTGATGTAGGGAATCTGTCCGGTTAACAGTTCCGGCTACCGCAATATTTAAAGATTCTTGTTCTTTACACCCGTCGCGGCCCGATCCACTGTTTATGTATTTTATTTTAAAGATGAAATGCAAGTGCCCTAAGCTAAATGCAAGTAGCTAATCTAAATTAATCTAAAACTGTATAAGCAAATTTAACCTATCCTTGCAAGGAGAAAATTATAAAGATGAGTAATAAACTGGAAGAAACACCTAAAGATTATACAGATAGCCATTTAATCATAAAGATGTATCTATAGCAGAATATGAAAGATATTAAAGATAACTTTAATTCATTTAATACATTCCATTACTCATTTTTGAGATAAACATATTTGCACAGGAAGATGTAAGAGCATTAATCACATAAACAATTCATGATAGCAAAGAATGATCTCACAGCAATATGCAGATGATATAGGAATAATCCAACACACATTTGACACATTTCCCAGGCAAAAACACCTTCTTCGAGGCTTTCATTAGGCAAAGTCCAATTCTTGGAGCAAGTAGCAATGTAGTTCACGTACAAGAAAGAAAATTCATTCACCTGCCAAAAGTCCTGTATCCTCCTCTTATCCCTCTATATATAGTTTTACAAATTGCTCCTTGAGCTGACAATTGTACCCTAAAGTTCTGGAAACTTCTAATTTGTCATTTAGTGTGTAACTACAAAATTGAATGATTCGTGGGTACCTTTTTTCAGAAGACAAAAATAAAAAGACAACTGTCTCTTAATGTATTTACACATGAAAAACTTTCCAACTTATTTTCCTAAAGTATAATAAGACAAACTAAGGCCCAACTGGTTCTGCTGACTCATTTGCTCGCTCCTCTCCTATCGGCTCACTTCCTGCAATAGGCTCACCCTCTTCAACAGGCTCGCTTGATTGTACTGATTTATCTTCCTGTTCAGTGTAGCCGGCCCACTGTCCAATTTCCCTTACAATGGTTTTTCCTCTTAATGAGATTGTCACATTCTGCGCTATCCTGTGTCTGCGTAATTCTGTTTTGATGGTTGTTGTCCCCATTGCAGTCCTCTACGCGCAAATTTCCAGACAGAGAGTGTGGACAACAATCTACCCAATGAAGTGATGAAGGTCTTCTGAGGATATAGCTTCTATGTTCATTAAATAATCCAATTCTGCATTCAGATTATTCCCTAACTCCATCAGGCGCTGGTCTCTCTCAGGAAACTCATAAACACTCTGTGGTAGAGGCATCTGACATGTCTCATGAGCTTCTCGGATCTTGGAATAGATAACATAGCACTTTTTTATTGTCTTTTGGATTTCAATACTTAATCTGTCGCCACAGTCTCTACAAAATTCCAGGACTCCTATATCCATATCCATCTCCTCATCGGTTAGGGCGCGCAGATTTGAGGGAAAGCTTGATTTTCCTTTTCTCCATTCCGACTGCTCCTTAATATGGACCACATATTGAGCAAACCTGTCTTTAATCTGAAGTGCTCCAATCTCAATACCTGTCATCTTTGTGATCATTTCTTTCATCCCGCAAATTTCTTCAGAAATGGATGCCAACAATTGTTGTATCCTCTCTTGCATGTCGTGGGCCTACTTACAGAAGGTGGACAGATCCTGCTTGTTTTTTGTTATCTCTTTGAGCTATTTCACTAACTCTTCCTTTTCTTGTAGTAACGTTTCAAACTGAGGTTTGAAGATATGAGTCTATTGAGCCCTGTTGGCCTCGAGTTTCTCCAACTCTGATATACGAGTCTTTAAGTTCTTTTGCTCGTCTTCTAAGATGGATAGCTGCATCTCCAGTGAATTCTTCTCATTTTCGAGTTGCAGAGCTTCTGAAGTTGTCCTTAAATTCTCTTCTGCAAGTTCCTTGTATTTCCTCTTCATTTCATTTGCTTCTAGCACCTATTTATTCCTGTAAGCTTTTATTTTGAAGCATTTCTCTCTGTAATTTTTTACTTCTTTCATTAACTGATCAACATTGGCTTTATTTTCCTGGGCTGAAGCTATAGTGCATCCTGCTTGGAATGAAGGATCGATGTCAGTCCCCTGGACTAGCGTGGTCTCCGATACTCTGAATTCAAATGATTCAGGATCAATCTCCATTTTTCTCACTATTCTGCCAATGATAGCCTTCTTCCGTTCGTGAAAATAGACGGAATCCAGGTTGGCCACTTGGCGCTGCTTTCTGGGGTTGTATGGAGCCAGTGCCAATTCCTCAGTAGAAACAAACCTTGCATGAGCAATCCCTGGTTGTTCTATATTTGGCATTTCTAAGTCCATGGCCTGTGGGCTAGACGGGTTTTGTTCAGGAGTTCTCTCAACCTGCTCCTTTTCTTGTCTTTTAGCTAGCTCTGCTAATTTTGCTTGTAATCTGTCTGCCTACTCCAACAAAATCCCCCCTTCTTCTTCTTCTTGCTGTCTAGTTGCCTGTTCTTGGAAGATCCTTTCTTCTTCTTCTCTCTGGGCTTTCAATTCCTCTTCCTTCTGTATTCTGGCGGCTTTTTCTTATTGCTGCAATTGAATAGCCTGCTCCCGTTGAAATCTTGCTGCCTCTTCTTGTAAAACCTTTTCCTCCTGCTCCCTCTTGATTCTAGCAGCTACTTCTTGTTGTTGCAATTGAATAGCATGCTCTTGTTAAATTCTTGCTGCTTCTTCTTGTTGAAACTTGGCAGCTTGTTCATTTTGAACCCTAACAACCTCTTCATCTTGCCACAATTTAGCAGTCCGTTCATTTTGAATCCTTGCTGCTTCCTGATCTTTCTATTGTTTCATAGTTTGTTCTTGTAGTACCCTGTCCTCTTCCTCTTTTTCCATACCTGTCAAATCTCCTGATTGGGACACTGATGCCTCCTGCTCCTTTTGGATTAGGCTGACAGGCCTGGGGGCAGAGCTCTTTTTCTTTTCTTTCTTGTAGCGCTTTCCTAATTCTGTTAAGTTTCGAGCACTACGGAAGAACTCTTCATCTTGGTCCATAAGATGAGCGTACTCGAAGCTGGTTTTGGCATCAATAATATGTTTGGCAACTTTACCAGAAGGGTCATGCCTTCTAAAGAACTTTGTACCAAAATGGAAGATTTCTAAATCCTGGTCATAGTTTTGTCCTTCCTTGGCCCTCAGGAGGCTGTACGCTCCTATAGTGAAAGGCATTGGTTGATATATCAATTTCTTTCTTTCAGTGAGAACTCTACTGATTCCACCAACGCTGAAGAGTTGCCTTAAGGATTCCCTATGTTGATGTATATGTAACTTCGGAATGTATTTCATCTGTATATTTTATATATATTTATTGTACCCTTATAAGAGATGTGTTATTCCTCTATAAGGAAGTGTCGTCATGTGGATTGAAAAGTGTTGCAAGTGTGTGTACTTGCCAATGGGTTATTAGACCACCATGTGGGGTCGGCCCTGATTTATATATATTATAATGTGGATGTATCTAAGTAGACAAGTCGGCCCCATAAGGTCACTGGGAAAAAAGGTGAGTATAAATAGAGATAGGAGATCTCTATTTTACTTACTCGGAAAAGTAACTCACTATCTATCTGAAAGTGGCGCACTAGTGAGGAGGAGGAGGATCATCTGCTAGGAGACTATCTCAGTGTTATTTGGTTGTATTTTGGTTGAGCCATTGCTCTCTCTATCTCTGAGGAAGTTGTGGGGTTTTTCACCTTAGGGTTTTCCCCACGGAAACTCTGTGTCTCTTGTCTCTATGCTTTTGATTCTTGTGATGCTTGTGATGCTTGTCATATTATGATTGTCATGCATTGATATACTGTAGATGTTATTCTCTCAGCAAAGATCCTATAGTATTGTGAATTAATACTCAAAATTTAACATGGTATCAGAGCTAACCTGAGAAGAAGACATTTTGTAGTGATGGAAGCTTGTGTTCCTTGTTTATTGGGTTTCTCTCCACAGATTTTTGGAAATCAGTATAGTAGATTGACTCTACTCATCAAGGCACATCTATATGTCCAATCAGAATTCAATTCTGAGCATTTTCAGATTTGGCCCTAAAAATTAGGGTTTCCACAAAAATAGGAATTTCTGGAATATGAAGACACAGCTGGAAGCTCCTTGCAAAAATCAAAGTTTAGAGCTTTGGATCGAGATTTTTGGCTGGGTAGATCTCTGGGAAACTGAAACCCTAATTCAGGGCTCTCCCCAGTGAACCCGGGAGGACAAAAAGGCAATTTTGAAGGGCAAGAATTTGCTGATCTCAAATTCTGAATGTACCAGGCTGATAAGCTCTCCAAGGTGCATCTTTCTATCCTTTCGGAAATTTGAAATTCACATTTTGAATTTTTAGGGTTTCTCTGACAAACCCTAATCCGAGACCAGACCTAGTTTTCAGCACTTCAAGTGGTAAGTCCTAAATCTTTTCTATTTCCATTTGAAGTACTCTTAAAGATGTCTCTCCACACCAAGCTTGAGGATAAGCTTGAAGGAGCTGATAACTTCCGAGCCTGGAAGTATAGGATTGGGTTAATCCTAGAAGAGAATGAGTTGGACTCGTATGTGAAAGAAGACATCCCTATCCCAGAGGATGAAGAGGCCAAGGCATTGCACAAGAAGAACTTGGTCAAGGCAAAGAGAATCATTGCTGATTTTATCAAAGACCATCTCATACCCCATGTGTCTTCTCTTAAGACACCCAAGGAGATGTTTGACTCTTTGACCAAGCTGTTTGAAGGAAAGAACATAAATCGGAAGATGACCCTGCGGAACCAATTGAAAGGAGTAAAGTTTCAGAATGGAGAAACCATTCAATCCTATTTTTCAAGGGTCTCCCAGATCAAGGAACAACTAGAAGCAGTGGATGAAATGGTGGAGAATGGTGAAGTGGTGATGACCACTCTAAATGGCCTACCCAGGTCATGGGATTCCTTTATCCAAGGAATTTGTGCAAGGAAGAAGTTGATCTCCTTTAGTAGACTTCGGGAAGAATGCTCACAAGAAGAAGCAAGGCTTGTGGCACGAGAAGAAAAGATGGGGAATGAAGATCAAGCTCTCACAGCTCACACCAGGAAAGGAAAGTCCAAGAGAGAGTCATCTCACTCCAAGAGATCTTCACATCACTTCAAAGAAAGAAGAATATGCTTCACTTGTAATGAGAAAGGACATATTGCCATAAATTGTCCCAAGAACAAGAAGGACAATAACATCCCCAACAACAAGAAGAAGGGTAGCAAAAGAAGGTTTCATGCTCATGCTGCCGAAGATGATGAACCCCCAAAGAAGAAGGCTAGGGCAGAAAGTGATAGCAATGATGACTCATCAAGTGAAGAAGAGTATGTTCTGATCTCTGCTCTCACAGGTACCATCTCTCATGGTTGTAATGATTGGTTGATTGACAGTGGGGATTCCAAACACATGACTGGGTTTAAGGAATCTTTTGTGAATCTATCTGAACACGAATCACCCCATAAGGTGAAACTTGGGGATGATTATCAATACCCAATCAAAGGAAGTGGTGAAGCCTCCTACAACCTAGATTCTGGAAAATCATTGAAGATGAAAGAAGTACTTTATGTACCTGGGCTCAAGAAGAACTTACTCTCCATCTCTGCATTATATTCAAAAGGCATGAGGGTTGCATTTGTGGATGGACAAGTCCTAATGTGGCCAAAGGGAAAGACCATAGATGATGAAGTAGTGATTGGAGAGCAAGAGGGAGGCTTGTATAAATTGAAGGGACAACCTGAACATGCCATGGTACATGAATCCATGGAGCCAAGTGAACTTTGGCATAGAAGACTTGCTCACATGCACTACAGAGCACTTCCAATTGCAAGCAAGGCAGTAGAAGGTCTTCCTGAAATCAAGACCAAAAATGAAGGTGTTTGCAAAGGATGTGCAAAAGGTAAGAACATTAAGAAGGCTTTCCCAAGCAGTGAAAGCAAGGCAAAAGACATCCTGGAAATCATCCACTCAGATGTATGTGGCCCTATGTCATCGAGTTCCCTGAGTGGGTATGTTTACTATGTTTCATTTATTGATGACTTCTCCAAGAAGACTTGGGTATACTTCTTGAAGGGCAAAGATGAGGTGCTTGATAAATTCAAGGAATTCAAAACCTTGATGGAGAATCAAACTGACAAGAAGATCAAGACATTCAGATCTGACAATGGTGGAGAATTCACCTCAAGTGACTTCAAGAAGCTTTGCAGTGATTCAAGGATTAAGAGGGAGTTGAGTGCTCCTTATAATCCTCAACAAAATGGTGTTGCAGAAAGGAAGAACATAACTATCATGGAAGCAGCAAGGGCAATGTTGCATGACCAGGATCTTCCTATGCATCTATGGGCAGAAGCAGATAGAACAGCTGTATATGTGCAGAACAGAACACCGCACAAGATATTGGACAACAAGACACCAGAAGAGGTCTTTTCTGGTAAGAAACCTGAAGTCAATCATCTCAGAATATTTGGTTGTCCAGTATGCACTCATGTCCTAAAGGAAAAGAGGACTAAACTAGATCCTTCAGGAAAGAAGGGTATCTTTGTGGGTTACAGTGAAAGCTCGAAGGTTTACAGAATATACTTTCCAGGGTTCAAGAAGATTGATGTTAGTGGGGATGTAACATTTGATGAAAACTGAACATTCATCAAATCAAGGAAGGCACCTACTGAAGTTTATGAAGAACCTAAGGAAACAAGATTTCAGGACACTACCATGACTGAAGCAGTTCCAGAAGCTGTTCGTGAGTTTGAAGATCCACAAGAACTTGTAGATCCACCCCATGAGGATAACTCTCACAAGAGGAAACCTGTATGGGCTAGAGAGCTCATTCAAGATGCAGAAAGATTTGGTATTCCAGAAGAAGAACATAGAGCAAAGAAGAGAACCAGATCACAGACCAGCTATGTTGCTTTACTCTGTGACATTATGAACAAAGAGCCTTCCAGTTATGAGGAGGCAGCGGAAAAGAAAGAATGGAAGGATGCCATGGTTGAGGAATACCAATCAATAATGAAGAATGATGTCTGGGATGTTGTCCCAAGACCTAAGGAGAAGTCTGTTGTGACCTCTAAATGGATCTTCAAAATCAAGCATGCTGCAGATGGCAGTGTGGAGAAGTACAAAGCAAGATTCATAGCTTTTGGATTCTCTCAGAAAGAGGGAATAGACTATGAAGAAACTTTTGCACCTGTAGCCAGGTATATTTCCATCAGAATAGTACTTGCCCTGGCTGCAGCTATGAAATGGAAAATACACCAGATGGATGTCAAGACTGCTTTCTTGAATGGTATAGTTGAAGAGGAAGTATATGTGGAACAACCACTTGGTTTTGAAATACATGACAGGGAGTCATATGTGTGCAGATTGAAGAAAGCCTTGTATGGCTTGAAGCAAGCTCCTAGAACTTGGTATGGTAGGATGGACAGTTTCCTATCTAGCTTGGGATTTACCAAGAGTAAAGCGGATTCCAACCTTTACTACAAGGTTGTGGAAGGGAATCCTGTGATTATACTCTTGTATGTGGATGACTTATTTGTAACAAGAGATGACAGACTGATTGTAGATACTAAGAGGAAGCTTGCTGCTGAATTCGATATGAAAGATTTGGGAATGATGCACTATTTCCTAGGCATGGAGGTGTGGCAGAGTGCAGGTGGGATCTTCCTTGGTCAAGGGAAGTACACAGTAGATATCCTGAAGAGATTTGGGATGATGGACTGCAAGGCCATGGCCACACCTATGGCATCGAATCTGAAGCTTCTATGTGATGCTTCATCTGAGCCGGTTGATGTCTCCATGTATCGTCAGATGATTGGGTCCTTGATGTACTTGACGAACATGAGACCAGACATTTGCTTTGCTGTGAACACATTGAGCCAGTTCCTGACGGATCCGAGGAGTGTTCACCTGGTTGCTGTAAAGCATGTTTTGAGGTACTTGAAGGGTACAGTGGATTATGGGCTCAAGTATGAAGCGAATCAAAAGTTTAACCTGCAGGGTTATGTTGATTCAGATTGGGCTGGCAGTGCTGCAGATAGGAAGAGCACATCTGGGTGCTGCTTCAGTATGGGATCAGGTGTGATCTCTTGGTTTAGCAGGAAGCATTCCTGCGTAGCATTGAGTACAGCTGAGGCTGAGTATGTTGCAGCCTGTTCAGCTAGTTGTGAGGCAGTATGGCTATGGAAGCTACTGTCTGAGTTATTTGATCTCCCGTTGGATGCTACTAGTATCTTCTGTGATAACCAGAGTTGTGTGAAGCTGTCCGAAAACACAGTGTTTCATGACAGGTCGAAACACATAGAGATCAAATATCACTATATCAGGGATATGGTGCAGAGAGGAGCTGTGAAGCTCCTGTATGTTGCGACGGACGAGCAGATTGCAGATGTGATGACGAAGCCACTAGCCAGGGTGAAGTTCAAGTACTTCAGAGAGAGGCTTGGCGTTCTTCAGATCGAGGACACTTCGAGGAAGAAGTGATGGACACATTTACTGAAGCCATTCCAAGCATGTTGGAAGGAGGATCCTTCACATGGCTATGGATGTAAGTGCTGGATGATGAGCATTAGGATGATGTTCTGGTTTTTGCTTGGATATGATCGGTTGGATCATGTGTATGTATTTTGTATACGCATCATGTTGGATGCTAGATATGATCGGTTGGATCATGTGTATGTATTTTGTATACGCATCATGTTGGATGCTGGATATGATCGGTTGGATCATGTGTATGTATTTTGTATGTACGCATCATGTTGGATGCTGATGGATACATTGTGTGGATCATGTATCTTTGTATGATCAGGTAGATCATGTATGTTGATGGATACATTGTGTGGATCATGTATCTTTGTATGATCAGGTAGATCATGTATGTTGATGGATACATTGTGTGGATCATGTATCTTTGTATGATCAGGTAGATCATATATGCTGATGGATACATTGCATGGATCATGTATCTATGTATGTATCAGGTGGGTACTTGGTGTGCATCAGATGGATGCATTGTATGATCAGGATGATCATGGATGACGAGCTTCTCCAGATGACATGCAGCAGGATGTTGCAGTGATGATGATTAGTATGATCATGTGTACATCAGGATGATGTTTGATGAGTATCAGATGATACTTTGTGGCCGTGGATCAGGTTGTGCAAGTAAGCATGTAATTTGTGCCCTGGGAGATTTGCAGATGGTCTTTCGAGGTTTTGCCTATGGCATGTAATTCGGTGCCCTGGGACATTTGGCAAATGCTCTTGCGAGGTTTTGCTTGGAAGGCCATGTAATTTGTGCCCTGGGAGATCTGCAGATAGTCTTTCGAGGTTTTGCCTATGGCATGTAATTCGATGCCTTGGGATATCTGGTAGATGCTCTTGCAAGGTTTTGTCCTATGGCATGCAATTTGCTCCTGGGAGATATGGATAGGATGAAAAAGGCCTCAGATGCTTCAGCCAGGTTTTTCCATGACGACATGTAATTTTCTCCTGGAAGATCTGGACAGGATGAAAAAGGCCTCAGATGCTTCAGCCAGGTTTTGTGGTGAGATCACATGTAATGTGCTCCTGGGAGATCCAACAGGTAGAGTCGTGTGCTCGTAACAGCCTGGGATGCTTTAGCCAGGTTTTGTGATGGGTCACATGTAATTTGCTCCTGGGAGATCCGACAGGTAGAGTCGTGTGCTCGTAACAACCTGGGATGCTTCAGCCAGGTTTTGTGATGGGTCACATGTAATTTGCTCCTGGGAGATCCTACAGGTAAAGCTGTGTGCTCGTAATAGCCTAGGATGCTGCAGCCAGGTTTTGTGACGCACGTAATGAGTCCTGAGGATTCCACAGTATGGCCAGTGATGATGAAGACCTACAGATGGCGGGCCTACATTCAGTATGAAAAAGGACTGGCTCTGTAGAACTTCCTATGACGAGTAGAGTCAGAGATTGGTTGAGATAGCAGCAGCAGTGATGATGATGATGACGATGCATCGATGACAATGATCCAGAGAAGAAGACTTGTCTAGCAGATCTGTGTTGAGAAATACCTTCCTAGTTAAGAGGGAGTGTTGATATATATGTAACTTCGGAATGTATTTCATCTGTATATTTTATATATATTTATTGTACCCTTATAAGAGATGTGTTATTCCTCTATAAGGAAGTTTTGTCATGTGGATTGACAAGTGTCGCAAGTGTGTGTACTTGCCGATGGGTTATTAGACCACCATGTGGGGTCGGCCCTGATTTATATATATTATAATGTGGATGTATCTAAGTAGACAAGTCGGCCCTATAAGGTCACTGGGCAAAAAGGTGAGTATAAATAGAGATAGGAGATCTCTATTTTACTTACTCGGAAAAGTAACTCACTATCTATCTGAAAGTGGCGCACTAGTGAGGAGGAGGAGGATCATCTACTAGGCGACTATCTCAGTGTTATTTGGTTGTATTTTGGTTGAGCCATTGCTCTCTCTATCTCTGAGGAAGTTGTGGGGTTTTTCACCTTAGGGTTTTCCCCACAGAAACTCTGTGTCTCTTGTCTCTATACTTTTGATTCTTGTGATGCTTGTGATGCTTGTCATATTATGATTGTCATGCATTGATATACTGTAGATGTTATTCTCTCAGCAAAGATCCTATAGTATTGTGAATTAATACTTAAAATTTAACACCCTATGTATCACAAAACCTGTAGCATATCTGGGAAGTAAAAAGGGGGCTACGAATCCTCCACTCATTCGGATATAGGTACCTTCTAGACCATGGTAACAATCGCCGAATGCCTCAATAATGGGCATGGCGTTCTTTGACATGCAAGCTGGTTGCTCTACAAAAATAAGCTGATATAAAGGCATGATGAATTTCTCGCAAACCTGCTTGTAATAGCTCGCATACTTGCTTATCCACGTGAGTTGATAGGCCATGAAGAGAGGTGTATCCTTTTTGTTCCATGAGCAACTCAAGTCAGGGAAGGTGTGTTTGCTCAGTAGGCAGTCTATCAAGTATGAAGACATAAAGAATTCTACTTTCTTCTGAGTCATTCCTCCTTGGGCAACAGTTAGCTGTGAGACCAAGCTTTCTGAAATTATATCAGCCCAATTAAAGATGGTACCATTCATAGCTATATGGAATATTACTGGTACCCATCCGAGTTTAAAGATATTTCCATTTGGCATACCAAAGATATGGATCAACATCAGAACGATGAGTCTATAAGGAGTCTTTAGGAGGTTGCTCTCATACTCATTAGTTTGCCTCTTTCTTATCTGTCTGTCAACTATCATCATTTTCCTTACGGTGTCTAGCGGGTCCATAGAGTGTTCTGCTATCCATTCATTATCTAACCAAGCCCTAGCCAGGGGCAATCTGTGGGTAGCCGTGATATGCTCAGGAGCAAAAGATGCTAGGTTCATTCCATTCTTATCATTTATAAACCTGGTGTCAGTCTTGACATGAGGGATCAACCAGCCGAGCACTTCAGAACATGGGAATAACTTAGGACAAGTTGCTGCCTTATGGAGACAGGACCTTCTGATATTTGCATATACCATAGTGTCCTCTATGGGATTTTGAGAGTTGTCTTGATCTCTGATGAATCTATATAAGTCACCCCACTGAAACTCTGGGGCAGAGCTCCCTTTTGGGCGGCTTTCTTCCTTGCATATTTTCTATGCATGTTAAACCTGTGGCGATCCGGGGAGCGCAGATAAAGATTTTTTTTGAAGAAATTTAGAGCAACTATTTAAACGCAATGCTTCCTACAGATTGTAAAAGAAAACGTGACAAAACTGGCTTCTAACTAAATGAATTTCAAGCATTAGTAAAATAGTCACAAAATTTCTAGAATATGCAATTTTCACAATATGAAAGCTATTTTGAAAACTGATTAACTAATTTATAGATGCAGCTATCATTTCACGGTTGCTGGCCTTTGCAAATGAATGCAGAGTTATTCATGATGCTACTACTGTAGGCCCAAAAGGTTTTTCTTAACATGTTATGAGGCAGTTTTGGCTTTCAAACAACGTTGTTCATGGGTAGGGGAAATGCAGACGTATTTCAAAACAGCTACATAGCTCACTAGCTCCACAAGCATTATTGGTGATTATCAACCATGCGTGGTAGAAAATGCTAATTTCGCTTTAGTCCTCCGTAGAGGGATGCAGTTATGCGAGGCACTATTGGTTTTTTTTATGGCCTAGGTGTGAATGGTTTTGTCATTCGGGGCGTGTTTCTTTCCACATGGATGGATATGGTTGTGGCGTTTTAACCAAACACAATCGTTTGCTACAGATTTGGGCGTGGGGCGTGATCTATACAGTCCATGTGAGCAAAATACGGCCGTCAAGTTGTGAATGAGAATTTCCAGGGATTGTATTCTTATCAACGGGAATGCTGCGTGGGAAAACTTACTTAGGACGCCGAGTAAGCGAGGGAAGAGGCTGGGACGTGTATGTGAGGAAAGGGCCTTTCGGGCTTTGGTTCGCATAGGGTGGCTTCGATTCCTCATTGTTTCGAATAACAAGAAAAAATAACTGCTCGACGTGTATGGGTTCCTTCGGCACACATATATAGCGACAACAGACTACCAAAGGGAGTATAATTCTAACTGGGAACCGTGGATAACACAACGGGGAGGGGCGGAGCACCTACCTGTCAACCTTGTGATAGCTCCTGGCAGCTAGTGGGCATCCCGAAACAAATGGTGGTCCAAACAGAGATCCAATGGCGAATGGTGAGATATGTCCTCCATCGGCAGCGGCAGAATGATTTCCCGAAATCCCGTTCTATGAATTCATATAGGGAAAGCATTAATTTCATGTGAGTGATAGGTTGGTGAGTTGATGAGCACGGGGCTCAAGGAAAATAAGCATTTAAATCTGCACATGGCGATATTAATGACTCCACCAACTTTGTATTCGCACATATGCCCAAATCGGTTTGCTACGCCAAAGCGACGACCTTACCATTAGGCTTTGAGCTATGAGTGGTGGTTTTAGGCTGAAATCCCGCGATGATGGGCTGCACCAAGAATTGAACTGTGTCCAAAGATGAGGCACAATTATGAGAGTGGATTTCTTAGGGATAAGTATTGCGTGCCAGCGGAGGATTTAGTCACAACATTTGCGCTAATGAAATATGCGCCAATGAGTCACAAAAAGATTCAAAGGGTTTTCGTGTCGGCATCCCTTTTAGGGTTAAATATTGTGCCTAAACACCCGAAATATCGTTAGCAATTGCGCCAAAGGTGGCAAATATAGGGCTAAGATCTGCGCTAAAGATCGGCCGAGATGAGCTCCAAAAGTGCGCCAAAGGCGGCCGAGATAGTTATAGAGGCCAATATAAAATTTAAGGCTTGGGCCCAAAAAGATTAAATTGTGGTTAACATTATCGCCGAAGCGGCAGAGTTATGGTTAAAACCTGTGCTGAAAACAAAATATTTATGGTTAAAACCTGCGCTGATTAAAACTTGCAACGAAGGCGGAAGATTTATGGTTAAGACTTGCGTCGAAGGCTAAAGGTGGCTTTGCCTTAGAAAAAATTTAGTTGAGAAAAAACTTCTTTGGGAAGCAAGTGTTGAAGTTTGCCAAGTTGGAGCAGGATAAGCTTCAAAGAAAAGAGAAACATTTGTTACCAAAATATAGAAGGAGGGGCCCCAACATTTTCAAAAATTTGGGGAAGGATGTTGCAGCAACAACACTAGGGTAGGCCAAAATATCTAAAAGAGGGGCAAATGACTAGGTTCAATGCATGTCCGCCTATGGTCAAACCCAGATCCATAAAACATGGAAGGAAGGCGCCTTAGGCATGTTGGTGTTAATAAATGCACGTGGGAGAGCGCCCAACAACTAATTTGACCACCCTTGGCCCATACATTGTTATCTAGTTCACGCTTGCCCAAACAAGTTCTAACCAACTTATAACAACTTCCTAACAACCTAGGGATGTAATTATTAACCATTTTAGCACCTAATAATAATTAATTAATTAATGATTAAGGTACTAAGGTATAATATTGCTCTAACAATACATACTATTTTTATAAGTAAGAAGTCCATCACCCTCCAAATGATAACCTTCATACCTCTTTTCCAAATTCTTATGCTGTAATTTGTCTTTTGTTTGCACATAATATTCATTTTCAACAAGATATTCAACAATCTCGTGACTCAAATATGTTTGGAAAATGCTCATGGATTTCACATGCATCGCATACATTTTTCTGCTGAGTGCATCAACCAGTTTATTTTCTTTCCCCTTTATGTGTTTGACCTCAAAATCAATCTCACATAAAAATTGAAACCATCTAGATTTCCTTTCATTTAATGTCACATGTTCAAACAAATATTTCAGACCACAGTGGTTTTCCCTAAGCTCAAATTTCCATCCCATCAAATATTTCCTCCACATTTTCAAAGCGTGCAGTATGGAAATAAGCTATAAATCGTGGGTAACATAATTCTTCTCATGTTCTTTCAACATTCTTGACTCATAACATACCACAGGATTTTCTTGTATAAGAACTCCTCCAATTCTCTATTTACATGCATTGGTACACACCGCAAAATATTTTTCAAAATTTGTTATTCAAAATTGGATCACTTGTAAGAAGCTTCTTCAATAGATGGAAGGTTCTTTCACATTTTTGTGTCCACTCAAATGTTATTCCCTTATTTTGCAAATAAGTGAAGGTGTGCAACCTTGGAGAATCATTCAATGAACCTTATGTAATAACCATCAAGACCCATAAAGGATCTCACATTTGTCACATTTTTTGGAGTTGGCCAATTCATAATGGCCTCATTGTTTTTGGGATCCATAGATATTCCTTTCTCTGAAATAATGTGACCCAAATAATGAAGTTGATTTTGATAGAATTCACATTTTCTTAGCTCAGCATACAACTTATTATCTCTTAGCACTTGCAAAGTCATTCCCAAATGTTCTTCATGCTCCTCTTCATTCTTGGAATAAATAATAATTTCATATAGAAAAACAAGAACAAACTTGTCCAAATACTTGCTGAAAACATCTTTCATGACACACATGAATGTAGCTGGTGCATTAGTGAGACCAACTTTCACCACCATGAAATAATAGTGTCCATACCTAGTTCTAAATACTATTGAGTGGATGTATCCTTTCTTCATTCTCACTTGATGGCAATCGGACCTGAAGACAATCTTTGAAAATACCCTTGCCCCTATCATTTGATCGAAAAGATAATCAATTCAAGGTAATGGGTACTTGTTTTTATTGTAACTTTGTTCACATGCCTATAATCAATGCATAACATGAGTGTTCCATCTTTATTTTTCATAAATATCATGGGTACTCCCCATGGAGACACACTTGGATAATTGTACTTCTTTTCCAACAACTCCTACAATTTCATTTTCAGCTCTAGCAATTTTGTGTACTCATTCTATAAGGTGTTTTGGACACTAGTGCAACACCTGACACAAGATCAATTGTGAAATCAATATCCCTCTTTGGAGGAATTCCTAACACTTCATTGAGAAACACATCCATGAATTCTTTCAACACATGATATTCGTCCAACTTGGGAAATTCATTTTTTGTTATTCCCAATACATGGGCTACATACAATTGGCAAACTTTTCTAAATAACTTATTCATCTCCAAGGCTGAAATATTTCTGATAGAAACCACCTTTGGAATTCCCTTTATTATCCTTGGGTTACCTTCTTCATCAATGCATTTGAATGTATTTCTATAGAAATCAAGTTTAACTTTATGTTCTACCATCCAATCAATTCCAATGAGAACGTCATAGGAACTAAGGGGAAAAACATCCAGATTTTCCCATGAGAAGAGTCCATACATTTCTAATGGAAATTTCTCCACCACTTCACTAATTTTCCTCTTATTTCTAGTGGCTAGATGGACTAACCATGATTTACTATGTTTTGTTTTCTTAAAATCATAAATCTCAAAAAATTTAGGAGTGATATAACCATGCATAGATCCAAGGTCAGTTAAAATAGAAACATATTGCTTAACATATTTATAGTTACTTGATTTATTTGACCACTGGATTCTATCTTTACAATCTCAACATGTATATTTTAATCCATGGCAACTGTTTCAACTGCATAAGGATCTCGTGCATCATCCATGATGATGGTTTTATTAGCCCATCCAAGACCAATGATTTCCAAATTGCAATATACTGATTGAGGACCCTTAACTATCCCTGATATGACATGGTATCTGAAAAAGTGTTCATATAAGCACACTTGTTAGCTTCATTACATTCCTGGAAAAATCATAAAGTTAAGTTTTTATGCATTATGGGAACTTCCTCAATGGTGTCAGAATTTCAAAGGTCTCATCAGATTTCGAGATAAACTACTCCTATTATGGCCAAAACAATTTTAAGGCTCCAAGTTTTTTGATCTTTTATGGAATACAACCATCACAAACTCCTTGCATTGGTATTTTCCCCATCATACCTATTTTACATTTGCAAACGTTGTGTGGCCTGATGGAATTTGATCGATCACATCGACCCCTTTCTATTAAGAGGAGTCCATTGTGTCAGAATCTCCCTATCGGACTTTACTCTTAACTTTTCATTTTTAAAACTCCAACCTAGTCTGATGGCTGATGTTCGATCACATCGAACTCCTATCAATCATGTTGTTTCCATTGGTTCGGATCCATCTCCTTTTCCCGATAATATTGGAATTCTCATTACCTCAGATACTCTAATTCATCTGGCTCTTATTGTCGAACTTCAATCCATCGAAATTCATTGCATTCTCTTTCAAGTGCACTTCCTGATGGTTTGCCTCCAACGAGGCATTCCCAATACGTCGAATTCGATATGCCATCGAACTTATGCTCCATTGGGATCCTCTGGATTCACATTCAGCAAATTCTCCTGATGGTTAGCCTCTAATGAGGATTTTTCAATACTCCACTCCCGATGAAGTCCTTATGAACCATCGAATCCTGATCCATCGAAAATCCTCATTCCATTGGGATATCTTGCATTCACCTTCGACAATGTTATCCGATTCTTCGCCTCCAATGATGCTCTTTTTGAACCATCATATACGATCCATCGAGAATACTCATTCTATTTTGATATCTTACATTCACCTTTGGAAACATTCTATGATGACCTGATCCTAATATAACTATCGAGCTCATTGCTTCAGATGATCCCTATAGGATTTGGGTTTTCAAACTTTTTCATAGTAGACTCACCGGTTAACATTGGAAAGTATATCACTTGATAAGCTACTTCCAATGATATTTATCTGATCCTTCCATCTGTGCATTCATCCTATGTGTCTAGTCCATGTATTACCTTTGGTCCACATGGATCGTCCACATGAAATTTTTTCCACACGGTAGTTGTGGGACCCACGACAAATATTCAATTTTTTTTTTTGAGTTTCCTTCATCGACAATTTCCCATAATGAACTCTTGTTAAGCCCTAAATGTGGGCACATCCCCCCCTATAGGGTGGTGGATTACACTAGTTTTGATGTTGTATTTGGTCCATTAGTTGCATTCATAATTAGTATGGTTATATTGTTACGTCGACTTGGGTGAGTTAGTTGGAATTGTACTTCTTAGTCTCCTATCTATAGGAAGGAGACCTTTTCATTTGACTATCTTGTCTTATTTTTCCTTGTGTAATTAGTACATTGCATAAGGAGGTTTACCCCTAGAAGAGGCTTGTTATTCATATATTTTATTCATTAAAGTCATGGAGTACTCTTTCTGATCTATTTCTTCTCTTTTCATGCTCTTTTCGGAAATTTGTTGAATAACATTTGGTATTAGAGCTCTTTCCTTGGGTTTGGGTGCTTCAAAATATGTCATATTGGAATATTGGCTATGAATTTTTTTTTACAAGGTTTCATATAGCAAGGATTGGAACCCATCTAGGAAACATGCCTAAATTTGTGTGGTATAAGTTTCAGATCCTGAACCCTTACATATTCAGAGATATTTGGATTTGAAGCTAGAGTTTTTGACTAGTCCAAAAACTAGTCTCAAACAAGTGTGATGGGTAAAAATGTTATATCTGGGGCATGCACCATTAAAATTGAGTGAGACATATTGCATAAGAAATAAGACAAACCAGTGTATCAGTGGTATCAATTTCATACTCGGATCCAAAATATTGGACACGTGGAAGTCCGTACAAGTTCGTTCTTTTGAAAGGACTGAAAATAACAAGTGTTGGTATATTTTCCATATATTTCTACTGGCATATCAGAATTAGTTAAGACCTACGAAATTTCAGAGAGGATATATTAGGATAATTCAGGAAGGATTTTCAAACTTGGAGTTTGTGAAATTGTAGATATATCTCATTTTGAAGTTCGACTAAAAATGCAGTCTTCAAATCAGGGGTGATAAAGGTACGCCATTTTAAATTGGAATAATTATAGTACAAGTATTGGAGGTGAAACATAGGGTGTGATATCAATTTATATTGTTCAAAATCCCCCCCAAGGGTAGTGTAAAAAATAACACTCCACTCAATCCACCTAAGGATTCATCCCATACGTACGATGAAATGGAAGACCTATCTTTTCGAATATCCAAGATGGAGGAAAATATGAAAGGGTATGTGAAAATGGTCGATTTACTTAATCTAGAGGATAATTTGATGGGACATATGGAGGAAAATATGAAAAATATTTCTAATCTCATCCAAATTGAAAGGATACTCTCCCTATAGGTGATGATGTGCTACATGGTACTTAATAGGACAAGCATTCCCATAATGGAAGTTATCAGGGATGGTCACCAAGAGGTGCCCAACTTCCCAAGATTGACATGAGAAAGTTTGATGGAAATGATCCAATAACATGGATATTACAGATGGATGAATTCTTTGATATGCACCAGGTGCCCACTTTGAAAAAGGTGACTATTGCATCATTATATTTAGAGCCTGATCAATTTCTGTGGTGCCAATGGCTTTGTGACCGAAAAAAGGAATCTATTATATCTTGGTATATATTCACAGAATAATTGATTGCACATTATGGGGATACTAATAGAAAAACCTTCTTTATCTAGTGAATAAATCTTAAGCAAAAAGTTCTAGTTATAGAGAAAATAAAGCAGTTTCAGAAGCTAAGTATTTGAGTGAAGAACATTTTCGAAGATAATTTTTTGGATCTATTTATTGGAACCTTGAAGTATAACATTCAACATGAGGTGTGTCTCTTTGAACCACCATCCTTAGAGAAGGATTTCATGGTGGCAAGGAATTTTGAAATTAAAAATATGATGATGGATACTAGAAAGACCACCTCCAACATATACAAAGAGAATAATTTTCCTTCTTATAACCCACCTCAAAGGTTTACACCTCAAAAACTAGATGAAAGAAGAGCAAAAGGCCTATGCTTTAATTGTGATAGCAAGTATAGTAAGGGACATAAGTGTGGCGAGAAGAAATTATTTTACATAGATTGTGAAGAGGAAGAACCAAAAGAACAAGAACTATCTCCAGATGAAGAAATATAAGATACTACTTCAGAAGAGATTACTCCCACCATATCTTGTCATGCATTGGATGGAATTATCACTCGGCCTCAAACTCTCAAGGTAAAATGATTTATCAAAAAGAAAAAGTTAACAATGTTGATTGATTCTGGTAGTACTCATAATTTCATTCACTATAAATTATTAAAAGTTCTCAATTGCTTTGTATATCCATCACTAGAGTTTCAAGTAATGGTTGCAGATGGAGGAACTATCAATTGCTCAGGGAAATTCCATAATATCAATATTAATATGGGGGATATGTATTGAATAGTCCAATGATTTCTATTCCAATGGGTGGGTTTGATGTTGTCTTAGGAGTTCAATGGTTACAATCATTGGGAACTATGGATTTTAATTTTCAGAAGCTTTTCATGAAATTTTTATGGGAAGAAAAGGAATATGATTTAAAATATCTCACAGGGAAACCAAGCAAGGTAATAAGCTCTAATGGTATGGCATAATTGATGAAAAATGGACATCAAGTTGTAATTGCACAATTATGCTCATTATATGTTCAAACATCTAAGACTCCTATTCCCCCAGATCTCCAAAGGGTCATTAATAAGCATTCCAAGGTATTTGAAGGTATTCCAAAATGTCTTCCACCTGTTCGAGATTTTTATCATGCTATTCACTTAATTCCAGGAAGTGTTCCTCCTAACATCAGACCTTACAGATACCCCTATGACCAGAAGAGTGAAATTGAGCGTATTGTTGAAGAAATGTTAGAGGTTGGAATAATTAGGCCTAGCCAAAGTTCTTACTCTACACCAGTGGTAATGGTGCACAATCCAAATGGATCATGGCGTATGTGTATATATTATAGAGATCTCAACAAGATCACCATTACATATAATTTTCTCATTCCTGTCATTGATGAATTGTTAGATGGATTACATGGATAAATTTTCTTCACAAAGTTGGATCTTCGTTCCGAGTATCATCATATTATAATGAAGGATGAAGACATCCCAAAAACAACATTTAGAACTCATGATGGTCATCATGAATTTCTGGTCATGCCATTTGGTCTCACGAATGCGCCTTCCACATTTCAAGGTTTGATGAATTCCATTTTTGATCCTTTTCTTATAAAATTTGTGCTAGTATTCTTTGATGATATACTAATCTATAGAAAGTCTTGGGAAGAACATGTTAAACATGTTGACAGGGTACTACAACTACTAAAGGAGCAAAAAATATATGCAAAACCTTCCAAATGTTTCTTTGGGGTGAATGAGGTAGAGTATTTGGGTCATATGGTATATTATGAAGGTGTCAAGGTAAACCCTAAAAAAATTAAAGCCATGATAGACTAGTTGATTCCCAAAACCATAAAGAATCTTTGAGGATTCTTAGGTCCGACAGGGTACTACCCCAAGTTTGTTTGGAACTATGGAAGAATAACAATGCCTTTAACAACATTATTTAAGAAATATGTATTTTATTGGACTCCAGAGGCCACTCAAGCTTTTGAACAACTTAAACATGTAATGTGCAAAGCTCCTATTTTGGCCACACCAGACTTCACAAAAACCTTTATTGTGGAATGTAAGGCTTCAGGAAATGGCATTGGTGTTGTTCTAATGCATGAAGGACACCCACTTGATTTCACAAGTCATCCAATCAATGGAAATAAATTACAGAAGCCCATTTATGAGAAGGAAATGTTGGCAATACTAAAAATCTCTTAAGAAATGGCGTCCTTAACTAATAGGTAGGCACTTCAAGGTGAAAATAGATGATGATAGTCTTAAATACTTCTTGGAACAAATACTATCTTCATAAGAGCAACAAAAATGGATACTCAAGATGTTGGGATATGAATTTGAAATCATCTATCGAAGAGGGAAACAAAATGTGGTAGCAGACGCGCTCTCCAGAAAAGATGAAGATGTTGGGGCATTAATTTGTGCAATTTCCATTCTACAACAAGATTGGGTAGTAGCAGTAAGGGAAGAATGGAAAAATGACCTATCTGTGTGGACGCTCATTCAAAATCTATAGAATGATCCCAGTGTATCAGATACTTTTGTGTGGAAAACTGATTCACTATGGTATAAGGATCACTTATATTTATGCAAGAACTCCCAACTCAAACAAAAGGTCCTCTCAGAATTACACACCGCTCATATAGGTGGGCACTCCGGATTCCCGAAAACTTACCATAGGCTTAAGAAGGAATTTTTTTGGGAAGGTCTTAAATTTGATGTTCAAAGGTTCGTGGCCAAATGTTTGGTTTTCCAACAAAGTAAGGGTGAAATAGTTAAGACCCCAATACTTCTAAAACCATTAGACATACATTTCCAGCGTTGAGAGGAAGTCTCCATGGATTTGATCACATGTCTACCCTAGTCAGAAGGAAATAATGTTATTATGGTGGTTGTTGATAGACTCACAAAGTATGCACATTTTTGTGCACTCTCTCACCCTTTTAATGCAAGTACAATAGTTGCAGCGTTTATGGAAATTGTTTAGAAGTTACATGGAAATCCAAATATTATTGTAAGTGATAAAGATCCAATTTTCACTGGAAAATTTTGGACTGGATTATTTTCTTTTTTATGTCCCCAATTAGCTCACAGTTCATCTTATCACCCTCAATCTGATGGGAAAAATAACATAGTGAACAAGTGTTTGGAATTCTATCTTTGTTGCTTTGCATCTGATAAACAAACATAGTGGGTGAAATGGTTGTCTTTGGCATAATGGTGGTACAATAATTCCTTCCATACATCATAAAAAATGTCTCGATTTATGGCACCTTATGGGTACCATCCTCCATATATCACATATCCCTTAAAAGGAAAATCTAAAGTTCCATTTGTGGAAGATCAGATAAAGCACCAACAATAAGTTCTCCAGATACTTAAGGACAACCTGGCTAGGTCAAAAAATAGGATGAAACAACAAGCTGATCAACATCGTAGTGAAAGGAGTTTCGAAGAAGGGGATTGGGTATTTATGAGGCTACAACCTTACAAGTAGATGTCTATCAAGCAACTAAATAAGGGCAATAAATTAGCACCCAAGTATTATGGTCCTTATAAAGTGTTGTAGAATATTGGTAGTATGGCTTACAAATTGGAGCTCCCTTCATCTTCAAGAGTACATCCAGTTTTCCATGTTTCTTTATTCATGAAGGTAATAGGAGACAAGATATTCGGTTCAAACAAATTTCTGGAGCTTGATGAAGAAGGAAAATTCATATTGGAACCTGAACAAATCACTAAAACAAGTATAAAACAACTATGAAATCTAGCTATTATTGAGTACCTCATCAAGTGGAATAACTTATCAGTTGAAGATTCGACATGGGAAGATGAGTCCTTCATACAGAGGAATCCACAACTAATCAAGCGTTGAGGACAACACTTGTCTGAAGGGGAGGGGCATTTAATCCCTAAATGTGGGAACATTTAACCCTATAGTGTGGTGCATTACATTAGTTTTGATGTTGGCTTTGGTCCATTAGTTGTAATCGTCATTAGTATGGTTATATTGTCACGTCGACTTGGGTCAGTTAGTTGGAATTGTACCGCTTAGTCTCCTATATATAGGAAGGAGACCTTTTCATTTGAGTATCTTGTCTTGTCTTGTCTTATGTACTTAGTACATTGTATAAGGAGGCTAAACCCTCAAAGAGGCTTGCTATTTATCTATTTTCTTCATCAAAGTCATGGAGTACTATTTTTGATCTATTTATTCTCTTTTCATGCTCTTTTTGGAAATTTGTTGCATAACAACTCTACTCTGCAACTTTGATTTTTGATCGTAACTGTGTATTCCATCCCATACAACCTTGGTGTTGCAACCAAAAGCTCTAATACCACTCCATCATGACCCCATCCATCATTTCAACCACAGAAGGGGGTAATTACGAATTTCTAGTTTCTAAATTTTTCCCCATGGGTTGTAATACGAATTCATAACGAAGAAATGTATGTGAAAATGCATAAATGAAAAACACACTAGAAATAAAATTCCATACACACATACATCATCCATAAAAAAACATAATTATCATAGGAATAAAATAAAATCATTCCACATTCATATACAAGAGAATAATTGTATTTTAATAGAGAATATCCAAACAACTAGATATGTAAGAGTGATTTTCCACCCACAAGTTTTTCTCTCTCATACCACAATCCATTTGCTCTCATGCCTAACCAAATTACTCACCACTAAGCATTTATAGGCCTCTCACTCAACCATCCCAGCCATGGCACTTCTTTTTTTACTACCCCATGCAACAAAAGGAAGGCATTTCCCTTCATTGCTCCATATTTTTATTAGGAAATCCAACCCTTACGGTGCTTACCAGTGTGTACAGAAAGAGTCCAACATATTGTAGGTTTTTAATGAACCCCCTTGTAACATTAACTCGTGGATTCTCAAGCATTCAAGAGTAGCAAAAATAAATGGGTAAAGGTTCCTATCTTTCCCAACCTCTATGTCACCCACAACCATCTATTTTCTCTAATGTCTGAAATTTTGTATTCATAATTCTATTTTTGGTTATTTTTCAGTCTGGTAATGGTAATGGAAATAGAATGAACAACAAGAGTCAAATTTTGCATGTGTAAAATCTGTTGTGAAAATCCACCCAAGAAAAAATGGATACCAGGTTCCAAATGAGAAGAGAAGATGTTGAAAAATACAATTGAAATAAATTTTGAACATAGAAGAGAAGAATCTTACAACAACCATAGAAGTATATTCATCCCATGCTTCCATAACTACTTGAGAATAATTTCCCCACCAACCTCATGCGTGCATTCAACAATTGGATTTAATAGTCAAAAGGTAGTAATTGTCTCATTTAAGGCACATGGAAGCAAATGGATGAGTTCTAAGGTTTACAATTGGAAATAATGGATTTAATCTCCCATAGGCCCCCTTTCCCCTTCCCCTCTAGTGCTCTTTACATAACCATATTGGACCATTTTATTATTTTTCCAACATAATATTTATATAACTTTTGAGTTGGCATGACAAGCCAACCAAATGGTCCATACAAAAATATTTACATTATACATGCCTAGGCATTCACTACTTAGGCCTTGACCTTGAGATATGCACTTGGAATCCATACTATCATATTTAAATAATTCACATAATATGATTTGATACATTCCAAGTCAAAATTGGGGGTACTACAATCTCCCCCCTTGGAATAAAACTGTCCTCAGAGTTTCCTCAAAATCAACAACCAAATTATGGGTAGACGCTTACAACTGTTTCTCCCAAGGTATTCTTAAATAAATAGAGGAAAACACAAACTCTTTATTTGAGAAAAGTGAGTCAAGAGTTTCGAATGAGGAAGAGCTGCCTATTCTAAAAAATTTGGAAATTCAGAGGCATGACCTATTGGCTAGAGAATAAACAAAGTGACGCCTTAGAAGCAAGGATGTTTGGTTGGAATAGGGTGATAAAAACACCAAATTATTCCATGTCTATGCCAATTACCATAATAGTCTAAATACTATTTGGGATATTAAGAGCCAAGAAGGATTAATAGTCATGTCCTTTAAAGATAAGGTTGAGGTGGCCCGTTGCCACTTCCCTAGCCTTTTCACTAAACCATTGGGATGCCCCATTGAAGAAATATTAAGGGTTCTCAACCTAGTCCCGAAGCTGCTTACGAAGGAAATGAATTCCTCCTTGGAGGCCAAAGTAACAGAAGTAGATATTCTGTCTACCCTTTCTTATATGAAGAAGGGAAAAATCCTCAGTCTCGTCATTTTTACGATAGAGTTTTATCTTGGGTTTTTAGAGATCTTGAAGGATGACATCCTAAAAGTTATATAGTATTCTAAGCATTTCATAAAAGTGTTTGGAGCTTTTAAATCCACCTTTCTTTCCCTTATTCCCAAAAATTAGGATGTGGTTTCCTTAGAGGACTTTCACCCTATCTCTTGTTGTAATGTGATCTTCAAGATAATTTCAAAGATAATTTCTAACCGACTCAAGCCTATTTTGAGTGTTCTGATTCCTAAAAAACAGTTCAGGTTTCTATTTAAGCACCAAATTCACGATGCGGTGGCATTGGATCAAGAATCCTTACACACTATTATGAAGGATAAGATTCCTTCGATAGTCCTTAAATTGGACTTACGAAAATCCTACAATAAGATGAGTTGGACCTATATTTGGGCACTTATGATAGTACATATGGGAATGAACCTACTCTCAGTCAATTGGATCATGTGTTGTGTAAAGTCTTCATCCTTTTTATTCCTTATTAAAGGTTCCCCTTCAAGTTATCCCATTCTTCTAGGGTGCTTTGCTAGGGATTCCCTTTGTGCCATTTTCTCCTTGTTTTGGTCACAGAAGGACTCAACAATTTAATATTTGATGATAGAAGTCGAGGGGTCTTGATAGGAGTTAAAATAACTCAGAAATAATTTCTCATATTCTATTTGTTGATGATGTGTTCCTATTTGGTGCAGGATTTAGGTAGGAATTTGAAGGCTTGGAGTCTGTCTTGGACCTTTATTGCTATTATATAGTTATGGAGATCAATATGAACAAATCTTGTATGGTGCAAAGCATCCCTCTTGGTGAATATCTGGCTCAACTAGATAGACTCCTTCCTTTTCCTAAGTAGAGTCTTGATAAAGGAATGAAGTATTTGGGTTTCCACTTGAAACCAAATTTCTACAGTTATGTGGATTGAATTTGGTTGGTAAAAAATATTGAGGCACATATTTCACTCTGAATGAATTGATGGTTATCTAGAGGTGGAAGGCTGGTTCTTCTGAAAGCAATGTTAGAAATAATTTTTTTTTATTGGTGCTCTATTTCTAAACTACATAAGGGGATTTTGAACAAACTTCAGAAGCTAAGTTTCCATTTTATTTGGATTGGGAAAAGGGAGAAAGAAGGAATACCCCTAGCGAAATTTCCAAATATTCTTCTCCCAAATATCATGGGAGGCTAGGGGATCAAAAACATTTATATCTTCTGCCAAGCCTTGGAAACCAAAAACCTATGGAATCTCATGCACACCATCTCTCTTTGGGGACGAGTGATGACCTTCAAGTATTTGGGTAATATGATGATGGAGGAATGGTTTCGTACACCAATAAAGTTAGAAGTCAACTTCTCTATAGTATAGAAATCCTTTTTTGAGGCCTTCCCTTTAATTGGTCCATGGATGGCGTGGAAAATTGGTAACGACATGAAGGTCACAATTGGATAAGACCCGTGGCTAGGTGCAGATGAAAATTAATAGCAATTGGAAAATCTCATAAGGTCTCTCCACTTTTAGGGAATCTATTCTTTTTGGGATGCTTGGTCCCAAGACCATAATAGACAAGGAAGACTTGGGTGGAAGTTTGAGGTCAATTTAGAGATGGAAGGTCTAATGGAAGATGAGTGGTGAATCTATGTTGGCAATCTCTTCTCAAGTTTTATAAGACTGGTTGAGGATGATGTGGACGATCTCTATTAGTCACAAAATATGGTGATGGGAGACTTTACAACGAGGCTATGGTTTAAGGTGCAGTCCGAGGCTAGATTTCAAGGATCAAAAGACTGGTCGTGGGAAATCCTGTGGAATACCTAGATAACTTTGAATTTTAAAATTACCTTGTGGTTGTATCTACACAACAAGATACTAACATGGGACAAGTGAATTAAGAGGGGTTGGACTGGACCCGATGACGTTCTTTGTGCTGGAAGGAATAAGAGGTAGTCTTCCACCTTTTTGTCTCATTCTCTTATACTTCTCGTGTATGGTCGGCTGTAGCCCAAAGTTTCCATACCAAAGTGTCATGTAATAGGGCCACCTTAGAGGAATTTTATCAAGAATCTATGATGGATGCTCTGGTCTCTGAATTTAGAAACTTTCCTGGATATTTCGTTTAGTTTCTGTTGTGGGATCGTAATTTGTATATTTTTTAGGATAAGTTCACCCTCGAGGAGGTTTTTGTTGGGGTTGATAGATAAGGTCACCAAAGAATTTAAAGTTGTGTCTAAGTGTAAAAATCCCAGGTATACTGCTATGCCTTAGTTGGATTATAATGTTCCTTAGGGTTTCTTTGATAGGGAAATCCAAGGCTATTCACCTCACTATGGGGTCAGGGGGGTTCCATACCTTAAAGATTTTGCTTATTTCTTTGTCATATATGCTCTTGGGAATGGGTCCAATATGAATTAGGCCTAATTTTTGGTGCTCTAGACTATACTTAACTACCAAAATATCACGGGGTTTCAAAACTTCAAGTCCTTGGAGACTCTACAGTGGCAATCAATTGAGAAAATGGAAAAATAGTGTGCAAAGTGGTTCATTTAATTTATTTTTTGTAACATATTTGGGAGACTATTCATAATATTGAATTTGCGTTCTGTACATCTATAGTGAACTAAACATAAAAGTGGATGAGTTATCCAAAAAATGCTTAACACTGCAAGATGGAACCTTTTCTTTTTACAAATGATTCGACGTTGAATAAGTCGAAGCCATAGATTCCCAGTTTTAGTCTTTGTAATAGTGGTCGGTCTTGGTATATGGTTTCAAGAAATTTGTGCCCACGTGAATTATAGTTTGGTTTTTCTTATCTAAGGAAATTTGTATCTTGTCTTAGTTTTGGTCTCGATAATGTCTCTATTTTGGTCTTTAGGGTATATGCCAAGGTATTTTGAAAATGAAATTGATAATATGTACTGTATCTCTGGTAGTTTTGTAGTCTAAAGTCAACCATGTTGAATTTCATATAAAAGTCCCTGCGAAATGTCAACATGTATATTTTCTTTATGTGGAATATAAGATTTTTTTTTGAGGGATATATATATATATATATATATGCATGTGCGTATGCGTGTACATATATATATATATATATATATATATATATATATATATATATATATATATATCATTTCAACGGATCACAAAGACATATTACATATTTCATGGACATTACGTGAAGATTAGGTCAACAAAATAGGCATTGAGTAGAAAGCCCATACAACATCCTTTTGTATTATTTTCCATATTTTTGAATTCTTGGCCTTCAAATAAACAAACTTTGTCTTCTCCTTTGGTTCATCTACATAGTTAGCTAGGTTCTTGGAATTTTGATGTTCCATAAAACTTGGGCATTTTTCTGGCCCATCTACATAGTCAATTTATTTTATTCTCAGCTTTCCATCAAAGGTTCAGAATCTTTAGTTGGAATGAACTAATGCAAACATAAAAAATCAGTAAACATCATGTTCTAAGTGTCCACTAAGCATATGAATGGGTTTTATTTCCAGTCATGATGCATAGATCGCACTTTTTGCAGATCGAACCAAACAAAACGCAATATTGAGTGAAAAGTTCAAATTTTCTAGTTTGTGTAGTTTAACGTTCATATTTATGGCTCACTTCTCATTAAATCTATTCACATATCTTAGTTTGGAATGGAGATAGATTTAGAATGGGTGCTTTTTCTTCGTGTCACTCTTTGGAACCTCTTAGCCTAATGTTGCTAAAACATTGTATAAAAAGGTAAATGACATTTCATGTAATATACTGATTTTGACCCCATCGCATTAAAATGTAAATGATGTAAAATTGTTATAAAATCGTGGTGAGGATCTCAAGGCCAAGGCCCCACCATCGATTTAGTGTTAAAATTGATGCATAAGGTTTGCGTTCTATCCAGGCACAATAGAAACTATAAATATCATGTAAATATGCATTTTAATAAAAACACCCACAACTAGCTATGCAATGCAATGCAACAAGAGTATTGGGGCATGATTTTTACAAGGATTTGAGAGGGAAATATTTAAACCCTTGGAGCCAATAAATTCAAGCCAAGTGTCAATGAGAGAACCCATGAACCTTCAACTACCCATGTTGAATTTTGTACCCAATCATTTATTTCTCCCAAGAGTTGGTTGAATTAGTTATTATTTGGGGAAATGGAGAGGTATGGCTGTCCAATTTTAGGTATGGGAAAGCCACCATGTTTGGAAAAATGTGTTTGGATTCTTGGGAAAGAAAAGAGCCACGAAATTACTCCCCAATCCATTCTTCCTGCATGAGTTTTTCTCTCCCACGAGTTTTGGGCTAGCTGGGCGTTTTACCTCACGTTTTTCCTAAGTTTACCCTCATTTTCCATAGTTGGGAGGTCATTTTTGTGTTGCAGAGGGATTGGGAGGAATGGAGTCACGATTTGGGGGTCCATGGAGGTCATTTTTTCCCTCTGAATTCCCATATACCTGTTGGAAATTCGATTTTCTTCTCTGTTTTTTATTTTTCCTTCCCACAACTCATTTTTGGGTGCCATGATTTGGGAAAATCCATGGACATCATGTGTTGTGAATCCCATAGTTAAAAACATTTTACTATGCCCAACATATGTGTTTGTTGTGTGTGGGAAATAATGTTGTGGATCAAGTTATGGGTATCCATTGATTTGGATTAAGCTTGAGTGTTCCTATTCCTTGTGGAAATCATGCCCATATCAGGGGTGGCAATTGTGTTGAGAGATTGATGAACACAACTGGCCTATGGATGGGTGGAACGTTGCAGCTGCATAGCTAGTTGGTCGGGACAACTTCGCAATCAAGATAAGTATTCTCTATGTGCTTTAATTTTGCATGGTTTTTATTTGAAGAATGTTATGATTATGCTGATGGATGCAAGTGAAATGTGTGTAGATATGGATTTTATATCCACTGTGTTCAATTTGAATTATAAATCAACACACATATGCATTTTATTTGTTTTATGAATTGTTAATGATGGATGGGGATGAGTTTTTGTAAAAGACCAGAATGTTAGTGTCATGTTCCCTTCCTTGTGTTGGATCAATTGGAGGGGACATGACATTTCATGGAGTTGTAATGTTCTTGATGTAGGATTACGTTAAATTTGTGAATTATATGAAAGCTAAAAAACAATGCTTTAAATGAAAACATGCATAAACTTCATTGACTCCTCAAGCAACCATTTTTTAAGAGCTTGTTATATTGAGGTTGTTTCAACATGACCAATGAAGAGATATTTTAGTTCAAATGTTCACATTTTTCACATATATATATATATAAGTTGAATGAACTATGACTACAAAAGTATTGAACAAATTTATCCTTAATATGACATTAGTTGAGTTTAGGGGATTCACTGATGTCTTACTATCTGTAAACTTGGGAAGCTATGCTTCCAAAGAGTGCATCAAAACATATATTAAGTGGAAATAAATATTATGCTATTGGGACTTAGATGTTCGTGCCCCTAACAAAGCACACATTCATTTATTTTTCTTTTGAATACCGAGTGTAGAAAGAAAATGGACATGCATGCAAAATATTTCTCTAGAACAAACTAATGACAAACTGATTTACATTGGAGAAAACTTAATAAAGAAGAATCTTCAACGTTAAAATGCATCGTATTATTACTAAAGAGTTTACATTATTCTCTAAAACACTCATAGAGATCATTGTGTGATTTAAATGAGCTTGATAGTTGGTATTACATTCATTTCCACAAAACATTTTAGATCATATTTGTACTTTGATCTCCCGCTAGATTTTTGATCAACATAGTGACGAGAAAGAATGATCTTTCAATGTCAAAAAATTTAGTGTTTTGTACACTATCCTTTAATGATTGAAGGATGGTGATCCAAAATCCTCCCTCCCGTTTTATTAATGATGAGATAGAGTTACGTATCCTTTAATGATTGAAGGATGATGATACAAAATCCTCTCTCCCTGTTTTATTAATGATGAACTAGAGTTAGGTTTGGTATTTGTAATGTTTCCTCAAATTCCTTTGGATTCTTTTAGTTATTTAGGTTTTAGTGAACTTGTCGAGCCTAAATTTTTGCACATGTGTCTGAATCACTATTTGGTTCACGATTGGGAATTTATTCAATATTTTTGGAGTCTTACATGGATAACTCCACTTGGTTGAGTTTGGGAGTTTAAGTGGATTCCATTGTGTGCTACAACAACCTTGTTACCCATTAGGTTTCCATTAGGGGTATGGTTGTTGGAGTTGCGATTATACTAAGAGGGGGGGTGAATTGGTATAAGATACATTTTCTTATTTCAATCGTTCATTTACTTTGATATAATAGATACACATAAAATCAAATCACAACACACATAATTCAATGTGGAAAACCTTTTGGGATAAAACCAAACAAAACTTATTTTTATAAATTCATGTAGGCACCAACCTACCGTTACAAAGTTTGTAGGCACCAAATTATTGTAGACACTAACCCCCTCAAATGAGCACTAACTCAACAACATGTAGGATCCAACCTACTAGAAACACCAATCTCCTTAGTTGATCACTGACTTAGTAATATGTAGGCACAGACCTACTAGAGACACCGATATCTTGCCGTTACTATTGCAACTGCCTCTACTTCTTCCTGTAATTCCCTTTGTATTATGCTTTTATGCCAATATGCACCCTTCAAAAAGACAACACCTCTTTGTATAGATGCACCATAATCTGCTTCAAAAATGATTCACACTATACATAAACCCTTACTTCTAGAGAGTATATATATATATATATATCTAAAAATATTGTGAAATAACATCTAAAACTCATATTACATGTAACTAAATATCTCTACTTTATCTCCTCTAAGGTTCACTATTTGAAAATTCCTAGAACGAAAGTTATAACAAAAATACCCAACTGACCTGTTTAAAGATGATTTCAAGATCATTAAAAAAACCTAACTTATTAAGGTCATATATCCAAAAATATAGTGAAACAACATCTGAAACTTCAACCATAGGCACTTCCTCATATCTACTTTATCTTCTCCAAGTTTCACGGTCTGAAACACCCAAAAACATAGGTTATAGAGAAAGTTCCACACTGACCTGTTTGAATTGATTTCATGATCATTCATAAACCCTAACTTCCCAAGGTCATATCTCATAAAATATAGCGAACCAACATCTGAAACTTAGAACACGAGGTACTTGAAGATATTTCTCCATCTATTTCGAGTGGCATGGTTTGAAAATTCCTATAATAGAAGTTATAGTGAAAGTTCCATACTGACCTAAAAATATCCCCTTTTGGAATGATGCTCAATCTTTGATCATCCTCCTCTTCAAATGTTGCAACCATTTCCACTAATGCACATATCGTATGATATCTCCATGTCTTGGATTAGTGAGTGAATAAATCGGGAAGTTATCTTCTTATTTATACTATTCTTAAATCACTTTCTGGGCCGACCTAGCATTGTTCAATATCCTGATAGGGTCGACTTGAAATTTTGGCTGGGTTGACTTTACAAATCCTTTCATATAAACTCATTCCTATGGAGTTATAGGGAGTTCCATATATCGTTGGAAAGGTACATAATACACTTTCTAACCATGTAACCTATACTCCCATATGATATAGGTATTTGGAGAAAAAAACCTTCAAATATAATATATCCATACTGAGCATCAAAATTCCAAAAATAATATTTCCAACAATATCCATCTTGCAATATTTATCTTGGACAACTGTAGTATCCCTTTTCCTTTGACATCAATGAAAATAACATTTCCAACAAAATACCCCTTTGTCATTGATGAAAAACCTTTAGACAATTCTGCAGCAAACTTGTAGATACTCCCCCTGTCTGCGAGACCTCTTTTGCTTGTAAGAGTCTCCCCCTTTGACATCAATGGAAAAGGGCTTGTCCCCTTGATATTTTTCTTTTCTTCAATAATTTTCCTTCATTGAATATGTATACATTGGTTGATGTTCTTTTTTCCGTAGGCCACTAATCTTCTTGATCCTGCTTTCCTTATTTCACACTCTTTAGAGTCAAATGTGAGTTATAACCTTGATCACACATTTGAATAACAATTAGAATATTTTTCTTTAGTCCTTAGACATACAAGACATTTGGTGCTTTAGTTTCTTTATCAAGACTAACAATACCTTTTCCAGCTATCTTTGCAGAAGCATTATCTTCAGAAGTAACACTGTTTCCTTTTTCTTCCTTTAAGGCGAGAAACTTGGTCTTATCTCCTGTCATGTGTTTTGAACATTCACTGTCAATATGGCATTGATTCCCTTTATCTTGAGCATATAGTGCAAATCCACATTCTTCATTTTTTTTTTCCGCAGCTTGTCTATTCTGGGTCTTGCTTTTTGTTCCTTTTCCAAGCCTTTGATTAATATTCTTGGTGTTTGGAAATGTCATCATCTTCCCTATTTTTGTTAGGAGGACATGCTATGTTGATTCTATAGTAATGTGCTATGTTACCATAGTTATTACACTTATAACATTCAATATCAAGTAAGGGAGAAAATGAGTTGTAGTTTCTGTTAGTAAATCCTTGAGAAATTCTAGAACTATTTCTCATATCATCATCGTTTGAGGTCTTATAAGAACCTATACTTCCATTTTTTGCATGATCACTTCTTGCATATGCTCTGCAGTCTATTGCTTTATGGTAAAAATTATTACAAGAGAAACAACAACCAAAGAAAACATTTTGATACCTAGGTGTGAAATATATTCTTGGCGGAACTACTTTTCTGAACTCATCAATTTGCTGCTAGTCATCATTACCTTTCTTGTTGCTTTCATTGTTGATGGAGCCTTTGAGACATTGGCATAGATTTTTAGGTATTTTCTACATCTTCCTTTCTTGCGTATTCATTCATGGGTCTTTTGATACTCATCATATCCAATGCCCGTGTTGATGAGTGGTGACCTTTGGAAACTAAGAATCTCGTTCAAATTTTTAGTGCTCTTCAAACTTTTGTGTAATTGTGCATTTGAATTTTCCAATTCCTCTCTTAATGAGACAACTTCAGATTCTAGATTCTCACATATTTCTTGCTTTTCCTTGAGCTGACCTCTCATTACCTCTTCTATCCTTTAGTCCTCTTCAAGATGAGTCTTCAAGCTAACAATTGTATTCTCTATTTTATCAATATCATGATCCTTCCTTTCATATTTTTGCAATTGCTCCTTCTGCTTTATATTCTCTTTCCTCAATCTATCAATTTTTTCTAAGGAACTTATGCATTTTGCTTCAAGATCCATATCAATATCTTATTATTCTGAATATGACTTTGTATCCATGTTCATGAAGATAGGTTCTTCTTCTTCTTCGTCTGAATTTGAATCTAAATTTTCTTTCTGATTATCTTCATTTTATTCATCACTATCTTCTTCTTCTGAATCTAAATTTTCTTTTTGATTATGTTCATTTTATTCTTCAATAGCCTTTGTATCCATTTCTCCATAAATATCCTATAGCTTGTACCAAATATATTTAGTTGATGTACATTCCATTACCTTGTCAAACTCATAGTTCGATAGGCCACACATGATGCCATTCATTGCTTTTGCATTGTTCTCACATAAATTCCTCCTAGCTGCATCTATTGAAGTAGTGGTTGGAGCTGTATAACCTGTCATGACTAAATCCTAGATATTTGAACCAAATGTATTCAAATATGCCTTCATTTGTATGCTCCAAATTGCATAGCTTGATCCATCAAACAAAGGATCCATCTTTGTAGATAAACCTTCCTGGCAAGATGTATGTGCTCAAGATCTACCTTCCAGTGTTTAAACTGTTTCTGAAGGAACTCGCTCTGATACCAATTGTTGGAACTCAATTTAACGTGGAGACCCTTTTGGGAGAAAACCACAAAAATTATCTTTATAAATTCACGTAGCACCAAACTACTGTTATAAATTTTGTAGGAACCAACCTACTAGAGACACCAATCCCCTAAAATGATCACCAACTAAACAATATGTAGGCACCAATATACTCAATTGAGCACCATGTCAGTAATATGTAGGCACTGACCTACTGGAGACACCAATCTCCTGTTGCTGCTTCTGATTTTTCTTGCACTTCATTCTATGTTTTTATCCTATGCTAATATGAATTCTTCCAAAATACAACACCTCTTTCTACAAATGCACCATAATCTGCTTCAAAACTGCTTAATACTATACAAAAACCCCTACTTCCAGAGAGTATATATATAAAACTATAATAAACCAACATCTGAAAATTATACCATAGGTAATTCAAGATATCTACTTCCTATCCTCCAAGGCAAAACAAACTCATTTTTTGGTGGATATTTATCATAGTTAACTTTAATTGGCATGGCTTAGAGCATGGATTTTAGCGAAAACCTAAGTCTAGGTTCTATGAGCTTGTTTAAGCCTTCATAGTTCCCTTTTCAACCAACTCTTTAGATTTTAATTTGCCTCTAATATGAAGCCTTATAGTTGTTGCACTAACTGTATGAGGAAGTTAATTACAAGAAGAATTGGATAAAGTTGAATTTATAATTTATATCGTTTTGGTGTAAAAGTATATTGGTATTTCATGTTCTATTGGAAAATATCCATAATAATGTTAGTTACATTGTGAGTTGCAATCATGTAAGATGTAATTAGAATTTTTAATTTTACAATTTATGTGGTCCCCACATAAGGGTGTCCTTTATTTAAGGTGATGTAGTTATAAAAATGTAATCTCTAATTTAGTTTTTATAATGGGTATCGATTTTTTCATGGCAATTGAGTTGATTATATAAACTCAAGTTGTATCTTCTATCAGTTGAGGAACACCATCAATTATATATTAGGTTGAAGCAAGACATACAACAACAAATATGCTGAATTGGAGTCTCGCCAGATAAAATAAGATAAATATAATTTTATTAATGTCCGACTAATGAACACAAAAGTAGGCCAACGACACCATCAAGCACATTAATGTTGAGGGTCCATACAAAATTGAGTACAACAAGGTCTCCTATAAAAGGAAAAACTCAGAAGTAAAAGTAAAGTAACGTAGAAAAAGAGAGAGAGAATTCTTCCACACAATGTGATATCATATATTACTTGTTGATATTGTTGATATATGTATAGCTAGGAGTCACTACATGGAGACATTATTCTGAAAAAAAAAATTGGGATCTTTGTTTGTGCATTTTTACTTGTTGGGATCAGTAGGGTCCTTGGAGGGTCCACTTTTTTGGCTTAGATGTAGTAAGAATGCCATAAAATAGATGCATTCGGTGAATTTATCAAATGACAAAAAATTGGCATTTTTTTAACTGACAAGACATGAAAGGCTCTTTCTATCGAAACTTCCATTGAGTGCCAAAAGAGTCAAACGAAGACATATTTTGTCAAAAAAAATATGGAGAGGATCATCACGACGAGATGAACAAAATGATGTTGACTATTTGACAAGGTGATGCCTAAAAGAAAATATGACTAGTCCTTAAGACATGAGTCTACCAGACTATGACAACACACATGATGTGACTTGTCAAGTCTGCCGAAGGGGTCATATGACAACAAAAATGGTGAAATGAGGTATGGGAATGATGATCTCCTTGACCTGGAAATAATGGTGCTAAGAAAATGAATATGTGATAAAATTTAATATGATCATCTAAGTTTCTAAGTCCCAACACTTTGGAATCATATCAACATTGAGAATAAACAAGATGACTATATATATGTTGGAGCATTTTCCAACCACACATCATTTATTTGAGCCTCGCAGCTTAATTTTCCACTTATCTTAAGTATTTTGACTCAATCATGTGCTTACATCATCAACAGATCATAGGTTCAGTAGACTGGTCCTCCTCCTACATTCTAGGATCCAACTGAGACATCAACTGAGCCTCCTACACCATTCAGGGGGTGATTTGCATGACTAATGCGCACTACTCAGTCCAACTAACAACATTTACTAGTTTATTCAACCAACTAGAGACTAGAAGGCATCCTACTACACTGGTTGACTTCAGTTGGTGTTATTTTCACCTACTATTCAGTTAATTGCATACATAAATGCACCATCCCCTATTTTTGGGAAATCAGTTGAGTTTGAAATCAGTTAGACTCAGTTAGACAGTTTCAGAGTCAGTTTGAGTCAGTATTATGGTATTTAAGTGGTTAACTGATGTGCAGAGTGGTGTTAACTTCCAAGTAAGCCACTCTCATGCATTCAATTCGAATGACCACTCTGGAATTCAAATTGCTTGGATTATTGTAGCCATTGTTACACATTGTAATCATCTTTTGATTTTATGATAATGCATGATCTGCTGCAAACCTTTTGCATTAGTGTTTTGACATATTATTTTCCGCATGCATCTCTAGTGATTGTTGTCTCTGTTTCATAGATATGTTGTGCTTAGACTTTACATGGTATCAGAGCCATGGCAGGACAAGGAAACCTTTCTATAGTGTTTCTGCACTTCTGCACTAGTGATTCTACACTTCTGCACTTCTGCACTTTTGCATTAGTGATTATGCACTTCTGCACTAGTGATTCTGCACTTCTGCACTAGTGATTCTGCACTTCTGCACTAGTGCTTTCTGCACCTGGAACACATATGAAGATTGAGCAAGATTGCCAAAAAATATTCCAACTCTGCACCAGAAGCCGAAATTTTTCCACATAATTCATGGATATTGTACATCCGACTTTTCAAGCTTGCTTGGTAGTCTATGCCAGGTGTGATGCAACTTGAAAAGTGCAGGTGGTCGACCTAAATTTTTTTTGTTTGTTTGTGATTGCAGGTTTCTCACTCCCTCCTATTGCATTCGCTCCTGCAAAGATGGACTCTTCTTCACAAAATATTCTCACTCCTTTCAACTACCATCAATGGAATGATGATGTTGAGATTGTGTTGCGCTCTAAGGGATTCTATAGAGTCACCATGAGCCTAGAACCAGAGCCTAATTCTGCAGTAGAGAAGTCCAAGTACTTCAATAAGCTTGATGAAGCTTATGGTTATCTTTGTCTCAATATTTCGAAGGATCTTCTTTTCCATCTCAGTGGATTGACTACTCCAAAATAAGTGTGGGAACAACTTGCCAAGATTTTTGGTAAGTAGGATGAGATGAGGGCTTATCAGCTGGAGAATGAGCTGATTTCCCTAAATACTGAGAATTTTGAAACCATCAATGAGTTTTTCACCAAGTTCAAGCATTTGGTACTGTAGTTGAAGCAATGTGGTGTTGAGAATAAATATGAGCAGTTGATTCTTTCTTTCCTTACGAAGCTAGGAAAATATTATTCAGTGTTTGTCTCTACTTTCCATTCGGGAAAAATCACGACTCCGAATTGGAAGATTCCTACCTTGAATGCATTCATCGAGTCCTTAACAAAAGAGAATGATAAGCTTGTTCAGATGGGGTCCATAAAAACCTCCAAATATAAATCCCTTTTTGCTAGAGGACCCAAAGCTACGAATGTTAAAGGAAAGCAAAAGAACGATAAGACCAAATTTGATCAGCCGAAGCAAAAGGAGAAGACCAAGCAGTCAGATGAGCCCTCAGGTTCAAGGAAAGACAAGCAAAAGAGAAAAGAGAAGACAAAGTGTTCTTACTGTGGTAGGGGATTTCATCCTGAAAGATCATGCATGAAGAAAACTATTAATCAGATGGCCCTTCTCTTGGATGAAAACAACATTGCTCTTCCAAATGGCGCAAGGAAGAAGGACAATAATGATCATGTAGAAAGAGACCATGCACTCATGGGAAGTGTTTCAAATTTTATAGATCTTCTCATAGATTCAGGAGCTTTGAATCACATGGTTGCAAGCAAAGACTCCTTCTCATCATTAGACTCCGACAATTGCATCTCCATCCACATGGGATATGATTCACAAATTTCTTCGAAAGGAAAAGGTACTATTCATTTAGAACATGGCAGTTTTCAAAATGTTCTCTATGTTACTTCTCTAGCTTCGAACCTGCTTTCTGTGTATCAGATGACAAACACTGGTTTTCCCAAGAAGCTTATATTCAGCCCTAATGATGTTGAAATTTCTGATATTTCCACCGGAAATCTCATTGTAGTAGGCAAAGCAAATCATGCTTCAAAAACATATGAGTTTTCCATTTTTTGCCACATGCAAAGCCAAGTGCCCTTCTGAATCATGGAAATGAGGTTGTCCGGCTATGGCATGAGATATTTGGTCACCTAAATTATAAGTACTTGCATCTGCTACAAAATAATTCCATGGTTGAAGGCCTTCAGAACATCAAATCCTCAAAAGGGATATGCAAGGGTTGCATCATTGGCAAGCATCTTGAGCACAAGTTCGATCGAGGAAAACTTAGCAGAGATTCTTGTCTTTTGGGGATGATTCACACTGATATCAATGGTCCACTTCCAAATACCTCTATGAATGGTTCAAGGTATGTTCTGACATTAATTGATGATTTCTCCAGATTCACATGGGTCTACTTTCTCAAGAACAAATCGGAAGTGCTAGAAAAATTCAAGAATTTCAAGGCTTCTGTTGAGATTGCTACTGAGAGAAAGATAAAATATCTTAGATATTATAATGATGGAGAATATATCAAATCATATATTCTGCAACTTTGTGCAGAAAATGGAATCCAAATCCAGCACACAGTCCCCTACACACCTCAGCAGAATGGTGTAGCGGAGAGGAAAAAACGAGCACTGAAAGAGATGGCCACTTGTATGCTTGAGTCGGAAGGTTTGGATCCAAATATTTGGGATGAGGCCATGAATTTTTCTGCATAAATTCAAAATAGAGTTCCAAACTCATCTGTCAAAGGTACTACTCCCTTCGAAGCTTACACTGGTCACAAGCCTGATGTGTCTAATCTCAGGGTTTTTGGCTCCACTGCATGGGCTAGAATTCCGATTGAGAAGAGAAAATATTTGGAACCACAAAGTAATGAGTGCATCCTAATTGGATATTCTAAAGAATACAAAGGATACAAACTCATGGATATCATATCCAAAAATGTATTCATCGAGCGAAGTGTCAAATTTGAAGAACCGCTTCAAGGTCTAAAACTAGTCGAGGAAGAAACTGCTGAATTGCCTCCTCTCCAAGAAGAAGATTCAGAAGAAGATGATGAAAGTTTGTGTTCTGATATTTCTGATATTTTATCAGACATTAATGAACATGAAATATTAGTTTCAGATCCAGATCCAGATGAGTCCCCTCAATTTCCAAAGTGGGTAGAAAAGACTCTCAATTCTGCTAGTTCTAACATTGGAAATCGTGCGGATCCAAGAATAACTCGAGCAGAATTTCAAAGAGCAGGTATGGATATTTATTATTCTGATCCATTAGTGTATGAGAAATGTTTGTTTATTATAGTTTCAGATCCTAAATCATACTATCATTCCCACTGAGATCCGAGATGGAAAACCTCCATGGATGAAGAGTACAATTCTCTTCAGAAAAATGCTACATGGGAGCTAGTTTCTCTTCCACCTAGGAGGAAATTAGTTCAATGCAAATGGGTCTACCAAACCAAGGTTGCTGAAAATGGCTCAACCTGCAAATAAAAATCTCGGTTGGTGGAAAAAGGATTCTCACAAGTTAATGGTGTGGACTACACAGAAACCTTTGCACTGGTTGCAAAAATGGATTCAATCCGCCTAGTTTTGGCACTTTCCGCATCTAAGCACTGGGAGGTGCACCACATGGATGTGAAGAGTGCATTTATTGATGGAACTATTCAAGAATATATTTACATGAATCATCCCGAAGGCTACCTATTAGATCCGACATTAGTGTGCAGACTGAAGAAATCATTGTATGGTTTAAAACAGGCCCCAAGAGCTTGGTATGCAAAGATGGATTCCTTCCTTCTGTCACAAAATTTTGCAAGATGAAAATCAGATACAAATGTGTACCTACAACATCATGAAGGTAATTTTATGATCATTTTCCTTTATGTTGATGAAATTTTGATTACAAGAAGCAGTATGCGGCTTCGATTGACAATATAAAAACCACACTACATCAAGCATTCGACATGAGTGATCTAGGCCCGCTGAAGCAGTTTCTTGGCTTAGAGATCACTCAGAATTTTGATGGGATCACCATATATCAGTCAAAATACAATTCAGACCTGCTAAATTTTTTTAGTATGGCATATTGTAAAGCGGCACCATTCCCATTCCTCTCAAGAATAAGACTTGAGGATGGTGATTCCACACCATTGGTGGATTCTACACTTTATCGATAGTTGATTGGAATTCTTCTATACCTGACACACTCTAGGCCTGATATTTATTATGCCATGAGTGCCGTGTCAAGGTACATGTAGCAGCCCCATGAGATTCACTGGAAGGCAGCCAAAATGATCTTGCATTATGTGCAGGGTACTAGACATTTTGGCATTCACTATGCTGCGGATTCCAATCTAGATTTGGTTGGATTCACTGATTCAGATTGGGAGGGTGATAGCACTGATTGGAAGTCCAAGTCCAGATATGTTTTCATGATTGGCATAGGTCCTATTTTTTCGTTCAAGCTAAAGGCAGGCTGGCAGAGTGTCGAGGAGCAGTTAATGCTTGCATTCAAGCAGTTTGGTTGCAGGGTATTCTAGCAGAGTTTGATATTGATAGCACCACTTCTATTGTCATATTTGGTGACAATAAGAGTGCTATCAAGATCTCGATAGATCCAGTTAAGAGACAACAGACCAAGCATATCGAGATCCACATGCACTACATCCGAGAGCTTGTGCATGACAGAACCATTCTACTGCAATATTTCCCTACATAAGAGCAAATTGCAGACATCTTCACCAAGAGATTCACTGAGAAGAAGTTCTCTTACTTCGTTCAATGCTGGGGGTGAGTTATACTATGGTGAGGAAAAATTAGATTCTTCAGTGTTCAGTTTGAGGGGGGGGTTTCTTTCCCACTGGGTTTTTCCCTCTTTCCTCACTTAGATTTTTTCTAGCATTTTTGGATTATTTCTATACTGGGTGACCTATGGCCTTTGTTGCTAGGGCCCTTTTATTATTTTTTACTCCTCCATGAGATTAGATTAAGGGGGGGTGTTAGAGAATTTTCCAACCACACCTCATTTATTTGAGCCTCATAGCTTAATTTTCCACTTTTCCTAAATATTTTGACTCAATCATGTGCTTACATCATCAGCAAATCACAGTTTTAGTAAACTGGGCCTCCTCTTACATTCTAGGATCCAACTGGGCCATCAACTGAGCTTCCTCCACCATTCAGGGGGCGATTTGCATGACTAATGCGCACTACTCAGTCCAACTAACAACATTTACTAGTTTATTCAGCCAACTAGAGACTAGAAGGCGCCCTACTACACTGGCTAACTTCATTTGGTGTTATTTTAACCTACTATTCAGTTAACTGCAGACATAAAGGTGCCCTACCCTATTTTTGGGCAATCAGTTGAGTTCTAAATCAATTAGACTCAGTTAGACAGTTCCAGATTCAGTTTGAGTCAGTCTTATGGTATTTAAGTGGTTGACTGATGTGCCGAGTGGTGTTAACTGCCAAGTAAGCCACTCTCATGCATTCAATTCGAATGACCACTCTGGAATTCAAATTGCTTGGCTTATTGTAGCCATTGTTACACATTGTAATCATCTTCCGAGTTTATGATAATGTATGATCTGCTGCAAACCTTTTGCATCAGTGTTTTGACATATTATTTTCCGCATGCATCTCTAGTGATTGTTGTCTATGTTTCATAGATCTATTGTGCTTAGATTTTACAATATAATGACATGGAAATGGAATATAAATGAGTTTGATAATATTACGCTCACTTAGGGACAAAGTTTCTTGAAGAGATGGTGTACGTAATGCCCCATTATAGATAGTATCACATACATTGTTATTCTAAATGGTATTTTACCTTTACTTACATGTAAAAGTACTTACATGTTATCAGTTCCCTTATCTATCCTAAAACTTCGGGACAAAGTTTCTTGAAGGGGGTGTATGTAGTGCCCCATTTTTTCTTTAGACTCTGATTATTATTGCGATAATATTATTTGAGGGTATTCAGTTTTGAATGACCCAGTTATGTATGGACTCAGACCTATATTATTATGTTGTGTTGTTTTTGAGGGAATTCGGTTTCAAATGACCCGACTATTTGTGAAAACTAGTACTTTGATGATTAAGTTAGATGTTTGAAAGATATCTATTATGAGACAATAATATGATCATGATCGATGTTTATGTTTCCCTGAGATTGTGAAATGATTCGATGATGATAAAATATTTATGAATGATATGAAATTATGAAATGATGACTAAATTAATATAGTTATGTTTATGAATAGAATGTACTTTGATGGGTTGTCGAGTGTGACAGGAAAACAGGTACATGTGACACAAGGTGGTATCGATACCACGTGGACTCTATATCGGGTCAAGGTATCCATGACATTTGATTTTGAATTTATATAAATTGATATATTATGTTTTATTTGGATGGATTTGATGCATGTAGTGTTTCACATGTAGGTACTAGATTGCGATGCCAATTGGTCCACATCAGGTAACGAGGATGAATGGAAGAATATGTAAGACTAATAATTATTACATGCGATAAGTTGGGAAAAATTGAGAGAGTATTTTTCTCATCAGATGCATGTTTTCATGAGGGTATGGTGCAGACTCGCTCACTGACGAGGTATTGACTAGGGGGTGCGCAATAAGGACACAACCCTATTCTCTAGGTACAAGTAGTACCTCAACAAGGTTGGCTGGATTGAGTTAACGATGTCTGAGTTGTCATACTAGTCCCCACCATAGGGGGATATTTGAAGGGAATGCACAAATCATGGCATGCTTAATATTCCCATCGCAATGAGAATGCAATAGTTAAAATAAAACACCAAAGGGGGGTAAGGAAGTGTGTTTTCAAAGATTTAGAAAAATGATTTTTAATTAAATAATGTGTAAATGAAATCCTAGATTATTAATTCAAATTATGAAATTGCGAATAAAGAAAGGAGAGAAAATAAATTAATTTAAGTGTGCACCCACACAATTAGGTGAAATTGAGGGAATCATCAGTGAGAAAATCTAGGAGATAATACAAGATTAAATATCAAATTAAAAAAAATATGAAAGAAGGGAGAACTGACACTGGGAGGGTGATTAATAAAAAAAGAAATAAAAATAATTCAGAATTATGCATGGATGAGATGCATGAGTATTTCAAAAAGTTATAAAGAGAAGGAGAGGGCATGACCTCATCTCTTTTACCCTATTGTTGGACGACATAGATTATGCTGTATTTACATGGTGACTGTTGAGGGTTTGGTTCATCATGGTACAAATCATGCTGGGAGCATCTTAGTAGCAGTCTATGTACCTTGACTATGCTAACAATTTATTACATTCAGCCCCGTTGCGGCTCGGGGGTCCCACGGGAAGAATTGTACCTTTTGGGAGTGGTAGGGTGGTTTCCAGTGGACATCCTATGTTTGGAAATCAGCGTACGCACTTGTGGTAGATCCTTAATAGCTTCAGTGGCATTCAGTGACACTTCATGAGAAAAGTATCAGGTCGATACCATTGTTGATTTTATGCTTTCCTCCATGTACTCCAAATTTAGTATTGTATGGTCACTAGTTCTGTGATTCGTAAAGTGATAGATCTATTGATTTAAATATATATGCATATGGTTACAAGATTATGGTAGGTCTGCTCATTTTAACGCAATGTGCATGATCCAACATCCAAGGACTGTGTAATTCCCACATGACAGAGTCTTAGAATTAAATGAAAATATGCATGTTTCCTTGTAAATCCATCAGTTGCATAATACTAGATCTGTTAAATTAGTTTTTGAAATTTGTTTGCTGGTTTAATTTCATATCCTTTATTGTGAATATGTGCATGCTTATTTAGTGAGTTTAGTAGGGACCCTGGAGGGTCCTTACAAATACATTCTTGCATACCTGACATGAAACTTCTATGATCACCGGGCTGATGTTGCATGTTCATACTTAAATAAACCATATGATCACCAATAGAATTTTATATACACTCTTTTTAGATGCAAAGTGAGTTTCATATGAATAATCCTTAACTGAATGATTTAAATTTTCCCAAAATATAAAATTGCACAAAAAAACAATTTTTTTTATCAAATATTTAAGGCTTGCGAAATTTGATAAATAATTCAAAATCATAACTAAAATATCAATTCCATTATTTAATAAATATTCTTCCAATACATAATTCAAAAACCTAAAATTGAGCTTTCAGTTAAATTATTGTGATCTGCTAAAATGCCCAATAAATTCATTTATGCATTGAAGACCAAAAAATGTGAGACTGTCGAAACCACATGTTAATCAAATTTAAGCAAATTGAAGCACATAATCAAATTGAATAAGCTCAAGTAATAACAATCATGTGTTGTTGAGCAACTTGGAAGCCAAAAGATTTCAACGACACAATGATAACTTATGTGGTGAAACGACAACTTTAAATGATGCAACCTGAAACGATTATGCATGAAATTTCACTAATTGCTTCATTACAATAAGATTACATATCTATAAGATACCAGCCAAGATATGGCTAGAATCTCAAATTAAAACAAAAATTGTAAGCAGAACTTTAGTTGTAACCTTTAACAATTTTATGGCCTGCAAGGTGGTAACTCCAGGTGCTGGCACTCAACTCAAGGATGGTGGGGATGAATTTTGATTCTGGTTTTTATATGATAAATGTGCATCAAAAAGGTAAAAGATGGCTAAACACTAAGTCCCATACACAAAACACTGGAGCCATTTACTTTTCAACAATCAGACAAATCCGATGTCTACTAAGAGGCTTTCTGGGCCTTCTAGCATATGCATACTAGACTTGGGAGTTTATACTGAATGTAAATAGGGGTTATATCAGACATCAAACTCAGTAAAAGGTGTTGGAACAAAGTTTCTAAGGATTTGGGAGGCTATAGATGGATTTGGAAGTAAAATTGATCAAGGGCACTAAGCAGGATTGCTCACCCAGAAGATTTCTAAACTCTCCAAAAATGACTCAAATGGATCCAAATTCTCAGGAAAGGGTTTGTGGTGCTTAATTAATGTCTCAGAAACCTCATACATTCATCAAAATAGAAAATAGAATTGTACATAAATTTTATTGGACATAATAGCAAAAGTAGTCATTATTTTGTGCACCAATAACTAGTCTTACATTTAGTTATTCCAAATCGCCTCGGAGGCTTACAAATATCAGTTATATAGTTATAGAGGGTTCTGATATCATGTATGGAACAACATAAATTTGAAAACATAGGTCTTGAGCAGATAATTAACGTACTTTAACATTTGGATCTTTAGTTGACCTCCAAAACTAGTAAATCTTACAGTAGGGAGAAAAGGAACATGAGAAGAGAGGGAGAAGATAAATTTATGCATTGGATCTGATATATGGATTAGATCAGGGCTTCTGGATTTATATGAAGGTGCGCTGAACATTATGGGCTGCACTAATCTCCTCCTCTGACTCGAAGTCCTCCTTCTGATGAAAACTTCCAACACTCTCTCCAATGGCACTCTAGCTAATGGTCACTCTATGGAAGCTTGATAATATTCAATGATGGAATGATATGGATCTGTATATCAGTACTCCATAGCTCTAGATCTGGTCAATAACTTACTGGTATAGGAAATACCTTGGGGATCATCTCCCAAGCCAGGGTTGAGGCACATCTCTCAACTATGAGTAGCAAGAGCTCTCAATGAAAAAATGATTAACCAAAAGATGTGAATGGGAGTTGGAATCGTTATTTTATATATGAGGTAACTTCATACCCAATCCATCCACATGTGTGAGAGAGGAAGGGTGCATTCCTTGAGAGAATTAGCAATTACTTGCTTTCCAAACTTTCCTGCTTTTGTGTCCTTTCACTGAAATTGGCAAGTGCGCCCTACTTAGCTTTTCTGAGTGTTTCTTGCTTTTACAAATGACTGATTTATGCACTTTCCTTCTTCTAAATTTTCCTTCTTTGTGATTTTGCCCATTTTTTCCTTGCTTTTGTCAGTTTCCACTTTCTCATGCTGCCATCTTTCCTTTAGCTAACTCCTTGATTTTTCTGAGCTTTCCTCTTGGGAAAGTGAGGTCCACTTGACCCTATGCACCCTCCTAGCCATGTCATCATCAATTATTTCCACAAAATTAATTAGTAATGATGATACATTTATTATTAAAATAATTAAAATTTTTGAATATTAATAATTAATTAATAACTAGTATTTGTGCCTCAAAATTCACCCGTATTAATCATTTCTTATTTAATTAATTTTCTTAGACCCCCTAGGAATGGAGGATCCAAGTATTGACCAAGTCCACTAGGGAAGAGACATGCTAGTCCTCGCTCCCCAAGACTTCTTGTCCTCAAGCAGTTGCAATCCAGGATGTTGCAAAATCTATTCACCTTCCCAGGTTACATCTTCACTAGGCAACCCCTTCCACTGCACTAAGTATTCTTTAATGATTATGCTCCTCAAATTCCTTTCTCTAACCTGCAAAATATTCTATGGTTATAATACCAGGTGTCCTTCATCATCAAGAGGAGGAAATTATCTTGAAATAGTTACTTGTTGTCCAACTGCTTCCTTCAAGCATGACACATGGAAGACATTATGTATCTTGCTTCCTACTGGAAGTTCTAATTCATAAGAAACTTCACCAACTTTCCTTGTGATATTATACGACCCATAGAACCTTGGAAACAATTTTTCATCCCCTTTCGAATTTAGAGTGGTTTTCCTATAGGGTTGTAACCTCAAATAGACCAAGTCACCTTCCTGGAAGGTTCGATTTGTTCTTTTCTTATATGCATTCATCTTCTGTTGGTTTTGTGCAACCTATAAGTTTTATTTGAGGGCCTTGAGTATGTATTGGATTTATTGCAGCCAACCTTTTTCTTTTTGTGCTCTACAATCCCCAAAAATCAGATCTGCAAAAGTGGGGGATTCATATCCATACAGAGCTTTGAATGGGGTCATTCCAATGGACATATGGAATGTTGTATTATAGCAGAATTCCCCCAAGTGTAGCCAATTGACCCACGCCTTCTGCTCCCCGGTAACATAATTTCTGAGATAACCTTCTAGTCATTGGTTTACCCTTTCAGTTTGGACATCAGTCTGAGGGCGATAGCTTGTGCTTAAATTCAAACTAGTTCCAACTAGATCAAACAAAGATTTCCAGAAAGCACTAGTAAATTTGCTATCCTGATCATTGATTATAGTCTTGGGCAGACCATGCAATCTGAATATTTCTTTAAAAAAGAGTGCAACAACTTGGCTGGCAGTAATAGTTGATGTGACAACAAAAAAGTGAGCAAATTTAGTCAATCTGTCAACTACTACAAAAATGTATTCCTTACCCTGAGTTTTTGGAAATCCTGTGATGAAGTCCATGGACACACTTTACCATTTCTGTTTTGGAATTAGCATTGGTTGAAGGAGACCAACAGGATGAGTGTGATCCACTTTATTCTGTTGGCATGCAGTACACTCCCTCACATGCCTTAACACATAATTTTTTAGGCCTTTCCAAGTGAACCTCTCTCTCACCTTCCTGTAAGTTTTTAGAAATCCCGGGTGGCCTGCTACTGGTGCATTATGGGCAGCCATCAAATTTTTTTATTTTAATTTGGATCCAGGTACCAAAAAAATTTCTGTCCTTGTAATAGATGACATCATTGAGGACTTGGTAGGATTCATCCTGAATCATCCTATCCAACACTTCACAAGCAAACTAATTTTTAGAGTATTCTATAGCTATTTGGACTTTCCAATCAGTAGGGACTTGCAACAAAGAAAAATCAGGTTTCCTAGAGAGGGCATCAACTACCACATTCAATTTTCCCTTTTTGTATTCTATGTCAAAGTCATAATACTGAATTTTACTTACCCATTTCTGCTGTCTATCATTCATCTCTCTTTGGGTCAAGAAATGTCTCAAATTGTTGTGATTAGTTTTGACTATGAACTTGCCTCCCACTAGGTACTATATGAATTTGGCCAATTCATGCATGATGTCCAACATCTATTTATCATAGATTGTAATGCTTCTCATGTTGCTATAATGGGATGCCTATTCTGCATTAAAACTGCTCCAATGCCTTCTCCCGAGGCATCACATTCCAATTATATGAAAGGATGAGTGAAATTAGGAAGTGCAGGTACTGGACAGTTGCTCATGACTTCCTTCATTTGGTTGAAATATTTTTCAACCTCATCTGACTAGCAAAAGGCACCTTTCTTGGTGAGATCTATCAAAGGGGATGTTAACTTAGAAAAACCTTTTAGAAATTTCCGGTAGTAGGTTCACAAACCAATGAATCCCATTAAGGATGTTATGTTCTTTGGCTTGGCCATTCAAGTATGGCCTTGATCTTCTCCATATGTACTTTGAATCCTTCTTTACCAATAATATGACCAAGGTAGAGGATCTCAGTCAATCCAAACTCACACTTTGACAACTTGGAATAAAAAGACTGTTATGCAAGGATTGTCAAAACATTGTCCAAGTGGTGCAAGTGTTCTTCCCATGTCCTACTATAAATCAGAATATCATGAAAGAATACAAGGACATACTTACAAAGATGCTTACTGAAAATTCTGTTCATGCATGATTGAAAAGTATCCGGTCCATTGGTCAAGCCAGAAGTCATGACAAGAACCTCAAAATTCCCATAGTGGTACCGGAAAACAGTTTTCTGAATGTCTTCATCCTTCATCCTTATTTGATGGTATCCGGAATGTAGATCAATGTTATAAAAATATTTGGCTCCATGCAGCTCATCCATCAATTCATCAATCCTTGGAATAGGATATCTGTTCTTGATGGTCTTCTCGTTTAAGTCCCTATAGTCAATGCACATGCGCATTGTTGACTAGGACCACCGATGATGCAAAGGGACTTGAGATTCATCTTATGAATCCCATCTCAAACAAATCTTTGATGGTATTCTCAATATCATCCTTGAATATTTTGGGGTTCTTATAAGGATTTATTTTTATAGGAAAAGTACCAGGTTCCATCTCAATCCAATGTTCAGTACCTCTGTTAGGAGGCCTTCCATGTGGAAGATCTTCAAACACTTTCTTGTGTTTGTGTAAAAGATTTTGGATTTCCTACGGATGGTGTGACACATATATGGAGGTCCCTTTATTGGTGATAAAACATTCAACATCCCAATCAATGTCACCATGCCTCAATACTGACCTCATACTATGTGCATAAATTACTTGTTTTGGGTAGGTGTTGACACCCTTCAAAACCACTTGTTTTCCTTCAACATCCTTGAAGCTCATTTGGGGTACTTGATAATTTACTAAATGTTCACCAATGGAGTGCAACCATTGCACTCCCAACACCACATTGGTATAAGCCACATTGACAACATAAAAGATTTCAATCACATTATGGTCTCCAAGAGTCACTTGCAATTTTGGGATCCATTTGTTACACTCCATAGTGTTGTTTCCCGGAATGATGATAGTGAAACCTACAAATTTTTATGTTTGTAACTTTCTCCTCTCTACCATGGCTCCATCAATAAAATTATGGGTGGCACCCTCATCGACCAAAACTGATACCTTTTTCCCTTGCACAACCCCTTTGAATCTCATGGTATGGAAGCGGGGAACTCCACTTAAAACTGCAATTTTTCTTTCTAGCCATGGGGGTTGTTCTTCTCTTTCTATTTCATAACCATCATCTATTGGTGCCTCTTCTTCCACTTATTCCTCATCACTTTCTGAAAATACTTCGATATAGTGTGCTTTCCCCTTAGCACATTTGTGGCCTGGAACCCAAGGTTCTTGACAGGATAAACATATCTTTTTCCTTCTTAACTCATCTCGATATTTGTATGAGTATTCCTTCTTATTTTGGGTAGCCACATTTCCGAAGGGTGGTATTTGTTTCTTAAATTTAGCAGGTGCATTAACTTTTTGTGGATATCATGTTCTGGGGATTTCATCTTGCATATCCCTTGTTCTGCTCACTACTTCTTGCAAGGTAGCTGGTCGATAGGATTTTACCATCCCTTTCAATGGTTCTGCCAATCCTTCTGTGAACAAGAGGATCAAGCGGACTTCAGATATGTAAGTGACCATTACTGCAATATTTTGGAACTCTGAGATGTAAGCTTCAGGATTTCCAGTTTGCTTCACATGTGCCAATTCCTTGAAAGAGATTTCAGGGTCTCTTCTATCAAACCTCTCCATTAGTCTCTTAGTGAAATATTCATATGAATTCACTTGACCATGGCCCAAGGTTCTCATGCCATGTAACGACCAGTAATTTTCCTCTCCTTCCAAATGCAAAGTTTCCATTTTGATAGCATCCGTTTCAGCCATGGCATTCAGTTGAAAGTAAGTGTCTAGCTTTTGCACCCAGGAGCTAGCAATACACTTTGAGGATCCATCAAAGAAGGGTAATTGGATCTTACAAATTGCATTTGTAAACTCATAATTATTTGTTGGTATCCTATGATCTCCTATTGGCTCGTTTTTATATTGTGCTTCACAAAAATCCTTGAAATACAATGCCCTTTTGCATTCTTCACTCAAGGTTTGGTATTCTACATACCAAACCTCCCAGGAGGAAACTGATTCAGATGGAACTTCATGATCCTCGTGTTCCTCAAGGAACTTGGGAATGGTTTGTCAAGGATGATCCTTTAATTCCTCTTTGAACTCATTAGGCCTATTATGAGGCCTAGTCTTTGAAAAGATAGATCCACCAGGGATCTTCCTTTCTTCATTCTGAGAGCCACTACTGCTCCCTTCTCCATCTTTGTGTCGTAGGTGCTTAGCCAATAATTATCTACTGTCTTTCCCATATTGGATGATGTTCTGGGATATGTCATGCATCCCCTTTAACATAATTTGCACAAAAATTCTGAACTCTTCCTTATCATCTAAGTCAGACATGTCTTTTCCTTCTTGTATTTTCACTCCAGTGGATTCCTCCTCTTCTTCAACAGAGGGTTATTCATGGTTCTTTCCTTTGGGGAATGTTACTATCTTAGGAATCATTAGAATTATTAAAGATACTATTCATAGGACCATGCTCTGATACCACTGTAAGATACCATCCAAGATATAGCCATAATCTCAACTTAAAACAAAAATTTTAAGCATAATTTTAGTTGTAACCTTTAAAATTTTTATGGCCTGCAAGGTGGAAACTTTAGGTGCTATCACTCAAATCAAGGATCGTAGGGATGAATTTTGATTCTAGTTTTTGTATGAGAAATGTGCAACATCAAGGTAAAACAGGGCCAAACAATAATTCCTATGCACAAAGCACTGGAGCCATTTACTTTTCAACAATCAGACAATTTCGATGTCTACTAATAGGATTTCTGGGCCTTCTAGCATATGCATACTAGAATTGGGAGTTTATACTGAATGTAAACAGGGGTTATATCAGACATAAAACTCAGTAAAATATGTTGGAACAGAGTTTCTGAGGATTTGGGAGGTTTTGATTCCCAGAAAATCTCAACATTGACAATAGGGATTCTCCCTGGTAAATAATCCCAATTAGACTATTCATCGTTTGGTGTGGGGAATTCGTCCGGTTAATGGTATGGATATCGTAAGTGTAATTAATTTTGTGTTTGATTTTACCAGTTGCAGCCTGGTCCACCGTTTATGTATTTTAGTTTTAAAATATGAGATGCAAGGGATTTCTAACTAAATGCATTTAACCTAGAACTGATAGGCAAAAGCCTCAACAAGTGATGTGAAGGTTCTTCCCTCTGTCTTATCTCTTCTACCCTATAAATTTGCTAATCCTATTATGTATTAATATAACCTATCCCTGCAGGGAGCGAGTTTAAAGTAAGAGTAATATGCTGAAATGTTTGGGAAAACTTTAACATATAGCCATTAAAATAGACATTCACATTTACACCAGAAAATAATCAAAGATAGCTCTGATTTTAATAAATATAATTTATTACTCTTTTACACTTAAATATTTGCATGAAATCAGGAAACACTCATCATCATTGAAATAGTTCGATAGAATCAAAAATATCTCACAGCATGATATAATCATAAAAAGAAGTAGTTCTGTTCCAACAATCACACATTCCAGGTAAACACAAGTGCAAGCTTTTCCCCAGTGAACCAATCTTTTTTCATTAGAAAAGAAGTAGTTCTTTTACAAAATGCCTCCAGCATATGATTCACCAACAAAAAATTCCTTTTTCTAAGTATTCTAACCCTCTATTTATATTACAAAATTTTGTCTTCACATGGCTATTCGTTTCACCTACCCTGACCTTTGGACTCCCAAAGTTCATCCTTTAGTGTTTGCACAAAAATATTACAATAAATTACAAAATATTAATTTCTAGCTAGCCCTGGCCTTGTCAGACTAGAGATGTACTTATACCACATGTCAGTTTCTTCAAAAATAATGTTGTATTAGGTAGGTTCTAAAAATTTCAAAGTTATCTCATGATAAGACAACTTCGTTTCCACGCTTTTCACTCCTTCAGCTGCTTCCATGTAGCTGTCCTCCAAAAAATAAGCATTGATAGATGCTTTCCCAATGTACTGATGAAGATATTCTTTAGTCAACACATCCATCCTTCTAATGTAGCCCAGGTCCTCCCTCAACATATTTTGCAGCACCATCAAACGTTGATCTTTGTCGGGCAGCTCATCCATATTTGGGGGCATAGCATGATGACACTTCTCGTGGATCCGACGAATCTTGTTGTAGAACCCTACACATCTCTCGATAGACTTGGGGATTTCAATATTTATCCTCCTGCGATATTTTCTGCAAAACTCAAGAAGCGCCACGTCTAAATTAGAATCCACAGTCGTCTTCTGGGGCAAGTGGTCGAGAAAATCCGTTTTTCCTTCTCTCCACGCCATCTGCTTCTTGATCTTATTTCCAGTATTGAGCATTTTTTGTCTGATACTCATCGATTCTGCAACAATCTCCTTCATTCTTGCTATCATTATTTTCATCTTGTATATCTCTTCAGTGATTAATTCTTGTGAGTGACATATTTTCTCCTGAATCCTGCATGCCTGCTCATGGAACAGAGTCATATCTTGCTTCCTGTTGTTCTCCAACTCCATCTATTTTGTCATGGAATCCTTTTCTTTAACCAGCTCTTTTGTCTAAGCTTTCAATTCTTCGACCTACTGATTTGCGACCGACTCTCTCGTTTCTAATTCAGTGATTCAAGCTACGAAGTCACTTCTCTCTCCTTCCATAATCATTAACTGCACGGTTAATACCTCCTTTTCCGCATCCAAATTATGATATTCATTCAACAATCTGTCTTTCTCGGATATGATGGCATCATGTTTCCTTTTTATTTCTATCCCTTCTCCTCGCACCTTCACCAAGTTATCCTTTAATTTGAGCATATTTTCTTTATTTCGCTCAACGTCGTTCAACAGCTTGTTGACATTGTCCACGCCGCTTGTGCAGCTTCTATGCTTACGGAGGCAATGAACTTAGGATCCTTGTGCATACCCTCCATGATTGCATTCTCCTGAATAGTGACTATATCAGGCTTTGAACCCATCTTTAACCTTTTCTTGGACCTCCTCATGATGGTTTTCCGATTTGAAACAAAAACTATCATGTCCAATTTGGCCACTGTATGTGTTTTGATGGGATGAAAGGGGTGAGCCCGAGCTCTATGAACGGTAGATGCCCTCCACTAAGTGTAACTCCTGATACAACCGGTGAACCTATGTCCATGTATTGCGTATTTGAGCCTCCTTCTTGGGTTCCTTGAACTTCCACAACTTCCTTGGACTTAGCTTCTTCTTCCGTCTTTCTTTGCTGCTCAACTGCTTCTCTTTCTTCTCTTTCCCTTCTTTCTTATTCCTCTCTTCTTTCTTCTTCCGCTCTTCTTTCTTATTCTTCCTATATTTTGTCTTCTTCTTCTTTCTGAAACCTCTCGGCATCCTTCAACAACTTATCGGCTTCTTATCTTTGGACCATTTTTGCTTCCTCCTTTAGCTTTTGTTATGCTTCGACCACTTGTATCCTTACGACTTCTTCTCTTTGCTTTCCTTGCCTTTCTGTCTCTGCTCCAATTGTGATAACATGACTAGATCCAACACTTCTCTTTCGAACAAACGTTTGTTTAGCTCAGTCATGTTTCTTTCTCTTCTGTATACCTCTTCATCCTTGTCGAAGTAATCAGCATATTCATAATATATTCTGATCGACGTACAGTGCTCATCAACCCTCCCGATGCTGTCATTTCTTGCGAAAATCTTTTCGCCAAAATGAAATGCTTCCAAATATTTAACGAAATCTTTGACACCTTTAACTTTGGATAAGTTGTATGACCCGATACAGAAAGGTAACGGTGGGAAGGAGGACTTCTTGTGATCATGCAAGAAAACACCAATCCCATTAATGAAAACTTGCCTCACGGACTCTTTGTGAACCACAAAGTCGGTTGCATATTTGGTAAGAAGAGACGAAGCTCAGGAACATCCAAACATTATGATATAAGTGCCTTCCTTTGAAAAGTAGTAGTCTCTGTACTCATTAATGACTGCCATTTCGTTTTTGGATAGGCAGTTTGGTTCCTTATTAAAAATCAGCCAATAAAGAGGGATGATCAACTCTTCACACATGAGTTTGTATTGGATTATATATTTGTGGGCCCATGTAATCTGGTAGGCCACATAGATAGGAGATTCGGCCTTATTCCAGATACATCCCAAATTAGGAAATGGGTGCCTAATTAGTATGCAGTCCATGAGATATGAAGACATGTAGATTTTTTCCTTCTTCTGTGTTAAACCTCCCTGTGCTGCTGCTATTGTCGATGATAGGCTGTCCGAGATGATGTCTGACCAGTTAAAAACAGTGCCGTGGAAGGCTATGTAATAAATTAGGGGTACCCAATTTAGCTTGTAGATGTTCCCATTTGCTCTTCCGAAAATTTTGTTGATCATCAGAGCTATAATCCTGAAGGGGATCCTCAAGCTTTGAATTTCATACTCCCCACTCGATTTCTGCCTCAGTTGCTTCCCTGAGACTACCATTTTCTTAGAATATTTCAAATGGTCTGTTTTTATACCCTTGATCCACTATTGGGTTAACATGACTGTGGGTGGTGGTAGATTGTATGTTGCTGCTATATGACCTGGATGAAAAGAGGAAAATCCTTCCCCTTTTGTGTCAGAGATGATTCTCGATGTGACATCTACGTGTGGCGGGATCCATCCAATGATGAAGGGAAAAATTTTCGGGCGTGTGGATGCTTTGGTGATGCCTAATTTCTTAATATTTTGATACAAGACCATTTATTCAAGAATTGCATCAGGAATATCCCGGTCCCGGATCATTTGATACAATTCTCCCCACTTGAATTCCGAGACAATTCATGTTACTGCTTTAGTATCCTCGTACATGGTTTCTATCGTGGTGTCAACTACAATTTCCACATCCAATTGTGATTCAGTTACCTTAGAATTCCTTTTGGCGCTCTTTTTTGGCATTTTCAAATCCTGTGGCATGGTAGAAACAATGTGTAAGCAAACTTAAAAAGAAGTCTATAAATCATTTTCTTTCATATTATTGACAATATGCTGAGTTGAGATAACAAATACTTCTATGCTATTGGGTAAATGCCGTCAATGTTTGTTTAACTTTAAACCTCAATGGTGTGTGAAAGTCTCAAATGCAACTGTGAGAACAAAACAAGGGTGCTTATCTTAAAGGTTTTTATAAATTTCAGCTAGCTTTAAAGCCCTTATTCCCTGTATAAATGCCGAGCTTATTTTTGTTTTGTTTGGAATACATGTTTTTGGGTTAGTCGGCGAATGTTTTTTTTTTAAATTTCAATTATGTTCGGATAGTGTGCGTGTAAACCCAATATCTCTATGCATCCAAGCTATTGTCATCAGGTGGCAAGAGGTTGAGAACAACAGGTACGTAAAGGGATTGCTCGAAGGTAGAATACGGTCAAATATGGACTCCTTAACTTGCATTTAAAAAATTCTTCCACATGAAGTGATGTAGGGTTATATTATGGTTACTGTCACTTTGGAAAAATAAGACGCGTTCAACTCCACAAATGCACAGTCCACCGCAGCATAATACGGTCTAAATGCCGTGGTATGGGGAGTCCAAAAGGAAAACCCTTTGTTTTGAGTCTAGCTCGTAGTAGGTTGAGAAACTGGGTTCCTGCTGTGTGCTTGAAAGTACTGACGGGAAAAAGAAAAACCGGCAGGATCAACCATGAGAGGTTTGAACAGCGACAAATGGCCACATAAACTAGCAGTAAACTGCGAAATACAAACCTTCGGGTCTTGCATTTAAATTTGGAAAAATGGATTAGGGCGGACTAGACGGGGTAAATCGATAGCCCTAGGTTGAGACCACCAGCTAACAATTGGGGTGTGACTAAATGGAAACACGTAACCGGTGAGGACTGGGGTTTACCTAAGAAATATAAACATCGTAAATGCCTAAACCCTATGGCAAAACCCGAATGATAGTACCAACAAATAAGACACGACCACAAGGGAAAGAAAATGGCCTACCTGGTAGTCTCAGAATGACCATGAGAGTGAGTCAAGAACAACGTTAGAGCTTAGATTCTAGTGGTTGGTTGAGGTTGGATTCGCGAAACGGCGTTTATTGCAAATGTAAAAAATGGACCTTACCCTATATATAACAAAACGAAAATCCTAGTCATTAATGCGAACGAGGTAGGTTTGGTGGGGTCATTAATGACCGACCCCCTCGTTTCGGTGCATAAATTCATTTCGCGTCGCTGCCAAACAAAGAATGTCACCGATCGTTTTGACACGACTCAATCAGTTGCAGTGAAACGAGTCGGTGACGTTTTTGGACTTGTGCCGATGACAACCTTTTCAACGACACCTTGTGAGTTTCATTTTTTTTTTCTCCGACCATTTTGGCGACACTTTGTCATATTCGCCGAAAACATCGGCGTTACTTCGCGAGTTCTCCTTTGTGATCACGCATCGACGCTCCTCCCAAACTTACTATCGACATTTCTTTAAGTTTTTCCAGCGATCGTTTTGGCGCCACTCGCTGAGTCGCTTCGAAACATGTCGTGACACTTCGCATTACATGCCAATCTTCTTTTCGCCGAGATTTTCATCTGCGCAACTCGCGTTTTCCTACCAACGTGTTTCGAAATGATTGAAGCTTTAATTCCAAAATGGTCTTTGCAACTCATTATTTTCCTCTCACCAAATGTGCAATAAAAAATATTCTAAGTGTTTCAGTGCGATCTTGAAAATGCTCCGACTGTTTCGGCGACACTTGTCGAGTTGCTCCGACCTTGTCGGCTCAACTCACCGAGTTGCTCCGAAACGTCTCATGACACTTCATCCAAAACCAAGTTTTGATATGATCGTGTTACCTCAACTGACCGAGTTTCTCTGATTGTTTCGGCGTAAAAGCCTGAGTTTTACTTAGTCAAAATTTGCCTTCTTTTCTTGATTCTTAGGAGAAAAATCTAAGTGTTGAGGGTGCAAATTTCTAGGACAAGTTGAACTTTAAGACTGCTAAAAAACTAGAAGGAGGGGCCCTACAATTTTGAGAAATTTTTTGGGATTAGGTTGCAGTAGCAACAGGAGGCTATAGATGGCTTTGGAAGAAAAATTGATCAAGGGCGCTAAGCAGGATTACTCACCTAGAAGATTTCCAAACTCTCCAAAACTGACTTAGATGGATCCAAATTATCAGGACAGGGTTTTTGGTGCTTAATTAGTGTCTCAGGAACCTCATACATTCATCAAAACATAAAATAGACTTGTACATAACTTTTATTGGACAAAATAGCAAAACTAGTCATTATTTTGTGCACAGAGAACTAGTCTTCCATTTAGTTATTCCAAATCATCCCAGAGGCTTAAAAATATTATTTTTGGAGTTATATAGAGTTCTTATATCATGTATGGAACATCATCAAGTCAAAAACACAGGTCTTGAGCAGATAATTAAGGTAATTTAACATTCAGATCTTCAGTTGAGCTCCAAAACTAGTAAATCTTACAGTAGGGAGAAAATGAACATGAGAAGAGAGGGAGAAGATAAATTTCTGTATTGGATCTGATAGATGGATTATATCATGGATTATGTATGTAGATGAATTTTCACTAAAAATTATGGGCTGTACTGATCTCCTCCTCTGACTGGAAGTACTCCTTCTGATGAAAACTTCCAACACTCTCTCCAATGGCACTCTATGGAAGCTTGATAATATTCAATGATGGAATGATATGGATCTGTAGATCAGTACTCCATAGCTATGGATCTGATCAATAACTGAATGGTACAGGAAAGACCTTGGGGATCATCTCCCAAGCAAGGGTTGAGGCACATCTCTCAACTATGAGTAGCAAGAGCTCTCATTGAAAAAATGATTAACCAAAATATGTGACTGGGAGTTGGATACATTGTTTTATAGATGATGTAACTTCATACCCAATCCATCCAGACGTGTGAGAGAGTAAGGGCACATTCCTTGAGAGAATTAGCAATTACTTGCTTTGCAAACTTTCCTGCTTTTGTGTACTTCCACTGAAATTGGCAAGTGAGCCCTACTTAGCCTTTCTGAGTGTTGCTTTCTTTTCCAACTGACTGCTTTCTGCACTTTCCTTCTTCGAAAATTTCCTACTTTGTGATTTTTCCTATTTTGTCCTTTCTTTTGTGAGTTTCCACTTTCTCATGCTTCCATATTTCCTTTCGCTAACTCCTTATTTTTCTGAGCTTTTCTCTTGGGAAAGTGAGGTCCACATTGACCCTATGCGCCCTCCTAGCCATGTCATCATCAATTATTTCCACAAAATTAATTAGTAATGATGATACATTTTTATTAAAATAATTAAAAACTCTGAATATTAATAATTAATTAATAACTATAGTATTTGTGCCTCAAAATTCACCCTTATTAATCATTCCTTATTTAATTAATTTTCTTAGACCCCCTAGGGATGGGAGGATACAAGTCTTGACCAAGGCCACTAGGGAAGGGACATGAAAATCTCAAAGTCATAATCCGATGAGAGATAATCCCAAAAAATTGAGAAGTGCAGAAAATCAAAGATCTAGGAAAGGAGACCATCAAACCATCAATTGAAATCACTCAAGACAAGAAAAAAAAAGCAATTGAAAATAATATTTAGAAAATTCAAATGGGGGCCCTTATTTTTTTTTCAAAATTTTAGGGGGATTTGTTGAGGGCTCAACATAACCTTAATGGATTTTCCTAGTTTTCACGTAAATGGATGTAAGAGGAAAAGGATTGTAGTACCTAAAGCAGATGTATAACGCTTGTTTTATATCCTTTATAGGGTACTTGTCTTCATGAAATTACTTTAATCTTGGTAGATTGTGATGTGAGAGTTCCCACAACTATCTCATTCTTACCTTGGATATTTTTTTGGGACTTCATATCCCTAGACAAATCATCGAAATATCTCCTGCTCTATTTGATTTCTATTTCTTTTAGATTTGTTAGGTGATTGCTTCTTGGTGATTTGTCTCTTTAAAAGTTTCAGGTTTGTTTTGGTCTTATTTTGTTTTTATTACATAAAACTAGTTAAAACTTAAAAAAGAAAAAGTGGTTGACCAACCAACCCGCTGGTATCGATAGTTAAGAGGGTATTTGGATTCAAGTGTTAAACAACCTTGGACCCATACATGATTAATTAACCAAACCACAGACCACACTGAGACACAATTGCAAATTGAGAACCCTAAAAGAGAAGTACATATCTTTAAAAATACCACATAGAATCGATCAGAAGATTTAGGCACACTTGAAATTGAAGTTCTTGATGACCAAACATTAACCAATTATAATATAACTCTAACCCAAACTGACAATATTGTCTTGATATAGTTAGGTATACTGTTTCCCCTAGATCTATTTGAATTTTTTTGAAACATATGAAACACTACGTTTGGAGCTAGTGGCTCATCACAACAAGGTGGCCTAACCCCACTACACCTAAATTATTTCGGGGAGAGTTGAATATCTTTTCATACCTCCATTTAGTGGAATTTTTTTTTCCACCCACATGCCACATGTTCCCAGTGATTTTTCATTTGGGATTCCATTTGTTAGTTCTAACATTCTAACACAAATTTATCCTATTGTTGGAATGCCTTCCATAGGTACTCTGGTTCCTAATAGCATCTCCTCCTTTATAGAAGGTAATAGATATATGCCTCAAGTAGGAAGGTGTTTTCCATGCACATCTAGTATACCAGTAGGAGAATCCATAGTTCCAAACTTAGGATTCCCTTATGGAGGGTGTTTTCCTCCTAATGCTACCCCTTCAATGAATGTTGGCGATGTCCAAGGTAGTTATGCACTTGGAAAGTAATATGCAAAGGGGAAATTAATCTCCCAAGATATCAAGGATTTATAGGGGTCATAAATTCCAAGGTATTGGTCTAGTCCATGTTCACCATTTTTGGAAACTTTGAACCTACTTGACATATCATGATTAACAAATGATCCTATTTTCCATCATCCTACAGGACCCATCATCCCAACTAAATTTTTATCTAATATTCCCAAGTTTGATGGTTGCAATGGAGAATATCCATCCATGCATATACTTTTCACCTTTGGTGCTTGTCAAACTCATTAGTTGATGATAGTATTCGATTGCGTCTCTTTCAACATACCTTGATTAGTAATGTTTCCAAATGGTATATTGAATTATGTGGCACTTCTTTTATTGACTTTTGAAAGAATTTTGAGACATTTTCTGTTGGTCCTATGAAGAAATGTCTCGTATCGATCCTTAGATCATCGAATACAAAATTAAGACTTATGATCATGTCAAACTATTCGATAAAATCTTAGGATTTTATACCCAAAGAACACATCTACAATCAAGGCACAAATAAAAAATTTACTCCCCATTGATTTCATATACCCTATCCCTTTGATGCAATGGGATTTCAATCTTATTCCGGTGAATACAAAATAGGGTACAATTCGGGTCTGCACTAATTTTATAGGTTTGAACAAATATTTTACAAAAGGGAACTATCCCATCCCATTCATCCATCATATTATTGATGAATGTGCTAGGAGTGTTATATTATTATTCATGGATAGTTTTCATAACTATAACTAGATTTAGATTCGACCTACAATTTTCTATGACAAACCATTTTTGTGGCTAACTCCAATCCTATTCTACATATATTAACCCATCGTATCATTGGGGGAAAGTATTCAAAATGGATTTCCGTCCTCCAAGAGTTTGATCTAGATTTTGCTACATCTATGTCTAGGAAGTCCTTAGTTTTTATATTGATCTAATGTCTGAATTACCAAGAAATAATCAGGATGTTCCAATAGGAAATTCCTTGGCAGATTATACTTTATCCCTCATTACCTCTTTCATGCCTTGGTATGGAGATATATTTGTATCTATTCAAACTCAATGGTTGCTTACTTATCACATTATGAACAATGACATATTTTCTATCAAGCTAAGAACTATCTGATTATCATAGACCCTTTGTATCACTGAGGTATTGATTTTATATTACATCATTATTTAAATCATGAGGAAGCTGAGAAGGTTCTTAGTGATTCCCATTATAGAGCATGTGGTGGTCATCTTTTTGGCATGGAAATAGCCCCAAAAACCCTACATGTAGGGTAGTTTTTGCCCTCCATCTTCAAATATTGCATTAAATCAATCCAAAAGTGCCACTCGTGACCCATGTCAACTATTTACCAAGAAAATGTGCGCTCCCCTGCACCTCTACACCATATGGTTACTTTCGGCTCCTTTGCAAAGTTGGTAGCTGATTTTATAACATTTAAGCAAGACTCTATAGGCGGTCACCATTACACTATAATGTTTGTTGAATACTTTATTAAATGGACCAAGGCTATCAATACCCCCAATAATGATGACACAACAATGATGTTTTCTGTGTTTAATCATACAATCACGTAGTTTGGCATCCTTAGAGAACTTGTGATAGATCATGGGGCTCATTTCCAAAATACCTTCTTGACATAATTAAGTGAAAGGTTGTATTTCGAGCAAGAAAATTCAAATGCCCCATAGAGGAGGTTATAGCGGATTTTGTTAGTGTTACAAGATTGGAAAAGATTATAATATATATTCACTATAACTAGAAAATTATGAGTGGCTGGGTTGGAGGTTATAATAGAGGTTTTTTCTTTTCTTTTCTTTTCGATACTCTTAAATTTATTATGCACACCGATATGTCTGTTATAAATAATAAGCACCAGTGTTTCTATTATAAATAATAAGCACCGGTGCATATATACATTGTAAATGCACTGATGTGTACTATATTTCAATGTAAAAATATCGGTTCTTACATTATATTTTAAATGCACCGATGCATTTTATAATATGCACAACGGTGTGTATACCATTATAATAAGCATCAGTGCGTGTAACATTTACATCAACACCAGTGCATCATGTATTATATAAAAGCACTGATGCATTTTAATATATAAACACATTGGTACTGATGTTGTAATATGTATGCACTGCTGTATATTCTGTATTATAAAAACTTGGTGCATATATCATCCCCAAACATTATCATTGAGTAAAGTTTCTTTGAAATCATTGGTGCAAAATGTTTGTTTAAAACTATAGGTGCTTATTTTTTGTAAAAAGCACCAATGCTTATATTTTTGTAAAAATCACTAGTGCGTATTATTTTTGTAAAAAGCACAGATGCTTATGTTTGAAAAAACACCCACGCTTTAGTTATATGAAGAGCATTGTTTTTTATGTTATATAAAAAAGCACCCACGAATAAAATTTGGTATGGTTCAGTGGTGAATTTTTCCATGTCGCGTATTTGCAAATATATTTTCTTATTTTTTATTTTTACAAAATTTCAATTAATCATTCAATAATAAAACATTTATTATTATATTTTATTTATTACATTTGGATATATGAGCTGATTACACATTTGTTCATTGAAACCATGTAAATCATTCATATATTTAGCATTTGAATTAATGATCAGAAAATCAAATATTTTTTTAATAATATTAATTTTTATATTTTAATTATTGTGTTTTGATAAGCATTCCGATTACACCTTTTTTCAGTGTCACAATGTAACTCATTCATATATTTAATCAATAAAACATTTTGCAATATTTGAGGATGTTGTAGAAGAAGAAACCCATTTTATTATATACGAATACAAATCCAAAATATGGGACAACATAAAGGTCCTTGATAATCAAAATGCCATTTTGATATTCTTAAAATGATTGATAACTTATCCTCATCCAGTTAGGATCAAATGTCCACATTGAACATAATGCTTTTTTTCATAGATAAAAATTCCAAAATATATAGCTTGCGGTAACAATGTTCAAATGTATTGAACATCTTTCATTGCATAAATTGTTGTAGTCGCTTGAGTTTCTTCCATGCCCAATATCTTCATCACCTTCAGGGGATATTGTGCCTGAGTTATTTGAAATTTTTTGTTGATTGACTTCATTTCATTCCATATTTTCATGTTCCATCTACACGAATACAAATAAATGTGATGAGTATATCTACATTTATAGATATTATAATATACATAACTCCATATATGAAAAAGTCTCCCATTTCAACGAGCGAATCATAAAATTCACACATATTTTCGAAACCATTCCTCATGCGATGTGTCAATAAATCCTCTATTGGCTCCACTCAATACTTTGTTTCCTGTGAGTTTAATAGACCATGAAAAAGAATACATATAATTAAAGTTTTCTTGTTGTTCCATTAATTATAAAATAAGGGACTCAAGACAACATAATTACTTACAAATTTTTCATTTAACCCTTGATATCCCAACATGTACTCACAACCTTACTTAAGCCAATGTCAATCAAATTATATAATGACTCTTTCACCGCATGTTAGCACTTGTTAGAAAATATCCATGTGAACTTTTAAATTAATTAAGATAAAAAAATCACACAAAATATGAAATTTGAAGCAAACCACAAGTGCTCACAAACTTTTTGATCAACCCTTTTTTTCCTTGTTGTCCTGTCTTATGCACTTAATGGGTGCCATTTTCTTTTCTTTTATGTAACAATAAAACAATTGAAAATTAGTGTTTTATGTGATAATTAAATTCCCTGCACATAACAAATGAAGCAATGATTATATACATTTTATGCACGTTGTTGTTGGGATGGCTCCCCCTATGATGTGGTTATGTTCATTTCATTGACCATCTCATGGTACACCGTTTTTGACATCCGTACCGACATATTTTGGATATAACGTCGTTCTTCCTTTGGAATTTTAACAATCTTCCTGATAAATGAAAAGCACAATGAAAAAATTGATTGGTATTTATATGAAAATAAGAATAGAAAAAATAGTAAGCAAATTATTCGACTAGGATATACATATCATAGAAAAACATATTTAGCAATAATACTTTTTAAACGATTGAATTTTGTTATTGTATGTTTTTTCCATTGCAAGCCTCACTGGTCTTAGTGCCCAATTCTCCAAAACCACTTCTTGTAGTTTATTTATAACCTAATTCTCAGAGTCATTGGATTGATTTTTATATTGTAAATGAGTACATCTATACCTTCTTTCCACTATATCCCTCAAAGTTTAATAAATTTGTTCCTCCATTTCATTAACTTCCAACACCACCCCGGTTGAACTGCTGAACAATTCATCACCATTTACTTTCTTCTTGATTTTTATCTTCTTATAGCATCCTATTTATTCGTTTCCTATCCTTGCACAACATTCAACAAATCCAAAATCCAAAGTTTGAAATATGTTAGCAATTATTGCTGTGAAGCATTGTTAGTAAGAAGTCAAACAAAAACCTCATGTTTATCACCTTTTGATCCACATGATATCCTCTTTTTTTCAATAATTTGTTAAATATTTTTTCTCTTCTTCACTTGGATTATGAACAATCTTATAGAGTTTCCTAATTTTTTTGCTCTGCATGACATGTATAAATCAATACACATCATTTAAACATACATACAATTCAAATAGATTACATTTATATTAAAATTACAAAAACCTTGTCATGTTTTTTCTCCAGATGTGTTTCCCTCACTCCCTTCGTAGTGATTTTTATTCCATGACCTTCTGTTGGCTGTCTTTATCATTAAACACCTTTCATAATGAAACACATAAATTATCAAATAATTTTTTACACACCAAGTAAAGAATATTAGTTAAAAAAGTATTCCGTCAATCGGTGTGCATACTACAACTTAGCACCAATGCGCTTTGTATGCAATAGCGCACAAGTGATGTTTTGATGTAAGAATGCACTAGTGCACATATTCTATGGCACATGGTTAAATATATTATTATTTTAAAAATTGAATCTAAATATTACGTATTACATATATAAATCACTAGTGCTTATATCCTGTAAGATGTGCACCAGTTAGCTTGCAGTATTTTTAAACCTGTAGCAATAGTGTACTTGACAAGAATAAATGTACTGGTGCATCTATTTTGTAAAATGCACACCATGGACCACGGAATTACTTTTGAAAAAATTATGACATCGATAGTTTGGACATGTCGGATTTGAATGAATTCATGATCTTGGACCAAGAGTGATCCAAATCCCCCCCCCCACATATATATATAACCAATAAATCTATCTATCCAACAATCAAATCTTATTGTGAAAAAAGAAATATATAAAAAAAAGGAAAGTAAGGAGAACCCTAGTGTTTGCTGTAGTGAAGGAAACTTTGAAGGAATACGAATACTATTAGAGCATAAGAACCCTATCTGTAGCATCACTCTCCTACTTAGGGACTTCGGATATGATTTCATAAGTAGACTAGGCTAAATCCCATTGAATTTGGCCTCTTGAGTCACCTTGGAGATTCTTCCAAGATCCAAAGGGCCTAACCTGCTATTTTTAGAACTCCTGAATTCTATTTTGGCATATGAGGGTGAATTTCTTCAATTATGGATTATTTTCCTTGATTTTAGAATCCCACTGTTGATGTATATGTAACTTCGGAATGTATTTGACCTATGTATTTCATCTATGTATATTGTACTCCTACATATATGCTATTATTCCTCTATACGAAAGTGTCGTCATTTGTATTGACAAGTGTCACAAGTGTCGTAACTTGCCGATGGGTTATTAGATCACCATGTGTGGGGTCGGCCCTGATTAAGTTAACCATGGGTTATTAGGCTAAGTTAGACAAGTCGGCCCCATTGGTTTATTGGGAAGGATAGGACATGTATAAATAGAGATCGGGAGATCTCTATTTGATCATTCACTTACTCACTCTTCCATCACTTGGAAAGTGGCGCACATGTGAGGAGGAGGATCAGCTGCTAGGAGAAGACTATCTCTTGTACTTTGGTTGTATCATTGCTCTTTCTATCTCTGAGGAAGTTGTGTGGTTTTTCACCTTTATGGTTTTCCCCAGTGATACTCTGTGTGTCTATTGTCTCATGTGATTGCTTGGTGTGATTGATATGCATTTTTATACTTGATATGCTGTACATGTTATTCTCATTGAATTAATGATAAAAAATTAACATGGTATCAGAGCTTCCCTGGGAAGAAGACATTGTGTAGTGGCGAAAACTAGGGTTTCTTGTTTATTGAGTTTCTCTCCACAGATTTTGGAAAATCAGTAAAGTAGATTGACTCTACTCATCAAGGCGAATCTATCTATCCAATCAGAACTCAATTATGAGCACTTTCCGTTTTGGCCCTAAAAATTAGGGTTTACACAAAAGTAGGAATTTATGAAATATGAAGACATAGCTGGAAGCTCCTTGGAAAAATCAAAGTTTAGAGCTTTGGATTGAGATTTTTGGTTGGGTGAAGCTTCGGTAAATGCAAACCCTAATTCAGGGTCCTCCCTAGTGAATCCGGGAAGACTAAAAGGCATTTTTGAAGGGTGAAACTTTGTAGATCTCAAATTCTTAATATACCAGGCTCATCAGCTCATCAAGGCACATCTTTCTATTCTTTCAGAAGTTTGAAATTCACATTTTGAATTTTTAAGGTTTCTCTGACAAACCCTAATTCGAGATCAGATCCAGTTTTCAGCAAATCAAGTGGTAAGACCTAAATATTTTCTATTTCCATTTGAAGTACTCTTTAAAATATGTCTCACCACACCAAGCTTGAGGATAAGCTTGAAGGGGTTGATAACTTCCGAGCATGGAAGTATAGGATTGGGTTAATCCTGGAAGAAAATGAGTTGGACACTTATATAAGTGAAGAGGTCCCTATCCCAGAGGAAGAAGAGGCTAAGGCTCTTCACAAGAAGAACTTGGTCAAGGCAAAGAGGATCATTGTTGATTCTATCAAGGACAATCTCATTCCACATGTGTCATCTCTAAAGACACCCAAGGCAATGTTTGACTCTTTGACCAAGTTGTTTTAAGGAAAGAACATAAATCGGAAGATGACTCTGCAGAATCAATTGAAAGGGGTAAAGATTTAGAATGGAGAGACCATTCAATATTATTTGTCTAAGGTCTCTCAGATCAAGGAACAACTTGAAGCTGTGGATGAAGTAGTGGACAATGCTGAAGTTGTCATGACCACATTGAATGGCCTACCTAGGTCATGCAACTCCTTCATCCAAGGAATATGTGCAAGGAGGAAGTTGATCTCATTCAGTAGACTTTGGGAGGAATGCTCACAAGAAGAAGCAAGGTTTTTGGCCTGAGAAGAAAAGATGGGGAATGAAAATCAAGCTCTCACAACACACACCAAGGGAAGCAAGTTTAAGAGGGACAGATCTCATAACAAGAATCATTCTCACTCTCATCACAAGAAGAAAGATCTATCTCATGTTCGATGTTTTGATTGCAATGAGGTAGGACACTTTGCTTCAAATTGTCCCAAGAAGAAGAAAGATAACAACAACAAATTCAGCAAGAAGAAAAGGTATAACAAGAATAGGTTTCATGCTCATGCTGTCGAGGATGATGAACCTCCCAATAAGAAGGCTAGGGAAGAAAGTGATACTTCATCAAGTGAAGATGAATATGTTCTAATCTCTGCTCTCACAAGTACTATCTCTCATGGTTGTAATGATTGGCTTATTGACAGTGGGGCTTCCAAACACATGAATGGGTTTAAAGAATCTTTTGCAAATCTATCTGAACATGAGTCACCCCATAAGGTGAAACTTGGGGATGACTATCAATATCCTATCAAAGGAAGTGGTGAAGCCTCCTACAACATAGAATCTGGGAAGTCTTTGAAGATGAAAGATGTTCTATATGTACCCAGACTCAAGAAGAACCTACTCTCCATATCTGCATTGGATGCAAAAGGCATGAGGGTTGCATTTGTAGATGGCCAAGTCCTAATGTGGCCAAAGGGTAAAACTATAGATGATGCAGTAGTGATTGGAGAGAAAGAGGGATGATTGTACAAATTGAAGGGACAACCTGAACATGCCATGGTACATGAATCCATGGAGCCAAGTGAACTTTAGCATAGAAGGCTTGCACATGTGCACTATAGAGCACTACCAATTGCAAGCAAAGCTGTAGAAGGTCTTCCTGAAATCAAGACAAAGCATGAAGGTGTTTGCAAAGGATGTGCAAAAGGAAAGAACATTAAGAAGGCATTTCCCAGCAGTGAAAGCAAAGAAAAAGGAATCTTGGAGATTATCCACTCTGATGTATGTGGCCCGATGTCATCTAGTTCTCTGAGTGGGTATGTATACTATGTTTCTTTCATTGATGATTTCTCTAGGAAGACTTGGGTTTATTTCTTGAAGAACAAAGATGAAGTATTTGACAAGTTCAAGGAATTCAAAGCCTTGATGGAAAATCAAATTAATAAGAAGATCAAGACATTTAGATCAGATAATGGCGGAGAATTCACTTCAGGTGATTTCAAAAGGTTATGCAGTGCTTCAGGGATTAAAAGGGAGTTGACTGCTCCCTACAATCCACAACAGAATGGAGTTGCACAAAGGAAGAATAGAACTATCATGGAAGCAGCATGAGCAATGCTGCATGACCAGGATCTACCTATGCATCTTTGGGCAGGAGCAACTAGGATAGTTGTATATGTGTAGAACATAACACCTCACAAGATATTGGACAACAAGACACCAGAAGAGGTCTTCTCTGGTAAGAAACCTGAAGTCAACCATCTTAGAATATTTGGTTGTCCAGTATATACAGATGTTCCAAAGGAAAAGAGGACAAAGTTAGATCCTTCAGGAAAGAAGGGTATCTTTGTGGGGTACAATGAAAGCGCGAAGGCTTACAGAATATACTTTCCAGGGTTCAAGAAGATTGATGTCAGCAGGGATGTAACATTTGATGAAAACTCATCTTTCATCAAGTCAAGGAAGACACCTGTTGAATATCATGAAGAACCAAAGGAAAACATATTCCAAGACACCACCATGAATGAAGCAATTCCAGAAGCAGATCGTGAAGTTGAAGATCCACAAATACCTATAGATCCACTCTGTGAGAAGAACTCTCACAAGAGGAAGCCTGCATGGGCTAGAGAGCTCATTCAAGATGCAGAAAGATATGGCATTCCAGAAGAAGAGCACATAGAAAGAAAGAGGACTAGATCACATACCAGTTATGTTGCCCTACTCTGTGATATTATGAACAAAGAACCTCCCAGTTATGACGAAGCAGCGGAAAATAAAGAATGGAAGGATGCCATGGTCGAAGAATACCAGTTGATCATGAAGAATGATGTTTGGGATGTAGTCCCAAGACCTGAGGGGAAGTCTGTAGTGACTTCCAAATGGATCTACAAGATCAAGCATGCTGCAGATGGAAACATAGAGAAATGCAAAGCGAGATTTGTAGCTCGTGGCTTCTCCCAGAAAGAAGGGATTGATTATGAAGAGACTTTTGCTCCTGTGGCCAGATACACTTCCATTAGATCAGTACTTACTCTGGCTGCAGTGATGAAATGGAAGATACACCAGATGGATTTCAAGACAACTTTCTTGAATGGTGTAGTCGAGGAGGAAGTGTATGTGGAACAACCACTTGGTTTTGAGACACATGATAGGGAGTCATATGTATGTAAGTTGAAGAAATCCTTGTATGGCTTGAAGCAAGCTCCTAGGACGTGGTATGGTAGGATAGACAACTTTCTATCCACTTTGGGCTTTACTAAGAGTAAAGCAGATTCCAACCTTTACTACAAGGTTGAGGAAGGCAATCCTGTGATACTACTTTTGTATGTGGATGACTTGTTTGTAACAGGTGAGGATGGATTGATTGCCGATACCAAGAGGAAGCTTGCTGCCGAGTTCAAGATGAAGGACTTGGGGATGATGCACTATTTCCTAGGCATGGAGGTGTGGTAGAGTGCAGATGGAATCTTCCTTGGACAAGGGAAGTATGTAGTAGAGATCCTGAAGAGGTTCGAGATGATGGACTGCAAGGCCATGACCACACCTATGGCATTGAACCTGAAACTTTTGTGTGATGCTTCATCTGATTCGGTTGATGTCACGATGTATCATTAGATGATTGGGTCCTTGATGTACCTGACGAACACGAGACCAGATATTTTCTTTGCGGTGAACACATTGAGCTAGTTCCTGATAGATCCGAGGAGTGTTCACCTGGTTGTTGTAAAGCATATTCTGAGGTACCTGAAGGGTATAGTTGATTATGGGCTCAAGTATGATGCGAATCAAAAGTTTAACCTACAGGGTCATGTTGATTTGGACTGGGCAGGCAATGCTGCAGATAGGAAGAGCACATCTATGTGCTGCTTCAGTATGGGATCAAGTGTGATCTCTTATTTTAGCAGGAAGCAATCCTGCGTAGCACTGAGTACAACTGAGGCAGAGTATGTTGCAGCATGTTCGGCTAGTTGTGAGGTAGTATGGCTCCGGAAGCTACTGTTGGAGTTATTTGATCTCTCACTAGAAGCTACTGGTATATTTTGTGATAACTAGAGTTGTGTAAAGCTATCTGAGAACCTAGTGTTCCACGACAGGTCGAAGCACATTGAGATCAAATATTACTATACTAGGGATATGGTGCAGAGAGGAGCAGTGAAGCTCCTGTATGTTGCGACGGATGAGCATATTGTAGATGTGTTGACGAAACCACTAGCCAGAGTGAAGTTTGAGTACTTCAGAGAGAGGCTTGATGTTCTTTAGATTGACGACACTTCGAGGAAGAAGTGATGGACACATTTGCAGGATCCATTTCAAGCATGGTGAGAGGAGGATCCTTCCCATGGCTGTGGATGTAAGCGTTGGATGATGAGCATCAGGACGATGCTCCAGTTACTACTTTGTATATGCATCATGTTGGATGCTTGATGTATTTGTATATGCATCATGTTGGATGCTTGATATATTTGTATATGCATCATGTTGGATGCTTGATATGATCAGGTGGATCATGTATTTATGTACCAAGTAGATACATTGTATGATCAGGTAGATCATGTATTTTTGTGTATGTATCAGGTGAATGCATTGTATGATCAGTTAGATCATGTACTTATGTATGTATTAGGTGGATGCATTGTATGATCAGGTAGATCATGTACTTATGTATGTATATCAGGTGGATGCATTGTATGATCAGGTAGATCATGTATGATGATATGTATCAGGTAGATACTTTGTATGCATAAGATGGATATATTGATGGTGATCAGGATGATCACAGATGACGAGCTCCAAGATGTTGCTCCAGATGATATGCATCAGGTTGATGCTATGATAATGATTAGGTTTATCATGTGATGATGTACATCAGGATGATGTATGGTGAGTATTGAGTTGATACTCTGTGTTCGTGGACAGGTTGTGCAGGTAGCATAGAAAAGATCCTTTAAAATCCAGACAGGTAGAGCGGTGTGCTCGTAATATCCTGGGATGCTCTATCAAGATCCAGACAGGTAGAGCGGTGTGCTCGTAACATCCTGGGATGCTATGAGTAGGTTTTGCTACAGCTAGCATAGAAAAGGTCCTTTAAAATCTAGACAGGTAGAGCGGTGTGCTCGTAATATCCTGGGATGCTATATCGATATCCAGAAAGGTAGAGCAGTGTGCTCGTAACATCCTGGGATGCTCTGAGTAGGTTTTGCTATGGTTTCGCATAGAAAAGATCCTTTAAAATTTGAATAGGTAGAGCGGTGTGCGCGTAACATCCTGGGATGCTCTATCGAGATCCAGACAAGTAGAGCAGTGTGCTCGTAACATCTTGGGATGCTCTGAGTAGGTTTTGCAAAAGTTCACATAGAAAAGATCCTTTAAAATCCGGACAGGTAGAGCAGTGTGTTCGTAACAGCCTGGGATGCTCTATCGAGATCCAGACAAGTAGAGCAGTGTGCTCGTAACATCCTGGGATGCTCTGAGTAGGTTTTGTGAAGGTCAACATGTAAAAGATCCTGGGAGATCCGATAGGTTGAGTAGTGAGCTTGTAATCAGTCCTGGGATGCTCTTTCGAGGTTTTGTTGATGCACGTAATCAGTCTTGAGGATTCCACAGTATGGCCAGTGATGATGAAGACCTACAGGTGGTGGGGGCTCTATAGAACTTCCTATAACGAGTAGATTGGAGATTGCTTGAGATAGTAGTAGTGACGATGATCCAGAGAAGAAGACTTGTAATGGCAGATCTGTGTCGAGAAATACCTTCCTAGTTAAGAGGGAGTCTTGATGTATATGTGTTGGAGAGAACTTCCGCAGCACTTAGGAAGCTGCTAATTTTGGGAAGGATAACTAATTTTGGAGAGAAAGTACCAATTTTGGCGGTAAGACAAAGATATCGCCGTAGCGTAAATCCCGGCGGGAATCACGGCGATAGGTACAGAAAAGTCAAGCATGTGGTACAAAGAAGAGGCCGAAGGGAGAGCTCAACCACCGCAATAAAGGCGCCGGAGATGAAGAGAGGGTTCAGCTACCCTCATTAAAGAAGAAGGACTACAGTCAGCGTTGCTTGAACCAAGAAGAAGCAACGGGCCGATGCATTAAAGACTAAGGACTGCAGGAAGCGGCGACAAGACAGAAGGCGGCCATGGAAGTACAGCCAGTTGGCTGTAAGTGGTTAGGGTTGAGTCACTGTTGGGATAAGGCCCACAGTTTTGTAATTGCGATGAGACCTTCGGGCCATCTATATATAGTAGTCTTTTTATATGATAAGGGGTTGGCCGCATAGTGATAGAGACATCAGGTAGAGGTTAGTCAAGCCTTTTGTGGTTGCAGAGTCTGGACATCCCTGAGAGAATACAAGGGCCAACCTGTTGAGAGATAGTGCGATCCGCAGGGATTGTGAGAGAAAGAGGTCTATAGAGAAGGGCTCCCACTGAGGTGGAGTTTCCCAGAAGACCCTTGTTGTAAAGAGTGGAACGGAACTGTGTTTATTCCGCAGAGTTGTAAACAAGAACCGTAGTTCCCCTGGGCGTAGTTCTCGCCCTGGGAGTAACAACATGCTTATTTAAGTAGCACTATTGTATTTGTGTAGATACTGCTCTCATTCACTTGTCTGGGTTATATATGAATGCTTCAGTCTGTTATAAGTAATGTACATGGTCGTCAGTTTAACTTCTGAATGATGTATAATAATTGCGATAATCATAGCTACCCGCATAGCAACTAGATAATTGTTAACAGAGGATAAGGTGCGAGTAGGAACTGAATGTAAGTCATGAATGGTCTACTTAGACACTGCTCAAAGTGATATTCTACTTAGTTACGTTGTTGCGAGATATCAAGGGTCAAGTTCATTAGCGAGGGTTAGGTTTGGAGACTGAATGTTGTAGCTAACTGCGGTACCAGGATAAGGATAGTGGAGACCACTTATTAATCCAGGAAGCGGTCAAGATTCACTTACCGCAGGAACTAGAAGGGGAAGATATCGCGCCTACGATATCTTAGGTATCGCTAGACGGTTTCACGTAGGGGGAGGACTTATCGCACCTCCTGCGTAATGCGATAAGACAGAGGTGTAGCCGGAGTAATGGAATGAGATAGACAGCTCCAGTCAAAGGGATTAAGGTGGATTTAAGCACCCTGGATGCCTCGGAACTTGGCTGAGGACACTTGAGTCTTCTGCCTCCCATTAGAATCACTTCGGGTGAGACTTCAGGTTGCCTCTGCGACCTGTTGCCGAAAGGGCCAGTGAGCTAAGGGTTCTGTTGGTCTAAGAGATTACCGCAAGCCCGGGTCTGCTAGAAAGATAAAGGACCAACAAATGGTTCCGTTGCCGGTTTGAACACATTGAGCTGATGTTCTGTTGGCATCCTACCAAGCAAGAACTTAACCAGTGGGTTGAGTCAATAGAAAGAGAGTTTGCTGCAAAAGAAAACAAGAATCCTAGACTGAGCACTGAGGCTTGGCTACAGAAGCACATTTTTACAGATCTCCATGAGATATTCTTCGTAACTTATGCTATTGAGTTATATGGTTGGTTATCAAAGCTTGTTGACCACAGCGGTGTCAAGAAGAATCGAGAAGTTGTCTGGACAGCAGAGCTGATTCAGACCTTGAAAGGTGTCGATAACCCCATCTCACGCGCAGTAGACTTCTGGCTTGCGAGTCTGCTGGAAGGCTTCATCACAGAGTTCGCGGTTGATCAGAGAAAGAGTTTCAGCGCAGCAGAACGGTACTTCTTCAAGGGTTATCGCGGTAAGTACCTAAATTCTCTAAGTCTGTCCATTAAGCAATTACTATATGAAAAAGGAGTACTGGATATACTCTCAGATGAATAGTAGCATGATATTGTAATGTCAGTAGACTCTGAAAGTGATTACGAGTATCTTGGACATACACGTAGTGGTAAAAGATATAGAGTCAACGATTCATCTTCTTCTGAAGAAGACAGCTCAGATCACCCGGGACAGCAGAGTCAGAACCCTAGGACTCCTCAAAAGCCAGTCGGAACTCAGAATAATCCCGCAGGAACCCCGTCCAGTAGCTCTTACACAGCGAATACTGCCGCTACACCCTCCACATCTACACAACCGAGTGGTAGTCATACAGCAAACCAGAACCAACCATCTAGAAACAGAATGGGAGATGATATGAAGCTACCAACATTTAAAGGTACAGGGTCGGAGGACCCTGAGCAACACTGGTTCTTATGCGAAGCCATATGGACCATTAAGCAAATACAAGATGATAATGTCAAGCTTGTCCAGCTGGCCACCACATTTAGAGAAAGAGCATTAACTTGGTATATGAAGTATACCACTGGCCATAACAGAACGCTTGCACAGGTTAGAACTGCTATGATTAAAGAGTTTAAAAAACCTAAATCCGAGTCACAGTGCATAGCAGAACTTAAAGATATTAAACAATTGCCTATGGAAACGGTTTGGGATTTTGACCAGAGGTTCAAGACCCTCATTGATCAGGTAAGCTTTGAGCTTGCGCCTCAACAGCATAAAGAATGGTTTATCGCAGCAATGTTACCACACATCAGACTTCCGCTAATGCAACAGAAATTAAATACACAAGATGAAGCATTAGAAATGGCAATGAAACTAGAGGCTTCACCTCTAGCAGAAACTAGCACCGGTATCACTAATCTGCAGAATCAGCTAGCTAACCTCACCTTACAGCTGCATGAAATTAAGAAAGGAAAGGAGGTTGCGCATGAAATTTGGTGTACTAAGTGTAAAGCGCAGGGACACAGTAAGGATAACTGCCCTGTCTTTGCTGACTATATCGCCAGTGGAGCTCCTAACCCGTTGATGCAGAACCAGGGACCATGGTGCGAGATTTGTAGAACCAGAGGACACAGTCCTCAGGAATGCCCTCTCCTTCAGAAATATGTGCAGACACCAAAGAACCTATATTGCAACTTCTGTAAATCTGTGGGACATGACGAAAACAACTGTAGAGCTTATGAGTTAATGATAGAAAGGAAGCATGACCTTTACAGAGTTCAGTCAGAAGCATCCGGACCAGCAGTACGTGCACAAGCTGATCCGAATCAGGGAGGCCGTGGAGGAAATTTCAGAGGCCGAGGACGCGGAGGAGGCTATGAATCTGGCCGTGGCCGTGGAACTATCACCTGTTATAACTGTGGAGGCACAGGACATTACGCTAGAGACTGTCAGAACCCTACTACAACGTGCAAGTATTGTAAATATTATGATCACACAATAGAGGAATGTCCCATACTGATAGCTAAGATCAAGGACGCCAAGCCAGCAACCAATCAGACTATCCAGTTTATCGCTGCTGAGCAGAACGAAACCGAACCACGGGTCAATATTGTAACTCGCAGTGGTCTCTCCACAAGCAACATATCGCAGGACGTGGAAAAAACGACAGGAACGCAGTGGGTGCGCAAAGCTCCAGGAAAACCTATCCCACTTGATCTACAGAAGAATAAGGAGGCATTTCAACAAACTAAGACTTCCTTTGCTGAACAGACACCACCCAGATCACTATTATTACCATCTCAGGGTATACCACGGAAACCACCGCAGGATGTTAGTACTGCGCAGATACCACAGGCTAGCACATCTGGAAGATGCGACGAAGAGGAATTGACCGGGAGTGTACAGTCCTTCTTGCAGAGTTGTTTGAAACTTCTAAGAAACGGGAAAGCTGTAGAGGAACTTCAGAAAGTTATTGACCAATGTCAACAGAGCCCTTCTGTGAGCAAGACACAGCGCACCATTCACCATATAATGGGCCATACAAGGACAGGAAGAGAGATGAGGCTCACAGCGCAGATCGGACTATTTGAAATGGATGAGGTTATCCTAGACTTAGGATCAGAAGTAAATGTCTTGACTAAGCAGACATGGGAACAGATGGGAAGTCCAAAACTAAGCAGGTCCCCTATCCATCTTAGACTAGCTAATCAGCAGAGAATATCACCGATGGGTCGCTTATCGCATGTCCCAGTGGACATCGACGGAGCTCACACATATGCCGATTTTGAGATCATAGAAATTATTGGTGACACCAAACCCTATCCAGCTCTATTAGGTATTGATTGGGCTTTTGATAACAAGGCTGTTATCAACTTAAAGAAAAGGCAGATGACATTTGAAGATGCTCAAGTCCGGGTTATCGCACCATTAGACCCTTTACAGGGTCCTCGCTACATTGAGCCAATCAAAGCAGAAGAGGAGGTGCATAACATGGAAAATTTGTACCAAATGACTTCTAATCAGACAGATTACATTGACCCTACAGCTGATGGACATATCAGCTGGAGATGTGATAGCTCCTGCACATCAGATTCAGATGTTGGCTTGGAGAATTGGCAAAATAGACTCCACGAAGTCTCTATTCGCAGATGCGCATTCATGACTAAATCACTGTGATGGATTGGGACTGAAAACAGGTATACTCCAACTTTTGATGGATTAGCAGACGTCAATGATTTTTTGCAGCAGTTTGAACAAGAGATTCCTCAAGAGCAGAGGATGGAGGTTTTTGACCTTGCAGTTCGAGCCACACCTGCAAGATGGTGGTACACACACAAGGAACATATCGCATCATGGTATGATTGTAAGAGATTGATGCGCATTAGATTCTCTAAAGAAAGAGACTGTACACAGCGGAAATACACAGGGGAGAGTGATCCCAGAACACACATTATGAACTGTGAACAGAGTTGGCTAGAAATTCCAGCAGAAGAATGGGTTCATTTGTTTATCCACACACTGGATACAGTTCCACGGAACTGGTATACAGAAACAGAGCTAAGAAAAGGAACTATCTCATGGCCTATTATGATTGAAAACTTTTTGGTCACGTTCAGTTTTGAATCTGAGCATCCAAGCATTGATCGGGCCTTGAAGATCATAAAGACTAAAATATTTGAGGATTGCCCATCACCAGCGGCTTCGCAACCCGAGTGGGCTATTCAGATGGAACATGCACTGGAATGTTACAACTGCGCACAAGATTCAAGCGATGAGGATGAAGATCCTCGCAGTATCAATATCGCAGAAACAGAAGGTACGCGTGAAGTTGAAGGCCCACACTTAGAAATCCCAGCTGTAACAGAACCAATCAAGATTAGAAAGAGCAATATTGGCACAGAAACAGATCCTAAGTTTGCCTCTATTGGAGATTATTGGGATGATGAGACAATTGGCCAAATCACAGACCTATTACAGGAGTATCAGGACCTATTTCCTACCAACTTTACAGAAATGAAGGGAATAGTGGGTGACCTCGGAGTCATGAGAATACCGCTTAAGGAGGACGCTAAGCCAGTTAAGCAACGTCCATACAGGTTGAACCCGCGGTACAAAGCAAAAGTAAAAGATGAAATAGATAAGATGCTAGCAGCAGGCATCATTGAACCTGTTGAAGAAAGTGAGTGGGTTAGTCCCATGGTAGTACAAGAAAAGAAAACAAAAGGAGACATCAGGATCTGTGTCGACTTGCGCAAACTGAATGATGCATCGCTGCATGACCCATTTCCGACACCATTCACTGATGAAGTCTTAGACAATGTTGGAGGACAAGAAATCTACTCATTTACTGATGGCTTTTCAGGCTATCACCAGATAAGAATCCATCCAGACGACAGGCACAAGACCACATTTGCGACAGAATGGGGCTCCTTTCAGTATACGGTAATGCCCTTTGGTCTTAAGAACGCCCCAGCAATTTTTTCTAGAGTAGTTGTTGCTGTCTTTAAGGAATACATCCATCAATTTTTAGAAGTTTATTTTGATGATTGGACTGTATTTGGACTAGTCAAGAAGCACATAGGAAACCTGCGATTAATGTTTGAAAAATGTAGACAGCACCAGATTTCCCTTAACTTAAAAAAATGTATATTTTGTGCGCCTTTTGGTACGTTGTTGGGTCACATTGTGTGCAGACAAGGCTTGATGGTAGATCCCGCGAAGATCGCCATCATTGTCAATTTACCAGCACCTAACTCAGTAAAGCAGCTGAGAACTACACTTGGTCATACCGGGTATTACAGAAAGTTTATCAAAGGTTATGCCAAGATTACCGCACCAATGGAGAAATTATTGAAGAAGGATATCAAATTTCAGTGGAATGAGGAATGTCAGAAGAGTCTTGACGCTCTAAAAGAAAAAATGGTTACAGCACCTATTCTGGTCTTTCCAGACTGGAACAAGCCTTTTCATGTTCATGTGGATGCATCTGGCATCGCACTGGGCATTATTCTCACGCAACCAGGCGAAGGGGGTATTGAACACCCTATCGCATATTCGAGCAGGAGACTATCGACAGCTGAGAAGAATTACACCACCACAGAGAGAGAAGGGTTAGCAATGGTGTATGCTTTACAGAAATTTCGGCACTATCTGTTGGGTGCCCCGTTCAAGATGTTCACCGACCATTCTGCATTAAAGTACTTGGTCAATAAGCCAGTGTTAGGGGGAAGAATATGCAGATGGCTATTGTTATTCCAGGAATATGATTTCGAAATCATTGTTAAGCCAGGAAGACTAAATGCAGGACCTGATCACCTGTCAAGGCTAGACTCAGGTGAAGAACCAAGTAATTTAGAGGACAACTTGCCTGATGCGCAATTGTTCTCCATTCAGGTCGCAGACGAATATTATGGAGACATAATTCAATTCCTTACTACAGGGTGGGCACCACCTGAGTTTACCAAGCAACAAAAGAAACAATTAGTGGTGAAAGCAGCAGACTTCACCCTGATTGCAGGACACCTCTATAAGTTAGGACCAGATGAAATCTTGCGCAGATGCGTTATGCCCCACGAGAAACAGACCATTCTTAAGGAAGCACATTCGGGCATCGCAGGAGGCCATTTCGCAGGGAAGCCTACCGCTCAGAAGATCCTAGCAGCCGGACTATGGTGGCCTACATTACATAAAGACAGTAAAGAGTTTTGCAGATCATGCGATATCTGCCAAAGGACAGGAAAGCCCTCCAGAAGAGATGAAATGCCGTTGCGACCACAGATAACGCTACGCGCATTCGATAAGTGGGCCATAGACTTCATGGGTCCTATTAACCCCCCAGGAAAACGAACTGGTGCGAGATATATTATTACAGCAACAGAATACCTCACCAGGTGGGCTGAGGCGAAAGCAGTCAGGAATTGTGATGCTGCTACAGCAGCACAATTTATTTTTGAAAACATCATCACTAGATTTGGATGCCCAGTGACTTTGATGAGTGATCAAGGCACACACTTTTTGAATAGCACCATAGAAGCCTTGACAGAGGAATTTGAAATACAGCACCATAAGAGTACACCTTACCACCCTCAAGCTAATGGTACGGTGGAGGCTTTCAATAAGATATTAGAACAGGCTCTTACAAAGATTTGTAACAGTCAAAGGGATGATTGGGACCTCAGAGTTAATGCTGTATTATGGGCTTACAGGACCACGTGTAAGAAACTAACAGGGCACACACCTTTCAGCCTGGTATATGGACAAGAGGCTGTTATGCCTATGGAATACATCTTACCCAGTCTAAGGATTGCTCAGCTTACAGAGATGGCTGATTCTGATACTTTAGAGGAGAGATTGGCGCAGCTGCTCAATCTGGAGGAAGACAGATTTATCGCAGGATTCCATCAAAAAGTGCAGAAAGCACGAGAAAAAGCTTGGCATGATAGGCATATCAAGAACAAAATCTTTCAGCTTGGAGACTTGGTACTCCTTTATGACAGTAAGTTTATAAAGTTCCCTGGAAAATTCAAAACTCATTGGTTAGGGCCATATCAAATTCAGCAAATAATAGATGGAGGTGCTATACAACTTCGTACTATGAGTGGGGAGTTTCTTCCTACCCTGATCAATGGCAGTCGGCTTAAGCTGTATCGCGACGGCCATGCCACCTCCCAGCCCTAGCCCAGAAAGGAAGTTAATGGTGCAGATGTTCAGTGTAGTTGAAATGAAGCATCGCACCCTAAGGAGTCTACACCGGGAAATACTTTAGGTAAGAATTCGCAGCCAGCTTTCCTGGTGGTTGCGATAATTTTGATATGAGGCGAGTTTGTGGCACTTTCCATCTCCAGACGATGCGATATCTTATCGCAGAGGACAGAAAACAGATGGATGCGCTACCAAATTTTGAATTCATCAGAGGGCTAGTCACTTCGCCATCTGACAAGCATTAACTGCACGACTGACAAGTATCTGTTGTACTAAGATTTGCCAGCAGTACGACGATTCTTCTAGATTTGGAAAATCCGATGCGACACCACTCCGGCGCACAGTTTCCCAGCGAAAATTCAAACGGCGTTTGCAATAAATAGGCGCGGGGTGCTGTCTTGTCTATGCATTAAACGCCGCCAGCGGGTCCAGTCACTGGTCCGTTGCCATTTAAAATTCTGCCTTATGATAAATACACGTTCTATTCAAAGCACGGGGCTACTTGGTCATTTTCACCAAAAGAGTTGAGCGCAGTTGAGCCGAGCCAAGCGTATTCTTAGCAGAGTTCTGAGCAGGGAAACCAAAAACAATTGCAGACTCTGATTTGCATTAAGATTAGCAATCATAGGAAGTCCAGAGTACCACAGGGGAAGGTCCCTCGCGCCAGACGAGCCTCTCGAAGACGTGTTGCAGAGATTCCAAAGGGGTGGAATCGAGTGCGCTATGACTTCGGTTGTGGCGAAGAAAGGGAAGAAAATTGCTGCTGGTTCTCTGTCTACACGCCAGTCACCAGGAACCTTAGCTAATATGGAGCGTAGCGAGACCCCGAATAGCACAGACTCGGAAGAACCGGCGCAGGAACTTCCGGAAGAAGTTACAGTCACTACCATATACTTCCCACCAAGAATAGAGAATGCGCCAGCCATTGTTCTTCCACGAGACTTTAAATATGAACTCATACTCCCACCGCTGGATAACCGAGTGAAGGAAGAAGGTAACTTGTGGGGGAATATGCATGCTGTTAAGTTTACTGATTATAATCTGAGAGATTATACGCTGTACCCACAATTCCGCCGCGATCGTTATATGACGATTCAGAGGAACCCAAGGACACAGCACGATGAGTTCGTCCCCATGGACCATGTAAGCCATTTAGCACCGTCGGGACTGCTCAATCTCCTGGAGATTCCACACTTTGGACGGGGCCCGGAGGTCAATGCTGTGGTGCGGACGCTACTGTCATGTGTGCATGGTGGTTACTTATGGTTGGGTAACCGAATTGATGTCAATGTTGACCTCATTCACCGCATCACCGGTCTGTCGAAGACTGGTTTCGACCCACAGATAAATATTGATGGCGCCACAAAGGATACCAGGCTCTCAACCAAGCAGGTTGCGGAGTATAAGCTGCAAAGAGGAGGTCACGCCTACGATGTCAATTCAATACAGGATGACGCCTTGCGGTTTACTGTTAGTCTGTTGGCCGGAAAACTCCTCCTCAAGGTGAGGCCGAAGGAGGTCACAGGCTCAGTTATCCGCCTCGCCATTGAAGTCATAAAAGGTAAACCTTACAACTGGAGCTTATTTTTGTTAAATAGTTTCTTTCAAGACTGTGCGCAGGCGCAGCAGGATCCACTTCACAGCTTCCACTTCTCGTGGCTGCTGATCCTTATGGCTTTCATTGGATGGAAAGAGCCGCCCAATTCGCAGTTTCCACAACTGCCACCAGGGGCGTGCAGAGGGTCGAGGTACTCAAATCTTTGGGCGAGTAGTCACCCCGAGAAGCACAAGAATAACGCAATGGTATTCCATGAATATTATATGCTATTGCTTGAATCCGTCGCAACGATTCCGCGTGTCGACTCGTCGGTCGTTGATCTTTATCAGTCCAAGCTGGAATTTAAAGTCGACAGGGATAAAACCTACATTAGACCCAAAGGATTCAGGAAACATAACGAATGGGCCCCCGGCCCATATCGCATGGAAATCCAGCAGGTTGAAGATACCATTAAGAATTGTTTTGATGAGGACATGAAACAAATGTATGATGATCTATCCTCTGGCCTAGTTCCAGTTGATCCCCCAGCTGAGGACCCAGAAGATGTTCAGAAGGTAGATCCTAAAGACAAAGAGAAAGAACCAATAGGTTCTAAGAGAAAGGCTATTGAAGGCCCTTCTCCGGTGCGACCAAAGAAGAAGAGAACAAAGGCGGTTACTTCCGACGAACCGCAGACACCAATCATGACAGAGGATGAGTATGATCTCATCGCCAGCCGAATACAGGAGAAGATGCGGGATAAATTCGCTGCGATTCAGTCATCGCAGGATCGTATGCGCATCAGCCTTGACAACAAATTGCGAGAGTTGAAGGCAATCACTGAGAAGACTGCTTCCATGCAGATTCAGCCAGCTCCAACTACAGTCGCAGAAAGTTCGCAGCCCCCTCCACAGAGCAGAGAAGAAAGCATTGCAAGGGACCGCATGAACATTGTTCGTATACCGCCAGGAAGCATTAAGTTCCCTGTACCGATGGAAGTGCAGATGGTTCATCCTCTTGAGGTGAACCTACCAGAGGTACCTGTGGATCAGTTGTATGAAATTTTCCAGCAGATAGGCACGGAGCTGAGGCACAGAGAACAAGTTACATATGAGCAAAATGTTTTGCTGTCTAACGACAATGTGCAGCTCATTGCACAGCATGAGGCAGAGAGTGCCCAGTTGACGCAATATGTTCAGCGAGAGCAGGATGTCTCTCTTGTTTTAAAGAACATTGCAGCAGAACTTCCGCAGTGCGATATCAGGCCTGAGTTAGAAATAACTCAGAAGATCAGAAAAATAGCGGAAAGAGCAAAGGCTCTAGATGAAGAGAAGAAAAAGATGGAGGAAGAATACGAAGCAAGGATTGCTGCACTTGAAGCAAATAAGCCACCCACTCCAGAGGAAATCCAAGAAGCACGAGTGCAAGCTTTCAGAATTGTACAGACACAGATGCACTGTCGGGTGGAAGCAGCAGAGGCTATCCTGGAAGATGCATCAAAAACATGGCTGGAGCTAGAGGAACTCCCACAGAAAGCCGAGCTCGATCAACACATTAAGCACTGTGAAGATGCGATAGCAAGAGCTGAAGAAGAGTACAAGGGCTTGAGTGCTCTTGCGAAGATAAGAAAGAAAGGAGAAATCACACAAATTCAGCAGCAGGTGCAGAAATACAGAGCACAGCAGATCAACCTGGCTAACGAAGTTAGCCCGCACGAAAGCAAAGTCGCACATCTGGTTGATGAACTGGAGCAAAAGGTGAAAAGCTTCACTTCAAGTAAAGGAGTCATTGAGGGCACAGAGGACTCCTTGGTAACTGCTGAGCTGCTCAGCGCAGCGCAGGAAGAAGTAACACACATGGATGAAAGTATTAAAGCGCTTAAGGCACAGTTCGCAGCAATCTCACGAGCAGCAAAGGATAAGCTTAGGCAGATGAATCAGGCTGTTGTTGCGAGTGGCTCGGGGACGAGCCACAAGTAAGTGTTAGGGGAGTTGTTGGAGAGAACTTCCGCAGCACTTAGGAAGCTGCTAATTTTGGGAAGGATAACTAATTTTGGAGAGAAAGTACCAATTTTGGCGGTAAGACAAAGATATCGCCGTAGCGTAAATCCCGGCGGGAATCACGGCGATAGGTACAGAAAAGTCAAGCATGTGGTACAAAGAAGAGGCCGAAGGGAGAGCTCAACCACCGCAATAAAGGCGCCGGAGATGAAGAGAGGGTTCAGCTACCCTCATTAAAGAAGAAGGACTATAGTCAGCGTTGCTTGAACCAAGAAGAAGCAACGGGCCGATGCATTAAAGACTAAGGACTGCAGGAAGCGGCGACAAGACAGAAGGCGGCCATGGAAGTACAGCCAGTTGACTGTAAGTGGTTAGGGTTGAGTCACTGTTGGGATAAGGCCCACAGTTTTGTAACTGCGATGAGACCTTCGGGCCATCTATATATAGTAGTCTTTTTATATGATAAGGGGTTGGCCGCATAGTGATAGAGACATCAGGTAGAGGTTAGTCAAGCCTTTTGTGGTTGCAGAGTCTGGACATCCCTGAGAGAATACAAGGGCCAACCTGTTGAGAGATAGTGCGATCCGCAGGGATTGTGAGAGAAAGAGGTCTATAGAGAAGGGCTCCCACTGAGGTGGAGTTTCCCAGAAGACCCTTGTTGTAAAGAGTGGAACGGAACTGTGTTTATTCCGCAGAGTTGTAAACAAGAACCGTAGTTCCCCTGGGCGTAGTTCTCGCCCTGGGAGTAACAACATGCTTATTTAAGTAGCACTATTGTATTTGTGTAGATACTGCTCTCATTCACTTGTCTGGGTTATATATGAATGCTTCAGTCTGTTATAAGTAATGTACATGGTCGTCAGTTTAACTTCTGAATGATGTATAATAATTGCGATAATCATAGCTACCCGCATAGCAACTAGATAATTGTTAACAGAGGATAAGGTGCGAGTAGGAACTGAATGTAAGTCATGAATGGTCTACTTAGACACTGCTCAAAGTGATATTCTACTTAGTTACGTTGTTGCGAGATATCAAGGGTCAAGTTCATTAGCGAGGGTTAGGTTTGGAGACTGAATGTTGTAGCTAACTGCGGTACCAGGATAAGGATAGTGGAGACCACTTATTAATCCAGGAAGCGGTCAAGATTCACTTACCGCAGGAATTAGAAGGGGAAGATATCGTGCCTACGATATCTTAGGTATCGCTAGACGGTTTCACGTAGGGGGATTACTTATCGCACCTCCTGCGTAATGCGATAAGACAGAGGTGTAGCCGGAGTAATGGAATGAGATAGACAGCTCCAGTCAAAGGGATTAAGGTGGATTTAAGCACCCTGGATGCCTCGGAACTTGGCTGAGGACACTTGAGTCTTCTGCCTCCCATTAGAATCACTTCGGGTGAGACTTCAGGTTGCCTTTGCGACCTGTTGCCGAAAGGGCCAGTGAGCTAAGGGTTCTGTTGGTCTAAGAGATTACCGCAAGCCCGGGTCTGCTAGAAAGATAAAGGACCAACAATATGTAACTTCGGAATGTATTTCACCTATGTATTTCATCTATGAATATTTTACTCCTATAGAGATGTTATTATTCCTCTATACAGAAGTGTCATCATTTTTATTGACAAGTGTCGCAAGTGTTGTAACTTGCCGATGGGTTATTAGACCACCATGTGTGGGGTCGGCCCTGATTAAGTTAACCATGGGTTATTAGGCTAAGTTAGACAAGTCGACCCCACTGGGTTACTGGGAAAGATAGGACATGTATAAATAGAGATCGGGAGATCTCTATTTGATCATTCACTTACTCACTCTTCCATCACTCAAAAAGTGGCGCACCTTTGAGGAGGAGGATCGGCTGCTAGGAGAAGACTATCTCTTGTACTTTGGTTGTATCATTGCTCTCTCTATATCTAAGGAAGTTGTGAGATTTTTCACCTTTATGGTTTTCCCCAGTGAAACTCTGTGTGTCTATTGTCTCATGTGATTTCTTGGTGTGATTGATATGCATTGTTATACTTGATATGCTCTACATGTTATTCTCTTAGTAAAGATCCTAGAGTATATTGAATTAATGCTCAAAAATTAACACCCACATCGTAGTTATAGTTGTGGAGTCAATCTGGGGAGTTTACTACACTTCTTAGGGACTCCATGCACCTTTTTTAGATATTATGAGACATTAGCTCCCTCCTTGAATGCTTTTAGGTATTTTCTCCTCATGCATGTGCATTCACACTTTTTTATGTGCATGCACTTAGTTTTATGTGTCTCTTTCAGTTAGAACTAGTTTTTAGGAAATCATGATTTAGTTAAATTCATCTTGGAGAGTGTGCATGGATAACTAAGGGTATTTGGATCTAGTTAAGCCTAACAAGATTCTCATGCACTGCATGAGAAATTTGAATTTCCTCCCAACCTAATTCAAATTGCCTTGCTATTTATTTCATTTCACTTCATTCATTGAAGTTTGATGTAATACAAAATTCTCTCATGTTATTGACTTCTCTCTTTTGTGTAATGATTAATGTTTAGCACATTTGTTGCATGAATTTGTTAGATTTATGATCTCTTTTACATTGTTGCTATCTTGGCTAGTATCTAGATCTACATGCTCAAATTATACATGGTATCAGAACTGTAGGGGTTCTAAATAAGTTGGCATACTGGTTTTTACAGGGATCCAATCTTAATGAAGGTTGAATGAGGTCCTAGAAGCTTCACAACATATTCCCTACACGAACATATTCAAATCCATTGAGAGGATGAAAGAAGTCCTAGAATATTTGAAACATATAGACTATGAGGACATATGCACATCCATGATATACCACTCAGCCGAGGAAGACCCTTTTACAGGCCCGAAAGAAGAGGTGATCAACAATTTTATACTATCCATTGGAGAACTTGTCCCAAATCAGGTTTCCATTGAACAAGACCTCAAAAATGTCTATTCATACTCAAGATATACATGAGAACTTGTCCCAAATCAATTTCTCATTGAAGAAGACCTCTAGAATGTTTCTTCATACTCTAGGTCTACAGATTTTTCTCCTATAGTTCACCAAGTTCTGCACACAAGCTTCAAGAGGTTTCCTTCATTTGAAGTAAGGAGGGGTTAATAAACACCATATTGTTAGGATATTTAGACACTTAGGAGTTAGTTAAGATCAACTTGTGTAATATATCCGTTAGGGATAGTGTGTTTCTTTAGTATGCATTAGTATGCATTTGTAAATACTTAATCCGACGGCCACGATATGTTTCCGACATAGAGTGATCCGACGGCTCAACTTCTCTTAGATCAAACCTAACCTTGATCCGTGGCTTAACACCCGATTGGTCCATAATATCTATTTAAAGAGCATGGAGGGTCATTGTTTAGTTGATCGATTATGAGAAGCTCATTTGTAACTTTCTTTCTTTGCATAATAAATTGTTCCGTAGAAGCTATTTGGCCGGGGCTGTGGAGTGTTTCCCTCAAGAGGGTTTAAACCACGTCAAAACATCGGTGTGTTGATTTGTGATCTGTTTGTGTGAAGTGGTTTCTCTTGGTGTTCGGTCCTTTGGTAGTACCCTATGTACCCGAACATGGTATCAGAGCTTTTATGAAGTGCCGCTTCCGGTTGTGATCTAGATCTTGAACTGTTGTTGCCGAAACTCGAAAGGGTTTCTAGTTCTGGTATTTCTGTGCATTTCTGGGCTGTGGGAGGTGTTCCATTGCGTCTGGAGCGTCGTTTCCATTGGGAAATAATTTTCGTTTGACCGAAAACGGTTCCCGGTTGCTCCAGAAACGCGTATTTCATCAGATCTGAAGGTATAATGTTACAGTGACGCATTTTTTTATTTCGTTTTTTGAAAAGAAAAAATCTCATATTTCATATTTCTTTACTGTTAGATTTTTTTTGGTTCGGATTGTTGCTTTCCCGTCTGCGTATGCTCTTTGCCGTGCACCTTGAGCGATCTCGGTAAATCAGAAATAGAAAGGGAAAGGGTTTTTCTCGACTGCGTATGCTCTTTGCCGTGCACCTTGCGCGATCTCGACAAATCAGAAACAGAGAGAAAACGTAAACTTTCCGGGAAAGCTAACAAGATCTAACTCCACAAGTGTGGAAAAGTTTTTTTTGTTTCGATTTGTGGTCTGTTTTGCAGGAAAAAGGGCAAGCACGCAAACCGAGCAAGAAGAGTAAAAAAAAAAAAAAAAAAAAAAAAACCCTTCCTCATTCCCATATTTTACATACCTTTTAATCTAGATCACTTGGTTCAAAGTTGCTTTATTCCTTAATAGGTCTTGAGTTCAAGTCTTAGGAAGTTATTTTTAAAATAAAAAGTGCATGCAATTCTATTTTCAAGTTACTTTATTGTAAAAGTGCATCTCACTTAAATAATAAAAATAAAAAATACAAGTGAGTCACTTAAGTCTTTTTATTGTTGCACTATTTAAAAGTAATATCATTGTAAAAGTGAAATCACTTATTTTACAAAAGTGGTTCACTTAAAGCAACTTTCTTGTAAAGTGATTGTCAAAAGGTTCATCTTGGGAAAAGGGGGGTTCTTTTTTTTGCTGGACATTCTCTAGCTGCCACGTCACTATTGGGGACATTTTCAACAGTTTCTTTGTTCAAGCATAACTTCATCATACAGAGTCCGTTTTCAGTGCCATTTTTTTTGAAACCGCCTATTTTTTTGAGCTCTACACATCCAGACTATTGATTTCTACTTTTACAGCCATTAATTTACAAATATGGCCGCCCTTTGTGATATTCTACTTAACAGTTCCAACTATTTCTCATGGAAATCTCGTATGGAGGATGTTCTACGAAGTAGGGGACTTTTCAGAATTACAACAGGGAAAGAAAAAGAACCCACTGATGATGATAAGAAAATAAAATGGGCAAATAGATGTGATGAAGCTCGTGGATTGATTGGGATGTCAATCTCTACTGATTTGCGATTCCACATATCTGGAATTGATGAACCTAATGCTGCTTGGGACAAGTTGGAAACTGTGTTTGGTAAACACAATGAAATTCGAGGTCATCAACTCGAAAATGAGTTGATTTCTTTAAATCCAAGTGACTTTTCATGCATTCAAGATTATTTATCTAAGTACAAAACTCTTAAACTCTTATGTGCAGAATGTAAGATTGAGAGGGAAGACAAACAGTGCATTTATCATATTCTTTCCAAACTTGGACCTGCATATTCTATTTTTGTATCTACATTTTACTCCATGAAAGCGTCCTTGAATGCAACTAGCTATCAAGAGCCTAGTCTTAAATCCTTTTGTGATTCCTTGATTAGAGAACAAGATAAACTCATTCATCTTGGAATAATCAACAATGCAGATACATCTGGGAAAGCCTTATTGTCCCAACAGAAAGAAAAGTCCAAGCCTCCCAGGAAACAAAATTTTTGCAATAATAAGTCAATCAAGGGTCCAAAACCCTCTTAGTCAGCTCCTTCTTTAAAAAATGACAAAGGATCCAAGCCAAAAGGCAAGAAGACTGAGCGTCATTGCAACTATTGCGGGAAAGATAATCATGATGAATCTAAGTGTTTCAAGAAGATGGCAGCCTTGGAAGCAGCAATGAAGAAGCACCACATCAGCCTAGAATCGCCTTCAGAATCTGCCTCTCATGGACATGCACTTTGTGCTTCTGGTTATTCTTATAATGCATCTTCTTCTTCTACTTCAAATGAATGGCTCATTGATTCTGGAGCATCTTATCATATGGCTAAGGATCAAGCCATCTTTTCTACTATGCATGAATGTAACACCAAACAAATATTTGTTGGTGATGATAGATCTCTAAGTATTGTAGGAGCTGGAACAGTTCCAGTAGATAATGGTCATTTTAGTGATGTACTATGTGTTCCAAGAATTTCCTGCAATTTGTTATCAGTCTATCAGATAACTCATTATGGTGAAGGTAAAACTGTGACCTTTACACCTCACCAAGTTGTAATCAAGGATTTTAAATATCCTCAACAGGTCTTAGCTACCGGAATTGTTGATGATATTACCAGGTTGTACAAGTTTAACAACTTTGGGTCATCACCTTTCCCTTCAGTTTTTGTTGCTCATAGTGATAACTTGAGCAAACTTTGGCATGAGTGATTTGGTCACTTAAATTATCGCTCATTGCAACAACTATGTAAAGAAAATATGGTGACAGGTCTGCCGATGGTATCTTGCAAGGATGGTGTTTGCTCCGGTTGTGTACTCAGAAAACATCATCGGGACAGTTTTGACAAACGTGCCTCTTGGCACGCCTTGGTTCCCTTGGAGCTTGTGCATAGTGACTTGTGTGGTCCTCTTCCATCTGCTTCCTTTTCTGGTTTCAAGTATTTCTTAAATTTCATTGATGATTACACCAGACGCACTTGGGTTTATTTCCTAAAACTTAAGAGCGAAGTATTTAACATGTTCTTGGCCTACAAGGCCCTTGTTGAAAAACAATCTGGTCATCAAATTATTAAGTTAAGATCTGACAATGAAGGAGAATATGTTAACAAACAGTTCACTACTTTCTGCACTGAACAAGGCATCCAACAACAGCACACTGTTCCATATACACCACAACAAAATGGTGTAGCTGAGCGGAAGAACCGCACTTTAAAAGAAATGGCTAATTGTATGATCCAATCTAAGGGACTAAGTCTTCAATTTTGGGCTGAAGCCATTAATTGTGCAAATTACATAGTTAATCGCACCCCCACAAAAGCATTACAAGGTATAATACCGGAAGAAGCATGGAGTAAAATTAAACCTGATGTAAGTCACTTTTGTGTGTTTGGTAGTGAAGCATGGGCTCACATTCCGGATGAAAAACGGAAAGCATTGCAGCCTAAAAGTGAAAAGTGCATATTTGTTGGATATTCTGAAGATGTAAAAGGTTATAGACTTATTCAACCACATTCTCATGCTATAATAATTAGAAGAGATGTTAAATTTGATGAAAATCTCTTGGCCTGCGAGCCTAACTCGGCGATTGTGCCATCTTTGGCCTGCGAGCCTGATTCGGCATTTGTGCCTTCTTCTTCTTCTTCCAACTTCCTTGACAGGTTTCCAACTCCAGTTTCTGATGATGACAGTGAGGATGAAAATCCACCTCCACCTGCTCATGTTCCTCCAGTTGCACCAACACAAGTGCTTCCTCGATGGGTCTGTTCAACATGTGAAGCAGCTGGTGATCTTGCCGGTGATCCTAGAGATCAACGTCGAACACGTTCTCAGTTTCAGCGAGCCTCTTCTCTTTTGGCTCAAGTTTCCGAGAATCATGATCCAGAAACTTTTGCAGAAGCTTCAGGGAATCCATATTGGGATGCAGCCATGGATGAAGAATATCGTTCCTTAATGGCGAATGATACTTGGGATCTTGTACCTCTTCCAAAAGGAAGAAAACTTGTCAGATGTAAATGGGTCTACAGAACTAAGTATGCATTAGATGGAAGTGTTGAAAGACTTAAGGCAAGGTTAGTTGCCAAAGGTTTTTCTCAAGTTGAAGGGATTGACTACAATGAAACCTTTGATCCTGTCGCAAAAATGAACTCCATCCGCCTTGTTCTTTCCCTTGCATCCTTACACAACTGGGAAGTCCATCAAATGGATGTCAAGTCTGCCTTCTTACATGGTGATTTACAGGAGGAAATTTACATGGAACAACCTCCTGCCTATGTTCAGAATAACTCTAGCCTTGTCTGTCGCCTTAAGAAATCCTTATATGGCCTTAAGCAAGCTCCTAGAGCTTGGTATGCCAAAATGGATAACTTTCTCCTTGACACTGGTTTTTCTAGATGCCATTCTAACCCCAATGTCTATACCAAGAAAGTAGAAAACCATCTCATCATATTTGTTCTATATGTTGATGACCTTATTCTTACTGGTAGTGACCCTAAGCTTATAACCCATGTGAAATCCAGTCTTAAACAAAATTTTGAAATGTCAGACTTAGGACATTTGCATTATTTTCTTGGTCTCCAAGTCCTACAAACCAAAGAAGGAATCTTTCTTTCTCAGTCTAAGTATGCTTGTGACCTTCTTCGTCGCTTTCACATGGAAGATTGTACACCATCCCCTTCTCCCTTCCAGTCTGGAGTCAAACTTTCTGCCACTTGTACTTCACCTAAAGTCGATGCCACCTTGTATTGTCAGCTTGTTGGTAGTCTCTTATACTTGACTCATTCCCGTCCTGACCTTTCCTTTGCCATTGGTCGAGTTGCCCGTTATATGCAGACACCTCATGAAAGTCACTGGAAAGCAGCTAAAAGAATACTTCGATATATTCGAGGTACAGTTCAGTTTGGGATTCATTACAGTACAGGGGGGAAACCTTTGTTGGTTGGTTTCACTGATTCAGATTGGGCCGGTGATCCTGATGATCGAAAGTCTACTGCAGGTTATGTTTTCAGTCTGGGATCTGGACCTATTACTTGGGCTTGTAAGAAACAACAAGCTCTTTCTCTTTCATCAGCAGAGGCAGAATATCAAGCAGCAGTTAATGCCAGTCAGGAAGCTTTATGGCTTCGACAGATCCTTTCAGAGTTTGGATTCGAGCAGCAGCAGCCTACTCCACTTTGGTGCGACAATCAAAGTGCCATCAAGCTTGCCAAAGATCCAGTTCTACATCAACGCAGCAAACACATTGAGCTACATATGCACTTCATCAGAAATCTTGTTCATGATCGTGTTCTTGAAGTGCTCTTTTTCCCTACAGATGATCAAGTTGCAGACATCTTCACCAAGTCTCTTTCAGAAGCGAAGTTTTATAAACTTCGATCTATGTTAGGAGTTCAGGAACTTGTCATTAAGGGGGGATAGGCTCTAATGCCTCCTTCCTTCTCCTAATAGTGTCACTTTTGTAAATCCTTCAATCCTATCCCAAGTTGTTCTTAAGGGGGGATGTTAGGATATTTAGACACTTAGGAGTTAGTTAAGATCAACTTGTGTAATATATCCGTTAGGGATAGTGTGTTTCTTTAGTATGCATTAGTATGCATTTGTAAATACTTAATCCGACGGTCACGATATGTTTCCGACATAGAGTGATCCGACGGCTCAACTTCTCTTATATCAAACCTAACCTTGATCCGTGGCTTAACACCCGATTGGTCCATGATATCTATTTAAAGAGCATGGAGGGTCATTGTTTAGTTGATCGATTATGAGAAGCTCATTTGTAACTTTCTTTCTTTGCATAATAAATTGTCCCGTAGAAGCTATTTGGACGAGGCCGTGGAGTGTTTCCCTCAAGAGGGTTTAAACCACGTCAAAACATCGGTGTGTTGATCTGTGATCTGTTTGTGTGAAGTGGTTTCTCTTGGTGTTCGGTCCTTTGGTAGTACCCTGTGTACCCGAACACATACATGCACTTTAAGAGAAGGAGGAGTTCGAAATAGTTTGTAGGGATCTTTGCAAAGCCCTTCATCGAGAAGCAATTCACCAAGCTAAAAATTTACTTGAAATTGAAGGATCCTTCTGAGCAGGATCTTTAGCCTTCTCTTTTACATTCTCTTTTATGGGGGGTGGGTTCCCATGTGTTTTTTCCCTTTTACTCATTTTTAGATAATGTTTTATACATGGGTAACTAATATGGTTGCAAATTGCTAGGACCCATTTCTTTTGCATTTATTTCACCTAGTTCAGCTTATGGGGGGGGTGTTAGAGCATAATAACCCTCTCTATAGATTCACTCTACTACCTATGGAATTAGGCTATGCCTTTTTAAGACTATTGGGCCACATCTCATTCAATTTGGCCTCCTAAGTCACCCTAGAGCTTCTTATAAGATCCTAAGGGCCTAACCTGATACTTTTAGAGATCCCGAAGTTTATTTTGGCATATGAGGGTGAATTCCTTCAATTATGGATTATTTTCCTTGATTTTAGGGTCCCACGCAAGTTAGAGTTGTGGAGTGAATATGGGGAGTTTTATTTATTGTTCAAGGAATCCACACAACTTTTTTCTATCTATTATGAGACAATATCACCCTCCTTGAGTGTTTTTAGGGATTTTATCCTCATGCACGTGCATTCACTTAGTTTCATGCGCACACACTGAGTTGCATGTGTCTCTTTCAATTAAAAATAGTGTTTAGGAATCCACGAGTCAATTAAAATCATCCCGGAGAGTGTGCATGGATAAATAAGGGTCTTTGTCTGTAGTTAATCCTAACTAGCTTCTCATGCACTACATAAGCAATTTTAAATTCATCCTAACCTAATTCAAGTTTGCTTGCAATTTATTTTCTTTCACTTCATTCATTTAAGCTAAAACTAATACAAAATTCTCTCTTGTTATCAACTTATCTCTTTTATCTAATGATTAATGTTTAGTTGTTGGATTATCCTTTAATTTCTATGGGGATGACCCAGGTTCTGCGTAGTTCCATTTATTTAGACCCAACAAAATCCCCTTCACTGGCCCTTTCGGCATCAACCTGCGAACAGGATGAAGTCTCAACCAAAGCGAAGATGGGTGGTTACATAATCAGGTTTTTGCAACCTAGTGACACATGGTTATGTTATGTGAGCTTGATATGTGTAGCTTACTCAACATCTAATTAAAAAATCATGACCAACATGTATCTGTGCACTTCCTAGATCTCAACAACCTACAGACTTCACTGAATTGTTGTTACTTCGCTCTTATGACTATGCATTTACCATACTTAACACAACTTTGCAATGTTCATACATGCATGTTCAGCTACTTAACATATCATTCTCATTCAAATTCATCTGAAAACACATATATAAGCATAAAAATTCATGAAGATACAATATAACAAAGATTCAAACACATAACACATGCATTTACATGGTTCACCCCCCAGATGGGAGCTATGTCCACGAGAACTATTCTTATATTTATTGGAAGGGGTTAATAGTTCCAGTCTGTGCAGTCAGTTGCAGGCTCTTCTCTACAATAGATCTCTGCGCACACAGCAGCTGAGTCTTTTTCCTGTTTTAGATCTCTCTTACAATGACCAACCAACTAGATTCTAACAAGATCTAACCCTTCCTTATACAAAATTTCCCTTTATATAGATTGTGCCTAAAGGTAACATCTTTACAATAACTATGGTCCAACCCCCATAGTACCCTTAAACCCAAAAATGGCATGGTTCTCCTATTGACCACACTTTATATTTACTTCTATGGAGCTCTACTGTCCTTTTGCGCCGCTTCCTATGGCTCTAATGCTTCTCTGATAATCACAGTTTTGACCGTACGGATCTGACGCTACAGTGGTGCGTCCTTTGCACCATTCCGCTTCTTTACTCTTTGATTCTATAGCTGACAGTCTGCCGCTTCATTCATAACTGCACCAACTACCTCGATGTTCTGTAGTAATTCAGCTTTACTAAGGGGACAGGTCCTTTTCTGCCACTTCCCTTCACTCCATACCCTGCTCTAGGGAATTGTGGAGTTGCTTCTCCCAAAACTGGTAGATGTTAGGCCTCGCCTAACTTGTACTTTCGCCATAAAAAATATTCTACTTGGGCTATGCCGTATAGTCCCCTAACACTTACTCATGGCTCGCCCCTCAGCCACTTTGACTAGGATGCTTCAACTATGCATCCTCTGAGATGTTTGATTTCGCAGCAAACTCCTGAAAATTTGCACTCAACTTCGCAACTATGTCTTTGGATTCTTGCTCAAACTCCTTAATTGTTTCGAGCATCTCCTATGAGATGGGTTCTATAAGTTTCTCCTTCACAGTGGTCTCTATTGTCCTGAGTTCTTGTAACTTTTGCTCAATTTCTTCAGAAAATGCAAGCACCTTTTCCTGCATCGGCTGTAACTTCGATTAAGTTTCAACTTCCTTCACTCTTAACGATTCCATCTCCTTCTGAATTTCTTTCTTCTCTGCGAACTTCTGGATCCTTTGCCTTGGTGGAAAATCCTTCATAGCCATGTTCACAAAGTCGAGATATTTCTGCCTTTGTTGTACCTCATCCTGAATTTTCTGTAACTTAGGGTCTTCTTGTAGCATATCCCATACCTTGGAAATTTCATCAAGTAGGTCTTGACATCTCGCCACTTCTGCGGAGATGTTTTTTGTGGAAGCCTTCAATTCTTCGACTCTTGCTTCTTTGAATTGCTATGGGGTGCCATATTGTTGTCGAGCTTCTATGTCAGCAATCTTCTCCTTGTATCCAATATCCATGTTTTCCATCTTATCCTTGAGATTGTCTACTGCAGCACCAATCCTTAGAATAGTATCTTCTACTTTAGGCTCTTCTGGGCAGTCTGGGATCTTCGCACATACTTCATAAACAACTTTATTCAACTTCTTCTGCTTCTCTTGCGCATATTCTAACTCCTTGTTATTTTGTGCGCATTCATCCTTTAGCTCCTTGTAGCTTTCCTCCAGCTTCAGATGCTGGTTATAAGAGACTATGTCTCTATCTCGGATTTCTTCCCAAACCTGTAGATGCAGATTATGTAATCCCTCAATGGGAGACATCCCAACATTAATATCCAGATGTGAGAGCTTCTTTGCACCTTTAGTGAGCTCGTTAGTTGGAAATATGACATTCATCGACTCAATTCTAACTAGCCTAGGTCTCATTTTTAAGGCATGCACCTTTCTCTTCCTTTGGCTTGACTCTCCTACCCGATCATCAGAATCTGGTTCTCTCACCAAATCTAACTGGAATTTTTCAACCCTTACGACCAGACTCTTCAGTTTCATGAGGCTCTCCATCATGCTTGCTTGGACTATTTCTTGCTTTCTTTCCTTTAATGCAAGTGTTTCTTCAATATGCTTTGACACTCGGAATGCAATGTAATCATAGTCATCGTTATGCAACTGTGCATCGAGTGGAAGCTTAGTAGATTTTTGTTTCTTTCTATCCATTCCTTCTGTCCCAGCTGTGTTGGGTTGCTTTCTTTTCTCTCTTGCTGACAAACCAACAACTTGTTGATGTTCTACACCTTGACTTGGTTCTGGGTTCTGCGCGCTTGTTGTATCATCACCTTGGTCTTTTGGATTTCTAGCTTTGCTTTCTTTTGAGGTGGTAATCAATGTGGCTGGCGCATCAACCTTCCATTCTGGTGGCCAATCTTCCATAATCAGATCGATTTTCTGTGCCTATAACTGGTATAATCCTTCAAACCATTGAGGAGGCATGAGCTGTACTCGTGGCTCAATGTAAATAAAGTGAAATCCAACTTTTAAAGTCATCTTCTGGATATAGAGAGGTGTCTCTTCATTAGTGATATGCGGAGTCCTCTGAATGACTTCACATAACTGCTCATAGTAAGTGTACAATTGCAAGTTGTTTACCCTTTGTCGATCTGGCTTCGAGTTTTCCCACATGTTCGCAAACCTCGGTCCTCGACAGTCTCTAATGAATACCGAGACATTTTGTTGATAGCTAGGCTCCTTCCATCCCATAAAGGAGACTAGTACTAGCAACCAACTATAGTGGAACTGACTTCCACTTTCTTGTGTATCTCATATGTCTTCTAGGAATTCGTTCAACAGGTAGCTCTCCCAATTGAACTGAAGTCCATCCTTGGTCTTCGCAGCTAAGGATATTGTAGCGGCTGATACCTCGTTCGGTTTGCATTTCCTCAGGATATTTCCTAAAAGGAGATGGAATATGAATCACATGGCTTGATCCTTGATCCCGACGGTTGTATAACCACAGATTCCTTTGAGTAGTCCAAATTCGCTCTTCATCCTTGCAACCAACGTTTTATCCTTGTTCTTGCCGATGAATTCGACTGCAGGATCAACACCTCTCTTGCACAAGCATGTGATCCGGTAGATGAGATTGATATTAATTTCTATCTTGCGGTCTAACCACAAGTATCCTTGGTGCATGCATGAAAGCAGTGTGCGCACCACTGCTGTAAGCTTTGGGATCCTATCAAAATGTGGGATGCACAACAGGTTCAACAACCCTAATGACTACAATGACGCAATCCAGTCTTGTGGGTGAATGGTTTCCTGCTTGGTATCTTCATAATACCTTTTGAACATGTACTGATCTGGTTGGAATTGTGGAAATTTTGCTTCCTAGAGCAAGTCATGGTCCGCAAATTTGCACTATGGAATTTTACCGAGCAAATTCTCCTTAATCTGCACATGGCTTGACGTGGGCGGCATCAAAATTTCATAATGAGGATTCCTCATGAGAAGTACCTCTGACACATCTTGTTTCCTTGGAGGGATGTATTCTAGAACAAGTAGGATGGGTCTTTCTTGAGGTGGCTCTAGTGGAAATGGCTTCGAAACACTAGCAGCCTTTGAATTTTCCTGTTCATTGGCCTTCTGCTTGTCTTCCTGTTTCTAATGTGATACGTTCCTGGGTGAGTTTCTAGATGTTCCACCTCTTTCCAGGACTGTTTTCTTTACTTGCGTCTTCATGACACCTTCCAAACTTGAATGTCGGAAGTCTCTCAAGATTTCATTTAAGGTCAAATTCTCAGACATACACTGTTGGATAACAATTGCTTTCGACTAGTAAAAACTTGGAAATTACAGGTAGTAAAAATTAAAATTCATGCTAAAACTGGTAAGCAAGCGGTCTTTACTATTTATAGCCGCAACAACACTAAGGCGCACCCAAAAATGGCTAACTTAGCATTACATTCTATGCCCGCTAGCGAAATGTTGCTTAGATCTTGGTCCTTTCCCATTATTGAATGTGTCTTCAATGAACGAATATGCCTTAATTGCAGAAACATCCAGTTTCCGAAAGTACTATATAACGGCTACTTTTCGAGCAAAACTGTAACGAATATTTTTCTTTTACTTTGCTATAGGTTATGTGAACTGCGAGGTTCATTGCACATTTTCCCTTTTCTTAAATTTAACTTCGTAGTGCGATTCCTCTTTTACTTCACAACTGAACTTGCTATGTGTGCTTCACAACACATCCTTCATTTTTGTGAAAACTTCACATTTTACGAAAGCTATGTCTAGACTCTTATTCTCTTATTTTTAGTGGCCAATTTCAACTGCACTTGACACTTGAAATTGTCTTGCTTTGCTTAACTGATACCTGGAAGAGTAGGGCATCCATTTAAGGCTTTAGTCTACTCCCATTAACAAGTCCTTTCAAATTTTCTCCAAGTAGTGTGGCTAATTGACCTGCGCCACCACTAGTGACATGCTTAACAATGTATGGTCCTAGCCAATGCATTTTGAATTTTCCAGGAAATTTCATAAATTTGCTATCATAGAGGAGGAAAAGGTATCCTACTTGGAAAAATTTAGTCTTGATGTGCTTATCATGCCATACTTTTTCTATATCTTTCTACACTTGTTGGTGAAAACCTGCAATGAAGTGATCTTCTGCCAGTCCAACTAAGTGTAGTAGTCTTTCTTGCATTGTCTGATCATCTGCCATATCTGTAAATGCTGCAATTCTCAAACTTGGTACTATTTATTCCATGGGAATGACAACTTCATGTCCATATGCTAATCTGAAAGGTGTATGACCTATCAACTTCTTACAATTTTTTCTATATGCTCATAAGATTGCTGATATTCTAAGATCCCAATCATCCCTGTTTATGTTGCATACTTTGGTCAATGTATTCTCCAAGAATTTGTTTAAGGATTCTACAGTGCCATTAGCTTGTGGATGATATGGTGTGCTCTTCTGATGGTAGATATGAAATTCTTCTATCAAGGATGCAATAGTTCTATTCAGGAAATGGGTTCCTTGATCACTGATTAAAACCTTTGGACATCCAAACCTTGTCAAAATATTCTAAAAAATGAACTGCTCGACGGTAACTGCACTACAATCCTTCACTGGTTTTGCCTCTTCCCATCTTGTTAAATAATATGTGGCTGTGATGATATAACTTGAGCCAGTTCGCTTTCCTGGTGGGTTAATAGGTCCCACAAAGTCAATAGCCCATTTTTCAAAGGCTTGAAGTGTCAGTTGTGGAATCATTGTCATCTCATCGCGACGAGATGGCTTTCCTGTTCTTTGGCATACATCACACTTCTGAAAATGTTCTTTTGAGTCTTTGTGTATCATGGGCCACCATAGTCCTGATCTTAAAATTTTATGCGCAGTAGCTCTTCCTGTGTAGTGTCCTCCAAATACACCTTAATGTGCTTCGACCAGTATACCAGGTCTTTCATGTTCAAGTATGCATCTTTGCAATACTTCATCTGGCCCTAATTTATATACTTTCCCAGCAATTAGAGTAAAGTCAGCTACTCTTACCACTAATTTTTTTTTGCTGCGTAATAAACTCTATAGGCGCTAATACCATAGTCAGAAACTCTATGATATCTCTGAATTAGTCATCTGCTATATGGATAGCACACAACTGCACATCTGGTAGACTATCCTCCAGATTACTCGATTCTTTTCTTGACTCAATGCGTGAAAGATGGTCAGGTCCTGCATTCAATCTTCCTGGTTTCACAATGATTTCAAAATCATATTCCTGAAATAGTAACAACTATTTGCATATTCTTCCCCCTAACATTGGTTTGTTGACCAAGTACTTCAAAGCTGAATGGTTAGTAAACATGCAGAAATGCGAACCTAGCAGATAGTGTCTAAACTTCTGCAATGCGTATACCATCTCTAAGCCTTCCCTTTCTGTCGTGGTATAATTATTTTCTGCTGAAGATAGCTTTCTACTTGAAAATGCGATGGGATGATCGATGCCTCCCTCACCTAGTTGAGATAGTACAAGGCCAAGTTCTATAGATGAAGCATCTACGTGTACATGAAATGGTTTATTCCAATCAGGAAATACTAGAATAGGTGCCATAACCATTTTATCTTTCAATTTGTCTAATCATTTTTGGAAATATTTAGTCCAACTGTACTTCACTTCTTTATTTAATAATTTATCCATAAGCGCAGTGATTTTCACATATCCCTTGATGAATTTTCTATAGTATCCTGTATGCCCCAATGTAGTGCGTAACTGTTTCACGGAGTTCGGTGCTAGAAGATTTACAATGATTGCGATCTTTGCTGGATCGACCATCAATCCCTGATTACATACTATGTGTCCCAATAAAATACCATAGGGAACACATAAGACGCTTTTCTTAAGATTCAAGGAAATCTAGTATTGTGTACACTTTGCTAACATGATTCTTAAGTTCGCATAATGGTTCTTCAATAGACCGAATACTGTCCAATCATAAAAATAAAATTCTAATAATTTATGAATGTAATCCTTAAATGCAGCTACAAAAACTCTTGAAAAGATAGCAGGTGCATTCTTCAATCCAAACGGCATAACAATGTACTGATATGATCCCCATTTAGTGGCAAATGTGGTCTTATGTTTATCTTCTATAGCAATTATAATCTGATGATATCCAGAAAATCCATCAGTGAAAGAGTATGCCTCCTATCCACCTACGTTATCTAGCACTTCGTCTGTGAATGGAGTAGGAAATGGGTCATGTATGGATGCATCGTTCAATTTTATGAGGTTCACACAGATTTGAATTTCACATTTAGCCTTCTCATCCTGAATTACCATAGGACTTATCCATTCTGATTCTTCTATTGGTTCAATAATTCCTGCATCAAGCATCTTATCAATTTTTTCCTTTACCCTTTCTTTATATCTGGGATTCAATTTGTAAGGTATTTGCTTGATAAGCTTCACATTGGGCTTGAGAGGTATTTTCATAACTCCCAAGTCACCTAAAATGCCTTTCATTTGGTAGGTAATAAATCTTGATATTCGCGCAATAGGTCTGCAATCTGTCCTACTATTTCTTCATCCCAGTAATCCCCGATAGAAGCAATTTCTGGTTCATTCTTGGTAACCATCTTGATCTTTCTTGTCTTCATAGGATTACTCAAGTATGGAATTTATAAATCATGTCCTTCAACATTGCGTTCTCCTTTTGACTCAGGTATATGCACATAGCGAGGATCTTCATCTTCATCTTCATCTTCCTTTAGCGTGAAGTTATAACATTCAAGGGCATGCTCAAACTGTGTTTCCCAATCTGGTTGTTTATATACTGGTAATGGAGTATGATTGAATATATTATTTTTAATGATTTGCAGAGCCTCATTGACACCCAAACAATCATCCTAAAAAATGAAAGTGGATTGAAATTCGGTTATCAATATGTGTCAATCTGTTGTGCCTCTGTGAAGTTTCGCTTCTGTATACCGATTCTTTGGTATTTGATCTAGTGTGTGTACAAACATGTGAACCCATTCTTTCTTAGGCGCATGTATCCAGGATTTCAAGCAAAGTTCTATATGATCTATGGGATTAGTCTGTCCATTGTATTTTTCTTGTACTATCGCATTATGCTATGAAAATATGATTTCCATCATATGCTTACATTCTTCCCATGTGTTTAGGTTCTCTTTATGCGCATCCCACCATCTAGTAGGTCTAGCTCACAATGATATATCTAGGGCGAATAACTTATGTTCTCCTGGAATTGATACTAGGTATTCATGAAGAAATGTGTGGATATTTCCTAAATCATCATAAGTAGGAATTGGACTTACCTCTATTCCAATCCAACATAGTGACTTCGTTATCTTTGCACATCGTCTTGCTGATACTTCATGCATTTGGATCTTCCAGTTCTCCATTCCTGCGTCTGATTCTAATACGCAAGAATTGTTGCATCTCTATCTCAATGTTCCATCATCCGTAGGATTAGTATAATATTCCTGAATCACTGTCATCTTGTAGATATTATCAAGTTCTTGAGCTCTACATTCTTCTCGGACGGGTTCGATATATCTAGGTCCTTGTGAAGGATCCAAGGGTGCGATGACCCTGATATCCAATCCTTCAAATATCATTTGTTTTTTCTTGAGATTGATGATTGTGAGGTTGTCAATTTCCCAATCAATCCCTAATAATGCAGGATAAGGATTGCTATCATCTATGATCTCGATAACCTCGAAGTCTGCTTTACTTCATACTCCATCAATGTCTACAAGAGCACTTGATAATATTCCAAAGGGTATAACCTTTTGCTCATTATCTAATCTTAATTGTATAGGTGACCAAGATAAATTTAGATTTCCCATTTGTTCCCATGTTTGTTTTGTTAGGACATTCACCTCTGATCCTAGGTCGAGAATGACCTGGTTCATTTCATAATCTCCAATATGCCCATTTAACCTCATTTCTCTTCCCGTCCTTCTATGGTTCTTGATATGATGAACTACTCTATGTGCATCATTCACTGTATTACACTGTTCATAATGTTCTAATAGGTTTTGTAATTCCCCTAATGCGTTTCCATGCCTTAGCAAATTTATGCAACTCTGTAAGAATTGCATTATAGGACTTATCTGCTCTGGCAAAGTTCGCGATCCATCATACGAGATCGACATATCCAGTATCGGTGTTTGGTCACTTCAAAATTTGGTTGTTGTGGTCGAAGGTTCCACGTCCTGAAAGCTTTTTCTTGCTTCCATGAATGCCTTTTTCTCTTGGTCAGGGTTAAATACATGCATTTTTCCAGTTGGTTTTCTTACCCAAGAACCATCGGTAGGATTTGGTCTGTTTAAGTGATCTTTATAAGTCAAAGCTTCGTTTGTCCTGTCATCTCCTGTCACAGTTCCACTCCGCAACACAACATGAATGTTGCGATCTTTGTTTCTCTTCTCATATGAGATCATCTGTATATTTTGGTTCTGTCCTTTTGGTCTTTTCTCTTGCATTTTTCCTTGCAAAATGGGACATGCTTCAATGGAATGGTCAAATGACTTACAGTACTTACAGGTAGTGCATGGATTCGGATAGTCTCATGCTAAATGTATTGGTTGAGCTTAGTTATAGCATACAATCTAAACTCTTCCTCGTCCTTGGCCAGTGTTGCGTCCTCTTCCTCTGTATCCACCATGTCCTCTTCCTCTGTATCCACCACGTCCTCTATATGCGCCTTGGTCATACTACACATTTTCATTATTATGCGGTGTTTCTCCTTAGACTCTATAGACATCATGCTTTCTTTCTATCATGAGATCGTAAGATCTGCAGTTGGTATCATCATGTCCAAATGACTTACAGAATGTGCAATACAGATTCTTTGGTGTATGTACGTATTTCTGAAGCAGGTAACAGTCTTCTGGGTGATGTCCTCTATATCAAAAAATCTCACACCATGGTCCTTGCTGTTGATTTAATGGGTTCGGTGCTCCACTAGTGATGTAGTCTTTGAATGCATGATAGTGTTCTTTGGAATGTCCTTCTCCTTTACATTTTGTCCACCAAACTTCTTCTCTTGTTTCTTTTCCTTTCTTCATGTCTTGTAGCTATAATGTCAAATTGGATAACTGTGTCCGTATCTGTACCATACCTGTACTAGTTTCTCCTATGGGCGAAGATTCTAGCTTCATCACAATATCTAATGCTTCTGTTTGCGAGGTTACCTTCTGCTGCATCAACGGTAATCTAATATGGGGCAACAATGCAACTATGAACCATTCTTGACACTTTTGTGGTGCAATTTCGAAGCTAAATTGATCTAATAATGCTTTGATCTTTTGATCAAACTACCACACAGTCTCATTAGGTTTTTGTTTGATTTCTTTTAGCTCTGTGATGCACTTAGATTCTGACTTAGGTTTCTTGAATTCTCTAATAAGTGCAATTTTGATATCGATTAGCGATCTGTTCTGTCCAACATAATACTTCATGAACCATGTTAGAGCTTTGTCTCTAAATGTGGTAACTAGATGAGCTTGTTTTATAGCATCATCCTGTACTTGCTTAACATTCCATACGACTTCATAGAGAAACCAATGTTGCTCTGGGTCTTCTAGGCCAGTTCCTTTAAAAATAGGCAGTTTAATGTCGTCTTCCATTCTTCTTCTAGGAGGTGTATTGTTCTAAGATGATGAAGGTATACCACTACTTGACTGATTCTGAGTACTTGATCTTGCAGTATTACTAAAACCAGTGTTCTGCGAACTAGTAAGATTTTTGTCCTCAACTATGGGTTTCTGTAGAGTAATAGGATGATAACTAGTGCATCTAGGTTCTATTTTAGTATCAGATTCAACCTGCTACGAGTTTCTATCACTTCCTAACTCAGTTTATAGGAATGTGCAAGGTCCGGCTTCACGAGACCTCTTTCTAGTGCTAACTTTATATCTCTTTCCACTTCTCAAAATACCAATGTCTTTGTTTGTGTCACTATCTGTGTTACTGAACATTACAGACTCAAACCCTAGGAATCTGATTTCATTCTTAAGATTTTTTTTTCAGCTAGTAGCATCTTAATGTATAGATTGAGGTTTTTCAGGTACATACCTCTAAATACTTGAAAGAAATCCCCTTTTGTTGTGCTGTAGGACTTCAATGTGTCCACAATAAATTCTGTAACATAGCCTTTTAGTAAGCTATCCAACCAAAATTCTACTGGTCTTGAAATTTGGTTGTCAATGCCTTTAAGCCTCTGAATCAACTCTAGATTCCAAACTGTAGTTTCTCCACCCTGGAAACAATTTTTGCATTCTGCTATCCTTGATATCCACTCATGCAACTCAGTAGTGAAAGATGCGAAGAAAATTTGATGCAGGTTGGTGAATATATACCTCTGCAACCATTGTTCTGTGGTAAGATGCAGATGTCTATTCTCTTTCTTCGCAGACTCAAGTTCTGTCTGACTTACCCAATTCTGTATTTCTGTCTTTTCCGGATACCACATAACATATGACCAATTATTAGCACGACAATAGAACTTGTTTATGGCGCTTTCTTCTTCACATTCTCATAACATAACAACATCACATATCGCCAGTTCTTTAGTGCGGCAACATAACCATTTGTTGGCTTATCCTTTACTTTCTATGGGAATGACCCGGGTTCTTCGTAGTTCCCTTTCTTTAGACCCAAAAAAATCCCCTTCACTGGCCCTTTCGACATCAACCTACGAACAGGCTGAAGTCTCACCCGAAGTGAAGATGGGTGGTTACAGAATCAGGTTTCTGCAAACTGGTGACGCGCGGTTATGTTATGCGAGCTTGAAATGCACAAATTACTCAACATCTACTTAATAGATCATGACCAACATGTATCTGCGCATTTCAAAGATCTCAACAACCTATAGACTTCACTGAATTGTTGTTACTTCGCTCTTATGACTACGTATTTACCATACTTAACACAACTTCACAATGTTCATACATGCATGTTCCGCTACTTAACATATCATTCTCATTCACATTCATCTAAAAACACATATATAAGCATAAACATTCATGAACATAAAATATAACAAATATTCAAACACATAACACATGTATTTATGTGGTTCACCCCCCAGATGGGAGCAACGTCCAGAGGAATTGTTCTTATATTTCTTGGAAGGGGTTAACAGTTCCAGTCTATGCACTCATCTGCAGACTCTTCTCTACAATAGATATTTGCACACATAGTTGTAGAGTATTTTTCCTCTCTTATATCTCTCTTACAATGACCAAACAACTAGATTCTAACAAGATCTAACCCTTCCTTATACAAAATTTCCCTTTATATAGATTGTGCCTGAAGGTCACATCTTTACAATAACTATGGGCCAACCCCCATAGTACCCTTAAACCAAAAAATGACATGGTTCTCTTGTTTACCACACTTTATCTTTACTTCGCTAGAGCTCTGCTATCCTTTTTCGCCGCTTCCTCTGGCTCTGATGCTTCTCTGACAGTTGCAGTTCTGACCATGCGGATCTGACGCTATAGTGGTGCGTCCTTTGCACCATTCTGCTTCTTTACTCTTTGCTTATGTAGCTGACATTCCACCGCTTCATTCATAACTGCTGCAACTACCTTGATGGTCCTTAGTACTTTGCCTTTACTAAGGGAACATGTCCTTTTCTTCCACTTCACTTCGCTCCATACCCTACTCCCAGGAATTGCGGAGTTGCTTCTCCCAAAACTGGTCGATGTTAGGCCTCACCTAACTTGTACTTTCGCCATCAAAACTTCTTCTACTTGGGCTAGGCCCAACATTAGCACATTTTTTGCATGAATTTGTAAGATTGCTTATCCCTTTCACAATATTTCTATCTTGTTTGGTATCTAGATCCACATGCTCAAATTATACAAACACAAGGGTTTGAAGCATTGAAGGTAACTCTTATATGATCTATTTCCTTAAAAAAATATAAAATTTATGCCATTTTTTAAATCTATTGAGGGAAAACTTACCCAAAATGTATTCTTTGTAGAGTTGTTTGTGTCCATGGTGATCCCCTGCAAAATTTATCTTCAAAGAAATCCGCCTCTCCAAATTATTCTTTGGTAAATTTCTCTTTCATAAGTATCTCCTCAAACTTTTGGGGAAAAAAGATTTAGGGATTAGGGTTTTCTTTTATTTATAATCTTATTGTCTTAAAATTAATTTCTGGGTCTTTTTTTCATGTGATATTTTGGTCAATTGATAATAAATGTGTGCAACCTTTTTTTTTAAATCAATATTACAATGCACTAGTAAGGAATGAGTGCATTAATGGTCATTACTAACACAAGCAAACTGTATAAATAGTAAGATGAATGGGAATACAATTTTTCAAAATTTTAGATCGGGTTTTTGGTGTTCTAATATGATAATAGTGCACTCATGCTTTAATTGATATAAGCACACCGGATAAATAAGAAGACAAAATAAAATATATTTTTTCTTAAGTTTTTGGTCGAGATACCAGTGCTCTAGTAAGATAATAGAACACCGGTTACAATCATGCTTTATATGGTGCTTGGCCATCTTCCCTACATGTTCCCAATGTTGGGACCAAATTCTCCTATTGTGGTAACAATTACATGATCACAATGTCTAAAATAGATTCTACAAATCTTGGGTTGTTTATCTTTTCAGATATGTTTGTTCCTCCAAAATAATAAGTAGCACTTATGCCATATTGTGGTCCTCTTTATAGTCGATATGATTACTTGAATATTGCTAAATGCAAACATAATATTTCCATGTATAGTATGTGCATGAGTGGTCATGATTCATGAAATTTTAACATGAAGAACTTGTTGTATATCGATGGTCGTCCACACACTTATGGGAACATTGCATGGTTCATAAATAGCAGTAGGTTCTCATTGCTCAATGCAAATTGTTCGTTTGAGGACTACTCCAATGACACAGATTTATTTATGAAAAAGAAGGCATCCAAATTTGTTGTTATGCATGAAATACATAGTTTGTCTCCCCGTGACGAGTTGTTAATAAACTATAACTTTTTTATACCACTAAATGCTTGTAAAACATGACTTGCATTGGAGCTACCTTTAGGTGTCCCCTTGGGGTGTAAGAAAAATATCATTGAGTAATTGTATTTGGGTTTTCAATGGAATTAATGTTCAATGTATTTCTTAAGTCCACATTTGTTTTATGAAGTGGTTGATTACAAGTGTTATTTTGGAAAAAAATTTCCATGCTTCTAATAAATATTTGGTATAATGTTTCAACATAGTAAATGCATTGTGTTTACTAATACTAACGATTTAATGTACAATATTTTTGCAACCATGATTCCGACGACAATCAAATTTTCTAGCATCTACCAATGCACCCTGGTATGATATCAAACCAAGAGAAGGCCCCTAAATGTGTAGATATCGGAGAGGAAGCATACAAAGCATGGTTGAATCAATCACCTATTCTATTCCCACTACATCTTGAGTCACCAATTCAGAACATCTATAGTAACACTTGTTATTCATGGGTTAGGGATGAAAACATTGATATAGAGGTTGGTATGGATTATTTCTTAAGTGATTACCATTCCATGGAGGGAATGTTGATAAATGAATTCCAACAAGATGATATTAGGAACGATGCTCTTATTTCCAATGCCTTCCTCGAAAGTCTGAAATCTGCTTCCACCACCCTTTTCTTCAGGCATGGATCAAGGTTTGCCCAACTAGGGATAAAAATGTTGTTATACAATTTGAAAGAAATGTATGGTATGTTATACACATGCTTCTTGAAATTACTGAGGTAAAAAATCATCAAGTCCCCATTAAATCAATGACAAATTTTTTTTTTTGCATGCTTAATGACACTGTACATTTATATTACCCACTAATTGCAAGTTACTCAAATAAAATATACTTCCAAGCGATAACATCCTCTCAAACAACTACAAAGAGGAAAATCAACTACTTAAAAAGTTGGGTGTTGAGTACATATCATAGCATACTTGTTTGAATGATTATATTTTATACAGAGGTGAATACACGAACAAAGAGATATTTCCTAAATATGGGCATGGAAAGTACCATATAAAAAAAAGGGTAAGGCACATGGCCCTCCTCAGAATATATAGAGGCACATTCCTATAGTCCCAAAGATTCAAAGGTTTTTTCATTGTAAAGAATTAGCCATGTTGCATGGGCGGCATGCCTCACACATAAGTGAGCCATGAAGGATATAGAATATACATGGATTTATAAATTCAAGGATGAAGTGTGAAGTCCTCAATTAAGCAATATGTTGAAATTTGTAATGAGGAAGGTACTTCCCCATGATTTTGATGTCACATGGGGGGGACACAGTTGTCTTTCCTAGTGTTACTTTTTTTAAAAAAAAAGAAACGGTTGAAGAGCTTTTGATTAAATAAAAATAGAGGTTACACAAAATTTAGGAAGGATTGTTCCCAAAGTAGAACATCATCCACCACTCCTTGTTCATCCTTCTCTATCTTATAACTATCATGAAACTTTCCTAGTCTATGGAGGCTATAACTCCTTACAAACTGTCCAAGGAGAAGAGAGCAAAAACAAAACATAGCCAAGAGATATATATATATATATTTTATCTGTCCAAAAGAGGATCAACAAATAAAAGATTTCATCATGTCAACCCGCAAAAAAACCCATGTTCTAGAGATTCCTAAGACTTGTACCTCTATCCATAAGACCATGCTATAAGTATGTACCAAAAAATCAAAAAAAGAACATATCATATCCATAAAAAGCAGAGAACAACCAGTGACTGGAATACTAGAAATGAAGATGAGTGTCCTTATATACGCCTTCTGGAAGTTCTGTGTTCCCATCCTTCGCTGAGATTTTGCTGGCTTGTAGACCTGTAGTGACCATCTCATTTTTTAGCTTGTCAAGCTTCATGCCCACTTCAATGATTTGGTTGTTTACAACCTCCAATTTTGCTTCTGCGCTGACCTCTTGGGGATGGAATGTGCCCATGGATTCTTCTATATTTCTAACCCTCTCGACTAGCTTGCTATTGTGGTGTTTGACCTCCGAATGAGTTGCTTGTGCAAGAGAGAAAAGGCGAGTTAGAGCTTGCTTCAGCTCTAGGTTCTCATTTCTTGCCAAGCGCATTTGATATTCTAGTTCCTTCAGATGATTCATAACCTCCCTAGAAATAGAATTACTTCCATTCCTATGAACATACCCGATTTTGACATAATCTCCCCTCTGCAGGGTGGTTTCCCTCTCTTCCTTTCCCATAAGTTCATCATGACAGAGACCGTGCACAGGGGAGCTTACTAGGGCTTCTCCTTGCGCAATGACATGAACACCATTCGTTTCTGGGTGAACCCAACTTTGAGCGCCACGATAACTTTGAATATGTTTCTTGCAATGCAAACAACTGGAGTGAACTGCGACACCTCCCAGATTTGGGGGCCCAGGAATGGATTTTTCCATCAACCTGTAATTCTACCTTAGACACCAAGTAGAGCAATCGAAAATAAAATCAGGAACAAGGCTCCCAGGAATAACTTGCAGACGCCAACCAGATCAATAAAAAATAAGGTCAGGAGCATTCCTTACGGGGTTTAAAGCCAGTCCTCGATCCCAACAATCCTCCATTGTACAACGCATGCGAGCCATCTCAATGAGGCATGGGACAGTCCTTAATCAATTAAGAAGGGTGTGTGCGGGGATCCAGAAGAGATCCTGGAAATGAATAGGAATAATTAAAGTGCCCCAACCGTCAATTAGAGCCATAATCATAAGGAAAGGGAGAATAATGTTTACTCCACCCTTTAAGTTCCCCTTCTCAAAGTTCCAAGGAGATTTCAAAGCTAGGGGATCTCCCATATTTGTAGAGGGAAGAATATCAGAGTTAGGGGATCCATTTTCCATTGTAGGTAACATGATCACACTATAGAACTCCGCAATTCAAACCAACTCCTTTATTAGCCATGATATCCTCCTGCTTGTTAAGGTCTCTCAAAACATGGAGGAAATTGACAACTTTAAATTTGTTAACTATGCATTTTAGAAGATAGTGCATTTTTTTGGAGGGGTTCTTCCGGTTCTTCGCTATATTCCTCGCTTCTCATGTGACAATAAGCAGATCTCCAATAACCACCATTTCCTCTATGCCCAATTCCCTTGCAATATCTAACCCTTTGATTAAGGCAAGCCATTCCACGCCATTATTCATCTTTCTCCCAATGCCCCAGGCGTACTCTCTTTTCTTGTTCCCCTTGGAGTAAAAAATAACTCCACCCGCACCTGCCAGCTAGGGATTTCCTTTCAAGGTGCCATTGAAGAACAGAGAGCTGCAACCAAGATTTTTCCACCATCTTTGAAAGTCGTTTGTGCTCATTCGAAGTTTCCACTAGCTTTTTTGAACCCAAAATCCGATGACATAGATGTATGATTTTCGACATCATGCTGTCAACCATCCGATAGGAATCTTATTTTTTAAATGTTAGTGGCACTTCAACGGATATCCAACAGTAAAATGAACATGTTGGATATCCGACAGGTCTTTGTCAAATCTCCGACAATGCCTCTTTTAATATTTCCGTCGCATGTCCGACAAAGCTCACTTTATAGGAGGTCGGATATCCGACAGGTAGATGTCGGATATCCGACTACCCCGCTTTTAATATTTCCGTTGCATATTCGACCAATATCACTTTATAGACGGTCAGATATCCAAAAATAGAGGCGTTGGATATCCAGCACGATTGACATCAGACACTGACGCCTTTAGCAGTCGATGGTATGGCGGTGGCGTCAAATATATTGGAAGTTGACATCGGCTATCCGATGGTATTTGCATCGTAAGAAGCCAGATATCCAACGTTGTTAGTCGTCGGTGGTATGGCAACTTCATCGGATATCTTGGAATGGGGAGTCGGATATCTGACGACTATGTGGAATTAAAAAAAATAAAATAAAGAGATCCCAAAGATATTAGCTATGATCTAGAAATCACATTTAAATCATATTTGGGTGAACGATCTAGAAATCGTATTGAAATATTTTGAAACAAAATGTTATAAATCAAATTGATTTTTGACCAAATTTAGCTATGGGAGACCTCTTTTAAAAAAAAAAATCCAAATTTCTTTTAAGCAGGTTAAAGTTATTTTTTTCTAAAACCTTGATACATATATAGTTATCATTAGAGGGAACCCTATAACATCTAAAGCTATTTCCATTTTCAAAACTACTTTCCCTATCTCTCACAAATATGAGTTATGGTAAATTTTTTACTTGGAAAATTTTATTCAATCCATAGCAAGCATTCTACTCTACAAAATCAAATTGAGTCCTTGGAGGAAATAAATTAATGTTTTTTTGTTTCACGGGTGGAGACAAAATTCTCGTCTTCACCTACAACCGCAAAATTGGATGGGAAAATTCTATAATTGAAACAAAAGGTGGAATCAATTCAATCCAAATTGGATCAACAAAAGGTAGTAGCAAGTGCCAAGAAGATGTAACAAACTCAACCAAACAATTCCATTACTTTGTTGCTTCTTCTAGACACGAGGACACTAATTCACTAGCACGCCAACATGGCTAGGAGCCCATTGTTCACCAAAATTCATACACTAAAAATTTCACATCCATGCAAGTTTTTTTACATAATCTAAGAAGTGACGTGTGTGTTGAATATACCATGGTAAGGATTTATGGGCTACAATTGGTAGAATGTTGACAATTCTGGGCGAAGGAATTGACACTTTCAAACATGCCCATCTTTAGTTATCTGCAGATTAATAGGAGTTTCATATTTTATATGTATTTAGTTTTGATTAAAGTTTGATCCTAATGAACATAAATTGAATGCATCTTATTAAATGAAGCGTTCTCTTTTACATATTTATTCTTTGAATACCATCAATTCAAGATGGAAAAATAGGACAACCAAAATACCTCCTTTACCATTGAATGGAGTTTTTTTTTCTTACAATGTTAGCCATTCATTGAGATCCTCTCTATTTTGAGAATAATTTAATATTATGTACTGAACAGGGCCAACCACATGAAGGTGGAAGCTCTTATGGCCCCTCCCTCCCCTAAAATCACTCTCAATTCCCCATACCTAATGCATATACTTGAAAAAAAATATTACATGCAAATTCATGTAGATTTCATCATAAACAAACATTTACCATTCATTCAATAAAATATAACATTCATTAAACCATTCATTCATTCAGTCATCACATCCATTCAATAGAAGCTAACATTCATTAAACCATTCATTCATTCATTAGGCCAAAAATCACGCAGGACATAATATTATAAAAAATAATTACACAATATTTTTTCAGTTGCTTCTTTCTAATTTTTCTTCTCTTTACAAAATCAACAAGAAGCTCATCTTCTGGAACTTGTCCTTAAGTTCTTGGTGCTTCATCAACTTGCTGTGATGTATGCCTCATAGAGTGCTCGCGACATGGATTTTGCAGCAAGGGGTTCGGATTTGCTGCAATAATGTGAAAATGTTATGTCGATATATTTTGTTATTATAATGACAAGTATTTCATTTAAAAAAAATTACAAACGTGTTTTTTTACCTATTGTGGCAACATCATGTTCTTCATATTCCCATCAAGGCTCAACCTGTACAGTGTGACCCTCTACATGCTCTGCAATGCTATATATAAAATTGTAGCATATGAATAAATTCATTACCAGGATTTGAAGCATGATCTTCGATTTGTTGTTGTCCCTCCTCGACATTAAGGGGATCATTGCTTTCCTGCTCAAAACAGATTCAATATTTTATGTCAATTATTTATAACGAACAGATTGCACAAGTAATAAATCTTCATTAAACTATATAGATTTTATATACCTGTGCACCAAGTGGATCAGTACCAAAAGAATTTGTTTTCCTAGACAAGCTTTTTCGGCGTTCAACAACATATCTAAAGCTGTGCTGGAAGCCAAGCTTCAAGTCTTCCTCAATGGGAACTTCTTTGAATCGGTTGGCCTGCATATTTGCATAATGTCATTAGTTTACATTTTGCGGTGCAATAAAATGAAAAATAATTTGCAATTTATTATTTGGATTCATTATTGGTTTTCCGAAACTTGCAATTCGTGTCGCCAAATTTGAATAACCAACAAGCCCAAGATTGTGCTGACCAATTTTTTCCAGTATTGCATTTGTGGCCTTTGATGTGTCTGATAGCCTATGCAAGTGTTGAAATACGTTATATGTTCCAAATTCAATATAAAAATCAATAATAATAAGGTTTAGAATTACATTGTGGAAAGTATTGCATACCTCCTCGTGCCTGGTGTTAGCTTTCCTTCTTTTCTCAGATCCCTCTCCTTTCCATCTTCCACTAGAGATTTTCACTCTCTTGCTGGAATCATTGGATGGCACTCATACCTAGGGTTCCTTTCTAGGTGAACCCTATATTGGTCTCAGACAATCTTCATATGTCCAACCTTTTTTAGGATCGTGGCTCGATTGAAGGTCTCGTTTCCGAACAGGCCAACCAACCGATTAGTGAGATCATCTTTTAAATTTTTCGTTTGTCTATACCACCTTGTGTGGATGGTGGGCCCGAAGATATCCAAGGACAAATCATTCATATGTTTATAAAAAAAATCATTTCCTACAAAACGATCATGCCATGATTATAATTAGTTGAAAAAAATGTTTTATCGGTATATTACAATCAAATTATAAACACTAACTTGATCAACGTATAATTTCCTGGGATCTTCTCTATCTTTATTGGAACGAGATCTTCGTCCACCAAAAATGTTGTCTCGAATGTACCCATGCTAGTGACACAGGAATATTCAGGAAATGTTGCTTCAACAATATCAATACTAGGAGGCTTGGTGTCGACCCCTTCTTCTGCACGATCTGGTGTGCGTCGGTCACTAGTGGCCGGTGCACTCACAGCTGGAATCAGGGGTGTTGCGGAATGTGTTGCTAACTATTCAGTCGATAACAATGGAGAATGATTTGCACGTGGATTTTTTTTCTCATGATGCGATGCCTCTCCATGAGTATCACTGGTGCCAACACCGCCTTGACCACTAGTGTGGTCCTAGAAAATCCTGTAAATACAAACCACATTTTATAATTTCACTATCATATAAAGTCAAAATTATAAAGTTATAAATGAATTTATATTATGATTCAAGATTTCACAACTTACTTGCAAGGCATGAGATCTCTTTACCAACACTTCAACCTTGGCTTTAATCTCGTCTGTTTGTGGAATAGTGAATAGAAGACAAAGGATATCTGCAATAATTTTTTTCAAGGTCTTCTCTATCAGCTTAATGGGGTCTAGAGAAGAACCAATGTTAGCATCGCCCAACAACTCATCCACTTCAAAATCTATTGATTGCTGTGATGTTGTTTCATACCCCCAATCATTGGTCTGCAACAAAAATATATAAAACACTATTGAGTTCTATCATGATAGATTCCTAAAATTACAACTAGGTTTACCTGATTCCTAGATGATGGTGTCGTTTGATCCACAGCTGGGGACTTGCCCCTATCATCCCCCTTCAAAAAAGAAGTAGGAAACATTATCATAATGAAACCAGTATACACACGAAAAATACATAACAAAATAAACATTATGCTACATATTATATTGGTACAATTCCAATGAATTATACCTGCTGCCTAGAGGATCGTGATCTACTCATAGGATCAATGGTTATAGGTGACCTTCCCCAATCTACTAATAGGGAGGGGCCCCTTACAGAACCTTGAATAAAAAACATAGAAAAATCACCTAAACGAATCCAAAATACTCAATGAAACAATATAATAACAAAACATTTTGACATATTTAAATTGTACAATTACAATCATGTTTACCTGTTGCCCCAAGGCTTCTATCGTTTGATCAACAACGGGGTGGATTCCTCGATCAACACCCTGCATCAAATATAGATAGCATTATATAAACCAAGCGAATATACTCATGAAAAAACAAAGCAAAAAAAAACTATTTTTCATATTATATTTTTACTATTACAAAGATGTATACCTGTTGCCTCGAGGCAGGTCTGGTATGATCTACTGCTAGGGAGGTGCCCCTTACAAAACCAACCTGCATAAAAAACATATAAAAATTACCTAAACGAAACCAAAATACTCACTAAAACAATATAATAAGAAAACATTTTGACGTATTTAAATTGTACAATTATAATTAGGTTTACCTGTTTCCCCAAGGCTACTATCGTCTGATCAACAGCGGGGTGGATTCCCCAATCAACACTCTGCATCAAATATAGATAACATTATATAAACCAAATGAATATACTCATGAAAAAACACAACAAAAAAAACTATTTTTCATACTATATTTTTACTAATACAAAGATGTATACTTGTTTCCTCGAGGCAGGTCTAGTATGATCTACTGCTAGGGAGGTGCCCCTTATAGAACTGGTCTGCATAAAAAACATAGAAAAAATTACCTAAACGAAACCAAAATACTCACTAAAACAATATAATAAGAAAACATTTTGACGTATTTAAATTGTACAATTACAATCAGGTTAACCTATTGCCCCGAGGCTGCTGCCGTTTGATCAACAGCCGGGTGGCTTCCCCGATCAACGTTCTGCATCAAATATAGATAACATTATATAAACCAAACTAATATACTAATGAAAAAACAAATTAAAAAAACTCTTTTTCTTATTATATTTTTACTATTACAAAGATGTATACCTGCTCCCTCGAGGAAGTTGTACTCCTCTGACCATCTGCTGGCTGTGATTTTCCTTGATCACTAGCCTGCGAAGTAAATATAGAAAATTTAAATGAAATAAACTAATGAAAAACCATAAATATTTTAAATTCATTAATAAAAGGTTGGGTAAATTGTTAGATGTACCACTCCCATAGTAACCGTGTTTGTATCTACTTGATTCAAACTGTAATTAATAAGCAACTCTCCCCCTGCAGCGATTGGTTTAATGGTGCAAACAAAACCATGGTTTCCTTCATGCCCCTCAAATTCATAGCTGTGTTGCTTAATTGTAGACCCTGGTTGTGTACTGTTTATAAACCCTGCATATTTTCCCTATGGCCTTTGGCCTTCCGTCAATGTACAACATTGCTCCTTTATTTTGATCTTTGTATTTCAATTGTAAATAGTTTGCTGAAAATCCATATCTACGCATACTTCGTGTATATTGGACTAGGTGCATCCAATATTTGTAGTTGTAACAAGGTCCAAAATACTCCATCAATTCTGTACATTTGCCGTGACCGACCTTTATGCCATCCATGCAAAACAACCCCAAACCATGTAATGACGACAGTGCAATTTGATATATCCTCTCGTTCACACAAAAATTGTTAAATTTTCAGAATTTACTTCAATCTGATCTAGGATCTTAACTGAGAGAACAACATGTACAACAAATCTACAACATATCAATCATGGATACAATAATGCAAGCACACAAGAGACACAGATTTTACTTGGGGAAAACCATAAAGGTGAAAAACCCCAATAACTTCCTCAGCGATAGAGCAATGATACAACCAGAATACAAGAGATAGTCTTCTCCCAGCAGCAGAGCCTCCTCCTCTACAAGTTTGCCACTCTCCCAAGTGTGAGTGAGAGAATAGAATGATCAAATAGAGATCTTTCGATCTCTATTTATACTAGACTTGACTTGCCTAATAACCTTTACTAGGCCAGCCTTAACTTAACCACATAACATAATGCTGACTGGGATGACCCCCACTAGGGTGGTCTAATAACCCTTTGACCCACATGGCCGACCCCCAATAGGGTGGTCTAATAACCCTTTGACCCACATGACTTATACAGGGCCGACCCCAACAAGGTGGTCTAATAACCCATCAAGTATAAGTTACGACACTTACAATATAAATGACGACACTTCCGTATAGAGGAATAATAACATCTCTATAGGAATACAAACACTTCCGTATAGAGGAATAATGCCATCTCTATAGGAGTACAAAATACATATATGAAATACATGGGTGAAATACATTCCGAAGTTACATATACATCAACAAAAATATGTGTTCAGTTGAGGAAGATCCTTGGGTACCCATTGTTTCACTATATGTCTGTACCTCAAAGGAACCTAAATGTCGCCTATTGTCTCATCATCATAGGAACATGACCCCCCTTCAGCGAGAAAGAATTCCATGCGTTTATGGAATTTTCTTTTGATCTTTTGACATCTAGTTGATAAAACTCTTGTAGACCTACTGGATGTCTCACTTTCCTCTAGCCTTCCTAAACTCCCCTCGCTTGAGGAAGAAAGATCTGACAAATACCTGTTTGGTTCTACGTGCACCATGGGAAAAAAGCTCAGATAGGACCAGAAGGCATAATGCCTTTTAAAAGGTGACATGTAGCTTCTTTTATAAGGTGACGTGTAGTGCCTAGGTGCAGGTGTCAGTTAAGGGCTGCACGTTAAGTTTAGGGGCTATCTGTTTAGCCTCGGGTCCTGTGATTTTCTAACAATAGTTAATCAATATTTAATCAACATTAATATGAGTAAAGAAGGTAGGTACTTTAGGGTACTTACACCGTAATGTGGAACCTTCTTGTCGGATACTCATAATGATTACTTTTAGTGAAAACCGTACCTCTTAGAGGTTAGACAACACTAGGAACCCACTGACCCTACTAAAGGGTAAGTACAAACCAGAGAGAGAGAGAGAAAGGTTGTATGCAACAATAGTTATAAGACAAAGACAGTTACATTCATAACATAAGTTAAATAAAGAAAAAATAATGATTACAACAAAAGTCTTAGTGCAAGTAAAAGATTAACAAAAAAACACATAAATCATAAGTGGGGTACTAGGGTCATTTAGGGGACGAACAACCATAGTACCCAAAGGAAAAAAAAACATTAAAGGGTGGTATGAACAACTCAAGATGGGAGAAATGACCCTATCAACCACACGCCAAGGACAAGGTACCACAAGACCAATAAACAATAGGGTGTAAGGACCAAAAGTAAATCAACCATTGTGGGGAAGGTACAAATAAGGTCAAATATATTATATTGCAATAGCTCCTTGTAACTACCTCTTGTATGCAATAGCTCCTTGTAACTACCTGTTATTTGACATGCCAAAGAGATAGAAGGTCAAATACTGTCAAATATATGCAATAGATTCTTGTAACTAACTCTTATATGCAATAGATCCTTGTAACTACCTCTTGTAACTACAATGCATGAGTGCTTTCCAATAAACAACATGGTGTAAGGACCAAAAGTAAATCAACCATTGCGGGGAAGGTACAAATAAGGTCAAATATATATTGCAATATCTCCTTGTAACTACCTCTCGTATGCAATAGCTCCTTTTAACTACCTGTTATTTGACATGCCAAAGAGATAGAAGGTCAAATAATGTCAAATATATGTAATAACTCCTTGTAACTACCTCTTGTATGCAATAGCTCCCTGTAACTACCTCTTGTAACTACAATGTACGAGTACTTTCCAATACAAAGTAGTAGAATTAAAATCTTGTATGATAGTGTGTGGGGACTATGCCTTTCACAATATGAAATAGAGCATTAGGTATCTCATAAAAGGAAGTTATGATGCAAGTTTTAAGTCACTATTTGACACTAGAGAATACTTGATTTTGACAACCAAATCTGCAAAACTATTGGCAAAAATGGTAAACAATTTCATTTTAAAAGGATGCAATAGGACTTGCAAAATATACAAAGTAAAGTGAAAAGAATGATTACAACAAAAGTCTTAACGCAAGTAAAAGCTTAACAGAAAAACACATATTTGATCACCAAAAATTTTGTCTGACAGGAAAAGTCTTAACTACTTAATACAAAAAATAAAAAATAAAAATAAAATTCAACTTCTCACCTTTAACACTACCAGATGGTCACTGTGTTAAAGTAATCTTCAGTAACATGTAATAATAAACTTTTTTAATTTACAAGAAAATAAATACGTGAAGATACTTACCTGGATGTATAAGTTTCCTATAATATACTCAGAAGAGTTGCATTTAGAAATGACTGTGCCTCTTAGAGGCCAGTCAACTCTAGGAACCAAGTGACCCTATTGGAGGGTTAGTACAAACCACAGAGAGAGAGAGATGACTGGGCTATGGTACAATCAATCAAGGAAATTCAGTGAAAGTCAAAAGGCTCAGTACAATCACAACAAATATCATCCATTAATAAGTATCAACATCAGAAATAAAACTTAACAAATATCTATAACCACAGATCAAGAACTACACACAAAATCTGAGCATATATAACAAAGGTTAGTAAAAAAAATAAAATAACTTAAAAAATCAGTCCAAACTGCCCATACAAAATTTTGTCCCTCATAGATGAGCTGACAACCAGCAGACTGAGGCCAAAGAGACTCACAACCTCCACATATGAGTACACAAAAGGGTAAAGCAAACCCTTTAGACCTCACAACCCTTACTAAAACAACCAGCAGAGAAAAACTAGGGCTCACGACTGAGTCTGAGTGTCACAACCTCCCCAACAGGCAGAATGAGAGAAGATCGAAAAACACAGTAGGAAGAAAGGTTACCAATCAAATCTCAATAACCTTCAAACTTCAAAAACAGATCTAGAAAATAAAATAAAATAAAATAAAAAATAAAATAAAATAAAAAACAAATAAAAAACAAATAAAAAAAAGTAAAGTAGAATGTATTAGGAGGGTACCAGGGTTACACAATTAAATAGGTGAGGGTACAAAGACCAACTAGTAAGGTACAAGTCAAAATGACAAGAGTGAGTATAAAGACTCATAACCATTTGGACGAAGGGGGTGTATCTCAAATGTAGAAAAACTACCATAGTACCCATAAGACCAAAAACATAAAAGGTGGTACAAATCAAAAGATAACTCAAGATGAATAAAAGACCCAAAAGGTAAAAGGAAAGGTACCACAAAAAAATTATCGACAAAATGAAAGGACCAAAAGTCAATCAACCAAGGTGGGGTACAGCCAATCATCTCTCTCTCAAATGTACCAGTGTTCCATATAACCTGAAAGTCCATCATCATTGTAAAAGGAAAATTCCACACGGATGATGCGATCATGTGGTCCTCTAGACTACTCCTAAGGTCAAGCGTTAGTGGCTCCATCAAGGGGTGTCCAGTCCCTTGAGAATACCATCTAACTCAACCATCTCCAAGACCTAGGAGAAAAGGACATCACACATCATCATATTGGTAACTGACCATGTAAGAACTCAAAAACCCTAAAGCAACCGAACGTGCAGAAGGGGATCTAGAAAAAGAAGAGGTGTGCAGGCCAAAAGCAAGCTCTAAAACTATACCGAGACCGATGTCACAGCAAGCGACCTACAACAAAAAGGCCAGAATGCCAACGAGCAGCACTATAAAATAAAATACCATCTAAAAGGTATGATAGCAAGCAATCTTCCTAACTAAGGTCTGGAGACCTCAACAGATCGTATCCTCCACAAGATGATGAAATCCAAGTCGAACAATACGAAGTGAGAGACCAAAGTGGAAGGATATCCCTCTACCGAAAGGGATCTTGGGTAAAAGAACCCTAAAAGAAAAGCCACTAAGCTACCTCGTTCATGACATGCCCAAGAAGGTTAACTGGAACTTCTGCCTTTGAGCCCTTGTAAAACCAATATGGAAAATACAAGGAAGACAATGGATAGGTGTCCTTAGGCGCTAAGTGGAGTGCGGAATTCCACAAAGTTCATCCATAACCAGTCCTTGCTGCTTGTTCCTGTGGAACGGGGGGCCCTATCAACAAACTGGTCAATGACCGTGTCAACAAATACAAGAGGATTTTAGTACCCTAAAGGACAAAAACTATGTCTCAGATGAAACGCGACAAGGGGAAATTATTTGGATTCCTATCCCTAGAGTCCTACCTAACTAACAACTTATTTTGTATCCTCAAGTGAGGTTAAAATGTGTTGAGTTAGGGAGATAAATTTTAATGGTTTGTTGTCTTACTCAATCGGGTAGCAGAAGTGCAACTCAATGGTGTTATGACATGAATCAAACCATGCATAAGTGAATGAATCAATGCACTTTTCTTTTTGATGAAAAACTAGCTACAAGAAGGAGAGAGTTCTTTGATCCAAAAAGAAAAATAAACACAAGCACAAAATTTTCAAAGAGAAAAACTACACATTTTTGTATTTTTTCCTTTTATGCCAAACTAGAAATTCTCTTTTAAACTAAATGAATCCAACAATAACTTTCTTCTACTTCTAATGAGTAAAATGCATGACAACTAAATGGAAATATGGCTTCTATTTGCAATGAAATTTGTGAATTTTAAATGAAAGGGAGGGTAGGGTTTGAAAAATATTTCTAAGCCAATTGTATGAATTGAAATGCTCAGAAAATTTCCAATACTTCTTTTAAGGATTCCAAATGGATGTAACAGATCTACCTTACTCCAAAACCATAGGGAATAGGGATTTTGATACTATTTTGGTGACATGAGTTTGTTGATCTAAATAGGGAAACCTCATTGTCAATTTGACCATTTCTCATTACTTTATACAGTCATATTTATGCCCAAAATTGTTAATGATTGCAGCTTCACTTCCCAGGATGACTGCATTATGCTCAAAAGTGCTTTACTAGGTATGTAGGTGATATTTGTTGATGTATATGTAACTTCGGAATGTATTTCATATATGTATGTTGTATGTACTCCTATAGAGATGGTATTATTCCTCTATACGGTAGTGTCGTCATTTATATTGTAAATGTCGTAACTTATACTTGATGGGTTATTAGACCACCTGGTTGGGGTCGGCCCTGTATAAGTCATGTGGGTCGAAGGGTTATTAGACCACCCTATTGGGGGTCGGCCATGTGGGTCAAAGGGTTATTAGACCACCCTATTGGGGGTCGTCCCAGTCAGAATTATGTTATGTGGTTAAGTTCGAGCCTACATGATTTATGTAAAAGGCAAGTCAAGTCAAGTATAAATAGAGTGCGGGAGGCACTCTATTTACTCACTCACTTCTCACTCATGCACTCAAGGAGGAGTGGCGCACTTATGGAGGAGGAGGATATGCTGCTAGGTTATGTCTATCTCTCATGGTTGTATCATTGCTCTATCTATCTCTGAGGAAGTTATTGGGGTTTTTCACCTTTATGGTTTTCCCCAAGTAAATCTTTGTGTCTCTTGTGTGCTTGCATTATTGTCTCCATGATTGATATGCTGTACATGTTGTTCTCTCAGTTAAGATCCTAGATCAAATTGAAGTAAATTCTGAAAATTTAACATGGTATCAGATCTAGCCTGAAAAAAGGCATGATATGGCATGTATGACACTTGTTACACTTACGATGCTAGGGCTTGATATAGCAAAAACCAGTCATTGTAGCACTTTCGCTATAAATCCGTTTTGACAAAGTTTTTGGATCTGAAATCTTTATAGGTCGAAGATTAAATCCGCATGTACCTTTTTTCCAAAGGAAAACCTCTAATTCGTTTTACTTTGTAATTTATGATCTGTACAATATAGGGTTTCTGCCTCTTCCAGATCTGAGTCAAAATCAGGTGACCTTGGGAAAAAGGTCATAACTTGGGCTAGGAAGCTCCAAATGAAATTTTGTAAAATGTGACAGTTAGTACACAGACTGTACTATCTCAATTTTTTTTTGCAGAGGCGGAAGTTGAACTAGTGACACGTGGCACTCCGTACAAGTTCGCTCTCCTGTATTATCCCATAAAAAGGTCACGTTGCGACACTTGGCATAACTCTCTCTCAGAGAGTCCAATTGAGGTCAGACCTATCAGGATGGAAAGATGACAGGTCGGGATATCTTCAAAAAAACTTTTAGAGGCCGAAGTTGAAACAGTGACACATGGCACTCCGTACAAGTTTGCTCTCCTGTATTATCCCATAAACAGGTCATGTTGCGACACTTGGCATAACTTTCTCTCAGAGAATCCAATTGAGGTTAGACCTGTCGGCATGGAAAGATAATAGGTTGGGCTATCTTAGGAAGCTTTATTAGACCCTAGTTCAGGACTTTGATCAGAAAAGTGGAAAATTAGGGCTTCTGTAAAAATGGGAATTTTTGAAATCTGTGACCATGTCTGGAAGCTCCTCATAAAAATAGAAGCTTGGAGCTTTGGATCAGACCTTTTGATTGGGAAAAAGAGTGGGATTCATCAAACCCTAGTTTGAGGTCATGTCCAGCGAATCCAAAAATTTCAAAGGCAAAATTGAGGAGTGAAACTTTGTAGTTTTCAAATTCTGAATATACCAGCTTGATAAGCTCATCAAGCTCAAGATCTAGTTCCTACAAATCAAGTGGATTGGGTTAATCCTAGAAGAGGATGGATTGGTCACCTGCATAAGTAAAGAAGTTCCTATTTTAGAGGGAGATGAGGCTAAGGCCTTCCATAAGAAGATTACAAGCAATCTTGACAGGTATGGCTTACAGGTATGTTTGGAATTCTGTTCATGATTAAGTTTATGATATGTTTGTCTTCATATCGTTACAGTACAATCTTGATTAATTACTAGACTTGTTGTATTACCTTATAGAAGATATTCATTGATTAAGGTTTTGACACTTATGATTGTACTAATGCATTGTGATGTTGTATGAGGTTTATGTTGTTTGCTAACACAAAAGGTACACCAAGAAAGTCAAATCATGTTCTAATTCAAGAACATATGCTCATGGTGACATGAAGACAAAGATTCATCCATTGTCATGGATCACATAGAAGATCTACTTTCGAGGTATGTATAACTTGGTCATACAATGGTTAACTTATGAGACATGCAGGTTACTAGCACAAGTCACTGAAGAGAACCAGAAGACATTATACGGGTATGTTAGACATAACTAGCTAGCATGCTAATCCAGGTATGTTTTTCCTATATCAAGCTAGAATCCTACCTTGTGTTAGGATCTTATACTGTTGTGTTGTTGATAATGATTATTCATGAAGTCATAGGTTTGAATAATCATGGTTGTATGCATATTATGTTTCTTACCATAATTGATGATATGACTAACCAGAAGAATCATGAAGGTATAGGTTTGAATAATCACAGGTTTTATGCATATTATATCTCTTATCTTGATTGATGATTCAACTAACCAGAAGAGTCCTATGATCAAATAAGAAAATGCATGAGTAAAAGAAGACTTCCCTGAAACCTTGAATACTAATGTTTATTATCCGTGAATGATCATGAATATACATGTTTAAGATTATTGTGTTTTGATAGTATTAATATTATACTAATAAATGTGTGATTATGTATGAGACCTCAAGGATAAGACAATGATGATACTAATAAGCACGCATAGTGATTAAGGATGGATGTAAGTTCAAGGACAGGTAATCCAGGAAGCAAAGATCAAGAAGGAGCACACTCTAGTTGTTCCTGCAAGAAAGCAAAGGAGCACACTTTAGTAGTTTCTGCAAGGATACAGATATTCAGAGGGAGTTGACCACTTCTCACAATCCACATAAGAATGGAGTTGCAGAAAAGAAGCAAAGATTGAGAGGGAGTCAACCCAACAAACACACAAAGATAAGTATTTGAATTGTCATTACTTGCATATTTTATTGTTTAAATAATACTGTTCAATAATGTATATAATGATGTTCCTTGAATTAGGTTGTGTATTTTAGAATAGTTGCATTGATGAACAGTATACTACTAATATGCATGGGTAAGTGGCCTATGGCAATGTACAACATTCCATTGCTACTTATCTAGAATGAAACCTCTTTGCTGACATGTTGGGAGTTGTGCACACTCTTAACAATGTTCTGGTAGAGATTGGAAGGCATTTAGAAAGTTACAGAATATGGATAAATGTTGTATTGAAGCATTGGCTAAGATAATTGCATGACTGTATGACATATTTCTTTATGTGTAAGAATTTGTTCTAAAAACTATGAGATGTTTTCTAATCATGCAATTTAACTTGTTGTGTAGGAAAGATCGTATGCCATCATCTAGAAAAGAAGAACTACAACATTTGTTCAGCAACAAAATTATCTATTGAAGATATTGAAGTTCCCAGGATACGGGAAGAATGCCATGATCCGTCGATCATGAAGAACGATGTTTGGGATGCGGTCCCAAGAGCTGAAGGGAAGTCTGTTGTGACTTCCAAATGGAACTATCAGATCAAGCATGTTGTAGATGGTAGCATTGAGAAATATAAAAGTGATGAAATAGAAGATGCACCAGATGGATTTCAAGACAACATGGTGTAGTCATATATGTGTGCAGAACTTGGTATGGTAGGATAGACAGCTTTCTATTCAGTTTGGGCTTTACCAAGAATAAAGCGGATTCCAACCTTTTCTACAAGGTTGAGGAAGGCAATCTAGTGATACTACTTTTGTATGCGGATAACCTGTTTGTTACAGGTGAAGATAGATTGATTGTCGACACGCAGCGGAAGCTTGCGACCGAGTTCGAGATGAAGAACTTGGGGATGATGCACTATTTGTTTTTGGCATGGAGGTGTGGCAGAGTGCAGATGGAATCTTCCTTGGACAAGGGAAGTATGCAGTAGAGATCCTGAAGAGGTTCGGGATGATGGATTGCAAGGCCATGGCCACACCTATGACATCGAATATGAAGCTTCTTTGTGATGCTTCATCTAAGCCGGTTGATGTCTCTATGCATCATCAGATGATTGGGTCCTTGATGTACCTGACGAACACGAGACCGGATATTTTCTTTGCGGTGAACACATTGAGTTAGTTCCTAATGGATCCGAGGAGTGTTCACCTGGTTGCTGTAAAGCATGTTCTAAGGTACCTGAAGGGTACAGTGGATTATGGGCTCAAGTATGAAGCAAATCAAAAGTTTAACGTACAGGGTTATGTTGATTCAGATTGGGCTGGCGGTGCTGCAGATAGGAAGAGCACATTTGGATGCTGCTTCAGTATGGGATCAGGTGTGATCTCTTGGTTTAGCAGGAAGCAGTCCTACGTGGCACTGAGTACAGCTGAGGTAGAGTATGTTGCACCCTGTTCAGCTAGTTGGCTACGGAAGCTACTGTCTGAGTTATTTGATCTCCCGTTGGATGCTACTGGTATCTTTTGTGATAACCAGAGTTGTGTGAAGTTGTCCGAGAACCCAGTGTTTCATGACAAGTTGAAACACATAGAGATCAAATATCACTATATCAGGGATATGGTGCAGAGAGGAGCTGTGAAGCTCCTGTATGTTACGACGGACGAGCAGATTGCATATGTGTTGACGAAGCCACTAGCCAGGGTGAAGTTCGAGTACTTCAGGGAGAGGCTTGGTGTTCTTCAGATCGAGGACACTTCTAGGAAGAAGTGATGGACACATTTGCTGAAGCCATTCCAAGCATGTTGGAAGGAGGATCCTTCACATGGCTATGGATGTAAGCGTTGGATGATGAACATCAGGATGATGTTCTGGTTTCTGCTTTGTATGATCAGTTGGATCATTTTGTATGTACGCATCATGTTGGATGCTGGATATGATCAGATGGATCATTTATATGTATATGTATGTACGCATCATGTTGGATGTTGGATATGATCAGTTGGATCATTTATATGTATATGTATGTACGCATCATGTTGGATGCTGGATATGATCAGTAGGATCATTTGTATGTATTTTGTATGCATCATGTTGGATGCTTGGACCATGTATCTGTATCAGGTGGATACATTGTAGGATCAGGTGGATCATGTATGGTGATATGTATCATGTATTTGTATTTGTATAAGGTGGATACATTGTATGATGAGGTGGATCATGTATGATGATATGTATCAGGTAGATACTTGGTATGCATCAGGTAGATGCATTATATGATCAGGATGATCGTGGATGACGAGCTTCAGGATGTTGCTCCAGATGACATGCAGCAAGATGTTGCAGTGATGATGATCAGGATGATCATGTGTACATCAGGATGATGTATGGTGAGTATCAAGTTGATACTCTATGGCCGTGGATTAGGTTGTGCAGATGAGCTTATAATTTGTCCCTGGGAGATTTGCAGATAGTCTTTCGAGGTTTTGCCTATGGCATGTAATTCGTGCCCTGGGATATCTGGAAAATGATCTTTCGAGGTTTTGCTCTGGGAGGACATATAATTTGGCCCTGGGAGATCTGCAGATAGTCTTTCGAGGTTTTACCTATGGCATGTAATTCGTGCCCTGGGATATCTGGCAGATGCTCTTTCGAGGTTTTGTCCTATGGCATATAATTCGGTTCCCTGGGAGATCCGATAGGTTGGGCTGTGTGCCCGTCATCAGTCCTGGGATGCTCTTGTGAGGTTTTGCCATGATCACATGTAATTCGTGCCCTGGGAGATCCTATAGGTAGAGCTGCGTGCTCGTAACAGCCTGGGATGCTCTTGCGAGGTTTTGTGGTGGGGTCACATGTAATAAGTCCTGGAGATCTGGACAGGATGAAAAAGGCCTCAAATGCTCTTTAGAGTTCTTTCTAGTCAAGAGACTCTTTTAAGGTTTTGTGATGCACGTAATAAGTCCTGAGGATTCCATAGTATGGCCAGTGATGATGAAGACCTGCAGGTGGTGGGCCTACATCCAGTATGAAAAAGGACTGGCTCTGTAGAACTTCCTATGACAAGTAGATTCAGAGATTGATTGAGATAGCAACAGCAGTGACGATGATGATGACTCGATGATGATTATCCAGTGACGATGATCCATAGAAGAAGACTTGTGCTAGAAGACCTGTGCTGAGAAATACCTTCCTAGTTAAGAGGGAGTGTTGATGTATATGTAACTTTGGAATGTATTTCATATATGTATGTTGTATGTACTCCTATAGAGATGGTATTATTCCTCTATACGAAAGTGTTGTCATTTATATTGTAAATGTCGTAACTTATACTTGATGGGTTATTGGACCACCTTGTTGGGGTCGGCCCTGTATAAGTCATGTGGGTCGAAGGGTTATTATACCACCCTATTGGGGGTCGGCCATGTGGGTCAAAGGGTTATTAGACCACCCTATTGGGGGTCGGCCCAGTCAGAATTATGTTATGTGGTTAAGTTCGAGCCTACATGATTTATGTAAAAGGAAAGTCAATTCAAGTATCAATAGAGTGCGGGAGGCACTCTATTTACTCACTCACTTATCACTCATGCACTCAAGGAGGAGTGGCGCACTTATGGAGGAGGAGGATTTGCTGCTAGGTTATGTCTATCTCTCATGGTTGTATCATTGCTCTATCTATCTCTGAGGAAGTTATTGGGTTTTTTCACCTTTATGGTTTTCCCCAAGTAAATATTTGTGTCTCTTGTGTGCTTGCATTATTGTCTCCATGATTGATATGTTGTATATATGCTGTACATGTTGTTCTCTCAGTTAAGATCCTAGATCAGATTGAAGTAAATTCTGAAAATTTAACAATATTTTAGTGCCCAATAATGTGGATGTGTGCCCAGGTTTCTTGGAAATCCACCCAGATCTAAGATCTTAGCCAATTGTTCATGCCCAAGGTTCGTTTATACGCCCAAAAGTGCCTAGAAATTCCTTTTACCATGCCCAACTTATGCATAGGACACACCCATATGAAATGGGGGTAACATAGTAGAAAAGCATTGAGGGTTATTTTGGAAATTATTAAGGAAGGAAAAATAGAAAGGAGCGCAGTTTTGTTGGTCAAGCATCCAAGGATATGTAAGACTGCTATAGCCATGGAATGACTAAATCCCTAGGTGGAGAAACCCCCTTTGCAATGATGGCATGCAATGAAATTTTTTTATTATACATTGGGAACCATGGAAATTGACATTGAAGACGACAGAGATTGAGGCTGTGTATGATTTGGGAAGCAATATGATTCAAGGGGTTGAGAAAGGAGAAGGTATAGAGTGGGGATGTGATTGTGATCGATAAATGTTTTGTGAAGTTTACGAAGTTGAAGATGTCTTTTGTGAGGTCCAAGGATTATGAAAATATGGGGCCATAGACCAAGTTCATTCAATGTCTAGACAAAGAGCCGTAGAAGGGAAAGGAGGTGGTGCATTGTGCTATGTTGCATGAGATTGATGTGAACCACCTAAAATATCATTATTTATGAGAAAATATCCATCACAAACAAAGCTAATACAGATAACCATCAAGTCAGACAATACAAAAAGTTTGCCAAAACCTTCTTCAATTCAAATAATATGTACAGGATAAATTTTTGTGCATGGGATGCTTAAGGTAAAAGCAAGTTGTTTAAGCCTCTCCAAAGATAAATCAATGATCTAGAGCTCTGGCCACTCATTTTGGCATATTTGTAGTAATTTTTGCAAATTAATAAAAAAATGGAACATTTTTCAAATCACTCCCAGAGTTTCTATTTCGGATTCTTCACATGAAGTAAAGGATGTTGGAGTATTGTTGCTAGTAATAAAAGATGATACTTGGTTTTTTAACTTCAAAAACATACACATCATTCGAGCCATTGATTCAAAATCCAAATGACAAACCCAATGATTATATCATAAAACATAAGGAAAATGTGAAAATTTTCCCCTTAGGGTTAGGGAAGCTACTAATTCCTCTACAAATATTTCCCTTTGATTGCCTAATTGCTCCTTGTTTATTCCAGATTTCTTTTTGATAATCATATGAGCCATGTTTTTCATCAAGATTTGTTGCATGCAAACTGCTTGAAGAATATGATAATTTGTTGAGCATGGATTTTCCTTGTGGTATGAGTTTAATGATAAATGAAACAGTAAACACAATGTGTACTCACATGAAAACAGTAAACACAATGTGTATTCACATGAAATAAGTAAACACAATGTGTATTCACACCCATGTACAGATTTTTCTTCCATTGACTGTATATTCCTAGTTCAAGAGGTGTGAATTGCTTCCTTTAAACAACAAATCTCATATTATTTATCCTTTGTAATCCTCTCTCACCTAGATGCATTACCCGTAGTTTTAGAAAGAAGCTTAAGGATGCTCAACTATTGAAAATATTCCTTTTCTTGCATAGCCGAAAATTAAAAGAATAGATAGATGTATAATAAAATTCTTTGCACGACTAGATGAAGTCATGGATAAGATTTGTAGCTAAGGACCCTGGGATAGTTTCATGGAGTTGAAACTATGGGATAGTTTGTCATGTGTTTTTTAATTCCTTAGCATGAGTGGGTAGCTATATGGATTTTTTTTTGTGTTAAAATTGAAATGAAATGTAAAAAAATAAAGAAACCTTGAATTAATGCTGTATTATATGTCCTCACTATCACTAGGTGCATCACTAGGAAGGTGTATTGAAAGCTAACTAATTGATCATGGTCCACTCAAGACCATCCATTTTTTAGTAGGTCCCTAGGGGAGCAGGGTTCCTAGCCATCAACTATTATTCTCTACTCTAGCCAACCATAGATATTGACCATGAATGCTTGTATTTCTACTATGTTTGCTTTGACTAGGGTTTGGCTGATTTCTCCCAGCCTTTAGAGGTAACAGGGACTGTTGTGAGTGGGTTTCATCCTGCAACATGATATGGGGTCCATGGAATGATCTATTTTGATTCATTTACCTTCTATATGTCAAGCCTTTTCTAAGTATCATTGTACTTAAAGTGCATGGGAATTTACCTAGTGGTTGATAATATTGCATAGGTGCTCTAATGCCATGTCTACCTTCTTTGCCCGGTTTTGGATTTGCAAGGTCTAATTTGAAAAAATGGTGAAATAATTAATGAAAGACAAATATAGTTGGCCATGATGATATCTATGAATAGTATTATTATATTCTAAATATTAAATGTCAATTCTTAACAATTTCCATGCATTACAAAAAGAAACAAGAAAACCATAATCATCTCCTAGGACAAGCTAACATAAATTGAAAGTGGTGATTCTCTTAGAGGATTAGAGGTCCTCCCTCAAGTGAAAAAGTGCATGGGATTTCAGACATAAGTGGAAGAAATGGAGGAGTATTTCCTCTTTATTGTAGAAAGTATAGGTAGGAGAAGCAATTTCCATTTTAGTTGAACTCCTATGGCCAATACTTACAATATGAGAGAATAGGAAAAGAGGGTCGTTTTGGACTCAAAATAAAGCTTTTTAGTATAATTTTTTCTTCCTAGCCAAGTAGTCAATTTAGAGTTGTAGTCCATTTTCATTTAGCTTGTCCTTAAATTTGTTAACACAACTTTGTTTAGATTCCTCAATTGTTATTTGCACCTTATATTGGGTGGGCCTAGATGTTTCTTTCTATTGTGCGATGACAACTAACCACATGCAAACCAACATGTAGTGGTGACATTTATTTTGGGGAATTCACTTACATTATTTTATTTGAGAGGATCCCTAATCTCTATTCACACCATGATTTTTTGGATGTAGGTCCAAAGGATCCCAACTTGTGGTAGTGGGATAAGCGTATGAGGAGAGATGGGGGTTGTGCTATGAGCAACATATTTCAATCGAGTTTTTTAACCCACTGGAACAAGCTCCCTGTATATATTGAGAATTATCCATATGTGGGGATGTAATATAAGGGAGACTCAAAGCACCTTCCCCCTCCAAGCCAAACATTGATACCAAAGTGTATGTAAAAATTACATGTTTTTTTACAATTTATGTTTACATATTGTCAAAGAAGCCATGAGTAGGTAGGATTTCAAATCTACTTCTTACAACGAGTTATTTCCTGCTTGTGTGATGAAAATTCATGAATGGAATGCGAATTATTTATTAGAGTAGTCAAATGAATTCTTACAGGCTATTAATCTGCAATGTTTTCCAAGAATCACATATACACGTGAATCTATTTCAAATCAGATCAACTTCATCGGGAATTCGTACCATTTGGACTTCTAACCCAATTTTCATTCCAAATAATTTTTTTTAAGAATTGAATTCCATAATCTAAATATATTTAAAAAAATGCAGATCCTTCATATTATGCCCACAGGGGATAAGGAGAATGCCCACAAGGGCCAATGATACCCGCAAGGGGTTAAAGTTAAAGCCCACAGGGGCTTAGGAATGCCCGCAAGGGCTAAGGAGAATTCTCGCAAGGGCCAAGGATTCCCGCAAGGGGTTAAAGTTAAATCCCGTGGGGGCTTAGGAATGCCTGCAAGGGCAGTCGCCGGATAACCCTAGCTGGGCATGCGTCTGCAACTACAATCCCAAACAAAAAATGGGGTTTTTTGGGAAACAATGTTTCCACTGAGACTTACCGAAGAAATTTTTTCCCTTTTCAGTCCCTGTCAGTCTCCTTTGTTCCTCGTGACACCTTGCATCTGATCCAGGGTCTTTTCGCCTCTCTTTGCTCTATGCATGACCACACTACTCCTTGCGGCACTGTGAGCTCCTCCACGACCACTGCTATCCTCGCATCTACTGCTCACAAAATATCCACTCTCTGTGATAACCATGACCACGACCAATGCTCTACTTCTCCTCTGCCCCTCACGTCCTCTGCTCCTCGCGTCCTTTGCTCGCGTCCACTACTTCTCTCATTCTCTGCTCCGCAGGTCAAACTATGTGCTAACCACGACCACGACCATTGCTCCACTTCTCTACTTCTCTATTTCCACAGTCGCATGGTATTGAACATGCAGTGGAGGGTTAAGAAATTCAATTCACACTCTAACAAATCTAGTGCCTAGGCACTAAATACAAGCCATATGTTAACAAGAGTTAACATTTGATTGCTAGAATATGGCCTAGGGATTATTCTAAGTAGCACTTAAGAACCTAACTTGACGGAGTAAGGAACTAAGTCATCAATGGGAAATATACCAAGTGATTGAATGACTAAACCATGGGATAAATGATTAAATATTGGGTCTCGAATAAGATTAACAATATGAATTTCATTTTGCATCCACAAGTTTCTCATGTTTTAATCTTGAGTGGGCAATGCAAAACGATCAAACAATGGTTTAGAAATGGAAGAGTTTGATCGGTTTCATCTCTCATAGGTGGGGTTTCACCATCCTCATCATCATCGTCATCCTCAACCTCATCCTCAACCACCATGTACTAGTCTAGGTTATCCTACCCTATTGTACCTTAATCTAGCCAAACATTTTTTTAGCATATTTATCCTACCCTAACCTAGCCCACCTTTGTGACATTTACCAGTCATATCCTTGTATATATAGATTTAACCTAGCATACCATATCCTACCTTAACTTAGTCCACCCAACCACTCTCATCATATACTAACTTACCCTACCCTATAACAAACTTCCCTATCTTACCCTACCTAAGCCTATAATAACCTAGCCCTAGACTAGATTTCCTTAACCTAGCCTAACCGACTCTTATCTACCCTACCCTAGAATAGAAGGCTCTAACCTAATCTATATTAACTTAGGATACCTTAACCTAGGCCAAACTAACCTATTTTAAACTAGCCGACCTTACTCTAAGCTAACATATCCTCACTTACCCCACATTACCCTACCCTAATCTAAAAAAAAATGTATCTAACCTAACCTACCCTAGTCTACAATACCATACCATATCTTAGATCCTAATGCAATCTATTCTACCCTATCCTACATAGAATCATTTAACTTAACCTACATTATACTAACTCAATCTTAGGCCCATATCCCTAAGCCTCAATCTTATTTCCAAATTTCTATGCTTAAGATTATTCCTTAATCGTAATCCTATAACTAAGTTTAATCCTTTAAATCTTAATTCCTAAACCCAAACCCAAGACTAGATCCATGTAATAATATATAGCTTTAGGAAAATTCATTTTTAATATAAAAAAAGCACACATATGCTATGTCATTTGAAAGAAAAATACTAAATATTACATGCCATGGTAACAAATATGTGATTGAGAGTTATTTATAAAGGAAAAATACAAAATATTACATGCTATGGCAAACAACATGTGATAAAGCTATTATAAATGTATAGTGAAATTACAAATATTGTGAAATTAAAACTTAATTTTCTTAAGTTCTTTTAGCTTTCTACTTTATTAGTAATATTAATATTACATATTTATTTATTCTATAATGTTTGAAGTCTTCTATAATGAAACTATTGGGACTTCATTTCTAATTTAACTTGTGGTTAATGATATTTTTATAGTACAATAGTTTTTTTAAGTAAGATTTAAGTGTTCATTACACTATAATTTTTATTTAAATTAAGTCTTTGTAGTTCTTTTAATATTATTTATATTTTAAAATTATTATTGATAGAAAAAGAAACATTTATATGCCAACTTATTTTAATATTATGTTTTTTAATTAGAATTAGAAGCAAATCTAAGAATCTTCTTATTTACTATGTTAATTATTCTACTCATGTACATTAGGATGAGGATGAGGATGAGGATGAGGATGATGATGATGATGATGATGACGACGATGACGACGACGACGGCGATGATGATGGCGGCAGCAATGAGGAGGAGGAGGAGGATGATGATGATGATGACGACGATGACAGCGACCAGAAAGATGATGGTGACGATGATGAGGATGAGGATGATGATGTTGATGACGATGATGATGACGAAGACGATGATGGTGATGATGATGGCGATGGTGATGGGGATGAGGTTGAGGATTAGGATGATGAGGATGATGATGATGACGTTGATGATGAGGTTGATGATGATGATGGTGATGACGGTGATGATGATGATGACGATGATGATGATGAAGATCATGATGAAGATGTTGATGATGATGATGATGATGATGATGAGGAAGAGGGTGATGATGATGACATGATGATGATGATGATGATGAAGATGTTGATGAGGAAGAGGGTGATGACGATGATGATGATGGTGGTGGTGATGACGACGACAACGATGATGATGATGATGATGATGATGATTATGATGATGATAATGATGAATATTCTAACGACCTTGCCATACCACCGACGGAAAGAGGCATCGGATATCAGACTTCTTATAGTGTAGTTTCGATAGGATATCTGATGCCCCCTTCAAAAGAATCCGACGAGCTCGCCAAACCATCGACGCCAACCGTCGTCGGTCTTTCTAGGTATTTGGGTCAGATATCCTACAACGCCGACGACGATGATGATGATGATGCTACTGATGTTGCTGATGATGATGACAATGATGAAGATGACGATGATGATAATGATGATAATGATGTTGATGATGATACTGATGATGATGATGTTGTTGTTGATGATGATGATGATGAAGATGATGATGGTGATGATGATGAAGATGGTGATGACGACAACGACGACGACGACGATGACGATGATGATGATGATGATGATGATGATGATGATGATGATGGAGATCAGATGAAGATGTTGATGATGATAATGATGATGATGGTGGTGGTGATGATGATGACAAAAATGATGATGATGATGATTATGATGATTATGAATATTCCGAGGACCTCTCCATACCACCGATGGCAAGAGGCATTAGATATCACTAGAATTCTTATAATGTAGTTTCGGTAGGATATCTATTAAACTATAGGTATGGTTTTTTATGCTCGAATTGTTAGTGTCAGTCATGTTCGATTCTGGAAACCATCCCAAACCATTAATGCATGTGTCTAGTCTAACCATGCCAAATTTCAGTCCAATCTAGCACAAATTTAAAAAAATTCAACGTTGGACCCATGCAGTACATGATCAAGCACACCATTTGGGTTAGCATGATAGTTTTGCATTTCCTTACTGAGATTCTCTTTGTTTTGAGAATAATTTAATATGATATACTAAACAAGGCCAACCATGTGAAGGTGGAAGCTCTTATGGCCCCTCCCCCCCCTCACATCACTCTCAATTCCCCATAACCTGACAAAAATATCTATGTACAAAAAAAATTACATGTGTTTTTTGTCATACTTTATAACAAACAATGTTTCTAATTATAACATATGCCAACATACAGGAAAATGGAAAAAACACTAAGAAATAGTTAATTTATACGTACCAATAAAATTCAATATTTCTATCGCAATAATAAATCAAAATATATAGAGTAGATATATTACTGCATACCGCATGCACTTCAATGGACTTCATCATCTTATTCATCCAAGTCATCATATGTATCATCCGATCTAGAGTCAACATTGTAAGGATTGGCCATATCATCATCGTCATCGATGTTAGTTACGATCATCATGTCATCGTCGATATCATCTTGATGGACATTGTATGCTACATCATCTGATTCAACTAATTATTCGACATCTTCAACATCGTCTTCTTCTTCGAGAACCTATTCATTACTGTAATGTCCCTTATTAGGAATTTTATTAAAATTGCAATTTTCCACTTTTTTTCCTTGGTTCGACCTTTGACTAGTTTTGATCTCTAGGTCCCAAATTTGCCCCAAATGATCCCAAATCTTCTGAGAAGGTATATGAATGAGATTAGAACATAAATATGTGTTTTAAGGATGCCTTTGGACCTTTAAAATACTTCTGCAAATACTCTTTCAATTCTGGCCAATGTAGGGAACTTTACTAGTAATTTGCCTTTGACTAGTATTGGTCTCTATGTCTCGAATTGACTCCAAATGCCTTCAAATCTTCAAGGAAGGTGTATGAATGATATTAAGACTTGAATATGATGTTCAGGGATGATATATGGCCACCAAAATACCTCTGAAAACTCTCTTAAGATTCTGGACCAAGTATGCAATTTTACTAGTAATTTGGGGTTCAAATCCCCCTGGGGTAAGTATTGAAAATGGCTTCCCAAATGCCTCCAAAGCCACTCAAATTTATGAACAGAGGTAGGTAATGTATTAATAATGTTATTAAGGTCTCATGTGCACCATTAATTGATTATTATATCTGTTCCAACCCTCTCCCATTCAACTGCAAAAATCACCAATTCGACCCTTGGGGAAATGGCACTATTTCTTCTCCCAGTGCAATTGAACTAAGTAAAAATACTTCAAATGCTCAAGTACAGTACATGAAACTTGTAAAATACATCCATGGTAGTCCATTAATCACAAATTCATCAGAGAATCATCCATTCATTCGAAATCATCATCAATACATTGGTTCACAACAAGGTAGTGGGGAAATGGCATTGTTCTTCCATTAAAAATGAGATTTATACATTTCTACTTGGAATTTCGACCTGAAACTTTTTGGAGATGAAGAACAGAGTATTTAATTCATATTACAAAATAAATGGGGCATTAAAAGCTTCCCCAAAGAGTACAATAGCTCACCAAAAACGCCCTCCCTCAAGGATCAAGAATATGCCATCAAAACCGGAAATGGTTGAAGGAGTGAGCTGCAATAGAAGAAACCATGAGCTGCCCTGTAGCTTACACCTGCAAATAAAGACTCCATTAAAGCTCCAAATGAAAGGTCTGAATGGCCTTTCCAATTACCAACTTGGATGGGAATCTTTCACCCTCGAAATTGGCTAAGGCAAGAAACTAGTCATCCACTAGCTCTCCCTCTTCACAAATGCAATTGCAAATTCTACAAATGATCAAAATCTGGTTTCATTCTTTGTTATTGACATTTATAAATTTCTAATGGCCTCCATGGGTCGAATTCCTTCCAAGAGACTCATGCCAACTCAAGTTGGGAAGAGATTCCAAAGAACGCCACTTGTACAACAATTCCTAGTCTCCCACTTCCACCAAATCACATGTGGAAGCATCTTAGCTGCCCTAACACCCTTGAGCGCCCTCTTGGAGTCTATTTTTAGCCCTGACATGTCATATATGTCATATGTCAGCCTTCAGGTCTGATTTGTGTCATAGGTGTCATAGCATCTTCATCATTGTTGTCATAGAGCTAGGGAATCTAGCCCAAGTGTCTCACTAGCTCCAAATTGCCTCTTCCTCTTCCATGGGAGTTACTCTTCCCCTATAGTTCGACCTTGGATGAGTTATTCCATGAATAATACCTTTTGGACTTCCCCAAGTATGTTACCATTCACCTTGAATTCGAATTGGTGAGAGAATGATGCCAAATGTAGTGGGGAAATCTAGCCATATGTGGGTCCCACTTCCTCCATGTGTCTTCATGATGAAATGCCACTTTGATTTTCACTTGTATATATTTATTTAGCTCCTTTATTAAATATTTATTCCATTCTAATGTTCAAACATCATTTATTATCCCCATTATTCCAAATCCCAAAGCTTCCACCCCAAACCTAGGAAACTAGTAATTTTTCTCCTTGGCAATTATTTGACCCTTAACATCAAGTTTGCAAACTCTAATGAATATGGCTAATGTGATTAGGCCATTGTGACCCAATTCCAAATTTGGGACATGACAAATCCTCCCTTCCCAATATTGCTTGTCCTCAAGCAATTTCAAACATGGGTGTTGAAGAACCTGCTTTCTGTATAATTCTTTGAAGTTGCCATTGAATTGCCAAACCTTGAGTCTTTGAGTTTCCATGAATATTTTAGAGAGGAACCACCATGCTTGCTGCTGCACTACTCTTATTAAAATCACTTTATTAAGTGGGGAATCCATCTCCCATGCTGCTTGCTTCCCCAAAAAAAATGAAACCAATGAGACAAAAATTATTCCAGGGTCCCATTGCTTGTATTGCACCCCAATAGTTAAGAGTGCTCTCCAACCCACACCATTAGTTAAGAGGATTCCTGGATCCCATTTTCTTGTATGCATCCTTCCAAACATCATGAGTACCAAATATATATCATCAAAGTACATAACAACATAATGAAAATGTACATCAAGGATATGCTTCATCAAAGAGTCATGAAAGTGCTTATACCTCCAAGCAAGTAGACCACCATTTTCCAAGTGCATACAAGTTTCAAGTGACCAATCAAATCTGCTCCAATGACATAGGTGAGGATCCCATGTCCTATAATGCTGCTCCAAAAGGATGTGATATGCATCAAAATATTCAGCCATGTATTCTTTCATCCAAGAAGTGAATGAAGAATCTCCACTAGAATCTGAACCAAATAATGAGCAGAAAAAACAAGGAGACTTCAAATGACTCAAAGAAGTCTCACCCATACATTCATGAATGTGAGAATCATAAAGATATAACAAAGTATGTGGCTGCCAACAAAAATGTTCTCCCATCATAAATCTATTCATCCAAGTGTTGGATGAAGTTCCTCTAACATCAAATGAACCCAGTGTTGAGCAAGAAAAACCATGAGTATTCAAGTGACTCAAATCCATATCATAGGTGCATCCATGTAGATGTGAATCATCATAAAGTGACAAATTATGCTACTGCAAATGTGAATAAGAATGTTCTCCAACCATGTCATCATAAAAGTTAAATCTAGGAGTTCCATACTCCTCATGTGGCACCATCAAAAAGAACCCTTTCACCCATACTTCATTGAGACTAATACTGCAAAACATGGAATTGTAGGATGTAGGAGAACGAACTAACTCACCCAAATGATCAAAAAGTGCAGAAGTTTCATCATGGGAAGGATCCATGTGGGTAGTATCATGCAGCTCCTTCAAAAGTGGGAAACCTTTGTCATAGATTGGTTCCAATGTAGAGGAATCATGCTCTTCTTTAAAAATTGCATAACCTTCATCAAGAGACAATTCAAGTTCCTCTTCCACCACATCAAGTGTTTGGATCTCTTCAAGTTCATCTTCAAACACATTAAGCACATTCAAATTCCCACATTTCTCATGACCCACCATGCCATGAGAATCCTCCAAACAATCTACCATTTGACAATCTGAAACATAGGAGGAAAAACAAGTATCTTGCAACTTTTCAAGAAGTTGCTCATTTTGAATTGTGAGCTTACGAATATCCTCATTATTCTTCAAGTATGCATCATGTAACAATTCATTAAGCTCAAACAAATGGTTTCTATCAAAAAGCAAAGACATGAAATTACCTTTGATGTGGCACATTGCTCTTTGAATCTTCTCCATGTCTTCAAGGAAGGATGTTTCCTCCAATGAAGTAGCTCTCCAACAAGAATTTGACACCAATGCTTGAGTGTCATAGAGAATGCTGAGGGACTCTTGGATCTTATTTTCATTCATCTTTAAGGACCCTTCAAGAAAATGAGGTTCTTGCAAATGAACCTCCTCATATTCTTCATTTTTTCTTGGACCAACTTCATGAAGCTCAAGTGGTGATGGGGAAGTTGATCTTGGTTCTTCTTCAACTGCTACAAGGTCTTCATTATCATGCTTAATGAAACTTGTACTTGTAGAAACACTTTCAAAAGTGATCTCTATGTCACCAACATAGAGGTGTGAGCACCCATCAGTAGGTACTCCTTCATAGTTTAAGAATCCATCAGTAGATGCTCTTTGGTTCATGTCTAAGCTAGAAGGTGTCTCGAAATGATCTTCCATATTTTCAATAGAATCTTCTTCATGCTCTTGTGATGTCTCTTCCTTTTGCTCCTTAAAGCAAGCTGATGCATTTTGCCCCTTGTTTTCCTTAGGATCAATATATTTGGAATCTCTTCTTGAATAAATCTCAAAAGCTCTCCTCAAGGAGGACATCATTTCATGCACACATATATGATACTCGCTCCAAGGGTTTTTACAAGAAGGGCATAAACCTTTCTTCACTAACTCCACATCTTCATTTTTGGGCCTATTTTCAAAAACATGTTCAGCATAGTACTCAAAAGACATGGCATTTTGTGTATTTTTGCTAAAAGCAAGATATTCTTGATATTTTTGATATTGTTGGGGCAAGGTTTTATATTTTGCTCTCCATCTTTGGAACTCACTCATAGAATTATCCTTGGTTGGTGTGACACACTCACATTCATCGGATTTAAGGTCATAAGAATAATCTTCATTTCTCTTGAAATTGTAAGAAGTGTTGCATGATGGCACCTCTTCCTCATACCATTCACATTCTGCTTCATATTGCTCATAAGCATCTGCATATTCCTCATAAGAATTGTACTCATAGGATTCATCATAATAGTAAGACATGGCTGCCAATTATTCTTGAATGTATGTACCTAATACACAGGTGCAAGGACCATGCTCTGATACCACTGTAATGTCCCTTATTAGGAATTTTATTAAAATTGCAATTTTCCACTTTTTTTCCTTGGTTCGACCTTTGACTAGTTTTGATCTCTAGGTCCCAAATTTGCCCCAAATGATCCCAAATCTTCTGAGAAGGTATATGAATGAGATTAGAACATAAATATGTGTTTTAAGGATGCCTTTGGACCTTTAAAATACTTCTGCAAATACTCTTTCAATTCTGGCCAATGTAGGGAACTTTACTAGTAATTTGCCTTTGACTAGTATTGGTCTCTATGTCTCGAATTGACTCCAAATGCCTTCAAATCTTCAAGGAAGGTGTATGAATGATATTAAGACTTGAATATGATGTTCAGGGATGATATATGGCCACCAAAATACCTCTGCAAACTCTCTTAAGATTCTGGACCAAGTATGCAATTTTACTAGTAATTTGGGGTTCAAATCCCCCTGGGGTAAGTATTGAAAATGGCTTCCCAAATGCCTCCAAAGCCACTCAAATTTATGAAAAGAGGTAGGTAATGTATTAATAATGTTATTAAGGTCTCATGTGCACCATTAATTGATTATTATATCTGTTCCAACCCTCTCCCATTCAACTGCAAAAATCACCAATTCGACCCTTGGGGAAATGGCACTATTTCTTCTCCCAGTGCAATTGAACTAAGTAAAAATACTTCAAATGCTCAAGTACAGTACATGAAACTTGTAAAATACATCCATGGCAGTCCATTTATCACAAATTCATCAGAGAATCATCCATTCATTCGAAATCATCATCAATACATTGGTTCACAACAAGGTAGTGGGGAAATGGCATTGTTCTTCCATTAAAAATGAGATTTATACATTTCTACTTGGAATTTCGACCTGAAACTTTTTGGAGATGAAGAACAGAGTATTTACTTCATATTAAAAAAGAAATGGGGCATTAAAAGCTTCCCCAAAGAGTACAATAGCTCACCAAAAACGCCCTCCCTCAAGGATCAAGAATATGCCATCAAAACCGGAAATGGTTGAAGGAGTGAGCTGCAATAGAAGAAACCATGAGCTGCCCTGTAGCTTACACCTGCAAATAAAGACTCCATTAAAGCTCCAAATGAAAGGTCTGAATGGCCTTTCCAATTACCAACTTGGATGGGAATCTTTCACCCTCGAAATTGGCTAAGGCAAGAAACTAGTCATCCACTAGCTCTCCCTCTTCACAAATGCAATTGCAAATTCTACAAATGATCAAAATCTGGTTTCATTCTTTGTTATTGACATTTATAAAGTTCTAATGGCCTCCATGGGTCGAATTCCTTCCAAGAGACTCATGCCAACTCAAGTTGGGAAGAGATTCCAAAGAACGCCACTTGTACAACAATTCCTAGTCTCCCACTTCCACCAAATCACATGTGGAAGCATCTTAGCTGCCCTAACACCCTTGAGCGCCCTCTTGGAGTCTATTTTTAGCCCTGACATGTCATATATGTCATATGTCAGCCTTCAGGTCTGATTTGTGTCATAGGTGTCATAGCATCTTCATCATTGTTGTCATAGAGCTAGGGAATCTAGCCCAAGTGTCTCACTAGCTCCAAATTGCCTCTTCCTCTTCCATGGGAGTTACTCTTCCCCTATAGTTCGACCTTGGATGAGTTATTCCATGAATAATACCTTTTGGAATTCCCCAAGTATGTTACCATTCACCTTGAATTCGAATTGGTGAGAGAATGATGCCAAATGTAGTGGGGAAATATAGCCATATGTGGGTCCCACTTCCTCCATGTGTCTTCATGATGAAATGCCACTTTGATTTTCACTTGTATATATTTATTTAGCTCCTTTATTAAATATTTATGCCATTCTAATGTTCAAACATCATTTATTATCCCCATTATTCCAAATCCCAAAGCTTCCACCCCAAACCTAGGAAACTAGTAATTTTTCTCCTTGGCAATTATTTTATTGGCCTTCCCCTTCGATCGTGTCTCACAAAAAATGACCAACCCGCTCTACTTGGAACCTTGGAGTAAAATACCTGTTCACATTGGGTTGGAAGAACATAGGGCTCCATTCTTGGCTTAAACAACCTTGTATTTACCATGGTAAATCCATTATCATGTTCAATAATTGTTTTATTGGGATCACGTTGATTCAATTGTAACCTGTACCATTTGACAACAACAGAAATACATTGAAGGAGTTAAAGTCACACTGAAGAATATCTTCCAGATACGCTTAGTATCGATTTTCAGAGAGTTCTAGATGTCTGTCACTTCTAGAGGAAACATTGGTCACCTCAAAGACTGCAGATATCCCACAATCTGATGTTTTCTTCATTTCATCCAACTTTTTTATGCAATTACTATAGCCATTGCACCACATAGCCTTATGGTGTTTTACCTACAACAAGCCATACAAGAAAAGATTACATAATGATCCAATATTTATGATTAAGTGCATGTTTATAATGCCATATAGGGAAAAAATCAGCGTGTACATCGACAATATGTTTGCAAAAAAAAAAAATAGTGTGGTTGATTAATATGCTTGGCTGCTTATCTTTTAAACCATATGCTAAATCGATTTCCCTTTGTGTTAGATTGGTATATCCATTGCGATGTGCTGCTTTAACCAATGAAGCCACACCTTCCCATGATATTCCATTACTAGATTGTTCACATCGTTCAATCCATACCGTCATCCAGTCAAGCTTGTTTGCGATGTATAAATGAAGTGCATCCCACTCTCGACCAACTGTTTAATGACAATAAAATTAAAATTCAATACAAATGTATATTCACTTAACAAAGTATAGTACACTCTAAATTGATGCAATATATTGAATATAAAAATAGAATATGTCAACATTCAAATGTGTTATATTACGTTTCACCTTCCTCGATCTACCTTTCCCCTTCGGGTACTCCCCTTCAAAAATTTTATTGGATTCCGGATCACAAATGTGATGTAAATTGAGCTTTGACGCTAATTTAGGAAGATATTCACTAATATACAACATGTTTTGGTATACTATATATCCCTCCATCATAGAACCCTCAACATGTGCTCATTGTCTAACCAAACCCTTCATAAATTTCAAGTGCCTCTCAACCATTCACATGGACCTTGAGTGCACAGGTCCACACAATTTGATCTCCTCAACTTGGTGTATGAGGTAGTGTTCCTGTGCATTGAAAAATGTGGACGGTAGATGCTTCTGCATTTCACACATGAGATGAGGATTTTCTCTCCTCCAATACTTTATATATTATTTATGGATTTGTTTTGATGAAAACCATCTACAAGTGATGCAACCCAATCAAGAGATTTAATGAAAAAAACATTATATTACATAACGTGAATTAGTGCACAAAAATAAAATATAAGTTCTACGATGAATTAAACAAACACTAAGCGCATGCAAAAAATCGCTACTTACGTCATGTATTTCTCGAGATTATAGATTACTTGTTTGAAATTGTTGTCGAAGTTGTCCAGGAGAGAGAGAGGTAGAACATACTGTAACAATATACAAATCGTTTAATTTTTTAAACAAAGAGTAGAAAAAAAATACCAACAATATTCACTGGAATAGAAAAAAATCAATAATTATATGCATACCATAATAATTACCTTCATGAAGACATGCCAATCATGCATTTTCACCCCCGCAAAATCACCTTTCTTTGTTATGATATTCTTCATGTTCGCACAAAATCCAGTGGGAAATTTATTTTTTCGCATGAATTCTTTTACAACATTACTTTGCTGGTCCGTTAACATCCATGGAAGTGAGTTTATTTTAATTTTCTCTTCGTTGCTATGAAATTGAATGACGTATTTCATTGCATGGTTGCCTTCTTGAATGTCTTTTCAAATTTTGACAATTTTTTCTTTCTCACTCCTTCCATCCAATATTCGCCATAATGTTTTAGTCGATCACATTCTTTCCAATATGCATTGTATCAAATAGATGAGAAATTTGTAGGTGCTCATAGTAGGGAAACCTACTGAATTGTCTAGGATAACTTTTCATTCCTCGTGGAAGCCCATTAATGCCTTCACGATCACAACGACCATCATGAATCATAGTTTATAAAGAAATTACAGAAATCAATGTCAATTACAGTAAACAATACATAATACAAAAAAATACATAACATTTCATATACCATGATTCATACGTATCTTGACAATTTCTATTTTATTTCAACTTCCATAGGTGAGGTGTCATTCTCTGCGGTTTTAATGCAGTCTCTTGCTTTCCATTGAACATATGTTTTTCAGTAGTTTGATACCTGTGATTCTTAGAGAGGAAGTTCCTATACTCATCAAAAACCTCCTTTCCTAAGCTTTTTGAATAATGAGATTTGATCTTAGGACCAAAAAATGGACATGCAAATTTCCCCTTTGTCTGAAGACCTACATAAAGAGATGGAATGTCTATGTCAATTATAATTAAATACAAAATGAATAGATTATTTAGAAAAACATGTGTGTGTAGTATATTAACTAGTTCATAAAATTAAATGCAAATAAAGTGGAACTTATAATTACAAACCACAAAAATGGGTTAACCCTAGGGCATCATGTATTGTCCATACAAGCATTGCATGGAATTGAAATTGCCTTTGTTGTATTGGTCTAGATATGTCATACATAGTGATACCATTCCATAACTTTAGTAGCTCGTCAATAAGAGGTTTGATATATACATTCATATCTTTGACTTGGTACTTACCTGATTGATTTGAACATATAAAATATATAATTATGAGTACCATTTAGATATATAAACCATATTTCACAAGAGAAAAATAATATATATATATATATATATATATATATATGGCATTATGCAACAAATACAACAAATGAGATGCCACTACATTAAAAAAAAATATGTAGACACAATATACCTGGAACAATCATCGACAACATTATATGCTCCCTCTTTATTGACAACCATGGAGGAATGTTATTGTTGATAACAAAAATAGGCCACACCGAGTAAACAGATCTCATCTCTGCAAATGGGTTGACACCATTTGCTGCCAAAGAAATCCTAAGGTTACGAGGTTCTTATTTAAAGTGAGGCCATTTTTCCTCCATATCTCTAAATGTAGACCCATCTGTAGGCATTCGAATAGAGTCATCTTGACTTCTGTTCTGTGCATGGTAATCCATAAATTGCGTTATGTTTTTGCACCTGAATAGTCGTTGCAAACGTGGAATAATGGGAATACAACGAAGAATCTTTCGAGGCACCTTTTTTGTTACTTGATCTGTTCGATATCTACTGATATGACATTCTGAACATTCTGTTGCAAATTCATGCTGATTATAATATATAACATGGTCATCGGGGCATGCATGAATTGCTTCATACTGCATTCCAATTTATGTCACGATGGCAGATAAATATTGATATGTGCGAGGTAAAATATTTGACGGTGGTAACAAAAATTCAGCTGTCATGCTACAAATAAAAATAAAAATATAGTTAATATAATATATAAATAATATTAATGAAACACATTTCATCCGTATTAATTTGAATTATGAAGTAACAATAAAATTATTAGACGAACGGTGATAACCTTTAGCGCGATCATATATATTATGTGATGGAATATATTACATACCTTAACATCCGTGTGACTGATATGTTTGAAATACCATTCATAACCTTCAAGTTCATTATCAACAATATAACAGAGAGAATATTTGTGTTGGATCCCTCATAAAGGGGTTCGTATGCCTTCTCAAGAAGAGGTAAATCATGAATATCATCAAAATGATCATCATTTTCATGATCATGATGATCATCATCATCCATTCTAACATTAAATGAATCATGGATCAAAGTATTTGTACCATCATCTTCAACTATGTTATCAGTATGATCATCTTCTTCAATATGATCATTAACTTGTTCTCCATTATTCGTAGCTCCATGTTCTTCCAGTACTTGTTCTGAAAGCACTTCCTCCAAAAGATATGCCGTAGGATGTCTTTCCTTTATAATTACATGAAACCATCAATAGATAAAAGTTGATATAAGAAATATTAAAATAATACATACCTTACAAAAGAAATCAATATAAAAACATATGTAATGCAAAACTTACAAATGGATGATATTCATGTACCCCTTCAGCGTGTCCATGTTCCGTACAATGTTTTCTGGTTGTTGTGATCTTTATTCTTCTCCTCTTAAAGCCCCTGCATTGACTACATGGACAATAACATTTCCCATCACCCTTTCTTTTCAGTCCATTCCACAATCTCGCAAGCAATTGTCGATTTTGTTTGTCTGGATCAAGAATATTGCTATTTGACATTTTCTCATAAAGAGCTTGAATGAAGATTCTATCTTAGAAAATAAAGCTCCATACTTCGCTATTTTTAATCACAAAAACAATAGAAATAGTGAAATAATTTCTGCAAACCGTCTGCCGAAGAATAAAATAATTTCCGCAAACTGTCACTTGTATAGCAAACATGTCGGAATGTTTCAAAATTTATAGATTTTAAAATATAAAAGTCCGTCGGATATTCGACGATGTGATGTACCTGCAATAATTAATTAATGCAAATACACGAGATATCAGAAATAATAGAACAGAATCGCTTTTATATTGATCACGGGCCACTTCGAGGGGGCAACCTCCTTTGAGCAAGCTCAATACAATTAACTTCACGGTGCCTTCAATGACCTCAACACACACTTATATACTAAGTCTATGCCCAATACTATGAGTCAAAACCATGGGACATATAATACTACTGGACGACTTACAAAGCATATGCGTCCAATACTATGGGTCAATACTATGGGCCAATATAAACTATGGATCAACAAATACTACGGGACGACTTACAAAGCATATGCGTCCAACAACAATATACTAACATAGTAAAGAGAAGGGTTGACATAGGTTCCTAACATCCCCTCTCCCTTAGAAAAAGCTTTGTCCTCAAAGCTTTGGTTGGAGAAATTGCTGCAGACTTTGAAGGAGTGGTTCCCCGGTAGCATCCTCGGTTTGCATTTCGGGCCACTGACGCCTTTGGAGTGTCAAGGAGGATTTCTTGGAAGGCTGTAGATGAAGAAGAACCCTGTCAAATGCGTGGAAGATGCGCTCAGAACGGTGCTGATTGGCTTGTTGTTTCAGGCGAATTTTGGCCATGTGAAGATTGTCCTGCAAAATGAGAAGAATCTGATCGCGGTTTCGAAGAACCGAGTCAATTTCCTGAACTGGGGAGCTGCTAAGGGTGTATGGAAGAAGAACTGGCGGTGTTTTTCCATAGCTTGCTTCATATGGTGTCCTTTGAGATGTGGTATTGTACCACCAGAGCGCTGCTAGGAAATCCATAGAAATAGTTTGCCAAAGCTGTGTAGGGATGGGCAAGGGTTTGAGCAATCCTGAAAGGAGTGTCATTTCGCCCTCGTTGACTTGGAAAGTATCATCGTCAGCCACCATCTGTTGAATTGTCATTTTTAGTCCCGACCAAAAGAAGTTACATTGTTCCCGGTCATACATTTTGTAGAACCCAGAGTGCCCTGTTGATGGAGAAGCATGGAGTTCATAGAAGAGATAGCCCTGTTGAACATATTGCAACCAATTTGGAACAAGCAGAGAAAGAGCTGTAAGAGAAACTGGGTCATCAATTGTGCGAGAAGGAGCATCTTCCACCATATTGTCCTTACCCTTCTTGTAAGTGATCACATAGGGATAACCCATGAGTTGGATAACCCATTGCAGGTGTGTTGGGGAGGAGACCCATTGTTCCAGAAAATTTTCCAGACTCGGGAGATCAGTCTTGATGCAGAAATAATTCCCTAATAAGGATGGCTGCCACTTCTGTACTGCATGCAAAATAGCCATCATTGCCTGCTGAGAGGTAGATGGGGCTACATTCTTACCGGAAAGGTCTCTTGAAGGCAGCAAGTGCAGTGGTTTAGCAAAGAGACCTGCATATTTATCCAAGGAAGTAGTGGAGATTGTTGATGGTTGCATCTGAATGGAATTGAGCTGAGCGATGACACCATGTGAATTCTTCTTAAGGATTTTTTCCAGGCGATGTGAACTGATGATGCAGCGAGACCCTGGTTGTAAGCCCATAAATTTGTGTTGTGCCCCATTGACTTTAAACTGCATCCAAATTTCAGCAAAATCCCATAAGATGGGGCGAAGTGTGCGTAACCATTGAACGCCCAAAACCACATCACATCCACCTAAGGACAAGGCAAACATGTCAGAGCATAGGTTATAATCTTCCATAGAGATACGCACATTGTGACACTTCCCCTTGCAAGGTAAGGTGCCCCCATTGGCAACCATGACTTCAAAGTTTGAGCAAGGATGGACAAAACAGTGAGCCTGTTTGGCAATCTGAGGGTCAATGAAGTTATGAGTGCTACCAGAATCAATGAGTATGGTAAGAGGGAGCTTCTTGAAGTATCCCCTGACCCGCATTGTTTGTGGGGTGGTGACGCCGATTACAGCATGGAGAGAGATCTCGGGTGGGTCGTCCTGAGATGGGGTGTCAACAGGTGGGTGTTGAATGTCGACCTGATCATCTACTGTATCTGTAGCTTCTTCACCAAGTTCTAAGGCAGGCGGAGAATCCACATCCAAGAGATAGAGCTTTTGTTGAACACATCTATGTCCCCAAGTGAATTTCTCATAACAATTATAGCAAAGCCCTTTTTCGCGGCGTGCCTGCATTTCTATTTCAGACAAATGCTTGATAGGAGTTGGTTGAGGAGCAGGCGTAATGGAAGGTCGTTGGGAACCCATATTTCTGAAGGGAACAAGGGTGGGTTTGGAGCATTGTTGAGCTGCAATCTTGTCCTCAGCCAGCTTAGCCAACCCTAGAACTTCCATCATTGTGTTGGGACAAAACATTTTGACCTCTGAGCGAATTTCATCCTTGAGACCACTTATAAAACAACTCCTGTAGAATTCATCAGACAATCCTTCTGTGTGATTGGCCAATTTCTCAAATTCTGTCTGATACTCTCTCACTGTGCCAATTTGGTGAAGTTTAGTGAGTGCTCCTGTGAAATCATCAAAAGCCCTAGGGCCAAATCGTGGCAAAATGAGTTGGCAAAAATCTGTCCAGTTTGGCTCGGGATGAGCTTTGATGTACCAACGGTACCATTGAAGGGCTTCCTGTTCTAAATGAAAGGATGCAAGTGGAACTTTCTGGACATCAAAAGGAAAATCAAGCTTCGGCCCATGAAAATTGTTGGAAGAAGAGAACCCGGTGGCTGCAAAAGATTCTGGTTGTCGGTTATTGTTCATGGCTGAATGCTGAAGATGGAGGCTGAGAAATTTTTCATCCAGATCTTGGAGTTTGGTTTGGATGGCTGCAAGTGCTTCCTCCATGGTGTTTGCTCATGCACGGGTGACAACCATAACCAGGTTTTTTATTTTTTATTTTTTATATCAGACTGGAGCGGCTACGGCTTGAAAGGGATCTGGAACAACGCCGAATGGATTGAAAATGTCTGAATCTGGAACGGCTTGCAAATGGATCTGAAATGGTGCAGCAGTGATCAACAATAGTTTAGCTGAAAGTAGATATGGACCCCAGGTATGTGCGGTTTTCTAACAGTTCAGGGGTTTCACTCGGCCACCAATGCTGTCTGACGGCTTGCGTATTGGGGCAGTACCCCTCACTCCACGGCTCAGGTAAAACTGATAACCGCTTTGCCACAAACGACAGCTCTTGGTTTACCTCACGGGTGGGAACTAGTCAATTAGGTAGGGGTCGTTTCCCTTTTCGCTGGCAGGTCCTCTCAATGGGCCAGCTACTTCGGGGTTCCTGTGGTACTCCTCACAATGAGTTTTAGGGCTTATGCCCAAGTACTTCCCACAGTTAAGCGGATAGGGATGATTCCCAAATCCGAACCTGCAACAGAAAAAATTTGGGCAGAAATTCCACCCAATGTTCAAAAACCGGATCTGTATTGCTCAGAATCGCTGTTATAGTATGTTTCCAGAACTAGAACAACCACTCTGCTTCTACCCATGAAAGCGGAATAGAAATCTGGGCACTCAGTCAAAAGATTTTCTTGCCGCAATTTCCGCGGCCGTCACCGAAATTCTGAAAAATTGCTGATTTTAAATCCGCGATATCTCCACTTTTAGAACTCCAAATGAGATGATTTTTTTTTTGAAACTGTGTATTTTTGAAAGAAGAATTCAGATATGCAATCGGTTTCTTCTGATTTTGTGCAGAAAGTTTCAGAAATTGATCTGAAAGTCGCCGCCCAAAAAAAGAAAAAAATTTTCCCACTTGTGCCAAGGAAAGTGCTCTGATACTAGATGTGATGTACCTGCAATAATTAATTAATGCAAATACACGAGATATCAGAAATAATAGAACATAATTGCTTTTATATTGATCACGGGCCACTTCGAGGGGGCAACCTCCTTTGAGCAAGCTCAATACAATTAACTTCACGGTGCCTTCAATGACCTCAACACACACTTATATACTAAGTCTATGCCCAATACTATGAGTCAAAACCATGGGACATATAATACTACTGGACGACTTACAAAGCATATGCGTCCAATACTATGGGTCAATACTATGGGCCAATATAAACTATGGATCAACAAATACTACGGGACGACTTACAAAGCATATGCGTCCAACAACAATATACTAACATAGTAAAGAGAAGGGTTGACATAGGTTCCTAACAGACAAATTGAGCATAGTTACCATTGTAAAATACATGTCAGATATCTGACCACTATGGTTAGATATCCAACAGTGGTTGTTGGATATCCGACGGACACCCGCGCGGGCATTCACTAGTATAAAATGAGAGATAAGTGACAAAAAAAAAGACCAAAATCCACATATAAATGACCACTTTTGAGTTGGTGACCACTGGTACCAAATTAGCGGTCATATATCATGTGACCAAAAATGTGGTCATATTTAGCTTGGTCATTTATAGCTTATCTTGTGGTCATATATTTGGTCGTATATTTGGTCATTAATTTGGTCATTAATTGTCACAATTAATGACCAAATTTATGACCACATTTTTTGTCACGTGATAAATGATCGCTAATTTGCTACGAGCAATCGCCAATTCAAAAGTGGTCATTTATATGTATATTTTGGTAATTTTTGGTCACTTATCTCTCATGTTGTATTGGTGGTCATTTATATGCAAAGTTTGGTCATTTTTTGAGTCATTTATCTCTTTTTAGTGGTTTCAAAATATAAATAAAGCACGAAGGAATCGAACCACCAACCTCCTGCCTATAAGGCAGGTGCTCTACCATTGAGCTAGCACCCTTAAATAGAATTACTTATGGATTAATAGTAACTCTATCAAGAACATAAGCCCTATTTGGCGAGAAATCAAATTCTGAGCCATGTAATATATGTTGAATTTCATTGGCTGGACCCTTGAATTTTATTGTGTAATCTTTATTATGTGATTGATGTTACTTTGCATAGAGTTCTTTGAATTTATGACAGCCACAATAAAATCACAATGGATTACTAAACACATGACATATTAATCAAATAAATATGTTATGGTCCATGTTGGTGAATCATGTTGGCCATAGGCTTAACCATTATGGATCAACATTGGAACTAACAGATCCATTATTCCTAAACTGTCCACCTGAAGGATAAGTTCAAGTGATTACATGAAGGTTACTGTTCCAGATGCTACATGAAGGCTATTGTAGCAAGATTATGCATGTTCAGAAAAGGAAGAGTGAAAAGCTACAGTCTAATGCTTTGCATTGTAGCCTGAGATACCAAAATATATCATATAAGAAAGCTTGCAATAGAGACTCAAATCTTAATAAGCAATACCTATTATTAAACTGGACAAATCCACATCGTTTTCCCACTGGTATTTTGACATTCCCAAGTTCTCCAAACTAGCCAAATACTTGTCTCATCATGTCATCCATCACAGTGGGGTCTAAGCCACCAACAAATATCTGCACCCAAAACACATAGAATAAGCATATAAAAAACAGATTGTTTGAAGAAATGAGAGCATGCAAAAAGGAAAAAAAAAATAGAAGCACGCACAATTGTATTATTTGGATCATTATTTGAGGCAACTATTGGAGGAGGAGGAACTTCCACTACTGCAAACAAATCACTTGTAAGCAATATAGAAGATAAAGAAGTTGACTAATGAGTCACTATTGCTTCCAAAATGGTGCTAGCGATCCATTTAGTTATAGTTGAGAGACCTGACTGGATAGCCATACACTTTATAGTCGCATCGCTATCAATATCATATTCTGGGAGTCCATAGAACCATTTTTTGACGTAGCTCACATATTCCATGCTAATCCTGCAGGTTGCCAACATGCACCAATATCTCCACCCTCCGTATTTGAACGTCCTATTGCAGGAAACACAAGTGTATAGTTTACCCAGCAATTTCAATTTCAACCAGCAATTATGAACCAAGTGCATTGCATCTATCGATCCAACCATAGTCAATGCCATCGCATTCCCAGAATCACATTTTTCTATCGATCTATTCAGGCTGCATGCTTTGGGTAGATGCACCGAACTTGAAAACCATGGTTTCAACCATCCCAGAAGCATAGGTTAGTTCAGTACAAATTGCATAAGATCCGATGGATGCGAGAAGGATAAACATCATGTTCAACATGGAAGTCCTATGAAAGACTGGTGCGTCAAAGAAAATGCAAGGTTAAGTTTTGCCCTTCAAAAGAAGTTGAAAACAGACTTTTAGTTCTACGACCAACTGTATATGTGGGACTGTGTGTTTTATTTTAGGAATATGTGTTGCATCTAGAGGGTCTTGAAAAATTTTAGAGGGTCCTGAAGAGTTTAAGAATCAACCTGAGTAGTTCAAACATATATATAGTAATATGACTATCTCATTGCATGAAAAACTAGTTATGTCTGTGATAATTCCACATTAGCAACAATTGTAAGGAAATGATCGTTAGTAAAGAAATACTTGCACCGAGCCTTAGCCAAAAGTGATCAGTCTCCAAGTTGATGTGATAGTATTCTTCTATTGACATGAATACATTCCAGCAGTATGTGATAGTATTCTACTAACACCATTTAGAAGTGCCCAAGATTCTGGAAGGACATGCATGTGTGTCCCTTCCTTGCCGGTTTGACCTAGGTTCAATTCTACTACTTAATCCTCTCGTTACAATCGAGTTACAAGAGCCTAATTCACCAAGGAAAGCCTTAGGACTACTACATTTTCCATGAGCTTAATTTATCTTCTAGTCAAATTTTACGATGTATGTTTATATTTAACGTTTGGCTCTTTGGTCGAGCTTATTACATAGAGAAAGAAAAATTGAAAATCAAACCCTAAATCATAATTACATAGAGAAAAGGAAAAATGGAATACTCACCTTATTGAGAAAAGGATTTAGGAAAAAAACAATAGACTTTAAGAATACTCACCAGCTAGAAGTGTGTCTTTACTATTGAATGCAATGCACTTGCCGATGCCATGATCCAGGAACTCCTCTACAACTTCAGGTAAGTCTACAATTTCAATGGGTGATCTGTGTGCCCTATATAGTTAAGTTCTTTAGGGAGACTCAGACAGAAGGGATGAAATCTTATATAACATTTTTCATATTCAAAACACAACCTCTCAATACTTTGTCATAGGCATGACATTAATGTCTTAGGGTTGTTTTGGGATGAAATTTTAGGCAACATCTAGAATGAAATGGATTTTTATAGATACGAGGAAGTTTGGCGCAGATCACGTGCAAAGTGAAACTATCACAAGATGTGGATTCGATATCATTGCATTTGTAACTGACCTGGTTTCAGTTTTCTTTGCATCCGCTGCATGTGTATACCAGCAAGGTCTTCAAGAGTTAGAGCACATGATCATGGCAGGCGAACAACAATTCTGTGAGCTCTCCCTCTACACCTCCCTCTTCTTCATGATATCCCTTGCCTAGAATTCTATCTATTTTCTTCATGATCTCCCTTAATTTGATTTGAATCTATTCTCTTCGTGATGTTCTCCCTTCGTTGGATTTATTTTTCTCTCTACCATGGAGGAAGCAAAGGAACTTGTTGGAAGCGAAGGAACTTGTAGATACCACTGAATACAATGCTAGTACTTGTTGTTCCGTTTCTCTTCTTCTCTCTTGCTTTCAACACTTACAAGTATAACTCGAACTTGGTCACCTTGCACCTCTGTCCTTGAACCCTATCGTCTCCCACCTCTATATTTATCTCTTTCTTTAAGCTATGAATACAGAGAGAAAAATGTAAATCACTGGCCACAAATCTAGGTAATCATTAACTAAATTAACAGAAATCCTACCTAGAAGATCAACCTTTAAGATGTGAAGTTTCCTTCTAGTCAAGGTCTCCCACCTCTCTCTTTAACTCCTCTTTCTTTAACCGGGGAAAGAGGTTAGTAAGGAACACAAATTAATCCCTAACACTAGATAACTCAAATTAATTCATCGGCCCCATAGAACCGAAAATTGCTACTATGCTATAATCCAGGAACCACCTGGCCCATCTCAGAACCCATCTCACCAAGGGGGCATAGGCACAGCTAGCCTCCTACCCTAATCCCACACCTGCTGCAGCATTAATGTTTCTATGTTTCTAATCAGGCATTGCGGCATTAATGTTTCTCAGCGTTCCTGATCAGGTAGTACATAATGTCTTGATGTATATGTAACTTCGAAATGTATTTCATCTATGTATTTCATATATATTTATTGTACCCTTATTAGAGATGTGTTATTCCTCTGTAAGGAAGTGTCGTCATGTGGATTGACAAGTGTCGCAAGTGTGTGTACTTGCCGATGGGTTATTAGACCACCATGTGGGGTCGGCCCTGAATTATATATATTATAATGTGGATGTACCTAGCTAGACAAGTCGGCCCCATAAGGTCACTGGGCAAACATATTAGTATAAATAGAGATCAGTTGATCTCTATTTAGATCACTCGGAAAAGTAACTCACTCTCACTCAGAAAGTGGCGCACTAGTGAGGAGGAGGATCATCTGCTACTAGGAGACTATCTCAGTGTATTTTGGTTGTACTTTGGTTGAGCCATTGCTCTTTCTATCTCTGAGGAAGTTGTGGGGTTTTTCACCTTAGGGTTTTCCCCACGGAAACTCTGTGTCTCTTGTCTCTCATGCTTTTGATTCTTGTGATGCTTGTCATGCTTATTGTGATTGTCATTCATTGATATATTGTATATGTTATTCTCTCAGCAAAGATCCTAGAGTATTGTGAATTAATGCTCAAAATTTAACATGGTATCAGAGCTAACCTAAGAAGAAGACATTTTGCAGTGACGAAAACTTGAGTTTCTTGTTTATTGGGTTTCTCTCCACAGATTTTGGAAAAACAATATAGTAGATTGACTCTAATCATTAAGGCGCATCTATCTATCCAATCAGAATTCAATTCCGAGAATTTTCAGATTTGGCCCTAAAAATTAGGGTTTCCATAAAAATAGGAATTTCTGGAATCTGAAGACACAACTGGAAGCTCCTTGCAAAAATCGAAGTTTATAGCTTTGGATCGAGATTTTTGGCTGGGTAGATCTCTGGGAAACTCAAACCCTAATTCAAGGCTCTCCTGAGTGAACCCGGGAGGACAAAAAGGCAAATCTGAAGGGTAAAGCTTTGCTGATCTCAAATTCTGAATACACCAGGCTGATCAGCTCATCAAGGCACATCTTTCTATCGTTTCAGAAAATTGAAATTCACATTTTGAAGTTTTAAGGTTTTTTCGACAAACCCTAATCCAGGACCATATCCAGTTTTCAGCATTTCAAGTGGTAAGATCTAATCTTTTCTATTTCCATTTGAAGTACTCTTTAAGATGTCTCACCACACCAAGTTTGAGGATAAGCTTGAAGGAGCTGATAACTTCCGAGCTTGGAAGTATAGGATTGGGTTAATCCTGGAAGAGAATGAGTTGGACTCATATGTGAAAGAAGACATCCCTATCCCAAAGGATGAAGAGGCCAAGGTATTGCATAAGAAGAACTTGGTCAAGGAAAAGAGAACCATTGCTGATTCCATTAAAGATCATCTCATACCCCATGTGTCCTCTCTAAAGACACCCAAGGAGATGTTTGACTCTTTGACCAAGCTATTTGAAGGGAAGAACATAAATCGGAAGATGACCCTGTGGAACTAATTGAAAGGAGTAAAGTTTCAGAATGGAGAAACCATTCAATCTTATTTTTCAAGGGTCTCCCAGATCAAAGAACAACTAGAAGCAGTGGATGAAATGGTGGAGAATGGTGAAGTGGTGATGACCACTCTAAATGGCCTACCTAGGTCATGGGATTCGTTCATTCAAGGAATTTATGCAAGGAAGAAGTTGATCTCCTTCAACAGATTGTGGGAAGAATGCTCTCAAGAAGAAGCTTGACTTATAGCTCGTGAGGAAAAGATGGGAGGTGAATATCAAGCTCTTGCAGCTCACACCAAAAGAAGCAAGCCCAAGAAGGAGCACTCTCGCCACAAGAGATCCTATCAAAAGAATAAGAAGGATCTAAGATGCTTCACATGCAATGAGAAGGGTGACTTTGCTTCAGATTGTCCCAAGAAAAAAAGGGATAATAACAACAACTCCAGCAAGAAGAAGAAGGGCAGCAAAAGAAAGTTTCATGCTCATACTGCCGAAGATAATAAACCTCCAAGGAAGAAGGCTAGGGCAGAAAGTGATGATAGTGATGTTGACTCATCAAGTGAAGAAGAGTATGTTCTAATCTCTGCTCTCACAGGTACCATATCCCATGGTTTTAATGATTGGTTGATTGATAGTGGAGCTTCCAAACACATGACTGGGTTTAAGGAATCTTTTGTGAATCTATCTGAACATGAATCACCCCATAAGGTGAAACTTGGGGATGATTATCAATACCCAATCAAAGGAAGTGGTGAAGCCTCCTACAACCTAGATTCTGGAAAATCTTTGAAGATGAAAGAAGTCCTTTATGTACCTGGGCTCAAGAAGAACTTACTCTCCATCTTTGCATTGGATGCAAAAGGTATGAGGGTTGCATTTGTGGATGGTCAAGTCCTAATGTGGCCAAAGGGTAAAACAATCAATTATGCAGTAGTGATTGGAGAGCAAGAGGGAGGTTTGTATAAATTGAAGGGTCAACTTGAACATGCCATGATCCATGAATCCATGGAACCAAGTGAACTTTGGCATAGAAGAATTGCTCATATGCACTATAGGGCACTTCCAATTGCAAGCAAGGCTGTAGAAGGTCTTCCTGAAATCAAGACCAAACATGAAGGTGTTTGCAAAGGATGTGGAAAAGGTAAGAACATTAAGAAGGCTTTCCCAAGCAGTGAAAGCAAGGCCAAAGATATCCTGGAAATCATCCACTCATATGTATGTGGTCCTATGTCATCCAGTTCTCTTAGTGGGTATGTTTACTATGTCTCATTCATTGATGACTTCTCCAGGAAGACTTGGGTATACTTCTTGAAGAACAAAGATGAAGTGTTTGATAAGTTCAAGGAATTCAAAACCTTGATGGAGAATCAAACTGACAAGAAGATCAAAACATTCAGATCCGACAATGGTGGAGAATTCACCTCAAGTGACTTCAAGAAGCTTTGTAGTGATTCAGGGATTAAGAGGGAGTTGACTGCTCCTTATAATCCTCAACATAATGGAGCTGCAGAAATGAAGAACAGAACTATCATGGAAGTAGCAAGGGCAATGTTGCATGACCAGGATCTACCTATGCATCTATGGGCAGAAGCAGCTAGAACAGTTGTATATGTGCAAAACAGAACACCCCACAAGATATTGGACAACAAGACACCAGAAGAGGTCTTTTCTGGTAAGAAACCTGAAGTCAACCATCTCAGAATATTTGGTTGTCTAGTATACACTCATGTCCCAAAGGAAAAGAGGACTAAATTAGATCCTTCAGGAAAGAAGGGTATCTTTGTGGGTTATAGTTAAAGCTCAAAGGCTTACAGAATATACTTTCCAGGGTTCAAGAAGATTGATGTCAGCAGGGATGTAACATTTGATGAAAACTCAACATTCATCAAATCAAGGAAGGAACCTATCGAAGTTTATGAAGAACCTAAGGAAACTAGATTTCAAGACACTACCATGCATGAAGCAGTTCCAGAAGCTATTCGTGATTTTGAAGATCCACAAGAACCTGTAGATCCACCCCGTGAGGATAACCCTCACAAGAGGAAACCTGCATGGGCTAGAGAGCTCATTCAAGATGCAGAGAGATTTGGCATTCCAGAAGAAGAACACAGAGCAAAGAAGAGAACCAGATCACATACCAGCTATGTTGCTTTACTCTGTGACATTATGAACAAAGAGCCTTCCAGTTATGAAGAAGCAGCAGAAAAGAAAGAATGGAAGGATGCCATGGTTGAGGAATACCAATCAATAATGAATAATGATGTTTGGGATGTTGTCCCAAGACCTAAAGAGAAGTCTATTGTGACTTCCAAATGGATCTTCAAAATCAAGCATGCTGCAGATGGCAGTGTAGAGAAATACAAGGCAAGATTCGTAGCTCGTGGCTTCTCTCAGAAAGAGGGAATAGATTATGAAGAAACTTTTGCACCTGTAGCCAGGTATACTTCCATCAGAACAATACTTGCCCTGGCTGCAGCAATGAAATGGAAAATACACCAGATGGATGTCAAGACTGCTTTCTTGAATGGTGTAGTTGAAGAGGAAGTATATGTGGAGCAGCCACTCAGTTTTGAAATACATGAAAGGGAGTCATATGTATGCAGATTGAAGAAATCCTTGTATGGCTTGAAACAAGCTCCCAGAACTTAGTATGGTAGGATGGACAGTTTCCTATCTAGTTTGGGATTTACCAAGAGTAAAGCAGATTTCAACCTTTAATACAAGGTTGAGGAAGGGAATCCTGTGATTCTACTCCTGTATGTGGATGACTTATTTGTAACAGGAGATGACAGACTGATTGCAGATACTAAGAGGAAGCTTGCTGCTGAATTCGATATGAAAGATTTGGGAATGATGCACTATTTCCTAGGTATGGTAGAGTGCAGGTGGGATCTTCCTTGGTCAAGGGAAGTACACAGTAGATATCCTGAAGAGATTTGGGATGATGGATTGCAAGGACATGGCCACACCTATGGCATCGAATCTGAAGCTTCTATGTGATGCTTCATCTGATCCGGTTGATGTCTCTATGTATCGTCAGATGATTGGGTCCTTGATGTACCTGACGAACACGAGACCAGACATTCGCTTTGCTGTGAACACATTGAGTCAGTTCCTGACAGATCCGAGGAGTGTTCACCTGGTTGCTGTAAAGCATGTTCTGAGGTACCTAAAGGGTACAATGGATTATGGGATCAAGTATGAAGCGAATAAAAAGTTTAACCTGCAGGGTTATGTTGATTCAGATTGGGCTGGCAGTGTTGCAGATAGGAAGTGCACATCTGGATGTTGCTTCAGTATGGGATCAGGTGTGATCTCTTGGCTTAGCAGGAAGCAGTCCTGCATAGCACTGAGTACAGCTGAGGCAGAGTATGTTGCAGCCTGTTCAGCTAGTTGTGAGGCAGTATGGCTACGGAAGCTGCTGTCTGAGTTATTTGATCTCCCGTTGGATGCTACTAGTATCTTTTGTGATAACCAGAGTTGTGTGAAGCTGTCTGAGAAGTGTTTCATGACAGGTCGAAACACATAGAGATCAAATATCACTATATCAGGGATATGGTGTAGAGAGGAGCTATGAAGCTCCTGTATGTTGCGACGGACGAGCAGATTGCAGATGTGCTGACGAAGCCACTAGCCAGGGTGAAGTTCAAGTGCTTCAGGGAGAGGCTTGGTGTTCTTCAGATCGAGGACACTTCGAGGAAGAAGTGATGGACACATTTGCTGAAGCCATTCCAAGCATGTTGGAAGGAGGATCCTTCACATGGCTGTGGATGTAAGCGCTGGATGATGAACATCAGGATGATGTTCTGGTTTCTGCTATGTATGATCAGTTGGATCATTTTTATATGTATGCATCATGTTGGATGCTGGATATGATCAGTTGGATCATTTATATGTATATGTATGTACGCATCATGTTGGATGCTGGATATGATCAGTTGGATCATTTATATATGTATGTACGCATCATGTTGGATGTTGGATATGATCAGTTGGATCATTTGTATGTATTTTGTATATGCATCATGTTGGATGCTTGGACCATGTATCTGTATATGTATCAGGTGGATACATTGTATGATCAGGTGGATCATGTATGGTGATATGTATCATGTATTTGTATTTGTATCAAGTGGATACATTGTATGATCAGGTGGATCATGTATGATGATATGTATCAGGTAGATACTTGGTATGCATCAGGTAGATGCATTATATGATCAGGATGATCGTGGATTATGAGCTTCAGGATGTTTCTCCAGATGACATGCAGCAGGATGTTGCAGTGATGATGATTAGGATGATCATGTGTACATCAGGATGATGTATGGTGAGTATTAGGTTGATACTCTATGGCCGTGGATTAGGTTGTGCAAATGAGCATATAATTTGGCCCTGGGAGATTTGTAGATAGTCTTTCGAGGTTTTGCCTATGGCATGTAATTCGTACCCTGGGATATCTGGCAAATGCTCTTTCGAGGTTTTTCTTTGGGAGGACATATAATTTGACCCTAGGAGATCTGCAGATAGTCTTTCGAGGTTTTACCTATGGCATGTAATTCGTGCCTTGGGATATCTGGCAGATGCTCTTTCGAGGTTTTGTCCTATGGCATATAATCTGTCCCTGGGAGATCTGATAGGTTGGGCTGTGTGCCCGTAATAAGTCCTGGGATGCTCTTGCGAGGTTTTGCCATGAACACATATAATCTGTCCCTGGGAGATCCTATAGGTAGAGCTGCGTGTTCGTAACAGCCTGGGATGCTCTTGCAAGGTTTTGTGGTGACCACATATAATCTATCCCTAGGAGATTCTATAGGTAGAGCTGCGTTCTCGTAATAGCCTGGGATGCTCTTGCGAGGTTTTGTGGTGAGGTCACATATAATATGGCCCTGGGAGATTCTATAGGTAGAGCCGTGTGCTCGTAATAGCCTGGGATGCTCTTTCGAGGTTTTGTGACGCACGTAATAAGTCCTGAGGATTCCACAGTATGGCCAGTGATGACGAAGACCTGCAGGTAGTGGGCCTACATCCAGTATGAAAAAGGACTAGCTCTGTAGAAATTCCTATGACGAGTAGAGTCAGAGATTGGTTGAGATAGCAGCAGCAGTGACGATGAGGATGACGATGCATCGATGATGATGATCCCGAGAAGAAGACTTGTCTAGCAGATTTGTGTCGAGAAATAACTTCCTATTTAAGAGGTAGTGTTGATGTATATGTAACTTCGGAATGTATTTCATCTATGTATTTCATATATATTTATTGTACCATTATTAGAGATGTGTTATTCCTCTATAAGGAAGTGTCATCATGTGGATTGACAAGTGTCGCAAGTGTGTGTACTTGCTGATGGGTTATTAGACCACCATGTGGGGTCAGTCCTTAATTATATATATTATAATGTGGATGTACCTAGCTAGACAAGTCGGCCACATAAGGTCACTGGGAAAACAGATTAGTATAAATAGAGATCAGTTGATCTCTATTTAGATTACTCAGAAAAGTAACTCACTCTCACTCAGAATGTGGCGCACTAGTGAGGAGGAGGATCATCTGCTACTAGGAGATTATCTCAGTGTATTTTGGTTGTACTTTGGTTGAGCCATTGCTCTCTCTATCTCTGAGGAAGTTGTGGCGTTTTTCACCTTAGGGTTTTCCGCACGGAAACTCTGTGTCTCTTGTCTCTCATGCTTTTGATTCTTGTGATGCTTGTCATGCTTATTGTGATTGTCATGCATTGATATACTGTATATGTTATTGTCTCAGCAAAGATCCTACAGTATTGTGAATTAATGCTCAAAATTTAACAGAATGTACACCTAATGAAGTTCATGGAGCTCCATCATTTGAGTTGGAATTGCATATTATTAATGAATTTCCTGCTGACACTGGGGCTACTATAGCTTACAGTCTTCCTATGGGTGCTGAACCTACTATTAGAAATGAAGAATTAGCGTCTGTAGATGTTGATGTTGAAAAAAGTGCATTGGTTGATGTTCAACTAGTTGATGTCAGGGATTATGATTACATACAGGCTATTGGGGAGTCTCTAGTTCAAGACAGTCAATCTACAAAAATTATTGACATATCAAACAAAGAAGCTGAAAGAATGTCTAGTAAAGATGGATCCATTGTTATTGTGGAGAATTCGTCTGTTGATGTTGCAAAGACAAGCAACCGTTTAAGGTCTATCAATACTAGCTCTATCTCCAGTGTTGTTTCTGAGACAAGTTTAAGTTCCATTGTTGCAAATCTGGTGAATGATAATCCACCCGAAAATACTGAATTCTTGTCCCAGGTGAATATATCTCCAATGTCTGTTAATGCAGAATATGTGGCCAATGGGATAACAGACACCCATGTGGTCTCTAGTTCTCCTATCGATGCTGTAGATGATGTGCTTGAGAGATTGGATAGATACGTTGGACATATTTTTGGGGATGATCCTTCTGCTGGAGCTGCACTGGATACTAGCATAAGGCATCCTGGTAATGATCCGAGCATGCTTGAAGGAAACAAAAACTGATTTTGAGTCTATCAAGGATGTTGATTTGTGAGTTGATGCTGGACATACCAAAATACTAAAAAGAAAAATTAAAATATATGAAAACTGAAATATTAATGAATGAAATCTTATACATAATAATGTGCCATCAATAGAAATTAGGATTCACAAATCATTTATCTTCGTTATATTTCTCTTTATATTTAGAAAATTCAATAGACATAGATCCAAGTATTAGGAATCTAGTTGTTCACCAGTAATGACAAATGAACATCACTCCTCAAGGCAATGCCCCAAAAGTCTCTACAGCCAGCAACTGCCTGAAGGAACTTTGGTCAAAAGGAGCATTGGAGCATCTCACTTTTTTATGGGCATTTCCTGTTGCATCCCGCAAAAGGGTTTTTTCTACTGGTGTTTGTTCTAATTAATAGTCAAATGACTACCTAATGTCCCAAATAAAACAAAACCGGTGCATAAGTTTTTATATCGAATTTGGGAAAGAACAAGAGTTTTGCGTCAGATGAGTGTTAAAACCCCTAAAACTGTAAAATAAAGAAAACCAGAAAAAAATGAAACCCTAAAAACCAAAGCAAATAGAACAAGGGCCTCTATTAAAAATATAAAAGAAATAGAGTTACGGTCCCAGCCCGACCTTCGCAAACGCAAAATAAAATATATGTATATTTGGAGGCCCACAAATAATGAAATTCAGGACGACAACATGGTCTCTATTGCAAAGACAGCCAAAAAACGATGCAGGCAGAAAGGAAAAAAAACAACTAACATAAAATTCACAAGCAAATGAACATACTGGTGTACTTCTACCAGTTTTTACTTGCATAATGCCGATAACCTGTTCAAAAACCTTGTAGTGTGGATGATGAAAAAATGGTCACCTATAACCCATTTCAATCCTCCGCTTCAAATAATAGATTGTTTGGAAATCAGTCCCCTTTGAGACCCACCTGTGAAATGTATCAAATGTAAAGTAGGTCACCTGTTTAGATTAGGATTACAGTATCTTTGAGCTAACAGATATGGAGACTAAATGCGGGGATGAAGAAAGATTGGTAACGTACCAGGTAAATTGTCCTCTTCTCAAGACATGGGTATCCATGATTCGTCCTCCTCGTCAGGCCCTATTGTTGTATTGTACCGATTCTCCATCATTTCCTCCTTAAGTTTTTGCGTCTGGATCATTCAGCTCCAGCAAACCGTTGCGGTGAAACAATGAATTGGATTTGGGCTGCCGTTTGTAAATATCAATTACTTAGGACTGCCATAATGCAAAATTTTATCATCCTAGTTTTTTTTTGTATAGATCAGCAATTAGATAGATATCTGCATGATCAGATATATATCTGTGTATTGAGACCATTAAACCATGAATTCAAAGATTAAAGAAATCCCATAAATATAATGGAACCAAAGTGATAAGGGTAGGAATTGTTAAGCGCATGATTGTGTTGCAGTAGTTGAGCTAGGGTTTTGATCCCACCCCAAATATTGTTGAAAAAATTGATGATTAATAGATGATCTGAAGCAAAATCAAGAAGCTTATCACATAGAGATCCTTGCAACCATACGGAGAACTTTGCTTCCGATTCCCAATTGGTGGAGATCACATGGAGATCCTTGCAACCATATGGAGAACTTTGTTTTCTCTCAGCAATTCATGGAAATGAGATCTATTGGAAGCCCTATTTTCTTTTATTTTCCCTCTCAATCTATTTTCTAATTTACCGCTCATTCACTTTTCATTTTTTTTGAGTTTCTCTCTATTTTTTTGGTTTATATTCTTCTTTTTCTTAATTTGTTAATACTACTTGCTTCATATATTAATTATATAAATATATATAATATAATAACTATACAATATATTAGTATTATATATGGGTGAAAAGATACAGGGAAAAAGTTTTTTTGATAATTTATTTATTTTATACGTGAAAGGAGAAGGGGTTAGCTCATATTTGGGGGTATTATTATTATTATTATTATTCAAGGAGATGGGGGTATTATTATTATTATTTTGATCCAAAATATGATCATGCAAATGGGGTTACAATGGCGTATTTAAATGAACCATAGTCGTTGTGGCCTTTGTGGCGTGGAATTATAGTGGTGAGATTTTCATCAATAGAAGAAAATAAGAGTGATCGACTGTGTCAATGGAATCCAGGTTGACCATTACCCTAAAATATGTGAAGAACCTGCAATAATTAATTAATGTAAATACATGAGATATCAGAAATAACAGAACTCAGAATCACTTTTATATTGATCACAGACCACTTTGAGGGGGAAACCTCCTTTGAGCAAGCTCAATACAATTAACTTCACGGTGCCTTCATAGGCCTCAACACACACTTATATACTAAGTCTAGGTGCCAATACTATGAGCCAAAACCATGGGCCAATACAAACTATGGATCAACAAAACTATGGGTGACTTACAAAGCATATGCGCCAACAACAATAACACAAACTATGGATCAACAAATACTACGGGATGACTTACAAAGCATATGCGTCCAACAACAATATACTAACAAAGTAAAGACATGGGTTCCTAACATCCCCTCTCCCTTAGAAAAAGCTTTGTCCTCAAAGCTTTAGATGTGGAAATTGATGCAAAATTTGAAGGAGTGGGTCCCCTGTAGCATCCTCGGGTTGCATTCTGGGCCACTGGCGCCTTTTGAGTTTCAGGGAGGATTGCGTGGAAGGATGTAGACGAAGAAGAACCATATCAGCGACATGAAAAGTGCAGGTAGAATGGTGCTGATCGACTTGTTGTTTCAATCAAATTCTTGCCATGTGAAGATTGTCCTCTAGAATGAGAAGAAGCTTATCGCGGTTTCGAAGAATTGAGTCAATTTCCTGAACTGGGGAGCTGCTGACGGTGTATGGAAGAAGAACTAGTAGTGCCTATCCAGAGACTGCTTCATATGGTGTCCTTTTAGATGTGGTACTATACCACTGGAGCGTTTCTAGGAAATCCATAGAAATAGTTGTCCAAATCTGTGTAGGGATGGGCAAGGGTTCGAGCAGTCTCGAAAGGAGTGTCATTTCACCCTTGTTGACTTGGAAAGTATCACAGTCAACCACCATCCGTTGAATTATCATTTTCAGTCCCTGCCAAAAGAAGTTACATTTTTCCTGGTCATATGTTTTGAGGAACCCAGAGTGCCCTGCTGATGAAGAAGCATGGAGTTCATAGAAGAGATAGCCCTGTTGAACAGATTGCAACCAATTTGGAACAAGTAGAGAAATAGCTGCAAGAGAAACTGGGTCATCAAATGTGCGAGAAGGAGCAACATCCACTATATTGTCCTTACCCTTCTAGTAAGTGGTCGCATAGTCATAACCCATGAGTTGGATAACCCATTTCAGGTGTGCTGGGGAGGAGACCCGTTGTTCCAGGAAATTTTCTAGACTCTGGAGATCAGTCTTGATGCATAAATAATTCCCCAATAGGGATGGCTGCCACTTCTGTACTACATGCCAAATAGCCATCATGTCCGACTGAGATGTAGATGCGGCTAAATGCTTACCGAAAAGGTCTCATGAAGGCGACAAGCCCACTGGTGCAACAAAGACACCTACATATCTATCCAAGGAAGTAGTGGAGACCGTTGGTGGGTGTATCTGAAGGGAATAGAGCTGAGCAATGAAACCATGTGAATTTTTCTCAAGGATCTTTTCCAGGCGATGTGAACTGATGATGCGGAGAGACCCTAGTTGTAAGACCAGAAATTTGTGTTGTGTCCCATTGACTGAAAACTGCATCCAAGGTTCAGCAAAATCCCATAAGATGGGGCCAAGTGTGCATAACCATTGAACGCCCAAAACCACATCACATCCGCCTAAGGACAAGGCAAACATGTCAGAGCGCAGGTTATAATCTTCCATAGAGATACGCACATTGTGACACTTCCCCTTGCAAGGTAAGGTGCCCCCATTGGCAACCATGACTTCAAAGTTGGAGCAAGGATGGAAAAAAAATCAGCTTGTTTCGAAATCCGAGGGTCAATGAAGTTATGAGTGCTACCAGAATCAATGAGTATGGTAAGAGGGAGCTGCTTGAAGTATCCCCTGACCCGCATTGTTTGTGGGGTGGTGACGTCTGTTATAGCATGGAGAGAGATCTCGAGTGGGTCGTCTGGAGATGGGGGTGTCAACAGGCGGGTGTTGAATGTCGACCTGATCATCGACTGTATCTGGGGCTTTTTCACCAATTTCAGAGGCAGGCGGAGAATCTACATCCAAGAGATAGAGATTTTGTTGAACACATCTATGTCCCCGAGTGAATTTCTCATCACAATTATAACAATTCCCTTTTTCTCGGCATGCCTACATCTCTGTTTCGGACAAATGCTTGATAGGAGTTGGTCGAGGAGCAGGCGTGATGGGAGGTCGTTGGGAACCCATATTTCTGAAGGGAACAAAGGTGGGTTTGGAGTGTTTTTGAGCTGCGATATTGCCATCTACCAACTTAGCCAACCCTAGGACTTCCATCATTGTGTTGGGACAGAACATTTTGACCTCCGAGCGGATTTCATCCTTGAGACCACTGATAAAACAACTCCTGTAGAATTCATCAGACAATCCTTCTGCGTGATTGGCCAGTTTCTCAAATTCTGTCTGATACTCTCTCATGGTGCCAATTTGGTGAAGTTTAGTGAGTGCTCCTGTGAAGTCATCAAAAGCACTAGGACCAAATCGTGGCAAAAGGAATTGGCAAAAATCTGTCCAGTTTGGCTCGGGATGAGCTTTGATGTACCAACTGTACCATTGAAGGGCTTCCTGTTCCAAATGAAAGGATGCAAGTGGAACTTTCTGGATGTCAAAAGTATTATGTAGAATGAAATATTGTTCTGATCATTATATCCATCTAGTCAGATCAGTACCATTGAAGCGAGAAAAATCAAGCTTCGGCCCATGAAAATTGCTGGAAGAAGAGAAACCGGTGGCTGCAAAAGATTCCGGCTGTCGGTTATTGTTCATGGCTGAATGCTGAAGATGGAGGCTGAGAAATTTTTCATCCAGATCTTTAAGTTTGGTTTGGATGGCTGCAAGTGCTTACTCCATTGTGTGTGCTCCTGCACGGGTGACAACCATAACCAATGTTTTTTTTTTTTTAGGTGGAATGGGTAGAAAAACACAAACAGAAGCTGATTTAGTAAAGGGAAATTTGGATTGGGGAAACAATCTGATGGGTAATTGGGGTTTGACTAGATTTTGGACACTATTGAAAGGACAAGAAAGCAAAAAAGGGGGATTTCAAAAGCGGGGTGATAGAATGAGAAAATTTGGCAAAGAGGGACAAAGAAGCAGAATTAGAAAAGGAACTCTGTGGTAAAATTTGAAGGTGATCGGTTGAAAATCGAAGAAGTTATGGAAAACCCTAAAAATAGACAAATGTGAGATTTTGGGTGTTGGGAAGTGGAATTGGGATAGGGTCCTCAGGAATGAAATATGCAGAATGCGATTGCAGGGGTGTCAGAGAAGTTTCAAGGGAAACGGAGTTAAAACAAGGGAGATATGGAATAGCTATCATAATAGATTTGGAACGGCTTTAAGAATGGATCTGAAATGACTAGATATGAAACGGCTCGGAATGGATCTGAAACAGCACGGAAGTGATCGGCAATAGTTCAGCTGAAAATAGATATGGACCCCAGGTATGTTCAGCTTCCTAACAGTTTAGGTGTTTCACTCGGCCACTAATGTTGTCTGACGACTTGCATATTGGGGCAGTACCCCTCACTCCATGGCTCAGGTAAAACTGATAACCGCTTTGCCACAAACGACAACTCTTGGTTTACCTCATGGGTGGGAACTAGTCAATTAGATAGGGGTTGTTGCCCTTTTCACTGGCAGGTCCTCTCAATGGGCCAACTACTTTGGGGTTCCTATGGTACTCCTCACAATGAGTTTTAGGGCTTATGCCCAAGTACTTCCCATAGTTAAGCGGATAGGGATTATTCCCAAATCCAAAGCTGCGATAGATGTGAAAAAAAATTTGACAGAAATTTCACCCAGTGAGCCCAAGAAAGTGCTCTAATACCAGATGTGAAGAACCTGCAATAATTAATTAATGCAAATACACAAGATATCATAAATAATAGAACTCATAATCACTTTTATATTGATCACAGGCCACTTTGAGGGGGAAACCTCCTTTAAGCAAGCTCAATACAATTAACTTCACGGTGCCTTCATAGGCCTCAACACACACTTATATACTAAGTCTAGGTGCCAATTCTATGAGTCAAAACCATGGGCCAATACAAACTATGGATTAACAAAACTATGGGCGACTTACAAAGCATATGCGCCAACAACAATAACATAAACTATGGATCAACAAATACTACGGGACTACTTACAAAGCATATGCGTCCAACAACAATATACTAACAAAGTAAAGACATGGGTTCCTAACAAAATATTCCGCTTTTGAAAGAAATGCAAATGCAAATTTTCTAAAATCAAATTTATAGATGTCTAAGTATGGTCAAATCCTTAACCAAAGGGCTAAATCTCGGGTATTTGGAACATTAATAACTATCATTAGTTGTGCCATTTCAATAGTCTTGTAAGATAATAGATTTTCTAAGGGCCATAACGCCAACTTGACCATTTATGGGACTTGGTTTTTGGCAAGGCATTGAGTCTCTAGTTTAGTTGTTGGGATAAGACGTCAACTTAACTTACGATCTTGGTGGGATTAGAACCCTACTCATTATCATTTGGTTAGTTGATTTTATAAATCATGTTGATGTGAGATAAAAGGAGAAATTGGGGTTTGATAAGGTCGGAAGCTTTATTGGCATTAAAAAAATGTTGTTACAAAGAGATTAGTTATTGTCATTGAATTTTTTTTCGGACCTCCTTGTCTATATAAAGATAAGGATACCTAGACACATCCCCCAAATAAGGGGGTGTCTTATATCAATTTAGTGTGATCACAATGGAGTAAATGTGTTCTATAGATATATTTTAAGAATCCTAAATTAGTATATCAAACCGCATCCTTAGTGATAATTTCCTTAGTAGTAATTAATTTACTAAATTTTAACATTGCAGTCGAGATGATAGAGATATGAGCTCCAGAGAGGGGTTCATTCGACTTACTAATGTTAGGGATTGATGCTCCCAATGCCAATTTCTTAGGAGAGCTTTTATAGAAAGGTTTTAGGTTTAAAATCACAACCATGAGATTTCAGATTTCAGATTTTATGGTGAACAATTTTTCAATAATCTTGAAGCTGAATATATATTTAATACCTGGTTCAATATTCGCTTCTTCAATGTTCATAATTCTTCTCCTCGATGGATGTGAAACATAACTAGCGAAAAGAAAAGAACAAAAGAAGCAATGGCACTTATATATACATATATTAATTATATAAATATATATAATAACTATACAATATATTAATATTATATATGGGTGAAAATATACAGGGAAAAGGCTTTTGATAATTTATTTATTTTATATGTGAAAGGATAAGGGGTCAGGTGCGATTATGGGGGTATTTTTATTATTATTATTATTATTCAAGGAGATGGGAACAAAGGGATTTTTACAAAAAGGGAGGAATTATTTTTTCTTCAAAATGGAGGATATTGGTTGTTTCTTTTAAGGGAGGGACCTAGGGGGACTTTACAGATTTTTGAACTCAGGTGCAAAGATAACCATGGTGAATGAATGCATATGGATAATTAATGGAGGTTGTGAAATTGACAATTTTTAGCTAGCATGAAATGGTTAAACATAGATGGTTTTGTTCAAACAAAATATGAACACAACCAGTACAACAAGCTTAACAGAGTGAGACTAACTTTAGGACATGACAATTCCAAAAGGGAAAGACGAAAAATATCGACTAAGACTCGACTAAACCACATGTAGAAGAACTCATCTATCACTTGATAAGCTATATGCAAGACATGATGTGTTATCCAGATATCAACTCACCACACCCAAGGCACTAATTAGTAGAGAAACCCCTAAATGAGCATCTCAATGATTCTCCTATCATCTAATACAATAGGAATCAGGATGGCCTCAAATAAATGATCCCTTAGAAGACATGTATTGAAAAATAATCCAAGTTGTGCACTATTAATGTTACAATTTACTAAATTTAAGGGGTCTTCGAATCCATCTGCAGTGTTAAAATTTAGTAAATTGTACAAATTCATTATCAAAGTTATAATTTTCCATTGTCGGAATGATACAACTAAAAATGACCACATAAATGACCAATTGTTATGTGGTCATTTTTAGTTTAGTTCTTATCTCGTGACCAAATTGGTCATTTAGCTTGGTCATTTTTAGTTTAGTTCTTATCCCATGACCAAATTGGTCATTTATCTTGGTCATTTTTAGTCAATTCACTTAAAATTTCTCAATTTTGGTCATTTATCCCTTGAAAAAGTTGTGGTGACCAATTTTTTTGGTCGCTTGGTCACTTATCTCTCATCTTGTACTAGTGATTCCTAAGCCCCCACAAGCTTTAACTTTATCCCCTTGCGGGCATCCTTGGCCCTTGCGGGCATTCTCCTTAGCCCCTGTGGGCATAATATGAAGTCAATATCCGACGACAGTGGTTGAGTATCCAACAGCAGTGGTCGGAGATCCAATGTCTGTAGGATATCCGACCAACCATTCTATCAATTTAAAAAAATTTCATCAGATTTCATAATTTTGAAGGTGAAATCCGATGACACAGTCCTTTTTCATCGGATTTTCTCATCGGATTTTGGGTCATAATTCCATAGTGTTCCAATTCAAATATCTCGGTTTCTTTAGGGGTTTGAACCAGAGGAGAGAGGGAGGGGGAATAAGAAAATATGAAGCCCAAGCTCTTTCCTCAGCTGTCAAGGGCTCTTTGTTTATGTTGTGCATTCCTCTCATAGATAATGCCTCTAGCCATAGAGCCTTTGCCGAAGCATTGAATTTGCACGGGATCGATATTTTTCCTTCAAAGATCTATTTGTTTCGCGTTGTCCAGATATTCTAGCAAATGTATCTGGGGAGAGATTCCCATGCTCTTGCAAATTTCGGCTTCTAGAAGAGAGAGCCTTGATAGTAGTCTTTCCAGCATGCAAAAAGATCATTCGGGTTTGTTGGCATGATGATATTAACGCTCAGGTCTTGGAATGAACATAACCAAACCTCCTTAGAGAAATTACATTCAATAAAAGTGTGCTCAAGGGATTCTTCTGAGTCTTTGCAAAGAATGCAGCAGAGTGGTCCTTCAATCCCTCGTTTCCTCAAATTTTCTGTAGTTAAATTTTTCCGGTGGGAAAGAATCCAGAAGAAAACATTGATCTTTTGTAGGCCATTCTTGCTCCAAATTTTGTTCCACTTTGCATCCTTTTTTCTCCTGCTCATTCTACCATATACTAAGCGCTATCCTTCTTTAACCGAGTAAGAACCTAATTTTCCCCAACCCCTTCTATCTTTGAGATGTCTATGAACTAGAGCATGCCCATGTATCAGGGAGAGAAACACACTAAAGTATGTTTGCAGATGATCCATAATCTCAATATTATTCCACCCAACCCATCTACTACTTCTGGTCCAAGAGGAAATGTCAAAGAGAGTGTTGATGTTACTACGATCGAACCAATGCTTAAGATTTGTAAACTCCTAGATGAAGTGAACAGGAGAGCTTGATCCAAGTCTGTCGTGCCAGATCTTTATCTGCTTTCCATTTCCAGCAATCCAATGAATTTTTTCTTGGATGATATAAGTAGCTTTTTTGCAGAGTTCCCAAATTGGAGTCCCAATTCTTCTCATATAAATTTCCTCCACGCATGTTCTTCTTGAGCCTGTCATGTATTTTTTTTTCTGTAGAACCATCTTCCACCAGGATATTTCTACAGATATTATTCTCCACAGTATTTTTGCCCTGAGTGCTAAATTCATTATATTTGGGTCTCTTACTCCTGCTCCGCCACAATACTTCGGATTGCAAACTGTATCCCAATCAATCAAATGGAATTTCTTTGTATTACTAGTCTTTCCTCCTTGCCAAAGAAATTTCTGAATTTCGCTGTTGATTTACTGCATAATTTTTTTTGGTGCTAAAGATATTGAGCAAGCATAGATCGAATAGGCAGATAGGATGGATTTTATGAGAACTAGTTTTCCAACTGGGTTGAGCCACCTGGTTCCCCAAGAAGTGATTTTTTATTTTTATTTTATCAATCAAACCTTGCCAATTCGTCGCCCTTTTTTTCCCTTTGAATATGGGGATGCCCAAATAACAGAAGGAATTCCAAGTTGTTATCCCTTCAAATCCGAGGATTCTAGCAATCCTTGCCATGGTTCCATGGGGGAAATTCGACCCATACAATTTTGTTTTAGAGGCATTTACCTTGCCATCCGAGGATTTGAGGAAAATGGAAAGAGCTCTTTTGAATATTTCTGCAATGACTGTGGATGCACCCCCAAGCAGAATGGTATTGTCAGCAAATTGTGCATGATTTGCTGCTCTGACACCTCTAGAAATTTTCAAACATTTTAGATCTCCTTTGTCTTGGTAGTGTTGGAGCTATCTACTCATATAATCTGCAACCAGAAGACAAAGATAGGGAGACAAGGGGCAGCCTTGTCAGATTCCCCTTGTGGCTTGGAAAAACTTGGTTGGTCTACCATTTACCAACAAAGCAATCGAGGGGCTGCTAATGAAAGCCTAATCCATCTAACAAATATTTTTTAGAACCCAAATTTTTTCATTATTTCAAAGAGAAAGAAATGATTTACTCTATCGAAAGCATTAGCCATATCAAGTTTTATAGCCATACCTTGCTGCTTTCTTTCCAAGATGGAATGAATGGATTCCCAGAAAACAATGATGTTGTCAAGAAGTTGACACCTGGCTACAAATCCTCCTTGAGAGTCTTAGATTATATGGCCCATGATTTTCTTCATTCTAGTGGCTAGGATTTTCGATAGGATCTTGTTGTAAGAGGTATTACAAACAGAAATAGGCCTGAAGAGTTGGTAGCCCCCCCAATCTTATCGTTCTTCCTTGTCCAATTTAGCATTCTTTTCAAATCTTCTTTAATGATGTCCCAAGCTGCTCTGTAGAAATTTATGGTAAAACCATCGGGCCTAAGAGCCTTGTCAGCATGCAAAGACCAGATAGCTTCTTTGATCTCGAACTCCATAATTGGTTTTGATAAATATCTGTTCTCTAAATCAGATATGAGAGAAGGGATTCCATAAAAAAGGTCATCTTGAGCCAAGGGTTCTGTCTCATCATTGTCAACATAAAGATCTGAAAAATGCTGAAAGACATGAGTCTTAATTTCCTCCTACTCCACAATCCTGGCTCCATTTTTATGTTTGAGCTCCTTGATCATGTTAAATTTGATCCTAGCCTTAGTTTGCTTGTGAAAGTAATCCGTAATATTACTATCTCCCCATTTTAATCAAATCTGTATAGATTTCATTCTCCAATCTTCTTGCGGCGCTAAGGATCTTCCTATTCAGCGCTTTTTCCTGACAAATGAGCACCGAGGTTACTTCCACCTTCTCCATATTGTATTTCAAGGTGGCAAGCCCAGTTTGGAGTTGATTTTTAATGAAGCACGGGATTTTGAAATTTGATTTCGCCCAACTCTTTAAATCATAGTGCACGTTTCTAAGCTTGGACTCCCAAATGAAGCTAGGGGAGCCAACGCAATCATAATTCCAAGCATTTTTTATTAAACCCAAAGCATTTGCGTCTTGGATCCATAAGGGATTGAAGTGAAAAGGGATGGGTCTGAGGTTTGGAGGGGAGGATAGCACTAAAGAGATGGGATTATGATCCGAGACCGCTGAAGGAAAAGCAAAAGAAGCATGAAGAAGATATTTTTGAATAAAGGTAGAGCTTACTAGGAATTTGTCATGCCTAGCCGCAATGTGGCCGACACCAAGCCTTCTATTGCTCCATGTGTACTTCGCATTCTTTAGAGGAGGATCGAGCAAAACTATCTCTAAAATTAGGTCCTCCATCTTTTCCCCATAGGGGTCTCTAACCTTTGAGCCGCCTCTTTTCTCAACCTAAGATTTAGTTGTATTGAAGTCTTCAACAATACTGAGATATTTTCCTTTCAAATCCTTTTTTAGAGAAGAAAGATCTTCCCAGAACATTTGCTTGTCTTTGTAATGCATTGGCCCATATACATTGCATACATAGAAAGGGTTTGGGTCATCTTTCTCTTGAAAATCTGTAAGGAGCCAGTGATGGTTTTCTTTAACCTCTTTGATAACGTACTTGCTTGAAAAAAGAGTCACTATTCCCTCGAATGCACCTCGAGATCTTATAGCCTTTCCATGGTTGGATTTCCAAAAGAGACGTGAGAGTGCCATTACCTCCACATCACTCATTTTTGTCTCTTGGATAAGCAGGATATCAGGCCTTTTGGATTTGATGATGTATTTTATTGCTTCCACTTTGATCGATCCTCCCAAGCCCCTGCAATTCCAAGAGACAATTTTCATTATTTCTTGGCCGATTGAGGTCTTGCTCTAGACTTGCCATCTGCTTTTGCCCCTCCTGTATATTTTGAGTTTTGAAGAAGTTTGGTTTCCTCATTGCTTCATTGTCATCCGAGTTCCAGTTCTCTCTCCACTTCCTGATCCCTGTGGTACCTTTGTGATTTTTTTCCTCTGGTGTTTGGGGGTGGGCTTGGATCTTGCAGTTCCTACGATCCTTTTGGAGAGGAGTATTCAGGAGAAAAAGAAAGTGAAGGGAATTTGATCTGTTTTACCATCTTAGCCCAGGAGCCTCCTGGATTTGGGGAGCCCTCATACGCTAGATATGATCTTTCTTTTCTGGGAGAAGAGGCAGGAATATTGCTGGTGGCTAAGGCATCTTGAATATCTGGTCCTTCTTTGACTAGAAGAGCTTATGTCGTTGTGATATCTCCTTCTTCTATATTCAAAGCCTGAAATTGGTTACTCGTTGATGCTCCCTTTCCTACTTGTGATGGTGCTTTGCTTTTTTCTGGCTGTGATTCCTTTGGATCAGGCATTTTCCTTCCTCTTTTAACTTGTTGCCAACCTTCTTGGATTTTCTCAGGGTTTTGCTGGACTGATTTTGGAAAGTTTTTGAAAAATGTCCATACTCATGGCACTTCTTGCATTTGAAAGGTAGTTGTTCGTAATCTAGGTTTTGCATGTGCTCCCATCCATCCATACAAAGGATTACAAATTCTGGTAGGCCTTTTACCAGATCTACCTCCATGCATATCCTTGCATAGGAGAAAATAGGTCCCTTTGGTTCCGCATCGTCAATATATTTTCCAAGAAAGTTCCCGATTGATTGAAGAGTTTCAACATTCCAATAGTGTAAGGGGAGATGGGGTAGACGAATCCACACTGGAATCGCAGATGGCACATCATTTTTTGGGTCGAAGGATAAACTCCAGCGATTTAAATATAAAACCCGAGGACCTAAGAAGTAAGGCCTACTTTTGAAAATGAGGTCTCTGTCTTCTTTGTTTTCGAAAAGGAAAGTGAAGAAGCCTTTACTGCAGAAGCAATGTTGTAAGCCCCCTAAGATCAAAGGCATCCAATTTTTTTTAACCCAAAAATCCATAGTCTTTGGCGATGGCCAAATCCATGTAAATTGGCCGATAAAACCTCTCTCACTCAGGGAAAGGTCTTTCATCCTTGAAGTGACCGACATGATCTAAATACGTAGAACATCTACCCGCTTAATGAAGCCATCACCGGGACTAGGAACAGAAGGAGAAGGGAGTGGTGTGGAAGCCACTTGGGCCTTGAAGGCCTCGTCGAGGATTTGATGTCGTTCCTTTGGACTTGGATCCGGAGGGGGATCCATCCTCAACCCATAGGGGGAGTGTCGTGGCCAGAAACCCTATCTAAGCCTCGTGGATGCTCTCATCTACAGTATTTCCTAGTGTTACTTTGTAAATATAATAAAGTGACTTTTATATTTTAAAAGTGAGTTTCACTTAAGTAATGTGGGTCCCGTATGTAAATGTTCATTTAATTATTATTAAAAGGAATTAAATGTTCAATTAATGATGACCCTTTAGATATTTTAATCCTATCCATTCATTGAGGAAGTTAGGGTTATTAAAGGTAGTTAGGTTTTTTGAGGGGTTTAAGTGATTATTTAATCACTTTGAAAGAAGAAGAGAAATGATCAAGAGAGAAGAGAGAGTGAGAGAAAGATAAGTCATTTCTAATTTTTGAGAGCACAGTTCCCAAGGAAAACCATTGTCATAGTTCCCAAGACAGTTTCTACAAACAGTTAGTACATTATGTACATCCCTTGCTAGCACATATTTCAAGGTGGTCCATACAATCCGTACTCCTCTGCTGGCATAGTTTTTGAGGCAATTTGTTAGCACATAAACTGACGTAGTTTGTACAATCCATACACCTATGTTGGCACAAATTTTGTGGCGTCTGTTTACACAGAAATCAAGGTAGTCCGTACACAGTCCATGCAACAGTAAGAAATTGTACAATCCGTATAGTAAACTGTTGGCACAGTTTTCAAGGCATTCCATACATCAGTCTGATTTTTGCAGCGATAAGTTGGTTCATTTGGATTTATGATTTTTCTTGCTGAAGGAAAGATGAATTTATGAGTTGTGAGAAATTCCAGTTCTATTCTCATTTAATAAAAATACATCTCTCTGGGTTTTCCTCTTGTGAGGTTTTTCCTTGGGCTTGGCCCTAAATTTATGTGTTGCATTCATCTTCAGTTCAAGAGTTTGGTTGTATGATATCTATGCTTAAACTATTAGAAATTTCATTACAATGTGGTATATGAATTCATAGTTCAGAAAAGTTATAAATCATATTTACAATCAAAGTGTTTGATAAAAGTCCAATACGAAATTTTGTGATGTTTTTTTATCAAAAATATTCACATTTGCATGGATGGATTTAACCCATAATCCTTCCAAAACACCAATTATTATATTTTTCCAGTGGTAGTGATCAATAACAATATCCCTCCATGGTTTTCCATGAAGAATGAACATATTATGTTGTCTATTATAGTTCCTAGTAGAAGACAAGTGAAGGATATAGATGTCTACCTCCAATCATTGATCGACGAATTCAATAAATAATGGGAAAGGGTAAAGGGATACGATGTATCAAGACCCATGTCAGTGGAGAGGTATTTTACATTGTATGGAATATGTGCATACACCAAGCATTATTATCTAGGACTAGGAGTTTTCTTTGGTAAGCATGTTGATTGATTTGCTTATATCCATAATGTTATTTGAAAAACTTAATTTGGTGCAACCACCTTATTTGGTGCTAACATGTTCCATATACAACACCATCGCAGATATTGTAACAAAAGGGTATCAAGGATGTAAATGTTGTGGACCTTCAATACAGGCTAGGTGGTCCAACCACCTACTAAAGTTAGTGCATGATTGCTCGAAGGTCTTTCTCCCAGAAGACCACCCTTATAGAAGTGAATCATTTTCTTTCAATGGTAAACTAGAGAGAACCTTGAGACCCGAAATAATGACATCAACACATTGGATTAGGGCATACAAAATAGTGAAGGAGAAGGAAATCGCATAGTTGTTTGATTCAAATGGGGAACCTATGTTTGCTGAACCTAATTTTTTCGACACGTATGTTGAGAAAATTCTCATTGGGATGAAAAGGAAATATGTGTTTTATAAGATTCCATATTGGGAGCATATTAATATTTCCTACTTACTAGATCCCACACATATATTACAAAATGATTCATCTTATTTATGGAGCCACATATAAATAAAAAAAACTGACACATTCATTGTTAGGAGAGATCTTATTTCTTCAAATACAAAAAAAAAAAATTGGCCAAGAAAATAAAGTAGAGGAGAGGCTTGGGTCTCTTGGTATTTTTAAAGAAGGTGACGTCCCATCAATTTTGAATAAGGATGATATTTCTTTGGAAAATAATGTTATATTGAGTGTGAAGGCGCCTTCATTATATAGGTCAAATCTACGATGCTGCTTTACATTAGAAGAGTAATTGTCAACATTTAAATCAAATGACTATGTAAAACTTATAAGGGTATGTATGTCAATTACATGCTTCTTTTTCTGTAGTGCATGTTATAATATGCTATGCATTCACTATTTTATGGAAATTAATTTTGTACTGTTTATTTTGTAGTGTCATTATCCTTTGCTCATGCGTGGTCATGTGAACCATGATTTCCCACAATACCTACGATGAGCCATATCTAAATTATCTAGATTTCATGTTGGATTACATCAAAGGAGATTCACAAGACTGGCATTCCATGGTGGCGTAGATAGATTGATGAGATTGTTTGTATGTTTAAGAAGGAACTTCCCACACGTTTCATGGATTTACTGGTCCATTTTCTAATTCAGCTAGATGATGAGGTTGAATTAGCTGGGGTGGTCTCATGTTGTTGGATGTTCTTCTTGGATAGGTACATGAAAAGTTGAAGGGTTTTTTTTTACAAAGGGAAAAACCTGATGGGTCTATGGAAGAGGGGTACATAGTATATGATTTATTTTATTACACTAGTGAATACATATAAAAATCAACGACCGGGTGGAGTGGTTTGGGACAACCAATAGGATGAGGAAAAAAGGTAAGGGGATCTACTCCAAACAATTGGAAAAAGGTGCATGCTAAAGAGTAAATCACTTATCTTTTGTCAATTTTCTACAAAGCAACTGTTGACATTTAACTTGATAATATATGTTTGATATCATACTAATCATTTTAATCTCATGAATACATTAGTGAATGTAGAAATTAATGCCATCAATAAATTTGTTGTTTACAATGTGGAGGAAATGCAACCGTGGGTCTCATTGTATGAAGAGAAGATAAGGAAATAGGGCAGTGACAAGAAATAATTTAGATGGTTGAATGATAGAAGCATGCCTTATCTTAATCATTTAAAAGAAAATATGCCAATGATTTTCCCCAATAGTTGGGTGGTTAACCAGGTTAGAGAGAAATATGGCACATCCAATTGTTACCGACGTGGTGAAGAGGATGCACTAAACATAGGGATTGGGTGTAGCAACTTGGTAATAAATCTAAGTGTAGTTTTTAATTCATTTGATAATGGATGTTTGAACTATAACATGCATTATGTTTTTATTTCTAATAGGATTACTAAACATTTGACAAAATCCATTCTTCACATATTTTAGGTGCATTTTTTCCCATCTATGTGGGCATATGGACATCATTTTTGCACCAAGGATACTGATGATGTACATGTCACATTTGACTGTGGAGTGGAAGTTGAGTTGGACCAATCTAGTCATGCTATCCATCATGATCATAACATAATAGAAGGGAATCTAGGTTACATCAGAAAGATGCAAGAGATCATGCAAGTGGACTTATCATCTTTCCATTGTGTTATTTTTTGGTGCAAGTGGTGGGATAATTTTGACTAGAATAATGTAAAGGTATATCGTGATAGTGGGATATATGTATAAACTCTAAAAGGATTTGGGATGAAAAGAAGGATCCCTATGTTTACCCAAAACAATGTAACCAAGTGTTCTTTTACCTAGATGAGTTGGATAGGGATTGGTGGTTTGTACTAAGACAATACCAATATCAAAACATCTTTTTGAGAACAACAAAGTTATCATGCCAAGTGTCAAGTAAGATAGCCAACGTGATGGAAATGAATAGTGATATGTACATGGTTTATCTGGACATTTATGTGATTGACGCGACATTTAATTATGGGTATCTATAATTGATGAATTTTGTTTTTTATCCATTTTATGATGATGTTGGATATGAAAAGTTAACTACCATTTACAATCATCATGTTTAATAATAATTAAAAGAATGTGGAACTTCAAGGTCTGTAATGAATTATGAATAATTTTCAATTGTATTATCTGCATGTTGTCTATTTTTATAAAACTAGTATGATGGTGGATATGAAAAATTAACAACCATTTACAACCATGATGTGGAAGATAAATTGAATTTTTATGGAACTTGAAGCTCTTTTATAATTATTTTTTTGTGAATAATTTTTATTTGTAAGATCTACATGCATGTTCTCTCTTTTTGTAAGGTTACTATTAACAACTATTCCCTTGAAGGTCAATTAATAATCGAGTTTGTAAACATATTAATCAACATAGCATATAAACATAATGCATATAATGTCATAAAATGATAATAAGTTATTACAATCACAATCCAAATGAAATCCTGTCATATAACTAAAGTTAAACATTATATGAACATCATGAAACTAGAGAGGTCAAAAGTATACTAAGTCATCATATGTTATTTACCATCCTACTCTAGATTGGTTTCATAGATTCAATCATCACTCAACTTTACTTTCAATCAAACAAATGTCCACCAACAAGATTAACTTATTGATGTTCATGGCATTTCATAAACATCAATTGTTCAATGCATGCATAAGAAGAATTACCTTAATCATAAATCGTTCATTTATATGCATTCTAGAACACATAATAATGCAATTAACATTAAGCTTTAATTTATATTTTAATTAACATTATGATATTGGGAAAGGTGTTTTTTCCATTTGATGACCAAAAGTGTACATAAAAATAATAATTGTAAGATAAATAGGCCTTGGTTTTAACATTAATACAACAAGTCTTGTTATTATTATACAGACCATATAATTTATTAGCTTATGATCATAAGGATTATTCGCATGCATATGGCCATAGGAAAATTGTTTTTAATCACATTGTTAATGGAAACCATATTTTATCACACTACATTATTTCTAAGCCAGTACTTTTCAAATTAGTATGACATCACACCTCATGAAGACTTTGGTAAACTACATTTGCATAAGAAATATGACTGCTAGAGTTTGAAACTAGGTCTCATCACCACAAACATTTCAACTAACCACTAAAACACAACTTGATGAACAATTATATAGCTTAATACAAGTATATAGGTTATATTATTATTATCTTACCACTATATTGTAATATATATAATGATTAACCAATAATCATATGACAATAATATTATAGTACTGACATACCATTGTTCTTAATGATTAAGCAATTTGACATACCATTGTTTTTAATGATTAAGTAATAATCTTGCGACAATAATATTATAGTATTAACATAACATTGTTTTTATTATAACCATAAAATAACAATATAATATAATAAACTTATACCATGGTATGGTATGTTATTATTATATTGTTATAATGGTTAGTGGTTAGTTATTGTTGGTAAATTTAATTGGATTTCAATATAATGGTTTCAAACCCATGGTTTTGGAATCCCATGATATTTTCCCATAGTATTTGGAAAAGTAAAATAAAAAAAGAGAATTAATTATTTAATTAATTGTTGCCTTGTATTTTTGAATGAACATGTCCCTTCATGAAGGGTTATGATAAAGTATAAAAATAGAAATTATTGAGAGAAAGTGTGTGTGTGAAAAATGTAATAGCATTTGAAGAAGTGGATGAGCAAATATGGATATCATTCCAAAAGATGAGAGTTGCGGAATTAGTTTCAGGTTAGTTTGAAATTTTCGCTATAACTTATTTTCTGGGACATTCCAGAACATGAAATTTTGAAGAGATAGAGGTGAGATATCTTGGTACATGCGGTTAAAATTTCAGATGTTGGTTTTCTATACTATTCCCTATGGAAGTTAAGGTTTCATAATGGTCCCAGAATCGGCTTCAAACATGTCAGTTTGATATTTTCACTATAAATTTTTTTTGGGGATGTTTCAGAGAATGGAAGTTTGAGGATCCAAAAGCGAGAGCTCTGGTACATGTGGTCAAAATTTTAGACATTGGTTGGCTATAATTTACGAGATACACCATGTGGAAGTTAGGGATTTTGAATAGTCCTGAAATCAATTTCAAACATGTCAGTTTAGGATTTTCACTATAACTTATTTTATGAGACTTTTTCAGATTGTGAAATTTTTAGAGATATGAGAATACATACATAAGTATCTAATAAAATAAAATTCAAAATTTGGTTTTCTATACGTTGTGGGATATACCCCATGGAAGTTATGGTTTCTGAATGGTCCTTAAACCAGGTTCAAACAAGCCAGTTTGGCATTTTCGCTATAACTTCTTTTTTGGGACTTTTCAGACTATGTAATTTTTAGGTATCTAAGGAGACATACATAAGTATCTAGGTAAACTTTTTAGACTTTATTCCACTATAATTTCTGAGATATACCCTATGGAATTTAGGGGTTTTGAATGGTCCTGAAATCAGTTTCAAACAAGTCAGCTTGGTATCTTGTCTATAACTTATTTTTTGGGACTTTTCAGACTATGAAATTTTCAAGGGTCTAAAGAAATATACAGAAGTACCCCATGTAAAAATTTCAAAATCGTATTTGCAAAATTGGATACGTGGCATGTTGTACAAGTTCATTCTTCGGAAGAGGCAAAAAACAACAAGCTTTGAGAAAGTTACCATTTGGAAATTCAAATTTTGGTTAGACTTGTTGAATGCATAGGTAGAAAGAAAAATCATTGAAGGTAATGGGAATTCCATGATATTTTTAGGAACATGTATGTACTAAAGAAGAAATTGCAACTTGAAGGTTCGGGTTGCTCAAAAAAAGATATTGATGTATCCTACTAAGTTGGCGCTTAGTGGTGGGAATTGGTGTCTCCAGTAGATTGGTGTCTACAAAGATCTGTAAGAGTAGGTTGGTTCTTGCCAGGGTTTGTACCAATGGGGATTGGTGTATCCAATATATTGGTGTCTACAAATATTTGTAAGATTAGGTTGGTTCCTACAAGGGTTTGTACCAATGGATATTGGTGTCTCTAGTAGGTTGGTTCCTACAAAGAATTATAAAGAGAATTTTTGTGGTATTCTCCCAAAAGGGTTTCCACATAAATATTTTATTACATGTTATGCAGTTAATAGATCTCATAAGTGACTATTTTCTTATGGTTGATGAATGTTTAAAAAAGTAAAAAAATTTCCTTATATTGATTTAGTCCCCCCTCTCAGTATAAGTGTGTGCTCAACAGTTGATATCAAAGCAAGTTCCTTCAGAAACAAGCTAACTAATAGAATTAGGTAGGTCTTGGGAGCACATATGGTTGGTCAAGAAGGTTTCTCCACAAACATAGCTCCTTTTTTTATGAAAAAAGCTATGCATTATGGAGCATAAGGATGCAAACATATCTAATCGATCTTGGTTGTGATATTTGGGAATCAGTTGTGACTAGCTATACAACCTCAACATCGCTACCAACATATGCTACATGGAAACAAATAATGAAAAAAATGCAAAATCCATGAATTCCATCTTGTGCAGTCTATCAGAATCTGGGTTTGTCAAGGTGATGCATTGTGTATCAGCAAAATAAATTTGGGACAAGCTTCAAAATATCTATGAAGGTGATGATGAGGTTAAGAAAGAAAAGCTCCAAACTCATAAAGGATAGTTTGAGGGTCTGAAAATGAATGATGGAGAGAATGTTTCCACCTATCTCCTTAGTTTGGATGAAATTTTCAACACCATAGTAGGACTTGGTGAAAATGTTGAAGATCAGATGATTGTACAAAAGGTGTTAAGGTCACTCCCCTTAAGATTTGATGCAAACGTCTTCGTTATTAAAGAAATGAAGGAACTTGATAACTTAAAAATGGATGCATTACATGGGATTCTAACTGCATATGAAATGAGGATGGAAAAAGAAAATCCATCAAAGAAACAAGCAACTTTCAAAGTCTCAAAGAAGACAAAGAACAAAGAGCACAAGTCAAGAGATTGTTCCAACTGTGAGTAAGGCGTAGAGGAAGCACATTTTGTGTGAAAACTTAAAATAGAATCCATAAAATACAAAGGTAAGATTCCCTTTAAATGCTTTAATTGTGGAAAATTAGGACATTTTTCTACCAAGTGTCCATGTAGGGACCCCCCTGGGGTTGTGGCTAAACTACTTAGTAAACATGTAAATATGCATAATAAGTATCTAAACCATAAGCAACATAATTGTTTTTCTTAACTAGATGATAGATCCATGATCCAAACAAGCATCATATTCACAAATAGCAGATCTATACATCTAGACTCTAGATTTTAAAGCAAATCACACTATGAGAATTAATAATTTCAAAAATCATTAACTACAAAATACCTCTCAAATCACATAGTTACCGAAGGTTGAAGTAGCTAACGAAGATATGCCACATGTTCTGTCATCGATTTTCTAATCATAATAGGTCCACTAGTTTCCACCCTATTGTACCCAATGAGTACTCTTCTTCCCTTGGGACTCGTAAGCCACAATGGAGCCGAGGAATTGAATGCCATCCATAAATTTGGTACATAGGCTATTGCTACGAGGCTCCCAACCTCCCTCGTACCGAATTGAGAACCACACCCTCAAAAATTCACCTCAAAGTGTGATAGAGCCTCTTTCGTCCAACACTAGGTTAAAATATAAGAGCCTTATGCCCTCTCCATCTCTTTATAACTTTTCAAAAGCCCTTCATGCATCTATGCATTCATTTTTGAATTATTGTAATTTCTTATTCACCCACTCAGTCTTAGTTCTGTCAGCTTCTCTAATTGTTTTATTTTATTTATTTTCTTAACTGAGACTTACTTTAGTTGAGTTTCTGGAGTTCTTTTATCTATTTAATTTTCAGTTTACAATTTGTTATTTTTTCTCATTTTTCATTTTTCACAAATTTCTAATTGTCGTTTAATTAAATTGATGATAATTAACTAAACTTTATTTCTAAATCTTTTAGAAATATTTTATTGCCCTTATTAATAATTTTAATTTTTAATGGTTTCTTTTCTCTTGCGGTGGGGATATCAAGTGATCCATGCTCCATGCATGCCCTTTAGATAGTTCCCCTTTGGCGGGGACTTGGTACAACAGTTGGGACATTGTTAACTTAGTTCGGTCGACCATGTTGAGGGACTAGTGGTTCTTGGGGAATAATATCGTAACCTTATTGAACACTCCCCAGTAAGTGCCTCATGAATGACCGAATCCATAGCCTACCCTCATGTAAACAAACATCTGACAAGCAAGATCCTCTCTTTCTCTTTCACAAATCATCGTGTGGACAATGATATCCTTACATCATATCTCAGTTTAGCCACGTTAGTTGATGTGGACTGATTAGCAATTGTAATCCAGCACTTGCATGCAAACATTGTGCACATCAAATATTTTAAAGAAAATTCATAATATAACATATATACCATATTGACATCACCTGTCAATGATAACCAACTCAGTCCAGAGTCCATGTGGTATTGACGCCATCATTGTGTCACATGTACCTATCTTTCCTGTCATACTCGATCATCCATCATAGTAAATGCTATAAAAAACATAATCATTTTCATTTCATAATTTCACATTATAAATATTCAATAATCATTGAAAAATATCATTTAAACATTCGATCATCATCGAAACCATCATAATAACACAATATTGGTCATCATCACAACATGGTATAATAATTAATAGTTTCAAACAACTATTTGTAATAGTCAAAGTATTAGTGTCACATATAGCCGGGTCATCCGAAATAAATAGCCTCAAATAATAATGTTGCATCAATGTTAAGGTCAAATGTCCAAACGGGGCACTACATACAACCCCACTTTAGGAAAATTCATCCCGAAGTTCTATAACAAATAAGGAAACTGTGCACGCATATCTGATGCATCCTCCCAAGTCACAGAACTGGGATTATAGCTATCCCATTGGACCTTGACCTAGTCAAATAACTGACATTGAAGTTGTAGAGTTTGTTGCTTCAAAATATGAATCATATTAGCCACTAAGGCTCCCTCATCTGATATTTGCAAATTGCTTAAGTCAATGATGTGATATGGGTCTAACATATAATGTTGCAAAACATCATGTATATGACTCAGTGATGATGGAAAAATAAGACAATAAGAAATTTTTCCCAATCACTCACTGATCTCAAGTGGTACCACAAACCGTGGTGACAATTTGCCCCCCCTTACCAAATTTGATAGAGCTCTTCTGCCACGGGGGCTTCACTCAATAAACCGCTATCATAGCACGTTCGTTCATGGCATATGAAATAATACCCCTAATTTCACTAAATATTGGAAAATACTTTCCAAAATCGTTTTTTTAACCCCCTCCCAATATGCCTTCCCAATTTAAAAAACCCCCTATTTTCACTAGATATTGTATGTATCAACTTTTTCATTAATATTTTTTATACCCCTTTATATTTCTACCTAGTATATTGATATGATACCCCTCTTATGACCCCACATGCATTCTACAATGCACCTTGCGTCTTTCAATGTATATTGTGGATGCACATTAATTCACCCACAATGCAATTAATCAACCACATATCATTATGATTGGCGGATATTTGTCAGCCCGCCCATATAAAAAAGACCCCAAAGTATTTTTGTATTGTTACATTAAATAAAAAACCCCTTGCCCCTTAATATATAAGCAATATAATTTTTAGGTTTTCATGAATATTTAATACCGCAATATGAATGAACGTGGTATTATATTTCCTTCTAGTGAAGCCCCCATGTCTTCTGCAGCCTCACTCTTAAGAAAATTCTATCCCCAAACTCATATTTCTTTCCCATTCGATGTACATCAAAATTCTAACCCAAAACTCATAGTTATTGTATGTTATATGTGCATCGATATATATTTTAGGCCAGCCTTCAATCTCTTTCAACCATGCCTAGATGGATTACATCTGCTCATCCATATCCTGGATCAACTCGAGACCCACAAGGACTCTGTCCTCGAGACAATCCCAACACAAGGGTGTCCAACAAATCCTACCATAGAGAAACTCAATGGTTCCATCTGTTTCAAACTATGATAACTGTTGTTGTGAGCACATTCTATCAATGAAAGATATTCCTCCCAATGAATCTGCTAGTCCATCACATACACGCGCAACATGTCCTCTAAAAATTAGATGGCCATCTCGATTTAACCATCTATCTAGGTTAATGTGTCCACCACGATAAAAATGGAATAATTCCTCCTAGAGGTCATCGACATTCCAACAATAAAATCCATTCATATCACCTCCCATTTTGAATCTGAGATGGCATGAGGCTGTAACAATCTCGTCGGATGGCGATGCTCAACCTTCACTAGTTGGCATTTAATGCACCTTGCCACAAAATCCACCACATCCTTCTTCATACCATGCCAAAAAAAAATGGTTTCAGATCAACCTCCATCTTTTTAACCCATGGATGGGCTATATAAGCTGCCCTATGGGCTTCAGACATGATAAAATTTTTAACTTCGTCATTCGCTGGAACATACATATGCTTGTTGTATCTCAACAACCCATCATCCTCAAGTGTATAACCCTCATACTTAGGAAACTTCATGGTTCCCTTTTCAAGTTCTATCTTGACTTCATTGTACCAAATATTTGCTAGTTATAACTTCAGGATATTCTCTCACAAATTCATCTTCACTGGAAAATTTGAGAAGATGCAAGGTCATCGATCAAGGCATCTTCTACCTTATTCATCACCCCCTATATGTATGAGATGCAAAAATCATACTCGCTAAGATTCATCTCTCACCACCTCCTCTGCCTCGCATTGAGGTCACTCTAAGTAAAATTATACTCCATCCCATGGTGATCTATCTTTAGTTCGAATTTTCTCCCAATTAAGTGGTTTGTCCATAAACTCAACACATAAAATATGATGAAAAGCTCTAATTAATGTGTTGCATAGTTATCCTCATGTGGTCTCATTTTATCGAAAGCATAAGCAATCAAACTACCTTCTTGCACCAGTACCCCTCTAAGGCCTTCTTGTGATGCATCTGTACATACTAAAAAGTCCTGATCCATGTTTGGTACTTTCAGTATTGGGGTTGTTTTCAAGAGATACTTAAGTTTTGCAAATGCTTGCTCACAACATTTGTATTATAGAAATTTATTATTCTTCTTTTGCAATTTGATGATAGGTCCCTCTATATTGAAAAACCCCTCTACAAATCTATGGTAATAAATTTCTAATCCCATGCATCCCCACACCTCATGAACATTTGTTGGCACCAAACAATGGATCTCTGTCTGAAATAATGAACAGTTAGATCGTTTTTCATATAAGTGAAGGTTAAAAATACCTTCAAGCACAATAGTGCACATGATACTAGCTATAATGGGGTTTTATAGTCCATATGCGAAAAATAAAAGTAGTGACGATGAGGAATACCAAAACGTAAAGAAAGTGAGTGAACATCATTGAAATAACCACAAACAAGACAAGCATGAAAATACGAATAACTCTTATAAGTAGAAGAAGAGTTTGTACTCAAAATGGGTTAGTGGCTTGCTTGAAGAGACAAGTGAAAGTAATTTCGATAATGATAGAGTGAGAAAATCCCTTTATGGAAATATAAACTAATATTGATGAAGAAAAAGAGAAAGTAACTATGGATTCAAAATAAGAGGAAAATGCTAAACCAGCTGGGAAGTGGATCTTGAAGAAGAACTCAAGTGTTCCTTAAGAAAAATAAAGAATCTTAGAAAAAGAATTTGAAAAAAAAGGAGTAGCTGCAGAAATATGAAGAAGAGGATCATGTTTCAAAATAAAAAATGTAACAAAGTATTGAAGAAACGAAAAATATTATGATGAACCTAAAGGTTCAATTAGAAGAATCAATAAGGATAGAAGAAGTGGTGAGGATCCAATCGAAGGAAAAGGAAGAAAACCGCAAAGACCTAGAATCTGAAATTGTTTCCTTAAGAAAGGAACTGGAGACAACAACTATTAAGTTAAACATAATATTGAATTTTGAAAAGGGTACTAAAACCTTAGATAATATCAGCAATCGTCAAAGGTCGCCATTCTTTAAGATAGGTCTTAGATACGATGTTGTTTCCTCCCTACCTACACCTAGCCCTGTTATAACCATGGAAGTTTTATTTGTTGTAGGTGGAATTCAGATTGGTTTTCCAGAAGAGAAACCTACTGTTGATTGCGTTGAACATATTTATGAGTTTCATATTCCTCACATGCTAGAATTTGAGCATGGTGTTATAGATGACATTGTTTCTGTTTTTTGAGTCGTTTTACTCGTGTAAGTGTGTAAGTGAACCTGGACTTGAGCCTAATTCCTCTGATCAACTAGCACAAAAACCTGTGCCCTATCATTATCCTCACCATACAATTTAAAGGAATGGAATCATGCTTTCAGAACTTTGTATAAGATACATGAATGAAAAAATTGTGGACCAGTGCCGACTAGCAAGATAGATTGTGGTTGTATTGATGGATGCTCATGGAATCATTTGACTACATGTTTGAGGACTTCATATCATTTTGTATCATTGTCTATACAATAGTGAAACATTCCTATTTCTTACTGATTATTTCCTTGGAACTGGTCAACTGAGGATCGACATGACATGCCAATCAAATGGAGGTTCAACTAAGTATCTATCGACTAGAGTTTCTACTAATTATCTGTCCACTAGAATATTTGACAAGCAATGTTGATTCTACTTATTAATCCCTCAATGGGGGATTAATTGAAGTTGTTATTTTGTGATCCCAAATGATGTCTTCTTATTTCTTGTTAAATCGACTTGGATTTTTTGAGACTGACTAAACCATGCTCGATTCTTGTTGGAGATGTACTACTGCTTATGTTGGATACATAGACTATCTATATTGCCAGAAACTGATTATTTTGGGTTGTTGGTGACAATATTCTCTACATCAAGACAATAAGAGAAAATCATTTGATTGTTATGATTTATGTATATGACATTATCTTTTTAGGAAACATGAACAAATGTGGCAAGAGTTTGCAATAAAAATGCAAAAGGAATTTGAGATGTCTATGCTTGGTGAATTTTCATTCCCTCTTGGTTTACAGATTTCTCAATTCAACATAGGCATATTCATTTCAAAAACCAAGTATATCAAGGAAATGTTGAATAAATTCATGGAATATTGTGCACCAGTCACCACACCCATGTTCACAGGTCATAAATTGAGAAAATATGATGAATCTCCAAAAGAAAATCAAACATTGTATAGTTCAATGATTAGAAACCTACTATATGTGACAACATCAAGGATGGAGATTAAGAAAGTAGTAGGATTTATTGTACGGCTTCAAGATGCACCAAAATAAACTCATATGCAAGCAGTGAAAATAATATTTGAATATTTAAAGGGCACCTTGGACTTCGTGTTGTGGGACTCGAGAGGTGAATATTTTACTCTAATAGCATATGCAGATGTAGGTTGGACAGGAAGTGTTGATAATAGGAGAAGAAAAATCTCAATGGGATCATCCCTTTTCCATTGATGTGGCAAAGGGAGAGGGTTGTAGACATGTAGATAGTTGTACACAGGGGGGGATTCTTTCTATTCCTAGTGGACTATGTGTTTCATTACAGGATTTTCATCAGTGACAAAGTGGGAGATTGTTGGAATTATTGTCATTGATGTCAAAGGATTAATGTTGTAATTAATGTAATATTAAGGAATTACATTGAACATGTTGTTATTAATGTTATGCTAAGGCATTTGCAAGCAAGGGGGAGCATCTCTCTCTCTCTCTCTCTCTCTCTCTAAATATATATATATATATTAAAAAAATGGTGCATGTGAAAAGTAAAATGTGAAATGGTGGTTTCAAACCCATGGGTTTGAAATACCATGATATTTTCCCATGGTATTTGAAAAAGTATGTTGCAGCCTAATCCTTGGTGTTAGGATTGGATTGCACCACTCACATGTAAAGAAGATCAATGGTTATTGAGGGTAGAACAAGAGTCACCCGGGAGTCCAAGAGACCACTTGGAATTCGAAATCCAAGGGTCACTTCTCATTGTATATATGTACATTAATTAATGATAAGTTAGTGTGATTTGATGCCTATTTCCTATGTCTTCATGAATTAATTGTGTATGTGCCTGTTTAGGCACCTTACAGTGGTATCAGAGCCTCCAGGTTTTGTCCTCCTCAGTCTGGCCTGTGCTCATATATACGTGAATACTCTTTCCTAACATTATTCCTTTCCCTCTATGCCCTCATTATTCTCTACCCTCTGCCAAGATTAAATGTTGTATGCTAGAAATGGAACATTCTTTTAGCTTGCTAGCCAGTCTATCACCCATCTCTGCATGGGATTCTCTCTACAAAGAAACTGAACTCCATTAGCGTTTCACCTATGGTATGCAAAACTTAATTGGAGTGAAGAATTTATGCTGCATGAAGACCATGCAAAACCCTAATTCTGGAACGCACACTTTACTCCCTCCATGAATTTATGAAGGTAATCATTCTTTTTAGGCCTATGTTTGTTGTGTTCTCATTTATCTTCAACGTGCCCTCTCTGCATAGTTAAAAAACATTCTAAGTGAATACCTCTACACTAGAAAACTTATTTTAAGAGACTTCACCTGCCAACTTCAGAATCTCAACATATTCTCTATGTGTACTTCAGACCTGTAACCTACACACCGTATTTTCTCTTTGCATGCTATCATACTTGAAAAACCATAATTCATGGTGTCCCATCTCTGCGTGTTGGTTATTCAGTGCGTTGGCATGTCATACTACCTATCCCTGGCATCAACAATGACAAACAAAGTGTTATGCGATGTCAAAGAAGGTCTCTATAATACTTTTGACTTAGTCCCAATCTGTGAAATTCTTCTCTAATTTCATCAGTGGGTGGCAACTTGTCTCACCATTTTAAAGATGAGACAAAATTATTCTCTCTTCGATTAAAAAGATTATTGTTTCCAGAGGTCGTTGGAAGGATGCATGCATTTGAGAGTTGGACCTGCGTAGTTCGCAACAGTGAGATTTGTAATATTGTTTGAATTATAATATAATTTTTTATTTGGAAGCAAGTTAACTTTGATTCCACGTGAAACAGTAGATCTTATAGTGACACAAATTTAATTTCTAGAAATTTAATTTATAGTTTGGTCAAGTTCATTTTTTATCATGATGGATTCCAATGGAGAAGGACGACTGAGACAAAATGCTACTGTTATTTCCGTATAGTTTACTCTGTTCCATTGTAACAAGTTTCCACGATTTTCTTGTCAAAATCAAACCTGCACAATCACTCCAAACAGGTCCTAGATGAATATTCACGAGCAGTTAATGAAGAAATGCATAGTGAAGAACCCATGAATGGGTAGCTCGAGACTTCTGAATTCAAGTGGAGGAGCCCTGGTATTGGTATTTCTTTGCAATAAGGCATTGTTTCTCGTATTGTTTCTTGTATCTCAATTGTTGTTGCGATCGCGTGTTGGTGGTGACATGCGTGAGTCTGGAGTTGAGGGCTCATGTACATACTGCAGAAGATCACCTTCAAAGCTGCTAAGACTATGTATATGTGGAGTTTAGAGTAACATTCTACGCATTCTCTCCAAAAGCATGGAGTTTGTTTTTCGGAGCTGCTACTAATGAAATATTTGGTTTCTTGAACAAAATATGGAGTGCGATGTTTCACTAGTGGAAAAAATCAAAAGTTTGATGAAACGTTTGGATGATTTGCTAAATTTTGTCATTTCACATACTATCAGAATTGCGATGAGCAGCCCAATTTTTGTTGGAATTTCCACGTCGGTATTTCAACTTTGCTAACGTTCATCGGAATTGCGACGAAAATTGGGCTTTTTATCGCAATTCCGACGGTATGTGAAACGACAAAATTAAGCAAAACGTCGAAACTTTTTGTCGTAATTTTTAGTTTTCCACTAGTGTTTGCTGATATCGTGGAGTGTTTTTGTTTGAAGATCATCATGAATACTGCTTCGTTCGCTCTGGTTGAATAAAGGATAATATTAATGGCAGAAGGAGTATGTACAAGACTATTTTATTCGTAATATTGTATGATTGCGTGAGATTGAGTCGAATTTGAAACTGTGACCAGAAGCTGAGCAAACTATGGAAACTTCCATGAAGGATGGAAACCCTAATTTTGGAGTTGTGTTGAAATATCTCAGTTGGTTTCATTTTTTCATATTGTTGCATGGACTCTGCTCATGCATCTCCTATATTATGACCGTAAGAGAGACTCCTCTCCACTCGTGTGAATTTCCTCTCCACATTGCGTGTGAGCAATCTGTGACATGATCTTGAGACTTCTTGGATTGCGCGGATCTTTTTTTTATGAATGCGATATCGCTCTTTCTATCTCTCGACTGCGTGGAAGTACATGATTGCAAGATTTTACACAACGTATCTACTTACGATCCGTTAAAGGAGAAAGGAAATGTATTTTCAAGAATCTCTAGTGATGGAATCGACATCGAAGGAAGTTTATATAGGCTTAGGTTCACCTGCAATAGATTTCGCATAGCAATAACCTGATGAAGAAAGTATGAACTTGATTAGATCTTGTAGATTGATATCAACTGATCAACTAGAACTATGCACATTGGTACAAGTGTCAGCCTTTCACATTCTCAGTCCGAAGAACAAAGGTGAAGGACTTGAAGAATATTGTGGCTTTTCAAAGAAAGTTTTTGTGTAACAGAAGCAGCTACAGGTTTCCATATTGATGCAAGTGTTGGCCTTTGACATTATTGTTCTAAAGAAAAAAGGTGAAGGATCTTCAAGATAGTCTGGATTTTGAGAGGCACTTGTGATACAGTCTAGACAGTGAGATGTTGGTAAATACTTCTTGCAGGTGAAATCCATTTGTGATGTAATCAAATTTTATGCATTTTATTCATCATATTAATGGATCAGTTCACAATTGAAGCGGGATTGGAGATGTATCCAAAAAAGTCTAGTGAACTCCATTATCACATGGGTGTTCATTTATGTGCTTGAGTTTCTATGGCATTGTCGTATGTTTGATTATGTTTAAATATGCAAATGATAATAAGTTCTCATGTTCACATTCAACCTAATCATCCGTAAAAGGTCCTTCGTTGAATATTTTTGTTTGAGAAAGTTCTCACATAAATGATCAGATCAAGTCGGTATTAGAGAAGCCCTGGAAAGAGTTGCAGGTTGTGAACATCATCATGGGAAAAGGTTTGAAGCATGCGAGGATCCAAGAATTGGAATAAATCAATGAATTCATTCAAGTATAGAATGTCTAGCTTAGACGGCTTCTTGAAGTTGCAGCAGACGAAAAAATAAAGTTGTGACTTCTCTTGGAATAGGTGGTGCAGGAAAAAGTTGGAGAATGCTCCACTGCAGAAGCAGCCAAAGGTCCATCCAAGACAAGGCCAAGTTGTGACCATGTCAGGTATGTGAATTCTTCTTTGGAAAATTTTAATACTTGCACATTTTGTTAAATATTGGAGGACACTCATCGCGCAGCAGGTAAACCAAGGAGGTTTCCTAGAATCCTTGTCTTCATCCTTATACAATACATGACAGAAGAAGCAGAAGATTATCCAATGAAATAAGGTTCATTAACTTGGTTGGATCCTTGTATGTAAACTTTTGGAGGTCCAAAACCTCCTCAGTGGGGAGGAATGATCCAGGAGGATCCAAGATCACTCAAAATTTAAAATTATTTAATGTTGATGAAAGTAGCACCATCGCGAAGGGCTCGACGAATATTTCCAATGAAGTTCGTTTCTCCTTAAACAGACTCCGGACATCCAAGATATTAAGTTCCAAATTCTCAAAAAAACAGAGAAAAAAATTACAAAAGGGTGCAACGTAGCACCACTAAAAGGGTGACACATGGTACCCGTACAGAACATGTGTTGACCTGGTAGAAACAATTGGTTGGTGATGTGGTAGTATTGGTGCACATGTGGCAGTGTAGATGTGGACCTATCAAATTTTGACATGTGGAAAGTTTGGTACAGTTGGACCAATCAAAAGCTACCATGTGGCAGGTCTGATTTTCCACATGAAGTTCAGTTTACCAAAACGTATTGTGGGTCTATCGGAATCAAACTGGAGACCACAATTACATGCGCCGACACCTTTACAAACACGCCATGGTAGTGGGTCTTAACACCTTACAACACCAATTCTATTTAAAGTTTATGAAGGCTCAATTAGAAGTCAAAAGGGGTGGTTGACGGGTTTGAAACCATGACCCCAAATTTTGATCCCAAGCGCTCTACCATTGGAGTGCAAATTGTTCCATTGTAAGGATCACCGGGAACCATTGCTCTTAAATTATGAGGTGTTTTTTCTAATGTTTAAAAGTGGGAGTCCACGGGTTTGAACCGTGGACCTCCCAACCATATTATGGCTATTAAAAGAACCCTCCGCGATGGAAGGGATTAGTTAATCCATAACCCATATCCATTTCCAACAACATTTTAGTGGTAGACGCCATATTTAGAGTATGCTTTGATTTTGGAATGGCCTAGTCCAAATCTAGCACATAGATGGTCTTATTTTTGGCACCATGGAACAACTTCACACCTCATGTGACATATGGTTGGCGCTGGTTGTTGGTAGTGGTTTAAATGCATACCACATTAAGATTTAGTTTCCATGAGAAGTGGGGGTGGTTAAGACCGCATAGCGCTTTATAAGTGCTTCACCCTTTGACACAAGACACTTTCCCAAGTCACAAGAATTTTCAAGCGGGCCATTGGGGCTAGGGTTGAGGCCATAGGAGTCGAGGATCAAGTGCATGACATTTCATGGGTAATCAAACTTTGGTTATGATTTTTGAATTATGCCTTTTAAATGCGCCTTTTTTGTGATGGGTATTTTATATAGTTTTATATGTAAGACTATTGTAAGCCCCGACATTTCTATGGCTATGGGTTTTATTTTATATAGTTTTTATGTGACTATTGAAACCCATTATTTGGAATGATGTTTTGAGGGTTTACATTATAGGTTGTTATGAAACTATGGAAAATGCATTATATTGTATTGATGCCATATATGTTGGAAAACAAAGGGGAACTTTTGGGAATTGTCATGTGCACTTTGTATGGCAGATTTGGATACCCTAGAGTCTTTCACCAAGTGCTTGTAATGGCATTTTTTACTTGTCTTTGTGCACACATGTTGTAAGTGCTTTTGAGACCATTGAATTCTACCACTTGTGCTTTTATTATGACTTGAAGAAGATTGTTGCCATGTTAATGTAATGGGATTGTAGCCACTTCTTGTGAGAGACATTATTTTTCCTAAAGCCTATGTTGGGTAACTTTGTAAACTTATCCGAGTTTCATAAACTCTTTGGGACATGATGAGGCAAGTATGAAATTGATTAGATACTGCAGATTGAGATCAATTGATCAACTATAGCTATGCACATTGGTACAAGTGTTGAACTTCGACATTCTCTATCCGAAGAAAAAAGGTGAAGGACTTGAAGGATATTGTGGCTTTTCAAAGATAGTTGTTGTGCAACAGAAGTGGCTACATGTTTGCATATTGATGCAAGTGTTGGCCTTCACGATTCTTGGTACAGAGAACAAAGGTGAAGGATCTTCAAGAGAGTGTGGATTTTTAGAGGCACTTGTTATGCAATCCAGATAGTGAGTAGTTGGTAAAGGATTCTTGTAGGTTAAATCCATTTGTGATGTAATTAGCCTTTATGCATTTTATTCGATTGGTTCATAGTTGAAGCAGGATCGAAGATGTATCCAAAAGAGTCAGGTGAAATCCATTATCACATGGGTGTTCATTTATGTGCTTGAATTTATATGGAATTGTCGTAAGGTTGATTATGTTCAAATATGCACATGATAATAATTGCTCATGTTCACATGCAACCTAATCGTCAGTAAAAGGTCCTTCGTAGAAGATTTTTTTAAAGAAAGTTCCCACAAAAATTATCATATCAAGTTGGTATTAGAACATGTTTGATAATATTTGGAGGTTGTAAACATCATCATGGGAAAAGGTTTGAATCGTGTGAGGATCTAGGAATTGGAAGAAATCAACCAATGCATTCAAGCAAAGAATGTTGAGCTTAGAAGGCTTCTTGAAGTTACAGAGGATGAAAAAAGAAAGTTGTGACTTCTACTGAAATAGGTGGGGCAGGAATAAGTTGGAGATTATTCCACTACAAAAGCAACCAAAGGTCCATCCAAGACAAGGTCAAGTTGTGAGCATGACATGTATATCAATTATGGTTTGGAAAATGTTAATACTTGAACATTTTTTCAAATATTGGATGACACTCATCGAGTAGTAGGTAACCAAGGAGGTTTCCTAGAAGCCACGATTTCATTCCCATACAAGCTAGGACAGAAGACGCATAAGATTGGCTAATGAAAGAAGGATGGATCATTAACCTGGTTGGATCCTTGTATGTAATTTTTGGAGGTCCAAAAGCTCCTCAATGGGGAGGAATGATCCAGGAGGATCCAAGATCACTCAAAATTTAAAAGTCTTCAATGCTGATGAAAGTAGTACCATCGTGAAGGCTCAACGATCACTTTCCGATGAAGTTATTTTTTCCTTAAATGGACACTGGACAGTCAAGATATTAAGTTCTGAAGTCTCCACAAAACAAAGAAAAAATTGGCAAAAGGGTGCCATGTGGCACCGCTGAAAGGGTGACACATGGAATCCATACAGTTCATGCATTGATGTGGTAGTACCAGTTCATTGGTGATGTGGTAGTACGGGTGCACATGTGGAAGTGTTGATGTGGACCTGTCACATTGTGACATGTGGCAATTTTGGTACATTTGGACCAATCAGAAGCTACCACGTGGCAGGTCCAATTGGACACATGAAGTACGATTTACCAAAAGTTATTCTGGTTCCATAGGAATTGAACTCGAGACCTCAAGTAAAGGCAACAACAACTTTTTAAGCATGCCATGGTAGTGGGTCTTTACAACTTATAGCGCCACTTCTATTTAAATTTTACGAAGGCTTAATTAGAAGTTGAAAGGGGCAGCCGACGGGTTTGAAATCGTGATCCCAAGTTTTACACCCAAGTGCTCTACAATTGGACTATAGGTTGTTCCATTGTAATGATCACCAGGAACCATTGGTCTTATTATGATATGGTTTTGACAATGTTTAAAAGTGGGATTCTGTGGGTTTGCCATGTGGACCTCCCAACCATATTATGGCTATTAAAAAAAACCTGCACGATGGAAAGGATTAGTTAAGCCATAAACCATATCCATTGCCAACAAAATTTTAGTGGTGGATGCCATATTTAGAGTATGGTTGGACTTTGGAATGACCTATTCCAAATCTAGAACATATATGGTTTTATGTTTGGTTCCATGGAACAAATTCACACCACATGTGACATATGGTTGGCGCTGGTTGTTGGTAGTGGTTTAAATGCATACCACATTAAGACTTAGTTTTCACGATAAATGGGGGTAGTTAAGACACCATATCGCTATATAAGTGCTTCACCCTTTGACACAAGACACTTTCCCAAGTCACAAGCGTTTGTAAGTGGTCCATCGAGGCTAGGGATGAGGCCATAGGAGTCGAGGATCAAGCGCATGACATTTCATGGGTAATCAAACTTTTGTTAAGATTTTTGAATTATGCCTTTTAAATGCGCCTTTTTTGTGCCTTTTTTGTGATGGGTCTTTTATATAGTTTTATGTGTAAAACTATTGTAATCCCAACATTTATATGGCTATGGGTTTTGTTTTATATAGTGTTTATGTGACTATTGAAACCCATTATTTGGAATGATGTTTTGAGGGTTTACATTATAGTGTGTTATGAAACTATGGAAAACACATTATATTGTATTGATGCCATATATGTTGGAAAACAAAGGGGAACTTTTGGGAATTTTCATGTGCACTTTGTATGCTGGATTTCGAGACCATAGAGTCTTCCACCAAGAGCTTGTAATGCAATTTTTAACTTGTCTTTGTGCACACATGTTGTAATTGGTTTTGAGACCATTGGAGTCCACTTGTGCACTTTTATTGTGACTTGAAGAAGATTGTTTCCATGTTGTAATGGGCTTGTAGCCACTTCTTGTGAGAGGCATTATTTTTCCTAAAGCCTATGTTGGGAAACTTTGTAAACATGTCCAAGTTTCATAAGCTCTTTGGGACATGATTAGGAAAGTATAAACTTGCTTAGATCATGCAGATTGAGATCAATTGATTAGCTACTACTATGCACATTGGTGCAAGTGTCGGCCTTCGAGATTCTCTGTTTGAAGAACAAAGATGAAGGACTTGAAGGAGATTGTGACTTTTCAGATATAATTGTTGCGCAAAAAAAGCAACTACATGTTTGCATATTGATGCAAGTGTTGGCCTTCGACATTCTTGGTCCGAAGAACAAAGGTGAAGGATCTTCAAGAGAGTGTGGCTTTTCAGAGGCACTTGTTATGCAATCCAGACAATGAGCAGTTGGTAAAGACTTCTTGCAGGTGAAATCCATTTGTGATGTAATCAAATTTTATGCATTTCATTCATCATATTAATGAATCAGTTCATAGTTGAAGCGGGATCGAAGATGTATCAAGAAGAGTCTGGTGAACTTCGCTATCACATGGGTGTTCATTTATGTGCTTGAATTTCTATGACATTGGTGTATGGTTGATTATGTTTAAATATGCACACAATAATGATGCAAGGCACCTTATACGCTAAGGTTCTTTCTTAACAATACACATAACACACACGTTCACATAGACAAGATGCAAACAACACGCCAAAAGTTGGATTATATTACTTCTTTGAAATGGTTACAATGCAAACTGCAAGGAAATAACTAACTATTGTCGTCCTTAGCCAAATACAATATAGAAGTAACTGTGTGCTCTCTCAGTGCATCAAACTCACCCTCTCCTGGTTCGTTGTTGAACTCTGATCTATGGCTCGATCTCTCTAGCTCGGAAGTTGTGTAACTGTTCTCCCCAGTCTACCAATCTTCTCCCCGAACTCTGCTCTGCCTGAATGCCAAGTCCCTCTCAACTAATCCAAGCTTCCTGGCCTTCTACCCTGCTGCTGATGTTCCTGAGACCAATGCGATTCTTGAGACACGCATCCTATGTCTATCGATCTTCTCAGATCTTGCAGACCTGCAACTGTCAGCGCCCCAACCGTGCTGCATAGCCTCTACCTGTGACGACATTTTTCATGTCTTCACCCACCTGCAATAACTGTCATTAACTTCCTTAGCAACCCCAAACTGTTTCCAAGTACCCTCCTTGAATTCTACGCGTCCTTCTGACATGCTACAACAAACCATCATGTCGGCCATACTGTCTGTTAGCTTCGACTCACCTGTCGACTTCCTTCACAACCCAAGGCTTCTCCAGTCCGCCTGTTCCTCCTCACTTGGCTCATGCCCAAACCTGTTGGAGTTGTAGTTTGACACATGTCGACCTATCGACGCCTTTCTCTCAACCTGTCGGTCGCTGCTTCTGTTGGCCTCATCTCGACTGCTCCAGCTTGACTTATTTACTTCAACAAGTCAATCTGATCTCCCACACCAGTGGTCGTCGGCACTCCCTCTGGTCGGCTTTCTCCATGTCGAATAGCTTCGATGGATCTGCCTAGACTCCGATGCTCCTACATAAGACTCCCCAAGTGAAAAATAACTTGATTGCTCCGTCATTCTCCTGAACTCCTCTTCGAAAATCCATGTCGCCTCCTGCAACTCATCATCTTTCCATCGCACTAAGTATTCCTTCCTTTGCGAATTGTGCGTACGCCCAACTTCGCATTCCTCTATTACTTCTGTGATTTCTTCTTTCTGTCAGTCTGGAATATGCTCTACCCAGTCCATCTTCGACACTTCTGTGCTTCCACTGCTTGAACCCTCTTCGAACTTGTACAGATCCAAGACATTGAAGGTTAGTGAAATGCTCAAGTCATTCGGAAGCTCCAACACATAAGCGTTGTCCAAAATCTTCTTCAGAATCTTACACAGTCCAATCTTCTTCAACTTCATCTTGTTATATGTCCCTGTCAGAAATCTCTCCTTCCGCAAATGTGCATAGACCAAGTCTCCCTCGTTTAATGACTGTAGTCTCTTCTTCCTATCGGCTTTCAAATTGTATGTTGTGTTACTCTTTTCTATGTGCTTTCGCACATCCTCATGCACTTCTTCCATATGCTTTGCGAATGATTCAACATCCATGCTTTTTCTTGTTTCTGTCGATAACTCGACCAAATCCACCACTCCATGTGGGATTCTTCCCTGAACAATCTGGAATGGGATCAAACCCGTCGACCGATTCATAGAATTGTTGTATGCAAACTTTGCTTGCACCAACACATTCTCCAACTACTTGGGTCTATCGGCCATCAAACATCTCAAAAGGTTTCCCAAACTTTTGTTTACCACCTTGGTCTGTCCATTTGTCTGCGGATGATATGCCGAGCTAAACTGCAACCTCATGTCCAGTTTATTCCATAAGGTTCTCCAGAAATGCCCCACAGACTTGGTATCTTTGTCCGATGTGATACTCTTCAGCAACCCATGCAATCTGACTACTTCTTGAATAATAGTACAATAATTCCTGTGGCATCACTTGTCTTCTTACACGGAATAAAGCGTGCCATTTTTGAAAATCTATCGACTACAACAAAGATTGAGTCGCTTCCTTGCTGCGTCTTCGACAATCCTAGAAAAAAATCCATGCTCAGATGATCCCATGGGGTATTCGGTACCGGAAACGGTGTATACAACCCTGTGTTATGACTTCTTCCTTTTTCCAACTGGCAAACTCTACAATGTCGAACCCACTTTCCGACATCTATCGTAATTCCTGGCCAATAATACTTCTCCTTGATCAATGCCCTAGTCTTGTCGATGCCAAAATGACTTGCTAATCCACCGTCATGCAACTCTCAGATTAGGTTTTCCTTAACTGATCCTCTGGGAACACACAACTAATTTCCCTTGAACAGATAACCTTCTTGGATGAGATAATCCAAGTATGGAGTTTTGTCAACACTCCATGGTTCATGAAAAGCTTTCCATGCTTTCACAAAATCCCCGTCGATCTCGTACTCTATCTTCACCGACTCTATTCCTGTTGCTTGAATTATCATCGTGTTTAGCAATGCAACTCTTTGACTCAATGCGTCAACAACCTTATTCGACTTGCATGACCTATGTCGCAACATGAAGGTATATCCCTGTAGGAACTTGGCCCATTTCATGTGCCGCTGATTCAACTTCGACTGAGTATTCAAATACCTCAGTGCTTGGTGATCTCTGTACAACACAAATTCCTTGGGAAACAAATAATGCCTCCACTTCTTCAACGCTTGGACAATAGCATAAAATTCCCGGTCATAGACTAAATATTTCCGCTTCACATCATCCAATTTCCCACTGAAGAATGCAATTGTTCAACCTTCCTGGCTCAACACTGCTCCAATTGTCATTCCACTTGCGTCGCAGTCAACCTGGAAAACTTTGTCAAAATTTGGTAGCACTAACACCGGGCTCTTAGTGATCTTTTCCTTTAACCTGTCGAAAGCTCGCTAGGTAGTCTCCGTCCACTTGAAATCCCCTTTTTTCATGCACTCTGTCAAAGGTGCACAAATCCGACTGAATCACTGAATGAACTTCCTGTAGAAACTGACAAGTCCATGGAAATTCCTTACTCTCGTCATACTTGTTGGTTCTGGCCAATCCAAGATTGCCTTCACCTTTTATGGGTCCATCACCAACCCTTTACCCGAGATTACGAATCCCAAGTACACTAGTTCTTCTTTCATGAAGAAACATTTTTGCAGGTTTATCATCAACTTCTCTCCCTACAACTTCTACAATACCTGTTGAATGTTCTCCAAGTGTTCTGCCTTGGTTCGACTAAAAATTAGAAGGTCGTCTAAGTAGACTATGACAAACTTTCCCAAGAATGGTTTCAGTACTTCATTCACCAGCCTCATGAATGTACTGGGTGCATTAGTCAATCCGAATGGCATGACTAACCACTCATACAACCCTTCCTTTTTCTTGAATGTTGTTTTCCATTCATCTCCTTCTCGAACCCGAATATGGTGATAACAACTTTTCAGGTCTACCTTCGTGAAGTACTTCGCTCCACTCAGGAAATCCATCAAGTCGTCCATTCTAGACAATGGAAATCGATACTTGATCGTGATCCTGTTGATGGCCCTGGAGTCTATACACATTCTCCATTCTCCACCTTTCTTCGGCGCTAATACCACTGGTACCGCTCACGGACTCAGACTCTCTCTGATCAACCCTCTGTCCAACAACTCCTGGACCTATCGGTTGAGTTCCTGACCTTCTGTTGGACTCATCCTATGTGGTGCTTTGTTTGGAAGACTCGACCCTGGAATCAAGTCGATCTGATGGGATATGCTCCTTGTTGGTGGCAATCCCGTTGGTGTCTCATCAACCACTATGCTCTGAAACTCGTCAAGAATCTTTTCGACTTCGACCAGAATCTTCTCCATTGTCACCTTCTCGACACATGGTCCTTACAGAATGATAGCATAACACCCTGGCTGCTTTTCCTCTTCCGCAAGGAATTCTTTCGTTGAACACATCAGCACCCACTTCTCCCAAAAGTTTCTCTCATCGTGCTTACAGCTGGCTTGCTCCTCTGGCTTCGGATTAAGAGTTCTTTTCACACCATTTTTCCACACTGTGACTGTGTTGGCTCGACCATCATAGATCATTTTTCGATCATACTGCCATGGTCTCCCTAACAACAAATGGCATGCGTCCATTGGGATTACGTAGCACAGTACACTTTCTTCAAATCCTTCAACTCTCAAGTTGATCAAGCATTGTTTGGTCACCTTCACATGATTTCCTTTCTGCAACTATGAGACCTTGTATGGGTGTGGATGTTCTCGACACTTCAACTTTGCTTTGTCGATCACTTCTGTTGACACAATATTCTCAGTGCTTCCACCATCAACTATGGTCTTGCAATGCCATTCGTCGATTTGCACCTTCATTCGAAAGATCGCCTTTCGCTATGTCGGCTCTTGCTCGTTGCGTCCGTTGTCCAAAACCAGTGTCTTCTTGGCTATCATGGCCGAACTTTTTTTCTTACCATCCTCACTGTTGTTAGATGCTGACTCTTCCCCCTCGTCGACTTGCTCATCCCTTTGACATCTGGGTTTTGAATCCTCTATAGCATGAAGGTTCTCTAGGCACTCATATGCCTTGTGTCTTGCTCCATGAAACTTGCAACAAATTATGCCTGGTTTGTTATCTCCTTTCCTGTCGGATAGACCACTTCGACCATACGCACCTCGACCGCGAGTCTCATGGCCGTCGCATCGGTTCTCTTGTGTATTCTCCCTTGTCGATGTCCCTTCCATCCTTCAAATTTCTTCGACAGATTCCTTCCTCTAACCGCTACTTTGGCCCTTTGCAGAAATAGTCTTCGCACCCTGACGAGTCATCCTTCCTCTGGTCGCTATGGATTTCCTCGACAGTTTCTCTTCTGCATTCAGCGCTAATTGGTAGGCTTCGTCGATTGCTCTGAATCTTGACATGCTCAATTCGTCCTAAATGGCATATTTCAATCCGTTCACGTATCTAGCGACAGCTTCTTCTCCTTGATCGGTTTGACCCAACCTTATCAACAATATGTATAACTCTTCCGTGCACTCCTTCACGGTCATCTCTTTTTGTTGAAAGTTCTGCAATTTATGGAACAAGGAAATCACATAGTCACTCGGAAAGAACTTCCCTTTCAACTTGGCGACCATCCTTTCCTAAGACTTGATTTTCTCCTTGCCCTTCTTGACTCTGTCATCCTGTACATTGTCCCACCATAATGAGGCATGACCCTTCAACCTCAGACATGCAATCTTAACCCATTTAGGATCCTCAATCTACTCTATGTCGAAGTATTTCTCCATCTCTCTGAACCAGTCGATTAAGTCTTCTAGATCCAGACTTTCTGAGTAGGACCATTGAGAATTTAAGACGATCCCACCGTTTTCAGGATGAACCCCCTCAGTTCAGTACACTTGACTCTACATGTCACAGACGTAGAGCATTATCCCTTGACTCGACACGTCATCGGCATAGAACACAGTCATCCGATTCTGACATGCCTCACTTCACATCTGATTTTGAGGCTGAATCCAAACACCCTACTGAGACACCACCAACCAACCCCATGGCTGGATCACAATACGACCCCCTTTTCACCAATGCTATTGGAGCTACATCAACAAACCCTACTACTACTGCGCCACCCACGGTAACCACAACCCCCTTAGGCATGCCTAATATAGGGGCCATTCCCCCTTTAGGTATGCCCAACACAAGACCACCACCTATTATGGGTATGCCCAACATAGGGGTCACAGCCCCTCTCATTACTACAACCCAGATCCCAAGAATTCCTGGCACTATTCCTAACCCCTCTGCAACCCATGTTTCACTTGGGAGTGCCAGCCCTTCCCACACCACATCGGTTGGAGGACACATCCCTTCCATACCTAGCATACCCTTAGGGGCCACTGGACCACTACATAATGCTACTATTAACAGTTATGTCCCAGTCACTACGCCACACCCATCTGCCAGTTTACCATACATGGCTATTCTGAACTTACTAGACCTAGCCAGGATAACCAATGATCCTATTAGACACAACCCTGCGTGGCCACCCATGCCCACAAAGCTTCCCTCAGACATCCCAAAATTTGAAGGAAAAGCTGGGGAAGACCCCCAAAACCACATCATGTCATTTCACCTATGGTGTTCCTCTAACTCCATAGTAGATGATTCCATTAGACTGAGACTGTTACAACGAACGTTCACTGGCTCTGCATCCAAGTGGTACATTGAGCAACCACATGGGACCCACAACACATTTACATCCCTCGCCTCAACTTTCCTCCAGTTTTTTCAACTACCTGTACGCTATGATGCAGGAGTTGAAATACTTTTGTCTTGTAGACAGAACACAGCTACACACATCACCGATCATATCCAAGAGTGGCGTAAGTGCCGTAGTCTCTGCAAGATAAAACTTAACAACCGTATCTTCCTGGATTGGTTCCTAAAATCAATCCTCCCTCTCATAGCCAAGGATGTAGCTTCTGAACAACCCCAGTCGGAAGAAGAAGCCATTCTAAAAGCCCAGCAGTTTGATCTGATCTATGCCCAATGTGGCTACCTATATACCATTTTACCTGATGCTCCCTGTGGCAATTCCTCCTAGACTGACGCGTCAGGGGCATCCCACGCCACCGACGGCATCATTGGACAAGTTGCGTCCCACAACCAACCATTTTCCATTATGCGCAATAATAATGGCCCCGATCTTTCGCGAGCCACATCTCACTCCGAAGCTACAACTTCATATGCTCCCATGGCCCACCCCCACCACACTCATGGACCCCCATGTCCACCATAGTGTTATGGTCATGCACCTTCAGCCTATCCCCCTGTGGTTGCACCTCCTACGTATTACCATCAGCAAGCCACACATGCTCCTGTTCACTCACAAGCCCCAACGGCTTATTACCCACCATAGGTAGTCCTTACTGCACCACAACCTCCAATCGCTCATACTTATCCTCCAAACAACAACAATGCTACCCCTACCAACCAAAACCCTGATCGACCACCGAAATAGGGTAAGAACATTAATTTACGAACAAACCACCCATGTTCCATATGCGGGGTATACGGCCATTATACACACACTTGCCCCCATTTGGGGCGAGCACGCCAACTGTGGTTTGATGACGCCCAATGCCAAGGGCACGCAGCACAACCAGTGCCACTTCCTCAACCACAACCCATGGTGCTGCAGAATCCTTTGCCCACACAAGGAGTGGAGAACACTCATCTATTGGATACTCCTCAAGGAACCACAGCACCACAATAGCAAATCACATACGCTGCACACACAAACCAACCAATGGATTCAAGTACTCATCATCTCCTTATGATGTCATCATCCGACATGAATCTCCAAACGCGTCGAAACCAATACGCCCCCGCTACACCTAAAAATGTTCTCCCTATGATTGAACAACCAGTTCAGAATGCACCTACATCGTTCATCTCCACAGTCAGACCTAGATTATACTCGGAATCATCTATGACTTCCACATTCCAATCCATCCCACCACCTTTGAATATAATCGAGATATCTGATTTGTGCACCCTCTCGCATAACACACAGGTACCAAACCAACCACCCCCTTTACTCCCGCAACCACCCTCAGTGCCAACTCACGTAGGAGCCACACCAATTCATACTATCCCATTTTTATTCCCCCCTTCAGGCGCCATCAACACACCAGTCATGGCTACACTTAATCTCCCAGGATTAACATTAGGACTACCTGTGTGGTACCTACCTACCCCAACCCCTCTCCCAACACCGAATGTCATTTTACAACCGTTCCAACCCATCAATACTTCTAACCGTCCACCCCCTGGTGTAGAAAACATCGAGAACTGACCACCCCCAATGGTGACTACGTCATCAACATCTAGTAATGCTCCCCCTCCATTCCGAAACACTGGGGGCAGAGGCCCACAAACTTATACCACTGGACCCACAACCCGCACCCCCCCAGTGACCCCAAAACTAGCGAAGAATCCCCCAACAATCCGTGCTCCCCCCAAGTGCTCTTTGTGCGACAATATAGGCCATGCTACCCATCAATGTCCACAATTACCGGCACTTCAAGAACAGATGCAAATGTTGGATGATGACACTAACATACCAGTTGTCAAACTTGAACTGCCCCCTCAACCTCGCGATGAATCGTTGCGTACCAATCACCCTTGTGCGATATGCGATATTTATGGCCATTACTCACATCACTGCCCTGATCTCCCAGATTATAGAGCAGCTCTATACGAATTGAATAATTCCAACCTAGAGATATCCCCTCCTCAAATTGAGGAAATTCCTCCCCCACCATCTTCCTCCTTGGAAGAAATTAACACCATTTACATGGTTTCCATTGGATACCCCTCTACTCGGTCGGCCCCTTCCATTGATCCCTTTGACACACATGTTCAACCCTTTCAAATCAATGAGGAAACCACATGTCCACAACATGGGGGCAGGCCCAAAACCTTACCTACTCATCATCATCATGATTCTCATCGGAGATACTAGGGGCATCCACCCCACAAAGGGAATCCCCTATCATCATATCATCACTTCAATATGCCACCACGGCCCACAGCCTCATGGTATAGCCCCCCGCCAGCAGTTGCTCAATGCCCTATTGATCCCCCTCTGAGACAACATCTCAACCACATTGACACCCCTGAGTTAGGGGGCATAATAGATTACCTCGACCCTGGGATAGGGGGCATGATCAATCATTTTGAACCTTCCCCATCACATCTATCTCATTATTTCAATGACCCCATTGTTCAAACCAACACATATGTGATCCACAATCATAAACCCCATGCACATAGCATGGGGGCAGGTCATTAACCCTGCTCACTTTTTCACATGCGTGATCTCAACCATTTTTGAGGTCACATATCACTTGTATCTTTGATTTGATTTGATACACCTAGTATTCTTCCCCCATGGGTCATCATTTCTCCCGACCATTGCATCCTTGGCTTGGTGGGCTCACCTTTATTTGTAGCCATTTTTGAACCTAGTTATTTCCTTTGACCATTCAGGAATCCTTATGACCTCCGTTGTTCGCAACATTTGCATCGCCGGATTCAGTTTTCCGCACTCGTGACGATGCTTAAGATCATTTCTCGTTCTCACCCCCAGATTTTTCGGGCACTTTTTCCATGCCCCCTCGTCGCCTCGAATTGCGTGCCACATCGGTCGTTGTCCGTTTTTTACGAGTCTTATATCGCCGGATTCAGTTTTTCGTGATCATGATGATGCTTGAGATCATTTCTCGCTCTCATGCCCAGATTTTTCAGGCACTTTTTTCCATGCCCCTCGTCTCCTCGGTTTACATGCCACATCAGCCGTCGTCCATTTTTTACGAGTCTTAGATCGCCGGATTCAGTTTTCCGCGCTCGTGATGATGCTTGATACCATTTCTCACTCTCACCCTCGTAATTTTTGGGCATTTCTTCAAAATGCCACTCATCACCTCGGTTTGCGTGCCGCATCGACCGTTGCCCGTTTTTGACGATCTTTATGTCACCAGATTCAATTTTCTGCACTTGTGACAAAGCTTCAGACTATTACTTGCTCTCACCAATACCATCTTGTTCGGTATAATTTTACCCCTTTTTCAGGCCGAACAATTCCTTTACGAAAAAGGCACTTAGGGAGTTTCTGTTAAGCTCTTTTCTGAATCCTAAAACAATGAAAAGATCACCGAGCAACCTTGCTTCCTTTCATGCTCTCTAAATGTATTTGAAAGGGCGTCTACCTGGTATAAGTTTACCCCTTTTCCGGACCTTGTAGACTAATTACGAAAAAGGAATACTCTAGTCACATCGGTTAGAAGAGTTCTCCATTTGCATCATTTTATGCTTTTTCGGGCCTTGGAGACTAACTTACGAAAAAGACCACCAATGGAGTCCACTTACCGTTTTTAGACTCTCTAAACATGAAAGAAACCACGAGCAATCACCATCCTGGGCTCGTATAAATCCATAGGACGGTACTCCACTAACACTACATAGTCTTCTTATCGTTTTCAGACTCCTTAAAAATGAAAGCACTAATGAGCAAGAAAAATCTTGGGCTCATAAGATCCATAGGACAGTACCATCTCAGAGCATACTTTTATCCCTTCTTGCAGCTCATTAAAACTATGAAGAAGGACCCAATGGTGCTTCTTGGCACCACAACAGATCATGTCTACTCACATGGCAGCTTCCCCAATTTTGGTTTCTTTTGTTCAGAATATTATGCAATATGTCACCCTAAGAGTCCCTCTACAGCATCCATTAGCTTGTCCCCCCAGAGTCACTCCAGTATACAGTACATACCCTCGATCCCTTAAATATATGATCCCCACACCTACAAGTCAGTCCCCTACGTTTCCAGGTCAACCATGTCATCATACTCTGAACAAAGGAAGTTTGAGTCCACCCACTCTATGACCACAGTCATTCCCACCCCCACAATATGTCATTCCTACCATCAGTACAAAATAGAGAAATTTAAAATAATTCCAAGATTGAAGATTTACCTCATCCAGACAGAAGTAAAAAGATGAAAACTGATGATGCAAACAACATTTCAACATCATCACAAGCTGCCCATGAAAAACATAAAAAGAAAAGAAATTATTCAAGTGACAGCAACAAAGGGGACTACAAACCCAAAAGAAAAAGTCACAAACAGTATGAGCAAATTTTGGGGGAATTCAAGAAAATCAAACCCTCAACTTTCAATGGTGAAACTGAAAAAGGAGAGACAACAGAAGCTTGGTTGTCCAACATGAAAAAGTATTTCCAAATATATGATTATTCTGAATCATTGAAGGCAAAGATGGCAATCTACAACTTGATTGGCAAGGTGTATATTTGGTGGCAGGACATCAAAAGAGTATAGGGCATCAAGGATAAGGATGTGAATTGGAGTACCTTCAAACGGTACTTCAAAAAGAAGTTCTTATCGGAACAATACTATGAAGAAAAATCAAAGGCGTTTTATGACTTAAAGCTGGGAAGTATGAACATGAAGGAAATGAATAGTAAATTTCTGAATTTACTGAGATATGTGCCATACCTCGTGGAATAAAAATCAAAGATCCAAAGATACTTGAGCTGTCTACCTTTCAACATCAAGGACAAAATCGAGTATGACAATTCAAAGACCTTAGAAGAGGCCATGAGGAAAGCAACTTTTTGTTATGATAAAAATTAGAAAAGAGAAGGAATGTCAAACTAGAAAAGTCATAAACCTAGCAATTTTGAGCTGAAAAAGAAAAATTTCAAGTTTAGTGGGAATTCTAGTTTCCAAAAGAAAAATTTTCAGAATCGGAATTTTCAAGGAAACAATCCCAGAAACAGTCAGTAGCAGAATTTTACAACACCAAGAAACACTCCCAATGCTACTAGGACTAATGATCAAAAGGCATCGATCAAATGTTTTGAGTGTTAAGGTCCTCATTATGCATCAAAATGCCCCAAGAGGAAGCAAACAACTAACAACATTCATTCCATTCAGATCGAACCTAATGTTGGAGACTTGGCAAGGGAGATGCCCAAAATCAATGCAACACTTGACAACAGACAAGCAGATCATCAAATCTCTATGGTAGAGATTGAAGGTATGCTACAAAATCATCCTGTTACTATTTTGATTGATCTAGGTGCTAGCTTAAGTTATATATCACTAGATATTGTAGAAAGTTTTAAATTGAAAACATAAAAGTTCAGTAAATCTTGGTTAGTTAGACTAGCAACAAGAACAAAGAGGAAAGTATGAGATTTTATTGAAAGTTGTGCTTTATCCATGAATCAGTTAAAGACACAAATCAAGTTGAATGTTTTACCTTTAGGATCCTATGATGTTATAATAGGAGTGGATTGGTTAGAAGCCCATCATGTCATTCTGAACTATTATGAGAAGAGTTTTACATGCTTAAATGACGAAGGAAAAACTATAGAAGTAAAAGGTATTCCAAGAAAGACATCCCTTAGACAGATTTTAGCCATGCAAGTAAAGAGGGCAGTTAGAAAAGGGTGTCAATTGTTTGCAGTAAATGTAGTAAATGATGAGTTTATTTGTAAAGAGGACAAACTGAAACTAGAAGACATACCTGTCCCAAAATATTTCAAAGATGTTTTTCTTGAGGAGATTCTAGGATTACCTCCTAAAAGAGATTTAGACTTTACCATCAAGTTAATACCAGGAGTAGTACCGAATTCTAAAGCTCCATATAGGATGAATATACTAGAATTAAATGAGTTGAAATCATAGTTGAAGGAACTAATTGATAAAAACTATATAAGACCCAGCGTGTCTCCTTGGGGAGCACCTGTTATATTTGTTAAGAAGAAAGATGGAACCCTAAGACTGTGCGTAGATTATTGCCAGCTCAATAAGATGACAATCAAGAATCGATATCCGTTGCCCCACATATACGATCTATTTGATCAACTGCGTGGAGTAACGATATTTTCAAAGATTGATCTAAGGTCAGGATATCATCAAGTGCGGGTGAAAGATGAGGATATTTTCAAAACAACCTTTAGGAATCGATATGGACATTACGAGTTTGTAGTCATGCCATTTGGCTTGACTAATGCCCCAGCTGTATTTATGTGTTCGATGAACAATATTCTACACAAATACTTAGATAAGTTTGCTATTGTGTTTATAGATGACATTTTAGTGTATTCTAAAAGCAAAGAAGAGCATGACTAACATCTACGGATTATCTTACAAGTTTTGAGAGATCATCAACTATACGCTAAGTTTAGTGAGTGTGACTTTCACAAGGACAAAATTCAGTATTTAGGACACATAATTTCTAAGGAAGGAATATCGGTTGAACTCGATAAGATAAAAGCCATTAATGGTTGGCCGGTTCCCACGGGGGATTCATTAGCTAGGCAATATCATGTCACGTTCATTCATATTGGGGGTTTGAATACTTATAAAAACCTCAAAAATATATTGCCTCGTATTAAGGGGTCAAGGGGGGGTTTTTAATTTGCATAGTAATATAAATATTGGGGTTTATTTTATTTGGGTGGGATGAGGAATAACCTCCAAATTGTGGGATGGATTCATACCTCCAAATCATGAGCTCAATTCATAACTCCAATTTATTAAGCTTATAGAAAACATGAGCTCTCTATGGCTATACTTGTATTTACATGATATAAAATTGGTATATTGGCAAGCTGTGGTGTGAAATATCTGCAATTCTCATCATTTCTAAGAATTGCACAGACTATTAGACTATTAATATTTCACATTCTTTGTTACAATGATCTTTTGAGTGGGTTTGCTGTTAGGAATTTTTTCTTCCCATTACTATTTCGTTGGGTCTTCCACTATCCAATGCTACAAATTGATTAGTCACCCCTGAAATCTCGGTCGGATCATTATTTGCATTAAACTATTATTTTGTTTAGCATCTTGTTTGCTTATACTAAGATGTGTTATGGATCCTATTTGTTACAACTTGATAATATGAGATAAAGGGGGTAATAAAAATGGGTTGATAAAAATAAATACCTACAATATCTATTGAAACTAGGGGTTTTATTAATTAAAAAGGTATATTGGGAGGGGGGTTCAACAATACAATTTTAGGAGGAATTTTCCAATATTTAATGAAAGTAGGGATATTCTTTAATATCATGTGAACGGTCGTGCTATGTAACAAGTTCAATGAGTGAACCCCCCGTGACGGTTCCTAAGGATGTGTCAGATGTAAGATCATTTATGGGTATTAATGGATATTACAAAAAATTTATAGAGGGTTTTTTGAAGATTGCAAACCCCATAAACTCCTTGCAGAGGAAAGGGAAGAAATTTGTGTGGAATTAGAAATGTTCAGACAGTTTTAAGAAGCTAAAGGAATTATTGACTACAACACCTATTCTGAGGATAGCAGATCCTAATAAGGATTTTATAGTTTGCACGGATGCATATAATGACGGACTCGGTGGAGTCCTAACACAAGAAGGGCATGCTATGGCATACGAATCTAGAAATATGAAAATACATGAGAAGAACTACTCTACTTATGATTTAGAGTTATTAGCAGTAATTCATGCTTTAAAAATGTGGCGTCACCACCTTATTGGCAGAAAATTTACCTTGTTGACAGATAACATGGGTCTGAAATATTTATTAAATCAGACAAATCTGAACTCTAGACAAGCTAGATGGTTAAATTTTCTAAGTGAGTATGATTTCGAAATTCAACATATAAAAGGGAAAGAGAACAAGGTTGCTGATGCATTGAGTCATAAAGCAAAACTGAATTTTATTTCAACCATCAGTACTTACTCAACAGATTTAGAAAATCAGATCCTTGAAAGGAGTGAAACGGATGAAGAATACAGGAAATTACAAGAAAAGATAGCAAATGACAGTTCTGAAAATTCTATGGCAGATTACAGTTTAAAGGAAAATGGACTGCTATTATACAAAACAGATTGTATGTACCATACCAGAAGTAAAAATTTTGATTTTAAATGAGATGCACAAAAGCCATTACTATGGTCATCCAGGTTATCAGAAAACCATTACTATGCTACATAAAGAGTACTGTTGGCCCAGAATGAAAGATGAAGTAGCAGGGTACATAGCTAGGTGTTTGGACTATCAAAAAGTGAAGGTTGAACATCAACATTCGGTTGGAATGTTGCAGCCATTTCCTATACCTAGCTGGAAATGGGAAGTGATAAGCATAAACTTTATTATTGAAATACCCAAAAATCAGAAACAAAATGACTCTATCATGGTGGTAGTGGATAAACTCAGCAAGGCAGCACACTTTATGTTGAGATATTGTAACTTCAAAGAATATTATAATTGTACTTTATTATTCCGGAGATGTTTCATTCCTCTGTAAAGATCTTATTGTATATTCGGAGATGTTTATTCCTCCGTCAGAATGTGGTAACTCGGGTTATTAGACTTCCCTAGTGGAGGTCGGCCCTTTATGTGTTATGTGGGTCAAAGGGTTATTAGACCACCCTAGAGGGGTCGGCCCAGTTAGTTGTAGTGGGGTATTTAACCCATTGGTTAAATACGAGCCTACGTGTACTTGTGTAAAATACATATCAGTGAAGTGTATAAATAGAGGAGGTGTGTTCCTCATTTGACACACTCACTCATTCAAGGGAGGCGCACTTTTGGAGGAGAGGTCTGCTACGATGGAGAAGGAGATCATGTCTTTGGTTTGCATCTTTGTATATTGCTGGTCATCTATATTGAGGAAGCTTTACTGGGTTTTCTACCCCATGAGGGTTTCCCAGGATAAATCCGTGTCTCTTGTGTTTATGCTATGCTTGTTGTTTCTTCAGTGATCCTGTATATGCTATTATTGTGAAATGGAATGTAATGCTGCTATTTTCTGTCTTAGCATATTGAATCGTTTACATGGTATCAGATCTAACCTGAAGGAAGACAAGGTATGGCACTAAAGACACTTGCTTTACTTACGACAATTTGAAGGTTAGGGTTTTACATAGCAAAAACCAGTCATCGTAGCACTTTCGCTATAAATCCGTTTTGGCTAAGTTTTCGGATCTGAAATTGTTACAGGACGAAGTTCAAATCTCCAGGTACCTTGTGTCCAAAGGAAAACCTCTAATTCGTTGTACTTTGTGATTTATGATCTGTACAATATAGGGTTTCTGCCTCTTCTAGATCTGAGTAAAAATCAGGTGACCTTGGGAAAAAGGTCATAAATTGGGCTAGGAAGATCCAAATGAAATTTCGTGAAAAGTAACAGGTAGTACACAGACTGTACTATCTCAGAAAACTTTTTAAGAGGCCGAAGTTAAACCAGTGACACGTGGCACTCCGTACAAGTTCGCTCTCCTGTATTATCCCATAAACAGGTCACGTTGCGACATTTGGCATAACTCTCTCTCAGAACATCCAATTGAGGTCAGACCTGTCAGGATGGAAAGCTAACAGGTCAGGCTATCTCAGAAAACTTTTTCAGACCCTGTGGATCAAAATATTCGGAGTTACACCAGAAACAATCAGGTACATATTTCTGTCAAAACAGAATTAGTTTTTGGTACCTTCATTCATGGCTTCCGGAATTTAGGGCTTTGAAGAAAGTTGGAATTTTTGTAATTGGAGACCACGGCTGGATGCTACTCATCAAAATAGAAATTTAGAGACCAAGATCAGAATTTTTGGTTGGGCAGAAGACCGGGCTTGATTAGACCCTAGTTCGGGACCTTGATCAGAAAAGTGGAAAATTAGGGCTTCTGTAAAAATGGGAATTTTTGAAATCTGTGACCACGGCTGGAAGCTCCTCAGAAAAAATAAAAGCTTAGAGCTTTGGATCAAACCTTTTGATGGGGCAAAAGAGTGGGCTTCATCAAACCCCAGTTTAGGGTCACGTCCAGTGAATCCAAAAGTTTCAAAGGCAAAATTGAGGAGTAAAACTTTGCAGTTTTCAAATTCTGAATATACCAGTTTGATCAGCTCGTCAAGGCGCATATTTCTATCCTTTCGAAAGTATGAAATTCAAAGTTTGAATTTTTGGGTTTCTCTGACAAACCCATATCCAGCTCCAGGTCCAGTTCTTGCAAATCAAGTGGATTGGGTTAATCCTAGAAGAAGATGGATTGGTCACCTGCATAAGTGAAGAAGTTCTTGTCTCAGGGGGAGATGAGGATAAGGCCTTACATAAGAAGAATACAAGCGATCTCGACAGGTATGACTCATCGAGGTATGTTTCAATATTTGTCCATGATTAAGTTTATGGTATGTTTGTCTTCAGGTTATTACAGTTAGTACAATTTTGTTTTTAGATTTGTCGTATAACCTTAACAAAATTATGAATGCATGATAGAAGATATTCATTGGTTAGGGTGTTGACACTTATGATTGTACTAATGCATTATGATGTTGTGTGAGGTTGATGTTGTCTGCTAACAAGATACAGGTACATCACAAAAGACAAATCAGGTTCCATGACCATGAAAACATGAAGACAAAGACTCATCCATAATCTTTGTTCTACTTACGAGGTATGTATGAATTTGTTATATTATGCTTAACCTATGAGACATCCAGGTTCTAGCTCAGGATCTCTAAATCATTGAAGAGATTGTTTAGGTGTGTTGTACATAACCAAGTAGGTATACTAATCCAGGTATGTTTCCCACGATCTTACCTTGTGTTAGGATCCCTTATATAAGTATACTTGGAATGATTGGTTATGCTTATTCATAAAGTTAGTAATCAAGGGATTATGCATATTATATCTTTTATCTTGATTGATGATATGCATGGGTAAAAGAAGACTTCCCTGAAATCTTGAATACTAATGTTTATTAACTTTAATCATGACTATACATTTTCAAGATTATTTAGTACTATAATGTTTTGATAGCATTTAGAATATACTAATGAGTGTATGTTTGTGCATGAGATCATGAGGATGACTCTTGAGCATGCACAGTAGTACAGAATGAATAGAAGTTCAAAAGACATACAGAAGATCAAGCGGGAGGCAACCGCACAAACATAAAAGATAAGTATTTGAGTTGTTATTTGAAATAATAATGATATTGCCTGTAATAGGTTGTATGCATATTTGTATTCCTAGAATATATAATGCTGAGTATAAACATTCATAGAGCATTGAACAGTATACTACTAATGTGCATATGATTGGTAAGTTGGACAAACATTCCATTATTGCTTGTCTAGAATGAAACCTCTTTGCTGACATGCCGAGAGCTGTGCACACTCTCGATAGTATGTTCTGGTAGAGAAGGAAGGCATCTAGATAGCCACTGTATGCATACAAGATACGGGAAAGTGTTGTGCCAAAGTATTGGTCAAATTAGTTGCATAACTATGTAAATGATATCTGTATGCATAATAGGTTATTATGTCAATATGATTTGATGATTATGAAGTATTACTAATCCTGTACTTAATTTTGATTTGTAGGAAAAATCATGATGAATGATGAACAAGCGATGGATGTTCAACAAAAGGATTTACAAATCAAACACACTATAGAAAGCTTATGGTTAAGAGATTCTCTTAGAAAGAGGAAGAGAATCATGATGAGATGTTTTGACCATTCTCTTAATAATGTAATCAGGTTCTGTATGGGTTCCCAGGATCAGTAGTCAATTGATGAGCTTAATGATCATCATGGGTGATGTGGATCTCAACCCTTGCTACAAGGTTGAATATGGCCTCTATACACATATGACATGGATGCAAGAAGAAACTCACCATAGAGTTCGAATGACTTTGAGGCTCATATTAGTAGACCCATCTGACGAGAGATGGCACAGATAGATATGCAGAAGATCACTCAATGCAGAGTGTGAATAATGGACAATTGACAGCTTCATGACAAAGCTTGGGCTTTACCAGAAGTAAAGCTGATCCTAACCTTTACCTAAAGGTTGTGGATGATAAACCTATCATACCATTATTATGTGACGATGATCTCTTTCTGACAAGAAATGAGAAACAGATCATGAAAATGGCTGCAGAAATAAAAATGAAAGATCTTAGATTAATGCACTACTTCTTAGGTCTAGAAGTATGGCATGATCCAAAAGGAATCTTTTAAATCGAGGTAAGTATGCTGTGAAGTTTCTAAAAAGATTTGATATGTTGGAGTGTAAAGCCATGGCCACTCCCATGGACTCCAACTTGAAGTTATTTAATAACTCATCAGATTTAGTGGACCTAACCCTATATAGACAAATCATTGGGCCAATGATGTATTTAACAAATACTAGGCCAGACATATGCTTTGTTGTAAATACTGTAAGTCAGTATCTAGTAGAACCTAGAAAGGTTCACTTAATAGCTACAAAGCATGTAGTGAGGTACCTAAAAGGTACTTTAGATTTTGGTCTATATTATCTTGGAGGTCATGAACTCCGTTTACATGGTTACTCAGATTCTGATTGGGCAGGAAGTGCCTCAGAAAGAAAGAGTACATCAGGTGGATGCTATAGTCTTGAATCTGCCATGATCTCATGGTTCAGCAAGAAACAATCTAGTGTGGCTTTCAGTACTGCTGAAGCAGAACATATGGCTGTCTGCTCTGCCAGCTGTGAAGCAGTATGGCTTCAGAAGCTTTGGAGTGTTTGACTTAGAAATGGATCCCACTGTGATTATGTGACTAAAAATCTTGTGTTCCACGATAAGTCAAAACACATAGAGATCCAGTACTTCTATATACGAGATATGGTGCAAAGAGGAGCTATCAAGCTTGTATATATAAGCACTGAGGATCAATTTGCTGATATCCTGACCAAGCCTCTGTCTCGAGTAAAGTTTGAACACTTCCGAGACAAGCTTGGTGTAGTTCAGAAGAACCCTCCTCGAAAGGGGGAGTAGCACAGTATGAGACAGACAAGCCTATCTCATCAATGATGAGGTTACTTATTTTTTTTCTTTCTTTGCACTTACTCACCTAGAATTGTTTAGATTTAGGACTCTTATATTCCTTATTTTGATGGTTAGATGTATACATGCTCTTGATGATAGATGTATACATGATAGATACTTTTGATGATAGATGCATACATGTTTTGATGATGATTATACATGTTGTGGTTATACATGCTTTGATGATGATGATACATGTTGTGGTTATACATGCTTTGATGATGATGATACATGTTGTGGTTATACATGCTTTGATGATGATGATACATGTTGTGATGATACATGTTGTGGTTATACATGCTTTGATGATGATGATACATGTTGTGGTTATACATGTTGTGGTGATGATGATACATGTTGTGGTTATACATGTTGTGGTTATACATGCTTTGATGATGATGATACATGTTGTAGTTATACATGATGATACATGTTGTGATGATACATGTTATGATGATGAGGATACATGTTCTTGATGAACATGTGAGGGGATTGGATCATCCCTGGACTTTCAGTCCTAAAGAGAACCGTAGACGTGAGGTCTCCGAGAATGAAGTCCTTAGTGGACAGTTGAGGGGATTGGATCATACCTGGACTTTCAGTCCTAAAGAGAACCGTAGACATGAGGTCTCCGAGAATGAAGTCCTTAGTGGACAGTTGAGGGGATTGGATCATCCCTGGACTTTCAGTCCTAAAAAGAGCCGTAGACGTGAGGTCTCCGAGAATGAAGTCCTTAGTGGACAGTTGAGGGGATTGGGATCATCCCTGGACTTTCAATCCTAAAGAGAGCCGTAGACGTATGTCTCCGATAATAAAGGGATTGGGATCATTCCTGGACTTCAGTCCGAAAGAAGAGCCGTAGACGTATGTCTCCGATAATAAAAGGGATTGGGATCATTCCTGGACTTCAGTCCGAAAGAAGAGCCGTAGACGTATGTCTCCGATAATGAAGGGATTGGGATCATTCCTGGACTTCAGTCCGAAAGAAGAGCCGTAGACGTATGTCTCCGATAATAAAGGGATTGGGATCATTCCTGGACTTCAGTCCGAAAGAAGAGCCGTAGACATATGTCTCCGATAATGAAGGGATTGGGATCATTCCTGGACTTCAGTCCGAAAGAAGAGCCGTAGACATATGTCTCCGATAATAAAGGGATTGGGATCATTCCTGGACTTCAGTCCGAAAGAAGAGCCGTAGACGTATGTCTCCGATAATAAAGGGATTGGATCATTCCTGGACTTCAGTCCGAAAGAAGAGCCGTAGACGTATGTCTTCGAGAAAGAAGGGATTGGATCATTCCTGGACTTCAGTCCGAAAGAAGAGCCGTAGACGTATGTCTTCGAGAAAGAAGGGATTGGATCATTCCTGGACCTCAGTCCGAAAGAAGAGCCGTAGACGTATGTCTTCGATAATGATAGGACTGAATCGTCCCTGGACTTCGGTTCAAAAGGTACATGACTGGTTTACATCATCCTTTGATGATGCTGATGATCGTGGGATGACGATGCTGATGACGATGTTGATGATCGTATGATGACGATGCTGATGATCGTGCGATGACGATGCTGATGATCGTGTGATGACGATGCTGATGATCGTGCGATGACGATGTTGATAATCGTGTGATGATGATGTTGATCGTGATGCTGATGATCGTATGATGACGATGCTGTTGATTGTGTGATGACGATGTTGATGATCGTGTGATGATGATGTTGATCGTGATGCTGATGATCGTATGATGACGATGCTGTTGATCATGTGTTGACGATGCTGATGATTGAGTACTATCAACGCTGATGATGTTGATGTTCCAGTATTGAAGATGTTCCAGTAACTGGTTGAGTTACTGATGATGTTGAGAAAGATTCCAATGATTTATAGATGTATCATGTATGATGTTGATGACTCCTTGCTCGTGCAGGTGCTGTTATAATATCCTTCTTGTTAAGGGGGAGTGTTGAGATATTGTAACTTCAAAGAATATTATAATTGTACTTTATTATTCCGGAGATGTTTCATTCCTCTGTAAAGATCTTATTGTATATTCGGAGATGTTTATTCCTCCGTCAGAATGTGGTAACTCGGGTTATTAGACTTCCCTAGTGGAGGTCGGCCCTTTATGTGTTATGTGGGTCAAAGGGTTATTAGACCACCCTAGAGGGGTCGGCCCAGTTAGTTGTAGTGGGGTATTTAACCCATTGGTTAAATACGAGCCTACGTGTACTTGTGTAAAATACATATCAGTGAAGTGTATAAATAGAGGAGGTGTGTTCCTCATTTGACACACTCACTCATTCAAGGGAGGCGCACTTTTGGAGGAGAGGTCTGCTACGATGGAGAAGGAGATCATGTCTTTGGTTTGCATCTTTGTATATTGCTGGTCATCTATATTGAGGAAGCTTTACTGGGTTTTCTACCCCATGAGGGTTTCCCAGGATAAATCTGTGTCTCTTGTGTTTATGCTATGCTTGTTGTTTCTTCAGTGATCCTGTATATGCTATTATTGTGAAATGGAATGTAATGCTGCTATTTTCTGTCTTAGCATATTGAATCGTTTACACTTTATACCTGTGAAGACTACTCATAAGGATCCAGACATTGTAGAAATCTTCATGAAGCAGATTTTTCGACTACATGGTATACCGAAAGTGATAATTTCAGATCGTGACTCTAAGTTTACTGGAAACTTTTGGAGGTCTTTGTTTAAAGGGTTGAATACAACCTTAAACTTCAACACAACATTTCATCCACAAATGGATGGACAGACAGAAATGGTGAATCAAGTTTTGGAAGACTTACTAAGAGTGTATGTTAAGGATTAGCCTGGTAAGTGGGAAGACTACTTGCATTTAGTAGAATTTGCATATAATAACCATTATCATGCATTAGCCAAACTTAGCCCTTTTGAAATTCTTTATGGTAGGAAATGTGATACACCTATTTCTTGTAATGATCCAGTAAATAGAGTTATTTTAGGACCTGAATTGTTGCAGGAGTTAGAACTAATTGTGAAACATGTACAAAGAAATCTAAAAGCTGCCCAAGATAGGCAAAAGAGTCAAGCAGATCTTAAAATGACTCATAAAGAGTTCTAGGTTGGTGAACATGTTTTCCTCAAGGTAAGACAGAAAAAGAGTTCATTGAAATTGGGAAGCTGTGCCAAGTTGGCACCCAAGTATTGTGGTCCTTTCGAAATATTGTCCAGGGTTGGACCAGTGGCATACCAACTGTCTTTGCCACCAAATTTAAAGATACATAATGTTTTTCATATATCATTTTTAAAGAAGTATGTACATGATGCTACTCATGTTGTAAATTGGAATGATGTACAGGTGGGACAAGATGGCGATTTTCAGGTGGAACCGGACTGTATCCTCGAAAGGAGGGAAACGCTACTTCGGAATCGCACCATTGGGCAGGTAAAGGTGCAATGGAACCACCTTAGCCCAGAAGAGGAAACCTGGGAGTTGGAGAGTAGTATGTAGGCAACATACCCCACTCTGTTTCAAGAGCACTCAGAGAGTGATTAACCAACATTGAGGACGATGTTGAGACTTAAGGGGGGGTGTATATCACCTACCCAAATTCTGAAAATATTATTTTATTGGCAAAATACTTTATGTTAAATTTTAATTACAAAGTTTTGTAATTATGACCAAGTTTGGTCAAGGATGAATATAATTACTGATTATTATTACTTAATAAATTAAAGTAGGAGGCAAACACCCAAGGGAACTTTTAAATGAGTGTTCACTGACCCACTAGGAGGAATGGGAGTTGTTAGAAGGTATGGGACAGATGGCAGCATTTGCACTCCACCACTAGCTGTTGGTTATGGGACAACTACCCCTAAAAATGTGTCATTATCCCCCAGGTGGGTGGAAGTGAGAAGGCAGCTCATTAAATGACCAGTTAAACACTAAAAGGCCTAGGCAACCTACATAAGGAAATTCGAATTGGGCAGGCATCCCCCTTACAATATTTTCTGCAGAAATATTCCTCAAGTGCTTCAAGTGATCACAGAGAGATTCGAATAGGGAGGTTATGTGAGAGTGCAACTGTAAGTCTGCTAATTATACTGAGAAAAAAAACCAGAGGTGCTGGTGTAGGTCTCTTTCACTGCTGAATCTTGAGGACTGGACAATTTACATTCTATTGCAAGTTGATGTGCTAAGGCTTCTACAAAATCTTCCTCCTAGTGGTTCAATGAACAAGATCGGGGGTCCTAAAGCAAGTAACTTGGTTGTCTTCAGGAATTGGTTGGGTGGAACAGGTTCCTTGGGCTGTTTGTTTCCCTACAGTTAACCAGGTTTTAATGTTCCTACTTTTGTTTACAGTTAAATGTTTTCTGCAATCATAGAATTATTAACTCAATTATGCAAAAGAGATTATTTTATGTTCTGATCTAAGTATGATTCTGAATGAAAAAGATTTGTGAAAGGTTTGATTGGACAATCATCTCTATATTTTTCCCCATGTTGTTCTCTGCATAGTACTCTAGTATAGAGAAGCAAATTAAGAAAGATAAGTGATAGGTAGAATGCCATTGATTAGAAAAAGGATTACAGTAGTATTCTTGTTAAAATCTTGTCCTATATTTAAACATAGTAAACATTATAGTATAGCATCAAAAACATTATAGAATTTATTTAATTTATACATGAAAGAAAAACATAGTATGTTTCTGCATAGTTTTATATATTTCTTTTAACACTATTTAATTCAGATAGTAAGCAAATGCACATCGATATTATACATTTCATGTTTTTCAAGCAAGTGTAATTTCAAGAATAATAGCAGCTGGAAGAATTAATTTATGCACAAGGTTTATATGTTTCCATTTCAAATACATCTTTTTCAGATAGAAATATCATGCAATTCAACATTTATTTCCTTAATGTTTTCCAGTAAAGTATAGTCTAGAAATTTAGCATCTGCAAAATCTATTCTCTACACAAAAATTATTACATGCAAACCTATTAATTCATCATCCATTCATTTCAGTATTTAAATTACAAATCTATTCATGGTAATATCAAAACCCTATTATCGCAAACCCTAGAATCTAAACGTTCTTTTAGTACATAGTTCATAATCCTCTCGTCAAGCCATTCATGGAAAACTTTAGACATTATTTCATAAATTATAGCAATTATGGCTTACTAAACCCTAGTTATCATTTTCTAGAACCATACTATCTTTTGTAGATGGTGAGTTTACCATTGAATCATTATTTAGCACTTAGTCGAAAGCACGAGTTTGTATCAATGTCTAACATTAGCTCACAACCCTAGCATTAAAACTCACACAACATCAAAATATTCATATACGAGCTAAGGTCTACTTCGTGGTCCAAACTATCTCATCAAATTTCCAAACATGTTTAGCAACAACGAAGATGGAGTATAGAAACAACTCTACAGTCAACCATCATGGATCGGTACACTTTAACAACTATTACATAGTTTTCTTACCCATCATTTTAAAAACATAACTGTCCATTGCAAAGAAACAAGCCATTGCTTTTAAGTACAAAAGAACCCTCGATTCTTGGTTCCCATTCAAAGTATATAACAGAGAATTACATTATGGACTTACAAGGTTCCCAACAGTATACAGAGTTACCCTCATCATCTTTAAACCTTAATCCGAGACCGTGGAACAACAAAAACTACATAGGGTTTTATCCTGAATTTTAACAACACGAAAACGAGAACCAAGTTCTCATCAACAACATAGCCAGGCATCAAATAGCCAAGTGGCAACTTAAAAAACTGAGAGGTTACCCTCTGTACAGTTTGAATCAAAACAAGACAAACTTAAAACTTCGTATTCGACCATCACTGAAACTAGTCGAAGGTTTCCAACTCTCGGCACACAGAAAAACACCATCAAAGGCACCTACGAGGTTTTTGAGAACCATCGGAGCTTACCAGGAAGCAGTAGCAGCTTTCCATTCTCAAACCCTTTGCATAGAAACCTTCCAGCGAAGTGTGCACTTGCCAAATTACAAGTTCGACGAGTTAAAAGCATGCAAATGCAAATAAAAAGTAAGTTCATAGTATTACACTCAATATCAAACTACTTACCCTTAGAACGAAGCCTTTGATATTAGAATCACCACTCCTGCAAATACGATGAAGGCTGGAGATGGTTGCAGCATTCACAAATGTAAGGACTCAGAAGACGATATCATCTATTGGAAGAATTCAAAAGCCAAATACAAACCACTCTCAACAGCTGATAGAAGAACCACACTTTTTATGATTGTATCGTGGCTCTATGGCACAAAGCATAAGCCTGTAACTATAACTATTTCATTCAGGTCTCAGGTTCGAGACCGAGGAGGAGTCCTCCTCTCAGAAAATCAAACAACCCTACATCCCAGCATTCGGTCGACACCACTAAGTGTAACAATGAAGACAAGAAACGAACTTCCATCACTTACCATCGCAAGTTTAGGGTTTTGTTCACAGCCTTAGATCATAGTAAAATCAACGGTGGATCAACTGCCGGTAAGGCACGTTGATAATTGAACCTGCAGTATAATCAATACCATTTAATAGCTACATCTACCATTTTTCCAAGTAAGCAGACCGAGGGCTAGTGTAGGGCACAGCTCAGCTTTTCCGGTGAACATTACAATGCAAAACCACTTGAAGACTTTACAACTAGGATTCCGCATCAGCTAACCATGGATCAACTTTAATGCTAGGCCTATCGACGCAGCCTGGGAAGCATGCCAAGTTAATACCTGTCAATATCGAAATGATTGCAAGGTTATAACCATGGATCGAATTTCATATCAATCTCTATAGTCTTTTGTTATGCATCGTAATATGCTATTATATGCTAAGGTATGGTGTGATTGTATAACCACCTTATAATGTTAACGATTCAATTACTAAGGTTCTGGTATATATATATATATATATATAGAATAGAACTAGCCATATATGTATATTGTTAAATAATTGATAATGGATACCATAGATATGGTTAGGTTTCTAACTATGCAAAAGTAGTATTGGATACTAAATGCATTATAAATTTCATACATTACTCATAACTTTCCAATGCATAATAATAGTGTGAGCCTCTAGGTATAGTTAAGTAACACACATTTAATATGCTAGCTATGTATTGTAAAGTTTAATTGTTAAACATGATACCAAGGGCATAGTTTAAATGATGACATTATACATTATAATGCAGAGTTCATAACACTAGTCACTAGACCATTCATATACATTAATTGTGTAATGATAATCAAATAATGAATTCAGGACTTAGAATAGTCTAAGTTTTGTAGACGTAAAACATAATGATAGTTCAAAGGTATAAACACTTCTTCTACAGGTTTTCTAATAGCAGTTTCAATAGATATTAGTATCGTTGTTTTCATGATAATGATAGTAGTCATATGATAATATATATGTAGCATTATAACAGAACACTTGGACAACGCGAAATGATAAAACTGAAGAGCTTCGTAAGACAGTATAAAAACGAGGATTAGAACCATGTATCCATACCTCTAGTAACTTGTGTTGCAAGGAAGTACTTAGCATTCTAATTTTACAATGACGATGAATTGAAGGACACAAGTACTCTTAACACATGTTGTCATAGGATTTCTTACCTACGGTCTGCACATGGAAACAAGATTCAAATGCTTTAGCTAAACGTAGCTAAGTAAACTCCAGGGTACCTCGTAGGACCCCTTCATCATCATACAAACAAACTGTCAGCATTTCACCAAGAACATCACAATAGTACAACATGTAATCATATTCAAGAACTTAAGCAAATCTGTAAATCGTACTTGTATGCATAATCATAAAAGATTTTTCGTTAAGGAGATTAACATCCACTTAAATATGAAATAGAAAATACAATTATATCATATTTATTGGAGAAGTATGATGCGTCATCATTACTAATTATCTTAGTTAAGAAATCTAATTAATTTATATGTTTCGCATTAATGACTTTGATAATTATTGCTATTATAATTTTTTTTTTTTGGTATTTTTCGTGATGTTACACCTGCAACTGTCAGTGCCCCAACCATGCTATATAGTCTCTGCCTGTGAAGACACCTATCATGTCTTCACCCACCTGCAATAACTGTCATTAAATTCCTTAGCAACCCTGAACTATTTCCAAGTACCCTCCTTGACTTCTACGTATCCTTCTGACATGCTACAACAAACCATCACGTCGGCCATACTGTCTGTCAGATTCCTTCACAACCCAAGGCTTCGCTAGAACACCCCTTCCTCCTCGCTTGGCTCATGCCCAAACCTGTCAGAGTTGTAGTTCTACGCATGTCGATCTATCAACGCCTTTCTCTGAACCTGTCGGTCGTTGCTTCTGTCGGCCTCATCCCAACTGCTCTTGCTCGACTTATTGACTTCGACGAGTCAATCTGCTCTTCAGCACCAGTGGTCATCGGCACTCCCTCTGGTCGGCTTTCTCCATGTCGAATAGCTTCGACGGATATTCCTAGACTCCGATGCTCCTACATTAGATAATAATTGCTCATGTTCACGTGCAACCTAACAATTGGTAAAAGGTCCTTCTTCAAATATTTTTGTTTGATAAATTTCTTGCAAAAATTATCATATCACAAAGCCTTATCATTGGTTGTATTAAAGTAGGTCATCAAAGGAGACGAAAACCACTAAGTCAACGTAGTCCTAATAACTCATTCAAGCACCACATAAGTGTCGATGAATATTATCATAAAAATATTGATGGAAATTCAAGTAGTCAGGCTTTATTCATATAATTCATCATTTACATATAGATATAGGTGACACTTAGAAACCCAAAATTTAGTATGGGGGCCCTGCTTTTCTATCCCAAGATAAAAAAAAGTAGGGGAAGGTGTTGTGGCCACAACAAAGAGGCCACTCCCGAGCTAGGGCAATGAATCTACAAGAATGTACCGAATTTCTCCGGTAAAACTATCCCAATCTGCTAACATTCCTCCCCCATCAACGTGCACAACCCAAGGAATGGGGACCCCTTCTTTGAGTTAATTGTCCCTTGGGTTCCCTTCTATATGTTAAAAACCCCTCGAGTGCCCTTCTATGAGTTAACAGTCCCTTGGGATTTTTAACCCAATTCCCTTCCAGGGCTCCAGCACAGGTTGACCAGGGACTCTCCATGTTGGGACTCTAGGGAACTCCATCTTTCTTGGTTATGGGTCTAGGCTATAGTATGGGTGATGGATCTAGGATATGGTACCGATGATGGTATTTTGGAGCTGTCAGCTAGTGATGGTTGAATGATAGCAGAATGATGGTGGAATGAACTAGTTCTCAATAATTTATATGCATGTTGGGAACTAGCCAAGTGACATGCAAGGATAAGGAGAGCTGGACAAATGACACTCACAAGGAGTTCACTCCCCCCCCCCCCAAATCCCAATCTTTAGGATAATTAACTTAAAGGTTAAGTCTAATGCACTTTAATTAAAGATTTTTTTCTCAAAAGAAGGATAAAGAAGGGATAATAAGGATAGTGACTTAAAATGATACGTCACTAGGGTCATCTCCCCCTGGCCCCATTCTCACTCTCCCTCTTGTGGAATTACAACCCCCCATCTCTTCTTTGTCCTTTTAGTCTGTAGTAATCATGGCTTTTTTAATATTAAAACTAGGAATGTAGATAATTACATAACTTGGTCACACTAGACTACTCATATCTGGCTTCTAGTCATTTCATCAATATTTACATATTTACAACATTACATATTGGGGTCAAAAAATGGGGTGTTATTGTTGTTGTTGTTGTTGTTATTCTTATTATATAAAATAAAACATGATTGCATATTATATAAATTAAAGTAAATTATAAAAAAACTATAATTATACTATATTAGAATGTATAATATAATATAATATAATATTACAATGTGTAATACTTTCAATTATCAAACTTTTATATTGGTTATTTGTTAAATGGGGATTGAGTTGTTGAGGTCATTGATATATCCTTTGTTAGTCTAACATTCAATAAGGGATGTGCAAGGTGGGCCTCACCAATCAATTTAGCACATGTCCCTTGACTCTTGACATCGGGACAAATCTCTCTCAAGAAAGTGTTGATCTTTATTTATAAGTTAACACATGCAAACAATCTTAAAAAATAAAAGAAAATATAATATATTTCTTTACCATATCGGATTATCAAAATTATCTAAAATTATAAAAAATCTATTGAACTACAAATGTATAATGTGAAATAAACAAATAATATAGTGCTTACTTGTTAAATGGGGAAATAATACAAACATTTATATCAACATGGTAAATATAAAATATGGTATTTATTGTTTTATTTAAATAATGACTAATTATGGCTATTTACTTTGATAAACTTACAAATGATATAAGTATTTTTTATTAAAAACATGACATAAGTAAACTAAGAATCATTTTTCTATGACAACTTTTAGTGTAGCCAACTTATAATTAAATATTGTTGAGCAATGTCACATTGCGACAAAACCCTTGATCAATGTTGTAATATGGATTAACTATTGCGCAAAGTAGCAAGTCAAACCAATCCATAGCAATTCAAAATAATGGATATATAGATTTCTTAGGAGACATAATTAGGATAGTTTTCTCATTGTAGACAAAAGCATAATCCTATTGATAAATTGCTTAGGTAAATGAATTTGATCTCATGTCTTTAATAATTAAATATTATAGGGTTTTGTCGTAATGTGACAAACTTGATCAATGTTATAATATAAATTAACAAGTGGACATCATAGTAAGTTAAATTTATCTACTAAGTTCCTAATGATAATAGCATCATCGTCATATCAATAATAACATCATCGTCATATTGATAGTAATGATCTATCCATCTTTAGAATTTAAAAACCTATTATCTTCATACCATGAAATCTCAAGAAATGGTTTATTATATCTACAAGAGCCATTTCATATAGTTCTATATGTTCATCTGTTGTTGCAATAAAAATAATGAAGTAACTAAAGAAACATAACTACACAGTAAACAATGAGCAAAAAGTTAGAAAATAAATTTATATATATAAACTAAAATCAAGATATAAATTTAGCAAGATCTTAGTGCTAAATGAAACATTATTTTCATGTCTCAGTATACCAATAATAATATACACATATGAATTGCAAATTCCATAACCAAGGCGATTTAAGTAATCATCGTTCTACACGTTACCCGTGGCTTCTTTTATTGATTAGGGCCAATATCTCGTTCATGGGTTAGAAGTTGGATATAAAGGGAATGCTTATATGTTTACCTACTCTACCAACTACCCCTCTTTACCCACTTTCAGACCTAGACATGTTAGCCTTGGCTGAACAATCACTTGAGAATTTAATCCCTTAGTAGGGACCAACTATAGACCCGGGATTGGGATTAAATGGAATGGATATATAAATTTCAATTGATGTATTCATAATCAAATGATTATTTTGTAATTAATACATAAATAAAAGAGTATACCATCCTTTCAATAGGTGAGTAACTTGCTTTTTATTTATGGTTTTATGGTTTTCTCTATCTTCATAAATTATTTTGTCATTTCAATTGATGGTTCCTAACTTTTAAACTAATATCCATCTAAAGTATTAATAAACTTGTGTTACATATGTGAATTAATTATAAAAATATTAAAAATAAAATAACCAATCTAAGTACAAATAAGTTTGTATTCCCTATCCAAATTAATTATGAAAAAATCAAAATAAAGTAACAAATTTAAGTATTAATAAGTTTTTTTTCATATCCAAAATAATTATAAAAAAATAAAAATAAAGCAGCCAATCCAACTTCTTTTACAAAAAACTAATAATAATTCCAAAAATTATTACACAGGGGTGAATCAAATATTTCATTGCAAATGTTTATTTTTTCAAGATTTATGCACAGTTCCATTGGAGCCCACGGGATGAATAATAAGTAGAAATTAATCATGGGATTTACATTCCTTGTTTGTCTTCTCATTAGGTGGATGTGGCTGACTTCGAAGGCTCAGTCAATTGCTGTTTTTATGACAACTAGTTGTAATTAGAGAACAACAATATCCCTGGTGTTCAATCTGAATACTATATCCCTTGTGTTCAATCTCAATACTATTTTGATATGGTTGAAAATACTAAATTTGATATACCAATAATAATATACAAATATGAAAGAGGATATAAGTTTTTATAATTTTATGAAACACAAAAAGAATAATTCAAACCTTAGTTAATTTCGTGATAATTTTATTTAAAATTTAATAAAAATTCCATTAAATCCCAAATATCAATAAGAGATGTAGAACAGTTTGTAGTGGGTGATGATTAAGACACCCATAAGCAAAAAAGTCATGATATATTATCCTTCCTTAAGAATCAATGCAACCAAAGAATTTTACTGCACGGTTTCAGACCGTTCATCTGTTCAAATATGATATAATGAGAATACAATTTTGTATACTTTTGTGACAAAAGACAACAAGAAACATATGCCATATTCGAATAGACTCCGTTCTGGGATTTGATTGGATTGTTCGACTGTCGGGACTATTTTATACAGATACAGACAGAGAGACTGTAAGATACAGCTTATTATTTCATGCATATACTGGTCTTTTCCGCAGTCCGTGATTCATTTGATGTGACGACAAAAAAAATTACCTGAATGTATGAAAATAAACAGTTTATTCTAATAACATTTTCAAATGTAGTTCTTGCTATCAGAATCCATAATTCTAATTCCTTTGTAGATCAATTTGGAGATTCGGTATGAATTTCGTTCACGCTTCTTGTAAGCTTTGTTTGCATTAGAAAAATCCCTGAAAGTTCCTCCCGTGACTACCTAGATTCCCCTAACACCTCCCTGAAAGTCTTAGTTTAGTCGGGTTCCTCTCACATCAAGTTAGAGTCCTATAATTTCAGCCTAGTCTGCTCTGCTTTATCATGTGACATTCTTAGGGATGTCGTGCTAAAAGAAAGATTGGAGGGCCAGGACTACCAGAACTGAACACGGGCGCTTTGGGAGCAGCAATCGGAAAGAATGATTTATATATATGAGTCACGGGCTAAGCTGCAGGGCTATTGCTGAGGTCACCGAAATTCAATTCCACGGTCGTATCTCCTGGTAAGACTGCCAAAGTTTCTTAGAATACCGTGGGCGACTACACAGTGCTCAGTGAAGACTAGACTGGACGTGGGGGGCCGCCACTGTACAATTCACAGTGAAACACGTAGAAAACGGGCGATTTATTGGAATAAGTGGAAGGCTTTATTTAACAAATTCAGCGCCTTTTGCCTGCTGGACCTTCGAACTGCTTAAACTTTCAAGCGTTGTACTGATCCTTTCACGGGCCGATCGCGAATTGGGAAAATCCAATGCCTTTCATGGCTTTTTCTGTTGACCATTTTTGTCTCGTCTCGTCATGAATGCGTAGGAAGTAAATTGGAATTGACTCTATTGAACCGCATGAAATGCACCAGAAAAAAAGTTGGTAGCTGTACACTTTGTGGTTGTTTGGTTCTCTTGTCGTCATCGAGGTCAGAGATTGACAGACGAAAGAAGAACTAACGAGTACCCCTTTCTCCTTCACCTGATGTGCCATATCACCGAGTTCTTGGCTTATTCTGCCCTCGGGAGGGGAGTTTCATAAGGTTCAGTCAAAACTTGTTTTTTTTAAGTTAAAAAAAAATGTAATTATTTGGGTTGGTGAAAGTTACGTGTGGTTAAAATGTTTTTAAAAATGTAATGGGTGTTGTACTTTTGTTTGTAAATGTTTTTTACAACTAAGCGAAATTAATGATAAGCATGTGTGTATGTACTTGTAAAAAAAATGGGTAGGTTTATATTATTCTCGTGCTTGTGGAAACATAAAAATAATTTTTCCTAGATTTCTGTATCGAGGTTTTGGTGAAGTGCTCAGGAATAACGTAATACATATAAATAACTTATGAATATGTTTTCATAGATTTTGGCAAAATAGATACTTAGTACTTGTGCTTGTGTGTGCATGTGTTTGTGAAGATGGATGGGGTCAAGGGTAAGTTTTAGTCACCTTTGATACAATAGATACTCTTCATTTGTGATTTCTGAGTAAAAGTTAACTTATAATTTGTGTTCATGCTTGTGCAAGCATGTACTTAAGAAAACTGGGTTCAAGGACAAGTCTTGGTTGATTTTGGCAGAATAGATAACTGTACTTGTGTATATATGTAGTTGATTTTGGCAAAATAGATAACTTTGCTTGTATGTAAAGATAAAAAAACCCAAAATAAAAACTAAATGAAACACTAATAAATTTTGGCAAAATAAATACCTCATACTCTTGCTCATACATGTGTGTCCATATGCTTACAAAAGGACTCAAACCAAGTGCAAGTATTGATAAACTTGGGCAAACTTTAACGGAATAGAGCTCTCTCATTCATCATTCTTTCCATAACATGTCAAAGCTTATCTAAAAGAAAGCATCAATAAAAAACAAGAGATCATAAGTTCATAAACAAAGTTCCTTTATTGTTGAAATTCGAACTGATATAAGATTATGATTTTAGTTGAAATTTTGATCAAATTTAAATTTAAGAAGGTGAAAAAGATGGGAACTTGTTAGACACCCTCCCTTCCTTGAGCAGAAGGAGCTCGATAAGATACCACTCCAGTGGATCATTTGCATCAAATTTTCTTGAAATCTACGCATAAATTGTTTTAGGAATCATTAGCAAAACTCCAATTCATGGAAAGAGTTAACAACAAAACTGCAAATTTAAATGATTAAGATTGCAACTGATTCGGTCTTAAAATCATATCTACAAAACCATAGAAAATAGTACTATTTGAGTGCCCGTTATCCTGTTAATCAACGGTTTTTGGATGTAGGATGGCTTCAGGGCCATTGAAACCCAAGGGAAGACGGTAGGGTTCGAGACAAACAGAGAGGACAAAGCAGTCCTTTAATCCCAACCAGATAGAAAAAGACTAGACTGTGGAGGTACAACGGGGGCCCTCAATCATCTCCAACTTCCAACTCCAACCGCATGAACCAACTCTTCTCATCTTTCGATGAACCTGTGACACTTCCTGCACGTGAATAAGAACGTAAATTTGTTTGACAGATGAATATTTTACTGTACTGGTCCTACTGGATGAACGAAAGATTGGACTGAGCTGCTGCTATAATTTGATGCATCAAGCAAATTAATTCTAGTGATTTGAAGGCGTGGAGTCTGCATGAGAATCATGGTTCACAAAAATACTATTTTTTAATATAAAGACATCGATCAAGGTCCTCGAAAACCTGGCTTTCCAACCTGCAACAATTCTAAATCTTGATTTTCATTGGAATACTCAATAAGTGTTATTTTGCTACGTAGAATCTGAAGGCAATCCACCGTAGTTGTGCAAATGTGGGGAAGAGTACAGAGTTTGCAGGTCTCGTGAGATTGCATGTGAGTGGGGCCTCATGTTTTCTCTCAATATCAATTTCACGATTCACAACAAAATCACGAACTTTACGGGCCTCCCTCCCTGAATTGTCCAGAAGAATTATGTCTGGTTCACGTGTTCTAACTTGGGTTTCTCTTTTGAAGGAGAGTGATTTCATTGGCCATTCTTTCCACTCTGAACAACTCCGTGCATGGCATCTCCATTCGTTTATTTAAAAGGGCCTAACGCTTGGGAAGATTCATGACTGATCAGCCCTTGCTATCCATTCACTTCTATGTTGTGGTTTTGCCTTCTCTGAAATATCGGGTGGCCCATAAGTTAGAACAATCTGAGGACACTCCTTCGGATCGAATTAGTTCCAACTCTGTCAGTTTCCCTGAGACAAATGCCATTACCCGTGACCCTAGAAGACAAAAGTGATCTGGAGGCTATTTGTTTCATATAATTGATTTCCACCCACTGCCTAACCATATTGCCAAATGAATTTTGGAGTGTTTGTGTCGAATTAGGCTCTACTCTCCCTTAGTTCAAAATATAACAGCTTTGGTAAGGATGCCTGCCAAGACTGATTGCTTTCTTCTGCTTCTTATGATTTTCCTTATGCTTCAACATGAGTCCTGTACTGGGTCAAATGTAAGCAAAAAGAAACCCGGGCCTCCATTGAAGCATCCTTCACCTGGTAGGAAACAGGGATCTGGCAGTCCCCATCCTTCACCTAGTAGGAAAAGGGGCTCTGGCAATCCACCAGGACCAAACCCAGGATACCCCAAGGGCTATTCCAATATTTTCGATGTGCTTTCCTATGGAGCCAAGGGAAATGGAGTGACTGACGATACCAAGGTAAATTAATTTCTTTCTCTTGTTTCTAGTCATCAGTAGCCTCCATGAAACAAGATATGGCACTAACTATGAATTGTGATAACAGGCTTTCCAGGCTGCATGGCAAGCAGCCTGTAATGTGGAGTCAGCTATAGTAGAAGTACCTGCTGAGTTTCGGTTTCTTGTTGGTCCCATTTCATTTTCTGGACCTTGTCAGCCTAGCATCACTTTTCAGGTTGAGCTTCTCCTCATCCTGTGTAAAATTCTGCTGCATTTCATGCTTGTTCCATAAATTCTACAGGGTCTCTCGTGTGCTATGTAAATAAAATCTTCTATTCTATTATTCTATGTTAATAAGTATGTTTCCATAGAATTGATGTTTTTTTTATGGATTGGTTTCAGATTGATGGAACGATCATAGCACCCGTGAATCGTCGGGCATGGGGGCCTGCAGGGATGCTACAGTGGATACAATTCAGTAAATTGAATACCATCACCATCCAAGGATGTGGCGTCATTGATGGAAGGGGATCAGTTTGGTGGGGATATTATGCTGGTTCCTATGAGGTAAAGTTACTTAACCAATTACAACGGGTGGTCACAATGGAGTTGTGTCTCCTAAGTTGATTGGTTAGGAGGTGTTAATGCTTGCTGGGTGGGATTACTGCTCCAGTTCTTACCTGGGACATGTTGTGTCTGAAACAACAGTTGCATAGTGGGGTCCTTGTAACAGCCTCTACAACTATAAAATATACTCTCCACTTATCTAATTCAGTTTTCATTTTTGAGTTTCTTTATCAATATTTCTTACCCACATTATATCTAATCTCAGGATCTGGATCTGAATTCAATAAGCAACCAAAAGACACAACAAATGCCAAGTATCAAGCCCACTGTAAGTTCCATCGAACGTTTTGCTGATCAGAAAGAAAGAGATCAGCTTTGGCTTTTAAAATGCATGCAAAAACAGGGATTTTAAGTTAATTCTGTATATTATAATCTGCAGGCATTGAGATTTTACGGAAGCATAGGTGTGACAGTAAAGGGCATTACCATTCAAAACAGCCCGCAGTGTCATCTTAAATTTGATAGTTGCACTTCCGTCGAGGTTTCCAACGTCACAATCTCTTCTCCATGGGACAGCCCAAACACAGATGGAATACATCTTCAAAATTCTCAAGAAGTTGAAATACACCATTCTTCAATGGCATGCGGTAACAATCTATAAATTCACTATTTAGTTATTGGTTGTGATTTTTAATTTTTATAAAACTAGTATAGATTTATTTTAAAGGGGATTTACCAAGGGCTTTTTAGTGGGATCAAAATTTTCAAAGGTGCACTCCTTAGAGGGATCAAAACTTTGAGAGATGCAAACTCTTTTTTAGACTGGATTTTTTATAATTTTTACGGAAAGAGTTACACATCTCCCCTTACTGTTACTGAACTTTAAAATAGGCCTCTTCCGCCCAATAATAATAATAATCTAATTTTAATCTTATAATTAAATTAAAAATCAGACCCAAGAAATTACACATCTCCCCTTACTGAACTGTAAAATGGGCCTCTTCAACCAAATAATAATAATAATCTAATTTTAATTGTATAATTAAATTAGAAATCAATTTGATACGAGAACCTTGTTTATTTATTGGCTTACACATTTCAATTTATTCTCATTTCTAAATCCTTTGAACCTGTTAACAATGGTTTTCTCTGTTGTTTTTTTTTAAATCAGGTGATGACTGCGTATCTATACAAACAGGCTGTTCAAATGTACGCGTGCACAACGTTAACTGTGGACCTGGCCATGGTATCAGGTAATATGCAGAATTCTTGTAAAATTGAACAAATGTATGGCAGGCATTATACAATCATACACTGGGATATACTAATTTAAAGCATTTTAGATTATATGGCAATCAATACAGCAATGCCAGATGCTTATTAGCTGCCAAAAAGCCTAGTTGGTACTAATAGCTATCTATCTAACCCTAATGAATTGGCATGGCAGCATTGGAGGACTGGGCAAGGACCAAACAAAAGCCTGTGTTTCAAATATCACTGTTTACGACAGTGCCATTGCAGATTCCTTAAACGGGGTTCGAATCAAGACATGGCAGGTGCATTCAATACTTGAAATTCCTTGTCATAATCTAAAAATTAGTTTTTATTTTTATGTTTTTATGTACACTGACTAATAACCTAATCTATATATGCTTATAATCTAGTAATAACTAGATTTTTAAATATGGTTGATATTCTATTAATTTATATCAACCATGACCACACAATTAACTAGTTGTTAGTTGATTTTGAACTACAGGGAGGAATTGGGTCGGTGAAAGGGGTTTCCTTCTCCAACATTCAAGTCTCAAACGTGAAAATCCCCATTGTGATCGATCAATTTTACTGCGACAAACGGGTTTGCAACAATCAGACCGCAGCTGTTGCAATAACAGGCGTGACATACGAGAATATTAGAGGAACATATGCTTACAAGGCTGTCCATCTTGCCTGCAGCGATAATGTACCTTGCACAGAAGTGGTTTTAACAGAGATCGAACTTCACCCTGTGGAACAGATCCTACAGCAGCCATTCTGCTGGAAAACATACGGCCAAGCTGACAAGCCGTCGATACCACCAATATATTGCTTGCATGCTGGAAAACCATACAAAAATCCCGGTAGCATACAATCAAACCGGGATAGTTGCTAGTTACCATATTTATCATTTCTGCTGCCATTGGTATATGTACATGATGATTTTGGCATTGTAAATAAAATCAGCTTTTACTCTGTCGTTTTCGATGATCTCGAGTCCATACAGGCTACACGCTACGGGCATGTAGATGAAAATTCATTCGGCTTTTTGGGAACAGTTATTTCGAACTAAACAAAAATCTGTCTGACACGTCGTGAACCGTTTCAGAGCTTTAATGAGAAAGAATATACTTGTGTACGCTAATTTCTAGAAATAGGATTCACATATAGACACGGTGGGGACATGGAGAGATCGAGACTGGTAACTACAAGCTAAGTGTTGAATAACAATAGAAATCACAACTACCACCCTGATGAAAGGTTGGGAGTTGTTAATAAATGACAACCTCAACACACCATAAAATGGAAGTTGTTATAATTATTATTCAATAAAAAGAATCATCAAACACCATCACATTCTGTGTTATATATTATCATAAGATTCTTGTACAGAATTAAAGTTGTTAAATGACAATGAAAGAATATAATTTAATTCTATATCAGTTTGAGAGATACAGTACATAACTACTAAATAAGTTGGAATATATTATACTTTTTATGTCATTGGGTAGTCGGAAGGATGATAAATTTGTTTATATACAGAATATTTAATCACAGTTTATAAAAATATATAAATTTTAATATACCATTACTTTTATATCAATGTGAATCACTACAAAGTGGAAATACATATATATATAAAAAAGAAACCATTAAATACAATTTTATACTTAAATATTATTTCACTTTCACATATTGTCTTTGCAAATGTTTTTACAAAATTTGAGAATTAATACATTCATTATGAATTGGAAACATACTCTCCTTTGTCATAATTAATTTTCTTATGGCAATTTTTTACTATAATTTTTTAAATTTAATTATATATGAATGTTCATTAAAATTAAAATAGGGAAAGATAAAAGCACATCCAAAAAAAATATACACATAAAATAGATTATAAAAAAATGTTTTATTTTTTAAATACTATTCTAATGAGATGAGGAACAATGAAGAAGCTTGTGAAGGAGGAGGTTCTTTAGGTGAACATGATGCTTTAGAGAAGCATTTTTAATGTTCAAAGACACAAATAGATAAATATGTGATGGATGTGAGGCCATGGGTTTTATTGGGTTTATGATGCGTCGTGGTCATGTGAGCTTGGAAGCTGGTCATTAGGCATCTTCCTACTAGTGTCTGAGGAGTGGAAGTAAGGGATAATCAACCTAGTGCATGTTTCTCTAGGGAACTTGCCTATGCTATGTCATTAGTGAAGGTCGAACATTTCCTGGAGAAAAATAGCTAAGCATATCTAGTCCTCATAAGCCATCATTGTCTATAGAGAACCATGTGACTCTCCAAAAATATAAAAGAATCACACTTTGATTTGGTAGTAGGAAAAGCATTTGAATACAAAATGACCCTTAGTCTTAGGTAACAAGGAGAAGATATGGAAAATATGGCACTGTCGTGATCTGTGTCGATGTGAAGTTGGTGGGAGAAAACTTTAAGTTGCCCAAGTGACACCCTCAATGTGCAAGGTAATTGAAGTATGATGTGCCTTGATGTTGGGATGAGCCCATCATTATGTTGGATATATAAGTTTGAGTAGTGCCAAAGATTGAAAAAAAGTAACCTCAAGATTTATAGCATGTGGATTGGAGGTAAGATCCATAAATCTCATTATGAATAGCTTTTGTTTATCTTCCACTTGGAGAAATCAAGAGCATCCACTTGAAATCTATGTGGTGGTAGTTTGTCTATGTTAGAGTGAATGCGCTAAGGAAATGGAGGCTCTTGCATACCAACAACTTGATTCAATCCCACATTCTTCCCACTCCATAGAAGACTTGAGAGTATTGAAAGGATATCTAAAAATGAAATTATATATATATATATATATATATATGGGATGTGTAATATCCCGATTTTGACCCTATTGCATTAAAATTGTAAATGATGTAAATATTGTTATTAATCATGGTAAGGAGCTCAAGGCCAAGGCCCCGCCATTGATTTAGCATTTTATGTATCGACAATTAAAATAGATGCATATGGTTCTTGTGTTGGGCATTCACAATGTAAATTAAGACATCATGTAAATATGAATTTTAATGAAATACCCACAACTAGCTATGCAATGCAACAAAGAGATGGGGGCATGATTTTTATAAGGAATAGGGAGGGAAATTATTCAAACCCTTGAGCCGATGGTGCTAACCCATGTGTCAATGAGAAAACCCATAAACCCTCAACTACCCATTTTGGCTTATGCACCCAATCATTAAATTCTTCCAAGAGTTGGTTGAGGCAGTTAATGCCTTGGGAGTGGAAAGATATGGCAGCCAATTTCGTGCATGGGCAAGCCATCAACCTGGGAATTCATATTTTTGCTTCTTGGGCAAGAAAACACCCACGAAATGGTGCCCAAAGCCATCTTTCACCCATGGCCTTTGCCCTCTCACGCAGCCTGAGCTAGTTGGGCTTTCCCCATCACGTTTTTCACCATTTTTCCTGCATTTTCCATGCCTGGGAACTCATTTTTGTTTTGCACAATGGCTAGGAGAGGAGGACCACGATTTGGGACTGGTATGGAGGTCGTTTTTGCCCCATAATGTCCATGGATGTTTTCCTGAAAACATATTTGGCTTCCCAGGGTTGTTCCCCATCTTCCATTTTCGTTTTTGGGTTTCCCATGTTTTTTTGAAGCTAATGAAAACCCCATCTTTGGGAATCTCACTGTAAAAACATTTCTTCATGCCCAACACTTATACTTTTGCTGTTATGTGCATCCTTGTTTTGGTTTGAACTTGTGAGCAAGAAGTTTGGAGTGGTAGTGGACAGAATTGTCTTGATAAACCTAGTGGGGAAAATAACCTCTCAAGAAGATCAAGAGGGCTTTGGCTACTTTTCTATGCACACCCTGAGAGCACTAGAAAGGAAGGTATGGCTTGAGGGACTGTGTATCAGTGAAGAGAATACTTCCTTGTGTTGGGTGTGTAGGTATTGTGGGTGCCAAGCTGGATAGATCTTGTAGGGGTATCCATGTCTCTGTGCTTGAGCTCACTAGCTTAGCAATTCTTCCTTTCCATCTCCTAGCAGCCTGATAAACCCGACTGTTGATTGGCTTGGTTGATTTTGGTATATTTTGGCTATGAGTGAGTCTGTTGTTCCCTTCTTCCTTGTAGAAATCATGCCTAACTCGGGGGTGGCAGTTGTATCAAGAGATTGATAAGCACAACTGGCCTATGGTTGGGAGGAACGTTGCAGATGCATAGCTGGTTGCTCAGGGACTACTTTGTTTTAAGATAAGTACTCTCTATTATAATTCTGCAATGTCTTTATTTAATGGCTGTCATGAAAATGCTAAATGTATGTTAGATATTAACATGATTTTAATTCCATTGTGTTTAATTACGATATGCATATGTACATGTCTTTTATCATCAGTGAATTTTACTTGTATTGTTTTAATTGATGAATGACATGAATATCTTGAATGTATGATGGATGTGTATTAGAATTTAACTCTGCTGTGTTTTCAAATATTTCTGCATCTTCATATGTCCATCTTCTCTTTATATGAATGTTTGTTTACTAAGTATGGGGCTAGATTGCCCAGAACTTGAGTGATGTTCTCTCCCATGCTAGTACGATGGGTGGGTATGTGACAGAATGGTATCAGAGCCCATGGTTACAGCACTGAGACTGTTGGGCTGACATCCACAAAACATAGTAGGAAAATATGATTTTTTGTGTTGTGCATGGGGTATGTTGTTGTGTGTTGGTTGCTATTTGTTGCTAATTGCTGTGCATATGAGATAACGCATCATGCGCTTGAGGTCTTGATGAATTATGAATCCTTGTCCCTTGGATGTCCATGATGCTTTGAATGCATGAAATTGAATGTTGGTCGGCATGGCTGGTATGAGTTTTTGTGTGTTACTTTCATGATTGGAAGTTTGAACAGTTGGTTGTTACAACCCCATATCTTAATGATGTTTGTTAATTCCAATGAACCAACATTTATGTGGCCGATTGATGGTTTTCGGAAGCGAGGAAAGCTTGCGAATTATGCCCTTATGCTCATGAGTTTTCCTTGCCCATGCTTGTTGGGTGCTTGAAGATTGATTGTGAATCCATTGGTTGGATTGTTGAGTTTGAAATGAAAAGAAAATCCCTTTCTAGAGATGCAAATTCTTGGCATCCTTTCACTGTTCTATTATATGTGAACTAGGATCTGTGACTAACTCACCTCTATAAGGAAACGAAGAACATATTTCAAGAAGAGAACTCTAACTGTCTTTGAAAATTTTGCAAAAATTTTTCTAACTGTTTTATGAGTTTTCTGCTAAGGCTATGGCGACGCAAGTTAAGCTAACTTTCTGCATGCACGGCGGCGAAAGTTAAGCTAACTTTCTACGCGTGCGGCGGCGAAAGTTAGGCTAACTTTATGTGCATGCAGCAACAAAAATTGAGTCGGTGAAATAGTTGTTAATTCAACGCCAAAGGATAGAATTTTTTTTCAAAATTTTTCCTAAGGGTTGTGGTGGCGGCCAAAAATGGGTTGACTTTGCACGACACGGCGGCGAAAGTTAAGCCAAATTTTTGCGCGTGCGGCGACGAAAGTTAAGCCAACTTTCTGCGCATGCGGCGACGAAAGTTAGGCCAACGTTCTGCGCACGCGGGGCAGTGAAAGTTAGGCCAACTTCCTGTGCGCGCGGCGGTGAAAGTTAGACTAATTTTTCTGTGACGCACGCGGCGGAAAACTTGCCGATGGGAGCCACGCCACCCACGACAATTTTAAAGATAAATCCCTCACCAAAGCGCCCGACATATTGTTAGTAATTGCGCTGAAGGCGGCCAAAATAAGGCTAAGATGGGTGCCATAAGCAAACAGTTTTAAACTTAAGATATGCACGAGAAAGGATAAAAAAAAACAATGGTCGAATTATAGTTAAGTTCTCGCACCTAAAAAAATGGTTGAATTGTACTGAACATTTGGCGAAGCGATAGAGTTATGATTAAAAACTGTGCCAAAGAGGTTGAGTTAGGTTTACGATTTGCGCCGAAGAAGGCAGTCTTATGGTTAAAAATTGCGTCGAAGGCTTGAGATAACTTTGCGTTAGAAAAACAGTCCGTCCAACAGCGATTTCAAGGATAAGCCATGTGTCGGTGTCAGCCAAAATAAAAAAATAATCTTAAAATTTGCGACATGCGCGGTGGCATATTTTAGCTTAAAACTCCGCGACACGGGCGACACTTTAAAAGCTAAATTCCTGCGACAATGGCGGCCATTTTAACCTTAACAATTGTGCCAAACGGGGAAAATTTATGATTGGACAAAGTTGTCAATATAGGATTTTCCCATATACATGCAACCAATTCATGATATTATAATGCAGCTAACAATTGTGTTTATAAACACATTTTGCAGAATTATAGTCGCATCAAAGTAGCATTCCAGATAAGTGCAGTTGGAAAGTTCTGGTCTTGGTTGGGCCAAGAATATCAACATCATGGATGATGCACAGGATTTCTATGAGCCTGAAATAGATGCCATGGGGGAAAATATACATGTGGAGAATGTTGAAACAGAATCCAATGGGAGAAGAAATCGAGAGAACCCCCCAAATATTGCAGCCACCATGAGGATCCTAAGGGTGGAGTTGTAAAGCTGTAGAGAAGATAATGAGAGGATGATTAAAGCTCAGGAAGAACAAAATCAGTTGAATGCAGCCATGCTATAGAGTTTGAAAGACATCCAAAGGCAAATAAACTTTGGGCATTAGACATCAAATCCAGAAAAGAGTGGGAGTATTTCAAGGAGAAATTCCTGCAAGAGGTCCAATATCTCAAGAAGGTTTTCTAGAGACAGAACCTATACTCCAGAAATCTCCTCTACTGAATCATCTGACTCTGAAGGATCTATTGAGGGTTCAAGCTCTTCATCTCACAAGAATAAGAGGAAAAGGCATTACAAGAACAATTCACACAGGGAATTTAAGAAGGCAAAACCTCCTACATTTGATGGAGAGGTAAAGTCTGGTCAAGAAGCTGAAGCTTGGCTTCTTGGGATGAGAAAGTATTTCCAAGTCCAAGACTACTCTGGAAATATGAAGGAAAGGATCGCCATCTTCAACTTGAATGAAAGAGCATCTATATGGTGGGAACACATCAGGCAAGTGAAGAAGATCAATGAAAGAAAGATTGTGTGGAAGCAGTTCAAGAAATACTTCAAGCAGAAGTACCTCTCTGTCAGGTACTATGATGACAAGATCAAAGAGTCCCATGAGCTGAGATTGGGACAATTGACCATGGAAGAGTATGCAAACAAGTTCTTGGAGCTGCTGAGGTATGTTAGGTATATTCGAGATGATAAGGTGAAAATTCAATGTTTTCTAAGTGGGCTACCTGAGTCATATAAAGATAGGATTGAATTTGATGAGCCCTGAACTCTAGAAGAGGCAATAAGGAAGGCCAAGTATTGCTATGATCAAAACAAAAGAAAACCTGATTTCCATAAGGTGTGGAAGGACAAGAAGAATGAGAAGTTTGACCAGAGAAAGAAAGGTTTCAAACCTCCTCATACCAGAAATCAGCAAAGGAAGCCAGCACAGGTTGTGACTAAGCCAACTAGGATGATGGGAGGCAAGCCAAGAGATCCAAAGGATCCAAGAGAACCACTTCAATGTTGGGGTTGTGGAGGAGACCACATGCTTAGGAACTGTCCACATCGGAATGGGAATGCAAATCAAGTTCACAACATACAAGGAGCTAGAACTGTGGGTCAAGTGGCGAGGACAATTCTTAGAATCTATGCAGCACTAGACAACCGCCAAGCAGATCATCAATTAACTTTTGTTGAAGTTGAAGGTAAGATTGCTAAGCAATCTGTTTCTATTTTGATTGATCCTAGATCTACTCACAGTTATATCACTCCTAAAATTGTTTAGATTTATGCTTTTAAGAAGTCAAAGCATAGTAAATCATGGTTAGTTCAACTAGCCATTAGAACTAAGAGAAAAGTTAGTGAAATTGTAGAGAAGTGTCCCTTAGAGATGGACAGGCTATTCACTTATGCAAATTTGAATATTTTGCCACTTGGTTCCTATGATATTCTCATTGGGATGGATTGGTTAGAGGCACACAGGGTTAAAATTGACTGCTACAATAAAATTTTTGAATGCATGGACGAAGAAGGAAACCCAAGGGTTGTAAAAGGAATTCTAAAGGTGACTTCTGTTAGGCAGGTTTTAGCCATGTAGCTGAAGAAGTTTTGTAGAAAGGGTTGTCAATTGTACACAACCCATGTTTTGGAGGAAACGAAAAATGAAACGCCTATGTTAAAGGACTATCATGTATTGCAGGAATTCAGGGATGTTTTTCCTGATGAGATTCCGAGACTTCCTCCAAAGAGAGACATTGATTTTACAATTGAACTTGTGCTAGGAGCAGCACCAGTGTCTAAAACACCCTACAGGATGAGTACACCGAAATTGCTAGAATTGAAAATGCAATTACAAGAGTTGCTGGAAAAGAAATATATCAGGCCAAGTGTGTCCCCATGGGGAGCACCTGTTCTATTTGTGAAAAAGAAATATGGAACACTCAAGTTATGTATTGACTACAGGAAGTTGAACAAACTTACTGTGAAGAACAAATACCCATTGCCCCGAATTGATGACCTTTTATATCAAATGCGAGGGGAAAAGGTATTTTCAAAGATCGACTTGAGGTTTGGTTATCATTAGGTAAGAATCAAAGAGGAAGATATTCATAAGACATCCTTTAGAAAAAGGTATGGACACTATGAGTTTGTAGTGGTACCATTTGGTCTAACAAATGCACCAGCTACATTCATGTGTCTTATGAATAGTGTTTTTAGCAAGTATTTGGACAAGTTTGTCCTTGTTTTTCTAGACGACATTCTCATCTATTCTAAGAATGAAGAAGACCATGAAGAACATTTGAGAATGACATTGCAACTGCTAAGGGAGCATAAGTTGTATGCCAACTTGAGCAAATGTGACTTTTATAAAGATAAAATTCATTATTTGGGTCACATTATCTAGACGAAGGAATATATGTGGACCCTGAGAAGATTGAAGCCATTATGAATTGGCCAACTCCAAGGAATGTGATGGATGTGAGATCTTTTATGGGCCTTGTTGGGTACTATAGGAGGTTCATTGAAGGATTCTCTAAGGTTGCAAACCCGATCACTTCTTTGCAAAAGAAGGGGATAAAGTTTGAATGGTCACCAAGATGTGAGGAAAGTTTCCAACAGTTGAAGAATCTTCTTACGAGTGCACCAATTTTGAAAATTGCAGACCCAGAAAAAGACTTTGTGGTGTGTACCGATGCATGCAATCAAGGACTTGGAGGAGTTCTTATGCAAGACAACCACGTGGTATGCTATGAGTTGAGAAAGTTGAAAGAGCATGAGAAGAACTATGCTACTCATGATTTAGAACTTGCAGCCATAGTACATGCTTTAAAGATGTGGAGGCATTACTTAATGGGCAGGAAATTTGAGTTAAGGACAGACCATTGTGGTTTGAAATACTTATTTGATCAGCCAACTTTAAATGCTAGGCAAGCTAGATGGTTGAAATTTTTGTGTGAATTTGATTTTGAGATCAAACACATAAAAGGGAAAGAAAATAAGGTAGCAGATGCACTCAGCAGGAAGGTACATGAAATGCATGTGGCAGTGCTTAGTACTTTCCAATCAGATTTGAGACAGCAGATTGTTAACCATATTGCTAAGGATGAAGTGTATGTGCAAATAAAGGACAAATTGCAGCAACAAAACCTTGAAAAGAAGTATGAAGGCTATCATTTGGAAGAAGACGGACTTCTTACCTATAAGAATAGAGCCTATATTCCAAATGTGACAGATTTGAGGAGGATTATTATGGATGAAATCCATAAAGCTCCATACTCCGGTCACCCAGGATATCAGAAAACAATTGCTACAACAAGAAAATATTATTTCTGGCCAGGGATGAAGAAGGATGTCACTGAATACATTTCTAAGTGCATGACATGTCAGCAGGTGAAGGTTGAACACCAACACCTAGCAGGTTTATTGCACCCAGTGCCAATTCCAAAATGGAAATGGGAAGTAATTTCCATGGATTTTATTACAGGATTGCCAATGAATGTGAGACAACATGATTCCATCATGGTTGTGGTGGACAAGTTAACAAAGGAAGCACATTTTATACCGGTTAATTCCACACAAAAAGCCAATGCCATTGCAAATATTTTCATGAAGGAAATTTTCCGATTACATTGATTACCTTAGGCGATAATTTTTGACAGGGATACCAAGTTCACTTCCAATTTTTGGAAAAGTCTCTTTACAGATCTGGGTACACAATTGAACTTTAGTACTGGATACCATCCTCAAACAGATGGGAAAACAGAAAGAGTAAATCAAGTGCTTGAATACATGCTTCGCATGTATGTTATGGACAAACCATCCAAGTGGGAGGATTATCTACACTTGGTAGAGTTTGCATATAACAATGGGAAACAAGCATCATTGGGAATAAGTCCATATGAGGATTTGTATGGCATAAGGTGTAGGACACCAGTGACTTGGGATAATCCAGTGAACATAATTGTACTTGGGCCGGAATTGCTTAAGGAAATGGAGCAAGAGGTTGCAAAGATCAGGCAGAATTTAAAAGCAACCCAGGATAGACAGAAAAGCTATGCAGATAAGCTTAGAGTGCATAGGGAATTCAGTGTTGGGAATCATGTGTATCTTAGAGTGAAGCCAAGGAAGAGTTCCTTGAATCTTGGGGGTTGTGCCAAGCTATCACCTAGATATTGTGGGCCATTTGAAGTGATTCAAAGAATAGGGCTAGTTGCATATGGACTTGCATTTCCTGCTAGCACTAGAGCTCATAATGTTTTTCATGTCTCTTTGCTTAAGAAATATGTACATGATCCTATCCATGTGATTAAATGGGATGTGATCCAGGTGGAACCTGAGGGAGAGTTCCAAACCGATCCATTGCGCATCCTAGACAAGAAGGTAACATTGCTCCGGAACCAAGCCATCGGACAGGTAATGGTGCAATGGAGGCACTACGGTCCCGATGAGGCTACATGAGAGCTGGACGATGCCATGAGAGTGGCATATCAATTTTTGTTCAATTTTGATGAGCACTGAGGATAGTGCTAATGTAAGGGGGAGGGGAATGTAATATCCCGATTTTGACCCTATTGCATTAAAATTGTAAATGATGTAAATATTGTTATTAATCATGGTGAGGAGCTCAAGGCCAAGGCCCCTCCATTGATTTAGCATTTTATGTATCGAAAATTAAAATAGATGCATATGGTTCTTGTGCTGGGCATGCACAATGTAAATTAAGACATCATGTAAATACAAATTTTAATGAAATACCCACAACTATCTATACAATGCAACAAAGAGATGGGGGCATGATTTTTATAAGGAATAGGGAGGGAAATGATTCAAACCCTTGAGCCAATGGTGCCAACCCATGTGTCAATGAGAAAACCCATAAACCCTCAACTACCCATTTTGGCTTATGCACCCAATCATTAAATTCTTCCAAGAGTTGGTTGAGGCAGTTAATGCCTTGGGAGTGGAGATATATGGCAACCAATTTCATGCATGGGCAAGTCATCAACCTGAGAATTTGTATTTTTGCTTCTTGGGCAAGAAAACACTCACGAAATGGTTCTTAAAGCCATCTTTCACCCATGGCCTTTGCCCTCTCACGTAGCCTGAGCTAGCTGGGCTTTCCCCATCACATTTTTCACCATTGTTCCTGCATTTTCCATGCCTGGGAACTCGGTTTTGTTTTGCACAATGGCTGGGAGAGAAGGACCACGATTTGGGATTGTTATGGAGGTCGTTTTTGCCCCAGAATGTCCATCGACGTTTTTTCTGAAAACGGATTTGGCTTCCCAGGGTTGTTCCCCATCTTCCATTTTTGTTTTTGGGTTTCCCACATTTTTTTGAAGCTAATGAAAACCCGATCTTTGGGTATCTCACTGTAAAAATGTTTCTTCATGCCCAACACTTATACTTTTGCTATTATGTGCATCCCTGTTTTGGTTTGAACCTGTGAGCAATAAGTTTGGAGTGGTAGTGGACAGAATTGGCTTGATAAACCTAGTGGGGAAAATAACCTCTCAAGAAGATCAAGAGGGCTTTGGCTACTTTTCTATGCACACCTTGAGAGCACTAGAAAGGAAGGTATGGCTTGAGGGACTGTGTAGCAGTGTAGAGAATACTTCCTTGTGTTGGGTGTGTAGGTATTGTGGGTGCCAAGATGGATACATCTTGTAGGGGTATCCATGGCTATGTGCTTGAGCTCACTAGCTTATAAATTCTTTCTTTCCATCTCCTAGCAGCCTGATAAACCCAACTGTTGATTGGCTTGGATGATTTTGGTGTATTTTGGTTATGAGTGAGTTTGTTGTTCCCTTCTTCCTTGTAGAAATCATGCCCAGATCGGGGGTGGCAGTTGTATCTAGAGATTGATAAGCACAACTGGCCTATGGTTGGGAGGAACGTTGTAGATGCATAGCTGGTTGCTCAAGGACTACTTTGTTTTAAGATAAGTACTCTCTATTATAATTCTGCAATGTCTTTATTTAATGGCTGTCATGAAAATGCTAAATGTATGTTAGATATTAACATGATTTTAATTCCGTTGTGTTTAATTACGATATGCATATGTACATGTCTTTTTATCACCACTGAATTTTACTTGTATTGCTTTAATTAATGAATGACATGAATAGCTTGAATGTATGATGGATGTGTATTAGAATTTAACTCTGCCATGTTTTGAAATATTTATGCATCTGCATATGTCCATCTTCTCTTTATATGAATGTTTGTTTACTAAGTATGGGGCTAGATTTCCCGGAACTTGAGTGATGTTCTCTCTCATGCTGGTACGATGGGTGGGTATGTGACAGGCTGGTGCAAGCTAATGCTGGCCACTTAGGATGCATTAGTCGCAATGGACTGCTGGAAAAACAGAAATCTGAACGTCAAAAATAAATATTAGAGCTACCAACCCAAATTTTTGGAATATGGCGCAAGAAGATGAAACGTAGACAATCGAATTATCTTCCGGAATATATAAATATTCTTTATGGAAATTAAGTATACCTCCAAAAAAATGGGGTTCTCTTAAGGTTGGTATGTTATTTTTTTAAGAAAACATAATGAATATGTTTGCGTTAGTCCCCTGGTTTGGTATGCAAATAGTGGCATTTTGTGAAAAACATTATATACAGTCGTAGATTATAGGCCGTTCTAGTGCAGCGTTATTTTTCCATATTTATTTATGTTAATTTAAAAAAAATTAATTAAGGAAGTCAGCCAAGCCCTAAAATGATTAGGTCAAGCATTAGTCCCTGACATCATGGTCTTAACATAATCAATGAACTTTGTTTTTTTTTAGATGTAGGTTTTTGTGTGTACTTTTGTGGGTTCTTTTCCGTTTTCAAAATATGTGAGCTAATCAAAAGTTATATACGAAATAAATAACCTACTTTTTGTGTAAGATTGACGTTAGTGCAATTACAATTAATTAAAAAACAGAAACAAATAAAAGATTTAATAAAAAATTACATATTTGGAATTTGCACACATAGTTCTACAAGTGTGTGCAATTTCATTAGCAGTGGACAAGTGTAACATATGTAGAATCATGGTCGAAACATAAGAAGTTATAGAATAATATCTATTTTGTTATAACATTGTCCAAGCCACTTGGTTTGGCAACCCGAACCTAAAACCATAGTGGCCAAGTCATCCACCACGTCGTGGGAAAGGAGTTTCCTGCCAAAACTTAAAAATTTAAATGGCGCATGCGCGTTATTTTAAATGCGTGCACGCATAAATAACTGTTAAATTTTCAGAATTTACTTCAATCTGATCTAGGATCTTAACTGAGAGAACAACATGTACAACAAATCTACAGCATATCAATCATGGACACAATAATGCAAGCACACAAGAGACACAAAGTTTATTTGGGGAAAACCATGAAGGTGAAAAACCCCAATAACTTCCTCAGAGATAGATAGAGCAATGATACAACCATAATACAAGAGATAGTCTTCTACTAGTAGCAGAGCCTCCTCCTCCACAAGTGCACCACTCTCCCGAGTGTGAGTGAGATAATAGAATGTGTAAAATGAGAGAGACACACTCTCTATTTATACACTAACTTGACTTGACCTTTACTCAACTAGGTCGACCTAAACTTAACCACTTAACATAATGCTAACTAGGCCAACCCCCACTAGGGTGGTCTAATAACCCTTTGACCCATATGACTTATACAAGGCTAACCCCAACAAGGTGGTCTAATAACCCATCAAGTATAAGTTACAACACTTATAATATAAATGACGACACTTCCGTATAGAGGAATAATAACATCTCTATAGGAATACAACCACTTCCGTATAGAGGAATAATAACATCTATATAGGAATACAATATACATATATGTGAAATACATTCCAAAGTTACATATACATCAACACTCTCTCTTAACTAGGAAGGTATTTCTCGACACAGGTCTTCTAGCACAAGTCATCTTCTCTGGATCATCGTCACTGGATAATCGTCATCGAGTCATCATCATCGTCACTGCTGCTACTATCTCAATCAATCTATGAATCTACTTGTCATAGGAAGTTCTACAGAGCCAGTCCTTTTTCATACTGGATGTAGGCCCACCACCTGCAGGTCTTCATCATCACTAGCCATACTATGGAATTCTCAGGACTTATTACGTGCATCACAAAACCTAGCTGCAACATCCCATGCTATTACGAGCACATAGCTCTACCTGTAGGATCTCCCAGGACCACATTACATGTGACCCATCACAAAACCTGGCTGAAGCATCCCAGGCTGTTACGAGTACACAGCTCTACCTGTCGGATCTCCTAGGAGCACATTACATGTGATCTCACCACAAAACCTAGCTGAAGCATCCCAGGCTGTTACGAGCACACAACTCTACCTGTTGGATCTCCCAGGAGCACATTACATGTGATCTCACCACAAAACCTGGCTGAAGCATCCCAGGTTGTTACGAGCACACAGTTCTACCTGTTGGATCTCCCATGAGCACATTACATGTGGTCCACCACAAAACCTAGCTAAAGCATCTTAGGACTTTTTCATCCTATCCAGATCTCCCAGGAGAAAATTACATGTGGTCATGGAAAAACCTGGCTGAAACATCTGAGGCCTTTTTCATCCTGTCCAGATCTCCCAGGAGCAAATTACATGCCATAGGACAAAACCTCGCAAGAGCATCTCAGGATGTTATGGGTACACAACTCTGACCTGAATATCTCCCAGGGCACAAATTACATGTCCTCCCAGAGCAATGTCTTGAAAGAGCATCCCAGGCTGTTATGGGTATGCAACTCTGACCTATATGATCTTCCAAACATGCTCATCTGCACAACCTGATCCACAGCCACAAAGTATCATCCTGATACTCACCATACATCATCCTGATGTACACATGATCATCCTGATCATCATCACTGCAACATCCTGCTGCATGTCATCTGGAGAAGCTCGTCATCCGCGATCACCCTGATCATACAATGCATCCATCTGATGCACACCAAGTATTTACCTGATACATATCATCATACATAGTGTAACCACCTGATACATAGATACATGATCCACACAATGTATCCATCAACATACATGATCTACCTGATCATACCTGATACCTATCAATATACATGATCTACCTGATCATACAATGTATCCACCTGATACATATACAGATACATGGTCCAAGCATCCAACATGATGCATATACACAATACATACAAATGATCCAACCGATCATATCCAGCATCCAACATGATGCGTACATACATATAAATGATCCAACTGATCATATCCAGCATCCAACATGATGCACACATACATATAAATGATCCAACTGATCATACAAAGCAGAAACTAGAACATCATCCTGATGCTCATCATCCAGCGCTTACATCCACAGCCATGTGAAGAATTCTCCTTCCAACATGCTTGGAATAGCTTCAGCAAATGTGTCCATCACTTCTTCCTCGAAGTGTCATCAATCTGAAGAACACCAAGCCTCTCCCTGAAGTACTTGAACTTCACCCTGGCTAGTGGCTTCGTCAGCACATCTGCAATCTGCTCATCTGTCGCAATGTACAGGAGCTTCACAGCTCCTCTCTGCACCATATCCATGATATAGTGATATTTGATCTCTATGTGTTTCGACCTGTCATGAAACACTGGGTTCTCAGAAAGCTTCACGCAACTCTAGTTATCACAAAAGATACCAATAGCATCCAACGGGAGATCAAATAACTTAGACAGTAGCTTCCGTAGCCATACTACCTCATAACTAGCTGAATAGGCTGCAACATACTCTGCCTGAGCTGTACTCAGTGCTACGTAGGATTGCTTCCTTCTGAACCAAGAGATCACACCTGATCCCATACTGAAGCAACACCCATATGTGTTCTTCCTATCTGCAGCACTGCCTGCCCAATCTGAATCAACATAACCCTACAGGTTAAACTTTTGATTTGCTTCATACTTGAGCCCACAATCCATTGTACCCTTCAGGTACCTCAAAACATACTTTACAGCAACCAGGTGAACATTCCTTGGATCCGTCAGGAACTGGCTCAATGTGTTCACCGCAAAGCAAATATCTGGTCTCCTGTTCGTCAGGTACATCAAGGACCCAGTCATCTGACGATGCATAGAGACATCAACCGGCTCAGATGAAGCATCACAAAGAAGCTTCAGATTCAATGCCATAGGTGTGGCCATGGCCTTGCAATCCATCATCCCAAACCTCTTCAGGATCTCTACTGCATACTTCCCTTGTCCAAGGAAGATTCCATCTGCACTCTGCCACACCTCCATGCCAAAAACAAATAGTGCATCATCCCTAAATTCTTCATCTCGAACTCAGCAGCAAGCTTCCGCTGCGTGTCGGCAATCAATCTATCTTCACCTGTAACAAACAGGTTATTTGAATACAAAAGTAGTATCACTGGATTGCCTTCCTCAACCTTGTAGAAAAGGTTGGAATCCGCTTTATTCTTGGTAAAGCCCAAACTAGATAGAAAGCTGTCTATCCTACCATACCAAGTTCTGCACACATATATGACTACACCATGTTGTCTTGAAATTCATCTAGTGTATCTTCTATTTCATCACTTTTATATTTCTCTATGCTGCCATCTGTAGCATGCTTGATCTGATAGTTCCATTTAGAAGTCACAACAAACTTCCCTTTAGCTCTTGGGACCGCATCCCAAACATCGTTCTTCATGATCGACGGATCATGGCATTCTTCCCGTATCTTGGGAACTTCAATATCTTCAATAGATAATTTTGTTGCTTGAACAAATGTTGTAGTCCTTATTTTGTTGGTGATGGTATATGATCTTTCCTACACAACAAGTTAAATTGCATGATTAGAAAACATCTCATAGTTTTCAGAACAAATTCTTACACATAAGGAAATATGTCAGACAGTCTTGCAATTATTTTAGTCAATGCTTCAATACAACATTTATCCATATTCCGTAACTTTCTAGATGCCTTCCAATCTCTACCAAAACATTGTTAAGAGTGTGCACAACTCCCAACATGTCAGCAAAGAGGTTCATTCTAGATAAGTAGCAATGGAATGTTGTACAGTGCCATAGGCCACTTACCCATGCATATTAGTAGTATACTGTTCATCAATGCAACTATTCTAATATTCATAATACACAACCTAATTCTAGGAACATCATTATATACATTATTGAACAGTATTATTTAAACAATAAAATATGCAAGTAATGACAATTCAAATACTTATCTTTGTTTGTTTGTTGGGTTGACTCCCTCTCAGTCTTTGCTGCTTTTCTGCAACTCCATTCTTATGTGGATTGTGAGAAGTGGTCAACTCCCTCTGAATATCTACATTTTTTGCAGAAACTACTGAAGTGTGCTCCTTTGCTTTCTTGTAGGAACAACTAGAGTGTGCTCCCTCTTGATCTTTGCTTCCTGGATTACCTGTCCTTGAACTTACATCCATCCTTAATCACTATGCATGCTTATTAGTATCATCATTGTGTTATCCTTGAGGTCTCATACATAATCACACATTTATTAGTATAATCTTAATACTATCAAAACACAATAATCTTAAACATGTATATTCATGATCATTCACAAATAATAAACATTTGTATTCAAGGTTTCAGGGAAGTCTTCCTTTACTCATACATATTCTTATTTGATTATAGGACTCTTCTGGTTAGTTGAATCATCAATCAAGATAAGAGATATAATATGCATAAAAACCGTGATTATTCAAACCTATACCTTCATGATTCTTCTGGTTAGTCATATCATCAATTATGGTAAGAAACATAATATGCATACAACCATGATTAGTCAAACCTATGACTTCATGAATAATCATTATCAACAAAAAAACAGTATAAGATCCTAACACAAGGTAGGATTCTAGCTTGATATAGGAAAAACATACCTGGATTAGCATGCTAGCTAGTTATGTCTAACATATCCGCATAATGTCTTCTGGTTCTCTTCAGTGACTTGTGCTAGTAACCTGCATGTCTCATAAGTTAACCATTGTAGAACCAAGTTATACATACCTCGAAAGTAGATCTTCTATGTGATCCATGACAATGGATGAATCTTTGTCTTCATGTCACCATGAGCATATGTTCTTGAAGTAGAACATGATTTGACTTTCTTGGTGTACCTTTTGTGTTAGCAAACAACATAAACCTCATACAACATCACAATGCATTAGTACAGTCATAAGTGTCAAAACCTTAATCAATGAATATCTTCTATTAAGGTGATACGAAAAGTCCAGTAATTAATCAAGATTGTACTGTAATGATATGAAGACAAACATATGATAAACTTAACCATGAAACATACCTGTAAGCTATACCTGTCAATATTGCTTGTAATCTTCTTATGGAAGGCCTTAGCCTCATCTCCCTCTGAGACAAGAACTTCTTCACTTATGCAGGTGACCAATCCATCTTCTTCTAGGATTAACCCAATCCACTTGATTTGCAAGAACTGGACATGAAGCTGGATTAGGGTTTGTCAAAGAAACCCCAAAAATTCAAACTTCCGAAAGGATAGAAATATGCGCCTTGATGAGCTGATCAAGTTGGTATATTAAGAATTTGAAAACTGCAAAGTTTCACCCCTCAAAATTGCCTTTTAGATTTCCGGATTCACTAGGGAGGACCCTAAATTAGGGTTTGAGTTTCCCGGAGCTTCACCCAACCAAAATATTTGATTCAAAACTCTAAGCTTCGATTTTTCTGAGGAGCTTTCAGCCGTGGTCACACATTTCCAAAATTCCAATTTTTGCAAAAGCCCTAATTTTCCATCTTTTCGATCAAAGTCCCGAACTGGGGTTTGATCAAGCTTGGCCTTTTTCCCAACCAAAAAATCTGATCTTGGTCTCTAAATTTTGATTTTGATGAGTAGCATCCATCCGTGGTCTCCGATTACAAAAATTCCAACTTTCTTCGAAGCCCTAAATTCCAAAAGCCATGAATGAAGGTACTCAAAAATAATTTTGTTTTGACAGAAATATGTACCTGATTGTTTCTGATGTAACTCCGAACTTTTTGATCCACAGGGTCTGAAAAATTTTCTGAGATAGCCCGATCTATTATATTTCCATCCTGACAGGTCTGATCTCAACTGGATTCTTTGAGAGAGATTTATGCAAAGTGTCGCAATGTGACCTATTTATGGGATAATACAGGAGAGCAAACTTGTACATCATGCCACGTATCACTCGTTCAACTTCGGCCTCTGAAAATATTTCTTGAGATAGTACAGTCTGTGTACTACCTTTCACTTTTTATGAAATTGCATTTGGAGCTTTCTAGCCCAAGTTATGACCTTTTTACCAAGGTCACCTGGTTTTGACTCAGATCTGGAAGAGGTAGAAACCTTATATTGTACAAATCATAAATCCCAAAGTACAACGAATTAGAGGTTTTCCTTTGGACACAAGGTATATGGGGATCTGATATTCGACCTGTAAAAGTTTCAGATCTGAAAACTTTTCCAAAACGGATTTATAGCGAAAGTTCTATGATGACTAGTTTTTTCTATATCAAGCCCTAGCATCGTAAGTGCAACAAGTGTCATACATGCCATATCATGCCTTCTTTCAGGCTAGCTCTGATACCATGTTAAATTTTCAGAATTTACTTCAATCTGATCTAGGATCTTAACTGAGAGAACAACATGTACAACAAATCTACAGCATATCAATCATGGACACAACAATGCAAGCACACAAGAGACACAGAGTTTACTTGGGGAAAACCATAAAGGTGAAAAACCCCAATAACTTCCTCAGAGATAGATAGAGCAATGATACAACCAGAATACAAGATATAGTCTTCTCCTAGTAGCAGAGCCTCCTCCTCCACAAGTGCGCCACTTTCCCAAGTGTGAGTGAGAGAATAGAATGTGTAAAATGAGAGAGACACACTCTCTATTTATACACTAACTTGACTTGACCTTTACTCAACTAGGTCGGCCTCAACTTAACCACTTAACATAATGCTGATTGGGCCGACCCCCACTAGGGTGGTCTAATAACCCTTTGACTCACATGGCTAACCCCCAATAGGGTGGTCTAATAACCCTTTGACCCATATGACTTATACAGGGCCGACCCCAACAAGGTGGTCTAATAACCCATCAAGTATAAGTTACGACACTTACAATATAAATGACGACACTTCCGTATAGAGGAATAATAACATCTCTATAGGAATACAACCACTTCCGTATAGAGGAATAATAACATATCTATAGGAATACAATATACATATATGTAAAATACATTCCGAAGTTACATATACATCAACAATAACGCGTATGCACTAACAGAGCGTACGCGCTATTTAGTCATACAAAGATTATTAACATTGATATTTTTCTCTCTTCATACAAAGATTGTTATGTGCTAGATAAATATCTATTGAGTCACTTTACCTTACCCTATATGGATGAATTCCCTATGATGTCTAGTGCTTAAGTAGGGTTTGATATTGCCTCGTCTTCAATATTATAACTTTAATCATTATTTTGACTCTGCTAGACCCTTTCGGGAACCCTCCTACTTGGGCTAGGTTTTTTCTTGGGATCCAACCCTGTGATTTGGCCTATAGTCAGTTGGAGTGCTTAATTTTGGTTCATCAACAAAATAAATCTAGGAATGATTAAAAGGGGTCACTCCAGGTCAAACCTTGATTCCCCCTTCTTGATGATGATGATGATGACGATGATGATGATGTCGATGATGACGATGATGCTGATGTTGATGATGATGAAGATGATGACCAAGATGATGATGATGATGATGATGATGAGTATGATGATGAGGAAGTGGGTGATAACGATGATTATGCTGATGAAGATGATGATGATGATGAGGATGATGATGATGATGAGGATGATGATGATGAGGATGATGATGATGATCATATTCGTCATCATCATCATCATCTTCATCTTCGTACTCATCATCATCATCAATGATGATGATGACGACGATGATGATGTTGATGATGAAGATGATGACGAAGATGATGATGATGATGACGATGATGATGACGATGATGATGACGATGATGAAGAAGATGAGGATGATCAGGATGATGATGATGATGATGATGATGATGGTGATGGCGATGATGAGGATGAGGAGGAGGAGGAGGAGGAGGAGGAAGAGGGTGATGATGATGATGATGAGGAGGAGAAGGGGGGAGGAGGAGGAGGAGGAGGATGATGACGATGATGACGATGATGATGATGATGATGACGATGATGTTGATGATGATGATGATGACGAATATGATGATGATGAGGAAGATGATGATGATGAAGATGATGATGATGATGATGTTGATGATGAAGATGATGACCAAGATGATGATTCTGATGATGATGATGATGATGATGATGATGATGAGGAAGAGGGTGATGACGATGACGATGACGATGATGATGCTGATGATGATGATGAGGATTATGATGATGATGATGGTGATGATGAAGATGATTATGACCAAGATGATGATGGTGATGCTGATCATATTCTTCATCTCCATCATCATCATCTTCATCTTCGTACTCATCTTCATCATCATCCACCATCTTCATCATCATCGTCATCATCATCATCTTCGTCGTCATCCACAACATCATCAATGATGATGATGGATGATGATGATGATGATGGATGATGATGATGAATATGATGATGATGATGATGAAGATGATGATGATGATGATGACGATGAATATGATGACGAAGATGTTGTTGATGATGATGATGATGGCGATGATGATGATGAATCATGTTGATGATGACGAATATGATGATGATGATGAAGATTATGATGATGATGATGATGATGATGATGATGATGATGAGGATGATGATGAGGAATAGGGTGAGGATGATGATGAGGAAGAGGGTGATGACGACGACGATGATGATGATGATGACGAGGATGATGAGGATGATGATGTTAAGTTTTAACCAAATAGACTAACAAGATCACTCAAAGAAACACAATCACAAGATAGACACGGAATATACCCTGGGAAACCCTCATGGGGTAGAAAACCCAGCAAAGCTTTCCTCAATAAGATGATCAACCAAAATACAAGATGTGCTCCCTCCTTCTTTGTCTCTTTAGCAGATCTCCCAGACAAGTGCGCACTCTTCCACAAGTGAGTGAATGATCTAATGAGGAGTTCACCTCTCTTATTTATACTGACTCCCAACTGACTAAAAGACCTTATGGGGCCGACCTCTCCTGGAGAAGACTAATAAACCCAAAAATATAACCACAGGGCCGACCCCCACATGGTGGGTCTAATAACCCTAGTTAATACAAACCCTCGGAGGAATAAACATCTCCGGATGCATAATAGGGTTATCTCGGAGGGATGAAACATCTCCGGAATAATAAAGTACAATTATAATATTATTTGAAGTTACAATATTCAACACTCCCCCTTAACGAGAAGGATATTATGACAGCATCTGCAAGAGAAAGGAGTCACTATACATGATACATCTATAAATCATCGAAAGCTTTCTTTAATTTGTCTTCATCAGTAACTCAAACAGTTACTGGTGTATCAATATCAACATCAACATCGACATCACGGTTATCGGCATCGTCATCACACGATCAGCAACATCGTCATCACATGATCAGCAACATCGTTTATCAGAATCATTATCAGCATCATCATCATACGATCATCAGCATCGTCATCATATGATCATCAGTATCGTCATCATACAATCAGCAGCATCGTCATCACACGATCATCAGCATCGTCATCATACGATCATCAGCATCGTCAATCAACAGCATCGTCATCACACGATCATCAGCATCGTCATCATACGATCAACAGCATCGTCATCACACGATCATCAGCATCGTCATCACACGATCATCAGCATCGTCATTATACGATCAACAACATCGTCATCACACGATCATCAGCATCGTCATCACACGATCATCAGCATCGTCATCACACGATCATCAGCATCGTCATCACACGATCATCAGCATCGTCATTATACGATCAACAGCATCGTCATCACACGATCATGTTCCAGGATGATCAATCCTGCTCCCTTTAGGACATAAGTCCATGGATGATACAATCCGTTCTTCAGTTCTCGGAGACATTAGTCTACGGATCAATTCTGGGACCTTAGTCCGGGGACGATGCAATCCCCTGCCTGTTCATTCAGGACTTCATTTTCGGAGACCCAGTCTATGGCTCTATTCTGGGACCTCAGTCCGGGGACGATGCAATCCCCTGCCTGTTCATTCAGGACTTCATTATCGGAGACCCAGTCTACGGTTCTATTTTGGGACCTCAGTCCGGGGACGATGCAATCCCCTGCCTGTTCATTCAGGAATCCATTATCGGAGACCCAGTATACAGCTCTATTCTGGGACCTCAGTCTGGGGACGATGCAATCCCCTGCCTGTTCATTCAGGACTTCATTATCAGAGACCCAGTCTACGGCTCTATTCTGGGACCTCAGTCCGGGGATGATGCAATCCCCTGCCTGTTCATTCAGGACTTCATTATTGGAGACCCAGTCTACGACTCTATTCTGGGACCTCAGTCCGGGGACGATGCAATCCCCTGCCTGTTCATTCAGGACTTCATTATCGGAGACCCAGTCTACGGCTCTATTCTGGGACCTCAGTCCGGGGACGATGCAATCCCCTACCTGTTAATTCAGGATTTCATTATTGGAGACATCATGTCTACGGCTCTATTCTGGGACATTAGTCCGGGGACGATACAATCCCCTACCTGTTAATTCAGGATTTCATTATCGGAGACATCATGTCTATGGCTCTATTCTGGGACATCAGTCTGGGGACGATACAATCCCCTACCTGTTAATTCAGGATTTCATTATTGAAGACATACATCTACGGCTCTCTTTAGAACAGATGTTCAAGGATGATACAATCCCTCTTCTTTCTCAGAGACCTCTGTCTACGGCTCATTTTAGAACAAGTGTTCAGGGATGATACAATCCCTCTTCTTTCTCGGAGACCTCTGTCTACGGCTCATTTTAGAACAAGTGTTCAAGGATGATACAATCCCTCTTCTTTCTCGGAGACCTCTGTCTACGGCTCATTTTAGAACAAGTGTTCAAGGATGATACAATCCCCACATGTATTCTCATCAATACAAGTACAAGTATCCTCATCTATACAAGTACATTAATCAATACATGTATCATCATCTAGCATCAACAGCATGTATACATCAAAAGCATGTATTCTCACTAATACATCTGACATCAAAAGCATGTATACATCTATCATCAAAAGCATGTATTCTCACTAATACATCTGACATCAAAAGCATGTATACATCTATCATCAAAAGCATGTATTCTCACTAATACATCTATCATCAAAAGCATGTATACATCTATCATCAAAAGCATGTATTCTCACTAATACATCTATCATCAAAAGCATGTATACATCTATCATCAAAGCATGTATTCTCACTAATACATCTATCATCAAAAGCATGTATACATCTATCATCAAAAGTATGTATAAGTAAAACTAAGTATTCTAAATATAGTAGTCCTAAATCTAACTATTTTTCTAAGTGACTAGGTGAAGTCTCATTATTGATGAGACAAGCTTGTCATCAGGGATCATGCTACTCCCCCTTTCTAGGAGGGTCCTTTTGAACTACACCAAGCTTGTCTCGAAAGTATTCAAATTTCACATGAGACAGTGGTTTGGTCAGGATATCAGCAATTTGATCTTCAGTGCTCACATACTCAAGCTTGATAGCTCCTCTCTGCACCATATCTCGAATATAGAAGTATCGGATCTCTATGTGTTTTGAATTATCATGGAACACAGGATTTTCTGTCATCTTGATGCAGCTTTGATTATCACACATAATTATAGTGGGATCCATTTCTAAGTCAAACACTCCAGATAGCAGTTTCCAAAGCCATACTGCTTCACAGCTGGCAGAGCAAGCAGCTATATATTCTGCCTCAGCAGAGCTGAGGGCCACACTAGATTGTTTCTTGCTGAACCAAGAGATCATGGCAGATCCAAGGCTATAACATCCACCTGAAGTACTTTTTCTATCTGAGATACTGCCTGCCCAATCAGAGTCTGAGTAACCATGCAACTTGAGTTCATGACTTCCGTGATAGAGTAGACCAAAATCTAATGTACCTTTTAAGTACCTCATTACATTCTTTGCAGCTATTAGATGAACCTTTCTAGGTTCTACTAGATACTGACTTAGGGTATTTACAGCAAAGCATATATCTGGCCTAGTATTTGTCAAATACATTAGTGACCCAATAATTTGTCTATAAAGAGTTAGGTCCACTAAATCTGATGAGTCATTGACTAAAATATTTAAGTTGGAGTCCATGGGAGTGGCCATGGGTTTGCACTCCAACATGTCAAATCTTTTCAGGATCTCCACAACATATTTACCTTGATTTAGAAAGATTCCTCTTGGTTCTTGCCAAACCTCTAAGCCTAAGAAGTAGTGCATTAAACCGAGATCTTTCATCTCGAACTCTGAAGAAAGCTTCTTCTTGCTTTCAATAGTTTGTTTCTCATTTCCAGTTAGAAATAGATCATCTACATATAACAATAGTATAACTGGTTCATCATCCATTACTTTGAGATAAAGGTTTGGGTCAGCCTTACTTTTGGTGAAGCCCATGCTAGTTAGGAAATTGTCAATCCTTCCGTACCAAGCCCTGGGAGCTTGTTTTAACCCATATAATGCCTTTTTCAGTTTGCATACATGAGTCTTTCCGTCATTAACCTCAAACCCTTGTGGTTGCTCTATATATACTTCTTCTTCAATTACACCATTTAGAAAAGCTGTCTTAACATCCATTTGGTGTAATTTCCACTTCATCATGGATGCAAGAGCCATGATAGTTCTAATTGAAGTGTACCTAGCAACTGGTGCAAATGTTTCTTCATAGTCAATTCCCTCCTTCTGAGAGAATCCTCTGGCTACAAATCTTGCTTTGTATTTTTCAATGCTTCCATCCGCAGCATGTTTTATTTTGAAGATCCATTTGGAAGAAACCACACTTTTATCTTTTGGTTTGGGAACTATATCCCAAACATCATTTTTCATTATTGATTGATATTCTTCTGTCATTGCTTCTACCCATTCTTTCTTCTGAGCTGCCTCTTCATAGCTAGTAGGTAGTTGATCCACAAGATCACACATCAAGGCCATATAGTTGGACACTAGTTTTGGTTTCTTCCTTTCTCTAGTGGAGCCTTCAGGAGCACCATATCTTTCAGCTCCTTGAATAATATCTCTAGCCCATGCTGGTCTTCTTTTCCTAGATAATTCTGCAACAGGGGGTTCTTGTGGTTCTAGCATGTCATGATCCTTTGGTGTATCCTCTTCAGGGATGTGAACAGTCTCTGAGATTCTGGGAGATGAATCTTATTCATAAACTTCTTCAAGTTGACACTTTCTGGATTTCTTGAGAGCTGATTCCTCATCAAAGGTTACATCTCTACTTATTTCTATATGATGGAAACCTGGTATGTAGATTCTGAAGGCTTTGGAAGTTTCACAATAACCAACAAACATTCCCTTCTTACCTGAGGGATCCAACTTGGATCTCTTTTCTTTTGGAATGTGGATGTACACAGGACACCCAAATATTTTAAGATGACTTACCTCAGGCTTCTTTCCTGTAAAGACTTCTTCTGGAGTTTTGAAATCAAGAGCACTATGAGATAGTCTATTTTGTACATATACTGCTGTCTTGGCTGCTTCATCCCATAGATACATGGGAAGGTCTTGATCATGTATCATAGTCTTTACAGCCTCCATGATAGTTCTATTTTTCCTCTCAGCTACCCCATTTTGTTGGGGATTGTAGGGAGTGGTTAGTTCCCTTTTAATTCCAGCTTCTTTACAAAAATTTTCAAATTCCTTTGAAGTATATTCTTCGCCATTATCTGTTCTGAGAATCTTGATTTTCTTGTCTGAGAGGTTTTCTATTAGAGCCTTGAACTCTTTGAATTTTCCAAAGACTTCATTCTTACCCTTTAGGAAGTATATCCAAGTTTTCCTTGAATAGTCATCAATGAATGAGAGATAGTATTCAAACCCACTTAGAGATGTGGTAGGCATAGGTCCACATACATCTGAGTGTATTAGTTCCAGAGAGTTCTTAGTCTTTGTTTCACTTTTCGGAAAGGGATTCTTGATATTCTTCCCTTTCTTACATCCTTTACATGAGCCATCATGATCAGCCTTCAAATCTGGTAAACCTATAACCATCTTACTTACATAGGGTAAGGCTTTATAGTTGATGTGAGCTAGTCTTCTATGCCATAGCTCACTAGGACTAGAAAATTCATGAGCAAGGGTAGATTCTGGATGACCCTTGAGTTTATAAAGTCCTCCTTCTTCTTCACCAATGACAATTGCATCTTTGATTGATTTTCCTTTGGACCACATGAGTACTTGTCCATCTATGAAGGCTACTCTAAAGCCTTTCTTGTCTAGTGCTGAGATAGAGAGTAGATTCTTCTTTAAACCTGGGACATATAAAATTTCTTTCATTTTTAATGGTGTTCCCGAATCAAGCTTGTAGCTTGCTTCACCAATTCCCTTGATGGGATATTGATAATCATCTCCTAAAGATACATTTTGGGGTGAAGACTTTTCTTCAATCCTGGAGAGAGTTTCCTTATGACCTGTCATGTGCTTTGAAGCACCACTGTCAATGAGCCAAGTGCCTTCACCAGGAGACACAGATCCAGAGAGAGCAGAAAATAGTACATATTCTTCTGGATCTTCTTTATTTACTTTAGATATTTTCTTTTGAGGCCTTTCCTCCACTTCTTCTTCTTCTTCTTCTTCTTCTTCTTCACTGTCATCTTCTGCCATATGAGCATGATGTCTTTTGTGAACAAACCTTTTCTTCTTCTTCTCTGGTAGGGTACAGTCTCTAGCATAGTGTCCTAGCTTAAGACAATTGAAACATTGGACTGTGGAGATGTCTCCTCCTTTCCTTTTGAGTCTATGAGAGGGTTGAGACCTTTTGTAGTTTACTTTCTTGAAGTAGCTTCTCTTTCCTCTTTTGGTGTGGGTGGCCAAAGCTTGGTCATCCTCTTTGAGAAGAGCTTCTCTGTTGGCAACCCTAGCCTCTTCTTGAACACAATCTTCCCATACTGCATCAAACTTCATGCTTTCTTTTCTGGCACACATGGTTTGTATGAAGAATTCCCAAGATCTAGTGAGACCATTTAGGGCAGTCATCACAAGTTCATCTTCATCAAGAGTGTCACCAATAGCATCTAATTGCTCCTTGATTAGAGAGACCCTTGATAAATAGTCTTGAATAGATTCTCCTTTGTGCATCTTGGTACTCTTGAACTGAGACCTTAGGTTCATCTTCCTATTGATGTTCTTTCCTTCATACATTCTTCCTAGGGCATCATACATTTCCTTTGGAGTCTTCTTGGAGGCCACTTGGGGAATCAAGTGGTCTTTAATAGAATCAGCTATGATTCTCTTTGCCCTAATTAGATCCTTCCTGTGTTTTTCTTTGGCTTCATCTCCTTCTGGTTCTGCAACTTCTTCCTTGATATAATGAGCAAGATCATTCTCTTCAAGGATGAGACCAATTCTGTATTTCCAAGCCCGGAAATTTTCTATACCTTCTAGCTTGTCTTCAAGCTTAGTGTTTGGAGCCATCTTCTCTTGGGGGAGTCCAAGAGATAGAGCAGACTTACCTGAAAAGTTATTTTTTACTTTTTCGGAATCTGGAACAGAATTTTATCACACTTTTGGAGTTCTACTCAACCGAAAAGTTCGATCTAGGGCTCAAAAGAATGGTCTTGAGAAGGGATATCCAGCCATGTAATCAGAAATAAAAAATGCAAACTTTTTTCTGAAACCAAAATCTGACTTATCGCACTTTTGGTAGAATTAGGGTTTGGATTTCCTGGAGTTCTACCCAACCAAAAAGTTCGATCTAGGGCTCAAAAGAAAGGTATTGAAAAGGGATATCTAGCCATGCAACCAAAATTCAATAATATCAACTTTGGGCTGAAACCCTAACTTCACCGGAGAGAGAGAGAGAGGTATTCTTACCTTGTGAAAGATGTCCTATTCAGTCTAGCTCTGATACCATGTTAAGTTTTAACCAAATAGACTAACAAGATCACTGAAAGAAACAAAATCACAAGATAGACACAGAATATACCCTGGGAAACCCTCATGGGGTAGAAAACCCAGCAAAGCTTTCCTCAATAAGATGATCAACCAAAATACAAGATGTGCTCCTTCCTTCTTTGTCTCCTTAGAAGATCTCCCAGACAAGTGCGCACTCTTCCACAAGTTAGTGAATGATCTAATGAGGAGTTCACCTCTCTTATTTATACTGACTCCCAACTGACTAAAAGACCTTATGGGGCCGACCTCTCCTGGAGAAGACTAATAACCCCAAAAATATAACCACATGGCTGACCCCCACATGGTGGGTCTAATAACCCTAGTTAATACAAACCCTCGGAGGAATAAACATCTCCGGATGCATAATAGGGTTATCTCGGAGGGATGAAACATCTCCGGAATAATAAAGTACAATTATAATATTATTTGAAGTTACAATATTCAACAGATGAGGAGGATGAGTATGATGATGGTGATGACGAAGATGATGATGATGAGGATGATGATGAGGATGATGATGATCATCATATTCGTCATCGTCATCATCATCATCTTCATCTCTGTACTCATATTAATCATCATCCACCATCTTCATCATCATCATCATCATCTTCATCATCACCATCATCATCAATGATTATGATGAAGATGATAATGATGATGATGTTGATGATGAATATGATGACAAAGATGTTGATGATGATGATGATGATGATGATGAGGATGATGATGAGTATGATGATGAGGATGATGATGATGAATAAGATGATGATGATGATGATGATGATGACGACGAATATGATGTTGATGATGAAGATGATGAAGATGATGATGATGATGATGATGATGATGATAGTGATGATGGTGACGACGATTACGATGATGACCATGACGATGATGATGAGGATGATGATGACGATATTAGTCATGATCATCATCATCATATTCGTCATCATCATCATCATCATCATCATCATCATCATCATCTTGTTAAAGGCATGTAATGTATCCTAATCATGGTATATGTATCCCTATACATTTTCTAGAGATACCCCACAAGGGTTATGTGTGCTGGTTTGAAGATACATTCAACATCGTATCTTAAGAAGCTTCCTGAGTTGTAGGTTTTTTTCATGGTGCTTGAGCCCGAGAAGCTTCATTTAAGGCATGAGGAGCTTCTTGTTGTCCATATACTTTGTTCAGACCTCGAAACCCATTTTTGGTTCACAACTAACCTAGTCATGGCACAAATAACACACTTGAAGTTGACTAATACCCTATAGATTTCATATGTGGTTGTCCAGGGACTCATTCATGGTTTTTGTGCCTAAGAAGCAATAGTTAGTGTTGGAGGATCTTGTTTTCCTCCACTAGCCATGGTTAAGGAGCCAAGATAAATCCTTGATTCCCAATACATTATAATGGCAACAATATTCAATTCATATCCAAAAGAATCCTTGTAGAGGGATAGTGTCATGGATTCTATGTGCTATTGATGATGCTTGAGGTATAGAGTTTTCAATTAAGGCTCAAGTGGAATTCAATTGAGCTCAATATGCTTCAATAAGATCTCGAGGAACATGTTTTCATTCTTTGATGATGTTCAATGCTTTGCAACATATACATGGTCTTGCATGGTAGTCTGAGGATGCATTCATGGCATTTGATCTTTACAAAATATGTTTTTTGTCAAAATGATATTCAAATTGCCTCTTTGATGAGTCCTCCTCTACAAGACTTCATTTATTGCATGAATGTCACAGACTCATGAAAACTCTAAACAACACTCAATAGCATGCAACTACAAATAATGGCATGCAACTATAACCACAAACCAAGCAGAGGTTGATTTATGCATTAATATAGAGAGGTGGTAGTAGGCACACAATATGGAGAAACAATGAGTTAGAAAAAACAAATTGGACCAAAGTACCACAACGGTTTTTAATAAAATTTTAAAAAACAATTTTTGGCTCAGGAATTGTCTTCAATTTGATGGGTGGCATGATCATGATCATGTAACCTCCCTCTGTCCTTCCAAACATATGTGTTTTATCACCACATTTCTCTTCGACAATCACCACCAAGATACGTATAAAAATAACATGTCTTTACATCATCTTCCATTTAAATCCTCATCGCATAGCCATAAATAAGGATTATTATACATGCACATCCTCACCTTACAATATCAATTGGGTCAAGGCACATAGACAACCATAAATTATCAAATGTGTCAAGACGCAAAGAGTGAGGTCCCGAGACAACTATAAGTAAGTCTTATATTAACTATGGTTAACTATGGTTTAAGAATAACCATAGTTAACTATGGTTTAAGAAAGTTGACTATAACATGTATTCAGCTCCTTCAATGACAAAGGAGTAAAAAAACCATCCTTATAATACATCTGAACCATTATAAGTAGATGGTTTTATAGAATAAGGCTTATATTAAATATTTTTTTGATAGTATAGAAAGGTAAAGTTGTATCATATTTAAATAGTTTCCTTCTAGGGAAATTAGGAAAAGATGCATTTACAATTTAATATGATATAGATGTTTTTATATTTCTCAAATGAGTAAGAGTTACATGTAAATTTTAAAAGTAATATAATAATCACAATAAATAATTGTACTACTATATCTTAAAATCAAATATAAAGATAAACATAAATATAAATATTTCTTTATATATATGAAAAGAGAGTTTTGATATATAGAGATTTTTATATTAGAACTTAAAAAGAAAGATATAAAGTTTACATAAATAAAAACACTATAGATATCATATTTACATAAACATATTTTTAATATCTATATCTATTTTAAATGATAAAAAAATTCTAAATTAAGAGATTTGATTCTTTTAACTACCTCATAGATTTGGAGTTAAGATGGATGTGTGTTGATATAACAAATAACAGTAATATTATATGTAAGAAAAATATAAATATAAACACAAAGACAACTATATGACTCCAAGAACAAATTCCCTTGCAATAAAATATAAGACCCACCCTTCAAATTTCATCACCGAGTCCAATTTATGCAAATATTTTCGAAGTGGGGGAAGGTTTGGCATTAAATGGTGTAAACATTATGCAGGGGTGTGTGCACGTGTTTTAGCGTGTGCGCACTAGTGACGTGTACGCGCTACAAACACGCATGCATTCCTTTAAGCATGCATGTGCGTTCCTGTTGCTAGTTAAAAAAAATAGAGTTCTTTGTTCCCGGGAATTCTACCAAAAAACACGGGTTTCATTTCTTTCGCGGGTTTCAAGTTCTTACAGGTTGCTCATTGGCTCACACTCATTGATATTTTGGACACTCATTGATCTATTGGACAAACAATCACCCTTGGAATCTAACAAACATCTTCAATGGCCTTGGAATCTAGTGGATACATTCAAGCTACCAGTTTCCATTTCAAGTGGAGATCATTTCTATAGGTATGGTGAATTGTAAATAATTCTTTTCATTCACAAGATTTGAGATTCTCCCATGCCTTTTTGTTTTTATCATATGCCTACAACAATATCCATGCATAGACAACAATGAATTTGATAAGAAGAATTCCCAAGTTCACATATAAAAAAACTCACATGAACACTAGACAAGATGAAGTATGCAATGTAAACCAATAATTATTACCATGAATATATTTTGATTTCACAGAAGGATGGTATGGATGAGGTTCTCTCTTGAGCCTCTTCAATTTCAATAAAATCCTAAGAATAAATCATGAGAGAGGGTCCATATTGATTAGTTCATGAAATTTTGTCCATGCTCTCAGCTTCATGCTATGTTTATTTGATGTAGAAAAACTATCAAAATATTCCCAAGGCATCTCTAGCATAAACTCTTTTTCATTTGAAAAAATACAAATAAATGGTTTAATAAACCTCCATCTTTTACACATTGTACACCATAGCAAAACCTATAGCATAAACTATCAAACTATTGCTCCCCCACACATTCCCATCTATGATGATGTTCTCTCTTGAGCCTATTCAATTTGAATAAAATCCTAAGAAGCAATCATGGGAGAGGGTCCATATTGATTAGTTCATAAAATTTTGTCCATGCTCTCATATTCATGCTATGTTTATTGTAATGTTTCTTTAATATCGTGCCTTTGAGCTTGACTACTTGCATATACCTCATTGAATTCTCCTTCCTTGGGGGAATTTGCAACCTCCTCATTGTGTAATTAGTAAACTTATTCTCTTTACCTTATTTGATGTAGAAAAAACATCAAACTATTCCCAAGGAATCTCTAGCCATTTCTGTTGTAGGGTGTTACTACCATAATTTGTATGAATTCATGGCTAGGAAAGACACTAGTTTCTCCACTCTACACTTGAGAAACCATCATCTATATTGATTGGAATTGTAAGGGATAATGATGTTTATTCGAACAAAAATAAACCAACATAGTCTGTAGTTGTATGTGTTAATTTGTAAAGTGGTAAGTTATGTTGGAATGTGTCAAGTTCATTGCATAATGGAACTAATATCTTATTTGTTGTTTATTTTGCATGGGTGGTCCTGATAGTTTTGTTAAAGAGACTTTTGGAGATGGGAAACTCACGCAACAGAACAAAAAAAATATAGAAGGAATCTGCCCATTGAAAAGGTCAATGACTTAAGAGAAAAGGCCAGGTTGGGAATGGAAAGATTGAGACATGGTCCTATCATTGCCCTGAATCCTGCCACTGATCCTAACACATTTGTTGACGTGACAACCTCTTGTTCAGAACCACAGGTAAAGCGGTCGCGTCCGACTGTAATGTCCCCACCTGCTGACCACTGCTAGGCAAGGAACATACTACCAATCGATGGGGCTCTTTAATCAAAATTCGGCCCACTCATTTCATTAAAAGAAATAAGATATGAATGTGTAGATGCAACACAAGAAAATTATGCACAGCGGAAACAACAACATTAACACACTCTTCATATGCATTCACATATCAATAATCAGTCATTAATTAAACATTGCAGGAGTAATTACATAGGCTGAAACACTTATCTCCATTGCAATTGCCCCAAGCAACTAGATATGTCGCTGCAACGTTCCACCCAGCCATAGGCTCTTCGACAGCTTATACTGAGTCCATCCGAAGGCCACCCCCGAGCTGGGCATGATTCTCACAAGGAAAAAGGGGACATTCACGCTCCCACACAGTCCATTAACCAATTCGTTTTAGCCAAGCCAGTCCAACTGGGTTTATCAAGCTACAATTGAACCCTGGAGGCTTACACTCAAACTCAAGCCATGGATACCCATACCCAACACACTTTTCATTCACACAGTAAACACAAACAGGGGCAGGGATACTCATTTTAAACAATGGGAATTACAAATAAAATGGCCATGGGTTTTCCCAGAAACGTTCCCAACAAAAATGGATTGTGGGATGAGGCAAACAACCCCCAGGAGGAAATACGATTTCCTTCCCCAATATCTTCGCCTTCAGCAGCCCAAAACGGTCTCTATTGGACCCCCATTCGTTTTCCCCTCTTCCCCACTGGTATACCACACAGAAATACGCCCTTCTCTGTTGGGGAAATGAAGAAAACGTTTTTCCACATACCTGGAAAACGCCCCGGTAGTTCTGAACTCGTGAGGGAGGAAGATTGGTCATGGATTATGGCTTAGGGAGCAATTTCGTGGCTCTCTTCTTGCCCAAAAAGACCCACACGTTTTTCCATGAAGGGTGGCTTGCCCATACCCGATTTTGGACAGCCATACCTTCCCATTCCCAAGGCAATAACTTCCCCAACCAACTCTTGGGAGAAATCAATGGTTGGGTACAAAAGTCAACATGGGTAGTTGAGGGTTTGATGGGTTCCCTCATTGACACTTGGCTTGACTCTATTGGCTCAAGGGTTTGAATGTTTTCCCTCCCAATTCCTTGTGAAATCATGCCCCATCTCTTTGTTGCATTGCATAGCTAGTTGTGGGTATTTTTATTAAAATGCATATTACATGATATTTGAATTTCCAATGTGCATTTCTAGCACGCAACCCGTATGCATCACTAAATCGATGGCGGGGCCTTGGCTTTGAGCTCCTCACCATGATTTCACAACAATATTACATCATTTATAATGTAAATGCCATGGGGCCAAACTGGGGACATTACACCGACGGACCCAACTCAAATTCCAACATCAACACAATCTCCAACCAACAATCCATCAACGAGTCATGCTGAATCTCCTCACGACACAGGAATTTTGGGAGATGCTGCATGTGTAGAGATGTACATACAAGCCTTGCTTAATTTGCAATATCCCCAAGAAGACAACAACCATGTCGACCACACTCCCATTATGGCCCAATCTATGAACGAAGCACCACAACAAACAAGCTTTGGTATTCATGTCTCATGTCCACCCTCCCTACCTCGATTGTCCAGTGCAAGAAGAAGAACTCCTAGATGTATTCATGTGGATGAAAGTGCTATGTCAGGGATTGAAGGTAAGTTGCCAAAACACACCATCGAATGGAAATGCAACAAAATTGTCAAGGAATATTTTGAATCCAAAGGTGATGCAGGTAAATGCCAATTATTGCTATGTTTGTTAAAGTCACATTGTTTAGTTGTTGTTAGGAGAATTTTGGGCATAAAGATAGTTAAAAGTTCAGAGGATAGCAGTCATATTGTTATAAATCTCCAATCTGCATTTAATGCGATTGGGAAGATGTCTCGTACAAAAGACCTTTGTGCGGCTCGTCGTGTTTTAGCGGAATCAGTTGTAAGCAAGTCCACAAGGCAACGTCACTTACTATCACACACTTCTAACATACTCAAATTAAATAGAAAAAATATTAAAAAGTACTTTATTATAAGAGAAAATATTGACACTCCAAGTGGAAATGATTGTTGGGATTTTGTTTGTAGGTTGCCTCGTGCAGATAGGAAGCTAATTGATGTTTTTAAGGAGTTAGTACAAAATTTTTGGCATGATCATACTAGACCTTCATCAAACCAAAGAGACGTGCTAAAGCTGAGAAAAAGTTCTACTGAATGTGAACCCCATGTTAAACACTTCCTTGACACCACATAGACTGAACTCTATGAGAGATTCATAAATGAGCACACACAATTGAACCTGGGCCAAAGGTCCTTTGATAAATGCAAACCATGGTACGTTCGTATATGCATTGATTGGAACACCTATTGTTGTAGATACCACATAGAATATGAATATTATTATGACACATATAAACATATATTTTGTGATTTGCATACTAACATTGTAAGGCTGCAATGAATCCATACTACCACCGAATGCATCAAGAGACTTTATCCACAACATCATGTGTCCAAGGCCCTAAGGACAAAAATATTATGAAAAAACATGTCTATATGGGACATGTTCTAGGTGCAGTGGGTTTTCTCTTTTGAACCGTTGCATCAATGAAAGCAATGAGCACGAATTTGGCAGGATGGGCGTGGAGATGCAGAGCTTCAAGTACATAACCTATCAATTAGACAGTGCCAAGGAAAGTAAAAATATTGCATTAGTGAAGTCACAGGTACAAATGAATATTGCATATTTTTCATATTACACATTCAATTTATGACATAAATTTTTCTAAAGGCCACATTGTAATATTTCCCTTGTTTTCATGGTAACAGGTACCGGTATGTGACTTCTTGACGAAGTTCTACGAGAAAATAGAGTAGTATGTTCAACATGTGCATGTAGCGCGATGGAAAGATGAGTAGTACAGAAAATGAAGGGACACATTTCTTGTTGGAACCATAGTGTCAATTGTTGATTTTGCAGAAAATTACACCCTTCAGCCATAAAATGAAATCCAGAGTCAATACTACCATTCAAACCAAGTCAACATCATGGTACATATTATGTATAGGCATGGGCTAGAGAGAAGCAATGATAAGAGGATAATACTGAAGGAGACAAACTTTTACATAAGTGATTATAGAACCCATGATCTGCATTATGTGCAGCATTTTTTTTGAATTTTCTATGATTAGTTGAAGGAGAGAGATATAAAGATGGATTAGCATTCGATATGGTCGGATGGTTGTGCGGGCTAGTTCAAAAATGCCTGAGTATTCCAATGGATGAGTATTTTGCATAAGACTTATAATGTGCCACATATCTTGAACTATTTTGAGATCGAGCATGACAAAGGCAAGCATGATGGGGCTGGTGCATGCATCCAGACCACACTACAAAGGAAAGAGATGAGGTTTGACAGGGAACCTCATATCTGAGATGCAGAATCCATAGTTCAATGGTGCTCTGCAACAATGTCAGACTGAGCCAGAGATCAACAAACATCATCAGTGGCAGGATGTGTGGTAAGAAATTTTTGGCGAGTGGTTGACATAGATTGATCACGTTCCTATAGTTGCGGCACAGTACAAGGAACACATGGATTTTATTCAGTTCGAAGCTCAAACAACCCCTTATTTGAAATATGGATGTGAAATCTTGCATGCTTTTGCAGACCTTGCAGTAGTGGGGAATGGGATGAATGTGAATGCATGGACTGGGTTGATGAATGGGATCATGTGTCTCTTGCAGTAGACCAACGTGCAGTTGTTGAAACAACCTAGTGAGAGGAGGGTCAGTCAGCGATTTCGATAGACTACGACCATATCTCATATCTTGTACAACCAGGACACATATACGTAGTTGTTTCCCTGAAAGACAATGAATGGGGCACGGATGATTGGTTGGAACGGTGCATCCAAGGTAAGCAAACCCTCTACACATCATTAATCGATGATGAAGGCATTGAATTTCCTATTGGCTCGATGGTGGTTAACGGGGAATATCTTACAGTAGATGGGAAGTCAAGAAAGACTAGTGGGCATGTATTCATGGGTTACAGACTAGGTTTAGTGGTGTATCACTTCACAAACTTGATCGTTGGCACAAACATCCATCTTCAGACAATGTTAAGCAAGAGCTCAACCAAGGTATGCTACTACCTGTCTCATTCAAAGGACGAGAGATTGATGGAGACAATTAGCAACAGAGAGGATCTAGATGGATTTATTGAATGAGGCCACTAAACTTCACATAAGAGAAATAATTGCATCAAAGAATGTTATGTTCTACATCGAGGTATGTGTAGTTTTATGTTATTTTTTTGGTACATGCATTTTTTGTTGATACATACATACATACATGTCTTTTCCATACATACATAGAGATACATATATAGAGATACATATATACATAGAGATACATACATACATACATAGAGATACATCCATACGCCATGTCATCATTTCACCCTTTGTCATTAATGTTTAGAAACCTAATCTAACCCTAGAAACTTAGTCTATCCCTAGAAGCACTAATATAACCCTACAAACCTAATCTATCCCTAGAAATCCTAGAAAGCTAAACTAACCCTAGAAACACTAATTTAACACTAGAAAACTAAGCTAGAATACTATAAACCTAATCTAGTCCTAGAAACCTAAACTAGCCCTAGAAACACTAATCTAACCCTAGGAAACTAATCTAGAATCCTAGAAACCTAATCTAGCCCTATTAACCTAATCCATCCCTAGAATTCGTGGACCACCACACGTACCCTCATTAGGGGGTATTTGGACTCCAAGTGGGTATACTAGTATGATAGATTCCTTACAATTATGTCAATTAATAGCTTTTCTTTTTCCGTGTAAGGTTATGTTATATTTTTTCACAGTTATGGCATATTACTCTTAAACATTATGACACATTTATGATGAGAATTACACATTCTATTAAATAAAGGAAATAATCTCTTCTCATGCAAACTCTAGCCATGTCTCTTCCCTTATCTTCACCAGTGGTTATATCTTCATGATCTCTACCATATAAATCCTAGGGTTTCCTGAGAAAACCTATAATCTATAGGAAATCTAGGAATCACTCATTGGCTTCAACAACAAGCTTATGCTAATCAACCAGCAACCATTGATTCCTAGAGGTCTACACACAAGTTAAAGAAAAAAAAAGAAAAATTCCTAACATTGGGAACAAATAGCCAAAACCAACAATGCAACTAGATCACAATGACCAAGGGAACTTCAAAATACAACACCACTCCACAAAAGAAGTTTCCTTAGACCTACCTCATTTGGTATGAGAGAAGCTGCTTTAGAGACCTAGAGACCTCCCTACAACTTCTCTCATTTGGTATGAGAGAAGTTGCTTTAGACCTACCTCACTCATGTCAATGCTTGAGTTTTTGGAGGCCAACCTCCCACCCCACATGTCCTCTTCAACATTTTTTGGTCTCTTTGTTTTGTGCCCACCCAAACTTTTTTCATGCTTTCGGAACCTTGAGGTATATCCCCAACCCAAAAAACTCTTATATTATGTTGATTATTTTGGTTATTGGATTCACCCAAAAAATTTATATTTAACAATACACATATTCATAGATATGGTTCCTTATAGATAATCACTTATTGGGACTTGTCATCATCATCATCAACATCATCATCACCATCATCATTATCATCAACATTATCATTAACATCATCATCAACATCTTCATCATCATCATCATCACCATCTTCATCATCATTGTCATCTCTAGGTTCCTCGTCAACATCTCCGTCATCATCATCTTCTTTATTATCATCATCTTCATATTCTTTGTCATCATCATCTTCATCACCATCACCATCACCATCATCATCAACATCTTCATCATCATCACCATCATCATCATCATTGTCATCTCTAGGTTCCTCATCAACATCTCCATCATCATCATCTTCTTCATCATCATCATCATCACCATCATCATCATCATCATCATCATCTTCATCATCATCACCATCATCATCACCACCTTCATCATCACCATCTTCATCATCGTTGTCATCTCCAGTTTCCTCATCAACATCTCCATCATCATCATCATCTTCATCACCATCACCATCACCATCATCATCAACGTCTTCATCATCATCACCATCATCATCACCATCTTCATCATCATTGTCATCTCTATGTTCCTCATCAACATCTCCATCATCATCATTTTCTTTGTCATCCTCATCTTCATCACCATCACCATCACCATCACCATCATCATCAACGTCTTCATCATCATCACCATCTTCATCATCATCACCATATTCATCATCATCACCATCTTCATCATCATTGTCATCTCTAGGTTCCTCATCATCATCTTCTTCGTCATCATCATCTTCATCACCATCACCATCATCATCAACGTTATCATCATCATCATCACCATCATCATCATCATCAACATCTTCATCATCATTTTCATCTCTAGGTTCCTCCTCATCATCTTCTTCATCATCATCATCTTCATCACCATCATCATCACCATCACCATCATCATCAATGTCTTCATCATCATTACCATCTTCATCATCATCACCATCTTCATCATCATTGTCATCTCTAGGTTCCTCATCATCATCTTCTTCGTCATCATCATCTTCATCACCATCACCATCACCATCACCATCATCATCAACGTCATCATCATCATCACCATCATCATCATCATCATCATCATCATCAACATCTTCATCATCATTGTCATCTCTAGGTTCCACATCATCATCTTCTTCGTCATCATCATCTTCATCACCATCATCATCACCATCACCATCATCATCAACGTCTTCATCATCATCACCATATTCATCATCATCACCATCATCAACATCTTCATCATCATTGTCATCTCTAGGTTCCTCATCATCATCTTCTTTGTCATCATCATCTTCATCACCATCACCATCACCATCATCATCATCACCATCATCATCATCATCAACATCTTCATCATCATTGTCATCTCTAGGTTCCTCATCATCATCTTCCTCGTCATCATCATCTTCATCATCATCACCATCACCATCATCAATGTCTTCATCATCATCACCACCACCATCATCATCAACATCTTCATCATCATTGTCATCTTTAGGTTCCTCCTCATCATCTTCTTCGTCATCACAATCACCATCACCATCACCATCACCATCACCATCACCATCACCATCACCATCACCATCACCATCATCATCAACGTCTTCATCATCATCACCATCTTCATCATCATTGTCATCTCTAGGTTCCTCATCATCATCTTCTTGGTCATCATCATCTTCATCACCATCACCATCACCATCATCGTCAACTTCATCATCATCATCACCATGATCATCATCATCATCATCAACATCTACATCATCATTGTCATCTCTAGGTTCCTCATCATCATCTTCTTTGTCACTATCGTCTTCATTACTATCACCATCACCATCATCATCAACGTCTTCATCATGTTGGTTATTGGCTTCACCCAACAAAATTATATTTAACAATACACATATGGCTAGACTTGGTTCCCCATGCTCAATGCTCACTATATTTAACAATACACTTATCTTAAATTTAATTCATGTCTTGTTAAATATTTCATAATGAAATAGCTATTTGAGAGCACCACATTAGACGTCACCATCACCGTCACCATCACCTTCATCAACAACATCTTCGTCATCATCACCATCTTCATCATCATCACCATCTTCATAATCATTGTCACCTCTAGGTTCCTCATCAACATCCCCATTATCATCATCTTCGTCGTCATCATCATCTTCATCACCATCACCATCACCATCACCATCACCATCAATGTCTTCATCATCATCACCATCATCATCATCAGCAACATATTCATCATCAATGTCATCTCTAGGTTCCTCATCAACATCTCCATCATCATCACCATCACCATCACCATCACCATCAACGTCATCATCATCATCACCATCATCATCACCATCACCATCACCATCACCATCAACGTCATCATCATCATCACCATCATCATCATCACCATCATTATCATCATCAACACCATCATCAACATCTTCATCATCATTGTCATATCTAGGTTCCTCATCAACATCTCCATCATCATCATCTTCTTCGTCATCATCATCATCTTCATCACCATCACCATCACCATCATCATCAATGTCTTTATCATCATCACCATCATCATCATCATCAACATATTCATCATCATTGTCATCTCTAGGTTCCTCATCAACATCTCCATCATCATCATCTTCTTCATCATCATCATCTTCATCACCATCACCATCACCATCACCATCACCATCACCATCAACGTCTTCATCATCATCACCATCATCACCATCATTGTCATCTCTAGGTTCCTCATCAACATCTCCATCATCATCATCTTCTTCGTCATCATCATCAACATCTTCATCACCATCATCATCATCATCAACGTCTTCATCATCATCACCATCTTCATCATCATTGTCATCTCTAGGATCCTCATCAACATCCCCATCATCATAATCTTCATCATCATCATCATCATCATCTTCATCACCATCACTATCACCATCATCATCAACGTCTCCATCATCATCACCATCACCATCATCATCATCACCATAAGTGCCTGGTGGATGATTTTGCAGAGTTGATCCCCGTGTGCAAAAATTGCACACTCCCTTACTGAGCAAAACCCTAGTTTCCAAAATGGACCTACAAGGTGACACCTAGGCCATGGGACCATAGGGCAGGGGCACCCCTAGCACTATCCAGACATCCGAAATCCAACGGAGTTGACGGTTTGTCAATCCGAGCCACGGTTGTCATTCTACGACTTGTTCCGTCTCGCATCCAAAAGGCCTTCAGGGACACCTACTGGATACCTACCGGGGGCATAGGATTCCAACCGTGAAACAAAACCAAGTCCCAGAGAGTCCTGCAAGTGGGTCTAGGAAGGTTCCGACTGGGAATGATAGCCATAAGTGCTCGGTCGACGATTTTGCAAATTTGACCCCAATGTACAAAAATTGCACACTCCCTTATTGAGCAAAACCCTAGTTTCCAAAATGGACCTACAAGGTGACACCTGGGCCACAGGACTGGAGGAGAGGGGCACCCCTAGCACTATCCTGACGTCCTGAATCCAACGGAGTCGATGCTTTGTTGATCCGAGCCATGGTCATCATTCTACGGCTCGTTCCGTCTCGCATCCAAAAGGCCTTCAGGGACACCTACTGGACACCTACCGGGGGCATAGGATTCCAACAGTGCAACAAAACCAGGTTCCGGTGAGTCCTGCAAGTGTGTCTAGGAAGGTTCCAGCTAGGAACGCTAGCCATAAGTGCTCGATCGACAATTTTGTAAATTTGACCCCAATGTGAAGGCCATGCCAATCTTGCTCAAGGGGGCCATTTCTCGTCTGGGGGCCCCCGGGCATGCGTGGCCACCGTGGATAGGTCCATAATGGCCATGTGGAACTATGGGAGCCGACGGAATCCAAGTCCGCTCGCCGGTTTGGGTTCTGTGCCCCCTGAGCAAATCCTCAAAGTGTCCTCGAATGGCCCCGGGGTGCCAGACTAGAATTCCCACAGCACCCAAACCATGGGCTCCGTTCGTGAATCCGTCGATTCCGGTGGGTCCGGGATGCTGGGTTTCAGTTAGGGGACCCCCCACACCATGCCTCGAAGACCCAGAAATGGTGCTAATGAGCCATCTCCGGAGCTAGGGTTTTGCTCAGTGAGGGCCATTCCAATTTCGCCCAAGGGTGCCATTTTTCATCTAGAGGTCCCCGGGCGTGCGTGGCCACTGTGGACATGTCCACAATGGCCATGTGGACCTGTGGGAGCCGATGGAATCCAAGTCCGTTCGCCGATTTGGGTTCCGTGCCCCCGGAGCAAATCCTCAAAGTGTCCTCGAATGGCCTTGGGGTGCGTGAGTAGAATGCTCGCAGCACCCAAACCGTGGCTCCGTCTGCGAATCCATCGATTCCGGTGGGTTCAGGGTAGGGGGCCACGTTCACTTGTCCACGGTGGCCACGCCTGCACGGGGGCCTGAGGATGAGAAATGGCCCCCTTGAGCGAAATTTGAATGGCCCTCACTGAGCAAAACCCTAGCTCCAGAGATGGCTCATTGGCACCGTTTTCGGGTCTTCGAGGCACGGTGTGGGGTGTCCCCTAGCTAAAACCTGACGTCTTGGATCCATCGGAATTGGTGGATTCGTGAACGGAGCCATGGTTTGGGTGCTGCGGGCATTCTAGTCGGGCACCACGGGGCCATTCGAGGACACTTTGAGGATTTGCTCCAGGGGCACAGAACCCAAACCGGTGAGCGGACTTGGATTTCGTCAGCTCCACAGGTCCACGTGGCCATTGTGGACCTGTTCACGGTGGCCACGCACACCCGGGGGCCTCCGGACGAGAAATTGCACCCTTGAGCGAATTTGGAATGGCCCTCACTGAGCAAAACCCTAGCTTCGAAGATGGCTCATTAGCACCATTTTCGGGTCTTCGAGGCATGGTGTGGGGGGTCCCCTAGCTTAAACCCGGCGTCCTGGACCCACCGGAATCAACGGATTCGTGAACAGAGCCATGGTTTGGGTGCTATGGGAATTCTAGTTGGGAACCCCGAGGCCATTCGGGGACACATTGAGGATTTGCTCCGGGGGCACGAAACCCAAACCGACGAGCGGACTTGGATTCCACCGGCTACCACAGGTCCATGTGGCCATTGTGGATGTGTCCACGGTGGCCACGCACACCCGGGGGCCTCTGGAAATGAAATGGCACGCTTGACCGAATTTGGAATGGCCCTCACTAAGCAAAACCCTAGCTCCGGATATGGCTCATTGGTATCGTTTTCGGGTCTTCGAGGCATGGTGTGGGGGGGCCCTAGCTCAAACTCGGCGTCCCGGACCCACCGGAATTGACGGATTCGTGAACGGAGCTACCGTTTGGGTGCTGCGCGAATTCTAGTCGGGCACCCCGGGGCCATTCGATGATAGTTTGAGGATTTGCTCTGGGGGAATGGAACCCAAACCGACGAGCGAACTTGGATTCCGTCGGCTCCCACAGGTCCACGTGGCAATTGTGGACCTATATAGGGTGGCCACGAACACCTGGGGCCCTCCGGATGAGAAATGCCCCCCTTGAGCAAGATTGGCATGGCCTTCACATTGGGGTCAACTTTGCAAAATCGTCGACCTAGCACTTATGACTATCGTTCCCAGCCGGAACCTTCCTAGATACACTTGCAAGACTCCCCGGGACCCGGTTTTGTTGCAAGGTTGGAATCCTATGCCCCCGATAGGTATCCAATAGGTGTCCTTGAAGGCCATTTGGATGCGAGACGAAATGAGCCATATAATGATGACCGTGGCTTGGATCAACAAATCGTCGACTCTGTTGGATTCAGGACGTCGGGATAGTGCTAGGGGTGCCCCTCTCCTTCGGTTCTGTGGCCCAGGTGTCACCTTGTAGGTCCATTTTGGAAACTAGGGTTTTTCTAAGTAAGGGAGTGTGCAATTTTTGCACACGAGGTTCAACTTTGCAAAATCATCCACCGGGAACATATGGATAGCCTTCCCAGTTGGAACCTTCCTAGACACACTTGCAAGACTCCCCAAGATGCGGTTTTGTTGCACGGTTGGAATTCTATGCCCTCGGTAGGTATCCAGTAGATGTCCCTGAAGGCCTTTTGGATGCGAGATGGAACGAGCCATAGAATGACGACCGTGGCTTGGATCGACAAACCGTCAACTCCGTTGGATTTAGGACATCGGGATAGTGCTAGGGTTTCCCTTTTCCTATGGTCCCATGGCCCAAGTGTCACCTTGTAGGTCCATTTTGGAGACTAGGGTTTTGCTCAGTAAATGAGTGTGCAAGTTTTGCACCCGGGGGTCAACTTTTGCAAAATCATCCACCGGGCACTTATGGCTATCGTTCCCAGCCGGAACCTTCCTGGACACACTTGCAGGACTCCTCAGGACCCATTTTTGTTGCACGGTTGGAATCCTATGCCCCCAGTAGGTATCCAACAGGTGTCCTTCAAGTCCTTTTGGATGCGAGATAGAACAAGCCGTAGAATGATGGCCGTGGCTCTTACTGACAAACCGTCGACTCCGTTGGATTCATGACGTCTGGATAGTGCTAGGTGTGCCCCTCTCCTCTGGTCCCATGGCCCAAGTGTCACCTTGTAGGTCCATTTTGGAAACTAGGGTTTTGTTCAGCAAGGGAGTGTGCAATTTTTCCACACGTGGGTCAACTTTGCAAAGTCATCCATTTGGCACTTATGGTGATGGTGATGATGATGGTGATGATGATGGAGATGTTGATGATTATGGTGATGGTGATGGTGATGAAGATGATGATGATGATGAAGATGACGATGATGGGGATGTTGATGAGGAGCCTAGAGATGACAATGATGATGAAGATGGTGATGATGATGAAGACGTTGATGAAGATGGTGATGGTGATGAAGATGATGATGATGGAGATGTTGATGAGGAACCTAGAGATGACAATGATGATGAATATGGTGATGATGATGAAGACGTTGATGATGATGATGATGGTGATGGTGATGAAGATGATGATGACAAAGAAGATGATGATGATGGAGATGTTGATGAGGAACCTAGAGATGACAATGATGATGAAGATGTCGTTGTTGTTGATGATGATGATGGTGGTGATGATGATGAAGACGTTGATGATGATGGTGTTGGTGATGAAGATGACGATGATGATGACGAAGAAGATGATGATGATGGAGATGTTGATGAGGAACCTAGAGATGAAAATGATGATGAAGATGTTGATGATGATGAACACGTTGATGATGATGGTGATGGTGATGGTGATGGTGATGGTGATGGTGATGATGATGATGATGGAGATGTTGATGAGGAAACTAGAGATGACTATGATGATGAAGATGATGATGTTGCTGATGATGGTGATGATGATGAAGACGTTGATGATGATGGTGATGGTGATGAAGATGATTATGAGGAAGAAGATGATGATGATGGGGATGTTGATGAGGAACCTATATATGACAATGATGATGAAGATGATGATGATGGAGATATTGAATGATGAACCTAGAGATGACAATGCTGATGAAGGGTTTTGCTCAGTATATTTATCAAGCTTTTGAGTTTCATGATAGTGGCACCATTGTGGAGAGGGTAAAGAGGTAGGGTTACTTGTAGGGAGGTTAGGACATATTGGAGGAAGTATCTGAAGGGTACATATGGTTTAGTGCTAGGGTTTGGGTGAGGGTCGGGGTTAGAGTTATAGAAGGAAATTGAATTAGGTCATTTCTCTAATGTACATTTTATATTAATGGTATGGCTTGGTCTAAGGTGGTGCTCTCAAATAGCTATTTCATTATGAAATATTTAACAAGACATGAATTAAATTTAAGATAAGTGTGTTGTTAAATATAGTGAGCATTGAGCATGGGGAACCAAGTCTAGCCATATGTGTATTGTTAAATATAATTTTGTTGGGTGAAGCCAATAACCAACATAATGAACATAATATAAGAGTTTTTTGGGTTGGGGATATACCTCAAGGTACCCAAAGCATGAAAAAAGTTTGGGTGGGCACAAAACCAAGAGAACAAAAAATGTTGAAGAGGACATGTGGGGTGGGAGGTTGGCCTCCAAAAACTCAAACATAGACATGAGTGAGGTAGGTATAAAGCAACTTCTCTCATACCAAATGAGATAAGTGGTAGGGAGGTCTCTAGGTCTCTAAAGCAGCTTCTCTCATACCAAATGAGGCAGGTCTAAGGCAACTTCTTTTGTGGAGTGGTGTTTCATTTTGAAGTTCCCTTGGTCATTGTGTTCTAGTTTGTTAAGATCCTAGTGGGCGGCCTTCACTAACACCTAGAGGTTTTGGTGTAACGGTTTGTATCATTTGGTATCAGAGCCTCCACCCAGGTTCAAGTCATAGAGCAGGTGGCAACGTCGGCATTGCAGTGTTCACCTGGGGCTCGTACGGTGCAAAGGGGACACCACCGTACGGGCACACATCCAGCCCAGAGTCTGGACTGCGGAAGCGTGGTGGGATGTTAAGATTCTAGTGGGCGTCCTTCACTAACACCTCGAGGTTTTGGTGTAACGGTTCGTATCATAGTTGCATTGTTGGTTTTGGCTATTTGTTCCCAATGTTAGGAGTTTTTTTTTTTTTTCTTTAACGTGTGTGTAGAACTCTAGGCATTCATCTAAAAGTTTCCCAATCTATCACTCCAAGTTCATTCTACCTTCATTAATGAGTTTTGACCTCAAATTTCAATCTTCTTCTATGGTCATGTATTATTTCTCTAGGAATTAATTTATATCCAATGTATTTGACTCTAAGAACCTCTCACGAGTGATTATAAAAAATCATGCCCTAGCGTGTGCAATGGTTAGTTGATTCCTTCTTGCATAATTTCTCACGTAATTTTCCAATTTACTTTCCCACCACTAAATAGTCTCCTTCTCACACAACATATATGCAGTATGCATCCATTATACAATATGTGTCATTATCCAATATATATCTACGTATTCATACACATAAATGGAAAGTGAGAAAGGGGAGAATGTAACTTTAGAGCCATCAATAATTAGCCTTTTATTAATCCCTAACAAATATTTATTTTTACAATGATAGGATGATGCATCCTTATGCTCTTTACATAGAGGGGAGGTAACTATAGCTATTGTAACTATCTTTATCAGTATGTCAACCAACATGACTACTTAGTTGAATCTTACATGTATACCTCTAGTCAACTCTTTATCCTAGATGACTAGTTGAATAAAGCTCCTACAACAATGCCAATAGAGGATTTTCAACACAAGGGATGGGTCTCTAGACCTAGAGCATGGTGATTAAACAATATAAAGGTTATTAGGACCTAAATGAATATCTGCATGCTCATGAGCCATGAACAAGTCCTTGAATCACTACACAAGCTCTCTAAATGGGATACATGGCCTTTGTTTTGGATATGGATTCCATTTGGAGGTTTTGTGCACTAAGGATGGGTCTTTAGGTATTGAAAATGATAAGCTGGGGAAATATGAGGCCTCAAATCGAATATAAATGTTTTAAGGATATTATCCATCAAGATTCCCTCAACCCCCAGACATGCCCTTTAAAAGAATTTGTTTATCTTTGAGTGTGATATGGGTGCCAACATGAGGTTTTGACTACTAAGGATGGATCTTGGCGTCTTGACCATGGTTGAGGTGATGACAATGAGGTTCATATGAATCCAATGAATCTTCCATGGATCATTGGGTAAAATTATGTCTTGAACCATTGAGTTGACTATGTTCAATATGTGTCTTAACATAAAAAATACAAGATACTTAAATTACAAAGAGTGATTATCAATATTACCAAAACATTGAAGACATTATCAACACTAAGGGTCTATGCCAACTTGTGCAAGTAGTAGTTCAACACATTAACCATGCTTTCATTAAAGGTACATACTAACACACAAAGAACGATCCATATGTAACTACATTAACAATTCTCTTTTATTGCTCAATCCAATTGCACCTATGCACACCTCTCATGTTTGAACTAATTCAAGTGATATGGTTAACCCTTCCATCCAAGCACACATATGAACTTCTCATATATCTAGGTTAATTTGATATAATATGTGATGCAATGCTTGTTAGAATTGACTATTATAACCATTACAAGGTTAAGTATGGAAGAAGTCATCGTCTCCTATTTATCTTTTTGTAGCCCTAAAGTCACAAAACTTTGTAATGTAAATATCACTCAGTTTGCTTGTTTATGTATGTTTTTGCTGAAAGGAAAATATGCAAGGCCCATTCAAATACAAGGGGCTCATATTTAGGTCACTTGGTGTCAAGAAATAACATCTATATGTATGTGAAAACTTTTCCATAACATTGTTATTGAAGACAAAATCATGTATGCAAAAATGTAATCAAAGACAAAGTCATATAGACAAATGCAGATCCATCTATTAATATGAAAAAAATGATCCAATCATGTACACTTTTTGGAAAAATGGAACATCATTCCCAACGTCTATATAATGGCAACTCGTGCCCTATACAAAATATGGAAACTTGTGCCCTATACAAAATATGTCCCATGGTTCCCTATACAAAATATGGCAACTCGTGCCGAAAATGCCACATCGTGGCTACTGTACATAGGAGGGTCTCTCAATCCTCCTTCCCACCCTCGAAGCTCCTAGGTGCATCTCCAAAATTGATCTTCCTCTTCTTCGTGCTAGAGGAAGCTGGGTCCTTCGGGCGTCTTGGAGCACGTCCCCCTGAGCCCTGAAATGACAACAATAATATGTCAACTTTTCCTGGAAATTATACAACTATAAAACATAATTTAAAAGTTAAAATAGTTTTCAAATCTTAGATAACTCACCTCATGCGAGACTGTAAGTCGTGACGGGGTCTCCCTCCTCCGTGCTCCTAGTCTCTCAGTAATGCCATCCTGCAACATTTAGAACAATCAGATAAATGATGAAATTAGACGCATATAGTAATTTTCGTTAAAATTGAATGAAATTTTCATAAATTAGTCAATCTCACTGTGAACACAACCGGCTGGTCTTCAGGGCTGGCAGATGGAGAAGTCGCCTAGACAACCTGCTCCGATGCTAGGGTGGACGATATAGGGGAGGATGTAGCCACATCGATGGTGGCTACACCACTAGGGGGCATAGTGGAAGAAGGGGGGGTGTCAGAAGGAGGCATGGATTGGGGTGGGTGAAGTGGAGATGCATGTCTAGGGAGATAAACCCCGGCTGGCTGTAGTATGGATCAGGGCACCCTAGAAGGGAAGTGAATGTGGTGGGGGAATGTGGGGGGGGGGCGAGGTCTGTGTTGTGGTGGAGGGATGGGTGACTATGGATGGGTGGTGTGTCGTGGTCGGATGGGGGAGGGTGGGAACATGGGAAATTGATACGGAGGTGGTGGAAAGGTTGGGATGGGGTGATGGGATGCAGGATATGAAACAGAAGGGGGAGCTAGATGGAACTGTGGTGTTGGATAGGAGGGGGGCCTGGATGGAAGGTGGTGGGGAGGGATGCATGGAATGGGGCATGTATGCTAGGGGATACAACTGGCATATACGGTGGCTGGAAGGCCGGGGAGGGAGGAATAATGGAACTGCTAGGACGAGGTGCTCGCACCTGCATACACATTTATAACCTCATAGTTTAATATAGAAAAATATAAATATACACAGACAAGTCATCATATTTGAAATTAAATTTATGCTTTAATACACATGATACCTATGCACCTGGAGATCTGTTGATCCTCGGTGGCGATGGATGGTCGCTAGAGCCTGCGGACACCTGTGCGAACACTACAATTTTTAGACTGAATTTATAAAAACAATATTAACAATATTAAACACAATGCCAATGAAAATGACAATGATAGTACTTAAAAAACATGACTGCAATTAATTTATATTCAAGTTAGATGATAGTGGTTTGATGGGATTTGGATATTATATAATGTTTTTATTGTATTGGTGCAGTCCATTTGTTCAAGACTTGGTAAAGAACATGGTTGTGGGGATTGTGTCCTTTGACCCACAATGGATTGGGCCCATGATAATTTGGAAAAGAAGGTTGACAATTTATGCTTGAAGTGTTTGATGGCCAAAGTTGCCATTGATGACAACATGTTAAGGACAAACGGGGAAGTGATGACATGGAAAAGACTTGACTGAACAAATGGTAAACATGACAAGATTTGATGACTTGACAAGTGGCAAGCAAGCATGACAAGTGTAGAAGACTTGACAAAGTGGAGACATGACAAAGGATTGATGACAATACATTAATGACAAAGACATGGAAGAGTTAAGAACATGGAGCATACACATTATGGCAAGCACAATGGAGATGGTGACATGGCTTGAGGGATGGCAAAGGTGACAAGTATGACAAACATGGCAAGCATCAAACATGGAAAGCATGGAAGAAGGACATGGCAAGCTAAGGACAAGACACAAACAAGTGACAAGAAAGCAAGCTTGATGACTTGCCAAGCATGGTGTTTGATGACATGGAACATGAAAAGGAGGACATGCTTGGTGACAAGAAGGATTGATAACTTGGTGACATGGAGGACGATGAATTGGAAAACATAAGATTAGAGGACAAAGACAAGATGATGAGGTGGACAAGGAAGATGTGCGGGCATTTGGAAGGCCCATTGTGGGCATTCCAAAGCACCATTGCAGGCATAATCAAAAGGACCCTGTGGGCATTCTTTGAAGCACCCACTGCGGGCATTTGTGGTGTATTGCGGGTATATCGATAAGGGTCTGCTGGAATTTACATGAGACCATTGCATGCATAATACAAGACCAATACATTCATGTGTTGATGGCCCTTGCGGGCATCAAAGTGGAGCCCATTGCGGGCATTTTTAAGAGTGCATTGCAAGCATCTTAAGGGCATATGTGTGTCTCACATTTAATATTCTGAAAGGATAGAAGGTGACATGGCATAGAAGGTGACATGGCATGGCCCATAATTAAATAAATCATATTTGATTTATTTAATCATCTTAATGATAAAACTATAAATAGAAGACAAGTTTCATAGAAGACAAGAGTATAAATAGAAGACAAGTTTCATTTTTAAGGAAGCAATGTGTGAATATTTTGGTAAATTGAGGAGAGATTGATAAATATGGTTGTCTATTATTGTCATTGATGACAACATTAATGAAAAAGATTAAGCTTGAAGAATACATGGCATAAGGACATGGCAACAAAGGTTGATTTGGTGGACAAAGTGATGGACATTGGAGCCATTGGCACACCTATTGAGCCAAGAGTCAAATGACCCATACTGTGGTCATTTGAAGATGATTTGGACAAGGAGAGTACATGGCAAAGATAACTTGGATGACATGGTGACAAATGGAAAAGAATCAATAACACACATGGAATTAGTCAAGCATAGGAAGAGCAAGCAAGCATTGGATGGTAGTCTAAGGATGAAGGACACTGCAGGCATCACCAAAACCCCAGCTGTGGGCTCATCATTGGTCAAGTAAGAATGACAAAATTTGGAAATTTCTCTCCCATTTCTATAATCATCAGAGGTCTAGGATGCCTAAAGTGAACATGAACAAATGTTTCTAGTTTTCTTAGGTTTTCATGTTTTATAAGGTTTCATTTTTGTTTTGTTGGATTATATGAATTTATAGCTCTCAAATAATTTAGACAATATGATAAACACAACTGTAAAATACGATGATAATATGGTAATTACTCAGTGCTAATTAATTTGTAGTTACTGAACACAAATACTCGTAACAAGACCTAATTATTCAAAGTAACGAAGTTACCTATATGTATGGTGCCGCAATCTCCTCTGCTGCTGCCATGGCTCGGTCTAGGTCAAAGGAACCGATGTCCTCCCACCTAGAGGATGGAGACTCGGCCCTGAATAACTGTACATTAAAACAAATAAATTCAACAATGTGTAATTAAAAGTTAAATATATTAAACAATACGATATTAAATAAAATACAACAAATACTTGAACATTAAATAAAACAATAGCTAACTTGGTCCATGTAGCTCTCTGTGGCATGCTACTTCGTAGGACCATGGCAAGAATGACCACAGTGAGAACAACGACGTGCTGTTGTTCCAGTAGAACTAGAAGGCCCCTCCTAGGTTCCACCTGTACCCGACATGTCCCGACCACCACCCATAGACGGTGCAGCTATGTTTGTCTAATCGATGTCCTCCCGACTCTATGAAGACATAGCCACAAATGTGGTATGTCTAAGAAAATGATGTGTGGCACGTCTAACTAAGTCATCAATCTCATTTAGGCTGCTACCAAACCCGGGTGGCTGAGGAGGGGGGTTTGGCTCTCTCTTGGGTGTAGGAGGCCCTCTAAGTGGGTTGTGGCGGGCCTGAGGTCGATCTTGGGTAGAGCTAAGACCGACACCCTGAAACTCGGTGATGTCAAAATAGTTGACATGGTATCCTAGCTCAAACTCATCCCACAATTTCCAAAGGAAATAATGTGGGACCTCCAAATTGTTGCACGGGGGCATGTCAAACACCATAAACCATCTCTTTCTCCAGTTATCTCTCCATGGCTGGTAAATACACCAGTCCATGCAAACCCGTCTCTTCCTCACATCTAGAGGCTGTCATGTCGAGGGAACTATGAATTTTGCTGTACAACTGGGCTTTGGTGATGTTGAGGTCCTTTATCTGTTCTTTGGACATCCCAGTGGAGTAGTGTTCCCTCATTCGAGCCCTGTATTGGATCATATTTGTGATCTCACTATGTGCAATGTTGATGGATTCAATAATGTTTTGCAATGATGAAGCTAAGAAAACTCGAGAGGGTTCCTTGGTGCTCTTCAATTCATCGCTTAATACCCTTAATTGATTTAAATCTTGGTGTAATTGATCTTTGGGGTTTTCATTAAGTTCATTGTCCGTTCCAATGTTGTCTTCTGAAGGTTGGGTTTCATTGGTTTCATCTAATGGTTCAGGTGTGTTTGTCATCTTGTTAGGTGTAGATGGCGTGCAACGAAATTTTTTTGGTTTTTTAATGGATTGTAATTTTTTTTAAAATTAAAATTGAAATGGGAAACAAAAAAAAACAAAAACAACAACAAATTCATGCTTCGTTGGGAACCTACCTGGAGAAAATGTTGGAAAGGTGGTGGAGGTGCGAAATGGTGGCGTTGAGGAGGCCTTCGGGTGCTCCAAGATGCATTCACGGGGTGCTTGTTTGGCCACTGTGCGCTCGCGGGTTTGTTGAAAATGACAAACCAGTGAGCTCTATTTTTTTTATAAAAAAATAGGGGCATGCATGCGTCATTAAAGCGTGCTCGCCATTTTGTGCATACACGTTAATAACGCGTGCACATGCCTTTTGTCCACGTGGACGTTTGACATTGCTGAAGCCATGATGCGTGCACACATTTGGAAGCGCGCGCCCGTCACTTTTTTTTTTCCGCTCACGCGCTGCTATTGCGGCCTTTTTGGGTACCATCTTCGTGTGGGTACCCATATATATATCATTGTCACTATATAAAATATCAATGGAAGAATAAACAAAATTGTACTCAATTTTATAAAATTGATAACTCAAAAGATTAATCTATTAGTGCATGAATATGTTTATATATCATCATGGAAAACATTCTCTTTGTCTTATTTAGATCTACTCCCTAAAAATATTCCACTTATCAAAATGGATAAGGAAAAGCCTCAGATCATTTTACTCCCCAAAAGTATTCCACTTATCAAAATGGATAAGGAAAAGCCAAAGATCATTTTGTTTGAGTTTTACTTGAAAATTATTTGAAGTAAGATGTCTAGGAAATAATATTTCCATTTTTCCAAGATAAAAAGCCTTAAGAATATGGGGAAGAAAAAAAATTCTCCTATATTTTATTAAGAAGAACTTTCAAGGCACCTTTATCAAATCCTAACCATGGAACAACCTTGCAAATGCCTGAAAATGTGGCATTGTGCCATCGTACGACTGGCCTAATCGCCCCCAAAACAATCACAAGATGTCACAAAAAATGATTGAAACTTGAATTTGAGTCACACAATGAAACATGCCATGCATAAACATCAGGCTTCCACATTTCCATAAAAAAGTCATTCCATTTTAGATTTGTGGATGAAGTTCAGAAATTGATGCATAATTGAAATATGAAGAAAGCATTGACAATTCCATTCTTTAAAACACAGTCAAACAGATCCTTGATAAACAATCACTTTATATTCCATAGAAAACTATATGTTTTCAGTCAAAGAGAACAAGAATCACACCCCCTAAGGCAAGAGAACAAATGAATAGAGGCAAAAATTCCCATAATTGAAAGGGTGATTATGATTACCTATGGGACAAATCTCTATCCTTGCAAGGATAGAGGCAAGGATAGAGGAAAATCATATCTTAGATCCAAAACGAATCTTGAGATTTCAAATCTATGCATGGGACTTCCAAAGATAAATACCAAGTCTTTGCACTCAATTTTTTAGAGTGCAAGTCACAGGTTAGGGTTCAAATTTAAATCCAACCTTTGAGTATTCACAATCTAAAAGAAAACAACGAGCTGTTCTAAAACTGGTATTTTGAAAACAACATTCAGATCAATTACTTGCCAAGGATAAAAGCAATTACAAGCTTCTGAGTTTTCCACAAACTTTGGCTGATTTATTTTTAGAGCAACGGTGCATGTGAAAAGGGTAAAAAAAAGTAGAATCTCATACAAAATAGTAAATTTATCTTAGGTTGAATGACCACATTGATCATGCCTAGGAGAAAATGAACCATAATTATAATCAAGATTCAACATTGATTTTCATTTACCCACATCACATCACCAACTTCTGAAACAAAGCCTTTATTCAACATTTTCATTCAAGGGAAAAGGAACAGGGAAGAATACAAGTAGGTCACACCCTCAACAAATCCAAGCATACATTGCAATGCAATCTATAGCAAAATAATGGTAATCTACTTACCTTTCAACGCTTAAGACCCTCCTCGAAGAGTAATTTAAATGGTAACCGTTCTCCAAGAGAGAGTTACAAGCAATGCAAGTGTAAATAAAATTAAAAAACAATGGCAACACAAACCTCCAAATTGGGTGAAAAGTCAATAAAGTTAGAATTAAAATCCCACGCACATGATCATTCAATGTGGTAACATGCTTTCATGCCAACCCTAGACTTCATAGCTAGTAGCTTTTGCCACTTTGCAACCATTAACTAATGAACGCACTATCATGTAGCCACATCAACATGCCATGTTGACCTTCTTCCATAAAAAAATGAACTTTTGAAACAAAGGTTGAGGCTATCCTTCCCATTATGGGACAAATCTTGTCATATCCTTTGATTACTGTGAACAATAAAATTTACATCATGCGACTTCAGAAATCAACGTATAGCATTCAATGCATATAACGAGTCCACCACCTTTTCATACGGTTCAAAAACCACTACATCCCTCCCACCCGATCTATATGCAACACACCCACAAGCAGATGACACAAATCCCACATCAAACACAGGCACACAAACTCCAACGTGAACATGCGTCAATCCAAACCCCCACTCCAACTTTCAAGGTGCCTTTATCAAAGCCTAACCATGGAAGGACCTTGCATAAGCCGAAAAAATATGGCATCTTGCGATTGTGTGGACAGATTAATAAATTCCAAAATGATCGCAAGATGTCACAAGCATAAAAAAATAAACTTTAATATTGTATTAAATAATGAATTAAAGTGGTTTAATATTGTAACAAACTCCTTTAAATTTGGTAATAATACAAAATTAAAATTTTCTTCCAATTAAATTAGACATAACCCATAAAAGTATTATTACATGATACAAGAGCCTTGAATCATCATAAAAGTTTACTTATACCAAAACTTTGGATGAGATTCTTACCAAATTTATAAAATGCAATTTGTTTTTCACATAATTAACTCCATTAATAATTTAAAAACAAACTATACTAAAGCTGCATTAGTAGTTAAACGATTTCATATATGTCCACTAATTGATGTGGTGTCAATAGTTTTGGTTAAGCTCTTAAGAGAAATCTCGCATTAAGTAGACAAACAAATCAAGTCAACAACTTAATCTACTATGTAAAATATATATGTAAACAAGAGCCATGTGGTGGAAATGTCCCCTACATTGCCACCATCTTTGCAGCTAGCTATGAGGAATATATTTTTTCAATTGAAACAATTGTTAAAGGATTTGTTTTTTTGTACTTATTATGAAGCCAAATAATAATACTTTAGAGGTTAAAATCCAACTATCAAAGCTTCATGAGATAACTTAGATCTATTTGAGGTTAAAAGGGATGTTGCAGGATTTTATCCTCTATATGCTGGCAGTGAATGTGTATATCTATATATAGAGCATGATCTTTGATGAATGGATCTTGATGCTTCAACTCCAACTGCCTACATTTCCTTTCCCTCCTTGTATTTAGCCTATACCCTTGCCTTTTCCTGACTTCCCATCTGAGCTCTAAAGGTTCCATAAAAGGTTAACAATTCATCTGGGATCTAAAGTTTTAAGGGGCAGTCACACCCATCCCCTATGGGGGCCAAACATATCCTTCATAGTGCGCTAAGTAAGACATATGCTAAATCTCATTTGGCAATGAATTATGACACGGTTCACAAAATACATATTATTATCCCTTGATGAAGGGCTCCCAATAGAATAGATGTATGCCCACCAACACCCTATTATAGGGCTCAAGTCAATCTGACTATGGGGGTGGCCATATCCATTAACATAATTACAAGAACCGACACTAGCAGAAGAAAAAGTGGCCTATAAGAAGAACATATGTATGGGGATACCTTAACCTTAGAGGTGGAAGTAATAGCGCATCACTTTAAATTGTTGGAATTTTTGCAACTTCAGAAGTTATTCTTATTATATTTTATTGTAATTATTTGTACCTCCTACGGGAGATGATCTTGATGTAATTAATCATGTAAACCCTTGATAGAATCAATGTAAACCTTGGGGAGAAAATTAAGTAAAGAAAAATAATTATTAAATGTATTGTTATATTCCCCCAAGACTAGTCGGCAAAGACAGTTTGACAAGTCGTCCCTGTTGAGGAAAAATCCATTTTGGGACATGTATAAATAGAGAGGTCGTTCACATCATTTGGCCACTCACTCAACCAAGCAAGTTCACATCACTTGGAGAGAGATTCACATATGCAGCTCGGAGAAGGATATTTTAGGGTTTCATCTTGAAGAGTTCTTCCACTTTCTCTATCTTCATATTGTATTATGTTCTTATAATTACTCATCTCTATATGAAGGTTGTTGGGTTTTCTCCCTGTCAGGTTTCCCAGGATAAATTCTCCGGTTCTTTATTTATGTGCTTTGTCTTTCTTCTAGTGATCCTATTAATATTATACAATTGAATTATACTTCTATAATCGTATGAAAAACTAACATGGAATTGGGAGTAGTACTAGAAGAAGCCATTGCCAGAAGCTAGGGTTCCATATTTCTTGGCCTTCACTCATCATTTTGGCAGAAAACAAGCCTTTGAAACTTTGCTCTAGGAAGGGCACATCTTTTGGTGAAGGGAGAATCCAATTATGAGAATTTTCATTTTTGACCTAATTCTACAGCTGCAGTTACTGCAGAAATTAGAGTTTTAGGTTTTGACCTACTCCCTCCACAGATTTGGTTTGAACCTACCTTTCCTCAACTCACCTTGCTAGGGTTCATCCTCCTGTGGAGTCAGTTTCTCAAGAATTCAACTTTCATTTTTTACCTAGCTCCTGCTAAGGTTTCTGCTTCATATCTGCAGTCAGGATGATTGGAATGAAGGTTGAAGATCGTCTGGAAGGGGCTTCCAACTTCAACTCTTGGAAGTATAGGGTTCTTCTCTTACTAGAAGAAAATGATCTCTTGCAGTTTGTCAATGAGAAGGTCCCAGAACCAGAAGTTGAAGAAGACAAAGCTTACTAGAGGAAGAATGATGCCAGAGAAAGAAGAATCTTGGTGGACTCAGTTAGAGACCACTTGGTTCCTCAAATACCAGGAAAGAAGACTGATAGAAGGATGTTTTAAAACCCTAATTTAAGAAACTATTTGAACATAGTAGTATCAATGTGACTCTCACATTGAGGAACTAGTTATCAAATATGAAGATGTCCAATTCAGAATCAATAGCCTCATACTTCATGATGATCACAGAACTAAGGGACAAGCTTAGTACCAATGGAGACCCCACTGATGACAATGATCTTGTCATTACTACTCTAAATGGTTTCCCACCATCTTGGGAGTCATTCATTCAAAGTAGAAGCAGTCGAACCAAGATGCCCAAAGTTGACAAGTTATGGGCAGATTGCACTCAGGAAGAAACAAGGATAGCAGCAAGGTAGAGACTTCATGGCACTCAACCTTTGGAGAATCAAGCATTCATGTCCCATTCCAATAAATGCAAGGGAAGAGGAAGAAAGTTCAACGATCATAGGCACCAAGGTAGGATATCAAGTCCTTCTCCAGATCAGAAGAAGAAGAAGAAGAATTTCTTGTATATTCAATGCTTTAAGTGCAAGGCATATGGCCATAACGCCAGTAATTATCGAGGTTCAAACAAAAGGAAGCATGAAGCCTCAACTGCTGATGTTGATAAAGATACTCCTCACAAGAAGTCAAGGAATGACGATCATTCAGATTTCTTCTTCTATTGCTCCCCGTGTTGAGGTGATGATATGAATATATAGACTGTGATGGGATCCTAGTAAGAAAATATAGGTCTCTCATGGTTGTTCCCACAAGAAGGTAGTAGGAGCCCACCCACAAAAACATTAAAATATAAGTATTTTGTTTTATTGCTCACATAGATTTGTTTTGTCTTATACATATCAAATTATATGCAAATCTATCAGGAAGTGTGTTGAGCATTTGATATAGTTTACTTATTTATGAACCATAGGCTCTTGTTGTATTTGTTATGCATTCCATGAACACCTAATGGAGCTACTTTAGATGATATCTCCTTCTTACATGCTTAGAGTAGTGCACACACTTGATGGAATGTTATAGTGGAGATAGAAGACATCTAGATAGTTACCATATGTAAACTATGATCATTGTGTTGAAGCATTAGCCAACATGCCTAGTGTAAACTATTGTCATTGCATAGAAATGGAAATTGGCTAAATTTGATTATGCAATGTCACTAATCATCAGATGAGATTTGACTTGTAGGGAAAATACCATATGATATGGCCTACAAGAGAAGGATGATAAGACTTGTTCCGGTGATGGACACATGAATCCCATTGATGTTCATCAGGAAGCTTCTAGGAGGATAAATCCTAGACAATGGTTTCATAAAGTATTCAAAGGCCTACAGAACTTACATTCCAGGATTGAGGCAGATCAAAACCAATAGGGATGTATCCTTTGAAGAAGAGATGTTATCAAGAAAGGAAGAAGATCAAACATGGATATTGATGATGAGGAGATGCTAGACCCAAGGGAGATGAGATCATCTCCCCCTCTAGTTCAGAGGGAGTTAGAATAAAAGGATGAACCCATCAATCCCATTGATCCAGTTTATCTAGTTGATGTTCCCATAGATATTGCAGTAAGCCGGAAGATGCCTAGATGGGCACAATAGACTTTGCAGGATGCTAAGGGGCATGGAGCTCCACATGGTACTTTCTGAGAAATTAAAATACCTAAGAGGTTATCCAGTTATGTAGCATTGATGAGTCACATCATTGACTCAGAACCTACCACTTATGAAGAGGCATCCAGAAGCCAAGTTTGGAAGGATTCCATGGTGTAAGAATACAAATCCATCATGAAGAATGATGTTTGGGAGGTTGTACCAAGACTTGGTGGGAAGTCAGTAGTGACTTCGAAGTGGATATACAAAATCAAGCATGGAGTAGATGGTAGTGTTGAAAAACACAAGGCTAGATTCATTGCCACAAGACTCTCTCAGGAAAGAGGTAGTTGATTATGATGAGACATTTGCTCATGTGACTCGATATAATTCCACCAGGGCTATTATTGCTATTGCTTCAGCTATGGGATTGAAGTTTCATTAGATGGATGTCAAGACTGCATTGATCAATGGTGTTATTAAGGAAGAAGTATATATTGAAAAACCAGAAGGGTTTGTTTTCCATGGAAATGAGTCTCACGTATGCAGGCTGGAAAAGGCCCTATATGGACTCAAGCAAGCACGTCGTGCTTGGTATGGATGGATAGATGGATACTTGGTGAGATTGGGATTCACCAAGAGTGATGCAGATCCCAACCTTTACAACAAGGTTGTGGGATGATGGGACATTGATTTTGGTCTATTATGTTGATGACCTGTTTCTCATTGGAAATGAGAAACTTATCGTATGGTATAAGATGAAACTTGCCTCTGAGTTTGAAATGAAGGATCTTGGATTGATGCATTACTTCTTGGTATTAGAAGTATGGCAGAGGCAGAAGGAGACTTTCCTAAGTCAAGGAAAATACACCATAGATATTCTGAAGAGATTCAGAATGTTGGACTGCAATTCCATGGCCACTCCGATGGATGCAAATTTGAAGAGCTGATGGAGTTTGCTTCAGATTCAAATTTGATTGATCCCACTATGTATCACCAGTTGGTTGGATACTTGATGTATTTGACCAATACGATACCAGATATATGTTTTTTATGTGAATTCTCTCAGTCATTTCATGTGTGAACATAGGCAAATTCATTGGGTTGTTGCAAAGAATGTGCTCAGATACTTACGTGACACTATGGGATATGGCCTGAGATATGCTTCAGAGTGTGACTTGAGATTGTAGAATTTTCAAACTCAGATTGGGCCGGATGTTGGTTCATTTTGGGTTCTATAGTTATTTTCCTGGTGCAACGGGAAGGATAAACTAAGTAGCACTTAGTACTGCCAGAGGCCGAGTATATGGCTTCTAGCACAACAACCCAAGAAGCAGTATAGATTTGGGAACTCTTTGCAGGATTGTCTGGCCAGATTCCAGAGCCAACCACGATTCATTGTGTTTAACAAAGTTGCGTGTAGATGTCAATGAATCCTGTATTAAATGACAAGTCAAATCATATAGAGATTCGATATCACTTCATTCATGATATGGTGCAGAAAAGTGGCGGTCGAGTTAGAGTATGTTCGGACAGATGAACAGACTGCAGATGTTCTCACCAAGCCTCTTCCTAGGATAAATTTTAAAATACTTTCATGGAAGACTTGGAGTGGAAGAGAACATGTCCCTCCTTGAGAGGGAAAGATGAGATGGAGATGTTTACCTTGATTTCACCCAAGTACCTCTACTCGTCCAGGTTCTCATCTAGGTATGAGAGTATCCCATCGACAGATGAGACAAAATGGTAGTAGATTGTTGGGTTACACACAGGTACCTCTACTCATTTAGGTTCAAATCCAGGTATGGGAGTATCCCATCGGAAGATGAGACAGATAGGTAGTAGATGGTCATGTGATGCTTTCATAGGTATCTATACTCGTTGAGGTTCTCATCCACGTATGGGAGTATCCCATTAGCAGATGAGACGAACATGTAGTAGATGGTCATGCACCTTTGCTTGTCCAGGTTCTCATCCAGGTATGGGAGGATCCCATCGGTAGATGATATGGATAGGTAGAAGATTGGTAAAGGAATATGGTAAATATTAATCTCTTGGACATCTAGGGTAGGATGGTGTTACACCTCAAATTGTCACATTGTGTACCATTGAGAGTCTTCATCTCATATCACCATGAGAAACAAGATTTTTATGCCTTCTAAGGGTGTTAGGACCCTTTGTCTTCATGTTGGTCCCTTCCCTAGTTACACCTGGAAGTAAATCCAACAACTTAGGGGTCGAAAACCACTTGACCACCCATTTATGGGCCTTCTAGAGATATTTTCGTTCCCTACTAGTGGTTCAAGGCGTAAAAATTCCTTATTTTCACATTTTGCATGCCTATGGGGGCGCAAAAATTACAACATTTTCACGCTTTGCTCAGTTATAGGGGTGCGAAAATCCCTGAATATCCATTTTCCTTAGATCTTGGATTTTGGATTTCGAGGATATTTTCATGGGATGAGGTTCTCCTTCAAATCCTCTCTCACATTCCCTCCTTGGAATGTTTGAGATCCTTGATCCACATCTTCCTCACTTAGATCCATAATATCCTCTTAGTGGTTGCCCTCCCAAATCCTATAAGTAGAAGGCCATCCATGAGCTATAGGGGGGGTTGATCTTGGAAGCACCAAACTTATGATCCTATGAGTCTTGCAAAGGTGATGTTGGAGAGCCTGGAAGGAGATGCTGCTACTTTGGACATCAAGGTATAACACTGTAATCAACTTCTTTTGTCTTTCTTATCATTAATATAACTTAGCCTATTCCTCTCATTTTCATGTCTTTAATGATGAATGCATGAAATTGTCTATGTTTTTATAGTTAGATGTTTTTTTTATAGATATATTGATTTGGAGAAGGTGTTGTATTTCCTTTGTGATCAGGTTCATAAGTCCATAGTCAAAGGCTGGAGCTGGAGCAACTTAGGAGCAGCAAGGACAACCATCAAAGTAAGGTACGCCATCTACTTGCTTTGTCTTTCCATAGCTTGTTAGCTGATGTGTGAGCTAGATCTAGGAGGACTATAGTGTCTATTTGTTTCCTCTCTATCTTGGGTAGGAAACTAGGGCCTTTTCAAATCCCAAGGGGTTTTCATCTTACCCGTAGGAAGAAAATCTCACCTCAAAAATTGGCGATTCCACTAGGGAAATTTTTCCTAGTTTCACCTTTGATTGCTTGTTTAGATCATCGAATCCTCTTTTAAGTGTTGTTTCCCATCACCTTAGATCCTCTTTAGTCATCATTGAGGACTATCTTGAACCCAACACTTCATCCCTGCTCGGATCTAGGCATTATTTTTCATTTTTTACACCTACAGGAAATTTCCGCTTCCTCAAAACACCTTACAGAGCGAAAATTCCATATTTTCGTGCCCCCATAGTGTCCTAAAGTGCGAAAATTTCTAGATTTTCGCTACCCCACAGTGTTCCAAGGTGCAGAAATCTCATATTTTCGCTCTATGTTGGTCTGTACAGGGGCAAAAAATCCTCTGTTTTGGGTTTTTTGGGAGCTTTTTCCTAGAGTTTTCCTTGGTCTGTTGGTTTCAACGATATTTGCCTAACCTATTGCTGTCTATTAGTAGTTGTAAGTACTCTTGCATCCACAGTTTGAGTACATGTTTGTTTTCATTTTTAGGAATTTTTTGCACTAGATTTGATTAAAATAAATCCCTTTGACCCATATTAAGGTTTTTTCAACCTTTTGGGATCTTTTGTGTTATTTGGATTGCTTTGATTGGCTTTGAAAAATTTGGGCCATCCTTGTCTTTCGAAGTCATTTTCTTGGGTTTTTACACTTTGTTTCCTTTGCATTTTTAGCTATTTATTGGTTATTGGAATAGATTGATTCCTTCTTTCCATTTTTTGTTCAAAGAAAAGCTTCTTTTTGTCTCTCTTTTGCTAGATTTACAAAATTGGAAAACATAAATATTCTTCTTGCTTTAATTTGATCATTTGACATTATTGGTCTTACACTCATAAGAAGAAGAAAGGCTTGTTTCAGATTTGTGTGCATTTGAGTTAGATAAGATTATTAAGTGCTTTTCTTTGTCTTGCATTTGATTGGAAACGTTTGTGGAATCCTTCTTTCCATAGCTTATATGTGTCTTTTTCGAGTGTAAAAATATAGGAAAGAAATTAGAGTTATTGCATTTGGTGTTCATAAAAAGATATCTTTTATCACTTTACGATAGTTTTGGGTGCATGATCTTGAGTTTTTTGACTTACTTCCAACATTTTGAAATGAGTTAAAATTGCATTTGCATAGGGTTGTGCATTTGGGAAGAAAAATATCTCTCTCTCCTTCTTAAGTAGGACTTCATACAAAGGAAGACTTGCATTTTCATATAGATCATATTTGCATCTTGTTTAAATTCCACGTCTTCACTTCATGGATTCAATTAACCGTACAAGATAAAATCATGCACTAGTTTAAGCTAAAAACTTTTAGCAACTTGTTTGTTAGGTTAGAGACGTGTTCCAGCGTATTTAAGTGTGGAAGTTGTCATTAGTTTTCTTGCACTGCATCCCGGAGTCGTGTAGTTCTTCCACGTACCAATCAGTATATCGAATGGCCTTTCACGTACCCTTGGGTATATAGAAAGGTACTTCACATACTCAATAGTATATCAGAAGGCTCTTGTCGTACTATTGTGCATTAGACAACACCACTACGGATTGGTGCTCCCACGTACCTTGAGTATATCGAGAGACCCCATTAGGATTCCTGGAACCATCCAAGCAAACCTTTTAACCATCTTATTGTCGCAATACACCGAGAACAACACTCGGGCAGATTACTATGCACATAATGTTAGGTAGTTAGGTTATACGGCCAAGGGTATGGTCCTAATCTCCTTAGTTAGCGCTCTAAAAAATTGGATCAAGTATAACTGTTGGACCCTACAATATATCGCGAGTTGTGACAGTGTGACACACTCGTGAGGATCCAACTTTTGCATCCCTCCTATTCACAAGTTTTCCTGTTGCTTTTAGTTTGAGTGGCATTTATTTTGGGTGATAATTATAAGGACTTAGAGATTTTAGATATGGAAACCTTTTCCGGGACTACCAATCAAGAGGCCCCTTTTCAGGGGGTACCTTTTGTCTTTCCTCCAATTGGAGATGTTGGTCCTCCCTTTATTGCCACTTTAAATCTTCTTGGATTAACCATAGGATTACCGGTATGGTTATTCAATCTAGTGATTCTGGTTGTACCCAATGTTTCAAATGTTAACTCTCCACCATGAGAGTGTCAATCCCAAAGTGATCCTTCCCCTTCTTCGTTGGATGTATCTTCTTCTGTTCCTTCTTCCTCACCTGATTAAAGCAATAGTGTTAGTAATAAGGAGAATAAGAAGAAGAAGAAAATGAAGGTTAAGGAGAAGAAGGATAAGAAAGACACCAAGCATCAACCAGTTTCCTCTAATGGCACTCATTCTATGAAAACACCTCGTATACCCAAGTTCCCTTGCAAGCTTTGCAAGGGTGATCACCTTCTCAAGGATTGTCCTTGCCTTTCCAAAGTGTTAGAAGAGTGGTCTAAAGGCTCCAAACCACCTATATCATTAGCCTTTGGACATCATACTGATGATACCCCATCAACCGGTGACTCTATGGTTAAGGGTCGGAAAGGTAAAGTCAAGAATCCTTATATGTTATGCAAGGGCATGCACCCTTCTTACCCTTGTCCATGTGTGGATGGAGCTTCACAATTGTTGGAAGAGATTACCGTATCTTGTAAGTTGTACCTTGAACCCCCATTGGTTGATGAAGTGGTAGATCCATCCCCATCCTTGGTTGATTCTACTCTTTCTTCAAAGAGTAAGGTTTAAGTGGTCAAGTCAATATCACCTCCACTCGATCCCACTCTTTCGTTAGATAATGCCCAGACTAAAGTAGTCACCATGATAAAATCTTCGTCTCATTCTACTTTTCTGGTTGAGAGTGAATTGAAAACCGTTGATGTCTTCCTAGTCAGTTCATACTAATCTAGGCAAGGGGAAATCCTGTCCATTTCCACAGGACCTCCTCCAAGTACTGAGGTCATTTCCTTTGATTGGAATAATCTAACAGAATCTTGTCTTCCTTCGGGTGTTCCTTTCCAGACATTTAAGAAGTTACTGGTAGGAATGTACTTTGCACTATTATTGATGAAGGAGCTTCTGTTAGTATTTTATCCTCTACTGCTTGGAAGCTATAGGTTCTCCTCAACTTGTGCGAGTCACTGACCAAATACTGGCTTTCAATAGAAGGCCTACTAGACCTTTAGGGATCCTTCTGTAGTTACCTATCACCTTAGGAAGGAAAAATGGCTGTATTGATGTTATGGTAGTCCAAGGTCCCTTGGATTTTAATCTGCTCCTTGGATGTGATTTTGTCTATGCTATGAAAGCTGTAGTGTCCACACTCTTTCGAGTGATGTATTTTCCCTATGATGGGAGGATCGTGACCATTGATCAACTTTCCTTTATGACACTGAATCATCACATGACTTCTAGTCATCAAACTTCCCTGAATGTTCCACATATTTTAGTGGTTTCTTCCACTTAAGTATAGGGGGAATGTCTCTAGCCTATGGACATCATGATGAATTTACCCCCCTAGATTCTTAGGCTGGGGAGCACACCACAAACCTCTGTACATCATGTTGGGTATGAACCAATCCCAAGCATAGTTTACCTTTGGTTTCAAGCTTGCGTAAAAATGAAACCACTCCCAAGCATAGTTTACCTTTGATTTCGATCTTGTGTAAAAATGAAACCATTCACAAGCATAGTTTACCTTTGGTTTCGAGCTTTTGTAAAAATGAAACCATTCCCAAGCATAGTTTACCTTTGGTTTCAAGCTTGCATAAAAAATGAAACCAACTTCATGAGCAAAGTTCCCTTTCTGCGTCAAGCTCATTAAAAAATGAAATAGATTCCTCTCCCATTGAGTCAAGTCTCCCACCATATTTAGGACTTGAACCTTCATTTCATCTACCTGTGTCACTTAATCCTCATTCTTCCTATGCCTCTGGTGAACATTTTCCTATTAGTAGCCAGGAATTTAATTGGGTGAAGAAGAAGAGTAGACAGATGAAACGAAGCTTGGGGGGCATGTCTCCAGCCCTTGGACATCATACTGGAGGTTATCCATCAACTTATTATACTAAGGGAAAAATTTCCAACCTATGGAAATAATGTTGGGAAGTAACCCATCAATGGACCTCATTCTGAGCATATTTTAGCTTCGACTTCAAACTCACTAAAAAATGAAACCATTGTCCCGAGCATAGTTCATTTTCTGTTGCAAGCTCATTAATCCCACATCATCGATACTTACACAAGATATCTTACATTGAGTAAAAACGATTAAACGTAGGAAATTGAGTCACGTTTCCGAATATATAAGTTTTAAGTATTGAAAATTTACATAACTATGTCAAATTTCATTTTTTCTAACAATCACTTTTTTTTTTTTGGCAAATGATAAGGTATATTTTTTTGTGGGTGTAGCCTTTCAGTTCCTAAATGACAATTTCGGGTTACAAAAATTGGTAGACATGTATAAAACCTATAGCACTAGTGCAACACTATTTTTCCAAAATTAAATGTTTAATTTTTTTTTTTTAATAATTATGTAAGTGATCAAACCTCGAGAATGGTACACCAAATGTGGGTGCATCCTTTGAAGGTCTTAATGCAGTTATTTTGACTTGGATTTTTTATAGCATGTAGAGGTCAGTGTCTACTAGTGCAACATACAATTTTTTTTAAAAATCGTTGTGAAATGAAAAAGTTACGGAATAAACACTAACAAGATGTTTTTTGACTTAAGGAGTGATGACACAAGAAAATTAGGAAACAAATAGAAAATATCAATATTTTTTTAAAAATTACATATTTGGAATCTGCGTAATTTTTTTTATCGATGCCTAAAATTTCATCAATAATGGTCATGTCTGTCATGCTATAGAGAGTGGTGAAAAACATGTATATTGAGAAAAATGGTGGAAATGCCTAAATAGCTATAGTTCAGTAAATTCCATAGCATAGGTTTGGTAAGTCCGAACCAACCACATAGGAGTGTGGATGACACGTAGGCACGGGAGGAGTGCGTGATTAGGTGCTTCAATGCGTGCGATAACATCTGTCATCAACCCAAGGTTTCCAAGCCATTCACCTCGTCCTCCTTAGAGGATTCATTCCCTCAATGTTAGGTTGCATCATTAGCTCGATCTCCTAAGTCTAGCATTCACAATTACAACTTAGGAATTAAATCACTTAACTGAAAATGTTTTCTGGTGGGTCCTTGGCCTTGAGCTCCTCACCAGAAAACAAGTACAATTACATTTGCATTTCAAAATAGCAGGGGTGTAAAAGAGGGATATTACAGTTTGTCTCCATCCACTTCAAATCTATACCATTCCAAAAGGAAAGCTGCCATCCCCACTCCCCATGTTTACATCGATAAAAATAAGATATGAGCCCCACACTTATGAACCAGTCTTGTGTTGGGTATGTTTGTCCCTCAGTGGGTTAAAACATGATCTCGGTTCTCAGGGTAAGACCCCCTTCTTATCATGTGCTTTATCTCTCGTCGACATCAGCACACTACATTTTGAGAGTTGTAATAGTTGCAGTTGTACCTTGGGATCCTTTTCAATAACTATAAGGGATCACCTCAAAATTCACAGGGAGAGTCATATGTGCTTCCTAACTAAGTGGTTTCCCCTATGATTGATGTCAAAAAATCTATCACATCAGGGGGAAATGTACTTTTGAAGGTAGCAGTGTTCACATTTACAAATCATGGTCTCAGTCTCTAGCGTACTGAAGTTCCCAGGTAGCTTCACAAACCATACTTGCCCCCCACCCCTATGGGATTATCATGATCATCAACAACACTGCTTATTCAACACTCTGCAATAGTTCTTGGGTTGTTTACTTAAACATGGATTGAAGTTGTCTTCAGCCATGTCCCAATGGTATAATCGAGTGACACCTTTTGTCCTATATTATTGTAATCACTTTTAACAACATTTCATGAGCATGGGTATGCCCACCTCGTTTGTATAAAAAATATTCTTTACTATATCTCCAATGGCCGTCACCAAAAAACTTCCCCCATGGGAGGTCCCTATTTTCTGCATATGCTTTGTCCTACAAAACATGAAGAAACATAAGAAATCAATGATGCATTATCAGCTCTACAGTACCCTTAGAACCTCATACATTAGGGGGCATCTGTTAACACTTAAATTTCGCACACATGCAGCATTTTGGCGATTCTTCCAGTAAGTAATCATCAACATAGAGAATGAATTCCACCACAGGAATACTCAACAGCTCCAAAAGACAACACAAGTCCAAAAGTGCCGAAAGACCAGTCAAAAGAAAGGGTCACACAGCTAATACACTGTCAACCGATGCCACTATAGGACGATTTATCAGAACAGTGCTCGTGCTACATCCGCATGACTATTCCTTCTATAGTTGTGGTACTATCAAAACGGAGGGACCACCAACTTACCACGACACATTCAAGGCTCCAACGCCTCCAAGAACCCAATTTCGACCCCTCACACACTTGGTGGCATTGAAAAGCCCCCTTGGTCTACTTGGGAACTAGTTCATGGAGGATATGAGTTCACATTTGGATATAGTTTTTTGTTTTCCACCTCTTGACCTATAAAAGGAATCCATTGGCATTCATTTGGTAGAGAGAAATCAAGAGCAAGGTTATGTTTTTGGATTTGAGTTGGAGTTTCCTCATAGCCCACCACTTCCTATCATTTTTAGCATTCCCAAGCTCCCTTGTCACCTTCCTTCAAGGGGCAAGTGTTTCTCTCCATGGTTACACCATTGAATTAGAATTTAGTTTGGAAAAAAAAGGCCTCCCTAAGAGATATTGTTGGCTTCCCTCGAATCCCACACCTCCTATGTGTTGTACAACTTAACTATTGGGTAATACAAAGTGGTTTGGCATATCTTGGATTGTTATTGGAGTTTGCATTCTCCCTCAATCTCTTTTATTTTGCATTTTCCCATATTTCTTTGTTTTTATGTGAATTACACTAATAATCTATTGCAGGATCACTTAGAGGATGCCAAAAAACCACCCACAGGGGCTCCAAGGACCGAGGCCTTGCTACAACCTACAAAGCCTAGCCCCTTACCAAGTGGAAGAGTGCACTTGTGCAATTTTTTCCACAACACAAACCAATGCCATAATATGAGTTTATATATTGTGAATATAAGAGCTGATGTGAAGCATAATAAAAAACCATCTAATTACTGATCATTTATGTATACTGTTAACAAATGCAAAGAGACCCACCGATAATGATGATGTAATCCAAGGTACTCAGTACAAACTAGCAAGTGTGAATAGATTTTCTGAAGTCGAACACTTGTAGAATCAAATAATCAGGGGTCTATCGGGTATGTGTTATATTCTTTGCATGTATGTGGAGGGTTAGAGTGTTCCTGTTAGCGGTGCGCTTGCCAATCTGCTACCAAGGAAGACCTGGACCATATAGAGTAATAAATGTACATGGATTTGTTGATGCAAATTGGGCTGGACATATTGATCGTAGAAGATCTACAAGTGGGTATGTGTTTAACCTATTTGGAGGAGCTATCAGTTGGATGGGAAAGATACGGGCTGTAGTTGCACTCTCAACTACTGAAGCTGAATATATGGCCGCCACTCATGCAAGTAAAGAAGTTGTATGGCTGCAAAGATTATGTTCAGGTGTTGGATTTGTACGAAAGCTGTAAGGTTAGATTGTGACAGCCAAAGTGCAATCTTCCTGGAAAAGAACCATACTTATCATGCTAAGACAAAGCATATTGATGTGCAATATGACTTTGTGAGAGATATGGTTGAAGAACAGAAGGTGCTTTTGGAGAAGGTTGACACCTTCAAGAATGTTGAAGAATTATTAACAAAGTCTGTCACTACAGATAAGTTCTCTTGGTTTAGAGTATCTATGGGCATCGGTGCCATGAACTTGTGACTTTATGTGTACATGAATCATTGTTATGCAGAGAAAACAATAAGTGGGACAATTTTGGGTATGTGTTATATTCTTTGCATGTATGTGGAGGGGAGAGTGTGCTTGTCAGTGGTGTGCCTAATGATGACTCTGAAAAAAAATTTGGGTTGTTTTCGGTTATTTTCAGGGAATTTTCTAAAAATATGTAATTTGATCCCGGTTAAGGGATTGGGGTCTATTTACTAATCTAGGTTAACATATTAGGGTATTGGATGCTGCAGAATACCTATATTATATTGTGAGTGATTCATAATGATTGATGAGAAAAATATGAGTTGTGCCTCCAAGGTTTGCTAGTTTTCCCGGTTAAGGTTGCTTCTAGGGTAAATATCTATGTACTATGTGTGAATGTTGTGGTGTAATATTTGTTTTTATTAAAAGAATATGTATGCTTTGCTTCTTTGCACATGTTTAAAACTTACATGTGGTATTAGAGCTCGATTATTTGGTTTCAGGGGGATGCCTCAGTTGCCGAGGGTTCAACGCGGTTTATAGATATTGGGTCTGTGATAAACCTAGGTTCAGTGGTAGATTTGCATCTTTAATTTGTGCATTGAAAGAGAATGGAGAGCAGTTCAAGAATTGAGATCAAGAAATTTAACGGGCAGAAATTTGAGCTATGGAAGCTGAAAATGGAGTATCTTCTTGTAGATTGGGAACAATGGATTGTTGTGGATCCAGGTATACCACCCACAGGAACGTCAAAAGAATATTGGGATAAATTAGATAGAAGAGCGAGGAGTACAATCTGATTGTGCTTATTAGAATCTATGTTGTTGAACGTATCTGGAGAAGAGACTGCGGTGAAGCTTTGGGAGAAACTAGGGAGTTTGTATCAATCAAAATCCATTGTAAACAAGTTGTTTATGCAAAAGAAACTGTTTCACCTCAGAATGGATTATAATGACACAATGATAGAGCAACTAAATGTCTATAATAATACGGTAAGTCAAATAACCTATGTTGGAATTAAAATGGCCGAAGAAGATCAATGTATTACATTATTGTACTCTTTCCCAGATTCCCGGGACAACCTAATTGTAGCAATTGGGAGTGCTAATCAAGCGACATTAAAATTTGATGAAATAGTATCATCACTGCTATCAGAAGAGATGAGGCAGAAAACCATGAATACTCATAGCATGGATTCCTTGTTTGTGAGAGGTCGCCCCCAGGAGAGAAACAAAAATAAGGGATCTAGGGGGAGATCTAAATCTAAGGGTAGATCTAAATCTCTGAGAAAATTTATAAGGAAGTGTTGGAAATGCAGTAAAGATGGGAACTATAAAAAGGATTCTAGATCTAATAATGTTGAGAAAGGAAATGGATCAGAGGATACCTCTACCACAGAGGCAAATAATTCCTTAGAAGAAGGAGGGGATGTGTATCTATCTTCCACTGGTAATCCTTCAGAACATGATATATGGTTGATTGACTCGGGTGCATCATGTCATATGAACCCTCATAGGGAGTGCCCATTATGTGAATATGAAAAGTACAATGGAGGCGATGTGTTATCGGGAGATGATTCACCAGCTAATATCATTGGGCGTGGTAGAATCAAGTTGAAACTCAAGGATGGAAGGATTAGAACTCTGCTTGGAGTGATACACATTTGAAATCTAGCGAGAAACTTGATAGCTGTCGAAAATATGGATATTGCAGGTGTAAAGACTATGTGTTGAGATAGTGGTTGCAAAATGGTTCGAGGATCAATGGTAGTGATGAGGGGAGTTTGGTATGGAAATATGTACAAACTATTGGGAAGAACCATCATTGGTGAATGTAATAGTTATGTTGTTCCTGATGGGGGAGGTACAAAAGATGGAACCTTGATTGCATCAGGAGGAAACATAATGCTATGGAATCAAACATTGGGGCATATCGGAGAAAAGGGCCTTAGAGAATTACAAGGCAGAAGTATGGTTGAAGGTATGACTAATTGCACTCTATATTTTGATTCTTGTGAACATTGTATATATGGAAAACAAAATTGAGTAAGATTTCCATCTGGTACTACAATAGCAAAGGGAATTTAAGAGTTAATACACAATGATGTGTTTGGACCTGTGCATGTTCCATCACTAGGTAGATCTATGTATTTTGTTTAATTTATAGATGATTTCTCAAGTAAAACATGGATTTATTTCCTTCGAAAGAAATCTGAAGTATTTTCTAAGTTTAAAGAATTTAAGGATCTTGTATAGAATCAAACAAAAAATAAAATAAAGGTGTTGAGGACAGATAATGGTGGAGATTTCTGTGGGAATGAATTCGATGAATTTTGTAAGAAGTGCGGTATAGAAAGTTAGAAGACTACTCCATACACACCTCAATAGAATGGAGTTGCTGAAAGGATGAATAGGACGTTGATGGAAAAGGAAAGAAGGATGCTAACCAGTGTCGAGATAGGACAAAAATTATGGGCAGAGGCAATGGATACAACATGTTACTTGGTAAATCGATCACCCACATCAGCATTGGCTGAAAAAACTCCACAAAAGGTATGGAAGGGTAAGAAACCCTCTATTAAACATATGAATTTTTTTGGTTGTGATGGTTATGTACATGCTCAAAAGGAGAAAAGGAGTAAGTTGGACAATAAAGTTGAAGATGTATATTTATTGGTTATAAAGATGGTATGAAAGGTTATAAGCTTTGGAATCCTTTAACTAAGAAGACTATCTACAATCGAGATGTTGTGTTTAGAGAGGTCAAAGAAATTCCCAGACAGGAAGTGACTCTAATGGAAAAGGAACCAGAGAAGATAGGGTTTGAGTTAGAAGATGAAGAATCTGACTCAATGGAAGAAGCTGAATCAAAAGAAGAAGAAGAACCTCATACCCCAGTTTTGAGGAGATCATCTCGAGAAATAAGGAAACCTGAAAGGTATTCCCCTCATGATTTTCGGTTTGTATTTGCTTTATCTATTACTGATTATGATCCTAGAAATGTGAAGGAAGTTGTTCATTCAGTGGATAGAGATCTATGGAAGAAGGCCATGCTTGAATAAATGGAAGCCTTGGACAAAAATGAAGCATGGGATCTAGTTCAATTACCTACTGGAAGAAAAATTATTGGCATCAAATGGCTATTTAAAAATAAATTAAATGCAAATGGTAAAGTGGAGAAGTACAAAGACCACTTGGTAGCAAAGGGATATTCTCAGGTAGATGGAATTGATTTTGGTGAAATATTTTCTCCAGTTGCAAAATTAACTTCTATTAGATTTCTTCTTTCTATTGCTGCTGCTTTTTATCTTGAAGTAGAGAAGATGGATGTGAAGACAACATTCTTACATGGGGATCTAGAAGAAGAAATCTACATGAAACAACCAGAAGGGTTCACAGTAAAGGGAAATAAAGATCTGGTATGTAAACTAAAGAAGTCCCTTTATGATTTAAAGCAATCTCCAAGGATGTGGTACCAAAATTTTGACACATACATACTTGGATTGGGGTTTATGAGAAGTAAGGATGATCACTGTGTATACTCCAAACAAGTTGGTGATCACTTCATTAACATAGTATTGTATTTTGATGTCATGTTGCTAATTGGAAACAACAAAGATGTCATAAAGGAGGTGAAGTCTTAGATATCCTCCAAATTTGACATGAAGGATCTCGGTGCTACAAACTTCATAATAGGAATGGAGATTAAAAGAGATTGTGCAAATAAGAAGATCTGGTTAAATCAAAGAAAATATGTTGAGACAATACTACAGAGATTTAAAATGCTGGAAAGTAAGTTGGTCAAGGTCCCTATACCTGTAGGTGTAAATTTATATGTAGATCATTGTCCCAAGAAATAGGAAGAGGAAGAAGATATGGCATGAGTTGCATATGCTAGTGCAGTTGGCAGTTTGATGTATTCAATGTTCTATACCAGACTGGACATTGTTCATGTAGTGGGAGTATTGAGAAGATATATGTAAAAATCAGGGAAGGAGCACTCAACAACTGTAAAGACGATCTTCAGATATTTGCATGGCACTACAGATTATGCAATATGCTACCAAGGAAGACCTGGACCAGACAGAGTAATAAATGTACATGGATTTTTTGATGCAGAATGGGATGGAGATCTTGATCGTAGAAGATCTGCAAGTGGGTATGTGTTTAACCTATTTGGAGGAGCTAATAGTTGGATGAGAAAGAGACAAGATGTAGTTTCACTCTCAACTGTTGAAGGTAAATATATGGAATCCACTCATGCAAGTAAAGAAGTTGTATGGCTGCAGATATTATGTTCAGGTGTTGGGTTTGTACAGAACGTTGTAAGATTAGATTGTGACAGCCAAAGTGAAATATTCCTGCTAATCATACTAAGACAAAGCATATTGATGTGAAATATCAGTTTGTGAGACATATGGTTGAAAACTAGAAGGTTCTTATGGAGAAGGTTGACACCTTCAAAGAATGTTGCAGACTTATTAACAAAGTTTGTCAGTAAAGAGAAGTTCTCTTGGTGTAGAGAATCTATGGGCATCGATGCCTTGAACTTGTTACTTTATGAGTACATGACTCATTTTTATGTAGAGAAAACAACAAGTGGGAGAATGTTGGGTATGTGTTATATTATTTGCATGTATGTGGATGGGAGAGTGCGCCTATTAGCGGTGTGCCTGACGATCTCTCCGACAAAATTTTTGGGTTGTTTTTGGGGAATTTTCTAAAAATATGCAATTTAATCTCGGTTAAGGGATTGGGGTATATTTACTAATTCGGGTTAACGGATTAGGGTATTGGATGGTGCAGAATACCTATATTGTATTGTGAGTGATTCATAATGATTGATGAAAAAATAAGGAGTTGTGGATTCAAGGTTTGTTGGTTTCTCGGTTAAGGGTTTCCAGGGTAAATCTATGTGTACTATGTGTGAATGTTGTGGTGTAATACATGTTTTGCTTAAAAGAATCTATATGCTTTGCTTCTCTACACGGGTTTAAAATTTACAGAGTCATTGATCTATACCCACTTTTATTTGCGAGGAAACTTGCCACTAATGACTGCAAGATCCAAGGTACTTCGGGGTTTCTAGATCCATTTCTTATATGATGTTTTGGTGTCGATATGAATATATCCATCAGAAGGAGGGAATTAATGCATCCCACATCAACTGATACGAAACAAAGATCAATAGTATGATATAATTTGGTAGAGATGCTAGAGCCAACATTGTATACTGACACAAGGAAGGCCGACATGATTGGTCAGGAATATTTAAGGAATGGGCGAAACTATTTTGACTTCCTTTGAACACATAACACGATGCATAATTGATACTTGGAAACATAAGACTCGAGTAATTGGCCTTAATGAAACCTGCTAATGCTAGCTACATTAACGAAAGCCCCATTGATGATGAGAAGGATAACCCATCGGTGGAGATCTGTTCAAAATACTAGTACAGTTTCATAAGCAAAACGTCACTGGTGTATAGACAGTGGATACCAAATTATGTGTTGTGTTCAAGCGTGATGAGGACTATCTGTTGCCATTTTTTCCAAGACACGGTATGATATGATTCAATTCTCCTCCTTTTTTGGATTTTTGTGTTTTTTAATTTTTGTACCTTTTTCATTTATTAGCTTGAAAAGGTATAAAGAATGTTATAGTACATGGGAGGGAACGGGTGTCGCATGGGAATACTCCTATATTTCAAGGGCATGAGTCAGGCCAAGGAAAATATCCATATTGCAAACAAGGGTTGAGCTAGTTGTGCACACTCTTACGGATGTTACCTCCATGGGTTGGCTATCTGAAGCAAGATTATGTGTCGACGGATGGTAAAATAATACTATGTAACCACGTTTATCCAATTTGATATAATGGCCAAGTATGAAAGGGTAAATAAGGCTTATTTCATGCTGAATCTTGTGAAAATGCTAAAATCATAAATCACCATGAATCATGGTCTATCTCCAACTAACTGAATCAAATAGTTAGAACTGTCAATGTCTCTAAGTCTTGTGATCAAAACCATTTCACTACCCAACTGTTTAGTCAGAAATCGGCTCAATATGTGCATTTAATATCTAAAAATGGCCGAAATTGAATAATTATGCATTATCCTATCATTCAAATGGACACAGTTATACATGTATGAGTAAAAGATAAATAACACACTCCGTTTTTCCATATTCCTTGTAGTTGTAGCTGATGGATGAGAGGAGGCCTCTCCTTTCAGCATGGATTTCTAGAAGTTATGAACCATTATTCAGTGATCTGCCAGTTGTGGGTGAGTCTTCATGCCGGACTGGGAAATAGAAATAGTTCAATTGTTTTTTAATTTTGCAAATATTTTCATTTTTTATGAATTTTTTGGGTTTTATCTTGAATAAAAATAAACAAAAAGAGAAAAGTTTTTACACTATTCTTTTTGGTGTGTGCAAATTTCCTGCCAAAATAACCGAAACCTTAACACACTTTTTGGGTTATGATGTAACCTAGTTTGCTTTATACATATGCTTGTTATTTCGGCTTTTACCTATGTCTCTAAATAATTTGTTCAATTAAAATGGCATGAATAATGTACATGCTTGCTTCTTTCTAAATGATGTTAATGACTTAGATGCCAATCAAATACATAGTTGGATAAGGAATCAGCCAAACTATTTAGACTACTAGGAATATGGATGTATTTAGTGAATTCAAACTATCGTTCTTAAAGATGTACTCATAGAAAATTTCTAAATAGTATAGGATTTCAAACCTGTTACTAACCATTTAACTGATATACAACCAATTGCGTGTCCAATTTGATGGTTATTAATTAGATTCCAAGGGTGTTAGCCTTGACAAGAATCTCAATGACTACGATGTATTCTGCAACATTATTGGCTACAGATATGAGAAATATTCCTCTTGAACTTAGAACTTGGTCGTTAGGTGTGGAAATCACCCATGCAGTAGAAGCAATGTTCTTAGAACTGTGGCTAGCGCCATCAACATATCCCACATATGCGAAGGTTTCTTGTGCCATCTTCCAAAGCGACATTGCCAAGCAAGATAAGTGTGTGCATGAGCCAACTAAAGTAAGCAAATATACAAGGAATACAACATAATACAATAAGTGTTGTGAGAAATTAGTGCCTCCGTGAAGTATTTCTTCAGATAGAGACCATTTCTAATCGTCGACAAAGGTTCCCCATATTGATTAACTAGTTCATAAGCTCCCCGTTTTAACACAATTTAGACTATAAGTGGGCCAAATTATTTTGGTACGAATTTACCTATCCCTATTTTGTCTTGGTCTTGGTCATAAACTAAAACCAAATTCTCTTTAGAAAAGACTCAGGGATGGGCTGATTTGTCATATTGGGATTTGACCCTCTTCTTGTGTACTTCTATGTTAAGAGAGGCCTCCATTCTAGTTTCATGAAGATGATTAATATGGAAGAGTCTTTCTTATTCTGCAGAAGTGTTGGGTAGGATTTATATTGTTAGTTTTAATGAAGGGATTTCACATTCAATCGGAAATACTGCTTCTTCTCCATAAACCAATTGGAAAGGAGTGAAACCAGTTGCGGTTTTAGCTATGGTTGTAGCTAGGGTTTTACCCCTAGCTTGTGCAAATGAGCACCTACTAAGGAGAATGGACTCCTTAGTAGCAGTTCAGTAAATGTAAATAATTAAGTTAAAACAGAAATTAAATTACTTCTAAAACATGCATGAAACATAAACAACAAATTTAAAAGATGGCTTTCTGTATTGATATTACCTTCAATGTGAAGGTTTGATGAAGCCCTTTGCAGTGTCCAAGAGGATGCTCCAAGCTTCAATATGCTCCTTCTCCTTCTCCAATGGTGGGAATGGGCCAAAAGTGGCTCTCAAGGTGAAAGTAGTTCAATGGTGAACTAGGGTTTCGAGAGAGATTTTGGAAGAGTAAGGGTGCTTGTGATTGTGGATATGGAATAAGGGATCTCCATCACCTATTTATAGTTTTTTGGTGGTGGAGTGCTGACCCATGGTTTTTGGGAAACACATGGTTTTGTGCAGCTGTATAGGGTTTTTTCCTCCTTTTCCTCATTATTTTATGTTTTTTATTCCCTTTTTAGGGGATTTTGCTATTTTTAGAGGAAAAAGGGGGTTTTTTAGCCTTTTTTAGGCTATTTTGATGGTTTTGTGGCCTTTTGGAGGCATTTTAGGCCTTTTGGAGGCTTTTTAATGGGATTTTTTGGGATTTTAAGGGAAATATGGTAGGAAAATGGACAAATGAGCCATATAATGTGGTAGATGAGGTAGTGAACACTTTTTGGGTGTTAACAGATTGCCCCCTGATGTGCGAGGGCAGGAGCTCATCGTATGGCCGATGGACATCATAAGTCATGAATGGTTTTCCTGGGTGTGGAGAGGAGAGAAGAAACAAACTGAAGCCCGGAACAACGATCCCGAACAACTGCAAGAACTAAAAGTACATAACCTCAATAATGGATGAGGAATCATCTGATCATATGGACGAGGCGGGCATTCCCATGCTCGTATCAGGATATAACATAATAACAATAATGGGGTCCAAAAATAGGGACCTGAAATATACATGACCTCAAATACTGACTGAGGAATAATCTCAATATGTGGACGAGGCGGGCATACCCATGCTCGTATCAAGATATATAAACAGAACTGTGAGGTCCGAAAAGGGGGACCTGTAAGATACATGACCACTGTGTACATCATAAGAGTCCAGAGGGGACACAAATCTGGGACATACTGCTGAGCGGAGCATGTGTGAACTGCAGAACTGGTGCACTGGAACAATCAACAGTGCTACTGAGTGTGGTACCAAAGGAACTGATGAGCTGCTGGATCATAGTGACTGGGGTCATACTCTCCATGGTACACTGGACTGGAACTGAAATGGGTACTCAAGGAAGCAGAGAACTGGATGGCTTCCGAATACAATCGCCAACGCAGCCCGGACATCCACGGGAACATATAACTGGGCGTTCCGGAGTGACTCACCAATGTGCTAGAGTCAGGGGAAATCCGGGGTCTTCGACTAAAAACTGATGGGATGTAATCCTACGCGATCCTCAACGATGCGATCAAGGTGCTGAAGTCGAGCATGTGAGGAACAACCACTCAGAGAGGTAATGATGATTCCTCTCGGAATAATCCGTAGGCACTTACCACAGATGGTGATAAGTCCAAGGCGTAGGGACCTCTGGGCCTATCCTCTGGAATAGAGGAGCTGTCGTCGACAAAGGGAGACCTGCAACTATCAAGGCAATGATGTTTCTTTGACAGGAGCGCGAGGTACAAGACCGAAAATGTGATAGTGTTGATGGCAGGACTAATAAACTGTGGGGGAACAACTGGGCAAGTAGAGTGGATGGACTCAAACTTCCTTTGTTCAGAGTATGATAATGGGGATGATCTGGCAGCATATGAAACTGACTAAGGGGAGAGGGTTCATAGCTGTATTGGATCTGGGGAGATGATTGGTCTGAGGGAGACTCAAGCTGGGGTAAAATGGCAGGAGACTGCAGAATACTCTGAACAAAGGCGACCTGATTGGGGGTGCTGCCGAGATGATAGATCAAAGTGCTAGGAGGCACGGGGGAAAAACTTCTTCATGGGTTAAGGAACTAGAAGAAGTGTGTGTAAAATGGTACTGTCGTGTGGATTTGACGAGCCCAGGACAGTTCATGCTCGTGGTTGCTTTCAATTTTAAGGAGTCTGAAAGCAAATAAGAAGACTCTGAAATGATGGAATGGTACTGTCGTGTGGATTTTACGAGCCCAGGACAGTTCATGCTCGTGGTTGCTTTCAATTTTAGAGAGTCTGAAAGCAAGTAAGAAGACTCCAGGGGGTTTCTTTTTCGTATATTTAGTCTCCAAGGCCCAAAGAAGCATAAAAGGATGCAATGAAGAACTCTTCTAGCCGGTGTGACTAGAGTATTCCTTTTTCGTAATTAGTCTACCAGGTCCGGAAAAGGGTTAAACTTATACCAGATAGACGCCCTTTCAGGTACTTTAACGAGCATGAAAGGAAGCAAGATTGCTCGGCGATCTTTTCATTCTTTTAGGAGTCTGAAAAGAGCTTAACGAAAACTCCCTAAGTGCCTTTTTCGTAAAGGACTTGTCCGGCCCAAAAAAGGGATAAAATTATACCGAACAAAAGGAATGGCCAGGAAAGGAGGAAGTGTTCAATCAAGGATCAATAATGATGACCAAGAACGAGGGTTGGGGGGAACACTGGTGGGCCTCCTTGCGGGGAAATGAAATGGTGGCAAAATAACGAGACATTTGTAGTATGACAGGAGTGAATGGCTCATGTAAAAGTGTGGAACAATCCGATGGCGGCCGATGTGGCGCGCAAACCGAGGAAACAAGGTGTTTGGGACACAATGTTAAAATTGTACCAAGTGAGAGCGAGAAATGATCTCAAGCATCATCACGAGCTCGGAAAAATGAATCCGGCAATATAAAGGATGTCAAAAACGGGTAACGGTCGATGTGGCACGCACACCGAGGTGACGAGGGCGTTTTGGAAAAAATACCCTAAAAATCTGGGGGTGAGAGCGAGAAATGATCTCAAGCATCATCACCAGCTCGGAAAAATGAATCCGATGATATAAAACATGTGAAAAATGGAGAACGGCCGATGTGGCACGCAAACCGAGGTGACTAGTGGCGTCGAAAAAATGGGCAAAAATTGACGGAACAAAAAGAATGCAACGAGGTGACCATCATGATGGTCTCGTCGTGCTGATTCCAGTGGTGGAAACGGTTTGTAAAACGGACTTCGTATGGGGCCAGAATGATCAAAACAAGAAAAAGTTAACTGACTATAAATAGTGGTGGGTCCAACATGACATGTGTCATTTGTACTTGTTGACTTTGACTTGTGATTAGAGTGGACCAGAGCTTAGGTGGCATTTCTGGACGATCCGTCTAGCTGATTTCAGATCCGTGAGATACAGGTATTCCGTTAAACTCATACCTGCATGTTTTTTAGGGTCGGGGGTTGGGTAGTGGGTCCTAGGGTTGATTTGTACGGTCCACGTAGGGTGGACCGCGGGTTAGGGGATCGAAACCGCGGTTAGCGACCGCGAGTTTCGGGCTGAACCACGCGGTGGAGGACCGCGGGTTTCTCTGCGGAATACGCGATCGAAGACCGCGCGTTCCAATGAGGAACACGCGGTTCTGGACCGCGAGGTTAGGGCTGACAGTCGCGGTGAAGAACCGCGACTAGATGCCTGACAGCCGCCGTTGGAAACCGCGGCAGGAAGCCCTAAAGCCGCGGTTTTGGGCCGAGCTAAGAGGGTTTTCCGGGAGAGGGAAAAGGTACTTATTTAGTTGACATGAGTCTGATGAGTCTGTTGTGTGATGGACAGGATGCCGCAGGTGCTCTGGAGAGAGCGGGAGATCCCTGATGAGATCATGGCAGTGATCCGACAGGAGCGCCATGTGCAATCTGTGCTGGGAATGTGCGGACTTCTGAAGTTCGCACAGATACCCATGATACGGTCAGCAGCATTCCTGCTGAACCGACTGATCAGCTTCTGGGAGCCGGACATACAGGCTTTCCGGGTACAGGGTGAGAGGGTGGACCTCACTCTGACCGACGTATACTTTCTGACGGGGTTGCCCTGTCTAGGTAGGGTAGCAGACACACAGCCGCGGGTTGCCGCGGACGTTGATATGGAGGACATGGTGGAGAGACACTGTGGTCCGGAGGCGAGGGTGCATAGGAATGCACTTCTGGTGAGGGACCTACGGGAGCCGGCAGTGCGGGCTATGGCAGCATGTGTGGTCCGGGTATTGGGTTCTCAGTCACCTGAGAAGGTGTCAAACTGTAGCTAGGGTTTTACCCCTAGCTTGTGCAAATGAGCACCTACTAAGGAGAATGGACTCCTTAGTAGCAGTTCAGTAAATGTAAATAATTAAGTTAAAACAGAAATTAAATTACTTCTAAAACATGCATGAAACATAAACAACAAATTTAAAAGATGGCTTTTTGTATTGATATTACCTTCAATGTGAAGGTTTGATGAAGCCCTTTGCAGTGTCCAAGAGGATGCTCCAAGCTTCAATATGCTCCTTCTCCTTCTCCAATGGTGGGAATGGGCCAAAAGTGGCTCTCAAGGTGAAAGTAGTTCAATGGTGAACTAGGGTTTCGAGAGAGATTTTGGCAGAGTAAGGGTGCTTGTGATTGTGGATATGGAATAAGGGATCTCCATCACCTATTTATAGTTTTTTGGTGGTGGAGTGCTGACCCATGGTTTTTGGGAAACACATGGTTTTGTGCAGCTGTATAGGGTTTTTTCCTCCTTTTCCTCATTATTTTATGTTTTTTATTCCCTTTTTAGGGGATTTTGCTATTTTTAGAGGAAAAAGGGGGTTTTTTAGCCTTTTTTAGGCTATTTTGATGGTTTTGTGGCCTTTTGGAGGCATTTTAGGCCTTTTGGAGGCTTTTTAATGGGATTTTTTGGGATTTTAAGGGAAATATGGTAGGAAAATGGACAAATGAGCCATATAATGTGGTAGATGAGGTAGTGAACACTTTTTGGGTGTTAACAGATTGCCCCCTGATGTGCGAGGGCAGGAGCTCATCGTATGGTCGATGGACATCATAAGTCATGAATGGTTTTCCTGGGTGTGGAGAGGAGAGAAGAAACAAACTGAAGCCCGGAACAACGATCCCGAACAACTGCAAGAACTAAAAGTACATAACCTCAATAATGGATGAGGAATCATCTGATCATATGGACGAGGCGGGCATTCCCATGCTCGTATCAGGATATAACATAATAACAATAATGGGGTCCAAAAATAGGGACCTGAAATATACATGACCTCAAATACTGACTGAGGAATAATCTCAATATGTGGACGAGGCGGGCATACCCATGCTCGTATCAAGATATATAAACAGAACTGTGAGGTCCGAAAAGGGGGACCTGTAAGATACATGACCACTGTGTACATCATAAGAGTCCAGAGGGGACACAAATCTGGGACACACTGCTGAGCGGAGCATGTGTGAACTGCAGAACTGGTGCACTGGAACAATCAACAGTGCTACTGAGTGTGGTACCAAAGGAACTGATGAGCTGCTGGATCATAGTGACTGGGGTCATACTCTCCATGGTACACTGGACTGGAACTGAAATGGGTACTCAAGGAAGCAGAGAACTGGATGGCTTCCGAATACAATCGCCAACGCAGCCCGGACATCCACGGGAACATATAACTGGGCGTTCCGAAGTGACTCACCAATGTGCTAGAGTCAGGGGAAATCCGGGGTCTTCGACTAAAAACTGATGGGATGTAATCCTACGCGATCCTCAACGATGCGATCAAGGTGCTGAAGTCGAGCATGTGAGGAACAACCACTCAGAGAGGCAATGATGATTCCTCTCGGAATAATCCGTAGGAACTTACCACAGATGGTGATAAGTCCAAGGCGTAGGGACCTCTGGGCCTATCCTCTGGAATAGAGGAGCTGTCGTCGACAAAGGGAGACCTGCAACTATCAAGGCAATGATGTTTCTTTGACAGGAGTGCGAGGTACAAGACCGAAAATGTGATAGTGCTGATGGCAGGACTAATAAACTGTGGGGGAACAACTGGGCAAGTAGAGTGGATGGACTCAAACTTCCTTTGTTCAGAGTATGATAATGGGGATGATCTGGCAGCATATGAAACTGACTAAGGGGAGAGGGATCATAGCTGTATTGGATCTGGGGAGATGATTGGTCTGAGGGAGACTCAAGCTGGGGTAAAATGGCAGGAGACTGCAGAATACTCTGAACAAAGGCGACCTGATTGGGGGTGCTGCCAAGATGATAGATCAAAGTGCTAGGAGGCACGGGGGAAAAACTTCTTCATGGGTTAAGGAACTAGAAGAAGTGTGTGTAAAATGGTACTGTCGTGTGGATTTGACGAGCCCGGGACAGTTCATGCTCGTGGTTGCTTTCAATTTTAAGGAGTCTGAAAGCAAATAAGAAGACTCTGAAATGATGGAATGGTACTGTCGTGTGGATTTTACGAGCCCAGGACAGTTCATGCTCGTGGTTGCTTTCAATTTTAGAGAGTCTGAAAGCAAGTAAGAAGACTCCAGGGGGTTGCTTTTTCGTAGATTTAGTCTCCAAGGCCCAAAGAAGCATAAAAGGATGCAATGAAGAACTCTTCTAGCCGGTGTGACTAGAGTATTCCTTTTTCGTAATTAGTCTACCAGGTCCGGAAAAGGGTTAAACTTATACCAGATAGACGCCCTTTCAGGTACTTTAACGGGCATGAAAGGAAGCAAGATTGCTCGGCGATCTTTTCATTCTTTTAGGAGTCTGAAAAGAGCTTAACGGAAACTCCCTAAGTGCCTTTTTCGTAAAGGACTTGTCCGGCCCGAAAAAGGGATAAAATTATACCGAACAAAAGGAATGGCCAGGAAAGGAGGAAGTGTTCAATCAAGGATCAATAATGATGACCAAGAACGAGGGTTGGGGGGAACACTGGTGGGCCTCCTTGCGGGGAAATGAAATGGTGGCAAAATAACGAGACATTTGCAGTATGACAGGAGTGAATGGCTCATGTAAAAGTGTGGAACAATCCGATGGCGGCCGATGTGGCGCGCAAACCGAGGAAACAAGGTGTTTGGGAGACAATGTTAAAATTGTACCAAGTGAGAGCGAGAAATGATCTCAAGCATCATCACGAGCTCGAAAAAATGAATCCGGCGATATAAAGGATGTCAAAAACGGGTAACGGTCGATGTGGCACGCACACCGAGGTGACGAGGGCGTTTTGGAAAAAATACCCTAAAAATATGGGGGTGAGAGCGAGAAATGATCTCAAGCATCATCACCAGCTCGGAAAAATGAATCCGATGATATAAAACATGTGAAAAACGGAGAACGGCCGATGTGGCACGCAAACCGAGGCAACTAGTGGCGTCGGAAAAATGGGCAAAAATTGACGGAACAAAAAGAATGCAACGAGGTGACCATCATGACGGTCTCGTCGTGCTGATTCCAGTGGTGGAAACGGTTTGTAAAACGGACTCCGTATGGGGCCAGAATGATCAAAACAAGAAAAAGTTAACTGACTATAAATAGTGGTGGGTCCAACATGACATGTGTCATTTGTACTTGTTGACTTTGACTTGTGATTAGAGTGGACCAGAGCTTAGGTGGCATTTCTGGAAGATCCGTCTGGCTGATTTCAGATCCGTGAGATACAGGTATTCCGTTAAACTCATACCTGCATGTTTTTTAGGGTCGGGGGATGGGTAGTGGGTCCTAGGGTTGATTTGTACGGTCCACGTAGGGTGGACCGCGGGTTAGGGGATCGAAACCGCGGTTAGCGACCGCGAGTTTCGGGGTGAACCACGCGGTGGAGGACCACGGGTTTCTCTACGGAATACGCGATCGAAGACCGCGCGTTCCAATGAGGAACACGCGGTTCTGGACCGCGAGGTTAGGGCTGACAGTCGCGGTGAAGAACCGCGACTAGATGCCTGACAGCCGCGGTTGGAAACCGTGGCAGGAAGCCCTAAAGCCGCGGTTTTGGGCCGAGCTAAGAGGGTTTTCCGGGAGAGGGAAAAGGTACTTATTTAGTTGACATGAGTCTGATGAGTCTGTTGTGTGATGGACAGGATGCCGCAGGTGCTCTCGAGAGAGCGGGAGATCCCTGATGAGATCATGGCAGTGATCCGACGGGAGCGCCATGTGCAATCTGTGCTGGGAATGTACAGACTTCTGAAGTTCGCACAGATACCCATGATACGGTCAGCAGCATTGCTGCTGAACCGGCTGATCAGCTTCTGGGAGCCGGACATACAGGCTTTCCGGGTACAGGGTGAGAGGGTGGACCTCACTCTGACCGACGTATACTTTCTGACGGGGTTGCCCTGTCTAGGCAGGGTAGCAGACACACAGCCGCGGGTTGCCGCGGACGTTGATATGGAGGACATGGTGGAGAGACACTGTGGTCCGGAGGCGAGGGTGCATAGGAATGCACTTCTGGTGAGGGACCTACGGGAGCCGGCAGTGCGGGCTATGGCATCATGTGTGGTCCGGGTATTGGGTTCTCAGTCACCTGAGAAGGTGTCAAACTGTAGCTAGGGTTTTACCCCTAGCTTGTGCAAATGAGCACCTACTAAGGAGAATGGACTCCTTAGTAGCAGTTCAGTAAATGTAAATAATTAAGTTAAAACAGAAATTAAATTACTTCTAAAACATGCATGAAACATAAACAACAAATTTAAAAGATGGCTTTTTGTATTGATATTACCTTCAATGTGAAGGTTTGATGAAGCCCTTTGCAGTGTCCAAGAGGATGCTCCAAGCTTCAATATGCTCCTTCTCCTTCTCCAATGGTGGGAATGGGCCAAACGTGGCTCTCAAGGTGAAAGTAGTTCAATGGTGAACTAGGGTTTCGAGAGAGATTTTGGCAGAGTAAGGGTGCTTGTGATTGTGGATATGGAATAAGGGATCTCCATCACCTATTTATAGTTTTTTGGTGGTGGAGTGCTGACCCATGGTTTTTGGGAAACACATGGTTTTGTGCAGCTGTATAGGGTTTTTTCCTCCTTTTCCTCATTATTTTATGTTTTTTATTCCCTTTTTAGGGGATTTTGCTATTTTTAGAGGAAAAAGGGGGTTTTTTAGCCTTTTTTAGGCTATTTTGATGGTTTTGTGGCCTTTTGGAGGCATTTTAGGCCTTTTGGAGGCTTTTTAATGGGATTTTTTGGGATTTTAAGGGAAATATGGTAGGAAAATGGACAAATGAGCCATATAATGTGGTAGATGAGGTAGTGAACACTTTTTGGGTGTTAACAGATTGCCCCCTGATGTGCGATGGCAGGAGCTCATCGTATGGCCGATGGACATCATAAGTCATGAATGGTTTTCCTGGGTGTGGAGAGGAGAGAAGAAACAAACTGAAGCCCGGAACAACGATCCCGAACAACTGCAAGAACTAAAAGTACATAACCTCAATAATGGATGAGGAATCATCTGATCATATGGACGAGGCGGGCATTCCCATGCTCGTATCAGGATATAACATAATAACAATAATGGGGTCCAAAAATAGGGACCTGAAATATACATGAACTCAAATACTGACTGAGGAATAATCTCAATATGTGGACGAGGCGGGCATACCCATGCTCGTATCAAGATATATAAACAGAACTGTGAGGTCCGAAAAGGGGGACCTGTAAGATACATGACCACTGTGTACATCATAAGAGTCCAGAGGGGACACAAATCTGGGACATACTGCTGAGCGGAGCATGTGTGAACTGCAGAACTGGTGCACTGGAACAATCAACAGTGCTACTGAGTGTGGTACCAAAGGAACTGATGAGCTGCTGGATCATAGTGACTGGGGTCATACTCTCCATGGTACACTGGACTGGAACTGAAATGGGTACTCAAGGAAGCAGAGAACTGGATGGCTTCCGAATACAATCGCCAACGCAGCCCAGACATCCACGGGAACATATAACTGGGCGTTCCGAAGTGACTCACCAATGTGCTAGAGTCAGGGGAAATTCGGGGTCTTCGACTAAAAACTGATGGGATGTAATCCTACGCGATCCTCAACGATGCGATCAAGGTGCTGAAGTCGAGCATGTGAGGAACAACCACTCAGAGAGGCAATGATGATTCCTCTCGAAATAATCCGTAGGCACTTACCACAGATGGTGATAAGTCCAAGGCGTAGGGACCTCTGGGCCTATCCTCTGGAATAGAGGAGCTGTCGTCGACAAAGGGAGACCTGCAACTATCAAGGCAATGATGTTTCTTTGACAAGAGCGCGAGGTACAAGACCGAAAATGTGATAGTGCTGATGGCAAGACTAATAAACTGTGGGGGAACAACTGGGCAAGTAGAGTGGATGGACTCAAACTTCCTTTGTTCAGAGTATGATAATGGGGATGATCTGGCAGCATATGAAACTGACTAAGGGGAGAGGGATCATAGCTGTATTGGATCTGGGGAGATGATTGGTCTGAGGGAGACTCAAGCTGGGGTAAAATGGCAGGAGACTGCAGAATACTCTGAACAAAGGCGACCTGATTGGGGGTGCTGCCGAGATGATAGATCAAAGTGCTAGGAGTCACGGGGGAAAAACTTCTTCATGGGTTAAGGAACTAGAAGAAGTGTGTGTAAAATGGTACTGTCGTGTGGATTTGACGAGCCCAGGACAGTTCATGCTCGTTGTTGCTTTCAATTTTAAGGAGTCTGAAAGCAAATAAGAAGACTCTGAAATGATGGAATGGTACTGTCGTGTGGATTTTACGAGCCCAGGACAGTTCATGCTCGTGGTTGCTTTCAATTTTAGAGAGTCTGAAAGCAAGTAAGAAGACTCCAGGGGGTTGCGTTTTCGTAGATTTAGTCTCCAAGGCCCAAAGAAGCATAAAAGGATGCAATGAAGAACTCTTCTAGCCGGTGTGACTAGAGTATTCCTTTTTCGTAATTAGTCTACCAGGTCCGGAAAAGGGTTAAACTTATACCAGATAGACGCCCTTTCAGGTACTTTAACAAGCATGAAAGGAAGCAAGATTGCTTGGTGATCTTTTCATTCTTTTAGGAGTCAGAAAAGAGCTTAACGGAAACTCCCTAAGTGCCTTTTTCGTAAAGGACTTGTCCGGCCCGAAAAAGGGATAAAATTATACCGAACAAAAGGAATGGCCAGGCAAGGAGGAAGTGTTCAATCAAGGATCAATAATGATGACCAAGAACGAGGGTTGGGGGGAACACTGGTGGGCCTCCTTGCGGGGAAATGAAATGGTGGCAAAATAACGAGACATTTGCAGTATGACAGGAGTGAATGGCTCATGTAAAAGTGTGGAACAATCCGATGGCGGCCGATGTGGCGCGCAAACCGAGGCAACAAGGTGTTTGGGACACAATGTTAAAATTGTACCAAGTGAGAGCGAGAAATGATCTCAAGCATCATCACGAGCTCGGAAAAATGAATCCGGCGATATAAAGGATGTCAAAAACGGGTAACGGTCGATGTGGCACGCACACCGAGGTGATGAGGGCATTTTGGAAAAAATACCCTAAAAATCTGGGGTTGAGAGCGAGAAAAGATCTCAAGCATCATCACCAGCTCGGAAAAATGAATCCGATGATATAAAACATGTGAAAAACGGAGAACGGCCGATGTGGCATGCAAACCGAGGCGACTAGTGGCGTCGGAAAAATGGGCAAAATTTGACGGAACAAAAAGAATGCAACGAGGTGACCATCATGACGGTCTCGTCGTGCTGATTCCAGTGGTGGAAATGGTTTGTAAAACGGACTCCGTATGGGGCCAGAATGATCAAAACAAGAAAAAGTCAACTGACTATAAATAGTGGTGGGTCCAACATGACATGTGTCATTTGTACTTGTTGACTTTGACTTGTGATTAGAGTGGACCAGAGCTTAGGTGGCATTTCTGGACGATCCGTTTGGCTGATTTCAGATCCGTGAGATACAGGTATTCCGTTAAACTCATACCTGCATGTTTTTTAGGGTCGGGGGTTGGGTAGTGGGTCCTAGGGTTGATTTGTACGGTCCACGTAGGGTGGACCGCGGGTTAGGGGATCGAAACCGCGGTTAGCGACCGCGAGTTTCGGGGTGAACCACGCGGTGGAGGACCATGGGTTTCTCTGTGGAATACGCGATCGAAGACCGCGCGTTCCAATGAGGAACACGCGGTTCTGGACCGCGAGGTTAGGGCTGACAGTCGCGGTGAAGAACCGCGACTAGATGCCTGACAACCGCGGTTGGAAACCGCGGTAGGAAGCCCTAAAGCCGCGGTTTTGGGCCGAGCTAAGAGGGTTTTCCGGGAGAGGGAAAAGGTACTTATTTAGGTCACATGAGTCTGATGAGTCTGTTGTGTGATGGACAGGATGCCGCAAGTGCTCTGGAGAGAGCGGGAGATCCCTGATGAGATCATGGCAGTGATCCGACGGGAGCGCCATGTGCAATCTGTGCTGGGAATGTGCGGACTTCTGAAGTTCGCACAGATACCCATGATATGGTCAGCAGCATTGCTGCTGAACCGGCTGATCAGCTTCTGGGAGCCGGACATACAGGCTTTCCGGGTACAGGGTGAGAGGGTGGACCTCACTCTGACCGACGTATACTTTCTGACGGGGTTGCCCTGTCTAGGCAGGGTAGCAGACACACAGCCGCGGGTTGCCGCGGACGTTGATATGGAGGACATGGTGGAGAGACACTGTGGTCCGGAGGCGAGGGTGCATAGGAATGCACTTCTGGTGAGGGACCTACGGGAGCCGGCAGTGCGGGCTATGGCAGCATGTGTGGTCCGGGTATTGGGTTCTCAGTCACCTGAGAAGGTGTCAAACTGTAGCTAGGGTTTAACCCCTAGCTTGTGCAATTGAGCACCTACTAAGGAGAATGGACTCCTTAGTAGCAGTTCAGTAAATGTAAATAATTAAGTTAAAACAGAAATTAAATTACTTCTAAAACATGCATGAAACATAAACAACAAATTTAAAAGATGGCTTTTTGTATTGATATTACCTTCAATGTGAAGGTTTGATGAAGCCCTTTGCAGTGTCCAAGAGGATGCTCCAAGCTTCAATATGCTCCTTCTCCTTCTCCAATGGTGGGAATGGGCCAAAAGTGGCTCTCAAGGTGAAAGTAGTTCAATGGTGAACTAGGGTTTCGAGAGAGATTTTGGCAGAGTAAGGGTGCTTGTGATTGTGGATATGGAATAAGGGATCTCCATCACCTATTTATAGTTTTTTGGTGGTGGAGTGCTGACCCATGGTTTTTGGGAAACACATGGTTTTGTGCAGCTGTATAGGGTTTTTTCCTCCTTTTCCTCATTATTTTATGTTTTTTATTCCCTTTTTAGGGGATTTTGCTATTTTTAGAGGAAAAAGGGGGTTTTTTAGTCTTTTTTAGGCTATTTTGATGGTTTTGTGGCCTTTTGGAGGCATTTTAGGCCTTTTGGAGGCTTTTTAATGGGATTTTTTGGGATTTTAAGGGAAATATGGTAGGAAAATGGACAAATGAGCCATATAATGTGGTAGATGAGGTAGTGAACACTTTTTGGGTGTTAACAATGGTGTGATATGCCCAAAGAGTGGAAAAAACATTAAGTGCTAGTTAATCTTGTTCTTACTAATCGTTTGATGAAATATGGTTTTCAAAACCTTGTTAATGGATTCTACTTGTCTGTTGCATTACGGATAGTATGGTGAGGAAAAATCCTGCCGCAATCCTAATATGGTGGTAAGTTCATCCATAAAGGAATTCCCCCAAAAAATTCTGTTATCTATGACGATCTCTTTGGGTACACCAAACCTTGCTATCACGTGATTGAATAGAAAATATGTTGTAGTTTCTCCCATACAGTTGAAAGTAGGCATCGCTTCATCCCACTTTGTGAAGTAGTCCGCTACTACTATGATGTAGTGGTGGCCATCGGCTGAAGGCGTGTTGATTGTCATAAAATCAATGGCTTATTTTGAAAATGGATCCACGGTTACTACAAGGTGTAATGGAACAGGATATGCGCGCATTTTTCTTGTGCATATTTGGCAAGGGTGACACTTTTTGACAACATTGATGCAATCTTTAAATATTGTGGTTCAAAATTATCCTGCACGCAAAATTTTCTGGGCGTTTTCCAACCTAGAAAGATGAAAGCCACATGCCCCTAGGATGGAGATCATTTAAAACTTGTTCAGCTTCCTCATGTATTAAACAATGTCTCAAGATCATGTAGACTCCTCAACGGTATAAAGTATCCCCAATGATGAGGTATCTTCATGCTTGGTGTCGAATGCGACATCATTCAATGCTATAAAAATGAGGATCAATCCTTTGGGTTTGGAGATATATGATAAATGTTCCATACCAAGAATCTAATGTTGCAATGAGTAATACATGTTTGTTTCCCCAGGATTCATCACATACAATATCCTCTTTATCACAAGGTAACTTGGATATTAGATCCGCAAATGCTAATGACTTCTTGGATTTAGCGTTTATGAATTCGAGATTGAATTCTTGCAAAATCACTATCCATTTTGAATACTTGCCCCCAATGATATGGTGAGACAAAATGTGTTTCATGGGGTTCATTTCATCCACTATGGTCATTTTTATTGGAAGTATATAATATCTAAGTCTTTGGACAGCATGAACTACTGCCAAGGACAACTTTTGAACCTGGGAATATCTCAATTATGGACCTGCAAGGCCTTTACTAAGATAGTAAGTGGCATGCTATTGATATGATCCTTCTTCCTGTACCAATACCATTCCTATGGTGGAACTGTATGATTCCAAATATAGTAGAAAGTCTCTACTATAGTTTGAAGGAATAAGTACTGGGATGATACCAAGGCTTTCTTTACTACATCAAATGAGCGTCGAGCTTGGTCATCCCATACGAATAGTTCATATTTTTTTAGGAGACGCATGAAACCTTTAGCTAATTCGGAAAAATTAGCGAAAAATATTCTCAAGAATTTTGCTTTCCCTTGTAGGATTTGAATTTATCTAATTGTTTTGGGGGAAGGAAACTATAATATTGCCTCAACCTTGAGGGGATCCACCATAATACCTCATTTTGATACAATGAACCCAGGTAATCTCCCAAATTCCACACAAAACATAAATTTATGTGGGTTCAACCTAATGTTGTACTTATGACATCGAATGAATACAACATGTAAATGTGCACTATGTTCGGCTCTTCTCTTAGATTTAGCTGCGAAGTCATCAAGATAAAATTAAACAATTTTCTTAATATCATGGAATGCATATGACATAGCTCTCTGAAAAGTGTCCCTGATGTTTTTAAGGTCAAGTGGAATTTTCCAATATGAAAAAGTCCCCCAAGGGCATATGAATTTTTTTTTGTGTTGGTCTTCTTTTTTAATCTGGATATGGTTGTAACCAGTGAATCCATCCATGAATGAAAAGATTTTGTTCCTGACACACTCGTCTATAATCTGATCAATGAAGGGTGTGGGATAATTTTCTTTGGAAAAATCCAAATTGTTATCCTTAAAATCAGTACAGACCCGGATTGTTCCTTTCTTCTTATCAAAAGGAACAAGATTGGATACCCATTCAGTTAAAGGAACATGGTATATGAAGCCAACTTTTAATAGCTTTCCAACTTCTACTTTTATGGTAGCCAATTTCTTAGGATTGATCGGACGTAACTTATGTCATACATGTTTAACATTGTAATAGGTTTTAATCTCATGTTCAACTATGCTGGGATCGATGCCCGAAATTTATTCATAAGACCAAGCGAACACATCATGAAAATCTTTAAATACAGTAGTATATTGCATGATTTCCTCCGGAGAGTAATCGACACCTATATTAATGTTTTCAACGATGCCAAGCTTAATGGATATATTGATAGGAATGGTTTTCAAAATATTTACCAAGTTTCCTTCTAAAACCACATTGTGTGTTTGGATAGGACATTGGTATTTTTTCATATCATCATCAAAGTAAAAAAAATTGGTTTGACCTATAATGAATTTGTCTTAGGAAGAAATGATGATCGATAATGCATATCCTCCCAGGGTTGTTCAAAGATATTGATGACTTCAAGGATGGATCCGTCTAATGAAAAAGTTTGATCCAAGAGTTCATAAGCACTAGGAGTATTAATGGACCATATAGGTGAAGTGTATGAATCATATTCCTCCATCGGGGGAGGATTTTGATCCGAGTCTTCCGAAGCCATTTGGATCGATTGGTATGAAATATCTATATCATATAGGGGTACACTACTCTCAGTTTCATTATGTTGCATAAAATTTGGTATATTTCCATCACTATTTTGGACTAAGGTGTCCTCCTTCGAGGCTCCCTCCGCTGAGGTGGAGCCAACCGCTACTATGGACTTAGAATGATTTTTTAATGGAAAATAAACTTCTGATGTAATGGTGAAAACTAGAGTAGTATGAAGGGTGTATATTGGTGCTAGAATCGTGAAACTTCCCATGAGGGATGTATCTTTGAACATTCCTACCCCAATATATTGAATCACTGTTTTTGAATCCCCAACAAAAGGTACATTCGAGTGGAGACCAGTTTCAGGTGTGCAGTAGTCTAGTTGATCGATCGTAACAATATTCCCTTAGTGAGGGAACTAAATTAGTCAGAATATTGAAGACACTACCGCCATCATTGCATGTATCCAGCTACATCCCAATAGAAAATTGTAATCTATAAGCACATCCACTACCTCAACAAATTCTTGAATTGTTTTACCTCCCATTTCAATTGGGCAAGACATGATAAGTCCGTGAGGAGGGAACATATGTCCATCAAATGCTTTGAGTATTGTGTGGGATGGTACTAAGGTGGGTAATCTGAAATATTTCCAACATGCTAGTGACATGACACAAGTTGAGGATCCTTCATACACAACATTTTGAAAAATATTCTTACCATGTGAAGTCACTTTAATTTGAAATACAATATGTGATGGAAGCCTACATGTTGACTATTCTAAATTGAAAGCTATCAAATTGGTGTCAAATGGACCAATAACACTAATAACATATAATATTTCCTTTCTTTAAGTAGGACAACTTTTCAAAAATTCCAAGCAGGACATGTGTTGAGCGTTGTTTTTTGGGATGACCTGGGTTCTGCGTAGTACTCAAAGACCCAACAAACCTTGTTCACCGACCCTTTCGGCAACAACCTGCGAATAGGCTGATGTCTCGCCCGAGGCGAAGTTATGGGGGGGTTACAGAAGCAAGTTTCTATAACCTTAGTGATGCGTGGATGTGGAAACGACCTTTAGCAAATTTACTCTCACTTTGCATATACTTTGAATATAACAACGTTGATATGTGATTGCACACTTTATAGTTACCGACAGTACAAACTACGCTGAATCACTGTTATTCTTATATGTGTAACTACGCATTCATCACATTCATTAACACTTCGCATATTCATACATGTGTGTTCCACTACATAACGTATAATTCTAATTCACATTCACATGAAAATACATACATAAGCCTAAACATACATGAACACAAAATATAACATAGATCTAATCACACGACACAAATATTTACGTAGTTCACCCCCAGATGGGAGCTACATCCACATGAACTGTTCTTTATATTATAAGGAAGGGTTTAACAATTCCAGTTTGCACACTCAGTTGTAGACTCTTCTCCACAATAGATCTCCATGCACACAGTTGTAGAGCCTTTTTCTCTCTTAGATCTCTCTAAATCTATCAAAATCTACAATATCTCAAAATATAACCTTCCTTCTACAAAATTTCCCTTGATATAGATTGTGCCCGAAGGTCACATATTTACAATAACTATGGGCCAACCCCCATAGTACCCTTAAACCCAAAATGGCATGGTTCTCCTATTGACCACGCTTTGTCTTTACTTCACTGGAGCTCTGTTGTCCTTTTGCACCACTTCTCTAGCTATGATGCTTCTTTTGACAGTCACAGTTTTGACCGCACGGATATGATTCTGACATGGTGCGTCCTTTGCACAATTCTACTTCTTTACTCTTCACTCCTGTAGCTGACTATCTGCCGCTTCATTCATAACTACTCCAACTACCATGACCATCCTTAGTACTTCATCTTTACTAAGGGGATAGGTCCTTTCCTGTCGAATTCACGTCACTTCATACCCTGCTCCTAGGAATTGCAGAGTTGCTTCTCCCAAAATTGGCCGATGGTAGGCCTCGCCTAACTTGTACTTTCACCATCAAAACTTCTTCCACTTGGGATGCTCCCAACAACATGGCACAAGGAGCTTGAGCTAAATCTTCAACCACATTGTAGTTTTGAGTAGCTCACGCATTAGGATTATGGGTTGTTCTATAGAAAAACCCTGTTGGAGGTCGAGGTACTATGTCAATGGTTGGTTTCTCAATCATTAGAGAACCACTAGGCCATGATATGGATGTTTCTGCATCATTAAATGGTGTATCGTAAGAATGAGTCCTTGTTTGAACATTTATGTCATGTTCACCCATCATGAAGATGTTAGCAATGGGTAGATTTTCCCCTTAGGGGGGGGCGTCGCATGGTTCCCTCCTGGAGGAGCTATCGGTGTCGCGGAAACCATCTTTTTTTGATGTGGGAAAGGTTGGGTTAGGATGACAAGTTGTTGTTTCCCTCCTAATTGTTCCAACATGTGATTGATTTTATCCATGTGAGGAAAAAGGTGAGTAGGATGATCCCCTTGGAAAATCTTGCAAGGGTACTTGTTTTTATGGTTCTCTTGATTCACATAGTGGGATTATTCACCTTAGATGCTTCTCCCATCCCAGAATTAGCACTTGGATTTTTCTATTGTTTCTTCTTTTTCCCTTTTAGGTCCATAAATTGGATCGTAAGTACTTCAAAAGTTTTGGTGGGAGTTGCGGATTGTTGGTTTTCCTGGCCATCTATGGGTTACGAAGTCTAAACAAAAAATTGCCCCATTTGTTGGGTAATATGCTCAATTTGGTTTATGGATCCAATCACACCATCAACATTATGTCCTTTTGGTGGCTTAGTTGGATCGGACGCAGGTCTTGCAGCATGAGGTATTAAGTCATAAAGTGTGTTGGCTTGTGAATATATCAAATCCATCTGTTGGGCACTCTGAATGAGTTGTTCTTCAACCATAGATCTTGACATGGATACATATTTGGAAAGAGTAGGAAATAGTGATTTTATGAACCAATCTACTAGGAATTGATCCGGTATTTCAACATTTATAATCCTTCAGCGTCTCCTCCATTTGTGGATATGATCCGAGATGTGAGTAGAAGTGGATTGCCTAAGTGAAGTCCAAAATTTTGTAACCGTCTCATAGAAGAGAGGAAATTGAAAATGTGTCAGAAATACCATAGACAAATATGATAAATATGTGAATGTATTGTGAGGAAACTCAATGTACCATTTCGTAGTAGTTCCCATGAGGGTCCGCTGAAACAACCATAACCTAATACTATCAACAACCAGGGAATTGGATGAACACAAAAAATGGAATGTCATCACGTGATTTGATGGATCCTCCCCTGGTAATTCATCAAACTTGGGTATATTTGAGGGTATTTTAGTTGGTATGGTTGGCCACCCATTCAAATGTAGAACTGGGTCATTATTCTATTGGGATAAATCCGATAGATTCAATGTCAGTAGAAATAGTGATCTTAATGGTGTCGTAGCAATCGATTGGTACATGGGTGAAGATTGATGTCTCCATTATTGTTGTTGTTCTTGGGCTTGAAAAGCATTCCAAGGAGGATTTCCCCCTTGCGGAGGTAGGTTCCAATAATATTGGTTACTTGCTATAACTTGATCATTCCATTGTGGGATAGAATTAATGGGTGGATTGCCCCCTCACATAGCTGGTCCCTAATAAGATTGGTTACTTGTCAGAATTTGATCACTCCATTGATTGTTTCCTTGGGTTTGATAAGCATCCCAAGGTTTATTTACCCCTTGCGAAGGTGGTCCCCAAGAATATTGGTTACTTCCTGGAACTTTCCCACTCCATTGCGGAATGGGGTTGGTAGCTGGATTCCCCCCTGGAATGCTATCTGTTGGGGGTATGGGATTTCCCCCAGGAATTTTGCTAGGAAACGTTGTAGGATAATCTCCTGAGGCATTTCCATTTATCGGTGGAGGATAACCCGGTGGAAGATAACCCCAATTGGAATTAATGTTCCATGGCCCATTGCTTCCGCCATGGATATTACCATTCAATGGTGAAGGGTTGCCCCCAAAAGTAGAACTTTGACAAGTGTTTGGTATACCAAGAGAATTTTGGTTTAATCCTTATGTCTTTTGACCTTGATTATCCAAACCATATGGAAAACCCATGTTTGGTAAGGCACACCCTCCAATAGGGATTCTTGTAGATGAAGTGGATATACTTCCAGGATTGGAACCCGAAATTGTACCAACGGGCACTGAAGTGCTAGTTGAACTTATGCTAATAACAAGTATAGTAACTGTTGGGATTGATGTAGAGGCCAAAGTGGAAGTATTTCTACATCCCGCATCCATTCAAGGTTGTGTTGATGTAGTTCCTTGTGCTCTTGATGAAGCCATAGGATCAACTATTGAATTTTGCATGTTATTCAAATAACTGAAAATAGGATTGATATAATCCAATGACTCACTTATGTGAAGTACAATTGGATCCGAAGGACCTGTCAAGGGTGGGTTTACATGAGTATTTGTTTCATTTTCTATTGTTTCAATTTCAAATGAAGTAAGATCATAAAAAATTTCTTTGTTTTCTTCGTTATGTAACAGTATAATTTCAGTGTTTGTTTGATGTTTTTATTCTCTATAACTATTAATTGAATCTAGAAGTTGTTCAGTTTCTAACTCACTAGGGTGTGTTTCTTCTATCTATCTCCACAATTTAGCGGGGCCTTCAAATTCCAGTGACTCACCTCACTGCTGCCATGATTGGCAGATCAAGAGAGTATCCACTTTGAATATTTTGATAAAAGGATTTGTTTAAAATGGTGTACTTAATAAAAAATGTAATCGAACAATCCTAAAGGAAATCTAGACTCAAAAAGCAAAGTGTCCACATAGTAAAAATGTTCTATGAATCCAAGCAAGAAATCTACTTTCCCAAAGAACCGAAGCTTAGTGAAAAGGTGGTGAAAAGTTATATTAGAGGGATTTCCGAAACTAGTATCTCCTGAGGGATACCATGGCGCAAACAGTTACTAGTAGAGAATGTATGAGGAACAATTGCAATAAACTTTAATCACCAATGGTGCAAGTATTGGTTCTTGACCAATCACCCTCCCAAGGAGTAAAAGTTTCAAAGTCTATCTCAGGTACTACAAGTGTCCCCCACTCGCAATATCCCATGTGAAATCCTAGGAATAGCAACTAAAGTCACTACTTCACAATCGACGGTTGGGTGGAACAGTTGTAAGTCTAGGACGACTCTCATAACCAAGTACTCCACAAAGTGATGTCACCCCAAGGACTTATCACTTACATAGAATCATGTGATGATCTCATATCCCACTAAACAAGCAAGAGGGGGGGGGTTATCACACTTATTTATCCAAATTGACCTCGTGCTTGTCGCATGTAACTTAGATGCGCTTTCCTAACAAGTGTTCTTTTCTACTAATGGATTTTAGACACTCAATAATCAATGCTAATTTCAAAAGTATTGTGGCTGAGGAGTGTTAAATTTCCAATCCTAATCCATGGCCCTAGCCTAACATTGTTGATGATATGAAAATCAAATCTTGGTTAGTTTTAGATTAAATGCCAATTTTAAAGGTACTTTGTTAGTTTCAGGAATGGAAATGAAACTAGTGGTGTGTAGACTCGAAATGTAGAATCAATCAATGCAAAAATGCTCACTACTCTTTCCTTGAATTCAATGAACTCTCTAAACTAGTGAATAGTTAGAGGTTCTTTGTAGGTATTTCAAACATGTAAGTTGCAAAATAGAATTATTTCTACAAATTTGATAAAGAAATTTTCAAAAGAAGTGACATTTTATCGTCATAAGTTACTTAACTTCTTCTTTTCAATGTGCTTTGTAAAATGCATAAAATTATTTCCAAATGTTTGAATGAGTTTCCAAATCAATTGAAGTTCTTCATTGTCTTGAAAGGTGATGCAAAATTTTGGTAGATTGCAAGAAGTTTTGGAACAATTCTTCTCTGAATTATGGTTAATTGTTAATTTTGAAAATCTTTTTAAACCAAATAATTACCTCAACTAAAATGAATCCAACCCTTTACACGAGGGATATGTGTTTCTTGTTTGCGGGATCACCCGAAAGTGCAAGCAAAGAGGATACATAGATACCTTTGACGTGTTAGGATATTCCTATACTCCATCCTAGTCCTACCAGCCTATCAGTTATTTTCATTATCGGTCTTGCATGCATCCGCATGCTGCCCAGTCATCAGGTTGACACCTCCAGCACCTAGTCCCTAGTCTTCCAGCACTTGGGAGCTTATTTCCACCCATATTGAGCCCTCCTAGTTAGTGATGCGCCCACTTCTCACCCACCACTTGAGAAGGGCGCCTTTTCTCACCTACCACTCCTGTTGTACTTCAGTTAGTGAGTTATCATAAGTTCTTTCCTTGATTTAAGGCTAGACTGACTCTCAACTGACTATATCACTCCGATAGACCTCTGTTGAGACTTGACTGCCCCTTCTGACTCCACATAGATCCTCATGTGCCCTCCACTGAGCCTCCTTCATTCAGTTAGTGCCTCCATGTTCCAGTTACACCTACCACACTCAGTTAGACTCAATTTGACTGATGGTTGGCAGTTACTTGTGCATTGATGACTCCACCGATGATGAGATAGACTTCTAGTTGTGCTTGATGACACTCCATTGATTTTGGATCTATCCATGCAGGCTAATTCAAGTCACACCTAGTGTATTTGAATCCTGAGCATTGTATATTTACTCTTTTACTATTCAGATTAATGTAACATGTGTAATTATTCTGCCTCTATCTGAGCTCCTTTGGATCTATGTTATACTGCTCTATTCTTCTTCTATTATTCCTAAATTCTTTCATTGTGAGGTTTACATCATCTCTTTGGATCTACTGTGAGCATTTTCACATGGTATCAGATCCATTTGAGAGTATATTCTACCTCCATTCTTGAGAGTTTTTTGCAGGTATTTCGAAGTTCCAGCAGTTGCAGTAGCAGCATCAGTAGTTTCACTTTTGCACTCGTTCCAATAGTCAAGATGAGCAATTCGAATGCTCCTTCCTCTCCTACAATCCTCACGCCCTTCAATTATTTTGAATGGAAGGGTGATGAAATTACACTTGTGTACTAGACAGCTAAATAGAATGGTATTTAAAAAAGATGTCATACCACATATAGCTGTAGAGAGAATCAAGCATCTAAATAAAATGGATGAAGCTTTTGGATTCATATGCCTTCATATGTCTAAAGATCTACTATTTCATGTTGAAGGAGTGAAGTCTCCAAATGAGTTATGGACAAAATTGGAGAGTCTCTTTGGAAAACAAGATGGGCTAAGAGGCCACATTCTTGAAAATGAATTGGTTTCCCTACAACCTAGCAATTTCAAAAGCATTCAAGAATTTTTCTCAAAATTTCAGAAATTGGTTGTACAATGCAAGCATTGTGGCATCACTAAAAGTGATGAGAAATTGGTGCTCTCCATTTTGAGCAAACTTGGATCTCAATTTTCTGTCTTTGTATCTACCTTCCATTCTGGGAGAATTTCAATCCCCGGATGGAAGTTTCCCACCTTAATAGCATTTACTGAAGCTCTCATTCAAGACGAGGACAAATTGATTCAAATGGGTGTCATCAAGACCTCCAAAGATCTATCTCTTCTAGCTAGAATGTGAAAGGGAGAAAAAAAGACAAGGATAAGAAGTCATCTAAATCCAAGCTGAACGATAAGTCAAGTCCATTAAAAGGAGTCTCCAGCTCCAAGAAGGACAATACTAAGAGATCTAAATGTCCCTACTACAAGAGAGGACACCATCTTGAGAAAGCTTGCATGCACAAGAAAATAGACCTACTAACCAAGCTTCTTGAACATAAAAAAATTTCTATTCCAAAAGATGCAAAGATGTCTAATTTTGGAAGTGGATCTGATGGTCATGAGGATTGCCATGCATTGATGGCTGGTTTTTCACAATCAAAGGCCCTCCTCATAGATTCTGGAGTCTCCAACCACATGATTTCCTTTGAAGAATCATTTTCCTCTTTAGATCTCAAAGATGGGCCTACCATTCACATGGGAGACAACTCTCAAATCTCTTCCAAAGGATTGGGTACAGTACATATGGAGCATGGCAAGTTCAAGAATGTTCTATTCGTTCCCTCCTTGACAACAAAATTGTTGTCTATATATTAGATGACTCACACCAGATCACCTAAGAAGGTGAATTTTGATTCCGACACAGTTGAGATTACAAAGATCTCTACCGGGAAGACTATAGCGAAAGGGTTTGCAAATCATGCCTCCAAGGAATATGAGTTCTCTCATTTTCTGCCCTTCTCTCCTCCTACTCCTTTGGAATCTTATGAAGATTCAAGTGACTCTTCTTCTAGTGAAGATGAAGATGAAGATGAATATCTTGATGTTGAGATAAAAGTTCAAGGACATTCAGATTCAGATCCAGAACCAATGCATGTTCTCAATCCAGAGCCAAGGCCATTATGGGCTCACACACTCCTTGCAGCTACTAAGAACACAGTTGAAGATTTGTTTGATCACAGAACTACAAGACTTCGACATCATGCCAACCTTGCATTATTCCATCTACCTCTCCATGAGAGATACAACATGATGATGGGGTTCTCTCTTCCATCCCTTGGGAAGACTCATCATGATCAATTTGTTCTAGTTGCAGAAAGTATTCCTAAAAGACTTGCTTCATCCAATACATCTTCTACACAGTGGGAGGCACATCAGAAGATCAGATCCAGATCTCACACCTGCTTTGGCATCCTACAGAGGATCAACTTGTCAAGTTTTTTGCAAAAGATTTCATTGATGAAAACTTCTTTCTTTTTTGCTTAGCATGATGGTTCTTTGAGTTATTTACTGTTCTTTTGAAGGGGGGTATTTTTCCCATGAGGTTTTCCCCATTTCCTCGGTTTATGGATAGTTATTATTTTATCATTTATTTGATTGTATGGGTGACATTTGGTCTTAGTTACCAGGGCCCAGGATGGATTAAGGGGGGGTGTTAGGATATTCCTATACTCCATTCTAGTCCTACCATCATGTCAGTTATTTTCATTATCAGTCTTGCATGCATTTCTGCATGCAGCATGCATTTTACATGCATTGCATGCATCCGCATGCTTCCCAGTCATCAGGTTGACACCTCTAGCACCTAGTCCCTAGTCTTCCAGCACTCAGGAGCTTATTTCCACTCAGATTGAGCCCTCCTAGCCAGTGATGCACCCACTCCTCACCCACCACTTGAGAAGGGCGCCTTTTCTCACCTACCACTCCTGTTGTACTTCAGTTAGTGAGTTATCATCAGTTCTTTCCTTGATTTAAGGATAGACTGACTCTCAACTGACTGTATCACTCCAATGGACCTTCGATGAGACTTGATTGCCCCTTCTCACTCCAGATAGCTCCTCATGCTCCCTCCACTAAGCCTCCTTCATTCAGTTAGTGCCTCCATGTGCCAGTTACACCTACCACACTCAGTTAGACTCAGTTTGACTGATGGTTGACAATTACTTGTGCATTGATGACTCCACCGATGATGAGATAGACTTCTAGTTGTGCTTGATGACACTTCACTGATTTTGGATCTATCCATGCAAGCTAATTCGAATCACACCTAGTGTATTCGAATCCTGAGCATTGTATATTTACTGTTTTACTATTCAGATTAATGTAACATGTGTAATTATTCTTCCTCTATCTGAGCTCCTTTGGATCTATGTTCTACTGCTCTATTCTTCTTCTATTTTTCGTAAATTCTTTCATTGTGAGGTTTACATCATCTCTTTGGATCTACTGTGAGCATTTTCACATGAAGTACTATGAATTAAGCATTTATAAGTGACATCTAATTTCTCATTCGTAGGGTCGCCCGAAGATGCAAGCAAAGAGGATACTCATAGCTCAAGAATTGTACTAAAAAATTAAATCTAGTATGTTACAACTTGAGATCCACTTTCTCATTCGCAAGATTTCCCAGAATCCCAAGTGAAGAGGATAATAGTGGCTCAAAAATAAATTGCTTGAAAAATCAAATCTAAACTATTACAAATGAGATTCGCTTTCTCGTTCACAAGATCGCTCGAAAGCCCAAGTGAAGAGGATAATAGTGGCTCGAATACAACATATCACAAGAAAATTGAATATTAAAGCTACTACTCTTTATAATTGTGAATGAGGAAAATCAAATTTTGTATATCCAAAACAAAAATTTACTAATTAAAGTTATTCCTTTGGTTTTGGAGGGAAATTGTTTCAATGTATAATGTTTAATTTTTGGAATATTTTATGCAATTTTCTTTATGGAATATTTTCAAATTATTTTTTAATTTATTCTTGGCTATGATTTTTTGTTTTGTTTTGGTTATAAAGCATGTGGAATTAAAAATTCAAAGGTGTAAAGGTTCATGAAACAGTATTTGATGTTTTTCCAATTTTTTACCATTTGCAAACTAGTGATTCAACCCAAAATTTTAAGAGATCAATCAAAATTCCATCAATTAAGTGTGAAATCAAGGATATAAGTGCTAAATATTGCCTAAAGCATTCATTTCCAAGTCAAATTATGAGAAACTTTTGAATCTAGAAGCTCAAAAATATCAAATTACGCCATTTTCAAGGGTTTTGGAGGGAATTCCAAATTTAAAATTTTCAAATTAAATGCTTCCAAATATTTCCAAATATTCTTTGAATTGATCCTAAAATGTGTCTACTGTCATCTTTAGTTCTACAAACTTCAAAATTTTTCTAATAATGTCCCTATAATAGTGAATTCTAATTACTAGTTTTTTGACAATTTCTTGCAATTTTGAACGAAAATATTTAAAATCTTCAATTTGTTTAAAAATATTAGTCAATTAAGGTTAAAGTAAGGTCTAATGGATAAGTTTAGGGATTCCCAAGTAAATTATAGAAGAAAATATCAGAAGAAATGATGAATTTGGGACCAATTTAGGCCCGAAATTCAAGATCCAGGGGAACGTGCACCTTTCCAGTGGATCACCTGTGTGTATGAGGCATATGTGCATCTATATTCACTATGACCTATGTGTAACATGAATCTGTGCTAAATATGACCAGCGTGTAATCAATAAAGCAAAGATATGTTGCTAAATCCTGTGAATTTTGAATTTTTTTTGAGTTGTTTAGGGTAAATACAGGTTCTAACCATACTCAAGATTATTTCTAAACATTCTTAGATGGACTTATGATAGATTTCAGTAAGTTTTATGAAGATATTTAAGCTTAGAACACCAATTTTGAGAAAATTTTCAAATGAAAACCCAAGTTGAGTCACCAATCCGTTAATGGATTTTAGTGTATGGACTTGTCTACTCTTTTATCTATCCTTACTTTGAATTGGTGATATTCAATTGAAATAAATACATGCAATAATCAATCATTCCTTTGATATTTCTAAGTAATTTTCAATAAAAGAGAAGGGAGGAAGAGAGTAGAATACCTCTTGAATCTATACACTTGTAGAAGATCCCCGTGCTTCAGCATACATGGCCTTTAGGCCTCCATTTGGAGAAAATTGGTAGGTTCTTATCTCTAGCTCTATCTCTAAGAACTTGAAAAACTTTGTAACACTTGAAATCTATCTACCAAACTTGAATTCAAAACTAGATTTAAAACATAAATTTAAACTCAGATTTGGGGAGGGAATTGAATTGCATCATATTGAATTGAGGAAAAAAGAAATACTTACAAACTTGGTTTGGAGGTGAATCCCTTCTCCTTTTCTTTGAGCCATCCTTCTCCATCCATTTCTTTGATCATCCAAGTGCTTTGTGTTGAAGATAAGATTTCCAACCTTTAAATCTTCAAACACGCCTTTACTCTCACTTTATGTATTTTACTTTGCCCTAAATTCCTTTATTTTATAGCATTGGGATTTGGGAACTCAGGGATCAAAATTCAATGTGGGATAATAAATCTTCCCAAATTTTGTTTTTTCCATCAAAAACCCACTTTTCCATAGTTTTCCAGTGTTTGAGTTTGTCTTTCCAGAATTTTTAGGGTAATTAATACATGTGTCATGTAGTCTTTCCACTCCAGGAGTTGTAGAAATTGGGTTTTGGCCCTTTAAGTGGTTCTACACTTGGTCTATTTAGAGAAAACTTTGTCTTCACAAACTTATTCCTTTGCGGAAGTAGTGGTTAGATGAGATATTAAAGCTCTCAATTGTTCCAGAATTCTAGTCTTCATGTTGCGGGCGAATGGTAAAATGTGCTTCTAACCTTCACTTGTGAAGGTTGTTAATTTGATTGTTAACAACGGATTTTATAAAAAACTTATGCTCAGATTCAAGCTATGAACTGCTCAGTAAAATGTACATCATAGTCTATACATTGATCAATAATTGAAAGAAAAACCATAGGTCTAAAGCTAAATACATTGTTCACAAAAACCTCTTTCAGATTCCTAAAATGATGGGTCATTTTTTTGTAAAGAATCTACCAATATGACAGTTTTTCAAACAACTTATGCTTAGAATCAAGCTATGAACATCTTAGTAAAATGCACGCCATAGTCTATACATTGATTAATAATTGAAAGTAAAACCACAGGTCTGAAGTTATATACATTTTTCACAAAAAAATGTTTCAAATTTCTAAAATGGTGAGTCATTTTCTCACAATGAATATGCTAAGATGGAGGTTTCTCAAACAAATTATAACACCTATTTCATTAAACTTGGATTTATTCTAGTTCAAGTCCCTTTGAAGATAGGTCAAAAACAGTCTTTCTAAACCCCAAAATCAAGGTTTCAAAAGTGCAAAATCTCGTTCTAAAATTTTTAATCTCCTGCTTGGTTTGCTTCTGTCACCTATTTTAGAATTCATTTGTTATAACTTTGATGCCCTATTTTTAAATGTGAAACATGCCACAACATGGTTTTTCAAAGTTATACATTTAGTTAACTTCAACTAATGCAATTGGATAAGTGTTCCATCATTTCAGCAAGTCTATGAAGATCTTATATTTCATCGAGAAGGAATAGGCATTCATGTGAATGAAAACATAACCATCTCTCAGGTGTGTAGTATCAATGGTTAGAATTCGGTTGTAGATGCGTCCAAATTTGCTATGTTTTGTGGTGGTCATGTCTTATAAATATAGCTTTTATGATTATGTTGCAACTCATGCCTTAATAACTCTAACTTATAATGCAATTTAGTTTTTAATATGAATTAGTGATAAAACTTATAGAAAGGAAGAAATAAATTAATAATATTAATGTCTAGAGAGGATGGAATGACCAATAATGGAACTTGCACATTTTTAATGTATCTGAAGGGCATGTTGAAGGTGTCTTTTTGCTAATTGTAAAAGAAAACAGTGAAAATGTAATCGGAAAAACATTATTGAAATCACACTCTGACATACCACTGCATGATAGAAGGATATGTGAAAGGAAAAATAGTTGCAACCCATTCCTATTCATTAAATACCTTAAAGTTTCTTAGTATGTGCCCAAAGGTCATCTTGGAGAAGCGATAGGCAGGGGGCAACCTACACAATCGTTAGAGGAAGACAAGTAATTATTGAAAATGAAGATGCATCTTTCTCATCACCCGAGTTTGATCTCTTATTTGGTATAAAGAAGCAAGTAATTTGTTGTAATGTCCCCATTCAAATAAATCTCAAAATAGAAAATTCCACCAATCTACTAGTTTCCTAGGTTGGGGTGGAAACATTGGGATTTTTAATAAGGGAGCTAATAAAACCCAAATGGACATTAGATTGGCATAAATATATTAAAAGGGTTACATAAATATTTATGATAGGAAAATAAGGTGGCACTTGGTCATGGAGACACATTGGTAGTGTGGGACCCACACAAATCTAGATTCCTCATGCCACATGGCATCCTATTCTCACCCATTCAAATTCAAGGTGGAGTATAATGTTCTTGTGGAGTTGGAAGGTCAATATATTTGGCATGACTCAATGAAGGTCGATTGGACTGGAAGAGTAACTCCTATGGAAGAGGAAGAGGCATTTGAGAGAAATTGATACACTTGGGCTAGATTCCCTAGCTTCTATGACAACAATGATGAAGATGCTATGACACCTATGACAAAAACCAGACCTGAATGCTGAAATCTGAAATATATGACATGCCAAGAAGGCTCACTAGAGAGTTAGGGAAGAAAAAGAGACACCCATTCGAAATGAGGGAAGATGGAGACTAGGAATTGTTGGGCAAGTGGCACACATTGGAATCTCTTCCCAACTTGATTTGGCATGAGTATTTTGGAAGGAATTCAAACCTTGGAGGAATTGAGAATTTTATAAAATAAAATAACAAAGAAGGAGAGTATATTTTGATCTTACCTTGTCCATGCTTGTGGAGTGTTTACTCTACTTTCCTTAGTACCAATTTCAAGAGTGAAAGATTCCCATCCTAATTGGAAATTGGAGAGGCCATTTAGAAATTTCATTTGGAGATACAATGGAGTCATTTGTTTCATTTTGAAGCTATAGGGTAGCTCGTGATCACATCTCCTTCAGCTTGCTTCTACAACTATTCTTCCATTTCTTGTCATATTCTTGCTTCTTGAGGAGGGGCACACTTGGTGAGGTGATGATCTCTTTGGGATAGCTCTTGAGGCCACATATTTTTGTAATATGATATATATACTCTATATTTACTGCTCAGAATACTTTCATATTGAAAATCCAATATATTTTATGTACAAATGCTAAACTATGATTAAATGGTGCCATTTCCCCAATACCTTGTTATAAGCACTTGAAATGGTATCAAATTCGAATGGTTCAGTCAAAATATTATATATTATTGCTGTATGGAGTTCCATTAATATGCTGAAGAAGTTTCATATTAATTATACAAACATTTGGAGCAATATTCTCAAGTTTCATAACCATTTGTGAAGATTTACTATCGTTTCCCCCTATGTTGAAGCTAGTATACAAACATCTGATTTATGGAAGTTGAATAAGTCTTTAGGAGCTGATTGATGATTTAATTGGGAGCCTATTGAATTCCTTTAAAAATTCCATATCTATGTGCTGAAATTTGGGAAGTTTGTACAACATTTGGAAATCCATCTTTGACCACTACCCGTGGGGGATTTAAACCTCGATTTGACTAGTAAATTGCCCTATCTTTCCCTGATTTTAATTGAATGTTGTAGAAGTATTTTGAGAGTTTCAAAGCATCCATAAGACTCATTTTTATGTATTAATACCTTCCAAATACATTCATATCCAATTCGGAATCATTTGGAGCCATTTGGATGTATTTGAGTCATTACTAGTCTAAGGGTCGAATTGGCCCAAAAGTGCAATTTTTCCAATTTTTCCAAATTTATTAAAAATGGACACTACAAGTGGTATCAAAGCATGGTCCTTGAACCTGATGTAGATGACCATTTATGAGGACAATAAGACAAAGAAATCATCCCCCACCCTTAGAAACTGAAACTGAAAGTACTTTTGGTGAAAGGGAAGAAGTAGGAGAAGGAGTGCATTCTTTGGTAACCATGAGTAGGGATGAGAAAGGAACCTTAGAGGAGAATGAGGATTTTAGGAAATTCCTGAAACCATTCTTTGAATAAATTAAAAAAAAACTAATGCAAGGGTTCGAATTGTTGGGTAGTCAATTTGGAAGCAAATTGGCAATATGAGGGAGCAGTGGTTCTCCTTTCGCGGAAAAGAAGGCAATGGATGAAAGAACTTATGTAACAGAGGAGGAACCTCATGTAATGGTGGAACATGAGGTACATGTTGATATGCATGTGCTTGAAGATGCTACACTCAAACAAGAAGAAATACAAGCACTTGTCTTTGTTCAGAGGGTTTATGAGTTGCCTCATGGAGAGAGTTGCAAAGCCTTGGAGGAGGCACATGATCTCACAATAGTTGGACCAGCCAATTATGGAGAATATTTCTATGGGTAAGAGTTTCAAATATTTAAGGTTGGTTCATAATTCCCCTCCCCATACTTCTTTTTCAATCACATCAATTAGGGATTAAAATTGGGTGAAAGGTTTTTTTCTAATGGTGCCACATGAGTATGAAACTCCTATCTCTCCTTTTGATGATGACATGAATATATCACCTTATTATTTACATTGGAAGCAACATCCTTTGTTATTTATCGATGATACACATATCCATGGATGCATAAATGGTACTTATGTGAGCCCCTTGAAGGATCATTGTTTCTTTTCTCCCTACATGGTTCAGATTTTAGTGAAGATTCTTCATTCACTTATTGGATGAAAGAATACATGGCTGATTATTTTGATGCATCTTACATCCTTTTGGATCAGCATTATAGGACATGGGATCCTCACCTATGTCATTGGAGCATATTTGATTGGTCAGTTGATGCTTGTAGGCACTTGGAAAATGGTGGTCTACTTACTTGGAGGTACACGCACTTTCATGATTCTTTGATGAGGAACCTCCTTAATGTACATTTTTATTATGTTGCTATGTACTTTGATGATCTATATTTTGTACTTATGATGATTGGAAGAATTCATACAAGGAAATGGGATCCGGGAATTCTCTTGCTTGATGGTATGGGTTTGAGAGCACTCCTAATTGTTGGAGTGCAATACAAGTAATGGAACCCTAGAATAATTTTTAGTCTCATTGGTTTCAAAAAAAAAATTGGGAAAGAAATTTTTGGAAGCAAAGTTTTGGAAAGGAAGCAAGTTATTCAACATCCATGTTCTAAATTGCTTGAGGACAAGCAATCTTGGGTTGGGAGGACTGTAATGTCCCCATTCAAATAAATCTCAAAAGAGAAAATTCCACCAATCTACTATTTTACTATGTTGGGGTGGAAACATTGGGATTTTGAATAAGGGAGCTAATAAAAACCAAATGGACATTAGATTGACATAAATATATTAAAAGGGGTTAAATAAATATTTATGATAAGAAAATAAGGTGGCACCTGGTCATGGAGACACATTGGTGGTGTGGGACCCACACAAAGCTAGATTCCTCATGCCATATGGCATCCTATTCTCACCCATTCTAATACAAGGTGGAGTATAATGTTCTTGTAGAGTTGGAAGGTCAATATACTTGTCATGACTTAATGAAGGTCGAATTGGAGTGGAAGAGTAACTCCCATGGAAGAGGAAGAGGCATTTGAGAGAAATCGAAACACTTGGGCTAGATTCCCTAACTTCTATGACAACAATTATGAATATGCTATGACACCTATAACACAAATCAGAATTGAATGTTGAAATCTGACATATATGACATGTCAGGGAAACAAATATCCTCCAAGAATGCACACAAGGGATTTAGGGAATCCAAAGAGACACCCATTCAAAATGAGGGAAGACGGAGACTAGGAATTGTTGGACAAGTGGCACACATTGGAATCTCTTCCCAACTTGAGCTAGCATGAGTCTTTTGGAAGGAATTCGAACCATGGAGGACTTGAGAAGTTTATAAAAGACAAGAACAAAGAAGGAGAGTATCTTTTGATCACTTCTCATTTTGCATATTGGAGAGCTTAGCTTGTCCGTGCTTGTGGAGTGTTTACTATACTTTCCTTAGTACTAATTTCTGTTAGGATATTCCTCTACTCCATCCTAGTCCTACCAGCATTTTCATTATTTGCATTTTTAGTCTTGCATGCATTTCTGCATGCATCCCTATCATCAGTCCCAACACCTAGCCTCAGTTAGCTAGCCCCCAGGAGCTTCTCTCAGATCAGTTTTAGCCCTCCTAGAGCTTAGTGCGCCCTTCCTCCTTGATTTAAGGAATCCACTCGTCCTCTCTCACCTACCACTCAGTTGCACTTCAGTTATCTTTAGTTATTTCCTTGATTTAAGGACAGACTGACTCTCAACTGACTGTATCACTCCGATGGACCTCCAGTGAGACTAGATTTCCCATTCTAACTCCAGTTAGCTCCTCAAGCGCTCTCCACTGATCCTCCTTCATTCAGTTAGTTCCAGTTACACCTACCACACTCAGTTAGACTCAGTCTGACCGATGGTTGACAGTTACTTGAGAATTGATGACTCCAATGATGATGATGAATACTTCTAAGTGTGCTCCGATGACACTCCAGTGATCTTTTGATCACTCCATGAAGGCTAATTCAAATTGCCACCTTGGCATTCGAATCCTCATGCATTTTATTATTTATTTGTCCATTTGTGATTAATGAATTAGTGTGTGTGAAGTTATTTTGTTTCTATCCGAGTTCTACTGTATTATTTTTTTGCTTATTTTACTACATTGACCACTCTTAATCTTATTCCTAAATTCTTTCATTGTAAGGTATACATCAGCTCTTAGATCTGCTGTGAGGATTTTCACAATTTTGAGGGTGGAATATTTCCATCATAATTGGAAGTTGGAGAGGCCATTAAGACCTTTCATTTTGAGCTACAATGGATTCAATTGTTGCAGGTTGAAGCTACAGGGAATCTTGTGATCACATCTCCTTCAACTTGCTTCTACAACTATTCTTCCATTTCTTGCCATATTATTGCTCCTTGAGGAGGGGCACACTTGGCGAGGTGATGATCTATTTGGGATAGTTCTTAAGGCCCCATATTTTTGTAATATGATATATATAATCTGTATTTACTGCTTAGAATACTTTCACATTGAAACTCCAAGATGTTTTATGTATAAATGCTAAACTATGATTAAATGGTGCCATTTCCCCAATACCTTGTTATAAGCACTTGAAGTGGTATCAAATTCAAATGGTTCAGTAAAAATATTATATATTATTGTTGTATAGAGTGCCATTAATATGATTAAGAAGTTTAATATTCATTATACAAGAATTTGGAGCAATATTCTCAAGTTTCATAACCATGTGTGAAGATTTACTATCATTTCCCCTATGCTGAAGCTAGTATACAAACATCTGATTTATGGAAGTTGCAGAAGTCTTTAGGAACTGATTGATGATGTATGTGGGATCCCATTGAATTCCTTTAACAATTCCATATATCTTTTCTTAAATTTGGTAAGGTCGTACAACATTTGGAAATCCATCTTTGACCACTACCCTTGGGGGATTTGAACCTCGATTTGACTAGTAAATTGCCCTATCTTTCCTTGATTGTAATTGAATGCCGCAAAAGTATTTTGAGATTTTCCAAGAATCCATAAGTCTCATTTTTATGTATTAATACCTTCCAAACAAATTTAGATCCAATTCGGAAGCATTTGGAAGTATTTGAGTCATTACTAGTCTAAGGGTCGAATTGGCCCAAAAGTGCAATTTTTCTAATTTTATTAAAAAGGGACACTACAAGTGGTATCAGAGAATGGTCCTTGCACCTTATTTGGATGAACATTTATGAGGAAAAGAATCCAAATAAATCATCCCTCACCCTTAGAAACTGAAACTGAAAGTACTTTTGGTGAAAGGGAAGAAGTAGGAGAAGGAGTGCATTCTTTGGTAACCATGAGTAAGGATGAGATAGGAAACTTAGAGGAGAATGAGGATTTTAGGAAATTCCTAAAACCATTCTTTGAATACATGAGAAAATAGCTAATGTAAGGGTTTGAATTGTTGGCTAGTCAATTTGGAAGCAAATTGGCAAAAGGAGGGAGCAGTGGTTCTCCTTTCGAGGAAAAGAAGGCAATGGATGAAATAATTTATGTCACAGAGGAGGAACCTCATGTAATGGTGGAACATGAGGTACATATTGATATGCACGTGCTTGAATATGCTACACTCAAACAAGAAGAAGGACCAGCACTTGTCTTTGTTCAGATGGATTATGAGTTTCCTCATGGAGAGAGTTGCAAAGCCTTGGAGGAGGCACAAGATCTCACAATAGTTGGACCAGCATATTATGGAGAATATGAATTAAAGATTTCGATGGGTAAGAGTTTCAAATATTTAAGTTTGGTTCATAATTCTCCACCCCCTACTTCTTTTTCAACCCCATTAATTGCGGATGAAAATTGGGTGAAAGGTTTTTTCTAATGGTGCCACATTAGGAGTATGAAACTCCTATTTATCCTTTTGATGATGACATGAATATAACACCTTATTATTTACATTGGCAAAAACATCCTTCGTTATTCTTGATTACACATATCCATGGATGCATAAATGGTACTTATGTGAGCCCCTTGAAGGCTCATTATTCTATCTGCTCCCTACATGGTTCAAATTTTAGTGGAGATTCTTCATTCACTTCTTGGATGAAAGAATACATGGATGATTATTTTGATGCATATTACATCCTTTTGGAGCAACATTATAGGACATGGGATCCTCACCTATGTCATTGAAGTAGATTTGATTGGTCACTTGATGCTTGTATGCACTTGGAAAATGGTGGTCTACTTGGAGGTACAAGCACTTTCATGATTCTTTGATGAGGCACCTCCTTGATGTACATTTTTATTATGTTGCTATGTACTTTGATGATCTATATTTTGTACTTATGATGATTGGAAGAATACATACAAGGAAATGGGATCCAAGAATTCTCTTTCCTGGTGGTTTGGGTTGGAGATCACTCCTAATTGTTGGAGTGCAATACAAGCAATGGGACCCTGGAATAATTTTTAGTCTCATTGGTTTCAAAAAAAAATTGGGAAAGAAAGTTTTGGGAGAATTTTTTTGGAAAGGAAGCAGGTTATTCAACATTCATGTTCGAAATTTCTTGAGGACAAGCAATCTTGGGTGGGGAGGACTGTAATTTCCCCATTCAAATAAATCTCAAAAGAGAAAATTCCACCAATCTACTAGTTTCCTAGGTTGGGGTGAAAACATTGGGATTTTGAATAAGGGATATAATAAAACTGAAATGGACATTATATTGACATAAATATATTAAAAGGGGTTAAATAAATATTTATGATAGGAAAATAAGGTGGCACTTGGTCATGGAGACACATTGGTGGTGTGGGACCCACACAAATCTAGATTCCTCATGCCATATGGCATCCTATTCTCACCCATTCAAATCCAAGGTGGAGTCTAATGTTCTTGTGGAGTTGGAAGGTCAATATACTTGGAATGAATCAATGAAGGTTGAATTGGAGTGGAAGACTAACTCCCATTGGAGATGAAGAGTCATTTGAGAGAAACTGAGACACTTGGGCTAGATTCCCTAGCTTCTATGACAACAATGATGAAGATGCTATGACACCTATGACACAAATCATACCTGGATGCTGAAATATGACATATATGACATGTCAAGGATAAAAATAGCCTCCAAGAAGGTGCTCAAGGGAGTTAGGGCAGCCAAAGAGACACCCATTCAAAATGAGGGAAGATGGAGAGTAGGAATTGTTGGACAAGTGGCACACATTGGAATCTCTTCCCAACTTGAGTTGGCATGAGTATTTTGGAAGGAATTCGACCCATGGAGGACTTGATAAGTTTATAAAATACAAGAACAAAGAAGGAGAGTGTCTTTTGATCATTTCTCATTTTGCATATTGGAGAGCTTAGCTTGTCCATACTTATGGAGTGTTTACTCTACTTGTCTTAGTACCAATTTCGAGGGTGAAAGATTCCTATCCTAATTGTAAATTGGAGAGGCCATTCAGACCTTTCATTTGGAGCTACAATGGATTCATTTGTTTTAGGTTGAACCTACAGGGCAGATCGTGATCACATCTCCTTCATCTTGATTCTACAATTATTCTTCCATTTCTTATCATATTCTTGCTCCTTGAGGATGGGCGCACTTGGTGAGGTGATTGATGATCTCTTTGGGAGAGTTCTTGAGGCCCCATATTTTTGTAATATGATATATATACTCGGTATTTACTGCTCAACATACTGTAAGATTGAAACTCCAAGATATTTTATGTACAAACGCTAAACTATGATTAAATGGTAACATTTCCCCAATACCTTGTTATAAGCACTTGAAGTGGTATCAAATTCGAATGGTTCAGTCAAAATTTGATATATTATTGTTGTATGGAGTGCCATTAATATGCTGAAGAAGTTTCATATTCATTTGTAGTGTTCCTTTTTAAGAATTTGCGCAAACTAGGAAAAATTGCAATTTTTAACCAATTCAACCCTTAGACTAGTATTAACCCAACTGCTTCCGAATGGATCCAAATGCTTCCAAATGGGGTCTGAATGAGTTTGGAAGGTATTCAAAAATATAATTGAGGATGATGGATGATTAACAACCCTTAAAACACTTCTTCAACATTCATTTACAATCTGGACAAAGTAGGGAAATGTACTAGTCAAAATGAGCTTCAATCCCCCAAGGGTAGTGGTCCAAGATGGCTCTCCAAATGATGTTAAACCTTACCAAATTTCAGAATAGAGGTATGGTACTAATAAATGACTTTAATTATCTCCCCAATTTATCATCAATTAGTTCTTATGACCTTCTTCAACTCCCTCAAATCATATGTTTATATGCAAGTCTTCACATAGGGGGGAAAGCTAGTAATTTTCACAATATGTTACGAAATTTGAAATTTAGGTGCCAAGGACTTGTGAAATTCTAATGAAACTTCTTCATAAAATTAATGACACTCCATACATAAAAAAAATTCATATATAATGACTGATACAACTCGAAATAATTGTTCTTCAAGCTCCAACAAAAAGACATAGAGAAAATGGCATCATTTATGCAATGTTTGATATTTTTACATAGTTTCACTTGGTATTTCGACCTGAGAGTATTATGAGAGGTAAATGCAGAGTATATAGATGATAATACAAATAAATTAAGATTCATGGACTCTCACAAAGAGATCAACATCTCACCAATGGCACAGTTCCTCCAGGTCCCAAATATGCAAGAAAATGTGAAAGAGATGCAAGAACGAGTTGTAGATGAATGAACCATGAGATGACCTATAGCTTCAAACTGTAACTAAAGACTCCATTTTAGCTCCAAATTAAAGTTCTGAATGGCCTCTCCAATTTCCAATTAGGATGGGAATCTTTCACCCTCGAAATTGATGCTAAGGCAAGTAGACTAGCTCTCTACTAGCTCTTCTCTCCAAATGCAAAATGAAAAATGTAAAATGATCAAAAGATGGTATTATTCTTTGTTCCTGACTTTTATAAACTTCCTAAGGCTTCTTCAATTCGAATTCCATACATTTTCTTCATGCCAACTTAGTTTGGGAAGATATTCCCGAGTATGCCACTTGTCCTTCAAATTCTAGCATCCTTCTTCACCAAATTTGAATTGGTGTCTCTTTGGATTCCCTAACTCACTTGGGTGCCTTCTTGGAGGCTATTTTTAGCCATGACATGTCATGTATGTCAGATGTCATCCATTAGGTCTGATTTTTCAAAAATGTCATAGGCATCTTCATCATTGGTGTCATAGAAGCTAGGGAATCTAGCCCAAGTGTCCCACTAGCTCCAAAATGCATCTTCCTCTCCCATGGGAGTTACTCTTCCTCTATATTTATACCTCATTGAGTCATTCCAAGTAATATCCCCTTCAAAATACCCCAAGAATAGTGGAATCCACCTTGGATTTGAATGGGTAAGAGTGGAATGCCATGTGGCATGAGGAATCTAGCTTTTTTGGGGTTCCCACACCACCAATGTGTCTCCATGACCAAGTGCCACCTTATTTTCTCACCATAAATATTTATTTTTCCCCTCTTAATATATTTATGCCCAAACCAAAGTCCATTTGGGTTTATTAGTCTCCTTATTCCAATTTTAATGTCTCCACCCCAAGCTAGGAAACTAGTAGGTTGGTGGAATTTTCCCTACTTGATATTTATTTGAATGGGGACATTACAGTCCTCCCCACCCAAGATTGCTTTCCATCAAGAAATCTCAATTTAGTATGCTGCAAAATTCTTCCCCCTCTATCAGGTGGCCTTCCATGAGTAATGTCTCCCAAAACCTTTTCGTTCTTGTGTTTCATACTGTGGGAGGACACTACCTTATTAGGATAGGTGTGCATTCCTCTCAATACCTATTGTTTTACCTATGAATTTTTGAATCTCATTTCAGGGATTTGATAATTCACTGTATTTTCCCCTATATAGTACAACCATTTCATTCCCAATACCACATTAGTATCAGCAACATCAACCACATAAAATCTATAAAAAATGTGTAATTACCTATGCTGAGTTGTATCTTTGGAATCCATGTTTTTCACTCCATAGTATGGTGACCTGGAATGATGACTATGAAGCCCTCGAATGGTTTAGTAGGTAGCTTTCTCCTCTCCACCATGGATGCATCAATGAAGTTATGTGTGGCTCCTCCATCTACCAATACCGAAACCCTTTGTCCTTGTACAGCTCCTTGGCATCGAATAGTGTGGAAACGAGGCACTCCTGAAAGAACTACTAGTCTCCCTTTGTCAGGTAACGGATTATATTCTTATTTTTTCTCTTCTTATTCTGTTGTGTCATATCCCTCTTCTTGGGCTAAAATATTTCATCCTTCCTCCATGCCCCTTCATACTCATCATCACAAAATACCTCAATGAATTGGGCCTTTCCCTTAGCACATTTATGTCCTAGTACCCATGGTTGGAAGCATGAGTAACATAGTTTCTTCCTTCTGAGTTCTTCCTTGCTTAATTCCTCTTTCTTATCCTTTCCACATTCATCTTCTTTCTATGGTTGCTTTTCATATATGAATTGGGAAGGGAAGTTGGGCTTGGGAGGAAACCTTGTCCTAGGTAGCACATTTTGTAGATCTCTTGTCAAGCTCATATCATCCTTCAATGAATTGGGTTTGTGGGCCTTAACTAAACCTTTTAAGGGTTCAGCCAAACCTTCAGTAAACAACAATAATAATCTTACCATAGATATATCAGCCACCTTATCTGATAATTTTTGGAATTCCATCATATATTCAACAGGTGTTCCAACTTGCTTCAATTGGGCTAGTTCTTTGAAAGGAAATTATGGGTCTTTTTGCTCAAATCTTTCTAATACCTTGCCAAAAATATATCCATAGGTTGTAACCTAATCATGTTCCAAATTTTTCAGACCATGGAACCACCAATCATTGGAATCTCCTTCTAGATTCAAAATAGCCATTTTTTAAAGCATCATTTTCCACCATTGGATTCAACTGAAAATAAACATCTAGTTTTTGTACCCAAGTATTTGAAGAACTTTGGGGTGAGCCATCAAAATTGGGAAGGGGCATTTTACCAATGGCACAATTCAATTCTTTATTCTGAAATGGAGTCTTGTTAGCTTCCCTGATTTTGAGTTTGCTTGATACATTAAAGAATTGGTCAAATCGTAGAGTTCTTCTACAATCTTCACTCAACTTTTCCGATTTTGTGACCACTTCCTGCATATCAAATAAGGTGTTAGGCTCTTCTTTGACCTAAATAAATTTAGGTGTAGTAGGACTTGGTGTTCTCTGAATTTCATTATGTCTATTATGGGGTCCTGTTCTTGAGAAGATATGCTCACCCATTTCCTTCTTTTCCTCAGAATGAGAACTACTGCTTCCTCCTATTACTCCTTTGCTCCCAAGTTGACTAGATAACAATTAGAACCCTTTCATGATATGTTTTGTCATGTATTAAAATAATGGTTTCATGAGTTTAGAAAATTATTCCCTATCCTCTGAGGTTTCCTTCTCATCCCTAGCCATAGTTTCAACAAAATACTCTTCTTCTCCTACTTTTTCCTCTTCAACAAAAGTGCTTTTAGTTTCACTTCCTAAGGGTGGTCCCTAACTTCTTGTCCTCATTAATGGTCAGACACATCAGGTGCAAGGACCATGCTATGATACCACTTGTAGTGTCCCTTTTTAAAAATTTGCACAAACTAGTAGAAATTGCAATTTTTAACCAATTCAACCCTTAGACTAGTATTAACCCAACTGCTTTCGAATGGATCCAAATGCTTCCAAATGGGGTTTGAATGAGTTTGGAAGGTATTCATACATATAATTAAGGATGATGGGTGCTTAAAAAACCTTAAAACACTTCTGCAACATTAATTTACAATCTGGACAAAGTAGGGAAATGTACTAGTCAAATCGAGCTTCAATCCCCCAGGGGTAATGGTCAAAGATGGCTCTCCAAATGATGTTAAAACTTTACAAATTTCAGAAAAGAGGTATTACACTGATAAATGAATTTAATTATATCCCCAATGTATCATCAATTATTTCTTATGACCTTCTTCAACTCCCTCAATTCAGATGTTTATATGCAAGTCTTCACATAAGGGGGAATGCTAGTAATTTTCACCATATGTTATGAAATTCGAATCTTAGGTTCCAAGGAATTGTGAAATGCTAATTAAAATTCTTCAGAACATTAATGACACTCCATAAATAAAAAAAATCATACATAATGACTTATACAACTTGAAATAATGGCTCTTCAAGCTCCAACAACAAGACATAGAGAAAATGGCATCATTTATGCATTGTTTGATATTTTTACATAGTTTCACTTGGTATTTCGAACTAAGAGTCTTCTGAGAATTAAATACAAAGTATATAGATCATAATACAAATAAATGAACATTCATTGACTCTCACAAAGAGATCATCATCTCACCAAGGGCACAATTCCTCCAAGGGCCCAAATATGCAAGAAAATGTGAAAGAGATGCAAGAACAAGTTGTAGATGAATGAACCACGAGCTGCCCTATAGCTTCATCCTATAAATAAAGACTCCATTTTATGTCCAAATAAAAGGTCTGAATGGCCTCTCCAATTTCCAATTAGGATGGGAATCTTTCACCCTTGAAATTGGTGCTAAGGTAAGTAGACTAGCTCTCTACTAGCTATTCTCTCCAAATGCAAAATGAAAAATGTAAAATGATCAAAAGATGGTCTTCTTCTTTGTTCCTGACTTTTATAAAATTCCTAAGGCTTCCCCAAATCGAATTCCATCCATGAGCTTCATGCCAAGTCAATTTGGGAAAAGATTCCCAAGTATGCCACTTGTCCTTCCAATTCTAACCTCCTCCTCCACCAAATTCGAATTGGTGTCTCTTTGGCTTCCCTAACTCACTTGGGAGCCTTCTTGGAGGCTATTTTTATCCCTGACATGTCATGTATGTCAGATGTCATCCATCAGGTCTGATTTTTCAGAAATTTCATAAGCATCTTCATCATTGGTGTCATAGAAGCTAGGGAATCTAGCCCAAGTGTTCCACTAGCTCCAAAATGCCTCTTCCTCTCCCATGGGAGTAAATCTTACTCTATATTTAGACCTCATTGAGTCATGCCAAGTAATATTCCATTCCAACTACCCCAAGAATAGTGGACTCCACCTTCGATTCGAATGGGTGAGAGTGGAATTCCATGTGGCATGGGGGATCTAGCTTTTTTGGGGGTCCGATACCACCAATGTGTCTCCATGACCAAGTGCCATCTTATTTTCTCACCATAAATATTTATTTTTCCCCTCTTAATATATTTATGCCCAAACCAAAGTCCATTTGGGTTTATTAGTCTCCTTATTCCAATTTTAATGTCTCCACCCCAACATAGGAAACTAGTAGGTTGGTGGAATTTTCCCTACTTGATATTTATTTGAATGGGGACATTACATCATTAGACAAGAATTTGGAGCAATATTCTCAATTTTCATAACCATTTGTGAATATTTACTATCATTACCCCCTATGTTGAAGCTAGTATACAAACATCTGATTTATGGAAGTTGCAGAAGTCTTTAGGAACCGATTGATGATGTATTTGGGAGCCCATTGAAGTCCTTTAATAGTTCCATATCTCTGTTATGAAATTTGGGAAGGTCATACAACATTTGGAAATCCATCTTTGACCACTACCCTTGGGGGATTTGAACCTCGATTTGACTAGTAAATTGCCCTATCTTTCCCTGATTGTAATTGAATGTTGCAGAAGTCTTTTGAGAGTTTCCAAGCATCCATCAGCCTCACTTTTATGTATTAATACCTTCCAAACACATTCAGATCCAATTCAGAAGCATTTGAATCTATTTGGAAGTATTTGAGTCATTACAAGTCTAAGGGTTGAATTGGCCCAAAAGTGCAATTTTTCCATTTTTTCCAAATTTATTAAAAAGAAACACTACATTTGTTGTATGCGGAAATAGTCCTTGAAGGTTCATTAGTATCTTTACAAATCTGTATAACATCAACTTATGAGATGAGGGTCAATGTCTTCTTGCTTTTTGAAATTCCATATAATTAATTAGTGTCCCTCTTCTGATAATTTGCACATGTTACTACCTGAAAGAAGGTAATGAGTGAAACTAGGATAACTCATGACTCTCTCGCAACAGCTAGTGTATTTATGCAAACAACTATCAAATAATAACTAGGTCTATGTATAGTTGGTCATCATTTAAAACACTTACTAAGAGGTTTGGCTAAGTTCTTGAATAAACACTAATATCCATCAGGGATCTTATAGTTGGTTGATGGTCAAAAGATACAAGATTTTTTGGACTCAAACTTTTTGAGAGTGAAGGATGTTGATATGATGATATTTCTAAATCTGAAGATGGTGAGATCAAATTCTAAATCATCCTGTGGAAACTGGAGCACATGGGACCAATGTTATCATGAATCTTGTTGAAAATATCACAGAAGTATAATAGGTCCATTGATGATGTGGAAAAAGTGCTTAATAATACAAATAGTTTACGTCCTGTTACCTCCCAAACCTGCACTTCAAGTGGTAAATCCTTAAAACTCAAGTGCACCTTTTATAAGTGACATGAATTCTAACTTTGTTGAGAGAACAACTTTGCAAAAAATAGGGATTTCACCATTCAATTGTTGAATGTGACAACTACAATCAATTACTTTCATTATGAGAATATACACTACTTTCTCATGTTCTGTGAACATAAATTAGTGTTTATGCTCATAAAGTCACTTTAAAAGTTAAACAAAAATATCAAATATGTCATTCATAGCTAGTAGATTTGGTAGCTGAGAAGGTGATTTTTGGTGGCCAAATTTGATACCATAGTATACTCCAAAGTTCAAACAAGAGAAGAAGCTAGTCGAGAAGGGGAAGCACATATTATACCCAAAAAGAGAGTAGTTCCAACCTCATCGAAGTTCATATGCAAAAAGTATAATTTTAGATTCCATTCAGAATTCAACAAACTTAACAGTTTTCAGGATTTCATGATTGCAACATTTCCATTATATTCTATCATGTATGAGGTTAAGGGATTGGCATTTAATCAGGCACATCAACCTCTCTATGTACCTTGATGTTGGTGGTGCCGATTGTTGAACTCCTCTAACATGACCTTAATCAAAATGTACACTTTAGTCAAGCAAAATAACTTATTAAGAATTTCTATTTCTACCTTATTTTAACAATTGGTTTAAGAAGCAAAATCACTTATGAATTTTTATTTCTACCTTATTTTAACAATTGGTTTAAGAAGTGTTAGCACCAAAATCCACTATGTCAATTTTTTTTTTTAACCTTTTGTCAAGATTGCACCAACTTTGCTATCTTGTCCTCACCTTAAATATTTTTGCATTAAAATTTGTGAATCTAGTGAATTTCACAACATATGTTTATCCTTTAACGAGTCGTTATACATCCCACTGATCTCTTATTCTCAATTTTCTTTTGGTTTATCTATAACCTTAATATTTAAAAAAAAAATTGTTTGAAATCATTTTATTACAAGTGATTTTATTTTAATATTTTTATAAAAGGGGCATAAGACTTTTACAAAGTCCTCACTCCATGGTTTTATATCCAAGTCTCATTTTTTTTTAAAGCCTAAGTACTCTACTCCATGGTTTTATATCCAAGTATCAATTTTTTTTAAAGCTTAAGTACTCTGTGTTTTTGATGAGCCAAATCTTTTAAAAAACTACTTTTTAAAAGTTAAATTATTATTCAATAATACTTTAAAGTTTGTAAAATAAAAAAGGGGACTTTTTTACATGAAGCATCAAGAAGAGCACCCCGAAGGACATCCCATCGTCCAAAGTTTGTGCACAACACCTCAATTGATGTTGTATATACATGTGTATATTAATAATAACAAGGGAAATAGAAGTTAGGCTTCAAGTCCCTGCCTTAAATATAAGGTATAAGGTATAATAAATTGAAATGACTTTAAATGTGCAGCTACACGCTTTGAGTTGTTGGCGGGTGGTAGAAAGGAAGAGACTCTATGCACAACACGTCCACGAGAGGCATGCTATGGAGGGGAAATGGAATTAAGCCTATGTCAACTAGAGCCTTGCAACTAAATGCATGTTTGAGTCTTGACAATCCACCTTTTAAATTGAACCAGAACACCAAATGAAGTTTGTTAATGGTTGGAATTGAGAAAATTCTAGATGTGAGTAATTAAGAGCTCGAAGCTCTAAAATTTGTTGTGTTTTTTACCAATCCATGATTTAACAAATTTGCAGTCATTGGCATGAAATTTAAGTTATTTCATGAAATTAATTAATGTATCTACCTTTATGCCGAAACTATTTTCAATGATGATGCGGGCTACTACCCTTCTTATTGTCTTCCCAAAAGGCATGAGAATGAGGAAGAAGACTTAAAATTATGGACTTCACCTTCAAAGACTGCCTTACAATCACATTGGTAAGTAGCAATAAGAATATCAACAATCCAATGTGTCGAAGCTCAATTGATAGTGTCAAAAAGACTTGTATGGAAAATTTAATATAAGACTTACTTATAGTCGTGTATTACTCATTGCATCTTGACACATTGTATATTTTATGGTTGTAAAGTCTCCTCTATAAATGTGGCCTATCAAGTAAAGAACCCATGTTGCTCCCTTGCACACCTAATAACAACTTGCTAACCACCCCAAATTGCATGTTAATTAAGGTTGCTTTGAGTCATGGACTTAGAATAGAGTTTCACCTCACCTTTTTTTGGATCTTCTTTCGAAAGGTGCTTGTTGGTCGTACTTACTGATCTATAGGTTTCCCAAGGTAGACCCAGGTACTTTGTGGTACAAGATACCAACAAAACCCCTATTCATTGGCCCTTTCGGCAACAGACTGAGAGTAGTCTGAAGTCTCACCCGAGGCAAAGTTGGAGGGGGTGGTTGCAGAATCAGGATTCCACAACCTAGTGATATGAGTTCTCAAACTGACTGCTGCATAGCACGTCAAGACTTCCACGCCGCAGATAAGTGACTATGCAAATTCTTCTACTATGCGTTGAGTACAACTGCGAGGTACTAATGGACTATAACAATAGGTCCACACAAAGGGTAGATGTATACTTCCTGGAAATCTCTGTTTATGGATTCTTAGACTTGGTGAAATGACGATAAGCTATCGACTAACTTATCTCATAGAAATTATTATGGATTGGCGCAACAACCATATCGCACATTTGTTTCAAGATGTGATCGACTAAGCAATCTTACTCAACAGTCTTACTTACTCATCAACACTTAGACCGATTCAAACATATGAATTGAAATGAATTATGCAGTGTTGTGCACCTTGATGCAGCATTCAACCTTGATCAATTAGCTCCATGATTTATTTAACAGATCCAAACATTCAAAGATTTATAGATACTGAGCATTAACATTCATCCACGTATGACCTACTTAACATCTCTTCCATGGCGAATACAGATAAAAGAAACACATATCAGACAACTATAATATCAAGTATTCATATTTAAGCAACTGAACAATTGGCAAACACATAAAGCATCACATAACATAGGATTTAACATGGTTCACCCCCTCAGATGGAAGGCTACGTCCACAAGAACTATTGTTTTATTATATTTAGGTAAGGGTACAATAGTTCTTCGTCTGTGCACTCAGCTGCATATGCTCTTCTCTCTCAAAATTAGGTCTATGCACACTCAGCTACAGAGCCTTTACAATAGCTTCAACTTACAAACTCTGATAATGTTCAGTGATAACAAACAAAAATGAAGAGTAACCCTTTCCCTTACAAAATTGCCTTATATATATAGATCAAGACCCATAGGTCATGTCTTTTACATCTCAAAGGCAGAAACCCTTAGGTTTTCAAAACTATCACATGCGCACCAATATGTTTCTTTCGCCGAGTTGTTCCTTCTTTCAAGGCCTTTAGACAACTGGTTCAAGTAGTAGTTCTCTGTGTGTGTGACTAGTCACCTTCCTCCCGCTCCGCACCTACCCACCGCTTGGTACTTATCGAATATATTTGCCAAAAATAGATCTCCGATGATCTAGCCGGAATATGTGTTGTCTTCCGTCCAGCGCTCTGCTCAGCTGGATATTCCATTGACCGAACACATCGCAATACGGTTCTTCTCACAACACTTTCTTTGTAGTTCTTCTGACACTGCGCTGCGTGCAACTTTGCAGCATACCAAAACTTATCCCAAAATTGTTCCAACTTAACTGCGCTCAGCTCCGCAGTTCTCAAAATCCCTCCTGCTAAAAAATGCCCCACTTGGGCCAGACCCAACAGGCCCCTAACACTTACATGTGGCTCGCCCTCGAGCCACCTGCAAATTCTTCAAGGTGTTTTGTTGATTATGGTGTGAGCTTTGCGGCGAACTCATTGAATGTGCCGATCAGATTTTCTACCGCGGTCTTTGTATCAAGTGTCTTTGTTCTTTAATAACTTGATGCAGCTCCTTAGGAACTACGCAACAAAAGTGGATGTATCTGGTGCAGTGCACGTTTGGTCATATGCCAGTGGCATGTCTTCTATCTGAGGTACTTCACTGTGCAGCAGTATTCTTAGTGAATTAGGTTTGAACATGTCCCGTGCTTCTTCAAATACTTCTTTATTTTTCTGTAAGTTCAAAGGAGGTGCTTTTCTAGGAGCTTTCCTAACCCCTACTGTTTCTCTTGGAGTCTTCTTAGTATCAGTTGTTTCCAAAGTTGAGGCTTATGCGCTTCTATCTCTTCTTGTATCAGCACCATTTCGCATTACTGCATTTACACTCGGATCTGTAGGTCTGATCTCTACTATGATCAATTGAATTTTAGTGTTCGGAGGTTCTGTCCTTCTCCGCTTTTGCATCTCTACTTCAAGTACGGAGCAGTATTCAATCACATGATCAAATGATTTACAGTAGTTACATGTGGTGCATGGCTTAGTACATTCTCTTGATACATGACCTGACAGGCCACAGTTATAGCAAATTATTTGGCCTCGCCCTCTTCCTTGAGCCGGGCTGGCATTTCTCCCTCTCACGCGGTATCCACCACCATGGCCTCTATATCCACCCTGATCATACTAGGTGTTTTCTTGTTTTGGATGATTTTCTTCTTGAACACGGTACATTCCAGCACCTCGCATTGCTTCCATATCTCGCTTTCTTTCATTCATCAGTTCATAAGTGCTACAGTTGGACTCATCATGTCCAACTGACTTACAAAAATTATAGTATAATTTTTTAGGTGTTTTTACATATTTCTGTATCAGGTAACAGTCCTTAGGTCGGTGTTCTCTTCTTCTACAAATTTTACACCATGGTGCCTGGTTTTGATTCATATTGATTGGATTTTTTGCATCACTGTTAAGATAATCTTGAAATAAGGGGCAATGTTCTCTGGTGTGGCCCTCTCCTTTGCATCATATGCACCAAACTTCATGTCTTTGTTCATGTCATTGTTCCTTTCCATTCTTTATACCTTGCAATTCTAATGTCAAGGTAGCCAACTGGTTCTGGATCTGTAACATCCCAGAACTACTTTCTCCAATTGGTGAAGCTTCCAACTTCATCGTGATCTCCAAGGCCTCAACCTGCGATATAACCTTCTATTGCATCAATGGTTCTCTGATATGGGGCAACAGCGCAGCAATGAACCACTCTTGGTGATGTTGTGGAGCTATAACAAAGCTCACTTGGTCCAACAATGTTTTAAATTTTTGTTCAAATTCCCATATCGATTCAGTATGTTTCTGTTTGATTTCTTTCAGCTCTGTTATGCACTGTGATTCTGATTTCGGTTTCTTGAATTCTGCTAACATCGTTGTTTTGATATATGCTAGGGTTCTTGGCTGTGCTTGGGAATACTTCATAAACCAGTGTAATGATCTATCTCTAAAAGTAGCGATGAGTTGTGCTCTCTTCACAACGTCATCCTGAACTTGCTTTACACTCCATACGGCTTCGCAAAGAAACCAATGCTGATCAGGGTCTTCTAGACCCATTCCTTTGAATATCGGCAGCTTGATATCGTTATCAGTCATCCTTCTTCCGGATTGTGGATGGTTTCATGACGGGTTCCCTGCAACGAAGGTAGACGCAAGTTGCTGGGTCATGCTAGGGATAATATTCTACGGAATGGTCTCAGTCGTACTTGTCTGAGCACTTGCTCCTGTGGTGCTACTAGTATTGACGATCTGCGGGATAGGCTGCGCGACGCTCGTAGCGGGTGGGTTCTGGACTACTGAAATCTGAGATAGGGGAGGCGTGGTATTAACACCCGGCGGGTTCTGTGGTGTAATACCCTGGATTGTGGATAATAACTATGTGTTCTGATTACTGAGGTCACATGGAATTGCGGTATCTATGTGGTTTCTAGAACTCCTAGGTTTCTTTTCGTTAGTAAGCTTATATCTCTTTCCACTTTGCAAAGTATGGTTTTCTTCATCAGAAACAATGTATGTATTTTCTACCATGACAGATTCAGGTTTATTACTGCATTCTTAAAACACCTTTCTCAACTAAAAGCATTTTAATGTATAGACTGATATTGTTCAAGAACTTACCTCTGAATCCTTTGAAAAAGTATGCTTCAGCTTGGTTGTAGGATTTCAGCATGTCTACAACAAACTCAGTCACAAAACCTTCAAGTATGCTATCAACCCAGAATTCGACTACTCGTGATAGTGGGTTGTCTATTGCTTTGATTTGTTCAATAAGTTCCAGAGTCCACTCGGTAGGTACTCCTCCTTGAGAACAATTCTTTCTTTCTGCTAGGCGCGATATCAACTCGTGCAACTCGGTTGGAAACGATGCCCAGAAAATCTCGTGGATGTCCCTCCACAAGTATCTGTTTAACCACTCTATGTCAGATAGACGTGGGTGTTTGTTTTGTTTCTTTGCAAAATCTCTTTCGATCTTATCACACCAAGCCGAGATTTCTTTCTTTTCTGGATGCCAACTGTCTGATCCTAATGGGAGCTTGTTTTCTTCTTCGCACATTACTTTTTGAAATACACTATCGCATCACTGAGTCTTAGCACGGCAAAAGAACCATTTGTTGGTTGTACTTACTGATCTAGAGGTTTCCCAAGGTAGACCCAAGTACTTCGCGGTACAAGATACCAAAAAAATCCCTATTCATCGGCCCTTTCAACAACAGACTGTGAGCAGTCTGAAGTCTCACCCGAGGCGAAGTTGGAGGGGGTGGTTGCAGAATCAGGTTTCCACAACCTGGTGAAGCGAGTGCTCAAACTGACTGCTGCGTAGCGTGCAAGACTTCCATGCTGTAGATAAGTGACTGTGCGAAGTATTCTACTATGCGTTGAGTACAACTGCACGATACTAATGGACTATAGAAACAAGTCTACCCAAAGGGTAGATGTATACCTCCTGCATATCTCTGTTTATGGATTCTTAGACTTGGTGAAATGACGATAAGATATCAACCAACTTATCTCACATCAATTATTATGGATTGGCGCGACAACCAGATCGTGCATTTGTTTCAAGATGTGATCGACTAAGCAATCTTACTCAACAGTCTTACTTAGTCATCAACACTTAGACCGATTCAAACATATGAATTGAAATGAATTATATAGTGTTGCGCACCTTGATGCATCATTCAACCTTGATCAATTAGCTCTGTGATTTATTTAACAAATCCAAACATTCAAAGATTTATAGATACTGAGCATTAACATTCATCCACATATGACCTACTTAACATCTCATTCCCATCTCTTTCGTGGTGAATACAAATAAAAGCAACACATATCGGACAATTGTAATATCACGTATTCATATTTAAGCAACCGAACAATTGGAAAACACACAAAGCATCACATAACACAGGATTTAATGTGGTTCACCCCCCCAGATGGAAGGTTACGTCCACAAGAACTATTGTCTTATTATCTTTAGGGAAGGGTACAACAGTTCTTCGTCTGCGCACTCAGTTGCAGACACTCTTTTCTCTCAAAATTAGGTCTCTGCGCACTCAGCTGTATAGCCTTTACAATAGCTTCAACTTACAAACTCCGATAATGTTCAGTGATAACAAACAAAAATGAAGAGTAACCCTTTCCCTCTTATATATATAGATCAAGACCCGTAGGTCATGTCTTTTACATCTCGAAGGCAAAAACCCTTAGGTTTTCAAAATTGTCACATGCGCACCAATATGTTGCTTTCGTCGAGCTGTTCCTTCTTTCAGGGCCTTTAGACAACTGGTTCAAGTAGTAGTTCTCAGTGTGTGTGACCAGTCACCTTCCTCCCGCTCCGCACCTACCCACCGCTTGGTAGTTATCGAATATCTTTGCCAAAAATAGATCTCCAATGATCTAGCCGAAATATGTGTTGTCTTTCATTCAATGCTCTACTTACCTGGATCTTCTGTTGACCGAACACATTGCAGTATGGTTATCCTCGTAGCACTGTCTTCGCAGCATACCAAAACTTATCCCAAAATTGTTCCAACTTAACTGCGCTTAGCTCCGCAGTTCTCAAAATCCCTCCTGCTAAAAAATGCATTACTTGGGCCAGGCCCAACAGTGCTTTCCTTTTGATTTATATCTCTAGGTGCCTTTTTAGGGAGGGCAAGTCTTTATAACAATGTTTTTTTTCCAAACGGACGTGGTCCAAAAGGTTTTGACATACATCGTCGAACCACTCCAAATATTGAATGACCATTACAACACGATAAGGTTGGTTGGTGACATACCCTTCCTGTGATACAAGCTTAAATGCAGACAGAACAACCCTTCCCCCCCTTGTTTCCAAAATATTTACCCACCCACCAAAGTGGAGCACACAGAACATGTTGTCAGTGTTGTTAGCCGATGATAGCCCAGTTGTACCAGAAGTCATAGTCGATAGCCTGTCATTTAAAGGAGGTCATTACCAATAGGAACTAATCATTGTTGGGAGTCATAGCCTTGAGGTCACTTTCGGGGTAGCTGGGAGTCCTAGCAATACACAGTCAGAGACACACTGCCAGAACCAAAAGAGGGTTGTCTACGGGGTTGGTTCCACGTACAGAACAATGGGACTTGGAATGCATGTAATGATGCTTACATACATTGATTCACTATTGGAAAATAACACACACGAGAGACACATAGTGATTCACGCTTTTAAGGGAGGGTCGTTTCTTTCATGCTTTTAAGGGAGGGTCGGTTAACTGACTCTACAACACTAGCTAGAAGGAAGGCCAAAGGGGCTCTCTAGTAATATGACCAAGTGGTTGTCCAATAACCCGAGGCTAGGTCAGCTGCCTGTAGGAATTCTCTTAAAGGTCCTTCCTCTTGGATTTGCTACCCAATACTGAATACGTTAAGTATTTCAATTAGTAGTATAAAGTGCTTGTACAACTTTACTGTATGGAACTTACTGCGTAAGTGTTAAGGCTTTGATTACATGGCTTAATAAGTCAAGCTTGAACTCCATGGAACTTAGTACATGGGGGAATCTAGCATCTATACGTGTCACATCTATATGCCAGAAGGACTCATACGAGGTTATGCGTGTGAGGTATAACTTGGACTTGCATATTACGTTTTACTTTTCCATTGTAATTTGTAATCTGATAGGCTATTCCGCTAATCCATCCAACGGGAGAGGCTAATATCCTACAGTGATCCCAATGGGAATAATCAGCCTCATTGATTTTTAAATGACCTCAGGTTGTTTGGTCGGGATAGGAAAAAATTGTTGTTGGTTGGACAATATGACAATTTCTTATAAATATTGGATAGCCTGTAGTCCATAAAGTAATTTCCATGGACACTAGCGCACTTGAGACCTAGAGCTAGCAATAGAAAAAAGGGACAAGAAGCACCAATATGACCGACCCAGGGACTCTTGAGAAGATGGACAAAAGGACATCGACATCATGATAAAAAAGGTAAACACGTGGAGTCCATGCTTGCAAGGCCATGCCAAATGGTCTATCGTTCAAGTGCCATCCGTCTAGATTTGTTCTCTAATGCTAGACTTTGCACGGTTAGGATGAAATTCGCACAACTAGGCCGCTTCCTTAAGACTAATGACTAAAATGTGGGCCCACCCTTTGGTCAATTTGAGGCCTGGAGTTTGCATGGATTTGTGGGTAGAAAGCTAGTCTCTTGCATGCCAGAGATAGAAGATGCAGTGTTTGATACAAAGACATAAATTATAGGAACATCAAATCCAGTGTATAGAAAATAGAAAACTAAGGCTGATGAAACGCTAGATTCATGTGTAACAAATTCCATTTGGAAATAAATTATTCAATAGCAGGTCATTGAGGCCGTAGTAAGAAAGGGCACATTATGATGACACTTGATTATGGAGTTGAAGTTCAGATTCTCGAGCATCTGCTCAATTTTTATTTTTTTAATCCCAGGTTCTGGGCATATACATGCCATCCTTTATATATTTGACCCAATGGGTGTTGTGTGCCTTGGAACCCTAAAGCATTGAAGTGTAAATTGTCATTTGTGCAGGACAGATTTTCCATCTCTCACTGGAAAAATATTGAGACCAAAAATCAACACAAGAAATTTGGCTTGTCATAGTCACGATAACTATCAACTAGTTTTGTCACTATTAACAAGTTTTCCGATGGATCTTTATCATCGTGGGAAAAGGGAAAGAAGCATTAACTTGTTAATAAGCTTACTGGTAATGTCTGGGTGCATGTTGTGTTTCATAGATGTAGTGTGTTTTTTCTCTACGTTTTTGTATTGTTTTTCTGTTTCAATTTGTCTATGTTTTATTATATGTTAGATTTTACTTTTTCATAGAAGCAAAAGACTTTATGCTATTTACAGCAAGAAAATAAGAAGGAGAATATCGACTTCGCACATTTACATTAAGTACAACTACTAACATTAAAACTTTGACGTTTTTAATTAAAACCAGAATTGTATGAAGAAAGTAATTAGACCAGCTACAGGTTAGAGCAGCTACAAGGGCATTCGAGCATCGAACTTAGGACCTCACCTAACCAAAGCAAGAAACTACAAAATATATTTTGAAATCATATATTTGTTGTATTGTCTCTACAATTCTGTGCGCGCCTACAAAGGGCAGTGGGGAGGATATTTGAGATTAGTCACTTATATGGAAATAGTGGACATGAAGAGCGTAACAGTCACAACCCAAGATTTTCGAATAACTTGGGGTTCCTCCAGCTTAGCGAAGGGGTCCCTTGGACCACTGCGGATGGGCACTTTATCGAGAAAATGACTAAGTGTGGGAAAAGCACCCAAGTGACGGGCGCTCCGCGAGGGTCATGGACCACTTGTTGTGTCGGCTTGGATGGACACAACGCCCGGTTTTATGGGCACCCAAGTATATAAAAAGGCTAAGGAAGCCTAGCCAAAAGTGGGAGGGGAAAGGGAGAAAATGACTGTAGCTAAATGCGGAGGCGCCCTGCCAGGCAGTGCGGCAAGAAGCCTTGGCAGACGCGCGACAGTTTGGCAGAGTTGGCTCAAAACACAGACGCGCGGCATGTGGAGACGGAGGCAGCAAGAAGTGGAATTCGGCTAAGTGCTGGGAGTAACAGTGCGGTAGGCGCACTCCGTTTGGGAGGCATCCAACCGAGGGCTTCGTCCGCAGTAGTAGCGCAAATCCGCACTTGGCGCCGTCATGCGTTCAGTTTGGACGCGCTCCGTAGACGAGTGTTCAGTGTTGACGGACGTTCCGTAGAAGTGCGCTAAGGAGACAGCGCCCACCAGACGAGGCATTCGACAGACGGCTGCAGACGTGAGCTCTGTGGAGACATTTGGTTTCGACTTGTTGGGGTTTCAACAAGTTATGAAGTGCGCCCAGGTGATGGGGAACTTCCGCATGTCTTGGCAGTTTTGACAGTGCGCCCGGTCCGCGGAGTGTTGCAACGCGTTCCGCAGGTGTGCGCCCAGAATGATGCACAAGGCAGTTTTGGTCCGCGGCTAGTTGTGACGTGGTCCGTTGAGGTGTGTCCAGGAAGTTGACACCCAGAAGTGCGGTCGGTCCGCGTTCGGCAGGGGACGGTTCTGCAGTGTTCAGGAGGGCGCCCAGAGGTGCGCTCAGACAGGTGCATACGCAGCATGCCCAGATTGATGCGACTGATGTTCGTCCGCAGGGAGGTGTTTGGGTGGCGTTTGGCACATGCACCCAACAGGGCGTCCGGGCAGGTGGCGTTCAGAAGTGCGCCCAGGATGGGGTGTTGTTGCGGATACTTGACTTCGCATTTGATTGTGCAACTGAGGCGGTGGCAACCAGCGAACGGATGGCAGTTGGACATCTCAGTAGCAGGCCTAAGTAGGCAAGTCGAAGAGCTTCACGGATGAAGACTTCGGCACGTTCAGGCAGATGCTTAGAAGAGGCTTCGCACACAAGTCAGTTGTTTTAGGGAGCACATGGTGTAGGCAGGACGTAAGCCATAGGCGTAGTGCAGACGACAGTGTGACGGTGCTGGCTTCCACAGAGTTGCGAGTTTATGCAGCGATGCAGCGAAGAGACTTGGCATGTGATATGCAGCAGGCAGACATGCGCGACGGTGACAATTTGAGTTGTATCTTGATTGTATTCTGAGTGTTGCTAGTTGGGCTCACTCGCGGATGAGTTGCCAAGTATGTGGCTTCCTCTGTCGTTAAAACAAGCCATCTCTTGGGTGTTAGGAAACTTCTGGTTTCGAGTGCCACCCACATATAAAATCTATCTCTTGCGCCTTGGTTGGATTTGTTTGTATGGGCAAACTGGAAAAATTAACTAAGTATGAAAACGAATAAGAGATAGGAGTAGTGTTTCCGCATGGTGGTTTAGGCGTAGTATTTTGGTGTAATGTGTGAGTTGGTCACGCCCTCATGCGTTCCCAAGCAGTGCCGCACATCATATTTAGGAACCTTGACCGTTCGCTAAGTATGGCCGTGTCAGGTGGTATCAGAGCACAGTTTCCGCAGATGGAGAGTTGTGGATTAGCTCTTCACCACTGTTCTTGCGAACATGTGGTATCAGAGCACAGTTTCCATAGATGGAGAGTTGTGGATTAGCTCTTCACCACTGTTCTTGCGAACAGGTGGTATCAGAGCAGAGTTTCCGCAGTTGGAGTGTTGCGGACGGATGAGCTCTTCACCACTGTTCTTGCGAACAGGTGGTATCAGAGCAGATGTTTCGCTGTGGATTGTTGCGGAACAGTGTCGTTTTAGCGAGTATGTTGATATGGACAGGAGCAGCAGTTTGGTGGAAGTTGGGTTCCTCGCCATTCATTTGAAGGATGGTTTCATGACTGCGACAGTAGTGCGGTTGTGAGTGTTGGGCATTTTTGGAATGCCTAGCGAAGGTGCAGCAGCGTCTCATATGTTGGCAGACGAGACGAAGAAAGTGTTTCCAAGGGGGAGCAATTTAGATGCACGTTGAAGAGTGCTGATGTATCCGTGACTTGCGTGGCAGGCCTTAGCTACTAGTGTGCCAGGTAGACTGAAGAGCACCACAGAAGCAGTCGTTTGGTTACAGCAGGTGCACGACGACGTTGCGGTGAAGAAGACACTTGGACTTGCGGAGTTGCATGAGTAACAGTTTGCGAAAGTGTTAAGTCTAGAGAAGAAGTGGTGTCGTGCGAACCAAGGGGAAGCTTGCCTTGGAAGTGTTGCAGCAAGTGGTGGAAGTGTGTGGACATGAAAGCCGTGAAGACGGGTGCCGCAGTAAGTGCATCCGCAGCATGCTTCAAGGAAGTGTGCTGGAACAGCAGAAGACTGAACAGCAAGGTTCATTGGTAGTGAGGAGTCGTTTGGTGCACTGGTAAGGCGGAAGGTGATAAGCGCCCATGTAACAGTGGGATACCCCCATTCTCAACGTATGTGAGACGGAAGGTGGACAGTGGCAGTGTTCATTCTCAAGGCATGTAAGACGGAAGGTGGGGAGGCGCTCATTCTCAACGTAGGTGTGGAACAAACGGTGTCCGCAGAAAGCCATGATGATGTTCAGGATGTTGGTTAGGTGCGTAGCATACTTGGTGGAAGTGTGTTGTGCATGCGGAAGGTTGTTGGTTAGACGGCAACATTTCAGCAAATTGGCTAAGTCAAGCGGCTTGCCAACTTATTCAACGACACGAGATGGTGCGAATTGAGGAAGTGTGTCGCAGGACCAAGACCAGTTGTAGCAGCAACGGAGACGGAGGTGCGACAGCTTTAATGAGTCAGGAGGTGGCTTGTGAAGAGTGTGGACATTCCAGAAAAGGGGCGCTCACCGCAGGCTAAGTGTTCCTTAGCAAAAACGCAGATCTTGCGAAGGAGCTGTGGCGGACAGAAGCACACAGAGATGCTTTTGTCTTTGCTTAATGACAAGGAGTGTTACCTAGTCAAAGAACCATGGGAGTGTGCAAACAGACCAAAAACGGAAACGGAAGTACGACTGGGAGGCACAGCGATGGTTTGTGGCTGGGTCCCTGCCTCGGCCTTAAGCAGTTTGGAAGTGTCACGTTTAGCAAGGTTACCAGGAGAACCCGAGAGTTGCGGAGGCTTTTGTGACTAAGTGTGCGGTTCATCTTATGAAGGGGGTAGGATGGTTGGGAGTCATGACCCAACTAGCTCACTCGTGGGGTCTAGAATGGACAGAAGCATCGTGAGGTGACGGAAGTACCAAAGCACATGGAGGTTGGTGCGACAACTTGAACGGGTTGCAGTTGCAGTTGGCAGTTGCACCAGAGTTGCAGCAGGGTTGCAGCAGAAGCTTCGCGAACAGAACATTCGTGAAGAAGTTGACGAGACGACAACTATTCTAAGTGGGGGAGGTTGTCACGACCCAAGAATTTCGAATAACTTGGGGTTCCTCCAACTTAGCGAAGGGGTCCCTTGGACCGCTGCGGATGGGCACTTGATTGATAAAATGACTAAGTGTGGGAAAAGCACCAAAGTGACGGGCGCTCCGTGAGGGTCATGGACCACTTGTTGTGTCAGCTTGGACGGACACAACGCCCGGTTTTATGGGCACCCAAGTATATAAAAAGGCTAAGGAAGCCTAGCCAAAAGTGGGAGGGGAAAGGGAGAAAACAACTGTAGCTAAACGCGGAGGCGCCCTGCCAGGCAGTGCGGCAAGCAGGCTTGGCAGACGCGCGACAGTTCGGTAGAGTTGGCTCAAAATGCAGACGCGCGGCATGTGGAGACGGAGGCAGCAAGAAGTGGAATTCGGCTAAGTGCTGGGAGTAACAGTGCGGTAGGCGCACTCCGTTTGGGAGGCGTCCAACCGAGGGTCTCGTCCGCAGTAGTAGCGCAGATCCGCACTTTGCTCCGGCATGCGTTCAGTTTGGACGCGCTCCGCAGACGAGCGTTCAGTGTTGACGTTCCGCAGAAGTGTGCTAAGGAGACAGCGCCCACCAGATGAGGCATTCGGAAGACAGCTGCGGACGCGAGCTCTGTGGAGACGTTTGGTTTCGACTTGTTGGGGTTTCAACAGGTTATGAAGTGCGCCCATGTGATGGGGAACTTCCGCATGTCTTGGTAGTTTTGATAGTGCGCCCGGTCCACGGAGTGTTGCGACGCGTTCCGCAGGTGTGCGCCCAGAATGGTGCACAAGGAAGTTTTGGTCTGTGGCTAGTTGTGACGTGGTCTGTTGAGGTGCGTCCAGGAAGTTGACGCTCAGAAGTTCGCTCGGTCCACGTTCGGCAGGGGACGGTTCCGTAGTGTTCAGAAGTGCGCCCAGAGGTGCGCTCAGACAGGTGCATCCGCAGCATGCCCAGATTGATGCGATTGATGTTCGTCCGTAGGGAGGCGTTTGGGTGGCATTTGGCACATGCACCCAACAGGGTGTCCGGGCAGGTGACGTTCAGAAGTGCGCCCAGGATGGGGTGTTGTTGCGGATACTTGACTTCGCATTTGGTTGTGCAACCGAGGCGGTGGAAACCAGCGAACGGATGGCAGTTGGACATCTCAGTAGCAGGACTAAGTAGGCAAGTTGAAGAGCTTCGCGGATGAAGACTTCGGCACGTTCAGGCAGATGCTTGGAAGAGGCTTCGCACACAAGTCAGTTGTTTCAGGGAGCACATGGTGTAGGCAGGACGTAAGCCCTAGGCGTAGTGCAGACGACAGTGTGACAGTGTTGGCTTCCGCAGAGTTGCGAGTTTATGCAGTGATGCAGCGGAGAGACTTGGCATGTGATATGCAGCAGGCAGACATGCGCGACGGTGACAATTTGAGTTGTATCTTGATTGTATTCTGAGTGTTGCTAGTTGGGCTCACTCGCGGATGAGTTGCCAAGTATGTGGCTTCCTCCGTCGTTAAAACAAGTCATCTCTTGGGTGTTAGGCAACTTCCGGTTTGGAGTGCCGCCCACATATAAAATCTATCTCTTGTGCCTTGGTTGGATTTGTTTGTATGGGCAAACTGGAAAAATTAACTAAGTATGAAAACGAATAAGAGATAGGAGTAGTGTTTCCGCATGGTGGTTTAGGCGTAGTCGGTTGGTGTAATGTGTGAATTGGTCACACCCTCATGCGTTCCCAAGCAGTACCGCACGTCATATTTAGGAACCTTGACCGTTCGCTAAGTATGGCCGTGTCAGGCTGTGAAGTTCATAGGCTAGGATTGTGGCCGAAAGACCAATTCACTAGGGCATTTTAAAGGATGAAAAGCTTGCAGATCTTGCTAAAGTTCAACAAGGGCACTATATACACAGAATCTATTGACCCAAGAACCAGAAACGTAGATTGTTCGAGGATCAAATTTTGTTGTGTGAGCGCCGCCAATTGCAAAGAGATTGAAGACCTTTCGATTTTGAAGAATGTGAGATTATGGGATGTCATTTGAGTTAGCTTTTGCTTTTTCACAGAAGCAAAAGACTATTATGTACTACAATAATAAATTTTACGGTGAATAGAATCTCTCAATTAATGATCCAAATTGTTTCATTTACTTTCCAAGCAATAAGATAGGTCATCGAGAGAAACCTGATATTCTGAATGCGTTTTCTAGTGGCAGCTACCAATAATTCCTTGCAACGTCCCATGGTGTCACAAATTCACTTGTAGTTTGCGTAGTTGCCTGCAATAAATTCATCAAACAGACTAAAGATAGCACAATAGACACTGGCAGAGTGCCACAAAAGAAGAACATAGCACAATTTACAGAGACACAACGCAACGCAGTGTCCTTAGCACGGATCTGCAACAATGCAGCTGGTCTTTGGAGTTTACCTGAGCGATCGGAGTCGAACCGTGACCGACACATTCTCTTTAGCCGTGGGGGAGTCCATGACGTCCAGAACGAGACTGGAGGAATCGACAGAGGAAGCGGAGCTGAACCTGAAACAAGGAGAATTACTGTGGGGAGTTAAAGATTTGCAAGAGGGAGCCCGAGATGAAGTAAAGCTCGGAATCTTTTCCTGCGAAGAAGACTTCCTGAATCTAAATGGCAACAGATTCCTCGGCTTCAAATAGAAGGAAGCCATTAGAGGACCACCATGTACGCATTTAGTGGCGAAACAAGCTCCTTGTCTGGAATTTAAAACGAGAGATTATATAGCTCAGTTCTCCGGCCATCGAGCTGATCTCCATACTTAGCCATGATTGAAACGAGTAAACCGACAAATAATTCTCAGTTCAACGTGAAGCTGCAATGTTAAACATTATGTTTAGTTCCCAAGAGTTTTTGTTTCCAAAGGTTGACTATGTGCCAAATGGTGAATTATAACGACAACCTTCAGATTTACACCTTCACTGGTGTTAGGCAAATGATGCCAATGATAGAAAAGCAATGTAACAATTATAATTTTTATCCCGGTTTCTATATATAGTCTTGTGTCTTGTGGTAATCTTCATTTTTAGAATTAGCGCCCAGCAGGTGCTATATTGACCTTGATGTAGAGCTAGCTTGATAACTTAATGATGCTTTAATTTTGCAGTTGATGATTGTTTTGATATAAAAGACATCAAAACATAAATATTCTGAAGCCAGACTTAGAGTTTTGATGCAAAATAATATTGATAATTATGTTTTTACTATATACTAATAAATGAAATGTGGAATATCCAATCCATGTAGGCTAATGCAATCTCTACCTGTAGTCTTCTTTGTATTAAATAAACTAGATTTACACTGTAAGAGCTGAAATTAAACATTTCTATAAAGTGTAGATGTTATTCTTTCGTTGTTTCAAGAATTCTCACCTATTTGATAAAGTTTCCTTAATTACCTTAATATTATATAAATTATGTATAAAACATTAGTATAAAGATAGGAGAACCCAAAGCAAAATCCACACAGATGGGCACGATGCAGAGCTATTGCATAAGGAAAAACATAGTCTGTTGGAAGGCAATGTTAACATAAGCCATTTCAACACAGCAAAAAGATAACAACTGTCCCACTGAACATATGCGCGTAGGCTGTCCGGGGGCCTTATTATTAATTTTTAAAATACAGGCATTTGGCACTAACATAATCCATTTCAATACAACAAAAATATAACAACTATCCCACTGAACATTTGCGCGTTGGTTGTTGGAGGGCCTCATTATTAATTTTTAAAGTACATAAAAAGACAAGCATATAGCAGTACACGCGGCCAGCACGGATAATCAATGCAAGGGGACGAGCTCAAAGGCCACAATAACCAAGTGGCTGGCCACATGGTGGGCGTACATAATTAATGATGGCCTGTTATTGAGTAAGAAGAATTTTGTTCGGTTCCAGACCACCTGAATTCACTCCGTGCATGATATAAATATTTTATGTCAACTCAGTGCATGATATAAATAAATATCTTAAATATTTTATGTCAACTCAGTGCATGATATAAATATTTTATGTCAGAATTAGTTGATAAATTTTAGGATTTGAATTAATTTGAAATCTGTATAAAGAACTCCATGGAAGGAATGAGTCTGAAATCTAAATTTCAAAGGAGAAGATGTGAACAAATGAAACAAAATTATAATAATTCAAGCTTAATGGATATTTGAGGGTCGTAGTAGCTGGCTCATCTACTGACGCACATTATGAAAGAAAATAATGTGCATATGTTCTATTTATAATTAACAGGGTAGGGGTGGCTAGCTAGTTTAAAGGAGTATCTAGGTGTAATGATAGTAATGATATATGAAGTAGCCTCTCTAGTCGATATCGCAGGCTGTCTCTTTTAATAGATACCAAGGCGAAGTGCAATAATTACATAGACTACCGAGAACCTGAAAACAAAAACGTATACATACCAACTCTCTAATAACAATCATAAGAGAGTAGGACAATGAAATACTTACCCTTTCATCCCATTATGGAGAATAAGCATCTGCCACATATCATAATAACATTCTTTGCATGACAGATCTCATTATACGGTCTGTAGGTACCACCGTGTGCAACTTACTGAACGTTCCGGCCAGGTAGAGGTACTTGTTGCCTAACACTCTACCAATGCGTGCTTCCCAGCGTTAGCAACTTACTAAACGTTCCAGCTAGTTAGAGGTACTTGTTGCGTAACACTCTACCAATGCGTGCTTCCCAGCGTCAGCAACTTACTGAACGTCCCGGCCAGGTAGAGGTACTTGTTGCCGAACACTCTACCAATGCGTGCTTCCTAGCGTCAGCAACTTACTGAACATTCCAGCTAGGTAGAGGTACTTGTTTCCTAACAACCAATGTGTGCTTCCCAGCGTCAGCAACTTACTGAGCGTTCCGTCCAGGTAGAGGTACTTGTTGCCTAACACTCTACCAATGCGTGCTTCCTAGCGTCAGTTGCGATGGTTTCGAGTCTTCGACTCAATAGTCATTTAACACATTTATATTATTTATATTCACGTGTCCATCATTTAATATGCAATGTGTCACATAATGCAGCTACAGGAAATACCTAGCTACACCCGGGTACTTTGAAACTCCTCTCGAAACCCCATTGCTCCTCCTGCATTAGGTGAAAATAAACTAGGATCCAATAACAATAAAAAATTTAGAATAATAATAAATGCTTATAAAATTGCTTTACAATAGTACCTAAGAATTTACAGTTGAAAATCGGAGTGCACATGATTAACACACACAAAACAATAGATTGTATTACTTGCTTAAACAGAGATACAATAGGTACATATGTAGTTAGAGTTAGATCCAACTTATTCCATTTTTGTAGGGAGAAGTTGAGAGAATATCTCAACTTCCTCCAGCTACCCCCAACCTAATCCCTAAACTCTAGGAATCCCTAATGAGTCATTATTATCTAACTGCCCCCCTTAATGACTACATTACACAACATAACAAAAGGTTACAACATAAACTGTCTGACTGATCCTCATATGCAGTTACACCCATCTCTGAACTTCATAGACACGCTCTTTCTCTCCATCATCTTCGAGCTACCAATTCATCCAGCATAAATAAAACTGCTTCCGACCATCTTTGACGTTCTTTGTACAACTGACGCTTCTCGACCTCCCGAAGGACAATCTCGATACTGAACCATTTTATGGATACACTTCCATCTGTGAAATCCCCCCGAAGAGAAAATTTCGACAGTAAAATAGGACAGTGATCTAGTACAAAATATTTTCAGCAGTCAATTTCACAACTGACCTCTTAACACAAAATAAAAAATATGACTTCCACATAAAGCTTTCACAATCTTCGAACACTTCAAACAATGCACAGACAGCTAAAGAATGCAAGGGAAACCTCCCCGTTATGAAGACTCAACCATACAGTAGCAATATACTTCCATATAGCGTCTCCTCCTCTTGTTGCGATTCTTCTTCTCACACCCTTCATCATATGTAGCGCCTTCAACAATGGCTCCCCTCTTGGTTAGTGGCAGCGATTCAAATTCCTTTACAGAGAACAATATTCAATGGACAACAACATGGAGTCGCTTAAGATCCGATCTGAACTCGTTTGACCTTCTGTTTCACCTTATGTTTCAGATAGAGCAACAGATCTGAAGAGTGTAGACACAACTGGAAACATGGATCTTGCAACCAAATAAGAATTTGAGTGAGTTTCTCACGCACATCTTCTATAGTCCTCCCTAACCACAAGCTTAACGCATATATGTGCTTCTGGGCAGCGTGTATCAATGGTGGCTACAACAGAACAACGTCCTTGTGAGAGGATTGCAGATGATACAGCAGTCTAGTCTCCTGCGATGTTCAGGGTACACAAGGGTCACCAAGAACAAGCCTGTAGCTGATCTCACATACAGCACGACAGCTCACACATACACACGGAAATCTTCACACAAAGAAAACTCACACCTATGTACAGAGAATCAACTATCTAAGCTCTCAATCTCTCATATTCCAGCCCCTCTCGTGAGAGAGTCAAGGCTGTCCTTGCTCTGATACCAAGTTGAAAATCGAAGTGCACATGATTAACACACACAAAACAATAGATTGTATTACTTGCTTAAACAGAGATACAACAGGTACATATGTAGTTAGAGTTAGATCCAACTTATTCCATTTTTGTAGGGAGAAGTTGAGAGAATATCTCAACTTCCTCCAGCTACCCCCAACCTAATCCCTAAACTCTAGGAATCCCAGCTACCCCCAACCTAATCCCTAAACTCTAGGAATCCCTAATGAGTCATTATTATCTAACTTTTACCTGCTCAAATAATGAAGAAATGAGTTGGTAATTGCATCCGAAAAGCATTGGTTTAGCAGAAGAGACGAGAAAAGCATAAACAAAGAAGGGGAACGACCACGGACATGTGAAGCGATGAGTTCCTATGGACTATTGCATCTGAGTATCGTTTCTCATCTTAATTAATTTTCCTTGTCATCTGTACGATATCGAGAATGGAAGAGAATGGCAGTATCTGAATGTTTGGACCTTCTTGATAGTGTTAAACTTCTTGAAGCATGTTGCAAATGTAGGTTGAAGATAAATGTAGATCCATTTGAATACATAATTAAAGCAAAAAAAGAGAGCAAAAACAACTTAAACTACACTATCTGATGAGATAAAATCAATATATGAAACTTATAAGTAAATATTATCAGTAAGAAACTAACAAAAGCCTACAACTGTCCATATAATAGCAATTTAAATGTAGCTTGAAAATATCCATAAGTTGTGAGCATAAAGGTTCTAACTGGAAGACAAGATTCTAGTGGTTTCCTATATCTTCTCCCATGGAAAACTAAATTCTCGAATTTCATGTCATAGAGTTGGCATAAAAATCCATATTGATTTTGTCATTTTTCTCTCACTGATAGTTTTTGGTGTCTTATTTTCTAGAAAAATAAGTTGACCTTTATGTTCATAAATGTATTAGGTCCTGATCTTTACGTTCAGACAACACTCAATTGAATTTGGTCAAACTAATTGAGACTCGGCATGATTAAAAAGCTTCATTTGCAGTTCAAAATACCAAATTAACCAAATTTATATACTAGCTGCTATATTATTATTATTTAAACCTAGCACATTATTTACCAGTCGAAGTAACCCTTGTAAGCATTTTGCATTGAATTTGCACACATTTATAATTTTATCTTGCCTAGTTCACTACTTTAATCTAATCACCAAGATAATCAATAGAAACCTAAAGTACTCATCCCCAGCCTCTGAATGCTACACCCAGGAAAAACGTGGGAGTGACATTATCATCCTTTGAAATTGAAACATCAAGGGAATACTTGTGAGTCTATAATTGACACCAGAAAAAACTACTCTTATATCTTTTGCAAAGTCATCCCCCAGCCAGAACATTTTGCACTGAATTTGCAGACTTTTATAATGTTAGCTGGCTAGTTCGCTGCTGAAACCCAATCGCCAAGATGGTCAAAGGAAAACTAAAGAATCCATCCCCAGCCTGTAAATGCTACACCCAGGAAAATCGTGGGAAAAAGAGAGAGTGCCGTTATCATCTTTGAAATTGAAACATTAAGGGATACTTGTGAGCCTAATCGACACCATAAAAACTAGTATGAATTAAATCATCTAATTCTATACTCTAATTTTGTACTATAAAGAAATGAATCTCTACCTTTTGACTAGGCTTTCTCATCAGTATCAACATTTGTAGAAGTATCATCCGTCCTAGGGCTTGTGTGGGCCATGAGTGAATCTTCTCAAGTGTCTATCCGGATGTGGAGACAAAGCCTCCCGATTGGGTGCCTCCTCGATGAGAGGAATGATGTCGTGATTCCACGATGTTCGCAGAAGGAGGTGTAAAATCGGGGGGTTGTTGCACCTGAATCCCAACACAAACAAAAAAAATCAGGCAGAAACCAAGTACATGGCTATTTCATTAACGAACAGAAAAATAAAAAATAAGGTCGATGCCCAATCAAGGGAAAAGCACACCATGCAGTCAATTAAAAATTAATTGCACAGTAGATAAATATTATCTTTTTCTTTGCTTGAGAACTAAAGCAGGTCCCAGCAAATACTTTGCTTTAAATTTTCTTCCCCAAATATTGTCGAATACTTTACTCCACAAATTAACTGCATAGTTCACCTATTTACGGGGAGATTAACTACGCAATTCCACTTTTACTGCGCAGTTGAACTCAGCATAAATGCTCAATTCTTTAGAAGTGCGGAACTTGAATTTGTATGAACTTCACACCAAATTTACTTTTGCACACTCTTTCAATTTTACAAGATTAACTGCACTGTTAACTTTGCATAACCCAAACTTAAATAAACTTTATCTTAAAACATGAGAACCGAAACATCTAAGTGAAACTTATTGCGCAGTCACTCCTAACAACATTTACACAGGTCAATATGAAATAGATGCGCGGCATGCATAAACCAACATTCTTGAGAATGAATTCATAAAACTATAGATTTATATATTACCACTGTAAAATAGAGTAACTTTGCCGCACTTATAAAGAGATGAGATTTACTTCAAACTTTCACTTCTTACACAGAGCTTGAGCTCTTGAAACACTTCATGGATCTTCACTTTTTCTCTTCACACATCTCTTATCTTTATCTCTATCTAATCTTCTGTGAGAGATTTTCATTTATACACAAACTTAGGTTTAGCTTCACCTGGAAGTTACAGGGTTGCAATAAACACTGCAATTAATTTCTACTTAAGAAAATCTGAACTTGCGGAATACAAAAGCGATTGCTTAAATACTGACTTGCCGTGAGCCGGATTGGCTACAATCTGACTGACTAACTTCTGACATTGCAGACTGACCGAGTGTCTGACAGAGCCGGCGCATATCAGATACGCTATCAGCTCATTAATTAAAATATTTCCAACACTCCCCCTTAATTATGAGCGGATGGGGATCATTAAACAAAAATAATTTTTACAAAATATTTCAGAGATGAAACATGCTCTGTTCCTGACATAGTTTACTGCGCAGAACTAGTCACTCCCAAACAGCTTCGCAGAAATTGTAATGGGTCATTTTCCAATGGTTTGGTAAAGATGTCTGCTACCTGATCTTCAGACCTACAAAATTCTAAACAAATTTCCTTTTTATTTATCAATTCTCTAATAAAATGATACCTTGTGTCGATGTGCTTGGTTCTCTTGTGGAACACATGATTCTTTGACAGTGTGATAGCTGAATTGTTGTCATAGTAAATGACTGTGGGTTCTTGTTGGTTCTGTGACAGGTCACTTAACATCCTACGCATCCAAACTGCTTGACATGCAACGCTTGTAACTACGACATACTCTGCTTCTACTGAAGAAAGAGTTACTATGGGTTGTTTCTTTGAAGCCCATGATACAACACCTATTCTTAAATGAAATGTATTTCCAGACGTATTTTTTCTGTCATCTATGTTGCCTCCATTGTCACTGTCAGTGTATCCAATGAGTTTGAAATTTTATGAGATTGAATACAAAATACCAAAGTTCTTTGTTTCACTTACATACCTCAAAATTCTTTTACCTGCTTGCCAATGAGATTCTTTTGGTGATTCCATGAATCTTGAGATTAAACTGACTCCATACATGATGTCTGGCCTTGTTGCTGTAAGATACATAAGACTGCCAACAAGCCTTTTAAACAGCGTAGGATCTACTTTGGATCCATCATCATCCTTGCTCAATTTCAAACCTGTTATCACTGGTGTTGGAGTTGTCTTGCAATTTAACATCTTAAATCTGTTCAAGACATCACTTGCATACTTTGACTGAGATATAAATATACCTCTTTCTGTCTGTTGGACTTCAATGCCCAGAAAATACTTCATAAGCCCCAAATTAGTCATTTCAAATTCACTTTCCATGACTGTTCTAAATTCTTCTATGCCAAAATCACCAGTAAATATTAAATCATCTACATACAGGCAGACAATTAGCTAATTACCTTGCTTGTTGATTTTTGTGTATAGCGTTGGCTCACATTCACTTCTGTGAAATCCATTCTGAATGAGGTATGAGTCAATGCGAATGTACCAAGCTCTGGGAGCTTGCTTCAAACCATAGAGTTCCTTTTTCAATCTGTATACTATGTGTCCTTGTCTTGGAAATTCATAGCCTTGTGGCTGCACCACATATACTTCTTCCTCTAAATAACCATTTAGAAATGCAGACTTAACATCCATTTGATAAACATGTCATTTCTTATGTGCTGCGATGGCCAAAACTGTTCTGATAGTATCCATTCTTGCTACAGGTGCAATGGTTTCATTGATGTCTATGCCAAGCTGCTGAGTGAACCCTCTTGCTACCAATCTCGCCTTGTGCTTCTGCACATTTCCATCAGCATCTTGCAGGGTCTTATAAATCCATTTCACACTTATCACATCCTTGTTCTTAGGAACATCAACTAATTCCCATGTTTGATTCTTCTCAATGCATTCAATTTCTTCATCCATGGCTTATGCCCAAACTTGATCTTCAACAGCTTCTTCAAATGTTAGAGGATCATTGACTTGAGAAAATAATGCAAAGACTGAGAATGAATTAGGTGTACCAGACTCATATATCTCACGCATACTTCTTGTCCTTGGCGGAGTTGCTGGTGTCAAACTGCGCTAACTGCTTGATGGAGTTTGTTGCGCACTTAGTGTGCTTATCGTAGTAGCTTGAACTGCGACTTGTGTCGAAGTTGCTTGTGCTAAAGCATGCTGCGTAGTCCTGGGAGTAGGCGGAGCTGCGTAGTTCTGATTTACATGCAGATTCTCAACCACTTCTTCTGGGATGTCATCATGTTCGACATGTGACACGATTTTGAAATTCTTCTCCACAGTTCCATCCCATGCTTCATTCTCTACAAACTGAACATCTCGACTGATAATAACTTTTCTTGTGACAAGGTTATACAACTTGTATGCTTTTGTGTTTTCAGAATAACCAATAAGAATGCATTTCTATCATTTATTGTCTAATTTCCTCCTTAACTGATCTGGAATATGTGCGTATGCTACACAACCAAAAACTTTTAAATGTGAAACAATATGTTTCATACCTGTCCATGCTTCCTGTAAAACTTTGTTCTTTACGCTCTTTGTTGGACATCGATTCATGATGTATACAACAGTTTCCACTGCTTCAGCCCAGTATTCATTTGACAGATGCATGGCTTCCAACATACTGCGCGCCATCTCCATAATGGTTCTGTTTTTCCTCTCTGCAATACCATTCTGTTGCAGTGTATACCGCGCAGTGAATTGCTTCTGTATGCCATGATTTTTGTAAAAGTTTAGGAAATCATTTGAAACATACTCACCACCTCTATCTGTTCTTAATATCTTGATGCTGTAACCACTCTGCTTCTCCACAAGTGCTTTGAACTGCTGAAAATAACCAAACACATCATATTTATGTTTTAGAAAATAGAACCATGTTTTTCTTGTGAAATCATCAATAAATGTGAGAAGATAAGTGCATCCTCCCATGGATGATGTTTGCATCAGTCCACAAATATCAGAGTGCATGATTTCAAGTGGTGTGCGAGCTCTGTATGACTTTCCGACTGGAAAAGTCTCTCTATGATGTCTTTCAAAAATACAGCCTTCACAAATTTTCTTTGGCTTTTCAATCAATGGCAATCCTTTTACCATGTCCTTCATATACAGTAGCTCCAGGCCACCAAAACTTAGATGACCAAATCTGAAATGCCATAACTAGGATTCATCCTTTATTTCTGTTTGAAACACAGCTTGTATTTCGTTGTCTTTTTCTTCCACTGTGCAGTGAGTGTCTAATCCTTTGTTCTCTGTGCTGAACGCAGTTCCATAATTTTCATTCTGACCTCCATGAGAAACTTGATTTGTTTTTCTTTTTATGATTGGTGTAATCCTCAAAGGAAACAAGCGATTGCTTGTCATTTGCACTTCGACTATTAACTGATTGCTTGGATATATGTCCATGAACACACAATGCGTTCTTATCATGTGAACTTTGTAACCTTTTTCCATCAACTATCCTATGCTCATCAAATTATGTTTCAGACCTTGAACATAATAAACATCAGGCATAAATTTCTGCTCCCCTTGTTTTGTTAGAATATCAACAATACCTTTACCCAAAATAGTGACTTGAATATTGTTTCCAAGTGTAACATCAGTTTGAACTGATTTATCTAGACTAGAAAATAGATTTAAATTACCAGTCATATGATTTCTACAGCCTGAGTTTAAATACCATATGTCATTTGGACTTTCTTGGACAACATTGCATTCCAGTGGAGATGTGCATGCTAAGAACAGTGAGTTGTTCGAAGTGTTGATGTTGCTTGACTATGTTTGGCCTTGCTTTCCTTGGTCATACTGCTTCTTCCTACATTCATATGCGAAGTGTCCATTCTTCTTATAGTAATGAAATTGAATTTTTTTATTTTTCGTACCTTTGTCCACTTGACTGAGTGGGAGATTGATTCTGAACTCTACTAGTGCCATGTGCAGGGCTGCTGCTGTGAACTCCTCTGAAAGAACTTCTTCCCTTGTCTCTTCCATGACTTATGGATGACTGTGCTGCGAATGCACTTTCCAGTGATATATATGAACCGCTGATTATATGTTCATGATTGAGAAGTGAAGCTTACAACTCATTAATGGAAAATGTGGATAGGTCTTTGTTTTCCTCGAGGGTCACAACTAAATATTCAAATTTCTTTGGAAGAACTCTAAGAATTTTTTCAACAACTCTTTGGTTACCTAGGGTTTCTCCATGAAACTTTATTTGATTAACCAGACCAATAACATGAGTATAAAATGAGTCTACTGACTCTGTTTCTTTCATTGACAGAGATTCAAAATCTCTTCTAAGAATTTGAAGTTTGGCAGTCTTTACCTTGTTCAAGCCTTGATAGGAAGTTTCCAGTGTGTCCCACGCTTCCTTAGCTGACTGCGTTGCTGCTACTCTTGGGAGTATGGATTCATGTGTTACTTGATGTATGTGGAACAACACCTTTCCATCATTCTTCCTCTATTCCTTCAGAATATCCTTCTCAGCTTGTGTGAGATTGTTATATGCTCCCATATCTGCTGGTTCTGCATAACCATGTTGGACTATTTCCCATACATCTTGACCTCTAAACAAAGCTTTCATAGTTAGAGACCAATATTCATAATGTTTACCAGAAAATATTGAAGTTTGCAAATTACCCGAAGTGGAAGCCATTCTTAATCACTTTTCGCTTTTATAAATACAATTTCTACTTTCCATAAACGAGGCTCTGATACCAGATCAAGGGAAAAGCACACCCCACAGTCAATTAAAAATTAACTGCCCAATAGATGAATATTATCTTTTTCTTTTCTTTAGAACTGCCCAGGTCCTAGCAAATACTTTGCTTTAAATTCTCTTCCCCAAATATTGTTGAATACTTACCTATTTACTGGCGCTGTTAACTTTGCATAACCCAAACTTAAATAAACTTTATCTTAAAACATTTATTCTTAAAACATGAGAACTGAAACATCTAAGTGAAACTTACTGCACAGTGAATACTTAGAAATCTTAATATGATTTACAGACCGTAAATGTAAAACAACATTTACACAGGTCAATATGAAATAGATGCGTGGCATGCATAAACCAACATTCTTGAGAATGAATTCATAAAACTATAGATTTATATATTACCACTGTAAAACAAAGTAACTTTGTCGCACTTACAGAGAGATGAGATTTACTTCAAACTTTTACTTCTTACACAGAGCTTGGGCTCTTGAAACACTTCACGGATCTTCACTTCTTCTCTTCACACATCTCTTATCTCTATCTCTATCTAATCTTTTGTGAGAGATTTTCATTTATACACAAAATTAGGTTTAGCTTCACCTGGAAGTTACAGGGTTGCAATAAACACTGCAATTAATTTCTACCTAAAAAAATTTGAACTTGCTGAATACAAATGCGGCTACTTAAATACTAACTTGCCGTGAGCTAGATTGGTCGCAAACTGACTCACTGACTTCTGACATTGCAGACTGACTGAGTGTATAACAGAGCCGCATATCAGATACGCTATCAGCTCATTAATTACAATATTTCCAACACCCAATGCTCCTCATTTTTAATTTGCATAAAATACCGAAATCGTTCCTCACCTTACTCAAGCTAACAATCTGTAATGCCCCAGAATGATTAATGTTGACAGCTGGTCTAACATATGCCTACTCCTACAGATCAAGAAATATTCTTTACTTGCTACTGGCAATGAGGAGAGGGAGTGGGTATATACTTGATCAGATGATGTTTCCAAAAGCTCAAAATTATTTATATAAACAAAAAAAACTTATTTGCAGCATATCTACAATCACTATTTCAGATCTAAAACATCCAGAAATCAGTTAAGAGTCATACTCTTGCCAACAAGATAGGCTACATCCAGATGAAAACCCACAGTCCGCTCAAGTTCCCCTAAATAGCCTTTGCTAGCCTCTGTACCAAAAGTGCCACTGAAAGGTGCAAAGAAGAAAAATCCATAGCTAGGTGAAATGAAGCTGGACGGGTGGAAGGTATGACTGCTTGCATTCAACCTGCGACACAAGGGCTATAACAGATGCAGGACTGGAGGCTTGGAGGATAACAGCGCACCATGCATGCATGAAGAGAAGCTATAAGCCATAAAGCTGAGTGCTTGCAACCGAATGACACGTTAACATATTTTACTTTCGCTTGCCTCGATACGAGGCCAAATAAAGAGTGCAAATCATTGATTGGACCTGAGACAAAATCATAAAAAAAAACTTAGGTTAAATTGCATTGGTTTTGGTGAGGATTAATACATTTTAAACCAAACCGATTCCTATAATCCTTGCTGCTGCTGGGCAGGCAGGGACTAATAAGAAGCTTTTTCTAGTGTATGTGGGATAGCGTCCTATGCACAGAAAAACAAAGTGTCCAGCGTTTGAATGCTGAACCAATAAAGTCTCAAGCATTCACACGGAAGGAGTACCAATATGAGATCGTCCAAAGTGTCAACAGAGCATCTGGAAGCTAAGATTTGAGTGCCTCCAAGTGTACAGGTCAGTGCGCCAAGAGGAGAGTTCACGAGGGCACAACATGTTGATAATGAACATTGACAATTGTGCATACAAATTATTCAAATTCTTATTGTTCATTTCATGTAAAATAAATACCAAGCATCGTGTTTAGCTGTACAAAGGCTTGCTTCGTTTTCAACTGTAATTGCTGAGAAGTTTTGCTAGATCCGTATGCCAAAGAAGAAAAACATTTCATTGAGATTTGAGTTTTTTAAAAGAGATGTTCAGATTGTGTTTGAAGGTGTTGATAAATTTTAGTCTCATTGGTTCAATATATTACCTCGATGGTGATGTTGTAGAAGACCTTTTCTTATAACTCTCAGAAAATGGTTTAGCTCATTTTTTACTTAATAGATTTATGTTTATGTTTATGAGCAATTGCCTACTTATGCAATGAATTGTTACTTATAGAGATTATGGTTTCTATCATCCAAAATAAATTCAACATGGAGAAAATCAAGAGGAATGTGTTTCTACAAATGGTTGGAAATATGAACTCTACCATGCTGGAGATGTGTGAACAGATTAGTAAGCTCACCCAATTAAACAATGTGAATGACAACTCTGCTTCAGAACCTGATTGAGAGGAGGAACCAGCAATCACAGGCAACACAAGTGTGTGAACATGTAGTTGCAGATGAACGAGTTACGATACAGTACCTTCTCTTCAACCTGGGCATCAAGTGACTGAAAAGCATGGGGAAGGACGACAAAGGTTTCTCAGGGTTCATAGGCTAGAACTTTCTGGTGGAATTCATCTCCATGTAATAAACCAGAATGCTTAGTCCTATGTTGTTTTGGTGTTGGCCTTCTAGTATTGATATCATATGCAAACTACTGAAAATAAATCAGATAGTATGTAGAGGCAGAAACCTGGTCTTTTTTGTTAGACGTTTATTGTAGTGGTCACAGTTTGTATAGTGAACATTGGGAGAATTGTGCTGTTATGTATGTCAAATGAAGAAATCTAAATTATAAGGCTGATCAAATGAAGGGCTTTGTTCTGGAAGATATGAAATGGGGGCACAGTCCATACTGGTAGGTGGTAAATTTTAGCATATTAGCAAAGGAGACAGCAAGAAAGCACAAGCTACAACATTAGTTGCTTTCGAGAAGCAAAGAACAAAGGATATATACTTTGAACCCATATAGCTTTGTAGCATAGGAGATATTATTCTTGGAACTCCCGTAGATAAAATGGGGTTAATGGCTTGAAATAATTTGCTAACAAATTATTTGCAACCTCATAGCCCACTTTCCATACAATGGTAGGCTAGTAGTACAACATAAGACCCCGATAACAACATGTCAAGCAAAAGAGATCCTCTTTGGTCTCAAACAAGAGATCTGAACAATGCTGTGAAGCAGAGATTAATACCTTTATACGATCAGCATTAGACAAGGGCCTTGTTACCACATTATTATTTAGAACTTTTGCAATAAATTCAATGACAGGCAACGCTTTAACAAAAGTAGTTGAAGACATATCTGCACAATAAAGGGAAATCTAATCAACTTAGTTGCTAACTGCTCATAAAAATGGCCAATAATTTTGATTCATAGATCAAATCATGGACGTTGTTGCAGGTTACCCACTGTCCAACAAATGGTTTCAATGCCACCTTCATGGCAAGCAGAGATAGCAAATCCCTCTGAAAGATAAATACAACATTTAAAATTGACAGATGTATGGTTAATGTATACAAATTGTATGGTTTCCTTCAGAGGGCATGGGGGTTAAAGGCTAACTAAAACGCCCCACAATCAGCTTGTTTTTTTCATTTTTCAGATGCTTTTCTTTTCTGTCATTTTTTTGGGGTTGGAATTCAAAGATGCACTTTCATCGCAGCAAAATTGCAATCTCATTCATTCAGAGGTGTGAACTTGAGGGTTTTGCGGTCTCCAAACTGACCCAAATGTCCAAAATTGCAATCTGAAGGATCGAATGTTAATATTGCAATTTGTTTTATTTGTTAGATTCAGGCAAGGATGGGGCGTTTTAGCTAGCATTTAGATGACACCCCTATAGAGATTGCCTTGACATTTCCAATACTCTGGACCCTTGCCTTACCCATTTCCTGCAGCTTCCCGTAACCACTCTAATAAATATATAGATTGTGATGATCAAAAGTTCATATAATGGAGACCTTCGAAGCTATGGTGAGAGCATGGTTACCAATTAAGCATAGAGTTATATTTGAGACCTGAGCTTTGTTAGCTCGAAATAGCATAAAATTTGGATAATCCCAGCTTCCAGAAGTTTTATCCACAATCTATAACTAAGTATTCCACACCAGGCTTGAATTGGCAGACAGTGAATTCAAGAATTCCCATAGGAAATCCATGTAATTGAATAAACAAACCCTCGGTGCAGAACCTATAACCAAACCAAAATGTGCGATACACAAGAAAATGCTAAATGCTTATTATAGATCAAATGACTAGGATTTAAACCCTTAATATTTAGCTGGGAAATGGTTGGCATCGAATGCAGTAATTGTTAAGGATTCGCCGAGGGCACCAATTAGCAATGACTCTCCTATTTCCAATTTGACAAATATACCCTCATCTAGCTATGAAACAAATAAATAAAATCTGTGTTAGACAGTATAAATTCCATAACCCAATGTATATCAGCCAAAAAAAACATCTTAAGAAGCAATTAGTACGTACCATGGAGTAGCGATGGTGGATGATCTGTTTAGTGAGGGAGGTACAGTAGAATGGGTAGGAGGCATGTACTGCAATTCCCCCTGTGTGATCTTTGTGGGCGTGTGTTATGAAATGGTATTTCTTCTTAGACAAAGAATTCTATCTAGTTAGCAACCACCAAAGAAAAAAAGCGCTCGACACCAAGCAAAGGAGGGCGAGCACAGTTTGTTCGTGAAGAGTGTAGCTGAATGTAACGAAAGTAAACGCTCGGGATCAATGGAAAGAAGCTTCCACTCGTTGAGAAGGCAAGTTGCGTGCATATACAGGATGACACACGGGCCATTTTCGTCATCCCACCGCCAGGGTCTGGGCTCCTGAAGGGCGTGTGATAATGGCACTCAAATCAAATCGCCCCATGTCGGCGACTGAAAATTTTCTGGCAAGGCACAGTTCCATCCCTTCTCGATTTTTTTTTTGGAATTTTGACGATCTAGGTCATCTTAAAATGGGTCAAAACCCCTTCGGACACAGTTCCATGGCATAATTCCGCAGTAAATCGGGTGGAACTACTATTCCACTGGTTTTTATAACTTGATCTAGGAAACAAATTGCCTCAGAAAAGCGGGGCGATTTGAGTGCCATTATCCCACGCCCTCTTGAAGTCGATGATGACACCACCCAAGCAACGGACTGGAGCCCAGACAAATGTCAACCAGCATCACATCATCTTGATTGGGAGGAAAGATTGTTGCCCTCCCCACTGGTTGGGAGGTGGTTGGGAGGAAAGATTGTTGCCCTCCCCACCCAGGTTTAATTCTTGTAAGTGACATGATTGTATTTTAAGCTTTCCTTGATTCCTTCGGAATGTGCTTAAATATGGATGGCTTTGAGGTTTAATAATGTGTAAAAAATTTGCTTGTCCAAATCCTATTACCTTGGCTAAATTTGTCTTCAAAAATTCGATTCTTTGAATGGGTTGAATTTCAACCTATAACATGGTTATTTTGTTTAATTTTTTTATATAGAATTTTGGTTAAATATTTATGTTTTAAAGATATTTATAAAAATAAGAAATATATATATATATATTTCATAAGAAATTAAATTTTGTGGATGGCCATGTGAAGAGATTACAGATATACTTCTTAAGCTTGAATTTTTGAAGTGTTTTCATGGTTAGTGGGTTGAATTTCAACCTATAACGTAGTTATTTTGTTTAATTTTTTATTATAGAATTTTGGTTAAAGATTTATGTTTTTAAGAGATTTATAAAATATATATATATATATATATATATATATATATATATATATATAAATAATATTATTATTTCATAAAAAATTAAATTTTGTGGATGGCTATGTGAAGAGATTATAGGTATATCTTTTAAGTTTGATTTTTTTAAGTGTTTTTATGGTTGATACATGTGTAACATTATTATTTCATGAGAAATTAAATTTTGATGATTATGAGTTAATGGTGAGATTAAGAGATTATTGGTGTATCATTCAAGTTTGATTTATTGAAGTATTATTATGGCTTCAACTTAATGGGTTTAATTTCTATCAATAAAATTGGTATTTTATTGGATGTTTTAGTTTAGAATTTTGGTTAAATATCCATACCTACAAGGAACGGGTGAAAGATCCATATTCACAAGGAATTGATTTAGTTTGATTCCCTATAATACATGTGCAAAACTATCAAGAGACTATTGGTATGGCTTTCAAGTTTGATTATTTGAAGTGCTTTCATGGCTACAACTCCATGGGTTGAATCTATACCGATAATATGGGTACCTTGTTGAATGTATTGCTCTCGAATTTTTCTTAAAGATCCATGTCCATGAGGAACTAGTTTCAAGTTCAATCCCATATAATGCATGTACACACCTATAACTTCATGGGAAGATAAATTTTGATGATGCTTAAACAAGGAACTTTGGAATAGTGGGATGAAGAGTCTATCGCTATGTATTTCAAGTTTGATCCAGTGAGGTGCTTATTCATGGCTACAACTCTATGGTTGATTTTCTACCAATATCCACAAGGAATTGGTAGAAGCAAGGGCTAAGTGCCTCGAGGAGGGGGGAACAGGGTGTTATTGATGAATAGGATCCCAATATAGGATTAATAGTCCACTCTTTCATAATTGTATGGTGGACATCAAAGCCTCAAATGATATGATGCCCTATGGAATCATGAAGAAATAGGGTCCTCTGGTCACATTCCCCCATTACAACATCTATGTCGTGGATTCACACAATGTTGAAGTGTGTTGAATCATTGAAGAATTAGAATTAAGTTTTGCTACTTTTCCAAAAACATTCCATTTGTAAGGTCTATGTGTTGGTTTATGACCCCATTAACATTCTCATTGACATGATGAAGATTCCATTTGTAAGGTCTATGTGGTGGTTTATGACCCCACAAATATATCATAAGCCCCCTATATGAATGTTATAGTGTATGCCCAAGTATTTTAGCGTCGAACCATGACATAGGCATTGAGAACCATTTCTAATGTTAGAAAGTGGAAAATGTCTTAGATCATATTGGTAGGCTAATGATTTCCTATGGAGGCTATGTGTGGTGGTTTGAGGCCTTGCACATGGACCATGAGATTAGATAAAAATGTTATGACCTAAGACCCTTATTTAATCTTATATCATAACATGGGTCTTGAAAACAATCCCTTGTGTGCCCTTCCTCATAATGGTGAACATATCTCACACATAGTCTATGATTCCCTATGTAGGCCTTGTGTTATAATCTAGGCCTCCGTGCCTGGGCCATGAGACCCAAGACAATTAGTATGGCCTTGTACCTAAATTTAGACCTTGGTCCATGGCCCAGGACATAGAAATCATCCTTAGTGTTACAAATATTTAAATAGAGACCATATCTTGATTATAGGGAAAATGCAAATGTTATCGCCTAAAGCTATGTATTTTGACCTTGGCCATTGCCTAAGTTACAAGAAATATACATGGTTAACCAAAATTCATAAAAAGAGGCACTAAATATTTCTCACATGCCAATATTCCCTTTGTAGGGCCTTGTAGTGGCCTAAGTCCCCACACATAGTTCATGAGCAAGTTGTCATTAATGTCAAGGGTCTAATTATACAAAGAAAAGGTTAAAGGACAAGAAAGTGACAATGCCAAAGGTCAATCAAATCTACAAGAAGGGAATAAAACCATATACAATATGTAACAAATCATCATCCAAGTGACAAAAAAAGTATGTGCAAGTTTATGGACAGAAAGCCCCTCCCGTGGGTATCAAATCTCCTCTTCATGTGTACAAAACTCCTTGTTTATGTAAAATATCTTGTATGTAAGCGGTCTTATGGTTAAGGGACAAGATGGAACACATAAAGGTATGTTAATTTCCCCTACATTATGTATTTCTCAAACTTATAGTTTGGCCTCATGAAAAGTTAAACATCTCCTTGCAAGGGTATAAATACACCTTCATTTTACCTCATTTCATCATCAACTCAAGCAACTTTCTTATGCACAATCAAGAGGAGATCAAGGAACTTTTTTTGCAAGGGTTTATCAAGGTTTAATAAGTTTCTTTTATATCTCTTGGGTTTTCTATCCTTGCATGAGGAACCTCTCTACAAGGCGAAGTTTTAAAGGTCACCTTGACCTAGGGTTTTGGCATGCATAAGATTCATAAAAACTTGCATAACTTTTGCATACGGTATCATAATCACAAAATTATTAGCTCGTTGGAAAGATTATTGTAAAGGATGTGTGATCCACACATAAAAGGAGGATGCATTTTGTTCTAAGGGTTTACTATACTATGATAAGGTTTTCTCTCTCTTGTTGAGGTCTTAATCATGACTTAGGGTTTGTGCATGATTTTTGGGAAAAGTGCAAATATTTCATTATTTTGTTGGGGTATGCATGAACTAGGATTTCATGACTCGGGGTTTGAGTTTTTGGGCTTGAATTAGGGTTTTACCCTAATCTTCCTACATAAATAATATGGATGATTGTTTATGGACTTATTGATGATAGTATAGTAGTATGATGATGGTATCACAATGACAATATGATAGTGTGTTCAAGTGACAGTGGCAAGAGTGACATCGACAATGATAAGCAATGACAAGGACAATGACATGCAGTGATTGTGACAGGTTTTTATTCTCTCATATATATTTATATTCAAGGGGTTGGAGCCTCATCTTCCAGTTGGAGATGAAACATATAGGGAATTGTAGATCCCTTTAGGTTGTAGCCTGAAATTTAGGGGGTAGGACTCTCCTTCAAGATTAGCTTGTAAACATTGAAACTTTGAAGATAAGTTTCCGTTGTTTTTGTCCCCACTGGGTTTGCACGTAAAATCATTGTTTTCTATGCATTGTTTACTTTATGTTTACAATATGTTTTTACATGAATGATAAGTAATGATGAATGTTGCCAACATAATTTAAAGTGAAGGATAAATTGGTTAAAAGGTGCCTAATACTTATTCATCCCCCTTCTCAGTATTGGTGATATTTCCAACATAAACCAATATCGCTATATATATATATATTAGTTCCCCCTATAACCCCAAACACATGATGCAACTGCCATAATAAAAATTGACATATATAAACCGTCTCTAAAACAGGGCTTTTGGAGACATTTTTTTATAACATTATCAACTCTAAATGTTCAATTCTCATTACTTTTAAGGGGGTTTTCAAAAATCCGGCTTGAAAATAGATAGGGGTAGTATTTCTAACCCCCCCCTAAAATTCATGAGAATTTGAATTATGGTGGCGGTTCTTAACAAACCACCTCCCAAAGTTAAATTCTCATGACTTGTAGGGGGGGTTATCAAAACAATGCCTTGAAAAATATATTTAGGGGCAGTTGTTTTAACACCCCCGCCCCCCAAAATAAAAGTTATGAGAATTGAAATTTTCAAGGTAGTTGTACAAAAACCTCCCACACACATTCAATTCTCATGACTTTTCGGAGGGGTTTTAAAAAACCGCCTACGAAAGTTAAATTTTCATGACTTTTAGGGGGTGTTTTGAAAAAACAGCGTCCAAAAGTGAAATTCTCATGAAATTTTTTTTGGGGGGGTGGTTGTTAAAAAAATGCCTTCAAGATATATTTAGGTTGGTCTTGTTACCCCCCCCTAAAAAAAAAGGCATGAGAATTTAACTTTTCAAGGCGGTTGTTAAAAGACCACCTCCAAAAGTTAAGTTCTCATGGATTTTAGGGGAGGGTTTTCAAAGAATACCTTAAAAACCACATTTAGGGGCGGTCATTTTAATCCCCCCTCCCCCCCCATAAATTCATAAAAATCAAACTTCTAGAGGTGGTTGTTAAAAAATAGCCTCCAAAAATTCAATTCTCATGAATTTTAGGGGGGGTTGTAAACAAACCACCTTAAAAACACATTTAGGGGCAGTCATTTTAAACCCCCTCCCTAAAAGTCATGAGAATCGAACATTTAGAGGTGGATGTTAAAAAACCACCGCCAAAAGTTCAATTTTATTGACTTTATGGGGGGGGTTTAAAAACCACTTCGAAAGATCTAAGAAAAGTTTTAGAGGAGGTTTTGGAAATACCCCCCTAAGGATAAACCATTGTTAATGGGGTAAATTATTGTAGTGGACTGAACATCCACACATATTAATAATGAAATTAATTATGCACAAAATGAGGTTTTTTGGAAAATGATTCTCTTTTGGATAAAATACAAACTCCAAAGAGAAATCCCTCTACTCCCAGGACCAATAGTTTATTCTTTGGTTATCTTCGGACTGCATACAAAAAATATAACTATATATATAACTAGAATGACAACAATTTGTTCATCAATTTAATGATCACGTACATGTAGCTGTAAATGTAGATCTTAAATTTAGAAGAAGAATACAAACAGAACCCAAAATTTCTTAGATTCAAAAGAAATACAAGCATCACACTAAACTAATAATAATATGTTAGAGTGAGAAGAAAATACCAACATCATCCAACAAAGAAAAAAAACTCGTTTAATTATTTGAAATCTCCACAGGTTACATTTAATGTTTCTCACTCTTGGACAAGGAAATGATAGGTTACATTTAGTGGTTTTCATTCTTAAATGAGGCAATGAAGGTTATGATATCAGTTGATTCTGGTATTTTACTTAAATCATTCCATATTCCATGTACCATATCACTATCTTCCTTAGTAGATGATGTATTGAAGGGCTTATGCAAAATACAATTTTCAGATGGATGTCCTTGCACATCATCGCCCTTGAAAACAATAATTTATGTATTACTTTTCAAATATTTCACCGGGAACTTATCCCACACTTTGTTCATGTTTTCTTGTCTCTTTCCTTCTTTATCATTGGTACATCTCTCTTGAAACCATAAAAATAAAATTTGTTCCCCAATTGCTTTTTCTTTTTACTTTGCCTCTATAAATTTCATAAAGAATTGTTTCCCTTCATTGACATCACATTTAGATGACTGATAATTTTCATATGGATGTGCTTGCACATCATCACCCTCAAAAATAATAATTTATGTATTACTTTTCAAATATTTCACCGGGAACTACTCCCACCCTTTATGCCATGTTTTCTTGTCTCTTTCCTTCTTTATCATTGGTAAATCTCCCTTGAAATCATAAAAATAAAATTCGTTCCCCAATTGCTTTTTCTTTTTTCTTTGCCTCTATAAATTTCATAAACAATGGTTTCCCTTCATTGACATCACATTTAGATGACCAAATTCCAACTTCGAATTTTGCAAGACATAGTTCCAAAAATTCTATCGCATTTGGTCATGATTTATATAATGTTCCCTTGTACTTAAATTCAAATTTTTCATTAGTACTTTCATTCACCCCTTTTCTTTTTTGGAGGCATTTCTGGTGACTTTCTTGTAAAATAGAAAACCTTCCATTTCAAGTATCAATAATATTTTATTATGGAGAGCTATACATAAATAATGCATGTCATATATTTCGTAATAAATTTGTTTTACCAAATTCGGAAGAAAATAATCATTATTTATTACCTATCAATGAATGGCGAACATTTGAGTGGAGAGTAACAATTCTCGACTCGTTATTCTTCAAGGATTCCAATGCCAGTGTGCTTGGATGTATAATATCCACAGAGATCCTTGAATCCGCATGTACAAAAACAATCGAATCGTCTTGACATGCAAATTCATAGGTATGATTTGTTTTATAATTTTATTCTTTTGAAAGTATAATACCAATCATCCTCAAGCATAATTTCGATAATTTAACACTCAAAATTTTGTTTGAAATATAAATTATGACCTTCCTGTTTTTCAGACCCTTCTTGTCCATATTGTCCATCAGTTTGGTAATTCTTTGTGGATTTTCCATCACCATCAATGCATTCATCGGATATTATAATTTTATTTGACAACTCTTGAGTGCCATCTATATTTAAATCCAATAGAAAAGGAATTTGAAAAATTTATTGAACGTATCCGACCAAAAAATAAAAATACAAAGAAATAAGACAATTGAAAAAGCTAATAACAAAAATATCTTACTTTATAGCCAATTCATGATAGAAACAATTCATAAGCAGTTCTTGTTGTACTGTCTCCATGATAGAAATAATTATTCTATTTAGTGTCACAGTTAATGAACAAAGAACTCTACTTCCTGCATACAACTAAAGAACTGTACCTTGAGATGAGATCAATTTGGAAACCATGTGATCCTAGAACTCATGTGTCATTTCTTTGAAAAAAACATGGTTTCTCAAACTATCAGTCAAAACCTTGGACAAAGGTAAATCAATCATTGGCAGGTTCTCGTCCTTCCAATCCATCTCCATATGAAGAGATGACAAATTGTCCCCCTCCAATACAATTCTCCAATACTAAATTACGAAGAATCCTATAAAAATTTCCTTTTAGATCTCTATATATGCCCTTCGTAGGAGATTCCTTTACTACTTTTTTATTTCTTATAGAATTGTGAATGATTTAGAAACCATACATGAATTTTCCATATCAGCTGTAAAAACACAAGTACAAGTCCCTTCATTTGCTTCTAAGTAGTACAATAACACAAGCATATCTTCTTCCATCTAGGTAGTAGCACAATTACACATATAAACAATAACAAGTTCACAATTTATTACAGCACCAAAATAGACGATGGTTCTTACTGTGTTGATCAAAGATGCTAGATAACAACATAGATAAGCAAATTGTGAACTATCTATGTTGGATTTCATGGACATACCGACCTCCTCTTTCTTAATATATATGCTCAATATTTTCTTAGATTTCGTTGTTAATTTGGCACCATTATCCTCTTCTTCCTTCTTTCTTTCTCTTCTTCCTAGGATAATTTGCATGCTCATCAGAGCCTAAAATACTACATAGTTGCTAGAAATGATTTGGATCAATATTATAGCTTTTGATGAAATTATCCTCAGTGATTCCCTATGAACAAAAAGAATCAACATCATAAAGTTTTAAATATTCACAAACAAAATGATTGGTTGACCTCTCTTCGTTGATCTGCTTGCAATACTGATGCAAAGTCTTTGCAATTTTTTTTTTGTCAATAGATTTGCTGATCCAAACTAATCCATTGATTATATTGTATGCCACATTGCTCGATTCTTCTTCATCAAGATCACACAACGGTCTAAAAAAATTAGATCCATGATGCTTTATTTTATTTAGAACAAATTCATCTTGTTTGATGCACTTGGATGAGCATGGCAATGAATCACTTTTGTAAAAGTTGAATACAGAAAATCATTTGTTCCATAATCTATCAGACGTCAAAACAAGATTCATCTTGTCTTTAAGGTTTTACTTGGTATTAACAACAAATATATCCATACATTCACCTTGGAAAACCTGCAAAGATATAAAATTGAAGATAATATTTAATTTATTAATTTCATAACACAGTAAAAAATTTGTGAGCATTGATTATTAATAAGAAAAAAATTATTCTTGCCACTCTTTGCTGGAAGTGTTTCCCTTGGTTTCACTACTTAATCAATGAAGGGAGTGTTTGCAAATTATTTGTTTGAATAATTTTATTTGTTGGCATAATTTGTTGATAATGTTTTGAGGAACATATTTGTGTAGCAGACGAGTTGTACGATGATGATATCTTGAATGGACTAGTTGATATTTATCATTTTCAATGTGTTTTTCTACACTGAAATAGTATGTTGTCCATCCAATATATAAAACTTCAATGCAGGCAAATTATTTTATTCTTTAGTTCTAGGAACTTATCCCTCCCTGGTCACAGTATCGAAAAGAAAAATAATAACATCACTCAATGTTGTTGTAAAACTCGAGACAAGGCATAAAACCATATTTTCCATGACATCATCATCAACCTTTTGATATGTCAGTTCTGGAGGCACTATAACACATCTTGTTACATCAATAGTAAATATTTACATTGAATGAAAAGTATTTGATTTGTTCTTGTTGAATATATTTTGAGCTAGCAAAGATCTTATTGTCTTTTTGTAACATCAATTTAGATGGAATTTAATTATTTGAGTGCCTTGAAAGAATATTTTCTCACATCTTTTTCAAGATTGTTGATAAAGGATCTTCAAAGGTGCAAAAGAATTTTTTCATAAGAAACATTTGTAATATTGTTTTGCATATTCATGTAATGCAATATAGATGATGTATTCCTTGCCAACATTCTTTTCTTTAATACTGACATAATTCATTTCTTGAAATATGCCACGGTATTTATTCCTGACTAACTACATCCATCATACAAGGGAAAAATACATCCTTTCTTCACACAGGAAACCCGATCCGGTTCTGGATCACTTTTCATTAAATCTGGTTGAAAATAAAAAACTTGAAGATCAAATTGAACGAAAAATCACGTATCTGGCTTGATCACTTTAGATTGAACATGTGATAAATCATCATTAATGGCATCTGCAGATTTCAATATTCTAGTTGGATGGCACTTCTTTCTCATCAAAGAAGAAGATATATAACTTTAGGTACAAATGATACAATTAATCCATCTCAACATACCATGGATGCTTGAATAAACCAAGTTTGTGATCATTTGATGATTCATGAAATGAATTTTCTTTGAATTGACTAGTGGTCACGAATGAATACATATTTTAATTTCAATATAGTAAACACTTGACGGTTATTATAAGAATCTACATACAACGTTTATAGTTTTCAAATAGTTTCTACTATAAGATGTTTTGATGAAAATGTTGATGCGAATGATCGACATAGAAGGCACAATCACCGACCCTTCATAGATTCAATATTATTTATATCTATATCATAAAGGAAGGGATGTATAACCCTTCTTGTGTTCACTATCCTTAATATATTTAAAATACAAGAAGGGTCTGTCGACCATTCCTATGTTCAATATTCTTTATATTTCTATCATAGAGGAAGGGGTGGCCAACCCTTCTTTTGTCCATTATTATTGATATTTCCATAATACAAGAAGGGTCATTTGTTCCTTCATGTGTTCACTATCCTTGATATATAAAATACATGAAGGATCGGCCAACCCTTTATAGATTCAACATTCTTTATATTTATATAATAAAGAAAGGGCTAGGTGACCTTTCTTGTGTCCACGTTTCTTGATATTTCCATAATACAGGAAGGTTATATTGTTACTTCATTTTTTCACTATCCTTGATATATCTAAAATACAGGAAGGGTTGGACAACCCTTCCTAGGTTCAATATTATTTATATTTCTATCATTAAGGAAAGGGTGGCCAACCCTTCTTGTATTCACTATTCTTGATATTTCTATAATATAAGAAGAGACGACCTTTCCTTCTTGTGTTCACTATAGTTTTTTTATATATCTATGATATAGGAAGGGTCGACCAACCCTTCATAGGTTCAATATTCTTTATGTTTCTATCATAAATGAAGGAACGACTGACCCTTCCTGTTTTAACTATCCTCGATATATATAAAATACATGAACATTCTATTGACGCTTCCTAGGTTCAATATTCCTTATATTTCTATCATAAAGGAAGACATGGCTAACTCTTCTTGTGTTCACTATTCTTGATATTTTTATAATACAAGAAGGGCAATAGTTCCTTCTTGTGTTCACTATTCCCAATATATCTACAATATAGGAAGGGTCGACTGACCCTTCATAGGTTTAGTATTATTTATATTTCTATCATACAACAAGGGGAAATCGACCCTTCTTGTGTTCTCAATACTCAATTTATTTAAAATATAGGAAGGGCCGATTGACCCTTCCTAGGTTCAATATTCTCTATATTTATATCACAAAGGAAGGAGTGACCGACTCTTCTTTTATTCACTATAATTCTTGATATTTCTATAATACAGGAAGGGACAGTCATTCCTTGTTGTGTTCACTATTCTCGATATATATACAATACAAGAAGGGTCGATTGACCCTTCGTAGGTTCAATATTTTTTATGTTTCCATCATAAGGGAAGGGGTGGCTAACCCTTCTTGTGTTCAATATAATTCTTGATATTTCTATAATAGAAGAAGGGACAAACATTCCTTCTCGTGTTCACTATTCTTGATATATCTACAATACAAGAAGGGTCTCCTGACCCTTCATAGGTTCAATATTATTTATGTTTCCATAATAAAGGAAGGGGCACCTGACCCTTCTTGTATACACTATAATTATTGATATTCCTATAATCCAAGAATGGACAACCATTCCTTCTTGTGTTCACTATTATTGATATATCTACAATACAAGAAGGGTCGACCGACCCTTTGTACATTCAGTATTCTTTATATTTCTATAAAGAAGGAAGGGGCAGCCGAGATTTCTTGTGTTCGCTATGCTTTATATTTCTATCATAAGGGAAGCGGAAACCAACCCTTCTTATGTTCAATATTCTTGATATTTCTATAATACAGGGAGGGATAGCTGACCCTTCTTGTATCATAGAAATAACTGGAATAGTGATCACAACAAGGGTATGCCTATCTTTATTCTCCTTTCTATTCTTTATATTTGCAGGATATAAGAAAGGGAAGCCAACCCTTCTTGTGTTGACTATTCTTGATATTTATATAATACAAGAAATGTCGTTCGTTCCTTCATGTGTTCACCATTCTTGATATATCTACAATAGAGGAATTATCGGTTGACCCTTCATAGATTCAATATTTTTTACATTTCTATCATAAAAGAAGGGGTGAATGACCCTTCTTGTTCTTAGTATTCTTGATATTTCTATAATCCAGGATGAGATCAAGGGGTGGACAAATTGTGGAATTTTTTTTATTTTTTCCATCTTGTGGGATACTTGTGCCTCCCCCTTAAATTCAACAGTATTTTAGCCATAAATCTAGTCAAGTTATTGTAAATTATATCTTCAAGGTACCGAGGGTGACAGACTAATATTTATACCTTCCATTTTTCAGGGTTCCCTCCCTCGGTCTGAGGACTGGCTCATCAACCTAAAGTGGCATAGAGATGGTGCTATCTGAACAAACCAAAGGGAGGCTTTGGTTTACTTGTACCGAAGTAATTTTGCACTAAATAAGGATCAATAAAAAATAACTTGTGTGACGAAATTTGGTTCATTTTATATTCCATTTGGACAGAAGATTTCCCTAGTAGTATTTTCAAGGATAATTGTAAAAGCATTTCAACAATACACATATGAAACAATGGACACATATTTTGATTACTAAACGATTTATAGGTTGTCTAAAGAATTATTAGATACAGTTTCTTCAACTAATGTTGGAATGTTGTCGACATATTTGAACATCCCTATATATTAAAAGTGCATATTCCTCATGCCAATTGGAATATTGCTTGGTCATGTAGTATGCAAGGAAGGTAACAAATTCAACCTAGAAAAATTAAAGTGACCCTTGATTAGAAGTCACTAGTGAATCCCAAACAAATAAGATTATTTCTAGGGCATACATGATATTATAGAAAATTCATTAGATATTACATAGATATAACATTCCCTAGAAGAATTGCTCAAAGTCGACACATAATTCAAATGGATTCTCAAATGTAATGAATCATTTTAAATTCTTAAGAAGATATTGGTTGAAGCCCTATTCTGAGATTCCCGGATTGGTCAAAGAAATTTAATGTGCATGTTGATGCCTCAAGAATTATGGTTGGTGTTGTTCTAGCTCAACCAAGAGATATAGGGGTATATCATCGAATTCCTACACCAATTCGAAATTAAATAAAGCATAAAGAATCTATTCAACTATAGAAATATAAGTATTGGGGATGATAATTTCCTCGCAAAATTTATGACATTACTTACTTGTGTATCCATTTAAATTCTACACATATCATTAAGTCTTGAGATACCTAGTGAATAAATTAGTTCATTAAGGGAGAGTGTACATATAGCTTCTATTATTCCAATAGTTTGTGTTTGAAGTTGTGGTTCAACTTGGGAAAGATAATATCAATATCAACTCTCAACCACTTATCGATAATTGAATCCATAGAAGAAATGACCGTATTTGATGACGACTTACTTGATGCACACTTATTCAAAATCGAAGATGTACCATAAGAGCTAGTTAACATTGTACAATTTTTCAAGAATGGAACACCCCCCAAGATTTATTAGAGAAGAAAAATAAAATCCTCATAATGAAGGAAGCCCCATACACATTAATCAATGGGAGCTTGTATAACATGGGGTCTAATGATCTACTTAGTATATGTGCATTGGACAATGAGAGAGAGAGTATCATTCAAGAAGCACATTATGGACCTACAAGTGGACACTTTCACTCAAATACGATGGGAAGAAATATTTTACAAGCATGTATATGGTGTCCTACATTGTACATATATTGTAGACATAAATTAAATTACTGTAATAAAATGAAACAAAATTCATTTGGTACTATTAAATCCATTAAAAATTTAGCGATTTGTCTAGCCAAAAATATGGATAAAATTGCTTAAATGGTATTTTTGGGTTGTTGGAATTGAATAATAGAGGTTCCCCAAGGGTAATCAAGTACACTAAATCCATTCTTGCAATCAAAATTGCAATTCTAACAACCCAAATCATAATTTCAGTAGTTTTCCCATCGTCAAATTCCGACAAAAAGCACCAGAGAAGGTGAAGATCGTCTAGAGTTTAGCTTGTGTCCAAGTAAATTCCTTGGCATTTTTATTTTGACTAAATCCCTTGTTTATGTTATTTGAAGTTATATTTAGCATGAAAAATCAAAGAAATACTTAATCTAGTAAAGGTACCACCTGAGGGACAACATGGAGGATATTGTTATGTCAGAGGACCAACTAATGATTATGATATAATGTGTGTGGTAGACAAATGCCTACAACTCTCAATGAATTGGAAACAAAGGCTTCCATCCACCGTTATGGCATTTAAATGAATCGAAAGATGTTGTTTTCTAAATATTTCTCAATTTTTTTTTTATATGGACTATGCTCCACTATAACTACAAACAATAATAGAACATACCCGAAGAATAAGTTGTGCAACTACTAATTGCAAATTGAATTATAGTGGCTAGAATTGTACTGCTAACTCTATCCACTACAAAATTGCATCCAATGTTTAACACCCCTAGTTTGATGATGCCAAGATGTAAATATTGACTATGAATACCTAGAAGGCTGAACATATTATATTTTGAAATTATTAATATTAAAATCCACAACTGGCTGTGCTGAGGAAGTATGATGAAAATATCGGGGACTCATGTATTCACCAGAGATAGTAAGGAAGTTAGAATTTCATAGGAGGTAAATCATGTTATGAGCCTTTTAAACCTTAAAATATCCATAACGTTTATCCTAAGTAATGGTTAAGTATTAATCCCATTTTATTGACTTAAAAATTATTATTAAAATAATAATTATGACTTAAGTGGATGAAAGATTAGGAAACATGGATGAGGGATTCCACATGGTTGTATATTTGCATGCATAAATCTATGCATGTAAGGAAAGGATATGATTCATTAAAAAAAAGAGAATATTTTGCACAGGGGGTAGGTCTGAGCAAACGCATGATTGAAAGTTTAGAGTGAACATAGGATAATGATTGACTGAGAAGGGAATCTGATAGGAATCATTGAGTCTATGAACCCATATGAAGGGGGGATGTATGTTAAGGTGTGTTAATTAATAAAGTGGAGGAAGGTTCAGATTAAGCCTGTAAACACCCTAGTGAAGGCTGAGACCTTGGGGTTCCCATAGTTCTATGTTTTAGTCGCTAGTTGGGAAATCCCATTTCCTTTAATTACTGATGGTAGCCTGTGCTTGGTTTGTATTTTTAGTCCGATGATAGATTACCATATTGTACAGCTAACTAAATTCTTTGGATGGTCCTATGCCTGAATCCATCTGTAAAAGTATGGCTTTACATTTATGTAGTATTTGAATGTTGTTATTCAATGGAACTTAGTTTAACTGCAGAATTATATATTTCAATGCAATATTAAATATGCAACAAACTCTAAAACAACAATAAGTGTTTGACTTATGTTGGATGTTTTCTTAATAAGACTAGTGCACTCACAAGTTTCAGTGCAGGTCTGAATGCTTGAATTCTTGTTCAATGTGCTTGTGTGAGTTGCAAATGAATTGCTAATACTTCGATACTTATGCTAACTTATGAAAAGTTAAAGCTAAGAATATGTTGCTAACTGAGATAAGTTGTTAGCTTATTATAACTGCTAACTGATGTTATCTAGTAAAGTTGTTAGTTTGTTATAACTTGTTACTGGTAGTTAATTGAAGTTATCTGATGTAATTTATTTGTATGTGTCTAATGCCATTTTCTGTATCTAATGAAATTGCAGAACTAGAACTTTGGATGAAGAGAAATAGATTACAATATTAGAGTTATCTGGGGTCATCCAAGAGGTTCTTCATCTTGTTTGATTGTAGAATGTGGAACAAATAAAGAAATTAAAAATTTGCTCAAGTCTTGAGGAAGAAGGGAGATATCTTTACCCAAACCTCGATTTAATATTGAAAAGAATTTTTATAGAAGATAATATTTAGAAAATGTTTTTACTTTGAAAAGATACTTAAGCTACAAGTCCAACCGACATGGAAGAAACCTGAAAGGAATGGACGCATTCCTGGTGTTGTGTTTTTTCATGGTTGTCAACATTGATTACACCTTAAAGGAATGGACACATTCCTAGTTTTTCAGTGACGAGATGTTAGTCGTGTAAAATGATATGTTTTTACTTTTATGATAATACATTTTGATAAATGTATGATACTGATGATCTTGGATAGCCATTTTTTTTTTATCAGATATACATATAGGTTGATTCTTGCATATTGAAGTAAGGAAGTAAAGATAAAGACAAAGATTATGCAATCCTAGTATGAGTTATAATCTCTTGTGGGTGACCAGAGTTTGGGTGATCTTTCTATGCACACACAAGAAAAGAACTAGAGGGTGTTGTGTGTGGTGATGTAATGTGGACCCCAAGCTGGTTGGACCTTATTAAGAAGTTTGGGAAGTCTTTATGTGCACACACAGAAAAACACTAGAGGGTGTTGTGTGTGGAGATGTAATGTGGACCCAAAACTAGCAATGTTGCTTTGAGAATGTATCTCCTCAAACTAAAATTGTGCTTATCCGAGCACTTGCATTGAGGATGTGACTTCTCTGAAAGAGCATAAGACCTTGCAAGTTGGTGTTGCAGTAAAGGTTGAAGCAATATAATAAATTTGAAAAAGAATTATAAATGAATAAGAAACCCTTGCCTACTAACAAAATCCGGAGGGGGAGGGAGGTTCTCGATCTAACTAACGAACGAACATAATAATAATATTAATAATAAGAATAATACAATAAAAGTGATTGATGATGTGGTAGTTATGATGATCTTGCTAGCTAAGAATACTTTGAGAAAACCACGGGGAGCACCTCGGGTTGTAAGTCTTATGGATAGATTTCAAATATGAAGTGTCTTAGATGGAAGATGAATAACGTCTGGGTGATCCTTTGCACACACATTGAATAGCACTAGAGGAAGGAATACCTTCTTGGTGTTGTGTGGGATAGATAATGTGGATCCAAACCTTGATGAAGACTAATCAAATTGAGCACCTGTATTTGAAAGAGAAAGAGACCAAGGAGCAATGAAGCCACAATTGTGAAGATCCAGATTGGGACAAGACTAAGAGGGGGAAATATTACTCTTTTATTTTTACTTATGTTATTTTATTTCTAGGAAAAGAAAGATATTGAAATGCATGCTACAGTTGAAGAGTTGTTGTGTTTATTTTTGTTAAAATAAACAATGAATGCTGAAATAGTTAAATTTATGAAAATAAAATGAAGATGAATGCAGTCATCTATGTGCATATGTTGAGTTAAAAATGAAATGCATGAAAGAATTTTGAGAAAAGAAAGATATAGCTGATATTTCATAAAAAGGATGGACTGATTGTCTTACTATACTAGATTAATGAAATTATTGTAATTGATTGTAGAGGAAAGTATTCATCTAAAAGTTGTTGTTGCTATTATAAACTTAAAGAATACTTAAGAAAATAACACAAATTGAAGATAATAGTTGATCATAATTTTCTCTATGTTTTTCAAGAATTGTTTTGAATTAGCTATAGATTCCAAAAGTGCCCAAGAAAAGATAGAAAGAATGATGGTAGATGAAAGAAAGAATTGCTGAAGTGATCAGTCCATATGTTGAGCTGGAAGGTCCAAGCCAGTAGGAATAACATGAAGGGGTCCGATGGACCTAGCCTTGAAAATTCAACTTGAAAGATGCAATGCATGAAAAAAACCTGCAACATTTTGTAAATTTTGAGGTATGTAAACATTGTATAAATATCTATAAGCATTAGAACACCGAGGACGATGTAGACTTTAAGGCAGAGGGTAATGTAACACCCCTAGTTTGATGATGCTAAGATGTAAATACTGATTACGAATTCCTGGAAAGATGAGCATATTATATTTTTCAACTATTAATATTAAAATCCATAACTGGCTGTGCTGAGGCAGTATGCTGAAAAGATCGAGGACTCATGTATTCACTAAAGATAGTAAGGGGGTTAGAATGTCATAGGATGGAAACCATGTTATGACCCTTTTAAACCTTAAAATATCCCTAAAGTTTATCATAAGACATGGTTAAGTATTAATCCCATTTTACTGACTTCAAATTATTATTAAAATAATAATTATGACTTAAGTAGGATTTAGGGGGGATTTATGTGTTTATAATAAATGAGGAAACGTGGATGAGGGATTCCACATGGTTCTAGATTTGCATGCATAAATCTATGCATGTAAGGAAAGGATACAATTCATTCAAAAAAAAAGAGAAGAGTCTGTGCATGGGGTAGGTGTGAGAAAACAAAGGACTGGAATTTTAGAGTGAACATAGGAGAATGTTTGACTAATAAAGGAATATGATAGGAATTCCCGAGTCTGTGAACCAGTTAGTTGGAGTTGTCCTACTGAAACTCTATCCAATTTGTCTCTGGTAATTCCATTGAAGTGGAAAATGTTGTATATAGTTGCATTGGTGGAATTTTGAGCATAGAGGGTGGTGAAGTGTCTCACTACTTTGAGTCAAAAGGAAACCAAGGAAATGATATGCACTATTTGGCATGTAATTAGATTTAAGCCAATTGCATGACTGCCAAGAGTATAATCCTGAGAAATTATGGGACTGGTGAGATGTAATGTCCCCTCCCATCATACCAGCATGATAGAGAGGACGCGACACTAAATCCGGGCATCTAGCCCCATATCCATTAAGTAAAAACTCATTGATAAAAAGACCTATACATGTGCATGTTATAGAAACACAACGGAATTAAAAAAATCATGTTTAATATCTAACATACATTCAACATTTCTGTGACAACCATTAAATAAAGACATTGCAGAATTTATAAAAGAGAATACTTATCTTAACAAAGTAGTCCCAAGCAACCAGCTATGCATCTACAACGTTCCACCCAACCATAGGCCAGTTGTGATCATCAATATCTCAACACACTGCCACCCCCCGAGCTGGGCATGATCTCTACAAGGAATCGGGGAACAACAGACTCACACATAGCCAAGCATACACCAAGTTGAGCCAAGCCAATCTACAATTGTGTTTATTAGGCTGCTAGGAAATGGAAAGGAAGAGTGGCTAAGCTAGTGAGCTCAAGCACTGAGCCAGGGGTAACCTTACAAGATCTATCTTTCTTGGCACCCACAATACCTACACACCCAGCACAAGGAAGTATTCTTTTCACTGCTGTACAGTCCCTCAAGCCATACCTTCCCCATATAGTGCTCTCAGGATGTGCATAGAAGAGTAGCCAAAGCCCTCTTGATCTTCTTGAGAGGTTATCTCCCCCACTAGGTTTATCAAGCCCTCTCTGTCCACTACCACTCCAATCTCTTGCTCACAGATTCAAACCAAGACAAGGACGCACATAACAGCAAAAGTATAAGTGCTGGGCATGAAGAAACGTTTTTACAGTGAGATGCCCAAAGATGGGGTTTTCATTAGCTTCAGAAAAACATGGGAAACCCAAAAACGAAACTGGAAGATGGGGAACAACCCAGGGAAGCCAAATCCATTTTCAGAAAAACGTCCATGGACATTCTAGGGCAAAAACGGCCTCCATAACAGTCCCAAATCGTGGTCCTCCTCTCCTAGCCACTGTGTAACACAAAAACAAGCTCCCAGCCATGGAAAAATGCAGGAAATTGGTAAAAACGTGATGAGGAAAGACCTAGTAGTTCAGACTGCGTGAGAGGGAAAAGGCCATGGGTGAAAGATGGCTTTAGGCACCATTTTGTGGGTGTTTTCTTGCCCAAGAAGCAAAAATACGAATTCCCAGGTTGATGGCTTGTCCATACACGAAATTGGCTTCCATACCTCTCCATTCCCAAGGCATTAACTGCCTCAACCAACTCTTGGAAGAATTAAATGATTGGGTGTATAACCCAAAATCGGTAGTTGGTGGTTTATGGATTTTCTCATTGGCTCAAGGGTTTGAATAATTTCCCTCCCTATTCCTTGTAGAATCATGCCCCCATCTCTTTGTTGCATTGCATAGCTAGTTGTGGGTTTTTCATTAAAATTCGTATTTACATGATTTCTTATTTACATTGTGCCTATCTAGCACAAGAACCACATGCATCTATTTTTAATTTCCGATACATAAAACGTTAAATCAATGGTGGGGCCTTGGCCTTGAGCTCCTCACCATGATTAAATATCAATATTTACATCATTTATGATTTAATGCGAAAGGGGTCAAAATGGGGACATTACATGAGATGTCTGTCTGGTGAATGCATGAATCTAATCTTGGGGGTGGAATTTTGTTGAGAGATTAATGAGAAAAACTACCTACGGTTGGGTGGAGCATGACTCACATATAACCAATTGCTCATTTCAAGTGTTTTCAGATAATTTTTTAATTCTCAATTTAGTTTAATTGATGAATGATAAAGAAAATTACATGCTTTTAAATTCCTGAGATGTTTGTTGAAGTCCTGTACATGGAATTGACACTGGTCTATTTATGTAAGTTATTTGTTTTATGATTAAAATTATGGGTTTTATTTTCCATAAGGAATTAAATTGCACAGTCCTGAAATTAAAATTTCTATGATAAATTATAAATTCAATGGAAGGGCATTTTGGTAGGTTTAGCTGTGGTATATTTTCCATAAAGTGAATTTATTTATCAGCACCTGTAAAATTGCCTGTAAGTTAATGTTTGAGTGCCCAATGGCCATAATATTTCCTTGGACCTTTGACATGATGGTTGGTGGAAATTCAACCAAGAAATGGCTATTTTGTCATGATATTTAATTATGGTTGCATGCACAAATTGATTGTTTCAATTTGAGTGTTGAAAATTACCGCATATGAATGAAAGATGAAATTCATGTGTAGTTCAATTAAATTTCCCACGCATGGAAATGGTGTGAATTTTCACTCCGCCATATGCTTGTAAATAATTCCTAATTTGCATTGTTTAAACTATTATTGTTTAATAATTAAATTGAAAGATTCATAGAGTTTAACTATTATTGCGCAGTAATTAGACCCTTATTGCTTAATGAGTAATTGATTTATCCATGTAATGGGTTACTTCCTATAGCTCAACTCATTAGGGAAAATGAAATATTTATAAAGCAATGGTTTAATGCGCATATTTCAATTCATTAAGAAAAATGAAATATTTGTAAAGCAATGGTTTATTGCGCATATATCAATTATTTAAGAAAAATGAAATATTTATAAGGTGATTATTTTCCGCGCAATGTTTGAACCATGAACTATTGTTTCTTATTAAATACATAAGAAGATTGTAATTGCATGTATTGGAAATGTTTGTAATTGTATTCTTATTAATGCATAAAAGCCCTTTCCCTAACATAGATCTTATGTGCAGTTTTACCACACATGTAATTTTTATTGCACAATTCTTATTGTTCTTTAGATTTTATTAAGTTGGAATATTGTTGTTTGGTTGCATGCAAATAACATGGGTTGAACTATTGCGCACCGAATATTGCTTAAGAAATAATTTACTACTTAGAATTAGTGCACAATTCTTATAATGTTTTACTGCTTCTTACTTTGCAGTAAGCTTAGAATTATTGCACAATTCTTATAGTGTTTTACTGCTTCTTAATGCACAGAAAGCTTAAATGGATATTGGTCATAATTATATGGAAATAGAGTTATAATTTCTGTTGTCCAGGAAAATACCTTATAGTGGGGGAGACGACACTACCAACTTACATGGGGTGACAGGTAAATACATTCATGTTTTGCATTAATTACTACAAATGGAAAGAGATTAGGGTTTCGAAAGTTGTACCTTTTTAACGATGGTTGGTCCTAGATTTTGTCGAATCTTCCACAACGTTGAACCTACAAAACAAGTTAACCTTCCTCAGCATATCTTGATTGCAAATATATAATGAAATTGAAAGCAATTTAACATTAATCACAATCAAACATTCAATCAAATAGACATTCAATTGGGACGGGAAGGGTATTTCCACCTTTTATTGTCAAAGAAATGTAGATAAGTACAGATATACCTGATCTATCCAGACACTTCTGCAACCGCGTCCTGGGCTCTTTCTCCTCACAATGACTTAAGAATTCCTCCAGCGTAACAGTAGCTTATCATTCCTTCTAGATCCCCCCTCTCATGGCTTCCCCTTGTATTTATGGCACAAGGTTGGCAGTTGAATTCGAGAGGTGGTTGAATTGGGAGGTTGGGGACGTTGCAGAACCAACTTCAACTAATCCCAATTCGTAATCTTAATATATTTTTTCATTTCATCTTAAGATGTGCATGGGTTTCATACAAATAGACTAGAGCACAATATGCAACTTCTGCATTTGACAACCAGCGTTCACAACATTTTGGAGGATGTGCGTGGGTTGCCTTCAATAAGACCAACGTTCAGAATGCTAGATCACTGTGGCAATAGTACAGCACACATAGTGAAAACTGTAGAAAAAATATTTTTTTTCAGATGAAGAATGTGATCTCAGCAATAACTCATCCAGGGTCAACCTAGCTCTTCCATCCATAGTGTCCTTTTTTGTGATCGATAGAGCAATGTGATCACAGACAGAGAAGTGCAGATTTGACCTATAACAGATGCCCCCTAATGTGTGAGGTCAGAGGGAAATGATGGCCAAAATACATTATAATTCCAAGTCAGAGGAGGAGCAAGAAATCGCAGAACCAAGTCACAAAAGTACCTGAAAACAACGATCAAAGTCAGTGAGTAATTACAATCTTGACATCATATAGATGTTCGGTGTGATACACCATGATATCCAATACATAACTGGGAGATGCATATATAGCATGGCCACTGAAATACAAGTCTGGATCCATGTCAAAGATGAGAGAGCATAGCCATAACAACAAGCTGGATCTATGTCTCTTGCAGAGCCAAAATGAGTGTGTCTCATTCTTGCACAACTTGGGTGATAACATAAATATGGTGATGCTATCAGAGTCCCAAGGTCTTCATCCAAACAACCCAAGGTACAAACCCTAACCATGTGAATAAATGAGTTGGAGTCAAACATGGGGGGTATCGTTTGATTACCGGTCATTGATGTATACCATTAACAAACGCGAGGGCTTCCATCGATAATGATAATGGGTCCCAAGGTACCTAGTACGTTCCAACAAGTGTGAATAAGTGGACTTGAAGTCGAACACCTGAGGAACCTGTCGAATAAGAGACATTGATGTATTCTCATTATTCAATAGTGAGGGAAACTTCCACTGATGACTGCAATCCCCAAGGTACTAGCTGAAACTCTAAACTTCATTCCCAGAGCATAATGATTTAAAGTCGATGGGAAGAAGTCTGTTGGAAGGAAGGCCTTAATGCATCCTCCATCATCCAACACGAGGAACACACACAAGTTTGAGCTGATTTGGATAGGATGAGTAACAAGATGAAACAAACTGACACCAGGATGGCTGACACATGAATTCAAGGTAAGTGCAGAATGTCTAACACAGGTTGTGTCCTTGAACAGTGAGCACGACAAAAAAGTGACTTAGGCAGCTTTTAACATGAGGGGGAAGTGATATAGCCTGCAATGTAGGAGACATTAGTAGACTCTCCATATGATTGGAATAATAACCAACTGGAGGAGTTAAAACTCTGAAATCAGGTTCACCATAAGGTCAAAAACTAAAAAACCAACTGAATGATGGACTCAAATAGGTGCTGTGTTCAAGGACATGACTGACTTAGCTTCCTTTGAAATTGAAAAGATGTGATATACCATTCTCTTCCCTTATTATTTTTGGTAAAAGAATGTCCTTCTTGTTGTTTTAATGAGTCCAGGAAAGAAAACTCAATAAGTCCAACCATGTAAAAAGTTTAACAATCCCATGGGAGGAAGACTCAAGACCTTCTTCATTTTTTACAAAGTTCGAAGAAGAGATAGACGAATACTCTATAATACTGATCTCTGGATTTTAATATCGAGCTGAGATCTTTTCTTGCTCGCTGGTGTTTTCAATTTTAAGGAGTCTGAAAAACTTAAAGAATAACTCCATACACCTACCCGTGGATTTTAGTATCGAGCCCGGGCTGGTATGTGCTCGTCGGTGTTTTCCTGTTTATAGAGTCTGAAAAACTTACACAATCATCTATATACCCTCTCATGGATTTCACATCGAGCCTGAGTAGGTGAATGCTCGCTTGGTGTTTTCATGTTTCGAGAGCCTGAAAACCCTAAAGAAGGCTCCAAAAGTCCTTTTTCGTATAGTTAGTCTCCTCCCCTGAAAAACTGTAAAACAATGAGAGAAGAACTCTTCTAGCCACAGATGACTAGAGTATACCTTTTTCATAGCTAATCCACAAAAGTCCGGAAAAGGGGTAAACTTATAATAAAGTGGATGTTCCTTCAATTCCTTTAACAAGTCTGAAGAGAAAAAGAAAACTCAACAATCTTGTTTGTTTTTGAAAAGTCAAAACAAGGGCTTAAAATGACTTAAACAACTGCAGGGATCGTAGGTTCATGACTTGCCAAATAATAGAATCTAGACAACCAAGTTAGTAACCAGGACAAGTTTTCTCAAATGACAAAATATGAAACAATATGGTACCTATATTGATCTGTCAATGAAGAAAAAAATCCTTAAAGGATCGATGTTTACAACATAGTGATAATTTGAAATATATCATTGTTCTAATCCACCAAAATTTTGAAAATATTAGTGAATTAAAACAACAAAAAACAAAATGAAACTATACCCTTTTTGGAAAAGTGGGTAAAAATTTAAAAACAATACTTATAAATAATTTCATTTCTAAAAATCAAATATCACAAATTGGAGATTTAGGGCAAAGTGTGGAGAAAACCTCAAGCTACCTTTGCTCATTGCGATCGAACCAGGTCACCAATCCAACTTCTGCTTTCACCAAGTAAGTAGTCTCATCCTGTACTTGCATTTACATATAAAGTTTTTAAATTTTAGTGGTCAAAATCATTTTTTAATGATGTTTTAAACTCATTTCTGCGTGAGTGCTGGTTGGCTTGCAAGAGACTAGCGCACTTGACAAAAGTGCGGTAGTATGCTTGTAGGACAGTCATGTTCAGGACACTACTGTCTATTACAGACAATAGCGTTCACCGTAGAAACTAGGGCAAAAAAATAATAATGACGAACGTTTGATGCTTTAATGGCAGGATGGTGCTTGTATGGCGTCAAAGGGAACATGAGGAGATGGATCAAAAAGCTCTAGGAGATCCATTGACCTTGCATGCATTGCGAATATGTGGTTTGTTAAAATTCTATAGAACGGTCAACATGCGGGCACAAAACCAACTACTTGAAAGCATTGTACAATATTGGGATGCCAATGCATTAGTGTTCAATCTCCAAGGGGAGATATTGGTACTAACAGTTGATGACATCTACTTCATCACAAGTCTCTCTCGGAGAGGAGATGTGGTGAATATGAAAGGGTCCTATCGGAATGTGGGTTCCCTATCCGTGTAGGACTATATCAATACCTACTGCGTCGCGGGTATGGAAAAAACCGGCAGTCAAGTCCTCATTTCGACTATTGCGAGCTTCCCATTAAAGGTCATCTTGAGTGTTCTTAACTAGATGGCAGGAAGCGCTACGCAACATCTTGCTTCAAGGAACTTCATGCATGTGGGTACTGAATGCCTACGAGGGATAGTATTTGATTGGTGTTCAAGCTTACTGGCGAACATGAAGCTTCAAATTTCCGGGTGTAAGACCAGGAGGATGAATAACTTTGGGTACGGAAGCATACTGTGCACCTTATTCTTTGAAAGGGTTCCTACCATGAGTCTGGGAATGGATTTTCCCCCACCTAAACCCCATGAGCCACTGCTAGGTCGTTGGGGAGAGATCTTCTTGCACCAGGGTGGTGGTGAGAGAAAATTTTGCTACAATGAGGATGATTTATGGGCATGGTGGGACCGGCAGGTACCAGCTCTTGAGTAGTTCCCATATGAGGGCATAGATTTTCGCAACGATCCTGAGCTGGCTCTTCCTCCAAGATCATCTTGGGGAGAGATTGGTAAGTTTTTTTTTGAAAAATTATTTAATTTTTTCATTTTTTATATATATGATTTTTAAATGAGTTTGAAATACATAACAAAATGTCTTATGCAGATGTTAGGACAATGCGCCCTGAGGGACACCCTCGTACCTTCGTGAGACCAGTCCTAGTAGGAGTAGTCGACACCATGTTGGTGAACATATAGGGGAAGATGAGTCGATTGACTCATGACATTCCGACATACAAGATCGAGCGGATGACGCTCGGCATGCAGGAGAATGTTGTGGGTGTGCCCCCATCATGGATTCGACTACCGAGGAAAGAAGCTAGGCTAGTCATCTGTTACAGAGATGCTGTGGCAGAGGCGACAGAGGAAGATGATGCCCCTTCTTCTCCATAGGAGAAGGACATATATATGTATATTTTTGTGGCCATCGAGCCCATTTTTGTATATTACGACATTGTGACAGACTTATAGTTATGATTCAGAATCATATATTTTTTGATACGGCTTTATATATACAATATCGGCGTTATTTACATGTGTGTTTTTTGTCATTATGCATAGATTGTTTATTATGTATGTGTATGATGTAGATGCCAATCTAAAACGTAATTTGCAAATGAATCAGCTAATGCATTCAAATTTCTTGGAATATGTTGATATGTGATGTAATCAAACTATCTCTCAAGTAACTTAACGCGCAAAAATTGACGTAGCAAAACAGGATCTCTAACCTAATAAACACCCATTAACTGAAACACAACTAGCTGCAAGTCGAGCCTTACCTCCAAATGTGAAATGCCATGGAACAGAGCATCTCAGAGTAGCTCTATGATTGCACTGTATTCAACCACATTGTTCATTGTGGGACCTAAACAAGCCCCTCCCGAAGAAACCAGTTGGCCAGTTGGTGAGTAAATAACCCAAGCAGCTGTATCCAACTGACGGGTGTGGCGGCTAGCGCCATCAACAAACCCTATAAAGTGTTCAGTCCACATCTGAAACACAAAGAAATAGATGCATAAGACGTAACGACAACCATAAAGAAAGATAACTCTACAAAATGTACAGCTATAATACATGAAAAAGAACAGAAGCCTAAGTGTAGTACTTCTTCAAGTAGAGCCCATTTCTAGGCTCCGACAACTTATTATATTCATAGTCTGTTAACTCATATGCACCCTTCTTCAGAACCTTAGAAACTATGTAGGGACCGATCCACATGGACTTAAACTTGTCGGCTCCTAAAGGTTCCTTGTCTTGGTCATAGAGCAAAACAAGGTCTCCTTCGAGAAAAACCCTAGGTTTGATAGCCTTATCGTATTGTCCCTTGACTCAATTCTTATGCGCTTCATTTGCTGTGAGCGCATCACGGTGCTTCTCATCAAGATGTTCTAAATGCAGCAAACGTTCTTCCAAGACTGAAGTGTCAGGTAGTAGTTGGACAACCAACTTTAATGAAGGAATCTCGCACTCAACCAGAATGACTGCTTCTGTCCCATGTACAAATTGAAAGGGAGAGAACCCAGTCGTAGTCTTCAAATTGGCTCGGTAGGCCCAAAGAGTAGGGTACAACATGATGTGTGAGTTAGTTCTACTGGTATTAACGATCCTTTGTAAAATTGTTTTTAAAGTTTTATTAACTGCTTCGACCTGACCATTCGCTTGTGGATAAAATGAAGATGAATGTTCATGCCAAAAACCTAACATGGTGTATAGATCGGTCATCATGCTGTTCTGAAAATTTCGACCGTGATCAGTCACGATCTCTTTGGGTACACCAAATCTTGCAATGATCTAGTTGAAAACAAATAAGAAGCCATTTCCCCATTTTCCTTAACAGTAGGCATTTCCTCGGCCCGTTTGGTGAAGTAGTCGATGGTAACAATGATATGATGATGCCCTTCAACGGAAACTGGATTACAATTCATAAAATCAATCCTCCACTTGGTGAAGGGGCCTGCTGTGATTACAGGATGGAGAGGAGCTAGGTGTGCTCTCATCTTCCTGGTCAAAAACTGACATCGCTGACAGCGTTTCACAGCTTCCACACAATCTTTAAAGATCGCGGGCCAAAAATAACTAGCACGCAATATTTTCTGGATTGTTGCCAACCTAGAAAGATGACCCCCATAGGATCCACTGTGAGCATCATTCAATACTGTTTTGGCTTCCTCTAAGGTTAAACAACGACGTAAGATGGAATCTATCCCACGTCTGTACAAAGTGTCAGAAATGATGAGATAGTTCTTCGCATGACTCTTAAGTTTGCGTCGTTCATCCCTAGAGAAAGTGGTGGGACACCTCAAAGTTTGGATATATACCAGGATATCGCCATACCATGGGTTAGAGGATGCAATGAGAAAGATATGTTCATCCGGGAATGATGACTCTTCCTCAACGTGTACTATGTCACTAGGAAATTCAGAAATCAGTTCGGCAAAAACCAATGACTTCTTTGACTTAGCGGACTGAAAAACCAAGTCAAATTCTTGCAGGATTACAATCCATTTATTGAATTTGCCACCGATGATACGTCGAGTGAGAACATATTGAAATGGGTTGACCTCCACAACCAATGTGTTAGTTCACAATAAGATATAGTGGCGTAGACTTTGAGCAGCATATACGACAGCTAATGCCAACTTCTCCACGTAAAAATACTTAGCCTCGGGAGCTATTAAGGCGTGCGACAAATAGTAAATGACATGCTCTTGGAGCTTGTCATCCTCCTAAACGAGTACTATGCCGATTGTGTATACTGATGTGGCCAGATATAAGAGGAAATCCTTCATATAATCTAGCGGACTCAACAAGGGGGATGACAATAATTCCTTTTTCAAGACCTCAAACAATATTTGAGCAGCCTCATCCCACAAAAAGTAGGTATCTTGTTTAAGCAGTCTCATGAAACCTTTTGTAATTTTGGCATAGTTAATGATAAAGCGTCTCAAGAAGTTGGACATGCCCTGTAGACTTTGAATTTGTCTTAGGGTTCGAGGAGGAGGCAGATTTACAATCTTCTCAACCTTCAATGGATCGACCATTATGCCACGACTAGATACTATGAAACCCAGTAACCATTTAGATTCGACAAAGAATACACATTTGTTAGGATTCAATTGAATATTGTAGTATCTACACCATTCAAACACAAGTATTAGGTGTTCAGGATGCTCTCGTCTCTTTTGAGATCGTGCTGGGAGATCATCCAAGTAAGGTTCGACTATGTGCTTGATGTCATGAAAAGCAAAGTTCATTGCTCACTAAAAGGTAGCTCCAGCATTCTTCGGGCCAAACGGCATATTCCGATAGTAAAAGGTACCCCAAGGATAAATGAAAGCTCTCTTGTGTAGGTATTTAGGTTTTATCTGTATCTAATTATATCTTGAAAACCCATCCATGAAAGAAAACATTTCATGGCCCACACACGCATCGATGATTTGATTAATAAACAACATGGGGTAATTATCTTTAGGACAAGCTTTATTTAGGTCCCGGAAGTCAATGCAGATTCTAATGGTTCCTTGCTTTTTGTCTATCGGAATAGGATTTGAAACCCATTATGTCATAGCTATTGGATAGATGAATCCGGCTTTGGGCAATTTCTCTACTTCCGCCTTGATGGAAGCTGCTTTTCGAGGTTTCACTGGACAAAGATTCTGTCTCATAGGTTTAGCATTGGGGTAAGTTGTGATGACATGCTCAACAATGGCAGGGTTGATGCCTGGCATGTCCTCATATGATCAGGAAAAACCATCATGGAACTCCTTAAACAGATTGGTATACAAAATGATCTCCTCAAGTGAACAATTTGCCCCAATGAAAAGGTTTTCCACGATTCTAGGTTTGATGGAAATGTTGATTGGAATGGTTCTCGATATATTTGCCATATTCCCTTCAGCATAAATATCTTTGAAGTAGAAGGGATAGCAGACAAATCAACATTCCCACCGGGTCTCATAGAAAACTCACCTCTCTCAATCCTGTCCATATTGGGAAGAAAATAAGACATGTGGTGCATGTGTTCCCAAGGATGGTCCAGGCCGATCATTACTTCCAAAATGGCCTCATCAGAGAGTAGAACAATGTCTAGATAGTCAAAAGAGTGGATGGAGTCCACTGACCATATGGGAGCATAGTCCATAGCTAAATTAACAAAGACCAACGGAGTCACGATATGTTCTGTTGCAGCATGTTTTGAATCTAAGTAAGCCAACTTTGCAACAGATAAGGGAACAACTGGTTCTGATTCGGTGGGGAGAATCCATGGATTTGTCGTTGGACCGACCGTGAAAATATCAGATGAAGAACATTCTTCAGAACCAATAAAATGAACTGGAGCAGGTAGGTCAAAGGTGCCCATTAATGACCCATAGATCCCTACTCCTAAACTCTCACTTGTTGGGTGAGACTGATCAACCATTGGAATTGTTGAATCCGACGAAGCCTGGTTGTTTTTTCAAGAAAACAAAAGTTGGTCGACTGTGACGATCTTTCCTCTGCGAGGGAACATTATAACTTGGAAAATGGATGATGGAACTGCTTGCATTGCATATGTCCAGCTCCTACCTAACAGCAAGTTATAGTCGAGTGGAGCATCCAGAACTTCAACCTCTGTAGATACTAGTTTGCCCGCAAGTTCAACATCAAATGATGGTAAGACTCTGTGTGGACGGAAAGATCTTCCATCAAAGGTGGTAAGAACCGTGTTCGAGGGGGATAACTCAGGTTCTCCCAAATCCTTTCAGCAATAAATGGAGATTACGCACGTAGATGCGCCCTCATCTACAATATCTCGTCCAATGGTCTTGGGACCATGGACTACCTCTATTTGGAGAGCGACGTGGTACGGAAACTGGAACTTGATATTATTCATATCAAAACAGGCAAGGATATTGGATGAGTCTACACTCCCAATCGCTGCGAGAAGTGCACTGTGTTGCAATGGGAAAATCTGCAGTACTTCTAAAGTGGACATGGCACAGGGGGTTTGGGATAAATCCTCCACAACATTGTAGTTGGGGGCAGCCCGCGCATTGGGGTTGTGCACAACCTGTTTGAAGACACCTTTCAGAATCTTTGACAATGAATCCACCAGTCTCTCGATGTGGAGAGGGGTAGATGACTCAGGAACATCCTTTTGCCACTGATCCAGGGTATAGTTTCTTGCTCGAGTTTGTAAAAGCGCATCTGAATCAACCATATTAATAAATGATTGATCAACATATGAGGCATGATGAGTGCCCCAAGCACTAGAGTTTCCAGAAGTTGAACCTTTCACGTGAGGGAAAGGGTCTTTTAAGACAGCTAGTTTCTTTTCATGGAGAAGCTTCTGGGCTTCTTCCATCAGAGGGAATTGATGGATAAGGTGATCTTCTTTGCATAGTTTGCAAGGAAACTTCACTTTCTTTTTCTCCTTTCTTACCTACTCGACATTTTCAGTGTTTTTGGGATTTTGGTGGTTCCCCTCCCCTTTCTTTCCCTTTTTTTTGGGGGGGGGCTATCGAGGGCCCTTTTGATTCGTCTGCACTTGTTGTACAGATTCCATTTTCGAAGGGGAGGATGCAACTGAAGTTGCTTCTGCAGCAGACTGTTTGACAGATAAGGAATGAACCTGCTTAGTTACAGCATCAAAAGCTGCAGAGTCTACTGAACCCACTATGCCATCAGCATGTGGTCCATGATTAGGTTTACCTAGATTTGTGTTAGACCTCGGTGCGTTGGGAATAATATCATATAAGAGCCCAGACTGAGCATATACTAGATCAAGTTGCTGGGTTTTAAGGATAGATTCCTCTTCGGAGGACACCCCAGAAGTTTCCACTTCCTTAGAAATGTAAGGAAGGAGTGATTTGAGATAACACTCTAATAAGAACTCTAGAGGGATGTCAGCTTTAGTGAGCCTCTTCCTTCTTCGCCACTCCTGAATATGGTCAGATAAATGAGTGGCCTTGTTCTGTCGAAAGGTTGACAGAAGATCTGTACCGACATCATACCAGACAAGAAGTTGGAAGTGGTTAAGAAAAACAGTAGCTAGATCCAAAAAGGTGCCATAAGTAGCTGCAGGAAGTTCAATGTACCATTTAGTTGCAACACTAGTCAAGGTTCTTTGAAAGAGCCTCAATCTGATGGAATCATCGTTCAACGAATTAGAAGAGCACCGGAGATGAAAAGTAGTCACATGATCCCCGAGGTCCTCTCCAGTCTTTCCTTCAAACTTTGGAATGTCAGAATGCAGCTTGGTCGGGACAGGTGGCCATACAGGGTGATGCCGCACCGGATCGTTAGTGAGTTTTCAATTATTTGGAAAATTCAGAGTTGCCAGAAAAGGTAAACAAGTTCTTGCCGATGGCACTTGGTTAGCATAATTTTGGTAGGCAGGACCACCTAAAGCCCGAATCGTGTACTCCTGGTTGGGGTTTCCCCCAGCCACCGGTTGTGAAGCAAATGCATTGCTAAAATTGATCCAACCAAAAGAGAGAGGGTTATTCCCTTGAGTGTGTGTCCATTGCGGATGGGTGTTAGCCCCTCCGTAATGTGGGTTAAAAGCATTACCACCTCCTCCACTAAACAGTGAAAAAGGGATACTCCATATGTGTATATGATATGTCTGCACATTGGGATGATGTACATTCTGACCTATGTAGGGGTTAAACCCAGGTGTAGATGTAATGGATGGAACATGCATCGAGCCTACTATAGTTGTGGATAGAGTGGCCATCAAACCTACAAAGGGCATGGAAGGATCTATGTGCCCCCTAAACCAAGGGAAACCTTGTCCGAAAGGAGCAGTCTGTGGAATGCCCTGGGATTGTTGCATGAAAGGAGACGAAGTTAATGGTATCGAGAATATCCAAGTGACAAGAATCTAAAAAGGTCCAGCAGTGGCAACAAGAGGGGTAGATGTTGTCGAAGGTTGAGAACTAGACATCCCTATGGGACTAGTACTGAAACTAAAAGAAGGAGTTGAGGTAGATGTATCCTGCAACGAGGTGGATACTGACGTGCTTGTGAAGGAATGAGAGAGATATCTTGTAACCATGGCAGCAGAAGGAGCTTGGGGAACTCCAGTTTCATCTCTAGAAGTAGCCATGTGATAACCAGGGGTAAACCAGTACGCACTATACTCAGGTTGGCCTAGAGAGTCTACAGTTATGAGTAATGGATCGTTTGGTCCAATCATGGGAGGGTTGAAAGGAGTTCTAAACTCTCGAGAAGTTAAATCCTCAACCTCAACAGTATCAAAGACCTGTTGATCCTGAATTATGGGTTGTGGTTCTCTAGGTACTTTTGTTTCGCCTGTAAGTTCGTATGAACCACGAGAATCCGTCCTTCGGTGTCGCGGTGGCGGTGGAGGCTCCACAATGAGTGGGGGAAGGTTTTGAAACCTCCGATACCTACGAAGAGGTTGGTCCTTGTTGATGCCTCGAATATCGCAACATCAATCAGCTAGGGATTCTCCCCAGCAAGCGATCCAAATTAGATTGCCCGCCGTTTGGTGTGGGGATTCCGTCCGGTTAACGATTTAGGCTACCGTGTAAGGCTTAAAGATTTGTTTATTTTACCAGTTGCGGCCCGATCCACCGTTTATATTTTTATGTTTAAGATGATATGCATGTGCCCTAAAATAAATGCGTGCGTTAAACAAATCTATTCTAAGCTAATTAAATCTAAATTAACCTATCCTTATAAGGAGCAAATTTAAAGAATGAGTAATAAACTAGAAATGCACCCAAGAATTTCATAGATAGCTGTTAAATTGGAAAGAAGCATTTACAGCAGAAATAAAGATTATCCAAGATAACTTCGATAAAGATAAACATTCTATTACCCATTTAACAAAGAAAGTTTGCAAAGGAAATGAAACCATTCATAGCAGAGAATTAATTCACAATAGCCATGAAATATCTCATAGGAAATGTATGAAAGATGCATAAATAGTTAAGCAATCATCCAACACGATCCCAAGCAAAGTGTTGTGCAGGCTTCCACAGGCCAAAACAATTTTCTTATTCATGTAGCAGAAATAGTTCATATACAAGACATAAATGTCCTTTCACCTGCCAAAATTCCTCTCTATTCCCTTCTAATCAGCTATATATAGCTTTACAAAATGTGCTAGGAGCTGCCATCTATACCCTAACCATTTATATTCCTCTAATTTGTCTTGTAGTGCTGATATTACAAGAAGGAGAAATATCCCAATTAACTTTACAAAAAGGAACGGGAGTTAAAACCCACAAGTCATTTTAATAATTCAAAGGTATACACATAAAATAGAAACCAAAGAGGCATGCTGGCTTTCCTTAGTCAGACATTAGCAAATGTGAGCTATCCCTGAGCTGGTTCCTTGGTTGACTTGGGCGCTTCTGAGACCATTGGTGTTTCTTCTAAAACTAACGCTACTGCAGCAACTGGAACACTCTCTGAGGTCGAAGCTCGGTTGGCTGCCAGTTCCCTGTCTACCTCTGCTATGTAATTTCCCCACTGATTCACTTCCTTTACAATATTGATTCCAACCAGGGGAATCATAAATATGAGAGACACTTCTTGCTTGGAAAGCTCTTTTGCTAGGATAATCATTTCTGCCATAGTGGCTCGGAGACTTTCTTCTAGGCAGTGTTTATGAATAGTATCCTTGTTGATAAATTGGTGCAGGTCTTCTGAAGTCAAGATGTCCAGCTTCTGCACATATTCGCTTTCTGCCTTGAGCCCCTCATTCAGGTCAGATAAACGTTGTGCTCTATCTAGGAATTCTTCTATCCTCTGGGGCATGGCCATCTGACAACTTTCTCGTGTGGCTTGTATTTTAGAATACAAATTCTTACACCGCTCATAAGTAGCTAGCGTTACGGTGGCCAACTTTAATCCGCAATCTTTAGAATAATCCAAGGTGCGCACATCTGCTCTGTACTCGACAACAGACTTAAGGGGAAGAGTTGCCGGGAATCCTAATTTCCCTTCTCTCCACTCAATGTGTTTCTTAATCTCTCCACTGATACGTGTATGCTTCCTCCTGACCCTGGTGGCTTCGACATTGATTTCCTTAACCTTGGCCATTATTGCCTTTAGTTTGTATATTTCCTCTGATAGGAGTTCTTGGAAGCCGTAGGTCCTTCTTAGTATTTCACAGGCTTGCTCATGGAAGGGGCTAATGTCTCCCATTTTTTTGTTTGCCAGTTCCAATTGCCGTTCTAACAATTCATTGCCTTCTTGCAACTTTTCCATGTGTTCCTTCAGGTCGTCGATCTGCTGAACATTGTCAAACTTCTCCGATTCAAGCTTCAGGTTTTTATCTTCAAGTTCTCCGTTTTCTACCTCTAACACCCTTACTTGCATTGTCAAAGTTCTCCTATCAGCTTCCAGCTGTTGAAGCGTTTCATTTAATTCTTCCTTTTGGGATGTAAGAGCATCATTCTTTTCGATCATCAAATTTGTATAATTTTTCTCTTTGACTAATTCCTCCTGCAACTGATGAGCTCTCTCTTTCTCTAGACTCAATTTATCCCGTAGTATGTTGACATTGTTGGCGGTTGCTAGAACAATGGACACAGAAATAGATGCTATGAGTTGGGGGTCATGTTGGGTACCTTGCATGACTGTGGTTTCATGCCTGGTGACGATATCTGGTTTAAAAGGCCTCTTCATCCTAGTCACCGTTTCTTTAACAATGGATTTCCTCTTTTTGTCATAAGTGAACTTCTCCCATTGGGACACCTTGCTATTCTTGGATGGTGTAAACGGGACGAGTGGAAGGTTTCTTATGGGGGAATTCATATCCATGTCTTGTGTGCTTGGGATTTTGGGGTCAGCATCCTCTTTGGATTTCTTTTCTTCTTCTTCATTTCTTTGTGCCTCTTCCTCCTGCTCCCTTCTTAGTGTGTCATCTTCTTCCCGCTTCGCATTTATTTCCAATCTGATCCTCTCTTCTTCTTGAATCCTCTTTGCTTCAGCTTCAGCTGCTTGGGCTCTTAAAGTCTCTTCTTCTCGGAGTTTATCCTCTTTTTCCTTGTTGATTCTTTCTGTACTCGACAACAAACTTAAGGGGAAGAGTTGCTGGGAATCATGATTTCCCTTCTTTCCACTCAATGTGTTTCTTAATCTCTCCACTGATACGTGTATGCTTCCTCCTGACCCTGGTGGCTTCGACATTGATTTCCTTAACCTTGGCCATTATTGCCTTTAGTTTGTATATTTCCTCTTATAGGAGTTCTTGGAAGCCGTAGGTCCTTCTTAGTATTTCACAAGCTTGCTCGTGGAAGGGGCTAATGTCTCCCATTTTGTTGTTTGCCAGTTCCAATTGTCGTTCTAACAATTCATTGCCTTCTTGCAACTTTTCCATGTGTTCCTTCAGGTTGTCGATCTGCTGAACATTGTCAAACTTCTCCGATTCAAGCTTCATGTTTTTATCTTCAAGTTCTCCCTTTTCTGCCTCTAACACCCTTGCTTGCATTGCCAAAGCTCTCCTATCAGCTTCCAGCTGTTGAAGCCTTTCATTTAATTCTTCCTTTTGGGATGTAAGAGCATCATTCTTTTCGATCATCAAATTTGTATAATTTTTCTCTTTGACTAATTCCTCCTGCAACTGATGGGCTCTCTCTTTCTCTAGACTCAATTTATCCCCTAGTATGTTGACATTGTCGGTGGTTTCTAGAACAATGGACACAGAAATAGATGCCATGAGTTGGGGGTCATGTTGGGTACCTTGCATGACTGTGGTTTCATGCCCGGTGAAAATATCTGGTTTAAAAGGCCTCTTCATCCTAGTCACCATTTCTTTAACAATGGATTTCCTCTTTTTGTTATAAGTGAACTTATCCCATTGGGACACCTTGCTATTCTTGGATGGTGTAAATGGGATGAGTGGAAGGTTTCTTATGGGGGAATTCATATCCATGTCTTGTGTGCTTGGGATTTTGGGGTCAGCATCCTCTTTGGATTTCTTTTCTTCTTCTTCTTCTCTTTGTGCCTCTTCCTCCTGCTCCCTTCTTAGTGTGTCATCTTCTTCCTGCTTCACATTTCTTTCCAATCTGATCCTCTCTTCTTCTTGAATCCTCTTTGCTTCAGCTTCAGCTACCTAAGCTCTTAAAGTCTCTTCTTCTCGGAGTTTATTGTCTTTTTCCTTGTTGATTCTTTTCTTAGCTTCCTCCTGCTTTTTCTTGGCTTGTTCCTGGAGCCTTTGTTCTTCTTTCGAGACAGTCTCAGCAGTCCTCAAGGTACCCTTTTCTCGCTGTTGATCTATTTTCTCCACAACCTTAGAGCTCGAGCTGGCTCCTCCTTTGCCAAGTTAACAAATCCATAGCTCATTCATATTTCTAACCCCTCTATATACTTCCTCCTCTTGATCATAATAGTTAGCATATTTAAAGGGAGTGGAGATTTCTTTGCAATGTTGTGTAGCTTTTCCTTGTCGATCATTTCTGTGAAAAATCTTTTCCCCAAAATGAAATCTTTTCAACTCTTCGACAAAATATTCTACAGTTGCAATTCCTGAGAACTTGTAGGCCCCAACATAGAAAGGTAAAGGCGGGAAAGTAGCCTTCTTGGCCTTATACAAGGTACTACCAATTCCATCAATGAAAACCTGTCTTACTGCCTCCTTGTGGACTATATAATCCGTAGCATACCTAGGTAGGATATACGGGGTTTTGGAGCCTATGTACATTCTTATGTAGGCACCTTCTGGCGAAAAATAGAAATCACCATATTTCTCCAAAACTTCCACAGCGTTCTCAGATAGGAAGTTGGGTTCTTCGTTAAACATTAATTCATATAGGGGCATGATGAACTCCTCACAAATGAGTTTGTAATGCCTTCTGTAATTCTGAGCCCAAAAGATTTTGTAGGCGAAGAACACTGATCCATCTGCCGAGTTCCATATGCATCCCAGCTTGGGAAAGGGGCATTTCGCCACAATACAATCTATCAAGTAAGATGCCATATAACATTCTGCCTTCCTCTCCACTAACCCTTCTCGTGCAACCATTATAGCTGATGACAGGCTGTCTGAGAGAATATTAGCCCAGTTGAAAATTGTCCCTTTGAAAGCTACGTAATGGATGATGGGAACCCATTGTAGCATGAACATCGTCCCATCGAGTCTTCCGAAGATTTTGCTCAACATGAGAGTGATCAGTTTGAAAGGGGGCCTCGGATTCTGAACCTCGTACTCCTCACTATCCTTTTTTCTGATTTGTTTGCCCGAAATTAACAGCTTCCTAGCCATCTCTAGATTATCCATCTGGATCTCTTCCAACCATGCATCATCAAACCGCTGCTGGGATTTGGGAAACTTGTAAACCGTTAAGATATAGGATGGGTGAAATAAGGCGAAAGCTTTTCCTTTGTTGTTTGATATAACTCTTATCTCGGTGTTCGCATGCTGCAAAATCCATCCAATTACTTTCGAGAATGGGAAGAGCTCTGGACGTGTGGCCTCCTTGGATATACAAGAGTTTTTGATATTCTGATACAAATATTCTTCCTCAATAAGAGCTTCAGGGAAGTTCCGATCTCTTATCATATGGTATACGTCTCCCTAGTTTACTTCTGGGGGCATGCCTGTGGTGCACTTGGTATCCTGGAATGTAGTTTCTACTCTTGTGCTTTCGTCAGTTGCCTTTGACTTTCTCTTGCCGCCTTTAGCCATTTTTTGAAAATCCTGTTCAATAATCAGACATGAATAAGAATATATGACGCGACGTCAGCAATGCAAACCAGCAGCCTACTTATAATGATAAGATCCAAATGCCAAAAACTTCTAATTCCTTCTCGTCTCACTGTTTCCAAATATTTCTTTCACATGCTATTTTATAATCTTGTGAAAAGCTTTAATTTGGTTAATTCCACTGTTGATATTGTAACTATGAACTACGAAAGCAATGCACATAAAGTAGGCCCGGGTATTCCATGTTCTTATAAGAGAAAAACATGATGATAACTGGTTTAAAAGCGCAGAATGGCGTAAAATCCACAATTGCGTAAAAATGCTTATATCTTTGGATGGGGAAGGTTGGTCTCAAAATTACCAAGCAGCTGGGTTCTACGACGGGCAGAGGTATGCTGCAGGTTCTTCTAACATTTAAGTGGTGGGTGCTTGAGGTTATAGAGCTTTTTATGTCCACAATCAAGGCTTCAATACGCCTAGTCGGGTGTGCAAATGGATCATCTATAGCCGTGGTTATTCTGATAGTCCCGCCATGGCTAGGATAGAATGAAAAGAGCGATGAATCATGTCATTTTAAACGAGAAGAACACACTATAATAAGGTCTGCAAGGGTACTAACCTGTGAAGAGACAAACGTTATGTAGATGCTAGCATTTGCTGTGGAACCGGCGATCCTGGAGCAAGTGCTTGCAAACTTGGATGGGAACGGAATGAGCGCTCTTGACCAATGGAAAAAATGAAAATCAAACGGGGTTCATTCCCTATATAATAAAAATGGTACGTGTGAGCCATTAATAGGGTGGTTGCAAGCCATTAAAACGGGGTTAAAGCAGCATACGGATGGGTCAAATCGACTTTTTCTTAATAAATGTGACTGCCAAAAATCGGAAAGACTCGATTAAGGTCTCCATCTCCTGCGGAAAGAAAGGCTGATTTTTCCCACCGTTGTAGGAGGATTGTTTGAACTTTTCCGCGAAAGGAAAACATGATGCTATGCATCAGCCAACTTAAGTGAGTTTGTCCGCCTTTGTGGAAGAGTTACTTGAAGACCTTTTCTCTTTCGGGAAAGATAGACGAGTCCTCCTGCAAAGATGACTTATTCGTAAATTTCCAATTGCTTGCGGAAGAGTTGGGCGAATTCTCCCGTTGTTGCGGAGAAACTTGGTGAATTGTTTCCGCCACGGGCTCACTTGGTCAAAGGTTTTTCTTTTTCGGAAACTTAAGATGAGTCTTCCGCCGCGGCTTGACTTGGTCCTTTTCTTTCGCCGTTTCGGCTAAGGATTTTGAGTTTTACTTAGGCAAAAAAAGAAAATAAACTCAAAGAGTAAGGCAAGTAAAAGACCTTTCTTCAGGGGAAAAGCTAAGTAAGGAAAGACTATGATGCTCAGATATTCTTAGGCAAACTTCATCTCAAAAGCAAAAAAGGAGGGGGCCCCAATATTTTCAAAAAATATGGGGGGGGATGTTGCAGCAACAACAAATGGCCATTCGCTGGCGAACATAGATCTCTGAAACAAACTCATCTCAAGGTCAGGAAACTTACAAAGTGTTGACTACATGTGCAACCAAATGTCTTTATAGTTCAACTTCGAAGAATGCAGTGATCACTCTTATCATAATGGTGATAACGGGAAAGGCAGCTTTGACTCATATTTCTTTAAAACTCTCTAAGGGCCAAAGTGTGGGGTTTATTTTAAAATTATGTCTTCCAGAAGCTTACTAGTATAGGACTCCACAAGATTGTGACAATATCTCACAGGCATATTTGTTTGTTCCTCATTCACATGCATTTTACATCCTTTTGGATGTTTCTTTAATTCACGACTTTTAGCTGCTTTGAGTCTTCCAGAAATAAGTTTCTCCTGCTTTCAAAATTTTGATATAAGTTCTTCAATCCAAAATGTCCTTTTGTGTGAGCAGAAGATTTATTTGATTTCATGCTTCACGGATGGAGAAGAACCTTGCTGGGCTGATTTATTTGAACAACTTCCTTGATTTACAAGTTTCTTTTATTTTCTCAACAATGCTTTAATTGAGGCGAGAATTTCTGGAAACCAGACTCTTTGACATATGCCTTTTGGCTTTACTTGCAGCATGGGATCATTTTAAATACCATATATCTGTGAGACATGCTTCCTCTCCATGGGTCCGCCATAGTTAACTTCTTGAGACAGCTATTAATGTTAGAGTGAATGGGGCCCTAAGATAGTCAGAAGGAAATGCTAGATCTTAGCTATTTGATAGGGGTTATTTTGACCAAATAGAAAGAGGATCGTTGCATCCTAGGAAACCAATCAGTGAAAGAAAAGCTACAAATATGTATTCCCTTTATCAGTGAGCTTCTTTATGACCATGTTTCTGAGTTTTTCTAGAGTCTCATTCAATCAGCTACACCACAATTGAGCTTGGCTTTATTTAAACAAAGGACTTAATAAAAAAGAGAAACAAACAAAACAAAACAAAACAAATCAAGCTAACTAGCAAACTAAAGGATAATCAAAGCAATTAAAATAAAACAAAACAAAAGAAACAAACCAAAACATAAAAATAGTGTTTTATTTATGTACAAGAGCCCGCCCAGGACTCATGCGAAGTATTGTTTCAAGGCGAGGCCGTTGAAAGGAAGAATTACTTCTTCCCCTTGTAGGTCTTTCAATTTATAGGTCGACGGGCCAAGCTTTTCGGAAATTTGGTAAGGTCCAACCCATAAGTGTTGAAATTTTGTGTGCATTCCCCTACCATCATGCTAGTGGTCCCATTTCAGAACTAAGTCCCTACTTTGAAATTCCTCTTACCAGATTTTTTCTTATCAAACCATCTTTTGACTATGTCTTGGTGATGGTGGAATTGGTCTTTGGCCTTTTGTCGTGATTCTTCAAGTTTCAGTAGGGTGTCGATTCGTGATTGGAGGGCTTGACTTCTAGAACCTTGGGAAGATTGGGACAACTGTAAGGATGGGAGTAAAATATTCGGAGGGAGAATGGATTCCTTACCATATAGCAGAGTGAAAGGAGAAACGCCTAAGGCATTCTTGGGAGTGACCCTATTTGCCCATAGAGCATTTGGGAGGGCTAAGTGCCAACTTCTCTGGTTTTCAATCACAGTTTTCTTAAGAATTCGGATGATATTTTTATTGGTAGACTCAGCTAATCCATTCCCGTGGGGATAGTAATTGGATGAATAATGTAGTTTAATTCCTTTCTCATACATGAATTCATTAATTTTTATTGATGAAAAATAAGGTGCATTATCAAAGACTAGGGAAATTGGAACCCCAAACCTGGTTATGATGTGTTCCTCTAGGAAATTGATAACTGCGTCTTCATTTACTTTACATAGCGGGATAGCTTCAACCCATCTTGTAAAATAATCTGTAGCCATTAGAATATAATGGTGTTGGAGCGAGGAATTGGGGTTGATTTCATCGATAATGTCTATACCCCATTGCTCGAATGGTTCAGAGATAATAATTGGCTGCAAGGGTCCGGTTGCTTTTGGCAACTTTTCGGCGCTTCTTTGGCATACATCGCAATTTCTGACATAGGCATGAGCATCCCTGAAAAGAGTAGGCCAATAGTACCCTGCTCTAAGAATTTTGTGGGCTGTAGTATCCCCGGAGTAATGTCCTCCAGCAGGTTCGTCGTGTAGTTCTTTGACTACGTTAACAACATCTTCCCTTTCCAAACACCTGAGATAAACACCATCATAGTTTTTCTTGAAGAGTACTCCTTCAATGATCTGATAAGATGCTGATTTAAGATGGAGGGCTCTCCTTTGCTTCGGACTCCAGTGTTCTGGTAAGTAACCTGACTATAAGTAATGCACTAGGTCCCTATACCAAGACTCTGGAGCCGTAAAAATTGGACATACGTCTATCACATTTAGCTCAACTTCATTCCTCCAATATAGCTCTTCGTCAACTGGATTTTCAGTGAGCAATTTGCATAGACCTTGGCCTTTGATAATAGTAGCTGGTATGAATTCTAAGTCATACTCTTAAAGTGCAGTGACCCAGTTTCCTCTTCTTTCTCCTAATTCTTTTTGAACGAAAAGAGATCTGACAGCGGGATGAGGAACTATGACTTTAGTTCTATTTTTTAGGATATACGGCTTGAACTGCTTTACTAGTTTGAAAATTGCATATGCTTGCTTATCTACCATGGGGTAGTTCAGTTCAGCACCTTGCAGACCAGTGCTCATAAAAGAGATTGGGTATTCATCTCCTGATTCCTCCTTTTGAGTAAGCACAACTGCGAGAGAGTTATCAGAAGCAAAAGTGTACATTATAAGATCTTTATCAAAACCTAGACTTCTTAAAGAAGGTGCCTTGGCTATAGTAGCTTTGATTTCTTTGAATGCAACCTTTTCCAAGTCTATCCACTTAAATTGTACACTCTGCTTGACCATTTGTTGCAAAGGTTTAATGATTTGAGCGAAGTCTAGTACGAACCTTCGAACAAAATTTATGGTGCCCATGAATGATTGCATAGACTTTTTACTGTGGGGCATCGAAATCTTGTCGATAGCTTGTACTCTCTCTTGATTTATCGAGATTCCCTCCTTTGAAACGATATGACCCAAAAGTTTCCCCTCAAGAACAACAAAAACACTTTTCCTAGGGTTTAAAGAGATACCAAACTTTCTACAGAGATCAAAGATTTGTTTTAGGTGAAAAACATGGTCTTCCCTTTTCTTTGAGAAAACTGTCACATCATCTAAGTAGACTACAACAAATTTACCACCCAATCTTCGGAAAGCAATGTCCATGGCTCGCTGAAAACTAGCTCCTGCGTTGATTAAGCCAAAAGGCATTCTTCGATATGCGAAGGTTCCCCACTTTGTACGAAAAGTGGTTTTGAGTCGGTTTGCTTCTGCTACTAGCACTTGGTTATAACCAGAAAAACCATCTAGTAAAGAGAAAAGTTCTGATCCTGACACCATCTGCAAGATTTGTTCCATTGGGGGCACATGATAGTTGTCTTTATTGGAAGCTCTGTTTAAGTTCCAAAAATCTACACACAGTCTGATCTCCCCTGATTTCTTCTGTACGGGAACTAGATTAGCCACCTATTCAAAATGTCAGACTTTAAAAATAATCTTGGCATCCAACAATTTTTTTAACTCTTTCTGTATTAGAGGCTCGAGTGTCGGATGCATCCTTCTTAACTGTTGCTGAAAAGGTTTGACACCTTCCTTCATTGGTATTATGTGTTGAATGATGCAGGTATTGTATGTTTTCAGATCGTTGTAGGTCCAAGCAAACACATCTTTATATTGCTGGATCAATTTGATGAATCTACTTCTCTCACTCGGCGTACAACACTTACCAAGATTAATATATTTCGGTTCAGCTTCCGTTCCCATATTTATTAACTCATGCTGTGTGGATGAGCTGTGATTTTTAGCATTAATAGGTCTTCTGAACTTGCTCTGTAAATCAAATAATGCTTCAAGAGTTCTTACGCCTTTGGGCATGAAGTTTCCCTTTACAACATCTTTATTCTGTAAAACTAGATCATGATGTGCCTCATCTATTACAGCCTCTTGGAAGACATCTTCATTTGTTAAGAAATTAATGATCTGATCATCATCATCAAATACCCTGAGATTTGTGATGTTATTTGGAACAGAGGGCCTGAAAATTAATTCAATGGAGCATTTGTTATTAGTGGGCACTAATTTAGAAGCAGATGTTGCTAACAAATCAGCTGCAGTATTCTTCAACCTAGGAATAGAATTAATATCGAAAGCATCAAAACATGAAATCAAATCCCAAACCTCGGCTTGATAACCCTTTAAGTGTGGTGAAAGACAATGAATCGTATTTATTATTCGCCTAACAACAATTTCAGAATCACCAAACACTTTCAAAAACTTGACATTCAGACCAATGGCTTTCTTCAACCCATGAATGAGAGCTTCGTATTCTGCGGTATTATTAGTACACTCAAATTCTAATCTACATGATAAAAAATGTTTGTTTCCATCAAGATCAAGTAAAATGAAACCGGCATCGGATCCTTCCTGAGTCTTAGAGCCATCAAAGTAAAGGGTCCAGAAAATATTCTCTTCTTTAACTAAGTTAGTTTCATTACTGTCTAATTTAGTAACTAGATCTTCTATGTTACAATCAATATCATCAGCCCGTGAAAACTGAAGGAGATCAGACTGTTTGTCTGAAATATGGCTAACCTCTTCTATTTGGTAATTCCCGGGTTCGATTTCCAAGAAGTAATTCCCTAAAACTGAAGACGAAAAAGCTATAGCTTCATTTTTTTCCTCTAGCTGAGTAACATTTTGTTTCATGTGTGGCTCCCTTAATATCTTGATCTGATTTTTCCTATTTTGATGGGGCAGCCACAGATGAGACCAATCCATTGCAAAATAGCCATTTAGTTTCGCAGACCAGTCCCTACTCAAAATTAAACCATAAGCCTCAGGAATATCGACCACCATTATATCAATGAATTGACATACTCTAGGATCGGATGACAACCTAATAAGTACATCTTTCAGTTCAGCAATAACCTTGACAGCAGTTCTATCTAATTGAATGATTTGAGATGGGGATGGGATTGGCTATCCATTAATCCTTTTGCAAATTGACAAAGGCATGACATTCGAACTAGCACCCGAGTCTACCGAACAATTATGCACATTGTGATTAAAAATCTCAAAGGTTAAGAGAAAAGGAAGAGTTTGAGATTTCGATTTTCTACCAATACTTGCTTCATTAATTTCTGGGTTCTCGTCAGTGTTTTCTACTGAGGCGCTCATTTGTGGATCAAAGGCCTCCATCAATCTCTTCCTCTGTTGCGGTAAGCTACACATATAAAAAATGGAAACGTTTGCTTTTGTTTTCTTAATATCCTCAATTATATCATAGCTCATGTCATATTCCTTTGAAATCTTCGATTGATTTTCTATTTTGTTTGAAGAAGCTCGTGGTTGTTTGATTATTTCTGAGTTTGGTTCTTTAGTCACCGTAGGAGCAACTGCTGTGTTTGTCTTGGTTTGGGGAGGAATGACAGTTATGTGCCGCTTCGGTATTTGATTAGATCTTGCTTTAGGTGCTTCTATTATTGGATCGATCACTTGGCCTTTACTTCTGGTAGTGATATTGATAGATGTTGTTTGCACTTCATCTACGAAATCTTCACACGATGTCTCTTGGATAGGAGTCCAATCCCAAAGGATCATCGTAGTGTCGGGAGCAAGTTCTTCACTCTCAAGAATTGGTTCTTGTTGGGGGTTCGTCTGCTCAGGCATTTGTGCATCTAACATTTGGTTCATTACTAAGCTCATCAAATTGATCCACTGTGGACAGCTTTTCTCCAAGTGTTGTTCTTGATGGAAAGTGTAGAAGTGGTCCATGCCTATTTAATTTAAATTTAGTACAGCAGAATTGTTTACTGGTGGGGTTGACTGTCCATTTTCTTCTTTCTTTTTATAGAAAGGCGGCCTTGAAGAACTCGTTGCCTTATCCTTTTCTAGATCCACAATTTTATTGGAGAGTTTCTGCATCATTTTTATGACATTTTCTAAATCTACTGCGGATTCTTCTTTATCCCTAGTTAACAGAAAAGGTTTCTTAATAATTGTTGGCTTGGCCTCTACATCGAGAGCATGTTTGGCGATGTTGTCAGCTTCCTCTTCTACTTTCTTGGCTTCTTCAAAAAAAATTGTCAGGGTAGTTTTTTTTGTTCTCTTGATGAACATTGCTAGCGGGGATTTAAGAGCTGTTGTATAATATTCTACTAAGCATTCCTCAGCAAGCTTTGTTGCATCACTAAAATTATTTAACAATGTTGTGAACCTTTGGTTAAACTCTTGAACTTTCTCATTCTTTTCCATTCTCATAGACAACAATTCTTTCATAAGAGTAGCTACAGTTTTCTGATTGCCATACTTTTTAAGAAAACATTTCTCAAAATCTTCCCAACTTGTTATCAACTAGCTTGCAAACTAAAATACCAAGAAGATACTTTGGGTTCGAAAGAATAAGGAAAGAGGTGACAAACCAGGTCTTCGTATTCTACATTAAGAAGATTCAAGGCTAAATAAAAACTTTTGAGGTGGTCCTCAGTAGAAATTCCTTTGCCGGGGTCATACTTAGGTAAAACCTTTTCTGGGTTTTTGGGCAGATCATGGAATGTCCAACTACATTTAATGCTCCTCTTGCTCTCCATGCAGGTACAACCATGAATCTAGGTGGAGAACGTGGTGGTGTATGCGGTGGTGAGTTGTGAGGAGTATGTCTTGGAGTGTGCTGCTGTTCTGGATTCGTGCGAGTCTCAAGTCTAACTTCGTCAAAAGGTTTAGTGATTTCTTCTAGAGATAAATCTAATAATTCTTCTGGACTTTGAACGAGAATGGAATCCCTTGTACACTGAGGATTTTTTTTGAGGAGCTCTGATTCTGGGTAACAGAGGAACAGTGGTTAGTCCTCCAAGACTTCTAACGTAGGAGCAAGTATGTCTCCTGAAGCGATTTACTTCCTCAAAAGGGACAACATACAATGTTTCTTGTTGTTCTGTCTCAGAATTAGGATTTTCTTGATTTCTTGATTCCAGATCTGGAATGTCTAGGATAACTATTTAAGATGGGTTTCCAGTGGAAAATTTTCTTACAAAAGGGTCTCTTCTGCTAGCCATGCACTGGCGGCCCTCCTTCTAGCACCAAAAACTATTGATGCCTCGAATATCGCAGCATCAATCAGCTAGGGATTCTCCCCAGCAAGCGATCCCAATTAGATTGCCCACCGTTTGGTGTGGGGAATCCGTCCGGTTAATGGTTCCGGCTACCATGTGAGGTTTAAAGATTTGTTTATTTTACCGGTTGCGGCCCAATCCACCGTTTATATTTTTATGTTTAAGATGATATGCATGTGCCCTAAATTAAATGCATGCGTTAAACAAATCTATTCTAAGCTAATTAAATCTAAATTAACCTATCCTTATAAGGAGCAAATTTAAAGAATGAGTAATAAACTGGAAATGCACCCAAGAATTTCACAGATAGCTGTTAAATTGGAAATAAGCATTTACAGTAGAAATAAAGATTATCCAAGATAGCTTCGATAAAGATAAACATTCTATTACCCATTTAACACAGAAATTTTGCAAAGGAAATGAAACCATTCATAGCAGAGAATTAATTCACAATAGCCAAGAAAGATCTCACAGGAAATGTATGAAAGATGCAGAAATAGTTCAGCAATTATCCAACACGATCCCAAGTAAAGTGTTGTGCAGGCTTCCACAGGCCAAAACGATTTTCTTATTCATGTAGCAGAAATAGTTCACATACAAGACAGAAATGTCCTTTCACCTGCCAAAAGTCCTCTATATTCCCTTCTAATCAACTATATATAGCTTTACAAAATGTGCTAGGATCTGCCACCTATACCCTAACCGTTTATATTCCTCTAATTTATCTTGTAGTGCTGATATTACAAAAAGGAGAAATATCCCAATTAACTTTACAAAAAGGAACGAGATTTAAAACCCACAAGTCATTTTAATAATTGAAAGGTATACACATAAAATAGAAACCAAAGAGGCATGGTGGCTTTCATTAGTCAGACGTTAGCAAATGTGAGCTATCCCTGAGCTGGCTCCTTGGTTGACTTGGGTACTTTTGAGACCGTTGGTGTTTCTTCTAAAACTAACGCTACTGCAGCAACTGGAACACTGTTGAGATATTGTAACTTCAAAGAATATTATATTTGTACTTTATTATTCCAGAGATGTTTCATTCCTCTGTGAAGATCTTATTGTATATCCGGAGATGTTTATTCCTCCGTCGGAATGTGGTAACTCGGGTTATTAGACTTCCCTAGTGGGGGTTGGCCCTGTATGTGTCATGTGGGTCAAAGGGTTATTAGACCACGCTAGAGGGGTCGGCCCAGTCAATTGTAGTGGGGTATTTAACCCATTGGTTAAATACGAGCCTACGTGTACTTGTGTAAAAGATATGTCAGAGTAGTGTATAAATAGAGGAGGTGTGTTCCTCATTTGACACACACACTCACTTGAGAGAGAGGCGCACTTGTGGAGGAGAGGTCTGCTATGGTGGAGGAGGAGACCATGTCTTTGGTTTGCATCTTTGTATATTGCTGGTCATCTATATTGAGGAAGCTTTACTGGGTTTTCTACCCCATGAGGGTTTCCCAGGATAAATCTGTGTCTCTTGTGTTTATGCTATGCTTGTTGTTTCTTCAGTGATCCTGTATATGCTATTATTGTGAAATGGAATGTAATGCTGCTATTTTCTATCTTAGAATATTAAATATTAACATGGTATCAGAGCTAACCTGAAGGAAGGCAAGGTATGGCACTTACGACACTTGCTTTACTTACGACAATTTGAAGGTTAGGGTTTTACATAGAAAAACCCAGTCATCGTGGAACTTTCACTATAAATCCATTTCTGCGAATTTTCAGGGTCTGAAAAGTTTACAGGTCGAAGATAACATCCCCAGGTACCTTGTTTCCAAAGGGAACCCTCATATTCGTTGTACTTTATGAGTTATGATCAGTACAAGTTAGGGTTTCTGCCTCTTCCAGATCTCAGTCAAAATCAGGTAACCTTGGAAAAAAGGTCATAACTTGGGCTAGGAAGCTCCAAATGAAATTTCGTAAAGAGTGACAGGTAGTACACAGACTGTGCTAGCTCAGGAAACTTTTTCAGAGGCCGAAGGTGAACCAGTGACACGTGGAACGCCGTACAAGTTCGCTCTCCTGTTTTATCCCATAAACAGGTCACGTTACGACACTTGGCATAACTCTCTCTCAGAGAGTCCAATTGAGGTCAGACCTATCAGGATAGAAATATAACAGGACAATCTATCTCAGGAAAATTTTTCAGAGGCCGAAGTTCAAACAGTGACACGTGGCATGCCGTACAAGTTCGCTCTCCTGTTTTATTCCATAAACAGGTCACGTTGCGACACTTGGCATAACTCTCTCTTAGAAAATCCAATTGAGGTCAGACCTGTCAGGATGGAAAGATGACAGGTCAGGATACTGCAGAAAAATTTTTCAGACCCTGTGGAGCGAAAATTTTAGAGTTATAGCAGAAACAATCAGGTGCATATTTCTGTCAAAACAGAATTATTTTTGGAGCACCTTTATTCATGGCTTCCGGAATTTAGGGTTTTGGAGAAAGTTAGAATTTTTGGAATCGGAGTCCACGGATGAATGCTACTCAGGAAAATCGAAATTTAGAGACCAAGATCGAATTTTGTGGTTGGGTAGAAGACCGGGCTTGATCAAACCCTAGTTCGGGATTTTGATCAGAAAGATGGAAAATTAGGGCTTCAGCAAAAGTTGGAATTTTTGAAGTCTGTAACCACGGCTGGAAGCTCCTCAGAAAAATAAGAGTTTAGAGCCTTGGATCGAACCTTTTGATTGGACAGAAGGGTGGGCTTCATCAAACCCTAGTTCGGGTTCTTGTCCAGAAGATCCAGAAGTTTCGAAGGCAATTTTGAGGGGTCAAATTTTGGAGATTTCAAAAGTGAAGTATGCTAGTTTGATCAGCTCAGCAAGACACATCCTTCCATCCATTCAGAAGCATGAAAGTCAAAGATTGAATTTTTAGGGTTTCTCTAGCAAGCCCTAATCAAGCTCCAAATCAAGTTTCAGGGGGAGTTGAGGCTAAGGCCTTACATAAGAAGACTACAAGAAGTCTCGACAGGTATGACTTAAGGAGGTTCAGGTATGTCTTGAAATATGATTCTTGATTAAGTTCATAATGTGTTTGTCTTCATATTATTTATTAGTACAATCTTGATTATTGTTAGAATTGTCTTATCACCCTAGTAACAGTATGAATGCATGTGAATGATCGAAGACATTCATTGATTAGGGCTATATGATTGTACTAATGCATTATGGTGTTGTGTGAGGTTGATGTTGTCTGCTAACAAGATACAGGTACATCACAAAAGACAAATCAAGTTCCATGACCATGACAACATGAAGACAAAGACTCATCCATAATATTTGTTCTACTTACGAGGTATGTATGACTTTGTTATATTATGCTTAACCTATGAGACATGCAGGTTCTAGCTCAAGATCTCTAAATCATTGAAGAGATTGTTTAGGTATGTTGTACATAACTAATCCAGATATGTTTTCTTATGTCAAGTTAGAATCTTACCTTGTGTTAGGATCCCTTATATAAGTATACTTGGTATGATTGGTTATTCTTATTCATAAAGTTAGTAGTCAAGGGTTTATGCATATTCTGTCTCTTGTCTTGATGATTTAATTAACCAGAAGAGTACTATGATCAAACAAGAATATGCATGAGTAAAAGAAGACTTCCTTGAAACCCTGAATACTAATGATCATGACTATACATATTCAAGATTATTTAGAATTAGAATGTTTGGAGAATATACTAATGAACGTATGTTTGTGTATGAGATCATGAGGATGACACTAGTGCACACTTGAGCATGCACAGTGGTACAGAATGAATACAAGTTCAAAAGACATATAGAAGATCAAGCGGGAGGCAACCACACAAACATAAAAGATAAGTATTTGAGTTGTTATTTGAAATAGTAAATGATATTGCTTGTATGCATATTTGTATTCCTAGAATATATCATGCTGAGTGTAAACATTCATAGAGCATTGAATAGTATACTACTAATATGCATATGATTGGTAAGTTGGACAAACATTCTGTTGTTGCTTGTCTAGAATGAAACCTCTTTGCTGACATGCTGAGAGCTGTGCACACTCTCGATAGTATGTTCTGGTAGAGATGGAAGGCATCTAGATAGCCACTGTATGCATACAGGATATGGGAAAGTGTTGTGCCAAAGTATTGGTCAAAATAGTTGCATAACTATGTAAATGATATCTGTATGCATAGTAGGTTATCATGTCAATATGATTTGATGATTATGAAGTATTACTAATCATGTACTTAATTTTGATTTGTAGGAAAGATCATGATGAATGATGAACACTGAACAAGCGATGGATGTTAAACAAAAAAAAAAGATTTTCAAATCAAACACACTATAGAAGGATTGTGGCTAGAAGATTCTCTTAGAAAGAAGAAGAGAATCATGATGAGATGTTTGCTCCAAGTGGCTATATAAGACCATTCTCTTAATGGTGTAATTAAAGAAGAAGTGTGAATCAGGTTCTGTATGGGTTCCCAGGATCGATAGTAATTGATGAGAATACATGTGAGGATTGCATCATCCTTGAACACAAGTTCTAAAGTGAGCCGTAGACAAGTGTCTCCGAGAAATAAGAGGGATTGTATCATCCTTGAACACGTGTTCTAAAGAGAGCCGTAGATGTATGTCTTCGAAAATGAAGTCCTTGGTGGACATGAGAGGATTGGATCATCCCTAGACTTCAGTCCGAAAGAAGAGCCGTAGACGTATGTCTTCGAGAATGAAGTTCTTGGTGAACATGTGAGGGGATTGGATCATCCCTGGACTTCAGTCCGAAAGAAGAGTCGTAGACGTATGTCTTCGAGAATGAAGTTCTTGGTGAACATGTGAGGGGATTGGATCATCCCTGGACTTCAGTCTGAAAGAAGATCCATAGACGTATGTCTTCGAGAATGAAGTTCTTGGTGAACATGTGAGGGGATTGGATCACCCCTGGACTTCAGTCTAAAAGAAGAGTCGTAGACGTATGTCTTCGTGAATGAAGTTCTTGGTGAACATGTGAGGGGATTGGATCATCCCTGGACTTCAGTCCGAAAGAAGAGCCGTAGACGTATGTCTTCGTGAATGAAGTTCTTGGTGAACATGTGAGGGGATTGTATCATCCCTAGACTTCAGTCCGAAAGAAGAGCCGTAGATGTATGTCTTCGAGAATGAAGTCCTTGGTGGACAGTTGAGGATTAAGTCATCCTTGGACGTAGTCCTAAATGTACGGTGGAGGATTAAGTCATCCTTGGACGTATTCCTAAATGTACGGTGGAGGATTAAGTCATCCTTGGACGTGGTCCTAAATGTACGGTTGAGGATTAATTCATCCTTGGACGTGGTCCTAAATGTACGGTTGAGGATTAAGTCATCCTTGGACGTGGTCCTAAATGTACGGTGGAGGATTTAGTCATCCTTGGACATGGTCCTAAATGTACGGTTGAGGATTAAGTCATCCTTGGACGTGGTCCTAAATGTACAGTTGAGGATTGAGTCATCCTTGGACGTGGTCCTAAATGTACGGTTGAGGATTGAGTCATCCTTGGACGTGGTCCTAAATGTACGGTTGAGGATTGAGTCATCCTTGGACGTGGTCCTAAATGTACGATTGAGGATTGAGTCATCCTTGGACGTGGTCCTAAATGTACGGTTGTGGATTAAATCATCCTTGGACAGTAAATACAGTAATTCCGAAAGGAAGGATAGTCCTAAATGAATTGAGTGGATTAAATCATCCTTGGACAGTAAATCCAGTAATTCCAAAAGGAAGGATAGTCCTAAATGAATTGAGTGGATTAAATCATCCTTGGACAGTAAATCCAGTAATTTCGAAAGGAAGGATAGTCCTAAATGAATTGAGTGGATTAAATCATCCTTGGACGGTAAATCCAGTAATTCCGAAAGGAAGGATAGTCCTAAATGAATTGAGTGGATTAAATCATCCTTGGACAATAAATCCAGTAATTCCGAAAGGAAGGATAGTCCTAAATGAATTGAGTGGATTAAATCATCCTTGGACAGTAAATCCAGTAATTCCGAAAGGAAGGATAGTCCTAAATGAATTGAGTGGATTAAATCATCCTTGGACAGTAAATCCAGTAATTCCGAAAGGAAGGATAGTCCTAAATGAATTGAATGGATTGAATCATCCTTGGATAGTAAATCCAGTAATTCGAAAGGAAGGATAGTCCTAAATGAGATTGAGTGGACTAATCATCCTGTAAATAGATTGGGATGGCCTCGTCCCTAGACATGGTGAGATGTCTTGAAGTGATAAGGACTAATCATCCTGTAAATAGATTGGGATTGCCTCGTCCCTAGACATGGTGAGATGTCTTAAAGTGATAAGGACTAATCATCCTGTAAAGAGATTGGGATTGCCTCGTCCCTAGAAATGGTGAGATGTCTTAAAGTGATAAGGACTAATCATCCTGTAAATAGATTGGGATTGCCTCGTCCCTAGACATGGTGAGATGTCTTAAAATGATAAGGACTAATCATCCTGTAAATAGATTGGGATTGCCTCGTCCCTAGACATGGTGAGGTGTCTTAAAGTGATAAGGGTTGATCATCCTGTAAGTTGATCTGGATTGCATCATCCATAGACATGAGAGTTGTCTTAAACCGAGAGGGACTGATCATCCCGTAAGTGGATCAGGATTGTATCATCCTTGGACCTATGTCCTAAAGTGAGAGGGATTGATCATCCCGTAATTGGATCTTGTGTGTTGCAGGGTATGCTGCTATTGTGTATACTTGTATTGATGAGGATACTTGTATTGATGATATGTATACTTGTATTGATGAGGATACTTGTATTGATGATATGTATACTTGTATTGATGAGGATACTTGTATTGATGATGTGTATACTTGTATTAATGAGGATACTTGTATTGATGATGTGTATACTTGTATTGATGAGGATACTTGTATTAATGATATTTATACTTGTATTGATGATGTTGTTGATCGTGATGATCTAGATGACGATGTTGTTGATCGTGATGATCTAGATGACGATGCTGTTGATCGTGATGATCTAGATGACGATGCTGCTGATCGTGATGATCTAGATAACGATGCTACTGATCGTGATGATCTAGATGACGATGCTGCTGATCGTGATGATCTAGATGACGATGTTGTTGATCATGATGATCTAGATGACGATGCTGCTGATCGTGATGATCTAGATGACGATGCTGCTGATCGTGTGATGACGATGCTGATGATCATGTGATGAAGATGCTGATGATTGTGTGATGACGATGTTGATGATCGTGTGATGACGATGCTGATGATCATGTGATGACGATGCTGATGATCGTGATGCTGATGATTATGCTGATGATCGTGTGATGACGATGCTGATGATCATGAGATGATGATGCTGATGATCATGAGGATCCAGATGTTGATGTTGCTGTAGTTGTTTGAGTGCTGCAGAAGATAAAGACTCAGTACTGAATATGTTGATGTTCCAGTATTGAAGATGTTCCAGTAACTGCTTGAGTTACTGATGATGTTGAGAAAGATTCCAATGATTTATAGATGTATCATGTATGATGTTGATGACTCCTTGCTCGTGCAGATGCTGTTATAATATCCTTCTCGTTAAGGGGGAGTGTTGAGATATTGTAACTTCAAAGAATATTATATTTGTACTTTATTATTCCGGAGATGTTTCATTCCTCCGTGAAGATCTTATTGTATATCTGGAGATGTTTATTCCTCCGTCGGAATGTGGTAACTCGGGTTATTAGACTCCCCTAGTGGGGGTTGGCCCTGTATGTGTCATGTGGGTCAAAGGGTTATTAGACCACCCTAGAGGGGTCGGCCCAGTCAGTTGTAGTGGGGTATTTAACCCATTGGTTAAATACGAGCCTACGTGTACTTGTGTAAAATATATGTCAGAGTAGTGTATAAATAGAGGAGGTGTGTTCCTCATTTGACACACACACTCACTTGAGAGAGAGGTGCACTTGTGGAGGAGAGGTCTGCTATGGTGGAGGAGGAGACCATGTCTTTGGTTTGCATCTTTGTATATTGCTGGTCATCTATATTGAGGAAGCTTTACTGGGTTTTCTACCCCATGAGGGTTTCCCAGGATAAATCTGTGTCTCTTGTGTTTATGCTATGCTTGTTGTTTCTTCACTGATCCTGTATATGCTATTATTGTGAAATGGAATGTAATGCTGCTATTTTCTATCTTAGCATATTAAATATTAACAAACACTCTCTGAGGTCGAAGCTCGGTTGGCTGCCAGTGCCTTGTCTACCTCTGCTATGTAATTTCCCCATTGATTCGCTTCCTTTACAATATTGATTCCAACCAGGGGAATCATAAATCTGAGAGACACTTCTTGCTTGGCAAGCTCTTTTGCTAGGATAATCATTTCTGCCATAGTGGCTCGGAGACTTTCTTCTAGGTAGTGTTTATGAATAGTATCCTGGCTGATAAATTGGTGCAGGTCTTCTGAAGTCAAGATGTCCATCTTATGCACATATTCGCTTTCTGCCTTGAGCCCCTCATTCAGGTCAGATAAATGTTGTTCTCTATCTGGGAATTCTTCTATCCTCTGGGGCATGGCCATTTGACAACTTTCCTATGTGGATCATATTTTAGAATACAAATTCTTACACTGCTCATAAGTAGCTAGGGTTACGGTGGCCAACTTTAATCCGCAATCTTTAGAATAATCCAAGGTGCGCACATCTGCTATGTACTCGACAATAGACTTAAGGGGAAGAGCTGCCGGGAATCCTGATTTCCCTTCTCTCCACTCAATGTGTTTCTTAATATCTCCACTAATACGTGTATGCTTCCTCCTAACCCTGGTGGCTTCGACATTGATTTCCTTAACCTTGGCCATTATTTCCTTTCGTTTGTATATTTCCTCTAATAGGATTTCTTGGAAGCCATAGGTCCTTCTTAGTATTTCATAGGCTTGCTTGTGGAAGGGGCTAATGTCTCCCATTTTGTTGTTTGCCAGTTCCAATTGCCATTCTAACAAATCGTTTCCTTCTTGCAACTTTTCCATGTGTTCCTTCAGGTCATCGATCTACTGAACATTCTCAAACTTCTCCGATTCAAGCTTCAAGTTTTTATCTTCAAGTTCTCCCTTTTTTGCCTCTAACACCCTTACTTGCATTGCCAAAGCTCTCCTATCAGCTTCCATCTGTTGAAGTGTTTCATTTAATTCTTCCTTTTGGGATGTGAGAGCATCATTCTTTTCGATCATCAAATTTGTATAATTTTTCTCATTGACTAATGCCTCCTGCAATTTACGGGTTCTCTCTTTCTCTAGACTCAATTTATCCCCTAGTATGTTGACATTGTCGGTGGTTGCTAGAACAACAGACACAGAAATAGATGCCATGAGTTGGGAGTCATGTTGGGTACCTTGCATGACTGTGGTTTCATGCCTGGTGACGATATCTGGTTGAAAAGGCCTCTTCATCCTAGTCACCATTTCTTTAACACTGGATTTCCTCTTTTTGTTATAAGTGAACTTATCCCATTGGGACACCTTGTTATTCTTGGATGGTGTAAACGAGATGAGTGGAAGGTTTCTTATGGGGGAATTCATATCCATTTCTTGTGTGCTTGGGATTTTTGGGTCACCATCCTCTTTGGATTTCTTTTCTTCTTCTTCTTTTCTTTGTGCCTCTTCCTCCTACTCCCTTCTTAGTGTGTCATCTTCTTCCTGCTTCGCATTTATTTCCAATCTGATCTTCTCTTCTTCTTGAATCCTCTTTGCTTCAGCTTCAACTACTTGGGCTCTTAAAGTCTCTTCTTCTCGGAGTTTATCCTCTTTTGCCTTGTTGATTCTTTTCTTAGCTTCCTCCTGCTTTTTCTTGGCTTGTTCCTGGAGCCTTTGTTCTTCTTTCGAGAGAGTCTCAGCAGTCCCCAAGGTACCCTTTTCTCCCTGCTGATCTATTTTCTCCACAACATTAGAGCTCGAGCTGGCTCCTCCTTTTCCAAGTTGACAAATCCATAGCTCAGTCATATTGCTAACCCCTCTATATACTTCCTCCTCTTGATCATAATAGTTAGCATATTCAAAGGGAGTGGAGATTTATTTGCAATGTTGTGCAGCTTTGCCTTGTCGATCATTTCTGTGAAAAATCTTTTCCCCAAAATGAAAGCTTTTCAACTCTGTGACAAAATCTTCTATAGTTGCAATTCCTGAGAACTTGTAGGCCCCAACATAGAAAGATAAAGGCAGGAAAGTAGCCTTCTTGGCCTTATACAAGGTACTACCAATTCCATCGATGAAAACCTGTCTTACTGCCTCCTTGTGGACTATATAATCCGTAGCATACCTAGGTAGGATATACGAGGTTTTGGAGCCTCCGTACATTCTTATGTAGGTACCTTTTGGAGAAAAATAGAAACCACCATGTTTGTCCAAAACTTCCATAGCGTTCTCAGATAGGCAGTTGGGTTCTTCGTTAAACATTAATTCATATAGGGGCATGATGAACTCCTCACAAATGAGTTTGTAATGCCTTTTGTAATTCTGAGCCCAAAATATTTTGTAGGCAATGAACACTGATCCATCCGTCGAGTTCCATATGCATCCCATCTTGGGAAAGGGGCATTTTTCCACAATACAATCTATCAAGTAAGATGCCATATAACATTCTGCCTTCCTCTCCACTAACCCTTCTCCTGCATCCATTATAGATGATGACAGGCTGTCTAAGAGAATATCAGCCCAGTTGAAAATTGTCCCATTGAAAGCTACGTAATGGATGATGGGAACCCATTACAGCATGAACATCATCCCATCGGGTCTTCCAAAGATTCTTCTCAACATGAGAGCGATCAGTCTGAAAGGGGGCCTCAAATTCTGAACCTCGTACTCCTCACTATCCTTTTTTCTGATTTGTTTGCCCAAAATTAACAGCTTCCTAGCCATCTCTAGATTATCCATCTGGATCTCTTCCAACCATGCATCATCAAACCGCTGCTGGGATTTAGGAAACTTGTAAGCCGTTGAGATATAGGATGGGTGAAATGAGGCAAAATATTTTCCTTTGCTATCTACTATAACTCCTATATCGGTGTTCGCATGCTACAAAATCCATCCAATTACTTCCGAGCATGGGAAGAGTTCTGGACGTGTGGCCGCCTTGGATATACAAGAGTTTCTTATATTCTGATACAAATATTCTTCCTCAAGAAGAGCTTCAGGGAAGTCCTAATCTCTTATCATATGGTATACGTCTCCCCAGTTTACTTCTGGGGGCACGCCTGTGGTGCACTTGGTATCCTGGAATGTAGTTTGTACTCTTGTGCTTTCGTGAGTTGCCTTTGACTTTCTCTTGCTGCATTTAGCCATTTTTTGAAAATCCTGTTCAATAATTAGACATGAATAAGAATATATGACGCGACATCAGCAATACAAACCAGCAGCCTACTTATAATGATAAGATCGAAATGCCAAAAAATTCTAATTCATGCTCGTCTCACTGTTTCAAAATATTTCTTTCACATGCTATTTTATAATCTTGTGAAAAACTTTAATTTGGTTACTTCCGTTGTTGATATTGTAACTATGAACTACGAAAGCAATGCACATAAAGTAGGCATGGGTATTCTACATTCTTATAAGAGAAAAACATGATGATAACTAGTTTCAAAGCGCAGAATGGCGTAAAATTCACTGTCGCGTAAAAATGCTTATATCTTTGGTGTAAGGATGGGCAAGGTTGGTCTCGAAATTACCAAGCAGGTGGCTTCTATGACGGGAAGAGGTATGTTCCAGGTTCTTCTAACATTTAAGTGGTGGGTGCTTGAGGTTCTAGAGCCTTTTATGTCCACAATCAGGGCTTCAATATGCCTAGTGGGGTGTGCACATGGGTCATCTGTAGCCGTGGTTATTCTGAGAGTCCCGCCATGGCTAGGATAGAACGAAAAGAGCGACGAATCATGCCATTTTAAACGAGAAGAACACACTATAATAAGGTCTGCAAGGGTACTAACCTATGAAGAGATGATTGTTATGCGGATGCCGGCGTTTTCTGTGGAACCGGCGAGCTTGGAGCAGGTGCTTGCAAACTTGGATGGGAATGGAATGAGCACTCTTGACCAATGGAAAAAATGAAAACCCAACGGGGTTCATGCCCTATATAATAAAAATGGTACGTGCGAGCCATTATTAAGGTGGTTGCAAGCCATAAAAACGGGGTTAAAGCAGCGTACGGATGAACACATATTTCATTAAAATTGTAAATATTTTATTACAAGAACAATGCAAAAATTGGGTTTTAAAGTTATTTTGGAATTCTAGATCCACTGTTTAATTCCAAATTTAATGAAATATGTGTTGATGGGTCAAATCGACTTTTTCTTAATAAATGTGACCGCCAAAAATCGTAAAGACTCGGTTAAGGTCTCCGTCTCCTGCGAAAAGAAAGGCTGAGTTTGCCCACCATTGCGGGAGGATTGTCCAAACTTTTCCACGAAAGGAAAACGTGACGCTACGCATCATCCAAATTAAGTGAGTTTGTCCGCCTTTGTGAAAGAGTTACTTGAAGACCTTCACTATTTCAGGAAAGATAGACGAGTCCTCCCGCAAAGATGACTTATTCGTAAATTTCTGATTGCCTGCGAAAGAGTTGGGCGAATTCTCCCGCTGTTGTGGAGAAACTTGGTGAATTGTTTCCGCCACGGGCTCACTTGGTCAAAGGTTTTGCTTTTTCAGAAACTTGAGATGAGTCTTCTGCCACGGCTTGACTTGGTCCTTTTCTTTCGTCGTTTCGGAAATTTTGGACCAACCCTTCCGCCGTTGTGGAAACGTTAGCTTAGAACTTCCGTTGTTTCAGCTCAGGATTTTGAGTTTTACTTAGCCAAAAAAAGAAAATAAACTCAAAGAGTAAGGCAAGTAAAATACCTTTCTTTAGGGGAAAAGCTAAGTAAGGAAAGACTATGATGCTCAGATATTCTTAGGAAAAATTCCTCTCAAAAGAAAAAAAAGAGGGGGCCCCAATATTTTCAAAAAATTTGGGGTGGGGTGTTGCAGCAACAACAGTCCTCCACAGCTATATAAAAATCAAACTAAGTAAAAAACCTAGTGGCCACTAACGACTAGGGAGCAAACATCATACCACTAAAAATTTCCTAAGTGATCAAAACAAGCAAATAAACTAATACTCTTAGAAGCAAGTCTGGGATGATGAGGGCCCATAATGAACTAATAGAGTATCAATAGTTAGTTACACGACGTCCAATGGAGGTCCTCTAGGTGCAAGCATTTGAATCACCAAAACGCCCTCTCGGGATTACTGCAAAAGGGTTACCTTCCGCGTCTGTCTGAGGTGAAGTGGAAATATCCTTCCACTCTACCTGTGTAGAGCCCTAGGGTTATGATACTAAGGATACCACAAATACGAAAATACATGGGGGAACAGCCGTCAGCCTAGCCAAGATGCATGGGCAGTGTAGAAAATCCTGAAATCCAAAAGCACTTAAAAGTACTAGTGGACCCCTGTACGTGAATCAAATATGGTTTATGTTTGAGGGGGTATCCTCAACCGTTCCAGTCGCATACAGCCTCGTGCTTAACTCTGGTTTGAGTAGAGCATTCACAGGATATTTTGATATAGGTGGATCTACCTAAGATATTTTCTTACTATGATTGTTGAGTAATGAAACCAATTTCGGGTAGTTTAAGGTGATTTACCCCGAAACCCTAGCCTAAGCTGGTTGATGATGTGTATACCTAAAAAGAAAAAGTTGCTAGTTAATTTTATTAATATTTCTTTTTAGAGGCTACTTTTTACTCAAGAAGGGTAGTGAAATGTGTGGAATCGTTTCAACAGAAAGAAAACTGCGGAAAAAATAATACTTTTAAAACTTCACAAAGACTCTTTTTTGCTTTCGTTTATGTTTTTCAAAACAAGAAATAGACAATCCAAAGAATAATTTATTTATTTTTCTTTTAAATTTTCAAAGCAAGAAAATCTATGCTACTTCAAAAAATGATGATAAATCTCACTACTAAGCTACCAATTTCATTTTTTGTCTTTTCTTCTATTTGCAAAAGAAAATGAACTTGAAAAAAGGCACAAGTAAGACCTAACGAAAAGTGTGGGTAAAGGTAAACAACCTAAAGGCTTAAAGGAATCGAATCCAGAGACTGAAAAATACCTTCCAAGTTGTTTTGATGGAAAAAACTCTAAGATTGGAACAAGATGTAAAAGAAGAAAGGGAAACAGATGCATGCAACGGAAAAACAGACCAAGAGGTTGCTCCTAAGCACCAAAACCCAAGAAAACACCCTCCAAACAAAAGAGTAGGTAAGCAAACCAAAGGTAACCCTACTGCCACACAAACTCAAAAGGAAAAGCTAAGAAAGGCTTAAACTGAATCAGATTGATTTGAACAGGAGTCCAAAAGGTATCCAGACCAAAATAATTTTCAAGAACCACCCTAAGAACTCATACTGGAATCAAACCCTTAAAAAAAAGGAAGACTCGGAAAAAGTGCGCAGCTATTGCAACAGACAAGAAGCGTTGAGTGCGTAGGTCTGTAGGAGTGCAACAAGCATCTAGGGAAAAAAGTGTGCTACTGTATCTATCAGATAGTCGCGCATAGCTTCAAAAATACTTTAAAAAAATAGAAAAGACACCTAAACAAGTGATGAAGCAGGTAAAGCAATCTAAAGGGCTTCAAAGAGGTAAACAAGACTCAGAAAAGACAAACATGTCTCAAAAATCAGTGAGGGAAGCAAGGAAAATTCCAGAAGTAGACCCAACAACCTGGAAACCAAACCTTAGTGGAAGGATTAGACCTACAGGAAAAATGCGCTACTTTCTAGTATAAAAACCAGTGCCTGCAACAAGAAATGCGCTACTATGCTTCAAGGAAACCGGCGCACAGTGCAGAAGATGCTACTGTATGTACAACAAACCAACACACAGGGACCTAAGGCAATAAATAGAGCTTTGATCAGTCAAACTTAAATGAATCAAGATAAAAAGGAACTACAAAGTAACTTATAAAAAACCTCTCAGAAAACAAAAAGACTGAATAAACTCGAAGAAAACCTAGCAAGGTCCCCTAGAGCAGAAAAAAACCGGTCACTCCCCATCGAAGTTGCCAGTTCTGTTGTGTAGGAAAATACCTTATAGTGGGGGAGATGACACTACCAAATTACATGGGGTGATAGGTAAATACATTCATGTTTTGCATTAATTACTACAAATGGATAGAGATTAGGGTTCCGAAAGTTGTACCCTTTTAATGATAGTTGGTCGTAGCTTTCATCCAATCTTCCACAATGATGAACCTGCAAAGCAACTTAACCTTCCTCAGTGTATCTTGACTGCAAATATATAATGAAATTGAAATCAATTTAACATTAATCACAATCAGACATTCAATCAAATAGACATTCAATCAAATAAACATTCAATCAAATAGACATTCAATTGGGATGGGAAGGGTATTTCCACCTTTTATTGTCAAAGAAATGTAGATAAGTACAGATATACCTGATATGTCCATACATTTCTGCAACCGAGTCTTGGGCTCTTGCTCCTCACAGTGACTTAAGAATTCCTCTAGCGTAACATCAGCTTATCATTCCTTCTAGGTCCCCCCTCTCATGGCTTCCCCTTGTATTTATGGCACAAGGTTGGCAGTTGAATTCAAGAGAAGGTTGAATTGGGAGGTTGGGGAAGTTGCAGAACCAAATTCAACTAATCCCAATTCGTAATCTTAATATATTTTTTCATTTCATCTTAAGATGTGTGTGGGTTTCATACAAATAGACTAGCGCACAGTATGCAACTTCTGCATTTGACAACCAACGTTCACAACATTTTGGAGGGTGTGCGCGGGTTGTCTTCAATAAGACCAACGTTCAGAATGCTATATCACTGTGGCAATAGTAGCGCACACATAGTGAAAACTGTAGAAAAAATATGTTTTTCAGCTGAAGAATGTGATCTCAACAATAACTCATACAGGGTCAACCTAGCTCTTCCATCCATAATGTCCTTTTGTGTGATCGACGGAGCAATGTGATCACAGATGGAGAAGTGCAGATTTGACCTATAACAATTTCCTTGCTCCATTTATGTGCATAGTTCTTAAGACATATAGGATAGTTCTTATGATATGTTATTATATGCATAATCCTTACTCCACAGGTATTTTTTACTGCAGAGATATTATTGTGCAGTTCTTAGTGCAAAATGTTTTAGTGTGCATAGTTCTTACCGCACAATTATTACTACACTGTAATATTAAATAATTACGTTATTTATAACTTATGTTATGAATATGATTATTTTATGTTTTCCTTGTCATTGCAATAAGGAAATTCATAACATGAAGATTGTAATTGGTAGTCTAATAAACCTAGCTACCCTTAGTGCGCAACTCATAAGAGTGTTTTATTGCACAGTTTTGCTGCGCAATTTTTAATAGAATATTTATTGTGCAGTTTTAGTAAAGGATTTAATAGGAAAGTTGGTCCAAGTATGAATTTATCATGGGTCCATTATAACGTATTTTTAATGGGAAATATTTATTATGTCAATTAATGGTGAAGTAGAAATTAGAATTGATAAATGTGTGACATATAATTGCATTAGGATTCCACTAAAAGATTGATTTAATATGTTTTTTCTATGAATTCTCACGCATTAGCTTAAATAATGCATATGAATATTATGCATGTAATACTTAGAAAAAACAAATTGTTATTTGTGTTAAGTTAGTGTGGCCCTGGGTTTGTTACACAAGGAATATAAATTGTATTTCGAAGTCTATGCGACTATGAACAAAAAACAAAATATAAACTTATATGTGTGGAATTTAATTGAGCCTTCCAAAACCCAATGTGCATTAAAGGCACATGCGCGAATAGAATGGATTTCTAGGTACTGAGTGGTGATGCTAACTTGACTGCCAGATATGGGCCTTCTTTTTTCTTATTTCTTAGTGGTGATAGAATAACAACCGACACACAATTATTGGGTGACTCCAAATGACATCGGATGTGGTCAGTGGACCCCACTTGACAAGTGTCGATCTGTGAGTGGTGCACATGGGCGCCATCTCACCTTCTATTTTATCCACGGAATCCTCCTTGGATCTTTCATGCAACTAGGTAGAAATCAATCTTGTATACCATTGTGGTAATAGATCGTAGCTAGATTCATTTTAAAGAATGGTTCGGGGAGTTGTTACCAATAAAATGTGCCCACACATCCTTAGTGGTTTTGGGCCAACGACTCTCGGGGGCGTGCTTAATTCCGTCGCATCTCCATGATGTGTTATGCATGTTTGTTGTTGATTTGTGCATATCTAATAAGCAAGTATTAGATATCAATAGTGTAACCATCATTATTATCATAAATTTTAACAGAAAAACACATAGTGTTATCAATGCAATAAAATGACTATAAATCAACATGTTATATGAATTAATGATCGATGAGACCATTTACATGTCCTTTAATGCAATAGCCCCTTTTTACTGGTGGTTTTCATAGGTCATTTAGAAGGATGTAAAACAACTTCCACAACCCTTTCCTATAGCTATGAATCATTTTATTTTTGGGAAGTGTCACCATTATATTCATTTGGAGGATGTGTGCATTGTTAAAATGTTCCCGGGAAATGCTCTGAAAAGAAACACATGTCGTTGATCAAATTTTGAAGTGATGGTAAGATCTTACCACTGCAACTTACCAAGAATTACAATTTGAAATTAAAAAATTTACCAGAGATTTCGACGTGTCATTTTATTATTCGGACCAAACTATGAGAATTAAACACTGACGAGACCATTTACATATCCTTTAATGTGACAACCCCTTTTAACTGACAAGTTTCATAAGGAGGATAAAAAACAACTTTCTCAACCTTTTTCTATAGCTCCGAATCATTTTATTTTCGACAAGTGTCACCATTGTGTTCATTTCAGAGGATGCATGCATTGTTAAAATATGCCCATGAAAGGATATGAAATTCAATGCATGCCCTTGAACAAATTTTGAAGATATGGCCAAATACAACAACCACAACTTACCAAGTAATTTTGGAAAATACGTTTATGAGATGAGAATAAAAATATAACACCCCATTTCCTAAGGACATCAACCGCAACATGTTATAACAGGGGTAAGTGCAAAGAGAGAGAGGGGTGGGGGTTAGGGGTAGGTGGAGGAGTAGGGGAGACTGATCCTTCAGAGAGAGAAAAATAATAACTATAATAAAATGTTACAATAAGAATACTAAACTCTTGTTGTGGTCACAATATGTTCAGACACTACAAACTTGAAGTGTCCTTGGTGCAGCAATATTTGCATGTTTGCACCTCCAAACCATGAATCATTATCTGTTATCCTATCACTAATTCCAACGACCTTTTATACAGTCACCTCCAAAGGATAATATTAATGTCACTTTCATTTTAATTCTGTGCAATTTACAAATACTTGTTGGAGTCTACAAAAACTATGCAAGATGATATTAATCTCATGTATTGCTACTACAACATGAATGTACCATGCCCTCAATGCTTAAGTTTGATCAAATATATGTTTGAATGTAGCATTATAGAGGGATCATATGGAGGATAATCAAACCAATTAGTTTTCATGCTTCTTATAGCAGCTTCAAGCAGTAACTCTTCACACAATAATAATTTAAAATAAAAAGCACATTGTACATAAGCTTGGGGTCACGATAGGGGTAGGGTTTTAGGAGGGGGATTATTGGGAGGGATATGTTGTGTTATGGGTAGGGAGAGAGAGAGGGGGGATTGGTAGGGGGTCAATGGAGAGAGAGAGAGAGAGAATAATTATAATAACATTTTACAATAATAATACTAAACTCTTATTGTGGTCACAATATGTTCAGACACTACAAATTTGAAGTGTCCTTGGTGGAACAATATGATCATGTCCATGGCTCCAAACTGTGACTCATGATCATGCATCCTATCACTAATTCCAATGATGTTTTATACATTCACCTCCAAAGGGTCATATTAATGTCACTTTCATTTAATTATGTGCAATTTACAAACACTTGTTGTAGTCTAGATTCCACAGGACTAGTATTTAAATATATATTAATATAAAATCTCCAATGGATTGAGAGGAAGGAGGACAAATAAAAGTGGGGGATATGATTCCGCAAGTGGGGAAGTGATAGTGGGATAAGGGAAATGACCCTAGTGGGATTAACTTATATCCTTTTCCTTGTCCATTTTACCCAAAGTCCCTAAACCTTGATTAATAGTCATGCTTTAAATAAATCATTTTTAATTAGACTTAAGAGGGGATTAAATGGAGAAAAGTGGCTTGAAGTGGAGAGGCCACATGGAAATCTAAACTATATTTATAGACATAATAAATCAATCTTGGGAGGATTTCATTCCTCATTCATATTCCAACCATTCGAATTTCATTCCTCTTCCTTGCCATAATCTTGGAATGCCATAGTTTGCTACTTGTGATAGAGGATTGAGATGTCATTGTTGAATATACCAACATAGATCCATCTTAAACCTAGATATATCAAGCACCAAGATGGATCCAATTTCTTGATGTGTAAAAAAAAAATTATCTTAAATTTTTTACACATCCAAAAAAAATACAACTCGATAAATTTGATCCCTTTCTGTGCTTGATGGATCTGTGTTTAAGATGGATATTTGTTGGTTTTAATTTGTTTATTTTATGAGCAGATATGGATTTTTTAATTACTTTTCGTTTGGTTTTAATTTTTAATTTTATGAGCCAACAAATATTTTTATTTACTTTTTACTTTTGGTAATGTATATCCCCCATACTGGGTTACAGAGCACCTCACTCCTCTCTTTGCAAAAATATTCATGCCATTAACACACTACCCTTTATGGCTTCATTGAATAATGGAGTAGTTATTTAAATAGATTAGGACAAAGTGGAGGTAATATGGATACACTTTCATAGTTTCAGAGAGGTTCATGTGCAATTTGGGGAAAAATCACTGCTGGAATGATAATTGTTTGAAGAAACAACCATATGGAAATGTGGTTTCAAGTGTCCGATTTTATTCTGAGAAATGACAAAGTAGCCTACATAAATTTGATAGTAAGAATTCATACAGGAAACCACTATTTGGTGCCCCGAAAACCACTCATCTTTCCCTTTGCGGTCAACATGCTGACAACGTGCAATGAGGGACGTGGAAATATAGGTAAGCACCTTGGGGACCAATGAACAACTACCATGTGGCCATGGGACCACTATGATGTCATATCACTTTCTTGAAAATTTCATCAATGTATTGGAATGAATATAGAAATGTAATTTGATTCACAATATTGGTATGGTATTGTACCATAAATATTTGATAATATACTAAAATTGAAAATGGAACCTTGGGATTGGACCCGCACACTCTAAAATAAAATTTTATTCAGGATCTTCAACAATATTTGAGAATTTTTTAATTCCTAGGAAGGACTCTGTGTTTAATGAAGGCCAATTGCTTGTTTATCTGGTTGAGGGATACATTCGACCTAGGGTGTTTTGCATTAGAAACCATGTATGATATATCCTATTCATATTTGGAATTGAAGAAAGTGAAATTGTTCAGCTACTCTGACATCTCTACTTCTAGGTACTTCTCTTGTCTCTCTCTACTTTATCTCGGTGAAATTGTAATATGGAAATTTAAATTGTCATGTTCTAGAATTCTTAAAATAGGTGGTATGGGTAAAGAAAAACGATGTTTGTGTTAAATTGGCTAGTCGCTGCCTGATGTTGATGGCCAAGCACCACAATATAGAAATGATAAATATTCAAATAATCATGTTTGAATTGGTCTTACCAATTGGTAAATTGTAGTCACATCTCCTTGGAACCATAATTGTTTTGATATATGATCTTTACTAATTAAATTATGTAAAAAAAATTATTTTTTAATGATTTATGTTAATTTTTAATTTTTTATGATATAAATTACAATTTTTTTATGATATAAGTTATAATTATTTTGGTTATATTATGTTTATTATTATGAATGTTGCATTTTTAAATAGTTTTTTGTTATTTTCTAAAAAAATTCTAGAGAAACAATTTAGAAAAAATAAAAAAATTAATGATACCATTGATATATAAAAGATTAAAAAAAATGACACGCTATCAGCCCGCACATAACTTGCTGGGAAATTTGACAGAAAGTAGTAAATTGTAGGTCGACATAAAATTATATAAGAGATTGGATTTTATTAAAAAACATAAACTTAGAAGTACACAAGCGGATGGATTGGATTTGTTCAAACATTGACAAAACAACTTGTTGGCCTGCATGGGCTGACACGGGTTTGGCAAAGTTATCGTAGACACAACAAAACCCAATTCATTGGCCCTTTCAACATCAACATGCAAACAGACTGAAGTCTCACTCGAAGCAAAGATGGGGAGTTATAGAATCAGGTTTTTCTAACTCTGGCGATGTGCAGATGTGGTAAATAGCCTTGCAACACGTCTCCGACTTAACATCTATTACCAGGGTAGGACAAATAGGTGCCTTCGCACTTCACAGCTATCACAATATATAGAAAATCCACTGAATATATACTGTCTTCACTCTTATAACTATGCATTCATCGTTCTAAGTGTTACTTCACAAGATTCATACACTTGTATTCCATCTACTTAACATGTGATTATCATTTACATACATATGAAAGCAAACACGTAAACACATCATAACATCTACACAAAGCGCATCACAAACTCATACACATAACACATGATTTACATGTTTCACCCCCAGACGGGAGCTACGTCCACAAGAATTGTTCTTTCTATTAACTTGGAAGGGTAAAAATTCCAGTCTGCGGACTCAACTGTAGACTCTTCTCTACAAACAGATCTCTACACACTCAGTTGTAGAGTTTGTTCTCTCTTTTCTCTCTCTGGTCTATCTATATGTGAAAATCCCAACAACAACTAACCAACAACCCAACCCTTCCTCATACAAAAACACCCTTATATATATGTGCCCGAAGGTCACATATTACAATAATTATGGGCCAACCCCCATAGTACCCTTAAACCCAAAAACCCCGTGGTTCTCCTGTAGACAATGCTAAGATTTAATTCATTGTCCCTTTGGCTATTGATGTATTTGTAACTTCAGAAGATATTCACTTATATATTGTATGTATTACATTTGTACTTTATCCCCGACGGAGATGTCTTATTCCTCTGATCATAAGTGTTGTCATTTGTATTCTATTCTTGTACCTCTGACGGAGATGTTTGTTCCTCCAGGTAGGAGAAGTCATTAGTGTACTTGAGTCATGTAAAGTCATTAAGGTCCATCCTCCCATGTATGACAGGGCATTAGACCCCGTAGTAGTGTCACAAGTTATATTGTAAGTGTCGTAACTTATATTTGATGGGTTATTAGACCACCTGTGTGGGGTCGTCCCTATATGAGTCATATGGTTTAAAGGGTTATTAGACCACCTTCTAGGGGTCGGCCTAGTGTGGGTTAAAGGGTTATTAGACCACCCTAGTGGGGTTGGCCCAGTTAGCATTGTGTTTATTGGTTAAGTTGGGGCCGACCTAGTTGAGTAAAGGTCAGGTGAAAGTAAAGTATAAATAGAGAGTGTGACTCTCTCATTTGTTCATTCACACACTCACTCACTTCGCATTAGTGAGAGGGGAGGAGTTCGCACAAGTGGAGGAGGAGCAGCTACTAGGAGATCATCTCTTCTTGTGGGGTTTGATCTTTGTGATCTTTGTATTGATGCCCATTCTATCTCTAAGGAAGTTGCGGGGTTTTTCACCTTCTTGGTTTTCCCCGGTGAAATGATTTGTGTCTCTTGTCTCTTGTGTTTGATATGTTGTACATGTTGTTCTCTCGGTTAAGATCCTAGATCAGATTGAATTAAATTATGAAAAACTAACATTGGCGCCGCTTCTTCTGACTCTGACGCTTCCTCTGACAACACAATTCTGACTTCTGCAGTGGTGTGTCCTTTTTACTATTCCGCTTCTTTACTTCCTGCTCCTGTAGCAGTCATGTCGCTTCTCGGTCTTTAACTGCTTCAACCACTTCTATATGTTCTTAGTACTTTGTCTTTACTAAGGAAGCATGTCCTTTCTCCTTGACTGAAATTTTCTCCATACCCTCTTCTCGGGATTTGTCGAGTCGCTTATCTCCCAAAAACGGTCAATGTCAGGCCTCACCTAAATATACTTTGCCTTCATAACTTCCTTTACTTTGGGATGCACCCAACAGGCCCCTAACACTTAGTTGTGGCTCGACCCAGAGCCACTTACACTAGGATTATTTGACTTCGCATCACTTGGGATGTTCATCTTCGTTTTGAACTCTTGGAATGCTGCACTCAGCTTCGCAACATCCGCCTTAGTCTCCTACTCGTATTCTTTTATTGTGTCAAGCAGCATCATAGATACTGGTTCTTTCATTTGGTCCTTCATCGTGCTCTCTATCGTGTGAAGCTCTTGCAGCTTCACCTCGATCTTTTCAGAGAGTTTCAATGCCTCTTCCTACATTGATTGTAAATTTTCCAAAGTTTCATCTTCCTTAGTCCTTAATGCCTTCAGTTATTTCTGAAGCTCCTTCGCTTCTGCAAAATTCTGTATTATTTGTCTTGGCGATAAATCCTTCATGGTCATGTACATTGAGTCAAGATCCTTCTGATTCCTCTGCACTTCATCCCGGATTTTCTATAATTCTGGGTATTCTTGCAGTATGGCCCATGACTTGGTCACTTCTTCTAGCAAATATTGACACCTTGCAACTTCTGCGGGGATGTTCTCTTTTGAAGTTTTCAGTTCTTCAACTCTCGCTAATTTTACTTCCGACAGAGTTCCAGGTTGTTGTTTGGACTCCAAGTCTGCAATTTTTTCTTTATATCCAATATCCATAACTTCCATTTTTTATTTGAGATTGTCTACTACAACACCAACCTTGATGATGGTCTCTTCTACCTCAGGTTCTTCATTAAAGTCTGGGATCTTTGCAGAGACTTCTCGAGCATATACTAGCTCGTCCGATTTATGTCGAAATTCATTCCTCAACTCACTATAGCTCTCTTCCAGCTTCAGATTATGGTTGTATGCGATCATGTCCATATCCTTGATTTTTTATACAACCTGCAAGTGTATAGTATGCATTCCTTCAATACGTAACATTCTCACATTAATGTCCAAGTGCGTGAGCTTCTTCACGCCTTCAGTGATTTCATTGGATGGGAATATGACATTCGTTGGCTCTATGGGAACTAACCGAGGTCGCATAATTAGTGCAGGATCTTTCCTCTTTATTCAGCTTGACTCCTATGATATGTCTTCAGAGTATGATTCCTTCATTAGATCTCTTTGTACTTGCTCTACTCTTTCCATCATATTTTTGAGCTCGAAAATGCTTTCTGCCATGCTTGCTTGAAGTTGCTCTTGCTTCTTGTCTTTTTTCTGCAAGCGTCTCTTCTATATATGCATGGACTTTGGCTGCAATGCAGTTATAGCAATCATCTTTCAAATTCACATCTAGTGGAGTCTTAGTCGCTTTTTGATTCTTTCTTTTCGATCCCTCCGACACCTTTGTGTCAGGGTTCTTCCTCTTTTCTCCTACTGGAAAATCAGCAGTTTGTTGTTGTTGTTGTTCTTGATCTTGCTCTTCTTCTTACTAATCATCGCCTCCTTCAATACCATTTTCTCTTATTGATCACTGTCATTGGTGCTCTCATTGGATGTCGTCAGTAGTGCTTCTAGTGCATCATCTTTCCATTCCAGTGGCTAATATTCACTGATGAGATCGATTTTCTCCGCATCCAACTGATATTGACCCTCATACCATTCTAATTTGGATGGTTCTCTGGGATGTATGAAGATAGAATGGGTCCCATCTCTGAATCTCATCTTCCATATATAAACCATTGTTATTTCTTTTGGAATATGTGAGGTGCGCATAACCACTTTGCACAATTGCTCATAAAATGTGTGCAATTTCACATTGTTCAGTCTTTGTCTTTCTGGACTTGAATTGCTCCACATGTTCGCATATCTTGGTCCATGGAAGTCACCAGCAAACACTAGTACACTCTGTTGGTACTTTGGCTATTTCCATCCCACAAATGCGATGGGGATTATCAGCCAGCTGAACTGAAACTGATATCCATTGTCTTGTGCATCCGCTACATCATCCAGAAATTCATTCAACAAGTAACCTGCCCAGTTGAGTGGTAGTCCATCCTTAGCTTTAGCAACTAGGGAGATCGCAACGGCCAACACTTCTTTCGGTCTACATTTTATTAATACTCTTCCTGTGAGAAATTACACTGTGAAACTCGTGGCATTATATTTAATCTATTCTTCCTGGTAGCCGCAGGTTCCTTTAACTACCCTGAATTCGCTCTTCATCCTCCTCGCGAGTTCTTTATCTTTATTTTTTCCCATGAATTCTGTTGAGGGGTCAGTGTCTCATTTGCTTAGATGAGTGAGCCTATAGATCATATAAATATTAATATATATCTTTCAGTCTGTGAAATTTTTGTTCACACCAAGATCTAATCAAGAATTACACTCACTCACAAAGATCTTACACAACTAGTCAAAGAACTCAGAAAATTACTCACAATAATATAAATTGTATTAACTCTCATGAATAAAATACATCAACTAAACTTTGGAAAATAATAGGATTCTGTTATATAACATTACAATAGAGATTCAAATGGCTAAATATGCCATTTGGATCCTCATATAATCAGACTTACTAAAAATATGCTCATCCCCCTAGGTGGCAAGTGTGTTTCCCAAGTCACTCCAAAGGCTCACGAATTTCTAAATTAGTGACTTGAGAGTGATGTATGAGGAAAAAAAATTCTAAATCCCAAATATGGAAATAAGAATCATCATAGAGGATGTGTGGTCCCAAAAACAAGTTTCCCTAGTTGACTAGCTTTCCCCCCTAGGGTAAAAAGCAGTAAAACTCAGCAAGGAGCCTTTTCCACCAAAATATTATCCAGAATATTTTAGAAATGTGCCCAATTGGTCCAGGAATCTTGTGGTTCAATCTTGGAAGTCTTGTAATCCCCCCCAATGTTTCCTTGTGGTCCATACAAGGAAATTTTCTAGTCTATTACATAGGAATTAACCATGAATGATTAATTAATGCTACCCATGTAATTAAATGGCACAGATAGGAATATTTAATATTCCAACACCCCCCCATAAATCTGACTTTATGGTCTAAATATCAGAAAATAGAAATACTAACGGCCCAGTAACAAGACTTGGTCACCCTGTACAATACTATCGGTCCATAAAACAAGGATAGAAGGAAAATCTCATGGGAAAAACATTCCCTCAAAAAATGGACATATCAAAATTGAAATATTGCTGATCAATCCTTCACTCCACCACATGTTCAGCCATCCCAAGCAGTGATCTAAGATAGCTGAATGTCTTCTAAGTAAAATCTTTGGTGAAGATGTCTGCAGTTTGCTCACCTGTTGCGCAAAACTGCAAATCAATTATCTGGTCATGCACTAGTCCTCTAATGTAGTGCATATGTATCTCAATATGCTTGGTACTCTATCTCTGTACTGGATCACTTGAGACTCTTACAGCACTCTAGTTGTCACAAAATATGACAGTAGGAGTACTAAAAGCAATCTCAAACTATGAAAGTGTCCCCTGCAACCATACACACTGAGTAGCAACATTCACTGCTCCTCTATACTCGGCCTCTGCTGAAGATAGTGCTATGGAAATTTGTTTCTTACTAGACCAGCAAACTGGAATACCTCCAAGCATGAATACAAATCTAGATGTGGATTTCCTATCAAGGCTATCACCAGCCCAATCTGAATCAGTGAATCCCAAAATATCTAGGCTAGAATCTGCAATATAGTGAATCCCATCAGTCTTGGTGCCCTGCACATAGTGCAAAATTATTTTTGCATCCCTCCAATGGAGCTCATGTGGCTGATCCATGTATCTTCATGCCACACTCACAACATAAGCAATATCAGGTCGAGTGTGAGTAAAGTAAAGCAAGCTTCCAACAAGCTTCCTATACAAGGTGATGTCAACCAAGGGTGTAGATTCTGCTTCTTCCATTCTAACTCCTGAAAGGAATGGAGTCTTAGAAGGCTTGAAATCAGCCATATTGTATTTAACAAATCAGATGTATATTTGGACTAAGATACCTTTGTTCCATTCTCTGTTTGAGAAATCTCAAGCCCCAAAAACTGCTTAAGAATTCCCAAGTCACTCATGGAAAAAGCTTGATGCAAAGCGGTCTTAAATGAAGCTATTTGATCAGTAGAGCTACCTTTGATTAGAAAATCATCAACCTACAACACTATAATCATTATTGAACCATCAATCAGCTTCATATAAACATTAGGATCAAATTTGCACCGAACATAAGATTGTGACAAGAGAAAATTGTCCATTTTGGCATACCAAGCCCCGGGGGCTTGCTTGAGCCCATATAAGGACTTCTTCAACCTGCACACAAAGTTAGGATCTGATGTATACCCTTATGGATGTTGCATATAAATATCCTCCTCAATATCCCCATGGATAAATCCACTTTTCACATGCACGTGGTGCACTTCCCAGCGCTTGGATGCTGCAATTGCCAGAACTAGTTTAGTTATCGAATCCTTCTGTTCAACAGGTGAAAAATTTTCATTGTAGTCAAGGCCTTGGACTTGAGAGAAGTCCTTTGCTACCATCCTAGCCTTATATTTCACTTTTGTACCATCAGTTGCACATTTTTTTTTGTATATCTACTTACACCTTACCCATTTTCTGCCTGCGGGGAGCTTGACTAGCTCCCAAGTTTCATTCTTCTGCAATGACTGAAACTCCTCATCCATGGAAACCTGCCATCTTGTGTCATGTGAATCTTCCTCATATGTTTGAGGATAAGAATATACCATCATATAACAATTCTCAGAAAGGTAGGGGTCATTCACATTGAGAGTAGTCTCAAATTGTGATCTAGTCCTCCTTGTGTCCTGAGGATTTCCCACTAGTTCACCTGCTGCTTGCAAAGTCTTAGCAGCCCATTTAGGATTTGTGGGTGATTTAGAATATGAAATAAAATGGTCCTCATCATCAGAAATATCAGAATAAAAAAATTCAATGGCATCACTTACTTCTTCTTCAGGCAGTGGTGAATATGGTTCTCCAATTTCAGCACTTTGTGAGGGCTCTTCCTCAAACTAAACACTCCTTTCTATGAAGGATTTTTGAGTGCTCATGTTCATAAACTTATCCTCTTTAGAGTCCTCTGAATATCCAACAAACAAACATGGTTGGCTTTGGGGTTGCATAGCCCTCCTCTTCTCAAGTGGAATCCTAGCCCAAGCCTTTGAGCCAAAAATCCCGAAATGAGAGATATCAGGTTTGTGCCATGTCCAAGCCTCAACAGGAGTGATACCTTTGAGATATTTGTGTGGAACTCTATTTTTAATGTATGTGACACAATTTATTGCCTCAGCCCATATCTTGGGAGACAATGACTTTGCCTCAAGCATACATTTGGCCATCTCCTTTAGAGACCTGTTTTTCCTCTCAGTAACCCCATTCTGTTGAGGTGTATATGGAACTGTGTGTTGCATCTGAATGCCTGAAGAGGCACAAAATTGCTGAAACTCTGATTTCACATATTCACCACCATTATTAGATATGATAATTTTTATATTCCTACCAGACTGGTTCTCCACTGAGGCTTTGAATAGCTTGAATAGACCAAAAACTTCATATTTTAGCTTGGTGAAATAAATCCAACAGTACCTACCACAGTCATCTATGAATGTGAGGATGTGCTTGGCATGGTTCAAATACTCATGAGGGAATGGACCTGATATTTCAGTGTGAATAAGATCCATTGGTGCAGAGGTTCTCTCAGTGGTGGGTCTCCCATACTTATGCTCGGGGTGTTTTCCTAGGATGCAAGATTGACAGACACCTTTGGAAAATCTGATATTGGGCAGCCCTATAACCATTTCTTTCTCATGAAGTTGGGAAAGATATTTATAATTCAGGTGGCCAAATATTTCATGCCATAATTTGCTTGACTCATTGGCATGGGTTAAAAGAGCAGAAGGTGAGGGATTTGGCACAAAGTGAGAAAACTTGTAGCCTTCTAGAACAGTGATCAACAGTACCAAATGCAACAAATTTTCTTGTTGAAATTTCAGCTATCGTAACATCATTAGGGGTAAAGGTTACTATTATAGGTCAAATATGCACTTCTCCATCCGTGATCACATTGCTTTGTCGATCACACAAAAGGACACCTTGGATTGAAGAGCTAGGTTGACCTGGATGACGTATTGCCGGAACTACACTCTTCAGCTGAAAATCTTACTGTTTCTACTGATTTCACAACATGTGCACTACTATTGGTACAGTAAACCAATGTTCTAAACGTTGCTTTGCTCAAGTACAACCAACGTACACCTTAAAAATGTTGCAAACACTTGTTTTAAAGTACAAGAGTTGCATACTGTGCGCTACTCTGGTTGTATGAAACCCGCGCACATCTTAAGATGAAATAAAAAATATATCAAGATTACGAATTTGGATTAGTTGAAGTTGGTTCTACAACTTCCCCAACCTCCCAATTCAACCACCTCTCGATTTCAACTACCTACCTTGTCCCATAAATACAGGGAGGATCCATGAGGGAGGGACCTAGAAGGAATGCTTTAACTGCTATTACGCTGGAGGAATTCCCAAGTCATTGTGAAGAGCAGGAGCCTAGGACTAGGTTGCAGAATTATTTGGACAGATCAAGTATATCTGTATGTTTCTACATTTCTTTGACAATAAAATGTGGAAATACCCTTCCCGTCCCAAATTGAATGTCTATTGGATTGAATGTTCATTTGGTTTAATTTATGATTGTATTTGATGTAAAGTTATTTCTTATTTTATCATTTTTATTAAAGTCAAGATACGCTGAGGAGGTTTACTTTGTGTTGCAGGTCCATCATAGCGGAAGATCAAGCGAAAGATAGGACCAGCCGTCGATAAAAAAGTACTTCTTTCAATATCTCGATCTCTTTCCATTTGTAGTAACTAAATGCAATACGATGAATGTATTTACCTGTCACCCCACACAAGTTGGTAGTGTCTTCTCCTCACTATAAGGTATTTTTCCTGCACAACAGACTGGAGACTCCGCTGGGGAGTAACCGGTTGTTTTTCTTCTCTAGGAGACCTTGTTAGATTTTTCTTCCAGTCTATTTCAGTCTTTTTTTTCTCTGAGAGGTCTTATAGGTCATTGTTGCTTATTCTTTCTATCTTGATTCATCTCAATTCACCTTTGCAAAGCCTTTTTGTTTGTTTCTGGTCCATGTGCGTTGGTTTACCCTACTTACAGTAGCGCATTTTACCTGATGAACGCTTCTTTGTCCACTACATAGTAACGCATCTTTCCTAGTGTCCGCTGGTTTCTGTACTACACAGTAGTGCATTTCCCTGTAGATTCCAGTCCTCTGTTAGGGTTTGATTTCCATTTGTTTGGGTTCACTTCTAGCCTTTTGCTTTGCTTCCCTGACTGACCCTTGAGACTTGTATGTCTCTTTTCAGTCTTGTTTTCCTCACTGCAGTCCTTTAGTTTGCCTTTACTTGCTTGAGTACTTGTTTAAGGTGTCTTTACTATTTTTAACCCTTTTGAAGGCTATGCACTACTCTCTGTTAGACATAGCTGCACATTTTCTTTTCCCTAGATGCTTGTTGTAGTCACATAGACCTGCATTCTTAACGTTTGTTGTTTGTGGAAACAATAGCACGTTTTTACTGTGTCTTTTCCTTTTATTAGGGTTTGTTCCCAGTTTGAATCCTTAGGGTGAATTTGAAAGGTTGTTTGGTCTAGATACTTTCTGCTTATCTTTTCAGTTCAGTCCGAGTGAGTTAAAGCTTTCTAGTTAGCTTTTCTTTTGAGTTCGTGTGTTGGTAGGGTCACTTTTTGGTTTGCTTACCTACTTCTTTGTTTGGCAAGTGTTTTTCTTAGGGTTTTGGTGCTTAGGAGCATCCTTTTAGGTCTGTCTTTCCATTATGGGCATCTCTTTTCCTTACTTCTTTTACACTTTGTTTCAAGCCTAGAGTTTTTTCTGTCGAAACAACTCGGTAGGTGGAGTCTTTCTCAAGTCTTTGATTTGATTGTTTTGAGCCATTAGGTTGTTTGTCTTACTCACACTTTGCGTTAGGTCTTACTTGCTCGTTTCCAAGTTATTTTTCTTTTGCAATTATAAAAAAAGACAAAAAGTGAATTCAGTGGCTTAGTAGTAATATTTATCATCGTTTTGAAGTAGCATAGTTTCCTTTGCTTTGAAATTTAAAAGAAATTTGATTTAGGATTGCTTAGTTTCAGTTTTTGAAAGAATATAAACGAAAAGAAAAGAGTCTTTTGTGAAGTTGAATGCATTATTTCTTTACTCGCTTTGCTTTATGTCGAAACCATTCCACACACTACACTGCCCTTATTGAGTAAAAAGTAGCCCTTAAAAAGAAATCTTAATAAAATTAACTAGTAACATTTTTCTTTTTAGGTATACACATCATCAACTAGCTTAGGCTAGGATTTCGGGTTTAAATCACCTTAAACCACCCAAAATTGGCTTCATTACTCAACAATCATAGTACGACTATCTATTAGGTAAACCCACCTCTATCAAATTGTCCTGGGAACGCTCTACTCAAACCATATTTAAGCATGAGGCCATGGGCGATTAGAATTGTTGAGGATACCCCCTCACTTTCCTCTCAACCATAAACCAGAGTTGACTCACGTACGGGGGTCCACTAGTGCTTTTTAAAGTGCTTTTGGATTTCGGGCTTTGCTACCCTGCCCATGCGTTTTGACTAGGATGACGACTATTCCCCCAGGTTCTTTTGTATTGGTGGTATCCTTAGTATCATAACCCTAGGGCTCTACATAGGTAGAGTGGAAGGATATTCCTACTCCACCTTGGACAGACGTGGAAGGTAACCCTTTGGCAGTAATCCCGAGACGGAGGTTTGGTGATTCAAATGATTGCACCCAGAGGACCTCCATTGGACACTAAGTAACTAACCGCCGATATTCTATTAGTCTGTTCTAGGCCCTAATCATCCCATAATTGCTTCTGAGAGTATTTGCCATTGTTTTCCTAGTTTGATTACTTAGGATTTTTCTTAGTGGTATGTTGTTTTCTCCTTAGTCGTAGTGGCCACTAGGTTTTTACTTGGTTTGATTTTTTATAGCTGTGGAGGACCAACTTCTCCGTAGGTCTCAGAGGTTGCAAAACCTTCCCCCTCTAATTGTGGATCCTCCACCACCACCATGACGTCGGAGGATGGATTCCCGTGGTTCATTTGAACTTACGGGTGAAAAATAGATTCTTGGAGAACCACAGCCCAGAACCCCAGATCGACAAGTCTTTGATACTGTCGAGGTTGAGAACCTAATTTCTAAAGAGTTCAACACTCCTTTCAACCCTCCTCTTACTGAACCCAACGATCTGCTATTGGTACCTATAGGATTTCAACAACCTGAGTACCATGCATACTTGTTTACACCTGGTTACACCATGACTAACCCAGGATATGAGCAGGGAGTTCCTCAAACTCCCACAACTGCTATGGCTACAGGGATTATTAATCCTTCTTTCACAAACATTGCCACATCGAGTTCATCATAGACTGCTTCTGCTTTGACTCCGTCCTTTAGCTTTAATGCTTGTACTCTATGCATGCCGAGCTCATTAGCTTCGACATCTGCCTCAGTTTCTACCCCTACTTTTGGAACCAATAATGTCCCTTTGATAGGGATACCTGCAGTGAACTTCACTAAGCCTCCTGTTACACAACAGTTCCAAGGTGTGACTCAAGCTATTGCTTCCACTTCCGTTGTAGGATCGATCCCTTTTGCATCTAAGCTTGTTATGGGTACGATGACGACACCGTCTGTTACTACTACGCATGGATTTAACCCCTATGCATGTTACAATGTTAATCCATCAAATATACCTGCAGGGAGTATCCCTTTCTCTTTGTTTGCTGGAGGAAGGGGTAGTATTATTAATCCACAATACAGTGGGGTTAACACCTAGCCGCAACAGACCACTGCACCAGGAAGTAGTCCACTGTAATGTCCCATCCCATCATTACAACATGATAGAGAGGACGTGGTGCTAAAACTGGGTATCTAGCCCCATGAACTCTTACATCAGCATTCGCATAATATAACAAAACATATGGAAATGTATAATTATAAGCAAACACAGCGGAAGTAATATCAATTACACATCCATCATACATTCAAGATATTCATCAATTAAATAATTGCAAAGTTAACAAAAGAGAATACTTATCTTAACAAAGTAGTCCCAAGCAACCAGCTATGCATCTGCAACGTTCCACCCAACCATAGGCCAGTTGTGCTTATCAACCTCTTGATACAACTGTCACCCCCAAGCTAGGCATGATTTCTACAAGGAACCAGGGAACAACAGACTCACTCATAGCCAAGTATACACCAAGATGAGCCAAGCCAATCTACAATTGGGTTTATCAGGCTGCTAGGAAATGGAAAGGAAGAATTGCTAAGCTAGTGAGCTCAAGCAAAGAGCCAGGGATAACCTTACAAGATCTATCTAGCTTGGCACCCACAATGCCTACACACTCCACTCAAGGAAGTATTCCCTTCACCAATTCACAGTCCCTCAGGCCATACCTTCCAAATCTAGAGTGTCCCAGGTGTGCATAGAAGAGTAGCCAACCCTCTTGATCTTCTTGAGAGGTTATTCTCCCCACTAGGTTTATCAAGCCAATTCTATCCACTACCACTCCCAATCTCTTGCTCACAGGTTCAAACCAAAATAGGGATGCACATAACAGCAAAAGTATAAGTGTTGGGCATGAAGAAACATTTTTAAAGTGAGATGCCCAAAGATGGGGTTTTCATTAGCTTTAGAAAAACGTGGGAAACCCAAAAACGAAACTAGAAGATGGGGAATAACCCTGGGGAAGCCAAATCCGTTTTCAGAAAAACTTCCATGGACATTCTGGGGCACAAACGACCTCCATAACAGTCCCAAATCGTGGTCCTTCTCTCCCAGCTGCTGTATAATGCAAAAATGACTCCCAGGCATGGAAAATGCAGGAAAAATGGTGAAAAACGTGATGGGGAAAGACCCAGTAGTTCAGACTGCATGAGAGAGGAAAGACTGTGGGTTTAGAATGGATTTGGGCACCATTTCGTGGGTGTTTTCTTTCCCAAGAAGCAAAAATATGAATTCCTAGGTTGATGGCTTGCCCATGCACGAAATTGGCTTCCATACCTATCCATTCCCAAGGCATTAACTGCCTCAACCAATTTCTGGAAGAATTAAATGATTGGGTCCATAACCCAAAATGGGTAGTTGGTGGTTTATGGGTTTTCTCATTGACACATGGATTAACACCATTGGTTCAAGGGTTTGAATAATTTCCCTCCCTATTCCTTGTAGAATCATGCCCCCATCTCTTTGTTGCATTGCATAGCTAGTTGTGGGTTTTTAATTAAAATTCGTATTTACATGATGTCTTATTTACATTGTGCCTATCTAGCACAAGAACCATAGGCATCTATTTCTTTGATTGCCGATACATAAAACGCTAAATCAATGGTGGGGCCTTGGCCTTGAGCTCCTCACCATGATTAAATAACAATATTTACATCATTTACGATTTAGTGTGAAGGGGGTCGAAATGGGGACATTACATCCGCTTTCTTTTGGGTGGAGCAATTCTAATGCATTCACTTCACAATCGATGGCTGGGGGAAACCCCAACCAACAGTACACGAATCAGGTAGTGGAAAACACACAATACCAGGTTCTGGTCTATCAAATGCCATCGGCACGACCGCGTTTACCATTTATGGCAACTTTGAACTTTCCAAATCTTTCAAAACTCACAAACGACCTCGTGTGTCATGATCCTGCATGGCCACCTATTCCCAGTAAGTTTCCCTTAGACATACCGAAGTTTGAAGGTAAAACTGGTGAGGACTCCGGTAACCATGTCACAAATTTTTATCTCTGGTGCTCCTCGAATTCCCTAAATGATGACTCCATCAGGTTGAGGCTCTTTCAAAGAACCTTGAAAAGTGTCGTAGCCAAATGGTATATTGAACTGCCTATAGCTGCTTATGGCACCTTTTTGGACTTAGCTACTGTTTTTTTGAACCACTTTCAACTTCTTATCTGGTACGATGCCGGCACAGGCCTTTTGTCGACCTTCCGACAGAATAAAGCCACTCATCTATTTGATCACATTCAGGAGTGGCGAAGGATAAAGAGGCTCATTAAAGACGACATCCCTCCAACATTTTTATTAGAGTGGTATCTTAAATCACTCCTTCCTTATATTTCTAAGGAAGTTGCAACTTTAGGGGTGTCCTCCAAAGAGGAAGCCATTTTGAGAACCCAGCAGCTTGACTTGGTATATGCTCAGTCTAGGCTCTTATACAAGATTATTCCTGATGCGCCGAGGTCTAACATTGACTTAGGTAAACCTAAACCTGGAACACATGCTGATAGCATTGTGGGTTCAGTAGACTCTGCAACGTTTGATGCTTTAACAAAGCAGGTTCATGCCTTGTAAGTCAAACAGTCTGCTACAGAAGCAAATTTTGTTGCATCCTCCCCTTCAACAACAGAATCTGTACAACAAGTGCAGAAAAACCAAAAGGGCCCTCGGCAGCCCAACAACAAAAGAAAGGGTAAGAAAAGGGAGGGAAACCAACAAAATCCCAAAAACACGCAAAATACCAAGGAGGGTAAAAAGGAAAAAAGGAAGGTTAAGTTCCCTTGCAAGCTATGTCAAGAGGACCACCTTACCCATCAATTCCCTCTAATGGAAGAAGCACATAAGTTGATCTATGAAAAGAAAATTATTGTCTTAAGAGACCCTTTCCCTCACAGACAGAGTTCAACTTCTGGCAGCTCCGGTGCTGGGGGCACTACTCGTGCCACCTCAGTTGATCAGTCATTCATTAATATGGTTAATTCAGATGCTCTTTTGAAAACTCGAGCTAGAAATTATACCCCTAACCTGCAGCAGAAGGATGTTCCTAAGTCATCTACCCCTCTCCACATCGAGAGACCGGTGGATCCGCTGCCGAATATTCTGAAATTTGTCTACAAACGGGCCATGCACAAACCCAACGCAAGGGTTGCCTCCAACTACAATGTTGTAGAATATTTAGACCAAAATACCTATGCCATGTCCACTTTGGAGGTACTGCAAAGTTGTCCATTACAACGCAGTGCACTCCTCGTAGCGATCGGAAGTGTAGATTCATCCAACATGCTTGCCCATTTTGATATGAAAGATATCAAGTTCTGGTTTCCGTATCACGTTTCTCTCCAGATAGAGGCCATCCATGGTCCCAAGACCATTGGACGAGCTGTTGTAGATGAGGGTGCATCCACATGCGTAATGTCCATTTCTTGCTGGAAATATTTGGGAGAACCTGAGTTAGCTCCCTCTAACACAGTACTTACTACCTTTGATGGAAGATCTTTCCGTCAACATGGAGTCTTACCATCATTTGATGTTGAACTTGCGGGAAAACTAGTATCTGTAGAGGTTGAAGTTCTGGATGCTCTGCTCGATTATAACTTGTTGTTGGGTAGGAGCCGGACATATGCCATGCAGGAAGTGACGTCAGCTATTTTCCAGATTATAATGTTCTCTCACGAAGGCAAGATCGTCACAGTCGATCAACTTTCCTTTACCTGGAAGAACAACCAGACTTCATCAGATTCATCTATTCCGTTGATTGATCAGTCCCACCTAGTTATTGAAAGTTTAGGAGAAGGGCTCTACAGGTCATTAATAAGCACTTTTGACCTACCTTCTTCTGTTCACTTATTGGTTATGAAGAATGTTCTTCGTCTGAGATTTTCACGATCAGTCCAACGACAGATCCATGGATTCTCCCAACTGAATCAGAACCGGTTGTGCCTTTATTTGTTGCAAAGGTGGTTTAGGTAGATTCACAACATGCTGCAATAGAACATATCATGACTCCTTTTGTATTTGCTGAGTCAGATATGGACTATGCTCCTGCATGGTCAGTGGAATCTATCCACTCTTTTGACTATCTAGACATTGTTCTACCCTCTGACGAGGCGATTTTGGAAGTAATGATAGGCCTGGACCATCCTTGGGAACACATACACCCCAGGTCCTATTTACTTCCCATTCTAAACTTGATAGAGAGAGGTGAGTTTTCTTCGAGACCCGGTGAGAGTGTTGATTTGTCCTCTATCCCTTCTACTTCAAAAGCTGTTTATGCCGAAGGGAATATGGTGAATATATCGAGAACCATCCCGATCAACATTTCCACCAAACTTGGGGTCACGAAAGATATTTTTATTGGAGTAGACTGTTCTCCTAAAGAGATCGTCCTGTATACCAAACTTTTTGAATAATTCCATGACATCATTGCCTGGTCTTATGAGGAGGTTCCAGGCATCGACCCTACTTGAAGAAGTAATATGCTTAGGTTGCTATGCTCTTTCATGTATTATAGCTATACATTTTGTAGAGTTAGTTTTGTTTATAGTTGTAGTTACGTCTTATGCATCTATTGCTTTGTGTTTCATATGTTGACTAAACACTTTATAGGTTTTGCTGATGGCGCTAGCCACCACACTCGTCAGTTGGCCGCGGTTGCTTGAGTTATTTACTCACCAATTCGCCAACTGGTGTCTTCGAGAGGGGCTTGTTTAGGCCCCACAACGAACAATGTGGTTGAATACAGTGCAGTCATAGAGCTACTCCGAGATGCTCTGTTTCATGGCATTTCACATTTGGAGGTATGGCTCGACTCACAGCTAATTGTTTTTCAGTTAATGGGTGTTTATCAGGTTAGAGATCCTACTTTGCTACGTCAGTTTCTGCACGTTAAGTTACTTGAGAGACAGTTTGATTATATCACATATCAACATATTCCAAGGAACTTGAATGCATTAGATGATTCATTTGCAAACTACGTTTTAGATTGGCATTTGCATCATTCACACACATAATAATTCATGCATAAAACATAATAACACACATGTAAATAACTGATACTGTATATATATCTGTATCAAAAAATAGTATGAGTTTGGATCATAAGTCTGTCACAAAGTCATGTCATAAGATACAAAATTGGGCTCAATGGCCTCAAAAATATACATAGAATATCCTTCTCCTATGGAGAAGGTGGGGCCTCATCTGCCTATGCTGCCTCTCAATATCAAATGACCAACCTAGCCACTTTCCACATTAGCCTAATCCAAGCTGGGGGCACACCAACCACATTCTCCTGCATGTCGAGCGGCATTCGCTCGATCTTGTAAGTTGGAATGTCATGATTCAACTGACTCATCTTTCCCTCTATGTTTCCTAGCATGGCATCAGCTGCACCCACTATCACTGGTCTCATGAAAGTATGGGGGTGTCCCTCAGGATGTACTGGTCCAACATCTGCATATGAATTTTTGTTTCAGTACTTCAATCTCATCGTAAAAATCATATAAATAAAATATAAAAATTAAATCATTTTTCAAAAGCATAAACATACCTATATCTCTCCAAGATGCTCCTGGAAGAAGTATCAGCTCAGGATCGTTGCGGAAGTCTATGCCCGCATATGGAAACTGCTCAAGAGCCGGCACTTGTCGTTCCCACCAACCCCATAAATCATCCTCATGGTAACAAAAGTTGCTCTCACCACCACCCTAGCGGAGGAAGATCTCACCCCAATGAGACAACATTGGCTCACGAGGGTTGACCAGGGGCAAGGTCATGCCCAGACTGATAGCAGGCACTCTTTCAAAGTAAAAGGTGCAAAGTATGCTTCCATACCCAAAGTTCTTCATCCTCCCGGTCTTACATCCCGTGAGGTGAAGCTTCATGTTCGCCAAAAGACTTGAACTCCAGTCATATACTTTACCTTGCAAGCATTCAGTACCTATATGCATGTAATGTCTTGAAGCAATATGTTGCGTAGCACTCCCTCCCATCTGGTTAAGAATACTCACGATGACTTTGAGGGGGAAGCTTGCAATAGTCGAGATAAGAATCTTACTATCGGACTTCTTAGTTCCCGGTACACAGTAGGCATTGACATACTCTTGCACGGACAAGGCACCCACATTGCGAGAGGACCCTTTCAATTTCACCAAGTCTCCCCTACGAGAGAGATCCGTGATAAAATAGATGTCATATATGGTGAGTTCCAGTATTTCTCCTTGGATATCAAACACCAATGCATTGGCATCCCAGTATTGGACAAGCCTCTCAAGTAAGTGGATTTGTTCTCGCATGTTGACCATTCTATAAAATTTCAATAATCCACATCTTTGGACTGCATGGAGATTCAATGGATCTTGTAATGCTTCTCGATCCATGTCCTCATGTTCCCTCTCATGCCATATGAGAACCATCCTACCATTCAAACAGTCAAAAGTTAGTCATTTTCAGTTTTTACCCTACTTTCAGGGGTGTGTGCTATTGTGTGCACTACATAGTCACGTTTGAACACTGCTTTGTTTGAACTAAACCAACGCACTTGGGTAGAATGTGCTACTTTTACTCACACACAGCAGCGCACCCGCATAAAAGCATTTTAAACATTGCTAGAAATTGATTTTGACCATGCAAATTGACAAAAAATGCATGAAATTGCAAGTATGGGAGGAAATAACTTACTTGGTGGAAGTAGAAGGTTGATTGGTGGCCCAGTTTGATTGCAACAAACAGAGGAAGATCAAGGTTTTGCTCCAATTTGCCCTAAAAAATTTAATTGTGATATTTGATTTTTTAATTTGAAACTATTTATATAAAATTGACTTTGATTTTTACTTACTTTTTTCAAAAGTGTAGAGTTTCATTTTGTCCCTAAAATGTTCTATTTGATCACTAATACCTACAAATTTTGGTGAGTTAAATTTAACCTATGTATTTCAAATTTTCACTAGAAGTTCAAAATATTAAACCTGATATGACTTAGTTTCTTTATTGACAGACCAATATAGGTACCATATCGTGTTTTATTATTATGTATTGAGAAAATTTGTTGATAGTTACTAACTCGATTGTTGAGATCCTATTCTTTGGCAGGTCATGAACTTACGATCCTAGAAGCTGTCTTTTAAGTCGTTTTAAGCTCTTGTTTTGACTATTTTAAAAACTAAACAAGATGGCCGAGCAGACTTGTTTTCTTCAAGCTCGTTAAAGGAATTGAAGGTTCATCCGCTTAACTATAAGTTTAACCCTTTTCCGGACTTTTGCGGATTACTTACGAAAAAGGAATACTCTAGTCATCTGTGGCTAGAAGAGTTCTTCTCTCATTGTTTTATACTTTTTCGGGGGAGGAGACTAATTGTATGAAAAAGGACTTTTGGAGCCTTCTTTAGGGTTTCAGGCTCTCAAAATATGAAAACACCAAGCGAGCACTCACCTACTCAGGCTCGATGTGAAATCCACGAGAGAGTATATAGAGGATTGCTTAAGTTTTTCAGACTCTATAAATAGGAAAACACCGGTGAGCATATATCAACCCGGGCTCGATACTAAAATCCATGAGTAGGTGTATGGAGTTATTGTTTAAGTTTTTCAGACTCCTTAAAATTGAAAACACTGGTGAGCAAGAACAGATCTCGGCTCGATATTAAAATCCAGAGATAAGTATTATAGAGTATTCTTCTATCTCTTCTTCGAACTCTATAAACAATGAAGAAGGTCCTGAGTCTTCCTCCCATGGGCTCGTTAAACTTTTACATGGTTGGACTTATTGAGTTTTCTTTCTTGGACTCATTAAAACAACAAGAAGGACATTCTTTTTCCAAAAAAAGAATAAGGGATGAGAAGGGTATATCACATCTTTTCAGTTTCAAAGGCACTTAAGTCAGTCATGTCCTTAAACACAACACCTATTTGAGTCTATCATTTTAGTTGGGTATTATTTTTTGGCCTTAGGGTAAACCTGATCTCTGAGTTTTTACTCCCCTGGTTGGTTATTCTTCCAATCATATGGAGGGTTTGTTAATGTCTCCTACATTGCAGGCTTATGTCATTTACCCCTCATGTTGAAAAATGCCTAAGTCACTTTGTGTCATGCTCACTGTTCAAGGATACAGTCTGTGTCGGCCATTCTGCAGTTTACCTTGACTTCATGTGTCGGCCATCCTATTGTCAGTTTGTTTCATCTTGTTACTTATCCTACTCCACATCAGCTCATACCTTTTGAGTATTCCTCATGTTGGATGATGGAGGATGCATTAATCCCTCCCTTCCATTGGACTTCTTCCCATCGAATTCAACTCATTCTGCTCTGGGAACGAATTTTAGAGTTTCGGTTAGTACCTTGGGGATTGCAGTCATCAATGCATTTTCCCTCGCTGTTGAATAATGGGAATACATCAATGTCTCTTATTCGACAGGTTCCTTAGGTGTAAAACTTCAAGTCCACTTATTCACACTTGTTGGATCGTACTAGGTACCTTGGGCCCCATTATCATTATCGATGGAAGCCGTCACGTTTGTTAACGGTATACACCAATGACCAGTAATCAAAGGATACCCCCCATGTTCGACTTCAGCTCATTTATTCGCATGGTTAGGGTTTGTACCTTGGGTTGTTTTGGATGAAGACCTTGGGACAATGATAACATCACCATATTTATGTTATCACCTAAGCTGCACAAGACTGAGCCTCACTCATTTTGGCTCTTCATGAGACATAGATCCAGTTTGTTGTTATGGCTATGATCTCTAATTTTGACATGGATCCACGCTTGTATTTCAGTGGCCATGCTATATATACATCTCCTAGTTATGTATCGGAGATCATGTTGTATCATGCTACACATCTATATGATGTCAAGATTGTAATTGCTTGTTGACCTTGATCCTTGTTTTAGGTACTTTTGTGACTTGGTTCTGCGGTTTCTTGCTCTTCCTCTGACTTGGAATTATAATGTATTTCGGCCCTCGTTTCCCTTTGACCTCACACATTAGGGGGAATCTGTTATAGGTCAAATATGCACTTCTCCATCCATGATCACATTGCTTTGTCGATCACACAAAAGGACACTTTGGATTGAAGAGCTAGGTTGACCTGGATGACGTATTGCCGGAACTACACTCTTCAGCTGAAAATCTTATTGTTTCTACTGATTTCACAACATGTGCGCTACTATTGGTACAGTAAACCAGCGTTCTAAATGCTGCTTTGCTAAAGGACAACCAACGCACACCTTAAAAATTTTGCAAATGCTTGTTGTAAAGTACAAGAGTTGTATACTGTGCGCTACTCTGGTTGTATGAAACCCGCACACATCTTAAGATGAAATCAAAAATATATTAAGATTACGAATTTGGATTAGTTGAAGTTGGTTCTGTAACTTCCCCAACCTCCCAATTCAACCATCTCTTGATTTCAACTTCCTACCTTGTCCCATAAATATAGGTAGGATCCATGAGAGAGGGACCTATAAGCAATGCTTTAACTGTTGTTATGCTGGAGGAATTCCCAAGTCATTGTGAAGAGCAGGATCCCAGGACTTGGTTGCATAAGTGTCTGGACAGATCGGGTATATCTGTACTTTTCTACATTTCTTTGACAATAAAAGGTGGAAATACCCTTCCCATCCCAAATTGAATGTCTATTGGATTGAATGTTCATTTGGTTTAATGTCTGATTGTATTTGATCTTAAGTTGTTTCTTATTTCATCATATTTATTACAGTCAAGATACGCTGAGGAAGGTTTACTTTGTGTTGCAGGTTCATCATAGCGGAAGATCAAGCGAAAGCTAGGACCAGTCGTCGATAAAAATGTACTTCTTTCGATATCTCAATCTCTTTCCATTTGTAGTAACTAAATGAAATATAGTGAATGTATTTACGTGTCACCCCACCCAAGTTGGTAGTGTCTTCTCCTCACTATAAGGTATTTTTCCTGCACAACAGTTACTCTCTTGGGAAGCCCTGTGTGGGTCATTTGATAGACTGACAATAGGTTTGCAGCAAGTCCAGGTACATATAATACATTATTAAATGAACCAAACTCGAGATCTATGCTACCTTTTCCTTTGCTAGATGTTTCAGAATTGTCACCCAATAAAATATTTGGACCACTGGAAGAGTCAAGTGAAGTGAAAAAATTACTTGTAGACACCATGTGTCTTGAAGCTCTGGAATCAATAATGAATGAGGTAGGATTCAATGTGCTTGCCATCAGTGCATGTACTCTCTCTTTGTCATCAGAATTTTGTCCTCCATCCTTCCTCCTTGCACTCTCTGGAAGAGGAATGTTGGCTTTCTCCAAGAGTTGAGCCATTTGGTCAATGGTCTTCTTCATGCAAGAGATTTCAGGATGAAAGCCCTTGCTGCAATAATTTCACTTTGTCCTCTCATTCTTTTTATTTGGATTCTCCTTGAAATTCGAGGAGTCTTCATTAATTTTCTGCTTGTCCTTCTTTTCACCGGTGGGCTTCTTGAAATTGCCCTTCTTCTTCCCTTTCGAACCCTTTGAATCTCCAACATTCAGACAGTGGTATTTGGGTGTATTTTTAATGCCTCCCATCAAGACCAATTTGTCTTGTTCTTGTGTCAAAGACTCCATGAATTTTGAAGGTGTTGGGCTCTTCCAATTCTTAACTGCTTTCTGGGTGGAATGCAAGGTCGAAACAAAGACTGAGTAGTCTGAGCCAAAATTGGAGAGAATGGCCAAGACTAATTGATCATCTTTCTTATCAATACTGCATTGCTTCAGCTACAACTCAAGTGATTTGAATTTGGAAAATAAATATTGAAGGTTATCGAAATTTTTTGGACTCAATGAGACTAGCTCATTATCCAGTTGGTGGCCTCTTAATTCATCCTTCTTTCCAAACAATTCTTGAAGTTTCAGCCAAACTTCATTGGGAGAGGTAAGACCATCAATATTAAATAATAGATCCCTTGATTTAGTGAGACACAACATCCCATAGGGTTCATCTCTTCGATTGTGCCATTTAGATTTCTCAACTGCTGAGGTTGGCTCAGCTTCAGTTGCCATTGTCACCCTGTAGAGCCCTTTGTTCCTTAGTATGATATCCATCTATGTCTTCCAGTCAAAATAATTGAATGTAGTGAGGATTATATACTGTGAATGATCCATGGCAGCTCTGAAATTAATTTTGGAAGAATTTGGGTGTTCCCAAAGCTTGCTCCCTATGCCTCCTTGATGAAAGAATGCACCCTGTGGATGAATTACTATGCCCTCCTTGAGACTTGTTGGATCCTGCAAGACAATAGAAGGAGAAAGGAATAGATTGATAGCTATGATACCATGTGAAATTTTTGTTCACACCAATATCTGATCAAGAATTACACTCACTCACAAATATCTTACACAACTAGTCAAAGAACTCAAAAAATTACTCACAATAATACAAACTGTATTAACTCTCATGAATAAAATACATCAACCAACCTTTGGAAAATAATAGGCTATTGTTATATAATACAACAGAGATTCTAATGGATAAATATTCCATTTGGATCCTCATATCATCAGACTTACTAAAAATATGCTCATCCCCCCTAGGTGGCAAGTGTGTTTCCCAAGTCACTCCAAAGGCTCATGAATTTCTGAATTAGTGACCCGAGAGTGATGTATTATGAAAAACAATGCTAAATACAAAATATGGAAAGAAGAATCATCATAGAGGATGTGTGTTCCCCAAAACAAGTTTCCCTAGTTGATTAGCTTTTCCCCCTAGGGTAAAAAGCAATAAAAAGCAGTAAAACTTAGCAAGGCACCTTTTCCACCATTATCTTATCCATAATATTTTAGAAATGCTCCCAAGTGGTCCAGCAAGATTGTGGTTCACTCTTGGAAGTCTTGTGATGCCCCCCAATGTTTCCTTGTGGTCCACACAAGGCAATTTTCTAGTCTATTACATAGGATATAACTATAAATGATTAATTAATGCTACCAATGTAATTTAATGACATAGATAGGAAGATTTAATATTCCAACATAGTCTAGCCACAAGTATCCTTGGTGCGTGCATGACACCAATGTGCTCACAACAGTTGTTAGCTCCGGACTTCGCCCAAAGTGCGGAATTATCAAAAGGTTCAACAATCTTGAAGATTGCAATGGTGCAATCCAGTCGTTTGCCTGAATGGTCATTTTATTAGTAGTTTCATCATACTGTCGACACATGTACATATATAGTTGAAACTATGGATACTTAGTCGAGTTCAGCAGATTGTAATCTGCGAACTTACATTCTGGGATCTTTCCCAACAAGTTTTCCTTCCCCTGAACATGGCTTGACATCGGCGACAATGGGATATCATACCGTGAATTCTTTTTCAGTACTAACACCGGTGCATCATCTTTGTGCGACAGAATGTATTCAGGAATCAACAGAATCGACCTATCACAAGGTCGCTCTGCCCACTGTTGTTATGGTGTTTCTGCATCCTACAGCTTCTCTTGTTCCTTAGATTTCTGCTTATCCTTCTACTTGATTTTTGGTGCATGCCGCGATGAGGATCTAAAGGTCCCACCTTTATCTTGAGTTGCTTTCTCTACGGAAGTGTTCATGATTGCTTCTAGACCAGGCTGTTGGAATATATTTAATATCTCTTGCAGGTCTTCTTGCTCAGACATGTACTGTCAGAATGCTCTATTCTTCATGGGTAAAAGCTCAGAATTTACTCACGATAAAAAAATAAAAATCACGGTAAAACATGTAATTGTGTGCTCCTTTACTATTTATAGCCATAATCCAACTAGGACGCTCCCAAAAACGACTAAGTTAACATTAAATTCTATTCCCATTGTCCAAATCTTGCTTAGATTCTGGTCCTTTCCTTACATTAAATGTGTCTTCTACGGACAAGTATGCCTTAAAGTGGAAAAATCCATTTTCCCAAAAGTACTGTATAACGACTAGTTTCCAGTCAAAATTGTAACAGATAGTTTTTGCTATCTTCGCCGAAGGTTAGGTGAGTGGCGAGGCTCAATTCTCATTTTCCTTCTCTTGATGGAAGTTCGCAATAGTACCCCCTTGTTTTATTTCACAACTTGAATTTCTATGTGTGCTTCGCAGCACATCTTCAAATCTTGTGAGCTTCACATTATGATAAAACTTTTGTGTGCAGACTCAGTCCTCTTTTTAGTGCCCAATTTCAACTGCACTTTACACTTAAACACTATTGTGTTGTTTAATTTCTGTTTGTAGGAGTAGGGCCATCCCTCTAAGGCTTTAGTCTACTCCCATTGACAAGTCCTTGCAAGTTTTTTTCAAGTAACATTGCTAGCTATACTGTGCCACCATTAGTAACATGTTTGACAATGTATGGCCCCAACTAGTGCATCCTAAATTTTCCAGGGAATTTCAAAAATTTGCTATCATAAAGGAGGACAAGGTCTCCTACCTGGAAGAATTTGTGTTTGATTTGTCTATCATGCCATACCTTTTCTCTAGCTTTCTAGACTTGTTGGTGAAAGCCTGCAATGAAGTGGTCTTCCTCCAATCTAATCAACTGTAATTGTCTTTCATCCATTGTCTTAGTATCAGCCATATCTGTGAATGCTGCAATTCTCAAGCTTGGTACTATGTATTCCATGGGCATGATAGCTTTTTTTCCATATGCTAATCTGAAAGGTGTATGACCTGTCAACTTTTTACAGGTTGTTCTATATTCCCATAATACTGTTGGTATTCTGAGATCCCAATCATCTTTGTTTGTATTGCATACCTTAGTCAATGCATTCTCCAATACTTTATTAAAGGCATCTATAGTGCCATTAGCTTGTGGATGATATGGTGTACTCTTCTGATGATATATTTGAAATTCTTCTGTCAGGGATTCAATGGTTATGTCTAGGAAGTGAGTTCCTTGATCACTCATCAGAATTTTTGGGCAGCCAAATCTTGTCAAGATGTTCTCAAAGATGAACTACGCTGTTGTAAGTGCACTATAGTCCTTCACTGGTTTTGGTTTTTCCCATATGGTTAGGTAATCTATATCTATAATGATGTATCTCAAGCCAGTTCTCTTTCCTGGTGAGTTAATAGGTACCACAAAGTCAATAGCCCATTTATCAAAGTCTTGTAAAGTTAGTTGTGGCATTAATGGCATCTCATCTTTGCGAGATGGCTTCCTTGTTCTCTGGCATGCATCAGAATTCCTGCAATGCTCTTTTGAATCTTTATGTATACTAGGCCACCATAGTCCCGCTCTCAAAATATTCTGTGCAGTATATTTTTCTCCATAGTGTCCTCAAGATAATCCTGAATGTGCTTCAACAAGTATGATAGGTCTCTCATGTTCTAGTACGCATCTACGCAATACTTCATCTGGTCCCAATTTGTATAATTCTCCTGCAATTAAGGTAAAATCAGTTGATCTTACCACTAACTGTTTCTTCTGTTGTGTAGTGAACTCTACAGGTGCTAACCCTGTTGTTAGAAATTATACAATGTCTCTGAAGTAGTCATCTGCTATGTGAATAGAAAACAACTGCGCATCTAGTAGATTATCCTCCAAATTATTAGGTTCTTCTCCTGATTTGATTCTTGAAAGATGGTCAGGTCCTACATTCAATCTTCCTGGCTTCACTATGATCTCGAAATCATATTCCTGAAAAAGCGGAATCCATTTGCATATTCTTCCCCCTAACACTGGCTTATTGACCAAGTACTTTAAATTTGAATGGTCAGTGAACATGCAGAACTGTGAACCTAGCAAATACTGTCTAAATTTTTGCAATGCATAAACCATAGCTAAGCCTTCCCTCTCTATTGTGGTGTAATTATTTTCTGTTGAGGATATCTTTCTACTAAAAAATGTGATTGGATGGTCGATTCCTCCATCACTAGGTTGTGCTAGGACAATGCCAAGTGCTATAGATGAAGCATCTACATGTACATGAAATGGATTATTCTAGTCAGGAAAGACTAGAATAGGTGTTGTAACCATTTTTTATTTCAGTGTGTCCAATACTTTTTGGAAATATTCAGTCCAGTTGTACTTCGCTTCTTTTTTCAATAGTTTCTCCATAGGTGCAGTTATCTGCGCATATCCTGTAATAAATTTTCTATATTATCCTGTGTGTCCCAATGTAGTGCGTAGCTGCTTAACTGAATTAGGCAGTGGGAGGTTTACTATGATCGCTATCTTCGTTGGATCAACCATCAATCCTTGTTTACATACTATGTGTCCCAAAAAAATTCCATAAAGAACACAAAAAACACACTTCTTCAAGTTCAAGGAAATATTATACTGTCTACACTTCACTAACATCATCCTTAAGTTCGCATGATGCTCCTTTAAAAGGCCAAATACTATCAAGCCATCAAAGTAAACTTCTAGGAATTTATGGATATAATCCTTAAATGCAGCTACAACCACTCTTGAAAAGATAGCATGTGTCGTTCTTTAGTCCAAAAGGCATAACAATGTAATGAAATGATCCCCATTCAGTGGAAAATGTAGTATTGTTTCTGTCTTATGTAGCAATTATGATCTAATGGTAGCCAAAAAATCCATCAATGAAAGAGTATGCCTCCTGTCCACCTACGTTATCTAGTACTTCGTCTGTGAATGGAGTAGCAAATGGTTCATGTGCAGATGCATCATTCAGTTTTCTGAGGTCCACACAAATTCTGATTTCTCCTTTAGCTTTCTTGTCTTGAATTACCATAGGACTTATCCATTTTGACTCTTCTACTAGTTCAATGAGTCCTTCCTCCAACATTTTATTAATTTCTTATTTCACTCTTTCTTTACAATGGGGTTCAATCTATAAGGTCTTTTCTTAATAGGGTTCGCATCATGCTTCAGAGGTATTTTCATAACTCCCAAGTCACCTAAAATTCCTTTCATTTCAAAAAAATTGGTTGCAAACAAATCCTAATATTCACGCATTAGGTTTGTGATCTATCCTACTGTTTCTTCATCCCAATAATCTCCAATAGATGCAAACTTTGGTTCTTCATTCATACTAATATTGATCTTTTTAGTTTTAATGGGATTGCTCATCTCTAGAATTTCCAAGTCAAGTCCTTGTACATCGTGTTTTCCTTCAGATTCAGGTATATTCACAACACGAGGGACTTCAGTTTCATCTTCATCTAGTGTAAAATTATAACACTCAAGGGCATGTTCCAATTGTATTTCCCAATCTGGTTGATTATAAACAGGCAACGAGACATCATCAAATATCTTCTTTTTAATGATCTATAGAGCCTCATTAATGCTCAAACCGTCATCCTCAAAACTGAAAGTTAGTTGAAATTTCTTTATCATCATGTTCCAATCTGTTATACCCTATTGAAGTTATGTTTCTATATACCATTTATTTGCTATTGGATACAACGTGTGCATGAACAGATGGACCCATTCTATCTTTGGTATGTGCCTCCATGCTTTTAAGCAAGATTCTATATGATCTCTAGGATCAGTCTGTCCATTGTACTTTGCTTGTGCATTATCAGTTTGTTAAGCAAATCTAACTTCCATTAAGCACTTACATTCTTCCCATGTGTTCAGCTTGTCTTTTTGCGCATCCCACCACCTAGCAGGTGTAGCTCGCAATGCTATGTCTAAAGATGCTAGATTATGTTCATCTAAAACCGATGCTAAATATTCATGAAAGAATACATGGATACTACTTAAACCATCATAAGTAGGAATTTTACTTACCTCTATTCCAATCCAGCGGAGTGACTTTGTCATCCTCGCAGATCATCTAGCTGACACTTCATGCATTCGGATCTGTTAGTTTTCTAGTCCTTTGTTTGAATCTGATACATAAGAATTGTCGCATATCCAGCTCAATGTTCCATCTTCTGTAGGGATGATGTAATCTTCTTAACTAATTGTCATCTTATAGATATTATCTAGTTATTGAGCTCTGCATTATTCTCGTATTAGCTCAACATAGCTTGTTCCCTGTGAAGGATCCAAGGGTCAAATAACCCTGACATCCTTTCCTTCAAATATCATTTTTTTTCCTTCAAGTTGATAATTGTGAGGTTATCGATTTCCTAGTCAATCCCTAATAATGAAGGATAAGGATTATTGTCATCTATGATCTGAATCACCTCAAAGTATGCTTTACTTCGCACTCCATCAATGTCAATAGGAACACTTGATAGCCTCCCAAATGGTATAACCTTCTGCTGGTTAGCTAATCTCAACTGTATAGGAGACCAAGATAGCTTTGGTTTCTCCATTTGTTCCCATGTTTTTTTTGTCAGCATGTTCACCTCTGAGCCTATATCAAGAATGACCTAGTTCATTTAAAAATCTCCAATCTGCGTGCTTAGCCTCATTTCTCTTCCTATCCTTCTATGGTTCTTAATGTGATTGATGGCTCTATGTGCGTTGTTTACTATACTATGTTATTCATAATATCGCAGTACATTCTGTAATTCCCCTAAGGCATGCTCATGCCTTACAGTTTTATACAGCTCTGTCAAAATTGTGTTACGAGACTTGTCTGTTATGGTGAATCTTGCAACCAATTATACCAGACTGGCATACCTAGTACATGTGTCTGATCACTTCGCAAAGGGATCCTCGTGGTCAAAGCTTCTGAGTACTAAAATTATTTTCTTGATTCAATGAATACTTCTTTTTCTCTATTAGGGTCAAATGCAGGCATATTTCCAGCTGCTTTCCTCACCCAAGGCCCATCAGTAGGCTTTGTTCTGTTCATGTGTTTATCAGAACTTGAAGCTTCGTTTGTCCTGTCATTTCCTGTTAAAGCTCCACTTCGCATCACAACATGGATGTTGCGGTCTTCGTTTCTTATCTCAAGTGCGATCATTTAAATATTATAGTTCTGTCCTTTTGGTATTTTTTCTTGCATTATTCCTAGCAAAGTGGTACATGCTTCAATGAAATGGTCATAGGACTTATAGTACTTACAAGTAGTGCACAGGTTCTGGCAATCTCTTGCCAAATGTCCAGGTCGAGCATAGTTATAACAAAAAATCTGACCTCTACCTCGTCCTTGGCTAGTATTACGTCCTCTTCCTCTAAATCCACCATGTCCTCTGTATGTGCCCTGATCATACTATGCATTCTCATTGTTGTTCTATATTTCTCGTTGGAATTTGTAGACATCATTCTTTATTTCTATCATAAGGTCATATGATCTACAGTTGGTATCATCATGGCCAAATGACTTACAAAATGTGCAGTACAACTTCTTGGGTTTCTATACATACTTCTAGAGTAGGTAACAGTCCTCTGGTCGATGTCCTCTACATCGACAAATATCACACCATGGTCCTTGAGGTTTATTTAATGGGTTCGGTGCCCCACTGGCGAGGTAATATCTGAATATAGGGCAATGTTCCTTAGAATGTCCTTCCCCTTTATATTTAGTATACCAAACCTATTCTCTTACTTCTTTTCCTTTTTGTATATCCTGTAACTGTAATGTCAGGTTTGTTAGTTGTGTCTGTATCTGTACCATGCCTTCTCTAGTTTCTCCTACGGGTGAATCTTCTAGTTTCATTGCAATTTCCAGTGCTTTTGTTTGCAAAGAAACCTTCTGTTCAATCAATGGTAATCTAATGTGGGGAAAAAAAGTAGCTATAAACCACTCTTGATGCTGGTGTGGTGCGATTTCAAAGCTAAATTGATACAAGGCTTTGAACTTCTGATCAAATTCCCACACAGTCTCATTAGGTTTCTATTTTATTTATTTCAACTCTGTGATGCACTGTGACTCTGACTTAGTATTCTTAAATTCTCTAATCAACGCAACTATGATATTAGCTAATGTTTTGTTCTGTCTAATAGAGTATTTCATGAACCATGTTAAGATCTCTATATCTAAATGTAGTGACTAGTTGAGCTTGCTTTATGTCATCATCTTGTACTTGTTTAACGTTCCAGACAGCATCGCAGAGAAACCAATGTTTCTCTGGATCTTCAAGACCAGTTCCTTTAAAAACAGGTAGCTTTATATCATCTTCCATCCTTCTTCTAGGAGGTGTAGGGTTTTGAAACACTACCGTACTACTTACAGAGTGAAATGATGGAGGTATACCACTACTTTGTTGATTGTTTGTGCTTGTTCCCGCAGTATTACTAATACTAGTGTTTTTCGAACTAGTAATATTTCTTTCCACAACTATAGGTTTCTACGGAGTGATAGGCTGATAGCCAATATATCTAGGTTTTGTTTCACTATCAAAATCATCTTGAGATGAGTTTCTATCACTTTCTAATTAAGTTTCTAGGAATGTGCGAGGTTCAACTTCACGAGACCTCTTTCTAGTGCTTAGTTTATATCTTTTTCCACTACGCAAAATGCCAGTATCTTCGTTTGTGTCGCTATCTGTGTTTTTTTACATTACACACTCAAACCCTAGGAATCTGATTGCATTCTTAACAAACCTTTTTATGCTAATAGAATTTTAATGCATAAACTTAGGTTTTCAAGTACTTACCTCTAAATCCCTTGAAAAAGTATCTTTCGGCTGCGTTGTAAGATGTCAAAGTGTCTAAATCAAACTCTGTAATGTAGCCTTCCAACAAGCTATCCAGCCAAAAGTCTACTGCTCTTGAAATTTGGTTATTAACCCATTTAATCCTCTGAATCAAATCTGGATTCCAAATTGTAGGTTCTCCACCCTAAAAACATTTTTTTCTTTCTTCTAGCCTCAATATCCACTCATATAACTCGTTATCAAAAGATGCAAATAAAACTTCACACAGCTCTATAAATATGTACCTCTGTAGCCACTGTTCTGTAGTGTGTCGAGAATCTCTGTTTTCTTTCTTCACAAAATCGCGTTCTATCTGATTCACCCAACTCTGTGTTTCATTCTTCTTTGGATTCCACATCAACATGACACATCACCAAAATGTCAATTCAAAGCATGACAACAAAACTATTTGTTGGTATGCATGGGATGACCCGAGTTCGACGAAGTTATCGTAGACACAACAAAATCCATTTCACTGGCCCTTTCGGCATTAATCTGCGAACAGGATGAAGTCTCACCCGAAGCGAAGATGGGGGTTTACAGAATCATGTTTCTATAACCATGGTGATGTGCAGATGTGGTAAACAACCTTGCAACACGTCTCCTACTTAACATCTATTACCAGTATAGAACAAACAAGTGACTTCGCACTTTGCAACTATCACAATATACAGAATTGCATTGAATCTCTACTGTATTCACTCTATAACTACGCATTCATCATTCTAAGTGTTACTTCGCAACATTCATACACTTGTATTCCATCTACTTAACATATGATTATCATTTACACACATATGAAAGCAAACACATAAACACATCATAACATGTACACAAAGCACATCAGAAATTCATACACATAACACAGGATTTACGTGGTTCACCCCAGATGAGAGCTACGTAGCATCATACCTTATATATAGATGTTCCCAAAGTTCACATGTTACAATAACTATGGGCCAACCCCATACTACCCTTAAACCCAAAAACCCCATGATTCTCCTATAGACCATGCTAAGATTTAACTTCGTTGTCCCTTTGACACCGCTTCTTATGAATCTGGCGCTTCCTATGACAACGTAGTTCTAACTTTTGCAATGGCGTGTCCTTTTACCATTCCGCTTCTTTACTTTCTACTCCTATAACAGTGAAGTCGTCGCTCGTTCTTTAACTGCTTCAAACACTTATGGTTGTCCTTAATGCTTTGTCTTTACTAAGGAAACAGGTCCTTTCTCCTTGACTGAACTTCGCTCCATACCCTCTGCCTGGGATTTGCAGAGTCACTTATCTCCCAAAAATGGTCAATTTCAGGCCTCGCCTAACTTTAGTTTTCCTTCATAACTTCGTTTACTTTGGGCTGCGCCCAATAGGCCCCTAACAATTACTTGTGGCTCGTCCCCGAGCCACTTACACTAGGATTCTTTAATTTCACATCACTTGGGATGTTCCTCTTCGCTGCGAAATCTTGGAATGTTGCGCTCATCTTTGCAACAACCTCCTTAGTATCCTGCTCGTATTCCTTTACCGTGTCGAGAAGCATCGCAGATACTGGTTCTTACATTTGGTCCTTCACCATGCTCTTTGTCGTGTAAAGGTGCTCTCGCAGCTGCACCTTGATCTCTTCAGAGAGTGCCAATGCCTTGTCCTGCATTGGTTGTAACTTTGCCGAAGTTTCAGCTTCCTTAGTCCTTAATGCCTTCATTTATTTTTGAATCTCCTTCGTTTCTGCGAACTTCGGTATTCTTTGTCTTGGCTGTAAATCCTTCATGGCCGTGTTCATTGAGTCAAGATCCTTTTGCTTCTTCTTCACTTCATCCGTAATTTTCTATAATTCTGGTCTTATTGTAGTATGGCCCATGACTTGGTCACTTCTTCTAGAAAATATCGACACCTTGCAACTTCTATAGAGATGTTCTCTGTTGAAGTTTTCAGTTCTTCATCTCTTGCTAATTTTACTTCCGACGGAGTGCCAGGTTGTTGTCTTGAATCCAAGTCTGCAATTTTTTCTTTGTATCCAATCTCCATATCTTCCATTTTTCCTTTGAGATTTTCTACTTCAGCACCAATCTTAATGATGCTCGCTTATACCTCAGGTTCTTAATTAAAGTCTGGTATTTTTTCATATACTTCCTCTACTGCTTTCTTCAGCTTCTTTTGCCTTTCTCAAGCATATACTAGCCCTTCCATTTTCTGTCGGCATTCATTCCTCAACTCACTATAGCTCTCTTCTAGCTTCAAATTCTGGTTCTATGCGATCATGTCCTTATCCATGATTTCCTCTACAACCTGTGAGTGTAGATTATGCAGTCCTTCAATAGGTAACATTCCCACATTAATGTCGAAGTGCGCGAAATGCTTCACACCTTCATTGATTTCATCGGATGGGAATATGGCATTCATTGGCTCTATGCGCACTAACTGAGGTCACATCGTTATTGCAGGCACTTTCCTCTTTCTTCAGCTTGAATCCTTTGACCTGTCTTCACATTCTGATTCCTTCATTAGATCTCTTTGTACTTTCTCTACTCTTTCCATCATACTTTTGAGCTTGACAATGCTTTCTGCCATGCTTGCTTGAAGTTTCACTTGCTTCTTGTCTTTTTCTGCGAGTTTCTATTCTATATATGCATGGAATCTGGCTGTGATGCATTCATAGTCATCATCTTGCAACTTCGCATCTAGCAGAGTCTTAGTCGCTTTTTTCTTCTTTATTTTCGACCCCTCCAGCACCTTTGTGTCGAGGTTAGTCATCTTTTCTCTTGCTGGAAAATCAACAGTTAGTTGTTGTTCTTGGTCTTGGTCTTGCTATTCTTCTTGTTGATCATCGCCTCCTTGAGTAACATTTTTCTCTTGTTGATCACTGTCGTTGGTGCTCTCATCGGATGTCGTCAACAGTTCTTCTAGCGCAGCAACTTTCCATTCCGGTGGCCAATATTCAATGATGAGATTGATTTTTTGTGCATCCAACTTATTTTGACCCTCATACCATTCTGGGTTTGATGGTTCTCTGGGCTATATGAAGATAGAATGGATCTCAGATATGAATCTCATCTTCCATATATAAACTGTTGTTATTTCTTTTGGAATATGCGAGGTGCACGTAAGAACTTCGCATAATTTGTCATAGAATGTGTGCAATTGCACATTGTTCAGTATTTGTCTTTACAGCCTTGAATTTCTCCACATGTTCGCATATATGGGTCCACTATAGTCACTAGCGAACACCGGTACACTCTGTTGGTACTTTGGCTCTTTCCATCCCACAAATGCGATGATGAATATCAACCACTTGAAGTGAAACTAATAGCCATTGTCTTGCACATTTGCTACATCATACATAAATTCATTCAACAGGTAACCTACCCAGTTGAATGGTAGTCCATCCTTAGCTTTAGTAGCTAGGGAGATCACATTGACCGATAATTCTATCGGTTTGCATTTTCTTAATACTCTACATGCGAGCAATTGCACTGTGAACCTCATGGCGCCATCTTTAATTTGGTCTGCCTGATAGGCACAAGTTCCTTTAAATAGCCCAAGTTTTCTCTTCATCCTCCTCGCGAGTTCTTTATCTTTATTTTTTCCCATGAATTCTATTGCGGGGTCAATGCCTCGTTATCTTATATGGGTGATCCTGTAAATCAGATCAATATTAATATCTATCTTGTGGTCTAGCCACAAGTATCCTTGGTGCATGCATGACTGCAATGTGTGCACAACAGCTGTTAGCTCCAAACTTCACCCAAAGTGCAGAATTATCAAGAGTCTACAATCCTAAAGATCGCAATGGGGCAATCCAGTCCTGTGCCTAAATTGTCATTTTATTAGTAGTTTCATCATATTGTCGACACCTGTACATATCTGGTTGAAACTATGGATACTTAGTCGATTTCAGTAGATCATAATCTGCGAACTTACATTCTGGGATCTTTCCAAACAAGTTGTCCTTCTCTCGAACATGGCTTTACATCAGCAGAAGTGGGATATCATACTGTGGATTCTTTTTCACTACTATGAAGGGTACATCATCGTAGCACGACGGAATGTATTCAAGAATAAACAGAATCGGCCTATCGCGAGGTCGCTCTGCCTGCTATTGTTTTGGTTTTTCTGCATCCTGTCACTTCTCTTATTCCTTGGCTTTCTGCTTATCCTTCTGCTTGATTCTTGGTGCATGCCACGGTGAGGATCTAGATGTCCCACCTTTCTCTTGAGTTTCTTCTTTATGGGAGTTTTCATGACTGCTTCTAGACCAGACTAGTGGAATTTATTTAATATCTCTTGTAGGTCTTCTTGCTCAGACATGTACTGTCGGAATCCTTTGTTCTTCATGGGTAAAAGCTCAGAATTTACTCGCGGTAAAAAAACAACAATCACGGTAAAACACGTAACTGTGCACTCCTTTACTATTTATAGCCATAACCCAACTAGGACGCGCCCAAAAACGATTAAGTTAACTTTAAATGCTATGTCCATTGTCCAAATCTTGCTTAGATTCTAGTCCTTTCCTCACATTAAATGTGTCTTCTACGGACAAGTATGCCTTAAACAGAAAAATCCATTTTCCCGAAAGTATTGTATAACGACTAGTTTTCGCTACCTTCGCTGAAGGTTAGGTGAGTGGCGAGGCTCACTTTGCATTTTCCTTCTCTTGATGGAATTTCGCAACACTACCCTCTTCTTTTACTTCACAACTTGACTTGTTATGTGTGCTTTCGCAACACGTCTTCAAACCTTGTGAACTTCACATTATGATAAAACTGTTGTGTGCAGACTTTGTCCTCTGTTTAGTGCCCAATTTCAATTGCACTTGACACTTAAACACTATTTTGTTGTTTAACTTATGTTTGTTGGAGTAGGGCCATCCCTGTAAGGCTTTAGTATGCTCCCATCGACAAGTCCTTGCAAGTTTTCTCTAAGTAATGTGGCTAGTTGTACTACTCCACCATTAGTAACATGTTTGACAATGTATGGCCCTAACCAGTGCATCCTAAATTTTCCAGGTGTTTGCCCGGTTTTGCAACCAGGCTTAGTGCTATGGGCACCTGCTAACTAGTAGCAGCAGTTTCAATAGAAATAAAAACAATAAACTAAATAAACAATACTTTTCATGAATCTAAGCAAGAATCTAAGCAAATAACGTAAACATGTCAAAATCAAGAACAAGAAACATAAGAAATAATTTTTTGTATTGAAAAATGGGGGGGGGCAAGCAAGTGCTTGCGATATTACCTTCAATGGTGAAGGTTGATGTTGAGCAACTCCCAAGATGAGTAGCTCCAAACTCCAAGAGGTCTCCTTCTCCAAGGTTGCTTCAATGGCTAAAAGTGCTCAGGGGAGATTTCAGCAGCATAAGGATGAGATAATGGAAGGATGTGAAATGAGGAGCCCCTACCACCTTTTTATAGGTTTTGGTGGTGGGAAATACCATTTGTGGTTTTGTGGAAACCAAATGGTATTGACCAACATGGTTTAGGTACTTTTCCCTCCTTTTTCCTTTTTTGAATAAAAATAATATTTTAATTCCCTTTTTAATATTTTTGGGAATTTGGACCCTTTTTGAGGGTTTTTTATGATTTTCTTGGAAAAATAATCTTTTTTAATGGAAAAAGGGGTGTACTTAGGTCTTTTGGTGACCTTTTGTTGGTTTCAGAGGCTTTTGATGGTGAAAAAGTGGATAAATGGGTCATGTGAATAGGGAAATGAGCTAGTGAGCACTTTTTGGGTGTTAACAGATTGCCCCCTGATGTGTGAGGGCAGGAGCTCATCGTATGGCCGATAGACATCATAGTTCATTTGTCTTTTTCTGGGGTTTTAGGGGAGAGAAGAGACCGGTTGGAGACTGGAGCCACGGCCCTTGGAAGCTGCAAAAACAAAAAATATTACATGGCCTCAATATGAATGAGGTATAATCTCTGATGAAGGACGAGGCGGGCATTCCCATGCTCGTATCAAGACATATACAAAACAATTAGTCCCAAGAAGGGGGATCTAATACGTAAAGAGATATACTGGTACATCATAATGGTCCAGAGGGGACATTATTGTGGGATATACTCATGATCATGGCTGATCTCAATAACTGATACACTGGAATAACTGTTGAACTGCTGAAACTGAAGGTGTTCAACCTCTGTATGAACTTAATGACTGTGAGCCATTCTGGGAAGTATTTGTATCTGTATACTCGAGGGAGTATAAAACTGGGGACATCTGAATACTGTCGCCATACGCAACCCGGATATCTAAAGAAAAATGTAACTGGTTGTATCCATAGGTAGACTCTCAAATGTGGAGGAGTCAGGTGGTATCCGGGGTCTTCGACTAATAACTGAGCGGACGAATGCCCTGTGCGAGTCTCAACGATGCGATCAAGGTGTTGAAGTCGAGCATGTGAGAAACAACCATTTGGAGAGGCATTGAGGACTCTTCTCGAAATGATTCGTAGGTACTCATCATAAATGGTGATGAGTCCAAGACACAGGGACCTCTAGGTCTATCCTCTGGAATAAATGTGGTTGTCGTCGACAGAGGGAGAACAGCAACTAACAAGGCAATGATGTTTCCTTGATACGAGCACGAGGTGTAATACTGAAGTGTTGTAGTACTGATGGTAGGACTGACATACTTGTGGGAACGGGAAATAAATGGGTCAAAAATGGGTAGACTCAAACTTCCTTTGTTCAGAGCATGATGACATGGTTGACCTGGCAGCGTAGGGAACTGACTTGTAGGTGTGGAGATCATCTTTTAGGGACTTGAAGGGTATGTACTGACTCTGGGGGGGTGAAGCTGATGGTAGCTGTCGAGGGAGTTTCAGGGTGACATACTGCAGAATACTCTGAACAAAGGCGACCAAAATGGGGAAGCTGCTATGTGAGTAGACATGATCTGTCGTGGCGCCAAGAGGCACCATTGATTCCTTCTTCGTAGTTTTAATGAGCTCCAAGAAGGGATAAAAGTGTGCTCTGAAATGGTACGGTCCTGTGGATTTTGTGAGCCCAGGACGGTGCATGCTCATGGTTGCTTTCATGTTTAGAGAGTCTGAAAACGGTAAGTGGACTCTGTTGGTGTTTCTTTTTCGTAAGTTTAGTCTCCAAGGCCCGAAAAAGCATAAAATGATGCGGATGGAGAACTCTTCTAGCCGATGTGACTAGAGTATACCTTTTTCGTAATTATTCTACAAGGTCCGGAAAAGGGGTAAACTTATACCAGGTAGATGCCCTTTCAGATACGTTTAGCGAGCATGAAAGGAAGCAAGATTGCTCGACGATCTTTTCATTGTTTTAGGAGTCAGAAAAGAGCTTAACAGAAACTCCCTAAGTGCCTTTTTCGTAAAAGGGGTTGCTCGGCCCGAAAAAGGGATAAAATTATACCGAACAAAAATGGATTGATGAGGGCGAGAAAAGGTCTCAAGCATCGTCATCAGTGCGGAAAACTGGATCCGGTGACATAAGGATTGTCGAAAACAGAGAACGGTCGATGTGGCACGCAAATCGAGGTGACGAGGGGGCATGGAAAAAATGCCCGAAAAATCTAAAGGTGAGAGCGAGAAATGATCTCGAACATCATTACGAGCACGGAAAACTGAATCCGGCGATATAAGACACATCGAAAACGGAGAACGGCCGATGTGGCACGCAAACCGAGGTGACGAGGGGGCGTGGAAAAAACGCCCGGAGAATCTAAAGGTGAGAGCGAGAAATGATCCCAAGCATCATCACGAGCACGGAAAACTAAATCCGGCGATATAAGACATATCGAAAACGGAGAAGGGCCGATGTGGCACGCAAACCGAGGCGACGAGGGGGCGTGGAAAAGATGCCCGAAAAATCTAAAGGTGAGAGCGAGAAATGATCTCAAGCATCATCACGAGCGCGGAAAACTGAATCCGGCTATATAAGGCACGTCTAAAACGGAGAACGGCCGATGTGGCACGCAAACCGAGGCCATGAGGGAGGCTAAAAAATGGTCAAAAAATGGACCTCGTGAAAACGGGAAACGGAAGGAACCTCTATGAAGTTCGCGCTGTGCTGATCCCAACGGTACCAACGGTTTGAGAAATCGACTTCGTATGACACCGCAATGGTTGTTTGAAATTTGTGGAATTTCTATAAATAGGACGTGGAGCCCAATATGACTTGTCATTGTTACGTGCGAGTTTGATAGAGCTGTCAGAGCTCTTTCTTGATTTCCGGGAGATTTCACCGTTGGTTTTCGATTTAGCGAGTTGCAGGTAACTCTATTCGCCTTAACCTTGTCAATTATGTCTTTTTTGTTTGGCGGTGGTCCCCCGAAGGCCGCGAAACTCCACGTTGACTCTCCAACGTGGAACCGCGCGGGTTTCGGGGCTGAACCCGCGATGAACCGCGCGGGTTTTAGACTGACAGTCGCGATGTTCATCGCGACTGTGAGGTCGGAACCCGCGATGTTCATCGCATGTTCATGGGTGATAGTCGCGATGTTCATTGCGACTGTCTGGACAAAACTCGCGATGTTCATCGCGGGTTTTTGCATGGATCCCGCGATGGTCATCGCGGCTTTTTGTGGAGAAGCCGCGATGGGCATCGCGGCTTTTTGTGTAAAAGCCGCGATGGGATTTTTTTTTTTAAATTTTTATGCTGGGGCTAAAAATTTCCTGTGTTTTCTTGGCAGGATGTTGCGGAGAGCTCAGTCCGTGTGGCGGGAGAGAGAGATTGATGCCGAGATCATGTTGAGGATTGAGACTGATGGGGGGGTGAGACAGACCCTAGCCATGAGCGGACTCTTGAAGTTCGCTCAGATTCCTCCTATCCGTTCAGTGAGGCGACTCCTGAACAAGCTCGTGCAGTGGTGGGTGCCGGCAGAGGGTGCCTTCATTATTGGTGGTGAGAGATTAGAGATTACTCTCACTGATGTATATTTTTTGACCGGTTTGCCTCGCTTGGGTGAGGTGGGTGATATTTCTCCTAGGTTGCCTCCGGGTGTGGATATGGAGGACCTCTTACAGACCTTCTGTGTGGATGACGCTGTTTTGGTAAACAACTCTATTAGTCTGAAGTTCCTACGTGAGTGGGATATGCGGGCTGTTGGTGCCTGTGTTCTGAGGATTTTGGGTGCTGCTGCACCACATCGTATGTCTGGGGGGCAGACGATGATGGTGGATTCCGTTCTACGGGGTACGTATTACGCCTGGGCGTAGATGTTCTTGGCCGGCGTACGGAGAGATCTGGACAAGGTCGTGAGAGAGGGAGGCGAGTTTTGTTACGCCTCTTTTTTATGCTGTTTTTTCTTCGAGCGGGTGCCGACCTTGCGGCCACATGTACCCATTCGTGCTGGTCTTCCGAGCGAGCCTAGTATGATGAGGTGGGGGCAGATGATGCCCCGTGCTGGCGGTGGTATCCGTGGCTACTTCACAGAGGACTTTTATCAGCAGTGGGAGCAGATGCCTCTGGTGATCGAGGACTATCCCTACGCCGGCATGGATTACAGAGGTGACGCAGAGATGCCTCGTGCCCCAGGACAGGCCTGGGGCTTGGACGGTATGTTTTGTGTTTTATTTGATGTTGTATCATATGTTGTTTGGTTTATGATGATTTTGTTATATAGTATCTAATGGTTTACTTGCTTTGTGCAGATGTGGGTCCAGTGCCACCACCTGACTATGTGGCTCGGCAGGGGCGGGCGATGGTGGTCGCTCGTCCCCCTGTACCTGTATGTCCTCCGCGTGGTGGAGGATATGTAGCTCGTGGGCGAGGGGTTGGCCCTGATGGTGACGCCATAGATGGTGTCCGACGTACCTTTGCCCGGATCCTAGCTAGGTTCCCTGAGGATGGTTGGAGGGATCTGGATCGGGATGTTTTGCAGGGATGTCTTGGTGCGCCACCTGAGTGGCAGTCGCTCCTGTTGAGGACAGCGGTGCTTGTGGCGAGGCACGGGGGTGGTGGAGGAGATGCTCCGGCAGGGCCGGCGCAGGGGAGGATACGTTTGAGGGATGATCCAGCAGGGCCAGCAGAGCGGCGAGTTCGGGGTCGTCCTGACCCGGCTGGGCCGGCGGAGGTGGAGTCGGAGGAGGAGCCGGAGGAGGAGCCCGAGGATCCTGAGGATCCGGATGAGTAGACGACATTGTACTTGCCCCCAAATGCTCATGAGCATATGGGGAAGCATTTTTTGTATGACAGATGTATTTTTTGTATATCGGGTGCTGAGGGCACTTATGACATGTTCACCATTTGATTTATATATATATGTGGATATATATTTTAGATATATTGTCGTGTATGCACGTGGATGCACATTTGTCTTTTGTATAGCCCGTGGAGGCACATGTTATGCACGTGGATGCAGTGTGTTTGTTGATTTATGTATGCCCGTGGAGGCACCTGTTATGCACATGGATGCATTATTTGGTTTGTTTGTTTTATGCCCGTGGAGGCACATGTTATGCACGTGGATGCAATATTGGTTTTTGTATATGCCCGTGGAGGCACATGTTTTGCACATGGATGCATTTTGTTTATGGATATGACATGATGTGATTGGTGTGCCAGTCGAGGATACTGTTGGCCATATTATCTGCTACACTATTGAGGTGTCTTGGGACATGTGTGAATGTAATGGATTCAAACTGTATAACCATTTGTTTAGTGCGCAGGAATTTTCTGAAAAGACACGGATCGCGTACCTGGTAATCATTGTTGAGCTGGGAAACTAGGAGCTGCGAGTCCAAGAAAACGTTGAGGTGACGTATGCTCATCTGGAGAGCAGCGGCCAGGAGACCGGTCACGGCATCGTATTCAGCTTGATTATTGGTGGCGGCACCTAAACATACTCCATCGATGTGAATTAACTCATGTGAAGGGGAGTATATTACCCAAGCTGCGGAGGCGAGATTGGGAGACCAACGGCTTGCACCATCAGCGAAACCGATATGGCAGAGTGGAAGAGGCTCCATCTGTGGTCATGCAGAGAAAAACAAATATTTAGGTTTTTTGAAATTTTTTGTGAATCAAAAAAGATGTATGCCTATACTAAAATGGACGATGGTGTTCATGAGATTTTCTATGGGTAAAATCTTTTAAGGTACAACCCGTTGCGTGGGTTGCGCAGGGTGTTGCCTTCTGAATCGGTCAGAATGTATGCCCCCTGCCCGAGGCAGGTGTGTATGATGTAGGGGCCTTGCCACATGGACATGAATTTTCCCTTTCCGGTTTTATCATGAGCTTGATCGTAAGCAAGGACAAGGTCTCCCTCAGAAAAGGTTCTTGGGTGGACGCGTTTGTCGTAACTTAGTTTCGATCGTTGTTTAGCTGCTTCCATGTTTTGAATGGCTGTGCGCCGATCTTCATCGGCCTGCTCTAGGAGTAGTAAACGTTGCTCGATCGGGGAAGTGTCCGGTAGAAGTTCAACGGCGATGTGTAAAGCTGGGATCTGGCACTCAATAGGGAGGACAGATTCAACACCGTGAACTAAATGAAAAGGGGTAAAACCGGTGGCGGTTTTGGTTGATGTGCGGTAGGCCCATAGTGCCGGGAAAAGCATGTGATGCCAATTGGACTTGTGCTTGTCGACAGTGCGTTGGAGAATGGTCTTCAAGATTTTATTGATCGCTTCGACTTGGCCGTTTCCTTGGGGATAGTAAGCGGAAGAGAAATGGTGTTCGAATTTCAACATGGTTGATAACTCCTTCCAGACGGCATCTTCGAAGTGAGAGCCGTGGTCAGAGACTAACTGCTGTGGTACTCCGAAACGAGCGATAACATGGTTGAAGAAAAACCGTGCCGCAGTGTCGGCTTTGCAATTATAGGTCGGCATGGCTTCTGCCCACTTGGTGAAATAATCTACGGCCACAATGATGTGTTTGTGACCGCCGGCTGACGGGGGGTTGCAGTCGAGGAAGTCTATGGCCCATTTGCAGAATGGTCCAACAGTGATGACTGGATGAAGGGGGGCAGGGGGGGTTCTTGCTTTGGGGGCAAATAGCTGGCAGTTCTGGCAATGCTTGACTGCGGTGATGCAATCAGTGAATAATGATGGCCAAAAATAACCTGCCCGAATGATTTTCTGGGCGGTAGCCATACCGGAGAAATGGCCTCCACAGGCACCGCTATGACAATCGTTAAGGACTTGTTCTGCCTCACTATGGGAAAGGAAGCGGCGTAAGATAGTATCAATGCCGCGTCGGTAAAGTACATCCCCAATCAGTAGGTATCGGGGGGCGTGGTGTCGTATGCGACGGCGGCCATCACGATCGATGTGTGGTCGGAATTTTTGCGTACGAAGGTAAGTCAATATGTCTCCATACCAAGGGTCGTCAGACGAAATAATGAAGATCTGCTCGTCGATCAGGTCCGTTTGGATCACGGGTGATGTTGAGGAGGATGGGAGGTCCGTGATGAGGTGAGCTAGCGCGAGGGCTTTGGTGCTTTTGGGAGTTTTGAAAGTGAGGTCATATTCCTGGAGGATAATGACCCATTTAGCGACACGACCTTGTAGGAGCCGCCGGGTGAGGAGGTAGACCATGGGGTTGGAGTCGGCGACAACCGTGGTATGACTAAGCAAAATATAGTGTCACAGTTTTTGTACGGAAAAGACTACAGCTAGGGCTAATCTTTCCTCGTATGGGTAGCGTAGAGGTGGGCCAGACAAGGTCTGGCTGACGTAATAAATCACATGCTCTTTGTGGGAGGCATCTTCTTGGACCAAAACTCCGGAGACGGCATGTTCAGACGCCGAGACGTAAAGGGTGAAGTTTTGAGAGAAATCCGGTGGGGATATCAAGGGGGCTTGTGTGAGAGCTTTCTTGAGGGCTTCGAATGCCGTGTCTGCTTGCTCATCCCAAAAAAAGGGTATGTGGGTACGAAGTAAGCGTAAGAATCCATGGAATTTGGTGGCGTAATCAGGAACAAAGCGCCTAAGAAAATTGGACCGCCCTTGCAAGCTCTGGAGCTGCCGAAGCGTGCGAGGAGGGGGAAGTTCTAAGATGGCTTTGACTTTCAGGGGATCGACAGTGATTCCGTCTTGGGAAACAATGAAACCCAACAACCGGCCCGCCGGGACGCAAAAGACACACTTGTGTGGGTTCAAGCGGATTTTATACTTGCGACAACGCAGGAAAACTTGCCGGAGGTCGTTAAGGTGGTCTGATCGTTTTCGGGAACGAGCTGTGAGGTCGTCGAGATAGACTCGCAAGATATGGATCAAGTCGTGAAAGCAATAGGTCATGGCTTGCTGGAAAGTGGCACCAGCATTTTTAAGGCCAAATGGCATGACGCGGTAGGCAAAGGTGCCCCATGGGGTGGTAAAGGCAGTCTTGTACTGATCCTCCTTGCGGATGTGAATCTGGTTATATCCGGAAAACCCGTCCATGAAGGATAGGACCTCATGGCCCGCACACTCATCAATGAGTTGGTCAATGAATGGCGTGGGGAAATTGTCTTTTGGACAAGCGTGGTTTAGATCGCGGAAGTCAGTGCATACTCTAAGGGTGCCTTGCTTTTTGTTGACAGGAACGGGGTTCGACACCCAGGTGGTGTACGGAATAGGGTAGATGAACCCTGCGTTTCGTAGTTTCTCGACCTCAGCCTTAACAGCGGGGAGCTTGGCAGGGTGAATAGGTCGCTGTTTTTGACGAACAGGGGGTACTTCCGGCCATGTATCGATGTGGTGTTCAATAATGGCGGGGTCGAGACCAGGCATCTCGGTGTAGGACCAGGCAAAGACATCACGGAACTCTTGAAAGAGTTTTTTGTACGCCTGAGTTTCTGCTTGAGTGCAATATGCGCCCAGCGAGATGAGCTCAGGTTTCCCTGGTGTTGTGGAAATGTCTATCTGTATAGTGGGGGAAATGTTTGACATGTTTCCTTCTTCAAAGGCATCCGGTGCTGGGATGGGGTCCTTTAACCAATCGACTTTGGTGGGTATGAAGTCTTTCGACTCGATCGATAGCTGGTTGGATGCGGTGGAGGTAGATGCTTCCGGGAGGAAGTACGAGCAATGATGCATATCATCCCAAGGGTAGTCGGGTGCAGTGAGTGTCTCCAAAATTTGCTCGTCAGTATTGAAGTAGTCAGACCATAAATCAAGGGGTTCTGGTTTGAAGGTTGTTGAAATCATATATATCGTATTGACTTCTTCTGACGAGGATGATGGTGGGGGGTGGATCTCCTCGATGAGGGGAGGAGATATCTCTAAGTCGGCATTGTTTAACTCGTACAACGCTGCTCTATAGTCAGGTAGATCAGGGCAATGGTGAGAGTAGTAGCCGTAAACACTGCATATAGCACAAGGATGGTTCGTGCGCAGTGATTTGTCGCGAGGCTGTAGAGGTGGCTCTAATATGACTACTGGGATGCCGATGTCATCGTCCAACATATTCATATGCTCTTGGAGTGCCGGTAAGTGTGGGCATTGATGAGTTGGATGGCCAATTTCATCGCATAATGAACATTTGGGGGGAGCTCGAAACACCGGTGGGGGTTTGACTGCCTTAGGAGGTGGTATAGCAGTGTATGGTTGTGGACCTCTGCCCCCAGTGGGTTTAGAAAGAAGAGGGGGATCCTTTGACGTCGACGCAATCGTGAGATCAGGAGGAGGTTTCATTGACGACGAAGGGATATTGAGGTTAGGAGGAGGTGTCGTTGACGACGAAGGGATTGCGACACCAGGAGGAGGCTGATTTGTGGTAACAATAGGTTGTACCGGTTGGAGGATGACGTCTGGTGTCGGTGGTCGAACGGGAGGCGGAATATACCACACGGGTAATCCCAATGTTAGCCCGGGTAGGCTAAGGGTAGCCATAACCGGGGCGCTTACTACACCCGAAGGAGGAAATAGGAAGGGGATGGTGTGGATGGGTGTAACACCAATGTGACTGGGGATCAATGGTGGTTGACCACCGGACGTTTGCGTATTCTGCGAAAGAGTACAGAGGTTTGCGACTTGGGTCTCCGGTGACGGTGGTGGAATGGCCTGGAATGTAGAGGTCATTGGTGTATCCGAATAAAGTTCAGGTGCCACAGAAGACACAAAGGAGGTAACTGCACTAGAAGCGGGTTGTTCAATCATGGGAAGAACATTCTCTGGTGCTGCAGGGGCGTTGGGATCATAGTAGGTGAGTTGGTCAATTTTGACCACGCGTCCCTCGTGGGGGAACATCATGGTGCGGAAGACGGAGGAGGCGACCGCTTTCATGGCGTACATGTAACTGCGGCCAAGTAAAAGGTTATAGTCGAGCTGGGCGTTAATGACCTCTATGTCGATGAGCACAGTTTTCCCACCCAATTGGACGGGGACATTGGCTAAAAGACCTTGGGGTTGAGCCGAACGGCCGTTGTAGGCTCGTAATGCAGTGGTGGACTGCTGGAGAGTAGGGGATCCCAACTTCTGCCAAACGAATGTGGACATGACGCATGTGGAGGCCCCTTCATCGATAATACATCGATGGATGAAAAGATTCCGAATAGAAACGGAAACTTGGACTGCTATGGTAGAAGGCAGCCGTGGTTCAGATTGGTCTAAATCAAAGGTCATCAATTTTGAATCATTTGGGTCAATCGCCCCAATGGCGGAAAGTAAAGTTTTGCGCTGAGTAGGACAGGTTTTTAAGACTTCTAACGCAGACATGGCTGCGGGAGATTGAGCTAGGTCATCTACGATGTTGTAATTGGACGCAGCCCGTGCATTGGGGTTGTTGTTGATTCGGCGAAGGGGGAAGCGAGGTGCTTTCGAAGCGCCATCGAGTGGAACCTGAGGTATACGCAATGTTTGATCAGTGGGATTAGCATTAGTATCCTTTTCGGCGGGGGGGGGTTTCAGCAGTCGGTCCGTATTGATTCCGACGGGTTTGGATATTGACGTCTGCGGTGGACATCATCAATAAGTGGTGGGTGCCTGAATCAAACATGGGTTGGTCAGGAGCTGTGTAAGTAATTTGTTGTGGTTGCACGTTGCCCTGTTGGGGGGCTAACGGCTGAGTGTTCACCACTCCTTGTGTTGGAAAAGGGTTTTGTAATACCAAAGGTTGTTGTGGAGGTGGTGGGGGGTTGGGTGGAGGCTGAGGAGCCGCCTGCCCTTGACGATGGGCGTCATTTGTCCATAGTTGTCGAGCTCGCTCCAGATGTGGGCAAGCGTGGGTATAGTGGCCATAGACACCGCAAATGGAACAAGGATGGTTTGTTCGTAAATTAGCATTTTTGGGTTGCTTAGGTGGCCGATCGGGATTCTGATGAGCGGGCGCCGCGTTATTTTCTTGCGGAGGATGGGTAGGTTGTGGAGCTTGGTTACGGTTTTGATTGATTCCACGGTTGCGTCCTCTTCCGCGGTTTGGTTGCCCACCCTGGTTGCGTTGGTTATTTTGGTATTGGGGCTGATGTTGTTGTGCGTACACATGCCCTTGAGAATTGGGGGGATTCTGAGGAGCCGCAGGTGCGGGAGCAGGTTGCGGTGGATAGTACGCAGGTGGAGCTGGAGGTGGTCCAGTTGCCTGCTGGGGTTGTTGGTACCCCTGAGCTGGTGGAGTTGTGAGGTGAGCCGGTGCAATCGGTTGTGGGTAATGCATATGCTGTTGTGGGAACTGCATGGGGGTCTGTACCGTAGGTTGAGCATAGTATGTAGGAGGTACATATGCTGATGGCGCTTGGCCATAACAATGTTGTAGACAAGAGGGTCCATGAATGTGATGGGTCTGGTTTGTTGGAGCATAAGAAGTTGTCGCTCCGGAACTGGATGTAGCCCTAGAGAGGTCTGGGGCGGGCATGGTGCTCACCATACTGAAAGGTTTTGCTTGCGGTGTAATTTGGCCAATAATGCCATCAGCGGCATGTGATGCCCCCGGTGTGTCACCGCGTGCAGAGTCACCTCGTGGGGCGTCAGGTATGATCGTGTATAGGTAACCTGACTGGGCATAGATAAGATCAAACTGTTGGGACTTGAGGATGGCCTCCTCCTCAGACTGGGGTCTTTCAGATGCTACATCCTTCGCAATGAGAGGAAGGAGGGATTTAAGGAACCAGTCTAGGAAGATTCGGTCGTCTAATTTGATCTTGCATAGGCTCCGGCGCCGGCGCCAATCATGAATATGGTCAGTGATATGCGTGGATGTGTTCTGTCTGCAAGACAGTAGGATTTCGACGCCCGCATCATAGCGGACTGGTAGCTGAAAGAACTGCAGGAAGGTCGAGGCAAGGGAAGTAAATGTGGCATTCGTCCCATGGGGCTGCTCGATATACCATTTGGCTGCGGAGCCAGTGAAGGTGCGTTGTAAAAGACGTAGGCGGATTGAGTCATCCACTATGGAGTTGGAGGAACACCATAAATGGAAGGACATGATGTGATTCTGGGGGTCTTCTCCTGCCTTTCCCTCAAACTTAGGTATGTCAGAGGGAAGCTTAGTGGGCATATGGGGCCAAGCAGGATCATGTCTGATGGGGTCATTTGTGAGCCTAGCTAAATCTGGCAGGTTGAGACTTGCCATGTATGGTAGACTAGCGGATGTGGTGACCGGAACCGGGACCTGCCTAGCCATTGTGGTATGGTGTAGGGGTCCAGTAGCGCCTATAGGTATGCTAGGTATGGAGGGTATGTGCCCTCCAAAAGGTGTGGCATGATATGGGTTAGCGCTCCCAAGTGCAACTTGGGTTACACTTGGGTTAGGAATCGCACCAGGGATTCCTGGTATAGCACTGCCAAGTGCAACATGAGTTACACTTGGGTTAGGAATCGCACTGGGGATTCCTGGGATAGGGTTTGTGGAAACCGAAGGGGGTATGACCCCCATGTTGGGCATGCCTATGACAGGTGGTGGTCCTGTGCTAGGCATTCCTGAATGTGGAGTGTTACCCATATTTGGCATACCCAAGGGGGTGGTTGTTGCCGTGGATGGTACTGCCGCAGAAGGGTTTGCGGATGTCTGACCTATGGTTAATGTAAATTGTGGATCAACTGGTGTTTCAGACATATTTGTGGTTGGTGGTAACTCGGTGGGGTTTTCGGATTCTACCTCCAAATCAAAGGTGAAGTGGGGTATGTCAGAATCGGATGACCGTCTAATTGATTGACGATGTGTCGAATCAAGGGACAATGCTCTGCGTCTGTGACGTGGAGAGCCAAGTGGACTAAACTCTGGGAGTTCGCCCTGTAGACGACGAGAACGTCTAGAATTCTCAATGGTGAGAATATGTTTTGTATGTAAAAAATGTGTTTTAAATATCAGGTGGTGATATATATGTAAAAGACTCAAAACCCTAATGCAACCAAGGGTGCAAGAAGGGGAGTGAAAAAAGAAGGCTCACAGGACAAAAAATCAATCCTCAAAAAATGCACTTATTCTAGCAGCTGTGCTACAATAAGTGGAGGAATGCAACAACTGGTCAGAATACCAACATGCAAGCGGCTCCTAGAAAAAATAGGTGTAACTAGACTCAAAAGGTGGTAAAGATCATGCAAACACCTAATCTAAAAGTATTGTGACTCAAACAGACGATATCCTCTGCAAGGTGATGAAATCCAAGTCAGACAATATGAATGTTGAGACAACGGCTAGATATCCCCCTACCGGGAGGGACACCGGGTAATCAATCCTAAAAAGACAGGCTACTAGGATACTCCATTCATGACGCGTCGAGAAAAGGTAAATCTGCCGTTTGGTCCTTTGATCGCAATATCCCAATACAGGGATATCCCAAGAACTGCGAATGGTAGCCCTTCGGTTACTGAATGGGTTTCGGTATCCCACTCAGGCTTCCGGAACCATCCTCGTGACTTCAACCCTCCTAAGGGAGAGGCCTTCCCACAAACCGGTTGTGACCGCGCCAAAAAGTACTAAGAGATTTTAGCTCCCTAATTGGACAACTTCTATGTCTCAGATGTATGAACTGAGGGGTGTTATTGGAACACCTATCCCCCCAATACTACCTAGCTACAAGAATTCTTTTAGTGTTCCCCAAGTGGGGTTAAAAGTGTGTTCAAATTAAGGTACGTTTTAAGGCTTAGTTCAATTAAGTGATCGTGTGAGTGCACGTGAGGTGTTGTAAACTGAACTTTGAAAAAATTAAATGCTTTAAGGGAAATTTTCAAAAAATAAAGGATTTTTCGAAAATAAAAAGCAAATATTTAAGACTTTTTTCACTAAAAGGAATTAATATGCTTTTCAAAAGATAACTCAAAAAATAAAGGATTTCTTGGATTTATGAAAGCAAATGATAAACTCCTTTTTTAAAAGAAATAAATGGATTTCTTCGTTTCAAGAAAAATTGCTAAGGGCAAGATTCTAAAGAAGTAAACAAGAAAAAATTTGAATCTAGATGAAAATGCAAAATGAGTCTTTCTTTCACTTTCTTGAAAATTTTGAAAAAGATTTCTAAATATGCACTTTTAAATAGTAAAATATTTTTCAAAGCTGTAAAATATGCAGAATGCAAATACTGTAAAAAATGTGCTATGGGCAGAAAGTACAGTAAAAAATATTTTTCAAAATCGGGATGGCCGAATGAAAAAATTCAGCCGCGCGGGTTTTGGAGGAACAGCCGTGATGGGCCGCGCGGGTTTTGGCCGCACAGTCGCGATGGACCGCGCGGGTTTTGGACGCACAGTCGCGATGGACCGCGCGGGTTTTGGCCGCACAGTCGCGATGGACCGCGCGGGTTTTGGACGCACAGTCGCGATGGACCGCGCGGGTTTAGGCCGCACAGTCGCGATGAGCGGCGCGGGTTTTGACCGCACAGTCGCGATGAGCCGCGTGGATAAATGCAGAAAGGTCGCGATGGACCGCGCGACTGTCTGGAAAAAATCCGCGATGGACCGCGCGGAAAAAGGAAGAAAAGTCGCGATGGACCGCGCGGAAAAAGGCAGAAAAGTCGCGATGGACCGCGCGACTGTCTGGCAAAAAGCCGCGAGGCGGAAGCCATGCACGGAAACCGAGAAACTAACCCAAAAATTGAAAATTTCGGGCTGTTTATGGGGGCAAATCTCAGAACAGCAATGGATCTGCTGTCTAAGATGGCAGATCTATGGATCTAAAGGTTAAAAACTCATAAAAACTAAGATTTAAAGGCAAAACTAGAGATCTAAAGTTCAAACCAAAGCGGAGTCGCCAAAAACTGTTTGCCCGGTTTTGCAACCAGGCTTAGTGCTATGGGCACCTGCTAAATAGTAGCAGCAGTTTCAATAGAAATAAAAACAATAAACTAAATAAACAATACTTTTCATGAATCTAAGCAAGAATCTAAGCAAATAATGTAAACATGTCAAAATCAAGAACAAGAAACATAAGAAATAATTTTTTGTATTGAAAAATGGGGGGGGGGGCAAGCAAGTGCTTGCGATATTACCTTCAATGGTGAAGGTTGATGTTGAGCAACTCCCAAGATGAGTAGCTCCAAACTCCAAGAGGTCTCCTTCTCCAAGGTTGCTTCAATGGCTAAAAGTGCTCAGGGGAGATTTCAGCAGCATAAGGATGAGATAATGGAAGGATGTGAAATGAGGAGCCCCTACCACCTTTTTATAGGTTTTGGTGGTGGGAAATACCATTTGTGGTTTTGTGGAAACCAAATGGTATTGACCAACATGGTTTAGGTACTTTTCCCTCCTTTTTCCTTTTTTGAATAAAAATAATATTTTAATTCCCTTTTTAATATTTTTGGGAATTTGGACCCTTTTTGAGGGTTTTTTATGATTTTCTTGGAAAAATAATCTTTTTTAATGGAAAAAGGGGTGTACTTAGGTCTTTTGGTGACCTTTTGTTGGTTTCAGAGGCTTTTGATGGTGAAAAAGTGGATAAATGGGTCATGTGAATAGGGAAATGAGCTAGTGAGCACTTTTTGGGTGTTAACACCAGGGAATTTCAAAAATTTGCTATCATAAACGAGGACAAGGTCTCCTACTTGGAAGAATTTTTGTTTGATTTGTCTATCACGCCATACCTTTTCTCTAGCTTTATCGAGTTGTTGGTGAAATCCTGCAATGAAGCGGTCTTCCTCCAATCCAATCAACTGTAATAGTATTTCATCCATTGTCTCAGTATCATCCATATCTATGAATGTTGCAATTCTCAAGCTTGGTACTATGTATTCCATGGGCATGATAGCTTCCTATCCAGATGCTAATCTGAAAGGTGTATGACCTGTCAACATTTTACAAGTTGTTCTATATTCCCATAATACTGTTGGTATTATGAGATCCCAATAATCTATGTTTGTATTGCATACCTTGGTCAATGCATTCTCCAACACTTTATTAAAGGCCTCTACAGTGCCATTAGCTTGTGGATTATATGGTGTACTCTTCTAATGATATATCTAAAATTCTTCTATCAGGGCTTCAATGGTTCTATTCAGGAAGTGAGTTCCCTAATCACTCATAAGAATTTTTGGGAATCCAAATCTTGTCAAGATGTTATCAAAGATGAATTGCATTTTTGTAACTGCTCTACAATCCTTCACTGGTTTTGCTTCTGTCCACCTGGTTGGGTAATCTGTAGTTGTAATGATGTATCTCGAGCCAGTTCTCTTTCTTGGTGGGTGAATAGGTCCCACAAAGTCAATATCCCATTTATAAAAGTATTGCAAAGTTAGTTGTGGTATTAATGGCATCTCAGCTCTGTGAGATGGCTTCCTTGTTCTCTGGCATACATCTCAATTCCTGCAATGCTCTTTTGAATCTTTATGTATAGTAGGCCACCATAGTCCCGCTCTCAAAATATTCTGCATAGTAGCTTTTCCTACATAGTGTCCTCAAGATACTCCTAAATGTGCTTCAACAAGTATGATAGGTCTCTCATGTTATAGTACGCATCTACGCAATACTTCATTTGGTCCCAATTTGTATAATTGTTCTGCAATTAGGGTAAAATCAGTTGATCTTACCACTAACTTTTTCTTCTGCTACAAAGTGAACTCTACAGGTGCTAACCTTGTGGTTATAAATTCTAGAATGTCTTTGAAGTAGCCATTTTCTATGTGAATATTAAAAAACTACGCATATGGTAGATTATCCTCCAAATTATTAGGTTCTTCTCCTGACTTGATTTTTGAAAGATGGTCAGGTCCTGCATTCAATATTCCTGAAAAAGTAGAATCCATCTGTATATTCTTCCCCCTAACACTGGATTATTGACCAAGTACTTTAAGGTTGAATGTTCAATGAACATGCAGAAGTGCGAACCTAGCAAATAGTGTCTGAATTTTTTCAATGCATACACCATAGCTAAGACTTCCCTCTCTGTTTTGGTGTAATTTTTTTCTGCCGAGGATAAATTTCTACTAGAAAATGCGACTGGATGGTTGATTCCTCCATCACTAGGTTGTGCTAGTACAATGCCAAGTGCTATAGATGAAGCATCTACATGTACATGAAATGGCTTATTGCAGTCAGGAAAGATTAGAATAGGTGTTGTAACCATTTTTTCTTTTAGTGTGTCCAATCCTTTTTGGCAATCTTCAGTCCTGTTGTAATTTGCTTCTTTTTTCAATAGTTTCTCGATAGGCACAGTTATCTATGCATATCCTTTAATAAATTTTTTATAGTATCCCGTGTGTCCCAATGTAATGCGTAGCTGCTTAACTGAATTAGGTGGTGAGAGGTTTACTATGATCGCTATCTTCATTGGATCAACCATCAATCCTTGTTTACATGCTATGTGTCCCAACAAAATTCCATAAGGAACACAAAAAACACACTTCTTCAATTTCAAGGAAATCTGATACTATCTACACTTCACTAACATCATCCTTAAGTTCGCATGATGCTCCTTCAAAAGGGATCCTTTAGTCCAAAAGGAATAACAGTGTACTGAAATGATCTTCATTCAATGACAAATGTAGTCTTGTATCTGTGTTCCGTAGCAATTCCGATCTGATGGTAGCCAAAAAATCCATCAGTGAAAGAGTATGCCTTCTATCCACCTACATTATCTAGTACTTATTATGTGAATGGAGTAGAAAATGGGTCATGTAAAGATGCATCATTCAGTTTTCTGAGGTCCACACAAAGTCTGATTTCTCCTTTATCTTTCTTGCTTTGAATTACCATAGGACTTATCCATTCTAACTCTTCTACTGGTTCAATGATTCCCGCCTCAAACATTTTATCAGTTTCTGCTTTCACTATTTCTTTATATCTATGTTTCAATATTTAAGGTCTTTGCTTAATAGGCTTTGCATCATGCTTGAGAGGTATTTTCATAACTCCTAAGTCACCTAAAATGCCTTTCATTTCAGAAAACGTGGTTGGAAACAAATCCTGATATTCGTGCAGTAGGTTTGCGATTTGTCCTACTATTTATTTATCCAAATAATCTCCAATAGAGGCAAACTTTCGTTCTTCATTCGTACTAATATTGATCTTTTTAGTTTTAATGGGATTTCTCATCTCTAGAATTTCTAAGTCAGGTCCTTGTACATCGTGCTTTCCTTCAGATTCATGTATATTCAGATCGCGAGGGTCTTCATTTTCATCTTCATCCAGTGTAAAATTATAACACTCAAGAGCATGTTCCAGCTGTATTGCCCAATCTGGTTGATAATAAACAGGCAATGCGACATCGTCAAATAGATTATTTTTAATGATCTGCAGAGCCTCATTAATGCTTGGACAATCATTCTCAAAACTAAAAGTTAGTTGAAATTTCTTTATCATCATGTGCCAATCTGTTGTACCCTGTCGAAGTTTTGTTTCTATATACCAATTTTTTGCTATTGGATCCAACGTGTGCATGAACATATGGACCTATTCTATCTTTGGTATGTGCCTCCATGCTTTTAAGCAAGATTCTATATGATCTCTAGGATCAATCTTTCCTTTGTAATTTACTTGTGCATTCTCAGTTTGTTCAGCAAATCTAACTTCCATTAAGCGCTTACATTATTCCCATGTGTTCAGGTTGTCTTTGTGCACAGCCCACTACCTAGAAGGTATAGCTCACAATGCTATGTCTAAATCGGCTAGCTTATGTTCATCTGAAACTGATGCTAAATATTCATGAAAGAATACATGGATACTACTCAAACCATCATAAGTAGGAATTGTACTTACCTCTGTTCCAATCCATCGAAGTGACTTTTTCATCCTTGCACATCGTCTAGTTGATACTTCATGCATTTGGCTCTGCTAGTTTTCTAGTCCTATGTCTGACTCCGATACACAAGAAATGTCACATCTCCAGCTCAATGTTCCATATTCTATAGGGCTGATGTAATCTGCTTGATTAACTTTCAGCTTATAGATATTATCTAGTTCTTGAGCTCTACATTCTTATTGTATTGGATCAACATACCTTGTTCCTTATGAAGGATCCAAGGGTGCAATAAACCTGATATCCTGTCCTTCAAATATCATTTATTTTTTATTCAAGTTTATAATTGTGAGGTTATCAATTTCCTAGTCAATCCCTAATAATGCAGGATAAGGATTACTATCATCTATGATCTCAATCACCTCAAAGTATGCTTTACTTCACACTCCATCAATGTCAATAGGAACACTTGATAGCCTCCCAAAAGGTATAACCTTATGCTGCTTAGATAATCTCAATTGTATAAGAGACTAAGATAGATTTGGTTTCCCCATATGTTTCCATGTTTGTTTTGTCAGCACGTTAACCTCTGGGTCTAGGTCAAGAATGAACTGGTTCATTTTGAAATCTCCAATATGCGTGCTTAGCCTCATATCTCTTCCTGTCCTTCTATGGTTCTTAATGTGATGGACGACTCTATGTGTGTTGTTTACTGTACTATGATGTTCGTAATATCCTAGCACGTTATGTAATTCCCCTAAGGCATGCTCATTCCTTAGCAGTTTTATGCAGCTATGTAAAAACTGTGTTATAGGACTTGTCTATTCTGGTGAAGCTTGTGACCCATCATACCAGACTGGCATACCTAGTACATGTGTCTAATCACTTCACAAAGGGATCCTTGCAGTAGAAGCTTCAAAGTCCTGAAATTATTTTCTTGCTTCAGTGAATACTTCTTTTTCTATGTGAGGGTCAAATGCAGGCATCTTTCTAGCTGCTTTCCTCACCCAAGGCCCATCAGTAGGCTTTGGTCTTTTCATGTGATCATCAGAAGTTGAAGCTTTGTTTGTCCTGTCATTTCTTGTCAAAGCCCCACTTCGCGTAACAACATGGATGCTGCGGTCTTCGTTTCTTTTCTCAGCTACGATCATTTGACTATCTTAGCTCTGTCCTTATAGAATTTTTTCTTGCATTATGCCTATCAAAATTGTACATGCTTCAATGATATGGCCATAGGACTTACAGTACTTACAAGTACTGCATGGGTTCTGACAATCTCTTTCCAAATGTCCAATTTGAGCACAATTATAATAGACAATCTGACCTCTACCTCATCCTTGGCCAGTATTGCGTCCTCTTCCTCTAAATCCACCATGTCCTTTGTATGTAACCTGATCATAATGTGCATTCTCATTTTTGTTCTGTATTTCTCCTTGGAATCTGTAGACATCATGCTTTATTTCTATCATAAGGGCATATGCTCTACAACTGGTATCATCATGTCCAATTGACTTACAAAATGTGTAGTACAGGTTATTTGGTGTCTGTACATATTTCTGGAGTAGGTAACAGTCCTCTGGTCGATGTCCTCTACATTGAAAAATCTCGCACCATGGTCCTTGGGGTTAATTTGATGGGTTCGGTGCCCCACTGGCGAGGTAATCTCTGAATACAAGGCAGTGTTCCTTGGAATGTCCTTTCCCTTTACATTTAGTACACCAAACCTCTTCTCTTACTTCTTTTCCTTTTTGTATATCATGTAACTGTAATTTCAGGTTTACTAGTTGTGTCTGTATCTATACCATGTCTACGCTAGTTTCTCCTACGGGAAAAGCTTCTAGTTTCATCGCAATTTCCAATGCTTCTATTTGCGAAGAAACCTTCTGTTGCATCAATGGTAATATAGTGTGGGGAAACAATGCAGTTGTAAACCACTCTTGATGTTGTTGTGGTGGGATGTCAAATCTAACTTTGATCCCACAAGGCTTTGAACTTCTGATCAAATTCCCACACAGTCTCATTAGATTTCTGTTTTATTTCTTTCAACTATGTGATGCACTGTGACTCTAACTTAGGATTCTTAAATTCTATAATCAACGCAGCTCTAATATCAGCTAATGTTCTGTTCTTCCCAATAGAGTATTTCATGAACCATGTTAAAGCTCTATCTTTGAATGTAGTGACTAGTTGAGCTTTCTTTATGTCATCATCTTGTACTTGTTTAATGTTCTAGACAACATTGCAGAGAAACCAATTTTTCTCTGGATCTTCTAGAATAGTTCCTTTAAAAACATGTAGCTTTATATCGTCTGCCATCCTTCTTCTAGGAGATGTAGGGTTTTGAAACACTACCGTACTACTTTCAAAGTGAAATGATGGAGCTATACCACTACTTTGCTGATTCTTTGTGCTTGTTCCTGGAACTTCCTGCAGTATTAATACTACTAGTGTTCTACGAACTAGTAATATTTCTTTGCACAACTATAGGTTTCTATGGAGTGATAGGATGATAGCCAATATGTCTAGGATCTTTTTCACTATCAGACTCATCTTGAGATGAGTTTCTATCACTTTCTAATTTAGTTTCTAGGAATGTGTGAGGTTCAACATCACGAGACCTCTTTCTGGTGCTATGTTTATATCTTTTTCCACTACGCAAAATGTCGCTATATTCATCTGTTCCAATATCTTTGTTTTTTAACATTACAGACTCAAACCCTAGGAATCTAATTGCATTCGTAACACACATTTTTCAGCTAATAGCATTTTAATGCATAAATTCAGGTTTTTCAAGTACTTACCTCTAAATCTCTTGAAAAAGTATCTTTCGGTTGCGTTGTAAGACTTCAAAGTGCCCACAACAAACTTTGTAATGAAGCCTTCCAACAAGCTATCCATCCAAAAGTCTACTGCTCTTGAAATCTGGTTATTAATCCCTCTAAGCCTCTGAATCAACTCTGGATTTAAAACTGTAGGTTCTCCTTTTTGAAAACAGATTTTTCTTTTTGCTAGCCTCGATATCCACTCATATAACTCATTAGAAAAAGATGCGAAGAAAATTTCATGCAAATCAGGAAATATGTACCTCTGTAGCCACTGTTTTGTAGTGTGCCGAGAATGTTTGTTTTCTTTCTTCGCAAACTCGCGTTCTGTCTGATTCACCCAACCCTATATTTCATTCTTCTATGGATTCCATGTCAACATGACACATCACCAAAATATCAGTTCAAAGCACCAAAACAGAACCATTTGTTGGTCTGCATGGGATGACCCGGGTTCGGCGAAGTTATCATAGACACAACAAATCCCCTTTCACTGTCCCTTTCGGCATCAACTTACCAACATGTTGAAGTCTCACTCGATGCGAAGATGGGGGGTTACATAATCAGGTTTCTTTAACTGTGGTGATGTGCAGATGTGGTAAACATCCTCCCAACACATCTCCTACTTAACATCTATTACCAGGATAGAACAAACAGGTGACTTCTCACTTGACAGCTATTATAGTATACAGAAATCCGTTGAATCTCTATTGTATTCACTCTATAACTACACATTCATCGTTCTAAGTGTTACTTCACAAGATTCATACACTTGTATTCCATCTACTTAACATATGATTATCATTTACATACATATGAAAGAAAACAAATAAACACATCATAACATGTACACAAAGCGCATCACAAACTCATAGACATAAAACAAGATTTATGAGGTTCATCCCCAGGCGGGACCTGCATCCACAGGAACTGTTATTTCTATTAACTTGGAAGGGTAACAGTTCCAGTATGCGCACTTAGCTACAGACTCTTCTCTACAATCAGATCTCTACGCATTCAATTGTAGAGTCTGTTATCTCTTTTCTCTCTCTGGTCTATCTAACTATCAAAATCCCAACAACAACCAACCAAAAACCCAACCCTTCCTCATACAAAAACACCCTTATATATAGATGCTCCTGAAGGTCACATATTACAATAACTATGGGCCAACCGCCATAGTACCCTTAAACCCAAAAACACCATGGTTCTCCTGTAGACCATGTTAATCTTTAACTTCGTTGTCCCTTTGGCGCTGCTTCTTCTGAATCTGATGCTTCCTCTGACAGCACAGTTTTGACTTCTGCAGTGGCGTGTCCTTTTTACCATTCCGCTTCTTTACTTCATGCTCCTGTAGCAATCAAGTCGTCGCTTAGTCTTTAACTGCTTCAACCACTTCTAGTTGTCCTTAGTACTTTGTCTTTACTAAGGAAACATGTCCTTTCTCCTTGACTGAACTTTTCTCCATACCCTCTTCCTGAGATTTTCGGAGTCGCTTATCTCCCAAAAAGGGTCAATGTCATGCCTCTCCTAGCTGTACTTTTCCTTCATAAATTCCTTTACTTTGGGTTGATCCCAACAAAAGTATTGTAATTTATAAGGTGAGGCTACATCCAATCTCAATGTACATGAAAACATGTCGGCTTGAATCCAAATTCTGGGTATTAGAAAACCTCATTTCCGACTATTCTCTCGAATCTGTTGAACTAAAAATTGGTGAAATTGCATATTTCAGTTTCTCAAATCACAATTTCATGCAAGTGCATAGCTTCAAAAAATAGATTTTAGTCTAGATTTGCATTTGCAAGTCATGATCAAATCATGATTATATGCACAAACCCTAGGAGTGGACCTGTCCCATCCATCCACCCAAAGGTTAATGACTGTAAGGTATCTCATCCGTAATCTTATAGAACCAATCTTTCAAGTACTTTCAAATTCATTTTCAACAATGCTTGAGTTTTCTTTGTCTTCAACAGTGGTGGTTTTTCTTTCATTTTTTCTCATGTTGGTTTATTAAATCGAATCTAATCGTATTCCTTAGTTCTTGTTGAAAACGCTGTCTAACGTAGCTCTGACTTCGATGGTTTTTCCTTCCACCGAACCTCTTCCTCATTTAGGTATTAAAGGTTTAGACAAGGGCACACAACATATTTCAACCAATGCTTTGCTCAATGGTGCGCTCTTGTACCGGAAGCTTTGTTACCAAAATTGTTTAGGCCTATCTCCTTATTTTATAATAGAGCATGGTAGGAGTCATGTCCCTATTGGATGTACTAGCGATAGTGATGGGGATAGTCGAATAATGTGCGAGTTGGAAAATAATATCATATAACTTCGAGAGAGGATGGAAGGAAAATGTGATAAATAGGACTTGGAATCCATGGAGAAGAGAATGTGGTACAAGTTGGAAAACAAGTTAGTGAGCCATAGCGAACAACTAACTTGATAATTGACTAAACAATTGCAAAGGATCCTCATCGAACATGTCGCAACTAGCCAATCTCAATGTGAACTTGAGAGTAGCCCATCGACTTCCATAGGTTCTCGACACTCCCCTCCAGCTGACACGCCTTCCTCAGGGGAAAAATCAAAGGATATTGATTGAGGGAATGCCATGGATAACTGACCATGCTCCTTTTTCTTATATTTAGGATCATTTCTTTATTTTGATTATCTGTTAGTTTTAGTTTTCTAGGGAGGGTATAAGAATAGAATGGAAGGAGGGTGTCCTAATTTGGAAAGGCCCTTCCATTCATTTTGTATAGGCATGTTTTTTGTAAGGGTTGTAGTTTTAGAGGGATAGTAAAATAATGGAAGAAGGGAAGGATAGTATTAGATCAACCTATTTTGTAAAGGCCATTCCATTCATTTTGTCTAATTGGGATCAAAGACAGTTCAATTGTTTTATCTCACTATACGGTTCAACCACAACCCTTATGAAATATATCAGATGAATATATTGTAACTATTACATGAACAACTTGCATTATTTGGTTGTATGTGTCCATTTATGCTTGTTTGTTTCTCCATACCAGCATGTGTATGCTTGTAAACTAGATTACAGTTATTGGAACCTCTTCTTCATTATGGGTTCACATGTTTCCATGTTTTAATATAAATATTTTTGTTAATACCTTCTATAAATAGTATGTGTTATCCCCTGATATGTACTTGGATGAAATTAGGACACGCCAAGGCACGATGAGACTCAATTTTAACAATTTGGAGCTTACTCAATTGAGATTATATGTGTATTTGATCTTCTTTAACAAATCCCAAATGTGATAACTATTGGACAAATATTTGATACAATAGCTTACTTCAAAGGAATTTAATGATATGCAACAATAATGGATATATCATATAGAAGAAAAGAAAATATATGAGGTGCCTTGAGGAAAAATCTCATACACTTAATGGAAGAAAATGTACTGAACTTTAAAGAAAGAATTTAGTAGTTCAAAGAAGGTGCAAAATATCCCTAAGGTTTTACAGAATCATTTAAAGCATTAATAGACACAGTGAAAAGTAATAGAAACCTTCAATATATATTTCATCATATGAACATCAGAGATAAATAGAGGTCATACAACATGAAATATCATATTTATTTGCAACATTCCACATTGCATCCATATCACAAATACATATGTGTTGTAGCCACAACAAATCCCATCTAATTCAAATAATATGGGAGCCCCAATTTCAATCTTATTTACAGTTAGCTAGTTGATTTTACTTGTTTTCCAAAATTATTTAATCACGTGTATAAGGCTTGTGTGGATCTTTCTAAACCACACTTATGCTCATATTTTAAGAAAATTAAGACTTGTTTATATTTAATCAACTCATTAGTTTTCTTTATTGAAGAGTAAAAAAAAAATTGGAAGTCAGAGCTAAATTCACCAAAATTTGTTTAAGTCTCCCAACTCCCAACTTCTCCACTTAAAATATTTTTGCGTAAGTCGGAAGTTGGGACCTTTTTATATTTAATTACATTTATTCCCCTGAATCCTGACTGTTGAATTATTAAAGTGAATAAAGATGCATAAGTCGCAAGTCAGGATGGTTTAGTCCGATCTCAATTTTTCACTCTGACTCCCGACTCCCGACTCCCAACTTTTACATGCACTCAATGCGGAAGTCGGAAGTCGGTGGGATTTCATGCTGATATTATTTCTCATACCCGACTCTCGAATCTTGAATTCTCACCACCTTGACCAGCGGGAGTCGGAAGTCGGTAAGTTTTTGGTTTCTTACAATTTTTTCACTCCGACTTCCGACTATTTTGTAATCGTCAATGCGGAAGTCGGAAGTACACATATTTATGATCAAATTCCAAACTTCACCCTGAATCCCGACTTTCGAATTTTTTGGGACCCCACGTCGTCAATCCAACTTATGCGTCCAACACCATATCCCATTGCACGCCCCAAAATGTTTTGAATTGTGTGCTGACCAATCAGGTTGATCAATGATTTAAAACTTAATTGTCATTCTGGTTCGTCAACTACTGTAATTAATGGCAATATGAATTAATCCATACTTAACCAAAATTTTAATTTTTCAGCCCTTACAACATAGTAGCTTCTCGCCCAAACATCTCAGTAGTTCGACATTCATTGTTTGATTCTTTAAACTTGCTTAATTTTCTAACTTAATCAAAAGTATGGTTTGGTTATTCCAGTCCTGATATATTGTTTGGGAATTTTTGGATTACTTATGTTAGCTTTCAGCTTTTGAAGTTGTGGTTGTTTCAACATGGAAAAGAGAACCAGGTCCAAGGCCTCTACCGAGGAAATGAAATTCAAGGACTCTAACTTCGGGTTCTATTCATATACAAATAGCAGAGTTTCAGACACCCTCTCCCTTGACTGGTCAAGGATTTATAGTATTTTCGACGGGGATGACTTCTCCGAGTTCAAGGATGATGCCCCACTTGTTAGAAAAATAGGATCGTAGAGCAATAACAATAAACAAGATGAAAATATAAATCACATAAAACACATTACAAGAGAGATTCCAATATAACGTGGTTCACTCGAGATGGGCTATGTCCATACAAAAATTGACAGTCCTTATTATTATACCATCCAACAAATGAAGGGATACAAACTACAGTACATCTGCTGTAACTTCCTCTTCACTCTCTCATAGTATCTCTCACATAATCATAGAGATATTTACAATTCTACAATACCGAGATGTACTACAAGGCCTTCCTTTTAAAGAGGGATTACCAGGGGAAAATACTATGGGACATCCAATACCATGGGACCGTAAATCACCCATTATTTACCAAGTTATGACTATGAAATTACAACATTTTACAAGGCATTTGTTTACGAAATTTTCTCTATGGGGGCGCTGCCCCCGAAACCCTGCTAGGGGGGATCCTAAAAGTAGTCGCTACCCCCATTGGACCCCCCATGGCGATTATTTTTTGGGGGAAATCCCCCCAAACCCCCCCATCATGGGATGGGATCCAGACACAATTGAAACACGACCTCTAAATAAGGAAGATCAAGCTCCACAACCAACACCACTGTACCATAATATTAGTAATTCCCAATTGCATGAGATCGTTGCACGAACTTCAGTAATTCCATTTATGGACCTAGCGAAATGGATGATTGATTACGCGGATATCCCAGCTAGTACTTTCAGGGACTCCGACCAGTTCGTCCATGCATCCTTCAAACCTGGCACTTTTCCAAATATTTATAACCTAAAGACTCCCCAGCAATTGCTCACACAAGATTCCATCAAATAATTTGAGGAAAAGTATGAACCTGACATGATGTTTAAGTCCTAGATGGCTCACTCAGGAAAATTTGTCCTCGGACCTAACAGGTAGAACCCCATTGCTCTTCTTAGAGAGCCCTACAAATTGTTAGTGGCTATCATGTGTTGATTCTATGGAGACAAGACTTGTTAGTATTTCAAACTGGAATGGGATCCCATAGCTCATTACATTACTGCGATAAGTAATATTTTCAACTAGGACCAAATATTTTCAGTTAAAATTCAGGATTCCATTGCAGCAGTAAAGAAAACCACAACAGTAAAGAAACCTAGTTTGTTATGTTGGCGTACATTATGGATATTATGTGTGCATCATTTTCCTATGCTGCAATGAATTAGCATCGGAATAGGGAGAAATCCCCCATTCATATATATTGTTCCATTTTATGGGAAGATAATTACACCCCCCACATCTATGAAATTTGTGACAAGTTTATTATTGCATATTATTATGGCATTTTCAAAAGGGTTGCTTTTAGAAATTCTGAGGATGCCATTTCCCTAATTTACACTATGGGAGATTGGTATGTAGGAGAACATTTCACTTAAATGAGCATTTTGGGAAGCAATTCAGTCCACCTCCTTCCCAGGATTTCCCCAAATAGAATGGTGCTATCAAAGGTATCCTATCAGACTGTGTATGAGGGAGTTCATGGCCAATGTCATTCCTAAAAGAGGAGAGCTTGGCCCAAATTTCCACTGTATATTGGACACCTAGTCATTTCAAATGCAACCCATGGTGTCACCTTAGACAAGGAAATGGATTGGCTCAAGTTAGGGTTTGCAATAAAAATAATGGATGACCCAATGGGTCTTATAGAAGAACATTTCTCCAAGCCCACCTAAATAATTCTTATGTACATGAAGTCCAACATAATGAATTTATATATCAAAATGCTCATTATTTTGAGGAAGTTGTCGACAAATTTCCTGATGTAGGGAAAAGGTGTCTAGTACATGAATCACATCAACAAAAGAAAGTCAAAGTAGTGGAAGAAAGGAACAAGTTATTCCAACAACAACAAGGTGTTTCTAGAGAAGCCTTGGAAGCTGCCAACAAAGCCATAGTACTGAGCCCAGTTGCACCTCAACCCAACACACAACAACAGTTGGAAAAAAAATAGGGTAAGCATCATATGGTATAGGGTCCTTCTACCACTCCTATGCAAAACCTTAAGATACTCATACAAAAGACTCAAGATATCCAAAGTAAGTTGTCCATTCAAACTCAATATGTTTATGATGCTTTTTCTGTTTCTAAAATATTTTATGATCTTTATTTTAAGACTGAGAATTCAGCTAAATTGGTTGTCAATAACCCTCTTCACACTGCAACCAGTGAAATCATCGACTTAGAAAAGGAGCAATCTGTAGAGGTATTCAATCCAACACCAGTGATTCAAGAACCCTAACAAGCATCTATTGATAACTTCACTCAAGCTTTCAATGGTAATATCCCTCACCAATCCCATGATAGTTCTATGTCAGAAAAACCTACACTATATGAACCTATGCAACAAGATGTATCTAGTTCACCTCATAATCCATTTAATACACCTAACCCTTTTGACACAACCACACAAATTTATGATCCACCCACTTTCACTACATTAACTACTCCAACTAATCAGACCACTGCTGAAAACACTCAACCTGGTCTTCCATCAATCCCAAATGTGACTTCTTCACAACCTCAGGCTGACACCCAAGCTGCTACACTTCTTACTTCCACATTGTCTACCATGTCTTCTTCCTCTAAACTTAATCCATTGACCTATCAGAGCCCATCACAGTCTATGGTTTCCACGGTGAGTCAAAATGTTCCTATTTTTCTATCTACTGGGTTATTGACTTCTACAATAGAGGACACAACCATATTTTGGTGAACATGCTATGGTAGTCCTAGGAGATTATTGTTTCAATAAAATAAGGAAGGCCATATTGAAAAAATCTCTAAAAAGTACTTCCTCAGGCCAATTTCATGTTGGGATAGTACCAAATCAGGTTATGTGGAAACAAGCCACAGTGATCCTCAAAGGGAGGCAATTGATGTTGCTGCTACCGTGGGAGCTTTTGTTGGAGCCAATTTTGATTATGTCTCTACTATGAATGCTACAATGGAATATGAAAAGGATAAAAACATGGCACTTCAAGAAGAGAAAGACTCGCTTCAACTAACTCTGGAAAAACCAGATTGAAGATTTAAAAGCCGAGCATAACACTATCCTACGGGATTTTCAGATTCAAATCTAGTAGCTCACACAACAAAAGCATATTGATGAAGAAAAGGTGTTAGAGCAAGCTACTGCTTTAGCTGATCTTAAATTTCAACTAGACAAAAATAGAGAACATATTTATTTCTCTGCGTTTTTCAAGTTGAATGTTCAATAATTCAAAGATGAAACTATTTCCTACAACAATAATCTCAAGCAAACTCAGACTTAGTATTTTTTGTGTCTCAATGAAATTTAGGATGATTTTAATGCCTTTGAGGGTTTGGAAGATTGTTTGGATGATCGTGTTGATAGAAGAAAGAAACAACATTCAACTTATGAATAGTTGTGTGAGTGGTAGGCACATTTAAAAAATATCTCGCAGACTATTCCTCGACTTGATTAGGTGAAACCAATGAGAACTAGAATTGCCATCAGGTATTGGGGACTTGTTTGTGAAGAAGTTTCTCAAATGATTGAAAAGGGGCAAAAATATGTGCTATACAATGGATGTTGACAGGTAATCATTAGAGAGTATGGAGATGCTTTTTTTTGTTGAATTGGAATATTTAGTGCCAACTAAATTGAGGGTTGCTAAGGTGGATGACCAGAGGGAGCAAACTGCTCAATACATACGTGATGCTTCTAAACTAGACATATCCCTTTTTCATATCCTTCACTATGGTTCCAAATCAATTGGAGGTTACCCTACATATTTTTATAGATTGATGGTCTAAGATATGCAATAAGGATATTAAATCCTACTTGTGCAAGGGCCATCTAAAACTTGAGCAAGCGAATTATCCTGATATTTCCCATATGCTGGATGTATACATTGCATGGAAGGATCATATATATAATCCAAATCGGGGAAATTATATTTGTATCCATTAAATGTAGGACAGTTGGCCTCCTTTTGTGGATACATGGTTTGACTTGTAATGGTATTTAATTTTATCTACAGGGTGAGAAAGGAGGAAGCTGGGGGAAACTCTGATGTAATTTTTTTATGTCAGCCATGTCAGAGCATCTATCTCTAAGAGCCTTGATTAATTTTTTGCAAACTTGTTAATGGAATATGGATCTATCCTACATTTGGTTTCCACATGGATCAAGATAAAGTTTCATTTTTCTCATGTTGTTCCTTTTCTTTTAATTGAGTTATTATGATCTTGAATGTTAAGATTCATAAGAGTTCAATCAGAATGTGCTCATTGTTGATGTTTTGAGATTGTAGGGTAGTAGGAATGTTTTCTCATTATTCATGATAATCATAGGTGCTATTTTTGGATTGATTACACTTTGAGATGTTAATGCATAATTCACTAACTCCTTTATTGTGTTCATTAATTTATATGCTATGTTTCTATTATATTAAAATTGATTTGATCATTGGATGTTTCAGTTGATCTTCATCAATAAGGGGTTTTTATGGAATAGGAGGATTTATTTTTCTGTTGTATTCATTTTTTTTAAAATGTTATCAGTAACAGATTTTAACAATTAAATTTGACATTCTTCAAGCAGATGTTCCTGTTTGAAACTAGATATTGATTTTTTGTATCTACTTGTTAGGTTACATAGGATTAACTCCTTCTTTTACCTTAAGTCTCCCTTATAGAGAAAAATAAAACTTAAACAAATCCAATGGAGGATTTAATCCATTAGAAGTGGTCATTTTAAACGATTGGGAAATAGGGGAACCCTTGCGCAAAGTTCCTTGAAGTTCCTGGATCGAATCATTGTCCTTAACGTTGACCCCCAACTTATTCCAGCGACCAAAAGGGGAATCAACAAATGGCGCTATAAGGATGGCCATCTATACTTTAATGGCTAAACGCAATCAGAGTAGACCTCTTCCAAAACGTTCTCCAAGCACTACACATAGCCATACCAAACCACCCGTCATGTTCGCTCCTATCACTTCTTTGCAACCCTAGACCATCCCCACACCATTTCAACAATTCACTCAACCTAAGATGGGAACTTCTATTCTCACTCCTTTTCAAAATTATTCTACACTCAGAGGATAGATAGAAAATTCACAACAAATATTGGCTAGATCACAGTGTAGGATTTCCAGGAGCCGCGAACTGCAAGAATGATTAGCTCGACAATTAAAAACCTCTTCAAATGATCATACTCATCTTGAAACCAACACATTTCCATAAGTATGTTTGTGGTTGGAACCCCCAAACCAACAACTTCACGATATATTAATAGGATAGGCCAATCTAGACCCTACTTCGGGACCAGACGACGACTTGTTCCAATATGATTATCAAGTTAGAGAGTCTTCATCTCCTAATCACCACATATCGATTCCTGAGGTAAGTGGATCAGGTTTAACACCTTCTCCCCTTGACTCTTCCTCCAACTCACCTCACGGTGACAGTTCACATGAGAGTTATTCCAACCATCATTTTGGTGATTCTTCTGATGATTGCGACGACCAAGATAGAGAAAATTGACATATGGATAACAATCAGAATATAACATGGATGGATTAGGATATAGTGTTGTTCCAAGTCCATAGCATCCTCTTCTAAAGAATTCTGAAAATTTTCTAACTAAATACGATCCCGAAAATAAGAAACCCACCAAATATCACATAAATAAATTTATGTTGGCTATGCGATTACAAAATGTGGAACATGAGGACATAGTTTGTAGAATCTTCCCCTACACTTTTGAAGGAAGAGCCTCAACCTGTTATTTTTCTCAGGAACCTTAGACCATCCAATCGTCGACACAATTTGAAAGACTCTTTCTCGAGAAATTCGGAGACGATAAAACACCAGAGGATATGATCATGGATTTTTCTACCATGAAAATTGAGACTAAAGAAAGAATCAAGGATTTTAACCAAATATTTTTAACCTTGAAAAATAAAATCCCTGCTGAGTCCATGCCAAGTGAAAATTTGATCATAGCTTATTGTTGAAATATTGTAACTTCTAAGAATATTATATTTGTATTATTCCGGAGATGTTTCATTCCTCTGTTGGGACTTTATCATGTATCCAGAGATGTTTATTCCTCCGAGAGAATGTGTTAACTAGGGTTATTAGACCTCCCCTGTGGGGTCGGCCTTGAGTTAGCTGTTTAGGGGCTATTAGACTCTCTTAGGAGAGGTCATCCCAGTCAGGGTGAAAAGTCAGTTAGAAGATGAGTATAAATAGAGGAGGTGTGTTCCTCATTATACTCAATCAGTCACTCACTTGTGTATTGCACATAGGAGAGAGAGAGAGAGATATGCATAGGAGGAGAAGGAGCTCTAGTTTGGGGACTAGATCTTTGTATTGGTTGATCATCTATATTGAGGAAAGCTTTGCTAGGTTTTCTACCCCATGAGGGTTTCCCAAGGTAAATATTTGTCTATCTTGTGATTTTTTTTCTTTCAGTGATCTTGCTTGTGAATTTAGGCTAAACTTAACATGGTATCAGAGCTAGCTTGAATAGGACATCTTTCACAAGATGAAAATACCTCTCTCTCCTCCTCCGGTGAAAATTAGGGTTTCTGCAAAAGTTGGAATTTTTGGATTCTGAGAGCATGGCTAGATGCTCCTCCTCAAAATCAAAATTCTGAGCCTTAGATCGAACTTTTGGAGTGGGTAGAATCCTGGGCTTTGTCAAACCCTAGTTTGACTTTTTTACCAGAAAACCAGTGAACCAGAAAAACCACGCACCTGTGCACCAGTGAACCAAAAAAGCTGCGAACCTATGCACCAGTAAACCAAAAAAAGTGCAAACCAAAAAACCAGAAAACTTGTTGCAGATCCAAAAGTTGCTGGTCAGATTTGAAGGGTGAAAAGTTGAAGTTTCCAAAAGCAGAGTACACCAGTCATCTCAATTCAATTAAGCACATCTCCTGGTAAGATCTATTCTACTTTTTTGAGAAACTTCAAGTTTTGTGACCTCCTGGATAAGATGGCTCCAAGCACTAAGCTTGAAGACAAGCTAGAGGGTATAGAGAATTTCTGGGCATGGAAATATAGGATTGGTCTCATTCTTGAAGAGAATGATCTTTCCCAATATATCAAAGATGAGGTTGCAAAACCTGTGGAAGATGAAGCCAAAGAGAAGTATAAGAAGGACTTGATTAGGGAAAAGAGAATCATTGCTAATTCTATCAAGGACCACTTGATTTCCCAAGTGGAATCCAAGAAGACCCCAAAGGAAATGTATGATTCCCTAGGAAGAATGTGTGAAGGGAGTAACATGAACATGAATATGAATTTGAGAACTCAATTAAAGAGTACCAAAAAGAATAAAGGAGAATCTATTCAAGATTACTTCACAAGGGTCTCCCATTTCAAGGAACAACTATAAGCCATTGGAGACACCCTTGATGAAGATGAACTAGTCATGACTGCTCTCAATGGTCTCACTAGACCTTGGGATTCATTCATCCAAACCATGTGTGTAAGAAAAGAAAGTATGAAGTTTGATGTGGTATGCGAGGATTGCATTCAAGAAGAGGCTAAGGTAGCCAATAGAGAAGCCTTTCTCAGATAAGATGGCCAAGCTTTGGCCACTCACACCAAAAGAAGAAGGAGTAATTTCAACTCCAAGAAGAATGGCCATAAGGAGTCTCAACCTCCACATAGATTTCAAAAGAAAGGAGGAGTAAGTTCAGAAAGAGACCTCTCCTCAGTTCAATGTTACAGTTGTCACAAGCTAGGACACTTTGCTAGAAATTGTCCTTCAAAGAAGAAGAAGAATATTCACAAAATAGATCAAGCACATTTAGCAGAAGATGATAGTGAAGAAGAAGACGAGGAAAGGCCTCAAAAGAAAAGAACTAAAATAGAAGAAGAAGATGCATAAGAATATGTTCTATTCTCTACTCTCTTTGGGTCTGTAACACCTGGAGAAGATACATGGCTCATTGATAGTGGTGCTTCAAAGAACATGACAGGACAAAAGAAAAATCTTTCAAAACTTGAAGAGAAGACCTCTCCTCAGAAGGTATCTTTAGGAGATGTCTATCAATATCCCATCAAGGGAATTGGTGAAGCAAGCTACAAGCTTGATTATGGAACCCCCATGAAGATGAAGGAAGTCTTATATGTACCAGGTTTGAATAAGAACTTACTTTCTATCTCAACATTAGATAAGAAAGGTTATAGGGTTGCATTCATAGATGGACAAGTACTCATGTGGTCCAAAGGAAAAACAATTAAGGATGCAATTGTTATTGGTGAAGAGGAAGGAGGTCTATACAAACTCAAAGGACATCCAGAAGCTATCCTTGTTTATGAAGCCACTAGCCCAAGTGAGCTATGGCATAGAAGGATTGCTGACATAAACTACAAAGTATTACCCTATGTGAGCAAAGTAGTAACAGGATTTCCAGATTTGAAGATTGAACATAAAGGCACTTGCAAAGGATGTGCAAAAGGTAAGAATATCAAGAAGCCATTTCCAAAGAGTGAGACAAAGACTAAAAGCACTTTGGAATTGATACATTCAGATGTATGTGGACCAATTGCCTCCACATCCTTAAGTGGGTATGAATACTACCTTACATTTATTGATGACTATTCAAGAAAGACTTGGATATACTTCCTAAAGGGAAAAGATTAAGTCTTTGGGAAATTCAAGGAATTGAAAGTCTTGATAGAAAATCATTGAGAAAAGAAGATCAAGACACTCGAGACAGATAATAGTGGAGAATATACTTCGAAGGATTTTGAAGTCTTTTGTAGAGAGGCTAGAATGAAGAGGGAACTAACCACCCCCTACAATCCTCAACAGAATGGTGTTGTGGAAAGAAAGAATAGAACCATTATGGAAGCAGTAAAAACAATGATACATGATCAAGACCTACCTATGTATCTATGGGTTGAAGCATCCAGGACAGCAGTCTATGTTCATAATAGACTATCTCATAGTGCTCTTGAATTCAAGACCCTAGAAGAAGTGTTCATAGGGAAGAAGCCTGAGATAAGCCACCTCAATATATTTGGGTGTCCTGTATATATTCACATACCAAAAGAAAAGAGAACTAAGATGGACCCTTCCGGAAAGAAGGGGATATTTGTTGGGTATTGTGAATCATCCAAAGGATTTAGAATATACATCCTAGGATTCCATCATATGGAAATTAGTAGGGATGTGACATTTGATGAAGAAGCATCTCTCAAGAGATCTAGGAAGTTCCAGTATGAAGAAGTATATGAAGAAGATGCACCTCCCAGAATTGCAGAAGCTACACCAACCCCTGAATATGTAACACCTGAAGACCATGACATGATAGAACCACAAGAACCCCCTACCATAAACATATCAAGAAAGAGAAAAACAACATGGGAAAGAGACATTATACAAGGAGCATAAAAGTATGGAGCTCCTGAAGGATCCACTAGAGTGAGAAAGAAACCAAAGTCATTCTCCAGCTATATGGCTTTGATGTGTGATCTTGTAGATCAAGAACCCACTAGTTATGAAGAGGCATCTCATAAGAAACAATGGGTAGAGGCAATGACAGGGGTGTACCAGTCAATAATGAAGAATGATGTTTGGGATATAGTTCCCAAAACAAAGGGAAAGAGTGTGGTATCCTCCAAATGGATATACAAGATAAAGCATGTTGCGGATGGTAGTATGGAAAAAAATATAAGGCAAGGTTTGTAGCCATAGGGTTCTCTCAGAAAGAGGGAATTGACTATGAAGAGACATTTGCACCAGTTGCAAGGTACACTTCCATTAGAACCATCATGCCACTTGCATCCATGATGAAGTGGAAATTACACCACATGGATGTGAAGACAACCTTCCTAAATGGTGTGATTGAGGAAGAAGTGTACATAGAACAACCACAAGGATTTGAGGTTGAAGATAGAAGAACCCACCTATGCAAACTAAAGAAGGCTTTGTATGGGTTGAAGCAAGATCCTAGAGCTTGGTATGGAAGAATTGACAGTTTCTTGACAAGCTTGGTCTTTATTAAGAGGAAAGCTGATCCTAACCTTTATTTCAAGGTTATGGATGATGAACCTATCATATTGTTGCTATATGTGGATGATCTATTTTTGACTGGAAATGAGAAACAGATTGTCGAGTGCAAGAAGAATCTCTCTGTAGATTTTGAGATGAAAGATCTCGGATTGATACATTACTTCCTAGGTTTGGAAGTATGGAAAGGATCAGAAGGAATCTTTCTCAACCAGGGAAAGTATGTTGTGGAAATCTTGAAAAGATTTGATATGTTGGAATGTAAATCCATGGCCACTCCCATGGATTCCAACTTAAATATGTTAGCAGATGACTCATCAGAGTTAGTGGATGTAACTCTGTATAGACAGATTATTGGGTCATTGATGTATTTGACGAACACTAGGCTAGATATATGCTTTGTTGTGAACACCTTGAGTCAGTATCTAGTGGAACCTAGAAGTGTTCACCTGATAGCTAGAAAGCATGTGATGAGGTACCTGAAGGGTATGATAGACTTTGGTCTACATTATCTTGGAGATCATGACTTCAGATTGTATGGTTACACAGATGCTTACTGGGCAGGAAGTGTATCAGACAGGAAAATCACATCGAGCGGATGCTATTGTCTAGGATCTACCATGATCTCATGTTTTAGTAGGAAGCAGTCTAGTGTGGCTCTCAGCATTGCTGAAGCGGAATATATAGTTGCTTGCTCCACTAGTTGTGAAGTGATATGGCTTTGGAAGTTGTTATCGGGATTCTTTGACTTAGAGATGGACCCCACTGTGATCTTGTGTGACAACCAGAGTTGTATCAAGATGCCAGAGAATCCAGTGTTCCATGATAAGTCAAAGCACATAGAGATCTGATATTTCTATATACAGGATATGGTGCAGAAAGGAGCTATAAAGCTCGAGTATGTGAGCACTGACAAACAAGTTGTTGATGTATTGACCAAACCTCTGTCTCAAGTAAAGTTTGAGTATTTCCGAGAGAAGCTTGGTGTAGTTCAGAAGGACCCTCCTCGAAAGGAAGAGTGATATGGTTGTTGATGATGAGATTGCTTACATTGACGGTAAGGTCAATGATGAGGATACATGTATCAATGATGTGGATACTTTTATCGATGATGTGGATACTTGTATTGACGATGAGGTCAATGATATTGACAATGAGGTCAATAATATTGACGATGAGGTCAATGATATTGACGAATAAGTTAATGATATTGACGAAGAGGTCAATGATATCGACGATGAGGTCGATGATATTGACGATGAGTTCGATGATATTGACAATGAGGTCAATGATACCGATGATGAGATCGATGATACTGACGATGAGGTCATTATGTGGTCCTTAGGATTTTGTCTAAGTAGATGTGATAGGACTGCATCGCCCCTAAACAGTTGGTTCAAAATGTACTTGATAGGACTGCATCATCCCTAAACAGTTGGTTCAAAATGTTCGTGATAGGATTGCATCGTCCATAGACATGAGAGGTGTCTTAAATTGATAAGGATTGATCATCCTATAAGTAGATATGGATTGCATCGTCCATAGAGATGAGAGGTGTCTTAAATTGATAACGATTGATCATCCTGTAAGTAGATCTGGATTGCATCATCCATAGACATGAGAGGTGTCTTAAATTGAGAAGGATTGATCATCCTATAAGTAGATCTGGATTGCATCGTCCATAGACATGAGAGGTGTCTTAAACTGATAAGGATTGATTATCTTGTAAGTAGATCTGGATTGCATCGTCCATAGAGATGAGAGGTGTCTTAAATTGATAAGGATTGATCATCCTGTAAGTAGATATGGATTGCATCATCCATAGACATGAGAGGTGTCTTAAATTGATAAGGATTGATCATCCTGTAAGTAGACCTAGATTGCATCGTCCATAGACATGAGAGGTGTCTTAAATTGAGAGGGATTGATCATCCCGTAAGTGGATCGAGATTGTATCATCCTTGGACCTATGTCCTAAAGTGAGAGGGATTGATCATCCCATAATTGGATCATGTGTATTGCAGAGTATGCTGCTATGATTATGTTGTTGATCGAGAGATCCAGATGATGATCGGGAGATCTAGATGATGATGATGTTGATCGAGAGATCCAAATGATGATGTTGTTGATCGAGAGATCCAGATGATGATCGGGAGATCCAGATGATGATGATGTTGATCGAGATATCCAAATGATGATGTTGTTGATCGAGAGATACAGATGATGATGCTATTGATCGAGAGATCCAGATGATGATGTTGTTGTAGCTATTCAGATGCTGCAGAAGATGAAGACTCAGTACTGAAGATGTTGATATTCCAGTATTGAAGATTTGAAGATGTTCCAGTAACTGGTTGAGTTACTGATGATGTTAAAGAAAGATTCCAATGATTTACAGATGTATCATGTATCATGTAGTTGATGACTCCTTGCTCCTGTAGATGTTGTTATAATATCCTTCTCGTTAAGGGGGAGTGTTGAAATATTGTAACTTCTAAGAATATTATATTTGTATTATTTTAGAGATGTTTCATTCCTCCGAGGGGACTTTATCATGTATTCGTAGATGTTTATTCCTCCGAGAGAATGTGGTAACTAGGGTTATTAGACCTCCCTTGTGGGGTTGGCCCTGAGTTAGCCGTTTCGGGGTTATTAGACTCTCTTAGGAAAGGTCAGCCTAGTTAGGGTGAAAATTTAGTTAGAAGATGAGTATAAATAGAGGAGGTGTGTTCCTCATTATACTCACTCATTCACTCACTTGTGTATTGCGCATAGAAGAGAGAGAAATCTGCATAGGAGGAGAAGGATCTCTTGTTTGGGGACTACATCTTTGTATTGGTTGATCATCTATATTGAGGAAATCTTTGTTGGGTTTTCTACCCCATGAGGGTTTTCCATGGTAAATCTTTGTCTATCTTGTGATTGTGTTTCTTTCAGTGATCTTTCTTATGAATCTAGGCTAAACTTAACACTTATTATGAAAAATCCCTTCTTGTTCCCATAGCTATATGGGTCAAACGATCTCACAAAATTTCTCTCCAGGAAGTATTTAGTGAATCCATTTTAGTCCAGAAATACATTTTGATCCTTAAGGGAAACCCAAATTCTGCAAATAAGCAGCCCACTACTTCCCAAAAGAAACCATAACCTATTTACAAACCTTCTTCCCCTAAGAAGGACTAGGGATCATTAGAAATGGAAAACATCCAGAAGGTATTACAACAAGTTTCTAATGAAGTCATTGAACTCAAGAAAAATGTAAATGAAGATTCCCAAAACTGAGGTTTTTATAGGAATCCTTACAGGAGGCCTTATATACCTACACAAAATCATAATATGCCTCCCTCTAAGGAATTGAATGTTGAAGATATGGATTCTATTCCGAAGGTTGTCATCAATGGCCATCAACCTCCCTCCGAGGAAGGGGAAAATAGCTTTTCTGATAATCCACAATTTTATTATCAATCCCTCAACACTCAAAACCCTCAGGATACTGTGAACTATTTCTCGGAATTACTAGAAATTTTTTCAGATGATGAATTTGAAACAATCTATGCCATGCAACATACTTATAATAATCGTGGAAAAGCACAATTGACTTAGGATTCCCCCTCCACATAATGTACCAATAAGAACGTCCATACAAAACCTATAGTCGCAACACCCAAGGAGAGTATAATGATTGATATGGATGATGACCCCATTGAGGACCTCAAGAAAACCCACGCCAATATTTCACTATTTTATTTAATGAACGTTCCTATAATCTGTGAAAAAATTATGAAATTTTTTACATCGAGTGATGCATCTGATCATAATACTTTTGAAACCCAGACCAATTGCAACAGTCACCAATCTCCTACTTCTCCTCCTATAGGAAAGATGTTGAAGAATCCTTTGTTTCTTCTATCATTCGAAATCTTAAACATAAACGTACATAACTGTATGATAGACTCGGGAGCATCATCCAATGTGATGCCTCCCTCTATATGTCATAAATTGAATGCACAACTTGAATCGTTGCCGAATCCAATTGTGAAATTCAATCGATCTAAAGTGAAGGCAGTGGGGGAATTAAAAAAATGTTCTAATCAAATTATCCTTAAACGCTCGAATTCATCAGACAATCGATATTATTGTAGTTGAAGTTCCATAGGCCTATGGGATGTGGCTGAGCTTACACTGGTCTCAGAAGCTTAAGGACTATTTCTCCATGGATTGGTCTCACCTATGGCTCCCCTATAATGGAGAAACTAATAATATCATGGTCGATATGGAACCCTACCTAAAAAAAATAGTCATGGATCTCAATGACCCAAGTGAACCCACCTCAAACCCCATTCCTAATTTTGAAATTTATACCATTGACACCTTTTTCGGCGACCTACTAGTAGACGTATCACCACACACAAGCTCTGATAAACAATAAGAGGTGATGCATTTTGCGCAGGTAGAGTCACCATAAACTATCTTACATAATGTATATAATGTAAATATCAATTTTTATTTGGATAAAACTTGTTGGACCTTATTTTTTTACGGTTCCAGATCCAAGGAAGGAGATGGAGTTGGATGTGTTTTGATCGATCCAACGGGAAATAAAATCATGATAGCCTGTAGGTTAGAATTTGAATGCACAAATAATACAATTGAGTAAGAAGCATTGATTCAGGGCTTGAAAAAAGAAATTGATTTAGATTTTAAATTCATTAAGGTTTATAGAGACTTGGAAATAATTGTGCGACAAGTTAGGAACACAATTCATTGTGTTTAAGCTCATTTAAAAAATTATGAATGAGAGGTATGGGATTTTATTAACTATTTCCAAGCCTTTAATATGAATTCCGTCCCCAAGTCTCAAAACTTTGATGCAGATCTTCTGGCTAACATTTCCTCTGAGCTCATGCCTATAGAAGGGTTTTCCCCTAATGCATTTTCTGTAGAATTGATGTACATACCTTCTATTTCTGATAACATCATTAACTGGAAGGTCTTTGACAATGACCATTAGATACTGGATTTTCTTACCTCCTAGGATATGTTTAGAGATGTTGCAATTGATTAAGAGAGTCATGATCGATCTCTGTCTTCTCATCAAGATTTTATCCGGTCCACGTTAGACACTCAGATGGCTACCACTATGATGCCTAAACCTGTTATCAGACTAGAAATTTCTTATGATCTATAGGACAAGTTTAAAAAGGTCACCAATTGTAAAACCAATAGTTCCTATATGAATTATCATATAGTAAATCTAGGAAATGAACATAACCCTCAACACATTAATATTGGTACATAATGTTCCCCTACTAAGAGAGCTACATTTATCAAATTATTTAGAGAATTTAAGGATGTCTTCGCATGGACTTATGGTGATATCAAAATGTTTGATACAAATCTTATGCAACAAAACATACCTATGAAGCCAAACACTAAACCTTATCAACAGAAACTGAGAAAAATGCACCCTAGTTTAGAACTTGCAGTCAAAAAAGAACTCAACAAGTTTCTTTCAGGAAGAATTAGATTTCCTATCAGGCATACCCAATGGGCTGCAAATCTGGTTCCAGTATGGGAAAAGAACGTGGATATATGTCTCTTTGTTGACTTCCACAACTTGAACAGGACCTCTGATAAAGATAATTACCCTGTACCCCCAATGGAATATATATTACAGAAGGTGTCAGGATTTGAAATGTTTTCATTATTGGATGGTTTTTCTGGGTACAACCAAGTATTAATATCACATTCTGATAAATTAAAAACTGTATTCAGGATCCCTTGGGGTTCTTTTGCTTACATAAAAATGACTTTTGTATTAATTAATGTCGGTGCTACTTTTCAAAGGGAGATTGGTATAGCTTTCATAGGTTTGATTCATAGTTGTGCGTTGATTTATTTATATGATGTCACAATATTTTCTAAAAGAAGAATCGACTAACTCTCACATCTCAGGCAAGTTTTCGAACGATGTAGGAAATATTGTATCTCACTCAACCCCAAGAAATCAATTTTTGTTGTGACTGAAGGTAAGTTACTTGGGTTTGTAGTATCCAAACATGGTATCATGATTGACACTGAACGAACCCAAGCTATCTCTGTTCGGGTACACAGGGTACTACATAAGGACCGAACACCAAGAGCAACCACTTCACACAAACAGATCACAGATCAACACATCGATGTTTTGACGTGGTTTAAACCCTCTTGAGGGAAACACTCCACGGCCCCGGACAAATAGCTTCTACAAGACAATTTATTATGCAAAGAAAGAAAGTTACAAATGAGCTTCTCATAATCGATCAACTAAACAATGATCCTCCATGCTCTTTAAATAGAGATCATGGACCAATCGGGTGTTAATCCATGGATCAAGGTTAGGTTTGATCTAAGAGAAGTTGATCCATCGGATCACTCTATGTCGGAAACATATCGTGACCGTCGGATTAAGTATTTACAAATGCATACTAATGCATACTAAAGAAACACACTATCCCTAACGGATATATTACACAAGTTGATCTTAATTAACTCCTAAGTGTCTAAATATCCTAACATCCCCCCTTAAGAACAACTTGGGATAGGATTGAAGGATTTACAAAAGTGACACTATTAGGAGAAGGAAGGAGGCATTAGAGCCTATCCCCCCTTAATGACAAGTTCCTGAACTCCTAACATAGATCGAAGTTTAGAAAACTTTGCTTCTGTAAGAGACTTGGTGAAGATGTATGCAACTTGATCATCTGTAGGGCAAAAGAGCACTTCAAGAACATGATCATGAACAAGATTTCTAATGAAGTGCATATGTAGCTCAATGTGTTTACTGTGTTGATGTAGAACTGGATCTTTGGCAAGCTTGATGGCACTTTGATTGTTGCAACAAAGTGGAGTAGGCTGCTGCTACTCGAATCCAAACTCTGAAAGGATCTGTCGAAGCCATAAAGCTTCCTGACTGGCATTAATTGCTGCTCAATATTCTGCCTCTGCTGAAGAAAGAGAAAGAGCTTGTTGTTTCTTACAAGCCCAAGTAATAGGTCCAGATCCCAGACTGAAAACATAACCTGCAGTAGACTTTCGATCATCAGGATCGCCGGCCCAATCTGAATCAGTGAAACCAACCAACAAAGGTTTCCCCCCTGTACTATAATGAATCCCAAACTGAACTGTACCTCAAATATATCAAAGTATACTTTTAGCTGCTTTCCAGTGACTTTCATGAGGTGTCTGCATATAACGGGCAACACGACCAACAACAAAGGAAAGGTCAGGATGGGAATGAGTCAAGTATAAGAGACTACCAACAAGCTGACGATACAAGGTGGCATCGAATTCAGGTGAAGTACAAGTGGCAGAAAGTTTGACTCCAGACTGGAAGGGAGAAGGGGCTGGTGTACAATCTTCCATGTGAAAGCGACGAAGAAGGTCACAAGCATACTTAGACTGAGAAAGAAAGATTCCTTCTTTGGTTTGTAGGACTTGGAGACCAAGAAAATAATGCAAATGTCCTAAGTCTGACATTTCAAAATTTTGTTTAAGACTGGATTTCACATGGGTTATAAGCTTAGGGCCACTACCAGTAAGAATAAGGTCATCAACATATAGAACAAGTATGGTGATATGGTTTCCTACTTTCTTGGTATAGACGTTGGGGTCAGAATGGCATCTAGAAAAACCAGTGTCAAGGAGAAAGTTATCCATTTTGGCATACCAAGCTCTAGGAGCTTGCTTAAGGCCATATAAGGATTTCTTAAGGTGGCAGACAAGGCTAGAGTTATTCTGAACATAGCCAGGAGGTTGTTCCATGTAAATTTCCTCTTGTAAATCACCATGTAAGAAGGCAGACTTGACATCCATTTGATGGACTTCCCAGTTGTGTAAGGTTACAAGGGAAAGAACAAGGCGGATGGAGTTCATTTTTGCGACAGGAGCAAAGGTTTCATTGTAGTCAATCCCTTCAACTTGGGAAAAACCTTTGGCAACTAACTTTTCCTTAAGTCTTTCAACACTTCCATCTGATGCATACTTAGTTTTGTAGACCCATTTACATCTGACAAGTTTTCTTCCTTTTGGAAGAGGTACAAGATCCCAAGTATCGTTCGCCATTAAGGAACGATATTCTTCATCCATGGCTGCATCCCAATCTAGATTCCCTGAAGCTTCTACAAAATTTTCTGGATCATGATTCTCAGAAACTTGAGCCAAAAGAGAAGAGGCTCACTGAAACTAAGAACGTGTTCGACGTTGATCTCTAGGATCACCGGTAAGATCACCAGCTACTTCACATGTTGAACGGACCCATCGAGGAAGCACTTGTGCTGGTGCAACTGGAGGAACATGAGCAAGCGGAGGTGGATTTTCATCCTCACTGTCATCATCAGAAACTGGAGTTGGAAACCTGTCAAGGAAGTTGGAAGAAGAAAAAGGAGGCACAAACGCCGAATCAGGCTCGCAGGCCAAAGATGGCACAATCGCCAAGTTAGGCTCGTAGGACAAGAGATTTTTATCAAATTTAACATCTCTTCTAATGATTATAGCATGAGAATGTGGTTGAAGAAGTCTATAACCTTTTACATCTTCATAATATCCAACAAATATGCACTTTTCACTTTTAGGCTGCAATGCTTTCCGTTTTTCATCCGGAATGTCAGCCCATGCTTCACTACCAAACACACGAAAGTGACTTACATCAGGTTTAATTTTACTCCATGCTTCTTCCGGTGTTATACCTTGTAATTCCTTCATGGGGGTGAAATTAACTATGTAATTTGCACAATTTATGGCTTCAACCCAAAATTGAAGACTTAGTCCCTTAGATTGGATCATACAATTAGCCATTTCTTTTAAAGTGCGGTTCTTCCGCTCAGCTACACCATTTTGTTGTGGTGTATATGGAATAGTGTGCTGTTGTTGGATGCCTTGTTTAGTGCAAAAAGTAGTGAACTGTTTGTTAACATATTCTCCGCCATTGTCAGATCTTAACTTAATAATTTGATGACTAGATTGTTTTTCAACAAGGGCCTTGTAGGCCAAGAACATGTTAAATACTTCGCTCTTAAGTTTTAGGAAATAAACCCAAGTGCATTTGGTGTAATCATCAATGAAAGTTAAGAAATATTTGAAACCAGAAAAGGAAGCAGATGGAAGAGGACCACACAAGTCACACAAGTCACTATGCACAAGCTCCAAGGGAACCGAGGCATGCCAAGAGGCACGTTTGTCAGAACTGTCCCAATGATGTTTTTCGAGTACACAACCGGAGAAAACACCATCCCTGCAAGATACCATCGGAAGAACTGTCACCATATTTTCTTTACATAGTTGTTGCAATGAGTGATAATTTAAGTGACCAAATCGCTCATGCCAAAGTTTGCTCAAGTTATCACTATGAGCAACAAAAACTAAAGGGAAAGGTGATGACCCAAAGTTGGTAAACTTGTACAACCTGGTAATATCATCAACAATTCCGGTAGCTAGAACATGTTGAGGATCTTTAAAATTCTTGATTACAACTTGGTGAAGTGTAAAGGTCACAGTTTTACCTTCACCAGAATGAGTGATCTGATAGACTGATAACAAATTGCAGGAAATTCTTGGAACACATAGTACATCACTAAAATGACCATTATCTACTAGAACTGTTCCAGCTCCTACAACACTTAGAGATCTATCATCACCAACAAAGATTTGTTTGGTGTTACATTCATGCATAGTAGAAAAGATGGCTTGATCCTTAGCCATATGATAAGATGCTCCAGAATCAATGAGCCATTCATTTGAAGTAGAAGAAGAAGATGCATTATAAGAATAACCAGAAGCACAAAGTGCATGTCCATGAGAGGCAGATTCCGGAGGCGAATCTAGGCTGATGTGGTGCTTCTTCATTGCTACTTCCAAGGCTACCATCTTCTTGAAACACTTAGATTCATCATGATTATCTTTCCCGCAATAGTTGCAATGATGCTCAGTCTTCTTGCCTTTTGGCTTGGATCCTTTGTCATTTTTTAAAGAAGGAGCTGACTGAGAGGGTTTGGGACCCTTGTTTGACTTATTATTGCGAAAATTTTGTTTCTTGGGAGGCTTGGACTTTTCTTTCTGTTGGGACAATAAGGCTTTCCCAGATGTATCTGCATTGTTTATTATTTCAAGATGAATGAGTTTATCTTGTTCTCTAATCAAGGAATCACAAAAGGATTCAAGACTAGGCTCTTGATAGATAGCTGCATTCAAGGATGCTTTCATGGAGTAAAATGTAGATACAAAAACAGAATATGCAGGTCCAAGTTTGGAAAGAATATGATAAATGCATCGTTTGTCTTCCCTCTCAATCTTACATTCTGCACATAAGAGTTTAAGAGTTTTGTACTTAGATAAAGAATCTTGAATGCATGAAAAGTCACTTGGATTTAAATAAATCAACTCATTTTCGAGTTGGTGACCTCGAATTTCATTATGTTTACCAAACACAGATTCCAACTTGTCCCAAGCAGCATTAGGTTCATCAATTCCAGATATGTGGAATCGCAAATCAGTAGAGATTGACATCCCAATCAATCCACGAGCTTCATCACATCTATTTTCCCATTTTATTTTCTTATCATCATCAGTGGGTTCTTTTTCTTTCCCTGTGGTAATTCTGAAAAGTCCCCTACTTCGTAGAACATCCTCCATACGAGATTTCCATGAGAAATAGTTGGAACTGTTAAGTAGAATATCACAATGGGCGGCCATATTTGTAAATTAATGGCTATAAAAGCAGAAACCAATAGTCTAGATGTGAAGAGCTCGAAAAAATAGACGGTTTAAAAAAAATGGCACTGAAAACTGAATCTGTATGATGAAGTTATGCTTGAACAAAGAAATTGTTGAAGATGTCCCCAATAGTGACGTGGCAGCTAGAGAATGTCCAGCAAAAAAAGAACCCCCCTCTTCCCAAGATGAACCTTTTGACAATCACTTTACAAGAAAGTTGCTTTAAGTGAACCACTTTTGTAAAATAAGTGATTTCACTTTTACAATGATATTACTTTTAAATAGTGCAACAACAAAAAAACTTAAGTGACTCACTTGTATTTTTATTTTTTATTATTTAAGTGAGATGCACTTTTACAATAAAGTAACTTGAAATTAGAAATTGCATGCACTTTTTCTTTTAAAAGTAACTTCCTAAGACTTGAACTCAAGACCTATTAAGGAATAAAGCAACTTTGAACCAAGTGAGCTAGATTAAAAGGTATGTAAAATATGGGAACGAGGAAGGGGGCTTTTTTTTTTTTTACTCTTCTTGCCCGCTTTGCGTGCTTGCCCTTTTTCTTGCAAAACAAACCACAAATCGAAACAAAAAAAAAAATTCCACACATGTGGAGTTAGATCTTGTTAGCTTGCCCGGAAAGTCTACGTTTTCTCTCTGTTTCTGATTTGCCGAGATCGCGCAAGGTGCACGGCAAAGAGCATACACAGCCGAGAAAAACCCTTTCCCTTTCTGTTTCTGATTTGCCGAGATCGCTCAAGGTGCATGGAAAAGAGCATACACAGACGGGAAAGCAACAATCCGAACCCAAAAAAAATCTAACAGTAAAAAAAGATGAAATATGAGATTTTTTTTTTCAAAAAACGAAATAAAAAAATGTGTCACTGTAACATTATACCTTCAGATCTGATGAAATACGCGTTTCTGGAGCAACCGGGAACCGTTTTCGATCAAACAAAAACTATTTCCCAATGGAAACGACGCTCCAGACGTAATGGAACACCTCCCACAACCCATAAATGCATAGAAATACCAGAACTAGAAACCCTTACGAGTTTCGGCAACAGCAGTTCAAGATCTAGATCATAACTGGAAGCGGCACTTCATAAAAGCTCTGATACCATGTTTGGGTACACAGGGTACTACCAAAGAACCGAACACCAAGAGAAACCACTTCACACAAACAGATCACAGATCAATACACCGATGTTTTGACGTGGTTTAAAACCTCTTGAGAGAAACACTCCACGGCCCCAGCCAAATAGCTTCTATGGGACAATTTTTTATGCAAAGAAAGAAAGTTACAAATGAGCTTCTCATAATCGATCAACTAAACAATGACCCTCCATGCTCTTTAAATAGAGATCATGGACTAATTGGGTGTTAAGCCACGGATCAAGGTTAGGTTTGATCTAAGAGAAGTTGAGTCGTCGGATCACTCTATGTCAGAAACATATCGTGACCGCCGGATTAAGTATTTACAAATGCATACTAATGCATACTAAAGAAACACACTATCCCTAATGGATATATTACACAAGTTGGTCTTAACTAACTCCTAAGTGTCTAAATATCCTAACAATCTCCCAGTTAACATTTCTTGGTAAGAAAAAATCTATGCAATCATTTTTAGGGAAAATTATTTTGTAAGGATATTTGTTCCCAGTTTCGCTCAAATTGTTAAACCATTACTGGAAATTATAAAAAAGGATGCGACATTTCAATGGGATAACTTTCAAAAGGAATCCTTTTGTAGAATTAGGGAAGCAATTGTGCAAGCTACTGGATTAATGTCCCCCGACTTTGTAAAATATTTTCTTTTATATACATTTTCCACTGTCATTTTTATGTTGTAGTCCTTACACAGAGAAATAATAAAAGTGATGAGATACTGATATCCTTCATGAGATATAATTTTAGGGGAGCAGACCTTAGTTATCCATAAGTGGAAAAACAAGCTTACACAGTCTATAAGGAAGTTAAACACTTTAGACTATATCTCCTCAAGTCCCAAACCAAAGTTATAGCTTCATATTCAGCAGTTCAGAAAATTTTAATCCAGAAAGAGTTAGGGGAAAAGTGTGCACACTGGATGACTGCATTATAGGAATATGACCTGGAAATTAGACCAACCAAGATTGTTCGTGGTCAAGGATTATGTAATTTAGCAGCATAGTCGGCCAACGAAGCACAACGAAGAGGTGAAGAAAATATGGAAGACGATCAGATTTGTTTCATCTCTACACCTGCAGATTCCTGGTATAATGATATTAAAGTTTTTCTTGACTCACGGGTATGCTCCTCTCAACCTAGAACCTAGGAAATGGAGAGATATCAGACTGAAGGGTGCTCCTTATTTCTGGTTAATGATGTTTTATATAGAAAAATATTTGATGGAGTTCTATTATGATATGATGAGAAAAATGAAGATGAAAAGATATTAACAGAGCTTCATGCAGGACCTGCTGGTAGTCACTATGGATTAGAAACCACAACACACAAAATAACGAGGGTTGGATATTATTGGATGAACCTATTCAAATATGCACATGCCTTTTCTTGGAAATGTGGAGATTGTCAAAAGGCTGCTAGAAGAATTAAGAAACATGTAGTTCCGCTTCAACTAGTTTCCATTGAAGCTCTGTTTCAACAATGGGGAATGGATATAGTCAGTCTAATTACTCCTCTATCCTGTAAAATTCAAGCACAACAGATCTAGAAAACAAGAACAATAGTTACTAGAGATGCATGCAGAAAATTGTGTGTCAAAACACTGGTGCAAAAGGTTTACAGTAGTTCATGCATTATCATTAACTCAAAATATGATTACAATGTGTGACAATGGCAATAATAGCCAAGCAATTCGAATCCTAGAGAGGTCATTCAAATTGAATGCATGAGAGTGGCTTACTGGCCAATTAACACCACTCGGCACATTAGTTAACCACTTAAATACCATGTAATTGACTCTAATAGACTTTGAAACTGTCAAACTGAGTCTAACTAAGTCTAGAACTCAACTGATTTCCCAAAACTAGAGGAGGGTTCCTTTCTGACTTTAGTTAACTGATTTTTAGGTGAAATTACACCAAATTAGGTCAAACTGAGTAGGAGGGCGCCTTTCTGAATCCAGTTAGCTGAAATAATATGAAATGCTTTCAGTTGGACTGAGTAGGGTGCTTTAATCATGCAATTCACCCGAGTTGGCTCACCAAATGATGGAGGAGGCCCAATTAATTGATATTGATGGCCTAGTTGGCTCCCCGAATGAAGGAGGAGGACCAGTTAACTGAAATTGATGATATGTTGATGATGTAAGCACATATATGAGTCAAAATACTTAGGATAAGTGGTAAATTAGGTTGTTAAGCCAAAATAAATGATGTGTTGTTGGAAAATGACTCCAACACCCCCTCTTAAGGTAATCACATGTGGAGGAATAAAATAAAATAATAAAAGGGCTCTGACAACAAAGTCCATAGGTCACCGAGTGCAGAAATAATAAAAAAAATGCTCAAAAAATCTAAGTGAGGAAAGAGGGAAAAACCCATTGGGAAATAAACACCCCCCCCTCAAAGTGAAAACTGAAGGATCTAATATGTCCTCACCATAGTACAACTCACCCCCAATAGTGAACATAGGTAAGATAACTTCTTCTGAGTGAATCGCTTGGTGAAGATGTCTGCAATTTGCTCTTTTGTAGGGAAATATTGGAGTACAATGGTTCTCTCTTGCACAAGCTCTCGGATGTAGTGCATGTGGATCTCGATATGTTTGGTCCTCTTTCTATGAACTGGATCCTTATAGATATTGATAGCACTCTGATTGTCACAAAAAATTACAGTAGAAGTGGTGCTACCAATATCAAACTCAGCTAGAATACCCTGCAACCAAACTTCCTAAATGAAAGCATTGACTGCACCTCGATACTCTGATCTGTTGAAGATAAGGAAATGGCAAACTTTTTATTCAACAGCAAATAGGCCCTATTCCAATCATGAAAACATATATGGAATTAGACTTCTAATCAATGTTATCACCTGCCCAATCTGAATTAGTGAATCCAACCAAGTTAAGATCGGAATCCACAGCATAGTGAATGCTAAAATGTCTCGTACCTTGCACATAATGCAAGATCCTTTTGTATTCCTTCTAGTGAATCTCATGGGTTTGCTGCATGCACATTGATACAACACTCATGACATAATAAATATCAGGCCTAGAGAGTGTCAGATACAAAAAACTACCAAACAATTGTCGATAAAGTGTAGAATCCACCAACAGTGTAGAATCACCATCCTCAAAATTGATTCCAGAGAGGAATGGGAATGGTGCAGCTTTAAATTATGCCATCTTGAAATTATTTATTAGGTCCAAAGCATATTTTTATTTATAAATCATGATCCCATCAAAATTCAGAGTGATCTCAAGACCAAGAAACTACTTCAGCAGACCTAAATCACTCATATCAAATGCTTGGTGTAAAGCAGTTTTTATTGTGTCGATAGAACCAAGACTACTTCATGCAATAAATAAGTAATAAACATAAATTAAAATGGTTATAAAATTACCTTCATGCTTCTATAGATATACATTCGTATCTTATTTGCATCTCGCAATTTTTTGCGACAGAAGAAAGGAATCCATCTTTGCATACCAAGCTCTTGGGGCCTATTTTAAACCATACAAGGATTTCCTAAATCTGCAAACAAGTGTCAGATATGATATGTAAAATTCAGGAGGTTTCATGTATATCTCTTCCTGAAGATCCCCATGAATAAATTCACTCTTCACATCCATGTGGTGCACCTCCCAATGCTTGGATGCGTAAATTTTCAAAACTAGTCGGATTGAGTCCATTTTTGCAACCGGTGCAACATTTTATGTGTAGTCCACACCTTGCACTTCTGAGAAACCTTTTACCACCAACCTATATTTTTATTTGCATGTTGTACCATCAGCAAAAACCTTGGTTCAATAGACCCATTTTCATTGAACCAATTTCCTCCCAGGTGGAAGTGAAACTAGCTGCCATGTTGCATTTTTTTGAAGAGAATTGTACTCTTCATCCATGGCGGTTTTCCATGTCGGATATTAGTGGGCATGGTAGTATCATTTTGGATATGAACCAACCATAAAAAAAAACAATTTTCGTACATCAATGGATCAGCATATTAAATATCCATAACTTCTCTTTGAAAGTCTGCTCGGGTTCTTCTTGGATCGGCAGGATTTCCAATGTTGGAATTGACATATGTGAGAGTCTTTTCTTCCCACTTTGGAAACTGATGGGGCTCATCTAGATTTGAATCCGAAACTGATTCTTCATGTTCATTAATATCAGACATAATAACATAAATATCAGAACATAAACTTTCATTATCATCTCCCGAATCTTCGTCCGGAAGAGGAAGCAATTTGGCAGTTTCTTCCTCCATTAGTTGTAGATCATGAAGTGGTTCTTCAAATTGGACACTTCTCTCAATGAATATTCTTTTGGATATGATATCCATGAGTTTGTGTACTTTGTATTCTTAATCATATCCAATTAGGATGCACTCATTACTTTTGGGTTCCAAATATATTCTCTTCTCAATTAGAATTCTAGCTCATGCAGTGGACCCGAAAACCCTGAAAACCCTGAGATGTGACACATCAGGCTTGTGACTAGTGTAGGATTCGAAAGGTTTCTTACCTTTGATGGATGAGTGTGGAACTCTTTTATGAATGTATGCAGTAGCATTCATGGCCTCAGACCAAATATTTTAATCCAAACCTTTCGACTCATGCATACAAGTTGCCATCTCTTTCAATGCTCGGTTTTTCCTGTCCGCTACACCATTATGTTGATGTGTGTAGGGGACTGTGTGTTGGATTTGGATTCCATTTTCCACACAAATTTGCAGCAGCTCAGTTTTGATATATTATCCACCATTATCAGATCTAATATATTTTATCTTTCTCCCAGTGGCATTCTCAACAGAATCCTTGAAAGTCTTGAACCTTTCAAACACTTTCGATTTGTTCTTGAGAAAGTAGACCCATGTGAATTTGGAAAAGTCATCAATGAATGTGATAACATATCTTGAGACATTCATGGAGGGATTTGGTAATGGAACATTGATATCACTGTAAATCAGCCCCAAAATACAAGAATTCATGCTAGCTTTTCCTCGATCAAACTTGTGCTCAGGATGCTTGCCAATAATGCAAACTTTGCATATCCCTTTTGAGTATTTGATGTTTGGAAGGCCTTCAACCATGGAATTATTTTGTAGAAGCTGAAAATAATTGTAATTAAAGTGTCCAAACCTGTCATTCCATAGCTGGATAACCTTATTTCCATGAGTCAGAAGGGCACCTGGGTTTGAATACGACAGAAAGTGGGAAAACTCATATGTTTTTGCAGCATGATTTGCCTTTCCTGTTGCAATGAGTTTTCCAGTGCTAATCTTAGAAATTTCAACATCATTAGGGATGAATACAAACTCCTTCAGAAAACCAGTATGTGTCATCTAATACACAGAAAGCAGGTTCGAGTCTAGAGAAGGTACATAGAGAACATTTTGAAAATTTCCATGTTCTAAAAGGATTGTACCTTTTCCTTTCGATGAAATTTGTGAATCATCTCCCATGTAGATGGAGATGCATCTATTAGATTCCAATGATGAGAAAGAGTCTTTGCTTTCAACCATGTGATTCGAAGCTCATGAATCTATGAGAAGAGTCGTTGAATTCAAAACACTTTCCATGAGTGCATGAACTCTTTCTAGATGATCATTCCGATCTCCATTTTCCTTCTTCCTTGAGCCATCTATAAGAGTGATATTGTTCTTGTCCAAGAGAAGGGCCATTTGATCAATAGTATTCTTCATGCATGAACTTTCAGGATGAAATCCCCTACCACAGTAAGAACATTTTGTCTTCTCCTTGCCCTTTTGCTTGTCTTTTCTTGAGCCTGAGGGCTCATCTGACTGGCTGGTCTTATACTTATACTTAGGATGAAAACACTTCGTCGTCTCCTTCTGATTTTGCTTTCCTTTAGCATTCGTATCCTTGGTTCCTCCAACAAATAGGGATTTATCATTGGAGGATCTCATGGATCCCATCTGAACAAGCTGGTCATGCTCTTTGGTTAAGGACTCAATAAATGCATTCAAGGATGGAATCTTCCAATTCAGAATGGTGAGTTTTCCTAAGTGGAAGGTAGCAACAAACACTGAATAATATGCTCCCATTTTTTAAAGGATTGAGAGAATCAACTGATCCTCCTTCTCGACACAACATTGCTTCAACTGAAGCACCAAATGCTTGAACTTGGTGAAAAACTCATTGATGGTTTTGAAATTCTCAGGATTTAGGGAATTAGTTCATTCTCTAACTAATAAGCCCTCATCTCATCTTGCTTTCCAAAGAGTTTGGAAAGTTGTTCCCATACTTATTTTGGAGTCTTCAATCCGCTGAGATGGAAAAGAAGATCTTTCGTAATATTGAGACATAAGAAACCATAAGCTTCATCAAGCTTATTCAGGAACTTGGACTTCTCTATAGCTGCATTAGGCTTTGGTTCTATGCCCCTAGTAACTCTGTAGAGTCCCCTCGAGCACAATACTATATCTATATCATCCTTCCATTGATTATAGTTAAAAGGAGTAAGAATATGATTTGAAGAAGAGTCCATATGTTAGGTCTAGTGAATGCAATAGGAGGCTTGGAGAAACCTGTAGTAAAAACAAACAAAAAATTCTTAGGTCGAAAACATGCACTTTTCAAGTTGCATCACACCTGGCTTAGTATATCAAGCAAGGTTGATAAACAAGATGCATAATTATCCAGTATTTATGTGAAAAAAATTCTGTTTCTAGTGGAGTGTTGGAATAATTTTGATAAAAATTGCTCAATCTTCATCTATAAAACTCTGTAGAATATTTTCCTTCTCCTGCCATGGCTTTGATACCATGTAAAATTCAAGCACATCAGATCTAGAAAACAAGAACAACAGTTACAAGAGATGCATGAGGGAAATTGTGTGTCAAAAAACTGGTGCAAAAGGTTTGTAGCAGTTCAGGTATTATCATTAACTCAGAATATGATTACAATGTGTGACAATGGAAATAATAGCCAAGCAATTTGAATCCTAGAGAGGTCATTCGAATTGAATGCATGAGAGTGGATTACTGGTCAGTTAACACCACTCGAAACATTAGTTAACCACTTAACTACCATGTAATTAAATCTAACAGACTCTGAAACTATCAAACTAAGTCTAACTGAGTCTAGAACTCAACTGATTTCCCAAAATTAGGGGAGGGCACCTTTCTGACTTCAGTTAACTAATTTTTAGGTGAAATTACACCAAATTAGGTCAAACTAAGTAGGAGGGCGCCTTTTTGACTCCAGTTAGTTGAATATAATATTAAATGTTTTATTTGGATTGAGTATGGCACTCTAATCATGCAAATCACCCCATTTGGCTCCCCGGATGATGAAGGAGGCCCAATTAACTAATATTGATGGCCCAGTTGGCTCCCTGAATTAAGGAGAAGGCCTAATTGACTGAAACTGATGATATGCTGATAATGTAAGCACATATATGAGTCAAAATACTTAGGACAAGTGGTAAATTAGTCTTTTAATCTCAAATAAATGATGTGTTGTTGGAAAATGACTCCAACACATCCTCCTTACAACATAAATATATAATTAATTCTATAAAATATTTCACCAGATGGGTAGAAGCAATTCCACTCAAAGTGGTTAACACCAGCCAGGTGATTTCTTTCCTTGAGAACTACATCATAACCAGGTTTGGTGTACCAGAGTTTTTATTTTTTGATAATGCATCCTACTTTTCTTTGGTTGATCTTACTCAATATGAATTAGACAAAGGTATTAAAATAAAATACTCAGCCAACTATTATCCTTAGGGGAATGGATTGGCTGAGTCCACCAACAAAAACCTAATCAAAATTTGAAAATAAACTGTAGCAAGTAATCATAAGAACTGGCACACTCAACTGTTTAATTCTTTTTGGGAAGATATGGTAACCCCTAAATTTTTGCTTGGTAATTCACCTTATTTCCTTATGTATGGAAAAGAATCCATCGTACCTCCTAATCTACTCCTTCCTTCACTTCAGTTGTCTAAATATATTCAGGAAGATGATTGCACTCCCCTGGAACATAGGATCAACGAAATTCTCCAGTTGGAAGAGAAAAGAGAGAAATCTAGTAACAAATTTCATCAACATCAACAATTGTTTAAACGATGGTTTGACCATAAATACTCTTCCCAAAGAGATTTTCAAATAGGAGACCCTGTCCCAAAATGGGATGAACCCCAGGAGGAAAAAGATGAACACACAAAATTCCAATGTCTTTGGATAGGACCATTCATTATCTCTGAAAAATTGGGTCCTGGCACTTTTCGGCTCCAAACACTGGAAGGATCTCTTGAGACTTATCCTATGAATGCCCAAATTCTAAAGAAATATTTTTTTTCAGTGACTTTGTTCACTACGCCTATACATAGTATGTTTGTTTTAATTTGATTGGTGCCTTTTGGTTTGTTTTTATTTTCTAAATAAAGTGGCTTAGTTACTTCATTGGAGACACCCATTCCACAAAGGTCAATGGAATAGAAAAATATTTTAACAAATTATCTAAAACTCCAGTTTTCGGTTACTATTTTTCTCATGGGTGATTTATCCGAAGAACCTATGAAATATCCTTACTAAGTATCTTTCATTAGAATGATCAGGGAAGGGTAACATCATGTTTTAATCTAACAATCAACAAAACCTGGGTTACTGGGGTAGAATTCCCTTTGATAAGAATGTCCTCGACTGGTATGAGTAAAATTTTGCAGACAGTATATCCTTAAAAACTTTACGCCATTCCTTTCTCTTAAGGAGCATGTGGAGATGCTTCCCCATTCACTAAATATTTTATCATAAATTGAACCCAAATACCTTAGGAAGGGTAGCAAGGTGAGGGTCCTCATCATGAGCCAGCTCATCGTGATCATAGGTACTGATGGAATGACATCTCGATATCTAGTTACCACGCCAGGAGATGGATTTCACTTATCTTTTAATTGAAAGCCGGGAGGTCTTATTACAATCCAACTCATTCATTATTCGTCATTACTGGTGAATGGTGCTACCATTAATTGGTCACCAAGCCAGGCTAGCGTCTTGTAGTAATTCCTTAAATAAATATTAAATGTGAATACAAAAGTGGATATAGAGGACAATAGGTATTATTATAAGCTGACCTAACCATGCTCATGGAGCCTTGTTGAGTGACATTGTCGATATTTGGTCACCAAGCTAGGATGATGCCCTTTTTCCAGAAGGTATGGGGTCTCATTATGAGCTAGCCTGATCATGTTCTGCAAGTTTTTGTGAATGGAACTGCCACTAGCTGACTACCAAATCAAGGCAGTGTCCGCGAGTCTTAATTTGGAAACACAAACTTTATACTGATATCCAAACAAGATCGTGAAAGTTGGTGGTAAAAATCAACCCTATGGATTAAAAGGAATCCCAATTAGGGATATGGACGCCTACTGGTAGCAGACGCAATGCCTATGATATTGGGATTTTATCTTAAAATGTTGTTACCATCATTTTTCTCATCTTCAAGTCTTTCTCATTCTTATAAAAGGTAATTACTTATGGTATCCTCATTACTACACCATGTTAATTTAGTCATAAAACATGTATGTCCTCTTTCCCTCATCATCTTTAATTATCTAGCAATTAAATTGGAAATTTTTAATAAGAGGCCTTGGATTTATAATCTCTGAGAAAATTCGTTTTGTATTCAATATGTGATGCTAGCTAAAATCCGAAAATAATGTTTGCATTTTTGGCCAGATAGAGATAATTGTTTCTCCCTAGTGAGCTGTCATTTGTTGTAGCCACAACAAATCCCACCTAGTTCAAATAAGATGGGAGCCCCAATTTCAATCCTATTTGCAGTTAGCTAGTTGATTTTTCTTGTTTTCCAAAATTATTTAATCACTTGTTTAAGGCTTGTGTGGATCTTGCTAAGCCACACTTATGCTCATATTTTAAGAAAATTAATTCTTTTTTATATTTAATCAACTCATCAGTTTGATTTATTGAAGAGTCGATAAAAATAAGAAGTCGAAGCTAAATTCAACAAAATTGGTTTAGGTCTCCTGACTCCCAAATTATCCGCTTAAAATATTTTTGAGGAAGTCAGAAGTTGGGACGTGTTGATCTCTAATTACGTTTATTCCGATGAATCCCGACCCTGACTTCTTAAAGTGAATAAAGATGTGAAATTTGGAAGTCGGGATGGTTTAGTCCGATCTCAATTTTTCACTCTGACTCCCAACTCCCGACTTTTACATAAATTCAGTGTGGAAGTCGGTAGTCGGCGGGCTTTCATGCTGATATTATTTCTTGTCCCCAACTCCCGACTCCCGACTTCTCACCACCATGACCAGCAGAAGTCAGCAGTCGTCAATTTTTTGGTTTCTTACAAGTTATTCACCCCGACTCCCAACTCTCGACTATTTTGTAATCATCAATGTGGAAGTCGGCAGTCGGCATATTTATGATCAAATTCCAAACTTCATCCTGACTCCCTACTCCTGTCTTTTGCAGGACCCCACATCATCAATCTACTTATGCATCCAATTCCATATCCCACTGCACACACCAAAAAATTTGGAATTGTGTGTTGACCAATCAGGCTGATCAATGGTTTAAAACTTAACTATCATTCTTGGTTTTCCAATTACTGTAATTAATGTGTAATTAATGGTGATATGACTTAATCCATGCTTAACCAAAATTCAAAGTTTCCTGCCATTACAACATAGTAGCTTCTCACTGAAATATCTCAGTAGTTTGGCATTCAGTGTTTGATTCTTTCTACTTGCTTAATATTCTAACTTAATCAAAGGTATGGTTTGGTTATTGCAGTCCCGATATATTTTTGAGGAATTTTTGGATTAATTATGTTAGCTTTCAGCTTTTGCAGTCTTAGTTGTTTAAACATGGCAAAGAGAACTAGGTCCAAGGCCACGACTAAAAAGGACCCTAACTTTGGGTTCTATTCGGATACAAATCCCAGAGTTTTAGACACTCTCTTCCTTGACTTGTGAAGTATTTATAGAATTTTCGAAGGGGATGACTTATCCGAGTTCAAGGATGATGTCCCACTATACTAAAATATTAGTAATTCCCAATTGCATGCGATCACTGCATCACCTGTGGTAATTCCATTCACAGACCTAGTTAAATGGATGATTGATTACGCGGATATCCCGACCAGTAATTTATGTACTTCGACCAGGTCGTCTATGCATCCTTCAAACCTAACACTTTTTCCAATATTTATAACCTAGATACTCCCCAGTAGTTTCTCACACAAGACTTCATCAGAGCATTTGAGGAAAAGTATGAACCTAACGTGTTGTTTAAGTCCTGGATGGCTGACCCGTGCACATCTGTTCTTAGAGATCCCTCCAAACTACTGGCCGCTATACTCTGTTGATTCTATGGATACGAGACTTGTTAGTATTTCAAACTGAAATGGGCTCCCCTAGCTCATTACATCACTATGACGAGTAAGATTTGCAATTGGGCCCAATATTTTTAGCTACATTTTAGGAATCCATTGTGGCAGTACAAAAAACTCCAGTAGTCATGAAAACCAGGATTTTTATGTCAACGTACATGATGGATATTATGTGTGCATCATTTTCCTACTCTACAATGAATTGGCATTGGACCAGGGAGAAACCCACATTCATATCTATTGTTCCATTTTATGGGAAGATAATTATGCCCCCCACATCTATGACATTTGTGACAAGTTTATTAGTGCAACTTATTATGCCATTTTCAAAAGGAATTCTCCTAGAATTTCTTAGGATGTCATTTCCCTAATTTCCACTATGGGGGATTTCTATGTAGGATAACATTTCACTTATATGAGGATTTGGGGAAGCAAGTCAATCCACCTCCTTCCCAGGATTGTCCCATATAGAATGGTGCTCTTAGAGGTAGCCTATCAAGCTATGTATGAGGGAGTTCATGGCTAGTGTCATTCCTTAAAGTGGAGAGCTTGGCCCCAATTTCCACTCTATATTGGACACCTGGTCATTTCAAATGTAACCCATGGAATCACCTTAGCCAAGGAAATGGATCAGCTCAAGTTAAGGTTTGCAGTAAAAAGAATGCATGACTCAAAGGGTCTTATAGAAGAACATTTCATTCAATCCCACCTAAATAATTCTTATGTACATGAAGTCAAACTTGATGAATTCATATATCAAAATTATCATTCTTTTGAGGAAGTTCTCAGAAAATTTCCCGATGCAGGGAAAATGTGTCTAGTACATGAAGCACAACAACAACAAAAATTCAAAGTAGTGGAAGAAAGGAACATGTTCTTCCAACAACAACATGATGCTTCTAGAGAAGCCTTAGAAGCTGCTAACAAAGCCATAGTCCTGAGACCAGTTGTACCTCACCCAAACACACAACAAGAGTTGGACAAAAAATAGGGTAAGCAACCTATGTTATGGGGTCTTTCTACCACTCCTATCCAAAACTTCAAACTACTCATACAAAATACCCAATCTCTCCAAAGTAAGTTGTCCATTCACACTCAATCTGTTTATGATGCTTCCTGTTTCTAAAATAATTTATGATCTTTATGTTAAGACTGAGAAGTCGGCTAAATTGTTAGTCAATCCCCATCCGCACACTTCAAATAGTGAAATCATCGACTTAGAAAAGGATAAACCTATAGAGGTATTTAATCTAACACCAGTGATTCAATAACCCTCATAGCCATCTATTTTTAACTCCACTCAAGTTGTCAATGGTAATAGACCTCACCAATCCTATGATAGTACTATGTGAGACACACCTACTATAGTTGAACCTATGCAACAAGATGTATCTAGTTCACCTCATATTCCAACTACTACAACTAACCATTCTGAAATAGCCACACAAATTTATGATCCACCCACTATCACTACATTGAATACTCCAGTTGATCAGACCACTACTCAAAACACTCATCTCGGTCTTCCATCAATCCCAAATATGACTTCTTCACAACGTCAAACTAACACCCAAGATGCTACACCTCTTCCTTCCACATTGTCTTTCATGTATTCTTCCTCTCAACTTAATCCATTGATCACTCAAAGCCCATCATAGTCTATGGCTTCCACTGTGAGTCATACTGTTCCTATTTTTCCATCTACTAGGTTATTAAAGTCTACAACAAAGGAAACAACATATTTTGGTGAAGAAGCTGTGGTAGTTTTAGGAGATTATTGCTTCAATAAAAGAAGGAAGACTATATTGAAAACAACACCAAAAAGTGCTTCCTCAGACCAAGTTCAAGTTGGTCCAGCACCAAATCAGGTTATTTGGAAACAAGCCACAGATGATCCTCAAAGGGAGGAAATTTATGTTGTTGCTTCCATGGGAGCTTTTGCTGGAGACAATTTTGATTCTTTCTCTACTCTGAATGCTACATTGGAAGATGAAAAAGCTAAAAACTTGGCACTTCAAGAAGAGAAATACTCCCTTCAACTAACTCTAGAAAAACATATTGAACATTTAAAAGTTGAGCATAACATTATCCTAAAGGATTTCCAGAGTCAAATAGAGCAACTCACACAACACAAGTAGATTGTTGAAGAAAAGGTGTTGGAGCAAGCTAATTCTTTAGTTGACCTTAAAGTTCAACTAGAGAAAACTATAAAACATATTTCTTTCTCTGATTTTTTCAAATTGACTATTCCAGAATTCAAAGATGAAGTTATGTCTTGCAACAATAAGCTCAAGTAGACACAGACACTGTATTTTTTGGGTCTCAATGAAATTCAGGATGATTTTAATGCCTTTGACGACTTGGCAGATCGTTTGTATGACCATGTTGATAGAAGAAAGAAATCACATTCATCTTATGAACAATTGTGTGAGTGGCAGGCACATTTGAAAAATATCCCGCGGACTATTCCTTGACTTGATCAGGTGAAACTAATGAGAACTAGAATTTCCATTAGGTCTTGGGGACTTGTTTGTGAAGAAGTTGCTCAAATGATTGAAAAGGGGAAAAAATATGTGCTATACAATGGATGTTGACAGATAATCATCTGGAGAGCATGGAGGTTCTTGTTTTTGCTGAGTTGGTAGATTCGATGCCAGTTAAATTGAGGGTTGTTGAGGTGGATGAACAGAGGGATAAAACTATCCAATCCATATGTGATGTTGCTCAACTAGACATCTCCCTTTTTTAGATCCTTCATTATAGTTCCAAATCAATTGAAGGTTACCCTGCAGAGTTTTCTAGATTCATGGTCTAAGATCCACAACAAGGATATTAAATCCTACTTGTGTAGGGCCAAACTAAAAATTGAGCATGTGAATTGTCATGATATTTCCCATGTGCTGGATGTATACGATGCATTAAAGGATCATATAACTAATCCATATCAGGGGAATTATACTTGTATCCCTTAAATATAGGACAGTTGGGATCCTTTTGTGGATCCATGGCCTGATTTGTAATGGTATTTATTTATTTTTTGAGAAAGGAGGAAGCTGGGGTAAACTCTAATGTATTTTTTTATGTCATCCATGTTAGACAATCTATCTCTAAAAGACTTGATTGTAATTTTTTGCAAACCTGTTAATGGAAGATGGATATAGCCTGCATTTGGTTTCCTCATGGATCAAGATAAAGTTTCATTTTTCTGATGATGTTCCTTTGCTTTTAATTGAGTTATTACAATCTTGAATGTCAAGATTCATAAGATTTCAATCAGAATGTGCACATTGTTGATTTTTTATGACTGCAGGGTAGTAAGAATGTTTTCTCATTATTCATGATAATCAGAGGTGCTCTTTTTGGATTGATAACACTTTGATATGTTAATGCATAATTCACTAACTCCTTTATTTTGTTCATTAATTTAGATGCTCTGTCTTTTTATGTTAAAATTGATATGATCATTGGATGTTTCAGTTGATCTTCATCAATAATTTTATAGGAGAATTTATCTTTCTATTGTATTCATTTTTTTCTTCTTCAGGAATATGTTTCTGTCTGAAACTACAAATTGATTTTCTTTATCTATCTGTTAGTTTACATAGTATTAACTCTTTATTTTACCTTAAGTCTCCCTCAAAGAGAAGAATAAAACTTAAACCAAACCAATGGAGGCTTTAATCCATCGAAAGTGGTCATTTTCAATGACTAGGAAATAGGGGAACCCTTGCACAGAGTTCCTTGAAGTTCCTAGATTGGATCACTGTCCTTAATGTTGACCCCCAACCTATTCCAGCGACCAAAAGGGGCATCAACAAGACGTAGTCCAAAACTATTGATGAATGCTTTATTATCTTCTCAGAAGATTTTACACTGATATAGACTTGATATGAAAACAATAAGATAGACAAATTAGAGAGGAACACTTCATTGATACACTTCAAAATCTTAATCTCAAAAAAATATCTTGCATACAAAAATAAGAACATCGACTCAATAGCTACAGAGACCCACTCAAAAATTTCAACCCTTGATTATGAGCTTGAATGGTCTTTATATAACAAGATAACAATAACTATTTTCTGTTGTCTTCAATTGATTTTCAACAATATTTAATTATGTCACTTTAAATTAGCTAAAAAATATTGTTATCACTGAATAAACATTTGTCCTTTTACTTCTTCTTACTTGACCCATTTTAGCACCTTTGGGATGAGGTGGTTGGCCTCACATTTGTCTCCTCTCTTTCCCACCTAGAATCTCTATTGGATCTCCAACTGTCTATATAGTTGTCTGCCCAATTGGTCCATCAGCTACTTGTCCTAAAAGCTACTGCATCATTTGGATGGGAGCTTGTTATTTTGGTGGCATGAAGGCTTGCAGACTTGGTTATGTGGATGCTTACCTAGCCTTTCCACTTGGATGCCTTGTTGGTTAACCTAAATTTTTCCATCAAGTATTCCTTGTTGATTGTCTAGGTGTCTTCCATTAGGGTGGTAGTATGAGCTTGTGATATTCAGCTACCAAGTGCCAGTCTTTTCCTAGAGGGTAATGGTTCATTGTTAGATCATCTAATGCTATATCAACATAAGTAGTTTTCTCATATGATAAAGGAGTTAACCTTCTTAGTATATTCTTCAAATTGATCCATATATCAAACTTAGCTTTCAATTTATCAATCACCACATCTCCACCTAATACTCCTTCGAATTCATCAAAGTCTAATTTCTCATTTTTCTTTTTTGCCAATATGGTCTTGCATTCTTCTCTTTTGTACATTTATCCATTTCCATCTCACAAATATGGCAGGCCCATCTTTATGACATCATTGAAACTCCCTTTGAAAGAGGAAACCTCTAAATTTACGGCTTTTATTCTGTTTTGGGTCATGTTCAATGAGGTCTATTTGGTGATCATATGATTTGAAAAATTTATCAGGTGAGTTTTGTTTGAAATATGAAACTCCTCTAATTTCCTCTTAGTCCTGTTATTCAAATAATTCACTACTTATGTTCATTCCTTGGGTTTATCCCCAAGTTCTTTCTCTACTTGTTTTCTTTCCTCTCGATTTGTTTTGACCATCTCTATTTCATCCTATATCACATCACAATGATCCCATATACTGAGGAATTCTTGTGCTAATTTTATCCCACAACACTCTTTTGATTCCTGTCAAGAGTTCTTCTCCTTGCAAATCCATTTGTAACTTGGAGACTTGGGATTTTTAATTCCTCCCTTTCACTCTCCAATTATTCAATCAAATCATCCTTCTCATTTAGTTCATCCTCCAACTCCTTAATGGTATTCTTGGTCAGTGGGGACATCTACTAAACTGGTTTCCTTACTTGGGTCTACTCTTTTGGCTCTTGCAAATTCAATTCCCTTGGTATCTCATCACTCCCCTCTTTCTCTGCCATTTCTTTCTTTGCCCCTTCTCATTCTTTTATTTTTTCCTTTTTGCTTTGGGGTCCCTGATCAACCCCATAAATCTCCATATCTTTTTGGAGCTCTTCATGTCTTCCATTTTCCCCTATCTATGAACTTGTGGCATCCTGACCGTTTGCACTACTCTAAATTTCCATTACCTGCTCCCAACTCTCCAAATTTTCAATTCTATCCCACTCAGGCTTGGGCACATAATCGTATGGAGAATTTTTGTTTGATATCCTCAGATAGGAAATAATGTGATGAGGATCACATGATCCCTTCTCAGATTTTTCAAACTGAGTTGTTTTAGGAATTCTTCCATATATTGTAGGGCATTTAATCCTTTTACTAGAAAAGGTCCCAGTTCCTTGGGTAGTATAAAAGTTCTTTGATGTTTCAAATGTATAAAGTGCATTTGGTTAGAGATGATACTTTGCTTAGCATACTCCATGGAAAACACCCTTTGTGTGTGAAAAGATGGTAACTTGTATGGATATTCCTCAAAACAATACACTGTTAGTACAATAAAGTATTCATATAGGAACCAATATCCTATCCTCATATCAGAGCTCATTTGTGGGATTTTTTTATTCTCTGGAAACATTTTAGGTGGTGAGAAATCACACATCAAAGTGTAAGTGATACTTAGAAATTTGTTAGGAAAATATATGTATTTAAGGTTTCCATGCTTCATGAGGATAAGGTCTTTCCATTCATACAATGGTAATTCATTTCTAGCCTCAGCAATAAATTTCAAATTTAGGCCTTTATAATGCTCATAATTCTGGTAGAGTAACTATATGTAAAACATGTAGGAAGGGTATCTAAATTTCTCCATGGTAGGTAGTTCTTCCAAATGAGTATGGATTTCTTGGTCCAGGTAACTAGAGAGGTCAATTTTTTGGGGCATGCACACAACAATAGGTGTTAGACAATTTATGAATCCTAGAATGGCGTTTTCCACTACATCATCATTGTCATACCCTAGTATGGTGCAGATTAGGGATAGATTTTCCTTGAATTCTCAGAAAAAAACATTGTATCATAAGGAGGAAAGGAGTTGGGGATTGAAATCACTTTTTCTAGGTGCTGATATAAAAAATGATATCTCTCAAAGTGCTTCAATTCCTAATAGAGTGTGTCTAAGTGTTGTTCAAGGAGAGTTTGCAGGGATATGAAATCGGGAAAACATAACATTTTATGGATATCATTTGTGCTTATAAGTCAAAATGTCTTGGAATAATCGGTGGAAATGATGGTCCAATTACTACGGGAGCATCGAAGGGAACACCAAGTGATGAATTCTAGGAAGTACATGTTGCATGGATAGATGACTCGGGCCAAATCGGTATCCCAAAGATGGCAGGGATTTTTCTAGCAACGGCTAAGTATTTAGATTCTTGAATGCCTCAATTAAAGTTAGATGACATGACCACCATATCGAAAATGTCTGCATCATGGTTTTATATATGTTCATCCCTCAAAAATATGGGCTTTAACAGCTTAAGTTTGGAGGAGGATGCCATTTCAGGTGAAATTTGGATGAGATTTTAGGGTTATAAGAAAAGTGGTAAAAATGTTTTACAGCTTATATGAATGTAAAAATGGACAAGGTTTTAGCAAAATAATTACATGGAGGGTAAAATATCACTAGTGTGGTGATGTTGTTGGTATAATCATTGACTGGGATGGTATAGGGGACTGTTGTAGTCCCAAGGTTCATGAGGTTACCATAGATATATTACATGTTATAAGCAAGCATACGCAATGATATAGATACAAGAGACGAGACAGATAGACAGAACACAAGCCTTTATATTAACCAGCAAGAGTAGAATATAGTCATAGAACCAATCTAGCTTCTACATCGGCTCAAGAACCTATATATATATGTCTTTCAATATGGTTACATAACCGTCTGTCGGTCTAACCGACCGACCCGACCTATACTAGTCGACACAACTTATCGACATATGCTGTAGAGTGGTCGGGCGGAGGCCTAGTAGATAGGTCGACCTAGGCCCCTCCAACATCTCCCCCACCTCAAAATATTTCTTCGTCCCAAAGAAATGGGGAGATCAAAAATACAAAGTAAGATGGTTATGATGATGGTAAACTAGAGCTAGTAGCATCGGGCAGCTGTAAGCAGACTTCGAGAATGATTTTGGCCGAAACAGAAAGATGGTGCTGGAATTCTTCCCAGGTGCGTAGAAAATTCTGAATGTCGACAGTGAGTGTCATGAGCTTCGACAAGTTTTCCATCTTGTCGTGAGTGGATAGAGCGTATAAGTGGATCATGTCGGGGAAAAATGTAGTGAATGTTTCCTGGGAAACAACAAGTAAATGTCAAAGTTCGGTCTGGATTTCTTCAAGTTTAGTGAGGCCGCAGTGTGCCTGAGATATCCACTATGTTTCCTGTTTTTCTAATTTATCCAGCTTTTTATTTTCCATGATGATATGATTATCCAGTCTTTCAATAAGTGCCTTGTCTGCAGTCAAGCGCTGTCAGTGAAGTGTGCCTAATAACGTCCTCGTATTTTGCAGTTATTTGTAGACTTTGCCATAATGTACATACTAGTTGTCTAGAACTTCGATGAGTTTTGCTGCTTGAGTATCATACTGTTTGAGTAAATTGGCAGCTTCTGTGAAGGTTGCAAACTGATTTGTCATGAGAGAAGCGACTTCGATAGCCTGGTCCTATTGTCTTTTGAGCAGCTCGGATTGTAATATCAACACAACAGATTCAAATAGCTGGTATGCTCTGTCAAGACGTGATGCCATGTCGGAACTGGCTGGAAGTGAGATAACTTGTTGAGCTAAGTTTTCACACTTAGCAAGAAATGTAGTCTGTTCGTCCTGTAGCTGCAGTAAATGATCTTCTTATTCCTGTCAGCGACATCTATGTACTCTGAAAACTACATCTTCAAGTAAATCAAGCTCTTCTTGGGAGGCCAACTGTGGTTGATAGCTTGTAGCAGCTCCAAATTGATCTAAGTATACAAAGAGAGTATTTTCTGATTGGCCTTGCTGTGTTTGCTGCATTTGCAATTGCTGCTGCAATTCTCTTTCTTTGTGTTTCTTCCGGCTACTCTTCTCTTTGTTTATGGTTTGTTGTTCTGGCCCCTTATCTTTTTCGGTTATTGCTGGATGATTGTTGATAAATGCTTGCGTGCTAAAAACAACTTGTTCTGGTTGGATTTGTGTACTTGGTACTGCTTTGGTGGTGACTGGAGTTTCGTGTTCGACAATTTTGGCACTTGGTGGAATATCTGCTAGTATGCTGGATGTATCCATATTACTTGTACCAATATCTGGAAAATTTGTGTGCTCTAATGGTTCTATCGTGTTGGCTGCAAAATCTTGAGTTGCGGTTGGTTCCTTGGCTTGAGTGGAAGCAACTTCGACTGCTTTTGTCGTGATTGCTTCTTTGTTGTGTTGCTGTGTAACCGGACTAGACTTGGATCCGTCGACAGGGAGACTCGACTGACTTATTGGGAGTGATGGTAGGTCTATTGATGTTGTAAGTAAACTCATAGAAGTGGTACTTTCGAGCGGACCCAGACTAACTAAACTAGACTTAATTGTAGACCTGACATGGGGAGTGACAACTTGGGGGTGTTTTTCACTTTAAACGACTTTCGGTAATGTAGTGACTGGGAGAGGGGTGTAGACAGTTGTCTATTGTGAATAAACTAGACCTAAAGGGTCAGGATTTATGATATGATGGATCTTTTTGTGACCGACAATTTCTGGGACTGTCGATGGTAAAGGTAAACTTGCGGTTTGAATGGTGTCGGGGGGAGCTAGGTTAATTGGGATAGTGGTAAGAGATGCAAAGACTAGTTGTTGAATGACCATCTCGCACCAGTTGGGACATAGTGTTGGGAGGTTTGCAATAAACATACTCAGAGTGGCGTCTGTTGGATTAACAAGCGCAGATAAAGCTAGAAGGATGCTTTCTTCCTCTACTATGGTTGGGGAAGAGGGGGGAGTCTGAATAGTTAAGTCGACATGGGGTTCGACCGGAATTTTGGGTTTTTTAACAAGAATTCTAGAATATGGATACTTATCTGTTTCTAGAAATTTTCTGAACTGGTCTTCGACAGGTAATTTGTTCTTGGCTGCATCTTCAAGAATATGAGTGGCAGTGTCGTATAACTCGATCTCGTCTTCTTCCATGGGTTCTTGAAATGTTACTTTTATTTTCCCTTTTCACTGGGTCAATATTACTCTGTTCTGTCAGGCTGTAATGAGTTCAGCTGCTACCTTCTGTATGTTGTCATCTGTCAACAGATGTTCTGGGTTGTCGGACTCTATGTTGTTGTCCGACTGCTCAGTGGCTTCTGTTGATTCTTTATGCATAGTTATTGTGATTGCTAGTACCTTAGGACTAGGTGTTGATTCGGGTTGATACGTGAATGTGTTCATGTGTAATCGGCTTTCATATGCTTCTTCTTGTTCCGCATAGGACAAGGGTTCGACATATGTAAAGTCAACTTTTCGGGCCAGGGCTGGAATTGCCAGTACTTCATTGGACTGTTGACTTAGCTCTGTGAAAATTTCATTTACCGAAGGATAATAATTGAGGCGTTTAGCCTGCCCTGCTGCACCTTCCATGTACCAAACCGTTGTATCATCAAAAGAAAGTTGGATGTGTGCTGTCGGGGGTATACTTCGTCGAACATTTTGTGTTACTCTCCATATTGTCGCAATTGTTTTTAGGTCTAAAAACCATGCTTCCAGCCAAAGCTTAACTGTCAATAGACCATGCCGACTTACTCCTAGAGAAAAGCAACGGAAATTCTCCATAAGGACAGTTCGTTCTTGCAAAAAATCCTTATTTCCTTTTGGGCGCAAGTGGGACATAGCAATCCAGATAAGCAAAGATGGATAACGGATGCTGGTTCCTTCCTCTTGGCACTTGTGGCATGTGTACTTGATTATGTCAGCTAGGAAATTGGCCCACTTGTATACTTTGCCACGCATAGCCATATTCTTGACAGCTTCCAACATGTCTTCAAGTCTGATCGCCTTCCTATTCGGGAAAGTGCATGCGACACAATCTTGGCAGCAGTTTTGTAGTTGTCGTATACAATTTGACTCATGGATATGCCTCGTGAGTTCTTTCTAGCAGGCATATCAACAAACTCATCGATCAAGTCCGCTCCTGAACTTTTCGGTACTATATCTCCCTTATGTGATAATCCTGTTATCTTGTGGATCAGTTCTCCATTGATGTCGACTGGAACATCGAAATACAATTTTCCATTGTGATATCTGCTGACAATGAATTGGGCGATAATTTCTTTGAGTCCTCCAAAGCTGTCTAGTAGCGGAGCCTTCATATATTGCAAAATTGTGGCTATCTATAGCCGCTGAGCTTCCTCCCTCCAACGGCCATTTGATTCCTTCCCCCATTCTTCAATGTCCTTCCATGCTCTCTTCCAAGTGGGTTCTAATTCTTTTGCATTCTAAATCATCTGGAGTCTTGTTTCCAATGGTGTTTGTGCTCTTTCCATCTCTCTAACTGTCGTCGTAGTAGCCCTTGTAGCTGTTAAAGTTTTTTTGGGAGCCATGGCAGATTCAAGGCTCAAGAATGCGAAAGTCGCTTCGGTGGGGTCAGGGAGCTCTGTATCCTGGAGTTCAAGTTCTTGGAAAAAGAGTGCCCAAGAATCCTCGAGCTCCAAATTTATGGTGGAATTGCTCATCACGGGGTGAACGAGATGCAGAGGCCTGTATTGATGGTTGATTTGATGGGGTTATTAAATTGGACTGACAGGATATCGGTGCTTCGTCAAGTGCATTACTTCTGGCATAGCGGGTATCTTTAGCCTTTATTTCTTTGTCATCGTGATGCCGCGATACCTCGTTTGATGTGTTATGTCGACGAACTTCTCTAAATGAGTTTGATCAGTCCGAGCTCCATTGCTTCTGTTGTACCTGACTTTCCTCTGCGACTCGTCGGTGTTCTTGTCGATGTCTATAATATCGACAGTTATGCGCTGGACTTTTTTCTTTGCTCTTCCCATCCTTCTTCTGCCACTCTCTCATAATTCTGCTTTTGTCTTGCTTTGTTGTTTTTCTTGATTGCTTATAGTAATCTCATTCGGTTATTTCTTAACCAATTTTTTTTTTTGAATATTCACGATTTGTACCGCTTAAGTTGGGTGCCATTTACTGCTTTCTTGAAAACACTTCCTTGTAGCATTTTCAGTCGGATTGATCTGTTAGGATTTAATGCTTCAAAAATATAGGGTCCCATCCATTCTGTATGCATATTTTTCGGCTTCCCTTTTACTCGGCTATTATAGAGGAGTGCCAAATCTCCAACTGACTGATTCTTCTATTTGATATTTCTATCATGCCATGCTTTCTGTTGTTGTTTTTGGACTCACTGATGTTCTATCGCCATCTGTCGACTTTAATCCAGCTTCGATAGTTGTAATAGTTACTCTTATTGGGTATCTTCGACATCAATATGTAAAGTTGCTGCAATGGTTGGTGCTTGTCGTCGAAAATGCAGTGGGATGACTGCTTCTTGTCCATAGACAAGTGAGAACGGTGTATGACCTGTCATTCTTTTATATGTTGTTCTATATTCCCAGAGAACAACAAGTACTTTGTCATCCCAATCATCTTTCTCTGTGTTGCATATTTTCGTCAGTCCTTTTGTAAGTGTTTTGTTGAATGATTCTATAGCGCCATTCGACTGCGGATGGTATGTTGTGCTTATTCTATGATCAACTACAAATTCCTTAGTCATTGATTCGATGGTTTTACATACAAAATGCGTACCTTGGTCACTTATCAATGTTATGGGGCATCCTAAACGTGTTATAATGTTTTCATAAATAAAATTAGCGGCAATTTCTCTTGAACATGTTTCAACCGGCTCTGCTTCTGCCCACTTGGTAACATATTCAACAGCAGTGATAATATATTGAGCACCTGTCCTCCTCCCCACTACTGGGAATGGTCCAATAAAATCGATAGCCCAAATTTCGAATGTTCGTCTAGGGTTAATTGGAACCAATGGCATTTGTGTTGTTGGAAGTGGTCGGACCATGCGCTGACATCTATCACACTTAGATACAAATTCTAGACAGTCTTTATGAACTGTCAGCCACCAAAGTCTGGCTTGTAGAATTTTTCCGGCTGTTATGTCTGCCTGATAATGTCCTCCCGCCGGTCCAGTATGGGCTTCTTCAATTTTATCCTGTCGTTCATGGTCAAGTGCACATCGATGTAATATATCATCCAAGCCACGTTTATATAGGAATCCATTGATCAGAGTGTAGGGAGCTGATTTTATTGCCAAGATCTTCCTCTTTTTCTTAGTCTTTCCTTCAGGAGCTTGACCATCCTCGAGAAATTCTGCAATTTCCACAAGTTCTGAAGGGACTGCTTCAATACGAAACAAGTGTGCGTCCAGTAAGTCATCTTTGATTCATGTAGGCTCCTCTCCTGTGTCAACTCTCGAAAGGTGTTCCGGTCTGACATTAGATTTTCCCAGTCGAATGATTACTTCAAATCCAAATTCTTGAAACAGTAATAGCTAGCGACATAACCTCCCATGATTCAATGGTTTATTGACTAAATATTTTAAAGCTTGATGATCTGTATAAAATATAAAGGGGTTAGCCAATAAATAATGATGGTATTTCTGCAGTGCAAATACCATACCTAATGCTTCCCTTTCACTCGTGGAATAATTTCTTTCAGCTTTATTCAATTTCTGACTGCTGAATGCATTAGGGTAATCCATGTCATCTTCTCCAGGTTGTGTTAGAATGGCGCCGACTGTTATTCCAAATGCGTCAATATGCACATGAAATTTCTTCGACCAATATGGGATTCGGAGGATGGGTGCTTCGACCATTTTTCTTTTCAATGTGTTAAACGAGATGTCGCATTCCTCCATCCACCTATAATCTTGATCATATTTTAGAAATTCTTCGAGAGGGTAAGTCATATCGGAATAATGTCTAATAATTTTTCTGTAATATCCGGTATGACCTAACAGGATCCGTACTTGTTTCAGATTAATTGGAGGCTTCAGGTTGAGTATAATTTTGATCTTCGCGTAATCGACCTTGATTCCTTCTTTGCAAACTACATGGCCTAGTAATATGCCGATGGGTGTCGCGAAAATGCACTTTTTAATGTTTAGCGACAATTGTATCTGTCGACACCTTTACAACATCAGTCGAAGCCATTTGCAATGATCCTTTAGCATTGTATAGATTGTCCAATCATCAAAGTATACAACCATGGTTTTGTAGATATATTCTTGAAATGTGTTGACGACAATTCTTGAGAAGACCGCAGGTGCATTCTTCAAACCGAAGGGCATAACTTTGTATGCGAATGACCCGAATTCGCACATGAATGTTGTCTTTTTCTGATCTTCCTTTGCAATAGGTACTTGGTCGTACCCCAAGAATCCGTCCATGAAAGAGTATCACTCATTCCCTGCAACTTCGTTAATAATTTCATCTGCGAAAGGAGTTGGAAAGGGATCTGTGAGTGTTACCTTGTTCAGCTCACAAAAGTCGACATAGATTCATAGTCGTGTCGGATCTTGTTTCTTTGGTTGAATGACCATCGAGCTTTCCCACTCCGACTGTTCGATAGGACATATGATTCCTGCCGCAAGCATGCTATCGATCTCCTTTTTAACAATATACTTGTATTTGTGAGAAATCTTGTAGGGTCTTTTCTTTACAGGTCTGGCATTTGGTTTAATATCAATTTTCATTTCGCCCATCTCCTGCACCAGTCCTTTCAAGTCTCTATAATCTCGAGCAAAAACGTCTTGAAATTCTTTGAGGATACTGGAGATTTTTGTTGTTTGTTCCTCACTCCAGTAATCGCCAATCTTTGCCATTTTCGGTCTGTCGTCATTTGAAATATCTACTTACTTTGTTTTAATCTTCGCGTCCATCCATTCTGGTGCATGACTGTCACTTATCTGTCTTCCACCTTCTTTGATTTGTGTGAATGCTGATGGAAATTATTTTTCTGAAAACCTTTCGGGTTCATCTTTTTCGACAATCTTTGTGCTAAAGATTGTTTTTACAGGCTTCGACACGTCGGGGTGATCCTTTCTCCATTGAAAACTTTTTCCGACTGATATCTCCATTTATAGGTTTAGTCTTGTCGAATGCTGGCTTTCTGTCGACTTTATGTTGTAGCAGGTAGTAGGTGGGTACATAATCTTCTGCTTTTCTGCAAGTGTTAAAGTTTCTGTCAGCTACAGAAATTCTTTGATGCTTTTACTTGCTTCGACCAGCCTCTTATCCTGCAGAGAAAACTGGAAATCCTTAATAATTTTTTTTTAAGCCTTTCCAAAAGAAGGTTTCTCCTCTCGCTTCTTCCATCTTGTACCATTTTATAGGTAGATCATCAAGTGTCCTGGGGAAGAGGTGAGGCCATGCTCTTTCATCTTTATAGCCCAATTTTCTCCATTCTCTTTCGCAACAGTCGATGTGGATTTCAGTATTTTTTCCTTGTGTAAACAGAGGGATATCGGCCTGAGTCATCAATTTTCTTCCTCCAAACCTTTCTATCAAAAATGTTGATGCAGTATTCCAGTTTTGGAATTTTGACTGATGGGTATCCCAACATCTCGCAGGCTGACCAGTAAATGTCTCTACCAAACTTTGTAGTCGGCCTTGCTCTCCGACATGTTTTGATACTTGTTCGACATGTACAGCAGGTGAATCACGTTCTTTATACCTTAATGTCGAATTACCTAGTTGCACATTTTTGTTTGGGACAAGTGTTGGATATGCTCGCATTTTCCATTCGAATATCTTCAGTGTGTATGACACTAAGAGACACTTCTTTATTTGCTTCTTTGAGATGGCTTCCATAGTCCAACATTCTTTTTCATGTAAATCATAGTTCTCTATTTTCGAGTCATAGAGTTCAGCATCGGAATTGTATCCGAGTGAGACAGTATCTCCAAGGTGAAGTTCTCCTTGGGTATTTGGCTCAATGCGATCTCCATTATTGTCTATGCGGTAAAGCTGTCGAATATCATTATCGATTTCTGTAGGTTCTGACCATGGTTCTCCCTAAGATGGGAATATTGGTACGATAACCTTCTGCCCGTTGCCTTTCAACTTGATATGACTCTTGTCTAAGGAAATTGAGGCCTTCATCTTTCGTCCCCAAGGTCAACCGACCAAGGCGGGGAAAGAACTCTCATCATCTTTGGGATTGATGATCTCTAAATTTACTTTTCTCGCAATGCCTTTGATGGAAGTTTTGACTCCTTTCTACAGGGCTTCTTGAATTTGATGGGAAAATTTTCCATCAAGAGGAATTTTGCCCATTTTTACAGCCAAAAAAATTGATTACCTATCATGAATGATGACCAAGAAAATATGGAGAAATTATCTTTGACTATCTATTATTTTTGGAAAATATTATTATATGTGATATTAAACTGTATGAAATATTTGCAGTTTCTTTCAGATCAAACTTAATTTATTTTTTCTGCATTCTTGTCAAAATCATGGAGCTATCTCTTGTGGATTATGTATGTATCAACTTAGATAGAGTTTTAGGTTTTTCTATTTCTCTTTTATAAAATTTGAATTCCTGGTCTCCCATTTTTGTCTACAAAGAGATTTGGATTTGTGCATAAATAGACAAACATATTTGGGCTTGATATGCATTGTCATTTTAATAATATCACATCTCATAAAAAGTATATTGGTTATTGTTATTTGTTACCTATTACCTTCATGATAGAGCATCTCGTTTCAACAGTATTAAAGGGTGTGTATTTAAAAAAAACATTTTCTGATGGGAAGATATAAATCCAAAACATAAAAAAAAATTGTACGATGGGTAAAACTACCATGAAATTCGAACACTGGCTATTATTCCTCTTCTTCTCGGGTGAATAGTAATGGCATAAAATTTTGATATTTCCTCCTCTTAAAAGTTGGGCGCGTTTGAATTTTGGACACTTGGAAAAATTCATTTGCACGCTTGGCTAGTGTCATATGGTGTCATTTGACCCCATTTGACATCTTTCAGCTTCCGAGTGGTTGACGTGGATGCCATTGTGTCTCTCCCTTTGATATGTGGAGGTCTTACTTATCCTTTTCCTTTTCTCGGGCATGAATCATTTCCAGTTTTGTATGGGAGGTAATGACATGGGAGCATGGTGGTATTGGAGAGGGATCTATGGAGCCATTATCAATCAAACTCTTCCACGTGTCCCCAATGGTTTTAGGCCAATGGATCCTCGGAGCATTTTAAAGAGTGTGCATCTTCCCGATACAATTTTGTTGACAGTCGTTGATTTATGGGGTGCGCTTTAGACTTGATCGTTAAGTTTTCTTATCATTCTTTCACTTTGATAGATTTATTTGCCCCCTGATTGTTGATCTCTTGATACCTTTCCATATCCACTCGGTCAACCTTTATCTCTCAATAACTTTAGCATTGGGTCACTACTATTGGTCTTATGCTTCCTTTATGGTTGGGTGTCGGGTCGCTTTTCCCTTTAGCTTGTGGTTCTGAGGCCATGTTCACCACACTACTTTTTCTTTCATTGTTTTAAGCATACTTTTTACTTAGGAAGCTTATGCTAATCTCTTGAGGGATTGAAACAAGGATTTTCAGCATTTTAAAAAACTCTTTCGGGATTATGAGCCCTGAAATATTTATAGTGATAACAGAGACCATGGGGCACTAAAATTTCATATATGAATTTATAATTTACACTCAATTTCGTTTTTCTTCCATTCATTCAATTAAACATCAGAAATAAATTTAGTAACACGGTGGCTCAAATTATGTCATGTATACATTATAATTTTCATGCAACTCAATTAACATAAAATCCATGTTCCATGTCAAGCAATTCCATTCATTTATATAACTACAACAACAAAAATTGGAAAATTACTATAATATATTGAAACCATAATATTTGCATGTAACACAGGAACTTGGTACTTATCTTAATGTTCTCCAAATGGTTGCAGAGCGGGGGGCGAATCAGTTTCATACAATTTTATCAAATTTTACTTCATTAACCGTGTACCATTATTAATGATAAACATTCAGCAACATCAACTTAACACAGTACCCAAAATTGTACTTATCTTAATGTTCTCCAACTAGTTATAGAGGGGGGGGCTGAATCATTGTCATACACTTTTATCAAATTTTAATTCATTAACCATGCATCATTATTAATCATTAAATTCATCAACATCAAAGAATAGTAAAAATAAATTTTATATGTAAGCTCAATCTAATAAATAATGATAAAACCACTAGATTACAGTGAATTATAGGGGACACCAATATCCAATGATGGTGTGCGAAAAATACTCTATGTTGAGCTGTGAAAAAATCATTTGCAAATACAACCACCTCCAATCTTATCATGCTATAGCATGAAGTGGACTTGAAAAATAAGGATATGCCTTCAGAATCTATGTCCTTGAGGACTTCATTATAGGGGAAAAAATGTTGCATGCCATTTCAACTAGGGACCAGAATGTCTAAGGAATCCCTCCAAGTAGGGGAAATTAGGATGAGGTGAGAATTCAGATACCAACAATTCCATCTAGCTATTTCAATATTTCAAGTGATCCCTTTCTTAGGCCTCCATAAATGGCGCGTGAGAGAGCGAGATGTGGTAGGAAAAGCAAAGGGCATGTTCATCGAATGAACATCTTGATTCATTGCAATGTTCATTCAATGTGGGTTTTGAATCTCCAAACACAAATGGGACTTTGCAATGTTCATTAAATGTGAGTAGTGGTTCATAGAAACTAGTGAGTTATTTTGTATATGAACAACCATAACTGGTATTGCAAGGGAAACCATCTCATACACCAACAAGGGAAACAACCCAGAGATTGGCGAGGCCATATGCATGAATACAAAGGGGTGATACTTCAATCAGAAAATAATAACGATCATGACAATGTGCAAATCAATGAACTGCAGATGTCAACATGAATCCTGGGTATGTATACATGTTAAATTATAGCTAAGTGTCCCTTTTGCATGTAAAGATTAGATTTCAAATGATGAGTCAGGAATTTGATAGCCATGCTAGGATTTTCATCATGAAAACTCGTATGAGAGGATACAGGATGAGGTGAGGGAATTATATGTTCCATCAAGGAAAATTATGATAAAAAATTCAAATGGATGGGAACTCTTGGTTGTGAACATATGTTGTGAAACTAGAATTACCTATTTTTCAAGAGTATCAAGTTAGATTATTTGGGGTGACTGTGGCTTCGCATGAGTGATTAACGCTTCGTTCAAATCAATTGTACTGTCACAAGACGCTGTGGAATAAAAATACTCTTGCGTGGATGGACCAGATCCATCATTAGGAGATCAAAAAATTTAAATTATGAATACTTACAGGAAAAAAAATCCTCCTTTTTATTCACTTCTTGGACTATAACCAAATCGATGATCTCTATCTATTTTGAAAAGGTGGCATGATCTGAACTTGACTATCGATTGGAAGCATTCCAACTTATTTCTGACTTGTGTTCTAAAACCATTACCAATTGCGGTTTGTTTTGATAAAGCATCATGATTTAATTATGGCCTTTGATAAAAAATTCCCTTCTCTGATTTGGTATCCATGTGTACCACTCAACAAGTGACATGTGTCAGATGGGGCCCCAATGACATTATATGATGTCACCTCAAAGTCACCCAATTTTTTAGGAACTCTTCTTCAAACAATTTATCGAAAAACTAAAATTTTCTCAGAGAAAGAACGGTCGCTCCTTCCTCAAGGGATTCTATTTTGGGGGTGGGGAAAGTATATCTAGGTACTTTAACCACAAATTTCATAGGAACTTTTCTTCAAATAGTTTGTTGGAAAATAAAAAATTATCAGAGAAAGAGAAACCACTCCTTCCTCAAGGGATTCTATTTTGGGGTGGGGAATGTAGATGGTAAGAAGAAAGAGCAACCTCTCTTTCTCCAAGTAGGTCCATTGTGGATTTTTGGTAATTTAGTAGATCATATGTAATTTCAGCAATTTTGGGTCCCTTAGAGATACCTATCTTGGGGTTGGTCGACAGCATATTTCTTGTATGATTAGGAATTAGTCACACATGCAATCTAGCCAAGTTTTCCAATGAATGTCCTTATATATATGGACCCTTTGAGAAAAGAATCTTCCCAGAGAAAAGGGGTGGTCGATCGTTCCTCAAGGGGTTCTATTTTGAGAGTGGATAAAGTAGATGGTAAGGTGAAAGATAAATCATTCTTTCCCCAAGTAGGTCCATTTTGTAATTCTTGAAATTCAGTAGGTCATATATGATTTTGGTGAAGGAGGAAATCATTTAAAAAGCATCCACCTCTTCAAGGAATATGGGGGTTGGACAGATAAAGAGCGCCCACCCTTTCATGATACTGTTGAATAGAATTCATAATTCATAGAAATAACAATTTGATATGTGTGTGTATGTGTGTGTGTGTGTGTTTTTGTGTGTGTAATAATAATACATTATCATTATAAATATTGCCAAGCTTTATGGTCCAAGCGACCATTTTAGGAAGGAACAGATGCTCCTCTATCAAAGAGACATGTCTTGGGGTTTGTGGATGACATATTCCTTGTATGATTAGGAATTTGTCACTCGTACAATCTATCCTTTTTCAAAAAATGTCCTAATATGTATGGACCTTTAGAGGAAATGATTTTCTCGAAGAAAGAGTGTCTTCTCCTTTCCTAACGGGTTTTATTTTGGGGTTAGGGAAAGTAGATGGTAATGAGAAACAACCCTTGGACCACGATCCAACTCAGCCATGGGGTTTCTTCGACGAGGCTTGTCAGAACAATATTTGTGGGGGAGGGGCGCTCCTATATTTGTCCCCTTCACATTATTTTGTGATGTCATTTGGAATAGGGAGAGGAACCAACAACTGGGATGAGATTCTCAACCTTAAGCTCTTACTCTCCTTTGCTATGGAACACGCTGTCAGAACTGTTACTGTATATGGGGACTCATTGAATGTGATTAACTGGGTCAATGGATTGTATCAGTGCAACAATCAGAAAATTGCTGGGGTTTTGGAACAAATTCTGAATGTCTCTTACACCTTTGATACTTTTAATTGTAGGCATGTATATCAGGAAAACAACTCAGAGGCGGACAAAGCCTCGAAGGAAGGATTGCTACTAGCTCCCGGCTTATGGAAAGTTACTGAATACATTGATGGGGCCAGCAGGGATTTATACCACAGGCCTTTCATCGACTGAACTATGATTTTGCCCTCTGTGTTTTTTTTCTGGAAGTTCATTGTACTTACTATGTACTCAGCTAAACATAACTGTATGTATATATTTACTAGCTTGATTTTGCAACTAAACGATCCACACAGGTTGTAAAAACCTCTGCTATTTATATCGTTCCTTTTACCGGTTATTATCAAACATGATGTAATAGATGTTAATGCTCACGTGGTGAGAACATCTCTCTTTTTTCAGACATAGGCATTACTGGTTTTCAAAGCTACTTCAAACACTCAATCTGAGTGATGACACTCTATGTAATTTCGTACTCTTAAGGATGAAATGAAATTACGCTTTTTTTTCGAGGAAAAAAAAAAAAGATGGTAACGAGAAAGAGAAGTCTCTCTTTCCCCATGTATGTCCATTTTGGATTTCTAGGAATCTAGTTGATCATATATGATTTCGGTGAAGGTGGAAATACTTTAAAGAGCGTACACCCCTTCGAGGAATATGGGACTAGACGAAGAAAGAGTGCCTATCCTTTCTTGGTGTCGTCAAATAGAATTCATAATTCGCAACCGTAAACAAATTGATATATATGTATATATATATGTAAATGTAAATGTATATATATATGTATATACATATATATGTATATATGTATATATATATGTAAATGTATATGTATATATATATATGTATATACATATATATGTATATATGTATATGTATACATATATATACATATCTCTCTCTCTCTCTATATATATATATATATATATTTATATATACATATATATATACATGTATCTATATATGTATATCTATATATACATATATAGATATATGTATATGTATATGTATATGTACATATACATCTATATGTATATGTACATATACATATATATGTATATGTATATGTAGATATACATATACATATATATGTATATATACATATACATATACATATATATGTATATGTATATCTACATATACATATACATATATATATATATATATATATATATATATAGAGAGAGAGAGAGAGAGAGAGAGAGAGGTGTGTGTGTGTGTGTTTTCTAATACATTATCACTATATATATGTTAGGAAGAAACACTCGCTCCATCTTCAAAGAGATATATAATGGGGTAAGTGGACGACATGTTCCTTGTATGATTAGGAAGTAGTCACTCATGCAATCTAGCCATTTTCAATGAACTTCTTTATATGTATGGACCCTTTGAGAAAATAATTTTATTAGAGAAAGAGTGATCGATCCTTCCTCAAGGAGTTCTATTTCGAGGGTGGGGAAAGTAAATGGTAAGGATAAAGAGCAACCTCTCTTTCCCCAAGTAGGTCCACCCCTTCAAGGATTATGGGTGCTGGAAGGATAAAGAGCACCCGTCCTTTCTTGATACCATCGAATAGAAAACATAATTCACAGACATAAGTGAATTTATATATTATATATAGATGTTACTTGTTACTAATAATATATTATCACAATAAATGTTTTGAAGCTTTATGGTCCAAGCGATCCTTTTAGCCAGGAACGATCACTCGTTCCTCAAAGAGACCTATCTTGGGTTTTTTGGACGACATGTATCTTGTTTGAGTAATGATTGGTCATTATTTATCCAATCGCTTCATTACCTTTTAGGAAATATTGCTTTTTTTTTATTCTCACATTGATCATCTTATAGAGAACAATAACATACAATAATATTATTCTCCCAGAGAACATAAATATAATTGATAATATATAGTGGAAAATATTATTCTCTTTTTAAATTAATTGATTTTTTTTTAAATTATGTGTATTTTCATTGTGTTCCTATTGTTTTGTATTTCATAAATGGATTCTTAAATGGATCTCGGTTCTCAACAATGTGTGGACCTAATTTTGAATCGATTAAAGGTTGTTGAGGGAATATATTTTCCATAAAGAAAGATATTGGATAATATCGGCATTCATGATGGATGCACCATTATAAAATTTACCAAGGTTTCAAATTCATATTTTCAATTTCCCTGTCCATCAGAAGGTGAAGATGCATTGTCAGAGGCAGTTGGTGGTTATATTCAATGGAATACATATGAGATCGTTAACAACATTGGATATGCTCTTCAACAGAATGATGTTAATGATATACCAATTTCCATTTCCATGATTGTAGAATAGATTATTCCAAGTGACGATAAATATTCTTTTATCATGAGAAATGTTAAGTTGTTACATAAATGTTGAGAACACAAGGATTGCATTTCCATAAGTTTTGTAACAAATGTCAATCATAAATATTTTGTTGGAGGAATTTTTTTGGGTGCTTTCTCCTCTTCTATTCTAGTGGATGAAGTGTTGTTTTCTTGTATGGTCTGCTCTTTGGGATTAAGTAGTGGAGGTATTGTAGTATGAAAAATTAACATAATCATAGATTTTAATATAGATACATTATTGTCTATTTAAAACAATTTCAACAATAATCAATCCAAAGCTGCAGAGAAAGTATCAAGCCCAAATCACAATATCAAGTTTATGGAAGAGAAGGTTAATTTGATACATCCATGTTCTTTAAAGCCAAATTATATTGCTCGAGGAATAGTTTCGAGGGTTTTTAAGGATATATAGTACAATTTAAACCACTAGATGCTACTAAGTTTTGTATTTTAGTTCATAAATTCTTCTACAATTGTTAGGATTGTGGTTTGCTTGAAGTATCTCTTATAAGATGGCCTGCAAACCATTTGCTTGACCTAAATGATGTTCCTTTGGATTTCATACTAAAAATGAACACATAAGAAGACATGGTCAATATTTGGAACATTGTTGAAGAATGTACGTTGCAGGTGGTCCTTCTAGGTACTCCCCATTGTGAATATATAGATGTAAAAGTTAATACAACAAGGCCATGCAATTCTAAGTGGAAAGGTGGAACTAAAATTTCTAAAATAAATTCAAGTTCAATACCTTATCATATTGGAATTGATGAAGCTGCATTCCTTTCAAACATTGGCATTGAACATTGTTGTTCAAATATTTGTATATAAAAAAATCCACTTCAATCGATAGTTGAATGTGTGAATAACTTTCATAGTATGAATGTAAATTCAAGAGGAGAGTATGTTTTAAATTCTATGGAATCAAATGATCCTATCTCCAAAGAAGGATATGAGAAAAGAAGAAGTTTATTTACAATGAGAATGGACATAATAGATGTATGCCAAAATTCTTGGTATAAATGCCATGGAATAAAAAGGAGAACTTTCTACATTTATAAAAGTATGTTCTTGAATGGTGATGTGAGATATGTGCATGGTAACAGTGGATATGAAAAATATAGGGAAAATATTGTTGCACTAGTATATACTATTAATAAAATTATAGAGGATAGTTCAGACAAATCTCCACATATTACATGATTAATAAGTGAATATGGAACAAGGACAAGCTTGAAATTAATGCCATCTAATATGTCCCATGTTTTGCTATGAAAAATTTCAAATGAAGAAATTAAACATATTGGTTTTCATCCAATATCACAATCCTCCTTTAGCAAGGTGATGAGAGAAGATTTTCGAAATGTTAGAATTTCTAAAACAACTCCTTTGTAAGGTGTAATGAGTGCATCACAATATAGGATAAATGAAAGGGGACCATTGATCCAGTTGAGGTGGAAAGGTTGTGAGGACATCAGGCAACCCATAATAAAAAAAATGTCGCCAAATGCTTACTAGACCAGCATAGATCAATCCTAAACACGACACCCTTTCCAAAAATAAAGTGACTAGGATACTCCCATATCCAAATTGATTGATAGCCTCATTTCTGCATTTGGTGACTTGATCTTTGATGTTAATCATGACCCCATCGCACCAGTTGAACAACTTCAACTCCATGCACCCCAAATCATAAGTCATTTGATATTTGGTTGCATGGTGAGCCCCCACGCTTCCCACCACTCTGAGAAGAACCTGCAACAATTAATTGATGAATACACGATATATCAGATCACATAATACTTTTATTGATCGCACGCCACTTCAAGGGGGAAACGTCTTTTGAGCAAGCTCAATACAAAATAACTTCACGGTGGCTTCATTGGCGTCAACACAAACTTATATACTAAGTCTAAGCCCCAATACTATGGGTCAAAACCATGGGCCAGTACAAACTATGGATCAACAAATACTACGGGACGACTTACAAAGCATATGCGTCCAACAAAAATAATACAAAATCTGGATCAACAAATACTACGGGACAAATTACAAAGCATATGCATCCAACAATAATATACTAACAAAGTAAAAAGAAGGCTTGACATGGGTTCCTAAAATCCCCTCCCCCTTAGAAAAATCTTTGTCCTCAGAGATTTAGATGTGGAAATTGTTGTTGAATATGAAGGAGTGGTTCCCATGTAGCATCCTCTTGTTGCATTCCGTGCCACTGAATTAAGACCTCTGTGATAGAGCGAGAGCGAAGCTGACGAGTGCACTTATTGAGGATGGCCTCCGACTCCAAACCGATGAATCCTTCATTATCCAGTTCTGGTAAAATAGTTTTTCCTCTGATGTTGGTGCCAAGAAATTTCTTCAGACAAGAGACATGAAATACTGGATGAATGCGAGAAGAAGGAGGAAGTTCCAATTTATAAGCAATGGACCCAATCTTCTGAAGATCCTATATGGCCCATAGAAATTTAGAGCGAGCTTATGACGCCCTTTTATTTTCAGGGAGGATTGCTTGTAAGGATGGAGACGAAGAAAAAACATATCACCTGCTTCAAAAGTGCGCTCAGAACGGTGCTGATCAGCTTGTTGCTTCATGCGATTTCTTTCCATGTGAATATTTTCCCGCAAAATGCGAAGAATATGATTGCGGTTTCAAAGGACTGTGTCAACCTTCTTGAACTGGTGAACTGCTGGGGGTTTATGGAAGAAGAACTGGCAGTTCCTAACCATAAACTGCTTCATATGGAGTCATTTTAGAGGCAGTGTGGTAAGAGGTATTGTACCACCATTCAGCGAGAGGGAGCCACTTTTCCCACTGATGTTGTTGTTCAGAGGTGAAGCAACGAAGATAAGTTTCCAAGCATTTATTGATAATTTCAGTCTGACCATTTGTTTGTGGGTGATACCCTGAAATCATCTTCAGTTTGGTGCCAGTGTGGAGAAATAGTTCTATCCAAAAATGACTGGTGAAAGTCGCATCACAATCTGAGACAATGGAAGAAGGGATTCCATGAAGATGAAAGATTTGGTCCAGGAAAATTTGAGCGACTGAGGAGGTTGTATAGGGATGGCTGAGACCAAAAAAATGACTATATTTGGAGAGGCAATCAACCACAACCAAAATCACTATCTTCCCTCCATATTTAGGGATCCCTTCAATGAAATCCATAGAAATATCTATCCAAATCCATGTAGGTATGGGAAAGGGTTCAAGCAATCCTGGAAGGAGTGTCATTTCACCCTTATTCCACTGGCAGGTATCACATTCATCCACCATTTGTTGAATTGTCCTTTTCATGCATGACCAAAAGAAGTTACGTCATGCCTGCTCATACGTTTTGAGGAACCTAGACTTCCCTACCGATGGAGAAGCACGAAGTTCATAGAATATAACCTGTTGAAGATCTATGCTCTAGGGAAGCACCCGACGACCCTTATATCTCATGGAAGCACCATCCTAAGAGTAATTTGGTATAGCAAAAGGGTTGTTGGACAAGCATTGGATGATTTGAGATAAGGAAGAGTCATTGACATAGCCTTGTTGAACATATTGCAACTAATTTGGAATAGGCATAGAAATAGCTGAAAGAAAACCTTGGTCATCAAATGTGCGAGAAAGAGCATCCGCCACAATATTGTCCTTACCCTTCTTATAAGTGATCTCATAGTCATAACCCATGAGTTTGCTAACCCATTTTTGTTGTGTTGGGGAGGATACACATTGTTCCAGGAAATATTTCAGACTCTGGTGATCAGTCTTGATGCAAAAATGATTCTCTAATAGGTATGGTCGCCACTTCTTTACTGCATGCAAAATAGCCATCATTTCCTTCTCATATGTAGAGGCATCTAAATTATTAACTGAAAGGGATTTCCTGGTGAACACAATGGGGTGTTCATCTTGAAGGAGAACAACACCAAGTCCATTGCCACAAGCATCACTCCCAATAGTGAAGGGATTGGAAAAACCAGGCATATCTAGAACAGGTGTAGTACACATAGCTTGTTTCAGTTTGTCAAATGCACACTCAGAAGCATGTGTCCATGTAAAAGCATCATTTTTCAATAGAGCAGTTAATGGAGCTGCAAGCTTCCCATAATCCTTGAAAAACTTGCGGTAGTAGCCAGTCAACCCCCAAAAACCACGAAGGCTCTTGAGTGTCTGAGGATGCGGCCAACTGTTCATGGCAGTGATTTTGGCAGGATCCATGCGAACCCCTTGTGTTGAGATAATGTGCCCGAGATACTCAACTTCCTTAGATGACGATATCATCAAATAATACTGTAGATGAGGATATCATCAAATAATACCAAAATGAGGATATCATCAAATAATACTGTAGATGAGGATATCATCAAATAATACCAGAATGAGGATATCATCCCATGTTATACTGTAGATGAGGATATCATCAAATAATACCAGAATGAATTTTTGCAAGTAGGGCCGGAATATTTTATTCATCAAGGCCTGGAATGTGGAAGGAGAATTAGTGAGGCCAAAGGGCATGACCAAAAAATCATAGTGACCATAATGTGTGCGGAAATCTATTTCAGGGATATCATCCTCATGAACCCGAATTTGATGATACCTAGAACAAAGATCCAACTTGGAGAAAAATTGAGCACCATGAAGCTCATCAACAATAGGAATTGGAAACTTATCCTTGATGGTGAGGTGATTAAGTGCTCGGAAGTCAAACAGAGGCACCATGGATCATCTTTTTTGCTAACAAGAAGAATTGGTGAAGAAAAGGAACTAGTGCTTGGGCGAATAATACCTTGCTTAAGGGTGAAAACATGAAGTTAGGTAACGATTTTACCAGTTTTTTGACAATTTCATTTTCATGTGACCGCCAACATTTTCATAGTTAGTAATCCGTTTTGACTAAAATCTTTTTAGACACTCAAGTATAGGAATAGATGCAGTGTATACAATTTTTAAATATATTTTTCCTATAAATATTGGCTCTCCCAACATGTGCACACCACAAAACACTTTGTCATAAAAGTGTTTCCCAACTTTGCATCTTCACCCTTCAGTAAGTCCTGAACGAGCATTTCAATCTCTGTTTTTTGGTGAAATGGGTAGTGATAGGGCCTAATGCTGGGAGGAACGCTTCCAGGAAGGAGATGGATATGATGGTCCTCTGGACTTGAAGGTGGCAATCCCACTGGTTCAGCAAAGACACCTGTATATTGTTCTAGAATTTGTTGTATATCCAAAGAAGTAGTGGAGACTGCTGATGGTTGCATCTGAATGGAATGGATCTGAGCAATGACACCATGTGAATTCTTCTTAAGGAGTTTTTCCTTGCGATGTGAACTGATGATGCTGAGAGACCTTGGTTGTAAGTCTGTCAATGTGTGTTTTTTTCCATTGGGGGAAAACTGCATCCAAAGTTCAGCAAAATCCCATAAGATGGGGCCAAGTGTGTGTATCCATTAAGCACCCAAGACCACATCACATCCACCTAATGTCAAGGAAAACATGTCAGAGCACAGGTTATAATCTCCCATAGAGATACGCACATTATGACACTTCCCTTTGCAAGGTAAGGTGCCCCCATTGGCAACCATGACTTCAAAGTTGGATCAAGGATGGATAAAACAATCAGCATGTTTGGCGATCTGAGAGTCAATGAAATTATGAGTGCTACCAGAATCAATGAGTATTGTAAGAGGAAGCTTCTTGAAGTAACCCCTAACCCGCATTGTTTGGGGGGTCGTGATTCTAGCTAAAGCATGGAGAGATATCTCTGGTTGGTCGTCCTGAGACAGAGGGTCAATAGGAGGCTCCTCAATGTCAACCTGAGCATCCATTGTATCTAGAGCTTCTTCACCAATTTCATAGGCAGGAGGAGAATCCACATCCAAGAGATAGAGCTTTTGTTGAACACATATATGTCCCCGAGTGAATTTCTCATCACAATTATAACAAAGCCCCTTTTCTCTACATGCCTACATCTCTGTTTCAGACAAATGCTTGATAGGAGTTGGTCAAGGGGTTGGCGGGATGGGAGGTTGTTGAGAACCTAAATTTAGGAAGGGAACAAAAGTGGGTTTGGAGCGTTGTTGGGCTGCAATCTTGTCTTCTACCAACTTAGCCAACCCCAGGGATTCCATCATTGTGTTGGGACAGAACATTTTGACCTCAAAGCGGATTGCATCCTTTAGACCACTGATAAAACAACTCCGGTAGAAGTCATCATGCAATCCTTCAGTGTGGTTGGATAGTTTCTCAAATTCGGTTTGATACTCTCTCACAGTGACAATTTCGCGGAGTTTAGTGAGGGCTCCGGTGAAGTCATCAAAAGCACTAGGACCAAATCGTTGCAAAAGGAGCTGGCAAAAATATGGCCATTTTGGCTCTTCATGAGCCTTGATGTACCAACGGTACCATTGAAGAGCTTCTTGTTCCAAATGAACAGATGCAAGTGGAACTTTGTTGATATCAAAAGTATTATCCAGATTGAAACATTGTTCGGCACGATAGATCCATCCAGTCGGATCAGTACCATTGAAGCGAGGAAAATCAAGCTTCGGACCAGGGACATTGCTGGAAGAAGAGAACCCATTGTCTAATGAAGACTCGGACTATCGTTTGTTGTTCATGGTTGAATGCTCAAGATGGAAGCCGATAAATTTTTCATCCAGATCCTGGAGTTTGTCTTGGATGGTTGCAGGTGCTTCTTCCATGTTTTTTGCTCCTGCGCGGGTGACAACCATAACCAGGAGTTTTTTTTTTTTTGAGCGGGTAGAAAAACAAAAACAAAAATTGTTTCAGTAAAGGAAAATTTGGATTTGGGAAAAATTATGAAGGGTAATTTGGGTTGGACTAGGTTTTGGACACTGTTGAATGGACAAGGAAGCAGAAAAGGAGGATTTCAGAAGCGGGGCGAAAGAATAGGAAAATTTCGCAGAGAGGGACAAAGAAGCAAAATTAGGAAGGGAACTCTGTGCTAAAATTTGAAGGCGATTGGGTGAAAGCCGAAGAAGTTATGGCAAACCCTAAAAATAGACAAATGTGGGATTTTTGGCTTTGGGAAGTGGAATTTGGGATAGGGTCCTTAGGAATGAAATATGCATAATGGGATTACAAAGGTGTCAGGGAAGTTTCAAGGTAAACGAAGTGAAAATAAGGGAGATATGGCGAAAAAACCAAATTTTATACTTTTTTTTCCAGGAATGGATCTGCAACGGCGCGGAAGGGATCGGACATAGATAGATCTGCAATAGCATGGAAGCGATCAGAAACACAAGGATTTGCAACTGCGCGAAAGTGATCGGCAAAAGATGGATCTGTAATAGCGCGGAAGTGATTGGAAACAGAAGGATCTGCAACGACGCGGAAGTGATTGGAAACAGATGGATCTACAATCGCACGGAAGTGATCAACAATAGTTTTGGAAAGAGGAAATCTATGATTTTGCAGTTGAAAATAGATATGGACCCCAGGTATGCTCGGCTTCCTAACGGTTCAGGGGATTCACTCAACCACCAATGTTGTCTGACGGCTTGTGTATTGGGGCAGTACCCCTCACGCCATGGCTCAGGTAAAATTTATAACTGCTTTGCCACAAACGACAGCTCTTGGTTTACCTCGTGGGTGGGAACTAGTCAATCAGGTAGGGGTCATTTCCCTTTTCGTTGGCAGGTCCTCTCAACGGGCCATCTACTTCAGGGTTCCTATGGTACTCCTCACAATGAGTTTTAGGGCTTATTCTCAAGTACTTCCCACAGTTAAGTGGATAGGTATTATTCCCAGATCTGAACCTGCAACAGATGCGAAAAAAAAATTTGGCAGAAATTTCGCCCAACGAGCCCAAGAAAGTGCTTTGATACCAAATGATAAGAACCTGCAACAATAAATTGATGAATACACAATATATCAGATCACATAATACTTTTATTAATCGCAGGCCACTTCGATGGGAAAACCTTCTTTGAGCAATCTCAAAACAAAATAACTTCGCGGTGCCTTCATTGGCCTCAACACAAACTTATATACTAAGTCTAGGCGCCAATACTATGGGTCAAAACCATGGGCCACTACAAACTATGGATCAACAAATACTACGGGATGACTTACAAAGCATATGCGTCCAACAACAATAATACAAACTATGGATCAACAAATACTATGGGACGACTTACAAAGCATATGCATCTAACAACAATATACTAACAAAGTAAAGAGAAGGGTTGACATGGGTTCCTAACACACTCGAGTAATAGTATATAGGATTGTTGTCAAGGAGATATCCAACACATCCGCTATGAGCACTTTCCCGCTCTTCTTGTGGGATCCCTGTCTACATTACTGAGCAATGTATGTATCTTTGGTCTCTTCGATGGTCTGGTTCCCTGTCAGATTGACCTGTCCCACCCTCTTGGAGAGACCGGTCAAGAAGTAGATGTCCTCGAGCTCTATCTCGAGGGTGTGCTCTCCAATGTGGAAAGCATGAATGTTGGATTCCCACATTTGGATAATTTGGTTCAATAGCTTCCCCTACATGTTGATACCACCAGTCTTGAAGAACTTCCATAGACCACATTCTTGTAACACATATACTGTGGTATCATCATTCAAAGCTGCCCTTTCATCCCCTTCATGTTCCCTTTCTTTCCAATCCACCATCTTTTCTCTAGTTACTTGGAATCTCCTGAAAATCATCAAAGGAGACTTTAGTCAGAAGGTGAAAACCCATTTTTATGCTATGAAGGAGAAGCAAGCATGTCATTTCCCAAGTCTACGGATTTTCGCACCCTGGGCAGTATAAAGGATGCAAAAACTGATAATTTTTGCTCCCCTACCAAAGCCCGAAATGCAAAATTCCCTTAATTTTTGTGCCTCCCAATATGGGGGGGGAGCGTGAAAATTCCAGGGCGCAAATTTGGTTCCCTAAGGCCCTTTAAAACCCCAGAAAATTGCATGAAATGAAAAATTAAAGGGATGAAAAGAAAGAGGAGGTTGAAAGGACTTACCTCCTTCAAATGATGGTTGAAATGGAGCCCTGGATCTCCTGATATCCTCTGCTAAAGTGTTGCTCTCCACAAGGTAAAAATCTAATTTGGGTAAAAAATGGGCAATTTCTCTTTTTACCCTCTTTTATACATATCATGTGGTTATTTTTACCTATTTCTACAATTAAAAACCCTTTTGAGTTAATTATTCACATTTTTATGACCTAATACCTATTTCTAGGGTTTTTTCACTACATTTGGTAGGTTCATGTACGTTGTTCATATTGTTCGTCATGTATTTGACCTTCTTTTGAGCTTACTTTCTCTTTTTCATGCTCTAGACCCAAATATGAAAAAAATTCCAAGCACTTTTCACACTTGAGTCGTGCTTTTCAAAACCAAGTAAAACAGTGTCGAGCTTAGTTTACTTTATTCGTGCTCAAAAAATGATGAGTAAAGTATCATATTAGTATTATTTTCTCTCTTTTTCGGACTAAGATGATTAACTTATGAAAGCGGAACCATAGGAGTTCCCTTTAATCTCGTTTCAGACTCCCTTTCTCAAAAAATATTTCCAAGTGAGCTTGTCTCTTTCACACTTGTAAAAATATTTGAAAAGATGTATATGCTGTGGTGGTTTACCTCTTTTTTCGGATCGTTTAGACTATTTACCAGAAAGGTATACCTCAGTCAATATTTGACTGGAAGAGTTACTCTAGATATTATTTTATACCTTTTCAGGTCTAGGGACTAACTTTTACGAAAAAGTCAAACCTTGGAGTCTTCTTTAAGTTATTTCAGACTCTCTAAACATGAAAAACTGTCGAGTCACCCTTCTTTGGACTTGTAAAATTAAACATCAAAGGATCATTATGGAACCGAATCTCTCCTTCCTTAGGTTCGTAAAATGTATAAGGATGGACTCCCTTAAACGTGAGCTATACCGAGCATCTGTTATCCTCTTCAAGATCGTTAAAAAAAAAGAGATACTCGTCAATTATGATGGGGAAAATGGGGAAATAAGCCGAGTTTACCTTTTTGGCATCTTGTGAGTCGTTACCATTGAACATGGCATGCATTTACACGTTGTCTTCTTTGGGTATTCAGTCTCTCTATTGATTTATAACTACAGTCATGAGTCGTATTCTTCGCCCTGAGTCTACTCACCTTGTGGTTGTTTCTACTAATTAATCCCTACTTCCAAGTCCTGTCATGTAACGCCCCATATTTTGATTAGGCATATTTATCAGTTAGACACACTATACTTTATTTTCTTATATTTTGTTGAACTCAGCTCGACTAAGTAAACTATATTACGACATGATGGACCTGATTATATGATGTTACTTTGTTTTATGATTTCACTGTGATTATGATGTTATTATATGATGTGGTTACGATGTCATGATTATCATAGGATCCCTTTATTTTACGATTATAGTATATGTTTATATGTTTTCATTAATAAGATGTGAAATATGTGATGCGGTACGTGGATACCATCTTACTATGTGATTTATTGAAGTGTTATATGTCATATGCATCTATGATGAACTAAAAAGGTTACATGAAATAAAATGATTTTGATAACATAGATCAATTGGTGATCAATGGGAAATGCTTTCTATAAATTGTATTTTGTGAAATACTAACCTATAGGACACAAGGGCTATCGGATAGCTAGTTACTTGATATGATATATGGGACAAGAACTTGTTCATACAGTAAAACTTAGCAGCCAAAATTGATGATATGATGACACAAACTGATCATCTCGATAGCAGCGAAGTATGAGTTGATAAGGGCGTAGGCCCAGTATGTTGAGAGGGATGGATGTGTTTCCCACCCTATGTTTCCATGATACCCGAGGTTGTGGGAGGGTCGTGCTGAGACACACTTCCCATGTTGTTGTTGATGTATATGTAACTTCGGAATGTATTTCACATATATGTATATTGTATTCCTATAGAGATGTTATTATTCCTCTATACGGAAGTGTTTGTATTCCTATAGATATGTTATTATTCCTCTATATGGAAGTGTCGTCATTTATATTGTAAGTGTCGTAACTTATACTTGATGGGTTATTAGACCACCTTGTTGGGGTCGGCCCTATATAAGTCATGTGGGTCGAAGGGTTATTAGACCACCCTATTGGGAGTCGACCATGTGGGTCAAAGGGTTATTAGACCACCCTATTGGGTGTCGACCCAGTCAGCATTATGTTAAGTGGTTAAGTTGAGGCCGACCTAGTTGAGTAAAGGTCAAGTCAAGTTAGTGTATAAATAGAGAGTGTGTCTCTCTAATTTTATACATTCTATTCTCTCACTCACACTTTGGAGAGTGGTGCACTTGTGGAGGAGGAGGCTCTGCTGCTAGGAGAAGACTATCTCTATTTATCTCTGAGGAAGTTATTGGGGTTTTTCACCTTTATGGTTTTCCCCAAGTAAACTCTGTGTCTCTTGTGTGCTTGCATTATTGTGTCCATGACTGATATGTTGTATATTTGCTGTACATGTTGTTCTCTCAGTTAAGATCCTAGATTAGATTGAAGTAAATTCTGAAAATTTAACCTGGTATCAAAGCTAGCCTGAAAGAAGGCATGATATGGCATGTATGACACTTGTTGCACTTACGATGCTAGGGCTTGATATAGCAAAAACCATTCATCGTAGCACTTTCGCTATAAATCCATTTTGGCGAAGCTTTCAGATATGAAACTTTTATAGGTCTAAGATAAGATTCCCATGTACCTTGTGTCCAAAGGAAAACTTCTAATTTGTTGTACTTTGTGATTTATGATCTGTACAATATAGGGTTTCTGCCTCTTCCAGATCTTAGTCATAAACAGGTGAACTTGGAAAAAAGGTCATAACTTGGGCTAGGAAGCTCCAAATGAAATTTCGTAAAAAGTGACAGGTAGTACACAGAATGTACTATGTCAGAAAACTTTTTCAGAGGCCGAAGTTGAACCAGTGACACGTGGAAGGCCGTAAAAGCTATCTCTCCTATTTTATCCCATAAACAGGTCACGTTGCGACACTTGGCATAACTCTCTCTCAGAGAATTCAATTGAGGTCAGACCTGTCGGGATGGAAAGATGACAGGTCGAGCTATCTCAAGAAAAATGTTCAAACCCTGGGGATCAAAACATTCAGAGTTACACTAGAAACAATCAGGTACATATTTCTATCATAACATAATTATTTTTGAGCACCTTCATTCATGGCTTCCGAAATTTAGGGTTTTGGAGAAAGTTGGAATTTTTGTACTTGGACACTATGGCTAAATGCTACTCATCAAAATAGAAATTTAGAGACCAAGTTCATAATTTTTGGTTGGGAAGAAGACCGGTCTTGATCAGACCCTAGTTCGGGACTTTGATTGGAAAAGTGGAAAATTAGGGCTTCTGCAAAAATGGGAATTTTTTAAATCTGTGACCACGGCTGGAAGATCCTCAGAAAATTAGAAGCTTAGAGCTTTGGATCAAACCTTTTGATTGGGAAGAAGAGTGGGCTTCATCAAACCCCAGTTCGGGGTCACGTCTAGTGAATCCAGAATTTTTAAAGGCAAAATTGAGGACTGAAACTTTGCAATTTTCAAATTTTGAATATACCAGCTTGATTAGCTCATCAAGGCGCATATTTCTATCCTTTCGGAAGTTTGAAATTCAAAGTTTGAATTTTTGGGGTTTCTCTGACAAACCCTAATCCTAGAAGAGGATGGATTGGTCACCTGCATAAGTGAGGAAGTTCCTGTTTCAGAGGGAGATGAGGCTTAGGCCTTCCATAAGAAGATTACAAGAAATCTTGATAGGTATGGCTTACAGGTATGTTTCGAATTCTGTTCATGGTTAAGTTTATGATATGTTTGTCTTCATATCATTACAGTACAATCTTGATTAATTACTAGACTTGTCATATTACCTTAATAGAAGATATTGATTAAGGTTTTGACACTTATGATTGTACTAATGCATTGTGATGTTGTATGAGGTTTATGTTGTTCGCTAACATAAAAGGTACACCAAGAAAGACAAATCATGTTCTACTTCAAGAACATATGATCATGGTGACATGAAGACAAAGATTCATACATTGTCCTGGATCACATAGAAGATCTACTTACGAGGTATGTATAACTTGGTTCTACAATGGTTAACTTATGAGACATGCAAGTTACTAGCACAAGTCACTGAAGAGAACCAGAAGACATTATGCGGGTATGTTAGACATAACTAGCTAGCATACTAATCCAGGTATGTTTTCCTATATCAAGCTAGAATCCTACCTTGTGTTAGGATCTTATACTGTTGTGTTGTTGATAGTGATTATTCATGAAGTCATAGGTTTGAGTAGTCATGGTTGTATGCATATTATGTTTCTTACCATAATTGATGATATGACTAACTAGAAGAATCATGAAGTTATAGGTTTGAGTAATAACGGGTTTATGCATTGATGATTTAACTAATCAGAAAAGTTCTATGATCAAATAAGAATATGCATAAGTAAAAGAAGACTTCCCTGAAACCTTGAATACTAATGTTTATTATCTATGAATGATCATGGCTATACATGTTTAAGACTATTGTGTTTTGATAGTATTAAGATTATACTAATAAATGTGTGATTATGTATGAGACCTCAAGGATAACACAATGATGATACTAATAACCATGCATAGTGATTAAGGATGGATATAAGGTAATCCAAGAAGCAAAGATTAAGAGGGAGCACACTCCAGTTGTTCCTGCAAGAAAGCAAAGGAGCACACTTCAGTAGTTTCTGCAAGGATCCAGATATTCAGAGGGAGTTGACCACTTCTCACAATCCATATCAGAATGGAGTTGCAAAGATTCAGAGGGAGTCCACCTAGCAACCAAACAAAGATAAGTATTTGAATTGTCATTTCTTACATAATGTTATTCAATGATGTATATGCTTATGTTCCTAGAATTAGGTTGTGTATTATGCATATTAGAATAGTTGCATTGATGAACAGTATACTACTAATATACATGGGTAAGTGGCCTATGGCACTATACAACATTCCATTGCTACTTATTTGGAATGAAACCTCTTTGCTGACATGTTAGGAGTTGTGCACACTCTTAAAAATGTTCTAGTAGAGATTGGAAGGCATCTAGAAAGTTACGGAATATGGATAAATGTTGTATTGAAGCATTGGCTAAGATAATTGCATGACTGTATGACATATTTCTTTATGTGTAAGAATTTGTTCTGAAAACTATGAGATGTTTTCTAATCATGCAATTTAACTTGTTGTGTAGGAAAGATCATATACCATCACCTACAAAAGAAGGACTACAACATTTGTTCAACAACAAAGTTATCTATTGAAAATATTGAAGATATTGAAGTTCCCAGGATCTGGGAAGAATGCCATGATCGAGGAGTACCAATCGATCATGAAGATGTTTGCGATGCAGTCCCAAAGGGTAGTCTGTAGTGACTTCCAAGAGGATCTACAAGATCAAGCATGCTATAGGTGGTAGCATAGAGACTTTTGCTCCTGTAGCCAGATACACTTCCATTAGATCCGTACTTGCTCTGGCTACAGTGATGAAGTGGAAGATACACCAGATGGATTTCAAGACAACCTTCTTGAATGGTGTAGTTGAAGAAGAAGTGTATGTGGAGAAACCACTTGATTCTGAGACACATGACAGGGAGTCATATATGTGCAGAACTTGGTATGGTAGGATAGACAGCTTTCTATCCAGTTTGGGCTTTACCAAGAATAAAGCGGATTCCAACCTTTACTACAAGGTTGAGGAAGGAAATCCAGTGATACTACTATGTGGATGACCTGTTTATTATAGGTGAAGATAGATTGATTGCCAACACATAGCGGAAGCTTGTTGCCGAGTTCGAGATGAAGAACTTGGAGATGATGCACTACTTTCTAGGTTGAGGCTAGCCATGAAAGGCAGACTGGAAGAAGGATTTGACACAGGAGTAGGTTGGACCAAGTTGGGGCCCATGCCCCCAAGTAGAGGGGCAGGGTTGGGAATGTTTCCCCCAAGTGGGGGAACTAAAGTGGAATAGGATGGGCCCGCACCACCATGGGTAGTGTGAGTCACTGGTGGAGTGGTGGTATGGATGCCAGCTACGGGAATAGGAATGGTGACCGGGATGGTGGATGTGGCCCCCATCGAGGGCATTCCTAGAGCAGGTGTGGTAACTGGTGTAGTGGTGGATGTGCCACCAATGGTCCCTACAACGAAAGGAGTGGAAGGCGCGCCAGCCATGGGGCTAGTAGGGGCAGTGTAAATGGGGTTCTCAGACTCTTCTTCAGAATCGGAGGTAAAGTAAGGGGCGTCAATATCTGGTGACGGAGTCCTATGCCGTTGACAAGTGGAGTCAAGTGACAAGGCTCTAGATCTGTGATAAGTGGTATCAAGTGATGATGATCTGTGGCGATGACGTGCGGTGTCAAGTGAACCGTGTTGTGGGGGCTCGCCCCTGAGGCACCGAGAATGTCTCGGGGACTCAATGGTGACAGATGGTGTCGAAACTCTGTGGGTTGAGGTGAGTAAAAAATAGCTCAAAAACCCTAATGCAACCGAGTGTGCAGAAGGAGAGCTCAAAAACAAGGCACTCAGGCCAACAACCAACTCAAAACACCCACTGTAACAGCTATGCTACAATAGGTGGAGTACCAACAAAAATGGTCAGAATACCAACAAGCAGCAGGTCTCCTACAAATAAAAAATGGTGGACTCACTAGACCAAAAGGAGGTAAGGGAGCATGCAAACACCTAACTAAAAGGTATTCTGACTCAACTAGACATATCCTCTGCAAGGTGATGAAATCCAAGTCAGACAATATGAATAGGAAATCCAAGTGGCTAAGATGTCCCCCTACCGGGAGGGACACCGGGTAGTCAATCCTAGAAGAATGGCAACTAAGATACCCCGTTCATGACACGTCCAGAAAGGTGAATCTGCCGTTTAATCCTTTAACCGCAATACCCCTATACAGGGATATCCCGAGAACCGCAAAAGGTAGCCCTTCGGTTACTGAATGGAGTGCAGTATTCCACTTAGGCCTCCGGAACCAGTCTCCCAACTTCAACCTTCCTAAGGGAGAGGCCCTCTGATAAACTGGTCGTGACCATGCCAAAAAGTACTAGGGGATTTTGGTTCCCTATTTGGACAACAACTATGTCTCAAGTGTAAGTAACCGAGGGGTGTTATTGGAAGCCTATCCCCCCGATCCTACCTAACTACAAAGATTCTTTTGTGTTCCCCAAGTGGGGTTAGAATATTGGTTGAGTTAGATAGTTTTTTAAGGCTCACTTGAATTATGTGACAGAGTGTGTGCTCGTGAGGTGATGATGAACCCAATTAGAAAGTGCCACTAGGGAGGGAAACTTTCTATCTAGCAATAAAAATACAGAAATGAACTTTTAAAATGCACAATTTTCTTTTTCCAATGTAAAGTGCTGAAAACGTAAAAACGATTCTGTAAATGAAACAGAAAAATAAAAAACTGCAGAAAAATGCTGTAAGGAAGGGTGGCTGCAGGTAGGACAGAGGGTTGTGCTGGTGCAGAAAATAGTGCAGCAAAATTCTGGGCTCAAAACTGTAAAAAATGCAGAGATCAAACCGCGGGTTTGTGGCAAAACTGAGCAGTCGGACCGCGGGTTTTAGGGAAACAGGCGCGGACAGGACGCAGGTTTTTGGCAGACAAACGCAGTCAGGACGCAGCAAAAGGGCTGAAAGTCGTAGTCGGGACGCGGGAAAGACGCCGGCAGGTTGCGGGAAAATGGCCGAAAGCCGCAGGCGGGACACAGGAAAGACGCCGAAAGGCGCCGGTGGGTTGCGGGAAACTGGCCGAAAGCCGCAGGCGGGACGCCGAAAACAGGGAAATAGCCGCAGTCAGACTGGATCAAACAGGCTAATAGCCACGGCCAAATCGCAGGTAACAGACTGAAAGCCGTCGGCAGGTTGCCGGAAACAGTCTGAGAGCCGCGGTCAGGTCACAAGTAAGTGCCTGGAAGACGCGGTCGGGACACGACTGTTGGGGGAAAAAACGTGGTATACGGCGGCCGAAAGGGACAGCCGAATAGAAAAAAGATTTAAAAATTGTAACCAGAAATTCAAACTTAGAGGAGTCGCCAAAACTGTAGCTAGGGTTTTACCCCTAGCTTGTGCAAATGAGCACCTACTAAGGAGAATGGACTCCTTAGTAGCAGTTCAGTAAATGTAAATAATTAAGCTAAAACAGAAATGTAAGCTAATCTAAAACACATGCATGAAACATAAAGAACAAAAGATAAATAATGGTTTTTGTATTGATATTACCTCCAATGTGGAGGTTGATGAAGCTCTTGCAATGTCCAAGAGGGTTGCTCCAATCTCCAATGTGCTCCTTCTCTTTCTCCAATGGTGGAAATGGGCCAAAAGGGGCTCTCAAGGTGAAAGTGGCTCAATGGTGAGCTAGGGTTTCAAGAGAGATTTTGGCAGAGTAAGGGTATACTTGATTGTGGATGTGAAATAAGGGATCTCCATCACCTATTTATAGTTTTTTGGTGGTGGAGTGCTGACCCATGGTTTTGGGAACCATATGGTTTAAGGCAGCTGTATAGGGTTTTTTCCTCCTTTTCCTCATTATTTTATATTTTTTATTCCCTTTTTAGAGGGATTTTGCTATTTTTGGAGGAAAAGGGGGTTTTTTAGCCTTTTTGAGGCTTTTTAATGGTTTTGTGGCCTTTTAGAGGCATTTTAGGCCTTTTGGAGGCTTTTTAGTGGGATTTTTAGGGTTTTTAAGGGAAATATAGTAGGAAAATGGACAAATGAGCCATGTAATGAGGTAGATGAGGTAATGTACACTTTTTGGGTGTTAACAGTATTGACCAAGTCGTTGGCCAGAGTGCAGTTTGAGTACTTCAGAGAGAGGCTTGGTGCACTTCAGATCGAGGTTCCTTCCAAAGGGAAGTGATGAGTCCGGAAGATGCAGATGCACATGAGCTTTTCTGACATGGTTGATGTGTTCTCCCTTGGTCGTGATGTAATTGCTGAGCCATTTTTCACATGGTGGTAGATGTGTTCTCCTATGGTGAAAAAGAAGGGTTGGAGCCTTCCCCGAATGGTGGTAGATGTGTTCTCCCATGTCGGTGGTGTAAGTGCTGGATGATGTGCATCTGGGCTGTGCTTCGTGGACTATGAGATGATCTGAAGAGGACGATGCTTGTTATGATCAATTGGATCATTGCATCATGTTGGATGCTTGTTATGATCAGTTGGATCATTTATGTATGTATGTATCAGGTGGATACTGAGATCATGTATGTTGATATGTATCAGGTGGATACATTGTGTGGATCATGTATCTATGTATGTATCAGGTGGATACATTGTATGATCAGGTAGATCATGTATGATGATATGTATCAGGTAGATACTTGGTATGCATCAGGTGGATGCAAGGTATGATCAGGATGATCATAGATGACGAGCTTCAGGATGTTGCTCTAGATGACATGCAGCAGGATGTTGCAGTGATGATGATGAGGATGATCATGTGTACATCAGGACGATGTATGATGAGTATCAGGATGATACTTTGTGGCCGTGGATCAGGTTGTGCAAATGAGCATGTCTGGGAGATCCTATAGGTTGGAGTTGTGTACCTGTAACAGCCTGGGATGCTCTTTCGAGACATTGCTCTAGGAGGACATGTAATTTGTGCCCTGGGAGATCTTCAGGTCGGAGGTGTACCCATAACATCCTGAGATGCTCTTGCAAGGTTTTGTCCTATGGCATGTAATTTGCTCCTGGGAGATCTGGACAGGATGAAAAAGGCCTCAGATGCTTCAGCTAGGTTTTTCCATGACCACATGTAATTTGCTCCTGGGAGATCTGGACAAGATGAAAAAGGCCTAAGATGCTTCAGCCAGGTTTTGTGGTGGACCACACGTAATGTGCTCTTGGGAGATCCGACAGGTAGAGCTGTGTGCTCATAACAGCCTGGGATGCTTCAGCCATGTTTTGTGATGGGTCACATGTAATGTGCTCCTAGGAGATCCGACAGGTAGAGCTGTGTGCTCGTAATAGCCTAGGATGCTGCAGCCAGGTTTTGTGATGCACATAATAAGTCCTGAGGATTCCACAGTATGGAAAATGATGATGAAGACCTGCAGGTGGTGGGCCTACATCCAGTATGAAAAAGGACTGGCTTTGTAGAACTTCCTATGAGGAGTAGATTCAGAGATTGATTGAAATAGCAGCAGCAGTGACGATGACGATGACTCTATGACGATTATCCAGTGACGATGATCCAGAGAAGAAGACTTGTGCTCGAAGACCTGTGTCGAGAAATACCTTCCTGGTTAAGGAGTGTTGATGTATATGTAACTTCAGAATGTATTTTACATATATGTATATTGTATTCGTATAGAGATGTTATTATTCCTCTATATGGAAGTGTTTGTATTCCTATAGAGATGTTATTATTCCTCTATATGGAAGTGTCATCATTTATATTGTAAGTGTCGTAACTTATACTTGATGGGTTATTAGACCACCTTGTTGGGGTCGGCCCTATATAAGTCATGTGGGTCGAACGATTATTGTACCACCCTATTTGGGGTCGGCCATGTGGGTCAAAGGGTTATTAGACCACCCTATTGGGGTGTCGGCCCAGTCAGCATTATGTTAAGTGGTTAAGTTGAGGCCGACCTAGTTGAGTAAAGGTCAATTCAAGTTAGTGTATAAATAGAGAGTGTGTCTCTCTCATTTTATACATTTTATTCTCTCACTCACACTTTGGAGAGTGGCGCACTTGTGGAGGAGGAGGCTCTGTTGCTAGGAGAAGACTATCTCTTGTATTCTGGTTGTATCATTGCTCTATCTATCTCTGAGGAAGTTATTGGGGTTTTTCACCTTTATGGTTTTCCCCAAGTAAACTCTGTGTCTCTTGTGTGCTTGCATTATTGTGTCCATGATTGATATGCTGTAGATTTGCTATACATGTTGTTCTCTCAGTTAAGATCCTAGATCAGATTGAAGTAAATTCTGAAAATTTAACAGTTGTTGTGATGACAATGGTCAGATGCCAACTAGGTCCGGAGAGGATAGGTCCGTTGTTTAGCCGACGCTATCTCTCTCAGGTTCTATGTGGTCAGGTCGATGAGTCCGACATCCACTTTTTTACTAGCAGAGGAAGGATAGGGAGGATGCAGGACGTAGGTTATGATGGGAGGATATGTTAGTTAGTACTATTGAGGGTTGGGTATTCCTTGATCGTGAGTTAGTGGTAGTAGGTACCCTTCCTTGTACATGATTAATTAAACTAATGTAAACATAAAAATAATGATGTGAAATCGTAAAGGGTTAACTGTTAAATAGCTGAGGATGTTAAAAGTAATTGCACTATATATTATGCTTGTTCTTCTGCATGGGGGTAAATACTATTATTAGTTAGCAGGTATGCGTAGGAAGGATGGGGTTTTTTTTATTGTACATATCTGACCTGTGCAAACGCTGACCACGCATGCACACTTTACACATGTACACTAGTATCGATATATAAACACTTAACATATTGAATAAATGTATAAGTTGTCATAAGTAATTATGTTAATCATGCATTGATCGAATTCAGATAATGAATATAAAGTTATTTAATATGTGTAAAACAAGTCAATTAAGCTATGTATTAATTGTTGGTAAACATTGTAATAAACAATTGAGACAAGTGTCATGAGTTAACATTGTCATCTGAGAATTGTTGTAAATAAGGTAATGGTACTGTCTAATTAATTAGTAAGATTGTTTAAGCCCTTAAGGGTGCTTTGTTTAGAAGAACGAGGATACTATGTTGATGTTAGGGTACTCATGTGATAAACAAATGATTTTAAAACATTGTTATTAATTCACCATTTATTATTGCTTCATGGTGATTTAATTAATATTGTTACTTAATTAATGTTATTCTAATAATATTAATATCCTTGTCGTAACAATTGCAATATAGGTAAAATTTAAAATATTGATTAATAAATTATTAGTGTGCGATTATTTCCATTACTAAGTTAGATATAATAGGATAATAATTCTTGAATGGATGTGATGTGATGGAACATGGTTTAAATACTATTTATTTATTCAATATGAGTCTTGGACTTTAAATTACAAGATAAGTTACCTTGACGAATGAGGTAAACCATTAAGACACACCTTGTCCAAATTGAAAAGGTCAACTATATATATATTATTTTATTATTTTATCCTAATAACACTAAATACAAAGGTGGTGAATAGACTAATAGTTAATAAACTATGTCTCGAATATATAACCTTTGGGTAATGATTCCTACCATAATAAATACTTACAACCAATAGTCAAAGTCCAATAAATTTACTGTGAGTATAATTGATTGTTCGATACATTGAGTGTGAAAATATATTTTTATAATGTAAATTGTATGAATGAACTAATTGAGGGGCTCGAGAGAGGGAGTTTGGGGTGGTGGAGTAAGCCCAAAGACTTCTCGAGGAAGGAAAGGTATATAGGGAAGAGTGAAGGGAGGAGAAGGGGTTGGATTTTTTTGGGAGATGATGTTGGGAGGAAATTTGAAGGTAGTAGCAAGAGAGATCTAAGTGAAGAAAGGAGTGGAGATCAGGGGAAGTACTTCTCTCGGGATTATCAGTTTGTGATCTCGGGGGCTTGGAAATCCTTTGATTTCCAAGGGCCAGCAAGATAATAGTTGGTCGGTAGGGTGGACACATCATCTTGGTTGACTAAGAGAATAAATACATAACCTGCTACAACCTACAGTCTACTAGCATCAGCATCATGTAATTTCCTTGTTATTTATTTTATTTGATTATTATGCTGAGAAACATACATATACCTTGTTATTTACTTGATTATTATGTTGAGACATATTTTTTTTATGCTCAAACAAATTGAAGGAAAATCTTGATATGTTAGCTTATTTTACATATGTATGTCTGATTGTGAAAGACCAAAAAATATACTAAATTTCACTTGGAAGCATAAAATTTTATTAAAAATTTACTGAACTAGGTCAAAATAAGTTTAATACATAGAAAATGACTTAGGGCTCTATTGAAAAACGGAGCGCTACACTTGGTATCAGAGCACTTGTTCAGACTCTTGAACCTACAGGCCTATTCATGCTTCATCTAGTCATGGTTAATGAGAAAATCTACTTGATAGTTTACCTACTTGAACTCCAGCCATAGTAAGCTTCCAAGGTACACCTGCACAAGGATAATAGGAATAACATTAGAAAATAAAAGAAAATATATATACATATAATTATATTTTCATTCTTTTATAACTATTGCTGTGAACGCAGAAGACTAGTATGAATTAGCAAGAATAAATAAAAGAGTTTATATATATATATATATATATTATGAGAATAAAAGATCAAGAAAAATGTGAGGATCTCCCTGTCTTCCGTTGACGAATTTCTAGGCTAATCTACAACTAAACAATATTTTTCGACCTTTACTCTTGACAAGCGATGGGAATCCATGAACAAAAAAGAAATTTATGTAAGCGGATGGCTAACTGAGCGATGGGAATCCATGAAGAAAAAGAAGAAATTTAAATTGAAATTACAACAAAAACAAAAGAGATTTATATTGAAATTAGTAGTTCCTGTGGACAAAATAATGAGCAAATTCACTCAGTAAAGAATCAGAGATTTATATTGAAAAAACAAATGCAAATTGCTAGAGGAAATCACTGTCATCTATTTCTGACAGTTAATAAAATTTATGGAATTTTAAATGAATTCTAGGTTAATTTTATCCAGACGCCATGTTCTAAATCCAAATCTCATTACATTTTAAATAAAAACTTACCTGTATTGGTAGCAGCATAAACCTTTTTTTTAGCATAGAGAATAAAAAGTAAGGCCAAAGGAAGGAAAATTACACTCGAAGAAGCAGCAGGTTTTAACAATTAAATCAAAAAGGGAAAATAAAAGGGAATTTATTTGCACGAAGAAGTTTTTCTCTAGATGAATTCCGCACTTGAATGGGCGTAACATTGGAAATACTTGGAAGAAGAAGCTATTGATCTGAAGGAGCTTTGCGATTTCCCATAGTGGTAGACAAGTTTTCGAGTTATGTGAGACTCTAGATGGCATTGGAATTATCATCAAAATGGAAAGAAGACTGTATGATTGAATTTGAAGATTGATTAAAAGAGTTACCACCGAAATAACTCATGAAGTCAGTGTCCAGACTAAATGTCTAATAATCTCAACTCGAATATTCTCAATCTGACAACTGTGAGAGCAAGCATCATGTAGTCAATTCAGCCGTCAACTGTATGCACCCAATATTAAATTCAAAAATCCACACGTCCTACGAAGATTGAAAGGCGTCTCCAAAGTAACTTGCACAACCACATCTCTAAAGTTTTATGGGTTGATTTAGACTGACGGAATGTGCACGCTCTGTTCAGAAATGGAGGGTCACTTCAGAATTTTATCTTGCAGTGTAGTGGAGGCGGAATAAAGTTATAATTTATTTTGCTCCATTAATAGATATTTAGAGACAGTATCCAAAGATTGATTTACTTATTAAGTGGGCAATAATGCGAGCAGGACTAAGCATAGTGCAGTAGATGCTAACCCCGGAGGTGGCTGCCACATTTTGGAAACCCCTGCTAGCCATCTGCGCCAGGATTTCTTGGCTTCAACTTCAAGTTTAGGGTTGGTGCTAAAGCCGCGAGCAAGGCAGGAAATAGAGATGGTGACATTAGAAGACTCATATAAATTATTCTAAAGGTTAAAGAAGAAGAATTCGGTTCTAGTGGGGAACAAGAGCTTGAAACTGTAGAAAAAAAAAAAAAACTTGTGCAAAGTATAGAAAAAGGTGAAACCCTAGTGCAGCTTCAAAACTGAATTCTTAAGTATACTAGGTCTGAACCTTGACACTTATTGCCAGCCACACCACATAAAAACTAGTTCATTGGTCTTTTTGCATTGCCAAGTCAAATGCCCATATCTAAGTCTTTGGATTCACCCTAGCGTCCAAGCGTAGAGAAAAAAAATACATACGAATAGAACTCACGAGTCAAGCTATGTGCACAACTCGTCTAGGCAAGCGCAGCCAGGCCATACAGGAGTATGATGTTTTCCCAATGCGTTCAGGAAAGCGCAGCCAGGCCATCTACAGGAGTTTAAAACAAATATATATATATATATATATATAACAGTATATATATATATATGAAAAATAAGATAAAAATAATTTGTACTACCACTGTGCATTTGGCTATTTTACACCGTGCCAATCAAGTCCTGGCTGCCATACAACCTTAGCATAGAGCTCGCATGCCTTGTGCACCAGCCCAACTCCTTGGTATTACTCATACCAATAAATATAGTTTGCATTTCAATATTAGGTTGATACTACTCACTAGTAGATTTGAACCCAAAATCCGACGAGCAAATCCAACAACCTCCGATGAAATGGACTATGTCATCATATTTTTCTTTGAAAAGTACTTTTTTTTTATATAAATTTCGATAGATGACCGTCGGATATTCGACGTCCTTTTGAATAGCCGACGAGGTTGGCAGGCTATTTGACGGCTATGCTAATATTCGACGCCTATTCGGACATCCAACACTTTGGATGTCAGATAACTGACTTCATTTTGAACCCAAAGAGGTCGGATATCCGACGGGTGTTTTCCCAATGGTCACAAGATTAGTGTCATCGGATATCCGACGTAGGTTTGACTTTTTGACTTTTACGATTTATAAATATCAAACCATTCCGACATGTTTGTCATACCAGCGACGGTTTGCAGATGTTTTTTTTGTTCGATGGACTGTTTTTCGTTGTTTTTGTTATTCAAGTGAGCAAAGTACTCTAGAGCTTCATTTTCTAAGATCAATAATCTTCATTTAAGCTCTTTACAAGAAAATGTCAACTACGAATATTCCTGATCCAGATGAACAAAATCGACAATTGCTTGCTAGATTGTGGGAAGGAGTTGAAAGAAGGGGTGATGGTAAATGCTATTGTCCATGTAATCAATGCAGAGGCTTTAAGAGGAGAAGAATTTTGATCACAACAGCCACAAAACACTGTAGGAAGCATGGGCATGCCGAGGGGGGACATGAATACCATCCATTTGTAAGTTTGCATTATATATGTTTTTATTTGGATTGCTTTTGTAAATTTATGTATTATTATAATATTTCTTATTTTTGACCAACAGTACAATTGGTCGTTGTTCTTTGTAACTTTTATCTATTGATTGTTTCATGTAATTATAAAGGAAAGACATCCTACGGCATATCGTCCGGATCAGCAAGTGCTTCCAGAACAAGTACAGGAGGAACATGGAGCTATGAATATTAATGGAGAACAAGTTAATGATCACATTGAAGAAGATTATCATACTGATAACATAGTTGAAGATGATGTTACAAATACTTTGGTCCATGATTCATTTAATGTTGGAATGGATGATGATCATGATCATGAAAATGATGAACATTTTGATGATATTCATGATATACCTCTTCTTGACAAGGCATACGAACCCCTTTATGACAGCTCCAAGACAAATCGTCTCTCTGCTATATTGTTGGTAATGAACTTGAAGGTTATGAATGGTCTTTCAAACATATCAGTCACACAGATGTTAAGGTATGTAATATATTCCATCACAAAATATATATGATTGTCATGTATTTTATTGTTAATTCATATATAAGTCAAATTACTACGAATGAAATTTGTTTCATTAATATTATTTCTATATTATATTAACTAGATTTTTATTTTAATTTGTTGTAGCATGATAGGTGAATATTTGTTACCACCTTCAAATATTTTACCTTGCACATATCAAGATTTATCTTCCATCATGAAAGAAATTGGAATGTAGTATGAAGCAATTCATGCATGCCCCGATGATCATGTTCTTTATTACAACCAGCATGAATTTGCAACATAATGTCCTGAATGTCATATCAGTAGATATCGCACAGATCAAGTAACTAAAAAGGTGCCTCACAAGGTTCTACATTATATTCCCATTATTCCCCATTTGCAACGATTTTTCAGGTGCAAAAACATAGCGCAGTTTATGGATTACCATGCACGGAACAGAATTCAAGACGACATTATTTGGATGCCTGCAGATGGGTCTGCATTTAGAGATATGGAGGAAAAATGGCCTCACTTTAAAGATGAACCTCGTAATCTTAGGATTTCTTTGGCAGCAGATGGTGTCAATCCTTTTGCAGAGATGAGATTTGTTTACTCGGTGTGGCCTATTTTTGTTATCAATAACAACATTCCTCCATGGTTGACAATAAAGAGGGAGCACATAATGTTGTCGATGATTATTCTAGGTACGAACACTGCAGTTTTTTTTTATTGTAGTGGTATATTCTCATTTGTCATTTTTTGTCTCATAATGTTATATATATATTTAAAGTTTTTCTATTGTGAAATATGGTTTATATATCTAAATGGTACGTCTCATAATCAGAATATTTATTTGATATGTTCAAATCAATCAAGTAAGTACCAAGTCAAAGATATGAATGTATATATCGAACCTCTTATTGACGAGCTACTTAAGTTATGGAATGGCATCACTATGTATGACTTATCTAGACCAACACGACAAAGGCAATTCCAATTCCATGCAATGCGTGTATGGACAATACATGATGCCCTAGGGTTAACCCATTTCTATGGTATGTAATTATAAGTTCCACTTTAGTTGCATTTAATTTTACAAACTACTAGTTAATATAATACGCATGCATGTTTTTCTAAATAATCAAGTCATTTTTTATATAATTATAATAGACATTAATATTGATATTCCATCTTTTTATTTAGGTCTTCAGACAAAGGGGAAATTTGCATGTCCAGTTTGTGGTCCTAAGATCAAATCTCGTCATTCAAAAAGCTTAGGAAAGGAGGTGTTTGATGAGTATAGGCACTTCCTCGCCAAGAATCACAAGTATCGAACTACCGAAAAACATCTTTTCAATGGCAAGCAAGAGACTGCATTAAAACCAAAGAGAATGACACCTCAGCTATGGAAGTTGCAATATAATAGAAATCGTCAAGGTACGTATAATCAATCATTGTATATGATCATATTGTATTTTATTATATTGTGTGTTGTTTAGTGTAATTGACATTGATTTAATATTTAATTTCATCATTGTCGTTCATGTGATCATCATGAAGGCATTAATGGGCTTCCACGAGGAATGAAAAGTTATCCTAGACAATTTAGTAGGTTTCCCTATTATGAGCACCTACAAATTGCTCATCTATTTGATACAATGCATATCAGAAAGAATGTGACTGAAACATTATGGCGAATATTGAATGGAAGGAGTGACAAAGAAAAAATTGTCAAAATTTGCAAAGACATTCAAGATAACAACCATGCAATGAAAGACATCATTCAATTTCATAGCAACGGAGAGAAAATTAATATAAACTCACTTCCATGGATGTTAACGGACCAGCAAAGTAATGTTGTAAAAGAAGTCATTCGAAAAATTAAATTTCCCACCGGATTTTGTGCGAACATGAAGAATATCATAACAAAGGAAGGTGATTTTGCGAGGGTGAAAACGCACGATTGGCATGTCTTCATGAAGGTAATAATTAATATGGTATGCATTTAATAATTTTTTTTTTCTTTTTCTAGCACTCTTTTTCGATATACTGAAACTATTTGGATATTATTGTTACAGTATGTTCTACCTCTCTCTATCTCGGACAAATTTGACAACAATGTCAAGCAAATAATATATAGTCTCGGGAAATACATGAGGTAAGTGGTGATTTTTCCATGTGCTTACTATTTGTTTAATTCAACATAGAACTTATTCTTAATTTGATTTTCATTCTCTACTTCATGTTACGTAATATAATGACATTTTTCTTTAATCTCTTGATTGGCCGGTTGTCATGTCACTTGTAGATGGTTGTCATCTACAGAATTCTATAAAGAAGACATAAAGTATTGGAGGAGAGAAATTCCTCGTCTCATTTGTGAAATGCAGAAGCATCTACTTTCAGCATTTTTCAATGCACAGGAACACTGCCTCATACACCAAGTTGAGGAGATTGAACTGTGTGGACCTGCGCACTCAAGGTCCATGTGGATGGTTGAGAGGCACTTGAAATTTATGAAGGGTTTGGTCAGACAACAAACATATGCTGAGGGTTCTACGATGGAGGGATATATGGTATACCAAAACATGTTGTACATTAGTGAATATCTTCCTATATTGGCGTCAAAGCTCAATTTACATCGCATTTGTGATCCAGACTCCAAAAATGATTTTGAAGGGGAGTACCCGAAGGGGAAAGGTAGATCGAGGAAGGTGAAAGGTAATATAACACATTTCACTAGTGATTTTTACGTTTATATATCATACATATATATTCAATTTTTGTATTTAGTATTTTGCATCATTTTATATTGTAATTATATACTTTTTTAAGTGACTAATATACATTTTCATTGAATTTTAATTTTATTGTCATCAAACAGTTGGTCGAAAGTGGGATGCGATTCATTTATACATCGCAAACAATCTTGACTGGATGAAGGTATGGATCGAAAAATGTGAACAATCGGGTCATGGAATATCATGGGAAGGTGTGGCTTCATTGGTTAAAGCTGCACATCGCAATGGAGACACCAATGTAACACAAAGGGAAATCGATTTAGCAAGAGGTTTAAAAGATAAGCAGGTAAGCATATTAATCAATGGCATTATTTATTTATTTCTTTAAATATTGTCGTTGTACGTCACATTGGTTATTTTCCTTTTATGGCATTATAATAAACATGCACTACTTTATCATAAATATGGTGTGATCATTATGTAATCTTTTCCTGTATGGCTTGTTGTACTAGGTAAAACACCATAAGGCTATGTGGTGCAATGGATGTGGATATCGCATCAAAAGGTTGGATGAAAGAAAGAAAATATCTGATTGTGGGATATCTACAGTCTTTGAGGTGACCAATGTTTCTTCTAGAAGTGATAGACATCCAGAATTATCTAAAAATCAATACTATCGGTATCTGGAAGACATTCTTCAATGTGACTTTAACTCCTTCAAGGTATTTCTGTTCATTGTCAAATGGTACCGGTGTAGATTGAATCAATGTGATCCCGATAGAACAATTATTGAACATGATAATGGTTTTACCATGGTAAATACAAGGTTGTTTGAGCCAGGAATGGAGCCCTATGGAATTCCAACCCAATGTGAACAGGTATTTTACTATGAGGTTCCAGGTAGAGCGGGTTGGTCATTTGCTGTGAGACACGATCCAAGGGGAAGGCCGGTAAAGTATAACGTTGATGAAGGTAATGAAGACGTTCTCGAAGAAGAAGACACTGCAGAAGATGATCATGATCAACATGAGTTAGATGATCATGGTCCAGAAGAAGATGTCGAAGAACTTATTGAATCAGATGATGTACTATCAGACAATGTCCATGAAGATGATATTGATAATGACATGTTGCTTGTAACTGACATCGACGACGAGGATGATATGGCCAATCCTTACAATGTTGAATCTGGATCATCGGATGATAGTACACACGATGACCCAGATGAAGAAGATGATGAACACCATTGAAGTTTACGAGGTATGCAATAATAATAAATTAATTGTTTCGTAGTGAGTTTCCATTTTCCTATATGATATAATTAGAAACATTGCTTGTTTTAGAGTATGTCAAAAAATACATTTAAAGTTTCTAGTGTACATAGATATTTTTGTCGGGTTATGGGGAATTGAGAGTGATGTGAGGGGGGGGAGGGGCCATAAGAGCTTCCACCTTCACGTGGTGGGCCCTATTTAGTAGAGAATATTAAATTATTCTTGAAACTGAGAGAAGCTTAGTAAGGAAATGCACAATTATCAAGACTCAAACATCATCATCATCGTCGTCGTCGTCGTCTTCGACTAGGGTAGTACTGTAGCAGCTTTAACACTTAGAATATAGTAGCTTGGGGGAATTCATGTCAAGGTACTCAATGCAAGTTAAAGGGGAAATGATTAGTATTGCTCATGATGTAAAAGTAAAGGATGTATTGCTCATGATTAGGATACTCTTGTATTTATAGTCATAAAAAAACAAGTTGTGGTATAGCTTCCCCAATTGTGGTTATTGTTTTTTTATTAAGCTCATGAAGATTTATATGCAATTTATTGTTTCTACTATCCTTGTGTTTTTGTGAAGAATGATTGAAGAATGTTATAAGTGTTCCTAGAGAATTATGAACATGGATATGTACAATTCCTTATATTTATTATCACTTTGTTTTATGTGATGAATTCATTTGCATGACTTGAGTATATCTGAAGTTTTCCTTGAGGTCCCATGAATGAACTTGAACACTTGTTGCATTCATTTAATTTGAAAGAGTAGTTATAGTTTGAAAGAACTCTCTCCTTACCTTAGCTAGCATTCATTGAAAGGAAAGGCTTATTTTATTCATATGCATTTGCATGGTTTGAGTCAGTCATCACACCACGAGTTTCACTTCCATCACCCGATTGAGTAATACAACCACTAAAATTTACACCCCCTAACTAAACACACCATAACCTCACTTGAGGAAATCAAAAGAATTTGGTAGTTAGGTAGGACACCGGGGATAGGCATCCAAATAATTCCCCCTTTTCATTATCATCTGAGACATAATTGTTGTCCTCTAGGGAACCAAAATCCTCTAGTATTTGCTGACATGGTCATACACCAGTTTGTGGAGGGGCCTCCTATTGTTTCAGGGGTTAAACCTCCGCAAGATCGAGAACCAGATGGACTATATGGAATGCCGCACTCCACTTAGCCCTAAGGAAACATCGATCATTGTCTTACTTGTATTCTCCGGCCACCATACTGGTGATACAAGGGTGATAAGGCAGAAGTGCCGAAAACCTTTTCCGACGTGTCATGAACGAGGTAGCTTAGTGACTTTTCTACTAGGGCTCTTTTACCCAGGATCCCTTTTGGTAGATAGATATCCTTCAAATTTGGTATCTCACTTCGTATTGTTCGACTTGGATTTCATCACCTTGTGAAGGATACAATTTGTCGAGGTCTCCAGCTCCTAGTTAGGAAGTTTGCTTGCATTTTCACCTTTTTAGAGGGTCTTTTTCTTTTTAGTGCTACTTGTTGGCATTCTGGCCACTTTTGTTTCAGCTCGCTTACTATGACATCGGTCCCAGTATAGTTTTTTGAGCTTGCTTTTTTGGCCTGCGAGCCTTGTCTTTTCATAGCTCCCCTTCTGCATGCTCGATTGCTTTAGGGTTTTTGAGTTCATACACGGTAGTTACAAATACTTATTTGATGATGTGTGATGTCCTCTTCTCCTAGGTCTTCGAGATGGTTGAGTTAGATGGTCTTCTGAAGGGACTGAACACCCCTTCATGGAGCCACTAACGCTTGACCGTAGGAGTAGTCTAGAGGACCACGTGATCACATCACCAGTGTGGACTTTTCCATTTACTGTGATGATGGTATTTCAAGTTATATGGAACAATGGTACATTTGAGAGAGAGATGAATGGTTGTACCCCACCTTGGTCGATTGTCTTATGGTACTTTCATTTTGTTGATAATATTTTTGTGGTACCTTGCCTTTCACCTTTTGGGTGTTTTACTGATATTGGGATATCATGTGATTTGTACCACCTTTTATGTTTTAGGCCTTGTGGGTACTATGGTAGTTTGTCCACATTTGAGGTACACCCACTTTCTCCAAATTGTTATGTGTCTTTATACCCACTTCGTACCACCCTCCTGACCTTAGTTTGGAAGATTGCATGCTATCATACCTTTTGGTGGTACTATTTGAGTTTCAAGAGGTAGTTACAAGGAGCTATTGCATATATGAGGTAGTTACAAGGAGATATTGCATATATTGATTTGGACTGCCTTTTATGTTTTTGGTCTTGTGGTTATAACTATGGTAGTTTGTCCACGTTTAAGGTAGTGTACACCCCCTTAGTCCCAAGGGTTGTGAGTCTTTATACCCATTCTTTTTTTTTTTACTTGTACCTTACTGGTTGGTCTTTGTACTGAGCCTTTTTACTGTCACTGAATTTCTTTGATTGACCGTACCATAGCCCAGTCATCTCTCTCTCTCTGGTTTGTACTATCCCTATCATAGGGTCACTTGGTTCCTAGAGTTGACTGGCCTCTAAGAGGCACAGTCATTTCTGAAAGTAACTCTTCTAAGTATATTACAGGAAACGTCTACACTAAGGTAATCAAATATGTGGTAAATAGTTTTCATTAAGTAGCCAGGACTTGTAGCATTAGAGGAGATCCTGTAACGTGTATGTGTAGTGTTTCATGTGTGCTACATGTGTGTTACATGTGTGATGTAGCGTTAAATCAAATAGTAAAAAACAACTCATAAATATTGCATGACTTTCTACTCTTAAAAAAGATAAATTGGTCGTCTTCCGATCATCACTTGAATGCCCACATGTTGACAAAGGGAATGAGGATCAAGTAAAATTATAAAAGGAAATACACATCAACTTTTAAGAAGTGCTATGCCTTGCGGTCGAATCTAAACTTTTTTCCAATGGTGCAGGTAGAACCAAACAAGTATTTGTCTGATCTATCTTCCTCGAGCGAGGGGAGTTTAGGAAGGCTAGAGGAAAGTGAGACATCCAGTAGGTCTAGAAGAATTGTATCAACTAGATGTCAAAAAACCAAAAGAAGATTCCATAGACGCAATGAATTTTTTCACGGTCAAGGGGGGGCATGTTCCTATGGTGATGAGACAAAAGACGACGAAGAGGTGCCCTTGAGGTACAGACATTTAGTGAAACAATGGGTACTGAAGGATCTTCCTCCACCGAACACTGATTTTTGTGTGAACGAGAGGAGATATCGAATTGCACCGTCGTCGATACATGGTTTCGGGTTGTTTTCCATGGATTGCATCTTGGTCGGTTACGGGACATGTATAGAATTGATGGAGTATGTTGCACCCATTTACAACTACAACGATTGGATGCACCTTGTCCGAGATACAAAAAGTATGCGTAGCTATGGATTGTCAACAAACTATTTACAATTGAAAGACAAAAATCAAAATAAAGGAGGATCGCTGTACATGGACGGAAGGCCAAAGGCCACAGGGAATATTGCGGGGTTTATAAACAATACACAACCAGGGTCTACAATTAAGCAACCAAACTGCGAATTTGAGGGGCATGAAGGAAACCGTGTTTTTGTAGTTACTATTAAAACATTATCTGCAGGGGACGAGTTGCTTATTAATTACCTTGTCAACCAAGTAGATACAAACAAGGTTACTATATAACATTTTACCCAACCTTTTAGTAATAAATTAAACATCATAAGGATTTTTTGTTAGTTTATTTCGTTTAAATTTTCCATATTTACTTCGCAGGCCAGTGATCAGGATAAATCCCTGCCAACAAATGGTCGGAGGAGAACTTCTTCCTCGACGGAGCAGGTATACATCTTTCTAATAGTACAATTATAATAAGAGAAAAGAGTTTTTATTTGCTTTGTTTTTCCATTATTAATAACTTGGTTTTTTTTATATAATGAAATTTATATTTGATGCAGAACATTGATCGGGAAATACACCCATCAAATGTTGATCAGATGACAACACCCTCGGGGCAACAAGTAGACCTGATTTGAATTGTACAATTAAAATATGTCAAAATGTTTTAGCATTATATTAATGTTTCAATGAATATTTTGGTTTTTTTTACGTAATTTTCTAGTCTATATTTTTTATGCAGGCTGATTCCGTAAGGTTGGCCACACCAGGGTCCGTGCAACGGGTATACATCTTTGTAATATTACAAATATAATATGAATAATAATTTTTTTGATTTGTTTTCTCATGAATAGTTTTGGAATCATTTAGGTGACTTTCACTATGTTTTTTTATTAGGGTGTTGTTAGGGGCAGCTCCTAGATATTAGCAGATCGGGGCAAGTCGCCTATGAACATTGATTCAATGAGTGGATCGCGATCCTCGAGGTCGCAGGTATAATTCATTTCAATTGTACTAATATAATACGTAGCATAATGTTTATTTTGTTATGTATTTTTCGTGTGATATACTGGTTTCGTTATGATAATGTAAACCGTGTTGTAATTTTATGAATCTATCATGATAGATGTGTTATATACGTTAATATAAAATTTGAAATCTATCAGTAGAGAACTCAGTAGTGCTTTATATATGTTTGTTACAGCCCACTAGTGAATCGCAGTATGAATCGGCATCGCAAGATTTTCCGTTAGACCTTGAAGTGGCAGAGGTGCTTCACGATTGCGAAAAAATTGGTGAAGCCGCACACCCGCTAAAGATGGCAGAGAAATTGTTGAATAGATATACTGCGGAAATCCTTTCTCTAGTAATCCAGGTTCCGCAGACAAGCACAATTAAAGAAAGGATTGCATTGTTGGAACATAAATCTTATAACTTGTGAGTAAGCTGAGGAATCTTGAATCATAGAATAATTCGTTTAAATCTTTATAATGTTCTCCTTTATATGATAGTATTCAACGTATAAGATGTGGTGTGTATTTACAGAATTATAAGGGACCACACAATTATGGTCAAGGTGGTGTTGGCCCCAGCGAGGCTCGTGGAGAGACTTCCCATCACGACCAAACAACTCCACGTAGTTCGAATCCTTCGCCATTGTTGTCGACCGAACAGTCAGCAACACGTTCTGAAACACCACGGACCCCCACTGTGAGCGCAACAGCTGCTACTAACCAACACACAACGGATCCTCCATAAGAATGGGTCGACACTGAGTCCCCTATCAATTTTGATGTCGAACAAGCTACATTTCCAGGATCTTCACATGTCAAAAGCACGGGAACACTGGAGACAACATTTTTGGTGGACGAAGATCTCATCCCAATAAAGATACCGACGATCCCAGGTAATTAATCATAGTTGATCAGGTTAATTAGTGTTTATAATTTCATTGTAATATACCGATAAAACATTTTTTATCAACTAATTATGATCATGGCATGATCGTTGTGTAGGAAACAATGTTTTCTATAAACATATGAATGACTTTTGCTCGGAGATCTTCAGGCCCACCAAGGTGGGATAGACAACCAAAACATTTAAAAGATGAACTCACTAATCGATTGGTTGGCCTGTTCGGGGAGAAAACATTTAGTCATGCCAATGTCTTGAAAAAGGCTTGTCAACATGTGAAGGTTGTCCGAGACCAATATAGAACACACCTCAAAAGAAACCATAGGTATGAGCGCCCACCAATGATTCTAGCAATGGAGTGGACAGCTCTAGTGGAAGATGGAAAGGAGAAGGCTCTGAGAAGAGAAGGCAAGCTAACACCAAGCACAGGGAGGTATGCAATACTTTCTGCAATGTAATTCTAAACCTTATTATCCTTGATTTCTATATCGAACTTGGAACATCTAACGTATTTCAACACTTGCATAGGCTACCAGACACATCAAAGGCCACAAAGGAAAGACTATAAAAAGTAGGTTAGCACAAGCTTGGCCCTAGTGGTTATTCAAATTTGGCAGCACGGTTTGTAAGTTTCGAGAAACCAACAATGAATACAAATAATAAATTGAAAATTATTTTTCGTTTTATTGCACTGTAAAATGTTAATTAACAATGATAAGCAAATATGCAGGCCGATCGATTCAATGAAGTACCCACAGAGGAAGACATGGAGCTTGGCTTTCAGGAAGGATTTGGAGTTGTTGTTGAACGTAGAAGAATCTTATCTGGGCAAACACAATCTTGTGGTACCAATCCATTTGGTGCACATGTATATAGAATCTATATAGTTTAATGAAGATTTGTCGCTTGTGGAATATTTTCGTTCCAAATACTTGATGTAAAATATTGACTCTGTTTTTAACAGGAAAGTAATGATCCCATTAGTGTCGAGGAGGGACAACAACAAATCGATGATCAAGCTTCAAATCCCAGTAATGAATTTATTCATATGCTACAATTTTATGTATAGCATTGCAAATGGTGACCATTAATTGTAGTTCACCGTATTTCAACTACAGAGCATGTAGAGGGTCAAACTGTATAGGTTGAGACTGGACAAGAACATCAACAACATGATTTGGTCATACCTGGTAAAAAAACACCTTCGTAATGAATTTTTTTAAATGAAAAAACTTGTCATTACAATAGCAAAATATAACGATGTAACATTCTCACATCGTTGCAGCAAATCCAAACCCCTTGCCGCAAAATCCCGGTCTAGAACAACAATTAGCTAGGATATTGCAAACATCACCAAAAGCGCCTACTAAAGAACCAAGAACTGGAAGAGAAAGTCCAGATGATGTAGATGGTCCTCTCATAGATTATATACCACTGATCAAGAGAAGAAAAAATTATAAAAAGAAGGACAGGAAAAACAACGTCTAAATATTTTTGATAACAATATATCGTCCACTATTTTTGGTTTAATGAATGAATGAATCCTTTAATGAATGTTCTAATGTTTTAATGATTCAGTGTAGTAAACTGTTACCTTCATTGAATTTCAACTTTTATTGAATGAATGTGTTGATCGACTGAAACGATGGTTTAGTGAATGTTAGCATTTATTGAATGAATAATGGATGAAAGTTCATGATGAAATATGGATGAATTTGTACATATTTGTTTTTTTCAAGTACATGCATTGGGTATGGGGAATTGAGAGTGATGTGAGGTGGGGGGGGGGGCCATAAGAGCTTCCACCTTCACGTGGTTGGCCTTGTTCAGTAGAGAATATGAAATTATTCTAAAAAAAGAGAGGAGCTCAATGAATGGCTATGATGATGACTTTCTACAACCCACTCGCGTGTTGTCTAAATTTTGACAATTTCTTCGAGCTTGTTGTGATTTTTGGTTGCTCCTCATAACCAATTTCCAGTTTCCACAACATAAAAGGTTGAGTAAATGATGCACTAGAATCAATATCCTTAACCTTCTCTTTAATTTCCTTGGAATCAATATCCTTAACCTCACATTAAACCCTTCCAAATTGGGATATTTACCATTCAAGGATGGCTTCTTCTGAAACATGATATTTGCAACTAAGCTAGCATACACCGACAACAATTAGAGACATGCTGCTTGTTGTGAATGTTCATTTTTTTTTAGGAATGCAACTTGACCATAATGGCTCCTCCTACACTAGGGAATTAAAGTCAACAACAAATTAAAGAAAACATATAGTTTGCATCGAAAAAATAACAGGGTACGAACTGAACTGAGGAGATCCGAACCTGCGACCTATGTCTAGTCCCAAGGCTACCACCTTCAAGCTTGAAGTGCAGTTGGCAAGGGAGACCACCTTTAAGCTCGATTCATTCTGCATGCATTTCACAATGGGAGATGGCGGGCTACCACATTCAACCTTGATTCATTGTGTATGCATTTCACTATGCAATCATCTCAGATTCTCGTTGCGTTTTCCCTCTATTAGTTTATCAATTCGTTATGACCCACACCCGCCGTCCGAGGAGTGATTCCGCGGTCTGGAGTTCCAGCCTGACAACGGTGACGATTCATTCTATATTTACGTTTCCCTTAAGCTGCAATATGGCAAACTCATAGTTCACTATCAAGATTTCTTTGACCGTCAGCTTTGTTAGACAAACCTTAATAGTGAACTATGAGTTTGTCATTTGCAGTAGAAGGGAAACGTAATACCATGAATCGTCAACCGTTGTCAGGATGAAACTGAAGACCGCGGAAACACTCATTAGACGGCGGATGTGGTTCATACTGAATTGATCAACTAATTGATGGAAAACGCAATGGGAATTTTAGACGGTTGCATAGTGAAATGCATGCAGAATAAATGAAGAGTGGGTCTCGAGAGAAATGGTTTTGGGACGTCGTATGAGAGGAAATGGCGATGGGAATTGATTGATAAGGTCAAGCTTGAAGGTGGTATGCTTGGGACTAGACATAGGTTGCAGGTTCAAATCTCATCTAAATATTTTTTATAACAATATATCGTCCACGATTTTTGTCCTAATTAATGAATGAATGGTTTAATGAATTTTCTAATGTTTTAATGATTCAGTGTAGTAAATTGTTACCTTTATTGAATTTCATCTTTTATTGAATGAATGTGTTGACTGAATGATTAATGAATGGTTTATTGAATGCTATCTTTTATTGAATGAATGTGTGTATCGACAGAAACAATGGTTTAGTGAATGTTAGCATTTATTGAATGATTAATGGATGAAAGTTCATGATAAAATATGGATAAATTTGGACATATTTGTTTTTCTCGAGTGCATGCATTGGGTATGGGGAATTGAGAGTGATGTGAGGGGGGGGAGGGGCCATAAGAGCTTCCACATTCACGTGGTTGGCTCTGTTCAGTAGAGAATATTAAATTATTCTCGAAATAGAGAGGATCTCAATGAATGGATACGATGCTAGCTTTCTACAACCCACACGTGTGTCGTTTAAATTTTGACAATTTCTTGGAGATTGTTGTGATTTTTGGTTGCTCCTCATAACCAATTTCGAGTTTCCATAACTTCAAAGGTTGAGTAAATGATGCACTGGAATCAATATCCTTAACCTTTTCTTTAATTTCCTTGGAATCAATATCCAGCTTAACCTCAAATAAATATAAGTGAACAAAAGAAAATGCAAGAAAGAGATTAAACTTGCAAAATATAACACTTGTATTAATAAATTCAAAAAGAAAGAGTAATGTTCATGGGCCTCTTGGAGAGGATGAGCTCCCTTGAGAAAAGCTTCAATACAATACCAATCTTTGACAAAACAATATACATCCTTCTAGCACTATAAATAGTTTCTTAATAACTACCAAAACCCTAACTACATGCAATCTCAAAATTAATGACTACCAACCACCTACTGGTTCTTATTTAATAGAAATGAGCCTTTTACATTAAGTAACTACCCATTAACTATATAATGAGCCTTATTCAAAGAATATGATCTCATACATGAATATACAGACTCCTCAGTATACCAAATTAGATAAGTTAGGTAAGAGTACCTTGACACAATGGAAGCACACTACCATCTCTTTGTGACGAATATGCCACAATGTTACATAACTTCCCAGTCCTTTTATTCTGCTACGTGGAAAGCCTGTAGTCCATAAAGTAAGTTCCATAGACACTAGCACTTGAGACTTAGAGTACAGTCTTTTGTGCCACCTTAATAGGCATCCACTAGCCTGTAGGTCCACTTGAATAATGATTGACTCCGCCGCTTAATACAATGACTCTAATACAATGGATTTATTACAACGGCTCTATTCCCTTAGGCTACTCCGCTGCTAATGCAATGGGAAGAGCATAATGGGGTTCTCAGTTATATATATATGTAATTATTATACATATTTCCACAATAGAGATAGAATATATTGATTTTCTATATTATTATTATTTTTTTAAATGTATTGGGTAGTCGGTTAACTGATGACCTAATAACTACGACCGTAGGGTAATATCCGACGGTGTTGCAATACTTCCAATGGCTCGGATCATCGGATCCATGTTTTTTTGTTATGTTGTCCATGTTGCTTAACCGACGACCTCTCTAACTATTGCATAGTGATATCCTACGATTGTACTATACTTCCGACAGCTCGGAACATCGGAATTGTCCTTTTTTTTAATGGCAAACACGTCGCTTAACCGACGAATTTGCCGACGCATAATCGACAGGGAAAGGATGGCATCCAACAAATATTGCAAGTTGACGTTGTCGCTTATTCGACTTCCTGTGAAGCTAGAGGAAGTCAGTTAACCGACGAGGTATGGTAGTCGAATATCCGACGTCTTGAACTATGTCAAATTTTAGCCGATATCCCACCGATGATAAAAAAAAGACTAGAATTGTCGGATAGTCGACCATAGGTTGTAGCAAATTTGACTTTTTTCGCCGTCGGATTTTGGGTCAAAAAAACTTAGTGACTGTAGCGTTCTGTAGCCGGAGTGCTAGAAATCTAACAAAGGGGCGCTCTCTGAGTTTCCCTCTCTGGGTTGCGCCCTCTCAAAGAAAAGAATACCACTAAGTCGTAAACCATTGCCATGAGGTATAAATGCAAAAGCCAGAAAATGAATACGGCTAAGACTGGAAATGATGAAGACAAATCCAATTCTAAAGGAGAATTCAATCTTACACCACAAGTCTCAAGCCCAACACACAAGCATCCAGAAGATTCCACAAGGAGATCCGTGGATCCATAGCTCAAATACCCAGCTAGCATAAATGCCAGGTAGATTAGGAAATGAGAAATACCTGTAATAGCCTCCTCAGGCTTGTGCCAGTGCTTATACCATAGAAGTTGGATCAAAAGCTCCTTCCTATATAAAACCCTAAGCGAGCTCGCATAGAGTTGCAGAGCTAAAACTCCAAGAGAGAGGGCGGAAATGGCCGCGCCTTGGGGATTGACCCAATTTAGGGTTTCCCCCACTTTCCAAGGTGGTGGGTTGTGTAGATAGATCACATGCCTTCATGCTTACTTCTTCTCATGGCGGTGAGAGGTAGCGTGACCTTCACACGTATAATCGGTGCATGGAGGTGGACTAGTGGAGAGGCCGCGTAGGGTGTAGGGTTAGGATAAATGAAATATAAAACAAAAATAATTGCTATAAAAACCCTCATTATAGTATAGATTTCCTTATTTTGGTTGTTTTGATTTTGTTTATTTTATTATTATTTCTATTAATTTAAATCAAATTTAAAATTTAACAATATATATATAATTTAATATTAAAAGCATAAAATTAATCATAAGATTTATTGTAAGTTAATCATAAATTTTAATTATAAGATTAAGCATGATTATATTAAGAGTTCTAAATGTAATGTTAATAGGGATAATAATTATTATATTAATATAGATTAAGGCCTAAAACATTTAAACCTTAATAAATGCTAGTGCCTATACTAATGGAAATACTATTTCAAACGTTAATTTAGATATGAACCTTAGGGAAATTACATGGAATCCAATGCATAAATTTATGTAGAGTTATTTCGTAGATTTGGTACAAGGTTACCTCAAGATGGCCTAATCAAAATGTACCAAACTTATATAGCACTTTTTCGGAAATGCATCTCTTGAGAATCGACCAACAAACTAATAATATGATGTTTTATTTCCATAATTCAGGACCAATCATGGTAACAACACGCAGAGGTCAAGGTCGGGGTCAAGGTCGACCACCGTCACCACTGCCTCCGCCACCGTCATCGCCGCCAACACCGCCACGATCAACCTCAACACTTGAAATGCAAATCATAATGAGGTCTTTGGAGGCTATTATGACCACGATGAACAGGAAGTCGAAAAGGGATTTCGAGGTGGAAACCACTCACATGAGTTGAGAGAACTCTGAAAGGGCACAGGGCCCAAGACAGGAACTGCTTCAAGACATATCGAGGGAGTTGCAAAAGATAAAGGTTCTAGAGATTTCAGGAGGACGAACCAGTAAGCATGTCGAAGCATGGTTGGAAGGCATGAAAAGATGCTTCACTTTGAATGAGTATACATCCAGTTCTAAGGCTAGGATGGCCATCTTTCAGCTCAAAGGTGATGCTCTGAATTGGTGGTCAGATCTGGAGAAGCAGTTGCACCTTACTCCTCTTACGACTTCTTGGGAATTATTCGAGAAGAGGTTCCACAAGACGTATTTGCCAAATTATTACAAGGAAGAACAAGTAGGTGCACTCCATGCCTTATTACAAGGAGACAAGACAGTGGAGGAGTATGAATCTTGGTTTATGGAACTAGTAAAATATGTTCCTTACCTTGATGCAGATGATTGTTAGGTAGAGCATTTTGTGTATGGACTTAACTACAAGATTAGGGCTGCAGTGCGGATGTGGAAGCCAACTTCAGTTGCCATGGCAGTTGAGTATGCTCATTATGCAGCAAATATGTCAGATGGAAGAGGGGGGTAGTAAGTTGACAGGAACCAATCAGTATGTTTCAGGGAAGCCCTCACGTCCCTACTTTAGGGGAGGACAACCTAGACCTCCTCCCTACAATAATAGGTTCACACCGAGCGGTAATACTTTGGTTAACTCAGTATTGCAAGCATCGTCCACAACCCACCAAAGCCAGGGACGTACACAGGGAAGTTCCTACAGAGGATCAAGGGGTTTTAGAGGACCCACAGGAAGGAACTCATCTCATAGGTCTCCTCCAAGCAGCTTTCAATCCCCACCCAATCCCTCATGTTGGGGATGAGGAGGTCCTCATTACCAGCGGGACTGTCCTAAGGGTTAGTCAAGCAGTAGGCACAGGGAAGGAAAAGCACCCACTGACGATTTGGGAAGTACCCATCAGATTCATGCAGTGGTTTGTAACCACCAAGCAGAACAGTATCCTACCATAGAAGAATCCACTGGTCTCGGACAGGGGACTTTCAAGGTCGAAACATTACATATACTTGATCATAGGGTACGACAGCTCCATAGCCACCATGTGGACCGAGCTAAGGTCTAATGGGACAAGTATAGCCTAGGGTCTGCTACCTAGGAGGACGCAAAGACCATGCATCGAGATTTTCCCTTACTATTTTGACCATAACTTTGGGACGAAGTTTCCCGAAGGGTGGGTGTATGTAACGCACCATATTTTGATTAGGCATATTTATCAGTTAGGAATAATATACTTTATTTTCTTATATTCTGTTGAACTTAGCTCGACTGAGTTAAACTATATTACGACATGATGGACCTGATTATATGATGTTACTTTGTTTTATGATTTCACTATGATTATGATGTTACTATATGATGTGGTTACAATGTCATGATTATCATAGGATTCCTTTATTTTATGATTACAGTATATTTTTATATGTTTTCATTAATAAGATGTGAAATATATGATGCGGTACATGGATACCATCTTACTATGTGATTTATTGAAGTGTTATATGTCATATGCATCTATGATGAACTAAAAAGGTTACATGAAATAAAATGATTTTGATAACATGGATCAATTGGTGATCAATGGGAAATGCTTTCTATAAATTTGTATTTTACGAAATACTAACCTACAGGACACAAGGGCTATGGGATAGCCACTTACTTGATCTGATATATGGGACAAGAACTTGTTCATACAGTAAAACTTAGCAGCCAAAATTGATGATACGATGACACAAATCGATAATCTCGATAGCAGCGAAGTATGACTTGATAAGGGCGTAGGCCTAGTATGTTGAGAGGGATGGATGTGTTTCCCACTCTATGTTTCCATGATACCTGAGGTCATGGGAGGGTCGTGCTGAGACACACTCCCCATGTTGTTGTGATGACGATGGTTGGATGCCTGCTAGGAGAGGATAGGTCCATTGTTTAGCCGACAATATCGCTCTCAGGTTCTATGTGGTCAAGTTGGTGAGTCCGACATCCACTTTTGTACTAGCAAAGGAAGGATAGGGAGGATGGAGGACATAGGTTATGATGGGAGGATATGTTAGTTAGTACTATTGAGGGTTGGGTATTCCTTGATTGTGAGTTAGTGGTAGTAGGTACCCTTCCTTGTACATGATTGATTAAACTAATAAAAACATAAAAATAATGATGTGAAATCATAAATGGTTAACTGTTAAATAACTGAGGATGTTAAAAGTAATTGTACTATATGTTATTCTTTCTCTTCTTCATGGGGGTAAATACTATTATTAGTTAGCAAGTATGCATAGGCGGGCTGGGGTTTGTTTATAGTACCTATCCGACCTGTGCATACACTGGCCACGCATGCACACTTTACACATGTACACTAGTATCGATATACAAACACTTAACATATTGAATAAATGTATAAGTTGTCATAAGTAATTATGTTAATCATGCATTGATCAAATTCAGATAATGAATATAAATTTATTTAATATGTGTAAAACAAGTCAATTAAGCTATGTATTAATTGTTGGTAAACATTGTAATAAACAATTGAGACAAGTGTCGTGAGTTAACATTGTCATCTGAGAATTGTTGTAAATATGGTAATGGTACTGTCTAATTAATTAGTAAGATTGTTTAATCCCTTAAGGGTGCTTTGTCTAGAAGAACGAGGATACTATGTTGATGTTAGGGTACTCATGTGATAAACCAATGATTTAAAAACATTGTTATTAATTCACCATTTATTATTGCTTCATAGTGATTTAATTAATATTATTACTTAATTAATGTTATTCTAATAATATTAATATCCTTGTCTTAACAATTGCAATATAGGTAAAATTTAAAATATTGATTAATAAATTATTAGTGTGCGATTATTTCCCTTACTAAGTTAGATATAATATGATAAGAATTCTTGAATGGATGTGATGTGATGGAACATGGTTTAAATACTATTTATTTATTCAATATGAGTCTTGGACTTTAAATTACAAGATAAGTTACCTTGAAGAATGAGGTAAACCATTAACACACACCGTGTCCAAATTGAAAAGGTCAACTATATATATATATATATTGTTTTATTATTTTATCCTAATAACACTAAATACAAAGGTGGTGAATAGACTAATAGTTAATAAACTATGTCTCAAATATATAACCTTTGGGTAATGATTCCTGCCATAATAAATACTTACAACCAACAGTCAAAGTCCAATAAATTTACTGTGAGTATAATTGATTGTTCGGTACATTGAGTGTGAAAATATATTTTTATAATGTAACTTGTATGAATGAACTGATTGAGGGGCTTAAAAGATTGAGGGTCTCGAGAGAGGGGGTTTGGGGCGGTAGAGTAAAACCAAAGACTTCTCGAGGAAGGAAAGGTATATAGGGAAGAGTGAAGGGAGGAGAAGGGGTTGGATTCTTTTGGGAGATGATGTTGGGAGGAAATTTGAAGGTAGCAGCAAGAGAGATCTAAGTGAATAAAGGAGTGGAGATTAGGGGAAGTACTGCTCTCGAGATTATCAGTTTGTGAGCTCGGGGGCTTGGAAATCCTTTGATTTCCAAGGGCCAGCAAGATAATAGCTGGTCGGTAGGGTGGACACATCATCTTGGCTGACTAAGAGAATATATACATAACCTGCTACAACCTATGGTCTACTAGCATCAGCATCAGGTAATTTCCTTGTTATTTATTTTATTTGATTATTATGCTGAGAAACATACATATACCTTGTTATTTACTTGATTATTATGTTGAAACATATTTTTTTTATGCTCAAACAAATTGAAGGAAAATATTGATATGTTAGCTTATTTTACATATGTATGTCTGATTGTGAAAGACCAAACAATATACTAAATTTCACTTGGAAGCATAAAATTTTATTAAAAATTTACTTAACTAGGTCAAAATAAGTTTAATACATAGAAAAGTAACATAGAAAATGACTTAGGGCTCTATTGAAAAATGGAGCGCTACATGTCACATGCCATTATATGTTCAAAGGGTGAGTGTCACCTTGAGTCAACCTTTTACCATTTTGTCAACCTTCTAATTTTGTGTCAGTATGTACTCCTTTGATCTGTTGCTCCACACCTCTTTCCTATATGGGTTTCGTGTCAATGATGTGGAATTCATTATGGTCCACCTTCGACGAGTCTATTCCTATCGATGTCAACTCTCTATCTAGGAATTAGATTTAGGAACCAACTGTAGTACCTTGGTACCTACATGCCTCAATGGCAGGTTTCCTCGTATTCGACAGTAGGTTTCCATCATTGGCCTCTGATCGAATAATCCCTTGAATTTTCGATTTCAAGACACTTTATTCACATTCATTAGGTTGTACTAGAGATACCTTGGGTATCATTGTCATCATTGGTGATTACCCTTGTACTTGTTAACAACTTACATCATTGGCTGGTAATCAAGTAGTCTCTTCCATGTTCGACTTCAACACCTTGTAATCACATGGTTAGATTTGTATCGCTTCGCGATTGGGTAGAAGACCCTGGATGCTCTTGTAGTTTATTTCACGTCCAGGTTGCAATGGCGTCTCTTGAGTAGGTCCCTACATAGGATATCATGTTGGTGACCTCCTTTGATGTACTGTCACACAGATCCACTATTGTATTGGTCGTGGTTGTGTCGTTATCTTGTCATGGATTTACATTTTCTCTTAGTAGCCATGATTTGTTTACAGTCTCTATCATGTCAGTATTTTTATGGATCTTCATTGTATTGGTCGGCACCCACGCTTTGAGTCAGTTGTCCCGAGCATGGGTATGCCCGCCTCAGTGTTATTTGACATCTTGTTTCCTTGCACCTCCCTCCAACCTCCTTACTACTATCTCTACAAACTAATTTATTTGTAAAGTGTTTCAGCCATCAGTTTCTTCTGACCACACACTTTAGGGGACATCTGTTATACCTCAAAGTCCCACTTTGAGTGTCGTTTCACCTTGTTGTGGTTTATGCCTATGTAAAACCTAACGATGCCTTCCCCTAATGAACATCAGAACTTACTCCTACCTAGTTGGTCCTCTCTTTGGAATTCCTTGGAATCCCTAGAGCCAAATCCAACTTTTTTAAGCTGGGTGCCACATCATTAGGTCTCATTGCCACCTCATTTGGACCACTTTACTAGAATTTCCGTGCCCTACTAGTGGTGTAGGACGCGAAAATACCCCTTTTTCGCATTATGGATACCTGTAGGGGCGTGAAAATGTCAACTTCATCGCATTTTTCTCAGTGTTGGGGGTGCGAAAATCCCCTCAACCACCTTACTCCTTGAATTTGGGATCTTGGATTCGATGGAGAAACTTTAGGGATGATGATTCCTCTCGAATCCCATCTCCTCCTTCCTTGTTGTGATTCATCTCCTTGATCCACTTTCCACTCCTTGAGATCCATTATTATCTCCTAGTGGTTGGCCTCCCAGAAGCTGTAAGAAGGAAGCCATCCATAAGCTAGTGGGAGAACACTTGAGGTATCAAACCTGTGGTCTTAAGAGTTTTGCAAAGGTAGCAAGGAGTAAGGCTTGGGAGCTAAAGTTGTTGCTTGGACATCAAGAAGTGGCTTTGTAAGAGTCTTCTAGCTTTCATCAATATAACTTGTCTTATTTTCCCATTTTGTGCTTCTTGCTCCAATCAGTAGCATAATATGTTTCTAGTTTTATTTATATCCTAACTATTATACATAGTATTTGGATATTGTGTTGCTTGTTGTTTTCTTTGACTTAGATAGATTCTACTCGCGTGATTCAAGGTTAGAGCCGAAGTTGATACAAACATCAGATTTGAAGTAAGTCATACTACTTCCTCTCTTCAAGCACGTTAAGAATTTGTATGCATAGTTAGATCTAGGAATTTAAGGTTGTGTTTGTTTGTTTACTATCTTATATTAGACTTAGTTGGTCTTAGTTTAATCTCCGGATAAATATAACTACCCATAGGACGGATTTAATAACACACCTACTCTATGGTTTTGTATTTTTTCTCTGCTTGTGATAACGTTCCACTAGAAAAATATATTGGATGGTCCATCTCACCTTCTTCAGGTTGAGCTAGTACAACTCCAAGGGTGATTCCTGATGCATCTACATGAACATGGAATTCCTTCTACCAATTAGGGAATTCTAGAATGGGGGCATTTACCATTCTTTATTTGAGCATATTTAATTATTTCTCACAATCTTCATTCCACTGACATATATCAGTATTCTTTAACAGTTTCTCCAATGGTGTAGTAATAGATGCATAGTTGTGGATGAATCTTCGATAATATCCATTCTGACTCAATGTGGATCAGAACTGTTTTACCATTGTTAGTGCCTACAAATTTATAATAGCAACAATTTTTGGAGGGTCAAACACCTCACACCATATTTATAGACAATATGTCCCAGCAAGTTACCGAAAGGTACGTAGAATATGCACTTCCATAGATTCAATTAGATCCCCATCTTTTTGCAACGATCCAGCATGAGTAACATGGTATATGAGTAGTTCGTAAATCGTCCAGTCATCCAGATAAACCCCTAAGAATTTATGAAGGAAATCATGGAAATATGTTATCACTATCCTTGAGAATACCATTGGCACAATTTTGAGCCAAAATAGCATAACATTGTATGAGAATGATCCCCATTTAGTAGTAAATGTGGTCTTCTTCTTATCTTCTTTCACAATCCGTACCTAATGATATCCTAAGAATCCATCTGTGAAATAATATGCTTCATTTCCTGTCACTTGGTCTAGCACTTCGTCACTAAAACATGTTGGAAAGGGGTCATGTACGCAAGTAGCATTTAGATTGCAATAATATACATAGACCTATATGTCCTCGGTATCCTTCTTGCTCTATATCACAATGGGACTGATCCATTCCGATTCATCAAATGGGAATATCAAGCATGCATTCAGCATACGATCAATCTCTTTTTTGACCTTATTCTTCACTTGAGGATTCAACCAATATGGTCGGTTCTTGATGGGATTTGCATATGGTTTTAGTGAAATCTTCACATCTCCTAAGTCTCTCTGAATCCCCTTGAGTTCTATAAATATTTGCATAAAAAAATATTCATACTCTTTCAGAAGGGATGTGACCTCTGAGAATTTTTTATTGTCCTAGTAATCTCCAATAGCTGCCATTTTTTTTTTATCTTCAGTGCCAATATTGATCTTCTTCAGCTATAGATGTTGTTTTTATATAGCCTTGGTATCTTTAGGTTTGTGTGTCTGACTTCTCTAATGCCCTTTGATTCCTGGAACTTTAGAAGTTGCAATTGTTCTATCTCATTTGGTTTCGGGTCATCCTTTTCTACCTTTGCACAATAGAGAGGTTGTATCATCTCTATGATATCCAAATGGAAGTCCTCCAATTCTTGATGTGTTGGACAAATAAATGTATGGCATACCTTCTGCAACTATTCATTGAACAATGCACCCTTGTGTTAACAATCAAATTAACACCCTTAACAAAGTGAAATGTAGAATCACACTTTACTATGCGCCCGCAACATGAAGACAGAAGACAAGTACATAAGAGAACAGTCCTCTCTTATCTAATCACTACTTCCATGATAGGAAGGATTGAGTGAAGAAAGAAAGATCCTAGAGAGACATGGTTCAGTGATTGAACTGCTCAATTGAAGGCTCAAATCTAGTCTCCACCATTCAACAGTGAAAATAAGTGCATAAGATTGCATTGATTGTACTTAATAATGCTAAAGTTGTGACAAAATCCTAAAATACTATGGAAAGTGGGTTTTTGGGTAAAAATAATAAAAAATCAAGAAAAGGGATAATCCCACATTGAAAGAGGAAACTTGAGAGCCCATTTCCCAATACTATAAAATAAAGGCATTTGGAGCATGGTAAGGGAGGAAAAAGCAGAAAGCAAAGGCATGTTGGAGGTATTTGGAGATTGAAAAGCTCATCTTCATCAAAATCAAGGATGGATAAGGATGGCTCAAAGCTAGGGAGTATGGATGCATCTCAAGCTCTATTGTAAGTAAGTATTTTTCTTCCTTCGCATACTATGAATCAATTCAATTTTCTTTCTAATCCATGAGTAAAGTTTTTCTTCGTAGTTTGATTTCAATTCTAAATGGTTAAGATGTTAAAGAATGTTAGTTAATTGCTTCATATCTGACAATGAAACTCACCTCTTCATAGTAATATATATGTTTAATGTAGATTCAAGCCTACCTTACATGCTATTATCATATTGGCAACCTTACTAGTTGTTTTTTTTTTTTTAATTCTTCAATATTTTGTAGTTTAATCTTTCAGATCTACTCAAATCTTTCCTTAATATCTCTTAAAGAACCTATGTTACAGGTTTAGAAGCTCAAAACCGGCCTAGATCCACTCCTAAACACCCAAAATCTTCAATATTGAAACTAGATCTTAGCCTTCCTTGAGTTTTAGGCTTCAACACACTTTGTATGAAGGCCAAGTGCATTGAAGGGTCACCAAAGTACCCTGCACACTAGAAAAAGGTGTCAACAATGCACCCTACCTATGTGCAAGGTGCATTGAAGCCTCTTCAACGCTATGTTCTGTGGAACAGAGTGCGTCGGCTGGTGTTAAGGGTTTTTAGAGCTTGGTTCCTCCCTCTTGCCTCAATTTTTCTGATATTTTCTTGTTGGATGGGCTTAGGAATCCATGATATTAGAGTTTAGACCTCATTTTGATCCTCCTTAGCTAAATATTTGGGAAATTTTTAAAGTTTTTAAATCTTTCTTGTTTCATATTTGCATGAATTATGAACTAGTTTTAAGATCTCATTGTTTTAGAGCTGCTTGGAGGCTTCATTTTTTCATTTGTGGACCTTCATAAGGATTTTAAATATTTTTAGGATCATTTTATCACTAATTAGGAGAAATATGGAAGGGTTTCGGTTAAAGATATTTAAATTTGGAATTCCCCCCATAAAACCTTTAAAAATGACCTAAATTGGTATTTCTTTCAAAAATTTCTTACAATTTGTGGTAGATCCATTTGCTTAATGTCATATTTTGATATTAGATCCATTATTGGATAGGATTGGGACTGATCTTTAAAATAATTTTCATTCATTTAATAGTTTTCAAATAACAAAAATTGAAGAAACATAAAGATTTGCTAGAAGAACCTTGAATTGTCACCTAGTTTTGAGTTTTCACTGTTTTATGGCTGCTTGGGGGATTCATTTTTTTAATTGAATACCTTCACAAATATTTTAAATCTTTTTAGAATAAGTTTAAAACTAATTACGAAAAATTTGGAAGAGTTTGGGTTAAGATATTTAGATTTGGAATTTCCCTCCAAAAACCTTTAAAATGGCCTAAATTGGTATTTCTTTCAAAATTTTCTCACAATTTGTGGTAGATCTATTTGATTAAGGTCATATTTTTCTATTATATACCTGATTGGATAGGATAAGGACTGATATTTAAAATAATTTTGATTCATTTCATAGTTTGCAAATCTTAAAAATTGAAGAAACATAAAGGTTTGTGTGACGAACCTTAAGGCCCTTTAATTGTTGAATCTCATACACTCTTATTTGAAATATGACACCAAATCTCAGTTATGACATATGAAAATATCATTAAAACACATTTCACAAAAATATTTGCATTGAAAAACAAAATATTGAACATTACACTTTGAGACATTTTGAAAACAATTTCCCTCCAAAACCGAATACAAACTTTAATAAGTCAAATTTTGTTTTGGATATACAGTTTTCATTATGTTTATGAAAAATTAGAGGAATTTGTACCTTCATATCTCGATTTTCTTGTGATAATTTGTGTTTGAGCCACTGTATCCTCTTCACTTGGGATTTCGAGTGATCTTGTGAACAAGAAAGTGGATCTCAAGTGTAATAGTCTAGCATTTTATTTTTCAAGCATTTTCTCATCGAGCCACCGTATCCTCTTCACTTGGGCCTTTGGGTGATATTGTGAACGAGAAAGTGGATCTCAAGTGTAATAGAGTAGATTTCAATTTTTGCATACAGTTCTCGAGCTACCATATCCTCTTTAATTTCACTTTCGGGTGGCCCTGCAAATGAGGACGTAGATCTCAAGTGTAAAGAATTTAATTCATAGTCATTTAAAAGGGCTCTGCGTATCTTTTTTGCTTACACTTTCGGGTGTCCCTGCAAATGAGAAACAAAAATCCCCCATGTAATAGAATTATATTCATTTTCAATGAGATATCTGGTTGGTTTACATTGATTTTTAAATCCGCCATTAACCATATTTTAGCAGAACTGTTCATAAAAATCCAAAATCTACCAAAACATTTTGCATATTTGAAAGACACACATGAACCTCTAAATTTTCATTAATTTAGAACATTCATCGAATTGAAAGGTAGAGTAGTGAGTATATTTCATTATTTGGTTCATATTTTTTCGATTCAACACACCACCAGTTTCACTTCCACTCCCGAAACTAAGCAAACTGCCATTAAAATTGGTGGTTAATCTAAAACTAACCAACATTTGATTTGCATATCACCAACAAGAATAGGTTAGTGCCCTGGATTAGGTTTGGAGAGTTAACACTCCTGGGCTACAATGTTTTTTAAACTAACATTGATTATTGAGAGTTTAAATCCATTAGTAGAAAGAAATGCTTGTTGGGAAAGAGCATCTAACACATGCATCAAGAACAAGTTCAATCTATACAAGTAAGGGTGGTCCCCCCCCTCTTACTTGTTTAGTGGGACATGAGCTCATCATGGAATTCTATGTAAAGTGACAATTCCTCGGGGTGACATCACTTTTCTAAAGTACCTGGTTATGAGAGTAGTCTTAGAATTACAATTGTTCCTCCTGGCGGTCGATTGTGAAGTGGTATCTTTAGTTGTTATTCCTAGGATATCACATAGGTTATTGTAAGTGGGGAACACTTGCAATAACTGAGAAAGACTTTAAAGCTTTTACTTCTTGGGAGGGTGATTTTTCAGGAACCAATACTTGCACCCCTGGCGATTAAAGTTTATTGTAACTGTTTCTCATACCTTCGTTATTAGTAATTGTTTGAGGCCTCATATCCCTCAACAACTACTAGTTTCGGAAGGTCCTAGAATCCAACTTTTCATTGAGCTTCGGTTCTTTGGAAAATTAGTGTGCTTGCTTGGATCCATAGGAATTTTTATTGTGTGGACACTTTATATTTTTGTTGAGTCTAGACTACCTTAGGATTGTTTGATTCTATTTTCAATTAAAGAATATCATTTTAAACACATCCTTTTATCAAATTCTTCAAAGTGGATACTCTCCCAATCCGCTAATCACGGCGGTAGCAAGGTGAGTCACCAGAAATTGAAGGCCCCGATACATCGCGGAGACGAATACCAAACACCCAACCTTGTGACTTGGAAACTAAACAACTTCTAGATTCAATTAACAACAATAGAGAAGAACAACATCAAACAAATACTGAAACATCACCTACCAAGGAATACACATACATTGTTGATAATATTGCTCCATTTGAAATTGAAACACTAGAGAACAACACAACTACTCATGTAAACCCACCTTTGAAAAATATTTCAAACCCAGTAGTACTTCACATCAGTGAGCCATTGGATTGCATCAATCCTCTTTCCAGTTATTGGACTAATATGCAAAATTAAACAATTGACCTTATGGCTTCATCCGGAGCACAAGGGACTACATCATCGCAACCTCAAACAATTGTTGTAGGTAGAAATACTTTCAATTTGGCCTCTACATCAATCTCAACAGCTAGTATGCATTCCATTGGCAGAAGTTCAACCAACACTTCAATGCCAGTTGGTACAATTTCGGGTTCCAATCCTGGAAGTACATCAACTTCATCTGTAGGAATCCCTACTGGGGGGTGTTCCTTACCAAATATGGGGTTTCCTTATGGTTTTGCTAATCAAGGAGAAAACCAAAATCCTATTGGTATACCTAACATTTTTCCAAGTTCTACTTCTGGGGGAAACCCTTTACCATGGAATCTCAATATTCCTGGCAGAACAAATGGACCATGGAATAGTAATGCCAACTGGGTTTATGCTACAAATGTGAGTGGAAATGCCTCAAGAATTCATCATCCAAATTTTCCTAGTGTAAATCCTAAGGGAAATCCCATACCCCCAACATTGGGTAGCACACCAGGAGGCAATCCACTTATCAACCCCATTCCACCATGGAGTGGGAAAGTTCCAAGAAGTAACCAATATTCTTGGGCGCCACCCCCGCAAGGGGGAAATAAACGTTGGAATGCTTATAAAAACCAAGGAAACAATCAATGGTGTGGTCATATTCCGACAAGTAACCAATCTTATTGGGGCCCACCACTGCAAGGGGGAAATCCACGCATTAATCTTATCCCACAATGGAATGGTAATGTTCCACCAAGTAAACAATCTTATTGGAACATACCTCCACAATGGAGGCAATCCATACATGCATCTTGTTCCATAATGGAATGGAAAACATTCAAGTAACCAATCTTTTTGGATGCAATATCTGCAAGGAGTTAATCCTCCTTGGAATTATTTTCAAGCCCAAGGACAACAACAATGGAGTCATCAAGCTTCACCCACATATCAAATGTTTTCTATGGCACCAGTCAAATGACCATTTATAGCCATATTGAATCTACCGGATTTATCTCGGCTGACTAATGATCCTATTCTACATTTGAATGGATGGCCAACCATACCAACTAAACTACCCTCAGACATACCCAAGCTTGATGGAAAACCAGGGGAAGATCCATCAAATGGTGTGATGACATTCCATTTGTGGTGTTCATCCTATTCCCTATTTGATGATAGTGTTAGGTTAAGTTTGTTTCAGTGTACCCTAACGAGAACTGTTGCGAAATGGTACATTGAGTTGCCCCACAATACATTGACAGGATTTTCATCTTTAACTATGGTATTTCTGACACATTTTCAATTACCTATCTACTATGAGATGGGAACAGAACTCTTAACTTCACTTAGGTAGTCCAATTATACTCACATATCAGATCATATCCATGAATGGAGGAGGCGCCGAAGGATTATAAAAGCCAATATCCCTGATCAATTCTTATCAGATTGGTTCATAAAATCACTTTTACCTACTCTGTAATACCCCATTTTGACCCTTAGGAAATATTGGCTTTTAATGTAAATATTGTATACATGCGATGTATGTTTCCCTAGCATGGAGCTCAAGGCCAAGGCCCCGCTAGTGTATGCTCGTATTTTATTTAGAAAGGCAAGTATTTGATATTTTTCCATCCATGTTCTATTAAGCCATGGAATATTGTAAATTGATGTAAATATTAATATTGCAATAGAATACCAAAACTGGCTATGGAAGCAACTAATGAGAAGGGGCCATGTGTAATCCACTAGGGAGTGGTGAGGGGGTTGTGGGGTTGAACCATATGCTGGAAAATGTCATCTTGAGAACCCATTTGACTTTCCTTGCTCACATTTATTTCTATGTAAGAGAGTTGTTGAAGAAATAAGTCCATGGCTTCAATGGAGGATGGGCAACCCAGAAATTTGTATGGAGGGTATGGGATCTGTTTTTCTTGACCCACAAGTCCCTTTCCCTCATGGGGATTCATTATTTTCTCATTCCCATTCCACTGTGGAACACCCAAGCTTCAGTTTTCATCCATTACACATGCTCAACAATGAGAAAAACTAGAAATCGTAACTATGAATTAAACCATGTTTTGAAGTGCCATAAATGCCCAGAATTTGGTATTGACAGTAAAATCCAATGGGGGATCCATACATATGAACCTTGGGTTTAAATTGAGAGTATTAGATACCCCAAAATCCATTGGAAAACCCAATTTTTATAGCCCAGAAATCCAATTACGGGATTGAGTTATTTGGTCACCGAATTGTGAAAATCCAAGCGTGAATGATAGAACAGAGGTTGGTATTGCTTGATAAAACCAGTGAAGACCAGAATCTCAAAGAATTAGTAGCTTGGACCTTTCTATGCCCACCTTGAATAGCATTGGAGGGAAGGAAGACTGAGGGACTATGCAGCAGGGAAGGGGACCTTCCTTATGTTGGGTGTGGTAGGTATTGTGGGTGCCATGATGGTTTGAGTTTAGTTGAGATGTCTATAGCTCTGTGGTTGAGCTCACTGGATTAGCATCCTCCTCATTTGTCTCTTGCATGCTTGATAAACCCAACCATGTGTTGTCTTAGCATGACTGATTGTGTGAAATCATGGTTATGAGTGAGCCTGTTTAGTTCCTCCTTAGTGGATACACATCCTAGCTCGGGGGTGGTCTCTCAGCTGAAAGAATACAGGCTGGACATAGACCTATGGTTGGGTGGAATGTTGCTCTCACATAGCCAGTTGTTGGATAGTTTCCTCATAAAGATAAATATTCTTTGTGGTTTGAATTATGTTAATTCTGTGTTCTGCCATGTTTTTAATTGATGTCTATTATGGATATTTTGGATGCATGATGTAGTTGTGTGTGGATAAATGTTTATTTCCGTTGTTTTTATATTGAGTATGAATCTGTAAGCATAAGTTTTATTTATTATGAATTTTGTTAGTAATGAACGGGGTTGAGCTTTCCAAAGAAGCCCGGAATGGTTAGTCATGTTTCCTCCCTTGCACCAGATTGACGGGAGGGGATGTGACATACTCTTTCCAAAGATGTATCCATGTTAGGAGCCATGACTGAAGAACAACTCTTTTAGAGTGCTCAACAGATGGATTTGATATATTCCCAATCGGGCACACTTTATGATTTAATACCTCATGCTGTAAGACCTGCGTCTGATCCAGCTAGACCACCAAAAGGACCTCATACCAATGGTGTTATTGGATCTATCAACCAACTTGAACAGATTAACCAACAATTGGGACAAATGTCAGTTCATACTTCGCAACCCACAACTGGCCAGGTAACACAGCAATCCGCAACTCCCACCCAAACTTCAGAATTACTTATGGTTCAAACTGCGGACCCAAAAAGAAAAAAGAAGAAATGGAAGAAGAATCGCAATGCTAATTCTAGGAAAGGAGATTCACCTAAGGTGAATAATCCTACTAGAGGCAATCAGGAAAACTGAAAAAACACATACCCTTGAATTTTTTTCCAAGGGGATCATCCTACTCACCTTTGTCCTCATATGGATGATTTTCATCGAATGTTGGCACAATGAGGATGGAAACAACAACCTTCCATCCTAACTCAACCTTTCCCCCAACAATAATAGATGGTTTTTGTGGCACCAGTACCTCCACTAGGAGGAAACCAGGAAAACCTCCCACAAGGGGGTAATCCACCCAATCCTAATATCTTCACAGTTGGTGAACATGAAATAAACATTCAAACAAGGTCTCGTTCTTATGACATACCTTTGAAAGATGTAAAAACAACTGGATATAATTGTAGTGGTTCTTTAACCATTGAGAAGCCAACCATCGACATAGTACCTCGACCTCCAAAAGGGGTTTTCTGTAGAACAACACACAATCGTAACGCGCAGCTCAAAACTACAATGTGGTTGAAGACTTAGCTCAAGCTTGTTGTGCAATATTCGCCTTGGAAGTATTGCAAAGTTGTCCTGCTAAACGAAAGGCACAATTGGATGCTATTGTTGCTATCGATCCATCTGAGAGCAATTTGATAAATTTTGACTTAGAACAGTCCTCATGTAGGATTCCATCGCAAATCGCATTTTAGATCAAAGTGAATTCACATGGTAAGAACATTTTTTGAACCGTTGTGGCTGAAGGAGCCTCAACTTGTGTCATGTCACTAGCATGTTGGAAATATTTGGTATCACCCACCCTAGTACCATCCCATACAATACTCAAAGCATTTGATGGTCATTCGTTCCCACCTCATGGACTTATCATGTCTTGCCCAGTTGAAATGGGTGGTAAAACAGTTCAAGTAGATGTTGAGGTAGTGGATGTGCCCATAGATTACAATTTTCTATTGGGATGTAGTTGGATACATAAGATGATGATTGTAGTGTCTTCATTATTCCGATTTATTCGGTTCCCCCACCAAGGGAATATTGTCATGATCGATCAACTAGACTACTACACACCTGAAACTGGTCTCCACTCGAATGTACCTTTTGTATGGGATTCAAAAGTAGTGATTCAATATATTAGGGTAGGAATGTTCAAGGATTCATACCTCATGGGAACTTTCACGATTCCACCACTGATATTGACCCCTAACACTGCTCCAATTTTCACTATTACATCAGAAGTATACTATCCATTAAAAACAAATTATAAGTCCATCCCAGAAGTTGGCTCCACCTCATCGGAGGGATCCTCTAAGGAGGACATCTTAGTTGAAAAGAGTGATGTAAATATACCAACTTCTATGCAACATAATGAAACAGAGAGTAGTGTTTCCCTTTCTTCCGTAGAGCTTTCTTATCAAGTTATTCAAATGGCTTCAGTAGATTTGGATCAAAATCCTTCCCAGATGGAGGAATATGATCCTTACACTTCACCTATATGGTCCATTAACACTCCTATTACTCATGACATCCTGGATCAAAAATTTTCATCAGATGAGGCCATCCTTAAAGTCATGAATATCTCTGAATGAACCTGGGAAGATATGCATCATAAATCCTCATTTATTCTGAAGATTGATTCATTAGAGGTCAAACCCGAAAATATTTACCTCGATGATGACATGGAAAAATGCTAATGCCCCTTCCAAACACACAATGTGAGTTTGGAAGGAATTTGGAAAATATTTCGAAAACCATTCCAATCGATATATCCATTAAGCCTGGCATCGTTGAAAACATTAATATAGGTGTGGATTGCTCTCCAAAGGAAATTGTACATTATACTGCTCTATTCAAAGAGTTTCACGATGTGTTCACTTGGTATTACAAAGAAATGTCTAGCATCGATCCTAGCATATTTGAACATGAGATAAAAACCTATGGGAATGTTAAACTGGTGCGACAGAAGATACCTCCGGTCAATCCTAAGAAATCGGATTCCATCAAAGTAGAATTCAAAACATTATTGAAAGCTGGATTCATCTATCCTGTTCCTTTAACTAAATGGGTATCCAATCCTGTTCCTGTTAATAAAAAGCAAGGAACTATCCGGGTCTGTACTAACTATAGGGATATAAATTTGGCTTGTCCCAAAGACAACTACCCCACACCCTTTATTGATCATATTATAGATGAGTGTGTCGGGAATGAAATCTTTTCATTTATGGATGGATTCTCCGGTTAAAACCAAGTCCAAATAAAAAAGGAAGACCAACATAAAAACAACTTGCATATGCCCTTGGGGGACTTTTGCATATTGGAAAATGCCATTCGGCCTTAAAAACGTCGGGGCTACTTTTCAAAGAGCCATGTCATATGCATTTCATGATATTAAGAAAATATTTGAGGTTTATCTTGATGATTTGGCAGCCAAATCTAAAAGGAGAGTTGAACATAGTGCACATTTACAATTCGTTTTCATCCGATGTCGCAAATATAACATTAGGTTGAACCTACACAAATGCATGTTTTGTGTGGACTCTGGGAGATTACTTGGTTTCATAGTTTAAAAAAATAGATTATGGTGGATCCCATCAAGGTTGAGGCAATACTTCAGTTTCCTTCCCCGAAAACAATAACACAACTTCAAAGCCTTCAAGGGAAAGCTAATTACTTGAGAAGATTTTTCAAGGATTTTGTTGAATGAGCTAAACATTTCATGCGTCTCCTAAAAAAAATGCACTATTCATATGGGATGACCAAGCTCAACACTCATTTGATGCAATAAAGAAAGCTTTGGTCTCTGCACCGGTACTTAGTCCACCGAACTATAGTAGAGACTTTTTGCTATATTTGGCAGCATCTAGTTCTGCCATAGGAATGGTATTGGCACAAGAAGATGAATCATCACAAGAGCATGTTATTAAATATATTAGTAAGGGCCTTGCAGGTACCGAATTGAGATATTCCCAGGTTGAGAAGTTGTCCTTGGCAGTAGTTCATGCTGTCCAAAGACTTAGACATTATATAATTCCAAGAAAAACGACCATAGTGGCTGAAATGAACCCGATGAAACACATCTTTTCCCACCACATCATTGGTGGAAAATATTCAAAATGGATAGTAATTTTGCAAGAATTTGATCTCGAGTTCAAAAATGCTAAATCCAAGAAGTTGTTGGCATTTTCTAAACTAATGTCTGAGTTACCATGTAAGAACGAGGATACTATATTTGTTGAATCTTGGGAAGATGAACATGTATTACTCATTGCAATTTCAGATCCTTGGTATGGAACATTTATCACATATCTCCAAACCCAAAGGATTGATCCTCAGTTTTCTAGCATTGAATGACGTCGCATTCGACACCAAGCACGAAGATACCTCATCATAGGGTATACTTTGTACCATCGAGGAGTAGACATGATCTTAAGACGTTGTTTAATACACGAGGAAGTTGAACAAATTTTGAATGATTTCCATGCTGGGGCATGTGGTGGTCATCTTTCTAGGTTGGAACCTTCCTAGAAAATATTGCGTACAGGATACTTTTGGCCTACAATATTCAAAGATTCCATCAATGCCTTTAAAAAGTGTCACCCTTTCCAAATCTACATAAGAAAAATGTGCACACATCCTGCTCCATTACACCCTGTAGTAACCGTGGGTCCATTTTCAAAATGGGCCATTGATTTTATGACAATCAACCCACCTTCAGCCGATGACCACCTCTACATCATCGTAGCAGTGGACTACTTCACTAACTAGGTTGAGGCTATGCCTACATTCAATTGCACGGGTAAAACTGCAACATATTTTCTATTCAATCACGTAATGGAAAGGTTTGGTGTACCCAAAGATATCATTACGGACAACGGAATTCATTTTAGGAATTCCTTTATGGATGAAATTACCAATAGGTTAGGATTGCAACATGAATTTTCCTCGCCATATTATCCTCAAGCTAACAGACAAGTCGAATCCAATAACAAGGTTTTGAAAACTATGTTGCAGAGGATGATTAATAAGAACAAAACTAACTGGCACCTAATGTTGTTTTCTGCTCTTTGGGCTTACCATACCACTGCTAAAAATGCAACCGGATTCACTCCTTTCCAATTGGCTTATGGAGAAGAGTCTGTGTTGCTGATTGACTGTGAAATCCCATCATTAAAAATAGTAGTTGAACTCCTACCTAACACTTCTGCAGAAGAAGAAAGGCTTATCTGTCTTCATTCTTTGGATGAAACTAGAAGGGAAGCTTCTCTAAATGTGGAAGCACACAAGAAAAGGGTTAAAATGCAATATGGCAACTCATCCCGTCCCCGAGTCTTTTAGGAAGGCGATTTGGTTTTAGTTTGTGACCAAGACCAAGACAAAATAGGGGAAGGGAAATTTGTACCAAAATGTTTTGGCGCACTTGTAGTCAAAATTGTGTTAAAGAGAGGAGCTTATGAATTTATCAATTATGATGGGGAACCTATGTCGGAGATTAGAAATGGTCTCTATCTGAAGAAATACTTCATGTAGGAATCGATGCCTCGCAGCACTTGTCATATTATGTTGTATTCTTTGTATAAATTTTTGTACATTAGTTATTTCAGGAACACACTTGTCTTGCTTGGCATTGTCACTTTGGCAGATGGCACAAGAAAACTTCACATATTTGGGATATGCGGATGGAACCAACCGTAGTTATCGGAACATTGCTTCCGCCGCAAGGGTGATTTTCACACCTAATTATGACGAAGTTTTAAGTCCATGAGGCATTTTCGTCGGATCTTCAACCAACAATGTTGCAAAATATAGCGCAGTCATTGAGCTTCTTGTCGAGGCTATTAACCTTGGCATCTGACATATAATAGTCAAACTGGACTCATAATTAGTTGTATGTCAGTTAAATGGTCAGTATCGGGTTTGAAATCCTATATTGTTTAGAAAGTTTCTAAGAGTACATATTTTAGAATGTCAATTGGATTTCATTGAATATATGCATGTTCCTGGAAGTATGAATAGTTTGGCTGATTCCTTAGCAAGCTACGTACTTGATTGGCATCTAAGTCATTAACATCATACCAAAAAAAGCAATCATGTACATTATTCATGGCAATTTAATTGAACATATCATTTAAGGACATAAGTAAAAGCCGAAATAAAATAGCTTACATCATTAACCAAAAAGTGTGTTGAGGTTATAGACATTTTGAATAGCAACTTAGCACACACCAAAAAGAATAGTGTAAATATTTTTTTCTTTTGTTTCTTTTTCTTCAAGATAAAACCCGAAAACTTTCATAAAAACAATGAAAATATTAGGAAAATTCAAAAACATTTGAAATTGTTTCAAAATTTCCTAGTTCGGTATGAAAACTCACCCACAACTGGCAGATCACTGAAATAAAGGTTCACAGCTTCTAGAAATTCATGCTGAAAGGAGATGCTTCCTCTCATCCATCGGTCACACCTACAATGAATATGGTAAAAAATGAGTGTTTTTACTTATCTTTTATTCATACATGTATAACCGTATCCTTTTGAATGATAAAATGACGCATAATTCTTCAATTTTAGCTATACTTTTAGATATTAAATGCACATTTGAACCAATTTCTGACTAAACAGTTGAGTAGTGAAATGGTTTTGATTACAGGACTTGGAGACTTTGACAGTTCAAACTATTTGATTCGGGTAGTTGGAGATAGACCATAATTCATGATGATTTATGATTTTGGCATTTTTCACAAGACTCTATATGAAGTAAACCTCATTGACCATTCCTACTTGGCTATCATACCAAATTGAATAAGCTTAGTTACATGGTATTATTTCATTGTCCGTCGACACATAACCCTGCTTCAAATAACCTACCCATGGAAGGAACATCTGTATGAGTGTGAACAACCAGATCAACCTTTGTTTGCAATATGGATCTTTTCCTTGGCCTGACCCGTGCCCTTGAAAAATAGGAGTAAGCCTATGAAACACTCATTCCCTCCCATGTACTATATCATTCTTTATTCTTTTTCAAGCTGATAAATGAAAAATCCATAAAAATTAAAGAACACAAAAATCCAAAAAGAGAGAGAATTGAATCAATTCATATTATGTCCTTGAAGAAAATGGAAACAGTAAGTCCTTGTCTCCCTTGAACATGGCACATAATTTGATATCCGTTGTTAGTACACCATCTACATTTTCCTTAAGAAATTGTACCAAGATTTTGAATAGATCTCCACCAATGGTTTATTCTTCCCATCACCAATGGAGCTTTCGTTAATGCATCTGGCATTGGCATATTTCATTAAGGTCAGTTACTCAAAGTCCAATGTTTCCAAGTTTCCATTTTGCGTTGTGTTATGTGTTCAAGGGAAGTTCAAACAGAGTCAACCATTCCTCAAATATTCCTAACCAATCATGTTAGCCTTACTTGTGTTGGTATACAGTGTCGGATCTCGCAGTTCTACCAAATTATATCAAAATATTGATATTTGTTTGGTATTGGTTGATGTGGGATGCATTAATGCCCTCCTTCTGATGGATCTATTCCTATCGACACCAAATCATCATCTAGGAAATTGATCTAGAAACCCAAGAGTACCTTGTATCTTGCAGTCATTAGTGGCAAGTTTCCTCGCAAATGACATTGGGTATACATCAATGACCCTTGATTATTTCATTCTACAAGTGTTCAACTTCAGAACATCTATTCACACTTGCTAGTTTGTACTCAGTACCTTAGAGTCCCTCATCATTATCGATGGGTCTCTTCGCATCCATTAACGACATACATCAATGACCAGTAACCATATGGTGTTTTATTATGCTCGGAATAAATTCATTTATTCGCATGATATAAACTCGTACTATCATCAGTTTGTATTGAAGACTTTGGGAAAAATAGTTGTATCACTCATCGATGCACTGCCCGAGTTGCGTAAGATTAAACTACCATGTCAGAAATTCAATGAATACCTTGTTCTCGCATTCATCAAAGTGCATGTTTACACTTCTGAAAAAATTACTTTTGACATGGATCCACTGTGTATTGTTCATGGCCATACTTTTTTACTACTGAGCATGAGTATACCCACCTCAGGAAGATATTGTATATTTGAGAAATTGCTATGTTTGACTTGCAAGTGTTATCCTAAATCCTGCGCCCATGAGCTAATCCTTTTCATCCTTGCTTTGATCGATAAAGAGTATCAATATGAAGAGTATCAGTCTACAAAATAATGTATTTTGGCCCTTAACTCCCATTCGGACCTCACGCATTAGGGGGCATCTGTTAACAATCAAATTAACACCCTTAACAAAGTGAAAGGTAGAAGCACACTTTATTATGCGCCCACAACATGAAGACAGAAGACAAGTACATAAGAGAACAATCCTCTCTTATCTAATCACTACTTCCATGATAGGAAGGATTGAGTGAAGAAAGAAAGTTCCTAAAGAGACATGGTTCAGTGATTCATCTGCTTAATTGAAGGCTCAAATCTAGTGTCCACCAGTCAATAGTGAAAAGAAGTGCATAAGGTTGCATTAATTGTACTTAATAATGCTCAAGTTGTGACAAAATCCTAAAATACTATGGAAAGTGGGTTTTTGGGTAAAAGAATCAAAAATCAAGAAAAGGGATAATCCCACATGGAAAGAGGAAACTTGAGATACTATTTCCCAATATTATAAAACAAAGGCATTTCAGACATGGTAAGGAAGGAAAAAGGAGAAAGCAAAGGAATGTTGTAGGGATTTGGAAATTGAAAAGCTCATCTTCATCAAAATCAACGATGGAGAAGGATGGCTCAAATCTAGGGAGGATGGATGCATCTCAATCTCTATTGTAAGTAAGTAATTTTCTTCTTTGCCATACTATGAATCAATTCAATTTTCTTTCTAATCCATGAGTAACATTTTTATTCCTAGTTTGATTTCAATTATAAAATGGTTAAGATGTTAAAGAATGTTAGTTAATTTCTTCATATCTGACAATGAAACTCACAACTTCATAGTAATATAGATGTTTAATGTAGATTCAATCCTACCTTAAATGCTATTATCACCTTGATCGATGTCAATGCTTCTGTGACCGTGTCACTTGTTAAAGAGAAGGAAAAGTCATGACATAAATTTGCATGTAGCTTCTTCCAACATACCATTTGTATTATTATATCCTCATGTAGATACCAAGCCTTCATGACAGGGCCAAGATCATGGAAGAATCGGTGAACCCAAAATTGCGGTTGAAATCCTCCTGATTCCACTACTGCTCACAGATTTCAATATGTTTATAAGGATTAAAATCTCCCATGTAGACTTATTTCAACATGTTAGTATGTAGAGATTACTTGAAACCGATCATCAAAGTAAGTTGTGTGGTATCCCAGCCAGGTATATCATCTCTATGCATTTCCCACCATCTCGTGGGAGTACCCATAAGAATTGTATCCAATACATCCATGTGGTATTGTTCCTCTATCGTGGCTTCCATGTTTTGCAGAAATGTATCTAGCCAATTGGTTCCATCATATGTTGGTGCTTGGATAGATTCTGCATCGTTTCATCTTGACAAATTTCACCATTGCGCAGTGTCTTGATGAGATCTCATGGTGTATATTTTTCCAATTGTCACAAGCATCCACATAATCACTGCCAAAGGACTGAATGCTTCTCCAACTCACAAAACTCTCTGTATTTGGATTCACATAGTTATCTCTATGTCCTGCAGTTAGAGAATAGATATTGTCTAAAACATCTTGTTCCATGTTCTACTGAATTGGCTCAATGTATCGTGGACATTGGTGTTAGTCTAATGGTTGGGTCACCTTCATACCATCTTCCTTGAAGGTCATCATTTTGTTCCTTAGACCAATTATTCCATGGTTCTCAAATGCCCATTCAATACCCAACAAATCTGGATAAGGATCTATTTCTCCAATTATCTCAATGAATTCAAAGTCTATGGTTTTCTTGACACCTCCTAAATCCACTTCATTCTTCTCTATATCACCAATGGGGAAGATATGGTACTGGTTTTCCATCTACAACTGAATGGGGGATTAGAAAACCTTAGGGGAACCCATTGCTTCCCATTATTTTTTTATTAATATGTTCACATCATAACCAAGGTCTAGCATCACATTCTTGATATTATAATTGCATACTTGTGCATTCAAATGGAATTCTCATCACATTCACTTCCTTCTCCATTGTATCACCAACTAGATATTCCTCTCTAAGAGTGGTGCACAAATTTATTCATCATTTTCCATTAGATCAACAAAGCTATGGAGCATGCTTCATAGTTTATAGGTAGCTTTCTCATCAACCAAAATACCTTTAAGCAACTAAAACCATAGAAAAATAGAGTATTTTGCTTAATCAGTACCTGATCCCTCACCCTCATCTTTGGTGTTATTTGATCGTCACTGTTGTTGTGGTTTTGTAACCTCTTAGGATGGTTGGGTTGGTATTAGAACAAACATCTATAGAACCCTTATATATCTCATTTTTTTGTACTAGAATGTATTTAGTCCTTTTAGGTGTCTCCCTCTAAATCACTAGAGTTTGGTTGTCTCTTATCTACTCCATATTTCATGCCTACTCGAGTGACCACAAAACCTGTTGTTGTTTGATCTTCTCGGGGGTTCATAGTTTATGAAATTGGCTAGGATCCTTTCATGATCCTCCAATTTAGTAATGAGATCATGGAATTCTTCTATTGTATGAGTGTTGGTGCGGAAATAGGTACACCACAGAATTTGAGGAAAAGGACAATCATGGGTCAAATGATGAACTTTATTAAAATTGTAGCATCGCAGTGGCCCTATGCAACCACCTCCTCGTCTGACTTTGAAACCCCTCCCTCTTCCTTCTCCAAAAGCCACACCTCTTCATTCTCCTCATATCCCTTTGGATTGATCTACTACCCAAAATGTAGAGTGATCCAAACCTCACTGTGAGAGCATCCAAATATCTACACTTATCAGTACTATGTGTAGTAGATCCATATAATTCAAAGTAGATCATGTTAGGCACTAATGACTACTTTTGGAATAGAGGACAAAGTCATAGGTGATGACCAAATGATTTACATATTTCACAGTACTCATTAGGAGAATTAGTTGGTGGCTTTGGATATGACAGTCATCCTGCTAAGTGAAATGGTTTTAACATCACAATTTGTACAAATATTGCACTAGGCCATGTATTGAACGGTCCTCCTAACAACACTTGTCCTCCTTTCATTTATTGGGAATTCTGAAGTGTGATGACCCTCTGTTAGGTGGGTAATGCACCATACCTATGGTCATTTTTTCTTTGGTGTATTTCAAGTCCTAGTGCCTCTCAGTTATCTCTGCTAACTTACAATGCACTTGCATTATCTCACCAATTGAGGATGAATTTCCTATTCCCTCTTCCATTCCCATCAAGTATGGATGGTTTTTCATAGCTTCGATCTTCATTTCTTATTCTAAAGTAGTTTTGGGTGAGTCAATTACTTGTTTTGTTAAGGGTATCCCTTGTTAGAGGAAACAAACCTTGGATGAACCATTCATTATGTTGGGATTCATGGACTGGATATGTTAGCTTTGTTATCACTTCTTTGAGTGTCTATGAATATGCCCAAGTGGATTATCTTGGACTTTATCATATTTCCTTTAGTTTCGCAACACCCTGTTGTTCATATTTTGGCCGTGCAAATTCATCTAGAAATAGATTCTTGTTTTTCACCAAGGTAGGATCTAGTGCATTTGGAACCTATATTTCGGCCAACCTCATGTAACACTGTAATTCCCTCCTACAGAGGGCCATCTAAAATTCCACTAGTTTGGATGTTGTAGGGGTTTCCCAGGAATTCCATATAAATTCATATAGAAACCAATGTTGAGCTACATCATCTTCTATGTTCCCCAAAAAATATGGGAATCTTATAGGTGGTCCTGTTGGTTCCCCCGTCATTGGTGTGGCTATAGTTCTTATTAAGGAAAATCCTTGTGGTCTTGGTTGTGTAATAAAATTGATACTATTTTGTTGAGAACTATTGTTGCTTCCTCCTACTAGTGCACTACTTTGAGAATTATTTTTACTACTATTCATTTGACTATACCAAGGAAATTGTAAGACAAACTTTTGAGAGTTTGTTACCAAATTTCGCAAGGGTACCTAGGAGCCAGTCGGGGAAATGCTAGCAACATTGCACTCAATTACTTGTTCAATGAGGGGTTCACTTTTTGGAGTAGGTCCTGATAGCTCTTTATGGTCTTTGTATTCTTTTAGGGTGGACTCCATTATATGATAGAGCACCTCATTACACAACAGCTGGTATTCATGATCATTCCTCCCACTTGTTCCTTCTCCCTACATTTATCTTACTGGGCCTTCTAGAATTTCCATCCCATGCTATATTCATTTGGTGCTAGTCAATTCCTCTGTCCACTTCATCTAACGTATCTCCTCTTGAATTTCTTCACTATTTTCCCCATTCCTTCTGCTTTCTTCTAGTTGTATGCTTCTCCTTTGCACTTCTATGAACCTATCTATCCACCATTTTTGTTTGATATATGCTCTTCATTCTTCTCGCTCATCCCTAGATTCAACACTGTCAATCCCCTCCATTGATGATAGATCTACCTTCCTCAACATAGAAGCATCAACCTGAATTATCCCCCTGAGCATGAGGGGTTTGATCTTCCATTCTAATCCAATCTAGAAAAAAAACTAACATTGCACTAGCTAGGTCTTAATCCATAGAGGAGCTTATTTCAATGGTCTTCCACATGCCCCCCTTCTGAGTTCATCTCCATTTTTCCACGTATATTGATTGTTTTCAGCTGCATACTCGAGGATATACCTAAATAGAGTAATTTCTAACCAGAATTCAACAGCCCTTGTTAGTGGGGAGTCTAGTTGATTTAGCCTAATTAGATCTATTGTATTCCACACAACAGTCATTCTATGTCTGCTGCAACACTCAGGTGATTATGTAATCTGTCACAACCATTCTTCTAGGTTCACTAGAAGATTAACCCACAAAAATTCATATTGATCTAGAAGTGGTCCTCCATAGAAAAGGTATTGTCTGAACTCTGTTACTTCCCACCCCCATAGTTCGGCCTCTTGGGTTGTGAAATCGTTGATCTTCTTTTCCCACCAATCCTGAATCTAACTTGTTATCACCAATTCATCCATACAGTTAATAGAGTCCTATTTAAGAACCAAGTCCCAGCAATAGAACCATTTCTTGAAGCAAAATGGAGACTGTGGTTCTTGCGCATGGGCCAACAAAGGGGAGCCACTATAGTTTAGTGTGTTGGAATTTTAAATCCCCTTAAGGGGTTGAAGCACATCCAAGACTTGCATAATATGGTATTAGTTAACTGTATGGTTTCGATCAAGGGTTTATAGTAGAAAAAAATATCATATTATCTACTAAAATATACTACAAAAACAACATTCATCATTCAGATATTTAACTCAAAACAATTTAAAAGTGTATAAACCTTGGTAAATCTTACCGATTCTTAAAATGTCAACTATAAAATATTTGTCGATATTTTTCGAAAATTATTTCAATAAGGATTTTATATAGTTTATATAATAATTTGGTGATTTTTAGAGTGAAAAAAGTTTACCCCATCAAAATTGGGCGAAATGGGGCTTCAAAAAATGCAAATTGACGAATCATTTTTTGGAAAAAAAACATGGAAAAATAGCCCATGGGCTAAATTTCGCCCCTAAAATAATTATCCTTGGTAAACAACATCAAATGCGACAAAAACATACATAGAAATTTTGGGGGGAAAATAATCTCTTTTATTATACCATTTCCATTACAGCAACTTACATCATGGATTTACGCCTTACATTCACCACGGAATTACCCATCGTGGGACAAAACAACTCATATCTAGGAATCCCAAATCCCAATTACATAAAACCCATTATAGATTTATCTTCCTCTTCCTCTTTTATATCTGATATGATGCTTGAATAATTTTTTACTTTCCTTGTGCTCATGCTCAACTTCTTTCTCTTTTTCTTTATTTATCCTCCGCTTCCTTTTATACTTGTGAAGCAAGTCCAAAACTAGTCCAAAATAGTTATGGCCATTACCTTTCTTTTGCAACTTCCGGTACTCTTGTGTGACTTCTGGTACTCTTCCACAAACTTTCATCCTTTCTGTAACTAACATACTTCGAATTCTCTTCTTCCACTTCCTTCTTGGTCCACTTCAAAAACAAAGGAGACTGTTATGCAGGAAAAATACCTTATAGTGAGGAGAAGACACTACCAACTTGGGTGGGGTGATAGGTAAATACATTCATTGTCTTGCATTAGTTCCTACAAATGGAAAGAGATCGAGATATCGAAAGATGTACCTTTTATCGATTGCTAGTCCTATCTTCCGCTTGATCTTCCTCTATGATGAACCTGCAACATAAAGGAAACCTTCCTCAGCGTATCTTGACTGCAATAAATATGATGAAATTGAAAGCAATTAAACATCAACTACAATCAGATACTAAACCAAATGAACGTTCAATCCAATAGACATTCAATTCGGGACAGGAAGGGTATTTCCACCTTTTTATTGTCAAAGAAACATAAATCGGTACAAATATACCTGATCGGTCAAGATGCTTCTACAACCGAGTCCTAGGCTCCTGCTCTTCACAATGACTTGGGAATTCCTCCAGCGTAACAACACTTAAAGCCTTCCTTCTAGGCCCCTCTCTCATGGATCCTCCTTGTATTTATGGGACAAGGTAAGAAGTTGGAATCGAGAGGTAGTTGAATTGGGAGGTTGGGGAAGTTGTAGAACCAACTTCAACTAATCCCAATTCGTAATATTAATATATTTTTTGACTTCATCTTAAGATGTGTGCGGGTTTCATACAACCAAAGTAGTGCACAGTGTGCAACTCTTGTACTTTGCAACAAGCATTTGCAACATTTTTTGAGGTGTGCAATAGTTTTCCTTGAGCAAAGCAACTCACAAGTTGAAGAAGAATGTTGGTTTACTATACCAATAGTAGCACACATGTTGTGAAATCAGTAGAAACAGTAAGATTCTTAGCTGAAGAGTGTAGTTCCAGTAGTAACTCATCTATGTCAGCCTAGCTCTTCAATCCATGGTGTCCTTTTGTGTGATCGACAGAGCAATGTGATCACGGATGGAGAAGTGTAGATTTGACCTATAACAGATGCCCCCTAATGTGTGAGGTCAGAGGGAAACAATGGCTGAAATACATTATAGTTCCAAGTAAGAGGAGGAGCAAGAAACCACAGAACCAAGTCACAAAAGTACCTGAACCAACGATAAAGTTGAGTGAGCAATTACAATCTTAACATCATATAGATGTGTAGCATGATAGAACATGATCTCCAATAAATAACTAGAAGATGTATATATAGCATGGCCACTGAAATACAATCGTGGATCCATGTCAAAATGAGAGATCATAGTCATAACAACAAACTGGATCTATGTCTCATAAAGAGCCAAAATGAGTGAGGCTCAGTCTTGCGCAGCTTGGGTGATAACATAAATATGGTGATGCTATCAGAGTCCCAAGGTATTCATCCAAGCAACCCAAGGTACAAACCCTAACCATGTGAATAAATGAGCCAGATTCGAACATGGAGGGTATCGTTTGATTACCGGTCATTGATGTCTATCATTAACAAATGCGAGGACTTCCATCGATAATGATAATGGGATCCAAGGTACCTAGTACGTTCCAACAAGTGTGAATAAATGGACTTGAAGTCGAACACCTGAGGAACCTGTCGAATAAGAGACATTGATGTATTCACATTATTCGACAGCAAGGGAAACTGCCACTGATGACTGCAATCCCCAAGGTACTAACTGAAACTCTAAACTTCATTGCCAGAGCATAATGAGATGAAGTTGATGGGAAGAAGTCCACTGGAAGGGATGCCTTAGTGCATCCTCCATCATCCAACACAAGGAACACTCAAAAGGTATGAGCTGATGTGGAGTAAGAAAAGTAACAAGATGAAACAAACTGACATCAGGATGGCCGACATATGAAGTCAAGGTAAACTGCAGAATGGACAACACAGGTTGTATCCTTGAACAGTGAGCACGACACAAAGTGACTTAGGCAGTTTTCAACATGAAGGGGAAGTGATATAAGCTTGCAATGTAGGAGACATTAGCAGACACTCCATATGATTGGAAGAATAACCAACCAGTGGAGTAAAGACTCAGAGATCAGGTTCATCCTAAGGTCAAAATACTAAAACCCAATTGAAATGATGGACTCAAATAGGTGTTGTGTTGAATGACATGACTGACTTACTTCCTTTGAAACTGAAAAGATGTGATATACCCTTCTCATCCCTTATTCTTTTTGGTAAAAGAATGTCCTTCTTGTTGTTTTAATGATTCCAATAAATAAAACCCAATAAGTCCAACCATGTAAAAATTTTAACGAGCCCATGGGAGGAAGACTCGAGACCTTCTTCATTGTTTACAGAGTTCAAAGAAGAGATAGAAGAATACTCTATAATACTGATCTCTGGATTTTAATATCGAGCCGAGATCTGTTCTTGCTCGCTGGCGTTTTCAATTTTAAGGAGTCTGAGAAACTTAAACAATAACTCCATACACCTACCCGTGGATTTTAGTATCGATCCCGGGTTGGTATATGCTCTCCGGTGTTTTCCTGTTTATAGAGTCTGAAAAACTTAAACAATCCTCTATATACCCTCTCGTGGATTTCGCATCGAGCCCGAGTAGGTGAGTGCTCGCTTGGTGTTTTCATGTTTTGAGAGCCTGAAAACCCTAAAGAAGGCTCCAAAAGTCCTTTTTCATACAGTTAGTCTCCTCCCCCGAAAAATTCTAAAACGATGAGAGAAGAACTCTTCTAGCCATGGATGACTAGAGTATTCCTTTTTTGTAAGTAATCCGCAAAAGTCTGGAAAAGGGTTAAAATTATACCTAAGCGGATGTACCTTCAATTCCTTTAACGATCTTGAAGAAAACAAGTTTGCTCGGCAATCTTGTTTAGTTTTTAAATAGTCAAAACAAGAGCTTAAAACGACTTAAAAGACAGCTTCTAGGATCGTAGGTTCATGACCTACCAAAGAATAGGATCTCAACAATCAAGTTAGTAACTATCGACAAATTTTCTCAATGGCATAATAATAACAATATGGTACTTATATTGGTCTATCAATAAAGAAAACAAGTCTTTTTTGGTTTAATACTTTGAACTTCTAGTGAAAATTTGAAACATATGGGTTAAATTTAACTCACTAAAATTTGTAGGTATTAGTGATTAAATAGAACATTTTAGGGACAACTTGAAACTATACACTTTTGAAAAAAGTGGGTAAAAATAAAAGTTCATTTGATGTAAATAATTTCAAATTGAAAAATCAAATATCACAATTGAAGTTTTTAGGGAAAATTGGAGCAAAACCTTGATCTTCCTCCATTCATTGCGATCAAACCGAGCCACCAATCAACCTTCTACTTCCACCAAGTAAGTTATTTCCTCCCATACTTGCAATTTCATGCATTTTTTGTCAATTGTCATGGTCAAAATCATTTTCTAGCAATGTTCACAACGCGTTTCTGCGTGTGTGCTACTGTGTGTGAGCAAAAGTAGTGCATTCTATCCAAGTGCGTTGGTTTAGTGCAGACAGAGCAGCATTCAAACGTGACTGTCTAGAGAAAACAGTAGCGCACACCCATAAAAGTAAGGTAAAAAGTAAAAAAGACTAAAGTTTGACTGTTGCTTGGTAGGATGGTTCTCGTATGGTGTGAAAGGGAGCATGAGGACATGGATCGAATAGCATTACAAGATCCGGTGACTCTCCATGTGCTTCGAAGATGTGGATTATTGAAATTTTATAGAACGGTCAAAATGCGGGCACAAATCCGCTTGCTTGAGAGGCTTGTCCAATACTGGGTTGTCGAGGCATTGGTGTTTGATATCCAAGGAGAAATATTGGAACTCACCATAGATGAAATCTACTTTATCATGGGTCTCTCTCGAAGGGGAGACTTTGTGTACTTGAAAGGGTCCTCACACAATGTGGGTTCCTTGTCCGTGCAAGAGTATGTGAATGCCTACTTCCTACCGGGAATTGAGAAATCCAGTAGTCAAATTCTAATCTCAACTATTGCAAGCTTCCCCCTCAAAGTCATCATGAGTATTCTTAACCGGATGGGAGTGAGTGCTACGCAAAATCTTGCTTTGAGGCATTATATGCACATAGGTACTGAATTCTTGCACGACAGAGTATATGACTGGTGTTCAAGTATTTTGGCAAACATGAAGCTTCAACTCTCGTGGTGTAAGACCGGGAGGATGAAGAATTTCAGGTACGGAAGCATACTTTGCACCTTTTTCTTTGAAAGGGTGCCTGCTATCAGTTTGGGCATTCCTTTTCCCCCAGTCAACCCTCGTGAGCCCATGCTGCTTCGTTGGGGTGAGGTCTTCCTCCTCCAGGGTGGTGGCGAGAGAAACTTTTGTTACCATGAGGATGATTTCTGGGGTTGGTGGGAATGGCAAGTGCCATCTCTTGAGCAGTTTCCATATGCAGGCATAGACTTACACCACGATCCTGAGCTGATACTTCCTCCAGGAGCAGCCTGGGGAGATATAGGTATGTTTATGCTTTTGAAAAATTATTTAATTTTATATTTTATATATATGATTTTTTATGATGAGCTTGAAGTACTGAGACAAAGTGTCATATGCAGATGTTGGACTAGTAAGTCCTGAGGGACACCCCCGTACTTTCGTGAGGCTAGTGATAGTGGGTACAGCTGATGCCATGCTAGGAAACATAGAGAGGAAGATGAGTTGGTTGACTCATGACATCCCTACTTACAAGATCGAGCAAATGCCGCTCGACATGCAGGAGTATGTGGTTGGTGTGCCCCCAGCTTGGATTAGGCTACTGCGGAAAGTAGCTAGGTTGGTCATATGCTATCGAGAGGCAACAGAGGCAAATGAGGCCCCACCTTCTCCATAGAAGAAGGATATTCTATGTATATTTTTGAGGCCAACAAGCCCAATTTTGTATCTTATGACATGACTCGGTGACAGACTTATGATCCAAACTCATACTATTTTTTGATATGGATATATATATATACAGTATTGGTTATTTACATGTGTGTTATTGTGTTTTATGCATGAATTATTATATGTGTGAATGATGCAAATGCCAATCTAAAACGTAGTTTGCAAATGAATCAACTAATGCATTCAAGTTCCTTGGAATATGTTGATATGTGATATAATCAAACTGTCTCTCAAGTAACTTAACGCCCAGAAACTGACGTAGCAAAGTAGGATCTCTAATCTGATAAACACCCATTAACTGAAAAAAAAACTAACTGTGAGTCGAGCCGTACCTCCAAATGTGAAATGCCATGGAACAGAGCATCTTGGAGTAGCTCTATGACTGCACTGTATTCAGCCACATTGTTCGTTGTGGGACCTAAACAAGCCCCTCCCGAAGACACCAGTTGGCCAGTTGATGAGTAAATGACCCAAGCAGCCGCGGCCAACTAATGGGTGTGGCGGCTAGCACCATGAGCAAACCCTATAAAGTGTTTAGTCGACATCTGAAACACAAAGCAATAGATGCATAAGATGTAACTACAACCATAAACAAAACTAACTCTACAAAAATGTACAACTATAATACATGAAAAAGCACAGATGCCTAAGCGTAGTACTTCTTCAGGTAGGGTCGATGCCTGGAACCTCCTCGTAAGGCCAGGAAATGATGTCATAGAATTCTTGAAAAAGATTGGTATACAGGATGATCTCTTCAGGAGAATAGTATACTCCAATAAAAATATCTCCCGCAATCCCAGGGTCAGTGGAATGTTGATCGGGATGGTTCTCGATATATTCGCCATATTCCCTTCTGCATAAACAACTTGTGAAGTAGAAGGGATAAAGGACAAATCAACACTCTCACCGGGTCTCATAGAAAAATCGCCTCTCTCTATCAAGTTTTGAACGGAAAGTAAACAGGACCTGGGGTGAATATGTTCCCAAGGGTGGTCTAGTGTTAATTTTTTAGCATTAATTCAACATACTCTACGATCTTTACTGAGAGAATAACATGTACAACATATCAAGCATATCAAGCCTATCAAGCATGTATCAATCATATCAAGCATATCAAGCATGTATCAAGCGTATCAAGCAATCACATAAGACAATGGACACACAGAGTTTCACTGGGGAAAACCATAAAGGTGAAAAACCCCACAACTTCCTCAGAGATAGAAAGAGAAATCATACAACCAAATACAAGAGATAGTCTTCTACTAGCAGCTACTCCTCCTCCTCAACTAGAACGCCATTTTTCGAGTGATGTAAGAGTGAGTAATGAGAGGATCAAATAAAGATCTCCCGATCTCTATTTATACTTGTCCTGTCCTTCCCAATAAACCAGTGGGGCCAACTTGTCTAACTTAGCCTAATAACCCATGGTTACATTAATTCGGGCTGAACCCATACTAGGTGGTCTAATAACTCGTCAGCAAGTTACAACACTTGCGACACTTGTCAATACAAATGACGACACTTTTCGTATCAAGAAATAATACATCTCTATAGGAGTACAATAAAATACATAGATGAAATACATTCCGAAGTTACATATACATCAACACTCCCTCTTAACTAGGAAGGTATTTCTCAACACATATCTGCTAGCAAAAGTCTTATTCTCTGGATCATCATCACTGGATAATCATCAGCGAATCATAATCATAGTCACTACTGCCGCTATCTCAATCAATCTCTGAATCTACTCGTCATAGGAAGTTCTACAGAGCCAGTCATTTTTCATACTGGATGTAGGCCCACCACCTGCAGGTCTTCATCATCACTGGCCATATTGTGGAATCCTCAGGATGTATTACATGCGTCACAAAACCTTGCAAGATCATCCAGGATGTTACAAGCACATGGCTCTACCTGTCGAATATCCCAGGGCTGTATTATATGTGGCTGTCACAAAACCTTAAAAGAGTGTCTTGACTAGCAAGAACTCTAAAGAGCATCTGAGGCCTTTTACGTGACTAGCACAAACTGTCTGGATCTCCAGGGCGTATTACATGTGACCATGGAAAAACCTCGAAAGAGCATCCCAGGACTGATTACGAGCACACAGCTCAACGTATTGAATCTCCCAGGGCCGGATTATATGCCATAGGACAAAACCTCAAAAGAGCATCTACCAGATATCCCAGGGCCAGATTACATGCCATAGGAAAGACCTCGAAAGACTATCTACAAATCTCCCAGGGCCAGATTATATGTCCTCCCAAAGTAAAACCTTGAAAGAGTGTTTGCCAGATATCCCATGGCCACATTACATGCCATAGGAAAAACCTTGAAAGACTATCTACAAACCTCCCAGGGCTGGATTATATGCTTATCTGCACAACCTGTTCCACGACCACAGAGTATCAACCTGATACTCACCATACATCATCCTGATGTACACATGATCATCCTGATCATCATCACTGCATTGTCCTGATGCATGTCATCTGGAGCAACATCTTAAAGCTCATCATCCCTGATCATCATGGTCATACAATGCATCCACCTGATGCATACATAGTATCTGCCTGATACATATCATCATACATGATCTACCTGATCATACAATGTATCCACCTGATACACATACAACTACATGATCCACCTGATCATATAATGTATCTACCTGATATATACATGATCTACCTGATCATACAATGTATCCACCTGATACATCTACAGATACATACACAGGATCCAACTGATCATACAAAGCATCCAACATGATGCATACATACATATAAATGATCCAACTGATCATATCCAGCATCCAACATGATGCATATACATATAAATGATCCAACTAATCATATCTAGCATCCAACATGATGCATATACATATAAATGATCCAACTGATCATATCTAGCATCCAACATGATGCGTATACATATAAATGATCCAACTAATCATATCTAGCATCCAACATGATGCATATATAGAGCAGTAATTGGAGCATCGTCCTGATGCTCATCATCTAGCGCTTACATCCACAGCCATGGAAAGGATCCTCCTTTCACCATGCTTGGAATGGCTGCAGCAAATATCTCCATCACTTCTTCCTCGAAGTGTTGTCAATCTAAAGAACACCAAGCCTCTCTCTGAAGTACTCAAACTTCACTCTTGCTAGTGATTTCTTCGATACATATGCAACCTGCTCATCCGTCGCAACATATAGGAGCTTCACCGCTCCTCTTTGCACCATATCCCTGATATAGTGATATTTGATCTCAATGTGTTTCGACCTGTCGTGGAACACCAGGTTCTCAGACAGCTTCACACAACTCTGGTTATCACAAAAGATACCAGTAGCATGCAGTGGGAGATCAAATAACTTAGATAGTACCTTTCAAAGCCATACTGCCTCACAACTAGCCAAACAAGCTGCGACATAATATGCTTTGGCTGTACTCAGTGCTACGTAGGACTGCTTCCTGCTAAACCAAGAGATCACACCTAATCCCATACTGAAGCAGCACCCAGATGTGCTCTTCCTATCTGCAACACTTCCTGCCCAGTCCGAATCAACATAACCCTGCAGGTTAAACTTTTGATTCGCATCATACTTGATCCCATAGTCAATTGTACCCTTCAGGTACCTCAGAATATGCTTTACAACAATCAGGTGAACACCTCTGGGATCCATCAGGAACTGGCTCAATGTGTTCACCACAAAACAAATATATGGTCTCTTGTTCGTCATGTACATCAAGGACCCAATCATCTGACGATACACCGTGACATCAACTGGCTCAAATGAAGCATCACACAGAAGCTTTAGGTTCGATGCCATAGGTGTGGCCATGGCCTTGTAGTCCATCATCCTGAACCTCTTCAGGATCTCTACTGCATACTTCCCTTGTCCAAGGAAGATTCCATCTACACTCTACCACACCTCCATGCCTAGAAAGCAGTGCATCATCCCCAAGTCCTTCATCTTGAACTTGGCAGCAAGCTTCCTCTTGGTATCGACAATCAATCCATCCTCACCTATAACAAACAGGTCATCCACATACAGAAGTAGTATCACAGGATTGCCTTCCTCAACCTTGTAGTAAAGGTTGGAATCTGCTTTATTCTTGGTAAAGCCCAAACTGGATAGAAAGCTGTCTATCCTACCATACCAAGTTCTAGGAGCTTGCTTCAAGCCATACAAGTATTTCTTCAGCCTACACACATATGACTCCCTGTCATGTGTCTCAAAACCAAGTGGCTGCTCCACATACACTTCCTCCTCGACTACACCATTCAAGAAAGCTATCTTGACATCCATCTGGTGTATCTTCCATTTCATCACTGCAGCCATAGCAAGTACTGATCTTATGGAAGTGTATCAGGCCACAAGGGCAAAAGTCTCTTCATATTCAATCCCTTCTTTCTGGGAGAAGCCGCGAGCTACAAATATTGCTTTATATTTCTCTGTGCTGCCATCTGCAGCATGCTTGATCTTGTAGATCCATTCGGAATTCACAACAGACTTCCCTTCAGGTCTTGGGACCACATCCCAAACATCATTCTTCATGATTGACTGATACTCCTAGACCATGGCATCCTTCCATTCTTTCTTTTCCGCTACCTCTTCATAACTGGAAGGTTCTTTGTTCATAATATCACATAGTAAAGCAACATAGATGGTATGTGATCTAGTTCAGTTCTTTGCTCTATGTTCTTCTTCTAGAATGCCATATCTTTCTGCATCTTGAATGAGCTCTCTAGCCCATGCAGGTTTCCTCTTGTGAGATTCCTTCTCACGAGGTTGATCTACAGGTTCCTACGGATCTTCAATTTCACAATCTGCATCTGGAATTGCTTTAGTCATAGTAGTGTCTTGAAATATGGTTTCCTTTGGTTCTTCATGATCTTCAATAGGTGTCTTCCTTGATTTGATGAAGGTTGAGTTTTCATCAAATGTTACATCCCTGCTAACATCAATCTTCTTGAACCATGGAAAGTATATTCTGTATGCCTTCAAGCTTTCACTGTAACCCACAAAGATACCCTTCTTTCCTGAAGGATCTAGCTTAGTCCTCTTTTCCTTTGGGACATGAGTATATACTGGACAACCAAATATTCTAAGATGGCTGACTTTAGGTTTCTTACCAGAGAAGACCTCTTCTGGTGTCTTGTTGTCCAATATCTTGTGTGGTGTTCTGTTCTGCACATATACAACTATTCTAGCTGCTTCTGCCCATAGATGCATAGGAAAATCCTAGCCATGCAGCATTGCCCATGCTGCTTCCATGATTGTCCAATTCTTCCTTTCTGCAACTCCATTTTGTTGTGGATTGTAGGGAGCAGTCAACTCCCTCTTAATCCCTGAATCACTACATAGCTTCTTGAAGTCACCTGAAGTGAATTCTCCACCATTGTCGAATCTGAATGTTTTGATCTTCTTATCAGTTTGGTTCTCCATCAAGGCTTTGAATTACTTGAACTTATCAAACACTTCATCCTTGTTCTTTAAAAAGTAAACCCAAGTCTTCCTGGAGAAGTCATAAATGAAAGAGACATAGTAAACATACCCACTCAGAGAACTGGATGACATTGGACCCCATACATCGGAGTGGATGATTTCCAAGATTCCTTTTGATTTGCTTTCACTGCTTGGAAATTCCTTCTTTATGTTATTTCCTTTTGCACAGCCTTTGCAAACTCCTTCATGCTTGGTCTTGATTTCAAGAAGACCCTCTACTGCTTTACTTGCAATTGGTAGTGCCCTATAGTGCACATGTGCAAGCCTTCTATGACAAAGTTCACTTGGCTCCATGGATTCATGTACCATGGCATGTTTAGGTTGTCCCTTCAATTTATACAATCCTCCCTCTTGCTCTCCAATCACTATTGCATCATCAATAGTTTTACCTTTTGGCCACATTAGTACTTGGCCATCTACAAATGCAACTGTCATGCCTTTTGCATCCAATGTAGATATGGAGAGTAAGTTCTTCTTGAGCCCAGGTACATTTAGCACATCTTTCATCTTTAAAGACTTCCCGGAGTCTAGGTTGTAAGAGGCTTCACCACTTCCTTTGATAGGATATTGGTAGTCATCCCCAAGTTTCACCTTATGGGGTGACTCATGTTCAGATAGATTAGCAAAGGATTCTTTAAACCCAGTCATGTGTTTGGAATCCCCACTATCAATGAGCCAATCATTACATCCATGAGAGATGGCACCTATGAGAGCAGAGATTAGAACATATTCATCTTCACTAGATGAGTCATCACTTTATGCTCTAGCCTTCTTCTTGGGAGGTTCATCATCCTCAACCGCATGAGCATGATATCTCTTCTTGTTGCCTTTCTTCTTCTTGTTGAAGTTGTTGTCCCTTTTGTTCTTGGGACAATCTGCAACAAAGTGTCCCTTCTCATTACATATGAAGCATCTCATATCTTTCCTATTCTTTTGATGGGTGTGAGGGGATTTCTTGTAATGAGAGTGCTCCTTCTTAGGCTTGATTCTTTTGGTGTGAGCTGTGAGAGCTTGATCTTCATTTCCCATCTTTTCTTCTCGGGCTACAAGCCTAGCCTCTTCTTGTGAACATTCATCCCACAGTCTACTGAAGGAGATCAATTTTCTTCTTGCACAAATTCCTTGGATAAAGGAATCCCATGACCTAGGTAGGCCATTCAAAGTAGTCATGACAATTTCACCATTCTCCACCACTTCATCCACAGCTTCAAGTTGTTCTTTGATCTGAGAGACCTTGGAGAAGTAAGATTGAATGGTCTCTCCATTTTGCAGCTTTACCCCTTTCAATTTATTCCGCGGAGTCATCTTCTGATTTATGTTATTTCCTTCAAATAGCTTGGTCAAAGAATCAAACATCTCCTTGGGTGTCTTCGGAGATGACACATGTGGTATGAGATGGTCTTTGATGGAATCAACAATGATTCTCTTTGCCTTGACCAAGTTCTTCTTATGCAATGCCTTAGCCTCTTCATCTTCTGGGATAGGGATTTCTTCTTTTATGTATGAGTCTAACTCATTCTCTTCCAAGATTAACCCAATCCTATACTTCCAGGCTCGGAAGTTATCAGCCCCTTCAAGCTTATCCTCAAGCTTGGTGTGGTGAGACATCTTTAAAGAGTACTTCAAATGGAAATAGAAAAGATTTAGGTCTTACCACTTATTTTGCAGAAATCCAGATTTGGTGCTGGATTAGGGTTTGTTAGAGAAACCCTAAAAATTCAAAATGTGAATTTCAAACTTCTGCAAGAATATAAATATGCGCCTTGATGAGCTGATCATCGTGGTATGCTTAGAATTTGAAAACTGCAAAGTTTCACCTTTCAAATATTCTTTTCAATCTCCCGGATTCACTGGGGAGGACCCTCAATTAGGGTTTGAGTTTCCCGGAGCTTCACCCAACCAAAAATCTCGATCCAAAGCTCTAAAATTCGATTTTTCCAAGGAGCTTCCAGCTATGGTCTCAGATTTTAGAAATTCCTATTTTTGTGGAAACCCTAATTTTTAGGGCCAAAAATAAAAGTGCCCAGAATTGAATTTTGATTGGACAGAAAGATTCACCTTGCTAAGGAGAGTAAAACCATTGATAATTCTTTTCCAAAATCTGTGGAGAGAAACCCAAAAACAAGAATCCCTAGCTTCTGCAACTGCACAGTGTCTTCTTCTCAGGTTAGCTCTGATACCATATTAATTTTTTAGCATTAATTCAGCATACTCTAGGATCTTTACTGAGAGAATAACATGTATAGCATATCAATCATATCAAGCATGTATCAAGCATATCAAGCAATCACATAAGACAATGGACACATAGAGTTTCACTGGGGAAAACCATAAAGGTGAAAAACCCCACAACTTCCTCAGAGATAGAAAGAGCAGTGATACAACCAAATACAAGAGATAGTCTTCTACTAGCAGCTACTCCTCCTCAACTAGTGCACCATTTTTTTAGTGATGTAAGAGTGAGTAATGAGATGATCAAATAGAGATCTCCTTATCTCTATTTATACTTGTCTTGTCCTTCCCAATAAACCAATGGGGCTGACTTGTCTAACTTAGCCTAATAACCCATGGTTACATTAATCTGGGCCGACCCCATACTAGGTGGTCTAATAACCCATCAGCAAGTTACAACACTTGCGACACTTTTCAATACAAATGACAACACTTCCATATCGAGGAATAATACATCTCTATAGGAGTACAATAAAATACATAGATGAAATACATTCCGAAGTTACATATACATCAACATCCAGGCCTATCATAGCTTCCAAGATCGCCTCATCAGAGGGTAGAATAGTGTCTAGACAGTCAACAGAGTGGATAGAGTCCACTGACCATGCAGGAGCATAGTCCATATCTGAATCAGCAGAGACCAACGGAGTCACGATATGTTCTATTGCAGCATGTTGCGAATCTAAGTAAGCCACCTCTGCAACAGATAAAGGCACTACTGGTTCTGATTTAGTTGGGAGAATCCATGGATCTGTCATTGGAGTGACTGTTAAAATCTCAGACGAAGAACATTCTTCAGAACTAATAAAATCAATAGGAGAAGGTAGGTCAAAAGTGCCTATTAATGAACCATAGATACCTACTCCCAAACTCTAAGTAACTGGGCAGGATTGATCAACCAACGGGATTATTGACTCCGAAGAAGTCTGGTTGTTTTTCCGGGAAAACGAAAGTTGATCGATTGTGATGATATTGCCTTCGTGGGGGAACATTATGATCCAGAAAACAGCCGACGACACTGCCTGCATGGCATATGTCCAGCTCCTACCCAAAAGTAAATTATAGTCGAGCGGAGCATCCAGAACTTCAACCTCTACCGATACTAGTTTTCCCATAAGTTCAATATCAAATGATGGTAAGACTCCGTGTGGACGGAAAGATCTTCCATCAAAGGCAGTAAGTACCATGTTCGAGGGGGCTAACTTAGCTTCACCTAAAGCCTTCCAGCAAGAAATGGACATTACGCACATAGATGCGCCCTCATCTACAAAAACTCGTCTAATCGTCATGGAACCATGGACGACCTCTATCTGGAGGGAAACGTGGTACGGTAATCGAAACTTGATATCTTTCATATCAAAATGGGAAAGCATGTTGGATGGATCTACACTTCCGATCGCTGCGAGGAGTGCACTGCATTGTAATGGACAACTTTGTAGTACCTCCAAAGTGGACATGGCACAAGGGGTTTTGGTTAAATCCTCCACAACATTGTAGTTGGAGGCAGCCCTCACATTGGGGTTGTGCACAGCCCGTTTGAAGACACCTTTTAGAATCTTCGGCAGCAGATCCACCGGTCTCTCGATGTGGAGAGGGGTAGATGACTCGAGAACATCCTTCTCCTGCAGGTCCGGGGTATAAATTCTAGCTCGAGTTTGCAAAAGAGCATCTGAATTAACCATATTAATGAATGACTAGTCAGCTGAGTTGGCACGAGTAGTTCCCCCAGCATCGGAGCTGCCATAAGTTGAACTCTGTCCATGAGGGAAAGGGTCTTTTAAGACAACAAGTTTCTTTTCATCGATCATCTTCTCAGCTTCTTCCATTAGAAGGCATTGATGGGTAAGGTGGTCCTCTTGACACAGCTTGCAAGAGAACTTAACCTTCCTTTTTTCCTTTTTACCCTCCTTGGAATTTTGTGTGTTCTTGGGATTTTATTGGTTTCCCTCCCCTTTCTTTCCCATTCTTTTGTTTTTGGGATGCCGAGATCCCTTTTGGTTTGTCTGCACCTGTTGTACAGATTATGTTGTTGAAGGGGAGGATGCAATAGAAGTTGCTTCTACAACAGACTGTTTAGCTGACAAGGAGTGAACCTGCTTTGTTAAAGCATCAAACACTACAGAATCTACTGAACCTACAATGCCATCAGCATGTGGTCCAGGTTTAGGTTTACCTATTTCAATGTTAGACCTTGGCGCATCAGGAATAATCTCGTATAAGAGCCCAGACTATGCATATACCAAGTCAAGCTATTGGGTTCTCAAAATGGCTTCCTCTTCGGAGGACACCCCTGAAGTTGCAACTTCCTTAGAGATATAAGGAAGGAGTGATTTGAGATACCACTCTAATAAAAATGTTGGAGGGATGTCAGCTTTAATGAGCCTCTTTATCCTTCGCCACTCCTGAATGTGATCAGATAGATGAGTGGATTTTTTCTCTCGGAAGGTCAACAGAAGGTCTGTGCCGGCATCGTACCAGACATGAAGTTGAAAGTGGTTCAGAAAAGCAGTAGCTAGATCCCAAAAGGTGCCATAAGAAGCTATAGGTAGTTCAATATACCATTTGGCTGCAACACTTGTCAAGGTTCTTTGAAAGAGCCTCAACCTAATGGAGTCACCATTCAGCAAATTCGACGAGCACCAGAGATGAAAAGTTGTGACATGGTCACCAGGGTCCTCATCATTCTTACCTTCAAACTTCAGGATGTCTGAGGGAAACTTAGTGGGAACAGGTGGCCATGTAGGATCATGACACACGGGGTCGTTTGTGAGTTTTGAAAGATCTGGCAAGTTCAAAGTTTCTAGAAATGGTAAACGCGGTCGTGTCGATGGCATTTGATAGACCAGAACCTAGTATTGGGTATTACCCACTACCCGATTCATGTACGGTTGGTTGGGGTTTCCCCCAGCCATCGGTTGTGAAGTGAATGCATTAAAATTGCTCCACCCAAAGAAAGCGGATTACTACCTGGGGCAGTGGTCCAGTGCAGCTGGGTGTTAACCCCGACATATTGTGGATTAATAATATTACCCCCCTGCTCCAGCAAACAAAGAGAAAGGGATACTCCCCGCAGGTATATTTTATGGATTGACATTGTAACCTGCATAGGGGTTAAAGCCAGGCATAGTAGTAACAGACGGTGCCATCATCGTACCCATAACAGGCATAGATGTAGAAGGGATCGATCCTACAACGGAAGTGGAAGCAATATCTTGAGTCACACCCTGGAACTGTTGTGTAACAGGAGGCTGAGAGAAATTCACTGCAGGTATCCCTGACAAAGGGACATTATTTGGTCCAAAAGTAGGGGTAGAAACTGAGGCAGATGTTGAAGCTAATGAGTTCAGCATGCCTAGAGTACCAGCATTAAAACTAAAGGACGGAGTCGAGGCAGAAGCAGTCTGCGATGAAATTGGTGTGGCAGTGTTTATGAAAGAAGGATTAACAATCCTTGCAGCCATAGAAGTTGTGGGAGTTTGAGGAACTCCCTGCTCATCTCCTGGGTTGGTCATGGTGTAACCAAGTGTAAACAAGTACGCACTGTACTCAGGTTTTTGAAAGCCTACATGTACCAGTAACGGATCATTGGGTCCAGTAAGAGGAGGGTTGAAAAGAGTACTGAACTCTCTAGAAGTTAGGTCCTCAACCCCGACAGTATCAAAGACTTGTCGATCCAGGGTTATGGGCTGTGGTTCTCTAAGAACCTCTGTTTCTCTCGTAAGTTCAAACGAAGCACGGGAATCCGTCCTCCGGCGTCGTGGTGGCGGTGGAGGCTCCACAGTGAGTGGGGGAAGTTTTTGAAACCTCCGAGACCTACGAAAAGGTTGGTACTCCACAGGTATAAAAAAACAAACTAAGTAAAAAACCTAGTGGCCACTACAACTAAGGAGCAAACAGCATACCACTAAAAAATTCCTAAGTGATCAAACCAGGAAAACAATGGCAAATACTCTCAGAAGCAAGTCTGGGATGATTAGGGCCCAGAACAGACTAATAGAGTATCGATGGTTAGTTACGTGGCATCCAATGGAGGTACTCTGGGTGCAAGTGTTTGAATCACCAAATCTCCCTCCCAGGATCACTTCCAAAGGGTTACCTTACACGTATGTTCGAGGTGGAGTGGGAATATCCTTCCACTCTACCTGGGTAGAGCCCTAAGGTTATGATACTAAGGCTACCACCAATACGAAAGAACCTAGGGGAACAGTCGTCAGCTTAGTCGAAATGCATGGGCAGGGTAGCAAAGCCCGAAATCTAAAAGAACTTTAAAAAGCACTAGTTGACCCCCATACGCGAGTCAACTCTGGTTTATGGTTGATGGGAAAGTGAGGGGGTATCCTCAACAATTCCAATCGCCCACGGCCTTGTGCTTAACTCTGGTTTGAGTAGAGCGTTCCCAGGACAATTTGATAAAGGTGGATTTACCTAATAGATAGTTGTACTATGATTGTTGAGTAATGAAGCCGATTTCGGGTGGTTTAAGGTGATTTAAACCCGAAATCCTAGCCTAAGCTAGATGATGATGTGTATACCTAAAAAGAAAAATGTTGCTAGTTAATTTTATTAATATTTCTTTTTAAGGCCTACTTTTTACTCAATAAGGATAGTGCGGTGTGTGGAATGGTTTCGACAGAAAGTAAAGTGCATGTAAAGTAATGCTTTAAAATTCACAAAAACTCTTTCTTTTCGTTTATATTCTTTCAAAAAATTGAAACTAGGAAAACCTAAATCAAATTTTCTTTTTAATTTTCTTTTTAAATTCAAAGCAAAGCAAACTATGCTACTTCAAAACTATGATAAATCTTACTACTAAGCTACCGAATTCACTTTTTTTCTTTTCTGATAATTGCAAAAAGAAAAAGAACTTGGAAAGGAGCAAGTAATACCTAATGCAAAGTGTGAGTAAGACAAACCACCTAATGGCTCGAAACAATCAAATCAAAGACTTGAGAAAGACTCCACCTACCGAGTTGTTTCCAAAGGAAAAAAATCTAAGCTTGGAACAAAGTGTAAAAGAAGCAAGGAAAAGAGATGCCCAAATGGAAATACAAACTGAAAAGGTTGCTCCAAAGCACCAAAACCCTAAGAAAACACTCGCCAAACAAAGGAGTAGGTAAGCAAACCAAAAAGTTACCCTAACAACTCACAAACTCAAAAGAAAAACAAACTAGAAAGCTTTAACTCGATTAGACTAGACTGAAAAGATAATCAGAAGGTATCTAGACCAAACTACCTTTCAAAGCCACCCTAAGGACTCAAACTCAAACATTGGGGTCAAACCCTAAACAAAAGGACAAGACACAATAAAAGTGTGCTAATGTTGCCACAGACAACAAACGTTAAGAACTTAGGTCTGTATGATTGCAATAAGCATCTAGGGCAAGAAATGTGTAGCTATATCTAACAGAGAGTAGTGCATAGCCTTCAAAAGGGTTAAAGATAGTAAAGACACCTTAAACAAGTACTCAAGCAAGTAAAGGAAAACTAAGGGACTTCAGAGAGGAAAAACAAGACTCAAAAGAGACATAAAAGTCTCAGGGGTCAGTTAGGGAAGCAAACCAAAAGCCTGAAAGTGAACCCAAACAACTAGAAATCAAACCCTAACAGAGAACTGAAAGTTACAGGAAAATGCACTATTGTGTAGTACAGAAACCAACGCACACTAGAAAATATGCACCACTGTGTAGTGGACAAAGAAATGTTCATCAGATAAGATGCGCTACTGTAAGTAGGGTAAACCAGCGCACAAGGCTTAGACGCAACAAAAAAATGCTTTGCAGTAGTGGACTGAGATGAATCCCGATAGAAAGAACATGAAACAATGACCTATAAGACCTCTCAGAGAACAAATAGACTGAAATAGACTAGAAGAAAAACCTAACAAGGTCTCCTAGAGCAGAAAAACAAGCCGGTTACTCCCCAACCAAGTCGCCAGTCTGTTGTGCGAGAAAAATACCTTATAGTGAGGAGAAGACACTACCAACTTGGGTGGGGGTGACAGGTAAATACATTCATTGTCTTGCGTTAGTTCCTACAAATGGAAAGAGATTGAGATATCGAAAGATGTACCTTTTATCGATGGCTGGTCCTAGCTTTCCCTTGATCTTAACTATGATAAACCTACAACACAAACGAAACCTTCCTCATCATATCTTGACTGCAATAAATATGATGAAATTGAAAGCAATTAAACATCAACTACAATCAGATATTAAACCAAATTGAACATTCAATCCAATAGACATTCAATTCGGGACAGGAAGGGTATTTCTACCTTTTTATTGTCAAAGAAACATAAATCAGTACAAATATACCTGATCGGTCAAGATGCTTCTGGAACCGAGTCCTGGGCTCCTCATCTTCATAATGACTTGGGAATTCCTCCAATGTAAAAACACTTAAATCCTTCCTTCTAGGCCCCTCTCTCATGGATCCTCCTTGTATTTATGGGACAAGGTAGGCAGTTGGAATCAAGAGGTGGTTGAATTGGGATGTAATGTCCCCTCCCACAGATCCAAATCTAGTAAGGGAACATGATGCTAATCTATGGGGCTTTTACAAAAATGAAGACCGCTCATTAGGTTCATATCCATAAAATTAATGTGTGCGGATGCAAATCAAACATATATGCACAGTGGAATAAGAACATCACCCACACACATATTTCATATGCATTCAACATATCAATAATAAACATCAAATTAAAACATTGCAGAAGTAAATGCATAGGAAAAAAAACACTTATCTTCATTGTGCAATTGTCCCAAACAACTAGCTATGTTGCTGCAACATTCCACCCAACCATAGGCCAGTTGTGTTCATCAATTCTCTCAACACAACTGCCACCCCTGAGCTGGGCATGATTTTTTACAAGGAAAAGGGAACATCCCAGCTCATGCACAGCCAAAGCAATAGAAAACCCATCTCACCCCATCATTCTTTCACACACAGCAACTCAAACTGGGCATGGATACACATTTTCAGCAGTGGGATTTACAAACACAATGGCCATGGATTTTCCCAAATCGTGGGCACACCAAAAAGAGACTGTGAGAAAGGGAAAATGTCCACATGGGACCAATCCAATTTTCCATGGGTATCTTGGGCATCTAAATGGCCAAAATGGCCCCATTGAAACCCCAATTCAAGCTCCCATACTCCCTGCCACTCTGCAACACAAAAACGCCTTGTTTCCCAGCTAGAAAAAACAGGAAAAAACCACAAAAACATGGAGAGAAAACGCCCAGGCAACCCAAAAACGTGAGAGAGGAAAAACTAGTTCATGGGTAATGGCTTGGGGAGCAATTCATGGCTGTTTTCTTTCCCAAGAAGAAAAACACATTTTTCCATGAAGGGTGGCTTGCCCATACTCGAATTTGGACAGCCATACCTCCCATTCCCCAAGGCATTAACCACCTCAACCAATTCTTGGGAGAAATGAATGATTGGGTACAAAGTCAACATGGGTAGTTGAGTGTTTGATGGGTTATCTCATTGACACTTGGCTTGACTTGGTTGGCTTAAGGGCTTGAATGTTTTTCCTCCCAATTCCTTGAAAAATCATGCCCCCATCTCTTGTTGCATTGCATAGCTAGTTGTGGATATTTTATTATAAATGCATATTTACATAATATTCGCAATTCCATTGCACATGGCTAGCATGTGAACCATATGCATTGATAAATCGATGGTGGTGCCTTGGCCTTGAGCTCCTCACCACGATTTTATAACAATATTACATTATTTACGATTTTACTGCCATGGGGTCAAACTGGGGACATTACATTCCCCTCCCCTTGGAATAACACCGTCCTCGGTGTTCCAACACTAAGGAATAAATACCCATAGTACTCATGCCTCAAATGGTAGCAGGTCTGTCCTGCATTTCATCTATGGAGTTTGAACTTTCAGGATCAAGTTCTTTTCGCTTCCTCAAGCTGCTCTTCCTGGCCTTGATCTTCCATCTCTGTAGGCGGGCATCGCTCCACATCAATCCCATCCTTTTTCACCTTCCAGCTAATCTACAAGTATGGAATTTTCATGGACACCATCTTTCTTGATGTCCTGGCAACTATTTGAGGAATATTTTCAACCCAAACAATTATCTTTTGGTCTGTTTCCATGATCAATGTGCACAACTGGCCCACACTTTGCTCACTAGCAACACTTGGCTAGTAACAGCTACAAACAATGGCTTTCAATGTCTCACCTGGGAGACTCATTATGGAAATTCCTATTAGGACAAGCATAACATGATATTAAAATTAGTCAATTATAAGCTCAATTGACAGGGAACGTCCATGCTTTACTCATGAGACTTCCATACTTTTCATGTTTTCCCAACACACACATGAACTCATTCATGTTCATCCTCTCACAGGAGAATAACTATTTCAGCATTCACAATTCATTTCAAGCAATTAAACACAATCGATTTTCAATCATGACATGCATTCAACAATTCTTTGTTTTATAAATAAATCAATCAAATGGAAAGAGAAGAGTAAGATTTTCCCCCTCTTAGTCTTGTTCCAATCCGGAGCCACACCATCACGTGTGGTTCCATGCTCCTTAGCCTCTTTCACTTCAATGTGAATGCTTGACTTGCCTTTTCTTGGCTATGACACTTAGTGTCTAAGGTCCGTCTAAGGATTTTCAACTAGGGAACCTTTCCCCATTGTTGCTTATAGAACCTTTGGCTGCTAGGACCCGCACATGTCCACTAGCACCATCTTTCATTACTGCTCATACTTGATCTCTTTAGGACGATCACATGTCCACATGCATCCTCCAAATGCTTTTATAGTCCTTGCTTCCAGCAATACCTACACTCAAACATTGAATCAATTCACATGTTTAGTTTATTTTCATAGGGTTTATCCCTAAACAAGAGTTTAGGAAAACATAACCAATATCAAATACACACGTATTTTCATAAGAAAGAAGCTACAAGATAACCAAATACTTATCTGTATGGGATGTCTTCACTTTATTCCACATGATCCTTCCTTGCTTTACAAGCCTTGGATTTCCCGTGGGTACAATAATGAATGTTGGGCCAGCACACTGGCTACTCCGCAACCATTCAAATAGGCGATGCCCAGCCAGTATGCCGATTGGGTTTCATCAATCATCTCATTTAGCAATATGCTAGGCCAGTGCTCCGATTAGTTTTATTAATTAATTAAGGAATGTTTGGCTAGCACGTCGTCTGCTCCACAACATCAAGTGGTTAATGCCCCCACCAACTATTCTCTGAATTTATCGAGCATTAGTTACTCTCTGGATTTACCAAGAATTTATAGTGCACAACCAGTTACTCTCTGGTTTTACAAAGAATTTATAGTGCACAACCAGTTACTCTCTGGTTTACCAAGAATTTATAGTTCTTTCAGGGTCCGTGCTTTCCTGCAATGACCAAGGTTTCCAACAAAGAAACAATAGTGTATCAGCTTAGCTGTTAGAAGATTAATACCTAAAATATTCATTATTCCAAACAGGAACTAAATGAAAAATGAATGCTTATCTGTATTGTGCATTTTCCTTTCTCGTCCATAGGGTCTTGCAAGCCTTGGGATCGCCTATGGACTTGGATGTTTAGCAAACACACACGCTGCTCCACAACATCTTCCGAATAAGCAATGCCAAGCTAGTACACCGACTGGGTTTATCAGGCATCCCTAAAATCAGTATTCTAAGCCAGTACGCCGACTGGGTTTATCAAGCATTTCAAAAATCAGTATGCTAAGCCAGTACGCCGACTGGGTTTATCAAGCATACAACAACCATTTCCAAGCCAGTTCTCCGACTGGGTTTGTCAGGAAATAACACCCTTCACCAATACCTCCACAACATGCAAATAGCCAATGCCAAGCCAGTACACCGACTGGGTTTGTTAGGCATCCAACAACCATTCACCACAACATCCACATATCCAATTCCAAGCCAGTACACCAACTAGGTTTATCAGGCATAAAAAAACCATTGCCAAGCCAGTACACCGACTGGGTTTATTAGGCAATAAGAACAACATAATATGATTACGTGCCTCCTTCTCTTATGCAACCAATGGTTTCCTCCAGGAACTCCATAGGTGACTCACTTGACTGCAGGCTACCATGGCCCCCACAATACCTACTCACACTACACAAGGATGATACCCCTTTTCTGCTGCACAGCTCCTCGGGCCTATCCATCTCTTCTAGTGTCCTTTAGTGTGAGCGTAGAAAGGTTACCACTTCCCATATAGTCCTCTTGAGTACCCTTTCTTCACTTTGCCTCTTAACGTGCAACATCAAATTGCATCTGTGTAAGCTAATAGCACAAGAAGGATAAGCAGACCCATCAATATTGCTGCTCTAAAATCATAACCATTTTTCATAACATTCACTATCAAGTATTGAAACACCAGGAATGCGTCCATTCCCTTAGGGTGTAGTCAATATTGAAAACCCTATCATAACCCAGCACCAGAAAGGTGTGCACTCCCTTTCGGATGTGAGACATGTAGGCCCTAATCATACTCAAGTAGTCTGGAATAATAATGAAATAATAAAACATGCTCTGCATATTAAATCTAATAACGAGACATGTATATCTTCAGTTAGGGCTACAGAATACTCATTCATTTCACAGATGTATCCTTTCTTTATTTGTGAAGAATGGGGGCTCCCTTCTCTGAGTCAATAGTCCTTCAGTTTTCCACCCCAATCTTTTCACGCTCCATAACCCACACTTGCCTTCTCAGCATAATTTAACTGTCTCACTCACATGATTCACCCACATGTAGTTTGACTGAGACATTATCAACATTTACAATGGTGTTTCACCCGAAACCCATTTTCAAACCATGGGATCCTTCCCATCTAATTTGGCTTCGGCAGGCCATCACACATGGTCTTCTTGCAATGTGTCATCCTGGAACACTTATCAAATAGTCAAACATTCAGCAACATTTAGCAATAACCTTCAAGTATGATTGTTCCATAACCAATCAATAGCATTAATAATTAATTCAGCATGAATTTACAATTCTATCTCCTACAGAAATTGATTTGCTTAGCAATGAGGCTATCCTCATATTGTTTGTCTCTCGTAAGTGGTATCACTCTGTCCATTATGGTTTCACCCTTGCTACCATACATGAACATCCACCTACAACATGTCCTCCTGACACAATTTTATATAAGCCAAATAGTGATTAGCAAGCATAAGCAAATTCTCAAATCTGAAATCTACAAATCTGTTTTCCTACAAAAATTGATTTGCAACCATGAGATTATTCTCATAAATTTAAATCAAACAATTTTCAGATTTGTTTCATGCATAAGTTACGACCATGAGATCCTTCTCATAACCTTTGGCTTCTACACATGGTAGATCCCGGTCTTTACTATGGACTTATCCTCATTGCCATACATAAAACTTTTCCACCTGAAAACTGAAACTTCAATCAGCCAATCATGTTGTGAGTATCTATGCATATGATCATTTCATTGCCACAACAGTCACTAAAGTGATTTCAAAATTATAACACTCAATAATTCAAACACCTTCAGTTGTTAACATTTGAAATGCAATGAAATATATACATTTCTATATATGCATCGTTATCACAATAAAATTGCAAGACACGGGTACACTGTTCATGCAATTTAAATAAACTGTAAATACTCATTTCTTCACAGCCATATCATTTTTATGCAACTCTATCCTTCCAACAGAGCACTCTGGTAGCCCATCAATATGTCTACCTTCTTCATGCAATCATTCTCCTGCATTCACAACAGCTCATGAAATGGTCTCAAGATTAACAATAGTCAACCACTTCATCTACTATCTAACTGAATTGAAACATATATATGTCACACCCATGCATTCACACAATGCATCTCAACATGTGCACCCACACATATGCATGCACATTCACAACATTTTCATAATCTTTGGATGTACATTCACTTAATGCATAACCCCTCAATGCAACCTTGCATTAATCCATGCATACTATGTACTCACACCTATTATGGCCTAACCATGACTGCCACTCATAGCATGCATTACCACAACAGGACCATAAGTCCTCACTTGCTTTGGTTGTTAAATTCACAACCGACATACTCAAATAGCATGATATAATTTCATATGAATGCATTCAGATTTCTAAGCAATTATAGGGTGTAAGGATCATTGCCTTCACTTACCCACACCTCACCATACTTGGTAGGTTGACATTCACATTCAGGCACTCAATACCACATGCAAATCAATCAACATAGTTTAAACATAGTTGAAGGGATCTCACCAAATCCTCTTTCAGCATTCATGCAATTAAGCACAGTTACCCTTACCTACAGGGCTGTTATTAACATCGCTAGATGTTACCTGATCGGTTGGCCTCTTACCAAGGCTACACAGTCCTTTTTGCCAACCTCATGATCATAGATTTGTTGCACCATAATTTCTTCATAAGGTTGTTGGTCTCGTGTAACAACGTCATCAACTTCTTTAGCCATGCTTTGATTGTATTTTGTCCTACAACCAATGCGGACACAACTAATTATTAGCAACCACCATAATTATCTCAAGTGGCTCATTGCATATGTAAAACCTCACTAGTTTACCAATATGCAATATCCTATTCATGCACAAACATTTTCACATGCACTGTGCAATGTTTATTAATGTGCTATCTGGTACATATTCATTTCATCTATGTAATCTCTTGCATTTTCAACATTCTTATGCCATAGATTATATGCATGACAATTTCATAATTATAAATACGATAGCAAAACAGGGGTTAAGGAATTCTTCCTTTCCAATCCCTTATCGTAGCATGGAATCCCTCTTCCATATCATAGTTGGTCTGGTTTCCTTTCAGTCATGCAATTATAGAAATTGCCCATATTGACAACAGTTCTTTTTTGTCAAAACAGCCGCTGGCACTTTCCTGCACCAAATATCTATGATATATGCGGACCTCATTCAAATTCTGGTCATGCATCCCTGTTCTCTTCTGGATAATCTTTCCAATACCTATCCCCGTGCTCCATTCCGATCCAGGACATGGAATTTACATTCTTCCAAAATTGCGAACTTTGCCCAAATTTCTGCACTTTTACACAGCTGCAATTTATTCCGAAAGGCCAACTTCAGCTGCTTGTAGAAGCAAATCTAGGAAGATTCATGAAAACTTATCTACCAGGAGAAGGTATTCCATCTAACAAGGAACACTCAGCAACCTTCGGATCCTTTTTCTGATGCACCAGTCAACTTCTATAAAATTCGGGGTTTGGCAACTTTTCACTTTTCACTTTTCCCCCAAAATCTCAAAATTTGGCCAAAAATGGCTATCTCCCAAACTATTCATTTCTGGGAAATATTCATCTAACGGAAACTGTTTGTATTAATGAGAAGATGAAATGTCTAGTTTAGTAAAAAATTTAATTCCAGCATCTAGGGTCACTTTTACTGTCCACAAGATTTTCAAGATCCTGAAAAAGTGGCCGGAACAGTGCTTTTTGGCCTTCTTGCTCACCCCGACTCCACATCCTTTGGAGTTCGATTCCAAGATTCCAAACTTAACACTGTGCCTTCTCCATGGCCATGCCATATCGATTTCAGCCCAAACCGACCCTCCTTCGAGCCTCGAGACACCCTCTTACAAAAGTCACTATTCTCCATTTTCTGTCTAATTGGAGCATACTGTGTTCGGGACCCTCTCTGGTTCTTTCATGGCCTTTGTTAATGGCCTCCGAGCCCCACAGGAATCATCCCATTCTGTGCCCAACTACTCCTACCCAAAAATCAAGTTTTGGCCCCACAGGAATCATCCCATTTTTTTTTTCACTTCTCCCATCGCTGGTCACGGCTCAACCTCTACGACCATTGTTGGATTTAACCTTAAAATCGTCGACCCTGGCGCAGGATTTAACCTTAACTCCGTCTTCGCATCGCAGGTTGTAGCCCTATCTTTTGCGACCGCAAGCCTTCGTCGCTGCAACCGCGTCACAGGTTTTAAGGCTAAAATTGTCGCCACGTGCAAGCCTTCATCGCAACTTTTAAGCCTAAAATTGCCACTGCACACAAATTTTAAGGTTTAAAATTGTTGCCCGCGTCGCAAGTTTTAAGCCTAAAATCGCCGCCGCGCGCAAATTTTAAGGCTAAAATTGACGTTGGTGTCGCAAGTTTTAAGCTTAAATCTGCCGCCAGTGTCACAGAATTTAACATTACTTTCGCTGCGTGTGCCGCACGCATCGCAGTTTTTAGCGTTAAAATTGCCGCCGCCGCACAAACTTAATCGTTAATTCCACCGTCGCGCGTCGCAAAAATTAACACTCTGCAACTATAATAGGTAGCCCATGAAGGCCCAATGCTGCAACTAGCAGCTCTGATACCACAATGTAATGTCCCCTCCTGCGGATCCAACTCCGGTAAGGGAACATGATGCCAATCTACGGGGATTTCACAAAAATGAAGACCGCTCATTAGGTTCATAGCCATAAAATTAATGTGTGCGGATGCAAATCAAACATATATGCACAACAGAATAAGAACATCACCCACACACATCTTTCATATACATTCAACATATCAATAATAAACATCAAATTAAAACATTGCAGAAGTAAATGCATAGGCAGAAAAACACTTATCTTCATTATGCAATTGTTCCAAACAACTAACTATGTTGCTGCAACGTTCCACCCAACCATAGGCCAGTTGTGTTCATCAATTCTCTCAACACAAGTGCCACCCCCGAGCTGGGCATGATTTTTACAAGGAAAAGGGAACATTCCAGCTCATGTACAGCCAAAGAAATAGAAACCCATCTCACCCCATCATTCTTTCACACACAGCAACTCAAACTGGGCATGGATACACATTTTCAGCAATGGGATTTACAAACACAATGGCCATGGATTTTCCCAAATCTTGGGCACACCAAAAACGGACTGTGAGAAAGGGAAAACGTCCACAGGGGACCAATCCGATTTTCCATGGGTATCTTGGGCATCTAAATGGCCAAAACGGCCCCATTGAAACCCCAATTCAAGCTCCCATACTCCCCGCCACTCTGCAACACAAAAACGCCTTGTTTCCCAGCTAGAAATATCAGGAAAAACCACCAAAACGTGGAGAGAAAATGCCCAGGAAGCCCAAAAGCGTGAGAGAGGCAAAACTAGTTCATGGGTAATGGCTTGGGGAGCAATTCATGGTTGTTTTCTTGCCCAAGAAGCAAAACATGTTTTTCCATGAAGGGTGGCTTTCCCATACTTGAATTTGGACAGCCATACCTCCCATTCCCCAAGGCATTAACCACCTTAACCAATTCTTGGGAGAAATGAATGATTGGGTACAAAGTCGGCATGGGTAGTTGAGTGTTTGATGGGTTATCTCATTGACACTTGACTTGACTTGGTTGGCTCAAGGGTTTGAATGTTTTCCCTCCCAATTCCTTGAAAAATCATGCCCCTATCTCTTGTTGCATTGCATAGCTAGTTGTGGGTATTTTATTATAAATGCATATTTACATAATATTCGCAATTCCATTGCGCATGGCTAGCATGTGAACCATATGCATTGATAAATTGATGGCGGGGCCTTGGCCTTGAGCTCCTCACCACAATTTTATAACAATATTACATTATTTACGATTTTACTGCCATCGGGTCAAACTGGGGACATTACATGGGAGGTCGGGGAAGTTGCAGAACCAACTTCAACTAATCCCAATTCATAATCTTAATATATTTTTTGACTTCATGTTAAGATGTGCGCGAGTTTCATACAACCAAAGTAGTGCACAGTGTGCAACTCTTGTACTTTGCAACATTTTTTGAGGTGTGCGCTGGTTGTCCTTGTGAAAAGCAGCACACATGTTGAAGAAGAACGTTAGTTTACTATACCAATAGTAGTGCACATGTTGTGAAATCAGTAGAAACAATAAGATTCTCAGCTGAAGAGTGTAGTTCCAGTAGTAACTCATCTAGGACAACCTAGCTCTTCAATCCATGGTGTCCTTTTGTGTGATCGACAGAGCAATGTGATCACGGACGGAGAAGTGCAGATTTGACCTATAAATATGCTTGTTTAAGCATGATGTGTCTGTGGATAGAGTATCCATTCTACTATGTTTTACATTATGCACTTGCACATGGATTTTCTTATTCATGAATTTAATGACCCATGGGGAAAAATTTAAAAACATGAAATTCATATTGACCCCTCCTATAGTCAAAATGTGAAGTGGGGACATTATAGAGTGGTATTAGAGATCTTGGCTGCATCACTAAGGTTGTATGGGAAAGAATCCATATTTATAGGCATAAATAAGAGTTTGCGTAGGAATTGTTTGACAAAATGCCTCTATGGAAAAAATATGTGGTTTTAATTGTTAGATGGTATCAAATCCATGACCCAGATCTTGTGGGCACCAACAAGAATGGTAGATTAGCTTGAGAAAATTTGGGGAATTGTTTTTGAAATTGGTAGAAGCATCAATGAAAATTTTTGGTTCTATTATGTGATAGAGGAATTTCCAATTTGGGGAAAAGGTCAAGTGTAATTTTGTAATAAGCCCCTTGTTGTTGAAATAAAATTTTACACATTTATGAAAATTTTAAAATTTGGGAAATTTTGAGATAAGTTGCATTGGTGCCACATGAATGGAGGTGTGACGTGGAGGAGCCACATGAATGGAGGTGTGACGTGGAGGAGCCACATGGATAGAGAGTTTGAGGTGGACCAATCATGTCAGATGAATGCACAAGTGGTATGATTGAATCATAGTTAAGTGACTTCGTTGGTGTCGAGGTGGAGCTAAGTGGATATTGTCATATTGAGGTTTGTCATGAATGGATGCGATTAGACCAAGCAAGTTCTGAGGGAAGGTGTAGTCCATTCACAAAAAATGAGAAAAACAGACGTTAATACATGACGTAGTGTCATGAAAAACCCAAATTGATTGGGCATGTTGGAGTGGAAATATCCTCACCATTAGCAGGGGTTGGACCAAATCAGAGTTTAATACCTAGGGCGGTGTTGTGAATAGATTAGATTAAGTCACATAATTTTGATCGTCTGATCTTGACCATCCGTGAGAAGTTAAAGTGATTGGAGGTTTATCAAATGACTATGTCATGAGCGGTTTACATTTAATTTGGGTCCAAAGGCAGGACTCGTCAATACCATTCGCGGAAAGGATGATTTTCATGTGCGATGGAAGATGTGAAGGAGAAATCTAATGCCATAAAACCACTTATCATTAACTAAGAAACCATTTATGGTAAAGGAAAAATGTTGTGATGACATGGAAGACTCGGGAGGATGAAAAATGACATGGTATAGGAAACAAATGGCATGGTTGCACTTGGTGATGACACATACTACCCCACTACCACATAGGAAGCCACATGTCATGCCATTCCATCAGTATAAACTATTAAAAAACAAAAAACACAAACAAATTTGGATCCATTTTCATATTATGGGCATAATAGGAGTAGTTTGATCAGTTTTCAATGAAATTTTTGGGGTTGGATCTGCAGCATTGAGGGGTAAAAACATGTCAGTGAGGGTGGAAAAAAAAAATATATTCATGATGAAAATTAGATAGTATAGTCCATGACTAACCATGCATAAATCCTTTTGTGGCTTTGACAAAATTCTTAAGAATATTGAATGGGGATGCGAAAACAACCCAAAATCCACTTTTTAGAGGCACTTTTTAGGGATTTTGAAAAGCTTGTAGGAGGGAAAAGTGACCCAAGAACTAAAAAATGAATTATTTTGTAATTTAAACATTTTTCCTCCTCATAAATATAATAAATTTTTGTTAAGGAAATTTTTCTTCAGAATTCTCAGTTTTGGAGATAATAGTCTTTGGAAAATAATCCAAGTCAGGAAAATGTGCCAAAAGTAAAAGTAGTCAATTCCATAAAATTTTATAAATTGAATTGAGCAGCATATTAGATATATGAATGTTTATGAGTAATCCTTTTCATGATTATTATTGTCACACAATAAAAATGTTTTCTTAATCTCTATATTTTTCTTTTGTAGGTGGTTGATGTTGGTCTCTAAGACTAAATGCACCTATAGGAGAAGTGCATAATTGGGAAAAATCGTTGATTTTGAAAGGATGCAACTTTCAGCCTAGATAAAAGAATTGAGCATGGTTATAGTCTCTGGGAATTTGAGCATAGGGGAGGGGTGCTTTATGTATCCCTAATAACTGAATATTGAAGTGCATGCAACCTTGATTTAACAAAAAATATCAATATGGATAGTTTCAGAATGCATGAAAATTTAATTTTATGATTTTATGAGAATGTAACGCATATATTATGTGTAATTGTATGAAAGGTTTGTAGATATAGTGCTATATCAAGTGTATTTAAGGATAGAATTCAAATAGTTAAGTTAAAGAGGCCTTGGTATTAGTTGGGGGGCAAGCAAACAATCACCGTGGATGATTCATAGGATCCTTGAGAAATTGAAACAAATGCCATGGGATAAAATATACATGTCTATAATGCCAGTATATAATCTAATGGTCATAGAAACCATGTAACTCCCCTAGATATTGCATAGACCATGAGAAGTCTAAGAGTGGAGTTACAAGGTTGTAGATAGGATAATGAAAGGTTGATTAGATCCCAAGAAGAATAGACTAGCTAAATATATCCATGCATCAAAGTTTTATAGGAATTCACAGGAAGATTCACCATGGGAAGCATTCAGGAAATGAGGACATGAGTGGGAGTAGCTCAAGGAGGCATTATCACAAGAGGTATCATATCTCAAGAAGGATTTCTAGAGATAATGCATATACTCCATAATTCTCTTCTCAGTGAGTCATTTTCCTTTATGGACTCCACTGAAAATTCAAGCTCTCCATATCATATGAATAAGAGGAAGAGGCATTTCATGAATAAATTACATGGGGAATTTCGGAAGACCAAACCTCCTACCTTTGATGGTGAAGTTAAATCTAGTCAAGAAGCTGAGGCATGGATTCTTGGGATGGGGAAGTATTTCCAAGTCCATGACTACTCTAGAAACATGAAGGCGAGAGTGGCCATATTTAATCCAAATGGAATACCATCAATTTGGTGGGATCACCTTAGGAAAGTGAGAAAAATCAATGAAAGGAATATTGTTTGGAAGCAGTTTAAGAAGTAATTCAAGAAAAAGAACCTCTCCGATAGGTACTATGGTGACAAAATCAAAGAGTTTCATGAGTTAAAGTTGGGACAAATGACCATGGATAAGTATGCAAATAAATTATTAGAGCTTTTGAGGTAGGTTAAGAGATAAAGTGAAACATTGGCATTGTATAAGTGTATTTCCTCATTGATACAAGGTTCATATTGAGTTTGATAAACCCTAAACTCTAGAGAAAACCATATGGGAGGAAAAGTATTGTGATGATCAAAACAAAAGTAAGTCAGAATTCCACAAAAATTGGAAGGAAATGAAGAAGAAGCAATTTGACCAAAGGAGGAAAGGGTTCAAACCTCCCCATTTCAAAAATTAACAAAGGAATCCATCACATGGTGAGGCTAAACCAACAAAATTTGTGGGGGATAAGCCAAGGGATCCCCTTCAACATTGTGAATCTTGAGAGAACCACTTATTCATAGATTTTCCACATCATAATGGAAGTTCCAAACATGTTCACAACATGCAAGAGACTAAAACTATGGGCGATGTAGCAAGGACCGTCCTTAGAGTCTATGTTGTACTAGAGGACCACCAAGTAGACCATCAATAAGTTGCGATTGAGGTTGAAGGTGAGATTCTAAGCAATATATTTCTATTTTAATTGACCCTGGATATACTCATAGTTATGTCACTCCTAAAATTGTTGAGACTTGTGCTTTTGAGAAATCAAATCACAGTAAATCATGGATGGTGAAACTAGCCACTGGAACCAAGAGAGAAATTAGTGAAGTGGTGGAGAAATGTCTATTAGAGATGGATGGATGATCCAAATTTTAGGGGGCATATGGTCTAAATTCGGATGTATAAGCCATAAAAGCATTAAATAGAGAGACCACTCTCTCATATCCATGGTATTTGGTAGCACATGGTTTTGGACCATGGTATGGCCTCAAGACACATTGTAATAATGCTATATAAAGGCCTAGCAAGCCTTCTCATAATAACAAGTTACTCATTTGGTTTCTCTCCTATTTTCAGTTGTTCATTGTGAGACTAATTAGATCTAAGTGACTTATTGGTAATTAGTTTCAGAGGTGGGGCTCCTCTTTGAGCCTCACCTCCCATTCACTTCATATGTTTTTGTTAATTCTTATTCTCATGCAAGATTAGTGTTTTTCATGTGAATTTTATGACAGATTTGCATGCTTAACCTCCTCCTCTCTCAGCATTCAATTCTTCCGGGTCTCATCCCCCAAGATCCGGATCAGTGGTATCAGAGCGGGTACCCTCTCCATCGCGACAATATTTTGAAGCATTATGCGGGTTCAACGGAGATTCCACAACCTCTACAACAACCCATGCTTCTCTACAAACCCTTGGCATCTCTATACTCAACACTCTCACATTCAACAAACTTTGAACAAGTTTCATGGACTGCACAGGATGTTTCAGGGGCTCTACCATATTTCATTGGAAAGGTATTTCCATCAACTCAAATGGGTATTTGACGTAATTTCATTTCATTTCTCGGTTTGTGAGATATGCTTGTTTGAAGTAGCACATGTTTGTGCATAATGCGGTCAGACATACAACAAATTTAAACAAGTGCTACAGACTCCATAGAATGTATCAGAGTCTCTACCATAGCTCATTGGAAATATATTTCTATAAGCTAAAATGGGTATTTCACGGAATTTCATTTTGTTTTCTTGTTTGTGAGATACGTTTGTTTGAAGCAGTACATGTTTGTACACCATATGGCCAGACGTACAACAACTTTAAACATGCTACAGACTCCACAAAATGCCTCAGAGGCTCTACCATATATCATTAGAAATCTCTTTCTGTCAGCTAAAATGGGTATTTCATGGTTTTTCATTTGGCTTTCTGGTTTGAGAGATATCAGCGATTAAAGCAACATATGTCTGCAAAATAGTGTGCGCACATCTCTTAAACTTCAACAAACATTTTCTCAATCTCTGGGCCACCCCAGAGCAAGTATGTTATATGGATAGAAAGGTCTCTTCTATATCTCAAATGGGTCTTCAATGGAATTCAATTTCAGTACATGCATCAGAAGCTATGAATGGATTTGCAGCAAGACATCAACTGCACCAAAGATCATGAATTTTCAATCTTAATGTAATCATGGTTATAGTTAACCACACAAACCCTATGGTTCTGGGTCAAACACACAAAACCCATGGTTATGGGGGGAACCACACAAAACCCATGGTTATGGGGGGAAGCACACAAAACCCAAATTTATGTATTGTAATCATGCTTATGGGTCAACCATACAAAACCCACAGTTATATATTGTAATCATGGTTTTGGGTCAACCACACAAAACCCACGGTTATGGGTTAACGAGACAAAACCCTTCTCTTCAGTGGAAACAAGCTTGTCATTGCCACCATGGTTATGGGTCAACCACATAAAACCCACGGTTATGGGTCAACCACACAAAACCGATGGTTCTAAGTCAACCACACAAAACTCTTCTCTTCATTGGAATCAAGCTTGCCATTGCCATCATGGTTATGGGTCACCCTTGCAAAACCCACGGTTATGGGTCAACCACACAAAACCCTTATCTTCATTGGTAACTAGCACATTGTAATCATGGGTCTCTTTTTAGCATGAAATGATGGGGACCATCATTTTCTAAGGGGGGAGGAATGATCCGAATTTTAGGGGGCATATGGTCTAAATTCAGATGTATAAGCCATAAAAGCATTAAATGGAGAGACCACTCTCTCATATCCATGGTATTTGGTAGCACATGGTTTTGGCCCATGGTATGGCCTCAAGACACATTGTAATAATGCTATATAAAGGCCTAGCAAGCCTTCTCATAATAACAAGTTACTCATTTGGTTTCTCTCCTATTTTCAGTTGTTCATTGTGAGACTAATTAAATATGAGTGACTTATTGGTAATTAGTTTCAGAGGTGGGGCTCCTCTTTGAGCCTCACCTCCCATTCACTTCATATGCTTTTGTTCATGCTTATTCTCATGCAATATTAGTGTTTTTCATGTGAATTTTATGACAGATTTGCATGCTTAACCTCCTCCTCTCTCGGCATTCAAGTCTTCTAGGTCTCAGCCCCCAAGATTCTGATCAATGGAATCTTTACATGGAAAATTTTTAATGTTCTACCACTCAATTCCTATGATGTTCTCATTGGGATGGATTGGTTGGAAATACATAAAGTTAAACTTGACTACTACAATGAGACTTGTGAATGCATTGATGAAAAATGAAACATAAGGATAGTAAAGGGCATTCCAAAGGTGGTTTCTACTAGGCATATTTTATCCTTGCAGTTCAAGAAGTTATTTAGAAAAGGTTGTAAATTTTATGCATCCAATGTATTGTATAGAGCAAAAAACGAAGCTCCCATGTTGGAATATTATCATGTATTGCAAGAATTCATGGATGTGTTTCTCGATGAAGTGTCGAGACTTCCTCCAATGAGGGATATTGATTTCAAAGTACTTGTTTCGAGAGATGCACCAGTATTTAATACACCTTATAGAATGAGTACCCAAGAATTGCTAAAGCTAAAAAAGAAATCACAAGAGTTGTTGGAAAATAAATACATTCGGCCAAGTGTGTCTCCATGGGGAACACCCATGCAATTTGTGAAAAAGGAAGATGGAACTTCCAATTTATGTATTGATTACAGAAAAATAAATAAAGTTACAGTGAGGAACAAGTACCTGTATCCTCGAATTGTTGATCTCTTTAATCAAATGAGAGGGTCAAAGGTAATTTCAAAGAATGATTTGTGGTCTAATTACCATCAAGTTAGAATCAATGAAGAAGACATCCATAAAAAAACCTTTAGAACAAGGTATGGACATTATGAGTTTTTGGTGGTGCCATCCAGTCTCAATAATACACCAGCTACATTCATGTGTCTCATTAATAGTGTTTTCAACAAGTACTTGTATAAGTTTGTGTTTCTTTTTATGGATTCCATTATTATTTATTTTGAGAATGGATAGGAGCATGAAGAACAATTCAAAATGGTTTTGTAAGTGATAAGAGAGCATAAGTTGTATGAAAAACTAAACAAATGTGATTTATATCAAAATCAAATTGATTATTTGGGTTACATTATTTTAGAGGAAGGAATATCAGTGTATCTAGAAAAGATTGAGGCCATTATGAATTGGTAAACTCCAAGGAATGTGAAAGATTTGAGATCTTTTGTGGGCCTTTCTAGTTATTATAGGAGGTTCATTGAAGTATTCTCCAAGGTTGCACACCCCATTCATTCTTTGCAAAAGAACAGAATAAAGCTTGAGTGGATACAAGAATGTGAGGAAATATTATAGTTGTTAAAGAAGCTCCTTACTAGTGCTCCAATTTTGAAAATTGCAAATCTAGAAAAGGGTTTTGCGGTGTGTACCGATGCATATAAACAATGAATTAGAGGATTTATTCTGCAAGACAGTCATGTGGGATGTTATGAGTCAATAAAGTTGAATGAACATGAAATGAATTATGTCACCCATGATTTAAAGCTTGCTGCCATAGTGCATGATTTGAAAATGTGGAGGCACTATTTGATGGGAAGAAAATTTGAGCTTAGAACTAACCATTGTGGTCTAAAATATTTGTTTGATCAGCCAACATTAAATGTAAGGTAAAGTAGATGGCTGGAATTTTTATGTGAGTTTGATTTTGAGATCAAACACATGAAGGGGAAATAAAATAAAGTGGTTGATGCACTCAATAGGAAAATGCATGTGGCGGCCGTTAGCATTTGCCGGTCAAATTTGAGGAAAAAGATTGTTGACTCTCTTGTTGAAGATTAACACTATGTGAAAACAAATGATAAATCACAACAACAAAATTTGGAGAATATATATGAAGGCTGTCATTTGGAGGATCATGGACTTATTACTTATAAAAATAGAATGTATGTTCCCAATGCGGCAGATTTGAGGATAATTGTTATGGATGAAATCCATAAAATGCTCTATCTTGGTCATCTATGATACCATAAAATAGTTTCTATAGCAAGGAAACAATATATTTGGCTAGGAATGAAGAAATATATTGCAAAGTATATGTCCAGATGTATGAAATTCCTGGAAGTGAAGGCTAAACATCAACACCTAGCAAGTTTATTACAGCCTTTTCTAATTGCATAATGGAAATGGGAAGTGGTAACTATGGATTTTATCATCGAGTTACAAACTAATTCAAGAAAGCATGATTCCATCATGGTTGTGGTGGATAAATTATCTAAGAAAATGCATTTTATTCCAATTAAATCTATTCACAAGGTTGATGAGATTGAAAGAATATTCATGAAATAAATATTCAAATTGCATGGTTTGCCTAAAGCTATTGTATCCAACTGAGATAAAAAATTTACATCTAACTTTCGGAAAATACTTTTTGTATATTTGGGTACACAACTAAATTTTAGTATTTCCTAACATCCACAAACAGATGGGAAAATAAAAAGAGTAAATCAAGTGATTGAAGACACGATTCACATCTATGTGATTGATAAACCATCCAATTGGGAAGATTATCTACACTTGGTAGAATTTGCATATAACAATGGGCATTAAGCATCATTGAGAATGAGTCCATTTGAATCTCTATGTGGAATAAGGTGTAAGACACCACTAAGTTGGGATAATCTAGTGAACAGGATTGCGCTTGGGCCATAAATTCTTAAGCAAATGGAACAAGAGCTTGAAAAGATTAGGCATAATTTGAAGGAAACCCAAGATAGAGAAAAATGCTATGCATATACAGAGTGCATTGGGAATTAAATGTTGGGGATCATGTTTAACTTCAAGTAAGGCTAAGGAAGAGTTGCTTGAAGCTTGGAAGTTGTGCCAAGTTTTCACCAAGATAGTGTGGGCCATTTCAAGTGCTTGAGAGAATAGGACCAGTTGCATATAGAATCACATTACCTTCCGCTAACCATAGAGCTCATAATGTTTTTCATGTTTCTTTGCTTAAGAAATTTGTACATGATCCTAATCATTTCATTGATTGGGATATAATAAAAGTGGAACATAAGGGAGATCTCCAAACATAGCCACTATGCATCATTGATAAGCATGTAACATTGCTCCAGAATCAAGCCATTGGACAAGCAAAGGTGTAGTGGAAGCACTTTGGTCTCGATGAGTCTACATGGGAGCTGGAGGATCCCATGAGAGGGGCCTATCTATTTTTGCTCTAATTTTGAGGAAACCTCGAGGATGGTTTTATTTCAAAGGGGGGAAGACTATAATACCCCTATTTTTTACCCTTGGAATGTGTTAAATGAAATTATGTAAATGATGTTAATATTCTAGTATGGATTCCTAGCGGGGTTTTAAAGGTTTCTAACTAGTGAATGGCTAGGAATGTGTATTGTAAATATTTCTATATGGGTCACATGGTCGGATTGTCATGATGACTTAAAATCTATGTAAATATTATGTTGAAAAATAATAAAATGGTCCTATATGGCTATCTAAGGATCACTAGAGAGGCTATGATTTCACTAGAGGGGAAGAGGAAAGAGGGTCTATGGGGAATTAAATCCTTTATTACTAAGTGTCAACCTTAGAACTCATCCATTTACTTCCATCTGCCTTAAATAAGCAAAATACTTCCTTTTGACTCATTAAGTCCAATCATTGAATGCATGTGTGAGTTTGGTGGGAAAATTCTTCTCATGTGGTTATGGTAGCATGTGATGGATATAGTTCTATGATAAATGTGAGAGTCCTTCCTTACATGGTCAGAAGTAGAGTTTCTTCTCATATCCTTTGGGGCCTATCACCCATTTCTTCTCATATCCTTTGGGGCCTATCACCCATTTTTCCATGTATTTTTTTACAATATGTAGAGTTTTCATGTTGTTCTCTCCATTACCAATTACCGGACTGTGAAAATAATAATAAATTAGAATTGTGAAGAGGAAATTGAATACATTGGAAAAAATAGGATGGTTCTAGGTGAGCATATAAGCTGTGAAATATAAGAACCTTTATCTATTTTCTTTTTTCTACTCTTGAATGCTTTATAAGCCATGAATTAATGTTAGAGGAGTTTCTCCAACAACATCCAACATGATGAACTCTTGTTGCACACATTGGTAAGCACTATAAAGGTTGGATTGCTTGGGGGAACCATGGAGCAATGAAGGAAAATGCCTTATTTGTGTTATGTGGTATAGTAGAAGAGAGTGTCATGGATGGGATGCTTGAGTGATATTCTTGTAATTTCTCAATGGTGATAATTTTAGATAAGCATGAGAGCAAATGGGTTTTGGAATAAGAGAGAGAAGCACGTAAAAGTTTCCTTCACCCTGGTGGCCTCATAGCCCAGCTTGGGGGTGGTATATACAATTGATAGCTACAGTTGGGTGGAAAATAATTCTTACCTAGCTAGTTTCTTGGGCCTTCTTTCGTTGATATAGAAGTATTCTCCTTGTCTATGAATGCGGAATGATTTATATTTACTTGCTACGGGACATATGCTTGTTTATTCATGATGTGTCTGTGGATAGAGTATCAATTCCATTGTATTTTACATTATTCATCTGCATTTTCTTAGTCATGAATTGAAATAATGGCCCATGGGGTGAAATTTAAAAATATCAAATTCATAGTGACCCCCCTCCTATAGTTGTAATGAGGGATGGGAACATTACAATACATTAGGGGGAATCTATCATCACCTAAATTTCACACCTACAACATTTTTCCATTTTTTACATAAGGACATCATCGACATACAACATGCATCTCACCAAGTTTGTTCTTCATAAAAAATCAACATATGAAATGAAGTAATGAATAAAAAGTCAAAATTTGGTCCACCTACATAGGTTGGAAAAAGGTAACCAACATAGCATCACATGGAAAATCCTTCAAAACTCAAGTGGGTATACTAGCAGATGGAATCATGACTTCTATAGCTTATTCAAAACTTCACAACTGCATTTTTTCTCCAAGGAATTCGTATTATCCTCAATCACATGTTTGGGCATTTAATATCCCCATATTCGTGTCTTGAGGTCACTACTTGAGAGAAAATATTCACATGATGAACTAGTTGTTTGAAGACCTATATTTGGCCTATAAAAGGAATCCATAATCATGCATTTCATAAAGATAAATTAAGAGAAAAGTTATGTTACATAAATAAGTTCGAGAGACATCTATTTCATCCTCATTCTCACAATTCATTGGCATCTCAAGCTCATTTGATTTCTTCCTCAAGAATCAATTCTTTTCCTTCATCATTCCAAGTTAGTTAGACGGGAATTTGAGAGCGATAAAAGGACCCTCCTGAAGGGAGTGTTGAATATCGCTTGAAAGCAACATTCTCCTAGGTGACACCATTCTACTCAATCTTTTCCATTGTACATATATACTATTTGGTTGAATCTCATTTCTTCTCTTTGTTTTCATGGAATATAGAATTGATAGTTTATATATTTTACATGTTTTTATTTATTTTTCTTCAACATGTTAGTATTGGTCACATTAACCCACATTTAATATGTTGCTTAAAAATTGCTCACCATTGAGTTATTTTTCTCACAATATACCCCTACCAAATTGCATGTTTGTGTGTCCTTGGGTTTTATATAGTTGAGTAACAAGAAAAAATCTCTACCCATTATCTTCATGAATAAAACCCATGGGAACCTACCTTTGTCTCGAAAAAAAGAAGTGAAACCCTCTCCTCATATCCAAATAAGCATATAATTGTGAATTATAATAATACATAAAATAACTATATAAATTCACAATGCTTTGATTCTAACTAACATCAGATGGTTAATCAATAATTACAAATAAGTAATCAATCATGTTGCACACTTATTTATAGGTTAAAGAAGAGATATCTTTATAAATGTATGAAATTTGAACAAGAAATAAAACCTCATACCTAATAGGTGTTGCTGGCAGGTTTGTTACCTAAGTCCATGTTCCCATGTTCCTCTTGCTAGGCCACTTATCTACCTTTATTCCACCCACTCTATCCAACATACTATGGTTGAGAAAACTATTAGATGTTTTTATCTAACTCAAAGTTAGAAGAAAAATCATACTCAGTGGGATCTAATAAGGGGAAAGCAATAAAAATATAGGTTTGATCCTCTAAGAGTTACTCCAACATCTCCTTGCTCTATTATCTATAAATTATCATGGATATTCCATTTGAACAATTCCTCACAATAGATCTTATAGTATTATGAAAATTATTTACTATGCAATGTATTACTTTGAATCTTTAGATTTAATTGTTACTAACGTAAAGCATGAAATACTAAATAAACTAAATTTAAATGAGAAAGAAAATAACATTCCATCCACAAAATAAACATAATATGTACCCTGGAGAAACCCAATATAGTAAAATCCCAACTAGAATGTGAGGCTTATGCTCTTTCTCTTTTAATTTTAGTTATAAAATGCAAGTACAAAAGAAGTGCACTTGCTATGGAGTTTCTGTGGACATTGTGGCCTAAATAGATGCTGCAAGATCTAGTTTTGTTTCCTCTCTTATGCTTTGATATCTCACTTCTAGAAATTCTACTCAACTCTGGAATAATAAATTAGTGCAGTAAGAATGGAACCCCTTTCCTTTCCAAGTGACCTAGTATTTAACATAGTATGATATCCATCTAAGGTTAGGGTTGTGGTTTTTGCATACCTCAACCCCCAATTATTGTTATGGTTTGGAACACCTAGAATCTTTTTCAAATTCCACACATGACTAGTTCAACATGTGTGATTAACATAATTTGTGTGGCATCGAGTTGATACCATGGTGGTCAATAGATAGGTCAAATTGTAAAAGGCATAAATTTCATATATGAACTACGATTGAGGTGAATTTTGCACCATTGGAAAGCTCTTGATGTGTAGACCAATGCTAATAGTTTGGGAGTTAAGGTCACAAATATTTCACCTAAAAAAATACCATTTAAGGTCTCAAATGGGATCAATAATATTTTCAACCACAAATCAACAGGGAAACTACCATAAAATGGACCCCACAAGCCAGTGCCCCCAAATTCTCTACCCAAAAAATACCAAACTAGATGAAAAATTATATAATGATCCATTTTGGATCACTCTCAATGGTCTCTTCTCCATTCTCCAACAAATAAATCATTTTTATATTATGAAAAGGTAGTTGAGATAGTTGGGGATGGATATTATAGATGTATAGGTGTATAGACCCCACTATCTTCCTCCAACATCATGCATTTATTGCATATTTAGTATTTAGTATTTTTTAAAGGTTCCTACGAGTTACTCAAGGGAAACTTGTGGGAAATCCATGAGTTTCTTGAAGGAACTTGTGGAAAACTAATTAAAGGATTAAAAAAAATATGTACGAGGAGGAGGAATGATAGAAAAACATTAATGAATGGCCAACAAGGAATCTATGGTCAAGGGTGATCAAATAAGTCTATAATACTAGTGCCAAAAGGATCATATGCTATACATATTTATCAAATATTTAGTTGGGAAGTTAATGCGTTGTAACTATTAGAAACCCTACCAATATTAATGATCCTCCATACTTTGCAGGAAGACAAACGCCATAAATGTCATTCATGGCATTCGTTTAGTTCTCTAGAATAGAGATAGAATCTTAATATATCTTGACACATGATCTAGTCATCAATAGAAAACCTTCCATCTCCCAAACCAAGGAGTACCCTCTAGGAATGTTGTTTTTACTAATCAAACTCAAATAATCATCAAAGGATAGATTTTCCCTCTACCTATATCTTCACTAATAATCCTATAGATGTCATGTCATTATCATTCGAATCTTCATAATGAACCAATAATGATTCATTGCAAGGGGAATACATTTCATTTAAACAACAATATTATAGTTATGGTAGGATTAACCAATGTAAAGAGGATTGTTTGTTTAATGGCTTGGATAAAATTTAAGTGGTTGTATTTCCTTCTTTTATTGTATTTCGTTCACCCAAACTCAATCATTTAATATCTCTTCTTCTATTTTTAAGTAATTCTTTACTTGCTATTTTTCAGGTGGTGAGCTCCATTTCCATGTGGTAGCATCTAATCGATTAGTTCATGACCTGACTAACTCTCATTGACTTGTTTTTTCATTACCTTGAATTGGTTGTACATTAATGTATTTTAATAAGTGTTTGCAGTGATTGTGTGGTGATATTGCGACTCCTCAACCTTCTTCATTATTTCATACATTCATAAACCCAAAATAATTCAAAATCCCATCATTAATCCCATGTCGATTCCAAGAAGGACTTGCTGGATTTGAAATCATGAAAAGTGAAATCCCTCTTCTTCCTTGGAGCCAAAAATATTATACAAATCAATGAAATTGAATGCCATCCATAAAGGAACTTGTGAAGTGAAAATATAGAACCCCGAATAATATTGAATTCAATGGATCTAAAACTTTGATAACAAAATAATTCACATACACCTAGGTTGACGAAACAAAACAAAATAACTCAAATACACCTAACTTGACACAAAAAAATATCTATAAAGTCTAATGAAATCTAGGATGAAATCATGAGTACAAGGAAAAACTTATAGAAAATCAAAGCAAGAAATAAATTCTTTTCTCAACCTAACATACCTAAAATATAACAAGAGTTGTGAGCAGCTTAGTCCCTGCCTTATAACATAGAAACAAAAATCAATATTAAATAATAATAAAACAAAATAATTTTTTAATAAAATGATTCACAAATTCAATATAATTTAATCATAATGACTAAGCTACAACTCTTGTTTTAATACAAAAAGAATAAATCAAATGAATGAATTGACAAATAAACATGTAACATTGATCAATTTAAAAGTTCACATATCAAATAAACGTGTAACATTGATCAATTTAAAAGTCCACATACCATACATCAAATTATATCGACTTAAGTTATCACTATAGCTATAAAAAGAAGACTTACGTTACAATGGTATGAGATAGGATGCCTATGATTGTGTTGAAAATCGCTATGCATTGTTTTTATCACTATATCAAATTATACAATTGTCTTATATTTCTACTTATGAAAATGGGTGTTATCCATGTTTATGCATGCATGAAATTCATTAATGGATACTTATTTAATTCTATTCCATTTTATTAGTTCCATTCACACATTCATATGAAATATGTTGGGTTGTTACTTGCCTAAATAAAAAGATGGTTCCATTTCTATGATAACAAATCTTAGGAGAAAGTGACATGACAATTTTCTTGGCATTTTACAAATGCATTGGCTCCAACCTTCTAAGATTGATAGCACACATGGACACTTGGCTATGAAAGACACAAAGCTCTGCCTTTGTCCTGCACAATGAGTACTCATAAAACTATCGCGACTGAGGAAAATATAGATTATAACCTATTTCTAAACCCTGGGACCAAACGAGCATTGTTGATGGATGTCATCTTTGTACTATTATCTCCTAAAGAATACTATAGGAAACTAGCAGACGTAAGAACCATGTGTCTTCACAATTGTTTCAACACAGGGCCCATCCATATCCAACACTAATGATTGAAGGTTGCTTCTTGTTCAGAACTGGTCTTATGGGACTGATTATTGCTCATTGAGATATGGAATGTGCACAGGACTGCCTGAAAAATCCAAGATATGAGAAATAAGGCCCTTTACCATTGTCATTCATGCTTAGACATATCCAAATCGTGCCCAGAATTAGATCAAGGTTATTTGTTGTTGTTAGGGGGGTGAGACATGCCCATAAATTATCTAAATGTTGATTACTATTTTCACTGGTTACTAGATTTCAAAACAATAAAAAAATCAATTAACATATTATAACAAAAAATCAATTAACATATAGGCGTGCTTTCGGTGTATTAAAAATGCATACATCATAGAACAGATCATGATTAGCATACCTAGATATAGCAAAAACTTGTGTGACCATAATATCCGGTGCCTTGATAATTTTTTCTCTTGTCTCCCACTTCATTCTATAATAAATTAGACGCATGTGATACCCCTGAAAGATAACTTGTACCTGAACTACCATTCTAAGCTTCATTTTGTATCTTTGCCTCTTAAGTCATGTCAGGTGGATATCTAAAACTCTCAAACAATGGGGAATCAATGGAACCAATTTATTTTACTTCTAAATTATTACCAAAACTCTAAGTTGAGCATAAACAACACAATCCACAAGGTCGCTACTGATCCATAGAATCACAGTTCTTGGCTACTGAAAATATTCTAGCACATGACGATTCACTAGTATTTCCGAAGATAATTTTGGTGTCTCAAGAGTTGAACATTGAACTTCATTAACATGATAGGAACAAGTTGTATTACTATGTTTGCAGTCTCTTCAATTGAACATCTTACAACTTCATTCAATGTCTCATAAGCAGATACCCTAAGCCTAGAATCAACGCATCTTCCCTGTGGAATGCAACAAGAAGAGAGTGTACAATGCTATGGAAAAATGGAGAAAGTGGTGAAAATCTCACTACTGCATCTTTTGATCCTTGTGCCAGAACATACAAAGCACCATTCAAACTTTCTCTACCACATTAGCAGCATCTTTTATAATATTCTTGAGTATGATAGAGAGAATGGGTGGTAGAGTTAATTGTGTGATTATAGGATTCTCTATTGTTGGAGCATGCAAAAACTCAAGAATCCTACTGAGTATCCAAGTCGTGGTGTATTTGACATGACTATTATCATCCTTCATAGCGTTAAGCATAAAGATTAGAGAAACATTGACAAGCGGATTAAAATTCTGAGATGATGGACCCTCAAACACATAAGTAGTTGCTTCTCGACATCGCCAATCTGGATTCGATATGTTTCATTGCAAAAAATGCTTCACCATTGGGACAATATAAAAAGTATGTCATTGAACTAGTGCCAAAGCAGGTCATTGAATTTGTTTCATTGTCTATTTATTAAAAGTCTAAAAAGAGACATTGCAAGATAGGGACAAGGTCCTTAGCAATACCTCTTCAATTCATCATCGTGCTTCAACTACAAGCCAACGATTTGATAAAACTTGGCAAGAAATTTGCAAGCTCTGCCACTGCAAATCAAATGGAAGCATTCTCTATTACTAAATGATAATTCCACACAAAAAAAATATGAAGGAACTAACATAGGGAAAAGGGTTTCATATAGAATATGATCTTACCCAGTTGCTCCAATGGCTCTATCATATTGACAATAGAGTGTTCCTGCGTGAGTCTTAAAAATTCCTCCATTCTCCAAGTGTCTGGCTAGGTGGACAATTTTAAGGAACGTGGTAATTAGAATTTTTAGAATGCTATTCAAATTCTTTATTATAATCTAGGGCCGTCACCTAAATTAGAATACTTCAATTCTAAGGAGCTTTGATGGTGATCAAATTGATAATAATCACAAATCTCTAGTGGGGATAATCTTATATTTGTTACATTTTCTGCAATCAAAGAACATGTACAAATTATGTTCAAAATATGAATGTGTTTAAGAAAATCTTCAATATTCAATAAAGCTGGCCTCTTAGCTAAAAATCGCAATCCAAACTCAGATGCTCCAGTCTTCACAATTATGGGTTGTTCCTCTACAACCTATTTTATCTTGAGGTAAAGTGATGTTGAGCATGTCTGCCACCTCGTGAGGAGCGGTGCTACTTTGTGCTTGGGGAAACTAAAAACTTGGGAAAAGATTTATGTCAGATAAATTTATCAGAAGTCTAAAGTTTTAGGAATATTATTTTTATTTTGTAATTTCTATTAATCTGTTCAATGATAAAAAAAAATATCACATCTGGAGCTATTGTCCAATTAACTTTAAAATAAAACAAAATAAAAAATATTCAAAAATATTATTTTTTTGGTAACTTTGTAAAACATGACATTTAGTGATTATCATTGTCAAAATAATTGAAAATAGTGGAACATATAGTTTTGCATTAGCAAATAATATCTTTTTATAATTTATGTTCAAAATTTATGGATGTTTATTTATAAATATATGAGATTTTTTTGTTGTGAAAAAAATAAATTAAAAAGCTTTTATTATAAAATTTATAACATTTTTCAAGCATTATTATTAATAATATTATTTATAAGAGTAATGTCTTTTTATAATTTATATTCAAAATTGATAGATATTTATAAACCTATTAAAAAAATTATTGTGAAAAATAAAATAAAAAATTTAAAAGTTTTTATTGTCAAATTTAATAATGTTTCTCAAACATTATTATCAATAAAATTATTTACAATTAACTATTAATAAAATAAAATATAAATATAAGATTAATAAATTATAAATTTAAAAAAAAAATCAAATATTCAAAATAAAAATTTGGTAAATTAAAATAAAAAATTTCAAAGTTAAAATCAAATTTAAAATTTAAAATAAATGTTTGAAATTTAAAGTAAAAATATATATATATATATATATATATATATGAAATTAAAAAATTGTAATTTTATAAAAAAACAATTTGAAAATTTGAAAAAAAAATGGATGAGTAAGCTTGGCATTTACTTAGCAATTGGGAGCCGTGGATAAGCGTTACCGTTGATTCCTAATTTTGTAATTAATTGTGAGGATGTTGAAATAGGGACACCTTTGGTGTAATTAAGAGATTTTCAATAACACAATTTAGCAATAGCAATCCCTTTTGAATTAAATTTGAAATATATGCAAATAAAGTACCTAATATAGTTTGTGTTATGGTGGCGCTCGAGGTCGTCTCTTTGTTGATCACTAGCAATAGCTTTGCAGCAGCTAGGCTAGGTGAATCTAGCTGCCATTATACTAAAACATTATTAATGTTTTTTTTACTCATATTTATTCCTGATTGACTTGTAAACCTCTTTAAGTTTTTATCCTTTTTTGCTGGTAAAATTATGTATTGGGTAGACCCCTTATGTTTTTGGATGTCAAACAGCTTTTTCTGTTATCATAGCCTAGTATAGCCTAGTGGATAACATACTCATACTCATATACATATAGCGTAGTGGTCATTGAACAATATGATTTTTATAATATAAAATTGTGAATTTTTAGTGAGTGAAAAAAACCTAATAAATCTGCAACAATCTACATCTCTTCATCTTTCTTATGGGCCTTTCAAAAATATTTGAATCTTGTATTTAAAAACCTAGATATTGTGTAACAAGATACACTTCTAGGCCGTTTGGCTAAGATCAAGTGTAGTATTTGTTCTTATCAGTCATTGTTTAACAAAATAATATTATATATAATAATAATTTTAATGAGCAAATATGGCATTAAATGGAATTCTCCGCCTTTTGGCTAAGATCAAGTGTAGTATTTGTTCTTATCCGTCATTGTTTAACAAATTAATATTATATATAATAATAATTTTAATGAGCAAATATGGCATTAAATGGAACGAGAGGCGGAGTATATTATTTTATTATATAAAATAATGTGAAGTTATTCTCATTAAATGCAATGGCAGGATGAGGATATGACTTGTAAGCCTTCTTAATCATGGTTAGTTTGCTTTGGGCGTCACGAAAGTAAAAACCTATTATTATATATAAAAAAATGATCTGAGTATTGGCATCAAATGGAATGGCAGAGTGAGGATATGACATCTAAGCTTTGTTAAGTATGCTTAGTTCGTTTTGGGCGCCTGTAATGTCCCCACCCATCTATCCAATTCTTGGAAGGGAATATGATGTCAATCTGGAGCTTTTCATAAAACTCAGCCCACTTATTAAACTCATAGCCATAAAATTAATGTGTATAGATGCAAATCAAACATATGTGCACAGCGGAATAAGAATATCATCCACACACATTTTTCATATGTATTCAACATATCAATAATAAACATCAAATTAAAACATTGCAGAAGTAAAATCCACATAGAAAACACTTATCTTCATTTGTGCAATTGCCCCCAAACAACTAACTATGTTGCTGGCCCAATGATAATGTTGATAATGTTGATAATGTTATAGAGTCAAATTGAATAACTAATACATATTAGATGAATGGAACGAGGTTTGATGGAGCTTAGAATACTAGGGTTTTTCAGGGTTTTTGCAGGATTTCCTGATCTTGATGGTTGATAGAAGGAGCGGATGGCCTGCGATGACTTGGAGTCCAGCCGATTTTCACAATCGGTCTAGTACCAACCAAGAATAAAAAAAGTGGGAATATTCTTCAAAGTCATAGGTTACCTATCCAACTATCAATCTGACATTTCGGGTTTCCTGCAGTAAATCTAGTCTCTGGTGTGTTCCCCATCTTTTACCGGATTTGGCTTTTTTAATAATTTTTTAGGAGTTACATCACTATATTTGGCTTCTTTTCTATTTTGGAGTTGGGTCCCTTCTATTTTTAGGGTCTCCTATTTTATCGACGTTTTCTCTGCCAATTAGTGACCCGTGAGGGGGTTGCTCTTGCCCTGGCAGCTGGCCATTTTTTCTGATTTTCAACCGGCAGTTGGGGGTCACATTAATAGTGCTGGTAGGTACATTCAATATGGTGGAGTCCCCCAAGTCCAAAAACCCTCCCGTGAATCATTCGTCGGCTGAGTTGGGAGACTCTCATGACAGAGGTGGGGTTTCAGGTCCGCCATGCGACAAGCTGCGTGGTTTGAGAGCCAAATCCAGGAGGCAATTGAAGACCTATAAAGCCAGAGCTGAACTCGCTCGATACGACATTGATGAGAACTATAACCTAGAAAAAATCGGCATCCTAGCTGACCGGGCTTTGGTGGGGAGGTTGGAGTTCACCTCGGGAAATAAGGCTGAAATCATGGATTGGGTGTCCAAGCACTGGCAGCCTATTACAGGGATGGCCCCTCCGATAAATTTACTCCTGAACAGGTGGATACTGTTCACCTTTACTGATGCTGCTCACGCCGAAAAGATTTTGTCCGGTTATTGGACTTTTAAGCAAGGTTCTCTATATATCAAGAGGTGGCACCTTAATTTTGATCCACTTCATGAGTACCAACCTATCAGGCACCTCTGGATGATTATTCCTGGTTTACCTATCGTCCTGTGGACTGAAGTCATTCTTATGGATATTGCTAATGCCGTCGGGAGATTCGTTCGCCTGGATAAACAAAATCTTCATGGCATTGATCGGCGATACGCCAAAGTCATGGTAGAATTGGATACGCGGGGAGGTCTGCCGGCTCAGATTGAAATTGCCTGGGGACATAAAGTTTGGAAGCAGACACTTGACTACTACAAAATCCCTTTTCGCTGCTATTCGTGCAAGCAACTTGGACATGTTCGTGCAGCTTGCCCCTCCAGTTATAAGAATAGAATCTCTCCACCTTTGGAGAATTCCACGCCTAGGGTTTGTGACCGGCTGCCTTCTATGGAACATTCGGGTAAGTTATTCTATAACCCTCTTAATTATCCTGAACTTACTCCAGACGACTCAGATTTTATTGCAAGTTCTGAAAAAATTCTTGATAGTCGGATATCCAAGGGCGAAATCCAGATGCGACATGACCTGATTACGGGGTTACCTATTGCAAATCCTTTGAACAAGACCCATTTTCCGAAAACTAGCCGCAAACTTTTTGATTATTCTGTAGCTGATGTATCTGGCTTAGGGTTTTCCTCACCTCGCACTGTTGAGAATTTTACAAACCCTATCCTTGACAAATCTCCTCCTTGTACTTTGTTACATCAGCCTTCTCAACCTGATTGCTTGAAACAACCTTCAATGACCCCTACTGTTTCTTCTACTAAGTCTCCTGGGAATTTGGGGTGTAATGAGACTCAAAATTTTAATTATAACTCAGAAGACCCATCCTCCCTGGATGATAATGCTATATTAGCTGACTCTGGCTATCTGCTTTCGGCTGCTGGCGAGGAATTTCCTCCTTTACCAACCTTCTCGAAAAATCCAGGGAGTGGGTCATCTGCTAGACCTGTACATTCTCTTCAATTTCAGAATGTTACTATTAGAAAGGGAAATAAGAAAAAACACATAGACAAGAATGCTTCGATCTCAGATTCTTACATCCCGATTTCACAAAGACTTGAGGATAATGAGGGGTCTGTTCCTAAATCATCTACGGGGCTTAGAGCATCATCCCCCTTTTCGTCTGTTAACTAATGTCTATGCTGTCTCTGAATGTGCGAGGGCTGGCTAAGGTGTCTAGGGTACAGGCTTTAGCCAATCTCATCAGTTCTACTGTCCCTGCTCTTATTTTATTTCAAGAAACCATGTGTGATAAATCCCTAGCAATACAAAAACTTTGTAAGTTGCTACCTAATTGGGAGGTGTCTGCGATTAGTTCATGTGGCTTATCTGGGGGATTAGCCGTGGCTTGGGACCCCAATTTTTTTTATTTGAAGGCCTTCATAACTCCCTGGGGAATTTTTCTAAAAGGATCTTGCTGCGGAAATAAGCATACCCTCTCTATCCTCAATTGTTATGCTCCCTATAGGGAGAGAGAGAAATTTTGGACATCTCTCCAGGATTCTGGCCTTATGAACTTGGACGATCTGATCATTGCAGGTGATCTTAATTTTACTTGTCATGCCTCTAAAATCTGGGGAGCTTCTGCTAGATTGGATGAATTAGCTGATTTCTTTACTCAGTTATTAGAGACTATTGATTTGGTGGATGTCAAACCACATAAATTAATCCCTACCTGGACAAATGGAAGATTTGGCAAAGATGGGGTTCATAAACGATTGGATAGATTCCTTGTCAGCTCTGAGTTGTTGAAAAGTTTCCAGAATTACAGGTCTTGGGTTTATGATCATAAGTTTTCGGACCATTGGCCCATTATTCTCCAGCTTGATACTTTGGGTCAGAAATTGGCTTCGCCTTTCAAGTTTAATTCCAGTTGGATGGAAGATGACTCCTTTTGCAACATGATTAGAAACTTTTGGAACACCTGTGATGTTTCAGGTACTAATCCGATTACGAAGTTCTATCATAATCTAAAAGAATTAAAAGAGGTCGTGACCAAATGGATAAAAGAAAAGAAATTGGCAGATAAAAAGGAATTAGCACATCTGTAACAGAAGCTACAGGAAGCCATCTCAGCAAATATTCATAGTTCTTTATCACTTGATGGGTTTGAGGTCTTGAGGCAGACTGAAAGGAAGAAAGAAGAGCTACTTATTCAAGCTGAAAAATAATGGCGTCTGAAAAGTCGTGCCACCTGGATGTCCTTTGGTGACAAGAATACTAAATTCTTTCACTCTTTTGCTTCGGCTAGAAGGAACTCGAAACATATCTGGGAAATAGAAGATGATAGAGGTAATCTATTTACTGGTCTTGATAATATAAAAGCAGAAGCTACATCTTTCTTTGGTCACATTTATAGCGATTCTGGAGATTGCTGCATAACAGAGCAGATTAGAATTGCCTCTCTATTCCCTCGATTTTTCAATGAACAAGAGGCTGATAGCATACAATCTGAGGTCTCTTGGGAAGAAATAGAACAGACGTTGAAAATCTTTGCAAAGGAAAAAAGCCCCGGGCCTGATGGGTGGTCGGTGGAGCTGTATCTTCATTTTTTTGATCTAATGGGGAGCGAGCTGAAATAATTGGTGAATTATTCTAGACTTAATGGTTACATCTCTGGTGGTTTGAATTCTACCTTTGTTACACTCATCCCCAAAAAAGATAAACCAAAATGTTTTGGTGATTACCGTCCGATTGCCCTTTGTAATTTGCTTTACAAACTCATCTCTAAAATTATTGCAGATCGGTTAAAGTCTATCCTATCACAGCATATCTCTCTTGAGCAATTTGGATTTCTGGCTGGGAGGCAGATACATGATGCTATAAGCATTTCACAGGAGTTGATACATAGTATTAAGATATACAAGAAGAAAGCTTTGCTTCTCAAGATGGACCTGGAAAAAGCTTATGACAGGGTTAATTGGTCTTTTCTCAGACTGATTCTCATTCAAATTGGTATGCCTCCTTTGATCATTAAGTGGATAATGGCATGTATTACCTCCATGAACATCTCTGTTCTTGTTAATGGGAGTCCATCTGAATTTTTTAGATGCTCTAGGGGAATTCGACAGGGGTGTCCACTTTCTCCCCTGTTATTTATTCTTGTCATGGATGGATTCAGCAGAATGATCAATCATGCATTATTGGGTGCACATATTAAAGGAATCAAGATAAAAAAAGACAGTGTGATTACACACATTTTATTTGCTGATGATGTTCTAGTGGCAGGTGTTGATTCGTTTGAGGAATGGTTTATATATAATGAAATCATACAGGCCTTTTGCAGTGCTTCATGCATGAAGGTCAGTGCTGGGAAATCTAATTTTTATCATTTATCTTCAGATGATGGACATCTTAGCGACATCACTGCAATTCTGCCATATAAGTGCTGTCTTTTGGATCAGGGCTTTAAATATCTAGGATATTATCTTAAGCCAAATAATTATCAAATTAAGGACTGGTATTGGCTGCTAAGAAAATTTGAGGCTCGAATAGCTCATTGGTCTTACAGGTATTTGTCCAGAGGGGGAAAGATTATTTTGCTGAAGTCTGTTCTTAGTAGTATACCTATCTACTGGTTCACATTGCTGGAAGTTCCATCTTCCATTATTAAGACCATCAATAGATATTGTTACAACTTTCTTTGGTTTGGGACGGCAAACAGTGAAAAAATCTCCATGGTTGCTGCTGATGTCATCGCTAGACCTACTAGATTTGGTGGTTGGGATATTAAAGATTTGGGTACCTTCAATACTGCCCTGAGACTCAAAAGTCTTTGGAGAAGCCTGTTTGGAAGTACTCTTTGGTATAGACTCATTCACTGTAAATACATTAATATGGACATTATCTGCTGGATCAGAAACCCAAAGTTAGTAAGCTGGAACTTCTCTCCTTTGTGGTGGGGTTTCATGAAGATTTTCCATTGGATCAAAGCAGATCTTGCATGGCAGGTCGGATCTGGTGCTTTGATTCGTGTCGGGATCGACCCTATTTTAGGTATGGAAGATAACTACATCCTTCCAGCTGGTATCACTCAATATCTTCATATCCTTGGTTTGGCCACTTTGAATAAGATTCATTTTCCCTGTTTGAGTCTTGATTATAATTCTAAGTGGATATCTTCAAGGGATCTGGGTCTCGCTGGCTATTTAGCTCGATCTTGGGATGCTTATATTACTAAATTAAATTCTGCTAGTGTTTGCCTTAATCATGAGCCCGATTAGCTTTTTGGGGAGGAAATCCAGCTTCGGGCCACGTTACTGCTGAGACTGCTTATTCCAGAATTGTTCAAAATAAATTCATTTATCCACAGAATTGGTGGTATAAGAGGCTTTGGAAGTGGCCTATTCCCACAAAGCTTAAATGTTTATGTTGGCTTCTTATACAAGATAGATTGAAGACATGGGAAAATTTGTGTAAACGTGGCTGGAGTGGTCCAAGTTTATGTATTCTGTGTAAAAGAGAAGCTGAATCTAAGCAACATCTATTTGTCCAGTGTGAATTCACTCGTAAAGTCTGGGATGTGATATCAACTTCTTTGAACATTTCTCAGTGTTGGGATATTGGAGATTTTAATCAGTCCTTACTGAATTGGTACAGACATTGTAAACAACATTTCTATGTTGCTATCTGTATTCCTTGGTCTATTTGGTACTCCCGAAACTGTGCTATCTTTCAGAATATATCTCCTGATGTATCTCAATGTAGTATGGCTGCATTAAAGATGAATGATTCTTGTAAAGATGATGTGCACAGTTTAAAGACAGACAGAATCAGCATTTTTAGATTTAAAGTGGATCAGCCTATTCTATTTTTTGATGGAGCTTCTCAACATGGATTATGTGCTGTGGGGGGTGTTATATATTTGAATGAATCTCATTATTTCTCTTTTAGACTCAACTGTGGTGCTGGATCCAACATGAAAGCGGAGTTATTGGTCCTATGGTGCGTTCTCAAAGTTGCAAACATCTTTGGTTTGGTCAATATTAAAGTTTTCGGTGACTCCAGGGTTACCATAAAATGGGCAGCTGGTGAGTTCAGTCTAAACGTTCTGAATTTACGTCATTGGGCCCTCCGGACACAATCGGAGATAACAAAGCAGCAGAATATTACTTTTGAACATATCTTTAGAGAACATAATTCTCTTGTTGATAAACTCTCTAAACAAGCATTATTTGGCATTGAAGGGCAGCTGATTTGGGAGGAATGGTTTGATTGTTGCCTTCTGGACTGTGGGTCCTTCTATTTTTTTGACTGACACTTGTTTTAATCTTTGGATTATTGGTACTGCTAGGTACTAGCTTTATGATTTTGGATATATGTAGAAACTCTATGACCAGATGATTTTTGCTGATAGGGACATAATGGTTAATTTTGTGACCATAGAATTACACATATACAGGCTGGCTGATGTAAGGGCTAGAATATATGATTCCACTATAGAATCATGATCTTCATTGTACTATTTGATTCGTCATGAATATCAATAGTAGATTTTTTCACTGAAAAAAAAAACTAACTATGTTGCTGCAACGTTCCACCCAACCATAGGCCAATTGTGTTCATAGATCTCTCAACACCACTGCCACCCCCGAGCTAGGAATGATTCTTACAAGCAAAAGAGAACATTCCAGCTCATTCACAACCAAAGCAATAGAAACCCATCTCAACCCCAACCGTCTTTTACACACAACAACTTTAACTGGACATGGATACCCATTTTCAGTAATGGGATTTGCAAATACGATGGCCATAGGTTTTCCCAAAAACGTGGGCACACCAAAAATGAATTGGGGGTGAGAAAATCGTCCACAAGGAGCCAACCCAATTTTCCATGGACATTTTGGGCATCTAAATGGCCAAGATGGCCCCAATGAAACCCTAAATCAAGCTCCCATACTCCCAACCACTCTGCAACACAAAAACGCCTTTTTTTCCCACTAAAAACCAGGAAGACACAAGAAAAACATGGAGGAAAAATGCCCAGCAGTCCCCAAAAACGTGAGAGAGGCAAAACTGCTTGATGGGTTATGGCTTCGAAGGCAAATTCATGGCTCTTTTCTTGCTAAGGAAGCCAAACAAGTTTTTCCATGTAGGGTGGTTGCTCATACTCGAATTTTGGACAGTCATACCTCTCATTCCTCAAGGCATTAACTATCCCAACCAACTTTTGGGAAAAATCACTGATTGGGTACAAAAGTCAACATGGGTAGTTGAGGGTTTCATGGGTTCTCTCATTGACACTTGGCTTGACTTGATTGGCTCAAGGGTTTGAATGTTTTCACTCCCAATTCCTTGTAAAATCAAGTTGTGGGTATTTTATTTAAAATGCATATTTACATAATATTGGCAATTCCATTGCGCATGGCTAACACGTGAACCATATGCATTGATAAATCGATCGCGGAGCCTTGGCCTTGAGCTCCTCACCACGATTTTATAACAATATTACATCATTTACGATTTTAATACCATGAGGTCAAACTAGAAACATTACAGCGCCGGGTAAATCATGGCTTTCAACATATGTCTCATCACTTTAAATTCATTCGAAACAATTTTATCCTACCCGTATTTTTAACGTAATGAATCCAAAAACTGTTAATGTACTTTGATGACTAATGGACTTGAATGCGTTGGGATGGCAATGCCACATTTTACATTAAATTTGTGAGCGGAAGCACCTTATGTTTCATTAAATATTCTCGTTTTTCGAAAAATACTGGAAATGCCATTGGCGCCAAGCAGGCCTGGAATTTGACATCTCACAGGACGTATTTTTCAATTTTAAACGTATTTGACAGGTAATATTAATGGTCACACGTCAATGTCTACGTGTATGAGAAAATAAAAACCTTCAAATTGACGTTCCGTTTTGTCCATAACCTGTCATAAATTTTAGTACTTTGCAATTGGAAAGGTTTGAGACTCGAGGAGGACTACTCTAGTCCCGGGGTTAATGGAATTAATACTTTGGAATTTGGTAACTGGGTTTGGTAGCTGCAAGCAGCACGCTACGAGTTTGAGGCCGGACTCCTAGAAGTGGGATTGGGTATCTGCTTTCCCTTAATTATAAAAATAGATTTCCACATAAATTGTGAAATCTTGAAAATTCCAAATAAATCCTTTAAAATTTTTGAATTGATATTATTTATATTTCTCTTTATTATCACCAAATGTCGGTTATCCACTCTGGCGGAGATGGCTTCGCTAAACAACCGACAAAACCTCTCATGATTCCGGCATGATCTGTTTAAATTAGTGTTTTAAACGGCCAAGAATAAGTAATGCGGCCATTATGATTTGTTTAATTTAGTGTTTATAACGGCCAAGAATAAGTTAAGTAATGCGGCCATTACTGCGTTATTAATCTTTTCAATAAACTTTGTTAATTTCAAACCTTATGAATTAAGTAAGGAATGTTTCTATAAAAGTGGAAATGGAAATGTGATTAAAGTATTGATTAATGGAATATGATTTATATTGAATTGATATTTTTTAAAATAAATATTTAGATAGTTTAATTTAATTGTGTAATAAATTGATTTTGATTTTAAATCTGGTAAAACAATATTTTTATAAATTTCATCAAATTTCACAGTTCAATTTTTATTGGGGGTTTGAGTTAAAATGGCTACAAATCCAACCCCACTGCATTTAAAATTCCGAAGCATCCAAGGTACTGCTAATAGGGAGTTATTGATTAATAATAAACATATTGTTATAATTAGATTATAATTATTTATTTTTAAAAAAATATACAAATTTTATGATTAAAAATTATTGTGTTTTGAAATTTAGTTAGATTATTATATCATTGTAGGTTATGAAAAGAAATAGTTTTTTTTAATGTTTTATAATGTAAATTTTTTTTTAATATACAAATTTTTTATGATTAAAAATTATTGTGTTTAGAAATTATTATATTATTTATGAAAAAAATAAAATTTAATGTTTTATAATGTAATTTATCTCTTTTTTTAGTTTTATATTAATTTTGTTTAATATAAATTTGTATTTAAATCATATATAAAATATATAGTTTTTTTAACATATAATCAAAATTTACAAAATGTTAAAAATTATAATAAATTTGAGTAAATTTGACACTTAATAATTTATATAAAACGTAAAGTGAAAGGCATGAAAAAACCAAAACCGTCACCAAATTTCCTTTTGACAGGCAAAGTAGATTTGAAATTCCAAGCCTGGCGCCAAGGATTCTTCTACTTCTCAAATACGCCATGCACACTCTATGTAAATTAGGGCACCTTCCTTCAATCTGGTTCTGGCTATATTGTCAACCACGCTTGGTCTAGTTTTCTACTACTAGGCTCGACAGGCATATAACTTGGAGGAGGAAATGATGTGTTCACATGAAGTATTTGGCACTGGCATTTCAGTTTGCACCGAGGAAGCAGAGAATAGCACTGCTTCACCTAAAAATAGAGAAGAAACATCCTCTGAGCCTCAATTGTTTACTCTGCTGATACCATATGGGTGGCGAATGAAGAGATGGTGGAGGACTTGACGTCCTTATAGTATGATTATTCCAAAGTGATGCAATACGCAATTGAAATCTATCCAAAATACATTCCAGATGAGGCACTGGATTCACAACTACGAACAGTTATGATCAGTAACCAAAACCCAAGTGCATTTATGGATTCGGCACTTGAAAATCCTCCAGAATTGGTTCTAGATGAGAGGCTTGATTCACTACCAGAAACAGTTATCACTAGTAATCAATCCCCAAGTTCATTAATGAACTCTGATGGCCATCAACTTGAGTTACTGAACCAGACTGCTGCTGGTCAAGTCTCAAGCAAGCATTTGGAGGCCTCTCTCTTTCAAGTTATGAAGATTGTGTCTGACAAGCAGGAATTGAGCTTTGTAGAAAAGGTCCATCTTCCAGCTGATCAAATTCTGCGTCTTTGCAATCGAATTGCACCCAATGCTGCAGAAAACCAATGTCCCGATATCAGAATCGATTTGAATTCCTTGAATCAACTATCCTTACCGACAATTGGCTTCTATGGGGACAAGCAAACGATGGGTAGAATATTGAAAGAGATGGGTGTTGTAGATCATTCCATTCATAAGCAAATGGAGGAAGACAAGTTTGAACCAGGTTTGTATGTTGGTATTTTGAAGCATTTCATAATTGTTTTTCTCTTGGCATCAAGGTACCCATCTCAAAGATGCATCAAGAAAATAGGTTTCTTGCAATTTCATACGGTATGTGGTGGATTTGTGTGATGATGTTTTTGTGTGCGTTGAAGAGCGTAACCTTCTTGAAGCTCTGGTTGGCTTTGGCTGCTTCTGCCGCCACCACTTCTGGTGGATTGAGACGAACTCAGACTTATCCAAAATTCTGAAAACGATGTCAGGGTTTCTTCTGGGTTCAACGTAAACATAGGAATGTATATCAGTATGACCCCTCCTGAAGGTCTGGCAATACCCAAACATACATTGTTCTTTGCTGAAGGATATCACAGATGTGCTTTTGTCACTGCTAATTATAAACGGTCAAGAAAGTATTTTAGTACTCAATTAAAAAAGGTTAATGCCAGTGAACTTGGGTATGAGTTGGAGCAAATGTCCAAAGAATATGATCTTGATTTCACGAGGTTGTGCAATGATAACTTTGTTTCTCTTTTAAAGCATTCTGCATTGCCTGAGTTACAGAGTTATATGGACTTGCAGAATTCCACCCAAGGTCGCCGCATGGAGAGTCGGAACTGCAACATCCAATCAAAGCTTAATGAATTAGAAGATGAAATCTTTCAGAATTTTCTCCAGGTTCTACCTGAGTACTGTAGTTTTATTCGATATATGCCCGATTCAACATCTGAAGACAGAGAGCATATTCGAGTTGAAGAGATTCCAATTCAAATAAAAAGGTTCGAGCAATTGTAACATCGGTTGGTTAGTATTTGGGATGGCAACTCGCCTAAGCAAAAACTACTTTTTGTTGGCGCAAAGATTAAATTTCATCCCTCTGTTGGGATGGAATTAGGGTTTATCATTGAAAAATCTGAGAAGTCGGCTAACCTGGTTTTCTTTGAAGAAGAGATTATATTGAGGTGCACAAGTGAAGGTGACAATACAAATCAAAAGGCAAGGATTTTTCCTATAACAAAAGATGGACATGTAAAGAAACGCCCTGTTGTATCAGGTGAGCAGGTTCTTCTTCAATTTGGACGCAGCAGTAGGATGTTAACAAGGATTGTAGAAGTCGTCCAAGTTTCGGACAATGCATGATTGGATAAAACCTTAAGTTCCTAAAATTTTACTAAACGTTGCACAGAATATTGTTTTCCTGGGTTTCCTTATGAGCAATGGCATTTTAGAACAAATGAAGAGCTTTGGCCAGCCTATTATTGACAAACTTTTGATGACGGAGAGAACTTCCATTGAAAAACAACTTCTGTTGGCTTTTTTCAAGAGCAATGACACTTTAGACCAATTAATTAATTTTGATATTTCTGACATGAAGCATTTAAAGATAAATAATTAATTTTTCATCTTCTAAATAACCGTGACCTTCTAAATAATATGTAATCTTTGCCAACATGAAATTATGGGTTTTCAGCATCAACGAAACAGACGAACATTGATTGGGCTGAGTTGGATGGGTTGGTGATCAAGAACAATGGACATATGGATGGAGAGGCTCAGAGAGTTAAGGAAAGTAAAGACTTCCTTCCAATTAACCTTGACTTTCTAAATAATATGTAATCTTTGCCAATTGGTAGCAGATGAAATTAGATGGGTTTTCAGCATCAAAGAAACAGACAAATATTGATTGGGATGAGTTGGATGGGTTGGTGATCAAGAGACATTGATATTTGATATAATCTCAATCAAAATATACAGTAAACAAAATACAACAAACAAAATACAACAGATCCCCCTTCAAGTTATTCATATGATCTGAACCTCAAATGATATTACCCTCAAAATTTGATTTTGCTCGGAAGAGAGAAAACTGCTCAGCGATTCATTTACTTACCTCCATCTTTGTTCTATCTATTCCTGCTACTTGTTGATTTTCATTGGGTTTTTCAGCTATCCTTCGTTCTCATTGTTTATTCCGTTGTTCTTGCCTCTCCACAACAATGCTAACCATTCCTAAAATGCCAAGAACACTGCCATACAAACTGCACTCTCATATTTACACAGCTTTTTAAAAACTAAATACTTTCATTTTCTTATGTCTCAGACATGAAGTGTTTGCTCAGGCGGATTAGTTGGGAGCTTGTTTCACACAAATACCATACAACACATCTCTCAATACAATTCAAAAGCTTCCTGCCAAAATACCTTGTGAAAATTGATGTTGTCATCGAACGGCACAACCCATCCAAGCTTTGTAGAACGGAGCCATGTGATGGAAATTTGTTCATTCTACAAGTGGAGGGCATGCATTCAACTGTATGCAGACATAAATCCATGGATGCAATCATTTGATCTGAAGTTGCAGTCTTCATAAATTGTAGGTGATTGCTTGCACGACAAGTAAGTTGGAGCACGGGTAAAGTTTTAAGGTAAGGTTTTATTTTTTTATCTATTTTATTTATTTATTTTAATGTCATGCAATGAGAAAAAATAGTCAATTCAAGGTGATTGTCCAATTAGAAAATAGGGTGTGTGCAAGAAGATGAGGGTCACTTTAGATGCAATGCTACTTTTTTTAAATCTCGTTCCTGATACCTAAAACATAACGCGTTTCTGATATTTACCACCTGCCATGGTAAGACCCGAGCCTAACATGTCATTGGACATGTAGGCTAGGTAACAATAACGCGTACGCGTTATGTAGTTAAAAAACGCGTACGCGTTATGTATTTACAAATCGCGTACGCGATATGTAAAACTAAAAATCAATTTAAAAACACAGTCGGCCGATTGCCGACCACCCGCGACACTCACGCATCAGAAACGCGAATAGAGGCGAAATTGACCCTGGACGAGGACGCTTTGTGGCCCACTCAACTATCCGTGTTGCTCGATTTCGCTGGAGGGGAGACAAATTCACCGGTGCATTCTCATCTAGTCAGGTAATTTATTCACCCAAATCATTTTTTTGTGATTTTTTAATCCAAATTACAATTTTTTTATTGTTTAACCTAGTTTTGTAATATTGATCAAATTGGGAATAACCCAATTTGTAATTAAATTCACACCTCAAAATGAAACCCTTTTCAAAAACTCAAAACTTCATAATCAAACCAAAAATTGAAAAAATTAAAACTCCCCCCTTTCTACAATGTATTCATCTAAGTCACCCGACACGAGGACACGGGACACGAGTGTCCCCACCAGGCTTCAAATTTGAAGCCTTCAGGCCACTTCAAATTTTACCCACACGTCATAGAAGGCCACTTCAAATTTTACCATGCAAAAAAAATTTAATTTCATGGTAAGCCCTTCAATAATTAAATTAACCACTACTGTTTAAAATTGCAACAGAAGGGTATCTTCAAATTTCACCCATCAACAATTTTTAGTGGGAAATTGGGAATGCGGCTACTAGCTAGGTGACTTGGGAGTGGGACTCGCTTACTCTCCAATATCCACGTGTTCGATCATCCATGGATCATGGACCATTGGGCCTCTAATAATATCATTGAGCAACTTACGTGGACGGGCTTACACTGAGTAGCCCATGGCTTGAACGCTTCGAAGTTCTCGTGTTTGTAGCGAGCGCTTACGTGTTTAACACATTTAATGGCATCAACAAAATTATTAAACCTGGAAGGTGGCTCATACGTGTTGTTGCTAGCGGGCTTACCAAGTTACAAGTTATCACATACCAATTCGTGAATGCTGACTCCGTGAGTTAATTGAGTATTCAATGTATAATATATTATGTTAATATGCCCCCGCGAATTTGGCATTTCAGACAAAATCCACAATCCATAAACTTCTTGTAATGTTGCAGGTTGTTGCTCCTGCCCATGGCCCCTACCTATAGACCTGTTTTTTCTTTGTTGTATCAAGTTAATCCTACCATCTACGGCTCCCAGCCTCACACCCTGTGTTTTCTTTGTTGTATCAAGTCAATCCTGCAGCTCCCAAGTTCCACCTTTTGTTTTCTTTGTTGTATCAAGTCAATGCTGGAATTCCATGCTTCCATGGCTCCGACCATATTGCATGAATAGAAACAAGCTTTTTCTTATACCCCTATTCCACTGTGGATGAGCTACTTCCAAGTTCCACCTACCCTATCTCCTCCAGTCCTCCAGGATAGTTTGCGGAGCGAAGCTGGCAATGCCAGCCTGCCATAAACATATTTAAAGAAATTCGTTTTCTTTGAGGAGCTCAACTTCAAGGCTGACTAGATTTTTGACATCCTATGAATTTACAGGTCTGCTATATCCACTGAAAAATAAAGCCTCTCAACTTTACTACGTTAGTAAACATTGAAATTTTGATGTACTATTACATTTTCAAATGAAAAGAATAACTTATTATTAATAAAAAAATCAAATCATATTAATATATTAATGAATTTGAATTTAGCTTCCCAATTATATTAAAATAAATTATACATTTTAAATGATCCACAACCAAATATTATACTGAGAAGGAAATGGAAAAAAAGGAATTTCCTCAACACAACATGCTATTTCCTTATGATGATGCTTTTACGTTTATGATTACCAACCTTGGAATCAGGTTTGGTTATCCGAAGGTGTAATATCTTCTAAGCTAAGTCAATAGGTAGGAATGTTGGTATTGATATAATTATGACAAAGTTTTATAAAGGATTAGGAACAATTCCGTTGGCTTGTAGATGACATATTTATGGATAAAAAGCTTGTTGTTATGAGATAATGACATCATGCCTCAAAAACATGTCCCATACAATCTAATGTTAATGGGCGCTCTACATAGAAATTGGAATGTCAACATTTGTGAGTACAATAAATATGTGGATGATTTTGGCCTACTACAACTTTAATATATTGAGTGGATTGATAACCTTCACAATTATATAAGAGATTGTAGCTATGACTAGGAGGAGAGTTAACAATGCAACAAAATCAAGTAATCGAATTTTGTGCATAAAATGAACATAAGACTCCCACCAAATTTCACTGAATCTACGTCTTAACAAAAGAACTCATCGTTTCACGGGATTCCACCCCATCAATCCTTTTAACAGTAATGGCCATAACAGTTGCTACAACCCTAGCGCGAGAAAAATCAATCGAGCTACGCATGACAATACTTGAAACCAGACTTTTTGAACTCCCTATTACGTCATAGGAATCAATACTACTTTCTCCACAACATGTGGCACCCTCAATATCTTCCATCACCGCAATTTACATTTGATAAAAAACTTGTTCCCAAATAGTAATTACCCCATTCTTTGCTCTAAAAAGGCCTCGGTTAACCTAGAATCCAATCCATACAACATGAACACATCCATATATACACATAGAATAAATATTAATAAGTTTCTCATAGCCCTTCAATAGTGTTCAATATCTCATAGCCCTTCATAGTGAAATGGGACCCCACCCTTCAAATTTGATCCCTGGTCCCCACTAGACACGGTGACCCCCGGAATTATGACACGTAGGACACGGTGACCCCCGGAATTTAGTGGACTCACACGTTGGAACTGATGTTTTTTAAAATGAACATATATGCAATGGTTTCCCTGAAAGATAATTAATGGGGCCAAGGTATGATACTTCAAGCCTCATTGTGAACATGAAAAGTTAATGGAGATCATTAGTAATAGACATGATCCAAATGGTCTACTTAGATGACCATAGGTAAGTAGATAAGTAAGATTGCCTAACATGGTCACTCTTGTGTTATATTCCAAGGTATATGGGTTGTTTGTTAATTTTGTTAATTTTTCAATTCATTTATCCAAAGAATCATAAGCACATGAAATCCCATCAATAAGAACAATGGTCTTTTTCAACACCACCAAAGAAAAAATCAGAAAAATAAAATGACCTACTTCAAAAATTATTTTATGGCTTATTGTGCATGGTCCATCAAACAAAAGGTAAACAAACACAATTATATGGCCTACAATGTAGGTCTTTTGATGCTCTATTTCACAAGGTTTTAACAAACACACTTGTTGTGATCATCATTAAAGTCTACAATTTCTTTCAATGAATGTGCCAAATTGACCTAACAACATAGGAAATTGAAAACCACATCCATTGAAAGGAATAATTCAGTTTTTTTTGTCATGAATTAATTTACTATCATGGATTTATGGCTCCCGGCAGTGTTCCCACGTCGGCATTGCCCACACACACTTGCGGGAGCCAACGGCACGCAATTTTCCTGCTCCGTTTGCTTTTTGGCTCCCGGACGGAAATTCACCAAGTGTCCCTGAACGGCATTTTCATGCGACTTGCAACTCGACATAACTCGGAAACCGGACGTCGGACCGACGAACCGTCGACTCCATTGGTCTCCTGGCGTGTGATTACCTCTAGGGGGCCCTCTCCCTCGTCTCCCCATGGCCCAGTGGCTTCATTGTGCATTCATTTCGTAAACTAGGGTTTTGCTCAGTGTGGGAGTGTGCAATTTTTGCACACAGGGGTCAACTTTGGAAAATCATCCACCGGGAAAGTATGGCTAGTGTTCCTAGCCCGAACCTATCTAGACACACCTGCAGGACTCCCCGGAACCCGGTTTTGTTGCATGGTTGGAGTTCTATGCCCCCGGTAGGTATCCAGCAGGTGTCCCTGAAGGCCTTCTGGTAGTGAGACGGGACGAGCCATAGAATGAAGACCGTGGCTCGGATCGACGAACCGTCGACTCCGTTGGATTCAGCACACCGGGATAGTGCCAGGGGTGCCCCTCCCCTCCTACCCGGTGGCCCATGTGTCACCTTGCAGGTCCATCTTTGAAACTAGGGTTTTGCTCAGTGTGGGAGTGTGCAATTTTTGCACACGGGGGTCAACTTTGGAAAATCATCCACCGGGAAAGTATGGCTAGTGTTCCTAGCCCGAACCTGTCTAGACACACCTGCAGGTCTCCCCGGAACCCGGTTTTGTTGCATGGTTGGAGTTCTATGCCCCCGGTAGGTATCCAGCAGGTGTCCCTGAAGGCCTTCTGGTAGTGAGACGGGACGAGCCAGAGAATGAAGACCGTGGCTCGGATCGACGAACCGTCGACTCCGTTGGATTCAGCACACCGGGATAGTGCCAGGGGTGCCCCTCCCCTCCTACCCGGTGGCCCATGTGTCACCTTGCAGGTCCATCTTTGAAACTAGGGTTTTGCTCAGTGTGGGAGTGTGCAATTTTTGCACACGGGGGTCAACTTTGGAAAATCATCCACCGGGCGGGTATGGCTAGTGTTCCTAGCCCGAACCTGCCTAGACACTTTGGAAACTAGGGTTTTGCAGGTCCATGATGATGATGAAGATGTTGATGATGATGGCTTGGTCTAAGGTGGTGCTCTCAACTAGCTAATTCATTATGAAATATTTAACAAGACATGAATTAAATTTAATATAAGTGTATTGTTTAATATAGTGAGCATGAATTGAATTAATTTTGTTGGGTGAAGCCAATAACCAACATGATGAACATAATATAATTTTAGGGTTTACTGATCATATGTAAAAAATGGATTAAAAAACACAATTATTATAATTTTAGTTTAATGTTTATCCACTTTAATCCATATATTTTTTAGTTTTGACTATGAATACACAATAATTATTATATATATATGTGTGTGTTTTTGTGTGGATAACTTAGAGATGTATAATAAAAATGGGTAAAAGGTGGTTGTCACTAGAGACTTTCATAGTTGTATAGTGAAAATGTAATAGCTATTAAAATTTGGATTAGAAAATTATTAAAGAAAATAAATTCTATAGAAATGGGTAAAAGGTGGTTGTCGCTAGATTAAGAGAGACTTTCATAGTTGTATAGTGTACAATTGTCTAGTGGTTATGGCAGTGATGTGTAAAATCTTATGATCACATGAAAGAGATCACAAATAGGTTCATAAAACTAAGAACAACAATACTTTGAGCAATTTTTCAAAGGAAACTAGAATAGAGCCAGTAAAGAGAAAAAAATACTAAAAACTTGATTTCATACTAAAATGAATGAAAAATGGTTTTACATAAAGAAATTTGAATTACTCAAGGAACCAATTCGATTGTCTAGTGATTCATAAGGATTTAGTTGGGCTTAACATAGAGCTTAAATGCCCTTAAAGTTAGCTAAGCAACCTCTCAAACATGATTAATATATGGTTTACTGATCATATGAACATAATATAATTTTAATCCATCTCTTGTAAATTTGGCATATCAAGAACGCAAAATTGACATATTCATATGAAACATACATGTGAAAATTGAGCATATATCAATATTCAATTACAAATAGTGAAAATAGTATAGTATTAAAAGTATGTAACGTACCTCATCATGCTAGATCCCACCTATTATCATACAACCAAGCCCTCCGGATCATCTCTTATACTGATGGTCTCCATTAGTCTCTCGTGCTCTGTATCCGGTAAGAAGTAGCGTACCTTCGATGTATTTCGACTAGGCATTGTTCGTACCTGAAGGTTTGTGCCAATGATTAAGTTGGTAAAGTGATATACACTTGCACCTGGTTTGTAATCCCTGTAAACATATCCACCCTTCTTTCTTCCATTGCTGTCCCGTGTCAAGTATTCACCTTTAACAACCATAGACCCAGTTGGAAAGTGGTTGTTTTCATCGTCAGTCATGGACACAATGAGGGTTTGCTTTCCATCTATACAGCGTGCCAACCAGTATTCATCACCCCATTCAGTATCTTTTGAGGCAACCACTGCGTATATGTGCCCTGCATTATATGATTGTAGGTATATGATCAAAATATTTTTCGTGCGATACAAGGCCATTAATGTGCATTTGAAGACTACGTAAACAAACAAAAAATGTTAAGGAAATGCATCATACCGGGTTGTACAAGGTCTGAGACATGATCAAAATCTGCAGAAATAGATGATTGGTCTTCTTCCAACGGAGTTAACTCAACAATTGCACGCTGATCAAGTGGAAGTGATATGCGATCCCATCCATCAACCCAATCCAATGATTCACACCCATCCCAGTCACCATCACAACAAGGCGGGCAAAAACAAGCAAGTTTTCTGGTCCAAATTTCAAATACTGGGTTATCAGAGCTTCGAACCGAATGAAAGCCACGAGTCCCAGGCACAGTCTTGCATTCCCATGCATGTGAACGATCTATGTCTACCACCTCCCAAAAAAATCTCTCCACATGTCTCTTTCTTGTGGATTCTACTCGCATAGTTGATTCCTCTCCCATTACTGACGTGCACCACCTGACTATAGATTGAGCATTTAGAATAGTAGATTCTGTAGATACTTTCAATTCCTCTCTTCGTAGGGCCGTTTTGACACATGCTCCGGCTCCATCATGCTCTCCTTTACCATGCCCAGTCTCAAAATAGTTCCACATATGTGGCACTTTGTAGTTTTTATGCAATGAACACAACCACTGAAATATGCGTGCATTTTTGAACTGACCAGCACACCCATCAAACCAAATCCAGTGTCGGTCCATCTGTATGTTCCTTCCCTTCAAGTGATCATAGAACATGATGAAGCAATGACGTACATAGTGGAAGTCGTGGCACCTATCATCACTTATGTAGAAGTGATATTCCTTCAGAATTTCTCTTTGCTCTTCAGTGCTATTTGGGCCATGCCTGTATGTGATATGGACCATCAAGGAAACCTGCTCAGAGTGATAATACTGACTTTGGATCTCATTTTGAGGTTGCAGAGTGTAGTTCTCGGCAAAATCAACAACTGAAAGTATAGTACCAAGGGGAAATGTATCTCTGCATATTCTAAACTTCTCATCCTGCCATCGTGCCACGTGGACATGCTGAACATATTGATGTGTCTTTTCAATAAATTCCTTGATGAAGTCACTAACTTGTACCTGGTGACACAAAATGATCTCAATGTCAATTTTTTGTTGTAAGTAAGGATTGAAATGTAACCGTTACAACATAATTTTATAGATATAAATGCATACCTGAGATGTCACCAATTGTATTTTTTTGCTTTCTTTCCCTGGGACTATTTCATAGTTGATATATTTGAAACTTTTCATGTCTGTAACCATTTTCCCAAATTCACTGTCTCCATTCTCGTGCATACATTGGCTCAATAATGCCATTCCAGCACAGTTGGAGCATGTTCCATCCAAACAAGATTTTGCATAGTATGTTTGCCCCTCGGGCCTATTGCACATGATGCTATGAATGAATTCTCTTGATGAAGTCGGTGGTATTGTCATGGAGCAATCCTGCACAATGTTAGTATGCAACACACGACGAATGTACAAAAATGTTTCATAGTAATATTCATATTCTACATGGTATCTACAACAACAAGTGTTACGAAGAGTATTTATTCTAACATACCATGGCTTACATTTCTCAAAAGATCTTTGCCCCAAGTTCAATTGTCTATGCTCAATCTTAAATTTTTCGTAAAGCTCTGTCTGTGTTATATCAAGAAAATGCTTAGTATGTGGCTCACGATCCTTTGAACCCCTTCTTAGTTTTAGTACATCCTTTCGGTTTGAAGAAGGCCTTGTGTGATCATGCCAAAAACTATGCACTAGTCCCTTTACTGCATCAACTAGCTTCATGTCACGACGTGGCAACCGACCAACAAAGGCCCAAAAATCTGTCTGATCGGTTGTGTCAAGATGTTCTCTTCTAATAGAATACCTACGGAGGGTTTTTACATTCAAATTAACTAGTTTCGATGTAGGCCTGAGAATACGAAGGGCCCTGGTGTTCTTATCTGCAATTGATTGTGACAACACACGACGAGCAGCATTGCGGTCCTTTGAACGTGTGTTCTTACCAATTTTACCAAATGCATCTACTAGGCTTTTAACTATATGAGAACTTGGTTCAGAATTCTTTATCATCTTTATCCCTAACTTTTTCCTAACAACATTCATGCTCCTAGATTTTAACAATGATAAAAATAATCTACATTTATCTCCATCACATTTAGAAACAAAATATTTATCAAGTATCTGTTGAGTTTGATAAGCAATACTACGTTTAGATAGCGTACCTTCAATGGAATTCATAAGTCTTTCATCAACTTGTATACGCTTCGGAGTTCTTCGACGTGTGCTTGCTAATGGAGGTAAGGGGGTTGGAATTGTACCATGTAGCGCATCACCAAGACGCTCTGGCGTTTCAGTAGTAGCTTGGTGTCCTTCATTCTCTTCCTGGTAGTTGGATGGTGGAAGTCCAACATCCTCATCCATGGTCTGTGGAAGTCCAACATCCCCTTGTGGAAGTCCAACATCCTCATCGATGGTGTGGATAACATTCTCTTCTTCAACAGTAGGCAAAATGTCCAACGCCTCTCTGACTTCATCGCTTGTATAACCACATCCGGATAGCAAATTGGGTGTTTCTTCGTGAGCTTCATCTTGAGATGGTAACTTATCACTTTGACTTGAAGTGGGAATTGAAACATCCCCTAATGAGCACCTACGTTTTGCTTCTTGATTACTTCCATGGGGTGCTTGTTCAACAACTATTGTGGAAATTGAAGGTCCCTCTTGTCGTGGATTAATAGGATGAACCATGGTATCCTCTACAATTGGATTTGGATTAGTTTCCAAAGAAAGCCTCCGATTCATCATGTATATTCTTTTCTTTTCTTTCTCTTCTTCAATGACTTCTTGAGGTCTCTTCTTCCTTGTTGATTTGTTTACTCGGTTACGTGCATTCCCCATCACCACAATGATCAATTCAATATAGTTTGTTTTTGTTGCTCCTCAATTACAAGCTCTTCAATAATAAGCAAATGGAAGTTCTTCCTTGTTGGTCTTGAAGCTTGATATCTTACCTTGTGTGCTCCTCAAATATAGGCAAAATGAATCTTTCAAAGGCCTTATCTTTGGTGTTCTTCAATTGGAGATTCTTCAAGCTTGCTAATTATTTTCTTCAAATATGGCCATATAACCCAACACCAAAGTGAGCAACCATGAAAGATGTCCTCAATGCTGCACCTGCATAAAAAAAAATGATGGAGTTGGTGTAGAATGTGAAAATTTTCAGACGCGGGCTCGTGCTGTTCGAAAAATCGCGGGATTGTTGCTTTCGTTCGGACAGAGTGAAGTTGCTCTCGGACAGCAACAGTCCATTATTTCTGGAGTTACAAAACGCGTACGCGTTATATAAATATAAAACACGTGCGCGATATGTAGTGACAAAACGCGAACGCGATATAGTCAAGCACAATAAATAGGTTAGGTGCACGGCTAGGGCAACGAACAAAATCAAAGAAAAGTAATAATTTATATGATTGCATACAAAACAAATGTTTTGTATGGTTTAATACCCCCTAGCTCTCTCCCAATAATCCCTAGATACCCCCTATCTCTTTCTAAATATCTGTCCCTCATTCTCCCTACATGTTTATTTCATGTTTCTTTCTCTCCCTTCAGCCATGTCTCTACCACCCCACTCTCCATCTCTCCACCTTCTCTTTATCTTCGTCATTATCCCTCCCTATAGCACTCTCTCCCTTCTTCTCCCTTAATCACTAACCCTCTACGCCTTTATCCCTCCCCCCTGCCCTCTCTGTCTTACCTTGTTCCTAGAGCCCCTCCCCCATAAAGGCCTTTAGACCCTCTTCTAAATATTAATCCCTAAGTGCATAAGTGCACAAGATGATGAGGAGGAGGAGGGTGATGACAATGAAGATGATCATGATGTAAATGACGATGATAAAGATGATGAGGAGGAGGAGGGTGATGACAATGAAGATGATCATGATGCAGATGAAGATGATAAAGATGATAATGTTGATGAAGATGATGGTGATGATGATGAAGATGTTGATGATGATGGTGATGAAGATGTTGATGATGATGGTGATGATGATGGTGATGAAGATGATGGTGACATGATGGAGATGTTGATCTGATGAGGAAGATGATGATGATGATGGTGATGATGGTGATGATGATGAAGATGTTGATGAGGACGATGATGGAGATGAAGATGATGATGATGAAGAAGATGATGATGATGGAGATGTTGTGTTGATGGGGAACCTAGAGATGACAATGATGATGAAGATGGTGATGGTGATGGTGATGGTGATGGTGATGGTGATGACGATGAAGATTTTGATGATGATGCTGATGGCGATGATGATGAAGATGTTGACGATGATGGTGATGGTGATGTTGAGATGATGATCATGATGATGTTCAGAAGATCATGATGGTGATGATGGTGATGATGATGGAGAAAATGACAATGATGGATATGTTGATGAGGAACCTGCAGATGCCAATGATGATGATGATGGAGATGTTGATGAGGAACCTACAGATGCCAATGATGATGGTGATGACGATGAAGATGTTGATGATGATGGTGCTGGTAATGATGATGATGATGATGATGACGAAGATGATGGTGACATGATGGAGATGTTGATCTGATGAGGAAGATGATGATGATGATGATGGTGATGATGATGAAGATGTTGATGACGATGATGATGGTGATGAAGATGATGATGATGATGAAGATGATGATGATGGAGATGTGTTGATGGGGAACCTAGAGATGACAATGATGATGAAGATGTTGATGATGAAGAAGATGATGACGATGATGATGGTGATGAAGATGATGATGATGAAGAAGATGATGATGATGGAGATGTGTTGATGGGGAACCTAGAGATGACAATGATGATGAAGATGGTGACGGTGATGACGATGAAGATTTTGATGATGATGCTGATGGCGATGATGATGAAGATGTTGACGATGATGGTGATGGTGATGTTTAGATGATGATCATGATGATGTTCAGAAGATCATGATGGTGATGATGGTGATGATGATGGAGAAAATGACGATGATGGATATGTTGATGAGGAACCTGCAGATGCCAATGATGACGATGATGGAGATGTTGATGAGGAACCTACAGATGCCAATGATGATGGTGATGACGATGAAGATGTTGATGATGATGGTGTTGGTAATGATGATGATGATGATGATGATGATGATGAAGAAGTAGGTGATGGTGACATGATGGAGATGTTGATCTGATGAGGAAGATGATGATGATGATGATGGTGATGATGATGAAGATGTTGATGACGATGATGATGGTGATGAAGATGATGATGATGAAGAAGATGACGATGATGATGGTGATGAAGATGATGATGATGAAGAAGATGACGATGATGGAGATGTGTTGATGGGGAACCTAGAGATGACAATGATGATGAAGATGGTGATGGTGATGACGATGAAGATTTTGATGATGATGCTGATGCTGATGATGATGTTGATGATGATGATGATGATGATGAAGATGTTGACGATGATGGTGATGGTGATGTTCAGATGGTGATGATGATGATGATGATGATGATGATGGAGATGTTGATGAGGAAGGGGGAGATGACAATGATGATGAAGATGTTTATGGTCATGAAGATGATGATGATGGTGATGGTGATGATGATGGAGATGATGGAGATGGCGATGAAGATGATGATGATGATGATGATGGTGAAGATGATGAAGAAGATGATGATGATGGAGATGTTGACCTGATGACGATGAAGATGATGATTATGGTGATGATGATGAAGATGTTGATGCTGATGATGATGGTGATGAAGATGATGATGATGGAGAAGATGATAATGATGGAGATGTTGATGAGGAACCTACAAATGCCAATGATGATGATGATGATGATGGTGATGACAATGAAGATGTTGATGATGATGGTGATGGTAATGATGATGAAGATGATGATGATGATGGTGATGGTGATGGTGATGTTTAGATGATGATGTTCAGAAGATGATGGTGACATGATGGATATGTTGATCTGATTCAAGGAAGATAATGATGATGATGATGATGGTGATGATGATGAAGATGTTGATGATGATGATGATGGTGATGAAGATGATGATGATGAAGAAGATGATGATGATGGAGATGTTGATGTTGATGGGGAACCTAGAGATGACAATGATGATGAATATGGTGATGGTGATGGTGATGGTGATGACGATGAAGATTTTGATGATGATGGTGATGGTGATGATGATGAAGATGTTGATGATGATGGTGATGGTGATGTTTAGATGATGATCATGATGATGATAATGATGATGGAGATTTTGATTTGATGAGGAATATGATGATGATGATGATGATGGTGATGATGATGAAGATGTTGATGATGACGATGATGGTCATGAAGATGATGATGATGAAGAATATGATGCTGATGGAGAATATGATGCTCACAACTCCCTCTAGTCTCTCTCTCCCCAACCATCAATCTCTCTCTCTCTCTCTCTCTCTCTCTCTCTCTCTCTCTCTCTCAAACACACACACATACACACACATTATGTCACTTTCCATTCTCAAACCCATACCCCCTCCATCCATATCTATCTCCAACTTTCTCCCTCCATCCCTCACCCTACCTTCTCTCCCTCCCTCTCTCATCGCCTGTCTCTCACCTTCTATCCCTCCCTCATCTTTCCCTCAACCTATCCCAATCTCTCCATCACTCCCTCTCTCTCCATCGCCACCACTCTCTGCATGTCTCCCACCAACACTTTCTGTCCCTCCCTTCCTATCTCTTATTTCGTTCTATCCCCATCTATCTCTCACTCCCTCCAAATCCATTCCTCCCCATTGTCCCTCTCCCTCCCTCGCTCTATGTATCTCCCCCCCTTGTATTCTTTATTTCTCTCTCACATCCCCCTTGCCTCCATCCATTCCCCCTCGTCACTCAAGTCTCACTTTCAACTTCTAACCCTATACCTCTTCAGAACCTATCTACTCCTAATAGTGCTCTCAAGCTCCACTTCCCTTCACCCCCTGTAGCCCATCATGTTCTCATTCCCTTCATCTCTCCCCACTCAAGCTTCCAACATCCTTCTAAGCCCTTGACCCTTTCCCACCCCTATTAAATATTAACCATAGATTCCCTTGACCCTTCCCCACCCCTTCTCAAATATTAAACAAAATTTCCCTTGACTTCTACACCCCCTCTTTCTCAAGTATTAAACATGTATTTTATGATTTGAATAACGCGAGCGCGTTTTGTAACTATATAACGCGTACGTGTTATGTAGTTATATAACGCGTACGCGTTAATTATTGATATAACGCGCACGCGTTATTTAGTTATATAACGCGTACGCGTTATTTAAATCTAAAAGCGCGGCAATATTTTTGAATTTAAACAGGCCGAGTCACATGCTCACATGTCAACAATAATCCTATGTGTATGCTTTGGAGTTTGCTTCGGTAATTCCAAACCTGTGCTATGTTAATGAAAAACCAAAGCTAATTGGGTATTTCTTCCAGTTTCTGGAGAAGCCTGTGCTTAGCCACTCGTTACAATATGCTACACAGAGTCATTTTTGACGAAATCTTAGACACAAATAGCATTTTTTCTGCAGATTCCAAATATGTAACTTTTATTTTGAAATATTAATTTTTCCTATTTTCTTTCAATTTCTTTTCTGTCCTACCTCCTTAACTCGTGAAACACATTGTTAGTGTTTCTTCCATAACTTTTTCAATTCTCAATCATTTCAAAAAAAAATTGTATGGTGCACAAGAGGACACTAACCTCCACGTTCTATGAAAAACCCATTTCAAGAATTTTGCATTAAGACCTTCAAAGGCTCTACCCACAAAAGATGTACTATTTTTGAGGTTTGATCACTTAGACAATTATAAAAAAATTATAAAATTACTAATTTAATTTTCGAAAAATAATGGCGCACAAGTGCTATGTGTTCTCTACATGCATGCCGATTTTTGTAGCTTGATTCCATCATTTAGGCCCTCAAAGGCTCTACCCACAAAAACATATACCTTATCATTTGCCTGAAAAATAAAAAGTGTCTGTTAGGAAAACTGAAACTTGACATAGCTATGCAAATTTTCAATACATAAAAGTTATATATTCAGAAACGTGATTCAATTTCCTACATTTCATCTTTTTTACTCAATGCAAGATATTTTCCGTAAGTAAATCAAAAAATCCAAGTAAGTTGAGGGATGCCTGCTTTTTCAGTTTTCTATTGCATCTAACGTGCCAAAAGTGACCCTCATTAGCTTGCACTGACCCAATAGTAATTTACTTTTTCTAACTAATTATAAATACAAATTTTATGTTAATATTAATCTAACTTTAGACAAAAAAAGAATATTGATTGCAATTAATGAAAACAACCAGAACATATAGTCTCCTGCCTACAGCACGGACTAATAAACCACAATACAATATCTTTTTCCGTCCTATCTAATATTCAACCAATTTTCAAAAAGGATGCATCCCAAACCAATTAAGTACTCAACATACACAAAAGGAATACTATTGCTATGTAGTACTCCTTAAAATCTTCACGTCTCTCACATGTTTTTTTCAAAGCGAAAAAAAAAGCAGCTTCTTTATTAAAATAAAATCTGCATCAACAAAATACAACCACCCTGAAGAAGCGAGGTGCTAACTCCAATCGGTCTCCCGAAAGCAGTTAGTCATAGTATACTATTTCCAACGTATTCTAAAAACAAATTTTCAAACAGAAGTCCGAAATAAACCAAAAAGACAAGATATGACTCCAAAGTTTATAACAGAGTACATCCGACAAAGAGACGTATGCATGAGCCAAAAAAAACTACAAAAACCTTCCAACTTAACAGAAATATAGAGTTTCTGAATTAATCAGGACCCCCTTCCCGATACTCCTCCGAAAACAAAGTTCCATCCATAGGACCTACAGCACCTTGGGATAAAATGTCAGCTTCTCCATTGTACTATCGAAGGATGTGGCTTACATAACAATAGGAAACTGCCAGACGTAAGAACCATGTGTCTTCACAGTTGTTTCAGCACAGGGCCCATCCAGATCCAACACTGATGATTGAAGGTTGTTTCTTGTTCAGAACTGGTCTTATGGGACTGACTATTGCTCATTGAGATATGGAATGTCCACAGGACTGCCTGAAAAATCCAAGATATGAGAAATAAGGCCCTTTACCATTGTCGTTCATGCTTAGACATATCCAAATCGTGCCCAGAATTAGATCAAGGTTATTTGTTGTTGTTAGGGGGGTGAGACATGCCTATAAATTATCTAAATGTTGATTACTATTTTCACCGGTTACTGGATTTCAAAACAATAAAAAAATCAATTAACATATTATAACAAAAAAATCAATTAACATATAGGCGTGCTTTCGGTGTATTAAAAATGCATACATCATAGAACAGATCATGATTAGCATACCTAGATCTAGCAAAAACTTGTGTGACCATAATATCCGGTGCCTTGATAATTTTTTCTCTTGTCTCCCACTTCATTCTATAATAAATTAAACGCACGCGATACCCCTGAAAGATAACTTGTACTTGAAGTACCATTCTAAGCTTCATTTTGTATCTTTGCCTCTTAAGTCATGTTAGGTGGATATCTAAAACTCTCAGACAATGGGGAATCAATGGAATCAATTTATTTTACTTCTAAATTATTACCAAAACTCTAAGTTGAGCATAAACAACACAATCCACAAGGTCGTTACTGATCCATAGAATCACAGTTCTTGGCTACTAAAAATATTCTAGCACATGACGTTTCACTAGTATTTTCGAAGATAATTTTGGTGTCTCAAGAGTTGAACATTGAACTTCATTAACATGATAGGAACAAGTTGTATTACTATGTTTGCAGTCTCTTTAATTGAACATCTTACAACTTCATTCAATGTCTCATAAGCAGATACCCTAAGCCTAGAATCAAGGCATCTTCCCTGTGGAATGCAACAAGAAGAGAGTGTACAATGCTATGGAAAAATGGAGAAAGTGGCGAAAATCTCACTACTGCATCTTCAGATCCTTGTGCCAGAACATACAAAGCACCATTCAAACTTTCTCTACCACATTAGCAGCATCTTTTATAATATTCTTGAGTATGATAGAGAGAATGGGTGGTAGAGTTAATTGTGTGATTATAGGATTCTCTATTGTTGGAGCATGCAGAAACTCAAGAATCCTACTGAGTGTCCAAGTCGTGGTGTATTTGACATGACTATTATCATCCTTCATAGCGTTAAGCATAAAGCTTAGAGAAACATTGACAAGTGGATTAAAATTCTGAGATGATGGACCCTCAAACACATAAGTAGTTGCTTCTCGACATTGCCAATCTAGATTCGATATGTTTCATTGCAAAAAATGCTTCACCATTGGGACAATATAAAAAGTATGTAATTGAACCAGTGCCAAAGCAGGTCATTGAATTTGTTTCATTGTCTATTTATTAAAAGTCTAAAAAGAGACATTGCAAGATAGGGACAAGGTCCTTAGCAATACCTCTTCAATTCATCATCGTGCTTCAGCTACAAGCCAACGATTTGATAAAACCTGGAAAGAAATTTGCAAGCTCCGCCACTGCAAATCAAATGGAAGCATTCTCTATTACTAAATGATAATTCCACACAAAAAAAATATTAAGGAACTAACACAGGGAAAAGGGTTTCATATAGAATATGATCTTACCCAGTTGCTCCAATGGCTCTATCATATTGACAATAGAGTGTTCCTGTGTGCGTCTTAAAAATTCCTCCATTCTCCAAGTCTCTGGCTAGGTGGACAATTTTAAGGAACATGGTAATGAGAATTTTCAAAATTCAATTCAAATTCTTTATCATAATCTAGGGCCAGCATCAAAGAAACAAACGAACATTGATTGGGCTGAGTTGGATGGGTTGGTGATCAAGAACAATGGACATATGGATGGAGAGGCTCAGAGTTAAGGACAGTAAATACTTCCTTCCAATTAACCTTGACCTTCTAAATAATATGTAATCTTTGCCAACTGGTAGTAGATGAAATTAGATGGGTTTTCAGCATCAAAGAAACAGAAAAACATTGGTTGGGATGAGTTGGATGGGTTGGTGATCAAGAGGCATTGATATTTGATATAATCTCAATCAAAATATACAGTAAACAAAATACAACAGAACCCTTCGGGTTATTCATATGATCTGAACCTCAAATGATCTTACCCTCAAAATTTGATTTTGCTCCGAAGAGAGAAAACTGCTCAGCGATTCATTTACTTACCTCCATCTTTGTTCTATCTATTCCTGCTACTTGTTGATTTTCATTGGGTTTTTCAGCTATCCTTCGTTCTCATTGTTTATTGCATTGTTCTTGCCTCTCCACAACAATGCTAACCTTTCCTAAAATGCCAAGAAGAACACTGCCATACAAACTGCACTCTCATATTTACACATAGCTTTTTAAAAACTAAATACTTTCATTTTCTTATGTCCCCGACATGAAGTTTTTGCTTAGGCGGATTAGTTGGGATATTTTTTCACACAAATACATACAACACATCTCTCAATACAATTCAAAAGCTTCCTGCCAAAATACGTTGTGAAAATTGATGTTGTCATCGAATGGCACAACCCATCCAAGCTTTGTAGAATGGAGCCATGTGATGGAAATTTGTTCATCCTACAGGTGGAGGGCATGCATTCAACTACATGCAGACATAAATCCATGCACACATAAATCCATGCATGCAATCATTTGATCTAAAGTTGCAGCCTTCAGAAATTGCAGGTGATTGCTTGCACGACAAGCAAGTTAAAGCACGGGTAAAGTTTTAAGGTAAGGTTTTATTTTTTTATCTATTTTATTTATTTATTTTAATGTCATGCAATGAGAAAAAATAGTCAATTCAAGGTGATTTTCCAGTTAGAAAATAGTAATTTATTTTTTCTAACTAATTATAAATACAAATTTTATGTTAACATTAATCTAACTTTAGACAACAAAAAATATTGATTGCAATTAATGGAAACAATTGGAACATATAGTCTCCTACCGTAATAAACCACAATGCAATATCCTTTTCCGTCCTATCTAATATTCAACCAATTTTCAAAAAGGGCGCATCCCAAACCAATTAAGTACTCAACATACACAAAAGGAATACCATTGCTATGTAGTACTCCTTAAAATCTTCACGTCTCTTACATGTTTTTTTCAAAGCGAACAAAAAGCAACTTCTTTATTAAAATAAAATCTGCATCAACAAAATACAACCACCCTGAAGAAGTGAGGTGCTAACTCCAATCGGTCTCCCAAAAGCAGTTAGTCATAGTATACTATTTCCAACATATTCTAAAAACAAATTTTCAAACAGAAGTCTGAAATAAACCAAAAAGACAAGATATGACTCCAAAGTTTATAACATAATACATCCGACAAAGAGACGTATGCATGAGCCAAAAAAAACTACAAAAACGTTCCAACTTAACTGAAATATAGAGTTTCTAAATTAATCAGGACCCCCTTCCCGATACTCCTCCGAAAACAAAGTTCCATCCATAGGACCTACAACACCTTGGGATAAAATGTCAGCTTCTCCATTGTACTGTTGAAGGATGTGGCTTACATAACAATGATAGAAAGCAACAATCAAACTAGATATCCGCTTCATCCAAGGTGGGCGCACGAATATGGTCCCCATTTTCGTTGCAATGGGGGCGCGCTAGCGGAAAAAAAAATGGTGCGTACACACCTAAGGAAGCACGCATGCACCGCTAGGTTTGGTACCGAACCGAGGCGCGCGCATGTATGTGGCACGTACGCGTTCCTGGCCCGTGCGCGCAACAGTGGCATGCACGCGCCTCTGTTAAAATAAAAAAAAACAGTGCCCAATTTCCTTATTATTCCATTGGGTCGGCCGAGCGCGACTTGCACCTCCGCGTAAGCGTGAATTCAACTACCAAAGTTGCCCAAATCAACTTCAAAACCACCCCACAACACCCACAAACTCATCAATAGGGCGATTAATAAGGTAAATATCAAGTTTTGTTTTCATTTTATTCATTCTTTGTATCAATTTTTTGATTTTTTTTGTTTATTTAATTGTAAATAATTCTCAAATTTTGAAAAAAATGAACCAATTTTCTATTGCAGATTGTAAACTGAGACAATGAGTGAACAAGATGTTAACCCTAAGTCCGGTGGAACACAAGAAAACCCAAACCTTGGACCCAATGCCAAAGAAAACCGTGAACACAATCCAAATGTCGAACAAAACCAAAACTCACAACCTAATTTTGAACAAGATGACATTAACCACTATGTAAATGAAATGCGAGTGCACACTTGCAAACTTAGAAAATCGAGTGAACCATCTCGATTGTCTCTTGCCACGTCAATTGAGAACTTGATTGACTCCCTCATACATGCACACCAGCAATTGACAGACATGACTCAATTTAGAGCTAGGATGCGGGAGTACTACTCCACGGGCATCTCCAAGGAAGCAATAAAAGATTTGAACATTTCAAAAGCCCAATTATATAGTATGTTCACCGAGCCGAAAACAGGCCAACCACCGAATATTACAAAGCCACATGTCTGCATGGATTGGTGTCATTACCAACCGTGGAGGGACAATTGGATGCAGAGGTGGTTCATGGTGTACGATAAACCTCCCTAAAATAATAGGGAGGTTCCACAGTAATTCCTTTGCCAACTGTGGGCTGAGATTTGCTCAGTTTACATGTCAACTATTTTGACATAACCGAGTTCCAAGGTGTTGGGTGTGGCTCTGCCCAAGATCAACCTGCTTCCAGGAGGAACCCATTAAGAGGGCTACCAGCTCCGAGGCGCGACCCCAACCCCTCTCCCCAACCACCTCAGTTGCCCCATAAGCTTGACCAAATCGAGGTGGCAATGAGGAATGTTGCACGTGGTCTCCTCAGACACACCTCCTTTGTAGAAGCGACTACAATGGAGAGGTCGGGTGACCTTGATAGAGATCCAGGTGCAGGGCCTTCACGACAAGGCCAGGATAGACCCATGATCGATGGTATCCATGTTGGGCATTCCAGTTCAACGGGAACAATGCCACATCTTTGTCCCCATTACGGGCACACTTTCCCTAGCCCGATCGAGGGTTCTTATATGGATTAGGTCAGCAATGTTTTTAATGTGTTTCCAATCATCACTTTATAACTTGTAAAATGTTTTGAAAGTATTTTTGTTTGACTTAAACTATTATTTCAATGTACAGTTATTCAGAGCTGATACACCAAGATGGGAGAACATAGAATCTCCCAACCTGGATGTAGCAATGGCAGCTGCAACTGAAATTGCGGCACCCCACACAGAGGTATTTTCAGTACCTCACATAATTTTGTTATTACTTATGTCATTTATATTACTCAAGTATTTATATTTATGGTACACATGTTGATAGTTCGTACAATGTTTTTGAATATCTTGATTTCCTAGATAATGACTTGTTTAACATGTCCATAACATGTATGCATTTGGTTGTCCACAGGTATTCCATGACTATGGTGATCAACCACCCCCACCAAGGATTGACAAATCACCACATACATAGGTACAATGTGTAGTTATAAACATGCTTTTAATTTGATTTGTTACGACTTACTATGGTTTAATTTATTGTTTGTTTACTAAATTGTGATATTACAAATGTATATGTAGGTGCCACCAGCAACTACGTCTCCCCATTTTAGTCCTATGTATCCACCCTCTCCCATGAGTCCCCCCCCCTCGCTTCCATCTAGATTCCTCCCTACGCCCACCCCCTCCCTTCCATCCGGCCTCCCCTCTCCAGCCATACTCCCCCTTCCATCCATTCCCTCCCCACTCAACCACGCCCCTGCGTCCATACATCCTCCCCAATTTATCCACGCCCCCCTATCTATCCATCCTCCCCCTTTCATCCATGCCCCCCCTTCCTTCCAGCTTCCCCTCTTTGTCCACAACCTCCCTTCCGTCCATCCTCCTCCCTCTATGCAGGACTTCCCTCCCATGCAGCATCCCTCAACACCCCCCCTAGCCTTTTTTGTTCGATACCCTCTATCGTACAACCAGCAGGGGTTCATAGTCCACGACGTCCTCCTCCACCCCATACCACCATTTCTTCTCCCACCATATCATCCCCACTTCCTGCCATTATTGTGGCATCTACCCTTCCAATATCCTCATCTGTATCTCTAGTGGTTGCACTTGTAGTGGCTACCACTACATCTGCGCCCCCCCCCATCACTTCATCGGAGGTGGTTGTCCGGCCATCTGCGCCACCTGCTATCCCAGAAGCCCATCCATGTCCATCGTCGGAGGTGTACATGGTGAGAATCAAACTAATTTATGAAAATATTTTGATGCATTAACACAAATTAATTTAAGTAATTAAGACTTTTCAATGAAATGATTGTTGTAAATGTTGTAGGCTGGAATCGCTGAGAGGCTCTGCAGATCTAGGACATCTGTCCAACATTTCTCACTCATGTCAGAGGTGATTTATTTAAGATTCGAATTCTACATTTGTTTTATAAATGTGGTAAATGTTGCAAATGCTTGAAAATGACGGTATCTTATATCATTTGTTCCAGAGCCCGGAGAGATGGTCTACTCCTAGACAGAGCAAGACCCGAGGTACCGGAAGCTCGAAGAGTAGGAAGATAGACTTTGGAGATGTGCCTGGGAGTAACGGGGGTGGTCACAATGCTTGACACACCATGTGTTATGTACATTAGCCATGATGTGGCACTTTTTTGCGCCAGTTTTGATGTACTTTGTATCTACGGCACGAGTTGCCATGTATTTTGGATCTACGGCATGAGTTGCCGCATTTTGTTTAGGGCACGAGTTGCCACTGTACATACATTGGGAACCATGTTCCACTATTTGCCAGAAATTGTATATGTTTGGATGAGTTTTGTAGCCTCGATGTACATGGACTTTAAGTTATGTGATTTATATATCTCATTGTCTAATCTCAGTGTTTCATGTTGTGTGTATTAGGATGTGATGTCTAAATTTTGGTTTTACCTAGATCTTAGAAGAGAAGTTGTATATCGTAGTTTAGCTTGGTTTATCTTTCCACATGTAAAAGATTCTAATGGTATCTATGTTAAGATAACATTGTAAACATAGGCTAACTCAAACAAAATCATGTGTGAGAATTAATCTAAAAACAAACGGAATAAATGGATGGACAAATCACACCTCATGGCACATAAGATATATATTGGGAACTTGAGTACTAGGAAAAGAACACTTAAAAATAGAAAATGTCCATTGTCGTCAAAAGGTTAAAATGAGACCCAACACGATTTTTAATAGCTCTACATAATGAGATCCAAAAAGGCCATACACTACATAATGAAATGTCGTCACTAGTATTTATTTTGACCATTTTGTCCACTTAAGATCATGCAACAAATTAATAACCAAGTTATGGAATCATTTCTTAATCAATTGTCACCATACAAATAGGACAACCTTGAGCATGATGTATAGATAGCTCATTAATTCTCACTCACAGATATAGCCACCTTTGATTTGATGACCATCACATCCACTACCATTTACAATTAGAACTTCCTTAATTTATCATTATGTGATTGCGATCTAATTTTATGTATGCATATATGTGTATAGTGGTTTGGATTCAAATGTATGCAGATGAATATATATGTACAATGAAAATGATTTAATATTTACATGTATTATAATTTAGGGCTAGATCTTAGGATACATAATAGGGTTTCATTGTGATTAGAATACAAACTAGGGTTTATGCTACCAACTAGGGTTTTTAGGCTAGGCTCTCGTGTTTCTAGGATAGGATCCAAGCTCCAGGGTCACCATATTAATGTTTAATTCCACTATCATGTCATCATTCTCACCAATACCATGCCCACTACTACAATCACCATCAAGCCTCTCAATCCCACTTTGAACATTTCCCATACTTCCAAGTTAAAATTGATAGGTCTTGTTGCTAAAATATTTTCACTTATCTATTCACATAGACAAATCCACTCCTGTGAAATATTTGTTGTAGCTTGGTATGTGCAAGTTCACATGCAATAATACTTGAGAGATCATTTTACCCCATGATCCATGGAAGATTCATTGGAGTCATATGAACCTCATTGTCATCACCCCAACCATGGTCAAGACGCCAAGATCCATCCTTAGTAGACAAAACCTCATGTTGGCACCCATACCACACTCACAGATAAAACATTCTTTGAAAGGGCGTGTTTGGGGGTTGAGGGAATCTTGATTTTTTTATAATCACACATGAGAGGTTCTTAGAGTCAAATACATTGGATATAAATAAATTCCCCAATGCCTTCATCATCTTCATCACCATCGCCATCATCATCAACGCCTTCATCATCATCACCATCACCATGACCATCAACTTCACCACCATCACGATCATCATCAACTTCACCATCTTCATCATCATCACCATCTTCGTCATCATCACCATCTCCATCTTTTGGATGCGAGACGGAACCATCACCATCTTCATCATCACCACCACCATCACCATCAACCTCACCACCATCACCATCATCATCAACATCACCATCTTCATCATCATCACCATCTTCATCACCATCACCATCTCCATCTTTTGGATGCAAGACGGAACCATCACCATCTTCATCATCACCATCACCATCAACCTCACCACCATCACCATCATCATCAACGTCACCATCTTCATCATCATCACCATACTCGTCATCATCACCATATCCATCTTTTGGATGCGAGACGGAACCATCACCATCTTCATCATCACCATCACCATCACCATCAACCTCACCACCATCACCACCATCACCACCATCACCATCTTCATTATCATCACCATCTTCATCATCATCACCATCTCCATCTTTTGGATGTGAGACAGAACCATCACCATCTCCATCATCACCATCACCATCACCATCAACCACACCACCATCACCATCATCATCACCATCACCATCACCATCACCATCACCATCAACCTCACCCAAACCCTAGCCCTAACCCTCACCCAAACGCTAGCACTAAGCCATCTTCTCCATCCTCACCATCACCATCACCGTCACCATCAACATCTTCATCATCACCACCATCTCCATCATCATCATTGACTCTACCTATAACCCTAATTCAATTTCCTTCTATAACCCTATCCCTAAACCTCACCCAAACCCCAGCACTAAGCCATCTTCTCCATCCTCACCATCACCATCACCGTCACCATCAACGTATTCATCATCACCACCATCTCCATCATCATCATTGACTCTACCTCTAACCCTAATTCAATTTCCTTCTATAACCCTAGCCCTAGACCTTACCATAACCCTAGCACTAAGCCATCTTCTACATCCTCACCATCACCATCACCGTCACCATCAACGTCTTCATCATCACCACCATCTCCATCATCATCATTGACTCTACCTCTAACCCTAACTCTAACTCCAACTCTAACTATAACTCCAGGTTCCTCATCAAAGCCTCCATCATCATCATCTTCATGACCATCGCCATCACCATCACCATAACCATCAACCTCTTCATCATCATCACCATCATCATCATCATACGTGCCCGGTGGAATATTTTCCAGACTTGACCCCTGTGTGCAAAAATTGCACACTCCCTCACTTAGCAAAACCCTAGTTTCCAAGATGGACGTACAAGATGAGGACAGGGTCACCGGGCCATAGGGGAGGGGCACCCCTAACACTATCCCGGCGTGCTGAATCCAACGGATTCGATGGTTCGTCGATCCGAGCCACGATCTTCATTTTATGGCTCGTCCCATCTCGCATCTAGAAGGCCTTCAGGGACACCTGCCGGGGGCGTAGAACTCCAACCGTGCAACAAAACTAGGTTTCGGGGAGTCCTACAGGTGTGTCTAGGCAGGCTTCGACCGGGAACGCTAGCCACAAGTGCCCGGTGGATGATTTTCCAGAGTTGACCCCAGTGTGCAAAAATTGCACACTCCCTCACTAAGCAAAACCCTAGTTCCAAGATGGACGTACAAGATGAGGGTGGGGCCACTGGGCCTAAGGGGAGGGGCACCCCTAGCACTATCCCGGCGTGCTGAATCCAACGGATTCGATGGTTTGTTGATCCGAGCCACGATCTTCATTCTATGGCTCGTCTCGTCTCGCATCCAGAAGGCCTTCAGGGACACCTGTTCAATACCTGCTGGGGGCATAGAACTCCAACCGTGCAACAAAACCGGGTTCGGGGGAGTCTTGCAGGTGTGTCTAGGCAAGTTTCGGCCAGGAACGCTAGCCACAAGTGCCCAATGGAAGATTTTCTAGAGTTGACCCCCGTGTGCAAAAATTGCACACTCCCTCACTAAGCAAAACCCTAGTTTCCAAAATGGACATACAAGATGAGGGCTGGGCCACCAGGCCGGAGGGGAGGGGCACCCCTAGAACTATCCCGGCGTGTTGAATCCAACGGAGTCGACGGTTCGTCGATCCGAGCCACGGTCTTCATTCTATGGCTCGTCCCGTCTCGCATCTAGAAGGCCTTCAGGGACACCTACTGGATACCTACCGGGGGCGTAGAACTCCAACCGTGCAACAAAATTAGGTTCTGGGGAGTCCTGCAAGTGTGTCTAGGCAGGTTATGGCTAGGAATGCTATCCACAAGTGCCTGGTGGAAGATTTTCCAGAGTTGACCCCCATATGCCAGAATTGCACACTCCCTCACTTAGCAAAACCCTAGTTTCCAAGATGGACGTACAAGATGAGGGATGGGCCACCAGGCCGGAGGGGAGGGGCACCCCTAGCACTATCCTGGTGTGCTGAATCCAACGGAGTTGACGGTTTGTCAATCCGAGCCACGGTCTTCACTCTATGGCTCATCCCATATCGCATCCAAAAGGCCTTCAGGGACACCTGTTGGATACTTGTCGAGGGCGTAGAACTCCAACTGTGCAACAAAAACAGGTTCCAGGGAGTCCTACAGGTGTGTCTAAGCAGCTTTCGGTCGAGAACGCTAGTCCTAAGTGCTCCGTGGAAGATTTTCCAGAGTTGACCCCAGTGTGAAGGCCATGCCAAATTCGCTAAAGGGGGCCATTTCTCGACCGAAGGCCCCTGGGCATGCCTGGCCACCGTGGATAGGTCTGCAATGGCCAGGTGGACTTGTGGGAGGTGACGTAATCCAAGTTCTCTCGCCGGTTTGGGTTCCGTGGCCCTGGGTCAAATCCTCCAAGTGTCCCTGAACAGCCCCGGGGTGCCCGACTAGAATTCCTATAGCACCCGAACTGTGGCTCGGTTCGTGAATCTGTCGATTCTGGTGGGTCTGGGACGGCGGGTTTCAGCTAGAGGACCCCCCACAGCATCCCCCAAAGACCTAGAAGCAGTGCCAATGGGCCATCTCTGGAGCTAGGTTTTGCTCAGTGAAGGCCATGCCAAATTCGCTAAAGGGGGCCATTTCTTGACCGGATCCCCCTGGGCATGCGTGGCCATCATGGATAGGTCCACAATGGCCGCGTGGACCTATGGGAGGCGACGAAATCCAAGTCCTCTCGCCGGTTTGGGTTTCGTGGCCCCGGGTCAAAGCCTCCAAGTGTCCCTGACCGGCCTCGGGGCGCCCAACTAGAATGCCCGTAGCACCTGAACCATGGCTCGGTTCATGAATCCGTCAATTCCAGTGGGTCCGAGATGGCGGGTTTCAGCTAGGGGACCCCCTACAGCGTCCCCCAAAGACCCAAAAGTGGTGCCAACGGGCCATCTCCGGAGCTAGGGTTTCGCTTAGTGATAGGTTTTTGCTCCAGGGCCATGGAACCCAAACCGGTGAGCGGAATTGTATTCCGTCGGCTCCCACAGGTCCATGTGGTCATTGTGGACCTATCCATAGTGGCCACGTATGCCCAGGGGCCTCCAGACGAGAAATGGCCCCCTTTAGCAAATTTGGCATGGCCTTCATTGAGCAAAAACCTAGCTTTGGAGATGGCCCGTTGGCACCGCTTCTGGGTCTTCGAGGGACACTGTGGGGGGTCCCCTAGCTGAAACTCATTGTCCCGGACCCACCGGAATCGACAGATTCATGAATTGAGCCACGGTTCAGGTGCTACAAGCATTCTAGTCGGGCACCGCGGGGTCGTTCAGAGACACTTGGAGGATTTGACCCAGGGCCACGGAACCCAAACCGGCAAGAGGACTTGGATTATGTCACCTCCCACAGGTCCACTTGGCCATTGTGGACCTATCCACGGTGGCCACGCACGCCAAGGGGCCTCCGGTCGAGAAATGGCCCCCTTTAGCGAATTTGGCATGGCCTTCACACTAGGGTCAACTCTGGAAAATCTTCCATCGGGCACTTAGGGCTAGCGTTCTCGACCAGAACCTGCCTAGACACACCTGCAGGACTCCACGAAACCCAATTTTGTTGCAAGGTTGGAGTTCTATGCCCCCGGCAGGTATCCAGCAGGTGTCCTTGAAGGCCTTTTGGATGCGAGATGGGACGAACCATAGAATGAAGATCATGCCTTGGATCGACGAACCGTTAACTCTGTTGGATTCAACACACCGGGATAGTGCTAGGGGTGCCCCTCCCCTCCGGCCCAGTGGCCCCACCCTCATCTTGTACATCCATCTTGGAAACTAGGGTTTTGCTTAGTGAGGGAGTGTGCAATTTTTGCACACAGGGGTCAACTCTGGAAAATCTTCCACCAAGCACTTAGGGATAGCATTCCCGATTGGAACCTGCCTAGACACACCAGCAGGACTCCCTGGAACCCGATTTTGTTGCACGGTTGGAGTTCTACGCCCCCAACAGGTATCCAGCAGGTGTCCCCGAAGGTCTTCTGGATGTGAGACGGGATGAGCCACAGAATGAAGACCGTGGCTTGTATCGACGAACCGTCGACTCCGTTGGATTCAGCACATCGGGATAGTGCTAGGGGTTCCCATCCCCTCCTGCTGGGTGGCCCCACCCTCATCTTGTACATCCATCTTGGAAACTAGGGTTTTGCTCAATGAGGGAGTGTGTAATTTTTGCACATGGGGGTCAACTCTGGAAAATTTCCACCAGACACTTCTAGCTAGCGTTTCTGGTCAAAACCTGCCTAGACACACCTGCAGGACTCCCCGAAACACAGTTTTGTTGCACGGTTGGAGTTCTATGGCCTTGACAGGTATCCAGTAGGTGTCCCTGAAGGCCTTATGGCAACGAGACGGGACAAGCCATAGAATGAAGAATGTTGCTCGATTCGATGAACCGTTGACTCTGTTGGATTCAGCGCCCCGGGATAGTGCTAGGGGTGCCCTTCCCCTCCGGCCCAGTGGCCCCGCCCTCATCTTGTACGTCCATCTTGGAAACTAGGGTTTTGCTTAGTGAGGGAGTCTGCAATTTTTCCACACGGGGGTCAACTCTGGAAAATCATCCACCGGGCACTTGTCGCTAGTGTTCCCGGCTGGAACCTGCCTAGACAGACCTACAGGACTCCCCAGAACCTGGGTTTGTTGCATGGCTGGAGTTCTACAGCCCCGACAGGTATCCAGCAGGTGTCCTTGAAGGCCTTCTGGATGTGAGACATGGCGAGCCATAGAATGAAGACCGTGGCTCGGATCGATGAACCGTCGACTCCGTTGGATTCAACACGGTAGGATAGTGCTAGGGGTTCCCCTCCCCTCTGGCCCGGTGGCCCCGCCCTCATCTTGTACGTCCATCTTGGAAACTAGGGTTTTTCTCAGTGAGGGAGTGTGCAATTTTTGCACACGGGGGTCAACTCTAGAAAATCATCCAATGGGCACGTATGATGATGATGATGGTGATGATGATGAAGAGGTTGACGATGATGGTGATGGCGATGGTGATGGTCATGAAGATGATGATGATGGAGGATTTGATGAGGAACCTGGAGTTAGAGTTAGAGTTGGAGTTTGATTTAGGGTCAGAGGTAGAGTCAATGATGATGATGGAGATGGTGGTGATGATGAAGACGTTTATGGTGATGGTGAGGATGGAGAAGATGGCTTAGTGCTAGGGTTTGGGTGAGGGTTAGGGCTAGGGTTATAGAAGGAAATTGAATTAGGGTTAGAGGTAGAGTCAATGATGATGATGGAGATGGTGGTGATGATGAAGACGTTGATGGTGACGGTGATGGTGATGGTGAGGATGTATAAGATGGCTTAGTGCTAGGGTTTGGGTGAGGGTTAGGGCTAGGGTTATAGAAGGAAATTGAATTAGGGTTAGAGGTAGAGTCAATGATGATGATGGAGATGGTGGTGATGATGAAGACGTTGATGGTGATGGTGATGGTGATGGTGAGGATGGAGAAGATGGCTTAGTGCTAGGGTTTGAGTGAGGATTAGGGCTAGGGTTATAGAAGGAAATTGAATTAGGCTTAGAGTTAGAGTCAATGATGATGATGGAGATGGTGGTGATGATGAAGACATTGATGGTGACGGTGATGGTGATGGTGAGGATGGAGAATATGGCTTAGTGCTAGGGTTTGGGTGAGGGTTAGGGCTAGGGTTATAGAAGGAAATTGAATTAGGGTTAGAGTTAGAGTCAATGATGATGATGGAGATGGTGATGGCAATGGTGATGGTGATGATGAAGGAGATGGTTTAGTGCTAGGGTTTGGGTGAGGGTTGATAATGAAATGTTTTCAAATATATTTGGTGTATGCTAATGGATGAGGATACAAGTGCAAATATGAAGAATTTTTCATATGTATACTATGACCTATTACTTCATGGTTATTATGAGTGACTGACCTACTAGATTAGGTAAGGTGTTATATGATGGGTTCAGATATGGTTGAAGTTTGTGCACATAAGTTAAGTGGATGTATACATGAGGTATCACAGGTTGGATGTGGTTGTTATGAGCCTAACTAAGTGGATATTGATATAATTGAGATATTCTCTCAGTTAAGTATGTGTTAGGTGAGTATTTTTATGATTAATTTTTATAATATCTTTGTGTTTAGGTTGAGTGTTAAGTTATTAAGAGATTTTCTCTCAACTTCTCTTTTTGTTAAGGAAGTAGTTATATATCCTTAATGTACATATACATTTAATAAATGTGCAATTGCATTGAATTTTGTTGAAAAACATCTCCCTATATTTTCTAATAAATCTGACAAGAGAACTGGAAGCAACAAAATATTGGGAAGTTTCATTTGTAGGATAAGAGGATTAACATATAATAAAGTATATTTTTCATTGATAATTATGTCACATAGTGTGTTTCTATGTTCTATGGTTTTTCTATGATGTCATTGGTTCTATGTTTTTTGGAGGTTATTTGTTGCAAAATAGTAGTCATTATCTATTGGTTTGATGCAATGCACCGTATAATGAGAAAATATTCTACAAGATGCTACTAATATTATGTTTTATGAAAGAATTATCATGGAAAAGTTGCAAATAAGTACTACTAATGATGTGCTTGAGTTGAATGTGATTCCCAATTATTATGTCATTGTTGGGATTTTGTAGCTGTGAAGAATAACTGTAATAGATGGGGGGGTTGAAGATATGAATCAACAATATTTTGTCCCAAGAAAGTCTTGGTCTCATTTTTTTTTTACTTATACGACATCACGATGGATTAAGTAGTCATGATTGATCATATGTGTTTATGAATTATTAGACAATTGCTATGATTATTATGACCGTAGTGCATAAAGCATGGAGACTGAGCTACATAAGGAATAGAGGTCATAGAGGTTGTGTGAAGGCAATGTTGAATGTTGTTGCTAGCTCTTGCATGTATTGTAAGGAGAATCATGCTTGAGTGAATCATGCATGGTGGAGATCACTGATTAAGCATTGACCCGAAGGATTTTGCATGTTTATTTGTACATGATGCATGGTTTTTGTGTATGTGGCTCTTGGTGAGATCATGATGAGAAAAAACCCTTTGACTTGGTGGACTATTCCACATTTACAAGTCAAGTAGAAAAATTCAAAAGAGGTGTAAATGAGGGGAAGAAAATGAATCGCATTGATGCAAATTACACTTGCAAAATCAGAGCAATCAAAGCTCTCAATATCACCGATACATGGCTATACTATGTAAGCTCTGGATCCTCTCGGTTTTTTATTGTCTCGAACTCAGATGCTCCGCATGAGGTAGTAAGTAGCGTACCTTGTTTGATGACTTCGTTGACATTGTCTGTAGTTGGATGTTTGTACCCATGATCAAGTGTGTAAAGTGATACACCTGCAACCCTGGTCTATAATCTGTGTATGTGTAGCCATTGCTCTTTGGTCCCTTTCCATCCACTATAAGATATTCCCCCTGAACAACCATTGAGCCAGTCGGAAAGGTAATGCCTTAACTATCTGTTAATGATGTGAGGAGGGCTTGCTTCCCCTGGACGCATCGTGTCAACCAATAATTCATCCCAATTGTACTGTCTGTCGGGGCGACAACTGCGTAGATGTGTCCTGCAAAAATGCATTTTAAGGTCATATTCCAACAAGCAGTGGTTTGATAACTTGGATAATTACAAAAACAAGGAGGGAGCCAGGATATGCATGCATAAATGTTTACCTAGTTGTACAAGATCAAATATATGATCATATTCATTCAAAATAGAGGATTGGCCTTCGTCTAACTAGATTGTTTCAACAACTGCACGTGGGTCCACTACAAGTGATACATGATCCCATTCATCAACCCAATCCATTGATTCGCCCTCATCCCACTCACAACTGCTGCAAGAACCACAAAAACAAGCAAGTTTTCGTGTCCATATTTCAAAAAAAGGATTGTTTGAGCTTCGAACCGAATGAAATCCACGAGTGCCTTGCACAGTACTACAACTATAAGAATGCGATTGATCTATATCAACTACATTCCAGAAATTTCTGACAACATGTTCTCTACCTGTTGGTATGTGTTGCTCCGTGGTTTGATCTGACATTTTTTCTTTGCACCATCGAACTGTGGATTCGACATTCCGAATATGAGGTCCTCCCATGCACCTCATCTCCTCCCTTCATAGGGAAGTTTTGAGACATGCTCTAGCCCCGTCGTGCTCTCCCTTTTCATTCTCGGTCTCAAAATAGTTCCATACATGCAGCACATCATAAGTCTTGTACAACATACTCAACCACTGGAAAACACGTGCATTTTTTAACTGGCCTGCACAACCATCTGACCATATCTAATGCTGATCCATATGTATCCCTCTCTCCTTCAGCTGATCATAGAAAATTTTGAAGCAATGCTGCACATAATGCAGGTATTGGCACCTGTCATCACTGATGTAGAAGTTGGTCTCTTTCAATATTATCCTCATGTCGTTGCTGCTCTTTGGCGCATGCCTGTACGTGATATGGACCATTATGCTAACTTGGTTTGAATGGTAGTATTGACTTTGAATCTCATTTTGTGGCTGTAGGGTATAGTTTTCCATAAAGTCCATAACCGACAATATTGTGCCCTTGGGAAAGGTGTCCTTGCAGTGTCTATACTATTCATCCTGCCATCATGCTACATGGATGTGTTGTACATAATGCTCAGTATTTTGGTAGAATTCCTTCATGAAATCACAAATTTGTACCTGGTGCCACAAAACCAAGGGCATTAATACAATGTTACATTTTCAATCTGAATATATATGTACAAATTCAACATGTACAGTATGAAAGCATGCAAACTTTGATTACCTGTGACTTCACCAATGTAATTTTTTTGCTTTCCTTCGAACTATGTACTTGATATGTTATGTACTGGAAGTTCTGCATTTCTACTGACATCCTCCCAAATTCATGCTCCGCGATTCCATGGATGTAGCGGCTCAATAATGCAAATCCACTACAACTGGAACACGTCCCATATAATCATGATCTTTTATAATATTTTTGTCCTTCAGGCCTTCGACACATTATGCTATGTATAAATTCTCTGGATGCATTTGGTGGTTGTAACGAAGGGAAATACTGCACAATGTTAGTATGCAAACCACAAAATATATGTCTATATGTATCATAATAGTACTCAAATTCTACATGGTATCTACAACAACATGTACTGCAATCAATGCAAATTCTAACATACCAAGGTTTGCATTTTTCGAAGGACCTTTGGCCCAAGTTCAATTGTGTGTGCTCATTCTTGAACCTCTCATAGAGTTCTATTTGTGTGGTGTCAAGGAAGTGCTTGACATGGGGTTCACCCCCCCTAACACATTTTCTCAACTTTAAAACATCTCTTTGATTTGATTACAGTCTAGTGTTATCATGCCAAAACTTTTGCACTAGTTCTTTAACAGCATCAATGAACTTCATGTCTGAACGAGGTAACCTACCAACAAAGGCCCAACAATATTTTTGGCCTGGGGTCTCAAGTTTTTCTCTAATGGCAGAATACTTTTGAAGAGTCTTTCTATCTACTTTAAAGATTTTACATGTGTGTGATAGTAGGCGACATTGCCTTGTGGATTTGTCTACAATCGATTCCGACAATACACGATGGGCCGCATTAAAATCTTTTGCTCGAGAAGTTTTTCCAATCAAATTAAATGCAGATTTGTTGTTGCAGCAACCCCCCCCCCAAAATTTTGTACATATTGGGGCCCCTCCTTTCATTTTGTGTAGAAAGTTTGCCTTAAGAAGCCATCCCAGCTATTATCTGTGTTTTTTTCAACATAAAATCTTGTTTCCCAACTGAACATCTTGCCATAAACCTTTCCATTTTTTCCCCCAAGGAACCAAAAGGGAACTTAGAATTTTTCCCGACATTTTGGAGTCTCCCGGGCTATCTCTCCGCAGTTGCGGAAGCCAAACGCATAAGCCTCTCGAAAAAATGACTTAGAATATTTTGTGCGTGTTGTGGGATGTAAGAAGGAAGTTCTTCGGAGCCTTTCAGTCTTCTCTCCCGAAACGGCGGAAGTCTTTTACAAAACACTCCCAAAAGAAGACTTAGAAATTTTCGATTGGAAAAACGCGGAAACCATTGGGCAATCCTTCCCGAAACGGCGGAGTTCTTCGTTCAAAACTTCCGCAACCGTGGAAGCATTCGGGTTGTTCTCCCGAAACGGTGGGACTCATTCGCATTAAGCTCCCGAAAGGTCTTAGAAACTTTCGTAAAAGAGAATTTGCGGAAAGATTCCGGTTGTTCTCCCGAAACGGCGGAAACCGTTCGTCTAATTCTCCTGAAAAGTTTTGAAAGTCTTCGTTAAACAAATTGCGGAAGCCCCTAATGTATTCCTCCCGAAACGGTGGAAGAATTAAATGAAGCCACCCGAAACGTGCGGGATTCATCCGTCTACCTTCCCCGGGGGCACTAAACGACTAATTTTTTGGCGAATTTCTTGAAGTCTCGAAAGTCGCGGAAGGCATTCACCATATTCTTCCGCAACCGCGGAAACCTTCGCGGAACCATCCCGAAGAATCACCGAAACAAACTTTGCGGAACCTTTAAAACAGCGGAGGCTAAGGACAAAAGCCTTCCGCGTTTCTCACAAGCGCGGCCAATACTTAGATTTTTTTTCTCTCGAATTCGTGAGGACCTTTTGCGGAAGCGTTGGCGGAAGTCTTCCGAAACTGCGGAAGCCACTTATGAAAGCTTTCCGCAGTTTCGGGAGCCTTCACGTTTTCATCCCAAAGAGGCCGCCAAAAGAACTCTATCACGTCGCAGAAGCCTCTTGCGGAAGCAATTCATCACTCTCTCCCGAAACAGCGGAAGCTTCCGCGATATCCTCCCGAATGAGTTGAGATTTGCGGAGCATTTTCTCTTCCGCGTCACGGAGGCCTTTTGCGGGGGCCATTCGCCTTTGTTCCCTGAAACGGCGGAAGCAGCTCGCCAGTCTGTCCCGTAAGAGGCGGTCGCACGCAAACCGAGGCAGCTCGATTTGACGACGGCGTACGATGCATTTAAAACCGGTTTTAATACGCCACCAACCGTATTAAAGTCCCACACGTGTCTCATTTGTTTAAATATACGGTGGGGGCTCGAACCGACCCCATTACTGTTTGTCGATAGCCAAGCCGTTGTTGGACACCGCGCGACCGTTCCAGCTCAGATTGCTCGACCACGTTCAAGGCCACCTCAGTCAGCTATCCTCATCGGTGCCAGGTAGGATCTTAACCATTAAGCTTGTTTCTTCCACGCGTTAGATTATTATTGGATTGCCCTTGTCTAAAGACGATTGGTCTAGGTTAGATTTTGATGAAAAATGCTCGTCACGGGTACTTCGCCCGTCAATTTACCGTCGAAACCTCATTCTTTTTGTCATGCGAAACATAGAAATATCAAAACGTTCGACCGTCGATCTGCAAGTCGCATATGTCGTTGTTCGTCACCGTCAAAGTTACCCAAACCCCATGAATGTTTAAGCTACACGAGACGAAACCCGAAACTATGGCCACCCGAGCCTTTTCGTCAGTCTGTCTCCGGCGCCATCACCCTCGCTCGAACTAAAACCCCCCATAGAGCACCTCGGCAAGTGCCGTAACTAACAATAGTGTTCGAAGCCCTCGCCGGGTCATAAATACGAAACGCCTCCTTATTTCGTCACTGAGTCTTTCCAACCCGAGCTTCCCCGCCATTAGCCTTTCAAACCGTAGCAATGACGAAAGTTACCCTCTTCCCCAGAGCTAAAATGAAAGCAGTTTGCTTCCGCAACGCGCTTGTCCTCACAAGAGCATTCTGAACCTGCCCCTTTAAAGAATTAAGATGGCTAAAATTTATAATTATGTTCCTGTTGAAACGAAGATCACCATTTCTCCTAGGGCCGGGCCGAGAGCAAATTGTTGCCACGACATAACCTATCCTCTCAGAAGCATCCCAAACTCGTCCTTTTAAAAGATTCAAATGTTTAAATTTATGTTTCATGTTGAAATAGTGTTTTTGCTTCCTAAATATACAGCTTCATTGTACTTATCGCATTGACATATTAAAACAATGATGCTCTCTGTTAAAATCTCACAGTATTTTGCTCAATATCATGATGACTTGCATATGGGTGTTATTAGGGATAAATCAAAATGCCGAAAGTTGGTAAGAAGAAGGCTAAAATGACAGAAAAGAATCCTGCGCCACTTAAAACTGAAACTTCACTCCAGGATACTAGGTGCACCACCGGTGTCTCTCCTGAAATCAGATGGGGTGACATCTACAGAATGATCCGGGACCAAGAGATCCCAGATATGTTGCTAGAGGAAGGGCCGATTTATCTCAATATCAGAGCCTCAGGCATAACTAAAGCCGCTACCCACCCTGAGCTGTTCCCCTGTGCTGAAGTGATCGGATGGATACTCCAACATGCCGATGCTGAAGGGAGAGTGATAAATGATAGCGGGAAAGTGGCTATTGCCTCATTTCAACCCGCGTATCTTGCGACAGCCTACAAATTTCCCCGTGTCCAACAAGCTCTGACTGATGAATGGTTGAGCCAGATGAACAACGTCGAGATGGACAAGAAGCTGCTTATGGCAGGCAAACATTTGAGAAAGAAAGGAAGTGATGAATATGACGTGCAGAATCTGAGAGCTCCTTTCAGATTGATCGCTTTAATGCTGTGCAGAATCTTCGACATGCCCGATGGCACAGTGTATAAGATTCAGTGGGTCCCTATTATCCACTACGTGGCATTCAAGGGAACTGTGTTTGACTGGGACACTCTCCTATCAGATAGTTTGGCCTCGATGATAGTTGCTGCTAAAGAAGGACTAGCCTTGAAGAAGGCTGAATTTTTCATGTCTTCATATCTGATTGATTGTATTTTAGCCAAGATAGACTTCCCCAAATTGGGCTGCACATGGGATAAGGCCACTACCTCGGTCTATATTGCTTTGAGGATTTTGTGGGCTCAGAATTACAAGCCTAGTTACAAACTCATCTGTGAGGGGTTCATCATGCCCCTATATGAGAAATTGTTCAGGGAGGAGCCCAACTGCCTGTCAGAGAACGCTGTGGAAGTCCTTGAGGATTACGGAGATTTTTACTTTTCAGAACAAGGTACCTACCTCAGAATGTTTGGAGGGACTAAGGCCCCATACATTTTGCCGCAGTATGCCACAGATTATGTGGTCCTCAAGGAGGCAGTAAGACAAATCTTCCTGGATGGAATTGGAGCAATGCTCCACAAATAGCATAAAGCTTCCTTTCCCCCTCTACCTTTCTTCATAGGTGCTTACAAGTTCTTGGGGGTTGCCTCGGCCGACGAATTTGTTCAAGAGCTGAAAGCCTTCCACTTCGGTGAGGTAATCTTCCACAGGAATGATAGAAAAGGAAGAGTTGCCGAGCACTGTAAGGAGATTTATGCTCACTTCGAGTACTCTCACTATCCTGATGCCGAGGAAGAGGCATTCAGAGGTATCAGCAACATGGCTGAGCTACGGGTCTTTCGCCAAAGCACTGGAGAAAGCTCTAGCTCAACCAAGGCCCAGAAGACCAGCCATCAGAAGGAGAAAGAAGCTGAGGATGCCCAAGCTCAGGAAGAGCTCAGATTAAGAGAAGAAGCCAAGCTGCAGCGGGAAGCAGAAGAAGCCAGGTGGCAGCAGGAAGCTGAAATGGAAAGAAGGTAGCAGGAAGCTGAACTGGCAAGAATGCAACAAGAAGCTGAAAATGAAAGCCTGTGGAAAGAGGCTGAGGAAGCCCAAAAGCAGAAAGAGGCTGAAGCTGAGCAAGCTGAGGTAGAAAGGAAGGCAGAAGAACAGTTGGAAGCAAGGGAAGATGCTCAAGCCAATGGGTCCGGTGTCCAAGACATGGATATAGACACATCTCAAGCAGGAGGCTTTGGTACCCAAAAGAAGGGTGTGGATCTAGCTCAGGAAGTCCGACCCCACCTGCTGAAGAAGACATAGACATCATAAACCGACCAATTGTCCCGTACACGCCATCGGGAAAGCGTACAGTGTCCAGGTGGAATGAGTTTGTCTACGACAAGAAGAGGAAAGCAATGGTCCTCAAATCAGAAGAGAGGGTCAAAAGTCCCTTCCATGAAGACATCGTTACCCACCGAGAGGTCACTGTAATGCAAAATATAGATAAGGATCCCTTTGCTATGGCATCCACAGTTGTAGAAACAACAAGAGCATCACTGGACAATGTGGGTGTGATAGTTAGAGAAAATATTTTGACAAAGAAGAGAGCTCGTTCGCTACAACAGACTGTGGCTAATGAGCAAGCCTAAAGAGATCTGGTAGTGAACAAGTATAATTGCTTGTACACTGAACATAAGGAGCTGTCGAACAAGTACAGCCAGCTGGAGGAGGAAAAGGACCAGCTAACACTCCAAATAATGATTGTGGAAGCAGAGAAGAATGGAGCAGAAGAAAAGGCATCTCAGCTAGAAGCAGAAAAGCTGACATTAGTCGAGCAGTTAGAGCAAGCCGAGGGTAGAACAATGGACATGTCTCCTTTCCATGAGCTGTCATGCAACATCCTGAAGCAGGTGTATGACACTCAGGAGCTAATCACTGATGAGGTTTGCAAGCTCAAGGCCATGGTGGTCAGGTTAAAAGAAATTAATGCGGAGGCCCATAGGCTCAAAGCTAAGAACACCCGTGTCAAGGCAAATATCATTAGTCAGATGGCATAGAGAGAAGGAAAATGGGATTTCCCCATGCACCTCCCATTTAAATCTGTGGATGGTTTTAATGAGGACGTAGCACTGTTGGAGTTTGGTAGGAACTGCGCCAGTAAGCTGATAGCCAGCGTGCAAAGAACAACAGATAAAGTTAGTAGTCTCTACCAAAGGCCCCAAGAGGTACATGACAAATGCAAATTAAGCTTCCCTCAGACCCTGGAGGACTTTCCAGAGAAGGAGCAACGTTTGTCCCAACTAAAGGAAGAATTGGGCGTTCAAACGGAATATGTGAAAAGGATTGATGTCCTGGCTATTGATGACCTTCAGCATTATATTGGATCGTCATCACTCCACAACCATCTGCTGAAGGAAGTGCATCAAGCTGCAGCAACAGAAGTTCAAAGCATTAAAGTAGAGCTCGGGAAGAATGTGACTTCTCAGAAAATCTTGTTCCTTGCTGCAGCAAACATAGTCATAAGGGACACAGGTGTGTGGTACAGCTACATAGCAGAGGAGGAAAGGAAAGCTACAGTAGCAGCAGGAGCATCAGCAGATCCAGGATCTTCGCTCCCAGCAGCCATTCCAGCCATAGCAGTGGGCTCGATTCCCTCTTCCCCGGCAGTGGCAAAAAGTCTATCCAGCTCAATCCATTTTTCCCAAGCAGAAGCAGCAGCAATGGTTTCGAGTGTCTCTTCCCAGGTAGCATCCGCAACAATTAACTTGGGCGATCCTCTGCCAGCAGAGGCTCCCGCACAGGAGTGAACTCGCTGTTTTCAAAACACTATTTCCGTTAATTTTGTTCGTGACTCTCAAATGTGTAAAACGTAGAAACTATGGGACAGCTGTCCCTATTTTCTTTTATATAATTTCTGTAAAAGAAAGGGAATCACATTTTTGTCTATTATAGGAGAGAATTTTCTGTAAATGACAAGTGGAAGGTGCTAGGTGTCAGCCCGAAGGGCAGATTTGTAATTATAAATAGAAGCTAGGAAGAATAGAGAAGGACTTTTGGCAGGGAATGAAATTTTGAAACCCATACGAGCTATCTTGTATCGGGCCTGTAAAAACAGAATTTTCTAATAAAAGCCAAGGAGATGGACGTTTTACATGGGGAACGGAAGATGGATGTGTGTTGGACTCTTTTGATGACATCTATACTGTAATGTGAAATCTATATTGTTATTTGAACTATTTCTTGGCAACAAATGATTTTGCTTATTTCTTTGTGAACGATTTTCTCCATTTCATGAACAGTGAATGTGTTTCAGACTACATCAGGAGCTATCTGCTGATATATTATTTTGCTGTAGAGTTCTCTTTTAGATTAAATGGCTAACTGTTTTTCTTCAAGATGACTCCTATGGCTCGTTGTTCATGCCTTTAAATGTGCTCCCTGCAGGGATCTTTAGATTTATTTTAGTTTGTTTATATTTAGCTCTGTTTCTTTATTCTTTCTACGTAGATTAAATAATTTTTTTTTTTTTTTTTTTTTTCATGAGAAATAGATGCGTTTCATATTGAATTAGAAGCTATCTTCTAAAGATCTTTATCTTGCTGTAGCTTTACTTGTGAGAATTAACAACTATCTGTTCTTTCCTTACGTTGTTTGTTACAGCTTATTGCTCATCCTTTAAACGTGTTCCCTGCAAGGATAGGTAGATTTACTCCAGCTTCTAGACTTAGATCTGTTTTAGTTGCATCTAGATCAAATATAATTTAGGCACTTGCATCTCATTAAAACACATAAAATCCAAAAGAAAGGTGGATCGGGCCACAACCGATACATTCGGAATTAAATTCCAAACCCACGGTTGCCGCAACCACTAACCGGACGGATTCCCTATACCAAACGGGAGATAATCTAATTGGGATCATCTCTCTGGGAGAATCCCTTTCTGATTGATGCTACGATATCCGAGGCATCAACAGTTTTTGGCGCTAGAAGGAGGGCCTGAAAGTGCATGGCTGATAGAGGAAAATCTCCCACTGCCATAGAGGACACTGAAAACCCGCTGAAAGACAGCATTTCAAATAGCCCAGATCTTGGATTATCAAATCAAGAACGCCTCATTTCTGACCCTGAGATTCAAGAATCTTTGTATGCTGTCCCTTTTACAGAAATAGAGGATTTGAGAAGACATACCAGATCCTACATTAGACAGCTAGGTGGTTTAAACGCTGTCAACTTCCTCCCTAAGAAAATTACACCTAGAAAGGAGCCACAATACACCCGTGATTCAATTCTCGTTCAAAGTTTTGAAGAACTGGTAAATCTGACTTTGGAAGAAATTTCAGACACTCTTAACAAGGCAGATCTTGAAAACTCAGAAAAAATTTCAGACCAAGAAAATCTTGAAGAAATTACCACTCCCAAAAGTACTCCACAGAATTCACCCTACAATTCTCCACCAGGGTCTCCACATCCAAACATGGCTGTACCTGCTTGGAGGGCAAGGGGAGCACTGAATCTAGCTGGACCATTCCATAATCTTCCTAAAAACCCAGAAAAGGTCTTGCCCAAGTACGATCCAGGGAAATCCATTTCGGCAGAAGATCACCTCAAGAGCTTTTACTTAGCTCTGAACCTTTTGAATGTACAACATGAAGACGTAGTCTGCAGGTTGTTTCCATATACATTCGAGCCAAAGGTATCATCTTGGTATTTTAGCCTACAACCTAGCTCAATCTCTAGCTGGGATGAATTCGAAAAATGTTTCTTAAAGAAATACGGAAACCAAATAACTGTGGCAACACTCATGAAAGAACTCTTATCCATGAGAATGGAAAAGAAAGAAAAGGTCCAAGACTTTAATCAAAGGTTTACAACGCTGTTAAATAACTTCAGTGAAGCTAATAAACCAGCGGAGGAATCTCTGATTGAATACTACACAACCGCTCTTGATGGACCCATAGCAATGTTCGTAAAACGATCCAAGAAAACTACTTTGATAGAGAACTTTGAGGAAGCTAGGAAGGTAGAAGAAGAAGCTGATAGCATTGCTAAACATGCCTTAGATGTAGAACCAAAACCAGCAGCTAGCAAAAAACCTTTGCTGCTCACTAGAGGTAAAGAAGAGCCATCTACGGACATGGAAAATGTAGTCAAAATGATGCAGAAATTATCCAACAAAATCGTAGATCTCGAGAAAGACAAGGCTGCTAGCACATCTAGGAAACCTTTCAAGCCATTTTATAAAAGAAGGGAAGACGGTGAGCAAACTCATCCACCAATGAACCCTGCCCCTATTTTAAACTTGAATGAGATTGGGATGGAAAATTTCTGCACTTTTCACCAAGAACCGCATTCGAAAAAGAGCTGCCCGCAATGGATTAATTCCATGAGCTTAGTCATGAACCAAATGTTAGATTCTCAGATCCCAGACCAGGATGATCCTCCAGAATAATCGAGCCCTGAGTTAGAGGAACCAACCCCGGACACTACTATGGTGTTGTGGGATTGGGTACCTATGACTGAATTAGTAGAAGAAGATCACATAGATAGCTCTCCCTCTACTATAAATGTTGCTACTCGCAGCAAGGGCCCAATTGCGGATCCCGTGCCAAGCACAGTTCCCCATAAGCCTAAAGTTTCAAAAGATCCCCCTAGGAGGCATATACCAGTCATCCCACCAAAGCCCAAAGTTAACCAAGCAGCGGCCAAACAGCCAAGCGCTGACACCATAGTTTAGCCACCTAAGGTCACAATGAACAAAACAGATCAGCCAAGTCAAATTGGGAACGAATCTGATATAGGATACGATATTATCGAAGATATCAAGAAGGTCAAAGCGAATGTGTCAATATTTGACATGTGTAGCTTGCCCCATCAACGAGACAAACTGCTGCATGTTCTACAACCTTAGACCAGCACTCCATTAACAGATTCTCAAAACAGTCCCGAAATTAATGAGGCTAGCATCGGTGGGAAGTCTAAATCTCAAACTTTGCCATTCCTATTGACTTTTGAAATTTTCAACCATAATGTTCACAACTGTTTGGTAGATTCTGGAGCATCCTCAAACGTTATGCCGTTGTCAATTTGTAAAAGGATTAATGGGCAGCTTGTTCCATCTCCAGCTCAAATTATCCAATTGGATAGGACTGCTGTCAAGGTTATTGGGGAGATGAAAGATGTTTTAATTAGATTATCAGCTGACCCTAGAGTCTGTCAATTCATTGACATAATGGTGGTCGATATCCCTGAAGCCTATGGGCTGATTTTAAGTAGGGATTGGTCTACCAAGCTAAGTGGCTACTTTGCTACTGATTGGTCCCACCTATGGCTGCCTTATCAGAACAGACAGAATCAGATTAAAGTTCTTAGGGAACCTCATATGAAACAAAACGTAACTCAGTTAGAAGAAAAGAATGAGGCCGTAGCCTTCTCATCCTCGGTTCTGGGGAATTATTTCTTAGAAATGGATCCGGATAATTATCAATCTGAAACCATTAGCCATGAATCAGATAAACAGTCCGATCTCCTTCATTTCTCTCGGACTGATGATGTTGATTGTAACATAGTCAATTCAGTCACTGACATAGATCACAACGAAACTAACTTAGTTGAATCTAAAGATATTTTTTGGACATTATACTTCGATGGTTCTAAAACTCTGGAAGGATCTGGAGCCGGTTGTGTTCTAATGGATCCAAAAAGAAACAAGTATTTTTTGTCTTGTAGATTAGAATTCGATTGTACTAATAACACCGCTGAATATGAAGCTTTGGTGCATGGATTAAAGAAGGCCATTGGTTTAAATGTTAAGTACCTGAAGGTCTTTAGTGACTCCGAGATAGTTGTAAGACAGGTAAGGGACACCATTCATTGTCTTTCACCTCATTTGAAGGATTATCAGGCTGAGGTATGGAATTTAATTATGCATTTTGACGCTTTCAATATAAAATCAATTCCTCGATTGCAAAATTCTACTGCTGATTTGTTAGCAACATCTGCTTCTAGATTGGTGCCATCAAATAATAAATGCTCAATTGAACTGATTTTCAGGCCTTCCGTTCCCGATAACATCACGAACTTCAGAGTCTTCGATGATGATGAACAAATTATCAACTTCCTAGCAAACGAAGATAGCTTTCAAGGAGCTGTAATAGATGAGGAAGAACATGATGCTGATTTGATGAAGAAGGATGAGGAGAAAGGAAATTTCATGCCCAAGGGGGTAAGGTCCCTCGAAATGCTGTTCGATCTTCAAAATATGTTCAAAAGGCCAGCCAATACCAAAACTAACAGCTCATCAATGCAACATGAGTTAGTTAATTTGGGTATCGAGGCAGAACCAAGATTTGTCAACCTTGGCAAATGTTGTTCACCAGGAGAGAGAGAAAGGTTCATTAAATTGTTCAAACAATACAAGGATGTTTTTGCATGGACCTATGAAGATCTGAAAACATATGATGTCCGCATTATCCAGCATGTTATACCAATGAAAGCGGGCGTCAAACCATTTCAGCAGCAGTTAAGAAGAATGCATCCCACTCTAGAACCGCTGATCCAAAAGGAATTAAAGAAGCTCCTGGATGCTAAGATAATTTTCAAAGTTCGGCATTTTGAGTGGGTTGCAAACTTGGTTCCCGTAAGGAAGAAGTCGGGAGAGATAAGGCTATGTGTAGATTTCAGAAATTTAAACAAATCCTCGGATAAAGACAACTACCCCGTACCTTCAATGGAGCAAATCCTACAAATGGTGTCAGGATCCGAACTGTTTTCTCTCCTCGATGGTTTCTCTGGCTACAATCAAGTGTTAGTAGCCGAAGAAGATCGCCTTAAGACTACTTTCAGAACTAAGTGGGGAACTTTCGCCTACAGAAGAATGCCATTTGGTCTGATAAATGCAGGAGCTACATTCCAAAGGGCGATGGATATTGCCTTTCGAGGATTGGGGGGGCAATGCGTGGTTGTATACTTGGATGATGTGACAATCTTTTCGAAGAAAAGGGAAGATCATGTCGTGCATTTAAAGCATATTTTTTATCGCTGCCGAAAATATGGTATTTCTTTGAATCCCAAGAAGAGCGTGTTCGCTGTTCCTGAAGGTAATCTCTTGGGTCATATCATCTCCAAAGGGGGAGTGTCAATTGATCAAGAAAGAGTCCAAGCTATTAATAAGATTCCAATGCCTCACAACAAGAAATCTATGCAGTCTTTTATGGGCACCATCAATTTTGTCCGCAGATTTGTTCCGGATTTCGCACAAATTGTTAAGCCATTGCAACAGATGGTTAAACAAAGCATACAATTCAAGTGGACAGAGGTGGAGAAGGACGCATTTAGAGATATCAAGGCAGCTGTAGCTAAGGCTCCTTCCTTAACAAGCCCGGATTTTGATAAGGATTTCATCTTGTATACCTTTGCTTCGGATGACTCTCTTGCAGCTGTACTCACGCAAAAGGTGGAGTTGGGGGATGAATACCCAATTTCATTTATGAGCAATGGTCTGCAGGGAGCTGAGCTGAATTATCCCGTGGTTGACAAGCATGCATATGCGGTCTTCAAAGCAGTCAAGCAGTTTAGGCCATACATTCTTAAGAACAGAACTAAAGTCGTAGTTCCCCACCCAGCTGTTAGATCTCTTTTCGTTCAAAAGGAATTGGGAGAAAGGAGAGGGAACTGGGTCACAACTCTGCAACAATATGATTTGGAATTTAAACCAGCCACGATCATTAAAGGACAAGGCCTATGCAAGTTACTTGCGGGAAACTCAACTGATGAAGAACAACATTGGAAAAATGAAGCTGAGCTCAATTCGGTTGAAGTATGTCATATCTTCACAGCCCCTCAATCATGGTATAGAGATCTGGTGCACTATTTATAGCAGGAATATCTACCTGAACACTGGAAATCTAAACAAAGAAGGGCACTCTGTTTGAAATTGGCTCCGTATCAAATCATTGATGGGATACTGTTCAGAAAGAATTATGATGGAGTTCTTCTCAGATGCCTAGAAAAGGAAGATGCAAACAAAGTTGTCAAAGAATTGCATGATGGCCCCGCAGGCCGACATTATTCAGGTGAGACAACAGCACACAAGATATTGAGAGCTGGTTATTATTGGCCCACTCTGTTTCGAGATGCCCACACTTATGCACGAAACTGTGATGTATGTCAAAGAAGTGCTGGGAAGTTACCTAAGGCAGCAGGACCATTGCAGCCAGTCATCATCTCGGAGCCTTTTGAGCAATGGGGTATAGATGTTATCGGAGAAATAAACCCAAATTCATCGTTGCAACATCGGTACATCCTGACGGCGACTGACTACTTCACTAGGTGGACGGAGGCCATCCCTTTGCGCAAAATCAACGAAGACGCCGTCATCGGATTCTTGAAAGAGAACATCATAACCAGGTTTGGGGTTCCAATTTCTCTTGTTTTTTATAATGCTACTTATTTTTGCATCTTGCAAGATAAATGAATTTGTTTATGAATGGGGAATTAAGTTGCATTATTCAGCCAATTACTATCCTCAGGGGAACGGATTAGCTGAATCCTCAAACAAGAATCTGATTCGAATTCTTAAGAAGACTGTGATAGAAAACCAGAGAAGTTGGCATGTAGCTCTCCCAAACGCCTTATGGGCAGATAGGGTGACCCCGAAGAACGCTTTAGGTGTCTCCCCTTTCACTCTTGTATATGGTAAGGAAGCCATCCTTCCCCCAAACATCTTACTACCATCCTTGCAGTTATCTCAAGCCTCCCGGGGTTCCAGTAGCCAAGCCTTACAATCCAGGATCAACACCCTGCTTCAACTTGAAGAAGCCCGACACAAAGCTAAAGATCGATTCCATCAACACCAGGACATAGTTAAGAGATGGTTCGATAAGAGGAAATCCGGTAAAAGGGATTTTGAAGTTGGAGATTTAGTCCTAAAATGGGACCATAATCATGAAGGCAAAGGAATGCATACGAAATTTCAACATCTATGGGTAGGCCCATACCAAATTTCTGCAAAATTAGGCCCATCCACTTATAAATTGACAAATCTCGAGGGAGAAGAAGTAGCCCTTCCTCTCAATGGCCTCGCTCTGAAACAATACTTCGCATAGTCTCTTCGAGACTTCCTGTACATAAATAAAGTTTTCTTTTTGCTTTAGCCTTTAGTTGCTTTGTTTTTTTCGGCCATGTTGTTTCTCTCTTTGTTATTTGAACTTTTGCGACAAGTTTTGTTTTCTGAATGCCCTTTGGGTTGAGATCCCCATTGAGGATAACTCTCTCAAAGAAAACTTACGATCCATGAGTCTGGAACTCTGCTCAAGTAAATCCGGTCTGCTGTGCTCTCGCTGAAATGTTCGGAAGGAAGGAAGCCTACTCTGCTGGTCACACTAATCCTATTCAAAATAGGAGAGACCTATGACCATCTTCACTACTATCGTTGGGCTCCACCCACTCTCACACTTTAAAGGCATCTCAAGAAGGTTACCAAAATTGGACCCACAGAAAGTAACACCACTCGAGGACATAGGGTATTGAAATGACTCCATGCTGCAAATTTAACAGCCAAAACGGCATGTACTCAAGAGTCTATTTTCCAGAGATTCTCGCCTCAATTAAAGCACGGCTGAGACAAAAGCAAAAGACATGTAAAATCAAGAAAGTTGTCCAAAAGGCTCAGCTCGAAATGGGCTCCTCTCCATCCGTGAGGCTTGATCAAATCAATAAAATTCCTAACTCACACAAAAGTACATTATGGATTGAGGAGCCTAAATAAAAAAAAAAAAAAAAAATGTCCAAAAGAAAATATCTCTGGAAGGCTCAAGCAACTAAGCTGTCCAAAGTACAAACATCCAAAAGGATGAAAGCAGCATGGGAATGAGGAACAAGAGCAATAATGTCCATGAGGAAGTGTTGCAGATCCTGTGGAGTCCGGAAGTAGTGACCATCTGAAAGATGACCCTCCTAAAATAAATCTCATATATTGGCCTTTTGAGAGTGGTGAAGATGTCTCGGGAAAATCTCCCCTTTCCCCAATGGCTAGCAGGTAAAGTGCCTCCTCCCCCCCCCCACATGAATTTAAAATGCTCATCTAAGTAGTGCACCTAAGATGGATGTCTTCGATGAGGTTTCAGACCATGAAGAGGAATTTTTCAGAGATCTGTGTTCGCCAGCGACTCGCCATTGTTGTTGCAGCAACCCCCCCCCCAAATTTTGTACATATTGGGGCCCCTCCTTTCATTTTGTGTAGAAATTTTTCCTTAAGAAGCCATCCCAGCTGTTATCTGTGTTTTTTTCAACATAAAATCTTGTTTCCCAACTGAACATCTTGCCATAAACCTTTCCATTTTTTCCCCCAAGGAACCAAAAGGGAACTTAGAATTTTTCCCGATATTTTGGAGTCTCTCGGGCTATCTCTCCGCAGTTGCGGAAGCCAAACGCATAAGCCTCTCGAAAAAATGACTTAGAATATTTTATGCGTGTTGCGGGACGTAAGAAGGAAGTTCTTCGGAGCCTTTCAGTCTTCTCTCCCGCAACGGCGAAAGTCTTTTACAAAACACTCCCGAAAGAAGACTTAGAAATTTTCGATTGGAAAAACGCGGAAACCATTGGGCAATCCTTCCCGAAACGGCGGAGTTCTTCGTTCAAACCTTACGCAACCGCGGAAGCATTCGGGTTTTTCTCCCGAAACGGAGGGACTCATTCACATTAAGCTCCCGAAAGGTCTTAGAAACTTTCGTAAAAGAGAATTTGCGGAAAGATTCCGGTTGTTCTCCCGAAACGGAGGAAACCGTTCGTCTAATTCTCCCGAAAATTTTTGAAAGTCTTCGTTAAACAAATTGCGGAAGCCCCTAATGTATTCCTCCCGAAACGGCAGAAGAATTAAATGAATCCACCCGAAACGTGCGGGAGTCATCCGTCTACCTTCCCCGGGGGCACTAAACGACTAATTTTTTGGCGAATTTCTTGAAGTCTCGAAAGTCGCGGAAGGCATTCGCCATATTCTTCCGCAACCGCGGAAACCTTTGCGGAACCATCCCGAAGAATCACCGAAACAAACTTTGCGGAACCTTTAAAATAGCGGAGGCTAAGGACAAAAGCCTTCCGCGTTTCTCACAAGCGCGGCCAATACTTAGATTTTTTTTTCTCGAATTCGCGAGGACCTTTTGCGGAAGCGTTGGCGGAAGTATTCCGAAACTGCGGAAGCCACTTACGAAATCTTTCGGCAGTTTCGGGAGCCTTCACGTTTTCATCCCGAAGAGGCCGTCAAAAGAACTTAATCACGTCGCGGAAGCCTCTTGCGGAAGCAATTCATCACTCTCTCCCGAAACAGCGGAAGCTTCCGCGATATCCTCCCGAATGAGTTGAGCTTTGCGGAGCGTTTTCTCTTCCGCGTCGCGGAGGCCTTTTGCGGGGGCCATTCGCCTTCGTTCCCCGAAACGGCGGAAGCGGTTCGCCAGTCTGTCCCGCAAGAGGAAGTCGCACGCAAACCGAGGCAGCTCGATTTGACGCCGGCGTATGATGCATTTAAAACTGGTTTTAATATGCCACCAACCGTAATAAAGTCCCACACGTGTCTCATTTGTTTAAATATATGGTGGGGGCTCGAACCGACCCCATTACTGTTTGTCGATAGCCAAGCCGTTGTTGGACGCCGCGCGACCGTTCCAGCTCAGATTGCTCGACCACGTTCACGGCCACCTCAGTCAGCTATCCTCATCGGTGCCAAGTAGGATCTTGACCATTAAGCTTGTTTCTTCCACGCGTTAGATTATTATTGGATTGCCCTTGTCTAAAGACGATTGGTCTAGGTTAGATTTTCACGGAAAATGCTCGTCACGGGTACTTCGCCCGTCAATTTACCGTCGAAACCTCGTTCTTTTTGTCATGCGAAACATAGAAATCTCAAAACATTCAACCGTCGATCTGCAAGCCGCATATGTCATTGTTCGTCACCGTCAAAGTTACCCAAACCCCGTGAATGTTTAAGCTACACGAGCCGAAACCCAAAACTATGGCCACCCGAGCCTTTTCGTCAGTCTGTCTCCGACGCCATCACCTCCGCTCGAACTAAAACCCCCCATAAAGCACCTCGGCAAGTGCCGTAAATAACAATAGTGTTCGAATCCCTCGCCGGGTCATAAATACGAAACGCCTCCTTATTTCGTCATAGAGTCTTTCCAACCCGAGCTTCCTCGCCATTAGCCTTTCAAACCGCAGCAATGACGAAAGTTACCCTCTTCCCCAGAGCTAAGACGAAAGCAGGTTGCTTCCACAATGCACTTGTCCTCACAAGAGCATTCTGAACCTGCCCCTTTAAAGAATTAAGATGGCTAAAATTTATAATTATGTTCCTGTTGAAACGAAGATCACCATTTCTCCTAGGGCCGGGCCGAGAGCAAATTGTTGCCGCGACATAACCTATCCTCTCAGAATCATCCCAAACTCATCCTTTTAAAAGATTCAAATGTTTCAATTTATGTTTCATGTTGAAATAGTGTTTTTGCTTCCTAAATATACAGCTTCATTGTACTTATCGCATTGACATATTAAAACAATGATGCTCTCTATTAAAATCTCACAGTATTTTGCTCAATATCATGATGACTTGCATATGGGTGTTATTAGGCATAAATCAAAATGCCGAAAGTTGGTAAGAAGAAGGCTAAAATGACATAAAAGAAGCCTGCGCCACTTAAAACTAAAACTTCACTCCAGGATACTAGGTGCACCACCGGTGTCCCTCCTGAAATCAGATGGGGTGACATCTACAGAATGATCCGGGACCAAGAGATCCCAGATATGTTGCTAGAGGAAGGGTCGATTTATCTCAATATCAGAGCCTCAGGCATAACTAGAGCCGCTACCCGCCCTAAGATATTCCCCTGTGCTGAAGTGATCGGATGGATACTCCAACATGCCGATGCTGAAGGGAGAGTGATAAATGATAGCGGGAAAGTGGCTATTGCCTCATTTCAACCCACGTATCTTGCGGCAGCCTACAAATTTCCCCGTGTCCAACAAGCTCTGACTGATGAATGGTTGAGCCAGATGAACAACGTCGAGATGGCCAAGAAGTTGCTAATGGCAGGCAAACATTTGAGAAAGAAAGGAAGTGATGAATATGACGTGCAGAATCTAAGAGCTCCTTTCAGATTGATCGCTTTAATGCTGTGCAGAATCTTCGGCATGCCCGATGGCACAGTGTATAAGATTCAGTGGGTCCCTATTATCCACTATGTGGCATTCAAGGGAACTGTGTTTGATTGGGCCACTCTCCTATCAGATAGTTTGGCCTCGATGATAGTTGCTGCTAAAGAAGGACTAGCCTTGAAGAAGGCTAAATTTTTCATGTCTTCATATATGATTGATTGTATTTTAGCCAAGATAGACTTCCCCAAATTAGGCTGCACATGGGATAAGGCCACTACCCCAGTCTATATTGCTTTCAGGATGTTGTGGGCTCAGAATTACAAGCCTAGTTACAAACTCATCTGTGAGGGGTTCATCATGCCCCTATATGAGAAATTGTTTAGGGAGGAGCCCAACTGCCTGTCAGAGAACGCTGTGGAAGTCCTTGAGGATTACGGAGATTTTTACTTTTCAGAATAAGGTACCTACCTCAGAATGTTTGGAGGGACTAAGCCCCCATACATTTTTCCGCAGTATGCCACAGATTATGTGGTCCTCAAGGAGGCAGTAAGACAAATCTCCCTGGATGGAATTGGAGCAATGCTCCACAAAAAGCATAAAGCTTCCTTTCCCCCTCTACCTTTCTGCATAGGTGCTTATAAGTTCTCGGGGGTTGCCTTGGCCGACGAATTTGTTCAAGAGCTGAAAGCCTTCCACTTCGGTGAGGTAATATTCCACAGGAATGACAGAAAGGGAAGAGTTGCTGAGCACTGTAAGGAGATTTATGCTCACTTCGAGTACTCTCACTATCCTGATGCCGAGGAAGAGGCATTCAGAGGTATCAGCAACATGGCTGAGCTACGGGTCTGTCGCCAAAGCATTGGAGCAAGCTCTATCTCAACCAAGGCCCAGAAGACCAGCCAGCAGAAGGAGAAAGAAGTTGAGGATGCCCGAGCTCAGGAAGAGCTCATATTAAGAGAAGAAGCCAAGTTGCAGCGGGAAGCAAAAGAAGAGAGGTGGCAGCAGGAAGCTAAAATGGCAAGAAGGCAGCAGGAAGCTGAAGTGGCAAGAATGCAGCAAGAAGCTGAAAATGAAAGCCTGCGGAAAGAGGCTGAGGAATCCCAAAAGCAGAAAGAGGCTGAAGCTGAGCAAGCTGAGGCAGAAAGGAAGGCAGAAGAAGAGTTGAAAGCAAGGGAAGATGCTCAAGCCAGTGGGTCCGGTGTCCAAGACATGGATATAGACACATCTCAAGCAGGAGGCTCTGGTACCCAAAAGAAGGGCGTGGATCTAGCTCAGAAAGTCGGGACCCCACCTGCTGAAGAAGACATAGACATCATAAACCGACCAATTGTCCCGTACACGCCATCGGGAAAGCGTACAGTGTCCAGGTGGAATGAGTTTGTCTACGACAAGAAGAGGAAAGCAATGGTCCTCAAATTAGAAGAGAGGGTCAAAAGTCCCTTCCATGAAGACATTGTTACCCACCGAGAGGTCACTATAATGAAAAATACAGATAAGGATCCCTTTGCTATGGCATCCGCAGTTGTAGAAACAGCAAGAGCATCACTGGACAATGTGGGTGTGATAGTTAGAGAAAATATTTTTACAAAGAAGAGAGCTCGTTCACTACAACAGACTGTGGCTAATGAGCAAGCCTAAAGAGATATGGTAGTGAACAAGTATAATTGCTTGTACGTTGAACATAAGGAGCTGTCGAACAAGTACAACCAGCTCGAGGAGGAAAAGGACCAGCTAACACTCCAAATAATGATTGTGGAAGCAGAGAAGAATGGAGCGGAAGAAAAGGCATCTCAGCTAGAAGCAGAAAAGCTGACATTAGCCGAGCAGTTAGAGCAAGCCGAGGGTAGAACAATGGACATGTCTCCTTTCCATGAGCTGTCATGCAACATCCTGAAGCAGGTGTATGACACTCAGGAGCTAATCACTGATGAGGTTTGCAAGCTCAAGGCCATGGTGGTTAGGTTAAAAGAAATTAATGCGGAGGCCCATAGGCTCAAAGCTAAGAACACCCGTGTCAAGGCAAATATCATTAGTCAGATGGCATGGAGAGAAGGAAAAGGGGATTTCCCCACACACCTCCCATTTAAATCTGTGGATGGTTTTAATGAGGACGTAACACTGTTGGAGTTTGGCAGGAACTGCGCCAGTAAGCTGATAGCCAGCGTGCAAAGAACAACAGATAAAGTTAGCAGTCTCTACCAAAGGCTCCAAGAGGTACATGACAAATGCAAATTAAGCTTCCCTCAGACCCTGGAGGACTTTCCGGAGAAGGAGCAACGTTTGTCCCAACTAAAGGAAGAATTGAGCGTTCAAACAGAGTATGTGAAAAGGATTGATGTCCTGGCTATTGATGACCTCCAACATTATAATGGATCGTCATCACTCCACAACCATCTGCTGAAGGAAGTGCATCAAGCTGCAGCAGCAGAAGTTCAAAGCATTAAAGTAGAGCTTGGGAAGAATGTGACTTCTCAGAAAATCTTGTTCCCTGCTGCAGCAAACATAGTCATAAGGGACACAGGTGTGTGGTACAGCTACATAGCAGAGGAGGAAAGGAAAGCTACAGTAGCAGCAGGAGCATCAGCAAATCCAGGATCTTCGCTCCCAGCAGCCATTCCAGCCACAGCAGTGGGCTTGATTCCTCTTCCCCAGCAGTGGCAAAAGTCTAGCCAGCTCAATCCCTTCTTCCCAAGTTGAAGCAGCAGCAATGGTTTCGAGTGTCTCTTCCCAGGCAGCATCCGCAGCAATTAACTTGGGCGATCGTCTACCAGCAGAGGCTCCCGCACAGGAGTGAACTTGCTGTTTTCAAAACACTATTTCTGTTAATTTTGTTCGTGACTCTCAAATGTGTAAAACGTAGAAACTATGGGACAGCTGTCCCTATTTTCTTTTAAATAATTTATGTAAAAGAAAGGGAATCGCATTTTTGTCTATTATAGGAGAGAATTTTCTGTAAATGACAAGTGGAAGGTGCTAGGTGTCAGCCCAAAGGGCATATTTGTAATTATAAATAGAATCTAGGAAGAATAGAGAAGGACTTTTGGCAGGGAATGAAATTTTGAAACCCATACGAGCTATCTTGTATCGGGCCTATAAAAACAGAATTTTCTAATAAAAGCCAAGGAGATGGACGTTTTACATGGGGAACGGAAGATGGATGTGTGTTGGACTCTTCTGATGACATCTATACTGTAATGTGAAATCTGTATTGTTATTTGAACTATTTCTTGGCAACAAATGATTTTGCTTATTTCTGTGTGAACGATTTTCTCCATTTCATGAACAGTGAATGTATTTCAGACTACATCAGGAGCTATCTGTTGATATCTTATTTTGCTGTAGAGTTCTCTTTTAGATTAAATGGCTAACTGTTTTTCTTCAAGATGACTCCTATGGCTCGTTGTTCATGCCTTTAAATGTGCTCCCTGCAGGGATCTTTAGATTTATTTCAGTTTGTTTATATTTAGCTCTGTTTCTTTATTCTTTCTATGTAGATTAAATAATTTTTGTTTTTTTTTTTCTGTTTCATGAGCAATAGATGCATTTCATATTGAATTAGAAGCTATCTTCTAAAGATCTTTATCTTGCTGTAGCTTTACTTGTGAGAATTAACAGCTATCTGTTCTTTCCTTACGTTATTTGTTACAGCTTATTGCTCATCCTTTAAACGTGTTCCCTGCAAGGATAGGTAGATTTACTCCAGCTTCTAGACTTAGATCTGTTTTAGTTGCATCTAGATCAAATATAATTTAGGCACTTGCATCTCATTAAAACACATAAAATCCAAAAGAAAGGTGGATCGGGCCACAACCGATACATTCGGAATTAAATTCCAAACCCACGGTTGCCGGAACCGCTAACCAGACGGATTCCCTATACCAAACGGGAGATAATCTAATTGGGATCATCTCTCGGGGAGAATCCCTTTCTGATTGATGCTACGATATCTGAGGCATCAACAAGATTGTAGATTTCTAACAACATGATTGTTGGCCTTCAAACTTCTAACTACCTTTATGCACAAAATTCTCCTAACATGAACTAGACATTGTGATTTTAACAAAGCAAGAAACAATTGACATTTTGCTGCATCGGTTTTGGATTCAAAAAAATCTTTGATTATCTTGTCACAATGGAAATCAATAGTGAGTTTGGGCATCTTACCTTCAAGTCATGAAAATGAACTTTCATCCACATGAATACGTCTGGGAGTTCTTCGTCGTCCGGTTGATAGTTGAGGCAAGGGAGTCGGCAAGGAAGTACGAGTCTCATCAATGGTTTGTTGTGGCCCTTCGTTCAGTAATTGGTCTTGCAATGGAGTGTGTTCGCCAGGTGGGTGCTCTTCTTGGGGTGGTTGCGAGTTAAGAAATTGTTCAACATCCATCCCTTCATACTCGACATCAGGCAAGATTTGATTGACTTCAACCACTTCGTCATTGCTTGTTGATGGATCTAAGGCACTAACATTTTGATTTCTATGATTTTGCATGTACAACCTGGCCTTTACTCTTATCTCATGGGCCTTTTCAGGGGGCAGCGACATCCTTTTAGACTTTCTCTGATTATTACGTCCGTTTCCCATATTCAATGTGCTTTTGGAAAAACGAAAATATGACCCTTGTAAGAATGAACAACAAACAAGATATTAAAACTCGAAGTGCATGATTATTAAAGCTTGATGTAGCAATTGATTATGTACAACAACATCTAGTGATAACGTTTTCATATAATCTTAAAAGCTATTGGGAATGCCCTACATATAAAGTTACAACATCACATCTAGGAACTCAGTAGGATGGTATTGGATGGTGGTATGGGATGTTAGTAGTCCAGCAAATTCCCTACAAGGGAGAAGCTCATATCACTTCATTTTCATGGTATGGATGAGGGAAAATAGCCCCAAAAGACTAAGAGTTTTCAATTGTTCAGGTGTTTGTGTGAGTTGTTGTAGTCAAACCATGAGGAATTCAACAAATGCTTGTCTACTAGATGGAGGAATGTGATTATGAAATGTTATTGGTGGTGATGCAAGTAATTTTTTTTTATTATCTTCATGAAAGGTTGAAAGCATTGCTTGGTGCATGTTGTAGGTTTTTTTTGGTAGGATGTTTTTATTGTCTATGTTGAAGATTAAGAAGACTAAAATAGATCTATCATACAATTCATGAGGAAAAACCAAAATAGATGCCATTCAAACAAGTGAATGAAGACTGAATTACATTTAACAAGATCAAATTTTCACCATAGCTCAAGGATTATGATTGCTCTTTGCTTCAAATGTCAAATTCTCTTTTGATGTGTCCACTATATGTAAGAAGACTTCATGTGTATCCAAGTAGCATGAGAATTCAATCCAAGGTGCCAAATAGAGTCCAACTGTTGTGTATTCACTCAATTGTTCCAAATAGAGCCCAATAGGTGTGTATTCAATACAAAGAGCCAAATAGAGCCTCAAATATTATGTATTTTATCCAAATGGTGTATGAATTCAATCTACCATGAAAATGTTTGCTGGACTATGCGTGAAACCAGCGAACAGAACATGATGAATGAGGAAAAAATGAGGGAGAAAGAACGCAGGTGATTTTCTAAATTTTATGTTCAACAAAGATGCGCACGCGCCTCTGGCGCATGCGCGCTGAACGTTGCAATGGTTGGTGGGTAACGTTCATTGTATTTATTTCCCAACAGATATAAATGTGTCAGGTTATTCCTAGAGCCCCTCCCCATAAAGAGCCCCTCCCCCATAAAGGCCTTTAGGACCTCTTCTAACCCATAATCCCTAAGTGCATTTAAGTGCTTCTAGGTGTTTGGGGGTTTAAGGGTATATTTACAAATTTGTGTTATTTTGATTTCAAAACATTAATTTAATTTTCAGTTAGAAACATATGTATTACATCAAGAATAATTAAATACATAGTAGATATATATTAATGTTGCATAAAGACTGCTCGGAGGTGTGATTATTGTGAGATCACAGTATGTCAGATTTGTTCATAATTACCATCAGATTTTATTCTCTTAGGGTGATGCAGATGTGACAAAATGCACTTTGATGGTTAGTTTTATTTGCTGGGAAATATTTTCCCAGTTAATTTATGGGGAAGGATAATAGTCTTGATACTCCCACCCCTATGGAAGGTTGGCAAAGCATAGCACAGAAGGTATAAGCTTGGCTTCATGTAATATGCAGAGCACTCTTCTTTACATTGCTGTATTAATCAAAATCTAAGGCACTTGTTATATTTTGTCTCAGTGTAGGATGAAGATGATGAGATGTAAAGGATCTAATCAAGTAGTCATGGAGGGCATCCTCATCGTGGAAGATTTTACGAATAGTGTTCATCTGCTGTAAGTGGAATCACAATTGCAATAAAATAAGGTTTTTTGTCATGATGATCTAATGATGATGATGATGAAGATCATGACAAAGATGATGATGATGATGATGAATATGGTGATGATGATGATGACTAATGAAGATGATGATGATGATGTTGACGATGATGTTGACAATGAAGATGATGACGAATATGCAGCACATCATCCTCATCCTCATCGTCATCTTCATCATCATCAACAACATGATCATCATCATCACCAGCATCATCGTCATCATCTTCATCATCATCATCATTGTGAGGACGAGGATGATGATAATGATGATGATGATGATGATGATGATGGTGGTGGTGGATGATGATGATGGTGGTGGATGATGATTAATATGAGTACGATGATGAATATGAGTACAATGATGATGATGATGATGATGATGGTGATGACGATGGTGATGAAGATCATGATGATAATGAAGATGGTGATGATGATGATGATGATGATGATGATGATGGATATGGTGATAATGATGATGATGATGACTAATGGAGATGATGATTGATGATGATGATGATGTTGATGATGAAGATGATGATGAATATGTAGCACATCATCATCATCTCCATCATCATCCACAACATGATCCATAGCATGATCATCATCATCATATTCATCATCCTCGTCATCATCATCATTGTGAGGAAGAGCATGTGGATGATGATGATGATGATGAAGATGATGATGATGACGACGATGATGATGAAGATGATGACTAATGGAGATGATGATGATGATGATGATGTTGATGATGAAGATGATGACGAATATGTAGCACATCATCATCATCTTCATCATCATAAACAACATGATCATCATCATAGTCATCATCTTCATCATCATCATCATTGTGAGGACGAGGATGGTGATGATGATGATGATGGTGGTGGATGATGATGAATATGAGTACGATGATAAATTTGATGATGATGATGATGAATATGATCATCATCATCAAAATCATCATATTCGTCGTCATCATCTTCATTAGTCATCATCATCGCCATCTTCATCATCCTCACCATCACCATCATCATCATATGATCATGGTCACGATGATCATTGTCTTCGTCATCATAATTGGAATCTTCATCATCCTCATCATACTCATCATATCCATCGTCATAATCATCATCATCATCATCATGAAGATGATGATGAGGATGAGGATGATGTGCAGCATA